>JAOYRS010000016.1:0-4800000 GCA_032432895.1 Dryadula phaetusa | reverse complement strand
TTTGTATCAACTGACAGACGAATGCCATCTTAGCTATACTTGTAACTACGAACTATTGTTTGTTCAAAACGCTGATAATACGCTATTTTTTTTTAAATAAATGAACTTAGTATATAGTGCACAATAAATAATACCTCCTTCACCAGTCACAGTTGAAACATATTTAAAGGATCGGTAAATATTTTTCGTCCTACTATCTTGGATGTAGACTGTTACATTGTATTCAGTGAATGGCTCCAGTCCATTGAATCTAAAAAAGGTTAATAGAATAACAATATTGTGAAGCAAAACTCCTGTCGAAAATAATTATAATATTTTAATTATGCCATACAAAATTTAGAGTAGAGCCGGTAATATATCTAAAGAAGTTAAAATTAAAGGAAGAGAACGATATAACGATAAATAAAGAGAACGATAAGAAGTTAAAATTAAAGAAAGAGAAAATATATTAATTACTTAATATATTATCTATATTATAGAAACCAATTAACATACCTATAAACACTTTCATTGGTCCACGTCATATTTTTCCACGTTCCATCACTTACTTTAGAAATAGATGGCAAGAAATTCATGACAACTAGTTTTTGTTGGGGAACCCAGCAAGATATAAGGAAACTGGTCGCATTTATAGAAAACTGGTCCACTCCAATGCTTATGGACTGAAAAATAAAAAAATATATATACGCTTTATCTCACGTTGCAGGGTTGTCAGAGATAACCAGTATCCAGGCACTACGTTAGTGTCAACGGTTTTCCGCTTAAAATCAAGACCTTGCGAAATTTTACTAAGAATTCAATGTTGCGCTTTGCCTTACTAGAGCGGAGTAATAAAAATAAATGTAAAATAGAATCATGTCTTGAGTGGGAATCGAACCCACTACCAATCGTGTTTGCAATTAGACGCTATCCCACAGCTCCACTATGGCTTCAATTTATATATTAATTAAATATAATACAAACTTTCTATTTTACATCTAAATATAAAGATAAATAGATAATACAATAAAAATAGTAACATCAATGTGGTCAGAATTTCCAAGTAGGTCCAAAAACCAGTTTCTTTAGGTAATAAAATTATCTTCATTTTTTCCTATGTCTAGACGGAAAAGGTAAATAAAGCAAGTAGATAACTGAATGTGTAACTATGTTATTAGTGTACGTAATTCGTGAGAATAAAAAAGTAACATTTCCAGATGAATTACATGACGTATTGCAGTTACAGATTTTCGCTGTATTATGCATAAACGATTTTAAATGCATGCACATAACTTAATTATTATAACCGTAAAATATATAAATATAAAGCTTTTATAAATATTCGTGAAAATTTTTTTAGTAAAACGATGTATACAAATTTTAATTAAAATTTTGATTATAAAAGATCAGGTTTTTATCTTTTTTTTGTAATAAAATGCTGTACACTGCTGCATAATTTAACTCTTAAAAATTTTCTTTAAGACTTCATTTTCTAAAAATCCAATTCTTTTAACTAATAATACATACATTATAGAATGTTCGTTTATCTTCATTAGTGCAGTTCGCCTCGTCGCTTCCATCGTAGCAGTCCTGATGTCCGTTACACACTTTGACTTGCCAGAGGCACTTCAGCCCGTCATCGCATTGGAAGTACCGGGATGGGCAGCTGGAGACGTTTCTGTGTTTCTGTTCAAATAATAAAATGCCAAATAAAATATTAGTGTTATTAAAAATGTGGATGAAGAAACTCGAAGGCGTAATAAACTAAATCAACATATACTTTCATTGAATACAAATGCTAATAAATAACAAAAAATATCAAACGCAGCACTTGAATGCTATCCAATTACTCAAATGCTTTCACTGACTTTTGTACTTATTTTACATAGAAGGATAGTAGGGTTCATGTTTAGAGTTTATTTAAGCTGTAAACGCAATTGGTTATGGTTTCGATTTTCGCTCGGAGGAATGATTATATTTAATTATTATTTTTTTTCGCTCTGGTAAAGACAGATTGTGACGTTTACTTACACCACGTAACATCGAATTCGGTTATAAAAAAAATTGTTACAATCTTTTTTGTACAATGCCTCGTGCTCTATAGATTAACGAAAACAAAGAATAATTATACGCTACGATACAAACTGATCTACTGTTCAAATTTTGCTGTAAAATTAGTATCCTACTTATATCACAAATGCTAAAAACTGTTAGGATGGATATATGTATGCACATGTGTTACCCTTTCCCGCAAAAACTGAACACATTCTGAACATATTTGGATGAAACTTTACAGCAGATATAGGATAACACAGGCTACCTTTATAATGACTTTCTGTAATTTGACCATAGCTCATAATAAATATAAAGTAGTGGGCGCATTACCGCTCCGCAGTAGGCCTCGTCGCTCCCGTCGGCGCAGTCGCGCACGCCGTCGCAGAGCTGGCGGTCGCGCACGCAGGCCAGCGCGTCCGCGCACGGCGTGCTGTCGGCGGGGCAGCGCGCGGGCGGCGGGGCGGGCGGCGCCGTGCCGCAGCCGCGCTCGTCCGACCCGTCCGTGCAGTCCGCCATCAGGTCGCACACCCACGACAGGGGGATGCATACGCCTGTTACAGACAATATTACTTAGACCCTAGGAGCTAGCAGTACCTAGTTAGGAGACTTCAAAATATACATTAATGCTCGCCCCCTCTGATAGAGTTCATATTATAGGAATGTTAGAATTTAATCTAAAATCTGATATGTGTACAGTTTATTGTGACCCAATTAACTATTTGATATTTAAATCCTACATTTTTTGAAATAAATTATTATTGTCTAAATTATTTCAGTATTTCACTTTATTTCTTTACTTTTAAATCTAAGTCATGAGTATCTTCATAAAATATAAAATTATCTTAATATAAGCTTAATATCAGGTTAATACAGAATAAAGAAAAAAACCAAAGCTAACAAGCCAAAATACAAAAACTAAATTATAAGAACACCTCACCTGGAGCGCAAGTGAACTGAGTTTTACTGCACTTGTGCCTTGTAGCGTCGTGTTCGGGCCTCACCACCGGCTTTTCTGGGTTATCTAAGCCGCATAGCAATTCATCGGAATTGTCTCCACAATCGTTAATGCCATCGCATCGCCACCAGTATGGCAAACAATTCCCATTGTTACATCTAAACATCCAGTCTAAGCAAGATCCATTGTGAGGAAACACAGGCGTCTCTGTACTAGGCCTAGGTATTAATTTCGTATGACCCACTGAAGAACAATTCTTTTCGTCTAATGAGTCAACGTCGCTGCAGTCGTTTTCACCGTCACATACCTGGGTATAAGCATAATAAATTTAGAAGAATATTAACAAGAGTTGGAATGTATTATGTATGTTGTTTACATTATAGTACAATATTTCAGAAATAATATTATGAATATGTTTCAACCTTATAAGAATATATCATATTAAAAACAATTATAAAGTGTTTTAGCATACATTTGGGAAAACGCATTATATTTAAAAAAATATTCTGTTTTCTGTCTATTATAATATTTAAAAAAAATAGTTCTTATAATTCAATAAAATAATTTTTCAATTTCTGAAGGTCAAATGTTATCAACGGAGTGCCTTGACACTAAGTTATCTCTGTCCATTCACTAAAAACAAACACGTACCCAAGACATATAAATGCACTTCCCGCTAGGGCATCTGAACATGTATGGCGCGCACGTGGAGTCCTTACAGCGGTCAACGCCCTCGTCCTCGCCGTCGGGACAGTCGCGCTCGCCGTCGCACACCCATGAGTTAGGTATACAATGCCCGTTGGAGTCGTTACCGCAGAGGAACACGTGGCCCGAGCAACGCAGTGAATCCGCGCGTTTTGGTTGATTTTGCTGTAATACACATTTTTTCAAATCGATTATATAATCCGATTTTTTCGAAAATTCTAAGGTTTGCATCAATAAGTTTTATTTATAACACTGGGTGTTTTTGTGGCCGAATCCCTATTGCAATTAATGGCTTTAAGGAAATTAAAATTATTTTAGTAAATTAGCGAAAAAAATGTGGGTTTCAAGATTTATAGTAACGTATAAGTAGTAAGTATGCACTTAATATCTGCATAATCCGCGAAGACGAAAAATATCACATTAACATTATTAGATATAACCAATTTGAATTCAATGTAAAGATTTAATTTAAAGTTTCAAATAGCATTGTTGTTAGTTATTTTTATGCAAACATCTATAAGAAAATTATTCAGTTCAATCATTTTAAATTATAATATTTTTCCTAATTTGAACAAATTTCAAACATAAAAAAATGTCTTATCCGATTAATACTCCAAATTTTTTTATGAAAAATCCTTCAACATAACAAGTTATACTATAAATATAACTATATAAAATTCCATGTGAAGAACACTTATGACTTACCGCACAGTTGCGTTCATCGGATCCATCGCGACAATCGTTGTCGCCATCGCAGAGCCATCTCTTTTCTATACAATTCCCATTGGCACATTGGAACTGAGTATCTGTACAGTTTTGTTTGCCGCAATCTAAAATTAATAATCAAGTTGAATTTAAATTAATCATTTAACAACTCATATGCCGAAATTTAAAAAGTGATAATCTTTTATTCTATCTATCCTGCCCTTACCCTTTAGTAACCTTATGGATGAAGAAAATTTATTTCATATTAATCATAGAATTTTATTTTATACTTTGTTTTACACAACGAAAACTGATAGAATAAATCAAAGTATTAATTTAAATATACTAAATGCAGTACGGATTTAACTCTATTAAGTGGTTTCTGAGATTAACGTCGTCGTGGAAAAACGTTTTTAGCGAGTAACTTAAAAGGTTTTAGTCATAGGTCCTATTCTTATAATAAACTTAGCGTGTTATCATTTTTGTGATTTCAGGAAATCAGGAATAAACAAAATAAAAGTTAGGATAGCGGTACGTGTGGGTGCATGGATGGATAGTGCTAGTGGTGGTACCTTTCTCGTCGGTCATGTCCGCGCAGTCCGCGTCGCCGTCGCAGCGCCAGCTGGGCAGGTAGCAGCGCGCGTCGTCGCACGCCAGCATGGGCGGCGCGCACGTGCAGCCCTCCTCGTCGGACATGTCGCCGCACTCGTCGTTGCGGTTGCAGCGCCACGAGTTCGTTATGCATCTGCCGTTCTTGCAAGTGAACTCCTCCTGTGGGTGTAGACTTACGTTGATTCAATTTATAGTTAAATGGGAATGATAGATATGTACTACTGCTTTATGTTTTTTTTTAGCTTCACGCTTTATCGGTTGCGGGGCAGTCAGAGTACGGAGCGCCAAACGCTACGGTCCCCGCATACCCCTTTCGTCTCGTCCACAGTCATTATCCTCTTCATACATATCCTTCGGGGAATCCTCATCCTTTTTACGTGACCTTCCTCCAGTACCTTCGATACTGTGTTTTCGAAGGTCTCCCCTGACCTCTCGTATCACTCACCTGGGTTTCATAAATCTTTCTTACCATTCTTTCATCACTCATTCTCTTAACGTGCTCAAACTAGCTGAGCACGTCTTCTTTATTCTACTCATTCTTTACAGCTGCTGCTGTTATTAATAACGATAATTATATTTAAATTAATTAAGACGTTTTTCGTACTCGACTATATTCGTAGTATAGGACTTGGTAATTTTTAATTTACTGAATCTGTTACTCTTAGTAATAAAGAAAAAAATTGAAATGTTTTCATAAAAAATTATTATATTTCTTAATATAATTCAAATCACAAAAATAGAGATAAAGAAATTGTACATACCGGAGAACAAGATCCCGCTTGTTTTGGACAAGTCATATTAGGCGCTGGCTCTAAACCATTCGGACACATACATTTCCCATTGACCTTCTTAAATCCATCTGGACAGAGGCAGCTGAACGTATTTTCAGGACCACCCAGACAAAGAGTTTCACAGCTAGTATTCTTATATGAACACGCATTGCTTCCATGTTGCATGAAGTACGCGAACACTTTCAAATCCATCAAACCCGACAAACTATCATTAATCGTTATTATGTTAGCACCTGTATCCTTATCTGCCATAAATATTGACTTTGTTTTCCAATCATCCCAGTACATTTGATTCTTTAAGACGGCAACGGCGAACGGATGGGCCACCTTCTCATCATTCCATAGAATTCTTCTGAAATATTGCCCATTAAGATCTGCACTTGCTATGTAATCCTCCATTGCGTCAACCCAGTAAATTCTGTCTGCCATCTGATCAATCGTTATGCCGTTGGGCCATTGAACTATTGGTTTGGTAAATAGTTTCCTGACATCCGTGCCGTCTAACTTCGAACGGGACACTGAAGGACTGCTACGATCCCAATCAGTCCAAAAAAGATATCCAGCCTTCGGATGCACCGCTATTCCTCTAGGCTTAGATAGAACAGTGGAATCTAATATGGTAGCACGTAATCTTCCCTTAGCCGTAAGATCTGTTCTCACTGCTTCTATTTTTTTCCGTATTCCGTCGACAAAGAAGAGAACGTTAGATATCCAGTCCAAGGCCATACCTTCTATACTAGCTAAGTCAGTGTCAACGATAACTTCCTGAACCTGACCTTTACCAAAACATTGTCGGCTTATTTTGTCAGTTTCAATATCAGCCCAGTATATGCAGTTGTTTTTCATATCAAATTCAATAGCAACAATATTTCTTTGACCCTGAACCGGTATGATAGTGGAATTATTGGATAAATCGATACGCGCGATCTTGTCTCGCAGCGCAACTAACATAAACTCTTGTGGCTCCTCGATGGGGCAAGGAACGATTTGAGGTTCGTAGGGCATGTAGGACGATGTTGAAATACAAATATCCCCATCGATTTTCCTGTAACCTTTCGTCCTAACATAGTTTTTACCAGGACGACAATCGGTTGAAACAGCAAACGGATCAAAGTTTAAACTTTGGTTCCGGACACAAATATTATTAGATAGGACAAAGCCAAAATCACATTCATAATCGCGTCTGCTACATTCACATCTTTCTTTTTTGACCGGCCTATTATATCCGACACCATTGTAACAGTTTGTGTGAGGGACTCGTCGCTGAAACGTATCTCGCATTCCCAGGACACAGGACACATGCGAGTTCGGAGGAGTTGGAGACCAAAATTTATAATCCTCATCAGTACAGTTACGCTGGAAAGTGTGTAATAAGTCTACAGTAATAATAATCCACTGGTGTTGCTCGTTGGCCGAACCAAACATTGTAAACGTAGTTGTATTTTCGCCTGGCTCTGTCATGAGCCCATATATTCGTAGATCGTCTTCGTTAAACCTGAAAATAATTTAATTTAAATCCTTATCAATTTTATATTTTTTTTAATAACAAAATGAATTACTGATAGTGTTATATCAGCAATAATTACTAATAATATGTTAATATTATCTCAAGTAGAGCTTAACTGTACATAGCATCGATCGCCACATGAGTGTTATCAAATAAGAACTATTAATATAAATTCTGATGAGAATAACAATGAACGCATTGTTAAAGCATATCACAATAACTTACTGATATGAATTCCAGTCCATTCCTTCGTTTGTTGAATATAATATTTTCCGTGTTTCACCTCTCGTTTTGAAATATTTTACTGCAACTAGAACCCCACCGTGATCGCCGTAATTGAAGAAGTAGTAATCTTTTAGAATCCTCTTCCATGACAATCCCGCATCTCTACTAATATACACGCCGGGGATTCCTTTAAGAGACTTTCCTAAAACTCCAGTCGCCATAATAATACCTGGTGCTGATTTCGAACTCATTATACTTGCCGATCTGAAATAATGTAAAATAGATAACATTTTCTTCTCACATAGCAAATAAGCAACACAGACATGACGAATACGCGTGCGCTTTTTTGGTGAAATGAAATTCTGATATTAGGCCCGATTTTTTGAAATCTGTATGACTTGGCGTGCATACCCTCAATAAACATACAATGTTTATTTATCTGTCAATGCCTCATGTAAACTAGCCAAATGAATCAAATTGATAAAAAATCTGCATACGCTGTTAGGCACCCTTTTTTTAGAACGTAAATTTAAACGAAAACCCAAAAAAAATTATATACTGCATATTATGTAAACAAAAAAACAACTATGAAAAAAGCCACCCGTGCTTTGCAAACCAGAAATATATACGACATTCTCTATAGTTCAGTGTTTACCTCATCATATCCATCTCATTATATCCAGGTGGGCTGTAAAAAATTTTTCTATATTACATGCCGTACATCTACTTGCATTGCATTTTATTTACTATTTTACTAATTACAAATAATTCTGGAATCTCGTGTCTTTTCAAAAATTATATCCTAGTGCTAGTTGCAGTTTAGTCTTTAATTATAAATTTATAGTATAAAAAGATTTTTAATGAATCTTACATACAATAAACATTTTTTTAAATTTTATTTACTATAATTTTAACACCAATATAAAAATAAACACGAAATAACATATGTACGTATGTTAACTCGTATATTCGTCTGCACAAAGCCCGGCTTTTTCGTTAATTAGCTGTATTATTTTTGTATTTTATTCTGATTGATTTCTATGAAAATATTAGGCTAGTTTGTGTGCTGTTTTACACGCAGTTTTTGTAAACAAGTAACTTAACGGGAAGAATAATGACTTATTGCAAAGAACTCCTGCGGTTATGGGGAATATCTGATAGTTTAAACACATACATCGTTCATAATCTAATTTTAATCTAATAAATAATGTTAAAACTTGATAAAAACATCACGGTTACATTATATTTAAGTTAGTGATAATAATTATTGATAAAAACAGTACAGCGCTTTGAATTAACAATATTTTTATTTTATGTTTCACTCCGCGCTTTTACCGCGGGAACTACATTATGCACGTAAAATAAATATTAGACATTTCAATTTTTAGACACCCTAAGTACGATCAAT
Source organism: Dryadula phaetusa (assembly GCA_032432895.1). Classification (NCBI taxonomy): domain Eukaryota; kingdom Metazoa; phylum Arthropoda; class Insecta; order Lepidoptera; family Nymphalidae; genus Dryadula; species Dryadula phaetusa. The sequence goes on along the minus strand of JAOYRS010000016.1, from coordinate 4,791,058 downwards.
GGTGAAGAGACAGAAAAGATCATTCTAAATAACAAACTAAAACTATTATTCCGAAATAAAATTAAAACATTCAAATAAAAAAATATTCAATTTTTACCGCACTAATTAACGCATATCGTTACCGTTTATACAAACATTTTAGTCAGTTGTTTTTTTTTTACAATCAACTAGAGCATTTACATAACGAGATCCTGAGAACTTTTTTTAAGAACTATAACTAAAATAAGAAACGAAGGAGTTAAAAATTGTATTGTAAAATTGTATCGTAAAAATTGTACAAAAGTAAAGTTTTAGCATAGAATTTTAAATTTTCAATAAAGAATGAAGATTAACCAATGTGGTTAATCTTCATTCTTGTAGGTGTTGGGTGGATTCTATGTAGAATCCATAAAACCTAAATGTGAAGCCAATGAATAAGCAAGCTTTAAGTAAATCAGTGTAATAAAGCGAAATAAAAAGACAGATTCTAATTATAAAGAAATATGTTTTTTATAAATAATTGGGGAAAAATTAATATAACTTATTTAAATAGTTTTTAAGTATTTACAATTTTTTTATGTTATCAATGATATTTTAAATAAACTAATAATAGATGGCATTGTTTTCTTTTTATTTATGTACATTTTAAAATGTACTGATTTAAATATATGAGCGTCTTAGTAGATAATTAACATGACATTGACTACATTCGCGATAAAAGAATTCCATAAATAGCAGGTGCTGACTCCTTAGTGTTGCCCTATTTGCGGTACTTTTAAGTATATTCACTCTGACATTTCTATTTTCCATACATTACAGTTTAATTGTAACCGTCACTCATCAATAAATACCAAGAAAACGGGCGTACGCACATTACGAAAAAACTGGCAGTTTATTTCGACATTTCAAATAGGTATACGTTTAAAGAATTGGATCTCACAACCATTAGATGCCAATTTTCGCTACAACAAAATATAATTGTGCTGCAATATCGATAAATATTGTTATAAAACATTTTCTAACGAAGAAACAGAAGTCACATATTGAACAAAGCTACTAGTATTAATAATACAAAACTTACATCACTTTTAATTTATTATTGATATTAAGATCTTTGATTTATTATTAATGTTAATTACATGTAAAATATAAGCCTGCAGAGTAAAGTTGATCTTATATATGTCGTCGGCCGGTTCTGGAATCGGTCAGAACACGACTCCGCTGGATATTTCATTAAACGTTGCCACTTTGTGATTTTCACTATGTGCCCAATGTATAATTTGGTAAATCAACGTACACATCAGGATATTCCTACAAATACTTGGCATATCGTGGAGTTGTTACTTTTAGAACCGACAGTGACTCTTCCCTCCATCAAGCTCTCTATTTTGCACCAATGGAAGATGGTGATGAAACACATACAAATATACAACAGAATACTTTCGAGAAGACTAAGAAATTCTGCTACGTGGTCGGAATTTCTTAATATTTTTTTTATAGGACAGGCAAGGCAAACGAGCGTGCGGGTCACGTGATGGTTAGTGATCACCTCGATAAAACTTAGGTTTTAGTTCTAAAGACACGGTGAATGTTTAATAGGCTAGGTTATAAATAGTTCCTATAAAAGTACCCCGCACCTTAAAAAAATATAAAAATTATAAAATTTGATTAAATTAATTTTAAGATATAGGAACCTTAATGGTAAATGTTCAAAATATTTCTAGCCCATTATTAAAGCCAAAGAAGTAAAACCTAAAAAAAACATATTGAAATCAATGAGGACTGTGGTGAGCAAAGTGGTGATTAATAATTTTAAGAATTAACATATGTTTAATATTGTATATCAATAGATGTTTAACTTTAAAATCTTATTTTATTTAGTAAAACTCCAGGCACCCTAACAAATTATATGGCCAAGTATCACTGGCCAAACTCCCGTTAGGCGTAGAATTGATATAGCTGGTCTGAGATACCTAGGGCATCGTGTGCTGTTGTTTTATGAAATGAGTCGCATTTTAATCTGACCAATTCAATTGGCGGAAGACATATATGAGCCGAGCAGAATCAAATTTTTAATAAAGTATAATGTTCCTTACATTATACTTTATTAAAAATTTAATATCAATATCAAGAGAGTTTTAGTACATGTAAATTTTTACTTTATTAACTGCTAGCATAAAAAGTAATCTTACAGTGAGGGAAATAGGTACAGGAAATTCTGGGGATTATTTATGAACCTCTAAATATACATTGATAGTGAAGGCATATCATGTAAAGCGTTAAGCTGAATGCAAGCCATATCAGTGACTTGCATAATTTAAGTGACTTTATGTAAAAATAACTTAGAGGTCATCTTAGCGCAGTGGGACAGCGTCTGTACTGTAAACGAGATTAGTTGTAGGTTCAACTCCCAATTAAAGAAATGATTATATTTAAGAAATATTATTATTTCTTTGGTCTGATTCAATGAGACGCAGCGTTGACTACACCACTTTACAATTTCTCGATTTCTTCGGAAAACCATTAACTAAGTGTCTTGACACTGGGTTGTCTCTGACTACATTGCTACGCGGGATAAAGCGTGAAGCTTGGGTAGCTTTAGTAATATATTCTATATAAAAACGTAAAATTATAATTTAAAAATATATTGTAATTTTTAATCAAATAACACCATCAGGTGCGTATAGACAATGAGGTAAGTGAAATTATTCAAACATTTATTGAAAAAAAAAAATAAAGTAACAATATTTACTTAGCAACCTTGATAAGATACTATATATCGTTATCCATATAAAAATACGAGAATGTAAACAAGAGGTTATCATGTGTGAAACAAGAATATTAACCTTGACCTTATCTGTTTTATATTGTATAATTGATCGAGTTATCCTCTGTAACTTTTTTAACATAGATATAGAGCAAAAAACCTACGTGAACCCGTACCCACAGCAAATTAAAAAAAAACTTTTTTAGTGCTTCCCCACACTTCCCGAGGAACCTAAATATTCAATTTGATCTTTCATCAGTGGTTTTAGTTGTGCGTTTTATGACAATTATTCAGTAATGAAAGAAATTCATATATATAGATGAATACCACTGGCGGTAATGTTTTATTTACATAATAACTAAGTAATTATCAAATGAAGTCTTTTTGCAAGATTATTTTTTTATGTTACATTTTCTAATGAAATTGTTTTGAAAAAAATATTACATTCTATAAGGACAATGTTACTTTTTGTGAAAACTAAACTCTTTAGCTTTTTGCCATAAATAGCGTAATACGGTAACTTGTTTACTTTTATTATGATGGAAGGTGCAATATATAAGTATATAACTATTATATTGTTGCCTTCGATAAAAAATAGGTAACTCATGTGCTCGTATAAAATTGAGTTGAATGTGACATTGATTAATAATGATATAGAATAAAAAATACTTTATTCAGACACAGTCATATAATGATAACTTTTTTGTCATTCTCGTTTCCTGTTAAAAATATATATCTAAACGGACATGTTAAAACCTATAGTATTATTTATTATATATGAACAGGGAAACACGTGCAACATTTCGAATTTCACTTTCTTAAAATATATATTAATTAAAAAAAAAGATAAATATACATATATTTCAAAACAATAAAATGGGCATTTGTTACCTACATAATATATTAATCATGTAACACGCAATTGAAAACAGTCAAATTGCGATAATTGTTTCTTATTAAAAATTGTGCATTAAAAAACTGTACTATAGTTTTATTTATCAACTAAAACAGAACAAGACATGTAACATTCTGTATTTAAGTTGCCTACTTGCATCTTTTGTTAACAAACCTAATAAATTAGATTAATAAATTTGATTAAACAATTACCTTGTAACTGGATATAGTTGACTGAATTTCTGACACAAGTGTAAACTGCACGAGTTCTCTATGTGGCAGTTAAGGGGTTTTCCTGTGCAAAAAATGTTGTGTTATTTTATCATAAATAGATGAATATTATATAAATATATTATTATATCATATAATATCGTTTATTTTATGAATTGATCCAAGAAACACAGGTTTGAATCCCGCTCCGTTCAAAATTTTATATAATAAGTATAATCTCATCCAAAGCGTGGAATAAACAAATTAAAATATTAATAATATTTTTATATTTGTTATCACATTAATATGATGTCTTCTTTTGATATTGAGAATTTACTGACACAGTCTTTCATTCGAGAGGAACAAAAAACGCATAGAGTATCACCTAAGTTATCTCTGTCTACGCCGTTTAAGGCGAAAGTTATAACGGTAAAAGAAATAAAATGTGCTTTTATCATTATATAAGTGTAGATAGTTTTTTGTTTCAAATATATTCATTATGTATATGAAGTCGTCAATCTACCTTATAACTTCCATTTTGATATTTATACTTTGAATACACAATTACAATCAAATTAAAACTTTAGCCAAATGATATTTCTACATCTGGATAATAAAAAATGAATAAATAAATAGCGTTCTCCCGTGCCAAACGATTATTTCTTAGAAATAATATATGGGTAGCAAAAATTAGTAAAAATCTCTCTACAGTTCTAGAAAAAAAAGTTACAAGTTAGGTATAAGTTTTCACGCAGCCGGACGTAGAACGCATAGCTTAGTCAGAGTATTTTGAAGATTTCCAATAGATGCGTGGTCAAATGGTATTAAAACATAATTTTATTGTTAATTTTTTCATAGCTTTTGAAAACTTGATAAAATTTTAGAAATTGTACATTGTATATAAACACCTAAATACATCAGCTTTAATCAGACAGACACTGAATAGAAAGTCAATGAACGCGTAATAATAATAATAATACAAGATATTTCTTACCATTCTCATCTTCAGTGGGTGGCTTTATGGGAGACCACGTGACACCATGGTCAAAGGAAATCAGCGAAATTAGATGGTCCGGCTCAATACTGGACCCTTGCGTCTTTTGATTCACTTTCGACGCTATGTAAATACCCTTTAACCCCTCAACACGATATAAATCGGTAAACGGATCTTCCGTTACATCTCTGAAATACAATGTTATATGTAATGAAAAATATTTTTAAGATATAAAAGTTATATTCCAAAAACATTTTGATTGAAAGCGGTCGTTTGATAAACTTATTCGTTTGGATAAGTGTTAGCACGAATATCTTTGGCGATTTTTATTCATAGATTCAATACCCATATCGTACAGCCGACTTGAATAACATACTTTATTAATAATATCTTAAATTATTAATATGATATCTACCGTGCATTAGCTTTTATGCACAAAAGATACTGTTCGCTTAGTACATATACATATTCATATGTAAATACACATATTCAAATTAGCAACTGGAAATATCTTGGAATCGAAGGCAAAGTTAAGCTAAAATTAAAGTGAACCATTTCAAATAAGGGAGATTAGTAATAGTTTTTGTAGTGTTTTTTAATATTTTTGAAAATATTATTTAAAAATATAGAGAGACTATAAAACAATAGAAACGATAAGCGCAAGAATTCTCAAGGCAAATTCTTTGTATATTTAGAATTGAAAATAAACATAATCACTATTAAGGTCACTTTTAAGCATTATCATTTTTGTATGTTTCTTTAAACGATCTCGTAATCAATAAAAATCACTTTTTGATTTAAAATACACTATTTTAATTAAGGGTAATTTTAATTACCAGAAATTAAAGTAGTGCATTTTAAATCAAATTTATTTGTTTAAGGGTAGTAGGAAAAAGTCTGTTGTAAAAATTTATTGTCTTTTCCTTTTTTGACAAATAGCTAGCTTTTTTTTTAGCTTCACGCTTTTATCCCGCATAGCAGGGTAGACCGAAAGTACCTAGTGTTAACACCTTCCTCACTTCACTTTCCACCGAATTCCACGAGACATGCGTGTTGAGTGGTGGAACTCAACGCAGCTCTTTGTCTTCATATAGCTAGTTGATAATATATAACACTATTAAACATTTATTACGATAGAGTGAAATTTAAATAATGTTAAATAATGAAATATTTAATAATTCTAAAGAATTACATTAAATTTTTATTACTGCAAAATAATATCGACCACAATTTTAGATTTTTAACATATATAGCAAGGATGACAGGATGTACCTAGAGTCAAGACACTATCACTATCACTATAGGTTGAATAATACAAAACTATAATACTTGAAATGATCGTTTCTTATAACTACTCACTCCAACCAGCTGTCCTTCCAATTTCCATCAGGGAAATAGCACAGGATTTGCTCCAAACTCAACACAAAGTTGTACTGTGTAAAATCTTTGTTTATTTCAGACACATACAAATTAGACAAGCTATCGGTGTGCATGACAGAGACAAATATACGTTTGTCAGTCACATCTGCAATATGGAACTTGTTCAGGTCCAGTTCCGTCTGAAACTCCGCTTTGAAAAACGGCCCACGTTGATGCGATATGTAAAGGTCCAGGGAGTTTTTCTGAAATATACAGATTATCATTAATAATTAAATACATATAATAAAAAAGTATTATATTGCTATACAGGATAAAGAGTGAAGCTGCAAAAAATAATAATTAGGATATATAATAGGATAATTTTTTTATGTATTACGATTTAAATCAATTTTTTTCTGTGTAATAACTTCATTATAATAGAGTAGTAACCACTTATCTATTAAATTATAGATTAGTCAGAAATTTTCATATTTAAATACAATAAAACTCTTGCAGTAAAACATGTCTCTTGAAGATGAATTTAATAAAAAAGGAAAATATAACTACACGTAATTTAGAATCGGTATCGTTTTTCCATAACGTGGCATCGACCACCAATCCAATCAATCGATCGATCGGACGACACGACGAATGATTCACGTGACCTGTTTATGTGATAATGTTTGAGAATATTCACATAAATATTTCAAAATTCATAATATTTCATTTTGCGTCCCTAAATTTTATATTCTATAGTAAAAATATAAGCAAAGTAGAAACAGCACAAACCTCATTATATTACTTTCTATTTATCTCTCTTTGTTTGTTTGTCGATTGTCACTATTAAAAATGTGTTTTTATCACGAATCTGATTTTAATATACTTATATCATATTATTGTGACTATTTAAATAATTATATTCATAAATAACAGTGTAAGTAATCGATCGCTCTGCCGACAACTATTGAACATGAAAAGCTAAAATTCCACATTTAGATACCTAGAATCTTATATATCTCGATTTATTTTTAAGAATGGGAACAAATGCAACAAAGTCCACGTAAACAATGTTGTGAGCAACAGCTGATTTTTAATAACACACATTTGAACATTTATATAATATCTTGGCATATATTTTTTTACTATTGGTAACTAAGGATCAGGCTTGGACAATCCAAAGATGGAATAAAAAAATAAGTTACTAATTTATATTTTTAATATATGACCATTCATATTTTAATAGTCATTATCCAGCGTCATAAATTAACAGATCTATGCACCGCCCCCTTATAGGAACTTTAGGAAGCAGAAAGAAGTATTAACTTTTAAATAAAAAGTAATATCAAACTACACTTGAGTAGCTACTTAACAAGAAATTTATCATTGCCAGGGTATGTTAATCGATACCGTTATAAATTTAAACTATACTTTTCTACTATTGTCAATGTTCAAATCTTAGGTTGTAATGTTTAAAATTTAAGTGACAGCATTTTAAATTGTTGAATTGTAGACTTTCAAGCAAGGCCAAATTAATTTAAATATAACTTACTTATTTCTTTGTTATTTTACACTATTGCTAAAAAAGAAATTAAAATATTAGCCCTATAGTTATTGGTATTTAAAAATAAATCATATAGTACGTGGCTAATAATTGTAACAACTAGCCTCAAAGAAGAAATTTGTTAGACTTTCAATTTGGAACACACTGATTGATTAGCTCATTTTAAATATTGTGAATCATAATACTGTGTCAGTCTATACGAAATTAACTTGTATATTTGCATAGTAACTTTGCAGAGAGAAGTTATTTTTTCATATTCATTGAAATAAAATGATCATGTTCGATCGGCTATGGTTTCGATTCCCACTCAGGGGAATGATTATATTTAGATTATTTTCATTTTCGCGTTTTGGTAAGACTAAGTGCGGCGGTGAAATTCAACACTCACAATGTCTCGAATTCAGCGGAAAACCGAGTACGGAGTGTCATGAAACTAGGTACTTCCTGTCTACACTGATATGCAGGATGAAAACGTGAAGCTAAGCAAACTACCTTGTTCATTGAAACCTGTTTAGTATGTAAAAAAAATTTATTTGCTATTATCTTAATTGTTTAAATTAAGGAACATAAGAATAAATGTAAGTTGATGTCCTTTTTATCCGTGACATTTCAATTGAAACACTTGAAAAAGTAAATCCAAGCACTTGTCATATGACGTTTTATATATAATATGACTCACAGTACACTTCCTACTAGGAATAGGCACAATATGATTCATATTAGAATAATGAATATATTTCTTTATATTATAAAGGATTATTTTTTTACTTTACATATTACCTACGTATAAATGACGAATCAAAAGAATAAAACTATTTGGATATACAGTTTTTTTCTAATCTATTAAAAGTATTCGCCTGACTGTAAACGAGATCGGTTGTGGGTTTGACTCCCGTCCACTCAACACACAATGTCTCGAATTCGACGGAAGTACGGAGTGTCTTGACACTGAGTATTTCCCGTCTACCTTGAGAAAAAAACTAAAAAGCACCTTTAAGTATAACGAGATACAACAAATACAGCTGTCAAAGAAATTTAAGGTTTTGTAATTTTATTTTTTATAGATTCTGACTTTACTGATTTAACGATCTTGTTCATATTTTAAAAATAGTTTATTTAACATTGACATATATCCGCGCCATTAAAAATAAAACCTTTGTAATATATATTAAACAAATCCAAAAACATACCAATAATTCTAATATCTGTATCACAATAATTATTAATAACTCCATTATGCAACTACCAAACTAACGAATCTTTACAAATTATTACATACATAGACATACGATGTACATACATAAACAAGCTATCTATGAAATTTGATCGCAGTACATTTTATCAAAGTGGAATTCCCTTTAGTAATATTATTGTTTGTAAGCGACACGTAAACATTTTAAATAATATGCTATCCTCATAAGTACTTCTTAGTACTGAATTTTAGTCTAAACAGCGATATCATTACGCATAAAGCTAGCTCATTGTGAAAGTTGAAACCACAGAGACCCATTCGACACGTATGTCACTATTTGATAACAGTAAAGTGGTTAGTGAAATATGTCGATAGAGCAAAGGGAAATTTAAGTTATTTTAAAACCTTATTTTAACGGGTCCTATTTTTGACTTGTAAGCATAGACTCTGTCCTCCTTTCGTGCCACGCCTACTAGTAATAAATAAAAGATAAAAAGTGTGCTCATATCTCAATCAAGTACATTCAAATGTTTACTTTGAAGCAAATAGTTTTAAAAGACTAAACCTGTCATTACAATACGGAGGCTTCTATAGTATAAGGAAAAACCAACAACACCTAATAGGATGCGTTTTACATTTTTCCTGGATATCATATGATATGGCTTTAAAATAAAAAAATATGAAATTTTTTGTATATTTTAGGTATAGGTTCTTATTCTTAATCCTCCTGTTACTATATTTATTATACTGAAAGTATAATACTTTATAGCCGCATATAAATGACGTATTACATTTTTTAAATATAATAGTTTTCCAGTAAGAACACATTGCCTTCTTAATCATAGTACTAGGCAATAAACAAAAATCTATACACATAATGAAAATGTAACTGTACATAACTACTATTGGTATATCAATGTCATAGAACCTACTGTCATAGAACTATTAATATTTTTTAACATTTTTCTCTGTGTGTCTGTTTGTCTTTACGTTTGCGCGGTGTAATCCCGGACACGACTAATCCATAAATGCAGTTTTCACGAATATATTTTGTTTTATTTAATGTTTTTTAATCTGTACATGAATGAAATGAAAAAAGTTACATCAATTTAAAGTAAGCAAGTCTACGCAAGCAAATTACTAGTAATTAATTAAATCTTGTGACAGAAAATCCTTCAAACAAACAACGTTCTAATCGAACTTACAATGCTGTTTACGAGTTGGGCACTCATGTGTAAAAGTCACTTAACGTTCTTGACTATCACGTTGCGATAGAAATATAATGCTTATATGCGTAGAAATATAATTTACATTATGTTAATTAAGTAGGTATTTAGAAACGACTATTTAAGAAACCTGATTATCGATTGCAAATTGTCAAGATGACTTTTTTGCTAGTAAACATGGACGCCATTTCGCACTTTTTATTACATTCGGGATACAAATATGTATATTAAAATAATGTAATGGCTGCTTTCTTAATAAAACAGAGAGAAGCGCGTGAATTTCTACTATCAAAAATGCCTTAATAAAAATATACAAAAATTAATAGTTATGTAATAATATGATTTCAAGTGATATATACTATTCAGTATGTAAAATGAATGTCATTCAATATATTTAATCTTTTCAAAAGGATTAATTTGACAATTAAACGGATTAATGAAATTGTTAATATATTATTTTGTCATTTGTATTGTAAATTTTATAATAAATTTATTATTATATAATTAACAATTTAAATTATATATTGTTTATACCATATATGTCTGTAATTAATACAGGTTACAGAATCGGACCGGTCTGAGCAATGTAACAAATTAATGATTATTATAAAATGCAACTTAATATTATTGTCATGTTAAATAAATGAATAAATAAAATAAAAAAACAAACACCAAACACGGTTTACAAAATAAATAAATGCTATCACTTAGGTCAGAGGTCAAAGCAGTGTAGCTGTGATTCAATGAGAACACTCTAGAGTCGAAGTATTACAACCGCAACCGGGACAAATTTGTCTCGTATTATTCACTTTAGTAACAACTTCCTTGCGCCAAGTGGAAATTTAGTGACAGCTCGAAGCATGAACGAAGCGTAACACGGCTGTCAACTACATGCTTGGTTAAATCACTTAAATAGTTTTACATGTTAAATATTATATATCAAAAATTATTCTCATCTTATAAATCTTCTAATATCCTAATGATTTTAATATGTTCAGCCCATATATACTAGTTAGCGTTCCCCAATTAATAGACTATGAAAAGCAATAAAAGCATGTCACGTGTGACTGCTCTAATCTTGCTTGCGTGCATTAAACTTTTATGGTCGAATTAACATTTTAGAGTAGATGAATTCTTTAAAAAAATCTAGTAAATATTTATAGCACTACTTGGTTTTGATTTATTCCAGTAACGTCAATTGATTTTTTTTTTGTGTAAGTTTATACCTCAAATTCAAGTCTAGTTCTAGTCTATTTTTATCTAAATGCATTATTGAATAGAGCGCTAATATTTTTACTTGCACAGCGCTGCGCAGCGGTATTGATTACTTGTTACTTCAAAGCAACAGTCGTATTGTTTGTTTATTCATTAATGTACTGAGCTATGTTAAATTTACTAAATTTTAATTATAAAACATAACATCTATTTTCATTTGATTACTTACCATTTCTGCTCGAAAGTATATACATACATATATAATTTATCGTGTTCTATCTTTTATTAGCAAAGTTGGTTTTTTATGTGAATATCTAAATTTATAATAAAGATTTCTTAAAACCACTTGAGGAAAACTGCTTTATTTTCCTCAATTAATAATATATAGAGTAATTTATGTGAGTATTATATTTTCTATCGACAAGAATTTTTTATATGAATCTCGTTTAGTTTGTAATATGAGTTTTTTTAAGTAGTATCATTTTCATATGTGCTATACATATAATACTTCAACTTTGTATGAATAATGCATTACAGAGGAAGTAATTAGTTTAAGGGCAACTGTTATCTCAACCCCGTTCAATGAAGTGCGCTTGAAAAATTGTAACATACGATTTGCATTTTTAATATGGCCCTAGCTTTACAAGAGTATTCTGTGTTTTTATGTATTTAATCATTTTGTTAGCTACCTTTTTATGAGTATGTATTATATTATAAAATTTAGTAAATATTTAAAAAACAAATAAATAAAAATAAAATATTCAGTTATTAAAATTTATGATTGTTTTATTAAATATTAGTTATTAGCAGCTTCACCATTTACCCAGTATAGTAGGGTAGTCAGAAACAACCTTGCGTGTAAGACTAAGATGGCCTTTACATATTATTAACTTTAAATAAATTAAGAAAAATGACAATGAAGATTATTATTTCTTGTTAATAAATATTTATTATCTCCATACGACATGTACAAGTATTTGGAACTTGGCTAACCCAAGTTCCGACCACTTTATACATGTTACTTTGAAATTTTTTACTGGTTATGTACTTTTATTTTTTTATTTAGATTTATGTACTTATGTGAAATCAAGGCAATAAATTTTCGGAACTTCGTTACCAGAAGTATGTCCACTTAACCACGATGACGATGGAATTATTTATATAATTTACAGTACATTGTTGGAGCTCAGTGCACAATACATACATAATACACTTGATTGATTTTCGATCAAATTTCTGACGTCTGTTTTTTTTTCTGTGTTTTACATTTTTCAACCAAATACGACTCTTGTAAAAATTACTTTTTAACGCTAGAAATTTTTAATCATTACCAGTAATGAGGGAAATGAGAGCAAGTTCGATTCAAGTCACAGATTGATAACCGTAAATAAAAAGCATATAGTATTTTTGTCAAATGTATACATTAACAGTAAAATAAAAGAAAACACACACAAAACGTAATTACCTAATTTCACAAAATAATAAAGCCTTTCCTGTTACTTCTAAATCCGTGTTTTTTGCAAGAACAGTAAACGCAAAGGTCGTTTTAAAGTTATATAATTACAAATTCGTTCTACAGATAAAATCTTTTATAACTAACGTCACTCGCACTGTTACGACCGACTCAATAAAATATAACAAATTCTTACTTGCATTTATTGTAAAAAACATATTTTTTAAGAAAAACTGTCTTATTTTCAACTGCTTTTTATTTATTTAATTAATTTGTACTTAATCAAATAAATCAGAATGCAGGTATTTTAAAAGTTTATCTTTTATATAAGCACTTTGTGGAAATAATTTTTATTATAATAGTTATAATTTTCCAGTTATATTCTAACCATAGAAGTCTTAGAACTACGGCGTCGACTGATTAACGTTCTGGCTCAGGGAAGATTATCTGCACACAAGTCTTACACGTGACCAGAATAAATGTCTACTAACCTAATTGATCAAATAATTATACAGTATCAAAAATCTATATGTTTATATATTATTTAAAGGAAAACTATCCTAACTACCCTTTTACGAAAATTAAGCGGGCAGAGAAGTATAAAATTTAGCATGGTTATAATTTATATGAAAAAGAAGTGCAAAAAGTCAATATTTTTAATAAAAATGTATTAGAAATACACGTGTGTAATTAACATATGACATACAAAAAGACATATAAAAAGTGACTACACCTACATATATTATACGTTTCAACCAGGCGTTTAGTATACATGAATTAACAAATAATTAAAGAAAATATCTTACCTTAATCTCTCTACAGAAATGCTAACAACATAAATAAGTTGTAACAAAACGTATAAGAATTTCGACGCAGCTGGTAGTAGAACTCATGGCTTAGCGGTCAGAGCTCTTGGACTCTTAGTATCCAAGAGGCGTGGGTTCGAATCCCGCTGCGTTCAAATTTTTATATGTTTTTTCTAAAATGTTTTCTTATCGTAAGTGTGGAATAACTCTTTAAAAAATACTAAATAACATATTTTACCTCCTTAGACTGTTTCGTTGCAAACATAAAGTCTCCTTTGATTTGGAAGTCTTTAGCATCCGCGAACAGTTCTTGTGCGTTTAACATATTGCTGGGATCACTGACACTGAGCACTGTGCTATTGCCTCCCGGCTTCCATCTCTCTACGTAGAAAATCTTAGGAAAACCAAGTCCCGATGACCAGAAAAAGGTTTTGACATAGCTCTGTATCATTTGGAAAGTCTTTCCTCCATCAGAAGTCATATAGAGCTAAAAAAAATGACAATGACACTATTTACAAAAAATATATTTTTGTTATTTTCTTCATCTGTACTACAAATCTTATAGAAAATAAATTCATTAGGTGTATCCCCTTAATTGTAGATATCCTACAATTTGTATTCGTTTTGTTTTCCTTGTTCGTTGTAGTCTCGTTCTTCACATATTAAGCCACAAATTAAGTAATAAATATCATAATAATTGAAAAAATGTTAAATGTAAATATAAATTTTTATTAAACAACTAAATTAACACAAGAAAAACTACAACAAAAAGGATAAAACATAAATTAATAAAATAAAAAAGCTACATATATTTTCAGTTTTTTTAACATATTCGTTTATTATTGAAGATTATAATCGACCTTCACGTACATTTTAAGTATTATAATTACGATAAATATATTATAAGTATGTATAAAATATATTTCATGGTAGCAATTTAGACTCGCAATATACAATATCATTATATATATTTGCATTCAAAATACCCCAATTATTGGTCACAGTCACGTATCAGTCGTGAATATGGTTGCGAGATGAAACTAATCTATAATATATATTAACTTCAAATGATTTGTTATCTACTTTTATATGAATGTCAGTCAACGCACTAAACAAGTAACATGACCGAGACCGACACAACTGTTATCGATGAATAAAATTTATTAGTTACAATAACTATTAATTGTAAATCAATTATTATTTAATAATCTATTTACTAAATACAATAAAATGTAACTATCTCGGTAATGTACCAACGAGAATCATATTAAAATATCCTATATACTGAGGCCTATTGTGGTGCAGAATGTTAACGCGACCGCTTGTGGGTTTGATTTTCACCTGCAGGGAATGATTATATTTAAATTATTTTCATTTTCCTCGCTCTAGTAAGAAAAAAAGCGGCGATGTGTTCCGCCACTCAACACGTAATGTCTCGAATTCAGTGTAAATCGGAGTGCGGAGTGTCTTGAAACTAGGTACTTTCTGTCTACCCTGCTATGTCGGATATAAACGTGAAGCTGTATTTACTACATACTTATTATTTCAGAAAATAAAGACCAAAATTTCATTTTAGTTTTATAAAAATAGTTTTTATTTAATTATTTTCCTATCCTTATAACCTAATTCCGAGAAAAAAATATCGCCATATTGAAAATGACAATTCATAATATGTATTATTTAGTCCAGATGTTTCAAAATATTATTTTACGTTTGTAATTTAATATTGAAAACTATATATAAACAAACAATTCCGCGATAAGGGTCCTTATCTCCAAGATAACGATCTCTTCTAGGCCTTACATATTTTTTATTAAAATCATAAAATCAACATATAGACAAACATGAGGCCGGTCATGGCGCAGTAGGACTGCGTACGCGACTGTATACGCGACTGTATCGGTCATGGTTTCGATTTCCACTCGGGGTAATGGTTGTATTTAAATTATTTTCATTTTCTCGCTCTGGGAAGACGAAGAACGCGGTATTGAACTCCCCCAATTACCACGCAATGTTTCGAATTCGGCAAAAAGCGAAGTACGAGTTCTTGTAACTAGGTACTCTCTGTCTACCCTGCTAAGCGGGATAATATACTGGATAAAAATACTTACATTTCTTGTAGAATTAACTTTATCCAATATAACGAATCTATTCGGAATATCCTCATCGAAAGCAAGCTCGCTGGGATGGAAGTTGAGGTCCGATCGTCGTATTGTTTTTCCATTATCACTAGTAAAATATAACTTTTGATTTGTTGAATCGACGAATACACACTAAAATTATATTTTATGTTAGTATAAATAGTAAAAATTAGAACTACAATATAGGAAGAAGTAATATTTTTATTATGTATTTTTGTTTTCTAAAATATTAAACACAATTAACACTAAATTTGTTTTTCAAAACTATTTAATATTGCATACTAAACAGGTTTTGATGAATTTATTTCAAGTCAGATAATTCAAGAACAAAACTACTGAAAAACAAAGAATAATTAAATTGGGTATGAATTAAGCAAATGATTGATATTAATTATCTCGCCAGACAGTTTGATAAGTACCAAAGTAGGTATCTAAAATATGAATCACAATTAAGCAAACAATAAATATTAATAAATAATTATTAGATATGTTTATGAAATTAAAACATTTTCTATTCTTTATAATATTTTATTTTGTTTATAATAGTTGTAGTATTGTTTCGAAAGTAATACTATATTAAGGTTAAATCTAATGACGGCATACAGACTAAATATAAAACCTAAATTTGTCCAAAAATATTAACATTTGTAAACTTCAATATATTATGTTATAATGCTGCATAGGTGCAGTCATGACCTAGTCCACATGAATTTTAGCATCCCTGTATCTTTATCTTAAATTTTAAAAGTAAGCTATGTTACTCCTTATTGCATCATGCATCTACCAATGAAAATCCTTTTAAAATTGGTCCAGCCACTCCAGATATTAGTTGAGTTGGACAAACAGGTAGTTAGGTAGTGTTTATCAATCTACATATTTGAATAATCAACTTCAAAAAGGAATCATATGAGGTAACTTGAGACATGCAACATTTATTGTGTAGCTTAGTTCAATGACTTGTGCACTATAGAAAGATGTTTGCTATCATGTGTTTCTTTCTTTCACATTAGATTGTATAAATTATCACTCACTTGTTTTTAACAAAGGCATTCTATTTTTATATTTGACCTTGAGGGTTCTTACTTGCATTACTGTTTAGTTATTCATTTATTAACTATGTATTTTATATATTTTTTGCGATGTTAAGTTCCGCCACATGTTACGCATCATTAATTGGATCATCAATTATTATACTAATACAAAGCTAATAAGGGCAAATACTAATCAATTTATATTATAAGCAAAAGTAATGAATCTATCAAACATAATAATAAATAAAATAAGTAAACTAAAAAGTAAATAGGAGCTCACTATTTACAATTAATGATATGGTTGAATATCATTAATATTTGACATAAATAATAAGTTATCTAAATTTTTAGTAATTTTAAACAAGAAATTTTAGTAATTCTACAATATACTTACAAATTCTGGGTACTTTGGATGGTTAAAGAATTTATCCAACTGAGCATATCTACTGTCTGGAGTATCCCCTAGCCGGAAGCTTTCTGTTTTATTTGTGAAATTCTTTCCATAGTCATATGATATATAAAGTGCAGAGGAAGAAATTGCACCTTTATTCCGCGATGTAGAATCCCTAGCTAAGCAAATGATCACATTGGAGCCTTCACCCACCCAATGTACCATAAGCTGTTGATGACTGTCATTCAGATGAGTAGTCTGTTGAGAAACAAATTTTTATTACCATACAACTGGCTTAATTACTTAACTATACATATTTAATCTAAATTTTGTGATATAAAATTCAATAAAGAAAATCCCTTCTCAGACCAATAAAGGGAATAAGTAAGACTATTATTAAGTAGTACGGCATTTGTTATGGGTTTGATGCTCATTCATTACTATTCTTTATATGAAAACTAATAATATTTAAGTAACATGTATTAAATTTATATACAAGATTTACTTCTCCTTCAATAAAATATTGTAGCACATTAACAGGTAATGTTACTATAAATAATGTAAACGAACTATGCTGCCCTTCAACGAAAAATACAAAACGCATTTCACCGAGGATGACAATTAGAATGCTTGTGACGCGGTAAAGATAAAAATAGTAGAAAGTACGTAAACATGTTCTAAGCAACATTGCTTTTACGATCTTAGTTATAAATAACAAAATAAATTATTGTCATATAATGCGGGCAATGTACGATAGCTAAATCAAAACAAAGGGGAGCTATTGAATATAATAAGGAAATCATAGTTACCCATATATTAGGATGTTTTTCTACAGACGCATTTTCTGTTGTCGAAGGTGGTAACGTCGTGATATCACGTTTTGTCCTTTCTAAGAATTTACCATCATTTTCATCGTTGAACCTATTTATTACGGTAATTTTTTGAGATCTTTCTTCTCCTGCCACGTAAAGAGTAACTCCCGGTGAACCATATCGTTGAACACTCAACACAGATGAAATAATATTCACCAAAATTAATGAACTTATTTTAAATTTTATTGACGCTAACATTTTGACATCACTGCAAATCCAGAGCCATCCGACTGCGACAATAATACGATTAAAACTGCGCTTACAGCTTTGGCCTTTGACTGATTTACCAAAACACAATGAATTGACAATTGAAAACTGACAGTAGAAACCGTTCGATTCTTGATCTGTCAATGTTTTTTTTACAGATATTAGCATAAACCATTGCCTTTTAAGATACGTCATATAAAATATTCTTTAATACAGAATAAAAATAACTGGTAATTAACTTCTAAATAATGCGGCAGCCAAATTTGTTTCCTGTTTTTTTTTATTTAGAGACTTGGTAATATAAGCTAGTCGTAGCAAAAATCAAACCATACGCATACTTTTTATTTCACACGTCAACCATTCTAAACAAATATTCTTTACTTTAAGGTTTAGATAAGGCGATATGGTTATTTATTGGTATAAATAACCATATTACCTTATCTAAAACTTAAATATTATAAGTTACTTAAATATTATTAGTTTGTTTTCATATAAAAAATAGTAAAGTAAGTATGATATGAGTCTTGGTAGAGTTATATCTTATTAATTTTAACTAACTTTAATTATTTATGTAATATTATACGTCAGGGTAAATTAGGAAATGTGTTTCTAATTTAAAACTAACTATTTGTTTAAATTATTAGTAAAAAATTATAAATGTAAAAGTTTGTAAAAGCAATGAAATTTTTATAATTTTATCTAAAAATAAGAGACGCTGAAGTATTTATTTTTAAAGCAGACCTTCACTGCAATGAGAATTATTGGATTTAAGCCAATATATAAAAAAAATGATTATCCAGTAAGTAAGTTCGTCAACTTCGAGCAATGTAACCCATAAAACTTTGTGTCGAAAGCTAGGATGATGAAATGAATTCTCAAAAAATTCGAAGGAACTTGCTCCTAGGAATTTAGGAATTGTTGGTTGTTATCCTGTCCGTACCATTCTATTTAAGAACTATGTAAAACGAGAAATGCAATCATGTGATCGTGATTTAGCTGGGCCTCTTGGCGCGAAAGTTAATACCGAAGAATACGTTGCTCCTCTAAACTAGCCGAATACCCAGCAGCAGACATACAAATTGGGAGAAATAATCACACCCTCCAACTTCTCACTGAGTAAAAAAATAAAAGTATAAAAATCATCAACGAAAGGACTAAGACTACCATGGCTTTGAGGACGTGGAGAGAAAATGAGAATAAACCAAGATTTCCAACTATCTTTACCATCACGACAATTCACGATATTAGAAAAACTATAGGACCACTTATATATTTTATACCCAAAGATGTATACCAAGTATATATGAGGCTGGTCGTAGCGCAGTGAGACAGCGTCTGAATGTAAAAAAGATTAGTTGTGGGTTCGCTTCCCAATCGGGGCTTATTTTTATATTATTCGGGGATTATTTTTATAAATTATTTTTAATTCCTCGCTCTGGTCAAAGACAAATTGCGGCGTTAAGTTCCAACACTCAACACGCAATGTCTCGAATTCGGTGGAAACCGAAGTACATTCTGTCTACCCTGCTATACGGAATATTGCAGGTTGCAACTTCCCGTAGACCAATTAGTCTCCTAATAGTCATCTCTAAACGGGAGAAACTGCTTTATTTAGAATAACTCCAACTGATTCGGATTTAGTCACTATCAATCTATCTACCATAGAATAATGACACAAAACATAGGAATATTAATGTGCTTTGATAATCATTAAGCGTTTGACAAAGTTTAGCACAAAGAACTTCTTTGTAAACGAAAAAAGTAATCACCACATAGGTCTTTCTGTTATTGGAAACTTACTTATCAGACTACAAATTCAAAGTGAAGGAGAACTGGTTGTTTTTTGATTTTCATGTAAGCAAGACTCCCCTAGGAAACGTTATAGAGCCTATATATATAATAGGATGTCTAAACGCACAACGTTTTTTTAATAATTTATCTTAGTTGTTTTTGTTTCACCTCGTTCACTCCGTAACATAGACAGTGGAACTTCTTTGAATAGATTACTTATAAAAATTGAGCCCGGTGATAAAAAAAGAAAAAGTAACAATGATGGAAGATAATTTGACAAGTACACAACATATCTTCGAAGCAGGTACAATTGTGTACGACAGCAGTTGCTACAAAAATCAATAAAGCATTTTTTAATTTCACTCTTTTGTCTCGCACAGCAGGGTAGACAGAAAATACCTAGTGTCAAGACACTCCGTACTCCGCTTCCCGCCGAAATATAGTTAGGTTAGAAGCAAATTATTTCAGTTTACTCAATTTCTGGAAGCACTTTTGACATTTGATAATATTTTGATGAAGTTCTTACATTATGACTTTTAAAAATCATTAAAATAAAGACATTATTTCGAAATCCCATCAAAATATGCGTATATTCCATACATAATTATCTCCAGTACTGACGACTCTCATGTCTCTTCTTCTATGACATATACTATACTATTTATAGGTATATAAAAACAAGATTAGATTAGGTTTAATATTTTTATTGTTTAAAATTACAGAACAATTACACTCTGTTTGGCAGCTTGCCTGGCCTTTAGGCGGACTTGTGCAGCAATTCTGTCCAAGTCACGTCTGCCCTGTGTAGTGAGGATGCGGCCACCATCCGGGATCTTTTCTACTAACTTAAGAGCTTCAAGTGCCTGAAGCGCTTTACGAGCAATGCTGCCTGATGATCTAGAAATTACAAATAATTTAATATTATACAATATAAAACTTAAATACATAGCAAAAATATAAAATATCCTACTTCCTCTAAGATTCAAAGTTTCAGGGCTTTTTATAATAAAAAAAATAGATTATATATAAGTTAGGCATTTATCTCTACTAATGCCAATCTTGTATGAAAACTTAAGCATTACTTTACAAAAATTCAAAATTATTGCAACAAGGTACTGGAAGTGTGACTGTCATTTGCACTTTACAGCAATACATACAAATATTTATTGCAAACTTTTATTTATATATAAACATTGTTTTATGAATTTACATTTAATTACTTTTAAAGCATAAAAAATAGTAATATTTAATGACCACACAAATTTCGAATTTGCATAAATTAATTGTACCTACCTGCAGAAGTGTGAAGGGGTGACACCGTTGCGTTTGCGGCCTCCGAAAATTTTAGTGACAGTTTTAACTCCAACTGGAGATCTGATGTAAATGTGACGAAGTACCGCAGCACAACGTACATAGAACCAGTCGGGGTCGTAAGGCGCTAATTCCTTGAAACGACCAGTCTTGACCAGATCCATGTGTTCTGGAACCTTCACTTTGCCCATCCTAGAAAAGAATTTTTAATATCAATGTGTTTTCTTAAAAATTACTTTGAAAAAGCTGAAAATTATTTCATTTAGTAAGTCTTTGTCATAATTAAGAGTTCAAATAAAAACAAGAAAAGCCTTAGAGAAAATATTATATGCTGATGGTAAATGTTTCCAAGAATCAAATTTTTACATGTTTGACTAATTATTATGATTAATTGTACATAAGAAGGTGCAAGATTCAGTGTAATTTGTGTAAAATTCAGACTTATGAGTGTCATTATTTTAGGTGTTTATTATAGTCAACTAAGAAGAGATAATAGTAATTCATACCAATGAATTAACTATTATCCACCTTAATCTGATTCATAATTAACCATATTTTTCCAATAAAATATTGTACGAACAATTCTATGTTCTATTTGTCATAATTACATTTATCAGTTCACCCCCGAAATCATGGCAGGCCTTTGTACTTTTACAAAATTAATAGATAATTCTGCATTAAAATAAAAAAAAAAGAAAAGCAGCACTCTTTATACCCCATAGTAGGGTAAGGCAGTAAGAGGCAACCTAATGTCAAGACACTATTTTCTGTCTATTTAAATCTTTTCCCGTTTATCTGAATTCAACACATGTCATGATTATAGGCAAGCACAAGCCCACCTTTTGTTTTGCCAGAGCAGAGCATTTATATCATTTGATAGCAAATTTTATATGTAATCATCTCTAGAATTCACACAAAATCAATAGTGTTTAGTCAGACACTACCACTGCACCATAATTGTCTCCTAAAATATAAATTTTTATATAACTGAACCAAACACAAGTACTCAACAAATTACTATAAAAGGAAAAGACATATCTAACTTTTATATATAGTCTCTAAATACACATAAATCATTGTCTGTATGATTTCTTTCAAACAGCTATAGTAAACCAATTAGTAAATTATTATGAGATACAAAGTTTCTATATATTAATAACTTTAAAGTAACAATTCATATACATATTAATTTTTGTAATGTAAATAAAAACATCAAGTAAATACTTACTTTTTCAAATGAGCAGCAACGGTCTTGACGACCTTGTCTTGTTCAACATCCTTCAGTGTGACTGAACGCATCTGAAAAATTTAACACAAAATGTTAAAAAGATTCTCATATTGTGTTTATAGCACTAAATATAAATACAAAGAAACAAAATATTTTAAATACAAGTAGATAGTTTAATGTACTTTTAATTTTTAAAACATGTTAGAGTATATAAACATGTAACTAAAGTTACTTATGTTAAAGTTATATGTTCTCATTAAGAAATTAAATAATATAACATATTAAAATGCTAAAAAAATATATGCGTATTTTTTTGTTTGTAAAATAGTAAAAAGTAATTCTTTTCAAAACAGTCTCAAAAAATCACTATTTTAAATAGATATAATTCTAATTGCAGATAAATAATGCAATGTACATCACAATGAAAATAGTATTCCTTTAATAATAATCTACTCTTAATCATAAGAGCGCTTAAACAAGACATGAACGATGTCAAATTAGGTTATGTTGTATGCGATGCTAGACTACCTTAGATTTCTATTAAATTAAAATATGTAATAAATTATTTGCAATATAAATGTAAACACACTACTTTCGTTCGTTAATGAAAGAATAAATTTCAAAAGAATCATAAAAACTAGTGTTCAATATAATTTTTACATTAAGCTGAGAGGTGCTAATGTGACATGCGACTATTATATGGGCCCAATAGTTCGCAAATATGAAATATGACCTAAATCGATCACCATTTTACCTTTTACAGAACTGTAGCACTTTTTACACACAAATTTTGGTGTTAACACTTAATTTTTCACTAAAAACCATGCGGCATAACCACGACACTCACCTTGCCTTGTGTTGGCAACCGGAAGAAAGAAAGAGATGGCAAACTTACTTTATTCTTGCTGCTTGAGTATAAAATACAAAATTTCATATGGTAACATTTTTTAAATTCTTCTTTATGATTTAAATAATTTTAAGAAAATAGTTAATCATTTATTAACAAAAGATTTTTTTATTTTATATATAGTTTCACGCTTTTATCTCGCATAGCACTTTGTCAATTTGAGGCCAGTTGGCGCAGTGGGACCAGACGCTGTCCCACTGCGCCAATTGGCCTCAAATTTCACAAAAGAAATGATTTTTGTATAACATATAAAATATTATATGTTTCTCTTTTCGTTTTGTTTCTATATATCAATACATCATATTTGCATCATTTTAAATTATAGATATTGTTGTTAAAATATATTTCTATATTATTATAAAGTTTACGTGTTTTTTATACATGTACAATTTATTAAATTTTGTTGAAAATTGTAAATTACTCATTGAATGTATTTTGTTATGATTCATTAAAAAAGATCCGTTGTTTATGGTTTTATTTTGTTGTCAAATTCAAGAAAATGGCCGCGAAACGAAATTCTGTTAAAAGTGATGGTAAAAATAATAGAAATAATCGTAGTGACGAAAAGCTATAATTTAATTAACTTTTAATATTTAGCTTTATAGATTTATTAATGGTTTTGCAGTACTTTATATTTTTTTTCCATTTTTGGTTTAAAATGAAAACCATTATTTCAGGTCAAACAACATCAAACGATATTCCTCTGACATCCTTAGAACAAAGTCTATTAAGTCTGGAAAAACTTGATCGTGCCTCACCAGAGCTATGGCCAGAACAAAGTAAGATTATGTTATTTTATATGTTTTGGTATCAAATATAATCCAAAGTCAAAATAATAATTTTCAAAAGTGGCGCGATTACATTTATTTTCTAATGTTGTCATTCCGTCCACCATTACGTACATTCGACATCGGTGATCGTTTATAACGTCTAGTTTTTAAACATTTAATTTGAAATGGGTGACGGCAATAGTAATTACTCAAATGACGATGGTTCAAGATGTTCGAACGATTCTTTTGTAGTTCCAGGTGTGTCGGAATTTATGGCAATGCAAAATCCCAACCAATCTCCACCATCGTGGAATAAAGGTCTGACCAAAGAAGATTATACCTACATACAAAGTGAGTTAACATAATATATTCATTTGCATTTTAAATAAATTATAATTCTAGCGAAAATAATGGTATGCTCGTTGTCTTTAACTTATCAAATACTGGAATTATAATTATAAAATCATGATGAGTTAATTTTTTAACTATTAGATTGAAATTATATATATTATAATCATGTTCTTTAACATTAACTTTTCTTTAAAAGTTTATTGAAAGCACTTACTTAAAATGCTATGTGTATTTGAAGTAATGTTATTAACACAATGATAAATATATTATTTTTCTTAACATTACTTTGGTAACTAAAGTAAAACTTATTATTAAAAATCATGAAAATAAATTATATTCTATAGTGCGGTTAAATATACAGACTAAACTAGTGTGGTGGTTGCAAAATACATTAGTATTTTAACAAAAATGAACTATTTTTATATCACTGAATGAATTAATTTATTTCAGAACTTGGTACATTAACTGTAAGCAGTCTGATTATGGAAGTGAAACAACTACATGATCTTGCTTATCAGTTGGGATTGGAAGAAGCTAAAGAAATGACTCGAGGGAAATACCTGAATATATTTTCATCGAGACGACAAAGATAATTTAAAAACTAGTCTTCTTTTAAAATAGAACATATTAAGGAAACCTATTTATAATTTAAAAAAAATTGCAATCTTTTGAAAAGTTAGTATGTAATAATTTTAATTCATAATTGCAGTAAAAATGCAATTTACCATATAAAATTATGAAACTTATGGTAGTCATCGTTTTTGAAAGTACATGCAAGAAATATTGTAAATATTAGCCAAATATATAACTACCTATATGTTATTAATATAATAAAACTATATCAATAATGGATATTGGAAACCCTTTTATTTTTTTATTACCTAATAGATATTTATTATAAGATATTGTTAGTAAAAGGAAACAATTATTAAATTCTATCTATAAATCTAATTTTCAATGGCCGGTTGGGCTTCACAATAAAATCTCTAGTTGGTTGCACTTCTCCATAATGATATTCGAGTTTATATTTTTGTAAAATCTGAAATTTGGAATATTAATATATATTAAGGCTTGTGAGAAATTATATGGAAATTATTTTTTTATTCATTTTTTTGATAAGAATAAATATATTTTTAATTTGATTTGAAATATAAAGTGAACACATCATAAATTCAACAGTGTCTTTATGAATTAACTATACTTCAGAATTAACTATAGAAGAGATAATTAAAATTTTTAATTCTATCTATTAGGTATAAAAGAGTAACAAATATAAGAAACCCAGGTGGATAGTGTTTAACTATATACAATAGGTTGTGGATTCTATTAGCACTCCGGGATTGATCAAAAATTATATAAATTTTTCTGCTCTAACAAAAAGTAGAGTTGAGTTCCGCCAGTTAACTTTCAATGTATGGATGTTGTCCTCCATGAAAACGGCGGAGTGTCTTGACAGAATAATAATCTTCTCTTATTACTATACCGCCTGGGATAAGGGGTGAATAAATCTAAGAAATAATTTTTGTTACCCTTATAGTTAACAAAGAAAGCATATTCTCAGCGATATTCTGTCCCAAGCACTTTCTAGCGCCACATCCAAACGGGATAGAGCTGAATGCATGGTATTCCTTACACTCCGTCTTCAGCCATCTTTCCGGATAGAATACTGTGGCGTGGTCATAGTTATTCTCTTTGAGAGAGGCATCGCGTGTTGATATTATTATTAGAGTACCACGTGGGATGCTGTAAATTATTTACATTAAAAATGTTGGTTTTCAATGTGTTTATAACTCGACGTCATTGAACTAAAGCAACAGTACCTATTTAAATACAAGTTTAATTAAAATTCTTAGTACAAACAATTTAATATTTACGTAAAATAACTAATATCTAAATCACCTACCTACTATATATTAACAAGCTAATACGTAGGAAGGTAACTAGGTTCTTAGAGCAAATAAATATATTATGGAACTATTTAAATTTTACGTAACATACATACTTGTATCCATCTAAAGTAATATTTCTTGACAAGATCCTGGTTAACAACGGCATGGGTGGAACAAGTCTAGAAATAATATAAAATTATGATATTATATAAAAGTTTAATTTTCATAATATCATCATAAAAGCTAAAACGTTATTTGACGGTGTGAAGAAAACGAATTAAATTTATAGTTCATATTACAAACCGAAAAAATATATATTACAATTTTTTACTAGGTGCTTCCCCATTTTTCTAGGTTCCCTAGATCTAGCCTTAATTTGTTTGTATACAATAGTTATTAATAATCATTTGGTGACTACTTAATGATATTATATAAATTTTTTAACGTTTTTATTGGTGACGAAGGAAGGAACTTTTTTAAAGCTAATCTAGCGTCGAAAATATATGGAATATTAAAGAGAATTAAAGATTTGTTTTCTTTGATAATTAAAAAAAATACATTTTTTTATTATTTTAGTGTCACGCATTTACCTACCCCGTATAGTAGGTTAGACAGGAGATACCCAGTGTTAAGACACTTCGCACTCAGGTGTCCGTCAAATTCGAGACATTACGTGTTGAGTGGTGGAACTCAACGTTGCGCCTTTTAGTTCAGTTCAACCCACAATCAGTGCATTTACAGTCAAACAAATTGCGCTACTACTCATTTCAATAATCCTTGTTTTCTTTGTTTATTAAATAATTGCATTTAGTAAGAAAAAAATTTAGTATAAAATAATCATTACGTTTAATAAAGAGTTCCTAGACTAAATTATAGTTTATAAATATTTTTTTTTATACATTTTCGTTATTGTTAATATTAACATACTGTGGACATGTGATCTTTATCTTTGATTTATTTTTATATTAATTAAGACGATTACCTTAACGTCTCTTTAATACAAGCTTGCAAATATGGCGTTTTCTCTTGCAACTTGTCGACGTCCTTTACAATCATATCATTGTATATGTTTGCTATTTCTTGGTAGAGCCGACGTTGGCACTTTTGATGTGTTGCGATATTGTATAACAAGAAAGACATTGAAGTTGTTATCTATAATATTTAAAATAAAAAAAATATTTAAAAACTTCGTGACGTCATAGGGGCATAGATCTATATGTAACATGTCTAACTTAATCTGAATGACAATTGAGAAATAGATTTTTTCCAAAAACTTGAATTTTTTGGATTTTAAGGTTTGTTAGAAAAGTTTCAAGACACTCAGTTATATTACGTCTAAATTAGAAATTCTCTAACCAAAGCGAAGAGTCGAAATTTATTTATAAAACAGTTCCCCAAATGGGGATCGAACCGGTAACATAGTATACTTATTTACGGCCCAACTGATATCATATACATGTTATGTATAGGTACAGCACCAAAAAAATGCCCGTACGGTTGTCCATAGATTAAAAAAAAATACGGGAAGTAAAAGGTAGGTAAAGGTAAAAAAGTAACAAAATCTGTATAGTGTGATGCGCATTTTCCACTGACAAAATAAAAAATTTGGAATATTAATGATCAGCTGAACTAAAACAAGTAAATCATGGCGGCAATATCGCTGAAATTAAAGCCATATTGGCGCAGTGAGGCAGTATCTGTCTATAAACGCGAGGTTGTGGGTTCGATCACCACCTTTGGGAAGGTTTATTTTTAAACTGTGTTAATTTTTTAATTTTGTACTAAATGAAAGTAATATGGCCAGTCCACGCTAATACGCGCAGACACGGGCGGGCATTTACTAACAATATTTTTCCCTATAACACAAATTTTACTTACATAAAGGGAAAGTGTTAATAAAAATTAAACAAATATTTACAGTATTGACACCAATAAGAAGCATATCCAATAGGATTGTAGCAATGTCTTCTGTTTTAAACTTATTCTCACTCAGTAACATTGCGCCTACCAATGAAGACGAATCTGTTAGAGAAAATTATGTTAAATACTTTTTTCACTTATATTATCAATAAAGTTGCAAAACAAATAATATAAAAAAAACATTGTATATACGTACATCTATTTTCATTTTCAGCATTTGCTGAAATAATATCTTCAGATTCTAGCACATATTTGCCGATCAAACTGAAAGTTACTTCATTAGTTAATATCGCCATAAATATCTACATACTTATATGCGGTGTAAAAGGATTTTGAAAGCTTTATAAGACAAAATATTAGTCTCTAATTATTTATTTTTTAATTACAAAATATATGTAACAAGATAGAAAAACGCTACGTTTTGGCAGATGCTAAGGAGCGCAGGTTCATGTCCTTTTACATTCCAAATTCGAGACTGGATTTTAAAATTTGTTTACGGGCGCGAATAACACTACAAGATATTAAAAAAATCTCTATGTTAAAAAAAAGTACATGTTTATTTGAACCCACTTACTTGTCTAAAACACTACAGTATTTAACCAAAGAATACCAAGCGGGTGTTGTAAAGAATTTCCACAAATGCAAACCCGTTTCACATTTAATGATGGCGTCAGTTGCTTTCTCCAAGCTATGGTACATCCAAGATGGATCACACTGACTGTATATTATTTCTGTATCTAATAGATCAAAGTTCTTCGAAAATGTGACGAGGCCTACAATTATTGAGTTACTTTATTTAAAAACTATTACTTATTGTATTACCTGAAAATCCAGTTGCAGTATATTTCTTGCTACTGTCGCTGTTCAATCTCAATTATAAGTTCTTGAGATAGAACAACGGTTATTACAAAAGATTTGATGTCAGGTCTGTATGTCTGTCTGTGGCATCGTAACTCTCAAATGGATATACCTATTTCGATGCGGTTCTTTTAAATCGATATCCTGATTTCCTGTTATGGTTTCTAGCTTTATGTAATATAAGTAGGTCCAGCAGTTCGAATAGTAAAATAAATAGTAAAATAGATAAACCTATTCTTTTATTTGCGTTAAGAAGGTCTTTCAAATTTTTAAATTCATTGTAAACTAATAAATAAAGTTAAACAAATCCTTAATAGAACAAACAACTATACCGTATTCAAGTTTCAGTTAAATTTTGCAGTCGTTATGGTTTTAATAAATTAATACTACTTTATTGTACAGTTAATAGAGTTGTTATAAAGTAAAAATATTGTATCGTTTCGTTATAATTGATCGCATTGATCGTAGTTTCCATTACCACTCTAAGGGAACTTTATAATTATTATTAAATATTTTCTTTAAGATTGTCTCGCTATTCAAAACGCAATGTGAAGATTAGGCGAAAAGATAAGAACAGTGCAATAATATTCACGAAGTTCATTTTACATTAAATAAAATTAAAAATATTCTTACCCATACAATCAAAAGACCACTTATGTAATTCCTTGTACAAATCCTTAGACATTTCATCTTGATAATTCCTTACGTTATATATTTTTTGAGTCAGCCTATCACATATATTGAATATGCCTTGTGCGTGTTGTGTCACAGCGGTATGCGCTGGGCTGAACATAATTGACCTTTGGCGAGCCCATTCTTGACCGTGACTGTAAAATATCTGTTTTTAAAGGGCATTTTTTACATTTTTATACCTTCACGCATCTCTACTCCCTTATTGCCATTTCTGTTATATATACATACACCTATAACATTAAAATTGATAGAAAATATAGATATTTTTCTAAGACCGTGTCATACATATTTACGTTTCATATATTGATATAAATAAATATTTTAAGCGTAACTTTAAACCATTGCATGCGATAAATCACAGATATACTTTTACCTAACTATATCGAAAACATTTTATTCACCATCTTACAGTCAATAAAGATCTATTATGTACATAGTTATTTTATATTTACTTTTATTTACACGCGTGCACGCTTAGACTTAAAAGAAGTAGTTTTGACGTATAATAACAACTATTTGGACATTGTGTTCTACACTTGCTGCAAATTACATTTTACATATAATATACATATACTTGTGAATGGAAGAAATAATAACTAACACAGTATAAATTCCGGAGTAAGCGTGATTTTTATGGTCGGTTCTAAATCTTTCCAGTGACTCCAGTGTAGACCTGACAGGATATTCATCCTCCATATTGAACACTTTTTGTATGTGTTCAGGATGGTTTATAAGGACTATGTCACCACCTACAGGACTTACAAAGCGAACTACGGGACCGTATTCATCAAAAAGAGTTGATAAATCACGAATTTGCTTCCTATTATTAACAAGCGAACCTGAAATATTAAAATTTTATACAGTAGATTTTTGGACTTCATATTCAATTTATTATTTTAGACACTAACCAATATTAAGGCCAAACAATAGAACGCTAGCTGTCATTTGAGTTCCTATTTCTGATAAATAATTACGAAAAAAGGATAGATATTTTAATGATTTTGGTCCTGGGACTTCATCAAAAGGCAATACAATTGGCTCTTTGTCTCTTATTATCACAGGGACTACTCTTGGTATGGCTTGATATACTTTAACTTCATTTTTTACTGGCGCTACTTCAGTAGCAGATGATTCTTGGGCAGGCTGAGCTGATACTTGAACGTTGTTGTTTGCAATTTGTCGACGTATTTCTTGCCAATTATGGAAATTACTTTTATTCCAAACATTTATAACTCTTACATTAATGCGTTGCAACTTACTAAATAGCATTTTTACGTTTTTATGTCTTTTAATATTAGTTGTTTTTCGTAAACTTTCAATAACAGTTGAAAATAATTGAAGTTCTATAGAATAATTTTAAAATTAGCGCTATTAAGGATGTCATATTTTATCTATATCGATAATTAGAAATTATTTTAGCTATTAACTATTTTATTTAACTATTTTATAACTCTACTTAAATAGATAAAATATAAAATATATGTACATAAATAAATAATATTCTTTGCATGTAAGCTTCTGTACGTTTGATGAGGAGGAGGTTGTAAGTTTTAAGTTCATTTTAATTTTGCACTTACTAATACAATGAAGACTTTTACTATTATTAATACTATTGAACATTATATTGAAAACTATATTTTTTAGCATCAATCAACAAATTGGAATTATGTGAATATTAAAATTATTATAAATAATTACTAAGATTATTTAATATTGTAATACTGTTTGATGACTGTCAATAATGCGTTGTGTGAAATCTGTCAACTCCCTTCATGGCCAAGAGTGAGCGAGTTAGCTAATATGGTAGATGGCGGGAGTGATCTCGTGTGATATAACTGTGTTAGATTAGTTTTAAAATTTTAGTGTAAAATAAAAAAAAAAGATAAAAATGACTAGGTAATTTTACTTAATAGTTTTGCCGGGAATCGTATTTTATGTACTATGTTTGACTATGCTATATTTTTTATCCTTGAGCCCTTTTAAGTACTCCTGCTTAGTATCACTAGAATCGTGTGTTAATAGAATACATTTGATATTTCAGAGCTAAAATAGAACTTGGCGATGTGACACCACATAATATTAAGCAATTAAAGAAATTGAATACTGTCGTATTCCCGGTATCCTACAATGACAAATTTTACAAAGATGTATTAGAGGCTGGCGAATTAGCTAAACTGGCGTATTATAATGATATTGTGGTTGGAGCGGTTTGCTGCAGAATAGATACGTCAGAGAACTCCAGAAGATTGTATATTATGACTCTAGGATGTCTTTATCCTTACAGAAGATTAGGGATTGGCACTCTAATGGTGGAACATGTGCTCAAGTATGTTGAACAGGATGGCAACTTTGACAGCATTTTTTTGTAAGTATCAGTAGAAGATCATAGTTCTATCAAACTGCTATGATTCTATACACAATTGTTGCATATTACTTGAAGGTTAAGAGTAATTTCCTGTGTTAATCAAAAGTAACCTATCAATAGAAGAAGCTATTTCCTGTGTATTGTTTAAAATCTAATAGTGAAACAAGTTATAATTTAATACTTTCAATTCATTACATGTTAAATATGCAAATTCTGTTTGCATTTAAAAGTATAGCCAAATGTATATTACAAACATTGCAAATTAAAATATTATAAATATTTATTTAACTTACAGGCATGTGCAAGTGAATAATGAAAGTGCAATAGATTTTTACAAAAAGTTTGGCTTCGAAATTGTTGAAACAAAAGAATATTACTATAAGCGAATAGAGCCTGCTGATGCCCATGTTTTACAGAAGACAATCAGGCAGCCGCAGCCTGCATTAGTCAATGGGAATGTACCTCATGCGAAAACTAATGGTCTTGATTGAAATAGCAATCATTAGAATTGTCTCAACTCTGTAATAGTGAAAAGAGCAAGTGATAAATAACTTAAGAATAATCAAGTCACTTTTATATTTACATGTTTGATTGATTAAGATGGGGATTATGAATGATACTTAATATTGGCAAAATAAAAAAAATGTAAATAGTAACTTAATTCATATAAAACCTTCTTTTAAAAAAAATGTAATGATAGCATTTTATTGCTAGATAATTGCTAGATAATAGTGTAATAACAAATTTTTAGACATATTTGTATGATCATTCATAATCTAACATAAGAAAATAATGTGAGTTATGATTGGAGTAATATTGTAGGGTTGTGGTTGTGGACTACTGAGGCCATAATGCTAGCTGTAATATGACTGATTTCATTCTTATATCATTGTCAAGTCTTGTATTGTACAGATTATCCTAATATTTGCATGTCATTTAATAAAATAGTAATTAAGCATTTTTTCAATATGTCACCTACAAATCTGGTACTGGTTTACAAAAGATGATTAGAAACTTTTTTAAATA
This sequence comes from Dryadula phaetusa, assembly GCA_032432895.1. Taxonomy (NCBI): domain Eukaryota; kingdom Metazoa; phylum Arthropoda; class Insecta; order Lepidoptera; family Nymphalidae; genus Dryadula; species Dryadula phaetusa. The sequence continues at coordinate 4,757,651 of JAOYRS010000016.1, read as the reverse complement.
TTAATATATGTAAACAATTTATTCTCAATATGTATGTAATAATTAGCTCTAGACATTCTTATAAACAAACTCGATGGCATACAAAAGTATATGTCCATTTTTTACTATGTAACTTAAGATTTGTAATTAGATTAGTATGCTCTGATTAAATTTTGAATTTTATTTTAAATTGCATAAATAGACGATTAAGTCGATTTGCAATATTTTTTTTTGTTTTAAATATCACAGGTGTTGTTGTTTTTATAATTACTGATTTAATTTTATCTCTCGCCAAAAAGCTGTTAATATATTGCTAAATTGTTTGTATTTATATTATGTGAAATGTTCTTCCCTTGTAAACAATAGATGTTACCAAAAGTCAAAAGTTTGTCTGCTGTCTAAATATTTGTTGATCATCATGTTTCTCTAAACTTTAAGACTTAGTACAATAAACATGATTAACATTTTCTATCTTGAGTTTTTTTTATAATTTACTCTATAACCAATAGCTCATGGCTAATACCCAATGGCTCTTAAGTCGTGAAATACATGTTATGTTATCAATGTGTATGTCAAAGGTATGGTAGTGTGAATAATATACTGTTGTGAACAAGTATCAATTTTGTCTGTAGTAAAAAGGTTATTTATTTATTCATGTTTGGTTGTAAAATGGGTATATCGGCTAATAAATACAGCAATCCTGATTGTCATTATGATTTAAAAAGAAATGTGAAAGTCGATTTTTTCTCAGATAGAACGGATTTATTTCTTAAACTAATCTGTTTCCAATGGAAAATTAAATTTTAAGTGTGTTAATCTTCATATACCTCTTTTCATTATTGTAATAAGAGTGGAAAGCCTTTCCTTCACGCATTAATAATATACAGATTCTAGATTTTTATGTAGTCAAAATGAAAATCAAAATTTTTATTCAAATAGGCTATTACAAACATTTTTGAATCATCAATTTACGTAAGTATCAGTACTGTCAGTCCCAGTAAAAGCTTCCAACTCGGGAAGCAGTTCTGCTGTTGAGTTGAGCTGGCAAGAAACTCAACAGTTGAGTAGTACATGTAATTGTACAATAGGATTACCGTGATTAACCTCCCAAATGAGAATCAACAGCATTTAATTCCACGCGTTAAAATCATTTTCTTAATAAAATGTTTATAATCTTAAGTTATTTAAATGATAAGTCTGTAAGTATTCGTGGAATTTTATTATACTCTACTTTGGGACATTACATAAATCTACTTTATGAATGCGTAACCAGCTGATTTTTGTTTGGTGTATTTATACTGTTGAACGTTATTTATATTGTTGTAAGTAACTGAATTTTGAATAATTGTGTAAATATAATTGTAGATATATTTTGACGCAACCGAAAGAATCCCAACTTTATTGAAAACCCGCGCTCTCTTGCTGTAAATAGAATGCACTGTCCTGTTCTGAATTACAAATATTGATTCAATATTTGCAGCAGTGCCCCAAAGTAATATACCAAAGGGCAAGATGCTATAAAAATAGTAAAATAAACGATTCGGGTAGTATTAGCGTTTGTAAGCTGTCTCATTTTTCTGACAGCGTAAGCAGCGAAGTTCAGCCGAAGCCAAAGTGTGCTCGCAAGGGAAGACATTCCCCATTGAAGTCTCGAGTCTAGAGTTATCCTCAAAAATACTGCAGAGGCAGGCATAACATTGAACATAATCGATTCTTCACATTTAATTTTTTTCGTGTTCAGTACTAAATTTTTAGGAGTAAGCCAGTGAAGAATCTGCGACAATGCACTATTCACTTCATTATAATTATCATTACGGTCTACTTAAAAGATCAAAGATAAATCATCATGAGTAAATAATACAATATCGCAAATTCTTTGCAAAAAAAGGGAAAGATAATTCATGTACATTAATAGCAACCGGATGTTTTATATTATTATCAATGTTTTATATTAGTATCGTGGTCAACACATTCAAAAGCCTTAGACAGATCACAAAAAATTACAATTGCATTCTGTGACTTTTCCCAGACATCAAATATGTATTTAAGGAGCGCAACTCCCGCATCTACTGTAGACCTGCCACCCGTAGTTAACACTAAACACAAATCATTAAAATAAAAATTGTGAAGATTATTCAACTGAAATTCCGGTAATACCACTATCTTTTGAATGTAAACTCGAGCAAAGTAAGAACTATTAAACAATATGTAACAAAAAATCTTATATAAAATGCTTGTCTTCTTCGAACATTCCCAAATTCTGTCAAAATTCTCATGTTGCGCTTCCTATTTAATGCAAAACTATAACTAAATTTATGTTAATACATTTAAATTTTTAATGCCACATGTTTACAATCAAAAAACGTTGTCAAAATATGAATATTGTTGATATTTTGGAGGCATTGCGAAGGCAGGACTTAGTTTCTTAAAAATAGTTGTGTTAATCCATATTAAATTAGTGTTTTGTATTCAATACTTGATAATAATAAGAAAAATATCTAATTAGGAGATTGCCATTTTGAATTTAAATAAAATGAAACACACAATACGAAATATTTATTTATTTATTATTAATTGTAACATTAGTGCATTTTAGAATACTGTAATGCTTTCTAAAAGCTTCAATTCACTATCACAGACTATAAAATTTCCATTAATATAACTAACATATAGATTTTAATAACTATACATCAAGTGAAATACAATAAGCAAATGCAACAGTTCCTTGTATTTTGTACAGATTTTGTTATATTTTCGTTCGTTTTTAAATTGATAAATTAACAATATATTTTCATTCATATAACCTGAGATTCAATATTAACTATGCTGGTACGGATTTAGACTTAGGCATTTAATAAATACATTACAATCGTATTATTACTGCAAAAGTAGCATTTGTTTAAAAATTGTATTTTCGGACAAATACAATTGTAATATTAAATATTAGTTTTGTTGAGACCACGTTAATGTCGTCTTTTACATTATTGAAATAAATTCATTATTTCATTCTTTTTTATAACAGAATGAACCAATAAAATTCCATTACAATTATTACACCTTTGACATTTAATTATTTATAGTAATTTACAAGCTTTTACAATTATTGTACCAATACGATGTCTTTTTACACAAATGACGTTTTACGTAAGTGTTTAATCCATTTGGGATCAATTTTTTAAAAGTTCACATAAGATGTAAACTTTGTATTATAATAAAATTTCTCAAAAATATTAAAATAATACGTTTATGGGCATAAGTTTTATATATGAAAATAAACTGAGCTCTTTTTTTTAAGCTTGTGTTAAAAAAATAAATTTAAATTCATTAACTATATTAAGTTACAACATAAATAATTTACAATATGTACTAATAAAATATAAATACTTAATATTAACTATATTTGCTTGATAAATTTCTGTTAAAATATTAAAAATACAATTATAATTATTTTTTGTTTAAATAAATGAGAAATAGACGGCACTATATAATAGATTACCATTCAGAACATAATTTGACAGAAAATTATCAGTCTGTGGTAAAGGTGGAAGAATAAAAAAAACAATATGTATATTATTATAGAGATATGATATATACAGTAGGAGAATTTAAAATGTGTCTATTGAAATACAAAGAGAAAGCATATAAGGCTTATATATAGGCATACATAATAAAGCTTCCTTTTTATATTTTTTCATGTCTTTAGACCAAGATGAGAAAAGTTCTCTCATTTTCCCTTCCATTGAATACTTGTTAGACACACACAGTCACAGGCCTGTTTATGGCTTCCTTGCTTAATGCATGTGACACGAAATTAAAAGGCAAGCAATTCAATAACCTACAATAAATACCAAGACCTTTTAAAGACCTTTTACGAAATACAAGTTAAAATATTTATACGAATAAAGTTCACAAGATAAAATTAAACATGAAAAATTAAAAGAACGGTTTTTTAAACGCACATTTAAATCTTAAATGTCATTTCGTCAAAGATAACCGGCGATTGAGATATATAATAAAAACCTATGGAGTATGTAATGTTATAGATAGTAGCTTTCCTATTTACATACATTTCATTTAGATTTCCCTTTACATAAAACATTTTTATAGGAAAAAAAATGAATTCTTTTTCTTTCAATAAAATTATATCATATATCGACACTAGCCGAACTGTATTTTTCGGTATATAAATTAAAAACAGCTAAAGTTTAGTTGACATGAATATATTTTTAGGAATAAATGTAACGGAACGTTATATTTAAAATGCACAATACAAAGAACTTAGGAACTTTTTGGAATATATTTTAAAATTAAGTAAGTAGATAATAGACGTATAAAATAAATATTATTTGTCATATGCTTTGCGGTTATATTAAGGACAAAGAAGAATTAGAAGAGAATACTAGAGCGACCTTAAATTTTTATAAATGCATTTACACAGTGATGTTTAGATTTATACAATTAATCTTTATAAATAAACTTTTTTTTTTGCAAAAAATAGTTCATATTGTTTTGATAAAAGTAAGAACTTTTATTTTTTATAAAATTACAGATTATAAATTTGTTAATTCCTTTGCAACTTTCATTTCTAACAGTAAATATGATTGTACTTTAAAACAATTCCTTTAAGATTACAAAACAGTTTTACTTCACAATTACAAATAATATAAATAGGCAATAAATTTAATTTTTTATTAATGAATTTATTAATAGGTTAAAAATACCATATACGATCTTTTTGCAATAATAAGACAATTAAGAATAATAAGAAAATTAAACATGGTTTTTTTAATGTTTAAATCATATTAAAAAAAATATTTCACTTGTTTATATAACAACAAAATTTAGTTTATATTCAAAGAGTACGAAATAATGAAAAAGAAAAATTAAATAAATAATTGAGTGAACGTTATTTTACTGAAATGCAATACAATAAATATATATGAATAATAATTAATATTATACATCATAAATCACTTCAAATAACTGGTCCACTTTATATGTACCGTGCAATTTAAATTCGTGTAACTTTCTACAATAATTATAGTAACATTTTCTTAATATTTCTTTTAAATATTTATTTATTCATATTTTTAATCTACGTACACAACATTGCGTTTACAATCTGTACATTGAAGCAGTTGAAATTGATAAAAAACAGAAATGGGCAATAGTGCTGCAGAAAGACAGATATCCGAAAGCAAAAAAAAATTACACTACATAAATAAATTATATTATTAATACTATTTAAATAAATTATACATATATACATAAAATTACATTACAAATTATGATTTAAATACTAAGCAACGTAGCCATATTTTATGTAATGCAATATGTACACTTTTAAATGAAACAATTTTTAACGAATTAATAACGTATATTTTGGTATTGAAAATATATTTTTGGACACTTGACATTTCGAACACTTTACAGTAGTCCGTGGTCACAGGTAGACAGTTAAGTTATTGTTTCATTTAAAATGTATAAAAATCGCGCAAATCAAAGATCTTATTATGTGCCCTTTTGGTAACATCGATTTAGTAATACCATACTATATTTCAACATCGAATATCTATAATCTACATATATTTCTATACATAACCAATTATGTACTTAATCGTTATATTCAACGTTAGGCACGTACATTATTAAATCAGAATAAAAAATATAAAAGCCGTATTAATTCATTTTATTTTTATGAGCGTAGGCGATGGTATTTTATATATAAAATTCATATAATATAAAATATTGTTCGCATTTAATACTTCGTTCCAAGGCTTGTTTGCTAAACTTGCAAAAATCTATATTATTGAATCAAAATTAATCGATCGCAGAATAAAGACGATTCGTGGTGAATCCATCAAACTAAAAGTTCGCAGCGTAATAAATAACAATTGTTTGAAAAAAAATGACATTACAATTTATCAATAAATAAAAATAAAATAAAAAATAAGCTAAAATTTATTCATTCAGGATTAGAATAAAATTTTTCTAAATTCCATTTTCAAAAAGATTTGAGCTGAGCATTAGTGACTTAATTTATTCAGTTGGTTTTTTCAAATAAATATATAAATATTTACGTAGTTATAGGCAAACCTCTCCCTTATTTTATACCTTACCACAGATCATATCCAATTGTAGAATATTTTATCTGTCTTCTCGTTTGTCTCGTAACTACGAGAAACAAAGTCCGCACATTCATAATTGTTCGGGAGTCGTCGTATGATTTTCTAAGTCGAGTAATTGTTTTATACGTTCTACGCAAAGCTTTGAACCTTCGTGAGCTTCTTTGGCCATCTGTAAAGTTATATTTTACATTATTATGACATATGCATCTATACATATAAAAAACTTTGTTAAATCGCTGACAGTAGAGACCTGACATTCGGAGAACGTTTTTAATATGTAGTAGACATTCGGCCTAATAAAAAAGGGTTTTCCGAAATTTTACCCCTAGGGTAGTGTACAACGGGTTTGTTTGTTCATTGGGACTACTTGATTCCGTGATCAAACTTATTTAATTTTTTTTATAAACTTTTTATAATAATCGATGGAACGTGTGTTTTGTATTATATTGAAATTCGTCGATAAGGAGGCCAAAAAGGTTTAGACAGATATCTTGTGGGCATTTACTAGGTAGATATATAAGATATATCTCAAACATGTTGATAAATTAATCGGTGAAGAAAATAAATATTCATAACTAAACTAATATTCAATATATAATAATAGACACCGGTTGTGGCGCAGTGGAGCAGCGTGTGACCGTAAACGCAATCGGTTTTGAGTTGGATTCCCATTAAGGAAAATAGTTACATTTAAATTATTTTCATTTCCTCGGTATGGCAAGACAAAGCGAGGCGCTGAGTTAAAAACTCAACACGCAACACCTTGAATCCTGCGGAAAGCAGAATACAGAGGGTCTTGATATTAAGTACTTTCCGTGGGATAAAAGCTAGTAACGTGAACTTAAAAAAATGTAATGATAAGCGCAATATTTACTGTGTTAAGAGAAAGTCGTGATTAGCGAGTGTAATTATTTAAAATAAACAGAAGAGTCAACATAATCTAATTCTCTTCATAAATAACAAATTAGTTTAAAGAAGAAATTAACAGAAACACGCTTGATTTTTCTTTGTAGCTTCGTTATAAACCGAGTCTAACTAGGGTGAAGTAAAAATCTTTTTAAGCATACCAGGACAAATTTTGACTCGTCTAGTGTGTAAAATATAAATATTGACCAATTACCAGAGAGAAGTTTAAGAATCCATGTGGCAAGCCTTCCAACACATCGATGCCGACTTCATTGCCCAGGCCCTTCAGCTTCTTAGCGAACATCACGCAGTCGTCCAGACACGGGTCAAGGTGCACTGTCTGAAAAAAAAACACATATTTTATTTTTCATTATTATACTATTTATTTAAACACTGTAAAATATAAAAATAAGATGAAAAAATTTAGTAAAGCGCGATTGGTTGTAGGTTCAGTTCCTACTCGGAGAATTAATTATATTTAAATTATTTTCATTTCTTTGAGGCCGGTCGTAGCACAGTTGGACAGCGTCTGACTGTAAACGTGATCGGTTGTGGGTTCGATTTCCATTCGGGGAAGAGATGATTATCTTTAAATTATTTTTATTTTTTCGCTTTGGTAAGACAAAGCGAGGCGTTGAGTTCCGCCACTCATTGCGTGTGTAATGTCTCGAAATAGGTGGAAAGCGGAGTAGGGAATGTCTGAGCTATTTTGGTGTGTATTTGGTCTATTTTGCTGTGTAATTCTGCCAACCAACACACAATGTCACCATTGTGTTTTGATACTGGATTTCCTCTGTCTATACGGCATCGTGGTAAAAAGCGTAAAACTGCAATAAAATCCATACCAGTATCCTGACCGGCGGGAACTTCTTGAGCAGCTCGTCGTCCGCCCAGTAGGGCGACAGCAGCGGGTCGCGCGGCACTGAGAATATGAACTCGTCGGACGGACTGCGCGCTATTAACGCATCTAAATTAGATCTCACTGCTAATCTGTTGAGAAAGTAATTGTTATTTTTTAATATATTAAAAATATATTTTCATGTAAGAAAACATTTTATAGAAAAAATATATAAGTTTTTGAACGCAGCGAGATTTGAACCCGAAACGTTGCTCTTGGACAGAGATTCAAGTGTTACTTTGACTAAATTCTTCATGTACTATATTATATTTACTGGACTAGGCACTGAGAATATAAAGTTAATTATTCTGTAGTAAACTTATTTGAGGGTGTTTAAGTAAAATGTTTTGGTAAATGTGTAATGATGATGCAATGCACTCATACATATACCATAATTAATCATTAAAGTTTTTGGTTCAAGAAATATTATTTACATTAAAAGTATTTTCTTTTCTTATTTTGGACCTTTGTTTTATGTGATATCAACAAAAAAAAATCGTGTTAAATTTGTTAATAATTTTAAATGTGTTTCAATGAATAATAACTAAACTCCAAAAAATATATACTAACAAGTTTAAAAAAGATATTTATGACGACTCCAATTCGTGTCAGATCAATATCGACTATAAAAAAAACTAAGTAAAAAAAAAATAAAAAAAAACATCTACTCACTCTTCTTGGGTAGGCCTTATATTATTTGAACCGGTAATATACGCGAGACGAGACGACATCGCGCCCATTATACCAGTGGCCGCTTCACTTATACTATGAAAAAGTAAACATAAGCATATTTACATATACAATGTACATAATACGTTTTGTTTGTAATCAAGGTAATTTCAAAAATACACGGTAACTATGTGAACCATTTATATAGGTATATCTATTATTTATAGAGAAAATATACTTATTATATTATATGGAATGACGGCCATTGAGGTGTGGTGAGACAACGTCTAATTGTAAACAAGGGGATCCTAGACTCGATTTCCACTCGAATGATATTTAAATTATATTCATGTCTTTAAAAGTAATATATTTTTTTAAAATAGTAATAATTTTAAAAAAAGTGATATTTTTGTAGGTAATGTGAAATCTTTGTTTCTTCATTCTGGAAAGAAATTTATTACTACATACTAAAGTACCCCCATTAATTTATGCTTACCGAGTTTTTATTCTCTTTTTGTCTTGTTTATCAGCATCTTGTATCAAAGGTGTCTCGCCAACCAAAGTGCTTGAATTTTCTGATTCAGGCTCCCTGTCAAATTAGTAATAAATGTAAATCTTCATTCTCTGTATAAATTTAAGAAATTAAAACATACTTGAGTTAATTACCCCCAGTCTCTGGTAAATAATAAAATTGGGGAAAATGCTTTAAAAAAAGTAAAAACTGGATGCAAACTGATATCAGTTTGCCTAATTTAAGATGATGATTGACTATACACATCAGTTATGGGTTGAAAATGCGATAGGAAAGGATAAATAATAATAAAAATATAATATTAAATTAAAATAATACAAACAAAATAAAAATCATACTTATGTTTATTATAGGGTTTAACGACAGGGAAACGTCTTCCTTCAGAATCAGTATCGCTATCGAACACGTAGCGCTCGAGGAAATCGGATACGTACTGTTGAGATTTATCTTCAGTGGGGGTTACACCTGGATAAGATAAAATAATATTATAATATAATATCATTTTATAAGTATAAATAATTTAATTCATTAGTTATGAGTAGAATTTTAATAACATGCCAACTTTTTAAACGATTTCTTACATGTTATATGTTGCAACAGTCAAAACTTATCTAGCTTTCTAATAAATATGTTCTCGATATTATTGTCGCTCTCGCGAGGACAAAGGTTCATGCTATGAAATATTGTACTGTCATTGATTTCATATTGAACTGTAAGAGTTGCGTTTTATAAACATTCATATAAGGTTCTTTCACCGCGTACTTAACATAACTAAACAGCTTAAATAAAGATATATTCAATGATCACCATAAATCTAACAATTTAGAAAATTATCCTAAAAATGTAAAAAGTATGAGATTGTCTTTTTTACATTTAACCGTATTTTAAATATATGTAATACGTTGAAATAGAATATAATTTCAAATTACATTATTATTTTTATTATGAAACACTTTAGAGTCCCTCTTAGACTTAGGCGTTCGTCCATTAGAATTAATGTTTTTTTTTACTAAATAATAGACAATGTTTTTGTTACCCAAAAATCAATAAATAACTTACCAGTAGCCGTATGTTCGCTTTGGAGCGAGGCAGCACTGATTGTAGTATCTGAGGACTTCCTTCGTTCGCTTCCAGATTTGTGCGCCTGCAACTCGGCTAGATCTGATGGTGACACTTCCTCGAAGGAGGAGGGACCTTCGCTTATACCTTCTGAAAAATATTATTGTTACCTCTAGAAATCTTTTCTCATTAAAGGGGTTAAGGTAAAGTTCAGTTGCACTATTTTTTAGGTACCAAATGAATTAAATTATATGTTTCATTATTAAGTTTCATATATAGCCCGGTGAGACTGATATTTTTCTTTAAAACGTTGTTCTACAGTTCGAATGGATTATATTTCAGCAATCAAATTAGATTTAGATATATATTTTTTCATATCATAGCGTTATTTGTTAGAATGTGCGACATAATTATGTATATGACTTATATACAAAAAGGATTTTTTTAAATCAATAACCCATTAAATGCTAAACTGTCATTAATATGGTTTATCGAAATACCTTGACATAGCATAGCCTAATTATCAAAAGGAAAAAGAACTTTTTTTATGTCACGAATAATTCGCAAATTGTTTCTATTTTGTTGCATTTCTAACATATTTTGTTAATAACTAAACTGTCATGTCAACTTACCTTGTGACGGACTAACTTTAAGGAAGCCATTGCCTTCAACGGGCGTCGTCGCATTCGATGTGGTATTTTCTTTACTGGGACGCTTGTCATCTTTTCCTCTATTGGGGCACGCGTATGCTGCGAATTAATAAAAATTATATGATTTATTATATTTAATGTGTGATATAATTCGATATTTTTTTATTTACCTATATACGCATATAAATATGTTATTTTGTATTTTAATAAAACTTTTAATTGTTTCTAATAAATTTCTATGATAATAATAAACATTACAAGCTATACAAAGACAACTGTACTTTATATATTTTAGTATTTTAATAAAATTCATTATTTAAAATAAATAAAAATACTACAAACCTTTAAGACATCTCATCATAAATCCGAAAGGCAGTAAGGGGTCCATCAAGCACAGTAACCTGGCTGGACTAGGTATAAAACTAACAAGCAACGGCGCGTACGCCATAAACATTCCTTCTGGAGGTCTTAATCCTTTCTCCAATATTTTTAACGTACACCCTGCTATGAGATTTGCCCCGGCTGAATCACCAGCGAATACTATTCGTTTACCTGGAAAGATTATCAAAACCAAAATCAAAATAGGCTATTAAAAGCATTTTCTAATCGTCATTAACAGAGAAATGTCAGTATAGTGAGTCCTACAGGAAGCTCTCATCTGCTTGGAAAATAACTCTGCTGATAAGAGCCAATAAGATACTTACAGAGCTTTTTACAAATATAATTTTACAATAAGTTCACAATTATGATTGCCTTCCGATAAAGCATCAACAGCGTTTAATTCCACACATTAACATTAGTGTAGTATTTATGGAAATTAAGATATACTTTCTTTAATAATATGTTTTAATTATTGTGTTATTACGATCGCTTGAAATTAATATTTTATATTACATTCATATATTTGTTTTGTTTCATTACTCATTTGTTGTGGGATGGGTGTCACCAATACGGCAAAATACACACATTTAAATAACGGGGCATAGTTGAAAACTACGTGTAAAAATATAAAAGAGTAATAAATTCAATAATTCAATTAAAAATAACATAAAAAACTCACCCGTAGTACCAATTTCTTTAAAATTAGATATCATCCAACAGTACGCGTAAAATACTTCTTCTAAAGCTCTAGGGAACGGCGCTTGTGGGGCTAAACTGTAATCCACTGATAATATCGGCATATTTAATTTAGACGCCCATTCGCGTAAATATGTTTCATGGGATTTTGAGCTTTGTGCCACGAAACCGCCGCCGTGGCAGTGGAACACTATGCCTTCAGCTGGCGGTAAGGTAGAGCCTTCGCCTGTCTAGGGAAAATAAAGATTCATTTAATACTATTGAATATGCCCGAAACTTCGTTAGCTTGACCTCTTACTATAATTATGTCGAACAATATATTTGAATTGATATAATTTTCGTATTTATGAATCAATATTGAAAACAAAACTAGATTTTAAGGAATATTACCAAAATAAAATAGCAAAAATAGCATTCAAATCGGTTGAGTCCTTTCAGATTAGTGTACACAAATGCACAGATAAACAGAAAAAAATAAAAATAATTGTCTACTCTAATTGGTAAATACCCTGAATAATAGTTGTCCTTATATACCTTCAGATACGTATTACATTTTTATTAATATGCTATCATACTACATATCCATACATTGTATGCATTTTCAACTTTTTACTAACAAGGCTAAGTGAAGTTTAAACTATTTTATGCATATTACTATTTTTATTTATATTATTGTAACAATATATTCATTAATGTAGTGTATATTAATTAATTTATTGCACCCTTTCAACTAAAGTATCTCAATTCAAAAATTATCGAATTTGGCATAGTTTTATATGCAAATGTTGAAATTTTATAATATATTATAACAATTTAATATTTCAACATTCGATAAATTTGAATTGATTCGCTTATGTTTCCGATAAACACATTCGTTATACACATCTACGATAAAAATACGACTATATAATTTACCAATATTATAATATTCGAAATATTTAATTTTCATTGATTTTATTAGCTATCATGTTTTATGACTTGCTTTCTAAGTCATTTTTTATTAATTTATCATTTTTTTATATAAGGTGAAAAAATTTCCACCATATATTAGTTTCATTTACAAATAAATTTTTGCTGCATATATAACTAGACAAATAAGTATAAAATGTGGCATATTTAAGGTATAAACCTTATGAAGTAAATGTGAGATACATCCAATTTATAAAATAAAAATTTTGCGTATTGAGTGGTGAAATCAACCCCGCGTTTTTGTGTTACCAAAGCGGAAGAATGAAAATAATTTTTCATTTTTAAAGTGGGAATCGAACCCACAACCAATCGCCGTTACAATCAGACACTGGACTATGAGCACTGTAGTAAAATTAATCAGAAAACGACATATTGACTTACCATCCCAGCTCTCTTATTAACGCTAATTAACCTAAGATTAAGCCCTTGTAATCCTATATGTACGGATGGTGGTAACACTGTCAGCTCTTTACCCTCTTTAGTAGTGACCACTATAGGCTCAGGAGATAATGTTATAATTTTATTTACTGCTACCGTAGACGACATTAGACTTGGCACGCGTTTCATTATTTCTGAAAATTAATAGTTGTATTATAAATGAAATCTTAACATGAATATACCTACTTTTTAAAAGATGAAAGAATTCCAAGAGTTTGTTTTTATCTACGCATTATTTATATTCGTTATTTCTTGTATGAAAATTTAGTTAATGAATTTATTTAATTAATTTTTAATAAGTTTGAAATGAACTTAGTGATGGATTATAAAAATAATAAGCTTTATGTAATAAAGTATACTTTTTAAATTAGATAGTTTAAAATGTATTTAATATTTAATTTTATTAAAAAAAAACACTTATTTTGGGAATAATTTTTTATATTTAAAATTGGAAAGAAAAAAGTACAGAGAAGTATTAAAACAAAATGATAGCAAGACTGTAGCGTGCAGTCTGAAATACCATAATCATGTCACGCTGACGTTACTGACAATTAAATCTATTTTAAAAAGATACTTCCTTCGTCCATTCATATTTTATCCGTATAATGTAAGTGTTTTGGCCTTGGTTTTGGTATAAATAATGTACGTATAAATAAAAAAAATAAAAAACTCTTTTTACGAAAATAGCCGACAAGCATGAAATATGACATAGTTGAAGTAAATAGAATGCAATCCTTATTATTTTTCATAATGTCCTAGAAATATGATAAATAAGAAGATACAAGACATAATTATATATTTGACAACATATAAAGCAAATAACCATTTTACGCATGAACGGTACCACTACTAAATAAAAAATAAGTGGCATTACAGGGAAAACAAGATAAAACAATTACAAGTATGTATCCATACAAAAATGATGATAACATTTTTCTTATCACCTAAAGGATGTTAATTGAAATTGTGTTTTACAATCGTATATTATAAAATTAAAAAAAACCGAAGAATAAAAGTTTAATGTTATAGAACATAATGTAGCTTATTAATATAATACTGAACTTGTTTATTACTTTTAAATTTTATATTATATAATATTGTTACTATATATATTTGCAATGCAAAGCATGGAAGAGTCACTAGTATAAATAAAATATGATATGAAATCCAACGACACATGATGACGGTAAGCGTGCCTAATCGATAAGCTTCATTTCCGATAGAGGCAGTATTGGTCGCTCTGTGATTAAAGACGGTAATTTGCGTTCGTATAGGTAACGTTTAAAATAAATTAATAGTTTGTTATGAATAAATTAAATATTAGTTAAGTATAATATCTTTATACTTACGATGAAAGAGAAAACATGTACAATTTTATTACACATAAAAACTAATTATATAATTGTTCTTGTAAAAAAAATTTTAAGTAATCAAGTTTTTGTGATTTGCAGACAAGAAAAAGCAGTATTTTACGTTACGTACATATATTTAATTTTCTCCTTTTTTATTATTTAGATCGTCATCGTGCACATTTTGTAGCAAGAGTTGATTAACCAGTTGCAATTCACTTAGGTTTTATGAAGGGTTAAACTTAAACACGGATACAAACATCCAAAGTTTGTCAATTAAAATATGAAAGTATTTGAAAAATATCCAAATCTTATACTAATGAATGTTAGAAAAATTAATTATGTATAAAATTATTGGCAACCTTAACATAACAAATTATAGAAATAGTAAATAATTCTTTAATGACGTAGTATATGTATCTCGATAATTAGTATCTCAAATAGGGCTATGAAATACTACGTCACCAGAAGAACTATTTACGAACAAGACCATAAACATGACGTATATAGTAGTAATTAACGAACTTAACCATTCAGTAGTGTCAATTTTCGCTGTCGAGAGTAAGTTCAATCTCTATTATTTTAAAATTTTAAGTGCTTTAATTATGCTAAGTGTAAAAACTTTAATAAAGATTAATTTGAACAAATAATTATTCGTTTGTTGTGTTGGGAAATTTTCTTCATTTTGCAGCGTCTTTTATTATATAATAGGTTATAATATTGTTTAATAAATAATTAAAATTATGAGAGGAATGAGGACTACAGTACATACTCGTACGCATTAAGAATTTGTATAATGGTGTATACTATATATATAGATAGTATGTATGGTTATAGTTCTGGATTTTAATATTATAGTTTCATTTAATTTATTATAAAGTAAGTTATTTTAAAAACTCACCGCTCTCAGCTAAAAACCAGAACGCCTTACAAAATTCGACGCTCGCCGATTGTGATATATTGACAATTCTTCTTGCACGCATTTCGGGGTCTATTAAGTACTGACCTCCCGTCCAAACTGAGCTAATAAGGTTTCCGTGGCTGTAATACGCTTCTGAGAATCCGGCCATGCAAATAGATATCCCTTTGAGAATACCACGCATTGAAGGCAAGAACTGAAACAAGCAATATAATTATTACTAGATTTCGCTCACGGCTTTGTTCTGGTGGTGTTCTGATAAAAAAATAGTACTTGATGTTTATTAAATAGTTACAAACTGAAGCCTATGTTTTATTCTTTTACTTTTTCATTCATTTTTTATTTACCTAAATCGATTTAACAATTTTTGCGTGTAAGATACAAATGATGTGTAAGAACAATACATCTATCCTGACGAACTGTCGCATTTACAATATTAGCAGGATAATGGTAATAAAGATTAATATATAATTTATCTTCTAATGTATATATGTACAATAATAATATTCTTTATTATTATTATATATATATACAGAGGGATAAATTTTTGGTAAGTAAGTTTACCAATACTAATGATTTTTTTAAATGCGGAAAAACTGGAAATAAGAGATTAAATAGCTATTATTAATGATCGTTTAACGTAACATTTTTTTACACTAAGTAACTCTCAAGTATTTTTTTATTGAAGTAAGCCATAGATACCACTTGAGTGCAAGTTTAAAGATCACGGACCTATTAAGCAATATTGTAATTTATAAAGATTTCAGACAATTGTAAGTATTAATCAAAATTACTAATAATATTGTTCTATTGTACTGTTGAACAAAAAAACAAAATCAGTGGTTTATTTTCTAAAGTTTTTGTAAATGCATATTCTTGTTTGACTCGGTTTGGTTTTTCTCGTATGTATTAATGTCTTTAGTTATAATAATTTTACTAAGTTATTGAATCTGGATATTAAATATGGAGGATAAGAACTCGTCTCTTATTGGCATTAAATTGCATTTTTACACAGCCATTTGAACATATTGCCGGGTGTTTTGAACGATTACAGTACGGAACATGGAGAAATAAGGATAGTGGATTAAAAGATAAACAAGGTCCAATACCGAGAAAATGTGTTTTGCAATTGTGTTTTTTATTATTTAATGAACAGCATTTATATTTTTTGTATTTTGTTTAGTATCGAATTTGAATATGATTAATTCGCCTATTTTAGTGAAAACACGAAAATATAATCAATTGATTTCATAACAATTTCATTTTGATAATAATCTAGATCGATTCTACGAACTCTTTTAAGTAACACTGTTCCAATTTGAGAAGGTTCATTACAATCTGTCAAGTATATTTGTAAATCCATCTAAAGTAATTAAATGTTTGATAATTAAGATTTTTTTTTAATTATTGTTAAAAGTTATAACTAGTGAAAGTCTTATGTGTACTACAAGGTTTTACAATAGTACATTTTTTTGCAAAAGAGTTTTTTGTATTCTTTATATTTTTTAAGTTAAAACTTTCACATTCATATGCGAGGTCGACATTGACATTATCCCATACGGAGGACAATTCCATATCCAGTGTTAATTAATCCTAGAGACCTTGGCGCTTAGTACGCTTTGCCTTAGTGACGTATAATGTTGTATTGTATGTCAAATATATAGTTATGTATTTTTCATCAATTCTTTTAAAACAGTATTTTCATTTAGCATTTCTTCCCTATATAAACTATACTTGAGCCAAATTTTATAGTCCTCCGTCAGATTAATATTCGTTAAAAAGAGTACAAAGTATTTCTTCATATTTAAATGTACATTAATGGGGATTTTGTCGTTTTATAAAAATAATATTTTAAGTCAGAATTTTATGTCTAGTATTGATATGACATAAGGTTTAGGTTTAAAATCAGTCTCACGCTTTATCCCATATAGCAGGGCAGTTAGAGACAACTTAGTGTCAAGGCACTCAGTTCGTCCCGAATCCAAGACATTGCTCATTGAATGGTGAATTCAACGCCGCGCTTGGTCATACCAGAGCAAAAAATGAAAACAAATTTAAAAAATAAAGTAAAAAATTTATTATTTTAATAAATTGTACAATAAAATGAAAGAAATTTAAATTTGAAGAAACGATAACCTATATTTGAAAATAGCAGTATTTAAATTCATTAATGCGAAAAGTAAATTAATGCCGAAAATCTTAAACGTTTTACGATAGAAATGAAGAAGACAATTTGCGCTATAAATTTATATTAACTGGCTCAATTATTTTAATAAGCCTAAAGAGTCAATTACAAATGTAACAAAAATTGTTTATTTCCGTAATTCAAAATTATTAAAGCCTCGTTCATGCTACATCACTCGGTACGACGGAATTCTCAGGTCACACTTCGTACGCCCCGAATTTCAGTGCACTATATTGTCTAAACTAGAACACAATACTTTAATCACCAGTATTTGGCAGCCGCATATAAGTATAAAGCGATGTTTTAATAAAGATTTTACGATATACTAAATAAAATAAAGATTATTTTTAATTTATTTTAAAGTTCTTAAATAGGCTTTTCGCACTGATAAAAATAAATTAAAAGCAAAGACAGAAGTTGTGACAAAATTGATTCATTAAAATCGTTTTTTTCTTTTAACTAAGGCTTAATTAGAAGCGTAGTACAGTCTTCATAGGAATTTCGATAATGCGGGTTCAAATCCTATTTCAATTATTAATATACGATTTTGAAAGTAACAAACGTTTTCAAAATATTAATCTATTCCAATCAATTTATTTGATTTATTTTATTTTTATATTACCTGGAATCCAAGACATCGTCCATAGAAACAATACTGATTTATAGTATCTGCTTGCGAAAACAATTCCTCTGGTGAATGATCCTCAGTGGGAAATAGTTCGCCTGGCGCAGCCCACGAGAGAAGGGTTTGTAGGTGATGTAAGCAAGTGCCCAGCGATGCTAATAGTTGGCCACAAGACTCAACTTCCCTTAAAGTTATAAAACAAGATATATTCATTTTTCTGTTTAATAATTATAATAATCTACGCGTAATTAAAATAATAATATAACTGGAATTTTCACATATCTGAGGTTTTCAATAGTTGCATTCAAAATCTTTATTTTGCGTATGTATTATAAAGAACACGCAAGATATACGTTACATATGGAGATATTACTTATGGATTGGATTATTACATACTATGAAATTAAAGAAAATATGTAAACTATTTAAAATCAAGCCATCAAGCCGGTCGTAGCGCAGTGTGACAGCGTCTGACTGTAAACGCGATCGGTTGAGGGTTCGATCCCCACTCAGGGGAGTGATTATATTTAAATTATTTTCACTTCCTCGCTCTGGTAAAGACAAAGAGCGGCGTTGAGTTCCACCTCTCAACACGTAATGTTTCGATTTCGGTGGAAAGCGAAGTACGGAGTGTGTTGACACTGGGTACTTTCTGTCTACCCTGCTATATGGGATAAAAGCGTGATAAAAAAAAATAATACAATTGAAATGAGACGAATAGAAAGTTCCACATGTGTCCCGTACAAAATGGTTGACATGAGCATGACCTCTTTTATTCTTTATCTATTTATTTGCAATTAGCCTATTTTTCTTATATGGAAATTAATATATAATATACACTTAATACTTCCAGACAATACTCATTATATTAATACTATTATATTAATAGCAGCATTTATGTTCACAATAATAGATATATAACTTTGTTAGTGATTGAAAATCTAAAGATATTTTTACAAAAAGATCAATTTAAATAATATTTTTAAGCTGTATCATAAAATAAAATTTTCAAATGGTATAGAAAAATAAATAATATAAAATAGTTCTTACACATTTCAAATGAATTATAATAAAACTCAATGTGTAACGCGCAATAAACCTGAGCGAGTGCTTCGTCCGTCTCATTAAATACTCAAAGGCGGTTTCAGCGTGATTATGTACATTTCAATTTTTTCCCACGCCTGAGACACATGACAAGTAGGTCACTCACGTAGGTATTGTTAAATCGAACGTTTTATTTAACTCGCGTCTACAATTAGTACAGATTGTTGGCGTATAACTTCTACTACAGTTTTTGAATTAAAATCTGGCAAATATTCAAAATTTCCGCGTTATGGGTTTTTCAATGATGACATTGAGATTGTTAGCGATTTAAAAAAACTAACAATTCTAATAAAATTATGGTATAAATCTACGTCTATGTGATTATAACTTTAACTATTATTTTTACACGCTAATTTAATCTAATAAATATCTTTCAAGTAACATTTTTTTCAATCGTAAGATATATCTACGATAAAAGCAATAAAACATATTTTTAATTACTAATGGTAGTGTTAGTGTCATCCAAACAATTTTGTCAATTCAAATCTAGTTCCGCTTACAGCAAGAGTATGTCAAGACCTCAACGGTGCCGGAATTATTGGGACGATAACGTTAACTAGGTCTATTGTTTTTTTTTATAAGAATACCATGTTTCTTTTTATTCATGTTACGAGGGAAAGGAATATTGAATTTTGGTGTCAAAATGATTAAAATTACAGTATTTAAACATTGTAAGTCAGGATATAGCATATGACAAAATAAATAAAATTTGAATGAAAACTTACTTCACAAAGTATCCCTTTCGGAACAGCAAAGCGTCTCTCCCTGTACAAACTTGACGGCTTAGCTTGAGTCCGTGCAACACGCAAGAGTCTACCACTGAAACGAAACTCCTGTAACCATTTCCTGGTGACTTCGTATCGAAATCATACAACGGTGCTACCTGAAACAAAACGTAAGATAAAGTTGATCATTACCTGTGACCACAGACGACTTACTATAGTGTTCGAAACGTCAGGTTTTCAAAAATGTATCTCAAAATACCGAAATATACGCCATTAATTCGTTTAAAATAATTTCATTTATAATGTGTAAAAATCGCGAAAGTAGATTTTATTAAATAAATATAGTTTAGAATACGCCTTTATATAAAATGCGTCTATGTGTTAGCTAGTAGGCCTAACTGAGTGAGTTATATTAAAATTTTTATCTCTTATTTTTAATAACGAATATATATTGACCATAGGTAGAGTGGTGCTCGTTTGAAATATATTGGATGGCAATAAGTGGTTAAAAACAGCATTACAAAGTTTTTTTTAACATCGTTATATAGATCTAATCACCTAATAAAAGTGTATTAAAATTTACTCTTAATAAGGAAAAATGTACGCGATAATAATCTAGGAAGGACCTTGTAAATGAGACACAAGGACATAATGCTGTTCAGCAAAACGTTGTAACATACAAAACTAACAGGCAATTCCCAAATTATTCTTATTAATAATAAGTATTAGTTTGGCAAGATAAGAGAGACAAGATGATATAAAATTTCTACGATATTTTAATTAAATATTAAGATATTGTTATAGTAAAATTATTTATGGTGGTAGATTCCATTCATACATAAATTTTAAATTGTAATTAACGATAGGGATTTCGTAGTTTAGGTGTAGCTAACGTTATAATTACTTTATGTATATATTGCATGTCCACAATTTTACTTTCTATAAGTAATGATTTTAAAAAAAAAACATTGAATTGTTATACGAACACCCGTCTGATGGTTTTCTTATTAATATGTCATGGACGGCTGTAACTAAGTAGGATTTCAATTACTAATATACTTATTGGGATAGTTTATCTTAATATACTTTCTTCGGGGCAAGGGACCTTTGTATGAAAGTTACATCACTATTAATAATACCTGTGATATGTAGATATACTATACATTTATATGAATAGGGTTATTTGAATGTCGATAATCGTGGTGGCCATTTTTGAATAGTCACATAAAGTTTGGCTGTACTCGCGGCTTGTGTTTGATCTCGAATTTGGGGAAAGATATTAAAATTATTCCGGAATATCTGATACTCATATTTTTTTTGGTATGAGAGAGGTTATATGCTATAAAAACTCTTATAATTTTAAATAGTTTAAACTTTGTAAAAATCCACATATCATTGGTATATTACGTTTAAACTGACAAAGCGAATTAATACATTATGTAATACCGATTTTTTAAAATAGCGTTGGTATCTTAGACATACCAGGTTTAATCTATTCAGTCACAAATCGTGTATAATACAGCGCTACATCAAAGTAAAAGATAAAAAATCTTAATAAGTATTAAATATGCCAATATATACTTAATATTTTTTATTTAATCAATTAATTTTAAGAATTAACTAATTACACCTTTACTTGGTAGTTAAAGACAAAAGGAAAGTTAGTGTTTGACCTTTACGATTTTACATAAATATGATTAAAACATGTAAATACATATATGGAGAATGTGATTATTTTTCAGTTTTTAAAAGTTGTAAATTAAATATAACTTTTCTACAATATAAACTCAATAATAAAGAATTTAACACGTAATTCTTGGCAAATTTTGTAACACTAACTAAAAAAAAACCTATGTACATGCAAGTAAGTAAGGAAATATTTTTAAAAGTATAAGAAGTCTGAAAAATAGGTATCTTTGACTGTGTCGATGACGTGAAGGTCACTAGATACATGACATCTCACTTTTTAATAGGTAGGTCAAGGTATTATTTTCATTTAGCGATATTACTTTGATATTTACTTAAAGTAGAACAATAAAAATATATTAATTTAAATCATTATTATGAATGATTATATTTATATATTACGAGACTTAAAAGTTATGGTACGTTAAACAGTGCCGGAGAAAGCAGTGCCTTGGCACTGGGATCTATTCTGTATAGATACCCTGTATATTAATGATATAGCCTGTAGCTTAAAAAACTTATTTTGTACACAATTATTATAAGGATAAAGATAGAGTATCTTTATCCTTAGTGAGTGACTTACTTCAGTATACAATAATAATAATTTATGTTATTTATTACATTATTAGTAAGTTATGATTCATATAATAATTGTAAATAATATGTTAACATCAGTTGACACGTAACTAATAGTTTAGACAAATATTACCTACTTAGTATTAATAAATATATATAGTTTTTATAGTTTTATTACATTTTTTTTATTTCTCAGTAATGATAAGATATATGCGTGTATACCAAATTCTGTGTCTTAAATTTAAAGTATGTAGCAAAAAAATTAATGAAGAATTTTCACAAAAACTTGTGAGGGCTATTAGGTTACCTTAATCTGTTAAATTAACCATGGTAAAAATAGCTACTTAGCGGAAGTCTATTGTTTTTAAAATATTTTCTCGTCAAATTCTACGTGTTTATGTTAGGTTGTTTTCAATATTGCCTTTATATACATAAATAAGCACATTTTATACCGTATAGCATGGTAGTCGTAGAAACAACTTAATGTCAAGACACTCTGATGAGTAGCGAACTTAAATGCGGCGATTTGTGTATAGATTAGAGATTATATAATTTAAATATATTATATAATTATATAATATAATTGTTATACGGCAGCGAAACGAAGAGAAAGATTAATGCAATAGAGATGACATCTCTTCGTCGAATATGCGGAGTCAGTTTAGCTGACCGTATACGCAGCGTGGAGATACGCAAAATGGCAGGTGTAAGCGCGAATGTCACAGTAAGAATGAAGAAGAAAGTACTCAAGTGGTTTGGGCACGTTGAAAGTATGAGCGATGAAAGAATGGTAAGAAAGATTTATAAAGTCAAGGTGAGTACCACTGTCGAAAACACAGTATCGAAGATACTGGAGGAAGGCCACAAAGGGTATGCAGGGACCGTAGCGTTTGGCGCTTCGTGATCTCCGACTACTCAAGGGATAAAGCGTGAAGCTAAATATATATATATATATATATATATATATATATATATATATATATATATATATATATATATATATATATATATATATATATATATGTTATGAATCAGCAATTAAGCTTGATCTATAACTCTTATTTACTATTTAACACATGGTCTATGATTAAAATCTAACATGTGTATGACTTATCTCTTGCAACTTGTAAACAGTAAGGTTATGCTTTAAGATTTTTCACAATAATATGTTTTTTAATATTGTAATGAAAAAATCTTGCAAAGAAAAAATATAAATGAAACTTGTTTAATTTGTAAGTCATTTCTTTCAGTATGTTATTATAAATGTATATAATCATTTGTTGCATGTACAATTAAGAGTCTGTCCTACTTCACAATGGCCTATTAACATTCTAAATAAATACTACAATTAATAAATATAAATTAGCAATCCTCAGATTTTGAAAGACTGTAACACAGACAAATCAAAAATTGAATAACTTGGTAAGTTATAAAAATAGCTAAATAGTGGTATATATTAAAAATTCTGAAAAAAATTAAATGATAGCAGATTTTTTAACTTTACTCTTTACAATGATGGCTATATCACAGCCCTAGGATTATTTCTCTGTTTTAGTTTTTGTGTTCATCGGAAGCATAATGAAATATCTGTTAATATTGCTTATAATGTGAATATTGGCAAGCAGTCTTTTGAATTTTTAGATAAAAATGAATATCTATTACTTTTGAAAAAAAAACAAAATTTCATCAGTAATAATTATAATTAATATTCAAATACATATAATGTATGTTTTTCTTTTAATATGTTTTTGGGAGTTAGTATATTAATAAAATAATTAAGATATTTCATGATGAAGTAAATAAGCTTATACTAATAAGATTTTTTATCATGCTAATTTTTTGTAACCCTCTCAAGCTTTTACCAACAATAAAAAAAATGATTATTGGAAAATAAAAACCAACTTATTTAAGATTTTTTTATCTTTTTGCATTAATAAATAGTGTTATTTTCATAATAACTTTCAAGATGCATGTGATATATTAAATTGATTAGGATTATAAAGATACAAATGACTGTTGTTATTTTATTCAAAACCTTTTAAAACATTCTCTTAATGATTAAAACACTATTCTCAATAATTATTTTCTCAGTATTTACTTGAAATTATAAAATAACATCAAATGAAAATCTCAGTATGTTAGTCATAGTTATTGAGACATTGAGGAAATCCTTCATTTATAAGCAAGAAATTGAATTTATTGCTCTAGTAAACTTATCCAACTGTTAAAGATAATGGTAATGTAATTATTTATATTACCATATCATAGATTATGATTATGGTTTTCTTTATAACAATTATATTGCTAAAAACATACCTTTCGAACGTGATCAACGAGAGGCCAAACTGTGTCTATATGGTCAATAAGTGTCATAAACCCTTGATACAGTCTCTGGCCATTTTCACTATCATCAGGCTGGAAATATGTAGCATTATTTTGGCAGGAGTCTTTTAAAGCTTCATACATTGCATACGTAGGAGGAGCAGTATCGACAGATTCTTCGCAGCATAATGATGCTTTAGCAGGAGGTTCCGAAAACTCCATATTTTTGTAAAATTTTCCACTACCGGTGGCGGAACGTAATCCACGGATCAATAATCTAAGACTCATCTGCAAAATATTACGAACATAAAAACGAAATCATTAAAAATTCTATAAAAATCATCACAATGTATTTACAAAATATTCCGCGAGCAAATATCATCGTATTCTTACAATACGATATTTGTACTTCAGTTTCAGAAATAAATTGTTTACTTCTACAGAACTTTACGTTTAGATTTGCTGTTATTATTCATTGCTATTTTAAATTATATCACGTATTTTTCAGATTCCAATACAGAATCACGACCTAACCGAGCGAAAGATAAACACAGATTGATTAAAAGTCGTTGACAGAAGAATGACGGATAAGCAGCTGACATGTACGTACTAAAAAATATAAAAAATATCATATCGAAATTGTTATACAATATAATAAGCACGAAATATAAATTATATAAATTTACAAAAAAAAAACATATGAATATATATTTTATTCCCTTTCAATTAACAATTACGACTATTTTACAGCATGAATTGAAATACAATATCACTGACAAGCGACACTGACAATGTGTTATGTTGTTTGTAA
The DNA here is from genome assembly GCA_032432895.1 of Dryadula phaetusa. NCBI lineage: Eukaryota > Metazoa > Arthropoda > Insecta > Lepidoptera > Nymphalidae > Dryadula > Dryadula phaetusa. The sequence continues at coordinate 4,732,044 of JAOYRS010000016.1, read as the reverse complement.
TTAAATTTTGAGAAAATATGGTTACATACGATGTTTACGATTAATACTTAGACATAAATGAATCGAAAATAATTTTATATGCAAAGAAAAATGGAAGAAAATATGGAGATTGATGAAACCGAAACAGAACAAATTAAGAATAGTACAGAAACTGAAGAACTTAATACATTTCAGTACCCGTCTCTATTTCCTTCGAAAACTTTACTAGAACTATGTAATTCTTCATGGTCTCGTGCAAATAATGCAAAACAAGATGTTCAACCTTATTTACGAGGGTGCAAGTGGTCTCCTGACGGTACTTGTTGCTTAACAGTGGTCAATAATGATGGTGTTCATGTTACTGAATTGCCTAAGGATCTTTATTTTGGATCAATATCTGCTGACAGAAGTATTGATGTATTAGACTCAGTAATACATGTTAAAGAATCAGGCCTAGTGTATGATTTTTGTTGGTATCCCTATATGAATTCTCACATCCCTGAAAGTTGCTGGTGAGTTTAAGTTAAAATATATATTTTTTGCAAGCTAAGTGAGGAGGTAGATGAAGCTGTAATGGGTACTTAGCAGTAGGTAATTAAATATTTTTAAAAGATGAACATATCCTAAACATTAAGTATAATATTTTAAATTTTCGTATTTTATATCACTATGTTTTTTTTATTAAATTATTTTATAATTTAAAATTTCAGCTGGCTTACAACAAGGCAAAATGCACCAGTCCAGTTGTGGGATGCTTTTGACGGTTCTTTAAGAAGTTCATATAGGGGATATAATGCTGTGGATGAAATGGAGCCAGCCCTGTGTGTTACATTTAATTCTGAAGGCAGTAGAATCATTGCTGGATACAAAAAAGTTTTAAGAACTTTTGATGTTGAAAAGTAAATAAGACTTGGTTTTGTTATTTTGTTTTTTATATGCAGTGATTTGGACACTGACTAATTTAAGCTAAAATAAGCTATCAATTATATCCCTTTTCATTTATTAATAAAAAATCACCATGATAGAAAAAAATAACATAGTAAGAAATCTGAATTAGGAAGTAATTATTTGCAAAATGTTATATCTCATATATTGGGAAGTGGCATAACTAGAAAAAAGCAAATAGTAGTAGGATTATCTTTCATTTTATTTATAGATTTTACTTCTTTTTGTTTATTTTATCTCAAACATATTTGTAGAGCACAAATGACTTTGCCAATGTCATATAGTTTAAAGAACACTAGTTTAAAGAACACAGACAGTAGGACCTTTTTTTCACTTTTAAAATTCACAGTCACAGTCGCAATCAAAGGGGGGGGGGGGGTGGCTTTGTGCGTTGTATGTAATTTTGTACATAGGATTTTGGAGAGTGTATAGAACAAGATAAAAGATTTTACATTTTTATGTCATGTCACCTGTGACATTTTTTATTGAACATAACTGATACCTCAGCAAATATATAATATGAAATAATTATTTTATATTTCATTCATCTTATATTTTAGGCCAGGAAGAGATTTTTCAGAACATAAAATTAGTTCACCAGCATCATGTTTGGCAACTGACAGTAATTTGTTAGCAGTGGGTTCTTGGAACACATCAATAAGTCTATACAACATCACACAAATGGGCACATTTAAGAGCATTGGAAAAATGCATGGGCATTCTGGTAAAATATATTCTTGAAATTTTTTCCTTTATTGTTATTGTGTATTATTTTTAAGATAGAACAAATTTATAAGTTGACTTACACATTTTTTTAAAAATCAACAGGTTTTACAATTGCTATGTTTATAATATGAATATATAACTAAGCCAATAAATTTGTTTTTCATCGCATAAACTAAATATGTGAATTATTAAATAATTATTAATTACATACTTTCAAATATGAATTAAATATGCAATTTTCGCATGAGCAACCTTTGCCTATAAATTTAAAACCTAAGCCTAAGTCTATAAGCTTCTTATTGTTAATTGTTAACATAAATTAAATCTATATGTATATTTCACTATTTTCCAAGTGTTATTCCACAAAACATTTTTAAAAAACATAAAAACTTTTACACTTTACAAATAGTATATTGTTAAAAAAAAAGCATTCTCTCTTGCCAATTGATTATTTCTTAATAATCTTTGGGTAGCAGAAATTTGTATATTAGTTGTAACAAAACATAAGAATTTCGACGCAGCTGGTAATAGACCTCATGACTTAGCGGTCAGAGCGCTTGGACAGTTTCCAAGAGGCATGTGTTGAAATCCCGCTGCATTAATTTTTTTATACATTTTTAAAAAAAATCTATACATATATTTAATTAGCTTTACATACTGTTACAGGCGGTGTAACACATATTAAATTCACATCGGACGGCATGAAATTAGTTTCCGGGTCTAGAAAAGATAACAAGCTACTTATTTGGGATATTCGTTATTATACGCGACCTTTAAATATTTTAAGCAGAGAGGTGAATACAAATCAAAGGATTTACTTTGATATATCTCCATGTGGGAAGTATTTAGTTAGTGGTGGTACAGATGGAGTGGTCAAAGTCTGGGACGTCAATAAAGTTAATTGGCATGACAGTTTGGATGTAACTGATGATAGTAAAAGTAATGCGACATTTAGAGTAAGTATTAATTATTTTTCAATTTCATGTTTATCCTGCATACCAGGGTAGTAAGAAAAAGCATACTATCAGATTAACTGCTTTCTGCTTATAATCGAAACATTGCTTTGACCCTTGAATGCCGCACTTTGTCTTACCAGAGCAGAGAAATGAAAATAGTGTGTTGATAAAATTATTTATGTGAAATGGGGTTTCTGTTCGTAAAATTTCAAAGTGGAGGGCCATCCATAAGTTACCTCACACGTTAAGGAGGAGGGAGGGATGTCAAAAATCAAGAGATTCGTGTGTCATAAATTACTTATGGGTTACCCCTTATTTATACATTAATACTAATTTTAACAGCAAAGTTATTCTTTATTACTAAATTCTTTACATAAGCCAAGTAATTAGCAGAATGGAGCATTATGAATAAAAATGCAATTTGAATCGACTATTGCCACTCACTATTTTTTTTATTGAGTTGAGTTATCTGAATCTAATACATGTATTAATTTTATTTATATAGGTCTGAAAATAGACAATTAGATATTAGATAATTAGATGTAGAAAGTTATGGTTACTACCACTACATACACACATCCAAAACTTAAATTTTAATATGTACTGTTACATTTTTTTCAGTTTCCCTTACACAATGACTGTTGCAATAGCATTTCAATACATCCAATAAGACCAGTTTTGGCGACTGGCTCGGGCCAGTTTCATTTTAATGATCCAGTAGCCATAATACCCAATGATATAAAGAAGGAAATAGAAGAAAATGAAGTGACTTTAAATAGTGAAGAAACACTAAGTAGTGAAATACAATGCTCAGGCAATATCGAAAATACTTTAGTGTTTTGGTGGATTGGTGATATAGTGAATAGTAAATAATTAATTTTGTAAATATGAGTGTGTAGTAATCCCCATTGAAATATGTTGTGACCTTTAATTAAAATACACTTTATCCCCCATAACAATACGTTATCTGCTTTCTGCCCAAAATCACGACATATCGTGTGGAGGAATGTAACTCAACACCGCGGTTTGTTCGTACCGGGGCACACAAACGATAATAATTATAATGTGTAATAATAATATTAAAGTATATAACATAAAACATTGAAGATTTCTTTAAAGCAACATCCATTAATTTATTTCCAACATGGCGTTGTTTTTTGTTATTTAGTTATTGTAGTTTTAATAAATTAAAAATGTAAAAGCAATCAATCTATTTTACAGAAAAATACAAGATAATTTTTTTACAGATAATAATTGTAATAAGGCCTAGTTATTACTGGTGTGAAATAAAATCAAGATAGAATAATGAATGAAGAATAATGAAGAAATAATGTTAATATTGTGTAGTTAAGTGTCAAGTAATTTGTGGAATTGGGTGCTGTTGATGCTCAGTCGGGAGGCTAATCGTAAACCTATTGTAAAATTACATTGGCAAAGTGCAACTGATCAGTTTCTTAGCCAGCTAGTTAGAGCCGAACTGCTTTCCGAGCTGGTGGGAACTTCTAGTAGGATTGGCGAATTTGACACTCAAGGTAATTGAGGAATCGAAAGTGCTTGTAATAGTCTATTTTACTAAAGAATATTTTGATTTGATGTTAACGATTTTCAAAATCTTTGTATGAATAATTTGTTTAGCCGGTATGAAATTATATTAAAACTGCCTAAAACAAGGTCTATATAAAAATTCACCTCATTAAATATTATAATAAGACAACACTATCTTATTATACTAACATAACTTAGATTTTACTATACCCCTAAAATAAGGTTATTTGAATCTAGTGCTATTTAAAGGGTTTGCCGCTTTAATTTAATATTCAAACCGTTTATCGCATTATCAAGTTTCCGTTGGTCCTCAAAGGACGATAGTCTGGCTTTAAGTCGTTAAGATAATGTTTCCTCGCCTTAATTACAGTTAGCGGTCAAGTTTGCCTTAATAAATAAACTTTTGTTAATACGTTAAATATGCAAAGTAGCTCCCTCTTTGAAGTGAAATCGATGGTAATTCATTTTAATATGTAGTTTTTATCAGTGTCTTGTTACAATTGTACCTGCTGTATTATTTATATTTTAAAATATTTTCATTTGTCTAATTTTTAAATGACAATGCGTAGCGTTTAATGGACAGGAAGTGGAAGGTAAAACGACGTAATAACTATCTTCCATCTGTGGATCTAAAAATTAAATTGAAAATTACTGCAATTTACATTAATTGTAGCACATAAGTGTCACATGATTATTAAATAGTATACTATTCTATGTTTTAGTTATAATATTAGGTAGTACTCACATGCTAACCCACAATATTTAAGACGATTTTATTAGCTCCATTTCAGCTATATATTAATCAGTAAATGGAAGAAAAATCTCGTAAGACTATATTGATAAACTACTTACCGTCGAATCTGGTTGAAAATTTGCACAATGTAGTTTATTTTGTAAAATGTTTTAATTATCTAATATCGCTTCGTAAAGCCAATTGTCAATTAAATGACAGATAAATAGGTTACGAACTATTTGAACACCTTGGCAATTCGCCTATTTCCTAGTTGAAGAGGAGAGGAAAAATGTTGTTTGTATATGATATAATTCAAGTTGTAATGAAAGTAAATATTATTTCATTTTTAATGGTAAAAATGTAACTCGAAGCAAAGGACTTTTTGTAGAAGTAAGCTGGTGAAAAAAATATATAACATATATTGAATCGGTCTGGGCGATAATAAAAAAATAAGCAGCTTCACGCCTTATCAGGATGTTCAGTGACAATATAGTGTCAAGACACGGTTGAATGCTTTCCGTCTAACATAGAGAGACATTGCGTGCTGAGTGGTGAACTCGCCGCCGTGTTTTGTCTTAACAGAGTGGATAAATGATAAAATATAATTATAAAATATAACCCCTGTAAGGGAATCGAGCCCACAACCAATCGCGTCTGTCAGATGCTGTAGATTGTAATTTTATATATATATATATATATATATATATATATATATATATATATATATATATATATATATATATATATTTTGTAAACAATACAAAAAATTAATATTACGCAAAAGTGGTTCATGTAAACACTTTTTCTTTGATGTTCCATTTTCAATAGCTTTTCTGTTCATTAAATACCAATAAATATTAATAGAAAATAGCCGTTTGTTCTCGGGAACATTTTTGTATACAAGATCTTGTTGTTATTTTTAAAAAATATTTTTTGTCTATAACTGAATAGAAACATTTCTTGTGTTTCAAGTTCTTAATATACTTAAATAAATTTAAAATAAACCATCAGGTTTTACATTTTAATCAGTAGTTGGTTTAGTGCTTAGGTATATAAAAAAGTACACTTTACATAGCTGGTAAACTAGGAACGCAGAAATGTATCCATAAAAGTACGTGAGATTATAGAATTTTTTTTATAAAGTAAAGTTCTAAAATGACAAGTAAATATGGTATGTTGTAATTTAATGACGTTCGATTTCGTAAATTGTAAATGATTAATGAATCTTACTTTATTTTATGATTGCTTATTTTATGATTTCTTCTTTTTTTAGCTTCACGTTTCATCCCGTACAGCAGGGTAGACGCCTCCTAGTGTCAAAACACTCTGTACTCCGCTTTCCGTCGAATTCGAGACCTTGCGTGTTGAGTGGCGAAAATCAATGCCTCGTTTTATCTTGCCATACCTAACAATACCTATCTAAAAATATTTCAAATTTAATCATTCCCCTAGTGGGGATCGAACCCACAACCAATCGTGTTTACGTCAGACGCTGTCCCACTACGCCACGGTCTCTAAATTGATTTATGATTTTTCTTATTATTTAAGGCCGTTCGGGGCGCCGTGGAACAGCTTCTGATTGTACATGCATTTAAATTATTTTCATTTTCTTGGTTTGTTATCGTTTAGCGGGAAACGGAGTACGGAGTGTCTTGACACTAGGTATTTCTTGAGTGCAATGCGGCGGGATAAAAAAGTGTAAAGCCGAAAAAATAGATGCTCAATTGATTATTTTGTACTTAACTTAACTAACTTAACTTTGTTTACTAAAACCTTTCACTTGCACTTATGGTTCATAGGTGACAAGGTAGTAAGTGCTTTTGTGTGTTTTAGTGAAATACAAATATAATTTAGATTTAATCGACCGTATCGTCTACTGTAGTTCACGTGTAATACATATTTCATACTTTCACTAAGTATAAAATACGTATTAGTATTATATGTATTAGTATACATAAAAATATAGCTTAACGCTTATATACGGAAGTTCATTCATTCATTCATTCACTCATTCGTTCATTCGCTTGTGATTCTGCTATTAGCTATAGTAATCTGGCACTCTCTTTGAGTAGTTGTCAAATTTAACAATGTTCACAAAAGTAGGTAATTTCATCTAATCTATCCACTTATGACTTTACTTTTCTTTAAATCCTTTATTCTTGCAAACTTATACTAATTAGAAAACTTTGCCAATTAATAATTTTATCGTCCGCAGAACTTAACAATAAAATTAATTTGCTTTACTTTGCAAAATTTTAATTACTTATAGTAGCGCGATTTAATCGTATTACCCTATAAATTATAATATTAAGCTTAAAACACATAAATTGTAATAAATATATAAAGTTATAACTTGTGCATTTGCACTGTGTACAAAAGTTTGCTTTGCAAGAAGGTTGTCGTCAAAACTGTTTTAGTTAAGTAATGCTATATTATATATATGCTATATTTGCTCATATTGCTCAAAAGTATTTTCTTGTTACAATTAATATTACCTATGGTTTGGTGTCTCGAACCGCCCATAGATTTTTTTCTGCAAATTTACCAAGAGATACCCGTATTGCTGAAGAAAATTATTATTATAGGATGTACGCTATTCTATAAAGTCTAATAGCATATGGAGTGATCAAATCGGAATTCAATTGAACATTAGCATAAGACTATGTAAGACAGGCAATTTCACACGGCAGGTTTATTTACATAATCACCAGAATTTTTATGCCGGTAATTTTTTGCGAGTCAGGATCCGTTTACTGAATTTAGGCTTATTGAAGCTTGATCCTTACCAATTTTATGATAATGTTTAAATATATATATATATATATATATATATATATATATATATATATATATATATATATATATATATATATATAATTTCGTTAGTTAATTTCGAAAATTTCGAAATAATTTCAAACATATTAATTTTTTATTTTTAATATAATAACAATATATTGACAAGATGAACCAAAAATGAAATGTATAAAAAAATAAATTTATATGAATATATTATGCCAATATTTTTCCCCTTTAAACGGCGAGTACATAATAATACACATAATTATTTGTGTTAACATTCTTTTTTATATAAAAATAACACCTAATTGAAAATGATTTCAGCCACCACAACCTACATTAAAGAAACGTGTTTGCGTTGAAATTAATCAATCGTACCAAGTGGATTTTCGTAGAAACCATAAACTCCATAAACTCCATAATCTACTTTTCCTCGTTATTCGAGCACAAAGCTGGAAATTCGCACCATTTCCTTGTTTATTGTTTTTTTACAACTCCACTACGAAAGACATTCTCGTCATAAATGTTATTGCTCTTATCGAATTTTAATTGTTCGTTATTATGTTCAAAAGTCTTTGTTATGAACGAATGCAAAAAATTTATGACGTTTTACTTGGATAGACCGTGGCGTTGAGTTTAACACTCAACACCAAATGTCTCGATTTTGGGCAGAATGCAGTCGAAGGAGTGTCCTGACACTACTTCACTAGGTCTTGACACATAAAGCGTGAAGATGCTTTATATAGTATTGTATTGTATTCTGTATTGTAATAATGTAAAATTATTAATATAATTTTTGTACTTAGATGTTCTTGTTTGCCCAACTGTATCATTGAGTCCGCTACGGTTTTGAATAATATGCTAAAATAATGATAGGTCTATATTTATTTCTATATAAGCGAGTAGCTAATGAAAGCTTTTATAAACTAATATTTTCAATTTATTTTTCTTTGTAGGAGGCAAAATTTCAATTAAAACTCCTATAACAAGAAAAACATTCGAGGCTTAATGAAAAGGCAAATAAGAATATATAAAAATGGTCGTATTTGAGTATCTTTTTATGAAATCGTCGTTACGGACCTTTCGCGTAAATATTTTCACTGGTAAACTTTGCAAAATTTTCAACACAAACATTTAGGTTCGCTCTTAATGAGCTTAGCTGACAAAGTGAATGTTTAAAATACCCAAAAAACACAGACGTTTCTGGTAAAATTGCTTTATAAATTGATATAACAGTGAAATCAATAAATCTTTTCGTAATAGAAACTATGTTAGGTGGTGACAATGTTCCTGTGTCAAATTTTTAATTGGTATAAAAAGGGTACATAACATTGTATTTGTTATGGTTTATTACGGACTTATGGGTCACATTGTCATCATTTTATGAATCAATTGAAATAAAATGAATACTAAATATTAAGGAGAGGTTGCAAATGCATCGGTTACGCCGCTTCTGATCGTGCACAGACACGGAATAAAAACAATAAGCAACAGATAAACAGTTTTGTGTGTTGTAAATGGAGCCAATATTATTTTTCTCAAATATGTTCTGTATACTGACAGACATATCTACATTTTTATTATATATTTAGAAATTAATATCTAATGATAATTTTCATAACTACGGCTATTATTAAATAACTCTAACTTATAATGGTTAAAGTTATGATGTCTTGTTATAAAAGTTATAGGTAATTAAAGTACACGAAAGTTGGAGATTGCCATATTATATCATCACCGGTAGATGTTATATAAGGAGCTGAGCCATTTGTTGGTAAAATGTATTTGAATAAGAATTCATTTTTCATTCACTCAGTTATTAAAAGATCCTATTTTTCAGTTAGAATATTTTTGATATTGTAATAGTTTATATTTAAAAATGTGAATCTGAGGGTCTCTTTGCGCTATTGCTGTTCAACAGAATATACTTATATGTTTCTAAAAGTTTATTTAAAAAATCATATCTCTATAATCCACTGAGCTAAAAGCCTAAATAAAACATTACTAATTACATTTTTAAGAGAGCCCTGAGCCACCCTCATCTAACGCGTCCCATGAAATACACCCAAGAAGCTCGACAATGGAACAATTGATACATAAATTAATCAGTTTAATAAATGATTTAGTTTACATATGTATTTAAACATCTATTATCATATAATATCTATTTTAAGAAACACCAGACACATGTAAATTTATGTAAATGTTTGAGTTATATTTTAAAGTATCTTTCACAGTGGTAATATTAATATTATAATATATGTAAATGTTTCAGTTATATTTTGAAATATCTTTCACAATAGTAATATTAATATATAAACAGCTTGTGAAACAGCTTGAAAAGCATAAACAATTGCCTTCCTATGTCAACTTCGTGTTTTAAACTCACAACGTGATTACGAGCCTACATTTTACTTATTATTTTCAAACAAAAAGCCCTTTCCTTTACAATTCATATGCTGGATCAGAGCAATGAAATTATTAATAAATTTAATCAATAACGCCGCTTTAGAACAGTCACCTTTGTAACACAATTTTATTCGGCGAATCAATTTAGCGAGTATTTCGCGCTAGGTCAATTCTTGTCTAAAATAATTTTTACTCAAAATCTTACTTGGAAACTTTTAGCTACATATTATGTGGAAAATTATTCGTGTTTTTTTAAGTCATTATTTAATCAGATATTCAAATTAGTATAAACATTTATTTACTTATATATAATTTAATATTGATTAAAAATCAACAGAATATTAAAAAAATATTAAACTATTTGAGATTAAGTGAAAGTTAGATGGCATCCTGGAGGCCAAATTAAAAGCATTATTAACTTAACGACAAAAATTGCAGATATAATATTTGCGCACAGGACCTGCACAGATGGTATGAAACGTTTTTATATCATCTAGACGAACTTCTTTTCGTAATGCTACTTTGTGGATCATCGGATGAGTTTACTACCATTCACTGTTTGATGCTTCAACAATAAAATTAACTTCTATCAAAGCTTGCGAATTTAAAGGAAACCCATTTTCTGTAATTTCTCCCGTAGCAAGCCGCCGTTAAAAAGCACAAGTAAATAATACTATTTATATATGTTCTATATTATATAATTGTTTCAAATACTATTCTATAATTATGTCACATGGTCTCCGGGGCCAATATGAGCCATATGAGTTGGCCAAATTACCAAATTACCAATATGTCAGAATCATTATTTATGCATTATAATATTAAACTTATAGCGTCACTATTACAATATATTAAATTTTGGTGAATGCTGATTAAACCTATGGTTTCAATTGGCTAGCTTTCAATCTATCTTTCAGCTTCCGAACAAACCTTGATTCATATGCTTGACCGGCCAACTTATTAATACAGGCATTTCATATCATATAAGTTATTAACACGTTTAAATTGTTATAAATATTCATAGGCATATATAATAAATTTAAAATTGGCTCTCATATTATATTTACGTGTTAAATAATAAGTACCTAGCTACTGGTACTTTTTCAACAAATTTAATAGTAAATTGTTAATTCCAGGCACTATATAAGTAATAACGGCGTGCTCGGTGCTTCGCCTACAAGAATTATACTTTTATACTTGAATACTAGCGATTCGCTCGGAGCTTTGCTGCCACGCACGCTACACAACTATATCATGTTACGTCCACTCGCGTTCTTCTTTGAATTATAAACTTTAATCAAATTTATAACTTTCCACCAACGGATACACCATTAATAAAAACCCCTTGAAATCCGTTACATAGTTTAAACGATGTAAAAGTACAGACAGCGAAGGCGACTGCGTTGTTTAAATGTAATGAAGTTTAAAATTTAGTTAAATAACAAAGATTTCGCGTCATGTATTTATTTAATTGTTAATGATTCTATATCGTTGTAATGGTTAACGATTTTGTGTTTTCACACATAACTCCACATGCCCACATGTAGAGTTATATTTCAAAACACAATCTGTATGTGTAATGTGTATTCACATTTGTGACATCATGTGTCCACATGTGATTTTAATTTTATATTCACATATGACGTCACCTGTCCATATGTGATTTAATGTATCCACATATGACGTCACCAGTCCACTTTCTTGCATACTAGGGAAGTATAAGTGATAAGTGAGTAAATGAGGCTGGTAAGCTCATATTGAAACCAGTCCACTTGTTATTTTATAAATCCACATATGACAGCCCTTCTCCACATTCTCAGTTCTCGGAAATCGTCTGCCCACATGTGATTTCACGCATCCCCATATAACATCACCTGTCCATATGTGTTTTGATGAATCCACATAGGATATCACCGGTCCACAAGTGATTTCAGGTACCCAGATATGATTCCATTCCAAGAGATGTGATTTGGGATCCCCATATTAAAGTGAACTTAAAATAACAAATAAAACAACTCAATCATGTTTTGCTTTTAAGAAAATTTATTTTCAATTTTAACAGTTTTTCGTAGTTTTTTTAAAATAAGTATATTATTTAGACAAATGTATAAACTAGTATATCTTTTTTGACCTGCCTATTGTAAGAAGAGGTTAGAATGCTTTTAATCAAATTCAACAGTAGCTTGCAACCATTGAAATTGCACAATTTCCCTGAAAACGTTTTTATAATGGAGCAACAAAAAGTGCTGATGGATCTTATCTTTTACTTAAATTAATTTTTATTTTAAATAACCCAGATGCTAGTTTAGAAAGTTAACCTTTAATGACATATTGCAACCCAACTCATAACAAGCATTTATCTTTTTTTATAGAACAAGGAGGCAAACGAGGAGAAGGACCACCTAATGGTAAGTGGTCACCTTCGCCTTAGGCGTCTACAAAATTAGAGTTATGGATGCGTTGCTGGCCTTGGAATGGATGTGAAAGGGAATAAGGAAAAGGATGTGTGGGAATAAGGATAGCTGGCATCGAACCGGAAGACATTAGATATTTTGCGGATCATTTTTGTCATGATAGAAGTCGCGAGCCTGTCAGAGGACTAACTTCGTACCCCCAACTTACTGGGATACCCGCCTCTTACCGGACGCTACCCAGCAGTGGGGGAATTGTATTCTACCCTATCCCTCAACAACATTTATCATTTTATTTACAAGGCTTCATATTGAGACGATCGTTTCATCCTATAAAATCAATTTTTCTCAAAAACAATCCTGAAAAAATGCTGAGCAAGAATTCTATTCTTTAGTATATAAGTTCAAAATGAATAATGCATCTTTAAACTTGTGTCCACGTCTAGTATAGTAAGAATACATTCTAAAATATCGTCAAAACTTATTGAGTTTAGTTTTGTTAGAAATTTGACATTTGTAAGACCTACCCAGCCTATAACTGTCCACTGCTGAACATAAGCCTCCCCCAGAGCGTGCCACGTTGCTCGGGCCTCACCCAGTATCTGCCGATGATCTTACGAATGTCGTTAGACCAGCGTGTCGGAGGTTGTCCTATGCTACGGGTACCGAGAGGCGGTCCCCACTCTAGAACTCGTCTGCTCTAGCGGCCATCGGTGCTACGACAAATATGGCCAGCCCACTGCCACTTCAGCTTACTAATTCTCCAAGCTGTGTCCTTTACTTTAGTCCTCTTACCGATAACCTCATTTCTGATTTGATTTGCTAGAGAGACACCTAACATAGCCCGTTCCATCGCCCGCTGCGTGACCTAAAACTTGGATTAGCCCCACTGTCAGTGGCCATGTCTCGGCACCATACGTCATTACGGGTAGGATGCAATGTTCGAAGACTCGTCTTCAAACATTGTGGGATAGCTTTATGAAAACTTTACAAAGCATGCCAAATGCTACCCAGTCCAACCGAATCCTGCTATCAGTCTCCCTCTCAAGTTGTACCGACCTAGTTGAATTGTCTGGCCAAGGTAGACATAATCCTGCACAAGCTCGGGGGGGATGTCGTCGACAGATATCGGTCCCGGGACGACATGTTCATTGAACATGACCTTGGTTTTGTCCAACTTCATACTGGGGCCGACTCGCCGAGAGACCTCACCTAGGTCGTTCAACATTGCGCAACGTTCTTACACTGTCTGTGTAAAAATGACTATAACGTCTGCGAAACGGAGATGAGATGCGCTCTCCGTGAAACGTTTATTTCCCCCCATATGGTATATGTCAATACTATAATTATAAAATCATGCCTTGGCTCATGATACGTCACGTGGTTAAGACCCATTTATTGTTGTATTCGTATGTAACTCAAGATATTTTAGAGATTCAGAGGTAACAGTGTTAAGAAATTTTAATTGCAATATATTAAATTTATATAATTAACCATCAGAAGGTAATCTCATTTATTATATATTTGCCATCAAAAGATATCGACTCGTACATGAATTTATTTGCCATCAGATAGGGTTTTTCATATTTGTAATATCTTTTATTAACGTTCCATTGAGATCACCAACCGCTCGTCCGAGGAAACGCCGAAAGCGCATCCTACCTTTCTCCCACATATAATAAACCATTGGAGGTAATCATAGTAAGAGAAAAGGTAGCCATTGCGGCCCCACCCCGCCGCTAGCCGTGAATTCAGACCGACCGTGAGTCTTAAAACTTTGGTATTGAACCCTCCGGGACGCAACGCAATGGAACAGTTAACGTATATGATACTTACAATGCCTTTGCAAACGATCAATTATTAGTTACCTGTTCGATAGTTTATTATAAGATAGATTTGTGATGATGATTGGTTTGTGAGACCAATGTATGTCGTCGATTGGTTTGTGAGACCAATATAAGCCGTGGATTGCTTTGTGAGACCAATACATGATGATGATACGTCGATTGGCCTGCCAGACCAATATTACATTCCGGTTCGCATATCAGTTCATACGCACAACCGCTAGGCGGCCGTTTGGCTGTTTGTAGTAGCTGTTTGTCAAAACCAACAATTAAACTCGGTTAGGTGCCACCGACATCAGATATCAGCCATAGATTCGCCGAATACTGACAGTCGTGTGTCACATTATGCGTTCTATTACCAAACAAGGCGCTAGACAAACAGTCGAACACCATTACGTACTAGAGCATTTCGTGAGATAATAGTACAGCACTCCTCTCAAGGACGCCACTAAAACATACTACGAAATGCATGAGACATATAAGTGTCACATAACCATTAATCCCACACCAGGGGTGTAAAACGACATAAAAACCAATTATATCTAAACCCGACGCCGTACAAGTATCGCATGCGCAACGTAAGACAATGTCAGAGACGATGCAAGTTGCGCCACCGACATCAGTTATCAATAAGCTATAAGGCTCACTCAACCCCAACAGTCGCTTACCACAAGTTATATCAACGTCCGACATCGTAGAACCATCGCTGTTGCAACTCAAGACAGCAACAGCAGTCAAGATATAATCATCCAACATCGCCATAGCCGTTCACCTAAGCCAAAGACATTAGCTTCAGTGATGCCGAGCAATATTAGGTTGCGCCACCGACATCAGTAATCCGTAAGCTATAACGCTCACTGAACCCCGACGGTCGCGTGTCGCAAATTATATCAATATCCGACGCCGTACAAACATCGCTCATACAACGCGAGACAGCACCAGACGCGATAACGCAACCAACGTCGCCATAGCAGTTCATCTAAGCCGAGAATATCAGCCTCAGTGATGCTAAGCAATATTGGGTCGCGCCACCAATATCAGTTATCAGTAAGCTATAACGCTCACCGAACGCCAACAGGCGTGTCGCAAGTTATATCAACGTCCAACACCGTACAAGCATCGCGCATGCGACGCGAGACAGCATCAGTCATGATATAACCGACCAACATCTCCGTAGCAGTTCACCTAAGCTAATTATATCAGCCTCGGTGATGCCCAGCAATATTGATTTATGCCATCGACAACGAATATTAGCAAGCCATAAGCTCACCGAACATCGAAAGCCAGGTGGCGTGGTGTGGTCTCTATCACATAGATCCACTATATGTATCGCCCTAATTACATATATTTATATTCTTATTAAAATTTCATTTGTATAAGATCGTGTCAATATTCGCCATAAAGCCATATATCATATTTATTTTATATGCGGTAAGAGTCTTTCAGCTCATCATATATGTTAGCACCTTAGTACATAAGGAGGTTGACTCGATCGCCGCATGCTGCCTCCCTATATGCCACGCAACTGTTCTGACATTCAGGACGGTATAACCTGAGATCTCTTTATACATTAAGTCAGAAACTCTATGAAAGACGACTCGGCCCGACGACGTACGACATCGCCGACGTCGCCGAGCTCGGCCGCCCTATTACATGCACAACTGCAACTTCTTATATTACACGAACGCAATCTGTTCATTACATAGTATATTAAATATTCTATATTTTTTAATATAGTCTATTATAATATTATATATTGTTATGTGTACTTTTAATAGACATATATGATTATATGAATTATATTTATATTTCAATATGTACATACCGTTACATCCGTTGATGTTGACGCCTTGCGCAGTCCAGTCCAGTCTTCATCGCGTTGGTGAACAGTTTTTGAGATATTATGTCTCCCTGTCTCACTCCATAAAAAAGTTGAATCGGTCTTGTTCTCCGAAGTTGCAGTCACCATCGTAGTGTTGTACCGACATCTCAGCACCTCAAAATATTGTCAGTCGATATGACATCGCTGCAGAAAGTCCAGAACATCCCAGGTTTAGTCCTGAATAGACTTCAGGTTCTGTCCTAAAGTCCACGCAAACGAACTTGTGAGCGTTAACTATTTTATATACGTTTCGAATAGGGAATAATAACCCCTGATAAAAATGCAACAATATAAGTCAAGGTGTGAAAATGTGGCTATAAAAAAACTGTCATCACGTGCACTGCAAAAATTTTTGATCATAGAACAAAAAATGTTCTACAGTATCTATAATACTCGTACCAAAATCTACGAAAAAGTCCGCGATACCATATTCCCAACTACTATGCCACTATAACTGCTTTTGTATTAATACCTTACCCTATTAAATATTTAAACATCATTTCAATACCTGTAAAATACTTTTTAAATTATTAAAATCGGACATTCTATTCAAGAGATATGACGGATTTTTAATGTCTATCCAAATAAAATAATGAGGTGTATGGAGTAGGGGCATTGATATTTGTGAATCAGGTCCCTACGCAGTGGATGCAATTTAAATTGAATGTTAAGAGTTTTGAAATTTCACAGCACGTTATTAGTTCCATTTAAAAAGTTATCTTCTAAACTACTTATACATCATTTTATTGGTATATACGCCCACTTCACATCGGTGAAGCCGCGAGCCGGTCGCTAGTCTTATATGAAAAAATACTATCAAGGTTTGTATTTACCTAAATATAAACCTTTAAATTAAGGTAAAGAGACTGAAATTGTATCTACTGCTAAAAGGTAATATAAAATTACATATGTCTCGTTCAGTTGTGACCTAATTTGAATGAGCATTAGTATAATTAATTTGGGTTGGGAATCATTGGTATGTTCGTAATTTCATCGCATGTTATATTTAACCATCCATTATAAATTATTCAAATTAGGGACTTAATAAGGTGACAACACACTTTACATAGACAAAGGAATGATTTTGTATTGTATATAGTTAACTTTATAATAAAGAAATCAGTAGTAGAATTAAAACAGAACAGTCATCTTAGTAATGGCATCAGGTGTAAGATTTCAAGAAAATTTGACTGCAAAGGGTGATCTGAGTAGCTTTGCAAGGTTCAAACAGCCTCAACAAGGTTGACATGTTACGGTAAAGCAATTAAGTAACAGGCCTCAATATCCCTATTATCTGCATACGTGGCGATCCATTTCTGTGCGGTTTTGTAGGAATTTTAATATTACAAATTCTTGTTATGTTTTCTATCCGTTTAAACGAAGCAACTATAAACTTTTATGGTAAATAGATTTTATACATTATCTTATAATGCATTACTTTTGAAGAAATTCATTTTATATTTAACAATTTAAAAAATAAGTAATTTTATAATAAACATAATTGTTCATCTGATTTTAAATTTGAATCTGCTATTTTTCCAAATATTTTCGTCAACTCAATAACATAATTAGATTACATAAACAAATATCTACTGTATTACTGGATAAACTGATTTATAACAACTTAGTTTCACATGTAAATGAATAGTTTAATAGTGTTTAAATGTAATAATTGGCTTTAAATAGTTGAAGCGTACTGAAAGCGCTTAACTCTGCAAGTTAATTAATCAACGCGACTACTGGAGGTACACATGCGTTAAACCGATGAATTAATGGCACTACTACAGGCAATATCCTATGTATTTATTTCTTTGCATTAGTACCTACTTTATACAGATAGTTTATTTATTTGTTATTCCTATGGCTCTTAATGAAGTGATGAAATCTTTACGTTTTTTAATACTAATTTAAAGATTAATTTGTTAATATTAATTCATTTAGGTACGAAGAATTTCTACCTTGTTCTAATAAATTTAATATAAGAATTAATTCGCTTTAAGCTATTATTAAATTATATATGAAACGAAATTGATTGGTAAAATTAATGAATATATTAAACCTTGAACCTCTAAGTCGAGCTATGAATAAAAGCATATATTGATTAATTTTCTTTAATTATATAAGATAAATATTTTTAGAATGTGTACAGCAGTAACAATATCTAATTGCTTTTTTGTATGAAAAATGAAATGAAGAAAATGTCCTGATTTTGGTGCGGAAAACATCCAACGGAGCGTAGGTAATAATAGGCAACTACTACTTTGACTACCCTGTTTTGCAGTTAGATTTCTAGAGTTTTGTTCTTTTTAAAATTCTAATCGAAAAATAAGGGTCATATGTAAAAATTATAGATTCTAAACAGTTATATTTTAAACTTTATTACATATTCTGAAAATACATAAATATTTAAATGAATTATGTTAGACTACCACTACCTGGGACTCACTTAAAAAAAATTAAAGTCTCAAACACTCCATATTAGAGGCAAAGGTACAGTTGGCTCATTCCGCAAAGAATCCATGGCAGTGCGCGAGGCAAGTAAGAAACAGATGGCGGTAGATTGATATAGTTATTTTTTTATCCCCTCACAGATAGATTTGTTGCTGGGCTTGAGTTGAGGATAATGAAAATCTTTAACTGGTTCACGATTTATTAACGAGACGGTACAATTATACAGACGCACTGTTTTACATATGCAATGTTTCGACTTTTATACATGATATCAAAGAGTAAGAGATACACAGATGTGAAACATTTTAATCATAGAATATGTGAGCTTTATCAATTGTTTACTTTAATACCTATGTGCAAATACGGCACAGATTCCACCTAAATCTACCTGTGACCACGGACTACTGTAAATGTTCGAAATGTCAGGTTTTCAGAATTGTATTTTCGGATACCAAAATATACGTGATAAATCCGTTTAAAATAGTGTCATTTAGAATGTATAAAAATCACGAAAATTAAAGATCTTAATAGTAGCGTAAATTAAAGAGAAAGGATTTTAGAAGTAAAATTAGACAGAAAGAAACTAGTGTCTAGCCGCTACGTAATCCGTTGTCCACTGAATTTGAGACATTTGCATATTGAGAATAAACAGAATATTTTTAGTTTAAGACCTTTAATATTTTTTTCTTTATTTTTTATTTTATTGTTTTGCACCGCATCATGCCCGCTCTTTATGGTAAATCCTTATAATTTGGTTACCTGGAAGAGATGACTCACAGTGATAATGCCGCCTTTGTGCATTTCATTGTTCTTTTTTTAATCTATGTACTATTTTATCAATGTGCAATAAAGTTTTTAACTGTTTTCCCGAGTGGGGATCACATCCACAATCGATCGCGTTTACAGATAGACGGCGTTCCACTGCGCCACGACCAGCCTCTCCAGCTGAGCGGACACCCATATTCAACAACCTTAGGAATATAGGTGTATTATGTCTAAAATTATTAGTTTGGAGGTCAGAGTGATTTGTGAAGTTCATGTGATAGTTATAAAAGTTTGCAAGCCCATAAAATGTATTACAAGGAAACAGATTTCGCTTGAACAGCGACGTGCTATCTGTACTTTGAGCGAAGAAATCGATGCGCCAAATCGCAAAAAATGTCGGTGTTTTATACGAAGGTGCAAATTATACTCTTGTCCGAAAAGGAGCTACTGGATGAAATCAAGACCGTAAGATATCTGGACGTCCCAAACCTACCACTAAGCAGGAAAATATCTTTATTGTGACGTTACGGGCATAATTTTACTGTAACGTTATCAAATGCATCTCAAATTGCCGCTACTTTAAATAAAACCTGAGAAGAGTCAATTTCAATAACATAAAAACTGCAAATAAGAAGACTGGAAAAATGTCCTTTGGATGAATGAGCCCAAATTTCAAATTTTTGGACGTTTTTGGATTTTTGGAACTTTTATGCACCGATCAATCGAGGATGGGGTTTTGGAACGTATACTGTGCAGACTGTGAAGCAGGGCGGTAATAGTGACTAAGCAGTCATCTAAAATGATGCCAGAGGTTATTAGAGCAAAAACGCAGTGAAAAAATTTTGCAAATTATGAAGTGTTTTTGATAGGGCTATCACAATCGCCAGTTTTGTCTCCGGTTGAATTAGTATGGGACGAACTTGATAGAAAAGTGAAGAACCGGTGTTTATCGAGCTCATCACAGTGATGGGAATATTTATAGAGCAAATGGAAATCACTAGACTCCTAGACTAAATCACTTGACTACTTTAATTAATTATTCAAAAGAATGAGTAAAATATGTGAATAAGTAATTAAGAATAAGGATGGCCATTTTAACGATGCCAAAATTTAACGAAGACTTTACTTTGTTCTTATTTGTACTTATTATATTTCATTGAATGCTAATCTAAGATTTGATTAAGATTTAAGTATAATAAAGTATACTTTGACAGATATTATAGTCGTTATAATTATAATTAGGTATATATATATATATATATATATATATATATATATATATATATATATATATATATATATATATATATATATATATATATATATATATATATATATATATATATGATACTGGTACTATATAAGGTCAAAATAATATGGTCATAATTTCCACTTATACTCACTTTTATTAATGAAATAAAAAAATTCATACATACGTATGATATGTCCCAAATAAATCCCTCAAATGACCCTTCTTTGATATAAACACATCACAAATCCAAGAACCCTATAGAATGACCTTAATAATTCTGTTTTGCCATATAAATATATAGAAATATCGCGGACTTCATAGCATCTTATGTTTACAGGGAGTATATCAGCCCGGACTTAGTTCTTCGATTTCTCAATAAAGACTTTTTTGATAACCTTGGCCTTTTTTTATGGAATTTCAATACAAATATTAATTTGTTAAGGAGATTTGTTAGGGATTTTACGTACAGAATACATATTTTATACAACAAATAGATCTATATGCAGGTTAATGAAATAAGGTATTTTTTCATTATTATATTGTAAGTGTAATCTAATTTAACATATTAATATTTTCTTCGTGTATTTTCGTTCGTTCGATAGATCTTTTATAGTCAAATTAAAAAATCATCTAAGCATTTTTCGTAAAACGTGAAAACCTTGGACTTGTTATCCTTACGCCGCGCGCTCTTTACTTATATTGGGGAAAAGCGGTCCACTACAGCGATCTCGGATATTTTTCATATGCTATTTACTGTAGGTTTTTTATGTAATATTTTCATTCATTCGTTTTTTAAGCTTCACGCTTTATTGCGAATAGCAGGGTAGACAGAAAGTACCTAATGTCAATTCGAGACATTGCGTGTTGCGTGGTGGAATTTAACGCCGCACTTTGTCTTACCAGAGGGAGGAAATGAAAATAATTATAAATAAAATCACTCCACGGAGTGGGAATCGAACCCACAACCTATCGGGCTTACAGCTAGACGCTGTCCCACTGCGCCACGGCCAGCCTCACCGACTGGGTGTGCCGAGCCGGAGAGGCTGGTCGTGGCGCAGCTTTCAAACATTAATTATTGATATAAATTGGTTAATGTATAAATTGTTTGATTACAAAAAATAAGATAGTAGGTATATGCACTTTACTGTTGGGGATATGACGTATGTGACGTATTTTTATAATTTATTTAATCTTTAGCCTTACACAATCGCTAACTAATGTCTTTAAGAGGTAGCGCGTGTTCATTCACGCAGTCCATACTAATGTGAAAACCGCATCGGCAAAAGGATGATTGATGTTCTAGGTAATAATACTTTGGTTTACAGAAAATTTCCCTTTAATGTTCATACAATGTTTGTCCTTTGTACATACAAATGGTTTTAATTTATTTTAGAAACATAAATTAAGATTTATTACTTAATATTTTATCACAATGGTATCATTGATTGTTTGTTTTTTTTACATACGTTGTACACGTATATATATTTTTATTCTGTATGTATTTATTCTATATTCTGTTTTTTATTTGTAAATGTCCTATTCAAAGCACTGGTTATTATTTCTTTGTAATTTTTCAACATCCAAAGGTTGCACTTTAAGCTTTAAGACCACTTTATTGCCAATCGCCCGAGGCTAATAGGTCTAGTCCGGACAAGCAAAATCCCCCATTACAATCTGAGGTTCTAGTTTCACGGGAGGCGCCCTTGAGACACTGTGGTTCCAAGTTGACGGTTTCCTCTTGAGGTCTCCACGCCAATACGCGTGTGTATCCTTAAACATCAATATCCACTAAAAGTATAAAGCATATGACAATTATTATAATTGCAAGTGAAGTCTCTAGTCATTTTTTATTGCTGTTTATATAGCACATTACATATATATACTTATACATATTACAGTGTACTGCAGTTAAACATTGAAGTGACGCTACATTAAAAACAACAAGAAATTTTGGGCTTATTTCCTAATTAGTCTCGTTTCCTAATGAGCTGTGTATAGCAGGCTATTAACTTAGTATTATAAACAAAGGCTTTTTTATTATCTTAATGCATTTTTTGTGTTGAGTAAGCAACGAGAACCAAGCGATAAATTCCTCTGATCTTCACTTTCATCCCATTAAGGGACATAGCATGACTTTAAGAGTAGTCGTATAGATGACAAATGTTGTTTAATGGTTTATTTTTATAGTGGTAGGTTTCAGTAGATGATAATAAAAAAGGATGAACGAGAAATCATTGAGCATTCTCTGTGGTATAGAGAACTCAGAATAAGTCGTGGCGCAGAAGGACAGGGTCTGACTGTAAACGTGATCAGGTGTGGGTTCGATTCCACTCGGGGAAATGATTATAAATAAATTATTTCCATTTCCTCAGTCTGATAAGACAAACCGATAAACAAAACTCAATGTCTCGAATTCGGTGGAAACTGGTTACTTCCTGTCTACAGTGCTATAAAGGAGAAAATTAAGAAGCTAAAAAAAAGTTTATCATTTAATTTTCTCAAAAGTTACTGTAGGTAAAGCGGTGTTCGGTGGACACTGCATTTACTTAGTTCCAGTCAATCCAAATCCATGACGTGATCAGTCAATGATTAAGTGGATTGTTTCCTTGCTATAATGCAATAAACTAGAGCTTTAACGTTTATATCTTACAGTAAACTTGTATCCATTCTACTATTCTTAAGTTCATTTGAAAATCAGTTAAGTCGCCAATTGTAAGTGAATATCAAAACGATTATTGACAACGTCAATTTCGGGTGGAAAGAAATAAGTATTAATGGATAAAATTTTGAAAACCCGCTATTTCGAACACTTTACTGTCGTCCGTGGTCACAAGTACTTAAAATAGTTTCCTTTAAAATGTATAGAAGTCGCGAAAGGACTTTTAAAGAAAGAAAATATCTACTAAGTAATATAATAATAATAAGAAATATCGAATGAGTATCAGGTTATACTCTTTAGCGATGTAGTTTCTTTACAACAGTTCTAACACATGTAAGTATTACCTACTTTGTTTCCATTTGCATAGTATATTATTTCATATACAATACTAATTTTAGTACTTAATTACCTAATCGTACACTAATTAACAGCTTTTATCGTCATCTCCCTCTCAATAACTGTTAAGGCTTTACTTATGAAAATTGAAAATATAGTGAATTTAGCTTTAATAAATCACATTTCATATATGCCGGTTAAGTAGAATTTAAACCATGAACATTCAATGAGGACCCGCAATAGTTCGTGGTTACACTAGATAGCTGCGTTGCCAATTCCATTTTTGTGATTATTTCTTGAACTTGGTTAGACACAATGTCGTGTGTCTAGATAGTTCAGATGATTGATATTCTATGGTGTCAATGAATGATTGATGTTACTCTAACGTTAGCGTTACTACGTTACGTGATTTAGCATAATAACGGATACGTTCAAGTAAGCGCATGTACATACATATGTATCTGTATCCTTTATATCTTTGTGTAATATAAATAGTAGCGAAATCCTCTTCTATAAGTTATTTACTTGCTAAGTTATTGGCAAACTGTGAGATTATAAATAATAAATTATCTAATAAATCATTTATTTACTCCATTCAAACTTTTTATATAATTTCAAGAGATTTAAAGAAATTATTTATTTAATTAGGTTCATATGTACTCCTATATTAATCGAATTCTATAAAAAATGTAAAATTGTTAATAAAGATAATACTAAAAACAAAATTTAGAAGGCTAGTCGTGGCGCCTTGGGATAGAATCTGATTAAACCCAATCGGTTGTGGGTTCGATTCTCGCTCTGGTTTGACAAAGCGCGGCGATGAGTTCCGCCACTTAACGCATAAAGTCTCGAATTCAGCGGAAAGCGGAGTACGAAGTGTCTAAACTCTAGGTACTTCTTGTCTATTCTGCTGAGAAACTGATAAAATGCGTGAAGCTAAGAAATACCAAATACCCAAGGTGAATGTAAAAACCACATGAAAAAGAGATACAACAAATATAATATAGGTCTAACAGACCGCATATTAAATTTCCATGTTAACATCGTTGCCTCGACAGATCTAATACACTGATTACACGAGATGAACAGTGGAATAGTCTAGTTTGGTTCAAATGGGATCTATTACGTAACGCTTGATTGATTCCAGATTGTACATTTATATAAATAATCACAAATATGACATATTATTACGTTTATTTTACTTATATAAGTGAATTTATCTCGTCTATGCGTTCAAATAACACAATATTAAAAAAACCTACCAAGTGCGAGTTACCATTGCGCACAAGGGGTTCCGTACCATTATTTGTAAAAACGCCAAAAAAATGACGTTTGTCGTATAGAAGATACATTAAATATTTGATATATTCGATTCAATATGGATTTTATGCTCAGTGCATCTAAAATAGAATTTCTTTCCATCGAATTGGCAAGTATGTCTTTTATTTATTCATATTAGTAACAAATTTGTGTACATTTAAAACACTTTATTTAATTTGTCTTGATTTTTGTTATTTAAATGGCAATCAATATTTATTTTTTGAATTAATTATCTTTACTATTTTCAAGTGTTGACAATACTACACTTTGGATAAGAAAATAATTTTCAAAACAAATTAGAATGCATGGCTCAGCGGTCAGATCGTTTAAACGGTTTCAAGAGACATGGATTCGACTTCCGTTGCGTTTAATTTTTTATATGTTTTATAGAAAAAGTAATATATTAGAAATAAAATAATAATTTTTTGGTAACAAAATGGAATTTTTAGTTATAATTTAGTATTAAACTATATTTGTTTTTGATATGATGTTGTTATGTTATTTTCTTTACGTTATCAGTTATAAATATTTAACCAATAAATGTTTATAACTGATAACGTAAAGAAAATAACATAACAACATGCACGTTTTTTAAACGGGATTACCGAAAGTCGTGCCATATGTTAAATTAATTGTTAATATTGTTTAAATCTTTCATACTACGTTATACGAAAACCTTTATTGGTTGAACATATAAATAATTAGCCCCTGTACCAACTAATTTTGAAAGGTTCCATGGCTTGCCATTTTCGCGCCTCGATAGTGAATTTGATTATATCCAAGCAAAACAATTATCTTTCACCATTTTCCCCTGCAACGTGAATTGATTTAAGAAATATAGAAGTATAAAAAAAACTTGCCGGGGACTCAAAATTAAGTTATAATTTGACTAATTGTAATATTAAATAAGCAAAAAAGGTTGAAAATATTTTTATTAAATTTACAAAAATGTCAAGAGTTTGCCGTAACTATAGAAAATTTGATTTCACAACCAAAACTAAAACTAATAATTTCAAAGGAATATATTTTACGTTGAAAATCGTGACTAGAAGCTGGTTTAATTAACAAAAAAAATCCAACAGAAATATGAATTCATGAAATATATAATATATGATATACGTACGCTTTTGTATATACTTATTTCTTGCTTTTAATTATAATCTTATTCTATTTGTCTATTGATAAATTATATATAAGACAATAGTTTCACAATACAGTAATTAATCTTAAGCCTGCCTCTCATCAATCTCTGCACGACAACTGGCCATTTGCTACGATTAAATGATAATCGTAGACCAAAATGTTTTTAGAAATACAGCAATGTAAGAGAAATTGAAAACGTTTCTTAATGAAATACTCATGTACTAAATAAAAGAAAAACACCAAGTTATTTTCTTTACGTAGTTTAATTAATGTTTATTTATTCATAATTAAGATAAAATATATTCCTTTGAATTGTTTAGAGCTTTTCTTGCTATCTTGGTTCGCATTAAGGGTTGTTATAAATAGTAAATAATAACAAAAACAAATAGCAATTAGCGCTGTAAGTATTTGGATTCAACATCCTGAAAAGGAGCGCAGAATGCTTTCAAGGCAGCTCGGCCTTTCTTTTTAACAGATTAAGTAGGAATATTTAGAGATTGCAAATATTCCTTTATGAATAAACGTTCTGTTTGAATAGTCTAATGATTTTAAAGAAAGGAGAAGGGTTTTCCAACCGTTTTTTACTACAATTTGCATACCTTATAAATAAAAGGTGGTACAATTACAATTTTTTTGTTTTAAGCCTAATTAAGGTGGGCTTGAAAACTTAATCTTGATGTACTTTAGGCATCTTTTAAGATTTGAAGGGTGAAATTAAAAAAAATAATAAAAATATTTTTTAATTTCTACTGGTAGAAATAAGCATTTTTTTTATTTTCACCTTTTTAGTTGATTTGATTTTCAACTCAAAGTCAGGCTTTGGATTTAGTAGAACGAAAAATGAAAAGTAAACTTAAATATAGCTTCTGTGAGTGGGATTTTAATTCATTATATCTTATGTATTCAGTTAGACGCTGTCTCCTTATGTTTAAGTCTAGCTTTTCTCGCCTTGGCTTTAAAGCTATAAAATAAAATAAAGAAGATGTGAGCAGATACATTCAATTTCTCCGGTTTTACAATATATATTTTTTTATAAAAATTCACGTGATAAATATTGTAATATAAATTTCATAAAAATATGAGTTTCATAAAAATTAGATCACGTAAACATGCGGAAATGTATGGCTAGATTGATGACTGACATGATACTGGGGGACGTGTACAAAATAAAAAATACAATATGAAAATACACTGAGAACCACAGCCGTCTCATATTAAAAGCTTTTTGCGAATATAACAAAACTTGTACCCAAAATATGCAATAAAAAATATTTTAGACCTAAAATGTACATAAACAGAAAGAAATATTTTGTATAAATACTTACCAGATTAATCGCGTATATTTTGGTATTCGAAAATACATTTTGGACACCTGACGTTTCGAACACTTTACAGTAGTCCGTGTCACAGGTAGACTGAGATGGCATTTGTCTGTCAGTTGATACAAAAAATTAATTATATAAAACTACCGCCATCTGTTTCTTAATTGGCTCGCGTACTGCCTTGGATTCTTGCAGAATGAGCTCACTGTATCTTTGTCTCTGGTGTGGTAGATTTGAGACTTTAAATTTTTAATAAGTGGGTCCCAGGTGGTACATAGTTTCCAACCATCTTCTCTATTGAAATTTGGATGTTTTTGAATTTCAATAGCCTCGCGGATCATTCTAGGAATATATCTACTTTCCCGAGCGAGAATATGTGGCTTATCAAACCTGATGTGGTGGTTGGACTTATTCATTGTATGTTCACACACAGCTGACTGCAATACACGCCCATTCTTGACATCGGATATGTGTTCTTTCACCCTAACCCCGATGCTCTTCTTTGTTTGACCAATGTATGATAAGCCACAGTCAGTCTAGTTTATATACACCTGCAAACTACAAAATATTACATTTCACAGGTCTCAAGCATTGGCTCACTTTTTTATTAGGCTTAAATATGGTTTTGATAGGAGCTCTTCTTAAGATGTTGTCAATCCTGTCTGTAACTCCCTTCACAAAGGGTAGAAGTGCTGGCTGTCTCTCCACTGTGGGTGGCTTGTTGGTCTTCATAAAACGCTGGGGGGGAACTGGCAGCTTGTTCTGATGAAAGGCACCCTTCACCTGTCGAAGCTCGTCCCGTAGGTGTTCAGCGTCGTCGAGATGGTAAGCTCTCTGAAACAAAGATTTGCCAACGGTAGATAACTGTGTAGGGTGATGGTGGGATTCGCCATTGAGATACTGTTGGTATGGGTAACGCAATTGGTTGTGGGTACTATTCCCACTCGGGGGAGTGATTACATTTAAATTATTGTCACTAACTCGCTAACTAACAAAGTGCGGCATTGAATTTCACCACTCAACACGCAATGTCTCAAGTTCGGTGAAAAGCGAAGTACGGGTTGTCACTAGGTACTTTCTATCTACTCTGCTATGCGGGATAAAAGCGTGAAACTAATATCTATATATACATATTTAAAAAATACTACTAGTTAGTCCGACGAATTTTTAGCCATTAGTGGAATAAAAAGTATCAATTTAGGTAAATCTGATTTAGTTGGGTTATTGTTAATTTTAAAGTGTAATTCTGTACCTAAGATGAGAGAACGTTCTTAAAGAATGCATAAAATTTTGAAAGCAGCAGGATGCGAACCCGCGCCTCTTAGAAATCGTCTAAGCATCTGACCGCCAAGTCAGGCGTCAGGTTCTATAGGCTGTTTGGAAATTACACGTTGGTTACAAATTATTTTTGTTGTTAGCATTTGAGTTACAGAGACTTTTACAAATTTCTACCTAAAAAATATTTCTAAGAAATAGTTGTTTGGCAAGAGCTAATTCTACTTATTTTAATATGTAAAATAATGCTTGTTATAAGATGCATTTAATTATTTTTTTATATCGAACACAAATGAAGGAGAATTAGAAGTTATCTGCGTATATTAGTTTCTATGACTTATGCATATACATATTATTATTAATTAAATACGAATATTTAAACATCGAATACAAAGTCTCAACAATCTTCAAGTTTCGTCTATATATAAATTTTATCGCCACCTTTTAGTCTTGGCTAATAGCTTTTAAAGATTGTTGCTGGATATTAAATTTTCACATACTTATCATCAGGTCATGTTTTGTATAGCTTATAAAAAAATATTTTACGTACTAAATTATACTCAACGATGTTAAAAGTAATTTATGTCTCGGCGACGCGTTAACAGCGCGTTGCTATAGCAACGTGTATGTCACTTTATATAAACCTGTATGTTAAAAATATGATAGTGTGTGTTACATATAGTTTATTAATTTAATATGTTTTATTATATTAGTATTCTGCACTCCTTCTCAATAAAAACTATAACTGTGCCAAATTTCATACTCCCCAGTTCACGTTATTGTCGCAAAAAGGGGTACAACAATTTTGATTCACGTATACATAAATTGGTCCTATCAAAGACTTGTCATTTGCATTAGTAAAATTAAAATACAGTCATGGATTCATATTTCATTAACAGATCTGTTTTTGTCAGCTTTATTATTGCAGGAACTTTTGAAAAAACATATGATTTTTTCTGTTACATGACAATAAGTCAAATACTGTTTTACTAGTAAGCGTAGTTATTTTTAAGATATATTTAGCTAACTAAAGAACAGTGTGTGATTGTTTTGAAAAAACAGGCGCTTCAAATATTTCGTAGGTTTAGAGTATTGAGGTGTTTTTATAATAAAAAGATAGGTAAGAAAGGATTTCTTTAATAATTTTGCATTGTTATTAATTTGCATTGTTATTGAAGCTGCTGTAAATTTCAAAGGACGGTGACATTGTTAATTTACTGCTTGGTTACATTTTGGTAAGACACGTTTGATGTCACTGGCCCATAGCTTGAGGGGTTTGAGAATATACGAACTGCCATCGAAGCGCTTGATTGGTTCTAACGTTCTAGCTCCAATGTACTTGTATGCTAAGACCAAAGGTATAGCAATGATTTTATAATTACATTGAAGATACACACACATACACACACACACATATATTACCAAAGACCTAGATTACATAAATTTAATTAGTACGAAATATTAAATAAAAATGTCTAGTGAATATAATCATATCCAACTACGATTATTAATTTTTATTTGTTTAAAAAAATCAATGCTAGCCGCCGTTATCCGCATAGCAGAGTAGACAGAAAGTAAGTACCTAACGCTACATATGGTAACAATTTACCTGTCCAAAACGTAGTTATTTAAGTTTAAGTTAATAATTCTTTATATTTAAGTTAATAATTCTTTCCGAATTCAGCTCGGATGGACAGCGTTAAGGAAGCTACAACTTGTGTGCGTCCAAACTTCCTCAGTGTCTCTAGACAAGTCTTTGACCGGTATGTGTTGCCTATGATGACATACAGGAGCGAGACGTGGACACTAACTATGGATCTCATAAGAACGTTCAAGATCACCCAGAGAGAATGGAGAGAGCAATATTCTATATTTCCTTTCGTGACATATGTTGAAACATATCGAGGAATATTCTTTATACTGTAAAATAATGACTACCTGCTACCTGACTGCTATTCAGCAGAGCGAGGGACGGTCCTCTACTAGGTGGACCCATGAATTGCTCAGATTTGAGGTCAAAACCTACATCTGGAAGGAAAGAAACCGTTCCAGCTGGAGTATTATGGAGGAAGCCTATGGTGACTGAAGATGATAGTAATTTAAATTAACTATTAAAACATGATTTTAATAAGAGTTTTGGATAATAGATTTTAGTCTTTCACTTCATATAATTCTTTTCAGTCAGATTAATAATAGTATATGATTGTTGTCTAATTTACGTATAATTGCTGAGTTTAATGCTTACAAATAATTAAATCATACTATTATCAGTCACCATCACCACAAGAATCATTCATAATATCAATGGGTCTATTAACGTGACAGTTTTTAAACTTCTGATCATATTTAAATCGTAGATATACAAATCGTGTACCTATTTACTTTCCAGTCTTTGTCTCTAGACAATTTTTATATTCACGTTTTAGTGTTACATTTAAATAAACTTTCTATGATAAATCTTTACGTGACTATTATGCTAACTTGATATTTGGTTAACATTAAGCATTTATCAGAGACTCACGCCTCATTGGTTTTATACGCAGTTTACGTTTTGACCTCTAGCACTGAAAGAAATGTCAGCGTTCGAATGTTTTTTTAATATATACATAATACAATTTAGAATGTATATACCTATTTAATTTAACCCACGTATAGTGTGTAATAGATTTGAATTCCGCTGTGATTAGTTCATATAAAAATTATTTTCATTTGATTTTGTTTTAAAAAAAATTCATCACGGACACCTGCCCGATTTGAGATTTATTTAGGTTATGTGGGTCTCTGGAACGCATTACGTATACTAATACCACATTGAAACCATGGAAAATAATAGTATATTTTAATGCAAACTGAGTAAGGAATACGATAACTACTAATATAAAATGTTTTTAAAATAACTTAAAAACAATTTTATTTACAAAATCAATTTATAGCGACCATTATATGTCACAGGAAGTTCAAGAACTTTGTTTAAAATATTTAAAATAAACTATTCAAATTTCAAATTATTTATTTTAAAATTCTACAACACATTTCGTTGCTTGTTTTTTAACTATGTAACAAAATTTACATTCAAATGTTGTTTAAAAATGTATCAAGCTATCTATTTTCTTGTTAAAAATTCTTTACTATTCAAATCTTTTATTTAAATAACTACATGTTTGAGGCCGGTCGTGGTGCAGTGGGACAACGTCTGACTGTAAACGCGATTGGTTATGGGTTCGATACACATTCGGGGAAATAAGTATATATTAATTATATGTGTTTCCTAGCTCTGGCTACTCAATGCGCAAGTCCTCCAATTTGTTGGAGAACAGAGCACGGAAAGTCTGGACACAAGGTACTCTCTGTCTACCCTGCTACGCGAGATAAAACAGAAAAAAGAGGAAAATTTATGAACAAATAAAAAGCGAATAATTATGATAATATATCAAAATATATAAAATTGACTTTTTGTTCTTTTATTTTGTCAAACGTGCCCCGTATCGTAAAGGTATTGAACAAGAAAATTGAAAAACGAGCCCGGTTTAATGGAACATGTTCCAACCTCTTTCATTCGCAAATATTTGGTCAGTATACCATCTTAATGGTTATTAGAAAAAAATATGAAGCTCTTATAAATGGTAAGTATAAATAATTTCTGTTGAAAACGTACAAAGATAATTTTAAATATTATATATATATATATATATATATATATATATATATATATATATATATATATATATATATATATATATATATATATATATATGAATATATACCTAATGTTAGGTAAGCATTACATACATTAAATTCATAAATATAAAAATATAACGACACCAAGTTTTATATTAACAAAAAAAATTATTGAAAAAGATTTAAAAAAAAAATAAATTTCTATAACTTATTCGAAATAAAACGATACATACATGAGCAAAATGTACAATTTATTCCAACAATTAAAAAGTGAAAATAGAAGAAAAACGCATTTTTCAATAGAATATGTTATTTAAAAATTAATTAAATATTTTCTGTAAGAATTATTATATTGTATAAAAAAATTATAGACTAGTCTTGATAAAATATTAAGAACGAAATAGCCTACAAGGAGTTAAAACAATCTACTATTCAATTTAAAAGGAGTTCCAAAGACCTTTGGATTTTAAACTAGGAATAGGTAGGTACATTGCATATTCTTACTATATTGTACCTTGAATTTTTTGTTATAACATTCGCCTTACATTTTTTTGTGGAAATTTTATAGTGTATGTGTCTATTGTTTTTACTTGACAAGATTTGATTTAAACTGATCTTTTATAAATACGGGACAAATTTTGAAATTAAATTATAAACCCGGTAGTCGTAAAATTAAATTTTAACCCGGTCGGGTATATAATTAATATAATTAATTTTCTTTAAGCTACTGCTAAAAGAATAAGTACTTACGTAAGTACCTGTTTATATCATAAATATCCCTATAAGTACATATTATGACAGCAAAATTTCAGCAAATATAATATTATTTTATGTAAATAGTATTTACATAAAATTTTCTGGAAATTATTGTCAATTTGCGTTGAGCGTTTATTTTATTCGTTTTTACATTAAACTTAGCGTTCTTTTATAAAACCTACAATTCTGATAGTATCGAGTATTATTAAATATAATAAAAGAAATAAATCCGCTTTTTCTCTCTTTGTAGCTCTTGCTAATATATTGCTCTGGTAAGGTTAACGAAATAATTTTAATTAAACGAAGAACATTGTTAGTTACTAAAAATGAATCGATTAATAAAATACGTATTCCGCACGTAAAAGTCCTTTCTTCACAGATTGTCTTCAATTATCTGCTGGTTTTGTTTACAAAAAAGATTCCATACATATATTTTTAAGTATTTTTAAAATTATTGTTTTAATATTTAATTTCGTTGAAAATTAAAAAGGAAATTAAGTATATTTAGAAATTGTAACTACTACACATTGCATCATATATACCAACGCTGTTATTATGACTCCATCATGAGTTGAGCCATGCATAACTAATGCGTTAACTTTTAATCCGAGGAAATTTATTGTTAAAATTTCATAGTTTTCCGGATTTTGTAAAATTTTGTACTTTTTATCCGTATATTTATTAAAGAGGTTGACATCCTTTAGTACAATAAAGAATTCAAAACTAAACAGCAAATAATAAAATGACTTTGGAATATATTTTCTCTGTCTATTTGGACAAAACAGGATGTCTATAAAATATTAAGTTATACGTTTAAAAAACTAGTGCTTTTTATTTAAAACACAAGTATATCTAGCAAGGCCGAAGCGTATTTTGAACTATAAAGCAGTAAATTTTCACTATCAATAATATTTTATATGTTAATAAAATATCAAATAAAAATATATTTTGTAATAAACAACAGTGTCATAATAATAAAATGTTTAGTTTTTCTTTTCGCTCATAATATATAAAAAATAACGTTTATAACGTTTAACGTGATAAAACTACAGTTAAAAGAAAACCAAAATGTCATATTTATATTAATGTACGAAGGAAAAATTGAAAAGATGAGTCTATTTTATATATCTAAAAAAATGAGACAGCGTCTGGTTGTAATCACGATCAATTGTGGGTTTCATTCCCACTCGCTGATATAATTATATTCAAGTTATTCATTATCAGTCTAGTAAAACAATGCACGAATTTAAATTGCCAAGTACAGAGTGTTTTGACACTGGGTACTTTCTGTTTACCCTGCCAAGCGGGAAAAAAGCATGAAGCTTCTTTTTTTAAAAAAAGAGTATGAATTTTGGTATACATGTAGTTTACGAGAAGAGGTGTACAATAAATTAATAAATTAAATACTATATAGAGGCATATAGGATAGTGTTACCTTTTTATGTAAATCTATATACTTGTTCATGTTCATGTTCATGAGGGGAGCAGGAATCAAGTAATGTAAAAGATAGTCAGTTGTGCTCTCGTTTATGGAAATACTACAGCCGGCTAGCCAGCCGAACACCAATTACCCCCAATGCATTATAAATTATGTCATTTGTCAATGTGATGAGATATTGTTAAAGTGTGGTACAAAGATTTTGAACATTACATTTTCTATTTTTTCCTTAATAACGCCTTCCAACCAACAGAACTTCTTATTGTCTATGTTTTCTGTAAATCATATTAAATTATTCATTGTAAAACTTTACTTTAAGTAAGGTTTGTAGATGAGGTTGACGAATCTAATGTTGGCTGAGATTTAGCGTATTTAGATTTTTGAGCTGAGGTCAACTATTACTATTTTTAGAATTTCTATAATCAAATAAGAATTTTGCAATAATGTTACTAAGGCGACGTATGGTGTACTCGACATTTAATTTACAAGTATAATTTAATTTGTTATTAATAATAGACTCTGTTTAAAAAATGACGACTATTCTTTATGATATCTATAACATTCCCGCCAATGCGATGTGACATTTTACCTTTTTTATTGTAAATCGTAAACAAATTATATTGCCTTTGTTTAGTTGAAGCCATTAAGGTTTTATTAAAAAAGTTTTAGAATAATTTTTAGGTTGGACGATTTGTGATAGTCGTGGCGTTTTGTTTTGACAACTTTGTTACTTACTTTTCAACAATTTGCAAACGTAATGTTAGGTCATGAGAACTTATGAATTTTGTTGATTTATTTTTAACGAGTGTAGTTTTTATTAGGTGAATTAGCTATAAGCTATCTCGTTAAAGACCATTTTTAAAGAAATGGCGAATTTAGAGTTACATTGGTTAAAGAAAAGTAAACATGCATCAACACATACCAAATAATGAAATAATAATACATTTTTTAGAATTAAAATAGAAAATTTATTATTATGTTACCAGCTTGGCGTTTTCTATACAGCCAGCAAGGTAGTTGTCAAGTTTGACGTTGACGAAGATGAAATTCTTTTCAAGATTTTTATTGTCCCGGTCTTTCACTCTATGAAATTAATTTCACCAACAAGCCGGTCTGGCTCTAAATTCTAAATTCTAAATGATTATCTTTTGGTTTGCTATTATTATAATTTCATTGGTTTCCAATTAGAATTCATTTTGAATAGCAGACATTAGGAAAGTATGTATATTATATATTATAAAAAAAAATATGTGTATATTAGTGCATGTGTATATAAGTGAAATTTCTTTATGATATCATTTTTCGGAAAAAGATCCACTATATAAAGCTTTGAAGGAGTTGATTGATTAAAACTAAATAGTTTAAGCATAAAAACGTTACGTGTATTCATATAGAATTTTAATCATTGTGAGCACATCTTCAAAAATAAATATTGCACGTAATGGATTAAAACTTAGAAATAAAGAAGGCGCGTAATAGAAAAAGTTTCTTTTTACATTGTTACAAAATTTTTCTTATCCGTCTATAAGTTAGTTTCACTTCAATAAAACAAATGTGAGTTGAAATATAATTTCCACATACATATTTATCACGAGGAAGATTTAAAGTAGAAGGAAAAGAAAAATGTTGGCCGATAATGGACGCGTCAGATAAGTATATCGCAATTTCGAAATATCCGGTGTCGCTGTCATCCTGACATCTAAAGGGATGTACTGCGACAAAGAGTGACGTTCATGGTTAATATTTCTATTTTCCGCATAGCAACATCTTCTAATGGAAAAGACGTAGGCAGAATATATTTTTGCTTTCATTTAATCATATATTCAACAGCCATTTATAGAAACTTTCATTGGAGCATTTAAATGTGCGAGTACGTATCAAAAATGTTTTAATAATATAGTTTGACTTACATAGTATAATGAGGTACTACTTAAAAAAATGATTATGTAATTTAATATGAAAAGAAGCAAAAACAGTACTTTACTTTACATGCTATTAACTATTTTCCGCTTAAAATCCAGACATTGCGTTTGTTACGGAAGATGTATTAATTTCTCACCTCGGTTAAGCCAGGGAGGAGAAATTAAAATAAATTTTAAATATTGTTATTCATTCGAGTGCAAAACGAACCCATCACTTATTTTGTTTGCGTTGTTTTTATAGTTATCTTATATCTATTAAAATACATATATCGTAGTAATATTAATATAGCAAATAAAATTAATATGGAAATACTTTTAGTAATATTTTTAGTGTGTTGTTCCACACATATGGGATTTAGAAACTTATAAGTCGTTAGGGATCAGAAGGTCGAGGAGTCAAGGAGGCCGAGGTTCGAATACCGCTGGGCTCAATTTTTTTTTATAATTTTAATAATATTGAATATAAAGATGTTTTATTTATTCCTATATTCCTTCTATATATTTTCTTATAATTTACCTATACTTCTTAGTTGGAGAATATATATTTTTTAAAAGAAAGCTGCTGCGGAACTTTATTCATAGTAATAAAACGATATATATCTTTACATACATACCAGAGAAATATTCTAAATAGTAGAGAAATAAAAAATCTCATAATATTATATATAATAATTATAGTCATGGTATCGGTACGCTCATATAAGAATTACAATCTGAATAAAATGTATGCATATAGAACATAATTTTACTAAGACACTGTAAATGACAATTACTTTATTTTACACAAATAGATATAAAGCGTTACAATTAAATTTAATTGTTTCAAAGCACATAAAAGAGAATATAGTAGAGTAACCATAAATTATAAACTTAAAAGTCATCCACTTGGAACCAAGTAAGAGGGTAGTCAACAAGTGGCCTCTTGGGTCGAACTTTATATTTATATCTTATTACCCGTTGAAAACATTTACAGCTAGGCTTTAAACGTAAATTGTATATTAAAATTACTAAGATAACACATAAGGTTTAAACTAGTAGTATGAGTTGAAAAAAATACAATTGAAAAGTTTTTTTATCCTAGGTCATTAGGGTATAGAAATATATTTATTTATTTAATGTTGCTAAACTGCACATACACAAGTGGTAATGTTACTTCTTAATTATATTTGCAATGTTAGCCTTAAGTAATATGGTTGTTAGTTTATTAAATTTTTCGTGAAAAGCCCCGTATTTTTTTGCTGATTAATTCGTAAGAATTAAGATTAAGCTTAGTATATAAAAAAATCTTTAAATATAAAAATTGATTTGTAACATACGAAAAATTACTGATTACTTTTTTAAAGTAAGAATTGTTGTACGGATGTAATGAGTGTTACCTAGTACATTCGTAGTGTCGATTTCACAGAAGAAAAATTTTAAAAATATGTATGTCACAAATTATATTTACTGTCATGTAAAACATCACGTTTTTAATTACAGATAATTATGAACTCAACTTATATTGTAAGCCAATTATTATTAGTAAATTATATTACCAGCGAATTATAATACTAGATATAAGTACTTTACGAGGAATTAAGAGTAGGAAATCAATAAAATTCATTATTTTAACAATTATTTAATATTAAAATTATATATTGTTAGGTGTTACATAAGACACAATAAAACTAATTTAATACGTATAAAACTTTAATTACACTTAAAATCCTTGGACACACTAAAGCTGACATTTTTATCACCACTAAATGCGTTTAAAGTGATTTGTTAGAATTCTCTTGTTTCCTTAGTTTTAAGGTATCATGAAATGTAATAGTTTCAAGTCGTTGTCCACCATTTTATGTTGCCATGAAGTAGAAGCATTTAGTTGAACACTTTAATTAAAGAGTGAGGTTCTACAATCCCGTTATATTATGTATACATAACTATTATAAATTTTATGAGTAAAGTGGATATAAATAATTAAGAACATTACCTACTTACTACAAGACGTTTTTTTTGAGTCTTATTTTGAAAAGCGTCTCGTTCTTATGTTATGTTGTTTTCTTTTTACAGACTCATAACTAAAAATTTGTGGTTTCTTACTCAAGTCTAAGTCGCGAACAATATGTGATACTAGATTAGAAGAGTAGAACTCTGTACTTATACTATGAAGCAAATTTCCTTTGAGGAGAACATGTAATGGATTCTATTCAGTGAAAATTCAAATTGATTTTTATTCACAAAAGTTTATAAAATGTAGAGGGAAGTCAGTTGTAGCGCAGTGGGACAGCGTCTGACTATAAGCGCGTTAGGTTATGGGTTCGATTCCCACTCGAGGGAGTGATTGATTATATTTAGGTTATAATATTAAAAAAACAAAATAAATTATTTTCACTTCCTCGCTCTGGTAAGACGGTAAGAGGTAAAAGTCAGGCGTTCAGTTCCACATTCTTGACACTAGGTAGTTTCTGTCTAACCTGCTATGCGGAATAAAAAGCGTGAAGCTGAAATAAAATGTATATTTTCAAATATTTAAATAAAAAAAAACGTTTTTCAATATGTTTTCTATGTAAATATACGAGGCCATTGAAAATAATGTCATGTGACGTATTGATTTTTTGACGTATATAGGATATATTTACTTATATATTTTATAATTCTTAAGTCTCCTTAAAGTTCTTGTCTTTTTAAAACAAAAACTTTAAGGAACTCTAAAAAAAAGTTTTTCAAATTGTAAATTAAAAATAAAATGTATCATATTCTATATTGATTTAATTACTGATTAATTTGACAATATTTTAAAGTTTTATTATAAATGCAAATTAAGTGTTTTATTTTATACATAATTTGGGATAGAAGATATTTTTAATATAAAAAAGTTCAATACAAACTCTTGTTAGAATTTCCATATAAAGAGGATCTCAGCGATTTACGTTTTAGATGAAAGGGTCATAATAGATTCTACTTTAGCCTTTGTAACCCGGAAAAGTATTTATTGATGTAGCTGGTAAACATATATCTTGTAATAGTGAATCATGTTGACCGAGTATATTTTTCATAACTTCTAATATAGCTATAAGGAGCTATGAAAAATATACTTTAAAATTTGCGGTCGTAGATTCGGCCTTTACTTTGAAGAACGATTATATTTTAATATTTTTCATTCTCACTCTAGAAATATTAAGCACAGCGTTGAGTTTCACCATTCTAGATGAAATGTCTCAGTTGCAGATGAAAAGCGACACTAAACTAAACAGACATTCTACTCAAGACACTAAATACTTTCAAACGGACGACGACACAACATATATTTTTTATATGAGACGTGACTTCAAAGTTGTAAAATATTTACACTTTTATTTATTATAGTATAAATAAGAACGATATCTGTATAACCAAAGATAGCCACAATCATGATTTCTTTTTTTTTTTAAATAACGAAAGATAAAGTAGAATAAAATCATTGTATTACTTAAGGTCCAAAAACATTTATTTGAAATATTAACTTCTATAAATATTTCAAATAAATATGGCTGTTATAAATAAATATATAGTATAAATAATACCTATATAATAAGAGATAAGTCTAAAATCTTCATGATAATATGTTCACTTGTCTAGTTTTAAAAGCGACAAAGTATTTCTAAAAGTGCTTTGTTTTTTGAAGATAGTTTGAAGATATCCCTTGTAGTAGCAGTTCATCTGTTCCGTCAAAGACTAAATCAATAAGGAGCTTAATGTTAAAACTTACGTGATTTCCTCTGCGCAAGCTTTTTCAAGTTTGGTTATACATGTTTTCTATAGTTAAATATGATGCAACAGAATGAAGACACTACATACAGGCTTATATTATCAAAAAACAAAATACTGCACTATTTATTCTAATGGGTATTATTACGCTTATAATTGTCAATACAATTATAATGGTTAGTTATCATAAAAGTGTCAGTATTGTCAGTACAACCGCAATCTTCTATTGGTACAGTAATATAACTAACTTTATTCATTGCAGTGGATCTTAGAAGGTTAGTTTTAAGAAGAGAAATAAAAATAAAACAGTGTATAGTTTGTAAAGACAGTTGGACAATTGCTTAAACTTATTTTACAGAAAGAACAAAGGTTAGTTTTCAAATAAATTGTATTATTTAAAAGCAATTATATATTTGGGCTCCAATTCTTTATACTGTATTAAAAAAATAAACGAATCAGATAAAGCATTTTTTTTTAAATATAATAAGTAATCGATATTTATGATATCAACACATTGTATTTTGAATTTAAATCAACGTTTATATTGTTATATTACAATATAAATATATTCAAACCACAACACGTATGAATTTGTTTTGAAAATTTCTGTCACGTGCGGTAAAGGCAATGTTACTTGTTTAATGCAGTTAAGATACCTTATACGGATAAACTAAAGCACTTTGGGGAAACTTTTGTTAATTTCTTAGCAATTCTATGTTTAAATTTTATTTTTAGAAGCTTTTACGATAATAAAGATTTAAGATATAACTTATAAAATTTTTACTATGAAATTTGATTGGTTGGGGCCGAACGTGACGTAGTGGAACAGCGTCTGACTGTAAACGCGATAGGTTGTGGGTTCAATTCCTACTCGGTGAATTTTCATTCCCTTGCTCTGGTAAGATAAAGCACGGTGTTGAGTTCTGCCACTCAATACGCTATGCCTCGAATTCTGCGTAAAGCGGAGTACGGAGTGTATTGACACTAGATTCTTTCTGTCTACCCTGCTATGAGAGATAAAAGTGTAAAGCAAAAAGAAAAGAAAAAAAGGATAAATATATAATGATTATTAGTAAAGTGTTCGTCACAAAAGAAAGTAAGTCAGATAAGTCCAAAAAGTAAGGAAAATTTTAAATGAATATTTTCTTGATTCATTTCTTTGAGAAGCACAAACAACTCGCAGATTTTTACTCCTTATTTTTGTGTTTATGGCGTGGATTTTAACTTGTTGATATATTATTAACTCCAGTTGCTATTGATGCCACAGTTACGACCACACTCTAAATTATTTTATTTCAATTGCAGTTATAGTAATCTGAGAACAAATAAAAAAAATATATAACGTGAATTTGGAATTTAATATTTTATCAAAAAAAAATTAGTTTAAATTTAATGATCCCTTAGTCTGTTCCGTGAATCGAAATGATCTAATTTGTAATAGGTTTTATTATATAGAAAGTATTATCCTTTGCGTACAAAATATATTATACCTTAAAAAAGATTCATAATAAGTGACATAGTTAGGAGCATCAAATAAAAAAGATATTTATTTTCAGAAAGTTAATATATTCTCACAGCGAAACAAACAAACCAGCCATCCTAAGAAGAAAAATAACATCCTTCCTTCATCTCGATCTCCTTGTGATAAAGAAGAGGGTGACACGGCAACTATAGTTCTAGACAAATTAACAAAAATATATTTTGACCAAAAATAATATAGATCATGATAAAATATTGTAATAAAAGATAGTTATAATAAATCACAGAATACGAAAGTGGGATGGGCAAAAATTATTCATCAAACTTTTGATGGATTTTTAACACATCAAAGTAGCTTCACAGTGAAGCCATGCGTTTAACGTGTGGGTATAGAGATTCGTTATAGGAAAAGGAGTTCGTGGCAGTGCTTCAAATTTGCGAAACTCGAGCGTAAGTGTAAGGGAAATTACAAGAGGCCCTTAAAAATGAGCATGAACTTTGACCTTCACTGATCGAACTTCTATCTCTAGCTAACAAAATCATAATATTGACAGTTGAAATGTATATTATGATATTGATTTGAAGAACTTAAACACAAGAATAAATTTGAAAATATTTTTCCTAACAATTCATAAGAAATTATTTAAATTATCAAAATAAATATTATACACAACACTACGTGATTGACATATATTTTTGTATTAAGTGTCATACTAAGGCAATGTGTGTTTTGGCAATGGTATACACAATAACGCAATGTGAGTTTTACGCGTCAATGGAGTTATCAGTTAGTTTATTTTGGTAGATAGATAGGATAGGTATAGGATAGGTTAGTGCCTCCTTCACTATTTATTATTCAGTCACCAAGTTTTTTTCAAATATTATATTTTATATAAACATAAACAGTACGTATTCACTTCAAGAGGTTTTAAAAACATTCGTCTTTCGAACACGGCACTACAAAATTTCAAACAATTGAAGAGTACTCAAAAGCTGTTATGATACAAGGCAAGAGTCAATGTCATTATAGTGAAAAAATATTTTGAATTTCTTGTTATAATTCATATTCTTTATGGAATATAAGTAATAGTATCATATACTATTACTATTTTAGATATTTGAACATAGGATACTGTTCCATTTTTAGATAACAACGTTTTTGTTGAAAGGTGATTTACGTTAGTAGAACAATAGGTCACAATCTATTCTGACTCGTTAATGGCCCCTTTGGGATAAACGAATTTGTGAGGTGCGATTGGGGTTAAAGCCAAGTTGGCTCACATTGTCGGTAAAGCTATGCGATTTTCTAATATATTTCACTACTTTTTCCATTACTGATAAGTTTTTAGCAGGCAGGCAAAATCTTATTTTATTTTTCTAAATGAAATTCTCCTCGAGTTCTCTGCGGCTGTCACCTAAACAGGGTTCTTTTGATCTTGATTAATGTGATTTTCTAGTCGCAGAGTTTCGACCACTAATGTTGTTTACTCTCATTTTATTTCGTAACGAATTTTTTTTAAGTAGGTAATAAATATTTTGATTAACTCATAATGATAATCTTTGTACGATAAAATATATTTTTTCTGTAATAAAAGCAATTATAGTTAAGGAAAATAAGATATTACCTTCATCCATACATTATATAATCTAACATGTTACATAAAATACCATTGGGATTTTTTTGTGGCACATAATAATTGTGATTGGATATTAACATAAAATAGTGTACTATAGTTTGTTAATATATTTATCATGCCACTACTTTATAATGTGGACTCAATTCTATCCTCATTTAATATAACAAACTTTGTGAGCCAGTTTGTCATGTAAGTCATAAGTCTTTTGTAATAAGTCTTTTGTAATAAAACCGAATACGGAAGGAGTAAAATCTGTTGCTAAACTTACTCTAATTTTGCGTTCATAAATTCTGTTTTCGAATTTATTTGTTTTATTAATACAAAGTTTAGCCTTCAATTTTTAATTCATTGATTTCGTCCTCCTAATAATTAAAAATTGAATATGAAATTAAAAACAGGAATTTAGAAAAAGGAACAAAATCTATGTAGGTTTGTACCTATGTACCTACCAGAGATATTGTTGTTTTGTAATTGACATAATTTGAGAATACGGTGACTGATTGATGATGATTCTCTGATTTTGTGTCTATTTTATGTCTATGGCTTATAGGAAAATAACTTTATTGAATCTACTCTTTAAAATAATATTAATTAAAAAATTGTATGAGGTAAATATAAATAGCTTAATTCAATGAGAAGTTTTTGGTATTTGACACACTTAACAATAACTTGACATAAAAATTTTGTATGTGAACATCGTGGACACTCTTAATAGCCATATAGTAAGCTCTGTTACTTTATGTTAGTATATATCTATATTATACTACAAACTGATTCTTTGTGTAATATAAAAACTAAGCCTAAAGCTCAGAGTTAAACATACTTTTCATTTAAATGTTTAAAAAAAACAAAATAGTAACAACTTTTATTAAAAAGTTTAACACAAAGCCCAAGAGCATATTACGAGAAATACATCGACTCAAAATGATGCCAAAGTGAAACTACAGACTAAAACTAATTTAATATAAAAAAAAAACTTAACGCAGAAGTAATTGAAATGTGAGAATATAGAGTTTGAAAATAAAAACGCGTTGATGGATCTTGATCAAATGTCGAGTTTATTGAACTGATTGCGTAAATAATTATTATTTGACTTTAACAAAGTAAATAAAACGTAAATGTATTTTTATATAATGTTAACAGTTAAATGCTAACATATTTTAGTTATAATTAAATGATATTATTTATTTTAAATAAGTTGTTTTTTAATTCTGTCTATTTGAATTATATAAATTATTTAATAAAAGCCCTGTCGTGGCGCAGAGGGACAGCGTCTGACTATAAACGCGATCGGTTGTGGGTTCGATCTCCACTCGGGGGAGTGATTATATTTAAGTTATTTTCACTTCCTCATTTTGATAGAGACAAAATGTGCCATTGAGTTCCACCCCTTAACACACAATGTCTCGAATTCGGTGGAAATTGAAGTACGGAGTGTCTTGACACTAGGTACTTTCTGTCTACCCTGATATGCGTGAAGCGTGTAGCTAAAGAAAATAATAAAAGAGTAGAAAAGTCAATTCAGTACATAAAATGTTTGGCAAAAATTTAAATTGGACATAAAAAAA
The DNA here is from genome assembly GCA_032432895.1 of Dryadula phaetusa. Taxonomy (NCBI): domain Eukaryota; kingdom Metazoa; phylum Arthropoda; class Insecta; order Lepidoptera; family Nymphalidae; genus Dryadula; species Dryadula phaetusa. The sequence goes on along the minus strand of JAOYRS010000016.1, from coordinate 4,687,088 downwards.
TAAAAATGGTTTGTGATTTAAGATAAAACGCAAAAAAAAGTCACATGTGGATCATGCTTACATAAATTAATGAATGAATCACATGTGGATCATGCTTACATATGTGGACGAGTAAAATCACATGTGGACCATGCTGTCATGTGTGGACGATTGAAACCATATGTAGGCCATGATGCCATGTATGGAATTGTGAAATCATATGGGGACCATGTTTTCATATGTAGATGAAAGAAATCACATGTGGACCATGTTGTCAAATGTGGACGAGTAAAATCACATGTGGACCATGATGTCATACGTGGACGAGAAAAATCACATGTGGACCAGAATTTCATACGTGGACGATTAAAACCATATGTATGCCATGATGGCAAGTATGAAAGTGTGAAATCATATATGGACCATGCTGTCATATGTGGATGAATGAAATCACATGTGGACCATCTAGTCATATGTGGACAAGTAAAATAACATGTGGACCATGATGTCATATGTGGACGAGTAAAATCATATGTGGGCCATGATGGCATGTGTGGATGAGTAAAATCATATGTGGGCCATGATGGCATGTGTGGATGAATAAAATCACATGTGGACCAAAGTGTCTTATGTGAACGATAATAATCATATATGGGTCAAGATGTCATGTGTGTATGAGTAAAATGGCATATGGACCATGATATCATATGTGGATGTGGAAAATCACACGTAGATCTCGATGTCGTAAGTGGACCAATGAAATCACATGTCCATACAACCTGTCCAAGATGACATAAAACTTGGAGGTAGAAAAAGATATTCGTCCACGTGTGACGGCTTTTATGAGAGGGCAAGATTATAAAGGTTAAACCTTTCTCTCGCTCGGACTCGCAAATGTATATATGAAGTCTTATAAATATTATTTATATGAAGTAATTTTTGGAAAAGTGTATGATTTAACCAAGAACGTGTGCAATCAAAAGAAAGAAATAGCTATAGTATAGTGAGTTCACGAGGGCGAAGCTGCGAACGGGTGGTTAGTATATAATAAAATTGTTCTTCTTTAGCTTTTTGATTTCTTATTTGTAAAAATTAATACCTTAAATTATATTATAGTTATGCTTACAGTAAGCAAATAAAGATTTTTTTTCATTTGAAAGTATAAAAAATATATAATAACATAGTATTAACAAAAATGAATAATACGACTCAAACGGTTCACGTAATTTTAGATTGTACAAGTAACACAGTATTCGCGCTCTCTGCAATGATCTTGACTATTATATAATCAAATAAAAGTTTTTCAACATTTCATTTCACTGAAGTATCATTAATGAAGTATGTATTACTTAGCTTATTTATATAATGTTTATTTTGCATGAACTTTAATGATCCTCCTATAAATGAATATTGAAACTTTTTAATATTTTTCATAAATAAGAAAATGCTCGTTTCGATTAGCTTTTACATTTAAGAGCTTTCATTGCCTGTTTCTGGCGAAGTGATTTATGCTCAACTGGCGCGTTCAAAGCGTCATAAATAAAAAAATTTACTGAGCGAAACTGAACATTACCTGTTTCACATACTTATAATAAAATTTAAAACTTTATTCCGTGATAAACATTTTAATTTTCATAAAATTCTAATTAAGTTTTCTTTCTTTTTTATTTGCTTAAATAGAGGATACAATTTTGTTTTTATTGTTCGATTATAACAGGGTACTAAGCCAGTTACATATATATATGCAGATAGTTCGTCTTGTACAAGTTATTTCGTAAAATAATAAAATTGCTTTTAGTTTTGCCCAATAACTGTTTAAAATTACTACATCGTGAAAGTGTAATAGTAAATAGTGAAAGTGTAATGTGAAATTAAAGAGACTTGTAAATACTGGTAAATACGAAGAAAAAACATTTTTTTAAAATCACTCAGCTAAATCAGCTGTTTTGTGTACCCACATATGTACATTAAATAAAACTGCGGATAATTTTTCTAAAATAAGTTTATTTCTACATATTGATGCCAACATTTAACATAGCTAACATGGCAAACAAATGCACCAGTTGCGGAAAATTTTTAGCTACTTCTGATAGTGCCAAATGCGTACGCTGCTCCTGTTTATTTCACCGAGCCTGTATCGTAAGCACGAGTCCTGATGCCAGGGTCCCTAAGTGGATCTGTAAAGGTTGCAAGCCAAAACCATGTTCTCCGGCGTTGATTACCGATTTGGCAGCCACTCAAGTGGCAAATGTATCTAACACCGAGCTTCCGTCAACAATATCAAGTATCAAGGATTTGGGAGTCGTCAGCTCACTTTTGGACCAAATGAAGCTCCTTCGGGTCGAATTGGTTGCAGTGACGCATGAGGTCGCCTCGTTTCGGCAGGAGCTTGCGTCAGTTAGGAGTGCGTTGTCCGAAGTAGGCAAGCGAGTGGATAACGTTGAAATGCGCTTATCACAACTGGAAAATCAATCGTCATCCGCGCCAGGAAGCAGCTTGCTGGAAGACATTGCCAACTTGAAGACTGAACTCAATGAGCGCGATCAGTCATGTTTATTAAACGACATTGAGATCACAGGTATTACTGAACGCCACGAAGAGAACTTGCAGCATGTTGTAGGACTTATTGTACATAAGATCGGCGTCACCCTGGACGAGCGTGACATTGTTTTTGTTGAACGCTCAGGGCCGAGACCGTCTTATAATGAAAACGGTGAACGACGGACACGCCCCGTAGTAGTGCGACTAACGCGGCGCGTGATTCGCGACCAACTACTGCGAGCGGCGCGTGTGCGCCGCGGGGCCGATACATCGGGTTTCGATATCGATAAAGAACCGAGGCGGTTTTACATCAATGAGCGTCTAACAAGGACAAATCGCATTCTTTTCTACAATGCCCGAGAAGAGGGCCGCCGCAATGGGTGGCGTTATATATGGACTCGCGAGGGCCGAATCTATGCTCGGCGGAATAAGGAAACAGCGGCTCAGAGGATACGATCACAGAACGACATTGCCAAGGTTTTTCTAACTGCTCATGTTTGAGTCCTGAATTTAATTTTCTTAATAAGCTCTGCTATTTTAAATTATTAGTTTTATGTTTCCCAAAAGTTGTTTATACAAAAGTATATTTATTGAAATTTTCGGTTATATTGTATTATATTCACGTTAAGTGTATGCGTAATAATATGACGTTCATATATTTTAGTTTAAGTAATTGCAGCAGTGTACTATATTGCGGACAGACTATATACATAATATGTTCATATGAATATAAAGGAATTAATACAATCCTCAGGCGTTGGTCGGTATATGTTATAATATTGAATATAAATTGTTTGTATTTGCCATTTTGCCAGTGTATACATAGTGGCATACTTTTTATGAAATGACAAGGCCACGAAATTTGAAAATTGGTTTTTTAAATCCGGGTTCTCTAGGAACTAATCATGAGGAGCTCATAGTCACGGTAGAAAGGCATAATGTAGACATTCTAGGCCTTAATGAAACCTGGTTGAGGGCCGGAGAAGAGGGCCGTGCACCCAGTATATCGGGGTACACTTTACGGCATATTCCGCGCCCACCTGAGTTGCGTGCCCGCGGTGGCGGCGTGGGTTTCTATATCAGGAAAGGGCTAAATGTTCGTACTCTCAGTCACTCTCCTTCCCTATGTGTTGAGCAGATGTGGATATGTTATAAAAGTAGAGGTAAAAACATAGTAATAGGAACTGCATATAGGCCACCGTGGTTAAGCGTACAAAGTTTCTTTGATGCTTTGTACGAGTCCTTATCCATGTTTACATGGCGTGATCAACTTGTTATCGTAGACTTTAATAATAATTATTTAGATAAAAACAATAAAAACAATAAATTACTCACTGACTTTTTAAATAATTTAAATCTAACGCAGCACATTAATCAGCCAACGCATTTCACAAATCCCAGTGAAACACTTTTGGATTTGTTTAGTACTGATGCTGATGTGTGTCGGGTCTGGGTTGATTATGTCTGCACTTTAAGCAGTCACTCTTTTGTTTCTTGCGAAGTCACTATAAGCAGAGATAAATTTACACCGCAAAAAATTTTTTATAGGGACATTAAGTCTTTGGACCCTAGTGCATTAGACAAATGTCTGGCACTTGTCAACTGGGACTGCATCTCCGAATTGCAAAGCGTAGATGATATGGTAGGGGAATTTAATACAGAAATACGACGCATCTATGACACACTTGCGCCTCTGAAATGCCTACACTGTAAGTATCGCCATTATCCCTGGATAACATCTATTATCAAACAAATGATGAGACTGCGGGATAGTGCGCATTTAAGAGCGCGTAGGAGTGGATTAGATGCGCATGTTAATTATTACAAAGATTTAAAAAATTTGGTCCGTGTTTCGATTAAAAACGAAAAAAGAAGTTGTTTTGAAACCTTTATTAATCGAAATATTAACAATGCTCAGATTCTTTGGAAACACATAAAATGCAATATCAGCATCAATAGGAAGAGTGATCTGTTACTGCCAGAACATTTGCGTGACCCTAATGAACTTAATACATTTTTCCTTGCAGTTCCCGGTAGTCTAAGTGCGAGTGGATTAGATATTAAATATTTTCAAAATAATAAATTTTGTGACGCAAATTTTAGTCTGAGAACAGTAACAGAAACTGAAACTTTTAAACTCATTAAGGCATTAACTTCTAATGCTACTGGCGTAGACGGAATATCTCTTGATATGATATTGCCCACTCTTCAGTACACAATAAAGATAATCACAAAAATTGTTAACACCTCCATAGTAACATCGAAATTCCCAGACCTGTGGCGCAAAGCCATCGTGAAACCTATACCTAAGAAAGATAATCCTTTAGAGTTTAAAGATTTACGTCCAATAAGTATATTACCATGTTTATCCAAGATCCTGGAAAAAGTCGTGTGTAATCAACTTAGAGACTATCTAGAACTAAATAACATTTTGCCGGATAAACAATCTGGGTTTAGGAAAAATAGAGGTACTACGACTGCACTGGCAAACGTTGTCGACGATATCCTATCTGCTCGGGACAGGGGGGAGGGCACAATACTGGTACTTCTAGACTACTCACGTGCATTTGACACCATAAACATTCCTTTATTGATCTCAAAGCTGTCATATTATGGTTTTGACGACAAAGCTATAACATGGTTTAATAGTTACATGAGTTGCCGAAGCCAATACGTACAGATAAAGTTAGAAGATGGCGGCGTAGCTAAATCGGATATAAGTCAGGTAACTAGAGGAGTCCCGCAAGGCTCAATTTTGGGACCAATTCTGTTTACAATTTACACGGCAGATATTGTAAAACAAATAAATCACTGCAACTACCACTTGTACGCTGATGACCTGCAGCTATATATTTCATTCAAGCCATGTGAGATACAGACAGCTTTGCAACAACTAAACCAAGATTTGGACCATATAGCTTGTTGGTCAAATACGAACTCGCTAACAATTAATCCTAGCAAAACAAAATATATGATACTTGGTACAGATCATCAAATACAAATTATAGGAAATTATGATCCAAATATTGAAATAAAAGGTGAACGTATAAATAGAGTGTCTGAAGCGCGCAACCTAGGTGTTTTATTTGATGAGCAACTTCGTTTTGAGAAACATGTAAATAACATTGCTAAAAATTGTTTTTATAGATTAAAAGTTCTTTATAATATAAGAGACTCCATCTCCACTAAAGTTCGCATCAGACTCTGTGAGGCATTAGTTCTGTCCAAATTTAATCATGCTGATGTAGTTATAGGGCCTCGTTTACTCGAACGTACCAAAAAAGTCATCCAGCGGGTTCAGAACGCCTGCGCCCGCTACTGCTTTAATATACCCCCGCGTACACATGTCACACCATATTTAAATATTGCTAACATCTTAAAAATGAATTACCGTATGCAATTACATTTTGCTACATTACTCTTTGGTACTATAAAATACCAGGTTCCACCTTACCTTTATCATAAATTACAGTGGTTAGGAAATAACGATAGTGAGCATATCACAAGAGCGTCATTGATTAAACTAAAGATACCAATACACAGAACAGCAAGTTTTCGAGGAAGTTTTAGGTTCTTCGCCACCAAGTGCTGGAATGACTTGCCTCCTCCTTTTCGTAATTTGAAATCGATTACAAATTTCAAACATAAGCTTTAATTTATTTTTTTGGAAAAACAAAAAATTCTTAATTTTAATAAATTTAATTTTAACAAGACGTGATCATTCCTCATACTTTTAATTTTTAGATTTATTTATTACTTGCTAGAAATCAATTAATTATTTTTTTTTTGTTTCTCGTTCACTTTTAGTGGTACACAAAATAGGTATTAATATATCTTTACTTTATGATAACTTTTTTGTTAATTATATTATTTCAATAAATATTAGACTCTCTTAAATACAAATGAAAACCTACGCATTAAAAGTTTTATTACAAAATATATTTCATATATTAGTTTTAGTTATATTTATTTATTTTATTATTATTATATTTACTTTTTCTTTTTTGTTTGTATCCGCTGTCAGCACCGCAATACCAACAGGAGACTACTGAAAATCAGTGTGGAAGCAATTACGTCTTCTACGTACACTGAGTAGATCTCCTTTTGGATAGGTTACACTGCTGCGCACTATTTACTTACTTAACTTTGCTATATTATAAGTTCTTTCCTTTCTTTTTTTTTTAATTTTTTTTTTATTTTGTTTGTGTACTTTTAGGATAAGTTTTACTTTATTGTTTTTTTTTGTTGTTAATACTTTTTGTGTGTTAGTAGTGTAATTTTGTCCAATAAATGTGTTATTATTATTATTATTATTATTATTATATTAATTTCATCAAGGGATATAGTAAACTCTATTAAAACCTTGTCTTAATCATAAAACATAAAAAAAGAAAGATTTTAAGTTGATAACATATTTTGTAAAATTCTATTGATGCTGACAGGCAAAACGCAGTCGCCATATTTCTTTCAGCAAAACGTCAGTGACAACCCTGCCCCCATGCTTTCTTCAGGTTCTTATGGCCGATTCACAGCTTAGTAAACTTAACACTGTACTGTGATAATTATTCATACATTATTATAGTAATTATTTATACATTATTATATATAAAATTAATTAAATTCATAGAATATAATTAATTATATTCATAGAATATAGTTTACAAAAATTATTTCTAACTTCAGTATTATAATATAAGACTATGAATATTTACAACATTTTTAATATTCTTCGTCTTATAACTTTGAATAATATACATAAAATATATATAAAAGCCTAAGATCTAAATTGGCTAGTATAAAATAAAATATAAAATGATTAAATTTAAAAGACATTTAAAAAACCAAAGTCACTCCATTTGGAAAAATTATCATTATGGGGCACGAATTACATTATTTTGATGTAGCACGAGATTTATGAGTTATAAGTCCGCGTTTAGACATGCTCCTCACACCTTATCATCTCGCTGCGGGCACAGAGCGCACAGGGAATGTAAATATTTACAATTTATGTGATACCAGCTGGAAGATACATCGTGTAATCAAAATTTTTAAAGCGGTTTTACATACGGAAATATTTATCTTTCATATACAGACGTCCCTCTGTTCCCGTTACGTTTTTTGCGTGTTTCCTGAAATCTGTTCCACGTAAGATTTAATATGTTAATGAACCAGATATATTATATTTTTGTATTACGTAAAAATTTATCAATATTTAAAATATAATAAGACTGTATAATAAATATATACTTTATTTCTTTTTTAATTTCTATGTTTTTGTCATTGTCATTAATTTAATATTTATTTATCTTCACGCTTTTTTCCCTGGCGGGTTAGTCAGAGAGAACGAAGCGTCAAACGCTACGGTTCCTGCATACTTCTGTCGCCTCGTCCACAGTCAATACGTCTTCATATATACCTCTCGGGGGGTGTTCATGCTTTTTAAATGAACTTCCTCCAGTATCATTGACACTGTGTTCTCCAAGATTAACCGAGGTCTTCCCCGATCTGTCGTATTAACCATTTTTTGTATATTATTTTTATGCTTACTTTATTGATAAACATATTTGCAATTAGTTCTGTAATATAACTAGTAATACACATACACGCTAGTGAGGTAGGTAGCTTCGAAGATTGGTGCATCGTGTATCGTGCAGTGTTTATGATGTTCTAGTACTTGATAAGTAAATAAATATATTTTTTGTTTGTTGTTGGTTGTCGAACCCGCATCCACCATGAATCAACCCATGGCGGACTTAACTACCTCACCAGTAAATATTAATGAAACTTGTAGTCCTAAGAATATAAAAAGATACAATTAACACTTATAGTGTCAATAAATTCTATTGAATCTAAAATTAAATTATAACAAAGACTCTTATCAAAGACTCTTATAAGATTATTTGCTGTCCTCATTTAATGGTAATGTCGCCTACTTATTTAATTAATTAAATTTATTAACGAACAATTCAGAGGTCTTTCCATTGTCGAGGTTATACGTACATATATATGAATTTGAGAACAACAAGACATACAGGTTCTATGTATATTTTCGTACAAAATATCAAATAATTATAATTGACCAGAATAGGTAATAGCTATATATCATTTCTCAGTTATAATACACAAGATTCGGCTCGTGGCTTCGCCCGTTTGGTGTTGATAGAAGACATCTTATGAAGTACTCATATTTATCGCTGACGAAATTAAAATGATTTTAAATTATAGCCTTTATGCTATTCTGATGACCTATATAATTACAGTTTTATCTAAATCAGCACAGGCCTATATTACTCTCCGAGGGCAGATTTTTTATTTTGTACTTAATTGGTATGTATCGCTATCTTGCAGGCAAATTACGCAATATTGTAGCCTATGTCACAGCATTTTTAATATTAGTAGGATATTTTTACTATCAAATAAATTGTACTTTTGTTTATGATATATATTTTTTTCATTATTTGTTTTTATTTTTATTTAGTAAGATAGAGCTCGTAGGAGGTAGCGCCAGTGAGTCGTTCCCCGCTGCGCTACGACGGTCGTCTAATAATAGTGGAAAAGCTTAACATAAATGTACTTTGTTTTTTTTATCCTTCCTACGTTTTCCTTTTCAGTGAATTTACCACAAAAATACATATTACATTTCCGTAAAAAATATTTCGAAAAAGAAAGAAATAATGAAACTATCTTAAACAGATTAATCGCATATATTTTGATATTTGAAAATACATTTTTATATTGAAAATCTGAACACTTTCCAGTAGTCCATATCACAGGAGTGACATGGAGTAGTCCGTGGTCGCAGGTTAACTCAGATCGAAACGTCAGGTTTCCAAAAATATATTTTCAAATACCAAAATATACGTAATTAATCCTTTTAAAATAGTGTCATTTAAAATGTGTAAAAATTGCGAAAATCAAAGATCTTATGAGAAAGAAATGAACGTGAAATCTGAATATTTTTTTTGTTACATTATAAACGAGATATAGCTTACAATTTTGTTTGATGGAATCATAGAAGGTAAAATTGTGTTTCATCTAGTGCAGCCATACTCAACTGTTTCTTTACTAGGACCAAAAAACGTTTCAGTTTTGGAATCCCGGGTCACAAGCAAGAAGTTTGCAAGAGGTATGTAAAATTATACTCACTTCCTAATTCCTGCAGAAAGCTTTTAAATCTTCTGTAGTTCAATTCTCTTGCTCGTATAAAATTGACAATATTTATAACGCTCTTCATTACAACCAACTATAACTAACTCTGGCTTTGCAGCACGTGCCGCCAAAATTTCTTGATGTATACACTGTATAATCAATGAAATGTTACTAAACTGGGCAAATTGTATTTTTTCTTAAATAACGAAATAAAGCCATTTTCATATGTACACACAGATACAGTTTTTTGTATGTCAAATTCGTTTTGTTCTTATAAATTACAATCAGTATCAATGTAAACTGTGCCTTGCGTTTAGACTTTTCATTGCAGGAGTTTTAAAAAAAATCATGAAATATATTATTTTCTATACAATATCTGTATAACAAACACGGAGCACTGCGATATTAATGAAATGTCGGTGGCGAAATCAATTGCTAAACTAAGAAACTTACATTTTCTTAAGTTGCCTAATATCTCATCGAATCAAATTTAGAAATGTCTTCGATACACCGACACTTCGAGTACACCATAAATGAAATAATACATTGGATTGGAGCTGAAACACAAAAAATATCTTGTCGTCAAGATTACCATGTATTCGAAAAATATGAAAAGGAACTCAATATGAAAAAATATGATGACATAAATAAAGATAAATGAACAATGTTTTTATATAATGTATAATATTTAATACTGAAATTATTTATTTCATAACCTAACAAGTATTGTTTCATGTCAATGTTCATTAAACTTACTTTTTTGAGTTTTTATCTAAATTTCTATTTTAATTCCCCGTGATATAAAAAGGACCTCGAAATTTTAACTCTTCATTCTCACTGAATTTAATTATTTATTTACTTTAAATACGTTCCAAATATTATTACTGACACCTACCGAAGATTTCGTATATTAAAGTTAAGAATTTGACTATTAGAGTTTCTTTTCACTCCTTTTTATACATGGTAATCTTGACGACAACAAATTATTAGTTTTTTTTGTTATTTTAATGGCATTTACATCGATTAATAATATGATTGTATATTATTTTTTATTTTTGCTATAGGTATAGATACTATTTTTAGTAGTAGTTTCTCTTTTTTTTGTATTTCTTTATTATTTAATATTTTGTTCATTACTTTTTTTGGGCTTTACACCCAACCCAATCCAACTCCGAAGCCTTCTTTCTGAACCCACGGTCGGGAGGAGGTGTAAGGATGCACGGCAGTGGCCTCTGTCTGTGGTCTCTGGCGCTACCCACTAATATGGATGGAGCCTAGCTTGATGATAATAGACCATTTAGGTCACACGTATCGATTAGATACGTCGATAACTTTTCGCGAACATATATATGTAAATTTTATGTAAATTTTTGTATGTGTACGTTTTTACAATAAGATACCAGCAAACAATAAGTAAGAAGAATAGTTCATATCAAAATTTTTAAAAGTTGTGAAATGTTGCCTGCAATAATTACCACATCGAATATTATGCTATGCTTGCATATAAGGTGGTAATAAAATCCGATCCGTTTCAAGTATATCATTTTCATTGGTAAAAAATAATAAAAATAAAAGTAAATTAATGGCAAAAAAAATCTAAAAGTTCCGCTGAATTTTTGGCGCCAATTCTTCTCAACTTTAAGGCACTAACTTCATCGAACCTGTGGTAAATTATTTGAAGTCCATAAAATATAAGCATTATCTTATATAAATTTGAAAATGATTTAAAAAATTATATTACTTTGACTACTAATTGTTTTATTACTTTTTACTTATTTGTTTAGTATCAAGCAATTTGGTTTTGAATTCAAATTTGAATCAGGAAATTGAATTTTTGAGTTATGTGAAGGGTTCAATTAATCCATTAAGTAAATGTGATTAAAATGAATGGGATATAAAAAGAACAACTCCTCTAAGTTTCTTACCGGTTCTTCACAGCAGAGCTGCCTTCCGTACTGATATTAGCTTCTGGTAAGACTGACAATACTGACATTTTTACATTAACTAATAAAATGAATGTGCTTTTATTGTGTGTGCCTATTTAATTAAATAATATTTTAATTTTGATTTTATATATTCTATATACAAATAAGCCTAAAGGTGCCTAAATAAACCAAATATCTTATCAAAAAAAAAAATGAAATATTTCATTTCTTTGAGTGCACGTTTACACTTTTGAATTATTTGAATAATTCATTTTTTGTGATTTATAATATTTTTATTCATACATGCTTGTTTCAATTTAACCGGTAAAGTATCTTTTCATATAAAAGAATATCTTCAAAGCAGAGGGTCAAGGATTGTAAATCTCGACATGTAGCGTTGAATTTATCGTGACACTTGGCTTGAGAATTCTTCTCGTAAAAGGTAAAAAGGGTTAGCTAAATATTCTTTTATGTTTCGAAAGAGAAACGTATTATAAAAAAGATGTTTGTTTCTGAGAAACGCGGTAATATGATATTGCATTAACTTTATAAGATCATTTAACCGTGGGTGGAAGGGTTTTAAAATCTTTTTATAGCGAAATAGCTTTAATGGCGAAGTATAGAAACTAAGTGCCACTTCCCAGTAAAATCCGGAAATGAGTATTTTTACCTGTGTATTTAAAAGGAATGTGTAAAAGGAATGTGTAAAACCAAGATTTTTGGTACAAAATACTCCTTTAGTAAAATATATTTTGCATGTACATTTGATTAATAGAAATAATGATTTTTTTTAACTTGTCAAAATATATTAAGTTTCTTGTTCTGTGTTCTTCACATATTACCCTATTAACTGTGATAATGAAATGTTTAACTAGATAATAAACATAATTTTATTTAAGTAAAATGTTATTTAAATGTAATATACATCCATGGAATACAATAAAATGCAAAATAAAATTAAACTGATTTTTTATCATTTACGGAATATATATATATATATATATATATATATATATAAATATATATATATATATATATATATATATATATATATATATATATATATATATATATATATATATATATATATATATATATATATATATATATATATATATATATATATATATATTCATACTTTGCTTTTAAGCGTAATTTGTCAAATGAATTTAATATACTGTTCCGCTTGAAATGTTTCAGGCGAAACACACAAAAGCGTTTGATCGAAATTGGATTATAAACCTGTCATCCGAAATAATTCATAGGTTAGAACACAAAGTGTATTAAAAATGAAACAACATAAATATGTACATGTGAAAAGATAAACTTAATTTCATATGAAAACAGACTGTTTGTACAATTTCTGAGGACGGGTGATAGGCTAAGTAAAATCAACAATTTTCTTAAAAGAAATTTAAGAAAATATTAATAAGATATTTTATAATTGTTATATATTTTTAAACACAAAAATTTTTAATTAATCTCCTATATATAAAAATATCATTCCTATTATAATATGAAACCTTTTTACGTAAATACGTATATATACATATGTAAAGGACTAAAGTCCCAAATGTGATTTACAAAGCAGTTTTTCATTGACCATTGAGTTTTAGCTTTTATAAGTTGCATTTAGTTCGACTATATAAAAAGAATACCCTGTGTAATGATATGGTAACAATAGTAAAAAGAAAAAAAAACAAATATTAAAGAGAATATATTTTATGACAACGAATAAATGAAAATATTTTAAATATTGACCTTTCGCCGTGTTCGGTTTTAATTATATGAAAAAATCATGCGGCCATTTATCGATGTTAACAAAAAACAAAGCGTTATGTTTAAAACTTTCATCTTTCACTTTCAACTTATAAAGGCACAGAAAAATGAGATCAGAAACCTACTTATAAGATTTTTTTATAAAATTAAGTACTTGGAAAGCTTTTTAAAAAACCTTTTAAAACAATGGAGAGTTATATAGTTTTTCTATCAAAATAATTAATTTTAGGGTATGAACTACTTTCAGAGCACATTATTTGAGAAATCTGCGCACACAAGATATAGTCTCTCGCTATATTGAAAGAAAACACATCCTTCACGCGAGTTTTTATTTATAAATATTAGGTAGAGATATATTATTCGATATGCGTCATAGTGCTTGATCAAATTTATTTGCTAACTCAATACTTCCTTCTTTAGAACAGACGATAGGTTTTTGTTTTTTTATAATTAATTATTTATTTTGCGCAACTTAATCGGCGTGACAAAGTAGATCTAAAGAAATCGGTAAAACTATGTTTTGACCCGTACCTATTGGTGAGCCTTCATGAATTTTGAAATTTACTTCTGTAACCAAACTTACTGCCTAAATTAATACAAAAAGTACATTGTAGAAAAATAAGGATAGTTGATTTACTTCACCTATGCTCATATATATATATATATATATATATATATATATATATATATATATATATATATATATATATATATATATATATATTCAGTAATTGACTTAAAATATAAAATCAGAAAAAATTAAAAGAACGGTTAATTATAAATAAATTTCGACGTTACGTATTTGAAATGTCGCTTATATATTTATAAAGAAGCAGAACTCCTGGGAGTTTTAATTTCACATCTAAATCAAATCTGTCGCTGAATTCAACTTATATGTAAGAAATATTTTTGCTGGCCGCAGATGAATTTTATTATCTAAATACCTATGTTTAACGAAAAGATTAAATAAGACTGTCTAATTTTTACATATCAATGTTTTTTCTAATAAGGAAGAAAGAAAAGTTAAGAATTTATATGAGACTGATCTTTATCACATACATATATGCGTTAGGACGAACAAAACCTGTTACAAAAACACCTTTTACGACGCCATCTCAGTTTTTCTTGGCATATTTGTAGCCGGAGGGCCCTGCAAGAGAAGAAAGTTACGTTTCGTCCTTCAAGTAGTTTGGGTAAAGTATTATTATGTATATTTTTATGTATAAAAAGTACTCGCATTCAACTTATTCTATATATCTATAATAAAAATGTTGTGGATCGCTCTCTTCATGGAAGACATGTCAAATAAGTGTGTGTTTTTTTTAATTTATCAAATTAATAGAATCCGATATAAAAATCGATTGGTCTATCAAACTAAAGAATCGATTTCAGATACATTTATTATTTTCACACATCACATTCCAAGCATTTATCCATAGACAAAAATTACAAGAACGCAGAACAAAAAATATGAAAAACATGAAAAGGCATATATATAAAAATACTGGTTGTCCTGGTAGGGACATCTTGTTTATACTTGAAAATATTGTATTGTATTGATTAATAAATAGGATAAGATTATTAAATAGGTAGATGAATAGATACATATTTACATGCACATATCTAGATAGATACAGGCGGATTTGATAAAAGCGTGTTCGAATAGTTTAAATAAAAAAGACTTAATTTTGATTTGTTCCAACGAAACAAACATTTCAACTGCATAACGATAGAACACAGAGTGAACGTATATTATATATCTATACTAATAATATAAAGCAGAAGATGTTTTTGTTGGAACGCGCTAATCTCATGATCTACTGATTGGAATTGAAAAATTCTTTCTGTGTTAAATAGTCCATTTATTGAAGAAGGTTATAGGTTATATAACATCACTTTAGGACTAAAGAGAGAAGCAATAATAAAAAAAGGTTGTAAAAACGGGAAAATTTGTTTATTTATAAATCTTACCTTGAGTGCGCCGAGTAAGCGGTGAAAGTTGCGCAAAAATTATGTATGACACTATTGTTCCCCTCTAGAAGTTCTAAAAAAGGTCCGTTACAGTATGTCTTGCTTTTTCGGTCGACTCACTATAACGATTTTTATGTATAATTTTTTAGTTCTAAAATTATATATTATTTATAAATGTGTTTTTATAAACTAAATCCTTATCCAAATAATTAAGTTATTTATTTGGATAATGTTATTTTCTACACAGAGTACGGATTGATATATTAAACTAACAAAAGTTAAAGTTTCTGAGATATATGTTTGATTTGAATGAAACTTTACGGTATTAAGTTGTAAATAAGAATAATATATAGACTACAATTTACATTTTTTTGTGATTTGGTCGTAATACAATGATTCATATCAATTGATATAGTGTAGGATTGTTTGTCTTACATAGTTCTAAATAAACACCTGGGATAGTACACATCTGTCTTTTATGCCGAAGCCATTATGAAAAAAATAGTGAACTGTAAATTTAATTAAATTGACTACTTTCTTAGAATGTACATTTTATTTATAAAACCTTTAAGTATTTAATATAGATTAACTATGTCTTTTATACCAAGTAATTTGGCCGATTACTTTAAAAATTGTGACGATAGGATTGATTTGAGTGCTATAAAGTGCTTAATAGGTGAGGACTCACAGCTCAGGGGAGAAAAATTTCTGTGATAATGTAACGTTGACTATCAAGTATGATTTTAACAATATCACCATGCAGGAGAAACCGCGAGCGAAATCTAGTTGATAAATAAAATACAGATTATTTTGTACACAGAGTACAGATTGATAAATTAAATCGCTAAGATAAGTTAAAGCTTTTGATGTCACAGCATAAAAGCTTGTTTAATGCTGCCTTTGTCATATGGAATGTGACGTGCCTCGTGTAGCTTCTGAGGTAAGTGGGATATTTTTCAGAATTATAAATATATTGAATTTATTTATCAAAAATTGCAATAAAGCCATACTTAATAAAATAAGTTTATAATATATTTCTTACAATTGACCTTTATTGGCAATTAAAGTAGGATATCACTTGTGATAATGCGGCCATTGCATAAAATGTTTAATGACATAATTTTTTATTAAAATCTCTATGTTGTCTTTTATGTGTGATAAAGAATTATTGTAAATATAAATTTACACCACACTTCTTTGATACTTACCGAGCGGTCTATCTACTTAAGTTTTATTTTTTCTTATATCTCAGTTGAAGCCTTTCGTTGTGATTCGTATTCGAGGTGGTTACGATTGTTTCTCGCTAATTGTGTTTAGATTACAAATTTTAATAATGATTTAGATAACTGTTATAAATTTGAAAACACGTAGTGAATATTTGACAATATTTTTTTTGCCAATTTCCAATATGTCAACACGTTAATATTTCCAAGAAATAATATCTAGATTCAATAATTTCAAGAAGGGTATTATGCTAATTATTTTAAATCTCACATTTTAAAAATAAATTTTATAATTTCGAAATACTGATTCGTGTTATCGTGGAAATCGTCTACTTAGTATTCTTGCCTTTAAAGCTGTGGTTCAAACATTGATTAACACAGAAGATGGTTTTATAAGTATGATTAAAAAATATTTAAATTAAACGTGTACTTATTAATTGTTTTGAATATAAAATAATGATAGTGAAAAGCTAAGTCATTAGTAGAAACTTAATGTTAAATAATCTTTTAATCTTTAGGTAATCTTGTTCTTAGAATCCTATCTGAGTCATATAGCCCCGTATATAACAAAGGAATAGTCAAGTAGCTTTGTGTTTAATAACACTTCGTTAATTGAGACGACTGTCCATCTACTCCTTGGTTATGTTGATTTTTTTTCTTACAGGGAGTGTCTGTTCGCTTTTTAGGTTCATTTCAATAAAGTGTCATATAGATTTTTCCTGTAACACGACCATTTGTTTTAGCTTCACGATTTTATTCCGCACAGCAGGTCAGAGAAGAAGTACCTGGTGTTTTTTTAACAACGGCGTAACTTAAATATATAACTTGAGTATATAACTTTAGGACCATAACATGTTTGTAGAAAAGTTTAATTTTATATAAGATATTTTTACTCTTTTGTAATATGAAAGGAAATCATTCTAATAAAAAAACAATGACAAATGGTTTATAGGTCAGTTTGGCAATTAATTTGTTCTGGGTAATCTCGTGAAAGGACGTAATGTATTCTCCGGTATAATTTGTGCTAAAATATAGCGATTTCAAAAATTAAATTTATGAATTTAGCAATGGTTGTAATAAAATACTTTTCCTGATTTAAATTCTATAAAATATAAAAATGGAAAATTGGCTTTATAAAATTTATTTCCTCAAAATCATTTTTTTTTAAAGTGAAAGGGATTTTTGTTTTTTTTAGGATATGTTAGTTCCTATTTATATATTTTTTAATTAATAACCATGATATAAATGTAATTTAATGCGAAAATATAAGTACACTCTAACCATGATATTTGATTGAATAACTTTTATTGAGATTTGTTAGTAGGTATAGAACAGAGAGCTATCTTACTAGGTTTTATTGTCAGCTTTTTAATAGATTACTGTCAAATCTTAGAAAAATAGTGCGAGTTTACCAGGATCGTGAAGGATAGTGAGGGACGTGAGGGTCTTGAGGCGGAATGCTCGTGGCCTACTATGTGAAGAGTGTATAGAACAACAAGAACAAAAAATGCTGCAAAAACAACAATAGAAATGATAATAAGTTAATATCTTCTTTCCCAGTTACCAAGAGCAAATTATACGCAGGATTTGCATAGATTTGAACTCATGAATGTGTGTATTTTGAAAGAACATGTAAATTTCATTAACATTTTTCTATTGTTTTTTGATAATAATACTAAAAAGTGATTAAGCCTTAGTTGTCATAATAAAACATATATAGTTTGCATATAGAAACCATCGCAGCGCAAAGGAACAGCGTCTGACCTTAAGTATGGTGTGGGTGCTGGTTCGATTTCGATTCCGGGGAAAGATTATGTCCCTAATTATATTCATTTCTCTGCTCTGGTAAGACACAACACGGCATTGAGTACTGCCACTCAACACGCATTGTCTCGCTTTTGGCCGGATTGCCTTGAAATTAAAGGACTACATGGAATAAAATTTGAAACTGTTTTAGTAATTTATATAAAATGAAAATATTAAAATGAACCATATTTTGGATTTGTTTATTTTTACGAGCTTCCTAAAAATTCGTAGTGAAAAATGTTATATATTTTAATTAATTAAGAGGTCTTGCTAAACTGGAAGTTCTCAAATAAAAATTATACCTTTATATTTGATAACATCCAATTTATATAAAACGTAGTAACATTAATTTATAAACCTTATATTTCTATAATATTATCACAGTTTTACCTAATGTTTTCGATTACCTTTGTACAATAATTAGTTTTTTTATGTTCCCAATCAACACAACAAGGCGTGCAAATATTTAAAATTAATTTGTATTTTCGGTCCTAAACCATAACGTCAATAAAACGTAATAGTAATAAAATATAATTTTAGACAAATATGTATGAATTAATTAGCAATGCACAGTAATTTTTCTTTTCAATTAAGTATAATAAATAAGAATTTAAAATATATATAAAGACTCAATTAAGAAATCAAAGGTAAAAAAAGTATATGATATTAAATAGGTAGTAAAAGCCCGTGCGTTGTAAACCTAATTTACGTAGACTTGAGTACCACTGCGTTAATTTATATTTTCTTCCATTTTTATTTTTAGAAGTTTCCCCAAATCTAACCTAAAACTATATTTTTCCGATTTCATAGGAATTCTGGAAATTCTCTTTTAGCTATCTCTCACATTTCCTCTCGAGGAATTATCAACTTATCTGAGTATGTCACCTTTTGGCTTTTTATGCTTCTACTCACTCAGCGAATGATGAAAGAGTCTTACATCACCAAGTATGCTGAACTCTTATGTAAGAAAAATAATAATAAAATAAGAATCAATGTAACAAAACGAATGTACCTGTGTCCAAAGTGTTAATAAAAATAAATGAAAAGAAAAAAAAATATGACCAAGTATCGTTCCTGATGTAAATCGTGGTTTTACGAATTTAAATTTATAATTCTTTCTCAGTACCACAGACATTCCATTATTAGAGTTTTAAAAGAAATATTGATAATATAACGATCAAAATTTTTGTACGTCAATAATGTTGAATAAGAAGGAAGAAACCATATTGACAATACAGGATCTAACGATCTTTATGGCTTATTACGACGTCTTTTAACAAAGCCTATATAAAACTCCGAGAATAAGCTACAAATTGGATACTATTTTCGTGATATCATATGTAATTGTATTATATCAGTTTATTTTTTTATGAGATGGATCATGACATACATATGGTAACATAATAGAGTGCTGAACCAAATGCTTTCGACGCCAGGGACGGGTTATAATTAATTTATGAAACCACTCCATCTTCTTTAACATTATATTTTTATTTCGCATTACTACGAGTATATATATATATATATATATATATATATATATATATATATATACAATATTTTTTCTATGTTTGGATAGGTCGTAAATTTTAATTGCACAATAAAAGCAGTTTTAAACTATATTAAACAATTGACAATAAATAAATAATAAGTTACATTACCAACTTGAAATGTTTTGATACAATTTAAAGGTTACGTTATAAATTTTTGCAGTAATTTTGAAAGGTATCACTTTGGTTGACAGTAATTTATTGGTGCCTATCACTATTCGGGGGCCTTGGAAATGTGGACAACGCCAACTGCCTTAATCAGACAGTGATTTACATTTTCACCTGATAAAAGAAAGAAAATTTATCCTTCTTTAGTTGTTTATTTTATTTAGAGTATATATTAAGATAGTGTCAAAGAAAATATATTCTACGTCATTTTTATCTGTCCGTGTCAGGGTTCTATTATTCAATGGATATTTTAGTGTCAGTTAAAATTAGAAAAACTAAAAAAAGAATAAACAATAGACACAAGTTGAATACTAATTCAAATGATAGCACACATGTCGTAGCCCAATGTAAATTTTGAAATGAAGTGAAAAAGAGGGCCTCTCTGTCTATATTCGGCCCCTCATGACTGAGGATCGTGGAACAGAGGAGCAAGGAGTGAAACCTGAAACGGATGATCTGTTTCTACCGATTATGTTCAGTGTATTTTACGATTTTATACAATTTGAAACAATTTGTTGATACTTTTATAAACGAGTTTTTAATTGGAGCTGCGTCAGAATCGATGTATGCGTGGTGTTTCGCGTTCCAGTTTATTCGTAGCACATGTCTCCAGTACCAAAGTACGATAGCTAAGTAGAGAAATTTGTATCTACGATTATATAAACTTTTGCAGGTTAATAAGTTACAGGTGTAAAATTTTTATTTTTAAATTTTAAAATATAAAAGTATCTAAATTGTACTATGTGAGTAGTAATAACGAAGCCATCGAAGCTAAAATTTTAGCTTTTTTAAGATGGCCTTTTTTTTTAAAAAAGGTAACACTGGTTTTTTTCAATGTGATGGTCGTGACTTTAGCAAAATGGTTTTACCTATAACTTAAGCTCTACAAGAGCGAAAATTATCAGAAATATAAAAGCAAATTTCACGATGTAATTGATTTATGTGGCGCGTTATTCAATTATAATGTCTCCAGTTTACTTTCCATGGAACAATGTAAACAAATCTTCGAATATAAAATATCTTTCCTTTCCGTTTCAAATAAAACGTAATGATAAAAATTGTCGTTATGAATAATTTATTAACAATCTAAAAGAAAAATAAAACACGTATTCTAGAGGTGGACCTCTAAGGGGTAAATTCTCTTTGTCTAGTCCCTCGATATTGTATATTATATTTCAGTACTAATATTAAATTCTAATTTAGTTCTTTTTTAGCTAAATTTATCCAGCATCTATTAATAATTGTAAGAAAATTTTGTAACACTACATTGACCCAATTTTAACAGTATGTTTTCGTTTTTATACAATACAAATAATACAATACAATATTTTCAGAGTATTAACCTGATATTATAACGAGTAAAAATTATTATATATACCAACGTGGCCCTTTTAAATCCTTCCTTCGTGGACGTCGTGGTCCAATGAGACAGCGTCCGACTGTAAACACGATTGGTTGTGAATTATATACCCGCTCGGAGTAATGAATATATTTAAAATTTATTTTTATTTTTCTGGTATTGAGTTCGTTCGTTCGTTCAAATGTTTCAATTTCACGCAAGTAACCAACAGTGTCTTGACACTAGGTTGTCTGATTACTTTATACTTTATTATGCGGGTACAGTGTAAAGTTGATTCCTTCATTTTTTTTTAGTTTTATTTTATTTTTCAAATACTATTGGAAATCGGGTATTGTGTTCATACTTGCTATGAATAAATAATGTTATTGTTCAACAGGAACTGAATCAATGTGCTTAACTAAATCAAACATCATTATACTGTTATGATTATTCATAACGTTTAGTATTTGACTATTGATTGTGCTAATAAGACATGCTTGATGGAACACTACCGCGGCAGCTTTAGGAAATTTATAAATAGAATGAATGTGTGTAATATGTAAAAGTTTGGAAAATAGAATCTGAGATGTTTATAAATTATACGTTTGCCTATATAATGGGTGAAAGATGTGCGTATAGAGTATGGTGTCTATATTATAAGAATTCTTCGGGTAGCAAATGAGTACAGCGGTACACTTATAAGACTAAATTTATTCCTTAAAAGCTTCACTATAATCATTGGCTGGACTAATCGAAGTGCAAAGAGTGAATACTTGATATCAATTGTTCAACTCCTTTTACACTTAACAAAATTATTCAAATAAGCAATTATATTTTACAACTTCGTCAATTGACTAAAATAAATTTAGTCATAAATCAAATGAGCAACTATTATCGTTAAACACTTTAAATATAGCAATTGGTTTACAATGAAGTATACTAAATTAGGAGTTTTTTTTAGCTTCACGCTTTATCCCTTGCGAGGTAGTCAGAAATGCACAGAGCACCAAACGCTACGGTCCCAGCATACTTTCTTTCGCTTTTTTTCGCTTTCTTTCATACTATTTCGCCTCGTCCACAGTCATTATCCTCTATCATACATGCTCTTCGGGGAGTCCTCATGCTTTTTACGTTTATCGAAGATACTGGAGGAAGTGTCTTCGATACTGTGTTTTCGAAGTTCAACAGAGGTCTCCCTCGATCTCTCATACTACTCACTTTGGCTTTATAAATTTTTTTTACCATTCTTTCATCGTTCATTTTTTCAACGTGCCCAAACCACCTGAGCACGGTCTTCTTCATTCTTACTGTGACATTCGCGCTTACACCTGCCATTCTGCATATCTCTTCGCTGCATATACGGTCAGCTAAACTGACTCTGCATATCCGACGAAGACCCGACGAAGAGAGATCTCTTGGTCGGATCTTTACTGTCTTTCTTCTTTTGACACACCCACGTTTCGCTGCCGTATAACAACGTCGGTATCAGTACTGCATTGTGAATGACAGGACTTGCAGGTACGTTGACGTTTTGCCGTTGCATTAATGCAGCAAGTGCACCGTCAACCCTGTTACCCGCAGCAATACGCCTTTCCACATCCATTTCGTATTTTCCACCTAAATAACCTAAACATACTTCCCAGGTATACCACCTCATTAACTTGTTCTAATATTTTCTATCTACCCTAATCATGCATTCCGTTCTTTCTTCATCTTTTTCAAATACTAGAATTTTAGGACTATTACTTTCACACCCTTCTTTCAGAACGGTGACCAATGCCTGTAACTCGCGTTCTGATGATGCAATTAGCAATGCATCATCTGCGTACAACAGACAGTTAACTGTAAAATTACCAACTTTCACTCCTATGACACTCCTTGGAGACAGCTATCCAAATAAAAAAATAAAAACTGAACAGCCAAGCTGACATGGCGCAGCCCTGTTTGATACCCGATTGAATTTCAAACTGATGCGACATGCCAGCTCCTACTCGTACACAGGATGAGTGATCTCGATAAAGAGATTTTACAGTCTGCAACAAGGGTCCGTTCACATTGTACCAGGGTAGTATCTCCCATAACTTCTGTCTTACAACTCTGTCAAATGCCATTTCTAAATACACAAAAGCACAGAAAATTTTCTGGTTTACAGCCAAACACTTTTCCGTGATTATGGAGAGAAAAGACCAGATCCATGTACCCTCTTCCACGTCTAAATCCTGCTTGGGCCTCCCATAAAAGCCTCTCTTGCATTCTTCCCTCTAGAATTTTAGCGTAAATATTACTGTCCAAGCAAATCAAGCTGATAGCCCTGTAGCTTGCTTAGTCTATCTATGAACTTTTGCCTTTATACAAAGCCACGATGACTGCGTCTTGCTAATCATCCGGGATCTCTCTCTTTTTCTAGTATAAATTGCATAGAAAAAAAGAACAGGTCTAAGATGCGTAGCCCATCATATTTGATCATCTCTGCAGTAACTCCATCTGCTCCCGCTGCCTTACCACATTTCAGACTTTTCTTTACTTCTTTTATAGCAATTAGCAGAAAAACTACTTAGTGATGAGATCATCATGGTGCAGAGGCCAGTATATGACTATTTTTTTTATTTTTAGCTTCACGCTTTATCTTGCATAGCACAGAAAGTACTTAGACAGAAAGTGTAAAGACACTCCGGACCTCATTTTCTACCGAATTCGAGTGGGAGAGAGAGGGGAGGGGGAGAGAGAGATAGAGAGTGCGAGAGAGCGTGAGAAAAAGTGAGAGAGAGTAAACTAGAGCGTGAGAGAGAGAGTGATGGAGCTCAACGACGCACTTTGTCTACCAGACCGAGGAAGTGAAAATAATTTAAATATAATCACTCCCTGAGTAGGGATCAAGCCCACAACCGATCGTGTTTATAGTCGTACCCTGTCCCACTGTACCACGATTCTAATTGTTTTTGGTTGTGAATTCGATTTGCACCTGATGGAATGATTCTATTTCAATTCGTATGTGAATTAATGCTTATATGTACTTTAGTTTGTTTCATGCTCTGGTAAGACAAAATGCTTTTGCTATTTACCACGCAATGTTTGGAATTCGGATGAAAAGTTCATTTTATATACAAGTACACTCATGCCGGATGAAGCTTGAAGCCACAAAAAAATATTATTTATTATTTGTTTGTGAAAGCCAGTTTCAATTAAATTTTAAACCAAACAATTTGTTTTTCTCGTCTATCTCAATTATAACTTCACTCCACATAATAATGGTTTTCTAAACAACATAAATTAATTATATTATATTAATGGAATATGTCGGTCGAAGGTCGTTATCATGTGAAATAACAAAGGAGATTGGGAACTTTAGACCCTTTGTACCGTGCCCGGTAATACGTGATTAATTGATATGTTTAATAGAAAACTTTATCACAATGTCATGGATTGAATTTTAGCTTAATTAATTATCAAATTACTTTTCTTAGCTTTATTATATTATTTGCAAATTAGTAAAGAATATAGACAAAAAGTGAATAAAAATAAATTGATGATTTATGGTATCCCACAACGTATTTGTAATACAATATTGTTACGTTTTCATTAAGTACTATTCAATATAACCTTTTTTAAATCGGAGTGAATCTGTTGTTCACTTTACATTGCTTAGATATAATTGTATTTTATATTGGTTGTTGGAATTGCTTCGCTATCCTTCATTTATACAGGCAAACTAATTTTGTATATATATTACATATATATTAAAAAATTCTTATTATATATTATAAACGAGAGGCGATGTGTCCATAAAATCCATTGTGATTAAGGTGTAAATCTTAATAAACTATTTTATAGTATTATATAACGAATGGAAACTCCCACAAAAGTCTATTTTTAATTTAAATCATACTAGACTATTTCAACTTTAAAAGTAAAATATTAAAAAATAGGCTTTCAGTATATATTTATTTTTCCACCTTCACGATTTATCACGTATCCCAGGGTAGTCAGAGACACCCTGTCAAGACACTACGTTAACATTGTGTGATGATTAGCGAAACTAACGCCGCACTTTGACTTTTCAATGTAAAGCATCTGAAAATATATTTTAAATATTGCATCCAGTAGTAACCGAACCCACAACCAATAGCGTTTACAATTATTAGACGCTGCCCCACTTTACTGCATACTGTATGTACTACCTACGGTCTGCTAAAACTACATTGCTCTGAAACAAAGAGTAGTAGTATGTGTTTACTGAATATATTATATACTTAAATTTTTGCCTTAAAATCATATATGAATGAAATTAATAAGTACCCTACCTTTGACCTGGTAACGAAACAAGCGGTTTGTAAGATAATCTCATAGGATGTGCAGATGTGCCTTTCCGGAAGTTGTGCTTGAAGCATTTTTTAGATTAGGCCATTATGCCAGACCTTGTCGAAAGTCTTGGATATATCTAAAAATATGGCCGCCATTTCGATTTATATAACAAATTCTTCGTGAGGCGGTGCACTTGATCGACGCTTGAATGCTGGGCTTGAAAGCAAAACTGTTCGGGAAATGATGGTTTTGGCCTCGACGATGGCTTGAAGACGCGTAAGTACGGTCATAGATTTTGCCCATGGTGCTTAAAAGGCTGATCGGGCGATAACTGGTGGGGCTGGATTTCGGTTTGGAAAGAAGGGATTGTCATAGGTATCCGTAAACCGGGGAATTCTCTTAGAGTTAGGCGAATCGGTCATACTCGCAGATGACCTAAACAGTAAACACACCAGGTGGAACTGCAATCAAACAAACAGTGCATGGATCGCGCTAGAAGCGATCTCGAATCTTACCACCTCCACCCACTAGACTACGGCCCCGAAGCCGTCGAGATATATTAGATACAACCATTTTCAGGGCGTCTACTTCAGAATGCTTATAATGCGAAAAAACACCGCAAATAGGGTCCAACTCCAGAAAATTGTAAAAACTCTGGAGACTCCAAAGACTAGGTCAAGCCCAGTTTGCGGAACTCCGAGAGGAAAATATCCTTTAGCAACGGTCTCGCCATCACACCTAGTGTTCTTCATTTTCGTTCATCATTCGTTGGCCAAGACCTACATGTCCGAACGGAACGATAGCTTCACGATACGATACGATATTGCAAAAGCCGAATAGCTATCAGACAACACCTTCTTGCAAAAGCCGAATATCTTCTGATCAACTGTGAGACCCAGATCTGGTCACCGCGGTGGATATACAATTTGAAACGTGGTCGCCGTTACCACCAGTCGGAGAACCCGTCACATCGATCTCAGTCGAAGGGGTTAAGTCAATAATTAAAGGCCTTAAGCCTAGAAAAACTCCAGGATCTCATGTCTGTGCTTCCTTTTGTGCCTATTCTGTCGTGTCTAATAGTTCGCGATTTTAGGATCTCTCAAGAACGTTTCTTTAATTAACATAATGTCGACCTTTTGACCTGCTACAAAATCTCGGACTAGCCCCATTTGGTTGCAAAGGCGGTTAGTATTAAAATATACCAAATTTAGAGAACGCGGCTTGACTTGGGCGAGTGCATCGGGCCTATTTATCGGGATTAAACTATTGCTGACCGCCATTGGAATTAAATGGTTTTGTGCTTGGAAGCGCATGATCTTTGCTATTAAGCCAGTATGCTGGCTAAGTGTAGAGTCTCCTCTGAGGGGCTCCGTCAGATGCTCTAAGTCCTCCTGCGAGGGCGTTTCTCTCCCTGCCTAGGACTTGCTAGTTCGTTGTTGGCTACTCTTTTCGCAGGTTAATCCAGTCGTTGATATTGTACGCTATGCCTTTCAATGGTTGATGTGTTTTATTTCGAAAAATTGTGTAAATCGATTTAATGTAAATTATAGAGTAGTGAAATTAAGTAAATTTCGAAGATTTTTTTGGGCTTAATCGAAGCTTGAAGGGGAGAAATTGGTATTGGAACGGGATCAGGTTATATTGGTTTGGTTATAAGGTAAATTAGAATGCCTGAGTAGGGTTGTTAAAAATCAAATTATAAATAAATATATTTTTCGTTGTACTATTAAACATTAATGTTTTGACAAATATTTCCTGGATAATACAATAAAAGCAATCTTTTTATCATTCACATAGTCTATAAAATACAAATTGTATTCATATATTTAAATACTTTTAAAATAATCAACAAGTCGCAACTCCGTACCTAACCCAATTGTCAAATTGTATAAAAAAATTATGACGATAAAACAAGCCGTCTGTCAATAAATTTTAAATTGTTATTATTTTTGGAACATAGTAGTTTTACTATTATTAAACTAGGTTATTTGGATTTTGTTTTTCGGAGTGCCATATATAAAGAACTAAACTGAATTCAAATGGATTTTATTCGCAATTTGGCGTATTTACTGTTTTGCTATATCTGACGATAAATTTAAAATTAAATTGAACGCTTTGAGTACTCCGTTCGATAATTATGTATCATGTGTACGTCGTCTGGAGACAATAAGTTTTGTCAATTAAGTATTATAAAGTGAGATATTTATTATATATTTATATGCCTATTATATAGACCGCAGCGACTGGAGGCGCAACGCACTTTCTAGGTACCACCTAGAAAGTGCGTTGCGTTCTAGGAATCGAGCCGCAAGATAATTTTTGTGTTTTAATATATATATATATATATATATATATATATATATATATATATATATATATATATATATATATATATATAAAAAGTACCCGATACCCGAAGAACCTGGTCACCCTGGTTGTTAAAGTAAAATTTTAATAATTTTACCAAGTTTCTTTTAAATCAAACCGGTAGTTTTGGCGTAATGCTTGGACAAACTGGTAAAAAAATAATATCATATTTTTGGGTTCAGTTTGTTTCAATTAACAACCTGTGTAATTTATTCAATTAATACTGTTAATATACAGAATTGAAACATCTACAGTATAATTATAAGTATAATTTTATGCAATAGTAGTTTTTGAACGTATTTAAGAATTGAAAGACATAAACAAATGGCCTAAATCTTTGATGATTACTGTTCTAGCCATATTGTTAATTAACATAACGATTATCTGCCAATAGTAAAACAATTTCAGTATTGGAATGTTTGTCATTTTGTATATGAATAAATTTTAAGTACTTAAGAAACTTTTAATAAGTTAATCTAAAAACAATTAAATGCCGTAGCGCCATTGTGGTATAGTTGAGATAAATCAGAATGAAAGCGACAGTTGTAGGTTAGAATACTTCCAGAAGAAAGATTTTTAATATTAAAACAATCTTCCCGGTTATTTTTTATTTCACGGTTTTATCCCGCATAGCAGTCAACACGTCATGTCTTGAATTGGCGTAAAGCAGAGTACGAAGTGTCTACACAATAGGACAATAGGAAGTGTCCTGTCTAAGTTAAAGCTTATATGAAATGTGCAATTATAGAATAGTAAAATTCTTCAATATATCGTATATCTCTACAACATATATAAGGGAGGTAAGTCGACTTAATGTAGTTGAGTCTGTTAATTAGAATTCATAACATTATTACTTCAAATTATATGTTATTAGAGGTTTCTTGAGACACTACTTAGAGGTAATATAAAGAAGGTATAGTATCTACCTATTCTTCTTAGTAGATCAATAATCGATATAACTGTTTTTTCTTTTTTATGTCTATCAGATTACAAGCGTATAATTAATGAAAGAAACAACGTATTATTATTAAAATCTGAGCAGGGAATTCCTAATTTTCGCATACATCTCTTTAAATATATTTTTTCTTTGTCATATTTTGATTAATTTATTATTCTAACTAGTATGTATTTTATAAACTTCATAAATTGAACGTCTCGTCTAATAAAAATATGTCTCGATATATTTGAAAACAAAAATTTCACTACCTTAACGGAGTGTCTTGACAGAAGGTTCCCTCTGACTACCCTGTTGTGCAGGATGCTAATATACCTGTTTATTTATTTATCTATTTTTATGTTGTTTTTTTAGCTTCACGCTTTATCCCTGGCGGGGTAGTCAGAGAGCACGGAGCGCCAAGCGTGCGTGTTGGGTACTCAAACCCTCATTTCTTAGTTCATTAAGTTCTTTTGGTTGAACTAAGTAGCTTAGTTTATTCTGTTTCACCATATATTGCAAGAATTTTTTTAAATACTGATCAAACGTCATTTTATATTTTAACCTGTTTAATGTTTATCATATGTATAGTTTTTGAACAGACAGAAATAAAACAATACATTTTCGATTTGTTTTTATTAATTTAATTACATCTTTGGTAAGTACAATGGCTTGGGTTCCGTGGCCCCAGAATAGTTGAGTTATTGGTACAAATATTAAACTAAAACATATATAAATCGCATTTTAAATAAAATAGAAATATAAATACGAATAAAAAATCATTTTCTTCAAGGACATGATACTCGAAATATGATTTCAATATATAATTGTATAGGTATACATACACACATATGTAAATATATTTTTTAAACATAATAAAATTAAAAGTATAAATTTATAAGTCAATTATACTTATGTACTTTTTCGGTCACCTATAATATGAAAAGTTAGAAATTGGTATATAATTTTTATTAGGAAACCGACGTTGGGATCCTCAGATCATTATCTGTATTTACATGACTATCAAATTTTAAAGATGACTTCATTATAATTTTAGTCTAACTGATATTTCTTATAGAAATTATTCATAGTATTACTCCAATTTTATATTAACAATATATTAAGTGTCAACGTGTTGAATAATTTCCTTATAAAAAACGACACATCTAAATTTAATGATATTGTAACATTTGTGTTACAAACATTAATATAACTTTAGTATTTTTAATTATTTACTAGAAGCTTAATATATAAGTTCGTAACATTTATTGGATTGAAAATGTGATTATTGAGCGTAATTTTATATTTTGCAGAATTACCATTGATAGGAAATATTTATTGAAGAAATTATGTGATAAGCTATTGGTGGGTTTCTGTGTTGCTTTAGGTGAGCACCATTATTTAAGTATTTTACATGCCTTTAAGTTTTACGGCATACAATATCACATGGTAAAGTTGTATACTTAGCATAAATCGAGAGACACATCTTTGAGTATTCTTATTTTCCCCACTTAATTCATTTTATTTTATTCCATTATAAACATTATAAACTTTCATAAATATTAAATTTAGCTTTCCTATACAAAATCTAGATTTTGATCGATATTTTTTAATATATAATAAACATTAAAATATATTAATTGTTACAATTATCATTCTTTCTTTGGTTACATTTTCAGACGCAACGTTTAGATCATTTTGCGAGACTGAGGCGATATAAGGTATCGTACGATGACGTTTACAATCTCTTCAATAATTTACTTAGTATTATTTACACAATTTGATTGCTTTCACTATATTATTGTACCAATCCCCCTGCCACCTTTATTGCTCATATTCAATAAAAACCTTACAACTTAATTATCTAGATACAAATGCTGATATTTCTATAAAGCAAAATTTTACATTGAAAAATACTTTCATTTAAATATTTCAGTTAAAGAGGCAACTATTATTTAATATTTAAATAAATGACACTTATCTTTGGATGCAGCTGTCTTGACTAATACACGAGTGCGTAAAATGTATCATTAATTAATATAATATTAGAGGAATGTTGTCAATAGCATTTATTCTTTGGGCCCCTTTTATTAACATTCATTCTGCTCGTCATCTCAATATCTTTATACAGTACAAACGATTACTACTGCAATACTGGTATACATTTCATTTTTAATCTATACACTCAGTACAATTAGATCTAAATCTAAAATAATAAATACTAGAATTCTGCTACATCTAATGTCGTTTATTTAACACAAGCCTCACACATCATTTCCAATCAATCGTTTCACCAGTCGCAACATCTTAAAGTAATATTTACAGTTTAAAAAAATGAAACATTAATCTTCTAATTTTATACTTATATAATGCATTTGTTATGATGGATTTTTATTACCCCTAAACGACAAATGCGCTTTATTCCGTCGTCTAAATAAACTCTTATACGCTTTTCTGTACTCGTTTGACATAACTACGTAAATTACAGGGTTGATGCTTGACGATAAATATAATAGAAGGTATGCAGCGATATTCAACGCTGGGTTCGGCGTTATTTCATTTATAACTTTAGTAATAGTTATGGGCAGGTGACACAAACAGAATGATATCATTATCGCCATTATCATAGTCCCCAGCCTCCTATCTTTTCGTGTTGGCAAAGATAATTTAAGAAGTGCCATAGACTTTCGTAAGGCAGTTCTTCGTAGTCTTGAGGGCTCCTGTTTAGTATCATCAAAATGCCGGACACTTTCATTTCTCGTTTCTAATTTAAATGTAGCATTGCGGTGTAGTTTAGGACTTTCATTCAAATTATTAATAATTCGTTCGTTGTTACTACTGCTTAAATCAGCTGTTACTCGGGCCGACATCGATGTTGATGTGTCTGTTGATGACAAATCGTCTGCAGTTGGCACTCGCTGTGGAGTATTCAAAGATTTCTTTGTTGCCTTCCTAACAATAAAAAATATCCGAGTATAGCAAAATATGATCGCTAAACATGGTAACGTAAATGCCGTGAGAAATAGAACTTTCTTTGGAGATCTTTGTTTTTCATCGAGAAGTATTGAACACGAACCAATTTTCCAGTCGAGTCCAAACCTACCCCATTTTTGTAAAACCGTTGGAATCATAATTCCAAACGATAGCAACCATATGAAGATTAGCATTATTGCGATGTTCCGTGTCTTGTAAAGCCTGTCGATGAAGAAATATATAATATGAATGTTTTCATTATACATATATATATTTTTTTATGATCTTTAATTTTTACGATTTTTATACATTTTAATTTAATCTATTCTTAAAGGGATTTATAGTGTATATATTTTTATAGGTCTACCTGTGACCATCGAGTAGTATAACGTACTCGAAACGTCAGATGTCAAAAATGTATTTTCGAATATCAAAATATACGCGAATTATTCCTTTCATTTAAAATATCTTTAAAATAATTAATTTTTTTACTACACATTTACAGACAGATAGTTCGGATGAAATCAAATTGTATAAAAATCTACGCCCTCTAGATACATTCTTAGTTTACCATATTTTTTAACTTATCACTATGTAAAATAATATAAGTACTTTAATATTATATAACTTTATACTTAACAATACAACTTACTTGGGATATAGTCTGGGATGAGCTATCATAACATATCGGTTGACCGTTATAGCTAAAACGGTGAATAGAGAAGCTGCGACTAGGGCATATCGAGCCAACGGGAACATCCGGCACAAGGTCCCTCCATGGATCCAGGATCGATGCAAGAAAGTAGACGCCGCAAGTGGCAGATTGAAACAGCAGAACAGCAGATCCGAAAAGGATAAGCCCATTATAAATATGGCTGTCGCGTTGCGAACCTGGATGTAAAATACATAAATTAATTTGGTTTCTTTTTCGTTTTTTTCCGGATTTCAGTAGTGAGAAAATTTACAACATACACATATATTATATGGAAAAAGGTAATTTAATCAAAGCAAAGGATGGGTGAAACGAAATTACAAAATTTAACACGACTATAAATTTAATTCATATATTAATAGTAAAATTTAATATCATATACGATATTTTTATTGAAGCTCGCCTACAAATACCTTTAGAAGTGACTTAATATATATGACATTTTATGAGCTGAACAGAACATTTTATGACATGAACAGAGCTTACAGTTATAAATATTTTATATGTGTTTTGCTTAAGTATTTGTCCATCGTGTTTACAATATCTGCAAAACTGTATTTAAACTGAGTTATATTCTTATCTAAGAATATCATTACATTTGCCATGGTTAGTATCTACTAACCATGGCAAATGTACAATGCAAACTAAGTAACAAAGGACCGTGCTGTTTTTTTTCTTTTGTGTATGTCTGCTGTAAAGAATTTTATCTATTTATCAATATACCTATTGGATGAAACCTTTTATTAAATAATGCATTTATTGTACGCTCGTTCGTAATTATACCTGGATATTTTATAAATTAATAAATAACTTTCCTGTTAAAGGAAGAAAAGTGCTTTGAACAAAAAAAGTTCGTTTTATATTAATAAAACAATAGACAATATATAATATCGATATAAAATCTTAGTATTAAAAGAAAAATAAATGAAGAGGGTAAAAGAGTGAAGAATCGTTAAGTTCCGCAACTCAATACGCAATGTCTCGAATTCGGCGTAAAGAGGCGTACGGAATGTTTGACACTAAGTATGTCTACCCTGCTATGCGAGATAAACGCGTGAAGGTAAAAAAAATATAAAGAACAAAAGTATGGAAATTGTTTTATTATACGCATACAATATACATCTACGTATC
This sequence comes from Dryadula phaetusa, assembly GCA_032432895.1. Taxonomy (NCBI): domain Eukaryota; kingdom Metazoa; phylum Arthropoda; class Insecta; order Lepidoptera; family Nymphalidae; genus Dryadula; species Dryadula phaetusa. The sequence goes on along the minus strand of JAOYRS010000016.1, from coordinate 4,653,239 downwards.
TTTCTAAATAAATAATATCTATGTAACTGCTAATGTAATAAATTCTCTTAAAGGCACTCTTTTACGTCGAAATATAAAACAGGTTTAGGTCATAATATAAACATAAATTATAAGAAAAATCATGATTCACACGTTTTTAAACAATATGGCATACAAATCCTTGGAATGGTTACAGGCAATCTTTTATATTCTTTTACATTATATCCTTATGATGCGAGTGGTATACAAAAAAAATATTTATATTCGAAAGTTTTGCTTCCTTTCAAATAAACTTTTTCATACAAAACATTTTGATGGCTTACCTGTCCCTACGCCTCTTTCGACCCGTCATTTACTTTTCTTTATGAAAGCAGCTGTGGAAAATCTATATAAAATATTGTGACAAAAGTCCGTTAAAATGCGATTGTAATCTGTTATCTGTATTCAGTGTTATATCACAAGTAATTTCCGAGTATGTCAGTTAAAGATAAGATAAGCATTACTTCCTTTCCTATGGGTCGCGATTTATTACTTACTACATATATGTTATTTGAAATTATTCTATTATGCTAGAAAAAAAAATTATAAAACGATTTTATATTTTAAAACAATTTATTAAATTGTTTATTAGTACTCGAAGAGAGCTTTTATCAGTAATTGCTTTTTGATCATGTTTTATTTGTTTTTTGACATTTATGACAGATAACATAAATAATACGTAATAGGTACCAAAAAGTGAATTTGCTAATTATGTTTAATTAACATTTTATCTTTTTGCATGGATGTAAATTAGGAGAATTTTCGAAAAAGAATTGGTAAAATATTTCGTGTTAAAAATAGCCTGAAGTGTTCTATTTTTATAAATTTAATAAATTTGAAGTTCTGAGAGAAACATTTGAATATAATGATTACAATAATAAAACTAACTAACTTTTAAATATAGAAGAAGGACAAGCTTTTATCGAAACATGTTGTAAAGAAATAGTTATCGAATCATTCATGGAAAGCTCTTATATATCAAAAGTGTCACAATATTGTGATAAATTGTTAGTGGACGCCATTGTATAAATATTCGAATGGATTTATGATATTTTTTGTTATGTACTATCCATTATATTTTAATGAAATAAAAAGGAAATTTAAGTATTTCTACAGGCTTTATCCCGCATAGCAGAGTAGTCAGAAACAAACTAGTCTTGACAGTTTTGGCCCAAAATTGAGACATTGCGTGTGAGTGCTAAACGCAATACACGATGGCCTTATCAATCTAGTAAGTTTAGAGGAGTCTATATAATTGTAAATTTTGCCAATCATCATATTTAAAAGTTGTTGAAATTCAGCTTTGACGTTATTGTGGGTGGAACAAAATCTGTTTACATCCATATTCATTAAGGAGTAAATATAAGTTATACCTACTCGTATATGGGAACGACGAAAGATAACATTTTAGAACCTAAAAAGTCAAAGTATGCTGGTACTTCTACATAAATATACAATTTTTCTCATTAAATTAGTACTAATTTTAAGGGTTTTTTTTAGCTTCACGCTTTTATCCCGCATAGAATGGTAGACAAAAAGTAACTAGTGTTAAGACACTCCGTACTTCGTTTTCCGCTGAATTCGAGACATTGCTTGTTGAGTGGTGAAATTCAATGCCGCACTTCGTCTTGCCAGAGCGAGGAAGTAAACTTAATTTAAATATAATCACTCTTTCGAGTGGAGATCGAACCCACAATCGATCACGTTTTCAGTCAGACGCTGTCAAACTGCGCCACGACCAGCCTCACGTGGTAACAGAAATAATAAATTTATAAATTTTTATAGTCTATTTATTCCGTTCTCTACTTCATCTTTTATCTTAGTTCACTATTGTTCGAAAACAAAGTCATTAATGTCAGTTTAATGATATTATTAGAGCCAACTAGAGTTATAAAAGAAATCATTAGTTGCCAAATACACTGTAACTAACTAAAGTTCTTCTTATTAATATTATCGTGTAAATATAGGAAATACTTAGTTCTTTTAAAATACGTGACAAAATAAATGATATTTTATTAAATCAACCTATTTAACTGTATAACGATACAATAAGGATATTTTGTTAATAATTATCCTCATTAATATTGTATCTTGTATTGTTTAACATTTTAAGCCGCAGTAATATGCATGATAGGGCAAGTATTTAACATAAAGTATAAAGAATATTAAAACCGCAATCATCAATATGCTAAAAAATTAAATGCAAGTGTTCTTTTTTCTTTGGATTTTTCTACGTTTTATCCAAATAGCAAGGTAGACCTAGTAGTGTCAAGATAGTCTGTACTCCGTTTTCCACAGAATTCGAGAGATTGCATGTTGTGTGGTGGAACTCAACACCGCGCTTTTTCTAGTCCTATTGAAGCCACTTCACCATAAGCGGTTATGCTATTTAACTATTAGATAAAACGCAGTGTTGAGTTCCGTCACACATTTAAATAAAATGTTGTGGCTTCCATAACAAAATTTTATGTAAATGGCAAATAATATGATATATTGTAATTTTTATTCCTAAACATATAACCCTTTGAAAGATTTTAAAGGATGTTCTTAAAACCCATAATAAAGCCTAGAATATTTAGCTACACATTAGGAAACTTGGTATTATAACGCTTCAGTTGAGTAAAGATAAAGAACGTTCTGGAGCACTGAATAGTTTGAAGACGAAGAACTGGAGGCATTTCTTGCATCAATATCCATGTCAGACGCTAGTAGAACTTTTAAAAACATTGCTAGTAGATGCTTAAACAGAAAAAGAAAAGGGTTTCTCCATCGTATTATCACAGGAGATTAAATTTGGTTACACTAAGATAATCCAAAGCGTAAAAAATCATGAAGATTATCCAGTCACGTATCAATATCATCAAAATCGAATATCTACCGTTCGAAGTTTATACGTTGGAGTCGAGCTGTGAAAGAAAAACAGCCCCTATACGAGCAGAGAAACCGACAAAATCATTATGTTACATGACAATGCTCGGCCAAATGTGGAAAAACCAGTCAAAATGTACCTGGAAACGTTTCAAATGGGAAGTTTTAAGCCACCCGCTGTATTCATCGGATATAGCTTCTTCCGATTATTCTTTTTTCGATCAATAGCGCATGATTTGAGCAAACAGCGCTTATATTGTTTCAAAGGAACAAAAATGGATCGATTCGTGGAAAACATCAACAAATGAATCATTTTTTCGACAGAGAATTCGATTACTACTAGAAAGATAGGAATAATTTGAGTAAAATGATGCACAATAATTTGAGTAAAATGACTATTAATCTTTTATTTTTTTTTATTTAAGCAAAAAAAACATTATCAACTTATTCCAGGTACAATCGATTGAGCTCAACTTTCGTATACACGTTTAGCTTGGATGATGTACAGAGTGTATCAGCTTTTCATTTTAAAATAAAAACCTGGATGGAAATAATAGTTCTCTGCATTATTGTCAAAATTACAACTTTATCTAGAAACATTTCTATTTTGCAACGTCATGACTCTATTAAGCTTAGAATACGTGTGAGTAAAGAATCATTAGTTAACAAGCTTTCAAATAATTTTCTTAGCGTATGTTGACAGCTTTGTACGTATGTGCGTCTATTTTCATTTAGCTTGAAAGCACTGAAGGAGACCGTTATTGGAAATGGGATCTCTTGGTTCCAGTTTACTTAACCAATGTAGACAACAATACCTACTCTGAAAACCTTCTAAATTGGCTTTAGATGAATAAATATATATGTTAATTGATATTTATTATTGTTATTACCTAAGGACTAATAATATAACTATATAAATAAGATTATGAGATTGTTTTTATCTGACTATGGCGAAGCCACAAGAGTTTGTTTTGTTATGACCAGTGGCATATGACTATACCGTCCGTTGGTCATCGCTGGTATAATATAGCAATCGCTGTAAAGTAAATTACTTATTTAAAACTTTTTAGAACGTGATTTAGTTGTAGCCCGGTTTTAGTATGTAAATTTATTTTTATCAAATATGAAACTCGTAAGTGTAACATACTAGCATATCAAAGTGACGTAAAAGTATAAAAATAGCTATGGAAAATAAGATGTTAAATGTGTGAAATCTATTTTGCTGAGTGGCGAAACGGCATAGAAAATTGCGTTACCGTCGGGCGCCGAACTCACTTACTTAGATGTTCAAAGCACGTCCTTTTATTAATACGTTACGTGTTCCTTATTGAGTTTTATTGTTTTGTTCCAAAGTCAAATGCGAGTAAAATAATTTCTACAATTTTTATTCTATAAAAATTGCATATATAATTTTTTTATTTATTTATTAGGAAAACATACAGCGTATAGTATATTACTACTTAATTCAATAATAATAATTTAACATTTATGCCAGTTAAGTTTCCACTACTGTTTTAACAGGGAAGTGGACTAATTTTGATCTTACACAAAATATAACTATTTATGACAAAGTAAAATTTTAACATAATATAGTTATGGTTGATTACTAATAAGTATTTTTCACAAGATTATAAAATTTACTTAAAGTATTTTTAAACAGATCATTGTGGTTGTATTTTCTATTATGACTATTACAAGATCTTAGAATAAAAGAATTTTTGAAATAATTAGTTTTACAAATAGGTATTGAAAAAGTATCCTGAGAGCGAGCGCTAAAACGAGGACATTTAAATAAAATCTTACTGAGCAGATATGGAGAATCAATTCAATTATTTAATATTTTGTAAAGAAACATTTAGTCTCTTTGTTCTCTATGTTCTTCAAGTGGCAAAAAGACAGAATCAGGAAAAGTAAATTTGTTTCGCAACCTCCTGATAAATTTGTTTTGTATATTTTCAATTAATTTTGTTACTAAATTGGTTTAATTATTGTTTTTTAAAAAATATACTTTAAAACACGTATTTATTAATTATTGAGTAGGCATATTAAGTGGGATAATAATATAATGATTACGTACGTACTTATGTGTACGTACATATGTGTACGTACATACGTGTAATTTTATATGTAATAATTGATATTATATTTACTAAAACATGTATATATATATATATATATATATATATATATATATATATATATATATATATATAACTATTATGTCACGGTATTCGGTACTCAGTTTAAACTTTACTTAAATAGTAAAATAGAAAATAAACCAAACGTTTGGAAAGAAATTGTATTTACGCTAAGAGACAAATTCACGTCGCCATATTTTCTCTACCAAAACGTCACTAATAACGAATTGTCGTCGTGGCGGATTCACACAATCAGTAAATGATATTTATCTTTTCATACATTATCTATCATACATAATTAGTGATTGAAGATTTCATACATAATTAGTGATTGAAGTAATTAAAACAAAAAGCAATATAATAGAGTAGTTTTCACAGACAAAGTCGCGAGCGGGCTGCGAATTGTGTATAGCACTATAACAATGTTATGTATATTAAAGTATACTATATCAGTAAGTAACTCGTCACTATCCCTTATCGTGTTCACGTCATATATTTAGTCATATTCACCAAGAATTATTACAAAACTTTCTTATAAGAATGACTTATCTCACAAAAGTGGCTTGAATACAGTTTACTTGCGTCATATTATAAACATTACATGTTAGAGAATTGTAAGCGGAAATAATTATACGTTATTTGTTTATCAAACGTTTGCTGTTTCGTGTTTGATTTTCGACAGTTACTTTCACACACTAACACAGACATATATATATATATATATATATATATATATATATATATATATATATATATATATATATATATATTATTTCATATTTTATTTCACAGCAAAACTGACCGGCACAATTTAGTTAAAAATCAGTTTCCTACAGGCATATCCTAACTGAGTCACTCGTGTACAATAATTGCTAAATTTATAAAATAATAAATACTGTTGTATACAATATAAATTATATTTTTTTAAAATTATGTTTTTATTATAAATCATGTTATGTATGATAAATTATGTTTTTTTATTCATTAAATAAATTAACAATACCACTACGTAATTAAAGTTACTTTACAAGGAAAACTAAAATAATTACATTATGAATTGAACACAAAACAATGATCACGTTTGGATTTACCGAGACTATATTTGCGTCATTTATGCTTAATCACTTATTGACCATAAAGCCAAAGACTATTTAACTGTACCAAGGAGGTATATTAAATTCGACTAAGCTATTTGTTTCAATTTTTAATTCATATTTACTTTCGTATTGTAAACACGTTTAGATTTTAAAATAAAAGTTTTTGTTAAGCCCACGTCATCCTGTAACATGTTATTATATTTATATATTTGTAATGTATATATTTATATAAATGCAATATGATTGCGCGTGCCGTATATCATGCACAATAAATAACCTAAAATTATTTCTTTTAAGAAAATTTTAATTTTTATTGATGTCAACGCCGTCGTAATGTAATCACGAGACTGCACGGTTCCTAATTATTGAATTGTTTACGAACAGCTAGTATGGCGATAACTTTATTTGAGTAGTACTTATGGCGTACATTTCATTTTAATTAATATTATAAATTAAATTCTATGTAATAATTTCACTGATAGTGCTAGAGAAATTGTCGTACAATATGAAAGTAAATATTAATTATCAATTTTAATTACATCTTGTTGAACAGAGTTCAGTCTCATCTATTTTAGTATGAGCAATGTATGCTTCTAAAAATATGCTTTATTATTATGAAATAAATCGATTCGGAAAGAATGTAATGACTTTTAAAGTAATTTTTTATGCCGAAACATTGTCAATAATTACTCAATGAAAAATGTATATACTAAAAAATTAAAACAAAGACTTACTTTTTCGTAGCGCGCCAAAGCCACGATTGTTATAATATTTCCAGGTATTCCAATCATCATGAAGATGAAGCAGCAGGCGGTTGCGAATCTCATCAACCCATCCGGGTATCCTCTAAACAAGTTCACTGAAGCCATATCCGAATCGGGAATGAACGCACTATAGTTCACAAACACATCACTATTATTTAGCAAAGTACCCATCTCACTAATCTGCACAAACGTCAAACAGCCACTGTTATTCTACTACAAATGAATGCTTGTTGTAAATATCGTTTATTTTTCTTAGAAATAATTTCCCCTATGACTCAATATTGGCTATTCCATGGGTTTCACCGGATTTATTGTTAGTTCAGTCTTCGACAAAGATATACGTATATACATAAATTCTAATCAATAATATTTTCGACAACACTGAAAACTACTCATGATTATAAATAAACTCATACCACTATGTCTCGTAAGTATATTGTAAAAAAATTATACTACAATTTAATTTCGCGGAATGCAATTAACATTGGTATTGTTACCTTTAAAAAAACTTGCTTGTTCGGTAAATCACTTATCTAAAATTCACTAAGAACATATTCTTATTATATAATACTTAACGCTATTCGTATTCACTTCAATAATTTTAGAAACAACATATTTTTATGAATAATAATTTAACAAATGGGTATGTTCTTTATCTCTTTTACATATGTATCCTTCACATAGCACAATCACGGACGGCTCGCGACTACAACGTATTGTATGTACAAAACATTGACATTCATACAAATAAATACTACTATACAAATGAGTAATGGAGTTTAGGTACGAATGAGTTCAAAGTTCGACTAACATATCACTTTGAAGAGTCCACTAATAACTTCACAGTATTACTCGTGATTAGTTACGGCGGGCGCTTCTCAGAGACGCCGTCGCCGGGCGAACGTCACGCCCTTCTTCTGCACATTAGAAGATTTTTGTACGCCTGCCGGTATTCACTAGACATAACCACATAAATAATGGGATTGATGCAAGTCGTCAAATATATCAGTATGTAACCCGCAATGTTTGCAGCAGGATGAGATGTGAATTCTCGGAACAATTTCGTTAATGTTATCGGTAAATAGCAAACCCAAAATGAAAGCATAATTGCCATTATCATTTTCAAAAGTTTTCTGTCTTTTGGGGTTAGTCTTGGAGGTCTAACTGGAGCAGGAGACCGTCTTAGAGCTACAGCGGCCTGGCGAAGACGTTTTGCAGTGTCACCGCTGTTTGGAGTCCTCGGTTTAGCGTCTAGAGCACATTCATCATCGTGACCGTCAAGTGTATCAACTCCAGATGATGATGATCGCTCTGGTCCTGGTGTTGGAGGACAATGAAGAATAGGCGGGGCAAGTAAAGCCTTTCTTGGAGGTGCAACGTGATTGTATCCATTTTCTGGACCTGGAGATCGTTCCAGCGCAGTGGAAGCGGAACCAACTGCCGAATCTTCTAAACCAGGCCTCGGTCTACCTCGACCAGGTGCTCGAGATCGTCTTGCAGCTTCTCTTACTATACAAAAGATTCGAGCGTAACATATAACTATAGCCAGGCATGGTAGCATAAAGGCTCCAACAAACAAGAATTCCTTTGGTGAACGATGATTGCGATCAGGTAGTATAGAACAAGATCCGATCGAGGGATCCAAGCCAAACCGTCCCCATTTCTCAAGCCATGTTGCTATTAAAGCTCCAAAGGAAAAAGCCCACGTGCTAACCACCATCACAGCTAAATATTGTCTTTTGTAGAGTCTGAAAAAGACAAGTAAAATGAGAAAAAGTTCCTTATAAAAAGTGTTAATAATAATATATATAGTAAATAGTAAAAGAGAATACAGAGATGAATTATAAATTATCCATTCAATATAAATACGGTAAATATTTACACAAAACATAAATGTTTCCGTATTTTATATTTTTTTCTAATAACACTTACTTCGGATAAAGTCTCGGGTGCGAGATCATAACGTATCTGTTAATGGTGATTGCAAGCACTGTGAATAATGATACAGCAACCAATGCGTATCTTGCTAATGGAAACATCCTGCAAAGAGTTCTCCCGTGAGACCAAGATCGTTGCCAGAAAGTTGAAGCAGCCAGCGGCAGGTTGAAACAACAAAAAAGTAGGTCGGAGCAGGAGAGATTCATTATAAACACTGCTGTTGCATTTCGAACCTGTAAAAATAAAATAAATATTATACGTAAGAGGCCATTGTGACACAGTGGAGACTGTATCTGACTTTGAGCGAGTTTGCATCCGACATATAAAAATGATTATATTTAAATCTTTTTTATTAAGTAGGTTCCTTTATCGTCATTTAAAAATCAAAGGATAGGACTGAGATCAAGATCCGAGCTTGAGTTTTCAAGACATCCTCAACTTTCAAAGCCTGTTTTTTTTTACTAATTATATATTATCTTCTAATTTATTCTAGCGATATTATTATTTAAAAATGAGTGACTTTAAATAAATAATATTTAGATAGACTTAAAAAAAAACAATAGGAACATCCAATGGATGACCACGTGAGTCATTAAGCTGTTACGATTGTAAATTTATATTTATTTTCTCCAATATATATTATATCGATGCTCGTTAAAATATTGTTTAGTTTAGTTAAGTATTAACAAGCCAATTAAAAGCCAAAGCACTTAAGTGGTTTTAAATTTCATCTTTATTTGTCACTGAAAATAAATACATATATATTTGAAATATTTGTTAGTTTAGGTGATAAAAAAGGAATCCCGAAATTTTAAAATACACTAATGGATTTTTTTGACTCCTTTTCCTCTATTAAAACCATTTTATGACCATTTTTATTTTATAGAAACGACGCATAGTTAATAATAACAGATTCACTATTAAAAATATATTGTAAATAACAAAATTGCAGACAAGTTCTTTTTATAAAAATAGTTACAGTTTCACTTTAGTAGTAGGTTTATATAGATTAAAATAAAGCACATCGAAAAGCATTATTCTCAACCATTTTTGTAATATATACACGATTTTTTACTAATACTTTAAACTTGAAACATGTGGACAAATCCCAAAAAAACTTTTTAAAGAATTAACCTTAGAAATAACTATATTTTTCTAAGACAAACTATTCAAATGTCTTAGCTTCTATTATAAATATTGTCATAATAAACGTCCGAAAGTGAATGTCTCATTCATAATAATTATATAATAAATGTCAATATATTTTGAGTCAGATAAAGTAACGACGCTCTGCTATCGGCATCCTCGTATTGCTACTATTTATTATAACGACGATGAACATTGACCTAGGGCAAGGAAGAGATATGGTTATAAATAATCTGAATACGTTAGTCAGAACATTATATTATCTGTATCATAAAAAAGCTGTAAAATTTAAAATACAACTAATTTATCATTTTCTTTATTAACTTGCTTTATATTTATTTTAAATGTTATCAATTCTCCGAATAGAGATGGAACCGACAACTATCATGTTTACTCAAATATCAGACTGCGCAAGCATGAAATATTTTGTTAGTTACATTATATGTATATAAATAAAATATTTTGTCCTAAAATCCTAACAGATCAACGCACAGTCTAATCAGCTTATAATAAAGAAGTATTGCTTTGAGGGTGTGTTCGAAATTCTACCATCAAGGAGGTTATATTATATAAGACTACGATATTCTTTAGTCGAATCTATGTAAAATTTACGCAAAAATTGTTTAATAGAATTGATGAAAGACGCGATAACGGGATTTACAAGAGGTAGTAATTAATCGGGCTATTTGCATCGAAGTTGATATCAATTCTCGCTAGTGCTTTTGGGTTAAATCATATTTTATTTTAACACATTCAATAAATAAAGTCAATTTGATTTAATTAAAACAAGTCAAACTCTCATAAAAATTTTGTATTTATAATAAAATAAAAACGTGAAAAAAGTGTGTCTGTACAATGAAGATATACAGTTAAGTGTGTTGAAAAAACAATAATGGTAGAGTATAGTCTATTGACATTGAAATTCAGAACATCTGATAAAAAAACCAACAGTTTATATCATATAAGAAAACACCAATATAGAAAAAATTTAGCACAATGGCTATTATCTGTTGACTTATAAAAATATGTAATTTTTGATGATAATTGAAAATTATTGGAAATTTCGTTCATACTATTGTAAATGTCGTAGTTGTGGCCTTAATCTTCACTCAGGTAGGTAATGTTTATTTTTAAATGGTCTTTATTGTAAATAGAGGATATATGGCAAGGAAGCTCTGGGCATCTAATAAATAATAAACATATTAAATAAAAACAAAATATAATGAATATTCTACTTTTATAATATTACCACGAAATTGTATATTGTTTCAAAAAATATTCTATAACGAGTGTTTATGTAAATGTTGTGTTTTCAATGGATTGTTTAATTGACAGTGGTTGATTTCCGATTAGTTTAAGTACGAAATTTAAATATTTTAAGTAAAATTTGAAATATTTTACTACACCAGTATAAAGTACGCTAATTTATCGGTTACAGGAGCTAAAAAACTACTCAGTAGGATTTTGACTTTTTCTGTAAGTTTGTACGTTTATTACGCAAAAGCTTCCGTTTAGAAATGGTACTCGATGCACCTTTTATATTTTATGTACTGATAAGTACTGAATATGTACGGTTTGTATATTATTATAATCACATATTTAGTTATGATCTAAGGGAGAACGCGAGTGGACAAAATAAAGAAATAAGTATAGTCGTGTAGCTCTTAGAGTCGAAGCTGCGAGCTGGTCGCTAAATTATACAAAACATCGTATGAAAATTAAAGTGTTATCAAAGTAAAGAACAACAAGATATGAATTTGAAAAAAACGAATGCATTTAATTTCCCCTAAGTATAGTACACTTTTTAAATATTTATTATTTTATTTATATTTGAGTAATTAGTTTAAATTTTTTTTAAAAATATATATACTAAATATGTTTCATAAAAGGAGTTCTGAAAATTTGTAGTGAAACGCTAAATATTTCTTACGATACATGCTTTCACAGTTCCCTCGAGGAATTCATTTATAACTTGTTAGCTGAAGTGTACTTAGCTCGCAGTTCAGTGAAATAAAGTTAATGCCTTTAAATAATAGCGTACTACTTATTTTGTATTGTTATTATTGCAGTACATTCTTATTCCCGCCTTTTCTTACATATCCACGTTGGCAGGTTGACTGAAAGAAATATCTCTCGGAGACAAGACCTTTTAAGAACTTTTTGTCTGTTTCGTCGTCGTCATTTTTTTCTTTTGTGTATGCAATAAAGACATTTTCTGGAGGCCAGTCGTGGCGCCATCACTGTATGGGACATCCATTCACTGTAAACGTGATCGGTTCGATTTCCACTCGGGGGAATAATTCATTTCCTGGATAATAATTATTTATTCGTTTCCTGGTAAGGTAAAGCGCGGCATTAAGTTACCACTAAACCTACGTTTTCTTGAATTTGTTTTTACTGACATTCTGCATTTTGTTAAATATAAAGAAAATCTGGTAATAAGTTAGTCAAGTCAAGCCTGACTCCAAAAAAAGGAAATTTTGAAAAAATGTCATGACTCCAAAAATAACATCATTAAATTGAGATAAATATAATGATTTAGTACGAATGAAACGAGTATATGCATTAAAACAAAATTAAATGAAAATAAATATAGAAGAACACACATATGTGAAAACGTAAATAACTGGTGTTTATTGACGCGTAGTTGAAATTATGTCTCGTCGTAACGTGTGTAACATCTTACTGACTATAGAATTTCATTGAGGTGGAAGTCGTTATCGACGTTAAAAACACTTTTACCTTATCATTATACGTACTATAATATTAACAACAATGGAGTAAAATGTAAAACTTATTCTGAAATTCTGCCGTAAAAGGAGATATATTTCTTCTTCTGGTGTAAATACTAGGTTTTCGATGGCGACTTTTCTGTGCCCAAACTGCCTGACTACTGTGCTATGCGGTATAAAACGTTTAGATAAATTAATTCAATAGTTCATGTATATCAAAAATACAAGGAAATCTCTAACATCCTATTCTAAATGTCTATTATTACAAATGTAAATATTTATTAAGTTTTAAAGTTTATTTTGATGAAATCCTCCATATTGTTTTAAAACTAGGATCTCTCGGCCTACACTGCAAATAAATTGAAAACGCGTAACGCGTAGCGCTTTTGTAGTTTATATTGCATTAAAATTCGTATATCCAGATAATGAATAGATAGTACGATACAATATTGGATTACACTCTCTTTGTGCTTTAATGAAATTGTAATGAAATAATATATAAGATGCGCATTAAACTAGATTATTTAGTTATAAAGTGATTACTATAATAGATCTCGTTTATAGTGTTTACAGATAATACATTCAATTACTTTAATATTTTGATCTTCAGAATCTATTAAAATTAATTACTAAAATTGACGTATTTGAGTAATATGAACTATAGTTATATATAATTTATTAATTTTATAAAAACAGCATTAGTAATAATATTTATTGTATATAAAATTAATAAACTTGAAAATTTTAAATTATGTTTTAGTCACTTTTTAAAAAAATATAAAGGAAAAATAAATAACAAGAATTTTCAAACATTTAAGGAACAGAACTGAATTAAAAAATAGTCATTTTTTTAAGGAACCAATTAAACTTTATCAAAAGATTTTAAGATGAAACGTGTGGTAAGGAGCGCACAATGCTATTTCAGTCTCAATGGTATTTTAAATTACTTTTCTTCAGCTTTGGTAGTGTTAATTAAAATTACATTTCTCCCTAAAAATCGAAAAATCTATCGAAAAATGCTTGCAAAGGGGCGGAACTGAACGCCACACATTGCCTTAGCAGAGCAATAAAACGAATCGTGCTTACAGTCAGCATCTTCCCACTGTAAGATTGCTCATATAATTACATATTTTATAAATTTTTATGAATTCTATTTGAAGCAACAATTTTTTTTTCAAAATATAAAGGTATTTAACAGTTAACGGCTAAACTATCAGATAATGTTTAAATGTCAATAGTATGTGTTAAAAAATTGCGCATAATACTCGTATGTCAGTCATTTCTATTATAGTTGCTCTGGTTTAATCATTTCTTTTGTTATCTTTTTGATAAAATATTTTTTAAGTAATACTGAGTTGTTTTTAACGCCATATCTTTGATGTGACGGACAATTGTGAAATGTTTATTTTATAGTATTTTAAGTGTTGACATTTTAAAAGATTAATTATTATTAAAAAAATTTATAATGTTGATTTTGAATTTAAACTGCTGATGTCCAGTGTTTTTACTTCAAGGTCGTCCTCAGATTTGATGATTTATATTTCTTGAATCTGATTTTAACATTTATCTAGTTCTTTATTTTTGTTGTTTTTGCACATACATTGATTTTATATAGCGTGGTGCGCGTTTCAATGCCAATTCTTTTGATGTGTTGATAAAAATTTTAAAATTATGAAAATCTTCAAATAAAAATTTTTGCTTTTAAAAAAGAAAAAAAAATGTTTTTTGACAAGTATAGTCAGTAAAATATTTTAAGAACTCATGTGTTTCAAATTATATTGTGCACCTTTGTGAATTTAAATAAATTTCATGACATAAAATCCACAAATAAATCAATTTAAAAATATTATATTTAAGTGATTAATTTATTTTTTTGAATGACCAATTTTCATATGTCGATATAAATAAGAAAAATGAAATGAATAAGTTTAGATTTTGTCCTTAAAGTTTAGTTATGCATACTCAATATGGGTCGTTCGATAACCCAAATAATCCTATTATGGTTTATATGATAAAATAAAGTTACAAAAAGCATTTGAACAAAAATATACTTAAAATATTGTATATAAACTAAATATGAGCTTAATGATCATTTATTAAAACAAAACTATTAAAATAGAACCTAATTGTAATTTCAGAATGATATCTTTGACACAAATATATTTGTATTCTATAAAAAATATGATTAAGTTATACAAAATGAAATTATTACTATTAATTATTATAAAAAACCATCTTACCTTTTTACACCTGGCCAAAGCAACTATTGTAATTAAGTTCCCAGGAATGCCCACAAGCATAAACAAGACGCAGCAAACTGACGCGAACCGCAGCAGAGCTTCCGGATAGTCCTTAAATAGTTCAACACCTGCAAGCTCTTCATCAGTATTGTACGTATCCAAGCCGACGCTCCAATTGTGACCGTCTATTTCGCTGGCCAACGTACTCTTCGGTATACTCGGTAACAGATCACCCATTTTAAATAATCACTCATTATTCGCTATAGCATAGTCTAACGGTTAGGTCGGGATGCTAGCGGGCTCCGTCCACGACTGATAAGTCCAGAAGTTACAGCGAAGAGGGTGCGATAAGGCATTTTGCCGGCTATCAGCCACAGCTGGCCAGGAAGCGAGCGTATCTACCAGCCGACTCTACGATGACCTGCGATAAAACAATTTGTATTACTTCTACTAATTGTTACAGCAAATATTGTGAACTGGGGGACGAGATAAAGCGATGTGATTTTGTTGATAGGTATTTTAGTGACGCTCAAGATACGAATTATCTGTGTAATTTATGCCACAATATACCTATTGAATTTGTAATTTTATGCCGCGCTATGTCTTACCAAAGCGTGGAAATAAAAATAATCATTCCTCTGAGAATCGAACTCACAACGATCGCGTTTACAGTCTTGCACTGTACCAATGCACCTCTAATTAATAATTGAGCAAAATGAAGTTATCCATAAGATAAGCATTAACATACAGTTATGAATTGGACATATGTTTAATTCATAATGTAAGTACTGAAGAAATTTGATATTCTTCAAAATGGATGAAATAAAAAAAACGCTTTGAGAACATGGTAGGAGACTTGAAAATTACATTATTTATTTCACAAAATAATTGTAATTATACATAATTATATATATATATTTTTTAATTTTTTTATCTTAATTCTTGTAACGAAAGCTTTTTAATACAAAAAAAAACTTTTCGGCGAAACGAAGAGAAATTTCAATTGAGAAATTCTTGGCGTGTCTTGGCAGAGCGTGTCACGGAAACGTCTAGGTACAAATAGTTATGTAACAGACCCGCCGTTTCCGTATTTAATAAGTTTATGTCAACTTCCGGCATGTGTTTAGCTTAAATACCTAGGTTATCAACCTTTAGCATAGATTCTAATTTTAAGTTTTATGGATTACGGCCTATATAAGAATTATTGTGTAAGTAATGATGATATCATAAAAATATATACGAGCCTTATGTAAGTAAAATATTCGTAATAATCTTATGATCTTCAGTAGTAATTTGTGAAGGGACTAATAATTTCCGCCGGTCTATACTTATTGAAATAATCTAATTTTACCATTTTATACGCTTTATAATTGAGTAAAATTTACTATAGCACTTAAAAATATCTAAATTTAAGTAAATTAATACTTAAATTTAGGTATCTTCCAAGCATTGATGATATATAGTAAACTATGGGGTTTATTGGCTTGCACGATGGCAGGCTGTGGTTTTGATGAAAATCTAGAATCTAGAGCTCACCTAGACCAGTTTGGCTTTAAGACTGATCTAATCATAAGGACAAGATAGTTTTTTCCTTTAGTTTTGTATACAATGTTTACATTGTAGTATAAATTATAATAGTTCAGCATACTTTGTTAGTACGTAGTACATTATTATTATGGGAGGTAAGCAGTAAGATTCTCGTGCCATAAGCTTCTTTTCTTCAACGTTTGCTTAAGTAACGTTTGTCATTAGCCAATTAAAGAAAATAATCATATTATTATATTAATTTTCAATATTCTTAGCCTTCAAGATCGGATAATTTCAATTAATGATAATATTATAAATATTGTTCGAAAAAGATTAGCGTCATAAGCGTAAAGTTGCTAATTATGGAAAAAAGATGTATTTCAGATAATTTTTATTATAGTGTAGTATTCCATTCCTTAAAAAGCATTTAGCTGTGAAAAAGAAAATATTATACAATTCTATCTAATGTCAATATATTCGGTGAATCTAAACAATAAATTGAGAAAAAAAAATTAAAATATTTTTTATAATTTTCCTTCATCTTAATATATCAATACAATTGTTTGATTAATATATATTGTCCAAATTATTATTAACTATTAGTAAACTTAAATGTGTTGAAGAAAAATAGTCTCTGAAAACTCTGAACTTAGCATCATGTTTTAAGAGAAACACTGTAACGTTAACGTTAATCAAGTAATCAGAGGCCCACAGTTTGCCTAATTAAATGTCAAGCCAGTATTTACACGCACTGTTTGAGCTAATGACGAAATTGGGTACAACTAAATTGAAAAGTAAGTGCTCTATTAAATTCGTCGGCAAAATTCAATATCCTTATCATTTTTTTTGTGCAATGACTGTGAATAAAACTAACAGAAGTAAAGAATGTTTTATTATCTTATTATTTTTGGTTAATAATTATTTTTAAAAATACAAAAATAATGACGTATGTGTTTGAAAAAAAATTATATATGTGCTCTTTTAAGCATTAAGAGAGTACATGAATCCAACTCACGAGTATTGCTAAAAATTATAGTAAAAATTTCATGTTTCACACTTTGCCCTTTTAGAATTTCCTCGACTTTTTTGTTAGTTTAATTAATTTAACTATTTTGTAATTTTTCTTATTCTTTCTACGTTTAATTTGATTACAAACATTTATGTATTCATTTGCAGTAGCGGAGAATGCTTAGTTAAGTAGAATTTCGTAATCGAATCTCATTTCACGCAACGTGCGTCCGTGACCTTAATATCTTTAGTACTAATAGGCTTTGGCTTTAAATATCAAAATTACAATGGAAATACAAGTCTTAATATAGATCAAATTGAAAATGACACAACAAAATAAAAAAATGGAAAAAGGGTGTCTTGACTATTGTCAAAATGGGCTATTGCCCATCTCTGTTAATCCTGCATTGCGAAAGAGAAGTCAAAATATCGTATATTAAACAGTATTTACAATTAAGATCAAGATAGATTAGCAGCCAGACAGCTAAAATTCTCAGTAGTATTATGTGTCAGCTTTAACTTTTTAAATTTTTTTTTTGTTTTACACTTTGTAGACGTAGTGTTAAGACACTCCGTTGTCTGCTTTCCATCCTGAATCGACACATTGTGCGTTGAGAGGGACTCGACGCCAGTTTGTTTTTCTTAGTTGCTTGAAGATTTTATACCGCATTACACGATAGCCAGGATGTACCTAGTGTCAAGACTTGTCATTGCGTGATGAGTGGTGAAATTTAACGCTGCAATTTTTCTTACCAGATGGAGGAAATGAATATATTTTAAAATAATTACTCCCCCGAGGAAGAATCGAACCAATAACCGGTCGCGTTTATAGTCAGACGGTGTCCCACTGCACTACGATCGGCTTTTTACCTTTACAGTACTTATTGAAATTTCAAATTTATTTTACACAGTTACAACAGCTATATGTGCTGAGTAAACAACGCACACTATATAAGAATAACTAAAGAATACGCTGAATTTATAATTTCTTATGTTGTACATTTACAGAAAACCTTGTGTATGTAATGCAGCTATAAAAGATTTATTTTTAATATCTATATAAGTAAGCACGCTGTATTATTAAAACAAGCTCTTGTTTTAAAAAAAGAAAAAAAAATGATAGTCTTTTGATTTTGAAGATTGAAATTCTTACTCTATTAATAAATCTGTTGATAATAAAGTAAATGACAGTAAGTAGTCTTTAGGTAAATGTTACTTTTAGAGTTGCGTTTTCAGCCCATAAATATTATTTTAAAAAATCAATAGCCACCTAATTTCATTGTCTTGAACAATTTATTTTACAATTTTTCTATCAATTTTTTGATTTACCTAAACATTTGAAGCGAAAATGATAGTTAAAGCTTGGATCTAATGGAACTTTTGTTAAGCTCTTATTAAGGGCACCGGCGTGGTTTTATAAACTTTAATATTGTTTATACTTTTACTTTATTTAATAATAAAATGTATAAAATATTTTCTTAGAAGATGAAAATAGTAACTCAAGTTGATTAAATATTTAACAAAAATAATAAACAAAAGCTGCTGTTCAAGCAAAAGCTCTTTAAAACTTTTATTACATTTATAGTTTCAATTACTTATTTTCAAATGTAATTCGAGAGTTTATTATTAATATGTCCAAATATGCATTTTATAAAAGTCATAAAGTAACTAGTAAAAGATAACCATAATTGAAATAAAAATATGTACCGCATAGGGTGTGAAAGTAATGGTCTAAGCCTGAATGCGAGTAAAATTATGATTCTAATATTTAAAAGGGATAAAGAAAGAACGGAATGTAAGATTAGGGTAGACAGAAAGATGTAAAATAAATGAGAAGTATATTTATTAGAGATGAAAGATACAAAATGGATGTGGAAACATGTACGAAAAGGAAGTACGAGAGGTCGGGGGAGACTTCGGTTGAACTTCGAAAACAAAGTATCAAAGCTTACGTTAACAGCATGAGGATCCCCCAAAGGGCATGTACGAAGAGGATAATGACTGTGGACGAGGCGAAAGAGGTATGTAGCGTTT
The DNA here is from genome assembly GCA_032432895.1 of Dryadula phaetusa. Classification (NCBI taxonomy): domain Eukaryota; kingdom Metazoa; phylum Arthropoda; class Insecta; order Lepidoptera; family Nymphalidae; genus Dryadula; species Dryadula phaetusa. The sequence goes on along the minus strand of JAOYRS010000016.1, from coordinate 4,633,729 downwards.
GGTTACCGTAACAATACTTGATAGTTTTATTCGTTTATCAAATCGGACCATGGAATTACACATGTATAATACTAATTTTTCTTGAGTGGGATTCTAATCAATGAATTTAAAATTAATATTTATTAGATTCATTATAGAAAATCGCTAAAGAAAGATAAAATAATGCCTTTAGTTTATAATTTGAGGTGCATGAATTAATCCTCACAAGGAAATAAATGTCAATTATTTGTCAATTCGCTGTTAAGGCAATCTCAGAGTATTTTAGCAATTACTGGCAACAGCTCGATAGAGACGTCGAATGTCGGACCTTGATATTAAAGTACATATACTTGCGTGTGTTATAAAAATTAAAACTACAAAAAACATTTTCTTATTAAAATATTACATAAATTTTTAATTTTATAATGTTAAGCGAAATCGTGATAACGATAAGGTTAAATGTTGAGTTAAAATTAATAGTTAAAATAATTGTGTAGAGTGGTCTAGTTCTTTTAGCACAAGTATATAAATTCTATTGCAAAGTTATAAACGTTTTAATTTCCTTTTTCTATGTGGATATAAAAAAGCTCATATCAACTTTTGCATTGCAAACTATTCCCGTCCCTTATTTTACGACGATCGGTTGATGCGTTGAAGCGTTAAAACGTGAAAATATATTACACTGTCGTTATACATATACTGGTATACTGAACTTATACGAATAGAAGGTAAGAAATAAATTTAAATACATTTATGTTTCTTATGTTAATTATTATAGTATTAGAGGTCGTGTGGCGTACTGAGACAATGTTTCATTGTAAATGCAATCGGTTGTGGATTCTATTCTCACTCTGGGGAATAATTGCCTATAAAATTAATTTCGTTTCCTCGATCTGGTAACACAACGAGAGTCACTCATTGAGTTCCGCCAATCAGCACGCAATGTCTCGAATTCTATCTGTCTACCATGTTATGTGAAATAAAAGCGTGAAGGAAAAATATATGTTATAAAAGAAGTACATTTACATGACTAATATTTATTTAAATATGCTTGGTAATGTAGTTTAGCCAATATGAGCAGGTCAATTAGAAACTTAAAGCCGATTGTAAGAGAGTTTTTGGTGTATAAGCAAGTTCACTACACAAGATTTTACAAGATTTTAAGGTTTTACAACGACTATATAATATTGTATTAAATATTGTTTCATTTCTGCTTTTTTCACAATAAATTTTTAAATAAAGATTTGTTTATTATTTTACGAATAATATTTACTTCAAGCTTTAATTAATTAATTAGTACTTTTCATTACATGGTCTGCCGATTTATTCCATTAAGCCTTCTAACCAAACCAAAAATTCGTAAGCGCCAATTTGTTTTTATCGTATAGCCGAAGCTCTTATAATGAAATTAGGTTTTAGTTAAAATTTCAATTGATAATACAAAGGCGTTTAATGTTAAATACTAATACTGAAGTTGAGGTTAGAATAAAAAGTTTCTATTTTTTGGGTAATAATCACACGTACTATTATAAAGTAGCTTCACGCTTCTTTGGCGTAGCAGTGTACTGATAAGGAACTCATATAGATAGATAGATAGATATAAAAATATACTCTGAAGACTGTTTCCCAGTCTCGCCTGAATTTTCGATATATTGCATGTTGAGTGAGAGAAACATTTATATTTTTTTTAGCGTCACGCTTTTATCCCGCATAGCAGGGTAGACAGAAAGTACCTAGTGTCAAGACACTCTGTACTTCGCTTTTCACCGAATTCAAGACATTGCGTGTTGAGTGGCAGAACCCAACGCCGCTCTTAGTCTTTACCAGAGCAGACAAGTAAAAGTAATTTAAATGTAATCACTCTTCCGAGTGGGGATCGAACCCACAACCGATCGCTCTCCCACTGAGCAAAGACCGGCCTCAACATTTATATCATATAACGTAAATTTATCTTATGAGTGCGAAAAAGGTAGCTTTGTATATAATTATTGTTATTTAGACGAGAAATATCGAATTATTAAATGTCACCACGATTGTATTTTTTTTTATGATGTTATAATGGCGTAATGGTATGGTGATTACCATACCATTACGCCATTATATGCCATGGTGCAGTGGGACAGGGGCTAACTGTAATCGCTATCGGTTGTGGGTTCGATCTCCAATCGGGGTAGTGTTGATTTAAAATTATTTTCCCATTCTCGCTCTGGTAAGTCAAAGTGCGGCGTTGAGTTCCACCACTCAACACGCAATGTTTCGAATTTGGAGCTCGGCACTCCATGTACACTCGCTTTATAACTGAAGTTTTCTCAAAGGTACCTAAAAGCTGAAATGAGATCCGAGTTTATATGAAAAAATCATTTCAACTGCATAGCAAGCTGGACCGGAATGCCCCTGATAGAAGCATTAATGTTTCCTTTTTCTTAAATATGCGACGTCGAAAACATGTTGGACCATTCCTAACTATTTTATTTTTATTTTTTTTATTTTGCTGCATTTTCCATACTAAGCAAAGTGACTTTTTTCTTTGAATATGATTAAACGCTGTTGGCTCTGTTGATTTTTACAGCGACACCTAGGGAATGGATGTTTTGCTGATGTTCCCTATGGGACTCAAACCTCGACTTTGGGACTGGCAAGTCACTTTGACATATGATTCTATTTTTAAGAGACATTGCGTGATCAGGGGTTAATTCTTATAAGTTAAATCTTATACACGAAGAATAATGTATACAAGTATTACTATAGCGCCACGTCAGGTATCTTAAACAACTACTATGTAATGTCTCTAATAAATGTGGACATTGGAAAATTGACGTATATTTTAATATATGTTCTCCTTCTTAAAGCTCAAGATATGATATATGTATGTATATGTGCATTCTCATGCACCCATTATTGCATTCCATAATAATAAAAATTTCATAGAATAAAGAAACAAGTAAAACAAAGAAGCGATGCCAAGGAAAAATACCTTCATAGAAGCGATTTTTCCTTGATCATACTTGGACAATGAATTTTTATTGAAATAAGAATGTAATAGCTTGTAAGTGATTGCTATAGTTGCTTACGTACATATTTAATAAACATCTTTTACGTAGAATTTACGTAATAAGCAAAAGGAAGCGGGCTACGAGGGCTAAATGTAACTGCCACTTACAATTAAGCGAGAAAAAGGCCTGGGGTGTTAAGTAGAGCCTAAATTTGCAACATTGTCTTATTGTTCACGAGATTCATGGCCTGATTCGCTTTTAGGACATGCTGTTAATGAAATATTCTTTACCATTGAAACGACTGCTTATTGGGTTACGCGTCATCGCAACGGAATTGACGTCAAGATATCTGAAATGAGCGTGTTTAATTTAATGCAGAGACTTTAATATATACGTAAATATTTGTAATCTACTGAGGATAATAGAAATTGAGGTTTTTTAATTTTTTTTCGTCATTAATTAAGAAAGATATGTATATTGAAATGTGTAAAAATTACAAAAATAAAAAATATCCAACCAAATAAAAAACATAAAATATCCAACTATATATTACTGAACATTTTAGAAAAAACGTATATGTTTTCTAATCCTAAGTGTGGAATAACACTTTAAAAATAGTAACTATATATTACTGTTCAATTTTTTCTTGCTTTTATTTAAACTATAAAAAATATAGTACTTTTGTAGTATTATTTATCTTACCCAGAGTAACACTGTAGCTGCTGCATCGATGACCTACTTACCGACCGCTAAGATTAAAAAGTTCGTTATTACATAGTTTTTAACTCACTTTTAACTTTTTTGCCAAGTTAAATATGTGTTTAAAGTTGGACATTGCGCTTTAAAATTGTTAAGTTTATAAGCTGTCTACGCAATTATTATTTAAGTAGGTAAAATAAATACTTATAAAAACGATGTAAAAGAATTATTTCATATTGTCTATCGTTTTGGTAATAGTAGCGAGCAGACTCAAACAAAAAAATATATTACACAAAACATAATATAACATAATACAAAGTAATGCATTTAAAATATACAAGATCAAAGACCATGAATAACTAAAGCATAAATCTCACGATTCGAAGGAGTTATGTATTTCTATGTAAATTTGATGCCGAATCACGATTTGAATGGAGATCGTATAGATTTAGAATTAGCTTACTATTGACAGGTTTGTTCGATATGTCTCGTAACAATATTATTCCGGATATTCTACGTCATCCAACCCATGCCTAAGAATATAAATTGGACGTTAGATGGACATGGTAATGGGTTATCTATTTCAGTATACAATTTCAAAACATGTTCATGCTAATTTTTAACATTATTGGACATGGACATGAAATCTCATTGTGAATTTATAATTTCGTATTTTATATTAAATAAATAATGTTAAAAATTAGCATGAACACTGTGAAATTGAATTTTTATTAAAAATGCACAAAGGTTATGTAGAGTATGTTTTTTGTTTAGTTTCATGCTTTATTCCCAGTGGGGTAGTAAGAGAGAACGGATCGTCAAACGCTACGGTAGAGTATTTAAATTAATTAAAGTGAATTAAGAAATTGTATTGTGAATTCATTTTTGAAAAAAACGGGGTGCGGGCTGGAATTCCGCTGCGTTCAAATTTTTAAACGTTTTTTCAAAAATGTTTTCTAATCCTAAGTGTTGAATAACACTTTAAAAATAGTAAATATTGTGAATCTCTTACTATTTTTAATTGAAGGATTTGTAAACTAAAACGACCTATTGATGTTCTCATGTAACATACCATATATATTTTATTGTATTTAAAAAAATATTTTATAATTGATGACAAACAATAAAATGTTGAACTAAACTGTACCTGTTGCTAATTTCAATTGGGTTACGTTTATTATAATCTAAATCAAACTATATACATCTCTTCTGTTACCAATTAAGTGGATCAAGAAAACGCACAGCCAAAATTATTAGACGTAGGAAACTGAAATTCGACATAGATCTTTGGGTGGTGTGTACATTAAATTCTATTAATTGTGTTCAAACAAATGAAAAACATCATACGTTTTGTAGTAGATGTCAGCGAATTTCTGAGCTTCATCTTTTTATTGATCATATCATCATTATATAATACAGGTAATTTAAATCATATGATTTGAAATTATACAATAGGTACAGTTTACTTTTTTATGACTGTATCCAATACATACCGTGTAAACTACATCAAAAAACTAGCCAAATAGCTTATATACGGCCATCACTCAATGTCAAAACCATTGAAATGATATGTCCATATTTTTTTAACTTAGTATTGATAAAATTAAAATATTATTAAACCTGTAATAAATCAATATTAGGGCGTGTTGGAAAATTTTCTCATTTTATCTTTTATGAAAAATATTTTAGTTGTTATATTTCTAATAATTTTAATTGTATGTAAATTTTTTTAAAGTCAGTTGTCTAAAATAGACTGTACGAGTATTTTAGAAAACTAATTATTGTTTGTATGTAACAGCCAAATATATAATGTACTTATTGTCTTTTGTGCGATTTAAAAAAATGTCTAATCATAAATGAATTTTGTTATTCATATGCACAAATGTACACATTCAATAGCACATATATATATAAATATATATATATATATATATATATATATATATATATATATATAAATATCCTTACAATTTCACGAAAAAAATGAATCGCAAAACTTATAAGATTATTTGGATTACGTTATCTTTCACAATGAGGGTAAAGTCCAAAGTTTCCTGCTATTATACGAAAAAGCTACGTCATTTTCGTTAAGAACATAGCATTTCGCCAACAACAGATACTAGACGTGTGATTAATTACATAGATTCTGTGTGGATCTCATTTAATAATAGCTCAAATGAAATTGTTTTTCTCTCAGATTATTTTCTTTGATACATAATTCTTTAAAATATTTTCTACAAGATTTTATATAAAAAAGATATTTTATGTATAATTAATAAATAAGATTTATAAGAACAGCAGTCTAATGTGAATAAATAAAAAAGTAAATTATTAAATTTAAGGTCGTTTTTAGTCTTATACTAAATTTTAGTTCTTTCTTCGTCTCTTTCAAATACGAAGAAAGAACGGAATGCAAGATTATGGTAGATAGAAAGATATTAGAACAAGTGAATGAGCTGATATATCTGGGAAGTATGTTTAGTAGTGATGGAAGATACGAAATGGATGTGGAAAGGCGTATTGCTGCCGGTAACAGGGTTAACGGTGCTCTTGCTGCATTGATGCAACGGCAAAACGTCAGCGTACCTGCACGTATTGCCGTTCACAATGCAGTACTGATACCGACGTTGCTATACGGCAACGAAACGTGGGTGTGTCAAAAGAAGAATGAAAGAAAGATGAATGCAATAGAGATGAGATCTCTTCGTCAGATATGCGGAGTCAGCTTAGCTGACCGTATATGCAGCGAGGAGATAAGCAGAATGGCAGGTGTAAGCGTGAATGTCACAGTAAGAATGAAGAAGAACGTGCTCAGGTGGTTTGGACACGTGGAAAGAATGAGCGATGAAAGAATGGTAAGAAAGATTTATAAGCCAAGGTGACCTCGGTTGACCTTCGAAAACACAGTATCGAAGATACTGGAGGAAGGTCATGTAAAAAGTATGAGGACCCCCCGAAGGGCATGCATGAAGAGGATAATGACTGTGGACGAGGCGAAAGAGGTATGCAGGGACCATAGCGTTTGGCGCTCCGTACTTTCTGACTACCCCGCCAGGGATGAAGCGTGAAGCTAAAAAAAAATAATAAAAAAAAATTGTAGTGTTTGTTATAAGATGTCTTGACACTATTTTGAATAAAAAAGTTTATCTATATTTATAACTAAAGACATTTCATCCGTAAAATTGTAAATCATATAAGACTTAAGATAGTTATTTAAGATATTTTGGCAAAATCAAATTTAAAAAGAAAAGCATATACGTTGAAAGAAAATAAAATTCCAATAATCTTCGATCTTGTTTCATTAAACTTAACCTTTAAAATAGAGTTTATTTATTTTATACACTTATTTCATTTTTATATTTAAATACGCTTTGTGTGATAATATATAGTAAGATAGTCAGACACAGCTTAGTATCAAGACGAAATAGACGAAAGAAATTGAGAACTTATGTATTGATTGGCGAACTTAACGCCACGAATCAATCTTACCAGAGTACAAGAATGGCAATATTTTTTTAATTAAATTCACTCGAGGGGGAATCGAACCCGCAAACAATTGCGTTTAGTTGGCTTTCATTAAATTTATAATTAAATCACTAAATTTACAAAATAATAACTCCATTGTATACCTCCTAATAATAAATATATAAAGTATAAGCACAGTATCCTGCATTTGCCATTTACGAAACTGTAACGCTGAGTCACCATTATATCCATCACCGTTAACCTCATTAAGGCTAAACAAGTATGAACATTAAAACGAAATGCGGCAAACTTTCGCGAAACTCTTCAAACTTTAGTTCTTGGAGTAGTTGGTGCAATCAGTTGTTTCTAATTTTGTAACTTTTGTTAATAGTGACCAGGTTATTACTAAAATAGCTCAATAGTGAATATGTTACAAAAGCGGCAGAATTTTAAAGTTATTTTTAAAACTATAGATGTTTGAACATGGTATGATGACTCATAACGTGCTTAATTCTATATATTTAGTAGGAATATAATATCTTATATGCAAGCAACTCCATTCTATTCGTTCTGTCGCGAAATGTCTAAATGTTAAACAGAGTGGTGTGTCCGTCTAAAACCATGTTGACATGTCGTGTCTAGTGGCGTTTTCTCTTGAGCAGACTCCTAAAATTAAAACTAATCCTACTCAGAATTATCGAATCAATAAGGATCGAAACCACAAGCTAGTCCAATTATAGTTAAATAAATCTTGTCCATGTTGTAAACGCGGCCGGTTTGGTTCGATTCTCACTCGGGGGAATGATTGTATTTAAATTATTATTTATTCGTTGTGATAAGATGAAGCCCGGCGTTGGGTTACGCCATTCAACACGCAATTTCTCGTCTTCGGCTTAAAGCCGAGTCTTGACAGTACTTCCTATCTACCCTGTTATGCCGGATAAAGGTGTAAAGCTAAAAAAGTTAGAAATAAAAATATCCGTAACATAAATCGTTTAAATATTATACTGCGTTTCAGTTTTATGTTTAAAATTTCATCAAAACTTTCATGGAAAAACAACAATTCAATTAAGTTTTAGTAGGTAACGTTAATTTTCTGCCGCTGAAAAGCAATTTAGACGCGCATTTTATCATTGCCCCAGTTTAAGTGTCTTTTATTGCAACGTGCGTCCTGCTAGACGAGACGGCGCCTATTTTCCTGTATGTTTGTTACATGTTAATGATTTTATTACATTTTCAAATATGTCCCATAAATTACGATGCTAATAAAAGTTGTAGACATTGAAAACATCTGCGATTTACTTGGTTGTAAAAATACTTGTATAATTTTAGCCTTATTTACCATAAGGCTTAATAATTTTAATATGATCGTGGCTTATTTAGTAACTATATATCATTAAATTTCGATATTATTGTTCATAGTTCATATAAGCCAAATTACTAAATATAAAAAGTAAAAAAAAATTAAATTAAACGGTTTTATATTGCAGATAAATGTACTAAAAGCTAAAATTAATTTCATGTATACAGTCATGGGTACCAATATGTATACATTTGCATTGATTAAACTAAAATAAAACCGTGGGGCACGTCCATTTTAAATGAATTTTGAATGACCTTGAGATTAACTGTGTAATATTCATTGAATAATAAAATGATAACTTTAAGATAATCTTTGATAGTTTTGACGTGCCCCACGATTTTATTTTAGTTTAATCAATGCAAATGTATACATATTGGTACCCATGACTGTATCCATGAAATTAATTTTAGCTTTAATCTGCAATATAAAACTGTTTAACTTAAAAAAAAAAACTTTTTTATTTTTGTGCTTTTTATTTTTTTCTGTATTTTGTATTTTTTTGTTTTTATTTTTTGTAGAATTTGTTGTTACCATTTTGTTCCCACGAAGACTGGATATTTTTACGTTCGACTCCATAAGAGGTCCAATAGAGGGGCAAGGCTATGCACAACAAGATGTGCCTGAATCTTGAGGGAACGCTATGTTTAATATCATATTTATCCACCCCAATGCCATACAGTTCTCGGCGTGCTTTTGCCTTGTACCTTATCTTGGGTGGTGTACTCCTAGCGAGGTATCATTTTTAGCCACCTTAACGCCACACAGTATTCGACAGGATACCAGATCTTGGCTTGGGTAGGAGATTCATATTGAATTTTGTATAGTATATTATATTATACTTACCAAGCCCCTTATTTTGATACCCATATTGATGGAATTGACCATCTTTGATTTTGATTTTGTATAGTGCACTGTATTCTACTTGACAAGCCTTTTCATTTGATACCCATATTGATAGGATTGAAAAAAACTAAGTTATCGGCCATCTTGCAGGGGTGGCCATCTTGGATTCACAATAATATTGAATATGGATAATTGTGTTGTCACCAAAATCAAAGGCGTATACCAAATTTCAGATCAATAGGTTAACGGGAAGAGGGTTAAATTTCAATTACTAAACTTGACCCAAACAAAAACCTATTTATTTTACTTTCTCGGTTTCTTGACTATATTCGTGAGTATATGAAATCAATATGATTAATATAACTTGAAAAATAATGTATTTTATTTCTACGGTCTGTGGTAGTCATAAAATATTATATATATATATATATATATATATATATATATATATATATATAGTGATAATATTTTGGGAGAGTATGGAGTGTCTTCACACTAAGTACTTCCTATCTACCCTAAATATTTTTTTTATCCCGCATTGTAATACGCGATAAAAAAACATTGTGACTTGTATATACTGTGAAATTAATCGGCTACATAAATAATGTATATTCAATTTAAATAAACTTACGTTATGAAAAATGTAATCAACTTAGAACATGGTTTATCGAATATAAAAAAATTATATAAATATTGTGTCGATTTTTTTTCATATTTATGTTTCTATTTGTAAAACTTTTTTTTAGCAATAACTGACCGTTGCTAACAAACGTTCGTGTTCAATTCGTCATACTTGAGATAAACTTTCACTGTATATAAAAAAGAGTAAAAATCATGAGACTTTCTTCATTTATTTTTCACAAATAATTCTGTGTTTGTTATATTGTGTTTTATTTTGATTATTTTCTTACAATTCCAATACCCATTGTAGTATAGACTGATTATGTCGTTGCAACGTGCCGTCTCGTAGGCGCCCGCTAGGAAAATGAGAACACCCTCGGTCAACGAACTACGATCATCCAATATTGTTTATCGCTTGCAATCTGTGGTACCAGAGTTGTGTTCGACGGAAAAACTCCTAAAAATCGATGTAATTTTTGTTATTCTGAGTCATTTCCTCAATTTTATATCTCGAGAAGCGTAAACTTACTAGAGTTGTAAAATAATTTCAAAAATTTTCTTAATGTTGCGAATTCTGATTTATTTTTTTATGTAATCTATGAAGTCAATTTTGTATACATAATATTTTAGGTTTATAAAAATAGTTCTTAGTGCCTTTTATGGGATACGAGAGTATACGCTTTATTCCGCAAAGCGGAGTAGTCAGGAAGTATTTAGTGTTAAAACATTCCGTTAACAGTGTCATGCAAAATTAACATACTGCATGTTGAGTAGCAAATTTAACGCCCTGCTTTGGTTTTTTGGCTTTGTGTGTATTTTTGTTTTTTTTTGACTTAGATTAATTCTTGTTTCTAACCTAACTCTGACCTAAAACCTGCTTAATATCTCTAAATGGGATTTGCTTAATAAACGAAATAATTCAATAGAAGTTACGATTAATTTGGGCAAAACATTAATTTAAGTGAGAATATCTATTAAAGTGTACTAAATATTTTATTGCTAAAAGATTTAGTAACGTTAACTCAAAAGGAAATCGATAACTGTAGCGAATATTCATAAAATGTATCAGAAGTATTCAATGACCATTCTCATTTACTATATTGAACTGGGCTAATTTAATGATGATGTTTATATTATTTACTGTTTCTATTTTATTATTTATTAGATTAATGTTTCGCCTATTTACATTTTAATAATACATTCGGAGCTAAAGCAGAGACAGCTGTACCTAAGCTCTTTAAAATATAGCAACTTTAATTTTTTAATAGTTTCGCGGTATATTTATATGGGAACGTGGTGCAATTGCGTTTATAAGATCTTGACAAGCAACTGGCGATGTTCTTGATTGTAACATATTTATACAACAATATATGGTTCTATTCAGATATTTATTTATTGAAAATGTGATCTGATCTTTAATTATGTATCGTTAATTATAACAATTATGTTTGAATGGTAGACTGGTGAAGCTAAGAATTAATTAATACTAAGAACTCCAATCAGAGGTATTGTGGGAGCTGTCAGCCAGGCAAAATCTTCGTCTTCGATATTCAATATAAAGCTCCTGACCCTCATCACGTTTGTATGAGGGGAGTTCACAATTTCGGCTCAATTTACACTGGAATCGGAGCAAGAAGTTTGACCTTTTTATCATGCCGATGTCATGAATGAAGGATCGGTCAATATACCTTTATAAATACGTTTTCTCACATAACTAATAAGATTTATATAGAGGATTAATCAGAAATTTATTTTCAAAATTTGGAGTGAAATGATATGATATCTGAATTCTCGATTACGTTATGACGGCCGTGGCAGAGTATTCGATGGACTTAACTTTAAATGTATATTTAAATATTTTATAACATTAAATTGAACGTAGGTTCGTTGTCAATATATAATCGATTATTTTTCTGCGGTGTTAAGTTCAGCCACTCACCTTGCAAGTTGATTTTTGACGAGCAGAAGAGAATAGAATTTGATATTAAGTCATTTTTAAAAACTAAAAAAACCTTTATAACAGGTAGTATCATCCATTTTTATGTAAAGAACCAAATACTACTAAAATAAATAAAGGTACAGCTATATTAAAAACAATAAATACTACACAAGCTTACATGCTTAAGAGTAAATAGTAACTAAATCTGTAAGAAACAAAGCTCAAAGAGAATAAATTATATGGCAAATTGTCTGCGAGTTACGAAGAAACGTGAAAATAATATATTTCTTATACTTTTTGAATAAGTGAACGTGTTTACGTTCTTTTATAATCATTTACTGTGAAAAAGTGCTTGCAAATATAAATGTCTTTTATGTAAATATTTACTTATATTTTTATTAAGAATATTAGTTGAAATCAAATCATTAGTATGTTTTGTATACTTATACAAACAAATAAATCTTGAGTATTTGTTTGTAATATGAAATAATAGCTTTTTACCAAATGTATATGTATGTATACACAGTAAATATACTTAACTAAATAATATCTTTTTTATTTATTTTATGTTTGTCAGTCTGCTTGTTCCGACTGCTAGACTGATATTGACTGGGTTCTCAGTAACATATAGATAGCTAGTAAAAGGGATAGCTTAGACTGTCTTTATTGTAGAATTTAATTCCAGGTGAATGAAGTTGCGTACAACATATAAATACCGTTAAAGTAACGCAATTTTCACAACCAGTACAATGGTTCTAATCCCATTCAAAAGGTTTATATTAGAATATTTTCAAAACACAAATATTTCCGAGAGCGATATGATCTGGATTTTATATGAAATATTTACTAAATGTGTTTTAATGCTCGGCATAGGTTCTTTAAAATTATTAAAAAATGACCATTTATCTAAAAGATAGTATTTATATTTTAACAGTGTATATTTTTATATATTGTTTTTTTAGCTTCACGCTTTTATTACGCATAGCTGGGTAGACTGAAAGTACATAGTGTCAAGGCTTCGTTTTCCACCGACTTCGAGACATTGCGTGTTGAGTGGTGGAAGTTTTACCAGTGACAGAAAGTGAAATTAATTTAAATATAATTTTTTAATTTTTTATTTAAAACCACTCCTCCGAATGGGATCAAACCCACAACCAATCACTTTTACAGTTAGACGCTGTCCCACTGCGCCACGATCGGATTTTTTATATACTGTCAAAATGTATTTAACAATATAAACGTACAAATCTTAGGTAGCTATAAGGAATTATTGCTTGCGAATAGAAATTCGCAGTTCTGAAAAAGAGAAACCGTAAGGAAAAGTGAAACTAAATCGTCAATATATCAAAATCGTTCCCCACTTTAGTTACGCTAACGTCAGATAACGATTATTTTTATATAATAAATCATAAAGTTATGCCCACAGGAGAGTTGTTATTACGCGAAAATCTGTAAAGAAGGATTTTGGTTGATTTATTCGAGCACTCTATCGTTTGCAGGATGCTTGTCGCTAATAAATGCGGTTTTGCGATTTCAGCGGTTGCCTTTTATTAAAATTACATTTAGCTATTATGTAGAAAATTAAATAAAGGTAAATATGTAAAAAAAATAATAATATAATATATAAGGTCATTTACAATAATATATATGCATATAAAACTAAAATAATGCTGACATATGGAAACAATAAAATAATTTAATTATAAATCTACCAGAAAATAGCTAACTACTCAACTGCTTAGCTATTCAATATGAGAGTAGGTCATCTCTTGTCATTAATCACTAAGATCACTTAACTTTTCTAAGTTATTGCGATTATGGAACGTTTATTTTTTGTTCCAAGCAAGCCAAAGATTATTAAAAGGGTAAATGATGATTTTAGACGATTTCAAGGTACTTAAATCGGTAATACTGAAATATATTTAAATTTATTCTTAAAGTATAAGTTTTGTTTTTTTTTATAAAACTCACTTTTGGTAGCGCAGGATTTTGTTTCCAATATCCAATCGAGTCACATTCAGAAATGTCACTGAATCGAAATATTACTAGTTTGAAAAAATGAAAGTTTTGAAAAATGTTAATTGTCATAACATTTGTATTTTTTAGCCCTTTTTTGGTATAATTTTGAAGAAAATAAAATTAAATGTCTTATAAAAGTCTTTGATTCATTAAAAAAGTTATAAAAAAATCCAATAATTAATTATTTTTTAATAAAACTTGGACTTGTTTTTGACCTATTTATATTTCGACGGTAGTTAGTGATTTTTTACTCTCATTTAACTTATTTGAAGAAAAATAAGAAGACTTAAATAAAGTAGAATTGATTGTTTCATTTAGTCATTTAAACAATCTAAGAAAACAAAGACGAAACCGGTAATAAAAATAACGGTGAGACAATAATTTAGATTAAAAATATGTGATTAACAGCTTTGATAACTCATTTTGGCAATTTTCTTGGTGACTTCGCTCTACGGGGACTATATATATACTTGTCAATATTTTGTATAATGATATGAGAAACTATGTCTTTGCTTTCATACTCGTATATCTATTTCTTGTATTATGCAAGTAGTGTGATTTTTTTATGGAAAAACGATGCAAACGAGCATAAGGGCCACCTGATGGTAAATGGTCACATTAGCCCATGGATATCTACAAAATTAGAGTTGTAGATGCGTTGCCGGCCTGGGGATGGAAGTGAAAGGAGATGAGGGAAAGGGTGGGTAGGAATAGGGAAAGCTGGCTTACATAACATCGAACCAAAACACGTTATCAGATATTTGGCGGATCGTTTTTGTCACGATAGTGGTCGCGAGCTGTTCGGAGGATTAACCTCCTAACACCAAATAACTAGGTCCGTCTCTTACGAGACGTTACCCAGCAGTGGAGGGGAGTTGTATTCTACCCCGTCTCTCCACAGGCAAAAATCTTAAATCTAAAAAAAATAAAACTACCACTGACCCGTACTGAAAGTTTATTTATCTTAAACATTAAATATATATGTGTATATTTGCATCTCAATATAGAAATTTGTATTCAAATGGTTATGTGCATTTTTGGTAACTAATGGTTACTCATGGTCCTTATTGCTACTTTTGTTTATGTAATGTATGCAGGGTTTCAAATGGAACCAGCTGTCGCCTTGGCATTTTGTGTAGTCCATAAAATTATAGGGAGTGTTTTTATTTTTTTCAATAATAAAAGTAATACCGTTCCTGTTGAAATTACTGAGGGTCAATAAATCTACAATAATGTTACCAATGTTGTTCTACATAAAGAAATATAAAGAAAATATTTTTTCACAAAACTAGCTTTTAAATTCACATTAATTTACATTGCAGTCCGTTGTATAAACATATAGACAAGTTTATTTTATATGTATATAGAAAGTATTTTGTTTGAAATAGTTACTTTAGGTACATACATATGTATGAAAGTTTTAGAGTAGTTGAATAAATAAAATTTTACAAATTCTCAGACATGCTGTTTGCTCTCCTGGTGGATAAAAGAGCGTCTGTTTAGAACGCAATATACGTTACCGTCGCTCGTAAAAGTAAAATTTTTGCTGTAATCATGCATGGACAGGGTCCGAGTACACTGGCAAATAAATTGACTATATCTATCTTTATGGGTTTCTTAAAATAAAATACATCTTCCTTCGTCTCTAAATGGTTGTTTTGTTTTACGATCGCTGAACAATTTAAAACAACATCGGTCGTTACCCACTAGATAGAGGACATCGTAAAGCGGCTCAGCTTTTATAGAATATCGATAGACTGTTTTAGTTTACGCGTAAAGTATATGTAAAAATCTTTTGTCTGTAATCTCGTACATGTGGGTATAAAAAATGATTGTGTATGTCCTAATGCAGTATTTGTAGCGGGGAAAGCATCAAAAGCACAAATGTCTATTTGCCCTACGTTTTTTTCATTTCCTTCCCCATAGATTTAAAAAGGTTAACTTAAAGTGACTTTTTTCATTTGTAATCACAGCAAAAAATATATAAAGTTAATATATTTATAAAAATGAAATCTTTTGTTTATTTTGAAGACTAAATTTTCAGCTAGTTCAAGAATATTTTAATTTTATATAAATGTCTTTTTTATGAACCGATTGAAATAAAACACACTAAAAGTTAAAGTAAAGTTTAAAAAATACAAAAGAGAAAATTACATTACTTTGGCATCGGTGATGCCGTTTCCGAAATAAAAGTGCACAAATACATAAACAAACATATATACGTGAAAATTTAAAATAATGATTTTATTGATAAATTCCCGCAATAAATTCTTTCTCTTATAGCTTCCATGTACGGGCAGCGATTGTTTATGTTCTACACTATAGCTGCAGATTGAATAAAAGGTCCTATTATAATGTTGTATACTTAGGATGCTCAAAATATGTATGCATATATATACAGAATATAAATTTGTTTCTTAGAATGTAAACTGAAAAAGGTCAAAGTAAATAGATTTCATAAATCTAGGCTTTTATTACGGCCTACATGGTGTTTTAATAAGTCTTATTAGACGTTTCTTTCAAATCAAATGTACGTCTTATATAAAAAATAAATTTTTTTGCACATAATAAACAAATACTAAATTTACATAAGTACAATATTTTGCATAAAATAAACGCATAGCAAGTTCTAAGAACACATGTCTATTGCGTAGACAAACGTAGTACTGTAGAATTTTATATAAAATGTTACCTATTAGTCTAAAGTTTTGTAATTAGTATTTTCGAACTACCTTAAGATCTAGATTTACTACATATCGTAGAGGCTAAAACTAGATTTTCCTAAGTGTTTAAGTTTAAAGCAGTTATTGCATCTATTAAAACTTTATAGTTTTAGTGGAAGCTTTGTTAAATTGGAGTTAAGGTTTATTGGAACAGAATATATACTGATTGATCTAAACTGTTAGCATATATTTTTAAATTGAACCAATTTAAATGTGTTATTATATTTGTAAAAAAAATGTACATGTAACAAGCGGTTTATATGAAAACGATTAAAATAATATTCAAGATAAATATTTCTATATATAGATGTTAAATTTTAGGTTAAATATTGCTTTAAACCCTTTAAGAAATAAATCAAAATTGATTAAATTACAATTTTATTATAGTTCCAAATATAAAAAAAATATAAGTAAAAATGTAGATATTAGAATATACTGTAATTCATGACTTATTTTTCTAAGTTTAAATTTGGCAATTAATTATTATATCAAGTTTTAATAATAGAAAGAGTTAAATTAAAAATATATAAACTGAAGTAGTCTTTTTTTATATTATTTTTTGGAAGGAAAATATACAGCAATAAATAGAATACTCGTATAACAAATTTAGAGCTATAATTCTTTTAATAATTTAGCAAATATATAAGCAATTTTTATATAAAAACCGCCAACGCTAACAATAAACGCTGGCCATTCTACACAGTTTTAGTAGAAAGTAATCAATTATCGTTCTCTTGAAGTAAAATTTACGACTGAGCCACAACGTGATGTACTTAACAGAGTAGGGAGCTAATAGATTCTATATTCGAAGTCGAATATAAAATACGTTTTAATACAAACTTTAGGTTTGAAGATCAATCTTAGTGATTGATTTTACTTACGTTAAGTTCAATTTAAGAATATAACTTTGCCTTTTTTCGTAGGGAATGTGAATTTGATGTTTTCTGTAAACAAATAAGGATTTCGGGTGAGTATATATATTTTATTTTCAAGTCTTAATTTATTTTATAAAATGTTATCAAATTGAGAGCAGCTTCCAAGTAACCTTTGAGAAATTTTAGTTGCTAAACCGGTATTTCATTTTACAACTGATTACTCTTTACTCTTTAGTTCTAACATTTCTGAAATAAGCGTTTTTTTCTGATATTTATGATTGTTACAATATTACATTATAGGTATATGACGTATATTGTGAAGTCCTTTACGATTATTTATATCGAAAACCCATCTCAACTTCTGAATTTTTTACAAAATGTTCAATGATAAAAATTAACACGTTTTTATAGAGTAATACGCAATTATAATAAAAAAGACTCAGTGTCTAAGTATCTCTCGTTAAAACTCCAAACGGCAATTGACTTGTAAACAATCAAATGTTTAAATAAATCACTCCCAATGCTTCCTCCACAGATTTTCACGTAATAACAAGTCCACTTCGGGTGTAACTCCCTAATTTATTACCTTGGATAATCGATATGTGACATTGGTACAGTGAGAGCGTTCACCAATCACCGATTTATGGGCTCGGGTCCATTTTATGATTCAAAGACTCTCAATATTGTAAATACTATCTATGATTTACTGTTAATGAACTGTAACAACAATGGAGGTCCTCCTAGTAAGATAAATTATAGGGTATTTTTCGGGAAAGCTTTAATATTTGTATATTGTATATATTTTTAAAAATTATGAAATATATTTCACAAACAGATGAAAGTATAGCAGAGGCCATCGATCAGCGGTTGTAACCACGATTGGTTATGGGTTCGATTCTCACTTAAGGAAATTCTTCAATTCAAATTATTTTATATATTCAAATTATTTTAATTTATCACTCTCCGTTCTGGTAAGATGAAGCGTGCCGTTGGATTGCGCCAATGTAAGATGCTATGTCTCGAATTCAGGTGGAAAGCACAGAACGAAATATTTCAAGGCTTCTGCCTGCCTAACCTGCTATGCAGGAAGTAGCGTAAAGCTGAAAAAAAGCATAATTTTGTTCTATTTAAGTTAACCTTGCGCAACCGATGTACATGTACAGAAACAAAAAATAAGAATAATATTTTATAAAATAAATCATATTTATATTGAACGGCTGAAAGAAAATATTCTTGTAATTTTCTATTTTGTTTTGAAACAAGACCGAATTTGGGGTAACATTGAAGAAAATTGACCCTTCGTCACGTCAAACAGTTTCTATTGTGCAGCCGTTAGGATACTTGACAAAAGCTCAAATTATCCGTGAAAATCTGAAGAACGATCAAGTTGTTAACAACAGGACGACAAGAAAAAAAGCATACAAGTCATGTAAATTAGAAAAGTATGAAGGTGTAAAAAATATGAAAACGTCGTTAAGAACATAATTTAAAGTTATCAGAACATATATAACAATTATGTTTAAGGTTTTTAATACATTTGATGTTTTTTCAGATCCTTTACGTCTAGGAATGTGCTTTAAGATTGTTCTCCCTAGTGAGAATCAAACTCACAACCATCGCCTTATCAGTAAGATATTGTTCCATTGCACTACCATAAAGATAAAACAAAGCTAATTATTCACTTAATCTGACGTTATTTAAAAAACATTATCTTATTTACAAAACATAATCTTTTGGATATAGGTATGTGTATCTTACTTCTACTGAATATTGAGATACAGTGGGTATTATGTATGTATGTATACACGTCCCAGATTTCCCTAAATAGAAACAAATGTGATAGCTGTCTATTTTGCAAAGTTTGGATATTGTGAAAGCTTGGCTTTGCGAAGATATATTCGACAGAAATCACAATAACAAATATTTATTTCTTTAATCAAAATACATGACGCTTTGTGACGCAGTTGAAAACGTGAACAAACAACAAATAAACAACTACACCGCGATTGTAGTTGGGCAAAACCTGTATGTATGCTTGTATTTCTTTATTTAGCAATCGAAAAAATACGGGGTTGAATTGAAAAACACAAAGGGCTAAAGGGCATTATATATATATATATATATATATATATATATATATATATATATATATATATATATATATATAATATTAGTCATGTTATTTGCTTATAATTTTGATGTTGAGTAAGATGAGTAAGAAACTGTAATGATTGTCTACAATTTCGTTTCCATAGACATTATGGCCCTTTCAGATATTGTTGTTAACAAAACGTAAAATGTCATTTTTTCCGTCCCTATGGAAATTTCAAGAAAATCTTTTCTTCTATGCAAGTACGGATGAATGATGTCAAATTTCTGCTTTCTACGCGAAAACCGATCTTCACCTACTGACTTACTGAGAACAGAAAAAGAATTTTTGATTGCTGCAGGGACAAAAATTATGTAATTTTATAATTTATTCTAACATCAATTATAATAATAATTTATTCTACATCCCATTAATACATTAAAACTAATGTACGAAAAATAAATAGATTATATTACTAGATATATTTCTTATAAAGCTCTTATTTGTAGAGCTTTTACGTACATGTTGGTTAACAGGGAAAAAGAGAAATTAAGATGTTGTTAATAATACTCACATGTTTTCTTTGCGCATTAAGTAAATGAGATTTCTTACACGCAAAGAATATATCGCAAATAAGCTTAATCATGTGAATAATTACAAAGCTTTCATCAGTAGCTACTGTACGTTTTTTCCATGTTAATAATCTATTTCATAAATCACAAGCGATTTCTATAGGTCAAATGCACTTTTATAATAGTTATAATAACTGAAAGTTACTTGAAACTTGTTACCCTTTGTAGGCAAAAGAAATTGTTCGTGTGTAAAACAATTTTTAAAGGAAATTTTAAGTATAGATACTTAATATTTTACAATTTTTAAAGTGTTATTCCATACTAAGATATATGTTTATTACAACTTATTTATGTTGTTAGCATCTCTATAGTGAGATTTAATTTAAACGTTTAAGAATTACGAAGCACCCGATTTCCTATCGTTCCTTGCTATGCAGGATAAAAGCGTGAGTCTAAAACAGAACAACAACTTGTATGCAAGTGTTCAAATTCTAGATATTATTTTTATAACAAACATACGCACTATCAACAAAATTGCATTTTCTTATTGAATAAATAAGTATACAAGGCCTATTGTAAAGTGTTCGAAATGTTGAATTTCTAAAAATGTATTTTACGAATACCAAAATATACGACGTTTCTAGTCTAGTAAAAAAATATTGAATATATTAAGGCCATTGTGTTCGATTTTATGAATGTTTTTCGACCTACCCTTTATCCCAGCGCTTAACCGCGGTCTGCTTTCCTATATAAGGGAAATTTGCACTGTCCTTGGCATCTTCATTGGTCAGTTCATTGGCTCTCATAGCCTGTTTCACAACATCCATCCAGCAATCGCTTTCTTTAGCGTCCGAAGGGTTTGACTTTAGGAGCAGATATATCTATGTATATTTTAACGGCCGAGTACCTACGGCACCTAAAGTATTCAACTCATCTAAGGCAACGTTCTTGGGGTCCAATACTACCTTGGATGAATGTTTTACGTACGAGTATGTCTATTTTGTGAATCATGAAATTTTAAATGTTTAGCTTCAAATGGAGAGGATGCGAGACACTTGCATGTAAGGTATTTTAACAACGCGTCTTGTGGAGCAGGAAGTGCAAATATTTGTGTTTCTTCTTAACTTTCAGTATAATCCATTAGATATGATATATCTATTATATACTAATAGATATATATAATATACTTACACGTTACGTAACTAACGTCTTAAATATAACAAAGCGTGAAGTAATATAATAAAGCGTGAAGACAAAAAAAAATGTACGTACGATATTTAACGTCTAACGTACGATATGTAACACCTTTTATGGTACGTACATTTTTTTAGCTTCACGCTTTATTCCTTGCGGGGTAGTCAGAAGGGACGGAGCTCCCAACGCTGGGCATGCAGTATACCTCTTTCGCGTCGTCCACAGTCATTAGCCTCTTCATTTATGCCCTTCGGGGGGTCCTCATGCTTATTATGTGACCTTCCTCCAGTATCTTCGTTGCTGTGTTTTCAAAGGTCAACCGAGGTCTCCCCCTTACTCTCGTACCACACCTACGTCTCATAAATATTTCTTACCATTCTTTCATCAGTCATTCTCTCAACGTGTCCAAACTACCCGATCATATTCTTCTTCATTCTTATTATGATATTGGCGTTTATACCTGCCTTTCTGCGTATATCCTCGCTGCATATACGGTAAGCTAAATTGACTCCGCATATCCAACGAAAAAATCGCATCTCTATATCTCTCTCGTATAACAACGTCTAATTAGCACTGCATCATCTGCATACAACGGACAGTTAACTGTCAAATCACCAAATTTCACTCCTATATCATTTCCCTTCACTCCTTGAACATAGCTATCCAAATACAAATTGGACAGCCAAGCTGACATTGCAGCCCTGTTTGACACCTGATCGAATCTCAAACTTAGGCGACATGTCAGCTGTTAATCGTACACAAGCTGATTGATCTCGATAAAGAGATTTTACATTACTTTTATACTGATTTCGCCGTCTGATACGTCAATAATATATTGCTGTTGCTTGAAACAGAGGCGTCAACTCATTCATACATCTGTTTGTAGAATTCCACCCATCGTTGCAAAACATGTGTTTGTTCTGTCAATATTTCACCGTCATAGGTTGACGAACAACGCCGAGAACCATTAACTTCTCACCAGAAAAGCTTCGAGTTTTCCCGGAAATTGTTTGTCAATCTTTCATCTCTTTCTGCTCTGACTTTTCACTTGTCATCAGTGCTTTCGTCAGAGGTTTTATAGTCCTGCCATGCTTTCTTCTTTCTCTCTATTGCATCTTTCACTTTATCATCCCTTCATTCATCATGCTTTTTACAAAAGCCTCTTTTCCCGACACTACACACCTATTTTGCAGCTGCAATCATACAATTCCTAAGATTCTGCCAACTCCAATAATTTCATTTCCTATTTCACAGCTGTCTAGCATTTTGGAAACCCTTTCTTAATATTCATCTCTAATCAGTAGATCCTGAAGCTTTCAAATTCTTATACGGTTATTCGTCTTCAAGCCTGGATACATCAGCGTGCTGGTGCCCGTCATCTCAAGGGGGCGCCATAGTATTGTACGCCCTGGTGCTCGTGGCGGATCGAATGCTGCAGCCTTACAACTACAACTATTACAGTTGTGTAAGGCTGGCAAGGTTCACTACGAGCAAGTTTTCCATCTTAGACCCCCCATACCCCACATACATTCTAATTAAATCTAATTAGAATTTAAAAAACTGTGTCCTGACCTTCAATTTTAAAATTATTTATATTGGTAAGTTTTATGTCTGTAATAAAAATAATAAATTTATTTTTATTTACTCTTAAAATTACTCTTTACGCTTACTTATCTTAAAATTATTCTTTACGCAGTTCACCAACGCTAATAAATTTTAATATAATTCAGTAAAATCATTTGTTCTACGTCAGTAAGAACAAATAAATATCTTTATGTAACAAAATAATAAAACAAATAATTGCGCTTCAGAAAAGTTTAAAAACTGTTTCAAGTATATATCTTTCATAGTTTCTTTATATAAGCGGAGCTACTTTATAAAAGCGCTGTTTTTATAATCATTTGTGTTCAGCATCTTGGGATTACGAGAACGTAGCGCTCTAAGTAACATACTTATAATGAAAGAATTTAAAATTAAATCTCATATAGTTTTTTATTGGCTGTTTACAAAATAACAAATTGAAAAATAATGTAAGAAATAAATTGATTAAATGGAATTAAAATTTAAATAACTCATAATTAAGTTTAGGTGTTCGGACATAATTAAGACTTTTTGCATTCTCTCCTACGTAGAGAAACAAATAATATGTGTAAGAGAGTAGGCTTTTGTTGCAAAAATATAATGGAGTCAAGATAGTTCATTTTTACCTATCTGCTCGAATTTACATTATAAGCAGCGGAATTCAACGCCGCGTTTTAGATGACAAGCGAGACATTTAAAAATAATTTAATTCCCCGTGTATTTATAATTTATATGATATTTAGATACAAATATGTTAGACTAATAGCAAAAAATAAGCTAGAAATTAAAATTGTTTTATTTAAAACATATTAACTTGTTGTAAAAAGACTTAAAGCATGGCCTATAGTGATTTTTTTAGTACTTTTCTATACGAAACAACTATTCTTTTATAACTAATTATTAATTTTAAGCTATTAGTAAAATCGCTAAAATTTATTGTTATATAGTGTGTACGCAATTCTATTCAATTTCTGCTCGAAATAATTTGCTAGTTAAAGCTTTTTAAAAATAAGTTAACAGTATTCTTATTTATTTAAATAATATACTTTATTAAGTTTAACTAATAAAGTTTAACTACACTTACTGTTTTAAAATAAACTTGATATTTCTAATCTACGTTTATTATTTTAAAATAAACTTGATATTTCTAATCTAATATTTTGCCTTTAAATTGAATACGACTTGGCGTTATATATTTTTATAGGATAAATACTGGCTAAGTATGAATGTACACGAAAATCGACTTTGTTAACGTGTAAAATACGCGTTTCCTTGGCAACGAGTAATGTCACTTTATACAAAAATGATGCCAAAATATGAAAGTATATGTAATATACATAATGTATTTGTGTTTCATTATATAATTAGTTCTGCTCGGTGGCATTGTTGTATTCATAACATAAATATGAACGTAATCTTACTTTGTGTGAAAATAATAAAGATTTCAAATGATACGAACATTATTAGTGTATTGTATGAAACAAATTATAGATAGGCAAAGGTTAAACTAAAGTCATATGAGATAATTATTCAAAAATAGCAGTAACAAAAATATCATCTGGGATGCGTTATATGAATGTAAATATATATATATATATATATATATATATATATATATATATATATATATATATATATATATAAAATTATCTTCTACTTGATAGTCTTGTAAATATAAATAAGAATAATAGGCTTCTACAAGATTCTGATCTACCTAATTCGACTTAAACGTGATTTGTAAAGGTCTGTCTACACTTTAATATTGATGCTCATGTTCGTTTTGAATATCACTGTAATGAAAATCTATCATGTTCGTATTGTATGACTCATAGATTGAAATTGGTGGTGAATATAAATATCATTTTAAAATTATGATAGCTTGTGTAAATTGACTCTAAGGTTTGCAATTATTAATATGTTCGTATATAGTTTCAGAGAATATATATAACTCAACGATTGTTAACGGTAAAATATATCTTTTCATAGATTCTCTTTTACGTTTTATGACGTCATAAGAGTTGAGAGGAGTGCTAGTTACAATACTCAGTTTTGACATCTCAATTTGGGTGACGAAAATATTTTAATATTCTTATGAGTCCATTTTCGCATGTAATCAAGTATACATCGATACATTAATAATGTTATATATGTATATGTCTATAATATATATGCAAAAACTTGTCTTGGGCATAACAAAATAAATAAGCGTAATGAATATAAGTAAAACCGCAGTAAGCGTACGCGCATTTAATCTCAATAATATATATGTTCTATTTTTATATCAACCTACATATTTAGCTCATTAGGATGGTATTTAAAAATGTTAAACGAATTAAGAGAAGTGGGTCGGTCACCGACTTTTCAGGTATTAGCTAAAGTGACCTACTGGGCTATTTGTTATTGCGATTTTTCTCAGAATATAATTTACTGGTTCTCTGACGGTGTGTTTAGTTATCATTGGATGTTATACATCTTCAACGTAATATATGATTCTGTTGAAGTATTTTTGTTTATAAGTTGAAACTCATAAATTTTCCTTTAGCTTTAAATTTTTCTATGAAAAAATCTAATACATCATAAGATAGTTAAATATTTTAACTATTGTCCTATTAATGAGAATACTAATATTAGAATTATAATTACCAAACCATTTTACTTACCTAAAGTTGATTGCAATTTTTCGCTATCGATAAACTGGAAACCTGAAAGAAAACATAATATATAAACTTCAATTGTTTTCTTTGGATAAAATGGATATTTATTATTTAACAAATGTACAACTAATAGTTTGACTCTAGTTTAAGAATAAACTTTTCACCCTGTACCTCAGACAATTTTGTAAAGAATGTATTTGAGGCGAACATTTGATTGTACAAAAATAATAAGATAACATGAAAGTAAAAAAAGCAATTCAATGCAAGCGGAGTTCCAAACATTTCTAGTTATATTTTAAATACAGATAATAAATCTATTCTATCAAAATAATTACAAAATATTTTGACAAGAGATGCTGTTTAATCATTGAGATTATCCCACACAGGCAAGGGAGCAACACGCCCTGTTTGATACATAATTAATGTGTATTATGAACGAATTAATCGGTGGTATAGAAATATTGTTGATATTTAATGCGAGAGTAACTTCAGGCTTTGCGTTTTCTCACGCGTATCAGCGTGTCAGTGTAATCAGAAAGGATCTAGTTGAGATATTCTGTTCTCTACGTTCCGCCCGAAATTAATTGTTTAGAGTCATGTAACTCAACGCTGCGTATCTCGAATCTACAACCGCTTGTATTTACGTTGAGCTACATTACTACGATGACCTTAATGCTTTTTCTTCTATTAAAAAAATAATGGAAATACAAATGTATTAACAGAAACACGCATATAGTTGTCTTCACTATACGCGAATTAACCACAAATTGACTTAGTTCACAAACTTCATCAGTAAGTTCTGACTTAAGCGTTCTAGTTCTATGTGTAATATACAGATGACTTGTTTCCAACCTCTGGACTTCCCTTACAGTGCTTCTTATATATGTGTAATTACACATTCACAATTGTGTTACAGATTATAAATGCAACTATTTTAACCGCGCACACAGAGAAGACCACAGACTAATATTAAAATACTGGAACGTCAGATTTTATAAAATTTATATTCCAGTTAATAATTATATTCCAAAATATTTAATCTTTTATATTTTGTAATCATTTATTTTTTGTTTTTTCTTTTCCTTTTTTCTTTTTATGTGTGTGGCTAAAATATTATAATTTAAAATAAATGAACAAAATATATTTAATTCAAACTATGCACTAATAAATATAAAATGTATACTATACCTAACTTTACTTATTAACTTATATTTCTAATTTATTTTTTCCTAAAACTCGGTCTCATCTCAAACGTCTACATCACTAATTAACCCTATTCCGCATCATTCACACGAGCGTTTCGTCTGTCAACACGTGTTTGTAACTTACAAAGACATTTTTTATTGCGCTCATATGTTTCACATATGGCAGAAACAAGTTTGATATCATTCTCACTTCGCTTATAGAAGACCAAGATGAAAAAAAAGTCGTATAGTTTTTGTGCTATAATTAAATTCAAAGGATCGCCTATTTTTACAATTAATTATGGAGTTTGATAAATGTTTTAAGAACTTTCATGTGTAGATATTTTTAATTTCATTTATAAATACATAAAATGATATATTAATTTCAATATCTTTGTAGGATATTATAGAATTTTGTTTTTGATATAGTCTAATATGACCAATCGCGTTTACAGTCGGACGCTGTCGTGTTATGACACGACAGCGTCCGACTGTAAACGCGATTGGTTGTGGATTCTTAGTGAGGGGAATGACTATTGTTTAAATTTATTTTCATTTTTTTGCTCTGGCAAAACAAAGTTATGACAGTAGGTTATCTCTGAACCTAACCTATCTAACCTGCTATGCCAGATTTATCTACTTTACTTTTTTAAAAAATACTTGTTAGATAATATATATTGAAGAGGGTCGTGGCGCTGCGGAACAGCATCTGACTATAAGCGCGATTGGTTATATAAATTATTTTCATTTCCTCGCTCTGCACTCAAAGCGTGGCGTTGAGAGCCGCTCAACTCAACACGCAATGTCTCAAATGCCCCGGAAAGTGAAATACAGTGTCTTGACACTAGGTACTTTCTGTCTACCTTGCTACGCAGGAAAAGAGCGTGAAGGCAAAACAAAAATGTATTAGAAAAATGATGTCATTATAGGTTTCATTTATCATCATAATAGAATTTTTAAAACAGAGAGTTTAGATTCTGGGTTCTCTCTGTCTACTATGGAATGGTGAATTTTTAAAACAATATACAGCAATACGGTAAAGCTTTTTACATATTGCAAACTGTATAAAATCTTCAAATACCTAACCTTATGCTTTAGTTCAAATAATTTCTAATAAATTATACAGATTATTTAGAAACATGATACATAATGATAATACGATACGAAGATAATTATATAAAAAATGCTGACAAAGATAATGAAGACGCAGAAATATAATAACAATAAATCGCTGCTAGGGAATTGAGGATCTTTTACTTGAGACAAATAAATATTGTTCCGAGAATGACACGAGCTTAACGTTGAATAATACTGTCGATAATCTGTTGTAACTTAAGCAAGCTAGCTTTGCAAATTGTTGTGCTATCAAATATAATTTTTATAAAATAGTATAAATGAGGCCGGTCGTGGCGCTGTGTGACACCGTCTGACTGTAAACGGGATTTGTTGTGGGTTCGATTCCCACTCAAAGAAAGGATATTATATGAATTTTCTCGCTCTGGTAAGACAACTCGAACTGTCTGGAATTTGTCGGAAAGTGGAGTATGGAGTATCTTGACTTCCTGTCTACTCTGGTAAGCGGTGTAAAATCATGAAGCTAAAAACAATAGTATTTTTTACCATTTGCTAATCGAAGAATTTTTTTGGCAGTGAGAATATCGAAGTACTTGCATAAGTAGTGGATTCACATTCGAAATTATGGACATCTAGATAAACTTATTGTCATTGCATGTTGCAATGTTTCGAATCCGAAAGTAGAAAACGTTACATAAATGCAAATGAAAATTTAAGTTATTTTCATTATTATATTTAAAATCTAAAATACGCAAAATAAATGTTAGACAAAACTAAGGCTATTTAAAGTCTTTTAAAAATTTGTTCTTTGGAAATTCACAATAAGATAAAGGAATAAAAAAGTTTTAGTAGCTGTATGAAAAATGTACGTAAGTTTTTACATTATAAAGATAGCAAATTTGAGAAGGCATATGATAAAAAAATATACTATAAAAATATTGCAAAATATTTATTTATTATTACTTCTACTTTAGTTTTATTTATATTAATAAATATGAATGCATTTTTCTATTGTCTGCGATTCTTTTCCGACTTAAAGTATAGCATTTTAAACCAAAAAACATTTAACCAAAATAACGTTTAAAACGTTTTCGGTTACGTTAGTCGTTCCAAAAATTCGTTATACATTCTCAAAATAGCAGTGTTTAATAAAATTATTGATTGTTCCATTTGGGCGAAGAATAGAGGACGTGAAATGTAAAAAGGGTAATATTCTACTAGTTTCTTATGCTTATGTAAAGCCAGAGTTGGTGTGCATATATTTAGTAAGACAAACCGAGGCTTTCGTCAGTTTGTCACTCAACGCGCAATGTCACGGCGGAAAGCAGTCAACGGAGTATCTTAACACTAGGTTGTCTCTGACTACTCTGCTACGTGAAATAAAAAGTAGTAAGCTGCAAAAACATATTTATATATAATACGATATCAGATGAAGTATACACATATAACATTTAACATCTCTTTACACATATAACATACAAAGATATTAATTCAGGTAATTGACGTTGCGAGAATATATCACGTGCAATTCAATCGGCACTTATTTCCCTTGTGGAGAGCAAAATATCCACTCTCACTGCCCATAATATGTCACACATACATGTATTTAAAAAAAAGGAATCTGTTCGCATATTCTCGGTAAATCTGTTGCAGATATTATTGAGAGTTTAATAGGATTCTCAATTTGACCTTATAACTAACTGGTTGTCGTATCTAATTAATTAAATCGACTACAGGAGCCAAAAGAGGGTAGTGTTTTATCAGTCTGTGTACTTCTTTATTAGTAACAGCAATGTCAAACGCGTTGACAGATTTTGATGATCATGCATCAATCGAAACGTGTTAGCCTTGGAAGTGACCTTTGAAAATAATCGAATGGAACCCATCCGCTATTCTGTTTTCTGTTGTCCTTCTATATCTATAATTTGAAGCGCTGAGTATATATTATTCTTTTAGTTTTTATTTTTTATGTTTTATGATAATTCCTTTAACTATTCTTATCTATATTAAATATTATTATAAAACACACTACGTACATATATATGTTTGTAATTAATTACGTGACAACTGCATTCTTATTATATAATAATCTAGTATATAATAATTTGTGTAATGTATATTTTGTTAATTTAATGTGTTTCAAACGCTATATTATATAACATTGTCGTTTACCGCACACTTATCTTAAAATATATATACATATGTGTTATATATCTTGATAATATGTCCAAATCTCAAAACTTTTTAGCCTGGATATTGTTTAAAAAAAAGTTGCCTGAACACCGGGCGCCACCTATGTTGCGCCTATGGGCATGTTTTTCGACTCACTGAACACGGATTTTAATTTCAAAACCTTCGATGTTAGTTAAAATAATAGCAATTGAAAGTAAAATAAATGCAGTTGGTATAAGTAAACTAGACTCCTGCCTTGCAAAAGAGAATATTCTAAGTTACACGCTTATCAAAAAGACACTAAACATGCGTCACATATACAGTATAGATTTTTTTAATGAAAATTTCAGAAATTATAGCTATCGTTTCCCCAAAATAAATATTTGCATTGCCTACATAAATGTTAGTTCCGGTCTGATTAAAACGTGAGCATGGCTCAAAACAAGGGGAGGTACTAAATCAAATGCTAAATCGCTTCCTGGTTTGACATATGTACTACTATAATATAGTGTAACAGACGTATAAGACGAAAACAGTAAACAGTATTTCGAGATCTCGTGAAAATAAAATTATTAATCGGTTATTTGATGTTTTCCTTTGCATTTATTTTTTTTAATAACAAAATACCTACCTTACAATATGACTGACGTTTTTGTAGTTATAAGGTTTATTTATTAATCAATATTACTGGAGTAATTGTGGCGTAGATAGGCGATTGTGGAGAATTCGAACACCAGTTGACGGGATGTTTCTGACTTGCTATATGCCGGAATAAAATTTATATATACTTATGAGATCTTTGATTTTTCCGATTTCTACACATTTGAAATGAAATTGTTTAAATTATTTTATCCAATTAATACTTTTAAAATAGTTTCTTTTAAAATAAGTTATTTGTTTTATCTATCAAAGAATGATTAGATTTACTTAAATAACAAAATTAATATTTATAAAATTAATATTAAACATTAAAATCCTCTTTCGAAATCGTAGTACGTTTAATAGATTCGTACTTCATGTGGCGGTTGTGTTGAAATAATACTTGTTGAGCGGCCATACTCAACAACGCTGTTAGTTTAAGCCAGTTTAGATTGAATTTACTTTGTTTTCATATAAAATTTAAATATTAAATAAACAAACATTTAAATCAGTTACAATTCGTTATTTTCATTATTCCACTCAAGTAGTAAATCGATTTACGTTGCCGAATTTGTGTATATTGTATTTTTTTAGCTTCACGTTTTTATTCCGCATTGCAGGGTAGACAGAAAGTATCAAGACACTCCATACTTTGCTTTCCGTCGAATTCAAAACGTTGCGTGTTGAGTAGCGCAACTCAACGCCGTATTTTGTCCTACTAGAGCGAGGAAATCAAAATAATTTAAATATATTCACTCTTCCGAGTGGAAACCGAAACCACAATTAATTGCGTTTACAGTCAGACATTGTCACACTGCGCTACGACGATATTAAGTAATAAATTAAAAACATTTCCTTCGCTTAGGTAATGTGTCGTGGCATTGTGGCGTTATCGTTTGTCGTTTGTTGCACTTGATGTAAGCCGCTAACATAATGTGCTAAAAGTAAACAATGTTTTATAAAATATAATTTAAATTGTAAAGTTAATCTTACGCCTTAAGAACTTAAAAATTTAAGGTCATTTCTTCAATTTATCTAAGGAGATTTAGAATGTAAAATCCCAATAGTTTTGTTGGATCTTCGTAAAATAAAATCTCGAACAAAAAGAACAAGTTGCAAGTACTTTGGAATTAGTTTTTGCTCGAATACGATGACTACAAAAATGAAATTGCCATACTGATACATTATCTTAAGAACTATTTAAGTTTTATGTTTTATGCAAATATCTGACTTGTTAAAGTTTATATTAATCATAAAATATAATGTGGCTATTTTGTCGCAGTAGGATAGTCTATTTGTAAACGCAATTGATTGTGGGTTCGATTTCAACTCGAGTTTATAATTATATTTTTCAAACTGAAATATACAGACAGACAGCAAACATGTAATAAAATTGTAGGTGAACCGTTTACATACATATTAATTAACGGTTTATTTAATATTTGAAACAGACACTCCAATTTTATTTATTTGTATAGATTTATTTTAGTGTTGCGTTCGCCACTCAAAACGCAATCTCGATTTTGAGCGGAAAATTCTAAAGAGCGATTGTATACATAAAATATCTGTAATTTAAGATATTTATATTTTTAAATTTGCTAAGAAAATAAGTCATCATATAAGAAAATGGCCAAAAGTTATGATATTATAGGCTATTGTGTAAAGATATGTGTTTATTCTCATATTTGTAGCCGGATATTATAAATCCTAAACAACAACAATATTATCTTAACACCAATTACACGTCGTCGTTTATTAGAAATATTTTTAAATTAAAATTATATAAAAGTAGATGTCTAAAAATTTGTTCAGAAATCTTATTTTATTTTATATATTTACAGAACAATTATATTATGATATACTTAAATTTAGGCAAGAAATTTGCTAGAATATAAAGTTTGAAATGTAATAAGAATTAATTAAATCATTACATAGAAACCATTCTGACGCAGTGAAACAGCGTCTGACTGTAAATACCGTACCGAGTTCGATTACCACTCGCAGGAATGAAAATATATAAAATTCGTTTTTTTTCCTCCTATCTAATATATTAAGCGGTAATGTATTGTGAAAGTTAAAACCTGAAACATTTTTTTATAATTAAACAGAGTGAAATAGTATTCAAAACAAGATGAAAGGTTAGAATATTTGAACAAGATAAATGATAGGATGAAGATTACGTTGTTTTGTTGGGAATCGGGAAATTGATTACAGCGATTAAGTATCTATAATAGCAGATTGTTTGCGTTACTTCGAAAATACCCAAAGGCTGGTTACGCAGGCATTAATCATTATGTAACAATTAATATTCCAAATTCTTTAAGACCATGACAAATTAATTTATAATTTTTGTATTGTTAAATATTTGTATTTTTATATGGCAGGTATAAATTTTGACAATTTAAGTCACATTGAAAAAATATTAGTTAAATATTAATTTTATGTACGCTTTATAATATAAGTTTTTTTAATTTTAATATGTTTGTGAATACCTCGCATTTAACGATTAGATATAGGCGTTACCGCGCTCTTCACTTTAATACGTGTGTGTGTAAAAATGTTTTTTACTGGTAACATAAAGTTTTGTATAGATGCTTAATTAAAAGCTTTAAGTTCAACAACAGTATCTTAATAAACGGAAGTAGTCTTAATACACATACTGTTTCATTCGTAGTTCAAGTTATCGAACTTTCAGTAATATTGCTCCAATTTTTCCTTGTTTACGATATAACATATTGAATATATGGCTCTAACACTTGCTGCAGCTGACAAATATATTTACTTCCAAGATCTGCGATGGTAGTGACGCAATCGTAGGAAATATATGTTACATTGTAACAATGATAGCTTCTGTATAGTAATAGTTTAAAAAGTGTTCTGTTACCATAATAAGTATTACAAAATATATATAAGTATATTTACTTAGTTACTTGAAATTTATATACATGAAATATGATATTGATAATTATAAAACATCCTCATTTCAGTTGTTTGTATATTTATTTTATATCTTTAAAATAGGTAAGGCATTTACAAGGTACTGAGATAAAATACAAATGATATATCCACATTATGTGAGGGATTAGATATTAGTACGGTTGTTCTAGTTAACGAAAAATATAACGAAATTTGCTACCATGTAGCACAAATACATATACATATGTACGTACATATGTGTACGTCTCTCTAAGTCCGTATTACTATACTGATTTAGCACTTCCGAATAAGCTCGCCCCCAACGCCATTATCCGACCACGCTGATGTGCCCGCGGCAATCGGTCATCGGGTACACGGACTGACCATTAAATTTCAAACCATTTCCGGTCTTTCGGCTTGTATTACCTATAGTTATACAGATATAAACGTAAATTAATACGTTATATCTAAGAGGGTATAAACTGGACCTTTGTCCTAAAAAGTTTATAATGTCTTCGTAATCTAAAATATATAGGTGTAATATATCTCTCATATATTAAGTATATTTAAAAAAATCTGTCTTGCTAACATCTTATATTGTAATGATGATAAATTTTTATTCATGTGAAATTGTTAATATGTTTATTTATTCATAGAAGCTTCATCCATCATAATTATATTAAGTTTTCCTGTTTTCAGGAACACATTATACGAAATTTAATGAGGTCGTTTCAATTTGGTTGCGTTTATGAAATGTTCCTTTAATGTGTATATTTTAAGTTAAATTTTAAGCATTAGTATGTGGGCTAACGAGACCTCTTGTTAGGTTAGTTTAGATTGATTCAGGGAAAAAATAATAACATTTTAAATTTATGCAATAATTACAAAAAATGTAATATTATATATAAAAAAAATATACAGAACGCCCGTTTCATTATTATCATAAGGTTATTTATAATAATGTTATAGTTTTAGGAAAAGTAGGTTGGATAATGTCATCTTTTTCCTTAGCTAGAAGCTACACAAAAGAATTCGCGCACAGCCAGAATCATTACAAATACATCACTGTGGCGATAATAACTAATAACAAATCATAAGTTATAGAAATAATGCAAGCTTAAAGCAAACAATGTGTCTGGCAAGCGTAGTAGAATCATCATAGTTTCGAGAGCTTTTTCATGTTTTCATTATGGCTCTCAATGCCAAATAAACTTAAGAGACTTAAGAAATATTTCGTATTTTTTATGAAATTTTAATTTTACAATGGCGCCTTATTAAGAAATAAGAACAAATTTTTGTTTATTTTTTATATCGATCTATGTTCTAATGGTATATTAGTAGTGGTCTAAGAGTGATGGACGTTAATATCTTTACATTTGATTCCCATATTTAGTGTTCTTATTATAAGATAAACAAGGGCAAGGGCAAACGTGCATGCGAGTCACCAGATGGCAAGAGAGTGGGAATAAATTCGCTTTTTTAGGGACATTATGTACAACGTATCGACCTGGTAACACTGGAATCATCGGTCAGTTGTATTGCACATCCTACGAAACTGCACATCATTAGAACGCGACGTACTATGCGATTGGAGAAAGGGACAGTAGAGAACGCACAACGAGGAGACGTCTCTATGCAAAACCATAGTATCAAAGCTTTTACATTATTGCGTCCCTAAAGCACCAGCCCAGAGTTGAGAACAGTACTCCATATGAGGCTGAATCAGAGCCAAACTGTGTTTAGGCGTGCAATATCGTCTTGCTATGTCGATGACACCAAGTTTCTTAGAAGGGCTTACTTTCTAGATGATCACGATACAGGTTTAACTGATATTTTAGTATATGACTTGTTTTAAGCAAAAACAAACACGTAGACTTACCATTTAGGTATTTAGCAATTTTATTCAACACACAAGTCTCAGGTTATCTATTTCTAGCAAAAAGTGAGACATATTTTAGAAAACATTTTAGAAATATATAAATTTCTTTTTTATAAATATATATAATTCTTTTTTATAAAACGTTCATATACAATGTCCGTTGTTCAAATATATAAATAATTAGATTTTACTACATTTCATAAAAAAAGATATTATATGTGGTGAGAATAAATTTTTACAGCATAAATTTTCTTTACTAAAGGAAAACACATAACGTAAAGCTCTATGACACGTTTTTTCTTATCAAATACCGACCTTAAACGGAATTATACTCATTTGTCCTTCTCAACGTTTATAACTCGCACACTTAAAATTTCACGAGTGACTAAAATAAATTAGAATCATATTTAAGGATAGAAATGTAAAATATTTGTTAAAGTACTATTTGCAAATATTCTTTTGTATTAATTATTCTTTATAGCTGTTGTGAAATCGACTTTTAACTACTTGGATGGTTTATATCTTCCCCATATTATAACTTTTTCAATCTCTGCAGTTTTGTGATTGTAATTTTAAAAAGAATTGATGTATTTTAATCTAGACTTTTGAAGATTATAAATTAAATAGGACGAATTTCTGAAGCATTTTTTTTAATGAAGTCTAAAATTGAAATCGTTGCAAATAACTTTAAATTATTATATTATATAAGTAACTTTAAATAATTAACTATTCATATTTTCATTAGTCTAACAAAATGACCATAAATTATAATGACGTCACGTTCATCTAAATAATGATTTCAGAAAAAAGGACATATTCAAGAGCTCCATAAATTTTAGAGAGAGCACAAACAAAATTACCCAAAGTAATGAAAGGAACAATTAATCTTATCTTAATCCCGGGGTTATTTTTCTCACTAATTTTTAGGTAATCGCTTATCTGATACACCCTTGTCTCATTTATATCGTGACTATCAATCTCGAGGGTCGAATTGCAAAACCTTCATTAAGGAACTCAAATAATAAGAAAGTTTTTTTAGCAATTAATTAGGCTTTTCGTTTAAAAAGAGAACTAATTTGTGTGATGTTATTTGTCACTAAATTTCTCAGTAAACTACAATTAAACTACAATTAACTAAGAACATTAAAATATATAATAATAAAATATACTTTTCTTTTTCTTATTATAACAAACTCCATCGAGTTTTACACTTTTCACCTACTTAAAATCATTTAACGTGTTGGGTAAAAGCATCCGAAAATATCAAATACTACTAACAAGCCGATGATACTATAATATATCGTTTTACACAACAATAAATTATGTAATTTAATAAGCTGGGATAAAATTTTTCACAAAAAATATTTATTTTTCCCTAAATAGTATTTATTTAATTTCCTCGATTTTATTAAAATCTAAAACCTTTTCTGGTGGTGAAATCATTATTTTTTTTCAACTCAGCACACTTATTTACTTACTAAAAATGGGAAGCCCATTGAGACTTAATTGTTTTACGGACAGTATCAAATTAGATTCATTAACGCTTTCCTTGTTGTTCCCGGAAGTATTAAGAGGGATTTAAGAGACTTACGTTAAAAATATTTAAGCGAGTTAGGGAATGGCTAATGGCGACTAAAAATATATTTTTTTATGCATATTCAAACTATATTCGTATTATATATTTCATGAATAATAAATAAATGTATAAGATTAGATTTATAAAGGCCGGCTAATAAATAAACTGACGTATTATTTAGTGAACAAAATATATCTTAATAAGAACTTTGATTTTCGTACATATTAAATGAAACTACTTTAAACGAATTAATTACGTATATTTGGGTATTCTTAAATACATTTTCGAAAACCCGACGTTTCGAACACTTAACAGAAGTCCGTGGTCACAGATAGCCTGTATACTTGTGACGATGGCTTACTGTACCGTACTAAAATCCGTTTAAACTAGTTTCATTTAATATGTGCGTAAATCAAAGTTCTGATTAACATACATTCTGATCACTCAATATTTCTCAATAAATTTTTCATTCTAAAAGAAATTGAAAACCCAAAATGAAATTCAAATATTGTCTACTAATATCTATATCAATTTAATGTCTATCATTCGACCCAAATCGAATATCAATTAATAACTTTCTGTATTTAATTAGTTCAGCGCTAAACTTGTGTGTACAATCTGTTCTTAGAACTTAAAGGACCTATCATCTATAACAGAGATAAACAATTTTCACTTACAAAACCCATTGACCTAAGGTTCAACCCTCTCTAATGGTGATGCGACCTCAATTCTCCTCCTATATCGGGTTTAAAAAGCCATTTCATTTCCTATCATAAATCAGATCCAGTTTTAAATGTCACGACTACGAAAGGGCAAATTGCTTGCAGGCAGTTAAAAGCACACTTATGCTAATTTTATTACTGAACTCCAACTCGAACAACAATATTCAGGTTTTTAGTGACAAAGTGATTAAAGGTTTAATCGTTTGTTTGTTCATATGTAAAATTATGTTAACGCATTAGCTAAAATTACTTTCTAAATGAATATTTTTTTTCTTGCTTATGTACAAAGACGGATTTTCATTAGTTTCTATTATAAAAAATATGAAATATAATATTTTAAGTTTTTTTTATTCTAAATAGATCGTTGACCAATCGACGGCTGAAATTTGGATCCCCTGGGGAAACATAAATTAATTATTATAATTTCCCTGCTTTTGTAAGACGAAGTGAGACGTTGATTTCCACTACTCCGGCTGAGCGTAACGTTTCAAATTTTTAAGGAAAGTGAAGAACGGAGTATCTTGATTCTAGGTTCACTCTGTTTCTAAGTAAATTATTGTTATAATTTATCTCATAACATATCACTTTAGAGAAGTATTAGTAAATTTAAAGTCATACACCATATTTATGACCCGCTGCGAAAATTCAATGAAACGCAAACGTTTATTCAGCTACTGTAAATTGATTATGTCACTTGAAGTAATTCATTAAGCGCTGCTGTTTTGATCTCATTACACGCAATATTTTATTACTCACTACCTATATTTTTAATTTTACACATTTATTTTATAACTCTAAAATAAAAGAAGCCTGAGTAACTCTCTATCAGCTAATTGCTAGTGAAAGTCTCGTCAAAGTCAATCAATTATAGAGATTCGACCTAAGTAATAGACAGACAAAAAATGTTAGTTTAATCATATATACTCATATTAGAACATTTCATGTATGTAACATTTCCTTTTTAGCGTTTTAAATATATTAAAGGAAATATATAATATCTAAAATTAATTGTTGTATTTAGTATATAGGAAGTAAAAATATTATGATTTTGATTATTTGAAAAATTGCACATATTTGTAATAACAAATTAAAGCAAGCAGCCTACCTTATAAGTAGCGCCATTGAATGAAAGACATAAATAATAAAAAAGAAATAATAATAAAAAAGATTTTTTAGTACGTATAAAAAGCTGAAAAAGCTGATATGGCAATTTTTTTTTGTTAACATCAAACAATGTGAAAGTTGCCTGAAGACATTAAAATAAGTATATATCAAGTTTCGAAGTGATTGTAGGCGGCTGGTATAATGTAATCATTATAATTATTGCCCTTGGTAAATTCTACATTACATATTCGATCGCTTACCTTTGGTTTTATTTAGGTAAGCTAGTAATAAACGTAGTGATAAATTAAGGAATAACAGATGTAAACCACCAACTTTACAACTCTATAAAGTACTTTGTGGATGAAACCTAAGATAAATGGTAACGCCAAACTTGAATTCTAAATCAAAAATATTTATGTGAGCAATAAAATAGTGATCAATTAAGCAAACATCCAATATAAAGACCATTACAAATATTATAAAATAAATTAGGCGATTAACTAATTACACTATTTATACACAAAAAAGTCATCATGGCTCAGTTGGTTAGCGTTTGACTGCAGAAGCGACTAATTGAGAGTTCAATCCCCACTCTAGAAAATTATTATATATAATTTATTTTCATTTCTTCGCATTGGTAAAATAAAACTCGGCGTTGACACGTAATATTCCAAGTACGAAAAGTAGGTGAAAAGAAAGATATAGGAACTATATAAAAAAACTGATTACTATCATCAAAGTGATATAAGAAATACAAAAAACTAAACTTTTAAATTAACTTGAGATAATGATTATATTAATGAAGAATATTTTTTCTGATCTTTTCTGATCCGATGAGGCACTTGGCTCCAACATTCCGCACTCAGCAATAGCTCTAAACAAATTAAAAAGTTAAAGATAATGATGGAGAGTTAAAAAAATTTAACTTATTTCTGCTATCTACGGAGTTAAAAGCTGGGGGAACCTATTACGTTTAAAAATAAAGTAAGGATCGATTCGATTATCAATTTGGATAGACAATGTACGTAACATTGTCTTATTTCGATCGTTACAAGAACAAAAATAGCAAAAATAATAGGTATTTATTTAAATGAATCTATATAAAAAATATGTTTAAAAATTTTACCTACATATTACATTAATATGCTGATTATGAAACGACGATGCGGGTACGAAAAAAAAGTGTATTCTTAACTGTAGAATAATATTTTAAAATTTGACTACTTAAATGTATATACAAACTAATCTATTATTTTTGCTTAAACCTTTTTTGCTTACGTACATCTCAAAAGAAAAAACGTCTACCTTGCTTCAGAACTCCTAGTAAATATTGAGGTTGTATGAAAATAAATAAACTTACTTTCTATAATAATGCAAAAAATAATTATCTTAATTCAATATAATCTTAACAGATTATCAGATGGATGGAGTCTTATCATTAACACAATAAACTTATGGTGTAATGTACTGTTAATGTGGACGCAGCCTGTAAACGGGGCAGGCTCAACTAGGCCACTCGCCTTAATGGTTTTCATTCTTGCACGGAAATCTCCATCGCGCGTCCATCTCCTAGTGACCTTAGTACATTTTATCATCACCATTAAGATATTAAAGGAATTCTAACGTCCCTCGGGTCGTTTCTGATAGACTTGGTGTTCGCTTTATAGCCTCTTCATCATTTTCATGTCTAAGAGAAATTGCCAGAAAAATTGCGAAGGCGTCTTTTGTAAGCGTCTCCGCTTAATTTATTCTTTTGAATTGTGATATATATTTGTATGCACGATCGTATCACTCAATATCAGAAATTGCTTTTCGTTTTCTCATTATTTCCACAGTTGTTGTTATGCAAAATTACACTATTTGAATGCGTCTGCCGACTTTGGTGAATCAATTGTTCGTGAATCATATATTTTACGCTGATGTATAAGTTTTGAGTATACCCGTGGAACAAAATTAGAAAATTCCAATTTGTAAATTTATGGAGCTTTACGATAAATTTTCATGTTTTGATAGAATCATTTTTTGCGTCATTACTATATCAATTTTATAATAACATCTATAATGCAGATGTAAAGTGAATTGAGCTTAAAATATTTTACTTTTACTTCAGAGGGGTCTAATCTGATTACTTGGTATCAGACTAAGTTTGCTGAATCTAATTTATTCTCTATTTATTTAACTATAGTATTGCGAAATTTTTTATGCAAAAACTGCAACAACTTTATCATGAAAGTTAGATATATGTAATCCGCTGAATAAAAGTTTAAAAAAAATTGTGTATAACTTCTGTTGATAATATGTTCCTAGGGTATATTTGATATTTTTTAATTTGTAACATCTATATACGAGATAACTATCTATATATG
The DNA here is from genome assembly GCA_032432895.1 of Dryadula phaetusa. Classification (NCBI taxonomy): domain Eukaryota; kingdom Metazoa; phylum Arthropoda; class Insecta; order Lepidoptera; family Nymphalidae; genus Dryadula; species Dryadula phaetusa. Next base: position 4,592,488 of record JAOYRS010000016.1, on the reverse strand, counting down.
TATAAAATTGATATACAGTTTGTTAGTCTCGGGAAATTTCGGGAACTTTTGAGATTTAGCAGATTTTAGTTTTAAAATATTTCTACAAGTCCAAGGAAGCCATTATAAAAAAAAGAAGAACAGAATTTTTTGACAGATACTAATAACTTGATAAATAGGATGTGTTAAGAAATTAAATAGACAATAAAATATATTTTAAAATATATATTTTAGAATATGCAACATTTGAAGACGTATGATTTAATATAAAAAATATGCATTGTTTAGTCTGTCATTTGTAGTATTTCAATTTTAGTGTAGTTATTATTATTATTTTTAGCTTAAAATATTTTTGTAAGAAAATTTCTAAGTACACCAAAACATGACAACAAAGAAATATGATTTTTTTCGCAGAGGTGACTATAACCGTGTTGATCATAGGGAACTATAGACAATGTGTTTGGTTTATTTGTGTTTTGGTTTTCTGTTATTTTTTTATGAGAGTTTTACCGAAGTTTACCGAATCAAAGAGTATTAGATCATTTTAGGTAGGTAAACATATAATATCTGTTTACCTACCTAAAATAATACTATGTAGCTCCAATTTATAATGCAGATGTAAAGTGAATTGAGCTTAAAATATTTTACTTTTACTTCAGAGGGGTCTAATCTGATTACTTGGTATCAGCCTAAGTTCACTGAATCTAATTTATTCTCTATTTATTTAACTATAGTATTGCGAATTTTTTATGCAAAAACTGCAACAACTTTATCATGAAAGTTAGATATATGTAATCCGCTGAATAAAAGTTTAAAAAAATTTGTTATATCTTCTGTTAATAATATGTTCCTATTTACATCAGTTGCTAGGGTATATTTGATATTTTTTAATTTTTAACATCTATATACGAGATAACTCTATATATGTATAAAATCGATATACAGTTTGTTAGTCTCGTGAGATTTCGGGAACTTGAGATTTAGCAGACTTTAGTTTTAAAATATTTCTACAAGTCCAAGGAAGCCATTATAAAAAAAAGAAGAACAGAATTTTTTGACAGATACTAATAACTTGATAAATAGGATGTGTTAATAAATTAAATAGACAACAAAATATATTCTAAAATATATATTTTGAAATATGCAACATTTAAAGACGTATGATTTAATATAAAAAATATGCATTGTTTAGTCTGTCATTTGTAGTATTTCAATTTTAGTGTAGTTATTTATTATTAGCTTAATATATTTTTGTAAGAAAATTTCTAAACACCAAAACTTGACAACAAAAAAATATTTTTTTTTTCGCAGAGTTGACTATAACCGTGTTGATCACAGAGAACTATAGAGAATGTGTTTGGTTTGTTTGTTTTTTGGTTTTCTGTTATTTTATTATGAGAGTTTTACCGAAGTTTACCGAATCAAAGAGTATTAGATCATTATTTTGGGTAGGTAAACAGATATTATTTGTTTACCTACCTAAAATAATACTATGTAGCTTAAATTTTTAAAAGAATCGATTTGCTGAGTACTTAAATTTATTAGAGCCACGTTATGTGGACTATATGACCCTAGATGTAACTTCTTATTTTTTTATCTGTATTGGAGTTTTGGAATTCAATAGGGCCTACTTACATCCCCATATATACAAACCTAATTTCAGTTTATTGCGTTAGTAGTTTCGGTTGTGCGATGTCTGTCAATCTCAGTTAGCAGCTTTATATATCGTATATTGATTAGAAAGCAGTAAGCTAGCTTTATATAACGTATATTGATTACAAAGCAGTAAAAATAAACTTATTTTTTCATATATACACATTTTACCTACAATTATTAGTTTTATTGAGAAAAAATAATATTTGTAATAATATCTGTAACGAATAATATAATTTGCTAGAACACAATTTATTTTTGGATACCACCTAAAGGTAGCGCCTAGAATAGACCAGTCAATTAACTCATTTGTTTTTGTTGCTTTCAAGGTTTGACCTTTTCTAGGTAGAATATCATAAACTTAATATTAATAACTCTTTATGATCTTTTGACCGTTCTGTACACAGACTGTTATGACAACTCTCATCTTATTATTATTACTAATAATCTTAAACAAAATAATAATAAAAATACATAAATCATGTAAATAAAGATATAATGTGCTTAATAGTCATTGAAACCTGTATTTGTAAGAAATGAAACATTTCAAAATGTCAGACGTAATTCGCTAACGCCTTTTGTTTCCTAACATAAGCCGTTGACCCAAAAAGCCTACTTTGCAAACTTGACAGAAGGTAGGGAGGCAACTTGAAAATGGAATTTCCACGAACTAATATTGTTGGTGAAAACACATCGTTCGCTATCAAGAATTTCGTAATTTATGTTTATTTGAAAGTGTAATTAATATACTAATACGAATTAAGTCAATATGTACTAAAATTATATTGAAGAATTAATGTACTGTGATTTTGTTAGTTCTGGGTGAGTGTCAGGGAAGTTCTAGGTAGTGTAAGAGAGAAAGAAAAATTAATAGTATATTTGATTTGAATGGATGGGTCGGAACCACACGACAATGTTACGAACGCGTAGTAGGGAAGTATGGTGATAAGAGAGTAAATGAGGCTGGTAAGCTCATATAGGAATTATGTAAGGAAAAAGATTTGTTTGTGGCAAACACTATGTTTGACCACAAACAAATTCCCATGTACACATGGGAAAGGATGGAAGAGAAAAGCGTGATTGATCTATTCCTAGTGGATCAGCGTATTCATAACCAAGTTATAGTCACGCGTGTGTTTAAGGGTTCCGACTTGGAAACAGACCACTATCAGATCGGATGAGGTGTCCAAACTTGGAGGCGAATAATCGCATAAGAAGCTGGAAGCTTCAAGACCCATTGATTAGACAGGAATATGGGGAAAGGGTTTCCAAGAAGCTAGACAGCTGCGAAATATGAGGTATGTGGCATTGAGAAAAGAGGCTTTAGTAAAAGCGTGACGAGGCAGTAGAAAAAAAGAAGAAAGCATGGCAGGACTATAAAGCCTCGAGTAAGATTAAAAGTATGAGAGAGATTAAGAAGAAAGAATATAAGTTGCAAAAGCACCTAACGAAAGCACTGATAAAGATGAAGCGTGAAAATTCAGAGCTTGAAAGAGACGACAGATTGACAAATAATTTCCTGGTCAAACACGAAGCTTTTCTGGCGAGAAGTTAGTGATTTTCGGCGTTGTTCGCAAACCAACAACCTGTAGAATGAATGGGGTGCTTTCTGAGGACGGTGAAATACTTACGGAAAGAACAGAAGTTTTGCAACGATAGACGGAATTCTATTAGAAGATATATGAATGTGATGACGCCTCTGTCTCGAGCGATAGCAATATGTTGAGTCTTGATGTAGCGGATGGTGAAATCGGTATAAAAGAAGTAGAGAATGCTATATGAAGTCTGAAATGTGGTAATGCAGCGGGAGCAGATGGAGTTACTACAGTGATGATCAAACATGGTGGGCCGCGCATCTTGGATTGGTTCTCTTTTCTATGTAATTTATGCTGGAAAAAGGGAGAGGTCTCAGATGATTGGCGAGGCGCAGTCATCGTGCCTTTGTATAAAGGCAAAGGTTCACAGATAGACTGTGCAAGCTATAGGGCTATCAGCTTAAATAACTTGGGCAGTAAAATTTATGCTAAAATTCTAGCGAGAAGAATGCAAGAGAGATCCGAAAGACTTTTATGGGAGGCTCTAGGAGGATTTAGACCTGAAAGAGGGTGCATGGATCAGATCTTTTCTCTCCGCATGATCACGGAAAAGTTTTTGGCTGTAAACCAGAAAAAATTCTTTTGTGGATTTGGAAAAAGCATTTAACAGGGTTGTAAGGAAGAAGTTATGGTAGATACTGCTCCGGTACAATGTGGACGGATCCTTGGTGCAGGCTGTAAAATCTCTTTATCGAGATCACTCAGCCTGTGTACGAGTAGGAGCTGGCATGTCGCCTCAGTTTGATATTCAATCGGGTGTCAAATAGGGCTGCGCCAACTTGTCTGTTGAATGGAACGGAATGCAAGATTATGGTAGATAAAAAGATATTAGATCAAGTGAATGAGGTGATATGTCTTGGAAGTATAATTAGTAGAGATGGATTTTTTTTTCCTGTCATTGAGTTACATGCAGTTGACCTTAATGGTTTTTACAGCGACACCGGGAGGGGGAGGGAAGAGGGTACTCTAGCCCTGCGAAGTATTAGCAAGCACTGACGTGTCTGCTTGAGAGGAAGCCGACGACCGCAAGGGCGCCCCCTGCGGGGCTCGAACCTCGGCTTGCGGTCGGCGAGCGGGCGGGATAGAGATGGAAGATACGAAATGGATGTGTAAAGGCGTATTGCTGCTGGTAACAGGGTTAACGGTGCTCTTGCTGCATTGATGCGACGGCAAAACGTCAACGTACCTGCACGTCTTGCCGTTGACAATGCAGTACTGATACCGACGTTGTTATACGGCAGCGAAACGTGGGTGTGTCAAGAGAAGAATGAAAGAAAGTTGAATGCAGTAGAGATGAGATCTCTTCGTTAGATATGCGGAGTCAGTATAGCTGACCGTATATGCAGCGAGTTACGCAGAATGGCAGGTGTAAGCGTGAATGTCACAGTAAGAATGAAGAAGAACGTACTCAGGTGGTTTGGACATGTTGAAAGAATGTGCGATGTAAGAATAGTAAGAATGATTTATGAAGCCAAGGTGAGTGGTACGAGAGGTCGGGGGAGACCTCGGTTGACCTTCGAAAACACAGTGTCGAAGATACTGGAGGAAGGTCACGTAAAATGTATGAGAACCCTCCGAAGGGAATGCATGAAGAGAATAATGACTGTGGACGAGGCGAAAGAGGTATGGCGTTTGGCGCTCCGTGCTCTTTGACTACCCTACCTTACAACCAATAAAATATATAATATTTCTATATAATATTTGTAGCCTAGCTAAATATTTGTACGTCGAAACTGCAAGTATAAATATATACATATTTCGATGTTGAGCAGACTAGGAACCAAATATGTAATATATTTAAATGTAAACTTATCATTGGATCTAGGAAGTTTAAGAGGTTAAAATAAATAATATAAATGCATAATAAACTTTCTTTTATATAAAATAAAGATAATTTACGCCAAACACAATAACAAAATGATAAATGTCTTAATTATATTATCAACCGCCGGGTCAACCTAACCACTATTTGATAACGATTTAAAAAAAAAACAACTTTATTTTAAAATTCTAACACAATTTGCAAACACTAGTTCTATAGTCATTTACCAAAATACCTCCATACTTGCATTAGCCACAAACAACATTTGATTTGAATATACGTGTTCCAATCCAATATATAAGGCCTTACAATCATATTTATATGCACTCAGCGTGCAGTGGCGAGCTATTCGATCTTCAATATCGAGCAAACATTTATTTTACAGGAACAGGTGTGAGCTTGAATTATCGATTTCACACTTGGATGTGATTCATATGACTTTTACACAGCTTCGCATACTAAGTATAAGTAAAATATTGGCTCAATTATAAATAAAATATTGGCTCAATATGGAATTAAATATATGATTTAAGTTTATATGTCAAATATCTCTATTATGGCGCAGTGGGGTAGAGTCTCACAGATAGGCGATTTGTTGTGGATTAGATGACCATCGGTGAAATGATTGTGCTTAAAATTTATTTTCTTTTCTCTGCTCTGGTAAGACAAAGTGCTACGTTTGGCACCTAATACACAAAAATTGGTCAGAAGGTAGTGTGTCAACGGTGTGTCTTGACTTTATTTTGTTTTACTTAATTATTTTTTTTAAGTTTTCAATTTTTGTTTATGTTGTAGACGAATCGAACCGACACAAGCGCTCAACGTAAAGTGAACATTAAAGATGTTATTGTTTTATGTTTTAATATTAGTTCGTAATTTAAGTGTTATATAAACCTTGATCTGGTCATCTATTCTTACAATAATATTATCTAAATAAACAATTTTGATAATAAGCAAACATTGTCAAAATTGTTTTTAGAATAAATAATTCTTAGCAGCTGTGTTACACTACAAAGAGTTTGTATCAATAAAATACATGTAGGGTTTTTTTTTCTAGTTTATATTTTATTTAAAATATGAACATAATTTTTACTTTGCATTATAAAAGTTTGTATGTGCAGACTCATCGAAGCTAGCCTTTATTACAAAGTGGATATATTTTTATTACGCTAGCTATAAAACATACTGAGCTTTACGATAATAATAATTACAACTTAATATTCAAGTCGAGTTAATTTTACGGCTATTCCGAAGTTATAAATCGTATCCACAGTAGCACGTGCCCGTCTCGCCACAATACGCTATATTTCGAGAACTTGACTGCTTTTTATTTTTATACCTTTTATACCATCGATAAACTCTGCGTGAGATCTCTGATACGTTCTATTTTATTTATTCTATTTCATGGTGGTTTATAGTAAATTAAACAGATGTTAAAAAAGAATCTAAAACTAATTTGGTGCTATTTTCAATCTTCAGTACCTATTCCCGTTTAACGTACTTTCATAAAATTATATGATGCTTAATAATTTTAACCGCCTCCATTCGAGATGGGCTTTACAAAAATTCATACATTTGGTTAACGTGGAAAGGAACGGTATATGTTTTTCGTTTAATATGTTAATATAAGTTTATTTACATAAATACAGAAGCTATTTTTCGCTACATATTCGCATATTCAGGGACTCCGTAACTATTACAAGGGCAATGTTATTTTGATGTAAAGTATACAAAGGCGGAGCTTTATTCAGTATTTTGTTTATGATAGTAAATTGCTGACGTACTGAAATTGTTGAATCAGGTGTTGCTTCTTTGTAAACTGTGATTTCTTCTATACCTATTATTAGAAGATAGAAATGTGTATTTTAATAACTTTTAATAACATGCAGGGCAGATAATTTTAACATTGACTTTATTTTTGAAAATGTATTTCAAGTTACTCATATATTTTTATGGCATATATAGTGCGGAGTTATTATATGTAAGCTTAAGTTTGTTAGCGTTTTTAAATCGTCAGTGAGGTCCGTCGACGCGGAAGTTTACAAAGCAATTATGCTAAGAAGAGCCAGCAAGAAACTCACAAAATTAAAAGTACTGCTAGAATTGAACCCGTGTGTTTGATGTTCTTGGATACTATCCAAGCTTAAGCTAATTACTTATATAATTATTGTAACTGATAGCATAATTGTCTAGAGTATTTGGAATTTATCCAAAAGAAGCTGAACCTAAATTATGCTTGGTATGACCGACACGTTCACGGGTAATTGTAATACACAAAAGTGCGTGTTTATATAAGTAGAAAGTTACTTAGTTTTGTGCCTATCAATATATTTTCAAGGAGGAACAGAGGGAAAGTGTCTGACCGTAAACATGAAACGGCACGGTTCGTCGCAATATATAAATTAATTATATAAATCAATTATATATAAATTATTTTCATTTTTGTCCTCTAGTAATTCATGAATTCGAGAGAAAAGTTGAAGACAAAGTGTCTAGACACTAGGTAGTTTCTGACTTCATAGCTATGCGAGAAAACGAGATGCTGATAAAAAAATACAGATAATATAATATTGTAGCTTCGAATATAGGGTACATATTTACATAGAGTTATATGTATATATCCTTTCAATAGAATTTTTCAGACGTTTTTCTAAAAGTGTGCATAATTAAAAAATAAATTAAAAACTAATACATGTATGTATATTTTTCTTTATAAATTTGAATGAGTTATTACCTTACTGCTTTTGTACTTTTTATTTAAACAAAAGCATTTGAAACGCCTTCAACATTTAAATCTTGTTGAAACTCTAACATCCTCAAACGTCGTTCGACGAAGTAAAATTTGAATAATGAAGTAAAATATTTCACAAGTACTGTTTTGATAGGCTTTACTATGGTTAAGTCATTTTACATCTCGTAATTTTATTGTAATTAAATTAAAAATTATTATTTTATTATCCAAATACTACTAAATACATAAATTTATGTATGTCATTTTTGAACTAATAATAATAGCTGTATAAATAAAATTTACACAAATTTTTCAAGTGCATATTTAATGTGATTTTTTAATAAAATTATTACAATACTACTGTTCTATTAATTGTTTTAACAAATTACAAGCTTTATTGTATTAAACGAAGTGAATACACAATACTTACATCAATCATCTTAGGTAATATGACTTTCTTTTTTTTAGCTTCACGCTTTTATCCCTTTTTTGAGGCCGGTCGTGGCGCAGTGTGATAGCGTCTGACTGTAAACGCGACTGGTTGTGGATTCGATCCCCACTTATGGGAGTGATTATATTTAAATTATTTTCACTTCCTCGCTCTGGTAAAGTCAAAGTGCGGCGTTGAGTTTCACCACTCAACACGCAATGTCACGAATTCGGTGGAAAGCGAAGTACGGAGTATCTTGACACTAGGTACGTTCTGTCTACCTTACTATGAGAGATAAAAGCGTAATAAGACTTAAATTGACGAATATTTCTTAAGAGCAACATTTCCATATTTATGTAATGTTTTTCTTTTTCTAGAATTCTTATATGTCCTCCTTAGGAATCAGTTAATTTAAAAAACAAACAGTGAAATAAGTATATTAAACTATTTAAAAAGCGCTGTACGATATATTAGAATATATCGTACAGCGTAATAATCTCAGGAAATGACTAACGTTTCGTTCAAGCGAGTTCTATTTATGTTGAAAATTTAGTTATAAAGTCGCACATTTCACGTTAAGCCATTTCTAATACTCAGTTCTGACTGTACTTAGAAACACAGTCTGAAACAACTTTTCTCATATAATACAACAAATGTCACAGGTAACCGTGATTAATAACTCGCTGAACTTGATATGCTTTTAAAGTTACATAAATTGTTAAGATTTAATGATCATAATATATATTATTTATAGCAAAGTTGAACTACTAACTTAAATAATAAGCTAGGTTAAACAGCATTAATATTTTTCGCATATATATTTTATGTGGTAAGTTCTATTAAAAGGTATTGCGTACTAGATGACGGAACTTAATGCCTCATAAATAAGTAATAATGAGATTACTGAAATTCCATGTAAAATTTTTAATGAATTGAGACTGAACCTGCGTCTTGGATACCGTCCAATCGTTGTAGCTCAAATATGTACATGCTTATATCGCGAGATATCGAAATTCTTATGCGATTATTACACCTTTATTTTGTTGGGCATTCCAGAAAGGAATTTTACAAACTTTTTTATAAAATAGTATAAAAGCGAAAAAAATTCATTTTGTAGAATATTTTGTAACATATAATCCCTAAGTAGGAATCAAAGTCACAATCATAACTAATATTTACCTTATTATTATGAATGTGAAAGATTGTGAGGATGTATTTATGTTTGTTACTCTTTCTTTCACGAAAAAGCTACTGAACGGATTTAGATGGCAAATATGTTAGTTATACATCAGAAATACACATAGGCTACAAATTATAACAATTTTGCGTAATATGGTTGTAATATAACGATTCATTTAAGCCGGCAAAAATCTGTCCTCTGAGAGCTAGACTAGTCCTCTTGGAGTGCGCAACAGAATATATATATATATATATATATATATATACATATAAGAACGAAAAATATTATGTTATTTCTTATTTAGCGGTAACTCAGCCTCCTTAAGCCATAATAATGGGCAACGTTAGCTTATGAGCGGATGTATAGTGAAAATATAATAAAAATAAATAAGAATTACGAAGTAAACGAAGAATTATCTTCATACTAATTCTTATAGTTAAGCTTTGTTTTTATTCTTTAAGTAAGACAAGTATTTTGCAATAAAATTGTTCTTAAATTAAAGTAAAAGATACACATAAAGGGAGTACGAAAAAAACTTTTACTTTAATTCGTTACTTAAAATAAATTTTATGTATAGTATTGTTGTATATTAATTTATTATACATTTATTATATCTACAAGTATATAGGTTTATATGTGTCAAGAAATTAAAGAAACACACCAACCGTGGCGGAGTGGGAGACAGCGTCTGTCTGTAAATGCGATCGGTTGTGGGTTCGATCCCCACTCGGAGAAGTGATTATATTTAAATTATTTTCACTTCCTCGCTATGTTAATAGATACTGACGTCGTTATGGCAACGCATGTCTTACGTTTCAACGAGACCAATGCAATAAGTTTTTTTATTCTTGTAATAGTTTAACTTATAATATTTGAAGATAAAAACAATAGTGAAGCTTTGGGGTCTAAAGTAAGGACTTTAAACACAATAGATGAACAATTATTAGGCCATCTCAAAAGTATAAATCCTTATGATACGATTTAAATCAACACTCTACACCGGAAATTAACGATTGATTCTTTTTCAACCCACCTTCAGCAATGTAATCCCGATGAAAGCCAACACAAATGCCTCGAAGCAAATTTAAACATTTGAAATGCCCGTTTTAAAAGAAAGCGTTTTTTAAATTAAACATACGATCGAAGTACTTTTTTCTATTAGAGAAATAAGAATTAGAGAAAAGTAATACGTTAAAAGGTAAGGAAAAGCGCAGTGTTGAGTTCCGCCACTCAACATGCACTGTCTCGAATTCGACGGAAAGCGGAGTACGGGTTGACTTGAAACTAGGTACTTTCTGTTTACTCTGCTTTGCGGGATAAAACAGTATAAGTAAAAGCGTAACACTAATACTTAAAACAAAATATATATTAAATTAATTCTCAACATCGGACTAAATTATTTTCAATTTATTAAATGTGATTTTTTTTAAATTTGGGAGTCTTAAAAATATCTCATTAGGTGTCATATGTTATATATGGCATTAAGTGAGTGTTATATGTTATGTATAGAGGCCAGTCGTGGCGCAGTGTGACAGCGTCTGACTGTAAACGCGACCGCTTGTGGATTCGATCCCCACTCAGGGGAGTGATTATATTTAAATTATTTTTACTTCCTCTGGTAACAGACAAAGTGCGGCGTTGAGTTCTACCACTCAACACGCAATGTCTAGACTTTGGTGGAACGCAAAGTACAGAGTGTCTACCCTCCTATGCGGAATAAAGCAGTAAAGCTACAAAAAAAGTCATATATTGACCGTTGAGTAAGTACGTCATGAAAATAATTATAATGTTTTTTTTAAACCAATTCAGCCACGAAGGTGTCACAACTATAGAGATACAATTTTAAAAATAAATAAGCACTTGAAAACTCGAATGAATGTAAAATCCACTTTCTTTACAAAAATAAAAAGATAATTACCTACTTTTCTTGAAAATTAAGGACAATTATTTAGGAGTGTCAAGTATAATTCGAAATATCTTTTGTTTCCCCAAAATGAGCTGACCTGGAAACAATTTACAAAGTTGTCAAAATGCTAAATAAAAAACTTTAGGGTACAATACTCCAGCCTAATATAATTAGCGTAAATAATTACCGTAAACTTTGCTTTAAAATATTTCTACAACAAAACTAATTTGCTACGTTTAATTTTATAGGAAGCGATATTGTAGATTGTAAGGGAATATTCCTTTCTGTTCTAACCGTTTCTTCCTGTAAACAATTTCGAAACATTTGGTTTATTATAATTTTAGGCTTATTGTATGATATAACTATTGCAATAAGATTTTTTTATTAACATTTCTTTTACATATGTATTACAATTTTCCAGGATAATACTATTTTTTTTTAGCCAGATAGTTGAATGTTGTAACGTTTATCTCCACCCCCATATAGTATATATAAATACTATAATTAAAAAATCATGCTTTGGCTTATGATACGTCACGTGGTTAGGACCCATTTATTGTTGTATTCGTATATAACTCAAGATCTTTTGGAGATTCAGAGGTCACAGTGTTAAGAAATTTCAATTACAAAATACTAAATTTATATAATTAGCCATCAGAAGGTAATCTTATTTATTATATATTTGCCATCAAAAAGTATCGACTCGTATATGAATTTATTTGCTATCAAATAGGGTTTTTCATATTTGTAATATCATTCATTAACGTTCCATTGAGATTACCAACGGTTCTTCCGAGGAAAAGCCGAAGGCGCGTCCTACATTATTCCCACTTATACTAAACCACTGGAGGTAACCATAGTAAGAGAAAAGGTAGCCAAAGCGGCCCCGCCCCATCGCTAGCCGTGAATTCTGACCGACCGTGATTCTTAAAAATCTTGGTATTGAACCCTCCGGGACGCAACGCAATGGAACAGTTAACGTATATGATACTTACAATGCCTTTGCAAACGACCAATTATTAGTTACCTGTTCGATAGTTTATTATAAGATAGATTTGTGATGATGATTGGTTTGTGAGACCAATATAACCCGTTGATTGGTTTGTGAGACCAATATAAGTCGCAGATTATATATCGCTAAGAATATAAATATATGTATTTGGGGCATTTGTATAAGATCGTGCCAATATTCGCCATAAAGGCATTTATCATATTTATTTTATATGCGGTACGAGTCTTCTAGCTCATCATATATGTTAGTACCTTAGTACATAAGGAGGTTGACTCGACCGCCGCATGCTGCCTCTCTATATATGCCACGCAACTGTTCTGACATTCAGGACGTTGTAACCTGAAATCTCTTTAAACATTAAGTCAGAAACTCTATGAAAGACGACTTGGCCCGACGACGCACGACATCGCCGACGTCGACGAGCTCGGCCGCCCTATTACAAGCACAACTGCGACTTCTTATATTACACGAACGCAAACTGTTCGTTACATAGTATGTACGTAAATACATAATGTTATATGGTATACACAACTGCGACTTCTTATATTACACGAACGCAAACTGTTCGTTACATACTTTATTAAATATTCTATAATTTTATTATAGTCTATTATTATATATATTGTTATGTGCACTTTTAATAGGCATATTTGATTTAAATATTGAAACGTATTTATATTTCATTATGTACATAAGTACATACCGTTACAGTGTCTAGATAATTAAATAAATATTTAAACTATCTAACCAGCTCGGGATAAAGAAAGGGGGGAAAGTGGAAATAAAAAAAATTACTATGCTTTGAACTCACAAGTACTTTACTTAGTTAAAAATATTCCAACTCCACTATGACGGTGTCAATAATGTTGATGACTAAAAGCAAGCTGATAAGTTTCATCAATTCTTGCACATATCACCTGATAGCTGTCAACAGGACAACATTCAGTTGAACTCTGTACTAAATTAATCATTAGTAAAATTGCTCTGTCAATTTTACAACTTACTTACAACTTACTTTGTCAATTGATTGATACGGTCTATATTTTTTTTATTTTATAATTATCAAAATACTCTTAAGTTATTTTAAGTACATAAAATAGATTATAATTAAAAGCGTAAAGCTGCTTTAAATATTACGAATAACATCATCAAAATTGAATTGAACGCAAATATAAATTCAATTGCCTTAAGCGCTAAACGATAATATATTGGGCAAAAGGTTAGGAAGGTAGTGATTAATTATTTACCTTTTTAAAGCAAAATTTAAAGTATAGTTGTTTTAAACAACTCAATTTCTGGAAATTAATTAATTCCGTTATTAAGGAGAGAACTCTAGGTTCACTCTGCGGAAAAAATTGTGAAGTCAAAATTGAATTGTTTTCAATTTGACGTGTACCCATACAAAATGCGAAGTGAGTATCCGTGTTACGTGGTTGCAAACCAAATTGAAATACACGTGGAAACACGAGTGTAACACCGCAGGCAGTAATTAATTGAAATGCAAAGTTTATTTTGTTGTTTACGTCACATAATTAAGTAATTTAAATTAAAAAAAAATGATAAATGAAAAATGAAAATATGTAACATGATCGGATGTGGGTTCGATACCCACTCGGGGGAGTTAAATTATTTCCACTTCCTCTCTCTGGTAAGACAAAGTGCGACCTTGAGTTCTACCACCCAATATGCAATGTCTCGAATTCAGTGGAAAGCGGAGTACGGGGTGTCTTAACGCTAGGTACTTTCTGCCTACCTTGCTATACGGGACAAAAAGCGTGAAGCTTATAAGTGATAATTTAAAACAATATTGGTGATTATTTGTGTTGGGAACATCTTTGAACAAGGTTTGCTTCTTTATGCATCTGTCCATATAGGGAGAAGTGTAGTATAATTTAAATTTGATAGGAATTTCTGATACTTAATATGACATTTTAATAACTTAGCCGAATTAGAGCGTAATTAAAATTCAATGCTTCCCATTTTTTCTGAGAAAAATATAGTTATCGCCTCGTTGTTTGTATTTAAAGTCAGGTTTCATGTGCCCTCATTTCTTTAACACTCTGTGAGTTGCCTGGAAGTGATCACCTTCTGTGATGAGGCCACCCTTGCACCATATTTTGAAGTATCAATTTTTCTCTTCTTTGTATCTTACTTGTATTCGTATTCGGAAGATTAATACATTTCATTTTAAATTTTAATGTTTCATCAATCTAAAAGGTAAACATTTAGCTATTATAAATATGTGGCATATATATATATATATATATATATATATATATATATATATATATATATATATATATATATATATATATATATATATATATATATATATATATATATATGTATATTACATTATTTAAAAATATCGCTTAATAATATGTATATCTGTATAGAAATTTTGATGGATTATTTCAAGTGAGAATTATAAACGTAATAAAATTTTATACGTGGTTAATCTGTACGTTGACATCCCGTCACAGAGTTTCCCTTTTCCCTATTTAAAATAAACACGCAAATGTCGTATTGTGAGCTAAATTAAACACATGCTAACTGTACAACACCGTCGCAATACCGCCTAATATGTTTTTTTTCTTATACTAAATTAACTTTTTGGCTAACATATATGTTTAGATGTTTTTATTAGTTTTTCACAGTTTTATTAACTTCAAAACGGAATTCATATACATATCAAATATCATTATATAGCTTGCATTATTATAATTTCAATCATTATAATGTTCCACAATAAAATGAATTCAGTGGAATATGTATATTCAAATGAATATGGACACAATATAATATTGTTACTTATAATATTATACTTTTTTAAGGTACCCTATGAATAATTTAAGGTATAATTTAAGGTACCGTAAACAGTAAAGATAAAAGCTAATCATAAATCAAAAAATAGTTTATCAAAAATATATTAATTGTATGAGGCTTATTGTTTAAGCAAGCCGGATAAACTTGATGTACTCACTGATATATTTTTTTCTACCATTAATTAAAACTTGCAATTATCTTTATAGTACGAAACAATAAATTAGTGAATAAAAGTTCATATTCATTTTAAACTGTAACAATATTTCGACACCGCTTTGCGTCTTTTATTTTGTACTTCATTGACTTCAAATTAATAGTGTACTGCAGAAGACAAACGGATATACCGACCATGACGTAGGTCGTCGACGTGACTATATATATGTATAAAAGACATATATATATATATATATATATATATATATATATATATATATATATATATATATATATATATATATATATATATATATATATATATATATATATATATATAAGACACTTATTTCTAATAGCGAGCGCTAAACGTTTATTTATGATTGATGAAATATTAAAATTTAAAATCAATTGTATGAATCTTAAATAACTGAACTAGTATCTTCTTTTTGTTTTTTTTTCTTATAACTACATTATTTATTTATTTAACACATAATTTAACACAAAATTTATACTACAAAATATGGTGTAAGGCCTTATCACAGAAGGTGTTCAATTCCAGGCAACTCTTACAGTGTTAAAGAAATGAGGGCGCATGGACATAAGTTGGCGTACAAATATTTTACCTACATTAATATAGTGTAATAAACATACTTATAATTTACATACTATATATTACACACAAGCTACATTACATACATATTTGTATAACAAGATATATAATAATATAATAAAAAAAATACTACAACATTTAAAAGTGCAAATCGAACAAACATACAGACAAACACTACTGAGTGGCTTTTATTACGTATATATTACCATAGGCATTTTTTTCTGAAATAGTTCACGTAACGAATTTTCTTTGTACGAAATAACCTTGAAAAAAAATTGTAAACGGAAGTGTTAGGTATAAATCAACAAAACATAAACGTAAGCGGTTTTTTACCACCACCACCACCACCACTTTATATTGGTTCCATTATATTTTATGTCTTGTTTTGTGACAAAAACCACTGAACTATTTAAGTAAAAATATAGGAAGTTATAATTTGTTTATAAGTATTGCACTTTTGCCTGTACGTCTTAATATAACGTGTATCGTTATGGTAAGAGTGTATTAAGTCGCTCTATATTTCCGTCAGAATAGTAAGCAAAATATAATAAATTCTTTGTTAGTTTTTTTACAATATATTAATTATCGGTTCATCTATGTTTCCATTAATGTAAGAAATTGTTGTAAAGGTATTTTGACCCAATTAATGTTCTCTGATTAAAACTTCATGCACGTGTCAAGATCTAACATAAACAAATATTTGTTCTGTATTGTTACTACACCTAACGATATATGATTGAAAAAAATATAAAAAAAATTTTTTGCTATCTTTTAAGAAAACAATTAATTGAACAAATTTGGGAAACCATAATGGTTTTACTCTAACGTAATATATAAATATATATATATATATATATATATATATATATATATATATATATATATATATATATATGTATATGTATTTTATACTTTTCAAGTAGAAGGGTTGAACAATTAAATCGTACAAAAAAATATTTTTTATCATTTTTGTCTTTTAGTATAGATATATAGCTTCAATAAGTTATCTGCACCGTTAAATTTCAATTTCAATTAGGAATTTAAAATGATAAAGAAAATAATAGAAATGCGAAGTACGATTAAAAACTCGATCCGATGTTTATTTTCTTATGATACTTCTTCTGGGAAGCTTTGTTATAAGTCGTTATTTAATTTTATACGTCAACTACTTCAAAGAGAAAAACGAATCGGTTGAAAATATAATATATTGTTTTTGAAATGCTCTTTAAAATTGTAATAATTTTGTTTACAAGGTCTTAAGAAATAAACCATTTTACGTATTTCGTGTAACCTTACTTTTATGACAGTTTATGAGTATGAATTTTAACGCATAATTAGGTTGAAAAGGAAAATATGGAAGCGCAAAGTAGCAACTGTTTGACGTTCAAACATAATTTACAACCAAAACAGCAAATATCTTTTGAAGCTGATAGGTCCTTGGAGAAAATAAATAGGAAGATTCTAATCAAACTCCCAACACATTTCGCTATATTATATAGTAATAAAATTTTATAAATATTTTACTGTACTTTTATATATAAAGCGCACAATAATAAACATTTTTCCCTTTAGGAAAAAAACAAACAACATTTGAAAGAAGAAAGAGAAACATATTCTAGAATATATCTTTGATGTATTTTTTATTTATAAAGTCCCTGCATCAAAGTCGAAATATTACAGTTTTACAATTAAAATAACAACAAGAATATTCTCAAAGAGACTTATCGCCCCACTGGTGACAAGAGGCAGACTACTTTTGCCTGAAGCATGGCAATTGCGATTCAATGAAGGAACCGAGCGGGCATTTTTGCCATATTACCATGAGGACATGACTAGTTTAGTAATAATTGATTATTTTTATTATTAGTTATTGGTACTTATAACACTTTGTACGCTATGTAACCTTTACAACTTACATAGTGTAGCAGAGTAATCAGTAACAACATTGTGTCAAGATATTCACTGCTTCCCGACCGAAATTGAGAAACTGCGTGTTGAGTAGTGGAACTCAACGCCGCTTTAAATAAAAATCCACATTCATTTTGTAGTTGGTTTGTATTTAATCTAAATGGCGAGTAGTGCTATAGGGAATAATTATTGGTTAACAGACACGACATGCCTCAACCGGATGAGGCTAATTAATTAAGCAAATCTGAACAATGTATATGCATATATTGAAGTAGTAGTAAGTAGTATTTCTTTCATTAATTACTTTTTACACATACATTTCCTCAATTACCCAATTCTTTTCTAAATCGTACAGATTTAAGACTATGCATGTAAACCGGTTAATCAAATAGTAAATGTACAAATATTATAAAAAAATAAACTTTATTATCAATAACAAAAATTTCCTTTTCAAAAATTTTATTTCAAGAAAATTTTGTTTTTTCTTTATGCCTAGTTAAGTAGGTATTCTTATTATCATAATAATACAATAATGATGCTTGGGCCTTTTTATCTTGTTCCAATTTCTTCTTATTTCTATGATAATACTAAAATTAATGAATGCTAATAAATTAACATAATATATAGATATGTTTTTCATCTTAAATTGAAGTACACTTTTGAGTCTGTGAATGATATACACTTTAGTGGATAATTTTGCATTGTACATGATTATGTCATCAGGTTTCTGTTCTGAACTCTGCTATTGACTGGTCGCTCATTTTATACACAAATTTATTACTTGCAGAAACCAAGTTTTATCGAAAAACGCGCATACATTTTAATGTGTATATTTTCGTATTAAAATGACAATCTGATTCAGCTAGCATTCCATGAGTGGAAAAGCGTTTGACTGTAAACACGGTTTAAATGAGTCCGATTTTCATTCGGGGAAATAAAAGACTTAAAAGAGTTAAATGGTAAAGTAAATTGCGGCATTGAGTGCTGCCTGTCACTGACAGTGATATCTTGATTTTAGGCCGAAATTGGAAAACAGATTTGATTGGAACAGTGTCTATCCAGACACTGTCTATTCAGACGCTGTTCCTAGATTTGAGATTTTCTCCTACTGCTCTCTATGGGAAGAAGCGGAAATCTCTATGTATTATAGTGGATAATATATTTTTTATATCTGTAGGATAAGCATAAATATGTTTTAAATAGCACTTTACAAATAAAACAGAATTTAATAAGAACAAACAAAACAAAATTAACTTTATCTGTTAAGCAGCTTTGGAAACAAAGATAAATAAACTCTGCGAAAAGGACCAAATCAACAGTATTAATAAAAAATTTGTTAAGGTTTATATACGTGATATAAATCGTATACATGTATATGTACGAACAGTTGAAATCAATAAAAAGCGGCGTAGTCCTCCGTCATTTGACGTACAATGTCGAAATTGGCTTACTAAATCGATTACGTTACGTTTATTAAAATCAAATGTATTTTGATGCAAAATATAAAAATATAGTTAGAAATTGCTTCGTATTATATCGTTCATTTTACAGGTGATATAGAAAATAAGTGGAGTTTTTATATAAGATGTTTCTATTACTTGTCGTTTAGTTTTCCTGTTCACCCCGATGGATTTCGAGATAAAAAAGTCATATTATATATATCATGTTATCGTTACGATACATTGTTATTTTGTTCAATATGTACAAGGAGACTACTATTCAACGTACATCACCCCTCGGGGATAAAAATTAGTTTGTAAAAGGAATACGAGAAACAATATTTTTTGACGCCTTAGTTAGGTAGTAGTTCACGTTATAGCTGTAGTTTTGATCCTCACTCTAGGGAATATCTACTATTATTTTTCCTTGTCTGTTTAGAAATTAAAAACAAAAACATTATATAACGCAATCATTTTAATTTTATTCTAAAGAGAATTTACATCTTATCTAAAACAAATCTAAATAATTATAATGTACTTTTTCATTATACACATTAAATTAAGCATATTCATTTCTAATAATTCTTATATCTAATAATTCCTATAGTTAGTATACTCTTGGTAGTTTTTATTTCACTCAAAGACATAATTTCTTCCCTGTTACGATGAGATGAACGTTCTTTCTATATGTATAAATAGATTGAATGACGAGGCCGGTCGTGGCACAGTGGGCCAGCATCTGACTGCCTGAATGACTGATCTGACGCAATCGGTTGTGGGTTTGATCCCCACTCGGGGAAGAGTTTAAATTATTTTCACTTCCTCGCTCTGGTAACCACAAAGCGTGGCGTTGAGTTCCATCACTCAACACGCAATGTCTCGTATTCGGTGGAAATCGAAGTACGGAGTGTCTTGACTGTACTTTCTGTCTATCTTGCTACGCGGGATAAAAGTGTGAAGTTAAAAAGATATTCAACTTTATATCGAATGTCTTTATTTTGTCAGAACAGAAATAGACCAATCTGTTCTCCCATGTAATAATTCACAATTAATCGCGATTTTATAAATTTTCATTACAAATATATATATATATATATATATATATATATATATATATATATATATATATATATATATATATATATATATATATATATATATATATATATATATATATATATATATATATGTTACAAACAATTTTCACTGTCAGTGACGTTTCTCTTACATTTTCGTGCAAAGTGACATACACGTTGTTTCGGCGACGCGTAGTTTACACGTAGACCGGACAAATTGCCTTTATTATTACAATAATTAAAATAAATATGCTTAAGCAATAACGTTTTAATTATTCTACAGGGACTATAATAATATTTTTTATACAATTTATTACAAAGTAAAAAATTTTCACATGAATATGAAAACTATTTTTATAATGAATCAACTATTCAAGGAATTAATATACATAAGGGAATGTATTAAGTACTTACTATCGAATACCATTAATATGATTGGTTCAACTCATCTCTAATCAATATTACAATTTAGAAGTATGTAACTATGATGAATGAGTGTAGTAGTTATGAGCAGTGGAAACAGTGTAACTATTTGAACTACTCGAAGTTATATTAGTGACTTCGTGGCGCAGTGGAACACTGGCTTGTTGTAAAGTGGGTGGTCTTGGGTTCGATTCCCAATCGAATATTAGATTATATTTGAAATTATTTTAATATCTAAAATTCCAAAAAAATATTTTCTAACACGGTATTCTCTAAAGATGATAATATATTATATAAGGCAATCAGTCCCTGCATTTATTATTGAAACTAAACATTCCGTAAGCTTTACACAAGAATTTCATTTTGCAGGGAACTTTGCTGTCTCTTTCAAGATACCTTTTTCCAGAGAGGAACTTTTTATTTTTTAGCCAGACAGTACTTGCCATTATAAGTACGAGATCCTTATTATTAAGTATGGTTTTAGTTTGTATTTAAATTTGATGTTTTACCTACTCATGTTTTGATGATAATGTACTAATTCATTTAATTAAATACATAGATAAATACTGAACTGATCGTTTGGTTCATAAAAACTAAAACTAAAAAAATAATCAAGTATTGTTAAGCGATTGACATATATTGTTTCATCTTTGTTCATACAGAACATATCTTCGAGGAAAAGTTGCTTTTTTCGACTTTTCTTCATGATACAGAAAGGAAATATAACAATAATATCAAAATAAATTTAGTTTCTTAAATAAGTATATATTTAAATCAGCTATTTGAATATATACTTATTTAAGAAAGAAATATCTTGAAGTAAAATGAATATAATAGATAAATTAAATAAATACGAACCTTTTGAAATGGGTACCACTTTGTGTGAGGTGTAATGTTACTAAAACATATTGTAAATGATACAGGATCATTAACTAAGACTGTAATACTGGATATTGATTTATTAACTATTGATGCCTCCTGACTTTAGCGAATATAGGTCAGTACATAGGTATTAGTCTATTTTATGATCATACATGTTCATAACCATGTAACTCAAGTTGAATTGAGATTTTCTTTGAGTGGGAAAAATTAATTTTCCAAGGCTAGGCTCCCTTCATTTGTTTCACTTATGTGTCTTTTTACGCCAAAAAGAGAGATTATATACGCTGTACGTTGCTGTTTTCATGTTGTTTTTCATGACGGTATCGTATTTATCGCGTTATGCATATAAATGTTTAAAGATATTATAACGAAAAATAGATAATTCTGTCACTATTAAGAACTATAAATAATTTTCTGACTTCTACTACTTCTAATTACTACACTACGACTAAGAAATGTATATATATATATATATATATATATATATATATATACATATATATATATATATATATATATATATATATATATATATACATATATATATATATATATATATATATATATATATATATATATATATATATATATATATATATATATATATATACGTATATACATATCATTCCCGCGAGTGGGGATCGTACCCACAACTGCCCCGCTGCGTTGAGAAAGCAAGATCTTGAAACTGAATTGTTTTCGACTACCCATTCATATACAACCTAGTTTCAAGACAAGCTCTCTAATTTCTGCTTCAAAATTGTTTTTTGTTAAGTTGTTGTTGTTGTAAAATAAGAACTTTGACAAGGTACTAACAACAGAAGAGTAGAAGTTTCTTCTGAAAGTGACATAAATAAATAATATTCAAATTGCAAGAAAATAGAGTTATATGTACATTTTTATTTTATAATAACATGTTTACTAAAAGAAAAACCTAATAAATGTTTTTATAACACAAGTATTGGTATATATTTTACGGCCTGCTCGTGACTGTGGTTAAGTAAAGCGTATGTTATGAATAATAACGTAAAACAGTATAATAGTTTAAACAATAACATAAGGTTGCTGTATAATATTTTAATAATAATAATAATAATAACACATTTATTGGAGAAAATTACACTACTAACACACAAAAAGTATTAACAACAAAAAAAAAAACAATAAAGTAAAACTTATCCTAAAAGTACACAAACAAAATAAAAAAAAAAAAAAATAAAAAAAAAAGAAAGGAAAGAACTTATAATATAGCAAAGTTAAGTAAGTAAATAGTGCGCAGCAGTGTAACCTATCCAAAAGGAGATCTACTCAGTGTACGTAGAAGACGTAATTGCTTCCACACTGATTTTCAGTAGTCTCCTATTGGAATTGCGGTGCTGACAGCGGATACAAACAAAAAAGAAAAAGTAAATATAATAATAATAAATTAATAAAATAAATAAATATAACTAAAACTAATATATGAAATATATTTTGTAATAAAACTTTTAATGCGTAGGTTTTCATTTGTATTTAAGAGAGTCTAATATTTATTGAAATAATATAATTAACAAAAAAGTTATCATAAAGTAAAGATATATTATTACCTATTTTGTGTACCACTAAAAGTGACGAGAAACAAAAAAAAAATAATTAATTGATTCCTAGCAAGTAATAAATAAATCTAAAAATTAAAAGTATGAGGAATGATCATGTCTTGTTAAAATTAAATTTATTAAAATTAAGAATTTTTTTGTTTTTCCAATAAAAATAATTTAAGCTTATGTTTAAAATTTGTAATCGATTTCAAGTTACGAAAAGGAGGAGGCAAGTCATTCCAGCACTTGGTGGCGAAGAACCTAAAACTTCCTCGAAAACTTGCTGTTCTGTGTATTGGTATCTTTAGTTTAATCAATGACGCTCTTGTGATATGCTCACTATCGTTATTTCCTAACCACTGTAATTTATGATAAAGGTAAGGTGGAACCTGGTATTTTATAGTACCAAAGAGTAATGTAGCAAAATGTTGCATTGCATACGGTAATTCAATTTTAAGATGTTAGCATTATTTAAATATGGTGTGACATGTGTACGCGGCGGTATATTAAAGCAGTAGCGGGCGCAGGCGTTCTGAACCCGCTGGATGACTTTTTTGGTACGTTCGAGTAAACGAGGCCCTATAACTACATCAGCATGATTAAATTTGGACAGAACTAATGCCTCACAGAGTCTGATGCGAACTTTAGTGGAGATGGAGTCTCTTATATTATAAAGAACTTTTAATCTATAAAAACAATTTTTAGCAATGTTATTTACATGTTTCTCAAAACGAAGTTGCTCATCAAATAAAACACCTAGGTTGCGGGCTTCAGACACTCTATTTATACGTTCACCTTTTATTTCAATATTTGGATCATAATTTCCTATAATTTGTATTTGATGATCTGTACCAAGTATCATATATTTTGTTTTGCTAGGATTAATTGTTAGAGAGTTCGTATTTGACCAACAAGCTATATGATCCAAATCTTGGTTTAGTTGTTGCAAAGCTGTCTGTATCTCACATGGCTTGAATGAAATATATAGCTGCAGGTCATCAGCGTACAAGTGGTAGTTGCAGCGATTTATTTGTTTTACAATATCTGCCGTGTAAATTGTAAACAGAATTGGTCCCAAAATTGATCCTTGCGGGACTCCTCTAGTTACCTGACTTATATCCGATTTAGCTATGCCGCCATCTTCTAACTTTATCTCTACGTATTGGCTTCGGCAACTCATGTAACTATTAAACCATGTTATAGCTTTGTCGTCAAAACCATAATATGATAGCTTTGAGATCAATAAAGGAATGTTTATGGTGTCAAATGCACGTGAGTAGTCTAGAAGTACCAGTATTGTGCCCTCCCCCCTGTCCCGAGCAGATAGGATATCGTCGACAACGTTTGCCAGTGCAGTCATATTACCTCTATTTTTCCTAAACCCAGATTGTTTATCCGGCAAAATGTTATTTAGTTCTAGATAGTCTCTAAGTTGATTACACACAACTTTTTCCAGGATCTTGGATAAACATGGTAATATACTTATTGGACGTAAATCTTTAAACTCTAAAGGATTATCTTTCTTAGGTATTGGTTTCACGATGGCTTTGCGCCATAGGTCTGGGAATTTCGATGTTACTATGGAGGTGTTAACAATTTTTGTGATTATCTTTATTGTGTACTGAAGAGTGGGCAATATCATATCAAGAGATATTCCGTCTACGCCAGTAGCATTAGAAGTTAATACCTTAATGAGTTTAAAAGTTTCAGTTTCTGTTACTGTTCTCAGACTAAAACTTGCGTCACAAAATTTATTATTTTGAAAATATTCAATATCTAATCCACTCGCACTTAGACTACCGGGAACTGCAAGGAAAAATGTATTAAGTTCATTAGGGTCACGCAAATGTTCTGGCAGTAACAGATCACTCTTCCTATTGATGCTGATATTGCATTTTATGTGTTTCCAAAGAATCTGAGCATTGTTAATATTTCGATTAATAAATTTTTCAAAATAACTTCTTTTTTCTTTCGTTTTTAATCGAAACACAGACCAAATTTTTTAAATCTTTGTAATAATTAACATGCGCATCTAATCCACTCCTACGCGCTCTTAAATGCGCACTATCCCGCAGTCTCATCATTTGTTTGATAATAGATGTTATCCAGGGATAATGGCGATACTTACAGTGTAGGCATTTCAGAGGCGCAAGTGTGTCATAGATGCGTCGTATTTCTGTATTAAATTCCCCTACCATATCATCTACGCTTTGCAATTCGGATATGCAGTCCCAGTTGACAAGTGCCAGACATTTGTCTAATGCACTAGGGTCCAAAGACTTAATGTCCCTATAAAAAATTTTTTGCGGTGTAAATTTATCTCTGCTTATAGTGACTTCGCAAGAAACAAAAGAGTGACTGCTTAAAGTGCAGACATAATCAACCCAGACCCGACAAACATCAGCATCAGTACTAAACAAATCCAAAAGTGTTTCACTGCGATTTGTGAAATGCGTTGGCTGATTAATGTGCTGCGTTAGATTTAAATTATTTAAAAATTCAGTGAGTAATTTATTATTTTTATTGTTTTTATCTAAATAATTAATATTAAAGTCTCCTACGATAACAAGTTGATCACGCCATGTAAACAGGGATAAGGACTCGTACAAAGCATCAAAAGTACTTTGTACGCTTAACCACGGTGGCCTATATGCAGTTCCTATTACTATGTTTTTACCTCTACTTTTATAACATATCCACATCTGCTCAACACATAGGGAAGTAGAGTGACTGAGAGTACGAACATTTAGCCCTTTCCTGATATAGAAACCCACGCCGCCACCGCGGGCACGCAACTCAGGTGGGCGCGGAATATGCCGTAAAGTGTACTCCGATATTCTGGGTGCACGGCTTTTTTTCCTATAATTTGCCTACTTTATCGTATCAAATGCTGGACTAATACAAAATAACCAGTTTATATAAATGTTTAATAATATAATTCTATATTTTTAAAAATATATATCGTTTATTTATATGTAAAAAAATATACCTCGATTTCAATTTTTCACTTATAGACATTTCATATTTGGTGACAAAAGCCAATGTGTATGTCGACTTTTACTACTAGAAACTTATATTTTCTGAGAGAAATTAACGATGTTTAAAATATCTAATATTAAATTATTTTTCTTGTTAAAATATGTCATTATTATAATATATCTATGCAACTATTATTGTACCGATAGCGAAAAGAGTTTGTTAACATCACAAGAGGATATCGCTTAACTTTTGGATCAAGAATCGTTCTTACTTGTACTTTAACGGCGTGTGTCGTGAGGTTTTCTATTCCAGAATTTTAGCCATCGAGGGCATAACTTTTATCCTTCCATTGAAGATAGATATTCTTTTATTTGTATGTAAAAATGTAATAAATTCTTTTTATTATATAAGTCATCATAACCGAGGTACGTGTATCTAAATACATAATGATCTCTCCTATTTTCGACTACCGACGTTTGCCACATAACTCGGAAAACATTTTGTTAACCATTTCGAATCAAGTTTTAGTTAAGAATCCTTAAACTTTAGAATTTCTCTATCAAGTGCTATTAAGAGCGAAGGTTATCTGAGATAGGTTTCGTAAGCCAAATTTACTGAAATCCTTATTAGCAAACGACTTAGTAGCACGAAGGTGATTTAAACTTGGTCAAGAAGTGTATTTTTGTGACAGCTGAGTTAGAAACTAGGAAAATAAAAAAGAATACAGTGTTCTGTTTTTTTTTCATACTAGATTTGAAAAAAAACGACAGACCAGTGTTTTGTTGATTTGTTCATCTCATGTAGTCGTTACGACAGCGTCTAGTACATACGATATTATATTATAATTTGATATGATATATATGTAATAAAATAACGTATTTAAAAATGCCTTTCTTATAAAAATTGGTCATTAAGGTTTTGGTCATTGGTCATTAGGGTTTAACCTTTGACGAAATTGATGAAAATTTAACGTACATTATTGTTGTGATGTTTAAATTAATACTATAACGATTTTTTTATATTACGAATTTTTTACACCATATCATTCCAACTTGAGTATTAACTCGAAGAATGTAAATATAAAATGTTTATTCTATAAAAAAACAAAGTAAAAGCATCTATTATATGTATACGTACAAGTCCAACAGAGGAGATCGACGATACACAACAATGACACGTGCCGCCTTCAAAGACTTGGTAAATCGTGCCACAGGTACATGGGCTTTATTTAACAAACGTGCTCAACAAAAACGCCGTTTCCTTTATAATAATACAAATAAATGTCTCTGATCAAAATCGAAACAATATGGAATAAATAATAATAGTATTGAAGTTATCTTATTTATCCTGCATGGTAGGGTAGCCAGAAACATCCTAGTGTCTAGACACTCCGTTAACTACTTTCCGTTGAAAATCGTAACATTGCGTATTGAATGGCAAACTCAACACCAGGTTTTGTCTTACCAGAGCGGAGATATGTACTAATATATGTAATAAATATAATACAGGGCACAAGAAAAAGACCAATTTAATTACTTATAATATAACAAAATTTGTCAGCCAAGGCCTTGTTATACATGTAATTATTAAACGATTCAACGTTATTGGAAAGTGTAATTTACATACTCATATTCTCACACAAATTGTTATTATACGATTTATTCTGTTTTCAGTGAGTTTTGAAATAAGTTAATATTGGTTTCATTGTTTATTCTGTTTTAATCGTGCATCTTCAGGGACTGTTTATAATTTATAGTTACTACCTAATAACATGTCCCATCGTTTAGGGACTATATGAAATGACTAGGATAGTATATATATATAGGAATATCTAGGTAAACTTATATTGTTTTAGTATAGTTATATACATAATTCAACAGATGAACAAATTTAACTGTATGATAGACCCCTTTCTTTACATTTATAAACCTCAATGAAGTGTTTTGACGCTAGGCTTTCTCTGAATATCCTGTTATGCGGAATAAAACGTGAAACTATAGCACAGTGTTAAATAAAGTTACAAATTATAAAACAAAATATTTATTTATATTAACTTCTTGCATATTTATGTATATAGGTTACAGCTGTGACCGAAATAAGAATTTATTTAACACATATTCAAATATTTGCCGCAATTGGGTTAATATTTAATCTCTGTGTGTGTCTTACGCATTAGCAAGATCAGATTGTTTACAAACATCTGCCAACATTTGAATATTTGGAGTTGGGCCATCAAGTCGTAACGTTACTTCATTGAGAGAAGCTTCCCAAAAATCAATTTAATAAGTACCTTTAGTATCAATAAAATATTATCTAGTTTATAGTAACTAGTTATCACGAGAAAAGTATATTTCGACCATCGTTTTTATATTTGGGTTTTCTTTTTATTATTATAGGCTTTATAAAATTACGGACTGAAAAATTGCTTTAAATATTCCACCTATATCTTTGATTTTCGCGACTTTTATACATATATTTGAAAATACATTTTGGACACCTGGCGTTTCGACCACTATACAGTAGTCCGGTAGAATCTAGGAGTCTGGTGTCCAAAATGTATTTTCGAATACCAAAATATTCGCGATTAATCCGATTAAAATAGTTTTATTTAAAATTCCACCTAAATATTGCTAGTTAGACAAAAATACTAGATAATGAAGCCAGATAAACAAAACTCAAAGATTTAAAACATAAATAGTAAAATTTATGAAGTAGCAAATTTAATGTCACGGACACATTTTGACTATATATATATATATATATATATATATATATATATATATATATATATATATATATATATATATATATATATATATATATATATATATAATCTGTCATAAAATTATATTATATTAATAGGCATGAAGCCTTCACATAATTCTGAATTACTTACTAAAATGAACAAATTAAACAAAGTACGGTTTTAAAATTAGTAGTTAAAGGTGAGGAAAATGATAGAGGATACTTTAATTAAGGTAGTAATTTTATCCAAAATAATTATCTAGTTAGATAACAATTCAGACCAAATAATATTAAGTGAAAACTAAAAAATATGTGTATATATTTACACAAATGTATTTGATCTTCTCGTTAAATAAATAAATTTCTGTAAATATCGTAGTAACGTTACGTCATCATAGTAACCGTGGGTAAGATCTATGTGCTAATTTTTTTCTGTTTAAACTAAGCATTTATCTAAGTTTTTTTTAAATCCAAAGTAAATAATTTTTGTTCAAAATAAGAAGTTACATAATTAATCACCAGTTCCCTAAGCCACAGAGAAGAACCAAAGAAACTCGGCGGAAATTTCTCTTTACGTTTAAATGCCAAAAAAATATTTTTAATTAATTTTATTTTTACATTAGTGACAGTGATACCTTTGAAATAGATTGAAATTCTGAAATAATATTAATTAATAAGTAAATTATATCATACAGTTGAGTATATTATATGAAAATAGTAGGCATGATATGAAAACTAATAATATACAAATTTATACTAGCTTGTGACTGCTAGTTAGTTGAAACATTTTTGCCATACTATGTTCACTTATAATTCGATACTATTGGAATTTGGCTTCAAATAGCTACCACTTTTGAAGATGTTTCTATCATTATGAAAAAATAAAAAAAATAATGAAATACCCTGAACTACTGATTAATGTGCCAATTACAGTTTCTGTCTCTTTAGAGTTCCTTATAAGGTATTCCAGATCTTTGGTTTTTATATATTAACAATGATTACCTATCGTGTATCGTGTATTTCACTTCTCATTTCAGATACTTGAGCTGGGCCAATATATAAAATTTGATGATTTATTATTGTTGATGGTTCGTTTCAAAAAACCTATAGAATTATTTACAAAAAATTGCAAAAATGAAATGAAAAATAACAAATCATTAAACTTAAACGTAATTAATGCTTCAATGGTTTAGAATGCTAGTGTCTGATGATAACTAATATATAAACATATATTTGTACCAAGTTTAATATAAATTTATCATGACTAAAAGTGGTTAACTTTCAAGGTTCCTACATACGTCAATATTCTATTCGTTGAACACAAATCTCACAATGCCATTATTCAAGTGCGCTAAGCGTGAATTCAACTTAAACTCTGCAAAATCTAGTTCTGAACGCCTGAAACCAAGAGGAGAATAAATTACGCCTCATTCTTTTACGGCTAATTAGTAAAATTGTCTCGTCATTTTCAATCTGTCAGCCTATTATTTACGCTAAGCAATATTCAGTGAAGAAAAATATGTTACAATGTGGATTCCAAGGTTGAGTTCAACTTATATTATATAAAAGCTGTTTTCGATAAAGATTACTGCTTTACGCTTCATGAAAATTTTTATTTTAACTTCACGCTTTTATCCTGCATAACATATAGACAGGAAGTAACTAAGAGAAAAAACCCTCCGTACTTGACTTTCCGCCGAATTCGGGATTGTGTGTTGAGTGGTGGGACTCAACACCGCGCTTTATCTTATCAGAGCGGAGAAATGAAAATAATTAAATACAATCATTCCCTCAAGTGGGAATAAAACCCGCACCAATCGCGCTTACAGTCAAGAGCTGTCCCACTGCACCACGACCGGCGTTTCGCGTCCCATGAATGTTATATGATTACAGAAAATCCTTACATTATTATATGTTGCTATATTTTTAAATCTGGATAAGATGGTTTACCCCTTTTAACATTTTAAATTATTTTTTATTATAATGGACACTTTAATTGAAGTAAATAAATTAACGAAGTTTATGCCTTAGGTCTTCTACGTTAAAATGTATCGATTACTGAAATCATAAAAATACAAGTACAAAAAATACATGATAATTTTGATTTAAAACTTCAAAACTGCAAAGCGGATGCGGATTCCATATATATATATATATCGGAATGATGTTAAATATCTATTTATAGCACAATGGGCGAAAAGGCAGAGGAAAAAAAGAACACGTGAAACTGAAATTTTAATGAAAATAATGAATAAAAAATGCGCAAGACCAGGAAATTTTTCTTTTTTTTAGCTTTACGCTTTTGTCCGGTATAACAAAGTAGACAGTACCTACCTAGTGTCAAGATAGTCCGTATTCCGCTTTCCCCTGCATCCGAGATATTGCGTGTTGAGTGCGGAACTCAACGCCTCGCTTTGTGAGACAACGTAAGAGAATGAAAATAATTTTAAATATAATCATTCCCCCAAGTAGGAATCATATTCACAACCGATAGCCTTTACAGTCGATCGTGTTTCACTACATCACGGAAATCGTTGAGGAAAATATATTTTTATATTATAATTTTATTCATTTTTGAAAACCCTAAATTTCGAACACTGTATAGGTAAACCACTGTAAAAGTGAACACTATTCCAGCGGAAGAAGAACACTTGAAAGGGTACGTATTAATGAGATAATTCCATGTCTTACTAAAACTGCCAGCAAATGACATTGTTACACTATCTTGCCTAATATGCATATCTTTGTTAGCATAAATAGGTACACCCATATGATATATCAGGAAAATTTACGCATACTACACTAACTTTCCCGGCATATTTAAGTGAGGACAGCTTATTAACAGTAAAGGCTTAAATGTTCATTACTAAGATATACCTTTAAAGTTACTACTAACATCTAAACTTAGTCTACTTCCTGTACTGTAGTAGTGTATAAGATCACAATGACGTCAATTTATTGTAAGCTTTTTACAATAAATATATGGTAGATTAAATTTATTTTGTTCGCCGTTTTACATATTTGTCCAGTGCTTGTGTTTAAAGAGAAACAAATATCTATATTACTAAAATGATAGCAGTGGTCAAACTGAAAGTATTTTAATGTTTATTTTATAGTATTATTCACAGACTTATAAAAAATATTTTATAAAAAAATATTTTGACGTTTTCTAAAAATGTTTTGCTATGTGGCCTTTTTTTCTCTTATTTTCTTTTCTTTTACTCTTTATTTTTTCAAAACTATATAAAATACTACAGTTAGTTTAATTACCAGAAAGAATATTAAAGTAGCTTCTAGTATATAGTGTATTGAGTACCAGAAAACCAAATATCACTTTGTCATATTAGAACTTAGAGAGAATATAAAATAATTTAAATATAATAATTTCCGCAAGTTGGGAACCATCACGTCTACATTCAGACGCTGTCCCTGTACGTAATGATAGGCTTAACATATGTGATTGAAGCGTTTATTTTTTCTACTTGATATCAGTCTGTGTAACTTATTTCATGTATTCTACTCAGTTATATGGCAACTCAGTAATATACCGTATAAAGTAAGAATTTTTATTGAAATCCGCTCAGTTAGTTTCATGTCACGTTCGTACGGATAGAAAATATTTATAAATTCTCTTGCGGCCCGTCGCAAACATAAGAACTTAACACGATTTTAATACATGTAATTTTAATATATAAATATATATATACTATAATTATTTTAATATATGCATTTTAATCATGTAATATATGTGTAATGTAATTATCTATATAAAATAATATATATTTATATAAGTGTAAAAGTAGTATAATATATATATATATATATATATATATATATATATATATATATATATATATATATATATATATATATATATATATATATATATATATAAGTAAATACTATTTGACAGAAATAGAAAGAAACGTTATACAAAACCAAGTTATACGTCACAGAGTAAAAATGAAATATTGTTGGTATTGCAGGAATTTTTGAAATGTTTATTGGAATATGCGTAAAGGATGTTGACTTCGAATGCCGTCTGTCACACTCAGTTGGACGCTCGTTGACGCGAAGTTAAAAGTTTAGAAGTTTTCCATTTCCAATTTATCTCTATGGAAAGTTTGGAAATTCAAATTAAACATATTATTAAGTGCTCGTGAGCATGATTTTTTTATATATATATATATAATCCATATATTACATTTTTAGTATTATGTTATTAAATAATTATACTAAAATTATATTAATGTATGACTACTATTCTATTCTGGGTACGATCCCCACTCAGATAAATGATTATGAGTGGGCCTTGGCCTGGTCCAGAATATACTTCCATTACAATTCTTGCCTTTTTTTTCTTATATTACTTATAGAAATATTATATTTAATTATACTATTTTCTACTATATTAAAACAAAGCTTAATATTGAGTAAGCTAATGAACATGTAACGTAATGTCCCGATTTTAGCTGGAACAGATATCAAAATGTGTTGACTTAAGCATCTTTTCGACTTTGGGACAAATCGTGACGCTAAAAATGTATATAGTGTTCTTAATCGGTTTTTCCACAAGCTGTCCTACTTTCAATAAAATTAAAGGACGTATCAGTGAACTGAACTCACAAGGCAGGAGAAGTTTATGTGTAATATCATGATCGTTAACACGAAATATCTATACATAAAGTTGGGCGGAAAACGAAGTTACAGATATAAGCTATATACGCTTTATCTCTATCTATAAAGCAAGATAAAAAAATTGTTTTCAGACACGATTAACATAGATTTATCCGTAGAAATATTGCACTTTCCATTCTCTCGTTCGCCTTTATTATTTATACTAGCGTCGCAATTCTCTATTATAAACTGAACTAGCTCACTGTACAAAATACTAAAGATATTTACTAATCTGGAATTGACAATAAGTATTACTTCTTCAACATCCACGACCTTTTTCAACATATTTACTTCCAAGGCATTTCGTTAGTCACTTCTTAAAAATAAACTAATTTCATGGGTTCCATAAAGACATGTAATCAAACTTTCCTATAGCAAATGTCGTATAAGATTGTATTACTCTGTGCTTTATAATGTCACATAGCGCACTTATTACGGCCTATTTATAGAGACGTCTAGATTTAAGCTGTTAAATTTCATTGGTTATTATAAGTCGCTATGTGTCGTATTTTAGAACTCGGTTGACTGAGAGCATTATTTTGGGCTACGATATCCACTCGAAAAAATCTTTATATTATTTCATTTTCTAGCCTTACTTAACCAATACACAGTAAAAAATAAAGAACCTATCTACACTGTTATTTTTACTATGTATAACATAAATATAGAAGATCTGTGTTGTTTTAAAGTAAGATTTGTAGCATGAGATAATTTTAGGCAGGACACTGTGTGGAAATGCAGAATGTGTTAGTAATACGTTATTTCAAAATAATTATATTTTAAGAAATTAAGAAAAGTGTTCCCTTTTAGTAAATGATCATTACTAGACAAAGCCTTTGAGGATAAGAAATTTGTAAAACTCTCCCTATAGAGATGCAAGCAATATAACAATAAGTTTCAATAATGTTGTCGTAGCAAGTATTAAAAAATCTACTTAGTTCAATTTTTATACGTTCGTAAATAAGAAAATAAAAGCTAATTTACAATTTTTCTATTAAAATAGCATTCCTGCTTAACTTTATAGTTTTATGAATTTTATAACGCGCAGGTAGAATAATGGCATATTTGAAATTGCAACTTGTCAGAGTTTTTGTTTTTGACGTAACACAATTGACTATCATTTACGCTACAGTTCTGTATCGACATTATTGGTATTGGCGCTTAAAAAATAGTGGAAATATTGCGTTTCAGCTTACATATTTTAATACAAATATATTTTTATAGAAAAACCAGTAGAAGGGTCACAGAATGGCAACTGGTCTCCTTCGCTCATGAACATCCACAACAGTTGAATTTAGATGCATTGCCGGTCTTGGGATTGAAGTGTATTGGCCTCGGTAGCCGGAATTGTCAGATCTACGACACTGAGGGTAAAGATGCCTGGGATTGGGTAAGCTGGCTTATATGATATCGAATCAGAACCCATCATCAGATATTTAGCGAATCGTTTTTTGTCATGATACTGTTCGCGAGCCAGTCGTAGAACTAATCTCCTACCACCAAAATACTGGGATGGAAAGCCTCTAACGAGACGCCAGCAGAGGAGTAAAATTGTGCTCTAACTAGTTCCCGGACAGACATATCGAATTTCAGATTAAGATGTCAAATTTTTTTACTATATGCTTTTTAGATTAAGATTACTATATGCTTAGTTTGTCGAATTTAGTCATTTATAGCTATAAATAATAGCATATTTTAAACAAACAAATCGTAAGTAGTGTTTACAAAACACTTTGCCTACTCTGTTTACATAATCACATACACCTGTAACAAGCTCTTGCAGTTCCGTGACTATTAATAACATAACATATGGAATGACGTTACTTCCTTGTATTATTTATTATACTTTAACCATGAACGTTTCAGCTTGTTTTTTTGTAATAAATGTTTTTTTTATCTTATTCAATTTTAAAAGGGCTTTTACGATTTTAGAAGATAATTTGTCGAAAATATTTTTATTCATTCTTTTAATCATTACTGTCTAATGGTAATAAATAAAGTGATTAGGTCTTTAATACCAATCCCAAATTGCAGAGAAAAAAATTATATATCAATATTTTCCTATAAAATAAAATATAAAACCACTTTGATACTGCGAATAACTTAATTAGGTATAATCGCGGCAATTCTAAGGTCCTCAGGGACACGCCCCTGAAGCTCTCAATATCTCTATTTAATAGTCCTTGATCAAGAAACTTTTTATTAAGTTGTAATCATTAATACCTTAGTATTTTACTGTTTTAAAAGTGTTGTTCCACACTTAGGATTAGAAAATGTTTTTAAAAAAATGTTTTTAATCCTAAATGTGTGATAACATTTTAAAAATAGTAAAATATTAAAATGAAAAGCATTTTATCTTGCCAATCGATTATTTCTGAAAAAATAATCTTTGAGTTACACACATTTGTACAAGTTTCTATACAGCTAACAACATAAATAAGTTGTAACAAAACGTATAAAAATTTCGACAAAACTAGGTGTAAAACGCATGGCTTAGCGGCCAAAGGTGGTTTTTATAAATAGTTATTTGGGTATGGGAGAGACATGATTGTATATATATTATAATTAATAGTGATTTCAAATTTTACTTCTACCTAGATGTTTTTTTTATACATTTTATTTACATTTTTCTCTCTAAATATTAAATCGTTTTAAATTCAGAGGTTTTTGTAAATAGTTTAATGATGTTAAAAAAAATTATCAATATTGAAATATGAGTCTGTCAATTTTCATTGTTATGATTAGATGACAGCATTAAATTGAAGTGAAACTTGATCACATTGCCAATTAAGTAGCACTGTTCAAAAGGATTCTTTATACGATACGATATTATATTTATCTTATAGATGACGATCGACAATCCGATTTATGGACTAACGATAAATCTAAAGGATATTGTATTTCTTTCAATATGATTTATTGCAATAATTCTATTTATTTTTCTTGATTAGCCAAATAAAAGTAAATTTAAACGCAAAAACGCTTCTTATTTTTACTCTGACTCTATCATCTTCATATTTACTACTTAGACTCTACATTTTTTATATTAATTGTTATATAATTCGATATTTTTCAAATTAATCACGATGAAGAACATCAAAGTCCATGTCGCATAAATTAATTAATCTATAAGTTTGATATGATAAAGTAAAAGTATTACGAAATTTGTTTCTTAATCGTTTCTCTTTTTTTCGTTTTTAAATCCTATAGGGCTGAGACATACTAAAATTTATTATAAACATCAAAAATTCATGTAACTCTAACGAGCGTAAACATCATGTGCAAAATCAATTTTATTAAATAAGCAAACTATAGTTTCTTCTCTACTATAATTCAAATATTTAATTATCTCCAGTATTATTTATGATGTTTTTCCCAGTCAATAGGCACAGTAATAAATTTTATTTTGGAAACGAAAATTAAACGTATTTTATTTGCTATAAATTGGATTCTGACGTTTAGTAACACATAATATCGCAAGGTTGTAAATCAAATAACGCAGAAAGCCGTGAAGAATATAAATCTGTTTCGCTGCGACGATTTTCAATCTTATTTATTGTATGGATATGTTGGACAGATATTTCATATGCTTGCAATCCCAAATACGCTTTGTTTTGTCGGAGACAAATCAAACATAGTTAAAGCTTCTATACTATATTTCTTTATTTTCGATATGAAAGACTATACGCTTTAAGCTGTCATCTGCAACTTTGTCTACGTAGTTTTTGAAACATAAAATCGTCTCATTGCGATCTCGCACAATTAAAACAAAAATTTTAGCGTTCCCCTACTAGTCCGGGAATAACTGGAACTAAAAGGCTTTTTCACTAAAGCTTTCTTGTTGAATATTGCATAATAAACAAAAAAAAAGGAAAAGTAATTAATATTTTATTTTTCATCATTTACGGTAAAACTATTTTACGTATGGCCAATATCTTTCGAACATTAATTAAATTTTATTTATATCGTTATTTTCCGAGCGTTGCGATGTCCATTTTCTAATTGAAAAAAAATTATATACACGTGTGAATAAACGTGTGAAAAAATTTAGTTAGCTTATACGTTTAATAAACGAACTTTATTGGCGTGAACTACTAAGCGTAAAATACAGATTTTTCTAATTACTCTTGGAATCTTGAGAAATTCTCTCTATCCCTACACTCCCCAAGGAATCTACATGCCAAAATTCATGTTTTCTACGCCCAGTAGTTCTAACTTTGCGAAATCTGTCAGTTAATTTATAATAGAATAGTTTTATATTTGTATACAGCTAATAACATCATTGATTTTCATAATTGCCGTCCGGTGACACAGGTAGACACTACCTGTGATCACGGACTACTGGAAAGTGTTCGAAACGTCAGGTTACCAAAATTGTATTTTCAAATACGTTATTAATCTGTATAAAATAGTTTCATTTAAAATAGGTATACAGCTATTGCTATTTTTAGATTTAAATTTTAAAATTGTTGCGCAATGTTTCTTTAGTAAAGAGAAAACAATCTGAAAAATAATAAGAAATGCTTGACATTAAAGACTTCCTTGAAAATATTACATTGCTTCTTTATTTTATAGCTCATTGATATAAGAATAGTTTTAGTGTAAATACAATACTCAATTTGCAATATTTTTGATGATTACGACATTATCTCTACCACGTGCGGCAATAAAAATGTTCATAGGTTTTCGTAAATAGAATTAATTTTGTTAAATAAACATTTAAAAACCAGGCCATTACTTTTATCCATCGTAATTATAACAGCACGCTGGTCGCAGTTCTGCCTAACATATATTTAAAATACAATGTTAATGTTATTTTCTACTAAACTTTTTGATATCTATAAGCTCTACTATATTTTAAATGCAATTTTAAATATTCGGTCACATAAATTTTGGTATTAGTAAATGCATTTTTGAAAATTTCTGTG
Source organism: Dryadula phaetusa (assembly GCA_032432895.1). Taxonomy (NCBI): domain Eukaryota; kingdom Metazoa; phylum Arthropoda; class Insecta; order Lepidoptera; family Nymphalidae; genus Dryadula; species Dryadula phaetusa. The sequence continues at coordinate 4,553,954 of JAOYRS010000016.1, read as the reverse complement.
GTCACATGTGAACTATATGCAGTTGAGTTTACCTGCGACTTTTCTTTTGAAAAATTTACTTTCAAATACAAAAACGCGATCAATCCGTTTAAAATAGTTATATTTAAAATATATATAAATCGAAAAAACATAGATTGTATAACTCTACTTTTTTTTCTCAGCTTTACATTACGTCAGTCAGTTAGTTAGTCAAAGGTAGTTTAGTGATAAAATACTGCATTCTCCATTTTATGCTTAAAATCTAGATATTGATTGTTGAGTGGCAGAACTCAACGTTTACGTTTGTTTTGCTAAATGGGGAAAGAAGAAAAATTATTTAAATAAAATCATTACTCCGAGTGTCCGAAGATCGAACTCTCAACCAATCCCATTAATTTCGTATCCTTATTGCGCCATGATTGTTTTTATTTTTTTAGATTTAGAAGAAAATCACTTTCTAATCATAGTGGAGTAGTTAAAATGTATTGTTTAGGCCGTTTCAATCTCATTTGCTAAAATATTTTCTTAGGTAAGATAATTTAATGTTTTTACGTGAGCATAAATTATAGAACAAGATGGTCAAGTATCATTAGGTTATCTGCTCTAGGTACAAAACTCTTTCCTAATAGTTATCCTCCTTAGGATACAATAAAATATGATGATTTATAAATAAATTAATAGTAAAAATTGCTATAAGGCAAATTCCAGGGTTAAGTTCCGCCACTAAACACGCAATGTCTCGAATTCTGAAGAGAGTGAAGTGCGGTGTGTCTTGACACTAGATATTTTCAGTCTACCATGCTATGAGGGTGAACCTAAAAATAAAAGCGTGAACCTAAAAAAACCGCGTTTATATATTACGAAAGATTACTATTACAGTTGCTATTTAATCTTAACTGATTTTACACTATATTATAGTAGAGTTGCAACTTATCCCATTGAGAAGGGAGTTTAAATCTTACTATGAAAAATGATTGCCACACTTTAGACATTATTGTGAGAGAAAATTATTGTCAGACAAGACGTGCTTTACATTTCACTCTCGAACGTAGTGCAAATACAAGGGCAATAATTGAAAAAAGTGTAAATTGAACAAATTATTAACTCTATGTTCTTTATGCCTATAGTGTAAAATGCTGTAAAACTTTAAATGCTTTTTAAAGACAAGAAAAAAACCATAAACTCTATTGGAATCTGCCACCCACCACGAATATTCTTTAAACAGAGCAGGAAGTTCAGAATGGAGCAATATATTAATAACATGTTTTAGTCATTTAAACCGTACATGTCCATAAGTGAGCTCATTTAATTTATACGGCACGACGGAATAATACGGTATACTTATTGCATTCTAATGAGTTGACAGTAAAAACAAAGACGATGAATACGCATTTAATACAAGCGATCTAGTACTAATAACCATTCTGTTGGTTTCTTTCAACGCGTTTCCCCTCGCCTTGATTCAGATTCCGTTAGAATATTATTCTATGAATATAGCTAACTACTCTACTACTTACGAAGATCAAAAGGTAAATCTATATTTTTTTGTATTAATATACATCATGCGTCATCCGGTATGTTTCAAAATGAACGTAGCAAGTGAAAATCTGGCGTTGTTCGGATTACGTTTATAATGTAAATTGTAACATGCACATGGTGAGACATAAGAAAACAAATGGAAAGGAACTCACAGTGTCGGGATGCATCGGCTTGACGGCTATTTTCAACGTTTAAATTCGTGCCTCGTTTCGCTTCCGTTGGTCGTTGCAGGAAGCGGTCGATCAAAACACACTACAATTATGTTCGAAAACAATACTATTCAATCGTTTCGCGAATAGTGGTATAGTTCTTAAACAATAGTATATTAAAGTCTGAATATTATCGACTTAACGATGTTCTATCCCACAAATACGAATTATTTTGAATAACACTTAAAATGCGTAATTACGTGATAAAGGTACTGTTAGAGCAAGAAAAATAATATTTCACAACTTAAATACTAAGTTTTAGTATTTAATATAATATCCTGAGCCACAACACAACTTTTCGTGGAGAAATTTACATTAAATTGCAAAGAAAAGTTTTGTAGAGAAACAAGTATCGATGTTTTTTACGCGACGCAATGTATATACAGCTCTCGGTAGCATATTTACGTCCATCTCCAAGCATAGCTCGGGGCCGACTGATGGTTCCAACGCTCACTGCTGATTTCGAACTAAGCTGAAAAATAAGATCGTACCGCACAGTAGTTCAGCCTCCCGGCGTTTTTATGAAATGCCGCCCAGGGGGGTCACTCAACTTCGAGGGTAAATTCCCACGCTTCGATTACGAGTTACGATTTTAATTGTTTTTGTGACAGATAGACAGATAATTGCATTTTGTTTTAATATCAAATGTTATTCTTAAAATTTTACTCTTGTTTTAAGATTACAAATAAATATTAAGCTAATAATGGTAAAAATAATAATGTATTAATATGTTACCTTTGAAGAAATGTTTTTTATTAATTTATATATTATTATAGATTTAATATTAGTTTGGCTTTCTAGTTTATTGATCAAATGTATTAGGATGCATGAATAAAAATGAATTAGATTTTTGTGGCCTACATACATATGTAGGCTGTCGTGGTGCAGTAGGAGAGCCAGACTGGAAGCGCGATTGATTATGGGTTCAATATCTATTACTCGGTGGTAATATTACATTCAAAATTATTCTCTTAGAATTTTTGTACTCCTCAGCCAAAGCATGTGTTGAGTTCACCACTCAACACGCAAAATCGCGAATTTAGATGGAATTTTATACATTGGGGGCTGTATATTATTCTGATGAATAATTGTATAAGCTAAATCTCTGTAAAGATTCGTCTAGATCCGTTTCTGTAGTTTTTACTTGAAAAAGTAACAAACATACATTTATCGTCACAACATATATACAGAATACATTCGCAGTACTGGAGCGATATAGTGAGGTAAAACATTTAAAAAATCAGTCTCTAAAGAGTAATGATTATATGAAACATAAATATTTATCTAAATGATTATTTATATAGCCACTTAGTTTTATTCTAAGTTTTATTTAAGATTAGAATAAATATAAAATAAATATAATTTCACTGCACATACGACTTTTCTAACACTACGTATTTATAAAAATCATAGAAGTGATTTCACGAAAGGATCTCGTTAATAACTCACATCAAAGGTTTAATTTAACGATGTAAAAAAAAATAAAATGGTGAAAAATATTAAGATCGTACGGCAATTTTAAGGGTTTAAAAGTATAATTTCTGTTGCGCAATAAAAATGTAAATTATAATATATGTATGTACGCATGTACCCATAGTACAGAACTTAATTGCAAAAATTTGACTTAGGGAGCATTTTTTTCAATATTTTCAGACTTTGTTTTTAATTGAAGTCAAACGATTTCAATTAAAGGAAACAATACATTAAACAATGTATTGTTGCGTTGTTTGTTAGTAAAAATGTTTTTCTAGATATCTGGTAATTGATTAATGAGAAGACTACGATTAATCTTAAAACTCTTTTAATAATCTGTCACTTAATGTTAAAACTAGTATTAAACAAGATTTGGTGGTTTTCGAAAGTAAATTGGGAATAACAGTTACTTTTAATGTAAGAACAATGTTATAATTTTTTTTACATTAAAATATTAGTACCACAGTCAAAATGAGAGAGCTACATTGTATGAATATCATGAATAATATGTAGAGACTATTTTTTAAAATATGCCCTTCTTAAATATTAAGCCTATGCCATGGGTCAAATCGCATATATCTTTGTCGCGTTAGGGTTTCTGAAGAAAATAAATTTCCTCTCACTTACCCTTTGAAAACGTGCAGAATTTAAAAATGTATATATTTTCTAAGTAAATAAATGTATATATTTTCTAAGTAATATTAAGTCCAAAGTGATATTAATATATAAAATAAAAAATATAAAGTTGCCGATATATCTTATTAGATAAAACCATATAAACATCAAGTTCATACATAATTTAATCTGCGAATTAAAATAGACAAATTTAATTTTAAGGAACGTTATAATATTATATAAAAAGTGTATTATTTTTGTGTCCCTAACTAAACATTTCTTTTATTTACGACAAAGCTTATTAAAGTGTAACAAAACAGATGCGATCCCAACATCTGTTAAATTCGAATTGAGGCTAATTACATGTACGAGGTTTAGAATGTTTAAAGGCGAAGTTTTAAAAATATAAAGGATTTGTAATAATAATTTCTAAAGCAATTATGTGTGTTGGACTTATATATTTTTCAAACATACATTTCGTCTTATTTTGTTTCAGCAGTATTTCTCAGGAAGTTTTACTATACATGCAATGGTTGTGGGTTTGAACTCCATTTGGGGTAATACACCGACGATAAGGAAGATGCAATCTAAAGATTCGTCCGGCGGGCCAAATAATCCTCCGAAACTGATAAAATTAATTACAACTTAACAACAGGGGAGCTGGGGGTGCATTGCCATTCTTTGAGATGGAAGGAAACGCGCTTTAAACAACAACAACAACAACAATTTTCAACAACTTTAAACAGGAAACTGATCGGTATGATCCTCCACACTACACAGAAACACTAGAAGCTAATTTGTACAATCGAATGAACTCATTATAATGAAAATACTATATGATTAACAAAAACAGAAAGGAGAAAATAATAACACACACGGGTATGTGTCCGTGGCTCGTAAAAGAAGAGGAAAAACCTAGTTGAAGGAATAATAAGTTATTTAGTATTCCTCCAAATAGGATATTATTAAATAATTGTTAATACCCTATATTGCGAAGTCAGAGCATGGCGTTGAGTCCCGTCACTTAAATCAACATATCTTGAATTCAGGCTGAAAGAAGAGTGGGACAAACCTAGAAATTTCGTATATATTTTATAATTTTGAAACATTCATTTTAATTCATAATTTTCTTCTTAACTTCATAATATTGATGATTAGAGTATATTATAGCATCAATTTAATACAATTTCATTTAATCCAAAAAAAATCTTTTTAGTCTAAAAAAGCGTATTTAAATATCTTTTTACCAAAAGTGATATTTACCATAAAAATTTTCTATATTACCCTTATGTACTTTAAATTAGTAATATCTACGCTTTTAATTAGTAGTTCCTTATAAACTCATTCACTTGTAATTACCTTTCAAAATGTGTGAAATAAACTCGTTAACCAATACTTTGAGCGTACCTGTTTCCGCCAAGCAAATTAAATAATATGCAATTACAGACTGACATACAGCTTCCCCAGCTTTCATTAGTAAATATAAATTAATGTAACCCTTCATAAACGGAAATTAGAGAGAAATTGCAATGTTTCGAGTTTAAAATAGTTTTCTTTTTCTATCTTTGTCCTCTTCCTTACTACTTTGTCATATAAAAAATTTGTAAACATGTAATAATAATTTTGTTTCTTTAACAATACAAAATAGTATAAAAATAAATTTAGTAATGATATTGTAGGTAAAATATTTAAATTTCACATATTTTCTTCACTTTCGGTACTTTAACGCGACATTTATCTTAGAAGCAGTTGTGCATCCGTGTTTGTTTTCATTTGATATCATCTAGGTACATCTACCGGCAGCCCTGTTTCGGAAATGCAATCGCAGTATCCAGTATCGTACTGTTACTGTGTGTATCCCTTTCTATGTCACATTGTTTCTGTGTAAATTTAATTAAATTTCTTAAGTAAGGCTTTAATGTAAATTTCTGCTTTGTGACTTCACACTATATTTTAAAAATATCATAAATATTCGTAAAAAACGACACACGGTCGGCACGGCACGGTCTTGTTCTCCTTCCGTTGTCAACGGAGTGTCCTGACACTAGATTATCTCTGACTACTCTGTTATGTCGGCTTAAGGCATGAAGTTGCTTCGGGAAATTACACTGTTCCTTGAAAACTTAGTAGCTTCTTCATTAGGTTAGAACATTTTTTCATTAATTACATTAAAAAAAATATTATGCTGTAATTAATAGTATTGAAAGTTAAATTTGCTATTTGTTTTTAAAACATTTGTATACATATAATCGTGAACATCAAGAAAATATTCAGAGCAGTTTTGGCACAAAGAATGCTAATATTTCAGACAGATCGTCTCCAATTCAAAACATTTTTTGTCGCTTTGTTACAGACGTTTCAGTCAATCATAAACATAGAGACCTAGTTTTGGGTATTTGTATCACTTGGCAAAGATAAAAGTGCGACGTAAATTGCATTCTTTTCTACTAGTAGTACTTATTTGTATATATATTTAGATTTAACCTATTTATGAAAAACAAATGGGATGACATCTCAGATTCACTCTGCTTGTCTTAATACGATACTGATACTGCGATATTACGAAAAATCATATTAAATTAAACAAAAGCTTGTTTAAAAATTCGCATTCATAAATAATTTTGCATAAACATAACACGGGAAGTGATAAGCGACACAGGATGATTGTGCATAGATTATAAATTAAAGGAACTCAATAAATTGGCAACAGTAAGTGTTCTTACGAATAAGGCGTGAGAATAATAAGGTGGAGAATGATGTTGTCATCTTACAAGGATATGCTTTCAAAGTATATTGAAAGGCACAGAGGGAATTATTTACGGCTTGTCTAATGAAGCGTTAATTAACTTTAGACCAAATTATTTAGAAAGGCTATCACATATATGTATATTATAAAGATTCAACATTTGTAAGAATATAGTTAAAAATTATATGAACGAGTATACCTTTTTTTTAAATTAAATTGTATCCATAAAAAAGGCATTTCACGTGCCACACAACTCGAATGACCTACCCGCTGCAGTGTTTCCAGGTCGTTCCGATATGGGTACTTTCAAAAAACGCATTTTTCGTACTTCAAAGGCTAGCAACACACTTGAAGCTTCTCTGGTGTTATATGGAGTCTTGGGTGGCTTTAATCACTTTCCATCAGGGGACTCGCACACTTGTTTTCTTTACTAGTTCCATACAAAAAATATAATAAATACATTAATAGTAATATAATTAGTACCTTTTCATGTTGATAATAGTATACATTTTGTTAAGTTGACAAAATATTTTAAACATATATATTTTACAAACATTTTAATAGATTCCTATCATTAAGCTTGTAAAAGAAACCACCGCGCTGTGGACTAGGCCTTTATCACTTTGTAACGTTCAACGACTTGAGTCCTGATCGACGCGTTTAATTAAACATATACAAAGAAATAAAATTTGCAATTAACGGATCATCATAAAAAAGTATTATGCCGATATCTAATCAATATCTCGCAAAACTAACTGTTTCGCTATTTCCTTTGCGAGTAGCCGTAGAAATTTTAAGTCAGACGACGTGTCTTGAGTTATAACTTAGTGTGTTATTAATATTCAATCCATGTTGGTTTGTTACGGCCCTTTTATGTATCCTGACTACCTCTAGAGAGTTTGAAAACCCAAGTTATATCTATTGAAGTATCAATGATGGTCATTTGGTCATATTGATTGATACATTTGATTTATTCTAGAAGTTTGCTGTCTAGGAATTTAATATAATTCAGCATTCCTACAATTTTTTTTTGATAAATTTACATGTTTTGCTTTGAAGAGAAAGAAATATTTTCACAAATACTTTTTGATTTGCAGAAGTTTTGTGTATATCTTAAATCATATTTTTTTGATTTATTATTGTAAAGAATGAAAATTTATATGAAACTTAATTAATTAAATGTAGACACTAAGTAAAAGTTATATGAAATCCACGCTAATTAAAACATAGCTGTACTTTTTCAAAACCAACACTATGTCTTACTAATGAGGTGTCGTCTTTAAGTACAAAGTGCCTTGCTTGTAACACAATACTCAGTTAATTTGTCATAATAATAAATATTCTAAATAAAATTGACGATTTTATGAAAACAGATCGTCAGACGTTATAAGTGTATGAGTTATGTATTTTTTTAAAATGCCAGAAGTTCTGATATTCCGTTTGTGAAGCAGGTAGCACTTTTATATATATTTATTTCTATATCAAGTTAAAGAAACGTAAAATGGAGAGTATCGCTAGGATGGAGTTTATATGTAATAAATAGTCAAACAAAAGCTAAAAACAGCCAAGTACATATATATATATATATATATATATATATATATATATATATATATATATACAATTTGATGAGGTAAATTCATGTAACAATATGTCCGCGTGTCTCACCAATAGGGACGATAGGATTTTGATAACTTACAGCCGCCATTTTGGTTGTTAAACATTTGACATTTGTATTGTTTTATATTTAGTAATGTTTGCCATTTAATAATAAACAAGTTCACGTTACCTCAACGTTTGGAAATTATCCAAATTTTCTATCAAAATTCGAGAAGTATTGTCTCTACTCAAAGAGCATTTCGTGCTAAATATGGTCATCATGGTGCACCCTCTGAGCTCGCTATACGTCGCATAACCCAAAAACTGGAAAGTGAATGTTCTTTGCGCGATAGTAGACCACCAACACGACAACGAACAGGCCGTAGTGAAGAAATATTGCCGCCGTATCAGCCAGTGTCGAAGAAAATGAAAATGTTTCCGTTCCAGGGCGTGCACAAGAATTGGGCTTATCCAGAATGACAATCTAGTGAGTTTTACGTATGGATCTTGGCCTACAAGAATCTATACAAGATTGTGTTGGCAGCAGACCATCGATTACGTCGTGAATTTGCTGATTGGGCGCTTGAAATGATGGAAACGAACACCGAATTTCATAGGAAAATCATCTTTTCAGATGAGGCTCACTTTTGGCTCAATGGTTACGTGAACAAACAAAATTATCATTACTGGAGTGAGTTAAATCCAAGAGTGGTTCATGAAACACCATTATAATGGTAATGGTATATCCTGAAAAATTGACTGTTTGGTGCGGATTGTGGTACGGTGGAATCATTGGCCCGTACTTTTTCAAAAACGACGAAGGCCGTACTGTACGTACGAGTCGGTTATTTCCCGCAACGGTCCTCACAATTGGCCACCAAGATCATGCGATTTAACACCCTTGGACTATTTTCTGTGGGGGTATGTTAAATCTCAAGTGTATGCCAATAAACCAGCTACGATTCAAGACCTTGAACGCAACATTCGAGCGACTATAGCGGCCATACCAGCCGAAATGCTGCACCGATTCATCGAAAATACGACCGATCGTATTCACAAGTGCAAAAAAAGTCGTGGCAGTCATTTGAACGATATTTTCATTAATAGAAAAAAAAAATTTCTATCAAATAAAGCCATTGAACACGAAATTCGAACATATATTACATGTTTTATTTCAATTTCAAAACATATCGTATATATATATATATATATATATATATATATATATATATATATATATATATATATATATATATTTATATGTTTAACATTAGCTTTACTAGCTTTAGCTATACTTTGTTACATTATGATAAGGTTGGTGCGACACGAGGACATATTGTTACACGAATTTACCTCATCAAATTGTTGCCGCGTCGACCGTCTTTTGAACTAGTAGTTGATTTAATAACAGTGCTATCGTTTCTATGTTTTTTAGTAGATATTTTGGTGTTTAAATAATACAAATTTTATTATGTAAATTTGCTTTTAATTGTGTATATTTTTAACAACTACACAATTTTTCCCCGTTGGTACCCTGAGATGTAAAAAAAACTGCCACAACACAGAACTCAAAGTTGACACTCCCCCGTTTTGCATAGCCAATTTGAATTTGATTCCATACCTCTGTGATAACATGTTTATGCATTGTATATGTTTATAATAGTTAACATATTACTAGATTTTAAAATTTAAATAGAATAACCGAGAAACAAAAATTTAGTAAATTATTTTTGAAGTATTTTCTAAGTTCTTTTTTGTCTTATTCGTATAATATAATGTAATGACACAATAGCACAAATTTTCAAGCAACTCATAGCAAGAAGTCAATTGAAATAGAGTTGCAAGATTCTCTTAACTGTATAGACAAGTGACGAACAAGTCAAGCTAATAAAAGCGTGTTGAAAATCGGAACGCATTGCTAGCGTCAACAGTATAGGTATTCGTTACTCCTCACATTCTTTTGTGGAATAAACGTTTTTACATTTGATTGAATCCACGTAGATTTCATCAATTCGGTGTGCAAGTTAAATTGCATTGAATGGTGTCTGGAAAATCTTTCATTTTAATACAAGTCGTACTAGATCTGCTGGGACATAAAATGTATTCTCTTGGGCATGTAAACGTTTACGCCTTATACGGTGATAAGTACGGATGGGCAGAATTTATTAACTTTCTTTCAAGACGATCTCTCGCCTTGATTGGGATGTATATATTTTTCGGTACATTGATCTTGAAAAATACTGTCAAGCTAAACGATAAAAGTAATTCACACGTTCTCTCTTGAATTAATATATACATACCTTATACAGCACTTGCACCATTCATTTTGCTTAGTTAGTATTTTAATATTATATTAATATTAAATTAATATTATGTATTAGCACTGAATATTTAACTATATTTGAATTTGATTTAATATAAATGTAACAACATATTTTAATATTTATGTCTTATGTTATTTTTTAAGTTGAGGCCGGTCGTGGCGCATGAGACAGCGTCTAAATGTAAGTACGATGTCGATGGGTTCTGGGTTCGATTCCCTGTCGGGCAAATGATTGTATTTAATGTGTTTTTTATTTTCTTGCTCTGGTAAGACAAAGCGGCATTGAGTCCCGCCACTCAAAACGCAATATCTCGAATTTTGCAAAAAACGGAGTACGGAGTGTCTTGATAACAAGTATTTCCAGTCTACACTACGCGAGATAAAAGCGTGAAAGAAAAAAAAATATGAAGTAGGCGCAAATATATACTTCTTCGTTATTTTATTAATTGCTTGTACCTTACGTGGGAGGTATCGAAATATATTTTAAAGTGTGCATGAAATTTATAAATACGCCTCTTTACCTAACAGAAACCGTAATAAACTTTCAAAGTCGCTTTCGCCTACGATCATAGTTAAAGTTATACATAATGCAAAATGTTACTGTGACAATATATGTGTGAGTTATTTATAAGCCCCAACTTAAACAACCAAATCTTTTATAACGGTAAAACAAGTGGAGAATTACGTATTTTGCATTATGGGACAAGAATATTTGAGTTATATATTGCAGCTATATTTTTATTTTCCCTATGAGATAGAATACAGTTCCCCTCTGCCGCTGGATAGCGTCACGTAGGAGGCGGGTATACTAGTAATTTATTATTAAGTATTAAAATCGAACCGCCAAATATCTTATGATGTGTTCAGGTTCAATGTCATGTAAGCCAGCTTTCCCTATTTCCTCCCATCCTTTCACTTCTATCCTTTCACTTCTATCCCAAGGCCAGTAAAGAATCTATAATTCTAATCTTGTAGATATCCATGGGTGAGGGTGACGATCAGATGGCCTTTCTGCTCGTTTGCCTCCTTTTTCTGTTTAAAAAAGTTATAAAATAGCAAATAGCAGTTTTGTTATATTTCTTAAATTGTTGTTTAAAACCTTTTACCCCTAAATACCAAAATATCCTTAGCGCATACCCTTCTCCTTCCTATCTTTGACTATTATATAGGTTACAAAATCTCATCATATTTATCTTAGGATTGAAGAAGTATGATCATGTTTCCCAATACCGTGCTCAACTAAAATGGCTGACTGTTACACAAAGACGCCATTTACTCTATCCTTTACTTTACTTTACCATCCTACTACTCCTTCGTACCTCAAGGATCGCTTCAGGTCCTTGGGGTCGAATAGTGTCCAGGCCCTACAACTCCGTTCCAGTAATAATAACCTCTTCGAAGTTCTTTCATACCGTACGAGATGCTATGGTAACTCTTTTACTATGAAAACAGTTATACTTTGGAATGAGCTGCCACTACAAGTCAGACAGTCCCAGACAGTCGGGATACGTAAGTAAGTATACTAGTAAGGTAAGTATACTAAGATAAAAAGCTAGAAAGTATAATAAAAGGATACTTCTTATAAATACCTCATGCAAGCTGCATTAAATAAAATAGAGAATATTCGGACTCGGCGGTATATTATATACATGATTCAAATGAAATATGCTGTGTATTATTTGCGTGCAATGTAGCAAGTAGGTATTTTAAAAACCTGAAAATTTTACTATAAATAACTATTAAATCAAAAAATCCCAATAAAAAGCCAACATAAATTAATAACTATTAGTTTAAAAATTAAAACCTATTGACTAGTTAATCATAGATATGGTTTTTTTTTCAATGACTAAGCCATCGTGGTGCAATGGAAATATCTGAATATAAACTCGATTAGTAGTGTTTTCGATTTCCAGTCGCATGAATGATTATTTTTCTCTTTTTGGAGAAACGTTGACATTCGCCAGATAACATGCAATGTCTTAAATTCGTGTAGAAAGCAGCCATTGCAGTATTTTAACACTAGGTTCTCTGACCAATATCCTCTCATTTTGAAAGTAGGTACTCTATGACCTGCGGGATAAAGGGCTGTTTTTTTGTTCACTTTCTTTGAATAAATACAAATCGGATTGAATATTATTTTATATAGTCTCAGAATGACTATGAAAATTAACATTCGTTCGTTCGTTGTGTTAACACTTTTCATGTTTTTGGTTTATATTTACTCTCTTTATCAGCTAATTATAACATAACAAGCAGTCTTGAACTTGAATTCGGCGGAAAGCAAAGTTATTATTTAATAATAATGAGTATTATAAATACTTTGAGATTTGAGTTCCAAAAATATGCATACTTGAGACTTACCAGGATTTACAGATAATCCATAGGATTTACACCAGTTATTAATTAATTGTAGGTTGGACTTAATTTTTGTTATCGCGTTAAGGATATCATCTACGGCTTCAGAAGTATAAATTTGAAGGTCATAAGCATAAAGATGACGATATTATTTTAGTGAGATGAATGACGATATTACTTTAGTGAGAGAGTCAATGAAGATGGAAAAAAGTAGTGGTGAAAGTACACCACCATGCGGGACACCAGCAAACATTTAGATTGGATACAATTGAATTATCTGTCATCGAGGTTAATGCTTTGTCTGCGGCCTTATAGGTACGAAGAAAACCATTCAGTAGCTTCAGAAGAAATATTGATGGACTTTAAAATTGCTAAAAGAATGCCATAATCTACTTTATTAAATGCATTGGAAAAATCCAGCAGAACAAACAAAGTGACCAACATCATCCATACCGAATCTTATATCATCACAGACTTTGATAAATGCTGTGACAGTACTGTGTCCAAGACGAAAGCCAGACTGGAAAGAGGATAGGATATTAAAATTATGCAAAAATATGTAAAATTGCTGATGCACAATACGTTCTAGGAACTTCCATAGTAAAGGAAGTACAGAAATTGAACGATAATTAGAAAAGGATATTGGATTGGGTACTTTCGGGATTAGAATCATACGTGCATGAAGCCAAGCAGGGGGAAATTCATTAGAGGAGAGGGAGAAATTAAGTATGTGACACAAGACAGGCACAATGGAGTTAAGAGATAGAATAATCATACGGTCACATTATCGTAGCCAATAGCATCGGATTTGATCGAAATCACATGCGGATTTCTAATGTTGTGCAAGGACTGAAAAAGAATAGGACAGTCAAAGGGAATAAAGGGTTTTTATTTTTATGCTGTCAGTCATCAAACAGAATTTAGTAAAAAATTTGTGTTATGAGTCTAAATACATGCAGTTGCTTAAGGTTGATTATTGTGAGCGTTTGCCTCCTTTGCCCATTGCGTTCAGAAACTTACACGTTTTAGCAGGAGTGCTACGGTTGATTGACGAAAAGATATAATTACGTCGGGCATCTCTGCAAGTTTTGTTGCATCTGTTCCGCAGTGTTTTATACCTGTACAAGTTTGACCTAAATATTCTGAGTTAACGAAGGAGCAAGAAGATATTTAATTTTTACGGAGCGAAGCGACGCATGAATGTTAAATAACTATATTAAAATTGAATTAAAAATATCTAATTTGTCATTGACAGTTTCCGAATTAAATATGCAATATTGACTGCAATATGACTAAAATCAGTCATAAACTTTTCGTTGTCAATATTATTAAAACATCTGCGCATCACTATCGACGGTGTTACCTTTGGCGGACGTATTTTATACGAGAGGTACAACAGATCATGATAGGAAAAAGCCTCCGCCGAAAATTGACCAAAAGTAGCAACACGCTCAGTTGATGAGACAATCATGCAAAGTATGGAGTGTCTTGACACAGGTACTTTCTGTGTACCCTGCTATGCGGGATAAAAGCGTGAAACTAAAAAAGAATTAAAATGGCTGCTTTTATTAGCTTCATGTTTTAACACACATAACAGGGTATATTTTTTTATAATTATTTATTTTCCACGTGAAGTAAAATTTAAGTAGTAGTTTTACAACGCATATTGTATACATTTCGTCGACAGTCACTCCTCACGGCTATAACAAAGTTTGTGTCACATGGCAGATAATATATTCTGAAATTTTAGTATTGTCTCTACAGATGAGTCGAATATGAACTTTTGGGGAAGCTTATACGTTTCATACGATATTTTATACTACTATTTATTAATTAATTTATTTTTAAAGGATTAATCACATACATACATTCGCAATCGTGTTTAGATATTCGAAAATACATCTCGTTAAACCCAATGTCTCGAACACTTTGTAAATACTAAAATAAAAACTCTTGATTTTTTTATTTTTTATTAACTAATTTTTTTTTTTGTATCTTAAAACAATGTTTAATTTAAGGAAATACTAAGCACTATTTAAGTATGTATAATACTAAGCACTATGTAAATATGTATAAATTATTTGAAAACAGAGTCGATGACAGTAGAGAAAGGTCACGTATAAAGCATTTTGTCTCTGATCAATTTCTACTATTAATTTATTTTATAAATCATCAATTTTTGTAAGTATTCTAAGGAGGATGGATAAATGTTAGTTTTGTGTCTTTTGTGCAAAGTGAAAATAATTTAAATATTATATCGTTTCCCACAATGGGTATTGAACTCACAACCGATCACGACCTAGTATAGAATAATCTTAATCATAAATTTACATGAAACACTCAATATTTTTATAGTAACTACAAGTGCTCTTTATTTGCAGAATTATTTGTTGAAAATGCTAGATTCAAGGTTTTCACTACTCTATAAGAGGTTAACGTATTATAGACAAGGCAACACAATGAACTATTAATATTTACACTGCGTCCACTGTCACTTACAGTCAGATTTTTAATGGAGTCTTCTATAAGTAAGTTTACATTCAAGTCTACGTTTTCTTGACATGTATATATGTAAAAGCGACATTTAATATAAGTTCACAGGACTAAGAAAAATATTCTTTCATTCTTATCTTATATAAATATACTAGATATGTAGTATATTTATATAAAATAAAAATGCAAGAATATATAGTAGATATGTAGTAGTACTATATATGTAGTTATATAAACTCATTATAAAAATCTTTATACTGAACATTTCATTTTAAATTAAATTCGACGCTTCCCATAAGCTTTAGTGATAGCGACTTGCTTACAAACAAGTAAGTGAATGGAAATAATTTTAACTACAAATTACAAATTACAAATGGCCAAGGGAACCCAAAACCAATCGCGCTTACACTCAGATGTCATCTTTGCAACACGGTGCATTGACTGGGGGTCTATTAATATTATATTGAAATGTCTCAACTCAAGAAACTTACTAAGCTAATAAATCAAAATGATATATGCCAAGGTCTTTTTGATTCCTGGAAAATCAGAAAGATAAAAAGATAAATGAAGCTATCGTGGCGCAGTGGGACAAGATCTGAACACCTGTGATTCCGGTCGGTTGCGGGTTCCATGTCCCGCCGGAGATGTGATTATATTTAATTTTGATTATATCTCCGTTCCAATAAGACAAAGTGCAGCGTCAAGTTCGCTCAACACGCAATGTTATGATTTTGGAAGGAAAGCAATCAACTGAGTGTTTTGACATTCGTTGTCTCTGACTACCCCACCGTAAGCCCGCTGTAGCTTATCAACACAATCATAGTGCAATTTGTCCTGAATTAATTCTATACTTTTTTATTAATGATCTTAATATTTATATATCTATATACAAAAAAAATGCCATGAAAATCAATGTGAATCCATAAGTTTACCAAACTGAGCTTGTAACTGACAGTGATTATGATGAACCTAAAGTCTCGTACATTTAAACAATAACCTTGACATTATTGCAAGGCTCAACTAACAGAATAAGCTTGGTCTTAGCTAGTCATGTCAAAGTGTACAACTGTCATTATAGCTAAGTTTCAAACAGACAGTTATTGATTCAAGACCAGATTTAGACCGAAATCTAATCCAAAGAATTAACCGAACCATTTAGCAAGTTTGCGTAGGTTCTGTACATAGAGGTCATGAGGTCGACTTTTATAATCTATAGTATCGTTATTTGATCTGTGGAGCGCTCATTTGACAAATTGATTTGCTATTACAGCCTGTTATGTAAATACGATGTGACACAGATATTACAATATTATGCCACTAAATATTTGCTGTTTCATACTTTGAATGTTTTCTTAGATAACTTGGACTTTGTCTTGTCGTTAGTGCAGGAATTTTAGTTACTTGGATAATACGGATAGCTTTAAGCTTAGGTTTGACTTTAAACTTGACTAAGTATTTAAATTTTTTTTTAAATACACGTACATGTGCTAGTGGTGAACGCAATTGACATGGAGTGTTGTATTGCATGTTGTGGCGACTTACGATGAGCTAGCACAGATCAAATCTCACTTAAATTATTATTTAAACTCGAAAATATATAAAATTCCAAATCCTTTATTTAAACCCGTAATTTTATGTAAAATTTGGGCTTTGCTTAGTATTGTATTATGTCTTAAATCGGCATACAGTAGTATAACTAATGTATATAGGTCTTGATCTATTTTTACCTAGTGAAAAATAAAAAAGTATGATGATATTTATTTTAATAAATCTTATTTAATTTAACTCCCTAGTTTAAGTCCTAAGAAAGAAAAATGTAAGTCATATATATGAACCTTAGAAGCTTTACGCTTTATCTTGCATAGCAAGGAAGAACGTAATAGAAAATGTTGAGTAATTCAGTAAAGAATCTTATGATTTTAATTGTGACTGTCGGATGATGTTTTAATAATGATAAATATTAAAATATAATTAAGTTTGCCGAACTTTTTAAAATACGGTAAGATCGGTAAATAGTGGGTCAGAGATAATATGAAAAAATATTTCTTTTTCTGGACTTATAAGAGAAGGGGTTTATTTTCGCCTAAACTAAGGGAAAAGAAAAAATTTAAATAATTCATCAATTCTACATTTACATGTTTGTTAATGGAATAAAACCAACAAACAATAATAGTACCTCTCGCTCTAAGGGTTTCGGATAACAATTGCATCTTAGAACTTACGTCAGCAGGTATTTGCTTACTCGAGTTAACATAAATATTGGTCAGGTGTTTATATACTATATAGTTGTGCCCGACTTTGTGTACGTACGTACGTACGGAATTTCACAACTTTGAATATTCATTTAATCATTGTAAATTAAAAGTATTACATATACTTATTACATTAGCTGCCGGCCAGTGAAAATTTTGACAAAATCAGTCCAGCCGTTAGTTATAAGCTGGAATAAACATGCAGACAGGTAGACAAAGTTTGTAAAAAAATATTATTTTGGTATATGTTCTGAGTTTATGCATTCAGTAAAAAGTTGATATTTTAACATAACAAATAAGCACTCTGATTTTATTTATTTGTATGTGAGTAGAAAAGAATATCCTATAGAGGATATTATTACCCAATAATTATTACCATTACTCCATTATTACCCAATAAAAATCCGAGAAGGAAGTGAATTGACTGTCCGTAGTGTAATTTTATTGCAGTATACTTCGGTTCATGGTTACGGGTAGAGGTGGTGGTAAATTATAATTAATTGCATCACAATAATTATACGCTTATTTTATTTCAATTTACGCTTTTCAATGATGAATGCGAATTTTACCAAGAGCAATTTGCCTGTGATTTACCGACGTGATTATATAAGCAAATTAAAATGATTGTAAGCATTCAACGTTTAATTTAATTAACTAAATTTCACAAATTTATAATATTTAATATTTTGTAACTGTTATGAAGTAAATTTTACTGGAAATCAATGTTTTGTGAAACTTGAGTTCAGTGTAGGAGCTTCGTGATGTTACAAGAAACAAACAATGTAATTTAGGAGCAGTGTGAAGTTAGTAAACATATACACGTAAGAAGGACAATGTATTAATGCTTGAAGGATTGAAGACTTCAAAATAAAAAATAATAGTAAACTAAAATTAACTAAGCCATATTAATAATTTATGTACTTATTATTTATATGCACAAAACTTCAGTACCAAATCAAATATCTTATTTTTCTATTTAAAAAAGATGAAGGTGGGAGATCATTCATCAACGAAAACCACAACCGCTTGAATTATAAATTTAAAAAATGTACACACATTAAGGATGTCTCTGAATTTAGCAAGAAGACTTATGTTAAGTTTTTGTATACGTACACATAACACACGCGTGGATACATAAAGACATATGATCTTAGGTTTAAGTATGTATTTCTACAATTAGTAGAACAATTAATAAATTAAATTTAGTAGCTTAATTAAACTTAGTAGCTGGCTTTAATAATTTATTAATAATTAAATCAATTATTATATTAATAATAATCAATTTAAAAAAGACACTATTAGCTTTTAAAGGTATTTCTTCATACCTTGGAATGTACAGCTCTACATAGCTTATTAAAACATTTTTATCCCGATTTTTTAGATTATATACATTGAATTTATTCGTTGTTTAATATTTTTTGTCCATCTTGTTTCATTAAATTTTTCATTTCACACATAGTTTATCCATGCGTATAATATTTATGATTGCGTTATCTTTTGTGTCTCATATGTGTAATAATTTAAATAAACATCACTATGGGTACGCAATGGATGGGTCTCGTCAATTAATTCATTATTAACAAGCGTGGGCCTATTGTCTAATATTTAAGCGCTAAATCAACTTTAGGGTATTCAGGTTGCATTGATATTAGATAAAGTCAATGCTCATCCTAGAATCGTGACAAGGCATACGTTAATTGCACATGGATTCGACGTTTTGTGTGGAATAGGTATATCAACTGCAAACAAGCTGCTTATCGTTTTAAGGTTTTGCACAATTAGATATGCCAGATCACGAACGAAATTGCAAAATGAACCGTTTGTGGTAATTTCGCAACATTGCTTGACATATATCTACATAATTTTGATCTCTGAATATATCAAAATAATCACAGTTAAATATTTTCTACTGCATTGATTGTGCGTAAGGAAGAAGTGAATGTAAGTAAAACTAGATTGACGCTGTTACAGCGTGATGATAGTTGCGCCTAACACGATATTTGCGAAAAATGAATTCAAATACAACTAAAGATATAGTTTATATTTGATAGATAAACTCAATAGGCAATAATAATATAATTTATAACGGATGCAAATAGTTTGAAAACCGTAATAAGGTCCCCAAAAATGAAATCCTTCACACTTATTATACATATTTATATTATTCATGTAGACTTTATTAATGGTAACATTTTTAGGTTAAATGTTAGCTATTTACAAACACACACAATAACACATACACTTTTGACTCATATCTTAGATACTGATAATTTTAACTATGATTACAAAAACTCACCTCGCCTTTATATCAATCTTATACTGTAATAGACGTTCAAGTAAAGCAACACCGCTCATTTTTGTAATCAATATATTTTGTACACGTTACCTAAACTTACGTTTTGAAAATAAATATAATAATGGTTAAAGAAAATATAATTGATAATATTAAAGACTTTTTAATACCGGACTCTCAGCTCTGCTGTCCTCTCAATCAGTCAATAAAATATATAACTGGTGCAAAAAATTTTGCACGTTAACATATGTAGCATAAGTCGGAACTTTGATTCACTCTTAATTTTCATAGAAAGAATAAACTATCAAATTGACTTATTAATCCTCTCCGAATGCTGGCTGAGTAAAACAATTTCAATACCGGGACTACCAAGCATTAAATCATTTTAGTCGGTATATAAAAATCAAAATGACGTTATAATTATTTATACCAGAGAGACCTGTTCCATTGAGGTTACTGTACCTGACTTCAATGAGGCAAATTGCCTCCAAATTAAGCTTTCCTCAACGTTCATGATAGTTACCTTATATCGTTCTCCTTCTTACCACTATATTAAGAAGTTTTTAAACAGTTACTATTTTTAAAGTGTTATTCCACACTTAGGAATAGAAAACATTTTTGAAAAAACGTATAAAAATTTGAACGCAGCGGGATTCGAACCCGCGCCTCTTGGATACCGTCCAAGCGCTCTGACCGCTAAGCCATGCGTTCTACTACCAGCTGCGTCGAAATTCTTATACGTTTTGTTACAACTTATTTATGTTGTTAGCATCTCTGTAAGAATTTCGACGCAGCTGGTAGTAGAACGCATGGCTTAGCGGTCAGAGCGCTTGGACGGTATCCAAGAGGCGCGGGTTCGAATCCCGCTGCGTTCAAATTTTTATACGTTTTTTCAAAAATGTTTTCTAATCCTAAGTGTGGAATAACACTTTAAAAATAGTAAATATTAAAATAAAACAGCAATCTCTCTTGTTAAAACGATTATTTCTAAATAATCTTTTAGTAGTAGAAATTTGTAAAAATCTCTCTACAGAGATGCTAACAACATAAATAAGTTGTAACAAAACGTATAAGAATTTCGACGCAGCTAGTAGTAGAACGCATGGCTTAGCGGTCAGAGCGCTTGGACGGTATCCAAGAGGCGCGGGTTCGAATCCCGCTGCGTTCAAATTTTTATACGTTTTTTCAAGAAGTTTTTAAACAGTTTAGAAAATGATTTAAGTGCATTAACTGTTTTTAAAACTGTGATTATTATTAGAGATATAAATATTAATATCAACACTCCCTTCATATGACTCGCATGCAGAAGAATATTTAAATCTCTGTACAACTCACGGTCTAATACCAAGTCACATATTCCTCACTAGAAATATAAACTGTTTAGATCACATAATTCTACGTAGTCATAAAGGTTCGCCTACATATTGTATCATTATCTCCCCCCCCTCTAAAAAAAATGCTATTCAATAATACTATGGTACATGATACGTCACGTGGTTAGAACCCATTTACTGTTGTGTCCGTATGTAACTCAAGATCTTTTAGAGATACAGAGGTAACAGTGTTAAGAAATTTATATTAAATGTATATAATTTGCCATCAGAAGGTAATCATATTTATTATATATTTGCCATCAAAAAGTATTGACTCGTATGGATTTATCTGCCATCAGATAGGGTTTATTTTTAAGGCTTATTTTTAATATCATTCATTAACTTTCCATTGAGATCACCCACGGCTCGTCCGAGGAAAAGCCGAAGGCGCGTCCTATATATGTACATCATAGAAAAAGAAAAGATAGCCGAAGCGGCCCCGCCCCGCCGCTAGCCGTAAATTCCGACCGACCGTGATTCTTAAAACCTTGGTATTAAACCCTCCGGAACGCAATGAAGCAGTTAACGTATATGATACTTACAATGCCTTTGCAAACGATCAAAAACATTTGTTCGATAGTTTATTATAAGCCGTTGATTGGTTTATGAAACCAATGTATGTCGTCGATTGGTTTGTGAGACCAATATAAGCCGTGGATTGGTTTGTGACACCAATAGATGACGATGATACGTCGATTGGCCTGCCAAACCAATATTACATTCGGATTCGCATATCAGTTCAGACGCACAACCGCTAGACGGCCGATTGTGTTAAATTCACGCACAGTTGCCGTTTATCAAAACCAACAATTAAACTCGGTTAGGTGCCACCGACATGAGATATCAGCCATAGATTTGCCAAACACTGATAGTCGTTTGTCACATTATGCATTCTATTACCAAACAAGGCGCTAGACAAATAGTCGAACGCCATTACGTACTACAGCATTTCCTAAGATAGTAGTACAGAACTCCTCGCAAGGACGGACAACAAACAGTTCTCCGCTCTGTCTTACGATCGTTCGTATTGTTAACAGCTTACACAAATAATATAAGTCCTCTGTGGGGAAACGAATGGGTTTAGATGTGGTAACTATAAGAATCAATTTTTTAAATCAGTTTTAATTGCTTAAAGATGTAAGCAAACTGACGTAGACGGGAAGCCATTGCTAGAATGTGATTCTTCCAGGTAAGGTTTTCATTGATAAGAACACCGAGATATTTTATAGTACACGACCGAGTTATTACAGTACAATCACAAATGCTGCTTTTTAAAGCAGCATCTGTGAGCAAATAATGAAAAAGATTCTGATGGCAAAGAAATTTTGTAACCGAATAGTATGTATTAAGTTTTACTTTCTTTCGAGGTCAATATGTTACAGGACAATCAATTTATTACAATGGAGAGAGCTTTTTGGCTATACTCACGTGTATCAGTCCACTTGTTGCCATAAACAAGCAAAGTGGTATCATCTGCGTATGTTTAGGTTGCAGAGTTTTTTGACATAAACTAGAAAGAGACTAAGTTCCTATACACTGCCTTGAGGAACTCCGTAAGATAGAGTGGCTTCATTGCCGATGTTGCCATTTTTGTACAGAAGTGGTAAAAAGACAGTATCAAATCAAAGGTCTAGGAAGATACAGAGAGCTTTTTTTTCTTATCTATATTTTGCACTGCATCGTCAACTATGCTCATGAGTGCGTCCTCTGTAGATTTTGTAGCTCTAGAACCATATTAGTTAGAAGAAAATAATTCAAATTTATCCAAGTAAGAGATCAGTCTTATACTTATGAGCTTTTCAAGGATTTTGGCTTCCCAAAATCCTTGAAAGTTCTCAAGACAGATGTTGGTCAATAGCTGTTATCTTTAGACTCTTTCTTATAAATAAAATGAAAAAATTTAAAAATTATTGGAAATATTCCCTCAGACAAACATAGATTACAAACCCATGTTATTGCCTTTAAGAAGAATTTAGTCAGCGGCTTTAAAAATAGAGACTGCTATACCACCCCAACCTACCGCGCAGTCGCTATCGAATCCGCAGATTATAGATCTAATTTCTGAGACATCGGTTTCACTCATAACCATAGAATTTGGTGTTGATTGGGAGCTTACGTAACGTAGATATTGCTGAGGAGTATCTTTAAAATAATCAGCAGATGCTAGTTTTTCCGAATATTAACAAAATAATTGTTAACGCTGTCCACTGCTTCCATTGGATCGTAACCTAATTTTAAAAGTTTACTTTGGCTTTGGTATTTTCTTTAGCAATATTAGTAATTTTTTAATGACATTCCAAGTTTTTTTTGTGTCCTTGTTGGCTTTCTGGAGTTCATTTTTTCATAATTTAATTTTACCTCCTTTAGCAAATTATTGCAGAAATTTTTGTTGCGTGAATAAGTGACTTTAACAATAATGTTATTGAGATCTTTTTTTGTTTTTTTATTAAGTTTATCGCGATTACGTATGCATCAGAGTAACCCAGGAGTAACCCAAGGTTTGAAAATACGTTTTCTAGAAAATGGTATTATGGTTCGCGTGTGAGCTTGTATAGCATAAGATATTGTAATTAATTTCTCGGCCACGGGATCGGTGCTGCTTAGAAGTTCAATCTGTGTTTTCAAGGAGATTGAAAAATGCTGATCTATCCACAGATGTAATTCGCTGTACTGTTGTTGCATTTTTAGAATCAAATTCGTAACAAATGGAAATAGGATTATGGTCAGTTAATGGTACATCCAATACATGATGTAACGGTATGTACTTATGTACATATTGAAATATAAATATGTTTCAATATTTAAATTAAATATATCTATTTAATGTACACATAACAATATTATATAATAAATCGACAATAATAAAGTTATAGAATATTTAATATAGTATGTAATGAACAGATTGCGTTCGTGTAATAAAAGAAGCCGCAGTTGTGCATGTAATAGGGCGGCCGAGCTCGTCGACGTCGGCGATATCGTGCGTCGTCAGTCCGAGTCGTCTTTCATAGAGATTTTGACTTAACGTTTAAAGATGTTCAGGTTACACCGTCCTGGATGTCAGAACAGATGCGTGGCATATATAGGGAGACGGCATGCGGCAGTCAAGTCAACCTCCTTATGTACTAAGGTACTTACATATATGATGAGCTGAAAGACTCGTACCGCATATAAAATAAATAAGACATATGACTTAATGGCGAATATTAGCACGTTCTTATACAAATGAAATTCTAATAAGAATATAAATATATGTATATTGAGCGATACATACAGTGGATCTATGTGATAGAAACACACTATGCCACTTGACATTCAATAAACCCGTTCGTTTCGCCACAGAAGACTTATATTATATGTGTAAGCTGTTAACAATACGAACGAACTAAGAACTGTTTGTTCTCCGCTCTGTCTTACATTCGCTTAAACTCATTTTCTTTGGTAGTAAGGTGAAGGTCAGTAAACGAAGAATTAATAAAATATGTAACATAGAAATACGTGGTACCACTTCCTCCAACCGGTAATTTCATTACTTAAGTCCTTCACTATACAACAATATTAACAAGAAATTAAGCATTTATCCACTAACTTCTCATCAATGCAAAAGGAAATTAACAGAATGATTATTAACTTTAAGTTATGACTGGACAGAAGATCTCCTAGCTATGTAACCATACACACACACACACACACACACATACACACAAACTTTCACTTAATTCCACTGTAATTACAACGAGTCCACTGTAATATTAATCATATCATGTGCATCATGTGTCTTTATTTAGTATTTTAATTCAAATTTGTTTTGATAATTGTTTCATGCTTAATGTTTGTTACATTTACAGTAAGACGCTTGTGAGGCGGGCGTTAATAACTGCGCCTCAGTTTCTAAATAATGCAGTTATTTTCGTTATAAATTGTTATATTTATGTGCAAAAGTTTGTGATAAATAAATACTACTAAAATACTAAAATACTACATAAATTACTGATATATATGTAGAATAGCGATACAGCTTTTTGTATCGACAGAAGTAACATTTAACTAATTCTCTAAACTAACAATCGATGAATGAATGTTACGTTCTTTTTATTCAATATAAGTAAAATTGGAATTTCAAACTATTTAAAAAACGATAGTTTCTTTTCATTAGATTATTATTATTATTTTCATTAGACTTTGAAAACTCATATATATATATATATATATATATATATATATATATATATATATATATATATATATATATATACATATATATACATATATATACATATATATACATATATATATATATATATATATATATATATATATATATATATATATATATATATATACTCGTAGTTAACATGAAAATCGGAAATATGTGAAAAAAGTATTTTAAGCATTTAAATAGCGGTATGCTTCAGAAAAAGACCTAAGTGTCTCCGCATGATAGCCAATTATATCTAAACATGACAGCTCTCTTATAAATGCCATAATGTATATTGACAAGTTAGAAAATTGTTCCAGCGTAAATTATATTTAGTTTTGATAATGTAGACGTGGACACCAAAAGAAATATTTTTATTTTACAACATGTATTTTTTCTTTTACAACTCTTCCTTTTATTTTTTCTATTGTATTTTTTTTTATTGTGAATTAAAAATTTTATTGCTTCTCCTCTTCATAAAAGTTCATAAAAGTGTTTAATATTAAATTCTTTCATTTTTTGCTTTCTGCTCTGACTGATCTATATATCTACATAAAACATCCACTAAGTGACTAACAAGCAATGCAAGGAAACTATTGCCTGTAAAGAGCTGAAATTTGGAGGTTCCTAAAAAAATGTCTACTACACTTTTGAAATCAAAAAATATGGAGAAATTTCTATAATACGAACAGGAAAACGAAACTGAGTTTTAAGTTTCACAAACAAAACAAAGACAGAAATGGAAATAATATGACTAAGGTTATAATATCCTCGCAAAGTTGCTTGATACAACTATTTTAATATATATGGCAATTTGCTATGAACACCTACCGTTGCGGTTTTACGTATTGATATATCATGGTCTAATAATAGGTATATATAATATTAAAATTAGTTGTTATGACAATATTATTTGAACTAAATATTACTATATATACTACATATTAATAAGATACGATTTTATATACATTTTAACTGAACAATTTTGAAACGGATTATTTGCATAATTTTTAGTATTCGAAAATTATACATTTTTGAAAACCACTTCCCTATTTGTGACCGTGCACTACTGTAAACGGTTCAAATCGTCAGATTTTCAAAAATGTATTTCCGAATACCAAAATATACGCAAATAATCAGTTTAAAATATTTTAATTTATATATAAATATTACATTTAAATCAAATTTTGAAAAGTAAAGCCATGTCACAATACGTTCTTTTAAAAACCACAGACATATATGAATGAAAAGACGGTAAACAAACTTCAGACTCCATTAGGCAACAGAGATGGTGGGCGGCATGTCAACATTGTAGGCATTCACCTCGTTAGAGGCTAACCTTTTTTGAGTGCTTAGATAACTTCAACCCTTATCCAATTGACCTTAAGTATTATCTTTATATTATACACGAAATATTTTAGTAATTTAAAAACACAAAAGCACACATTATGTTATGTGACTAGATTAAAAATATTATTCACCTCTAAAACTTATTTTATCTAAGTTGAAGAACTATTATTTATCTATTATTCTATGTATTACAGCCGACGTTAACAGATAAGTCATTGTCATCGTTTCAGTCATACGACGCCCACAGCTGGATACAGAAATCCCATAACGATATCCACGACGTTGGGTCTTGTTCTTCAAATAACTATAATACTTTTTTTTTGTTGCTGGAAAATGCTTTTTACGCAGACCATCCAAACGTATGGCAGACTTGCCTTACGAACGGATGATACTGTGGGATTCATCAGATCTACCTGATACTATCCACTAAAACCCAGCGGAAATCATCTACACCTAAATGAGGCGCCGCAGGATCGCTTGCGCGCGCCACTACGACGCCTCGGTGTTCTGCCCACTTGTTGTGGGCCACCTTTGCCTTCAAGGTGCTCTAGGGTTTCTTCTACAGCACCCGCAGCCTCGATGACTTACAGGAGGATCACCATGATCCTCCCGTAGTAGATTCTCTAGGGTAGGGGGAGTTGAAAATGCGTATACTGTCATCTTCTACCTCCTGGCCTACGGCTTCGGAACGGATCTGCATTTGCGCTATACTCACGCACCCGCTCCGCAGCCTCCTTCAAAGCGATGACTGATTCGCAGGAGGAGACCATTGCAGACCAGTTCATCTCACTATCCAGCATAGCCTTTACCACACTGGGTAGTGAGAGATTCCTACCCACTACAGCCATCAAGGCATGGCGTTGCGGGATCCATGCGGGGCACTCGGCCAGAGTGTGATGCGCCGAATCCATTCATCGAATTACACTCGTGGCACACCTACGACACCTCCCGTCGTGCAATTTAGTGCAAGTATTTGCCGAAGCAACCGTGTCCCGTCAGTACCTGCACCAACCTGAACTTCAGGACCCCAAAATTTCTACTGACCCAGTGATTTAGGTGAGGCCTCACCGCCTCCACCGTTACTAAGCCTGCCACCGGAGACCTCAGGTCCTCCTTCCATCGTCGGATCAGGGTTTCGGGGAGATTGTCCCCGAGGTATTCCAGAGCGATACTCAAACCTCTTCCTGGAATACCATCCTGTCCCGGTGCAGTCTTTTTGGCCCTTAATCTCCCGAGTGCTAAATCCATTTCCCTCTTATTTATGGGGGGAACGTCCGACTCTATTTCATGCGTACATGGAGGGGCCATAGCTGGCGGTATGTGCGCAGGGGGCTCTAGAAATAACTCTGCGATAAAGTTTAATAAAAATTCCGGCGACAGAGTTTTTGCTAACGGGGCGCTCTGCACGCGTAGTTTATTTAACGAAGCAAGGTAGGGGCGCCCCCATGGATTTCTATTTAAATCCGCCAACAATTATCGGCGGGCTTCAGCCTTCGAAAGACTAATAGCAAGCTGCAAGGCTTTTTTCCTCTCTTTATATATGCCATACAGCCGGCCCTCCAGCCTAGGGCCAAAGCCATTTCGTCTCCTGCACCTCGTGTACGCACGACAAGCTTGATTGCAGGATATCCTCAGATCAGCAATCTCACGTGTCCACCAGTACACTTGGCGACGACAACGCTATCTGCGTACTCTTGGCATTGCCGCGTCGCACACACCTGTGAGGGTATTGCGCACCTTGCTTGCCAGATTCTCGATATTAGAGATGGCGTCCGCTACCCATCCTTGGTAGCACCACTTAGCAACAATGGACGCCTCTTTGGCCAACTCAATATTAAGTCGACTAAGAGTCCATCTTGGAAGCCTTATAGAAGGGCCCCTAGAGTGAACCACTGGCATCGGTCGAGAGGAGGCCTCGAACCTAACGTATAGATGATCCGACCAGGTCTCCATGATGATGAGGTGGCAAAGGAGAGGTCTACCACAGATCCTCCATTATGCCGCACGCAAGTGAACGCTGTCCCCACATTGAGGAGAGATGGATCACAAAGTTACGCCCACACCTGAACAGCATTTCCTTTACTGTCAGAGGTAGGGTTACCCCACACCCAGGACTTTGCATTAAAATCGCCCAGAACCAAAATTTTTGTTAGCGACTGTCGATTAATCGCAGCTCTGACAGTGTCAAGAAATGTCTCGAATTCTGCCAGGCTGCGATTGGGGGAGAAGTACACACCTATGATAACGTACTCCCCCGTACGTTATCATAGATACCGTGCCACAACACAGCCCGTGCCCTCTCCAATGTTGATAGTGTGACGTTACCAAATAAATATAATACTGGAGTATTTGCCAGCAATATAATTTTAAATACGTAAATAATTAAAATAATGAATAACTATTACTTTAATTAATGCTTCTTCTCTCTCAAAAAACAGCACATCATTAAGCGAAAAGAAAGAAGTGTCTTAACACTAAGTATCAATATACACTAAAAAATAGAGGACATATTTATATGTTGGTGAACACAAGAAAACAAAAAATTTTCTAATAACAAAATCAACAAAATCAAAAGCTTTTGTTACTAAATATTAATTTACCTATAAACAAAGGTCCTCGCCCCATACAGCCTATATACTTTGCAAAAACAGATTTAAGTGAAAGAAAAATAAAAAACCAAAGTTGCGAACGTTATGATTTGTTTTCAAAGCCGAAGTCACTTAACAAGGGTATTGTCCTTCCTATTGTTTGTCCAATTCCCTTCCACTTAAAATCAATTTCCAGAGCTTAGCTACTCGTATTATTGCGCAAGTTTTTGCGAAAATATTGTTATAATATTTTCTTAAATATATGAAGCGTAAATCATACGGTAAATCCATATCCGAGGAAATATTTATTTCCTAAAATTGTAAAGTTTCCTTCTTGTATATTGTGATTTTTGGCACAGTTATTAAATATTACACAGATTCACGCTTAAAAAAAAACTTTAAATAATGGTCATTACAAAAAATATTTATTCAAATATATTTCGTGGACAGGCTTAAGCTAAAATTATAATTATGTAGAATAATTTAAATGTTTCTTTTATTTATTTTTATTAATAAAATATAAAATATTTTTAATATGTTGTGTAATCCAAAAATCAATAAAGTTTCTAAATATTACTTATAAAATTAATTGGCTTTACAACACAAATCTATTTAAACCACTTACACATTAAATGCAAAAAAATAAAAAAAACCAGAACTAAATGAAAATTACAGTACAATTAAATCAAAAATGACATTATTTAAACAATTAGTACTATATACTAAGTTTTCTTATATTATTCTAAAATTATAAAAATGTAAATGAAAAACATCTAAATTATTATATTTAAAGTTAAAATTACTGCATGGACGCATTACAAAGTTATTTGATTCAAAGTTTGTTTTTACTTTAGGCAATGCAAAAAAAGATTTATTCCTAACCTATCACATGTAAGACTTACTTTACTTAGAAAAACAGAAGATTCTATCATATTATTTATTAGCAATTTGCCAGCACAGGAGTCCACGTACAATTTTTTAAACAATTTTTTGACTCTGTTAATATAAACTTGTGGACTCCGAAATGTGGAACAATACTCTAAGACAGATCCTACTAGAGAATTAAATAATATAATAAAGGTTTTAGCCCGATTTCATTTTCTGATAAATCTGATGGTACTACATTTTTTGATATTTAAAAATATATAATTAACTTCAGACATTCATCTCTATAAATCTTCCTGAATTAACTGACAATCACTTAAATTAAATATTTTCGATCGACCTAAATATTTTCATATCATCTGAAAAAAGAAGAACTTTGGAATGATGAAAACAAGATAGAATATCATTAACAAATATAATGAAAGCAGAGGACTGAAATGTAAACCCCGAGGAACGCCTTTTCTATTTTTTTTTACGTGAGGACATTTCATTACGGACACCTTTCCGATTGGGGACTCCGGACAGGTTATATGGGACTACGGATTGGCAGATATAGACCGCCCCGTTAACCCATTAAAACTTTACGGTGCTCCTTCTGGACAGCCACTAGCAGAGACATCATAAGTCCCGGCGGCAGAAGCCGGCTAGGCACGTTACGGAGTCAAGGGTGGTGGGTCACCCTCGACAGTCTGCTCAGAATAGCACGCGGGAGCAACCGCCTACGCCTACTCGGGTCAGTTGAGTTTAGTGCATGAGATCGCGCAAGATTTCCAGACCGACCTGCGCTTCCAGAGCTTTGCCGTGATAGCTCTCCAGGAGGCGAGCGAAGCGCATCTGGTGAGTCTCTTTTAGGACACCAACCTGTCCACGATCCACGCCAAGCGCGTCACCATCCACCAGAATCTGCGGTGAACGTGCGTAGTGATCGCGATGAAGCGACAACGACGACAACGTAAACAATAGTAATAATGGTAGCAGCATAACGTTCGTTCGTTCATTATTATTATTATCTATGTATACAAATTTTGTATATACCACTGCCTCGCAGAAGGCTCCGACCGCATCCCACGACCTGTCGCAAGCTATCATGACCTCTACTGCGGTTGGCAGGAAAAATTTTCCATTAGGTCACGCAGAGCGTCACGAGATCAAC
Organism: Dryadula phaetusa; assembly: GCA_032432895.1. Lineage (NCBI taxonomy): Eukaryota > Metazoa > Arthropoda > Insecta > Lepidoptera > Nymphalidae > Dryadula > Dryadula phaetusa. Next base: position 4,522,534 of record JAOYRS010000016.1, on the reverse strand, counting down.
GTGTGCTGGGCCGTCTCCTCGAGGCATTCGTCACAATGATAACAGCGAGCGTCGGGCTCCCTCCTATCCACATGCCACAAGTGCATCCCCGCTGGTGTGAGAAGTGGCGACGAATGCGGCGTTTAGGAGCGCCACCCAGCACGCCATGTCAGGGACCACGGGATGTGGGGAACGGAGCTACAAATAGATACTTGGAATGTAAGAGGAGGGATGCAACAGAACATGAATGAATTATTAGATGTGATGGATGGAAGAGATTTAGATGTTGTTTGTGAAAGAAGAAAGAAAGGGTAATAATAGCAGGATCTATTTTCTGGGAAGTCGAGTCGCCTTCTGGACGGGAGTTCCAAAAAGTGAACGAAAATGTCAAAGTGTAGGAATATAATTGTCCTCTCCCGAAGCATTCATTCCCCGTGAGAACCTGCGTGAAGCTGAAGGTCAGGACGCCGTGCAAGGTCAGGATGTCATTGAAGGTCAGGACGCCATGACGCCTCGCCAACCATTGGCAGAATACCGGATGAATTGCCTTGATAGTCCTCAAGTCGGCGGAAGGTGTTGCCAGCCGGGACTCCCACTCTTGTAAAATGGTTTTCCGCGCCTCCTCCTGTGGTGCTGGTTCTATCAAGACTTCAGCCAGCACACACGCCACCTCATCGGAGTTAGTCCGGTACCCCCGTATCGCCCGGATGGCAGCCGCGTCATATTTTGTTGATTGTCCAGAACAAGTCTACGTACTTCACGTCTACGTACTTAACAAGTCAAGGTACTTCATGCTTGACGTCGATTTTGACGCCACCGACGATTATGTGGGTATACGATAGTCTGCCCTTGCGCGGAGCATGGAAGTATAATGACTTGGACATGTTTAGGGCGACTTTCAACCCCTACCGTCGAACACGCCTGATGACGTCAGTCACTCCTGCTGTGGCCAAGTCTGCCACGGCCCTAAAAGTCCTCTGCTGCGCCAATACCCTGACTTCTAGAAGGATGCCGACACGCAACACCCAGTCGTAACAGATATTCCAGAGGATCGGACTCAGAACCGATTCCTGTGGACCACGGCATGACACATTCCACTCCACCCAGCCACCCGGAGCCGGAAAGGTCACACACCTCCCGGACAGGTAAGCCCTGATTACGGAGCGCACTCGGTGATTGATCAGTGCCGCCTTAATGCAGGGCCAGGGAAAGGAATTGAAACCCTTGGCGACATCAATGGACACCGCCAACACTCCATCGCCCCAAGCCAACGTTTCCTGCACATGGGACTTCACCTTAAGTATGGCATCCATCATGGAACGGCCACGGCACTATACTGTATGTCCAAAAGACCTGGGCCTGTCTCCTTCATGTGTTTGTGCAGCCTCCTTGCTATAACCTGATCGAAACGCTTGGCGATCTCGCTCAAGAGCACGATAAGCCTATACATGGAGGAAGAATCTGCCCGACATCCTTCTTTACGAATGAGGACTAACGTGCCTGTTTTCCTTTGCTATAGAATTATAGCTTGAGCCAGATATGCAGAGATCCCACCTTCGAGCTCCTCCTTGTCCATCGGTGTTGCGGCACTCTCCTCTTCGTGTAATCTGCGGCACTCTCCTCCGTTGTAGGGTGACCCTGAGGAACGCCTGAGGAGACTGGAAGAAATGGTGAACAGTGACTCTTAATCGATAACAATCGCAACAAATCTTCATGTACACCGAGTTGTTACAGTTTTTGTAATAGGATTTGGGTATGACAGTCAATTTCGAAATTGAACAGTAATTAGCTATATCATGCTTCTTTAGATTTCCGCTATTTTAAAAACATTTTAACATTATTCGTAGAACTGGACAATAAAATAGCCAATGGTTTCAGCTAATTTCTTACTACATCTCTGTAAAAATAACGGTGGGATATTATCAGAGCCTCTACTCTTACTGACGGATGACAATCTTTAAATACTTAGAAATATGCGGAATTATAAAAGTAACAGTATTAAAATTTATAAGTGAAGGTTAATGTCTGAGAAATATTACTTTGAGTTGTAAGACCGAATGCTGAGCCAAAATACTTATTAAACAGATTATACATCTTCAGAGGGTCGAAAGAGGCACAATCGTCAAGAAACATGATATTTGGAAGATCATTACCTTTACGCTTAGACTTTACATAAGACCAAAAATATTTACTGTTAATACCATTTCTATTTTTAATATTACTGATATATCCATTATAACATTTAACCTCCAACATTTTTAATTAACGCTCGATTGTACTAAATGGTGTATTTGATATTAAATTTAATAATTTTGGAGGGTACGTGTAATTTTATGATTCCATTTAATATTTTAAAAATCTTCGCTATCATATCATGAATGTCATTATCACTTAGTTTGGACTTCCGATATATTTGAGAAAGATTTTTATTAATTGCAACATTATCGGCTTATCTAAATAATTTGATACAACACGATACAAATCTCAAAAGCCCGATGGTGTAAATTTTCCAAAATGTCTGAAACTAAAATCAGACTAAGGTTACATTTCTATTACACTTATAATAGAAATTAATAAATCCAAAATACGATGATTAACATTAACAGTACTGTTTAAATATATTTAAAAAGAGCAACTTACTTTGCTCATTCACAACATCTGATAAAAATTTCCAAACAAGCATCATAGCAATTGGTCAATCATTCAGCGTTAGGTACATTATATTCACCCAATATAAGGAAGTAATTATTAGGGTATGAAAGAATCTCATTGGAAATATTTTCCTAGAAATTAGAAAATACATCTTTATGACTACGGCATTGTGCAATAGCAGCAGTACATGTTACATCGTGAATAACTTTCAAAGGATATAGATACACGAATATTATTAGCAATTGAGTTTATTGAAGGGATACACTCAACATTTGTGACTTAATTCTCGTTTTATTGCAATCAAAACTCCTCCCATCCCATTGTTACTCCACTTATTCCATAATTACGATCACTTCTGAGTCGTAATACCTGAGTGCAACCAATTCTCAGAAAAACACAATACATCGTAGTCAAGATACAAAACATAAGTGTTAAAAGCAAATTAGTCTTAGTTCGTAAACTTTACTATTTCATGCGACGCGAGTTACAAAATCGACTTCCAGTTTATTAAAAGAAAATTGTAAATTTTTGTATATATTCTCGATAATATAAAAAGTTTTCTTTTTTCTTCTCGAGAATATTATAAATTTCACCGTTGGAGCGGCGTGCTCACCGATCACTAACATTATTTTCATTGTCTAACTTGGCCAGTGAAGATTTCAAAACGCTCACATACACGCTTAAGTTACTTACCTACGAAAAAGTTTTAACATATAAATCAAATCGTTCCTTGATCTCCTCATAAATTTTCTAAAAAAACCTATACATCATACATTTTTTCGGATCAATTAAAAATATATATTATTTATTTAATCGTAAAAGTAACCGCAATGTAACCTACCCGTTATAAAGCCTAATCAAATATATTGTTTGAAAGTTATTTGTTTGTACATTTACTTCTATTATTAGTTAACCTAATCAAGGTTAAAACATTTGCTTCATTTTAATAAATAATCCCTGTATTCATTATATTATTAACTAGCTTAACCTGGGACTTCGAACTAAAATAGAAATAGCCCAATTTTCTCCTTAAGTAAAATTAGAAAATACCTATATAAAAACAAGTTTTTTTCATAATGTATTATATTTATTTATTATAAATTAAGCCCTACTTTGTGTTGACCACGTTAATTTAACAACGATATTGATTATATGTAATTTTATTGATCTCAAGGCTGGAGTTGTAATCCGGCTATATATATATAGCCGGGCCTGCCCAATAGCCGATCGGTCGGTGCATGTCGGTGAGGCTCGCACTTCTGCAGCGGTAAGTGCTGAGCTGCTTCCTGATCCGCTTGGGGGAATGGTAGATCGTCATTCTTAGGTGGAGATATTGGTCACAGGAGACCTTAAGGCGAAATCGGTCATGTAGTAAGCGTGGTGCGACACTTAATATTGATAGTTTTGCGGTAGTTTCTTGTTTCTTGGGGATTGTCTATCCTCAATAGGGAACGACTAACATGTGCGTGCGACGGCTGGGCGGTTTTTGGATCCGATCATCTGGAATATCGGGTACGACTGTTGTCGGGTCTTCTGTTATGCCTATGATACCCTCCTATTGGGGCAGAAAAGGATCTTTCAGGAGGCGGTAGTCTTGGCCACAGTAGCGCTGGCGTATGGCGTTGGGCGTATTCGCCGGTTGGGGTTGGAGTTGGAGGTCGCCCTCAACAAGTCCGAGGATCATGAAATACCCTCGGGATTGTTCTGGACGACAGGTGGATTTTCCGGGGCTACTTTACAGTCTTAGCCCCTGGCGTCCTGACCTTTCGCATTACGCAGGTTTTCACAGGGCATAGATGCTTTGGGTTGTTCTTGTGGCAAGCTGTGACGAGAACATCCCGAAGTATCATCATAGAAAGGAGCCCGACGTGCAATGCCACCACTGTGACGACTGCCTCGAGGACACACATTGGAGGAGTAGCGTGACTGCGTGGCGTCATAGGGGACGACCTTTCCCTGCTAGCTGTAGTAGAGGCCATGGTGGCTTGCAAGAGGTCGTGAAACGCGGTTGGAGCATTCTGCTAGGCAGTGGTCCTCGTGAAGGAGGCGGCGGAACGGGGAGGGAGGCCTCTTCCAAGCTCGCCATCCGTAATAAGTGCTGGTTCGGGAGGGCTGTTCCCAACCACTGCCTCCCACTCTAACCGGCCAAGGGTTGGTCAGCTTGGAAAGTTGACCGGCTACTGCACCTCGCCTAGAGTAGAGTTAATCTCGCGCGCTATTCTTGGCAGGCCGTCGTGGGTGACTCTCCATTCTTGACTTTGTGACGTGCCTAGCTGACTCCCGCTGCCTGGACTTACGAAAGGATCGGGGTGAAATCTAGGCTAGGGGTGGCCAAGAAGGAGCACAGTGAGGTTTTAGTAGGTAAACGGGACAGCCTATATTCCGAGTCCCCAATCGGGAAGGTATCCGTAATGCAATTTTCTCATCTTTATAAAAAATACAAAGAGACACTCGAGACAGCGCAGGGTTCACGCTAGTAGCGATCAAGTCTTACTACCTCGCAATTCAAAATTGTCACGCCATTATCTCCCACTAGAATTGGGGCTCAGGTCCGTCCAGATATATTAGATATAGCCATTTTACAGGGCTTCTATCTCAGAATGCGCTCTTTTAAAGTCCTAGTAGTCCTAGCCGAATTAGACTCGGAACACAGACCGGTACAACTATAACTAGGGCTTGATAGCCCACAGTCATTATCAAAAACTATTGTAACAGATTGGAACGTTCGAGACACGATTTCGCGACTTCAATGCGGAAAAAGAACCGGTACCGGATAGTTTTGATTCATCAACTATAGCCGAAATGGCCATTTCAAATCTTACCTCGCGCTCCTTGACGGATGTTTCGCGATCCCTCATGTTCTTAAAATCCTAATAACGTGAAAAAACACCGCAAATAGGGTCCAGGACTGTATCAACCCCAGATAATCGTAGAAAACTCTGGAAACTCCAAAGACTGGTTCGAGCCCGATAACCGGAGCTCCGAGAGGAAAGCTGAGATCACCATTTAGCAACGGTCTCACTATCACACCTAGCGTTCTGGTCGCTGGTCAAAAACAAATGACCATTAAAAACAAATCAATCGCGTAAATCGAGAATTCAAGGGCTTCAGGATCAGATCGCGTTACAAATAAAATCTTTGAAATCCTGCCCGTTCAGATTATTTAGCTACTCGTAGTAATCTTCAACACTCTTCTGAACGAATGTTCAATTCCTGACCAATGGAAAGAAGCCAATGTTATAGGTATCGGTAAACTAGGGAAACCGGAATCCAACTCCATTAGTTATGGCCCGTTCATCCTTTTAAGCAACATTGGCTAAATGTATGAACGTATCATACTTACACGTTTTTAGACCATCGTCGAGGCGAAAACATAATTCCCCTCTAACAGTTTGGCTTTCGATCCCAGTACTCAAGCGTCCCTCAAGTGCACTGCCTCAAGGAGAACTTATTATATAAATCCAAATGGATCAGCGGCCATATTTTTAGATATCTCCAAAGCCTTTAATAAGGTCTGGCACAATCGATAGACTACTTTAAAGTGCTTAAGCACAGCTTTCAGATAGGCTAGTCCACATTCTACGTGATTATCTCACAAAAAACTCTTTTCATTATCGGGTCTAAGGTACCTTTTCTACTAAACTATAGGACATAAGAGCAGGAGTCCCTCAGGCTTCGCTTCTGTACACATTGTACACCCACCCAAAGCCCCAAGTACCTACCTCGCACTATTCGCAAACGCAACCGCAATCTTCGCTAGTGGTCACGATACGGCCAACATACCAAAACGTCTCCAAACCGTGACAAACCGTCCAGGCTAATGGCTTACTAAATAGCGCATAGAGGTCAACCCCGAGAAAAGTGCCTCAGGTCCCTTCTCTCATCGTAGATACGAGGTCATGCCGACAGTAAAATTGCAAGGAAAATTAATCAATCAATCCAACGACTACATCCGCCAAATACCTAGGAATAGTTTTTGGCAGTAAACTGTACCACACATAGATTACGTCTACTGCAAAGCGAATTTCATCTTCTGTAGACTCTACCCGTTGATGTGCACCAAAAGTAAAATGTCTCTTAGAAATAAGATCCGCTTGTATACGACGTTTATACATATGCCAGTGTTGTGTTCGCACACACGGATCACAGACGTTTTCAAGTCCTTCAGACCAAATTCTTACGCATGGCCACGGGCGCGCCGTGGTACATGTGTAACGTACATTTCTACAGAGACATTAAGTTAGACTCCATCAAAGAGCAGTGTCACAAACTATCTACTAGATAATTCGAAAGAGCAGCTATTTATAAAACAGCTGGTGGTAAGCGCCTGCAATTACGATATGGGCCGATAATTATGGGAACCCTGCAGGCCCCGACAAGTTCTATCAGAAAAAGCTGACACCATTACACTCGCTAACGACCCTAAACACAGGTAAATTCATTAACACACGAAACCGTACACTCTACTTACACCGTCCTCCCCGGTGGAGACGAGGTCCCAGTTTCGTAACTGCCCGCCGATCTAAGTTGATGGTTTCCTCTCGAGGTCTCCAGGCCAAAGTCAGAGCTCTTCTATATCGGCCTCATCCAAAACCCAGTGACGCTGTCAAGGTCAGTAGGGCCAACAGCATACTCTTACTATTACTAAACTTATTGCAATACTCCTACATACAAATTGTAACCGTGCTCAATTTCATACTACTCTTTCTTCCAAATTTTAGTAAAAAGGGGTCGAAATCTGTTCCATATATATACCTGGTATATATACCTTGAATTGATAAATTACGTATATGTATAGACGAATAAGGAAGAATATAATGATTACATCTAATCAAAGATAATTAAAATTATAGCACAAAAAGATGGGAATAAATACCGCAGGGTAGCACTAGCACTGTCAAGACACTCCGTACTCCGCTTTCCGCAGAATTTTATTATATATTTTAATCTAATAAACACCGCGCTTTGTCTTGCCACAGTGAGAAAATGAAAATAATTTAAATATAATTATAATATATAAGCCTAAATATTATGAAAGAAGAATATAAATATTATCATAAGCTAAATTTTAAAGAAAGTACTTAACCATTATTAAACCTATTTGAAGTGTCATAAAATGTGTATAATAAATTGATAAATCTTTTTTATGTGGTTGTATCGTGTTTTATGAGGATTTGCTCTCTTATAAGTATCAAAACGATCTCCGGAACTGCAAGAGCCTTGTTAAGCGCTTAAGTTAAAAGATTTTCAGTCTTTATAAACTAATGATTGTATATTAAAAAAGACAAGAAAAATATTCTTACAATAATAATTAAAAAAATGTTAACTTTCTTAAAGTTTTATTTAAATAATATATTCTACCTGTTGCTTAATTGTTATCAACTTGGACGTATAATATACACGCGATGTTTACTTTATCTAATTTAAATTAAAGTACTGTGGAAAAGTTATTTAGTGAAGCCGATTCGACAGTATCGGATCGACAGTAATATACGAGTAAAAAATTCTATACCACAAGTATGTATCTAAGTACCTCTATCTATCTAAGTACTCGAACTTATATCGAATATAAAAAAATAGTTTCTTTTTCATCCCACATAGCACAATAGACATTACTCTAGCGTGAAAGACACTCTGTTTTCCGCTTTCCGCCGAATTCGTGACATTGCGTGCCAAAGCGACGGAATGAAGATAATTTTAAATATAATCATTCCCCTGAGCGGGAATCGGACCCACAAACGATCATGATTACAGTCAGACACTGTCCCACTGCGCCACGATCGGCCTCACCGGCCTTTTTTTCACAAATATAGTAAGTTCTAAACTAAGTGTAAGTGCACTATCGTGTATGGCGTTGTTACCTAAATACAAATTAAATATCTAAAAGTGAAACCTAATTACATATGATGTTGAGACCTTTCATTTAAAATTATATTATTTTATACTAATTTTTAAAATTATATTGTTTTATATATATATATATATATATATATATATATATATATATATATACATATATATATATAGAAAACGTTCATTCAGATATTTTATATTTTATAAATCAAAACGTTATATCAACTTTGATATAACTTTTTTATTTAAAAGCGGATTGAAAAAAATAAAACAAACATTAATTGTTTAGGAATGTACAATAAATACTTTTACCAATATACAACAGTTGACACTGCACTAAAATATAAACTACATTTAAAATAATCGACATCACTAACTGAGAAATAAAAAAAAATACTTTATGAAAATTTATTTTTGACTTTTTAGTGTCCGTTCAGTAATAGTTGTGAAATACAGTAGCTTATAGGTATATAGGGTTTCATAGTAATCTGGTGTAAGTATATACTCATTAAAAATATGTGTTATGGATAGGTAAACACATGAAAACGATCGCAACAATCTCAAATCATTTGCTGTGAGGATTTCTATTGATATCTCTGAAGATCTTCATCAGATCTTCAATAATTTTTTATGGAACCACCTCAGAAGTATACAATTTTAAATAAAAAAAACTTGCATATTGGTTCTTAAAAAACGGCAATCGCAGTAAATACGTACAAATAAATGATTAGATATCATGTCATAAATATTTATTTATGTAATAGAACCTGATAGATAGAGCATTTGCTCTAGCAATGGTTCTTCTCATATATTTTCCATGTACAGATAATCAGTAACAAATTCCCCAAATGGGAATAATTAGATTTAAATTATTTTCACTTTGATAAGATATATTGTCCGATTTCTTCCAACCAAGTAAGGTAAGCAGAGAGACTAAAATGGAGACAGCCTGGAATTCATACATATTTTTTACGGTATATGAAAATGTGGAAGCATTTTCAGAACTAAATTAAGCAACAGATACTATTTACAAAACAGCCTTGATACTTAATAACCGTCATCAACACTAAACATAACGATATTTTTCTGAAAGCAGGTCATTATTTTCAGAAATTTCCAAACAATGTACTGTATATCCAAAATGAAACATTGACAATTTCTAAGAACTAATGGAACCATTAGCGGCTTGAATAAACCACTTTATTATATCACAAGTTCGTGTAATCTAGTTGCGTGTTTTAGGGGTGGAAATGTTCAAATAAGGTTGTATGAGAAACATAGGTCAGATAAAAAGGAGTAGTAGATCTAAAATACTATCCTATGCGTAAATACTGTTACATGAAGTGTTCTTATCGAGACCTTTTCTAGTAGCCTAGGGTGTAGAGCATGAAAATTAAGAAAAAATACTTTTCATAGACATATAATATATAGGGAAACCTGTTCTGTACGTAATATATAGGCTAACCCGTGGATCTATTGGTGCTGGTATCTGATTATTAGGCTTTCAAATTATTCATCTTTTCTAACAAACAAATGCTTACACAATTGTTAACGTTATTCAAATTTCATAACCAAATTTATACCTAATTTATACGAGTGCTTGATACAACACTAAAAAAATTAATTACTTTAAAATATTAAAAAGAAATTCTTAGAGCTTAGCATTTGAAGGATCTATTTACAGCTGAATTTTTGTATAGTTTTATATAAGCATAACATTGTTAAATTGTATTAAATTAAACTTTCTATAATTTCACTTAATCACTACCAATACTAACAGTATCACATTGTATGAAATCAGAAGAAAAGAAATGAATAAGGTTGAGTGGTAAAAATAAAATATATGGCAGAAAGTATATAGTTCGCATTTTAAGCTTTATATATCATACAGAGTATACATTACACAAAAACAAACAGTACAGAGTAAAAGTTTTCACACGTAAAGAAATTAAATCTGGAAATTTCAACATAAAATTATTGTTAAAAGATAAGTTATGTATATATTTACATAAATTATTGAGCGTTAATATATTTAACATACCCACGACAATTCTTCGTTCAAACGTTAAAGTAAACTTCAGTCTCGAGGCAGCGCTTGATATTAATTAAGTATGAACGAATACAAAATGCTATAGCAATATTGTTCGTTCACTGTTCTACAAAAAAGTTCCTTTAAATGAGTAAGCTTGACATGAGACGTAAAGTATATTTGTCTCTTAAAATTACATTTTTTTCTTAATGGCTTGACACTTGAAATGCCTGACAGTAATGTCTGATGCTCAATTAAGTATAAACCATTTTAATATTTTTATCTATCTATTCTAACACCTAAAATATAGTCTAAAAAGTTAACAAATGTAATGTCTTTTTATCACAGCAAGCACATATTAGTCTATTTTACTACGTTTAGATTTTATACCATGAGCTGTGTTCTTCCTGTTGTGCTTGTCCAATTAAAATTCTTTATTTTAAATTTAAATTTGATCATTGATGGCAAACATTTGATTTTCGCAATTTTTATAAATTTTAAATAAAACTTTTTAAACGGATTAATCGCGTAAATTTTGGTATTCGAAAATATATTTTTGAAAATCTGACGTTTCAAACAGTTTACAGTAGTCCGTGGTTACAGGTAGACATATCAGGTTTTCAAAACTGTATGAATGATAAATTATAGGTGATTAATGCTTTTAAATAGTTTCATTTAAAATCACCACCGCATTTTATCTAACCCGAACGGAGAAATGAAAGTAAATTTTAACTACAATCATTCCATAGAGTGTGATCGAATCCACACCCTATCGCGTTTACAGTTGGACGCTGTCCCACTGCGTCACGATGGCTTCATATTATGTATTTACTAGTATATACTAATACTATATATTATTTAGTATACTATAGCTACAGTGAAAGGCATAAAGAAAAATATTAATATCGAATATTAACAAATATTTTGGCAAATAATTATATTTGTAAGAGCATTAACATTATTAAAATATTATAACTGTAACAAGTTATATTTACATTTGAATATGATACATATATTTCACTTCTTTAACTTAAAGGTTACTATACATGAAAAAGAAATTTCTTTTCATATAAGAAAATCATTCAACAGTAACTTGTTGAGATGTTCAGAAAATCTTTGTATCTACTCACTGACATGAAATTATTGGCAAACAAGTACCCAAGTTTCATATATAATTTATTTTACATATATATATAAAATATTTTCTTTGTACTTTATATATCTATAATATCTATTCTAACATTACAAAGAGGAAATATTGTGTAGCGTTTTCGCGCAAAAACTACTGGACCAATTGCAAAAATTCTTTCACCATTAGAAAGCTGTAATTTCACTGAGTAACAAAGGCTATATCATATTTTCAAAAAAATTGATATCCCCAATAAAAATGTAATAATGTAAGTCAAGGTATGAAAAAGTAGCTATAAAAAATCTATAATCACGTGCGCTGCAAACATTGTTGATGGTAGAACAAAAAAATATTCTACAGTATTATAGAACGTACCAATACCTACGAAAAAGTCCGGGATACCACATTCCCAACTACTATAGTTATACCACTATAACTACTTTTGTTAGTTAGTGGATGCAACTTAAATTGTACGTTAAGAGTTTTTTGATATCACACCACGTTATTGATTCGATTTAAAAAGTTATCTTCTAAACTACTTATACATTACTTTATTGATACTTCACAGCAGCAAAGCCGCGAGCGGGTCACTAGTAATATTGTATTTGTAAAAATAAACGTTAAGTAGTGTAACTAAACCCCGTCCTTTATCGTATCAGAGTATAATAATTCAACAGAGGGATCCTGTCTCCTTAAAATATATTTGTTATTTCATGTTATTAATTATGATAACACATATCATCCCAGTTATCTCTTCCACGCTAAATGTCAGGTGTGAGGTAGGCATGTACGTACATATTGTCTAGCGTTGTAACAACAAATCACTGTCACTTTTCCCCTTTTAACCATAAATATGTTCTATGTTGGACTGGTAAAATGTTGAGCGGTGGGAAAATCTGAGCATTTAACAAATGTATGCCTAAAATAGTAATTCATCATTGGGTAGACGATGGTAGTTTAATATTTAGTCACTTTTTTGTAAGTTGTATTGTAAAGTTACATTTTACTTGTTATTAATTGAAAATTTAAAAAATATATTTTATTAATATGTTTTTGTTAAATTACTGAAATTAAATATGAAATACTATTAAAATTGACCATCGCGGTGAAGTTGGATAGAGTCTTATTATACTCACTACAATTCCTACTCGAGAGAATGTATATATTTAAAAAATCATTTCTTTAATGTCTTGATTTCAACGGTATTTCTTGACGCTCTATCTGATTACCTTGCTAGGAAAAAGTGTGAAGCTGTATTATTAATAACATGTCAAGGAAAACTTCCTAAAGGTTGTAATATTTATAGTAAAAGTTAAGAACGTGTAGAAGACAAAGCGACGTAATGTGGTGTTACTGTTATCCAACTTAGAGCCTACCTCGTCCGTGGTATAGGTATGCGTAGATAAGGACAGTATTTGAATGTAAATGTGTATCTCGGCTAAATTCCCACTCGGGGTAGTGATTAAATTTAATTTAAATACAATTCCTCGTTATTATAAGACAAAGCGCGGCGTTTAGTTTCGCCACTAAACACGCAATATCTCGAAATCGATGGAAAGCGGAGTACTTCCTGTCTACCATGTTGCGCAGAAATAAACAGTAAATCTGCTTTGCTCTGTGATTATTGTCCCATAGCAGAATAGATATAAAACTCAACATTAAAAGTCATCTGATTTCCACTCCTAAATCGAGATATTGCGTATTAAGGAAATCAACACCGGCTTTGTCTTACTAATACAAAGAAATTATGGTGGTAACATCTATGTTTTAAATTTAAATATATTAAAAGTATTTGATAAAAAAGGAACCGTTACGTACATTTATTGCATCATTTTGTACAATTACCAAAACCCAATGGCGACAGTATATATTTCAACATTATTACAATAAATATCCCTGTATTAAGTCTATTAATTACTCGTACAAGCCATATTTAATGCTAGAGCAAAACGTTCAAGCAGAAATAATGTCCGTACCGATGTATACCCAAGATTTGTATTCTTATGAATATTCATTTTATATTTGCTAATCAGGGATGGTATCATTTGCATAGGCCGAGTAGATTCTTGTTAAATAATTTAGTATTATCTTTTGAATTACATGGAACTAATAACTGTACGTATTTTTCCGTATGGCAAAGTAGTCAGAGAGAAACTAATGTTAAAACACTTAACAGATTTTCTGACCAAATTCGTGACATTGCTTTTTAATTAGCGGATCTCAACAACGTTCGGTCCTAATATAATAATAAAAGCAAAAATCTTTTTTAATGTACGCGAAATTAATATTGAACGAAAATGCTACAATTTACTACCTTATAAAATTTCCAACTAAAAAATAAAATGAATGAATAAAACTTATATTTTGTGGATAATAGTTGAAATAAAAAACAAAGTAATTTAAAACAGCAAACTAAAAGGAACACGCCGAATTTCATTATCTCGGTATCCAAGCCATTCTAGCAAAGACTAAATAAAGACTAAAATTTTTGTTCTTTTTAGTTTTTTTTTATTGGGCCGATCTGTAGATAGGTATTAGGAATCATTACTTGAACCTAGGCTACAGATATAATATTTTTAATACATTTACTGTTATGCTTATAGTTCTATAATATTGTTATACTTCTTCTTTAATTAGTTGTACGGCTTCTTAAATATCTATGGTGTACATTATATTACCGAACCCTTACGATTAAAGTGACTCAGTTCAAAAGTTATCGAATTTGACATAGTTCTATGTTCAAATATTGTGCTATTAATATTATATCATATAAATTATTAAAAATATCAATTTTACTTAATATTCTGCAGATCTAATTCAAATATTAAACATTATAGCGACGTGCTGCTAATTTACTACAAATTATTATAAAATTTTTCCTTAGAAAAATAAAGTGCTGACAAAACATTTATTGTGAGGCAGCCGTTCATTTAGGTACGATTTTTTTAATATTCATTCTTTATTGTTCAAACGAAACCAAGATTGAGATTTATAAACACATCTAATTGTCAAAATAAAATATTTTTCAACCACACCACTAACTGATGTTGAACTTGTTATATAATTGTATTTCTATTTATATTCACGCTTTTTCCCGCATAGAAGACTAGTCGGAAAGAATCTAGTGTCAAATTCTAAAGTTCGCAACTGACTTAAAATTATTTGCTTACTATTTTATTTATTTGCTTAAATGCGATTGAACCCTCAATCAATCATGTTTACAGTCAAACGCTGTCCCACTTCGCCTCAATGACTTCTAACTAGATATAGGACTAAATCTATCTAAATAGACGGATAAACGTATTTATTACATATAAATAGGAATACATATAAATTACATAGACAAACAATGTACTTCTGGAGGATTATATTACTTGCAAATGATAGTGGTTAATATTTCGCGAATTATAGGATAAACTGAAGTTACCAGGAGATTTATGGCCTCTATTATATCTCAGCTTTCGGTAAAATCCGTGGATATACGTGGTAAAATTTATTATTGTTTGATGAATAATACAACGACTCCTTAAGTATCCTGTGGGTGACATAAAAACTTTCGCCTTTTAAGAACAAAACGAAAAAGTTTGACTTACAAATCTTTTTATGAAACCTTAAGAATATGGCTTATGAATTTGAAATTTATAATGTTTTGTCACAAGTTTTTACGATGTCCGATATTTTTTATGTTTTATAAAATTGATTTTTAGCATTTATGATATTTTTAAAGTTTTTTTTTTTAATTTAATGACTTGATTTTGTGACACCAAGCACAAAATAATCTGCCAGTGTCACGTGTAGTAAGGAAAACACGATGAAGAAAGTAAATTTGGAACAGTGATATGAATATATGGAATATTAACAGGTGATATACTGATCTGGATCAAACTTAAAACAAATGAAAAACTATATTATTATTATATTATACATGAAAACAAAAATGATTTAAAAAAATATTAAGAAAATAAATAAGTAATAAGATTAACTAACTTTAACTAATAGAGGAAATAAAAGCTAAAAGTAATAAACATTTAACATTAATGGGACGTTGTACATTGAAGGGAATAATATCATATAAAGAATATTTGAGTTTAGGGCAGATAAACAAAATGTGATCAGTAGAGCCTTCAGCCAAGCCACATTCACAGATAGAGCTGTCTTTAATCCGTAATTAAGCCAGTTGAAAAGGGGAGTACACGTGCGTCCTATGCGTAGTCTACAAAATATAGATATTACAGTTCTGCTAGCGCGTCGATAACGAGAAAACCACGGAAAGGTTAGAACTTCCTGTTGGATAGAAGCGTAGTATTTAGCTTTAATTGTGATCGGTTTTTTCCAAAAAATATTAAATGAAGCTTTTAAATTGAATTTCTCCAGGGACAATAAATCATGGGCATATATGGAATTATAATTTACGAAGCTAGAGGACACTGCGGATTTAGCATAGAAGTCAGCAATGTTATTGTCTTTTATATCAAAATGACTCGGAATCCACACAAGCGATAAAAACATGCCCTGTTTATGGCATTAGTACATGACTTCCCTAATTTTGAGAATAAGATGGAAACTTGACCTGCTATGAAAAGGATTTTGCTGTAGAGAATTCAGAGCGCTTAGACAATCTATAAATAGAACAACTTTTTTTAATTTGTGCGATCTTCCAAACAATATACCTTCCAGCAAAATAATACATTCATCAGAAAAAAAAGTTGCAGAAGGACATTTAAAACTTAAAATAATTTTGTACTTATGGACCCAGCAAGCAGCTCCAACACAAGAATAATGCGACGACTTCGATGAGTCAGTAAATTTAGCAGTACGTTCTGACCAATTATCCACAAAACGGTTTTAAATTTAGCATTAGAATACGAATGTAAGAATTAAAATAGGGGTCGAGAGTGATGAAAATTTGCGATAACTTTTTAAAATGCAAGAAATTTGCCAAAGTGATTTAATGATACGTTGAAGACAAGAAGAGAAAAGAAGAAGCACAGAATGAGAAGACGATTAAAAAAACTATAATTATACCGTTTACTCATATACTAGACGTGCCAGTACATCACGTATTGTTAATTTATTTTTAAAATATTACAGTATGATTAAGCGCTTCACGTTATTCAACTTTATTTTAACAGGACATAAAACCGAGTACATTACCCTACCAGGTACATTGCGCTATAAATATATTTAGAAAATCAAAGTATATTAAAAAATTAACTAATTATTAAAAAAAATAAGCGTTTTTTTAACTACACCATAAAAAAATTAAAAGCAGAATATTGAAGGTACATATGAGATCATACTAAATCATACAGATCTAAAAGATGATTTGGAATATCGCCCATCTTACTTCTTCGTAAGTGGAAGATAAATAGGGTAAAGCAAATATGGTTCACTTGGTAGCCCACCCAAACGAATGATCGGACTCGACATAATTGCCAATATTGACCCCTGAACTTGTTAGTAGCTACTCTCATAGACATCATATGAATCTAAATAAATAAGATTATTCGGAACGCATATCATCTTATTTTGATTAGTTTTATATCGAAATCTGACAAATGTATTGTTCTTTTACTATTTCTTTATCATAGAAAGTAATTGTGACAAGTGGCCACGAAATGCGTAACGTTTTTAATAAAACTATATGCAACATTATAGTTTTTTATAAAATATATTTCAAATGCAAATTTCTTTCTTTATAATTGTTTGCAAGTTCCTGTAAACAAATGTATATAAATATGACTGATGTTTGACAGGCTCCAAACAGCGCGGGTTTTAAAAGCTTTCTTGATCTGGATATCATATGAGTTTCTATGAAACTTCATAGAAACTCATATGATATCCAAAATTACACCTAAAATATTAAGATTGATAGAATTCATTCTGTTAAAATTATATTAGACATATGGA
Organism: Dryadula phaetusa; assembly: GCA_032432895.1. Lineage (NCBI taxonomy): Eukaryota > Metazoa > Arthropoda > Insecta > Lepidoptera > Nymphalidae > Dryadula > Dryadula phaetusa. The sequence goes on along the minus strand of JAOYRS010000016.1, from coordinate 4,504,982 downwards.
TACAATTCTTTTCCGTTTTATTAAAATATTATGTTAATGTTGCTTTTTCCTAAAGTATAAAATTTTATTATCGCAATATTTGTGTAGTGCAAGCATATTTACAATATAAATTCAAGTTATACAAGGAATATGTAGTGAGAAATTGACAAAAAAATTATATCGTTATATATTTAGTATAAATATTTGGATATATTTTATTTAAAATTATATTATGAATGGTAATGTTTTTTTTTAGTTAAGAATATAATAATAATGTAAAAAAATTAAAGTAATATTTAAAATGAGAGCTATAAGATTTCAACAAATCAATTTTACTTTTAACTTTGAAAATTTTATAAAGAACGCTGATTATTGGAATGCAAATTTTCATAAAACAAAAATTAAAGTAAAAGGTGAGACAACGTCTTCGGGTTCGATTCCCACTCGGGGAAGTGATTAAATTTATTGAATTTATTATCATTCTTCCGCTCCAATGAGGCAAAAAGCGGCGTTGAGTTCGCCACTCAGCACGCAATGTTTCGAAACAGAATGACTATCCTGCTATGAGGTAGCGTGAAGCCGATTTTATTATTAAAAATAATAAACATTTTTTTTATTAAATTATTTTTTAATAAAAATCTCATCGGACTTTTCATATGAAAATATTTTTATCCAAAAAGCATCTATATACAAAGTTATTAACAAATATATAACAGCTTATCTTGTTCACCAATCTTAATAAATTTTGCGATTTAAGAAACTTTTTCAAGTTTTAGCGAAAACTAGCTGATTAGAAAGGAAGCTCGATTTATGAACCAAGCGAAGTGATAAAGCCAAATGTAATAAATAAAGGTGAAATCGCTTGTATCTGGGGAGGTCTCGATGTTCTCTTGTAGCGCGCCATGAATTAAAGATACGAAACTTATTGTGGAACTTTGTTCCTTCTATCGGCTTTGGCTAATCAGACGCACTACTATTGGAAATGTATATTAAAATTATTGTTCATACTAAAATCATACAAATAAGAGGTCAGTTACGTGCCATGCCGCAGCGGGACTACGTGCGACTGTAAACTCGGTAGTGGATTCGATTCCCATTCAGAGGAATGATTATATTTAAATTATTTTCATTTCCTCGCTCTAGTATGACAAACTTCGGCATAGAGTTTTAAGACTCCACGCACAATTTCTTTAATTCGACGAAACGCAGAGTACGTAGTGTTATGGCACTAGGTACTTCTTGTCTATCCTGTTATGCGCGATAAAAGCGTAAAGCTTAAAAAAATCAGAGAAACCTTATTATGTCACTAAGGCTTTAATTTATTTATTACCGGTATCGTTGACAAGTAAAAGAAACGTTTCCTCAGCAAGAGATATATCATAATATAAAATAATATTTCTCAAAAATAATATGGTAGTACGTATCTGAGGTAGTAAAAATATACGCCGAAAAATGTAATATCGATTAATTTGCACAATACATTTCATTATATATTTTAATATTTTTGAAATTGCTATTCACTCACTTAGAACTGAACAATAATTTCTTTAAGACGTAGAAATATTGTAAATATAATTTTCGGCTTTGTTAAAAAAAAGCACAGCGTTGAGATATATATTTTATTATTTCTTGTTTGTTATGTATTTGTTGCATGCAATAAAGTATATTTGTGTTTGTATGTAATCAACACGCAATGTCTCGATTTTAATCGGAAAACAATTAACGAAGTATCTTGACATTAGATTGTCTCTGGTGGCCCTTTTACATGTTATAAAGTAGCTGAAGCTATAAAATTTTAATTAAAACTTAAAAGTTTTTAAAAAGCGTTGAACCCGTTCGAGCCCTGCTTTATTAAAACTTTATGACATCATTCAAATATTTTTCAATATATATTTTATTAATATTTCCATAGTAATATATAAATATGCTAGATATTATTAAATCATCATACATATGTTACAAGTGATAACCACGTTATTAAAAATAATAAATTACGCCTGTTTCAGAATATGAGCAATAGTCTCTTATTATGCATGAACAATCTACCGGAGATAGGCGCTTTATAATATTATACATAGTATGAACATACGTATAAAATATACGAGAAAATTGCATTTATAATTTTGTTAAAATTTTCATAATGTATTAAAAAAGAATCTTATTTATGTACAAAAATAATATGAAATTTAAGATAAAACTTAAATAAAGAAAATGTGAATTACCGTGTTTAATTTATCCGTGTTAGACACACGACAACATAATGGCAATCTCATGATGAAGAAATATATGATTATAACTATTTAGTTACTTATATCTTTCTGCTATATACAATTGTTATTAGGCAAGATTTTTTTTTACTATTATAAAATTTGCAGGAGAAATGTGTTGCAAATTTTTTGTGAGTAATTGGCGAACAGGAGCGATTGCCGGAGGGTTGGGAAGCGAAGCGAGTACGGTGTTAAGTGCCCTACTACATATATAAAAATACAATTACTTTTAATCATATTTAACATGCCAACTATTCAAATATAACTTAAACAAAGAAAATATCAAGGCAACTTAGGTTGTAAATTTTAAACGTTAACCTACTTACTACGGTGCTTAAATTTTTTTAAACTCTACTAGAGATAAGTTCACTGGAACTATGAACTTTATATGTAACAAGTATTTTTCAACGTAGCAATGGCTCCAATAAATATATTCTCTTACCATAAAATGTGACCCACTTATAGTAATTCCTGGCAGACTCGTGTAGCTATGGAATTTTCATCCACTTCTCCTACTGGAGTCGCGCCAACGTAGTAAACGTACTACACTACAGTTATCATTGCTTAGTGAATTGCCATAGAAATAAATAAATTTAAAAATATATGCTCTTATTTATTACTAAGTTAGTATGCATTTTGTTTAATATACATTTTGTTTTTGTTTTATTTTTACTTACCTATTATATCAATAAAATAAATTTAAATAACATCTATCTCCTATTTAAGATTTAAATTTATTGTTATTATTCTATTCCTAATTATGTTTCATTCTTTGTCATTTCCCTTTATAAATTGTTACTTGAGAACATGGTGTTTAAATACAAGGCAACTAGGTAATAGAGCTTAGAGCTCTATATAGAACTCAATACCAAATGTATGTCAAAATACGCATTAATGCTCGCATTCACTGTCCTATAAATGTATACTGTCACAAATATCCCTACTACCATAACTATTAACTTGAATTCATTATTGTTTTTATAAACATCACTTAGTATTAACCATTACTTTAGTAGAATTCTAATAAATCTTTTACACTTATAAATTTTATATTCCTTTGAAATGGCATGAGAAATTAAAGGACTGCTAATAACTTTGCAATGTTTAGTCGAATCACTTGGAAGGTCTCCCAAAGTTAGGCACCATTAGAAATGAGAGTAATTCTCTTCACTAAATATGTTCTTAAAGTTTTATTTTTCTTTTATTACTTTAGTGTATTTAGAACCAGAAGCCATGAAAGTCTAGAAAATCTTTTGATGTTCACTTTACTTTGAAGTTAGTTCCTCTATAATTCCACAAATCAGTACAAAGTTATTTACGAATACTTATTGAATACGCCAAAGGTATTTATTATTTATTTACTTACATTCGAATTTTAATTCTATTTAATAAAATTATTATGCTATTCTTATGATTATTATGCTATTCTTATAATATAAAAGAGGTCATTGTGGCGTATACGAACAACAAGATAGAGAAAACCATTATATTTCAATTATTTTCGTCTCCCTATAAGACGAAGAGCGACATTGATTTCTGCTGCTATATAATACCTGTTTGGTCAATTGATATGTACGATATTTTGAAACTGCTTTTCTCATAACAAACAGTTTTTATTTTTTAATACTAGTAGTTAATAAAACCATTATTTTTGTCTTATTTAAAATTATGATATGATGATGTATTAATGTAAACTTAGAAATATATATTGCTTGTTATCGAGATAAATTAAGTATTATGTTCATATTGTCTTCTAATCATATAATCGTACTCGTATATGAGCTCTAACAAGTAAAGAGTGGTAAAGAAAAAGATAAAAAAGAAGAACATTTTATTAAGGTATATATACTAACTAATATTTATTTTCCAAATGGCAAATCATAAAGCTATGTGTCAAAAAAAGTCTAAATTATTTTTCATATAACATAATATTAATATATCTTATAAAGAGCAAAAATCAAAAAAGGATCAGTAAAATACGTCAATTCTATGAACTGAGTTTATACCGCTCTAGCCAAAACTATTACGTCCATACAAATTAGTTTAATAATTTTAACTTTAAGAGAATTTCGGAAATGGCAGCCACAACGTAGCAGTAATAGACGGGTTCATAAGGTTGACAGGGGTGTTTGTGAAACTTACGTGCAAGATATTAGAAGGCGTGATTAAGCCGATATTAAGACTTGCTTTGTGGTAATGTAACAACGCTGTCGCTTACAGATGTTGTTTATTAATTACTACCTTAGAAATGAACATTTCATTATGTTTACTAAATAAAATTTTAGTAATATATAAATTTGTGAAATACTTTTGGTCGTTATATTTTTTTAAAAATAACCTTTTTTCCAAAAAAAAATAGGCGCACAGAGAACAAAATATCCAATAATAATATTTGCAATAGTAATTTTCGCGATTTTTACACATTTTAAATAAAACTATTTTAAATAAATTAGTCGCGTACAGTTTAGTATTCGAAAATGATATTAGGATGATATATGTTTTAAAAATATGTTTTCGAATACTAAAATATTCGCAATTAATCCGTTTAGAATAGCTTCATTTAAATTATAAAATATATATTTCGATTTATAAACTCGCCGTTTATATGGAGAAAATTAATGTTACACTCACTACCCTGTGCTTGACATAAAGTGATGGGTGTACGCGATTCTCAAACGACGCGTATTTCATACGCGTAGATATTCTACTAAAAATATAATAAATAGGAATATCGATTTGTTCAAATTTCCTTTTTTACGTCTTTTTTTTAGTTTCATGCTTTTTATCCCATATAGCAGGGTAGACAGAAAGTGCCTAGTGTCAAGAAAAGTGGTCAAACTCAACGCCGCACTTTGTCTTTTACATCTTATATTCTAATAACTCGATAGTAATTGTCTATTTTACTAAAAATGTAAATATTTCAAGAATCACCAAATCTGACAAAATATTTCAATTTAAATTCAATCTTAGAATTGTGCCCAAATAGTTTTTCCAGTGCAAGCTAAAATTGAGCGGAAAAGGTTAAAGTCGTTACTCTTCCACGACATGCAGGATTAATCTGTTTACTTAACCGGGTCAAAGGCACGCAACGTTGTCTCAGTCACTGGATTTAAGCCAGCGTGGTTTGGCGTATATCTAGTGATAGTATATATACATATATATAAAAGTAGAGTTGAATTTAAACGCGACAGGTAATGGGTTCGATTTCGACTTGAGAGAATGACTATATTGAAATTATTTTCATTTCCTTGCTCTGGTTGTAGTACAGTATTTAATAATTTTAATTTCACTTCCTTGTGAGACAAAATATGGATTTCACTAATTTTATTATACTCATAATTAAATTCTGTTTGTAAATTGATATAACCATTTTCGTTGTAAGTAATGTAAGAATTATCACACACCTAACAAGTTTTGTAACTATAATCTAAGTCCATAATTAAGGTGTGGGAAATAGAAAGGAAATACCAAACGAAATGAAAATTCTTTTGATATTCCAAAGTTATTACTGGGATTATAGCTTTTCCTTTGCAGGATTATTGATTGGGAATCCGCGGAAGTTATTCCATTAAATTTCTTATTACTTACTTAAATTACTTAGGATATCACTTTAATTTATGATTACATGTTTGTTTTATTTTTTAAGGCCGTCGTGGCGCAATGGCAGAATATCTGTCTGTAAACGCGATTATTTGTGGGTTCAGGGGAATAATTGTATTTAAACTATTTTCATTTCTTCACTCTGGGAACTCGAAATGCTGAATAAAATTCTGCCACTCAATATTGAATGTTTCAATTTTGGATGAAGGCAGCAAAAATAATGTATTGGTAATAGGTTCTTTCTAACTACCCTGCTGTGCTGAACCAATACTGATGCAGATTTTTATAAATATAATATATTACATTTTTTCACCCTTTTTTATATCTATACCAAATTATTTGTCTAAAAAAATACAATAAAAAAACCAAAACATTGTCAGTCCTTTCATTATAATTGCTACAAATTTAATAAAATCTTCAGAATAAATTAAAGAAATTATACAAAGTCGTCGAATTTGAATATAAGCCATTCTGTTTATATTACGTACTTTATTAAACCATAAATAAAGCTTGACGTTTTATATTTATGATTTGTAATACAAAATATAATCTACTTAAGTAAGTGAATTATGTAAACAAGGTGTATAATTCCGTGAAGAAAGTGATTTAAATTTTATTTCCCGGTTTGTTTTGGTTATATTTAACTTTAATTTGTGTTCATTTTAACATGACAAGGAATAATATTTAAGCGCAACGTTTACATCTCACGACAGGTATCATGTAATGCACGTGTCATTAATACGTAATGATGTTTTGAGTGTTATGTTATATATTCTCGGCCTCCGTCTTGATAATTTACTTTATAAGAAAAAACATAAATGAAACACAAAAGAAAATTGTAAGTTTTAAAGGTACAATCTAGTGTCAATATTCTCCGCTCTCGATCTCCTTCCTAATTTGAAACACTGCCTGCCCAAGACTATTCCATCTGCCTATGGTATCATACTTATTGTAGTGACTATTCCGTATATATGCTAAGATTAATTTATCAGTAAGTATAAAACGAAATGAATAACTTTGAGCTTTTTTACAAAAAAGTTAATAGAAATTTAAATGCACGCGTAAAGGCAGAAATAACTTGAGCTTCGCGTACGCTTTCTTAAAGGCTTTTCTTTATAAAGAGAATCTGTATGTATATTCTAATAAGAAAAATATAATAAAAAAATACTAAAATTAAAGTAAACTGTAAATAAAATACAAGAATAAATCATTAGGAAACCTCTCAAAAGTTGTAATTGAAAAGTTATGAAACATTTCATCCATTTTCACGACTACAGTGTGAAACATAATTAAGTATTTCAGATCATTAGTATTTCAAGAATTCAATTAAACTCGGCAGAGTTGTCGCGAAGCGGCGAAAATTCCCTTCGAAGAATGTAAAATGAAAACAATATTAAGATTTTTTTATATAAAATCGTCTTTGAATACTTTTTTAATTACAAATTTTCGTTCTTCAAATGGACTTAATTGCCTTTTGATATATTTTTCTAATATAATATTGATTTATGCGAAATATAATAATACAAATTTAATTTAATGTTTTTAACGTAGTGTGTTAACTAAGTACTAAACAAAATACAGTAGTAGACTTAAATTATAAGTAGGCGCCATAGTTTTCGAGTATGACAGCATGGGACTATGGGGATTGATAGTATTTTAATTATATTCATTTTTTTGCTCATGCTCTGCCAAAAAACGGCAAAGGTCTGGTAGTGTCTTGGCACTTGTTTTTGTGCTGTTATTAATATACGCGAAATGATTTAGGTTCACTTAATAGCCTTACTATTAAGTGAACCTAACTCATTTCATACTATTTGCGCTGAAGCAATTCTGGAATTATAATATAAGTGTAATTTTATAAGCAGATTTGTCCGATTATTTTGTTATCTTAACTAAATTATCCATATTTACTATTTTAAAGTGTTATTCCAAACTTAGCAATCTCTCTTGTTAAACGATTATTTCTTAATAATCTTTAAGTAGTAGAAATTTGTAAAAATCTCTCTACAGAGATGCTAACAACATAAATAAGTTGTAACAAAACGTATAAGAATTTCGACGCAGCGGGTAGTAGAACGCATGGCTTAGCGGTCAGAGTGCTTGGATGGTATCCAAGAGGCGCGGGTTCGAATCCCGCTGCGTTCAAATTTTTATACGTTTTTTCAAAAATGTTTTCTAAATTATCCATAGCTTAATAAACATTAGATTTTGATCTGAGTGTGTCCAAATAAAATTAAATTACTACGTCATTTTCTTGATAAGTAGCAAGTGAATTTAATAGCTATTTTCAGTTTATAGTTAGCATTTACTCATTTTAATTAAGCAATTGAAAAGTTTTTATTAACGCAACACTAAAGTTTTAGAAAATTAAATTATATTGGTACTATTTATATTGACATCGTCTTAAACTGTAAGTGTTTAATTTGTTTTTATATATAGTGGATAGCAAAACTTAACACCGCCCTACCCTTTGGCCCTCTCTTGTAGATATAGAAAAGAAAATATTCTTTCACCTGAGTTGAGAGTGAACTCACAACCATTGCGTCAAATACCGTCCTGTGCCATGGACTTGTCTGTTACAAGTACTTCCGTTACAAAATATTTTTAAAACATATATTATCTTACTATGTATATGTAATATACAGTGTGACAGTATGTTAAGTATAGCTTTCAAAGAAATATATGCTCAACAAAATAAAAGCTAGATGTCACCGACTATTTTTCTTTGACAACTCTATATATTCGTTGCCACTCAATCATAACGCACCAATAATTTCCTATGAACGCAACCCATTTTTTATTTTATATTAAGAACAAAATTTTGTTTTTATTTTTAGATTACTTCAGTGATGTCTTTCTTTAAAAAATATTTTTCTATATTAATTTCAAATTTTATTTCAGAACTCTTTTTAAGGTTTACCACTAAAAATATATAAATGAAATATATATATATCCATAAATATATATATATATATATATATATATATATATATATATATCCATAAATATTAATTATAATTATTTACCTCAAATAACTTTTATCCATTTAAATCGAATAGATATTTTTAAAATGGGTAGGATTTTTTCACATTTAAACAATAATGGTGTTTAATAACAAATCAATATAAGAGCTAATAAGGAAACTTCCTAAAATGTATCTAGACCAGACATCATTATTATACCAGGCACAGAATAATCATTGTAAAGATAATTTTCCTGTCCGTCAGTTATGAGATTGATTTAAACGGTACTTAGGTTCAAGCCTCGGCATCTGGCTATAATAACATGATATTGAATAAAATGTAAAAAGAAATATAAAATATCCCCTTTGCTATACATAAAAACGACAACTCAAAATGGAAAATTAGCGTCACGTACTGTCACGTCAGGTATCTATTTACTGACAGCGTGTTTCATAATATAGTAATATAGAAGGTATATATTGAATATTTTTATTTCTTTGTTGTCTGTGAGTATAAAATAAAAAAAAACAATTTATAGTTATTATTGTTTTTCGTTATTCTTCGAATTTAGTAGAAGTAGCAACTGCAACATGTTAGTCAAGACATTCCATGTCACAATTGTATATATTGTACTCTTACTAAAATAATACACCATTGAACAGAAACGATCTAATTAAAAAAAATACAAAAATTTCGAGGATTTTGTTTATATAACATTTAAAAAATTATAAAATATATTTTTTAGATTCACATTATGTATTAATGGCGGAACTTAACGCTGCGGATTGTTTTACCAGACCAATAAAATGAACATCATTCAATTATAATCACTCCCCCAAGTGAAAGTCAAACCGTCAACCGATCACGTTTACAATCAAACGCTGTCCCACGGCGTCACGATCAGTTTCTCAAATATATAAAAAAAGCTTTTAATTTATTTTTTTCATTTTATCTTCGAGAACAAGAAAATTATAATTCAGCTCCGCACGTATTACACACGACAAATAAAATAATCAGAACATAATATTTATATTCAAATTAAAATATAATATGCTACGTATAAATTTTAATATAATCACGCATTTACCTGTCCCCGTATGCGCACGTTTATTACAACGAAACGATATATAGCTATCTTACTCTCGACAATGTATATTTTATTTTTCTTCTTTCTGAGATTGTGTTATTATATATACTTATGCATTTTTATAGGCGCTATAAAGGCAGTTATACGTCAAATTGTGCACTTTACGCTTAATGTCATAGAATACAACCCATGCTTTATATTCTCTTTCTTTATAACACTCCTGTAAATCATTTTATGGTATAGGTACGTCTGCTTCATTGTGTGTATAATTTTTTTTCAGTTACAAAATAGATGTGAGATATAATATTTTTCAGTAATCTATTACTACACCAACGGCTTTATCTAAAAGTCTATCAAATAATACTTTTTAAATATTCTTATATTTTTTTTTATAAATATAAATATTAAAGTGAGTGGAAAGAATTAGTAAAATTGTCACATTTTATTTTAACTTGTATGAATCCATTTTACACAAAATTAATACTACTAGTGTCACCTTAGCAACGCTTATGTCACTTTACACAGAAGTATATACATAAGTACATACACAGAAGTATATAAACCAATCAAAACTTCTGTACTAGTGAGTAATAACTATTTTATTAATTTAATGTATTTCTATTATATTATAATGGGAGATACTGCCTTTCTGCATATCGAATCTAATAATACATACATCTTCCATTTACCATATTTTCAAAAAGGAGTTCAAAATCTTTCCTTTACTTATTAATATAATGATAACATAATACTTATGCGAGTCATGTTACTACATTTTAAGCTACGCTTTAAAGGACGTTCATTTTATCCATCCTGTTTGTTAGATTAGATACTTACATTGCGCTTGTTGTTTTTAAAATAAAACTAAGTTATAAAAACTCTAAAACCAACTAAACCTGAGACGTGTCGTCAAACTACACTCTTATGCATTATTTTAATGTGCGTCATATTGCAAAGTAGTTAGATAAAGTCTGTCTGGGATCAAATAAGTACTCCATTACCTACTATCCAGAATTTACTTTAGTTATTACAGTTGGTTACGGAGCCCAGTTCAGTACAGTATTCGTTAGCGAGCGTGTATTTGAGATACGCGCTCGCTAACGAACACCAAATATTTGATGTAATAGTAGCGGGTACTGCTACGTGACCGCGTGCGGTGCTACGAAAAACTAAAATGAAACACTTCCATGAATTTAATATACAATATAAAATATTCATTTCTTCTTAGTAAAAGTTTTCGACTATAAAACTATGTTTGTAAAGGTACATTAATTTGAACTTTACATATTTTTCATATCATTCCCGCTAAGTTATCGCAGTTGTTAAGACTGTATTTTAGTATGGCTTTATTCGCTATCGTGATGTAGTTAAGGTTTGTTGAACACGATGGTTGAGACTTCAAGTTCAGCTAAGAGTTGAATTTATGCTTATATAGTTTAATGTTTTCTTCAGTTCCATCACTTATACGAAAAGTACAAGGAAATTTATAATAAAAAGGAGAAATATGTGGCATATGCTATGACATAATAAATAATATTCAAATTCCATACACTATTGGCCATTAAAATTTAGAAAAAGAGTGCAGAAAATTAATATCTATTATAATAATGCATTAGAAATACTTGTACACTACTACATTTATATAATAATATAAAACACAAAATGCGGCGTTATATATATATATATATATATATATATATATATATATATATATATATATATATATTTATATATATATATATATATATATATATATATATATATATATATATATATATATATATTCTTAATAATAATAATAATAATACGACGGACGATAGATGAACCCACAACCGGTCATATTTATAGTCAGACGCTGTCCCACTACGTCATGACTGGCCGCAACACATATATTACACTCCAATGGAGTTACTTAGTAACTTTAGTAATAATGTTTAATACAAAAACATCACAAAACGATGACGACAAAATTTCCCATCCAATTTAATTCACATCCAATTTAATTCACATACAATTTAATTGTTCCGTCTTGTTATCAAAAGAAAATATTGAATATTATATAGAATATCATAATTCATATTTTCAATTGCCCACAGACGGTATTACAGGCAATGCGGGCAGAACTGCGGGCAGCCACTAGTGCACATACAAGCAATAGTGTAACCGTCATTTATACAACGCAGGGTACGAGCTAATAGAGAAGTTATGATGAAGAGCGCGGGAATATTCAACATCCTTATTACAGAGCGAGGGGACTGATAAACAAATAGCGGGTAACACTTCATGTCAAGGTAATGTGACAACTATACCGGTCGAAATTAAATCGCATAGTTATGATTTCTTTTAATAATAGGTTGACGCGACTAATATATTTTCCGTGGCGTTGAGTTCCGCTAGTTAAGAAGTAATTATTGAAATTTCAGCGGAAAAGGAACGGAGAACACGTTTTCTTCATATTTGATGCAAAGTGAAGTGATCACTTTGCATTCTGCTATGTGGGAAAAAAGTATGCACATATAAATTGACAATAGCTTTAATATTAATTTATTTAGTGCGATTAAAGTAATCCTGATTAAAACATATTAAGTGAAAATATTGAGTTCGGTACGTCTGAATCTGACGTTAAAATGATATTACTCATTTATTACGAAATTTTAAAATACTATATATTTTTATAACAATTCTTTAGTGTAAATGCTAGTAAGTTTGACGTTTAGAAGTTTTTGAATATGATTCATATCTATTATTGAATTAGAATATGACAATTTATCTTTTATTGTTTTTTCTTTATGCACATTGTGTGAAATACATACAGATTATTAAACTTACGCCATTCGACTCATAACTTACCGTTTAACTTAAAATTTCCAATTAAGATATGTTACCCATTCTAATTTGTCTAGGTCTAAAATGGTCAACACTGACTGTGCTCTAATTCCATTAGTATTTCTTAAATTATTAAATCTGCCCCTTTTCCAAATATAAAAGAAAAGACCTAAATAAGAACTTTTAGATAAGTCGCGTTAGATAGATCGAGGGTATTCCAAACTCTTGGCTTTGCAAACATTTCCCTTGTTCTTTAAACACTGAAGCTCCGCTAAAATTACCAGTTTCCTGGTAAATATTCTAAAAGACTTAACTAAAAACAGAGTTACATAGAAACATATCATAACAGCCAACATATATTCTCTTAATAATTCTAACCTATAGTTTCTTATATCTTCTAAATGTAGTATACGTAACACATGAAACAACAGTAATGTAAAAGATAATAATCTAGAAAAGCTAACAAAAGCACGGAACATTTGTCCCTAGTAATAACTTAAGACTATATAAAAAATGCCAATGAGAAGTAAACCCCAAAACATCACATTTACATTGAAACACTTCACAACTGCATCTTCACTTATGGTCATTAGTAACAGAGTTTAACCGTGTTATATTATTTTCACTTCACACACGCACTATTTACGCATTGATAGACATATCTAGATTATTAACGAACACTAGTTTTCTTTACGAATCACCTATATTTCAATTCGACAGTACATTGTTTAATAAAAAATATAGTAAGTAGTAAGAAATTTGTTCTATTTCTTTTAGAGACAGTTAAGCCATAAAGGATTTTTTTATTTTGTGTTTTTTTTATTTTCCGTTGTTAGCACACAATATTTTTAAATACTTAAATTACGAAATATACGTTTTTTTTAGCTACTATCAATACACTAGGTACTTCGTGTCTACTTTGCTATATGTACTTCTACTCTGCATCCGATCGTGTTTACGGTCAGACGCTGTCCCACTACACCACAACCTGCCACTAACAATTTTATAATATTTTTAATAATATTTTTCAACAGAAAGATCTTAAAATTGCCTTTCAAAATGAGATCAGATCGATCTTATATATTTTAATTATTAGTAATTACTTGATAGAAAAACTACACTGCACATTCTGTATTGTGAAAGCAGTAAACTAAATGTGCATATGCATTAAGCACGTATTTCATTTATTATATTGTGGTACGTAAAGATTTTTGTTAGATTCTCTTTTTACAATTTGGCGAATATTAAATTGTAGTCCCATCATTTAACTTCTACGATCGTAAAGTTCATATGGATATGTAAATTGTGTTGTGGCTATAAAGCATGTATGTACGTATATTTTTTTTATTATTTTTAACGAATTAATTGCGTATTACGGATTAATTTAAATACTAAATTGTAAAATACATTTTTATAAAAAGGTAAAGGATTCGAAATGTCGGGTTTTCAACAATTTATTTTTGAATAAGCTAATACATAAAAAACTACATTTAGTTTGTTTAAAATACTTTTAAATATGAAATTAGTAAAAGTACGAAAATTATTTTTTTATTATATTATTATTATTAATAATAATTTGCAGTTTGATGTTTCTGCAAAACGACGCAGAAAGATCGCCATGACTCTGTTCTTAGCTTTCCGTTTACATCTCAAACGTTCCTATTTGGGTGGTTGGTTAATATTTAATACGTAGTCTACAAAGACTTGTAAGACTTAAAAATATTTTGAACTATATAGGTAGTTCAAAATATTGCCCCAAAATACTACAATTCTAAAACATTAGCACTGGTACTGTAGACAAGTGCTCAACCTATATTTTTTTATACATATATTTGATTGTTATTATATTTAAATATAAAATAAACAATGACTATTATCTAAACAGTCAACTATTTAAGTCTCTTATGTGTATTACATTGTTGAACGAAAATAAATAATACCGAATTACCAAAAAGCAAACTAATTTAATTTACTATGCCTAAGAATCAGATGTGTTTTTATACGAACATTTCCTGGACACACAATAGTCACGCATTTTTAACTTATTAACTTATTTTTAATTTAAGACTAAGTTAATTAAATTCATATATGGGTTACAGCTTCAGGTGTAATTATTGATAAACCTTATGTATTCGCCGCTTATAAGTTTTAGTGTATCAATTGGCATAATTCTATCCCAGTTTTTATATTGCATCCAGGTAATAGAATAATATTTATGACAACATCCTTCTTTTTTTGACTTTCTCAAGAACTCCCTATAATTTTACACATAAATTTAAAAACAGTCATGAAAACTTGTCAAAAAATTAATTCTTCTGTCAACTTTATTCTCCGAAAATAGCGATATATTCAATCCATTTAAATAATTGAAGTTTTACAATATTCCAATTTTATTGTACCTAGACGTCTCAAAGCATCGTAAAGGAAATTTTAATATTATGTCGTGGATCTATGCAGATAAAGTACTGTGGACCAGGTGTTCCTTGTTTAAAACAACGCGGACGACAACATATAAAGTTTATTCGTTTTTTATGTCGATAATAAATCATGTTTCACAAGAAATAAATAAAACATTGACAAAGTATAAAGAAATATAACAATAATATGTAACAATATGAACAATAATTGTTTAAAAGTATTAAATTTTTTTTTATTCATTGTTAAACGGAAAGTACAAACAGCAGAGTACTGTTAGTAGTTAAATACGCCCTTATATACGCCCTTTGAATGTCATTATCGAAGAAAGATTCTTATAGGTTCGATAATAAAAAATAATAAAATTTGTAGATGATATAGCTTCACACTTCGTTTTACATACCAGGGTAGACAGGGGCCTAGTGTCGAGACAATATCTAAATTTCGGGCTTTTCCCCTGAATTTGAGACATTGTGTGCTTAGTTTGTATTCAACACCACTCAGTGTGTTAACAGAGCTTAGATATAAAAAAATGCTTAATCACTAAGTTACTATAAATCGATGCTAGTTAACTTACCAATTAATTTACTCAAGTACCTTCATACTATACTTTATTAATGTTTAGCTGATTAATTTAAAATATTTTGTTATCGAAGTCTCTTATAGAAGGATTGAATCGTTTATTACTAATTATTTTGTCGCTTAAAAATTATGGTGTTAATTATTTGATCAGAAAATTAAAAAAAAACAAAAGTACATATATAGAGCGGCAAAGGTGAAGTAATAGCATTATAGCAACAATTAATCATATAAAGTTATACTGGAGCTGACATACCATAAAAATATTATGAAACGTTAAAATAAAGTAAACATTTGAAGAGGCCCTGGTAAATCTAATAATAAAATATTCACTATACTAAATAATTTAAACAAATAGTAAGCAATATCATAATTAATTTATTTAAAATAACATTCGAATATTTCACAGCGTATAACATTAAATGGCGTAATGACATTTCTTCGAATATTTTGTTTTAGTGCCAATGTTTGAATAAAAATTGAATTTACAAAGTTATATTTTATTAAATTTACAAAGTTATCTCTTAAAAATTATACAACTTGAATTATGTTTTATAAAAGCTTGAACTTAGTTAAATGTATTAAACTTTGGTTTGTAAATATTACGCTTTACGTTCAAGAGGGTATCATATAAAGTGACGTAATAATTTGACATTTATATTTTTTCTTATTGGTAGGCCTAGTAATGTAGTTAGAAATATAGTTTTTTTTATTTATAAAACTAGTGCAAAATAGTTAAAATCAGTGACTTCTGATTTTTCATAAAATATAATATAATTAATATTTAAAGATAAATATATATAAATATATATTATATACAACTAAAATATGATAATATACACAAGAAGTGTTATATAATTGTAAATCTAACTATAAACACGGTGGCAATTATTTCTACTATAATTTAAAAGACTGTATCTAGTTAATTAATTACTTAAGTTGCAAACAATAACAAGCTTTTGCTCGCAACTCAACTTTGTGTTTCTACTACGACAAAAAAGACTATGAAATTTCAATAGAAATTAAAACAAATCCTCCTATAGCTCTTATAACCAAATGCAAATCCTTCGTTAATATTTTCGACTGTGCGTTGTCTACGTAACTCTGTACACGGAACCGTTTCATATTCATACATTGACGATATAACATAAAAGCCAGAACTTTAATTAATTAGTTTTAGCCACAAAATTCCACTCATAATTATTTCAGCATAACTAATTAGAGCTTTATAATTTAATTAATTACTATAGTTAAATTCGAAACATTAGGCAACTGCTTCTAAATTACATTTTAAGTATCATTTATAATGATTTCAGTAATAAATGGTTAGCTTTTATAAAATATTGGATATAAAGAGTTATTCTATTCTTACTAATGACAATTTATAATTGCATATTGTATAGAGAACTGAACAATGAATGTAGATAATAAAGTAATTGTTATTGGAAATTTTACTAAATAATTTTTAATTTTATGGGTAATATATCTTCTAATTAAGCTCATTTTAAATGTAACTTAATACGTAATGATATGTTGTTCAGATTATCTTATTAAAATTCTTTAATTTCACATACATATAAACGTTTCCGGTTTTACTTTGAAAAAGTAGTGTTAAATATCTCCAATCTCCATTAAATACTCATTCAATAATACTTTGTGTACTGGAATATGGAACCCCCTATATTATCAGTATAAACGAGGTTTCATATTGAATATGGATTATTTTATTATTTAGAGTATTATGTATTCGAAACCATGGTGACGCTATGTAACTATGTTTAACGTAAAATGAATATAAAACATACATATTTATAAAAATATATATTTTAAGAAGTTCTAAGTACGTAAAAACAATTTAAAAATTTTAAAAGGTTATACTTGAACTATTTTTATTTCCCAGTTCTGGTAAAAAAGCAAGGCATAGAGGCGCGCCACCCAAAACATAATTCCCTGAAATTGTTTGACTAGCGAAGAACAGAACGCCTTAAAAATAAATTATCTCTTAGTCCACTAGCTAAATTAATCTTCAAAAATTCTCATTTAATTATGATAAACTGAGCCTAAAAGAACGTAAACAATTATCAAGTAACAAATTCAAGGCATTAGGCATGTCTCGAAAAGCAATACGCACAAGGGAAATAAACAAAACACTTTTATTCGCGCTTCCCCTATTGGATCAGTTACGGTGCCGTCAAAAGTGGCAAAACAAGACATTACTTAGCTTGCATCCTTATATATCACTGTAGTATTTCACCTCAATGCGTAGATTTACGATGGGAGTTTAGTATAAAACTCCAAACAAGTTACAAAGTGTTTTTGTTACATTTAATGTATCTCAGATTTTTGGGGCTACGTGAAGTATCCTGTTACAAAGGTAATGTGAATCTTTAGTCCTTACTCTCTTAACGTATTGTTAAGTAAAGTAGATCTATTTACTTAGAGAAGTTTATTTTGTATGTATCTTTATAAATGGTTCTCCCATTTTTTATAGTAGTTTCTATGAGACAAATCTTTGTCTACATAGTAATGAATAGGTATGAAATTTACGCCAGGCAAAATATTGCACGCGAAAAAAATATTATATTTATTTATAATTATTAAAAAAATGCACACTACTATGAGTTTGTTTTTTAAAAATTGTAGCACGGTTCTAAGATAACGTATATTTCATCGCAACAGGTCTAATAATGTTATTAAGAGAGCTAAGGTTCTAAAAAAGAATAGATAAAGAGATTTGGAGATCTATACCCAGCAGGAGGTGAAAAAGAAAAAGAAAAAGGTCTTATATTTTTTTATATTAAACTTGACATTGACTTGATATATTTAAATATTGGTTTACAGAAATACCAATCCAGTATGAGTGTACAGCACACATAGATATGAAAAATCTTTATAGTATTTGCGTAAATGCCTAAACATATTACTCAGATAAGAACATAAAGTTATCATTATCGCATTTTGCCATCTATGTATCCTGCTGTTAGTGTCGAGAAAATATACAAGAACGTTTAAATGGTCACAATATGGTTGAACGTCTAACATTTGCATGCATAAGTGGTCATGCAGAACAGCCATTGTAAAGGCCGGCTTGGAAATCAGGTATTTCTCTTTTATTATCCGCAAACCACAATTTCTTTATAATAAGGCTTAAAATCGTTTAAAAGAAAAAAATGTTTATTATTATATCACAGTGAAATAAAAATCTTAATTTGTTAACAATAGGGTTTACATTGCAGTAAAAGATAAATTATGAATGAATGGCATTGGAAGTGTGAGTCATCCGTCCCGCTTACTCGCCTCGTAGAATGCGTGTGCGCAATACTGTCACCCAGTATATTTTGTATTGACAGACCTAGTGTATAACAAACCATCGACGACGATGCACGTATGTATGTGCGTGCGGAATTTTGGCGCGAAAATATTTATTTAACAAGTGAATTTTTATAGTAAATGTGATGACTGAAACATTAAAATATACGCTCAGATTAATTGTTGTGACAATATTATACTACGTTTTGATCAGTGTGTTCAAAGAATTCAAACAATATTGGACTCAAGTGGCGACGTAAACATTGGATTCTTTAATTTCATATCACATTTGGTAAGTTTAAAATAATATTATTGGTGTAAATGTTACTTCATCGACTTGAAATTTGCTTACATTCGCAAGTAGATGATAAATTATCTTATAATTATATAAGGACATATCATAACATATTATATAAAAATGTATGTAATGAGTGTTTATGTCTAATCACTATGTATGTATGTAGTATTCATTTTTTTATGTTAATTATAAGCGATAAAGTAAAGTTAATTTTTTTAATGCATAGTTTGAATAATTAAAACTATCATCTTTGATACATATAAATCTTTTATTAATATAGATACTACCTCCTATTTTTTTATTTATCGTAAAATGCATGTCACTAGAGAATTACAATAAGTGTCATCATAATGTGGTATACTTGTTATTGAGAGAGGCTTAAACTACCTGCGATTTTTTGCTTAAAAAGGAGCACAGTAAATTTCGAAAAGCCCGATTTTACTACAATGCGAAATTAAATGAACGTCAATAATAATATTGAATTATTATTTATATATAAAAAACAAAAAATATTTAAAATTTATTTGCTATATTATCATATAGATTTTTTCCGCCTTATTTAACAAATATTGAATATAAAGGAGGCAGTACAAAGATAGATGTCTTAGGAGACGCGACGTGTTTAGAAACTCAATTCGATACGTATCATAATATGTTCTATACATAATAATTAAAATAATTTCTCTGTGGCAATGGTTAATATTATATATATATATATATATATATATATATATATATATATATATATATATATATATATATATATATATATATATTTATTTATATATATATGTATATTTTTATTGCGTAGCAAAGAGTTTTTTAAATCTACATTTCAGTAATACATATATCAAATTGTCAAAAAACTTTGACTTATTTTTATTTTATGAAAGATTTGCCTATTACGTATGTACATATATATGGTTGCAATTAAATATATATATTTAAAGTAAAATTTAACTAAAATTAAATTTGAACTGACACCAGTACAAAGGCAAAAGAGATACTCCGTACTTGAACATTTAGTTTTCATATTTTGTATATGCCATATCATATGGAGAGAAAACAAATAGAGCCTTGACTTTTTATATCGATGACACGTCACTGTTCACTGTTTCTTTTTACACTTACCGTCCATTGAGAAGATATTTAGTGTTATGTGATGAAATCCTCGTAGAATATTATAAAATGAAAATAAACTTTAAAGAAACAAATGTATTTTAAAATATAAATAGAGTCTCACTCTGTTACTTCTCAACTTACTTCTTAACTAAGCTACAATGCCCATATTTTGTTCATCTTTTTTAGCTTCACGCTTTTTATGCCGCAGACCAGTGGTGTCAAGACACTCTGTACTTCTTTTTCCATCGAATTTGAGACATTGCATGTAGAGTGATAGAACTCAACGACGCGCTGTGTCTGAAAATATATTTAAATATATAAACTCTCCCGAGTGGGGGTCGAACTCACAACCGATCGCGTTTACAGTCGGACGCTGTCACCCTGCACCACAGCCGGCATTTTGTTCTTATTTCTAAATATAAGTAGTTTATGAAACAAATAACACTTATAATGGCTATAAACTGATAATTTAGTATTATAGTTGTTTATGGAGCTAAGTTAAAAACCGCAGTATGCGTAGACGTAACGACTTGCGGAAGTCCGGCGTTCGAAGTACAAAAATAATGATTCATAAAGCTCCAATTCCTTCTTATTATACATTACCTTTGGATATTATAAATGTTAAATTATTGTAATAATAAACTTAGTATATACTACCAAAAGGAGAGTTATGTATTTATCGCTAATCTTAGTATGTATGTAACTCCGTTTATTTGTTCCCTTGTAACTGCTAAAGAGTGAACCGATTTTGACAAATAATAAGTCATTACATTCTCAATTAGGGCGTAAGTTTCATTGGATAAAAATACTGAAAAAAAAAATGGTGAATTTTAAACCTTTTTTTAACGCAGTCGGGTCCATAATTTTAAAAATAATTACTTGTTCTGTATAGTACCTCGTATTATTATACCTAACTAGCAATAAATAGTTTTAATTACATTAATTTAATTAAAGTTTGGAAATTAGACTGAGATAAGTCATTTTTTTAATAAACATAAAATGTAATAAATAAAATAATGTAAAACAAAGTAAGATCTAAAATTATCGTATACGGTTTAAGCTAAAAAAAAGTACATGCAATCGCAACATATTTGGATATTCGTTATGGTTTTATGTACGATATTTATGTTTCACGGAAAGGATATTTTTATTTGAAAATAGTTTTCATTTAGGCAAAGGAGAGTAAGATAGACTTAGCATATAGAAAAAAAGTTTCACTTAATTCAAGCTTGATTAATTCTTACTAACAATTCTTGATTACGATGTACAATTTTGTAATGCTGCCATTTTAATTTAGTATTTAATTGTTTGTAAAACATGAGCGGTCCTTTTATAATTTTTCTTCTAAGATACTGTATTTATCTTTTTAACGTCTCTCTTTTATCCCGCGTTCTTTATCTTATCAGATTGAAAAAGTGAAAATCATTATAAATCATTCCCCTAAGTGGGAATCGAATCTACAGCCAATGGCGTTTACAGTCAGCTGTTACACATCGCCAGGATTTCCCTTAAAAGTAAATAAATAAAATAAAAAATAAAAAGTTACCTTTTGTATTGCACAAGTAATACAGTAAATTATTTTGTTAAGTATTTTCAGTTTAACACAAACTGTGACTATATATGAATATCAACCTGATAAGTATTAATAACAAAGTAAGTGTCAATATCAAAGAATTGCTTAATTCATTATTACCATAATTACGTCATTATCACGGACACATGGTTTTTTTGTATATTTTGTATATTAGGTTATAAATAATTTTATTTTAATTAAAACATATGCACTTGTATTAATATTAAAGTCATCTATAAATTATTTTTTTCGATAGAAGTAAAACAGTAGTTTTAAAAAGTAAAATATTCAACATTGGTTTTTTGTTTAAAATATATTAAGACATCATTATTTAGAGCAAAATGAAATTTTAAATTCCTATTATATATGATACAAATTTTGAAAAACATATAAATATTTATAGTATACAGAAACTCGATGATTCATACACAGTACATTTACGTAAAAACCTGTAATTATCTGTACAATTTTAAATGCATGTTTACTGATAAGCATGCGAATTGAAAATGAGGCTAAATTTAAATATTAATGACAACTGCTAAGTTAATATAAATACTTTTAATTCTATCTAAATTCATTATTTTTTAATAAAACTGCATAAGAACGTATAGTTCTTATTAGCTAAATTGTATAGCGTATAACCTTATCCCTGGTAGGAATGTCACTTAGTAGGTAAAACACAATTGAAACTTATACACATAAGTTTCAATATTCTCGAAATAAAAGCTTAACACGTAATTTTCAGTGTTTATAGTAACTTATGAACACTATCAATTAAGTATTAAAAATGACCGATAGAAGCCGGTCGTGGCGCAGTAAGACAGCGTCTGACCGTAAACACGATCGATTGTGGGTTCGATTGCTGTTCGGGGGATTGATTATATTTAAATTATTTACATTTTATCTAAGACAAAGCGTGCGGTCTTGAGTTCCGCCATATGACCAATGACCCAATAACTTTTACTCTAAATATTCTACATTTCTCACGCCTGGCCAAACATATGTGAACACATGCTTCTGTTCTTATTGTTAAATAACTATTGTTTGAATAGCTTGGCCTTATTATATAATACTAATGTTCACAAACACTATTTTAAACAACTGGCTATCAAAGTTACTTATTAAGTTACTTTATTAGAAGTAAAAAGATATTTTTATTTCTAAAATGAAAAGAAAATAGTATACAGGTTGCTTTATTAAATAAATATGAATTTCGTCCAATATTGTCAAAAACAGTTACTGAGGTTTTTCAAAACATAAATAAAAGTAAAATCATAAACTTTCAGTTTCGTAAATAACTATATAGGATTTTTAGTACTTCGTAGTTACTGACAGTAGTTGATGATTTGAAACATTTCAATTATTTTTTTGTTTACGTCTCCATCTTTGGTGCTTATAGTTATAATATTGTATTTAAAGCTTGTATTGCTTTTAGTATTTGACTCCTCTCGTATTTACTTTTGGAGATCAACAAAAAGAAGGTTTTTAAAAAAATCACAGCATCTTCTGCTTTGTTTCCAAATAAAGACAATGAGCCTTGAGTTGCGAACTCAATGCATAATAAAAATTCGTATATTCAAAAGTGATACAAAAATGTTTACAATTTTACTATTCCATACCCTCTGTATAGAATTTCAACCCCTAACCTTTTCTGATCTGTCAAGTTTCATATAATTTCAATACGATTTCTTAATAATACTTTTTATTGAAGCAAAAACTAATATATCAAACTGACATTTATGTATAGTTTTGACGGGATGATATGTATGTTTGCTTCATGGAAATGTTTGAACGCGGGAAGCTGTTCTTATACTAATGTTATTCACTAAATCTAATTTTAATTGAGCGTCATCTATCGTCTGTTTCCTGTTATGTCTGTCAAGAAACTCTGAAGAAATATTGTATCATGCTTTTATTATACGACATTGTAAACTACAAGTTTCCTCATTTTCTTACAAAATTAAAAAAAATCTGATCTAATCCATAATAGAATTTATATATTTTCATATTCTTTTCTGTATCGTAATTTAAATATTATTAAATTCATATATTTATTTGAATATGCCAAATAAATAATATATTGAGGCAAATGGTACTAGTAGCATACACGTGATAAATCAAGCCGATTTCCCTTTTCCACTTGAATTAGGACATTGAATAACGTAATTTTATCCCTCTTTTGTCATGCGGACTGGGATATAACCGTCGTGTATAGTAAATGTGTAGGTATTAAGTATTACATCTAAACAAAAGCAGCTTTACAATCAAAAGAAAAATCAGAGAACACTTCGTTCTTCAATTTAAACTAAATAGCTCACAGTCACAATCAAACTCACAACCATTCGTGTTTACAAGTAGCAATTTTATCTCCTCTATTTTGTATGTATTTAACAATATTATAAAGTAACTTATAAGTTATTTTAAAATCAAATCTCGTTGCATCGGAATATTTCTCTTATAGAATAATCGGAAATTGGTTTGGAAATAAACTACGACGATGGAACTTAAAGAGCAAACAGATATTATACATTGTGACGATACGTCTAAGTAATGTATTAAAATTATGTACATCGTAAAAATTAATAAGTATAAACACTATAATTCAATGTTTTTGAGAAAGTTTAAGGATTTTATAATTAAATTTTAAGTGCGTTATAGCCAATTATAGCGAAATATTATAAAACCTTTGTTAAAATAAAAAAATTATAATTCTATAGTTATTTGATTGAATTAATTTATTAAGTATAATTTATAATTATACCTGTATGTACCTGTTTATTTTACCCTTTTTTAGAATGTTCGAACAATTATAAAATGTTTTAATAAATAGTTTTAAGATGACTTAAAAACTTTTAACTCTTCACATATCAAATAAAAAATAAAATTTTAATGTAATTATTAAAGTAAGTATTTTTATTAGTCTGTTTTTATTTTGCTCTCAGAAATGCACTGGTTGGTTAAACTTATAACGCGTCATACATAATTGTTTCGCGCAAAATTTGAACCCTCAACTATATCTGTTCTAAATATATAATCATAATCGCACCACCAAGAATTTAAATAATTTAAACTGTGAGAAAATCCTTGTTCGTACTTCTATGTACATACATACCTACTTGTACACATATGTATGTTTCAAAGAACTATGACGATAGAAACGTATTAGGTAAGCTCATAGTGTTTGCGTATTATATACTCTGAGCACTCAATGTTATGATAAATTATTATTACAATTAGTAGCATATATAATCATTTCCATGTAAAACAATGCATTTATGTAGTATATGAGATCTTAATAGAATATGACGGTGTTTCTAAGTAAACGTTTCATCTTTGGTTTTTTATTGATATTACATATATATTTTTTATAAATTTAAATAGATGGACATTTTCTAGTGGCAGATACTGATTAGAATAAATACTAGTTGATTTATTTTAGTTAAAAATTGTAATACAATTTCATTTGTAAAAAAACAATATTATAATTATATTAACTTAAATATGTTTAATTTGGCCATCAAATAAAATTACTTTCTATAAACACTAAACAAATATGTCCGAATTTAAAAGGAGAAACTGCAAGATTAAACAAGACTTGTTTTCCTCGGGTAACGAGTTACAAATTGAATGAGGAGTTTGAATTGTGGTGTTTGTGGAACGGTGGACGCACAGCATCTGACTTTAAATGCGATGGGCTGTGGGTTCGACTCGGAGAGATTGATTGTATTCAAACTATTTTTATTTCAAGGAGTACCGCTGTGAATGGCAAGCGCGGTGTTTAGTTCTGCTAACACGCAAAGTCTAAAATTCGGACGGAATGACGGAAACTAAATATCTTGACACTGCATTCTCTTTAACTACGCTGTTTTGTGCACGACAGTATTAAAAGAAGTAAATATAAACAACAAAAATAGAAATTATTATTACAACAATCTAGATAGCTGAAAATTTCTTCAATCTTTGGGCTTACAGCAAGCCTTCCTTTTGTTTACTTTTACTATATATTTGTTAACTATAAAGTGTTTATGTGGAATCCACAAACAATTCCTAAGGATATAACTGAAATATGTCGTAAAGTATAACCAAGGATAATAATTTAAAAATAATGTTAATATATTATTAAGTAAAATATTAATAAATTTATTTATATTTTATTATTATCATTAAATTACGTTATATAATTGATACAAGCTGTCAAGGTTTGACCCGTAATGAGATAGACGTGTGACTAATTGTAAGTAATATGTTCCTGCTTATTTATTACTATGACAATTGTGGAAGACCTTATATACGTATATAAGTAATATATTATGTTCATGTTTTGGTTCTTGGCAACGGTTATCAATAGCTATAAATCATAAATGTATGTTTAATTAATTTTATTATAAAAATTGTAATATATAGCAGCTAACAAAAGATTATCGAATTTTGTGGAAAGCAAAGTACGGAGTGTTTTGACACTAGATACTTTCTGTATACCCTGCTATGCGAGATAAAAAGCGTGAAGCAAAAAAAATATTATTTTGATAAACATTAGTCGAATTTAAGTTATTTATATAGATTTTATACCAATGTTGTTTTTAAAATCTTAGGCGGTCTCATATACGCGTAGTTCTAAATGATAATTAGGTCATCTATTTTTTTGCTTATCGCTTCTTCGTTTCTTCCGCATATAGCGGAATCTCATCATCATCTCGAATCATTTCCTTACATACTAAATTAAGATTTCCAGCATTTATGATTAATGTTTGTAATATGTTCACAAACTAATAGCGTTATACTCTGTTTTTATCTACTTAATTTGAAAATATTTATTGTAAACGAATTAGTATTTTGATACAAATTGTTACATTTATTCTTATCTTTACTAAATGTTAGCAATAAAAGTATTTACTTTTGTAATGCAATAAAACTGTCGTTGACATTTATATATTCTGAGTAATCCTTGTCGTCTGGCTTACTACGTCGCGTCGTGTGAGGTTGACTGTCGAGTATAAGGATGGTATTGACAATGGATACAATACGAGTTATTGAATATACGTGACTGAAACAATGTAGCTAATTTAAGATTAAACAAGTTAATTAATATATAATTATATATTGTTATCACGTCTCGTGAGTAATAATTTCATTTTATATAATAATATGTATAGGAATATTTATTTTATTTATTTTCCAAGCCCTGTCTTACCCGGTAACAAAAACAACAATTTCAACTAATTAATGTATCAAAATCCGTTTTCTTTGTCAAGACTATAAGCTATTTATCAAAATAAGTCAGGCTTCCGGTCGATTAGTTTAAGATATTTACAAGGAATGTCTATCTAGAAAAATGTCTTCGAAGTATATATAGAATTGAGCCTGAGCAATGGTTTTTTATTAATTTTACTTCTTGCCAATTATTTTAACTATTGTTGATTGTAAGTAATGTTAATCCTGGGCTCAATTTTATTACTACATAGTAGAGTTTACATTATATTTTCAATGTTAATTACATTAACGATTATTATAAAATATTTGAATTTTTTCATCTGATAATAGTGTAACCACAATTATCGTGATATATATTAGATCTAGATGAGTAATACAGTTTTCTTTATAATTTCACTCTTTCCCCTACGACTACTACAATTGGCGACTTCCGTCGATTGTAAAACTTGTATAAGAGAGATTTTTAAATTTAGTTTTTAAACTACGTAATTATGCTTTAGTATCTTGATTTTGTCTAAATTTAGTTTTTAAACTACGTATTTACTACGTATCTTAAAAGTATCCTTATAAGACATTTTTATTGAATTATTTTTGCGTAGTAACAAATATCCACACAATGATTGTTTCATTTTATAATACATATATAATATGAAACCTGTCATTTATATGAATGTCTCAATGTATATATAAGACAGGCATCTTACAAAAGATAGACAGCATCTGAAGAAGGTTATAAATAGTTATATAGCTCTTTAAATATATATTATTGTACGATGATCTTTTCATTGCCAAATTTATAATTCTAAATGTTTAATGTTCTAAAATATTAAGATCGCATTACTGAGTTATTTCTTCAGACTTCATCTAAGCACAAATATAATTTTATATTATTTTTATTTTATATTCAATGAGCCGTTAATGTACAATTGTTAAAACTATATAAAATTTCTTTTAATATATTCGCATTTACATATTTATTTTCTAGGTCTACATATTTATTTTCATTTGATTTGCTAGGATTGAGTTGAATTTGCCACGCAATGTCTGGATTGTGAGTGAAAAACAGTCTACGGAGTGTCTTGACATTATATTTTCTTTGATCATCCTGCTCCGTAAGATAAAACGTAAATCCTTTTTTTTAAAGAAATATATACTTTGACAAAATTTATTAATTCTCCTTATTAGTCCTTTCAACATAAAAATGCTTACGTAATAATGATTCATCCTCAGAAGAAAAACATCGTAGTCAAACACTTTTATTATCTTTACATATATCTATATATTAATAAATGTAAGAATATATTACAACACTACTTAAACCCACTTCTTCAATCTATCTATGGATAGGAAAATAACAATTCTAAAGACTGATTTTTTTCGACCGATTGGTATCATTTATGATAATATTTTTGTTCGAAATATCTCATATAAACATAGTAACCAGGACCAACCAATAAGAATATATATGGAACCATTTTACACAAATACATATCTATTAAACATCATCAATTACACTGCTACCTACAGTTGCTGAACTGAATAAATCCATTGTCCGTGAAATCCAATAACTGTTCCCGTCGTGCTCTTTTGTTATGAACTTATTTATTACAAATTGAATGTTATATCAAAATACATAAATCGAATAAATATAAGATTTTATGTACTTCTACGGTACATTTTCTAATAATTTGCTTTTTTTCTAATAATTTTCTAGCGAACTACACGAATATGCAAAATGTTAGCTTTTGGCAAACAATTCAACATAACAACATAATAGTATTTATAATCGATATGGTTATAAATTTAATAGTTTAATAATATTAAATGATGATTAGGATAATAATATAACATGTTCTAATGTAACTTGTTAGTTATCAACTAATTATAAACTTGACATCCCTAAGCGATAGAACTGAAAACGATCATACATCTTTTACTTTAGGTAGCAATGAACGAGTCGCTTAATATAATATATCGACATTGATAATTATAGGGAAAAAATATAGGAGAAAAAATATTTTTAATGAACTTTTGTATTTGTTCGCGTTCAAATTTCATAATTATTTACCGTATATATAAAACTTTTGTAAAATAATATATTATATCTTCCTTGATTATCAGTATTTTTTAATGTTAACCCTTTTATCCCGCATAGCAGCATAGCAGGTTGAAGTACCTAGTATCAAGTCTGTATTTCGCTTTCCGTCGAATTCTAGACATTGCGTGTCGAGTGGCGGAACCCAACGCCACGCTATGTCTTAGAGTATTTGATTATCAGTTTTGCTTATTTGAATCTTTGTATTTCTAAACTGTTAATACTTACTTATTAGGCTACACGTTACAATAAAATATTGCATTAAACCGTATTCAGTGATTTAAGAAATATTTACAGTAAATTTCTTACACTTTTAACTTTAGTTAATAGCATAAATTTGTATTATCAATAAATAGCTTATTAAGTAGTAAAGAATAACGATTTATTTCAATTTTTTAAATACTCAGTCACCGACTGAAATATGAGGCTAAGCGTATGTAATTGTGGTTGCCCGCATTAAGACTGTGCCCCCTCCATGATCCCAATTAGCTTTAATTGTCGGCTAACATGTCGTGCACTGGACATTACACTCTAGGTCCTGCTATACATGTCTGTTGATATCATAGTACCATTGAAATGTGAACAAAGAAATTGTATTGTTTAAAGTTATACACTTGACGTGTTGGTACTGTGGATTTAATTTCAGTCGATTTTTTTCTAGTTAAGCTTTACAAAACAATATATGTAATAATACAGCTTCACACTTTATCCCTCATAGCAGGGTAGTCAAAAACAACCTAGTGTCAAGAATCTCGGTTATCTTCTTCCCGTCCAAAATCGACACTTTACGCGTCGAGCAGCGTACTTAACGCTGAGTTTTGTCTTTAGTGAACTAGAGGGGATAAAAGTAAATAAATTTTAAATATAATGAATTTGATCGACAACCAATAACGTTAAGAGTCAGAAATCGTTTCACTGCACCGCGGTATACCCTAATAAAATAAATATGCCTGCTTTTAGTTATACTCCTAATAAACATTACATGAATGGTCCCATAAGATCGTTTGGCAATAAGTTAACCGAATAAATGCCCTCGAGTATTCAACGTACGTTACGTTGTAATTGGTACTGTTTAAATCATGTTTGTCTACCAAAATATTTTAGATAATATATTTATTTATATTTTTAAGGCTCAAACTCCATTTTAATTCATTTTCAATTACAGTAATTTTTGGGATTTGATAAATTTAAAATAATAATAAATAATTATTTTTAGTAATAACTTTTAACTTACTCTATGTTTTTAGTAAAGGTATATATTATGACTGTAAATGCGATCGCTTGTGACTTCTGACACTCAATACGTTATGTTTCTAATATCAGTGGAAAGCACAGTAGCTGAGTGTCTTGTACTTCTTGTCTATCCTGCTATCCGGCTTAAAAGTGTGAAGGTAAAAAAATATAATATTGTGATGTAACATACATACACATTTTATTAATTCAAAAAGGAATTAGGTGAAAAAACACATAACCGATACGGTCTTATATCTAGATATATGGTAACATATATCAAAATATTCCGCAAAACCAAACCCATTATCATATATTTGCTTAGCATTTTAAGGTGTGTTGTTATGACGTCTGTATGAGTAGTATTTGCTGAATTACAATCGAAAGTCATTATTATTTACTTTGATTTTGCAGAAATCATACGTCATGCTTTATTTTTTTTACAATGTACGAATAGCAAATTATTCTAATAATTTGTAAATAATTATTGATATAAGAAACTACATTCATTTATTGTCAATTACACACGCACATTTAGTTAACAAAAAGTAAAGTAGAGGAAGTTTGTATATATACTAATTGGAAAAATTTATTTAAACAAAATTCATACAAATGTATGCAATTTACTGATTAAGTTGAAATATGGACTGACTTTGTTCCACAATTATCAAAAAAACAATTTTATTAAGAAAATTTTTATAGCAGATCAACTGTAAAATTGCGGTTAAGTTATATTTTTAACATAAATACGTCATATATGTTCGACGTGGTGATGTTTCTTCATATTTCTCGAAATATTATGACGTCACCAACAAAGTGAAAACTTACAAAACTAATCTACATAGTATCACTAACAAGCATTAATAGATTGATATTTATGTAGTGTTAATATAGTTACTAACGTAATTATTGAGGATTAAATGGATCATTGAAAAGTATTTTATTATAAATATATTTTGCGTATGGTTTTGTATATCGCCTTAAACAAGTTAGCAAAGAAATACCTCTGTATCTCCGTTGTCTGACAAAGATAGTGGTTTCATCCTGTAAAACATCGTATTGTCGTTTGTTCGGATGCATGTTCAATTTTTTATACAAATTGGACATTGCAACATATTTGTACATTTATCGTTACATAATAAAAAAGTGACATTAAGTACTACGATTCCTTTTTCTAAGGATGAATCTGTTTTTATGTTATAAAATTTAATAAAAAAATTTTGCAAATTTGTCAACATTAAAATGACGAATATATATTTTATATCACGCGAAATGAATTCGTTTATTGATATTTTATGTATGATATCATTTATTTATAGTCAATATCCTCTATTTAGATTGAATTTTCAATATATATTTCACTAAAGGGAGCGGAAGATACAGCAATTTGTAACGGAAACTATTCTTCAGGGGACTTGACATCTTAATTTAACTGCTATTAATTTTGGGGCCATCGAAATTTTCCTATTACATTTGAATGGAGTTAAGTATACAGAACTGGTACATTGAGTATAAAAAAGCAAGTAACAAAAACTGAATATTTTTTATATTTACTATTTTTAAAGTGTTATTCCACACTTAGGATTAGAAAACATTTTAGAAAAAACTGGTAGTAGAACGCATGGTTTAGCGATCAGAGCGCTTGGACGGTATCCTAGAGGCGCGGGTTCGAATCCCGCTGCGTTCAAATTTTTATACGTTTTTTCTAAAATGTTTTCTAATCCTAAGTGTGGAATAACACTTTTAAAATAGTAAATATTGAAATAAAATAGCAATCTCTCTTGTTAAACGATTATTTCTTAATAATCTTTAAGTAGTAGAAATTTGTAAAAATCTCTCTACAGAGATGCTAACAACATAAATAATTTGTAACAAAACGTATAAGAATTTCGACACAGCTGGTAGTAGAACGCATGGCTTAGCGGTCAGAGCGCTTGGACGGTATCTAAGAGGCGCGGGTTCGAATCCCGCTGCGCTCAAATTTTTATACGTTTTTTCTAAAATGTTGAATATTTTTTCTTGAAATATACCATATTGACTCATATCTTTTATTAATTAAGAATAAACATTTTTGTTTTTATACAGTAAACGCTAATTATATTTTAAAATTGTATGTTTACAGTCGTAATTATTTCGCAATGATTAGGTCATTATTTACATAGATAATTAGAATTGAATATCTTTTTACTTAGATACATTAAGTAATATTGTCGTAATTATAATTTAAATGTTAAAAGGTTAACGTGAAGTTAAGTTCCGCCACTTACCACTGTATACTTTGAATTCAGGCGGAAATTAAAAAACCCAGTGCTTTTTCAAAAAGTTTGAAACAGATGTGGATGTTTTTATTATACAAGATGATTTTAATGTTATTTTTTTTAAATAATTCAACGTATTTCACATTAAAATAAACAGAATATAAACTATCAGTATATTGTCCATAAAATCAACAACCCAACAAAACAGACATAATTTCTTAATAATATTGTTATTGAGAAAGACCACCCGCAACATGAGCATCGGTTTCGTATTTAAGTACTCACTTTACTAGAAGTGTTATGTTTTCAGTTAAAAGCAGTCAGCATCATGATGTCATGATTTTTGCGATAAGACTTAATATTCACTTTCTGACTGACTGGGACTGTTTCTAAAGGGCATAGGTTCGAGTACCGCAGCGTTCAAGTTCTTTTAAGAAAATTACGATTTCTAAAACTGTTTTCTTATCGTGTAGTGAAGTGTAGGAATAACACTATAATAATATTAAAATATTTAACTTCAGTGTTATTAGTGTTTAAAACTAAATATATACAAGTTCTCTAAGCAATGGATGTTATAACATATTATTGTTATAACTTTATACTTACATTAGTTGCCTGAGCACATAGGTATAAAATTATAATAATTAATTTTACTTTAAATATGGACAATTACAAATGAACTTTCAACAAAAATTTTTAACTAAATAATTTCAGTAGTTAGCAATTACCTGAAAAATGATTTTTTATAGAAAGACAAATTTTATTTTACTTCTGTCGGGTTGTCAGGGAAAACTAAACAGAGCGCTCGCTTTGTTTAATTAAAGTAAATTTGAAACATAATCATTGCCCAGAGTGGAAATCGAACCTACAATCAATCGCGTTTTTAATATATATACTATATCCACTATATCCACTTTTGGAAATCGTTGAGGAAACCCATTACGGATACCCACTAAAACCACACAGTGCTCCTCCTCGACTGTCACTAACTGGTCTATGGTAACCCTAACCTTTTGTGAGCCCGGTGGCGGGAACCTGCAAGGCACGTAGTAGAGTCAAAGGTGGTAGGTCACCCCTCGACATCGATCGAATCACTCCATTGTATAGCCGACGCCTAGACGCGATCAGCTCATTAACGTTGGGCAAAAGACGAATCAAAGCCGCCGCAGTCTTCAAAAGCTTCGGGGCCAAGAAGACAAAATGTTCCCGAAGTTCCACCGACTGTCTAAGAGAAGTCCGACGTATTTCATGATCCTCTTAACATCAATCCTCACACCGCTGACTACGATGTAGACGTCTAGTGGTACAGCCCATCTCGGAGCTTGAAAGTATATTGCCTGAGACATGTCAACGGTAACCTTCAGGCCCAGCCGTCGAATCCGCCCAACGACTTGGTTCACCTCCACTGTTCTACTCACTTACGTCCACGATGAACCCACTCAGCCTTTGCACGCACATGTTGGTAGTGCCTTGATTGAGAACAGACAAGCCGGAGGCAACCCACATCGAGAACGTTGTCGTCATTGCTGAGCTCCACACGCTCGATTTTGTATCGTTCATTTTGTCGTTTCATCCTGGAGACTATGCTTTTAGCACAGGCGGCACTCCCCACATTGAGCCAAGATGACCACTAACTTAAGTACTGATGACTTTGTCAAAGTAAGCTACTAACCAACAATTTTGTCTTACTTATTAGCTTTATGACATTTACTAAGATAAGTTTGCCTCTTTAGTGTCATAGTTTGTTTTGCTTATATTTAAATTATAACAACATCTCACGTTTTGCAATAGTTTACTTCATGAGGGCTTTACACATAGCTGAATACATCCTGTTATATACGTAAGAGTACCTTATTATTCATGCTTGTTTGATTTTGGCCGTAAAGAATAATTTCATTTGTTTATACAATAATCTTACTAACTATTAATTAATTAATTAATTAAGATTTACCAGAAATAACCAGGAGAAAGTCGTACTTCACTACTGATACTTATTTTGTTGCCTTAACTAAATCCAATCGTTAAATTATTCCCATTAAAACAGCCTGATAAAGCTGTATGTCACAATAGCTAACCTTTGTGTAGCTTACAATCAAAAACATAAACAATTTCATGAAATAAGATTCACTTGTCTTTATTTAGATTCTGTGTAGGTGTGATTTGTTAACTGTGAGATCATCCATTATTTCTTATTAAGTACATACAGTATACTGCTGTTATGCAATTTTATTATTTCAACTAAATATAAATGAATCATTAAAAGATAAAAAAAATCCATATATTGTAGCCAGTTGTCACGTGCTTTCTTTTATTTTTAAAGTCCAGATGGCAAATATAGTCACCATAACGTAAATTTAAGAGAAGCAGTTAAACAAAGAGAACTGTATACAGTACCGCACAAAGTTAAACTCGCTTGTTGTCAATACCACTAGTATTTCTATAGGTTATTTTATAAACTCACGTCGCCCACCGTGCAGAGTACACGAACGTGACGCACAAATGGTAAAACAGACGATGGCTTTAATTACCGAGCGACCACTAAGGCGTGACGAATTGCTCGCTATTGTCGTGTCACTGTGAATAGCAATCGTATACTGCATGAAAACAAAAAGAACTATACTTGAAACTTGTTATATTTATTTTATTTTTAAGAAGTATTCATATGACGAAATGTTTGGCTACTTAATAGTTTATTTGCCATTCCGTTGATACTGTATCTCGATTTTACGTAATTTTACATCGCCAAATGACATTGAACCCAATAATTTTGGCTAACTAAACTAAGAAAATCTTATATTATAAATATTTATGCTCGGTGGCTTATATACCTAGAATTTGTGCTTAGTCAAGTATAAGCTAACTCCACCAAATATCATTTACGTTATATGGTATATTTCAATATATGTAATGTATAAGAAGCAAAAAAAACATTTCGTGTTGCATTCTCTTTGACTACCCCGCTAGAAAAAGAGCTTGAAGCAAAAAAGAAAATAACAAAATGTAATATTTTACACTGTACAGTAATGTAAAGGACTACTTAACACTTTGCGTATTACGCTATGATTCATTTTTTCAAATCTTAAACTCGGAAGGTATGAAATCATCAACAGAAATATACAAAAATGCTCGTTGGATCAAGATTTGTATGACTCTCATGTTATTTATTAATTAAAAAAATATAAATATTCATTTATTTCTTAATTAATTTCTTAATTTCAATTTAAGTCCAATTTCAAATTATGTAACGTCATTGAGCATTTTTTTTAAAACGGAATAACGATACGATAAAGGTGTATTTATACACTTGCAAATATTTAGTCATAACTAGAATCATTTAAAAAATTGTCAACTTAAAATGTTATCACTAAAAATATTTAAATAGGTAGTACTTTCATAATTGCATAATTCATAATGTATCATGCCAATTTAAATAATCACTGCTAATATTATGTAAACCGTGCACGTACCTTAACTAACAAGCGATTAATGCCAAAGAGTGTCACGTTTTCTACTTCTGATTCACCGATAGTGTTGACTCAATCACATTCTCGCTCAGACGTGACTCATCTGGAACTAAGAGGCTTTATGTATATGATTATCTTGGACAGGTGAGAGTTAAAAAAATCATAGTAATTATACAGTATTGCATTATTAAATGCAGCAAATTTTATATAGTGTTCAATAGTATAGGAATTTATATAGTAGTTATATTTCTTTGATATATAGGGTCATTTGTTTGAAAACTTCTTAGAAAAAAATTGCTACGTTCTCTTTCAACTATTTGAAAAAGATATTATTTATGAAAAATGCACTTCACTAGTAAATTATTTAATAAAAAAAATTAGCGATCTTAGTATGAAGGCAAGCTACGCAGTAGAAATTCCAAGTTCATTATGAATTGGCAATAACCGCTAAAGAAAAAATCTATACCAAAACTGTGTCAAATTGATTTTCTAAGGTATACAATAACTGGATTGGTTTCATAATGTTGTGATATTTTTTACTTACATTGAGACATTTTTGCGTCCTAATTTTAAGTATCTAATATGCGTCCATAGTAATTGTCAGGTCTCTGAGATTTATTCAAAAAACTTTCGCCTCCATGAACCATATTATGATTCATTTTTATTGGTAAAAAACATACCAAGAGTCTGATTGTATTCATATGTTTGAAATCGATAACCTATACATGTTTGAGTTAATCATTCGAATTCTATGAGATAGAGAATTAATTTTAGTAAATTGTACAGTTATTATTTGATTTATTTTTTATGCTATTAAGATATAAAACCGCCCACAATCTTTTATTTTTTATTCAAAATTATAAGAGCCTTCTCTGATTGTATGTATATAAGATTAGAAACTATAAAGATTAAGGTGTGTTGACAGAAACACAATGAATATTTCGCTAAAAGCATTACTATTAGAAGATTTAAATTAAGTTATTACCCCAATTAATAGAATCCTGTCAGTCATTACTACTGTAAATAAAATACTATAAACTTTTGATGACTGAACGTTTTAATAAACGATTTAATTAAATTGGCCAGATTACAAAAGATTGAAAAGGTAATGAATTTTAGGTTTATAGCGTTATAAAAGACAAAGATCGTATAATATTAAAATTGATACTAACAAAATACAGTGTGGAATATATAAAAATATGTCTGAACTATTATTTTTTACGTCGCTACACCTACCATATTATTGAGCTAAAAATATTAAAAAAGACTTCATTTTACAGTCAATTAATCTTGTTACTAAAATGCACCTTGGAAAGTGTATGAACATATAATTTCTGTTTGAAAAATTTTACGGCTTCGAGACTTATTGCTACTAATCATAATTTAAAGCCAATGTCACTTTAAACTTTAGGGGTTTTAAGTAATGTGCTAAGTTTAAAAGGATCTTTCTGATATGGACCTGTCTGATAGCATATTATACACTACACTATTTTTTACATACGACTTTGCCTTAGTAAACTTAAGATGAGGTAAAAAAGAAGCATAAAATATGCGTTAAAAACAATATTAACAAGATATAAAAAATATATTTTAATTTGTTTTTTTAGCGATTTCTATAATATTTTTGAAACATAATAATCAGCTTCTTTTTTTATGAATATTCATTCGTTGCATAATCGTATCCACTGAAATTATGTGAGCATTTGTGAAATTAACCAATGTGCAGTCAGTGGAAGAGATAAGAGATTCAATTGTGAATATCGTTACTAAATTTTCAATTAATTCCAAAGTCTTTATTTTACTATTTATAAAGTGTTAATCCATACTTTAAAAATATTTTTTAATTTTGTTTTCTTAAATCTTTATTTTGTATTTTGTATATATATATATATATATATATATATATATATATATATATATATATATATATATATATATCTTGATTTGCGTAACTATGGTCTAGTGTATCAAGTAGGCTATTACAAGCACTTTAGAATCATCAATTAATACAAAAGTCTCTGTATTGTCAGTCCCATTAGAAGCTACCACCAGCTCGGAAGGCAGGTTAGCTGAGAAGATTTTATTAATGAGCGCTCTTGTTGTCGGTTCAATGTTCACTCAATGATTATGTTCAAATAATCCTCTCTAGAAGGATAATTAAACATATCTAAAAGGAGAACTACTTTGTTTTTTTACTTTGACTAAATTTCAGATATAAGTAATATTTGCTAGCCGTAGTTATTCTATAATATCTTAAAGTTAAAAAGCGTAATCCCGTATATTAGACATCATCGGTTGCTCTTACGAGTATTATAACAAAAATGGAAATAAACTTTTCAAATTAGAGTGAATATAAATTATAAATTTATTTCTTATATACCTTAAAACAACACAACTTAATGAAAAAAAAACAACTCTTCATCGTAGGCGTTTCCTCTTTTATTAAAGTCAATGCTTAAGCACTTAACATTGTCGTGTTAAATTAGTTAATTGTCGGTGCATCGCTCCCGTCTCTTAGGAGGATATGATTCAGGCCGTTTGAATTGTAGACACCCACACAGCAAATGTTCCGAGGAATAAATTCGGAATACGCATATAAGGTTGATAATAAGTAATAAAGATCGTATATCGTATACTTTTATGTCTCACATCTCGTGATATTAAATTTAAAAGATTTAAACATTTTTTGAATGACGTAACGTAGGATTTATAATATTCTTTTTCCGTATTTTTGTAAATATAAGCCTAATAAAAAGGTTTATTTAAAACTGAAAGACAAAACAGTTTTATATTATAATACAGTTTATGATTAAGAACAGAAAAAGGAATAATATATAAAGACGTTTTTTGCCACTCCTGTAATAACTAGTATTTAGTTATTTATACATTTTTGATATTTTTAACGTTATTTTCAAACCCTGCATTAATTGGAAACCGATTAAACTCTAACTCTATTAAGCTCTAACCAATTAAGCTTTACATTCTTATTAAGCGAAGTTCAAATTCTAATACGCTTTACCCAAATACAATTTATTTTTTATTATTAACATTTGTCACTTTCCAAGAATATTTTGCCTATCCTCAATATATAAAGACTTATTTAAATTCTAAAGGCAATTAATATTACGATTTCCAATTTCCTTTTAATTATAAGAATGGGTTTGTAATACAATTTTTCCTTATTATTGACGTAATCTACGACCGAAAAAAACAAATTTAAACAATTAAGGTTATTTTCTTGTTATATATTTATATAGTTGGAAATACACTACTGTACATCCTGCACTTTACTTTGCTCTATAAATAGTTGTATTCGCTTTTGGAGAGAGTACTGCACTCAGCGATAATATATTATTTAAGGATAACATATATTCTAAACAAGATGTGCTTCTTTTAACTTACAGATTTAGTTCTAACTACTAACTTAGCAGCAGACTTTTACATCATTGAAAAAATTCATAGCAAAATCATTGAATATTGTTTGATAAAAAACTGCTTTAGCCATATTATATTATCACGTTTCTTAGATTGATTTATAGAAGGAAAATAGTTATAAGGAAAAACATAGGAAGCTATGTATCATTTTAAATATATTTTCTCTAGATATATTAGTAAAAGAACAAGTAACTACTATTCGTTACATAGTAAAGGAAAACTTTGTCTTCGGAAACGTAAAAAGAATTATTTCTGTTCCGGTATCTAAGTTTAGCCCAAATATTGGCTTTTATTACGGAAATCCCTACAATCATTAACTTGTAAGTACTCTCAAGTGGCCCTTAAAGTTGCTTATTAAAGAAATTTGTATCATTAAGTTGTTTATATGAAAGAGAATTGATCTTGTATAAAAGCTTTCACAAGCTTCTTGGTTAGATATTTGTTAAAAAAACTATATTTTTGGACGTATTTATAAAGTAATCGTTTATTTCCACATTAAGTATATATCGTCAAAATTTCATATTACTGACGAGGTAGTTACATTACATCCTTATCTCCAAAAAAATGTCATAGATATTCCTTTATTTCCGTCTTACTCATGTAATCGGAGCTGAGTCTAACGTCCCATATTAAAACTGGGTCCTGGGTAAAGCGGTTTCCTTTTGTAATGGCGAAACAATGAATTTTAAAACAATAAATATCTTTTGTTGAATGTTACAATACATTCTTACAATACGAAATACTTTGTTCGAGATTCGATGCCTCCGAGACTTTTGAACTTATAAACAATTCATTAAATTGAATATATTATTAATAATATTATTCCTACGTAGTCCTAAAAGTTATCTTTTAATACTAAGTGCTCTTACCTGCTGCGTGTCAGAAAACAGTTAAATTATCTTTTTTTTATTTTGAAACATCTTTCCAGATTGTGCAAGAAAAACTCAATTTAGGTAAAACGAGATGTTGGGTGAAAGAACCCAATACGTTTATTATTTAAGCAGCTGTAAAAATTTACTTTACTTAGCTTACACATGTGTTTATCGCGAGGATATCCGTTAGGGATACTGGGGACTCAAGAGGAGTTATGTAGGAATCCCAGCCGGCATACACCATCCTTCTACCCACTAAAACTCTCTCACCTATTGCGGGGCTACAAGAATCCTAATCTTCCGTTGACTCAGCGGCGGGAACCTACAGGTAGTGGGTACCTTGGAGAGCCTTCTTTTAATATCTGTCCGGGCCAGGAGACTAGGCAATCAGCTTCCCTAAGCTGAGACCTCCATAACCTTACACATTCCCGGAGTGTAACTTGAATCAATAGCATATTCTACAGCGATATTGTATTATTATGTTAAACGAGTCGGACTAAACTCTAATAAATTATCGAAAATACGTAATTAATATTATTATGTAACTTATCGTTTTATGTCAAAATACCATTTCTTTTATGAAGAAAAAGTTGTTTTCTTGTCGACTAGTCAATCCCATTTCTTCCCCTTTTTCAATATTATTTTTATAAATTAACTGAACTGAAATATTATTTTTTATTATTGAAGTAAGTTCTCTTGTAAGATCTCAAATTTAACCTTGCAAGTATCAACTTTAAGTGCTCTAATTATTCTTGCTTACTTGTAGTGCTAATTACATGCCGTTTTTCACTTTTTAGTGTACAAAGAGCCTTTTGTAAAAAACCAGACTTTACAATTGCAAAGGAAATTTAAATTATTTATTTAAGCTAAAGTTCATAGACAATATAGTTGTCTCTTACTAAATGTTTTGAAGATGAAGTAGAAATATTTAGAACGTATAAAAATTTGAAATATGAAATTTTCTTAATATTAAAATCTAAGAAGCTAAAACGCTTTTGTTCGGAAACGCCTACATGCGTGATAACTAATGGCTTTAACTATCACTGAATGGAATATAATATTTTTGTTCTGGGTATAAAATAATTTACTCTATTAGTGGAAAATTAAAATGCATATTTTTATAAGACATTCACAATATTTATAGAAAAAAAACTGAATAGTTTAAGAAAGCTTAACATTTTACCAAATTTCAAAAAATAAATCTTGTTTCACAAGATCTCAGACCAACTATTACAAATAATAAACGTAGCAAAATTCTACACACAGTACATTTAATATACAATCGAAACTTGAATATGGTTTGATATCAGCATAGTAATAGTTGTTTTCCTTTATACGAAAATGTTTCGTTCATTTACTTGTATCAGCCAGTACATTGAAACCAAATGGTATTTAATTCGAATATATTAAGATTTCTTTCAATTTCAACTTCGTATTATTTTGTAGATATTATCGAATATTATTTAAAATGAGTTTGACTAGACTTGTAGTACTTTAAGATTAAAAATTAGTGAAAATATATAAATTATATGTATTTTTATCAAAGCTTTATTACATGCTTTTTAATCAAAGCAAATGATTCATATTATAAAATTTGGCAGAATGGTTTAATTGCAGCTAAAACATGTTTATTTAACGCGCATATTGAATACCATTAAGCCCCTTTCACATCTAAGAGCAAGTCTTAACAAAAAACGAATCATATTGTTGCCGATTCTTTGTATTTTAAGCTTTGCAATACTGTAAGCCTGTTCTGATGCATGGATTGGGGTCATGTAGGGTTTTTTTGACCTTTGTCACTAAATCTGCAAATGTATGAATTTTAAATAAAGTATATGACTATTTCTACTTCTCGCTTCGCTTGTTTCTTTTTAATAAAATATACGGTATAATAATATTAATAGACAGAAAAATACTATTGTAATTATAATTTAAATGTTTATATATAATAAGTTGCTTATATTTATTAAAAAAGTAGCTATAAAATAATTAATTTT
This sequence comes from Dryadula phaetusa, assembly GCA_032432895.1. NCBI lineage: Eukaryota > Metazoa > Arthropoda > Insecta > Lepidoptera > Nymphalidae > Dryadula > Dryadula phaetusa. The sequence continues at coordinate 4,462,402 of JAOYRS010000016.1, read as the reverse complement.
TTGATTTAACTTAGTGAAATAATAAAATAATTCTAAACAGTAAAAAATATATATGGTATTTTCTAAACATTTAAAAGAGGTTCTTGTTTTAATTAATTAAATAAGTCGCTATAAAAACTTTAAGATGTACTAGTTGTTCCTAAGGCAACCAAAACTTCTCAAGTCTAGAATATTCCTAACAGTGCCCCAGTTGATAATAGAAGTTAAGTTTCCTTAGCTCGGGACAAAAGCAAACATGCACCTTAATAATATTCCTTCTCCATTATGCGAAGTACATGTGCGTGCATGCTTACAAAATTTAAACATAATAATAATAATAGTTTATAGCCTTTACAGTATATTCGGGTTACGCCGAAAACTAACGCGAAAATATCATCTCTTGGTAAGACAAAGCGCGGCGTTGAGGTCCATCACTCAACACGCAATATCTCAAATTTAGCGACGTAGTAGCGTAGTGTCTATGTATTTTCTGTCTACCCTGCCTATGCGGGATAAAAGCGTGAAGCTAAACAAAACATTTACTTATGATATTATAATAATTAAAAAACTATCAATATTCTTAAATAAAATAAGAAATAATATTGAAGCCGGTCCTGGCGCAGTGGGACAACGTATTACTGTAAACGTGATCGATCATGGGTTCAAAACCCACTCGGGGAATGATTATATTTAAATTATTTTCATTTGTCTGGTATGACAAAGCGCGGCATTCGGTTCTTCCACTCTTGTTTCGTGCTTTCAAGGTACTTTCTGTCTACCCTGCTATGTGGGATAAAAGCGTTAAAGTAAAAAAGAAATATCAATTTTTAATTTTAAAATAATATTACAATAATATAAATTCATCTATTGATGTCTTTCAATGATCCACTCAGGCGTTAGATTGTTAGATAGGTTGTCGACGGTCTATTATATAATCTAACGCAATGAGTTTCAATTCATGTAACCTTATTATACTGTGGGCATTGACACTGGTATTGTGTAGGCTGCTCGATGAAGCAAACCAAGGAGCGGCAGGACTGCGTCGTTATGAACACGAAATCACTATCTGAGTTACAAAAGCGTATGTTTAAAAAAGTTCGTGCGTATATAAAGAGTTTCAAATTATTTTGAAGAGTAAAAACATATCTTTACTAATATTATAAAGATTAAACATTTGTATGTTTTTTTTATTTGTATTTGCAAAAGTATTGGACCGATACAAAAATTCTTTCACTATTAAAAGCTACATCTTCACTGAGTTACGTAATCTAAATATATTATACTTTCAAAAAAAATAGATATCCCTAATAAAAATGCAATAATGTATAATAATAATCAAGGTGTGAAAAAGTAGCTATAAAAATCTATCATTGCATGCACTGCAAGAACTACTAGTAATAATAGAACAAAAAAAAATTCTGCAGTGTTATAACACGATCTATAGATCGTATCAATATCTACAAAAAAGTTTGCGATACCATATGTCTGCTGTAGTTATGCAACTATAACTACTTTTGTACATTTTAAATGTCGAAAAAAAAGGCTAGAAGAATCAAATCATATTATTCATATCTCTGTATTAATCCTTACCTCTTCAAACAATATTTTAAAAAAACGATCATTTCAATACCGGTAAAATGCTTTTTAAGTTATTAAAATCGGACATTCCATTCAAAAGATATAATGAATTTAAAAATGTCAATCAAAAGAAAATAATTAATGTAGGATTAAAAAAATACGGCTTATGTGGTCCCGCGCAGCGTATTGGGTGACTGCGCGGTGAGGGGAAAAGGGCTCCTTACGTAGTGGACAAGATCGCGATTGAATGTTTTGAGTTTAATTTTCATTTCAGTTAAAAAGCTATCTTCTATATTCTATTTACATTTTCTTACATATTTTATTTATATTTATTATTCATAGGTATTTATATTTAAAGCAGTTATTATCAAAAGTTATTTTTAGAACTACCTTTCCTAACCTATGCCATTGCTTATTATTTTCTGTGATTTAAGTTTCATCTATACTTAGTTCTCAAAAGATTCCATTCATACCTCTGTAATAATCCTTAATCCTTATCCTAGTAAATATAAAATTATTATTTACTTATTATTATTGGAAATTTTATTTAAAAGATGTGACGAATTTAAAAATGTCAACCTAAGTAAATAATGAGGTGTGGGGAGAAAGGGCATCGATATCTGTGAATTAGGTCCCTACGTAGTGGATGCAACTTAAATTGAATGTTTAGAATTTAGAGTTAAAAAGTTATTTTCTAAGCTACTCATATATTATATTATTTTATTGATATTTTCTCTCACTTCATAGCGGGCTAAGCAGCGAGCGGGTCGCTGTTAACATATAGTCGTAGTCCAATAAGATTACTATAGGTACTCATATATACTCATATACTACGAAATTTATATATATATATATATATATATATATATATATATATAGTATCATCTTTTTTGCTAAGATTCATTGTATAAACTAAAAAAACGTATAAATTTTGAAAAAAACGTATAAATTTTTTACCGCAACGGTATTTGAACCCGCGGCGCTTGGATACCGTCCGAGAGCTCTGACTGCTAACCCATGCGTTTTACTACCAGCTGCATCGAAATTCTTATACGTTTGTTACCATTTATTTATGTTGTTAGCATCTCTATAGAGAGATTTTTACAAATTTCTACTACTAAAGATTATTAGAAATAATCGTTTAACAAGAGAGATTGAAATTTTATTTTAATCTTAACTATTTTAAAGAGTGTTATTCCACACTTAGGATTAGAAAATATTTTTGACAATTTACTATTAGATATTTTGATAATACCTACATCTATATATTTATTTGAACCATAATGAAGGATAGAGGGACTTATTTTTATGGAAAAAAACCAGTTTAATAACGAAATGAAATATACTTAATATATACAATAGGTGTAGCGAGTAATTTATGATGTAATAAACTCAAATTTACCATTCATAGATATTGCGTGTAAAGCTTTCATTTGTAACTCTTGAAATTATTTTTGGTAATAATGACACATTAAAATAATATAATGATGGTAATCAAGCTATATATAACATAAGTATAATATTAAATATTATTTATTAATATTAAAAGACCGGTCGTGGCGCAGTAAGACAGCGTCTGACTGTAAATGTGATCGGTTGTGGGTTCGTTCTCCACTAGGGGAAGAAAGAGCGCCGTTGAATTCCAATACTCAACACGCAATGTCTCGAATTTGGTCGAAAGAGGAGTGTGGTGTGGCGAAGTACGTTCTTTCTGTCTACCTGCTATGCGGGGTTAAAGGCAGAAGTAAAATCTTCCAGTGCATATAAAGAACCTAGAGTTAAGACACTCCAATTGAGTTTAAGAACCAAAATAATTTTCTGATATATTTAAAAATGTGTAAATTATAAAATCTTCCGAGTGTAAACCCCACCTCAATCGAGTCCTGTCAGATGTCGTCCCTCAGCGCTATGACCTTATTTTTAATATATAATACAGATTTAATTATTAATCATAATATTTAAGATTTTTGCTTTATTATATACATATAAAAAGAATAGCGTCATTGTAACTACCGACATCTCTTCTAGTGGTTCAAATTATTATTCAAAATTTCGAATCACACACTTGCTTATTTATTGCAAAGCTTTTTGAAGGATAAGAAATACAGGAAACTTTGCCCATGTACAGGCATCCTGCCAAATCTTGGATCATTTCCTATCAGCGTAGCATATAAAGAGGATATTTGGTCTAATCCAAATTTCAATGCATTATTAGTCAGAAAGGAACTGGACAGTTAAAAGCAATGAGCATGTGATTAAGAATTACAAAGAGCTACGTACTGTTTATACTTATGTGTACTCGTAGAATTTGATTCTAACGTACGTCTATTTTTTACGAACTTCTAGTCAGTATTTGTTGTATACGCTGAAATAATATTATAGATACTTAGAAAATATATATTTCAGAATTCCTCTTTATTCTGTTTTATACCTAATATGGATGTATTAATAATTAATTATACTTTCGTACGATTTAATTGAAATGCACTACTAAAATTAACCATTTAGTTTCCCAAACCATCTATTTTAGAAAATTTTATACATACTTAAGTTATGTAAAAAATAAAGTGATGTTATATTTTTTTAAATATGTAAAACAAAAAGTAATGCTATATTATGATCTTGTTAAATAGCCGTTCCGTGTTGAGTATCATCTTGATCCTAATTGTGGAGGTTAGAACAAATTGCCCTGGTAACCTCAGATGATGTAACCGGCAGATGCGATCGTATAAAGTAATTTATGTAAAATATTACAGAACCCTTCGTAGCTTAAATTGATGTTTTAGATCCCTAAGGTTATTAAATGACTAGCTGCCGGTCTTAAGATTTCCTAACGAATTTTCAACTCAAAAAAAAATTATTACATTTTATGAATACAGTTATAAAAATAAATAACATAATCTTTTTGTTTGTTACAGATATTCAAAATGGCCGATTCAAATATCTTTAACTATACAGAAGATATAAGTTCCAATGTTCAACAAAGCGAACTTTCCAAGTAAGTACAAACTGAACATTTAAGCTGAGATTTGATATAATTTAACCAAATTTGTGTTCCTTTTACTTTGTACACATAGTAACTGATGGGTAAACATAAATAACAACGATCAAAGTTGTTCAAAATATATTATATCTAATGGTGTCCTGCTTACTTAAGTGTCAAGCCATATTTATATGCTTTTATTAGTTTTGCCTTTATATGACCGACCGATTAGTTTTACCTATATATGACCTATATATTTATCTATTCTTGTCAGGATGACGAGAAAATATTGATTTTTCTGATGATTTTTCTTATTTACAATACTACATTGAATATTCAAATTAATTTTCCATTACATATGTACCTCCTAAAATGAACAAGCTTTTTGATTTCTTTAAATTCCACTGACAAATATTGTCAATTGAATTCAGAACTTTTGATCCTTTATTGTTTCATGTCCGCTTATTCCTTACAAATCTTTACAACTCCGGTGTATTGCGGCTGATATAAAAAATATGTACAAAAGGCATCCGGCCTTTAGACAACGTTTTAAGAAATTTCTCATTTTCTTTTTTATTTCTTTCATAATTCAATGAGTGCGGGCGATTAACCGACAGTCTTTTCTAATTTACAATAATATTTTTTAACCTATTACTAGTATTCATTTACAGTATGAGGCCTCGGTGACGCAACGGGTGAACATCTGACTGTAAACGCGATTATAAGTGGGTTCGATTCCCACTCAGGGAAATGACTGCGCTCTTTGAAAACAACGCGCGATGTTGATATCATTTCTCTACCCAAATCGATTTTGGGCAGAAAACAGTCAGCAGAGTGTGTTGCCACTAGATTGTCCCTGATTTCCTTTTAGTATATCATGAAAGATCACTCTATATATATTTTCCTTTCAATCGAAATAATTGCAATTTCATCTACAGCAGCCAAATACAACAAAACATATACAAAAAGGCCATCATAGTTACGATACCACAACTAGGATATCGATAGAGATTTACACATACATAGCGTACAAACATTATATATAGGGATGTTTTGAGACAAAAAAAATCAACAGATGTTTAAAAATTCTATACATTGAATAGCAAAATATAAAGGTATATTTTTTATGAAAGTAAAAGCTTGCTTTGTGATTAATAGGCCTTTTATGGACGTAAGTTTGAAAGGTACGTGATGAAACGCAATAATACTCGAAATTCTTTACATTCTTTATTTTAATATAAATGCAAATTTAATGGAGATTTTTAATGAAGTATTATATTACTGTGCATAAAATACGCCTTATTATTTAAACACAATACATCCTGTTTAAGTTTTATTTTAATCTCTTATTTTATATAAAACTAGCTGTGCTCGCTGTTTCGTTTGCGTGGAATTTAACATCTGTTTACTTTATAATTCTAGAATAAAAGTAGCGGAAATTACTACTTCTATATCGGCTATCCATTAGTGAAGGTTCCACCAAAATCGGTTCAGGCGATCCAAAGATAGACTGAACAAACAGACAAAAAATATAAAAAGTATTATTTTATTTTTAATTTTTATATGAAGTGTATATACATGCATACATAGGCATTTAGGCAAAACGATTTTTTTAATATTATACAGACACTCTTAAATTTTATTATAAAATACAGCGGCAAACTTGTCTCATTTTTCACTTGCGCATATCGTGTTCATTTAAATTTAAATTAAAAAAGTACTTTTTGTTTCATAACAGTTGTACTGCTTCTCTCTTGGCTTCTATTTCATTTTTCTTAAATTTATAATTTCGTTCCAAAATCTCGTCTAGCCAAAACGAATAAGATATGGACTTACATTTGTTGTTATAATAAACTTTGCATAACAATGTCGGTTATCTTATCGTTTCGCAGACTAAGCCATTAGTCGCTAACTCGCTACAATAATTCCATCCTCTTCAACCCTCATATCTGCTCTGGTATACAAAACGTGTAACAATATTTTCTGTTATCTTATTATATTTGGCAGTTATTTCAAAGTTTAACTTGGCAACATTCAACACGTCATATGAAAAACACAGAAAATACTTTCTTAGGAAAATGTATGTAGGTACTAATAATACTGATATATTATAACTCATAGTGGAAAAAGTACAGTGAGCATAAAGAAGTATTTTATTAATACTATATCGTTCTGTTCTTTCAAATAAAACAACTATATAAATAATTGAAGTGTCTGTTAATAATAATAACTGTTTTTACTAAATGATGAATGAACATGTTATATAATTTTTGTCAGATTGTTTGTTCCCACTAATCTCTGGAACAACTGGACTGATTTTGATGGGAGTTTCACTAAGATAGAAGATTTAATTAGAAATAAGATTACTTTCGAATTCTAAAAGAAATGTCAATTTCCAAGGAAACGAATTCACGGGCACCACTGGCTTATTACAAAAGTGATCTTTGGACAAAAAAGTGGAAAAAGGAATTTAGCTTTCACAATTGAAAACATGTTAAAAAAGCACGATATAGTTTTGTAAATATCATTATTCTTCTTCGTAAATATTATTATTACATAATCAGTTTCAGTTATAAACAATAAATATAAAAAAGGAAACACAACATAGATTTTTTATGATACAAAATGTTATGGTTATTATATTTCCTTTATGTGCATGGGGTTCACGATGGCCTTATAAGCCTGTAGATAAAAAAGGTTGGTAAAAGCTGCATTATGCCAGCTATCTAATATATTAACTTCACCACGAAAACTCTCCTAAAACATAAGAAGTGTTTTAATAAGCTTATATTGTTCAATAAAACAGTATTTTATAGATAATTATAAAAAAGAAAAAAATCTATAATATTTTTTATTACACGTGCCTATAAAACATTGATGTTTAAGGACGATGTATACCGAATCGTTACGTTCTTTCTAACTGCACACACGAGTGTAGTGTGTTTAATTAATTAAAAACGATGTTCACAGCGTAAAGAGATAAAATTTACTTATTTGTTACATATGTATGTATATTAGATTATGAAATTTTTTATGGATTGATACATTTTTGACCATTTTGTCATAGTAAGACACGAACTGACTGTAAACGACCTGGGTTACCTCGTTCGGGAGAATGACATTTAAATTATATTGCTATGCGAGAAAAAGCATGAAACTATTCTTTTATATTTTTTAATTTCTTTTGTATTTTTTAACTGTTCCAGATTTTCGCCGACACTGCTGACATTCGCTGCTGTTGTTACTGGAATTATTATGGTTGTAGGCCTTTTCGGTAATCTTTTGACTGTGGTAGCTCTCTTAAAGTGTCCTAAAGTAAGAAACGTCGCGGCGGCATTTATAATCAGGTAAAATTTTATTTCATAAAATATAATAAGAGACAATCGATTGACGTATAAAACTCGTCGTCAATTGTCACTCATAAACAATTTATTCTAAAGATTATTTTGTTTTAAATATTAAAGATTATTTTAAAGATTATTTTAAATAGTACATGTTATTATTTTAAGTATTCTTTACATTGGCCTTGTAATTAGACATTTATGGTATTTTCCAACGGCATGAGCAGCATCGTATTTTTTTTAATATTGAACACTAATATATAATTAAGTTTCATTAATAATTTTAGTTAATACAATATTTTCACAAACAATAATGTATATTATGGATGTCATTAGATGTCATTAGGTCGTAGGAATTTCAAATTAGTTTAATAAAGTCTGTAGTCATGTAATTTTACACTATACATCATATATTAACAGTTTTATTTTACTTGATTTTAGCTGTTGGACCCTTTCATATTACATTATAATTTCATAGAATAAAACGAAGTTGCGTCTGTTGTCGGTGCTCCTTGATCGTTCAAACTACGTAACGGATTTTATCGCCATTTCAATTAATACACGTTGTGACATATGAATAAAATTAAACATAGAAGACAAAATATAATTTTAAAAAATCTTTGATATATATTTTAAAATAGATGTACACGGCAACAAAGCCGCGAGCGGGCCGCTCCTATATAATAAAAATGTAGAGAAGTGAATTCTGTACATGAAATATTTAGCAAAACTTTAAATTGGATATAAGAAAATGAAAAATATTTGTGATTTAAGTTAAAACACCAAAAAAAGAAATAGCTGTATAATCTTATATATATATATATATATATATATATATATATATATATATATATATATATATATATATATATATATATATATATATATAATCTTTTCCCTGAATATGATGGAATACACAACCAATTACAGCGTCCGGGGGGGTTTGCAGTCCGGGATTTCATCATATGTGGACGAGTAAAACCACAAATGGACCATGATGGCATATGTGGACTATGGTGTCATATGTGGATGGGTGAAATCACATGTGGACCATGTATCATATGTGGACAAGAAAAAATCACATGTGGACCATAATGTCACATGTGGATGAGTAAAATCATATGTGGACCATGATGCCATACGTGAATGTGTGAAATCATATGTGGACCATGGTGTCATATGTGGACGATAGAAATCACATGTGGGCCACGATGTCACATGTGGATGCGTGAAATCACATGTGGACCATAGTGTCACATGGTGACGATAAAAATCACATGTGGACCAGAATGTCATATGTGGATGAGTAAAAACATATGTGGATGATGATGGCATGTGTGGAAGGGTAAATTTATATGTGGACCCTTAAGTCATATGTGGATAAATGAAATTACATGTGAACCATGTTTTCATATGTTAACGATAAAAATCACATGTGGGCCTAGATGTCATATGTGGACGAGTAAAATCATATGTGGTCCATGATAGCATGTATTGAAGAGTGAAATCACATGTGGATCTAGACTACATATGTGGACGAGTAAAATCACATGTGGACCATGATGTCATATGTGGACGACAAAAATCACATGTGGACCAAGATGTTATACGTGGATGAGTAAAATCACATGTGGATCATGGTAGCATGTGCGGAATAGTGAAATCACATATGGACGATGATGTCATATGTGGACGAGTAAATCATATGTGGACTATAGTGGCATGTGTAGATTAGTGAATCAGATGTGGACCATGATGTCATGTGTGAATGATTAAAATCACATGTGAACCGTGGTGCCTCAAATCACATGTATATTATGATATCATAAGTGGATGTATGAAAATGAAATGTATGAGGCCGGTCGTGGCGCAGTATGACAGCGTCTGACTGTAAACGCGACCGGTTGTGGGTTCAATCCCCACTCGGAGAAGTGATAATATTTAAATTATTTTCACTTCCTCGCTCTGGTAAAGACAAAGTGCGGCGTTGAGTTCCACCACTCAACACGCAATGTCTCGACTTCGGTGGAAAGTGAAGTACGGAGTGTCTTGACACTAGGTATTTTCTGTCTACCCTGCTATGCGGGATAAAGCGTGAAGCTAAAAAACAAAATGTATGAAATCATATGAGATTATAAAGGAAGTGTATTTAAATATTGTATATATGAAGTCTTTTGGCAAAGTCTGTGATTTAAGCAAGAACACGTGCAGGTGAAAGATAGAAATAGCTATAGTATAGTGAGTTCACGAGGGTGAAGCCGCGAGCAGGCGTAGCGGCTTAAAGATAAACTTTACTTACTTTCTGGGCACGTTTGGTTGGACAAAATAAAGGTTAAGTCAATTTAAATTAATGCTCAATTTAAAGGCGCTCGAGAAGGAACACTAGAAGATTTTAGTTGGTATATAGTCGGCTTACATCTGCTGATCGAGTGTCCCACATAACCTGTTCGAGTCCCCATCAAATGTCCGTATTAGATTTTCCCATGCAAAAATGATGCTTAATTCTCTTTACCAACCATGGTATATATAATATAAATAATAAAATGACTTTGTGGAATACTAATTGTATAAACAAATATTTTTATAACTAACTTTCACTTTTATAGAAAGTACTAAGGTAGTAAGTGTTAGATGTATAACGTCACATTAAATGTCCATTAGTCAGCTAAGATGGCACCTTCATTGTGGGTTTTCCTTCCTATCTTTATACTGGAAAAAGATATTAAAATACGAAAGTGAATCTGTTTGAAATGTACTTATTTACGAATATAGTATGTAATAGGTGTACAAATAAGTTTCCGCGGTTTTTTATAAAAATTAGGAATTTATTGTGAAGGAACAGTACATTACGTTTTATTTAAAGTATTTTCCATCATTTGCCACTACTTTTCCCCATCTTTCTGGCAAAATTCGGATACCCCGTCGAAAAAACTCTTCATCTTTTGACGCTATCCACAAATCTACCCAATTTTTGGTGTCTTCATATGATGTGAAGCGCTGCTCAGACAGACCATGTGCCATCGACCGGAACAGGTGATAATCGGAAGGGGCTAAGTCTGGTGAATACGGCGGGTGGGGTAAAACTTCCCAGTTGAGTGTTTCCAAGTATGTTTTTACCGGCGCCGCAACATGTGGACGAGCATTACCGTGTAAAAGAATAATTTTGTCGTGTCTGGAGTAGTAATGGGCGCGTTTTTCCTTAAGTGCCTGACTCAATCTCATCAATTGTGTTCGGTAGAGAGCTCCAGTAATGGTTTCGCTTGGTTTCAGCAATTCATAATACACGACACCAAGCTGATCCCACCAAATACACAGCATAAGTTTTTTTCCATGAATATTCGGCTTAGCTGTCGATGTTGATGGTTCGCCGGGCTTAACCCATGACTTTCTCTTCTTTGGATTATCGTAGTGAATCCATTTTTCGTCACCAGTGACTATACGATGCAAAAAACTCTTTTTTTTATTCCTGGCAAGCAGCATTTCACTCATGCATAATCGGCGTTCAACGTCTCTCGGCTTTAGTTCATATGGAACCCAATTTCCTTGTTTTTGAATCATTCCTAACGATTTTAAACGATGTGAAATTGCTTGTTGAGTCACTTGTAATGTAAGTGCAAGTTCTTTTTGCGTTTGGGACGAATCTTCCTCCAATAGTACTTCTAATTCCATGTCTTCGTACACTTTCGGCCTTCCACTGCGTTCTTTGTCCTTCACGTAAAACTCACCTTTCTTAAACTTTTGAAACCATTCCTGACAACTTCTCTCACTTAAAGCAGCTTCACCATATGCTTCTAGAAGCAATCGATGCGCCTCAGCTGCAGATTTTTTCAAATTAAAGAAGTAAATCAAAAGTTCCCGCAAATGATGCTTATTGGGCACAAAACTTGACATTTTTGCACGAAAAAAATTACGTGATGCTAATAAGGAATCACTAGTACTTTAAGGTTATGGTGTTGCCGGATGACGAAACTTGGGATATTACGTTTTACATCTGACAATTTCTCCAAAACCTTCTGGTGGGGCCATCTTTTGACAAACCGCGGAAACTTATTTGTACACCTAATAATATAGTAAAATAACACTAAAATAGGCATTTTAGGAGTGCGGTTTTGAAAATAAGCATTCAAATTATACCAACATGAGATCCTCAAGTTACTCAAACTTTAAGTTTAAGAAAAATCTACCGCTATCATAAGTCAAAACTTATATATTTTTTGTTGTTCTTTTATTATATGAGTGTATAGAAGAAACAAAATTATACATAGTAAATTAATGAATTACGTAGTTACCGATATTATTAGTATAGTATTCTGTCTTACCTAGAGGATGCAGTGTAGGTCTGAATAAGTACTGCCTGGTAAAATTTTGAATGAAATATTTTGTTGCCGTTTGTCTGATGTGTTGAAAATATTTTAACTTTTCCTAAATAAATATACATTTTCTCTACAATGGTGGCACATTTTCACTTATTAAGAAGGAGCGTGTGGTCCCATGACTCTATGACGCTCATATATTATTCAAATTGAGTATTTTTAACATAAATGTAGGAAAAAATCCCTTTAAACAAGATATACACATTTATTTTTCACTACGTCTCACTTACTCGTATGCTGTAAGATCTGCAGTAAAACCTTAAACAGATACACTACGCCATATATGTTTTTTTTTATTTTAATTATGCACAATATATTAGATACTACAAAGGACAGATAGTTATGTTTTAACTTCACGCTTTTATCCTGCACAGCAGACAGCAGACAAGGAGTACCTAATATCAAGACACTCCGTACTCCGCTTTCCGCGGAATTAGAGACATAGCGTGTTGAGGGGTGGAACTCAACGCCGCGCTCTGTCTTGCCTGAGTGAGGAAATGAAAATAATTTAAACATGATTCCACCGAGTGGGATACGAATCTACAATCGTTTGCAGGCAGACGGTATCCCACTGCGCCATGACCGGCATGCAACATATTACTGGTCTGTCCTTTTTAAAAAAATGGTGAACATTCTAACATAGAGCTATTTACTATAATAATTTATTTTACTTTCAGTTTGTGCATAGCAGATTTCTTATTCTGTGCCGTGGTACTACCATTCGCCATATCAGGCTTCTGGACGAGGACTTGGTCCCACGGGGGCGCGCTTTGCAAGTTGGTCCCATTTCTGCGATATGGCAACGTTGGCGTATCCCTACTGAGTATAGCGCTCATTACTTTAAACAGGTGAGTCCCTAGTGAAATCACAAAAGGTACAACTGTATAATAAATAATGGTGGAGGGCGATAAATTATACTTATGATATTGCGTGAAGTGAATGTTAAAATGCGTAATTTAATAATAAACAATATATATTATGCACTTAAAGTTACAAACTCCAGTGTATATTTTTCTGCGATTTTTTCTAATTTCCACATTTTACGAGGTAATTAAATATAGTCACATTAACGTAATTATTCACGTATCACTAAGTGCTTATATGTAGGAATGCTATTATATATATATATATATATATATATATATATATATATATATATATATATATATATATATATATATATATATATAGATAATAGACGATTTTTACTAGGATTTGAACACACAGTTATACAAATAATCTGACATGCTGCAATGTCTTTATATCTTTTATTTGATATAGTCGGTAATATTGTATTACGCATAAAGAAAACATATGGAAGATAACTAAGTACTTGCGTATAAGGTTAGCATAGTGTTAAATATTTATATTCATGAATAATCAATCACTAACCTATTCAAGTAATTCTAATAGTACTTCTTTGTACTAAAATATATAGATGATTTCTAGTGTCCTGAAAACAAATATGTGATCCATGTGTCTAAACATTATCATTTTATATAAAACAGTATTTTAAGAAAAATATATATTTATGGCTATATTGAGACATGAGAATTAGTATAATGAAAATAATTTAAAGTCCAAAAAAGTACATATACTCTAATAAATAGTACAAATTGTAAAACTAGCTTCAAATATACTTAACTCAAAAAGACCAAAAATACTTGAACCATCTAATAGCACAAGAAACCTTAAGCAAGCTCAGTTGCCTAAATCGACAGGCAGTACCAAACCTTTAATAAAGGGATTAATTATAAGGGAATGTATAACTTACACACAATTAGAATCAACATATTTAATCAAACCTTTTAGCAATAACGAACCTTTCGTAACGGAACTCTAATAAGAAGATTAACCAACCGTACAGCCGTACAGCCATACATGTAGAATATTAATTCGTAATAAAAATGCTAAGCATGAATAACCCTTGTTATGTTCATCGGTAATAGAAGTATGAGTTGTACTTGTAGGTCAAGGGATAACGGTTCCGATTGTCTCTGTTTGTCACGCTCCGAAGAAATCACTGTCCAAGATAAAATAAACATTGCAATATCCACATGGTTGAATTTACTTCTTATATTTATTGGTTCGTTCAATTCATATGAGAATTGTATAAACTGGTTTGGTTGACTTGAATAGATTTTCCCATTTGAATACTAAACGAAAATATTTATTATATTCAGAACGTACTTTTAAATTTGAATGAGTTTTTCTCTTGTTCAAAAATTTCTTCTTAATATTTTTAAATTCACATGAAGTGAAATATAGAATAGCTACTTTTTCTCTTCAGACGTTTACTTCTTTAATTTAAACATATGTTAGGAAAAAATTTATCTGTTTATAATTTTAAATATAATATTTTAGAATATAATAATAACGTAACAAATCATAATTATAAGCAAACATAACATCAATAATATTGTTTTTTTATAATATAAAATTTAACGTACTGGAGACTGGATCTTTTTTATTTCTCATTTACATATAATTAAAAATTGATGTTGAATTTATATTTAAGAAAAATATAGATTTTTACTCTCCCACTTTTTTAAAATAATGAAAGTACCTGTGGATAACAATATAAAAGGAGCTTTTCCAATATATTTCAAGTGATAAATTTTCAAACGCGTCGTATAATGTAGAAACCTTGAGTGGCCTATAACAAACACTTGATGGTAATCTAACAAGTGAGGGGGAAAATTAGACAAGAAAAGCTTGACTATATTACAATATCATACCTTTTCATATGACATATGTCAAAACTAAGTATTTCAAAGAAATAATTAGGAGTTCGTGGAAGAACGGGGAAAAGAATTTAGTGATTCATCGCTTCTATCTCTACTACATAAACCCGAAGAAATCGTAAGAAGGAAATATTTAAAATATAAAGATGCATCTTTGTGGAAAACGATCCCGCAAACAACACGATACAGTTGAATAATTATACCTCTTTTGTTATCTTAAGTTAGCTTAAGATAAAATGTATAAAATATTATGAGATTTTTACATATAGATATTTCTATAATATAAAAAAAAAATTCTTTAATATTTAGTCATAAGTGATTGAAGTAATATCTAAAATAAAATAATTCAAGTGGCGCAGGTGTAGAGAGCATTATTGTAAATGAAATCAGGTATAAAATAAATTTGATTCTAGAGCAATTTCAGCCAACCGTCTATATAATATGCCGTTCGCAAGTTTCTGTGGTGCGTGATTTCATATAAAATAGAGGTTATATTTACACTACAATTTTATATGAGTTCTCGTTACACTAATATAGAAAAATAAATTAAATTCTTTGTTTATAAGAGGCGATCAAGGCGTAGCTGGACAGCGTCTAGCTCTAATCAAGATAGTCGTCGATTCGATCGCTACTGCGGGGAGTTATTTTTTATTATGTACTCGAATAAGACAAAACGCAGCGTTGAGTTCCGTGTCCCTACAAACAACGTCTCGAGTTTGCGAATAGTAGAGAGCAGAGTATTTTGACACAATTTTTCTTTGTCTATATAGAAAAAAGATGAGGCTGTTTTCTCTTGTTTTCATTTAACAATAAATAAGTTACTTTCGACTAATGTATTGAAATTTTAAATTCAAATCGTACAAAGATCTAACTAATTAAGCTAAATGTGCACATCCCGCAACGATGAATCTACTATACGGATTTTTAAAAAATGTATGGTTGCACCTCTATTATAAGAATTCTCAAATCTTGGCAACTGTTTAGTTATTATTAAAATGACTACCATTTGTGGAGTAATTATTTTTAATTCAAATTTATTAAAATTTTATTATTATTTTTTCAAAAAATCATACAAAAAAAAACATTTTTTATAATAAAAAAAATCACTTACATGTATAAAATTATTTGTCGATTTTGTTACCTGCAAATGATTATTCTAAGTATTTTGGTTGTTATTCGGAGCAAAATTCTTTTATTCAACATCGCATGGTAGTTAGAGACAATATTATCAAGCCAGTACGTCGAATGCTTCCTCCAGAAATCGAGACATTGTATGTTTGGAGGTGAACTCTACGCCGCACTTTATCTTACCAGAGCGAAGAAATGGATAACTTATAAACGTTCCCCTAGTGGGAATCGCACCCACGACCAATCTCGTTTACAGTCAGATACTGTCTAATTCTGCCACTTTGGTTTCTTTTTCGTCTCATTAATGAAATTTATGTTAATAATAATTGTTAATTATAATATTCACTTACTAAAATATATATAATATTAACAATTGTTCTAGATATATAATGATAGCACACCACAGCTGGTATGCAAGAGTATACCGCAAACACAATATAGCGCTCATGATCGTTTTCTCGTGGATGTTCTCGTACGGGATGCAGATACCGACGCTTATTGGAGTCTGGGGTAAGTAATTGTTAACATTGCTACCAATTACTGTATCGATTAGAATTAAATTAAAATTTATAATTGCGTGTAGGGCAGGGTAGACTTACTCTAAGTGTGGAATAACACTTACAAAATATTAAAACATTATTTAAATAATTTAATATGTACACTTTGTAATGTATATCATTATCGTAACAAAATGCCATAATGATAAGTGAAACATTGAATTAATAGAAGGTAACTAACTATAAAATCCTTAAATGCATTTAATTTTATCAAACATTAACCGGTCACATAAAGGTACCTTTGGAGATGTCTGAGCCCTTTGTAAGTTGGGATCACTATTACAGCGTAGCATTCAAATATAATGAGAAATAAGCACAAGTTTTAGTAGTAAATATAACATGGCTCATTATTGAGAAGATACAATATTAAATATAAGCATTTTCTAAGTTGGTGTTATTATAAATTATTTAAATTTCCGAATTTTAAATTATATAAAACTAAGTACACTCTTCATTCAGTATAATCTTATTCTTCATCATACGTTCATATATAATTTTAATATTGTTCTTAGTAGCTTTTATTAGCAAAGCTAAATCTATATACACAAAACTTTAAAGACAGACAGACAACACAGACTAAAGGCCTATTACACGGGGCAATGAAGCTAGTAAGTTCTGCAAATTACCTTTGTATTCCTTTGAGACGTATAAATTTACATTTCATATTACTATCTTAAAAGATACGTAGTTAATCTGAATATGTTATTTAGTTATTTTACTCGAATTAATTTAAAATTTATTTTGTCTAGCTCTTTAAATAAATAGAATAATGTAAATAAAGATTTTCTAAACGATATTTAACGAGTTTTCTATCAAAATCTAATTTCATACAACTGTTTTACACTTAAACGAAATAAGAATTCATTAGGCATCGATGTTAAATATACTACGTATAATATAAATGACTTAAAAATGATTGAATTTAAAACATATTTTTATTATAGACAACATAAGTGTTTTAAAATATATTCATCTAAGATATAAGTTAATTGGTGAAATAACATTTTATTGCAGGTAAATTCGACTATGATCCGGAGCTAGGCACGTGTTCGATAGTGCCGGATGATTACGGACGCTCAGCAAAAACAGCCCTCTTTGTCATAGCTTTTATTGTGCCAGCTTTGCTCATCTTCATATGCTATGCAAGGATATTTTGGGTGGTTCACAGGTAATTTGGTAGAAAATACTTCATTTCACGATACATTAACTGAAGGTAGTAGACGGTATAGCATAACCTGAACATTTAAAATGATAAACGAGCATATTACCGTTGTTTGTAAATATTGTTCAAATATTAAAAATTCTCCTGTGAAAGTAAATATACAGTACTTCATTATTTAATAAAGGCACCTTTACGACTACTATAAAATTGTGTATTCCAAAGCAAATGATCATGCAAGTAATAATAACTAACTTGAGCTAAAGAATTAGGTTCCTTTTTATGCGTGTGTCTATTGGCCCAAATATTTGCGAGTTATAAAAAGCCATTAGTGATTAAATTGACATTTTAAACTTGCCTGAAAACCAGGTACATGAATATATCTATGACTGTTTTATGTTCTGAAACGCTTTCCTTATCTTTATGGGGCAAGAACAAATGGGGAGCTGACGTTTTTATACTATATTGAGTTTTACGGTATCATAAAATTGTATACCTCGCGTATCTATGGGGTCAGACTACGAACTTTGTGGACAAATAAAAAAGGCATTCCTCAAAATTGAATCCTTTAATGCAATTTTTACAGCAAACACTCGCTCTTAAAAAGTTTGTTACTTGTTCCGTTTTTAAAATACAATAAATCTGTAGTTGACATCGATTAAGGCTTTAGTTAAGTTTTGTAAATGAAAAGTGGAATAAACAAAAAAAAACTATTTATTTTATAATAGACCAGTCAATATCACGGAGATTGATATAAGTTGCTTATCCTGAACGAATAGCGATTTAAGTTTTCCACGACGTTGCTTTGTTTTTGTAAAAACATGAAATACATCAAATCAAACTAAGTACTTAATACACAATGTTCAGAAATAAAAATAGTTTTTGTCAGATTTACGCGTAATAAAATTTTAACCACAACGTTTATGATAGACAGAGATGGTATTAGTCTGTCAGCTGTTACAAATATATTGACAAAATCCCTAGAGATATTTTAAATTTAAAGTTATTCAGTACGTAATAAAATATTGACAGCCAGAGTGAGTGACACCTGCTGTAAGGGATTCTTTTTTTTTTTTAAATTAATAAAATATCAATAATGTTCTGATAAATACAACATAATATAATAAATCAATTATATTTTGAGGCCGGTCGTAGCGCAGTGTGACAGCGTGTGACTATTAACGCGATCGGTTGTGGGTTAGATTCTCACTCGAAGGAGTTTATTGAATTATTTTAACTTCCTCGCTATGGTAAGACTTCGGCAGAAAACGAACACTAAGTACTTTCTGTCTGCGGGATAAACGCGTGAAGCTAAAAAAAGAAATACTTTTATTTAGTATGTATATAATGTAATTTTACTGTACTTAAAACATTTTTATATATAAACTTAAACATTTATATTTTCGGACTGTATTAAGTTTCTTTTTTAATTTCAGTTCAGAGCAAAGGATGCGTGAACATCAACGGTCGCAAAACACAAATCCTGGAACTCTGAACAACGGCAGCGACAAGCGGTCCACTATAAAGGACACTAGAGAAACGAAGGCGCGCCGCAACGAGTGGAGGATAACGAAGATGGTCCTTGCAATCTTCCTATCCTTCCTTGTTTGCTATCTACCCATAACTATTGCTAAAGTTGCTGATAGTCACGTACATTACCCTGGTAAATAACTAATCTAAATAATAATTTTGAAAACATAATATAATACATGCTACTGGCATTGCATGAGAAAAATAATGTAATTTCTAATTTTAAATGAGAGTTTAAAAACATTTCAAAACCTTTTTTAAAGTTACTTTTAAATTCAGCAATACTTTCACCATTGCATTAAATTATTTTTGTTTAATAATTTAGGAAGACGAGAAATACTCAACTTTCAAAAATCAACATACTAGCAACGATGTGTACATACTTATAATTCAAATATTTTAAGATAAGATTACTTAGATACATTTTATAATGACTGCAGTAAGTAAAACTGTATCTATCGATTAACCCAGTTAACTATTAGTCTATAACGGACAAATGGATATACATTATCACTATAAATGCGGGAATAAGCAAGTGGAACTGCCTATTAACGGATATATTCATATTTTATAAACATAGCTCGTGATCACAACTAGATTAATTAAATTCATCTCTATTATATGTACATAATTACGCATAAATAATTACATATGTATGTGAAAACCACAAATGGCACATATTGTACCTTTTTTCTTAAATAGCATCTAAATTCATAATGCTATAGTTAAAAGTAATATCTATGAATCTAATTTTTTTAACAAATAATTTATTTTACTACTTTATAAATAAACCAAACTTATGGTTATTGCATTTAATTTCTTATAGGCAAAATACAATTCTTACATCATAAAATTAACAAAAAAAACAGCTAACAAGAAATTAAAGGAAGTAACTGCATGTCAGTCATTATTTTTTTAATATACTTATATATTTTTTGTAAATATAAGCAATCACATTTATTTTCTTACCCATCTTAGATTCATTATTACTATACAAAAAAACTGTTTAAAAGAAAAATTGGGACGAATAAAAAAAAATATTTTGTCGATATGTTGTAGACAAAATAATATAGTAAAATTTATTAATACAATTTAAAATAATTCGTTTGAAATAAGCAAGAAAAGAAAATATCACCTAACATTGTGCTTGAAACAGTCGCAACCAACGTCTAGCGAAGTTTATATAGCTTTGCTACTTTACATTGTCCCTAGTTGCTTCCAGTCTCTTTTCAAGCGCATAATTGTTTTTGAAAATGATGGGAGGAATTATTATTTTTCTTATATAAATGACATACTGTGTAATTTTGTACACTGTATCAATGTAGCTTTTTGTTCGAATATAAACAAAAATTGTCAGAGGGTTTGATTTTATTTTAACACTTACTACTCTCATAATTCATCTATTTTAAAGAAAATTATTATCAATAGTGGCTTATAATATAGAAAAAGACATAGAAAATATGTTATCACTCACGTGGACGCGATTGAACCAATCGCGTTCGGTATCTTATGAAAAACGTGTTATAACTCGCGAATTTTTAAATAAACCCACTATGTCATTTTGGCGGTATATCCCTACATTAATTTTATGATAACAAGACAATAACATTCCAGTTTTCCACGTCGCCGGCTACCTCCTCCTGTACGCGAGTGCGTGCGTGAACCCGATCATCTACGTGATAATGAATGCGCAGTACCGGGCGGCGTACGCGGCTGCGCTATGCTGTCCCCTGTCCAGGCTGTCCGGCCTTACCAGCGGTGCGTATCCCTCATCGCCAGCATGCCATCACATCAAGAAACCGGAGCGCACCTCAGCGCTAGCCTCCTATATACGAACGTGAAGGTATCATTGCATGACGTCGACATTGCATGACGCTTTATATCCTACTAGAATATTATATTTACCAATTGTAGTCCGCAACGTCATTTACGTGGATTATAACGTACAAAACGTTACTATCAAAATTTTCGTTTATATGATATTTTTAAGAAATCTTATTATTGTGCTTCCCTAGGAAGAGAATATATGTTTCTTAGGGAGTACCCTAAGAAACATATATGTATGCCAAATTTTATCTTTATATAGTTACTTCATACAATATCGGCTATGCGTTGTCTGTCAGTCACTAAATAAGGCAACAAATAAAATCAGCTTCACGCTTTATCCCACATATCAGAATAATCAGAGACAACCTAGTGTAGAAACGAACCGTTTAGGTGTAGACCATATTAATATAAAATGTGTAAAATAGCGTATGTTTATTTATATATTTTTCATATTTCTGTTTATGGTCTTTCGATCGATTGTTCTTTTCAAACTTGTAACTACATATGTTATATGTTGTATATTTAAATCCAAACTTTTTATCATAAACAATTAATAGCGAAATAAATGATGAAGAGAACATTGCTGCTATCTTGTATGGTATGGTTACTTTGTAAAAAAATGCCTGTATCTAAATTTAAATTAAGTAATTAAGTTTGAGTAGGGGCTACTGCCTATTTATCTGTTAAGGCACTCCGTACTTCGCTTTCCACCGAAGTCGAGTCGAAGTGCATACTTCTTTGTAATCAAATAATTATATTATATTTAAGGATATGAAACGCGTGTTTCTATTACTGTATTATATTTAAAACAAGTCACTAATTATATTTACTATATATACTGACACTTTAAAGCTTACTCATATGTTTTGTTTTTTCACTGCTTCATGCCTCAACATATACATGTATAGTGCACGTTCGTGTAAGGCGAGGGTTTCTTTTCTTGGTTTATTTATTTCTCATATTACTTTATTATTTTCTTCAATACGCATATTACTTCAGAAATAATACTTATTTGTAGTTAATTTTTACTTAACATTCGTTCATTACAAATGTACGGTGTTTAATTAAAAATTAGTCTTATATGTATATTATAATCTATCTTAAATGGTGAATAGAATCATAATACGTAACGTGTTAAGTGTTTATCTTCCTTCATCGTTGCTGATCCATTTACATTTGTAACTGTCATTGTGGTATTGTGTAGCGTCGTGAATTGAAATTAATTAACAGAAATACCTACTCTATATTATTTTCTCATTTTCCTAGTCTGGTAAGATAATACACCACTCAGTACATATATCCGAAATTAAAGTTAAGAAAAACGTATTTTCTCTTTCAAAACCTATTAAATGTCTTCAAAATCTAATCTTTATAAATTCTCAAAGCATCATTAACTAGTCCTGAATTCTTTTAGAGAAATGGAACGAGCGTCACGGATACAGCTTCAGCAACACACGAACGGTTCTAAGCCAGGTGTCGCTGGGGGAGTCCAGAGCAGACCCTCGGGTCTCAGGGAGATAGATACACGGAAGTACCCAGAATCGGGGTCCCTCAGTAATGGTCCTAGGAATGACACGCTTACTACCTTGGGATCGAATATGAAAGTCACAAGATTCGAAATAGACTATGCTTAACCATCGCTTATTGGCTTGACGTTGAATTGAATTACATCACCAGATTAAGAATTATACAGAATTAATTTAAGTACATTATCAATTTTTTTAGTATCCGTCCAGCTAAGAAGCGATGTTTAAGTTTATTGTATATAGTTAAGTGCCTATTTATATTTAATTTATATTAATAATGTATTATGTTATGTTTTTTTAGTAGGGCTATATTTAAAAGGTGCTTGATTGTTTTTATAGTGACATTTTCATTTAAACATGACATAGTAAGAGAGCGAAACAAATAAATTGAGATTGTATATGCTCTTTTCTGTAAAGCCAACATTTTAAACTTATGAGATACATTCCAAAATATATACCTCAGTGAATTCACATTCCAATGCATTATTTTATTCGATCGATTTTGTTATTATATTTTGTATGTGCGGACCAAAGAGTAAAAATATATCATATATTTTTAAGTCTTCAATTTTATGTTCATTAATTTTTTGTATATGAAAACGAATATATTTCATGTGTAAATTTTTACGAAAATATCTCTCAATATTACCTTGCAACAAAAATACTACAATACTCATATAGGCAAGTTTGTCCTAGATACTTTTCCTTGTAAATGTATATACATTTAAAACTAAAAATAATATTTTGATTTATTAATATTTTAAAATATTAATAATCCATCAATGTAACTCGAATATTATATATAATAATACTTTATAAATAATAATACTTTCATATCTTTAATGCGAGACGAACTGTACGAGTACTGTTTAGCCAATACTATAAGTAAAACGAATTTTAAACACATGACAAAATAATATTATTTTATAACTATGCTAATCATTAATTAATTAGCAGTATTTTATAAATTACTTATAATTTAATAATTTCTTATATTTACATAATATATTTACGTAATTCAATGCCATATTATATATAAGAATAATAAGAATTCGAATTTGATATTATGATTAGTTGTAATTAGTAAATGTTATTTATTTTGTTTTTAGCTAGCAATCATTGTGACATTAAGAAGGTTGTTGAAATAAAAAAATATATATAATTTTATTTTTATTATTGCATTATTTCGTCACCCATCAATATTAACTTAATAATATAAACATCTATCATTAATTTTCCATGAAAGCCTCATAGACATTAATTATGTTTGATAGATCCAATCCAATCCATAGTGATGTCCAGATCTGGATACATATAATAAGACCAAGAAAACAATTTATGATATAAATAAAACAAATCCATGGTTCGTAATGGTATTCAATCTCTTAATCATCACTTCAATGGTATCAACGACATAATATACCAGTTCATTTATGATTACTAAACTTGATTTATTGTAAATTTACGAGCAAAATGCCTCCCTGTAAATTTAGATTTATATTTTGGACCAACAACTAAATTTTGGCTCCTTATCTCGTTCTAACATATTTAATTAATATACAGTATTACAACGTCGCCTCCTAAATTTATTTACTTGTTACAGTCCTCCCAAAACTAAAAATATATAATATAATAAAAGTTATCCGAAGCAATCTGGACTATGGTTATCCCTTGTGACAATTTCTGCAATCTAATATATTCGAAAGTAGAACACTGCCACCGCGGATGCACATCGTTTTCTAATCTAAATATCATAGAGATTAGAAAACTTAATGAGAATGCTCCCCAAGAGACTGAAAGATTAATAAATACAACAACAGATGACGTTTTTTCCTATCACATTGGTAAAAAATATTAACTTATAACTATTTTATAATAAATTTTAAAATAGGAGATTATTTAACTGAGAGTTATATTACATATATAACTCTCAGTATTTTTATTCATCTTCTACATTTTGCAGACTTGACACTGATCTTATCTTATCCTTCATTGTTATTTATGATGAATTATTTGGACATATTTTGTTATCCGAGAATATCTTTTTTAAATCTTGTTATAGACCTAGACATCTATTTAACTAGTAGAACAATGGCAAAATATATTACACTAATCACCCAGTTTCGATTAAATTGCTCTTTAACCGATTAATGATCAATTGCTCATGTCCAACTTTACTGAGGCCGGTCGTGGCGCAGTGTTACAGCGTCTGATTGTAAACGCGATCGGTTGTGGGTTCGATACCCACTCGGGGGAGTGATAATATTTAAATTATTTTCATTTCCTCGCAGTGGTAAAGACAAAACGCGGCGTTGAGTTCACCACGCAACAAATCGAAGTACGGCGTGTCTTATACTTTCTATCTACGCTGCTATGCGGGATAAAAGCGTGAAGCTAAAAAAACTTTACTTACTCTTACACAGATACATCCAAGATTTTGCTATCCAGGATATATTTATTTAATCAGATAATTGCAATATCTGTTTTGCTATACTACACCTAAATATCTTCCTATACCTAAGGTATTATAGCCGCATTAAAAGCGACCACGACCTAAAGTAGACTAATACAACAATAAAAGAATGGAGTACAGCATAATATTAAATTAAATATTTCATTATAAAGTATATCGCAATATTTTCATTTTAAGATGTTGAATAATTCTTTAAATTCGTCATGTTAAATAAAAAATCCTGAACGCATTTTATGACTGTCAGATGTTTAGAACTGTCATATTGTAGACTGTAGTTACCAATTTGCTATGAATATGGCCAACTAGTAAATTGAAGTGATATTGAAACAACGAAAATAATGATTTAATTATTATTTTTGTTTGTGTGTTAGTGCCAGCTTTAGCGGACATGTCTTGCTATAGTATTTTCAACATATAGCTTTAATAAAAGATTTACTAACGAGTATTTTATGAAAGTTAGCTTGTGTATAATATCAAAAATGGATGATATCGGTGGTGAAATTGGACTAAAGATGCGGGTGAATATTCTTACATGAATTGTAAAATATTATAATCTTACTTTCGATTCTAAAACGATCTGCTTGTAATAGATATCATAATAATAATGACACGATAATACCAACTTAAGATATCTTTTCTTTTAAAAAAATGACAACCAAAATATATCAATACTATTGATTACCTCTAAATTATTTCTTACAGTCTGCTGTCAAGGCCAAATTGACAGAATTGGGGTGCTATATTGGTAAGACTGTTTTATAATTATTGATGCATAAATATAATTGTCTTAAGTAAATAAATAGTTTGATAACAATATAATTTACAAAATATCAAGTATAATTGAGATTTGTATATAAAAAATGTATTTATACATATTAAACAAAAGTTAATATAAACATAATATACGTTACATCTATTCCAGATGATGAGCTACCCGATTATGTTATGGTCATGGTGGCAAACAAACGCACAAGAGCTCAGATGGAAGATGATCTGCAATTATTCCTAGGAGAAGATACTGAATTGTTTGTCAATTGGCTTCACCAAGTGTTGACAAAGTTACAAGAAGTTAGAGTCACATCTGTGCCTTTAAGTGAGATTTTTACTTATTAACAGTTTCATGCTTAATTTGATGAAAAGGCTGGCATATATAATGTATAATATGGTAATAATCATTACCAAACAACTGATCAAAAATGAATCAATCAATTTTAATGAACTTTTTTGGTTTAGTTATGCTTAAGCATCTTTTTACATGAAAGATTGTTTTCATTTAATTTCATTACTATCAAACTTCTGGTAATAATTTTGATGCTTTTATTTTCAATTTTATTTATTTTAAATATTGTTGTTAGAAGCAGATACAGAAAAACAAAAAGAGAGATCAGTGTCTAAAGAAAAAAAACAAAAGGACAAAAAGGATAAAGAAAAAACAAAAAAGGGAGAGTCCTCAAAGAAAGCAAAAAAGAAGGAAAAAGAAAGAGCCCGTAAGAAAGAAGAAAAAAAAGTCCATAGAAGTAAGAAGAAAAATAAAGCTGAAGATATTATTCGACCAAACATCCCACCCTTGTTGATGAATTTAGAAAAGGAATCTGAGCCTTCAATTACAGATGTTTTTGCTGGACAGATTTTAAAAAATCATGGAGTTATTCTAGACAATTATAAAGAAGAACCAAAACAAGTAGAAACAAAAGTATTAAAGCGAACAATTGTGCCTATAATTGATCTTGAAACTATTTCATTGACACATGAAGACAGTAAAATGCCTGACGATAAAGTAAACCCTCTTGAATTAAAAGAGGAACAAATGAAAGAAATGAATCAAATTGAAGCTAAAATACAAGGCTTGAAACAAAAATTGTCTGAGCAACAGGACTCTATGTCTGATGATGAAGATTTTCTAAATATTAGAACGGAGGCTGAGGAACTAATGAATGATCTTGGGGAAGATGTAATCCAGGTATATTATAATTGTCATAATGTATATATATATATATATATATATATATATATATATATATATATATATATATATATATATATATATATATATATATATTTAACTGAAGTTAAAAATTTTATCCCCATAGCTGGGTAGACAACAACTACCTAGTGTCAAGATACTCCATACTCTGGTTTCTGCATAATTCAATTATTTGCATGTTGATTGGAGAATCTCAATGCAGTGCTTTGTCATTCCCTAGAGTGGAAATCGAAAAAAAAATTAATATTTTTATATAATTTCAGGAATCAATTCAGCCACCGCCGGCGACACCTCCCTTACACACTCGTAAAATTACCATTCCAATACCTGAAATTCAAAGGTCTACAAATGAAAATGTCATTGAAACATTACCACAAATTGAACTAAACCTACCAAAAAGACCGATACGTGAACGTCTCGGCGCTAGAGAGGTTCCTAAACCCGAAAAGGATAAAGAAAAGGCGAAAGAGAGTCCTCAAAGGTTGTTAATTACAATCATTTAAGGTAGTAAGAAATTTTTTATATAAATGGTTGATAGAACCAATTATAAGTGTCTTCTACATATAATATTTTTGTTGAATTTTTTGTTTATATTATCAATATGAATTAGATCATTTTTATTTAGAGATATGCATGGATGATGGGTTGTTACTTTAATTGCTACTTTGGAATTACTGTTCTTTAAAAAAAAATGAATTGTATAAAATCACAGCTAATTAATTATATTCAGTATTTTTAGTAAGTAAACCAACCTTAATATATAATTTATGTATTACTGTATCCAGTAATCCCCCTTTTGATCGGTACTCCTATAATGAGATTTCAGTTCTTTAAATAACCCTAGTATTACCCCATATAAGGCGGAAAATAAACATTTTAAATAATTTATATGAAATTTACTGTTTTTTTTAGTTACATACCATATGTAGAGTTTTTGATTAAAATTTTCTTAGTTTAATTTTAACAAAAGGCACATATTCCACACAAATTATTGTTTTTTTTATTTAGGTTTTATATAGGTTTAGACTTTTAATGAGAAAATTTAAATGAGGCTTTTGTATATAAGCATTTTAAAGGCTCGTTATATGAGAATACTCAGACATCGCGTTTTCCTATAACGCGGAACCTAACCTACTGTGTTAGAATACTGTATCTTACAATTTTATTTGTTATATATCTCCTTTAAAATTTTTAATTTTTTAAATTCCATACTCTCAACATAAAGGCACATCTCCTTCATTCATGCATGTTGTGATTCTTTGATTATTAAAAATCAATTTGGGTTACTTAAAGGAATATTTACTATTTCAAAAATGCTTACTTAAAGGAAATTAAAAGCTTTCGTCAAAAGTGAAACCAAAAGACTATAAGGTTACACTGTTTTCCAATTTCTACATTTGCTGTGTAATAGGCAGTTAGTTATATAACTGAAAAATAAATTCGAGACCCTAGTAAAAAGAAAATGTCTTATAATTATTAATTTAAATAATTAGTAATAATAACTAAATATTATTTTTAAAAATATCTAAATATTATTTTTTTAAAACAATACATTATTTATTTAACTGTAATAAACTGGTAATGTATTATACATAAATAATGTATTAGGTAGTGTGATTTCAATGCTTAAATAACTTATTGATTAGTATATATTAATAACTATATTCGGATTTTAAATGAAACTATTTAACCGGATTAATCGCGTATATTTTGGTATTCGAAAATACATTTTTGGACACCTGACGTTTCGAACACTTTACAGTAGTCCGTGGTCACAGGTAGATAGTCTTCTTACTTTTTTTTTCTATTATGGTGCTTTTTCTTGCTTGTCTTGGTTGTCAAGCAAATCAAATTGCAAGAATTGGCCTAAATCTGATGCTAAAAGTCTTGGTTGTCAAACAAATCAAATAGCAAGAATTGGCCTAAATCAAATAGCAAGAATTGGCCTAAATTATCTAGATTGTTATATGTGTGAAATTAATAAAAAATATTACCAATTAAATTTTCGTATATTCTATTGAAACTAGCATGGATATTCTTGCTTAAAAATATTATTACTATGATTTTTTTTAAAAGTTATTTAAAAGATTTGATGCCAACTCAGTAGTTTAATTTTTATTTCAATTATTTGGAGTTAGAATCTTAAATTGCCTTTTTTAAAATAATTACTTAAGCATCTATTAACGGCTTGAAGAGCCTGTATGTTTTAGTTATCCTCAGATTCTAGAACACATTAATATTGGTTTAATCTCAGGTCCAAGTTATGCCTTACTATATGTTTCATTGCTTACTTAATTATTTCAATTATTAGATAAAGAAAAAATATATTACGAATATATATTATGCAAAGATAAGAAAATGAATATTCTATAACTTATCGTATGGTGTTCACAAAAACATATTACATAATCCATGATATGAAAAGAATTCAAGAATTTGCAATTAATAAAACTTTTAAATAAATATTATTTAAGTTATTTAACATATTATTGTATTTAATAGAATATTTCTGTTCTTAACCTTCAGAGTAAATATAACGTTGTTATTTTATCCTGAGATCAAATCTTAAGATAGAAAGTATGCTATTAGACTTTTGCAGATATTTCTTTTTCTCTTCGTTCTGTGGCAAGTTCAGTCTTGTAAACTTCTTACCTATAAGTCGAGAAAATTCTCGTCGCTTTGTTTCCTAATTTTTACCAATATATAAATAATAAATTCTTAACATATTTTAAAAGAATACAACATTATAGGTTAAGGCACTCTGTTCTCTGCTTATTTTCATATTCTAAATACGGGATAGAGAAATTATATTTATTATTCTCAGTAATTATCGTATTAAGCCACTTAGAAATTTTACTATTTTTATGTCGCACCTACATTCGTCTAAATATTCAAGAAAAAACATAGGTTTAAATATATAGATTACAATAGTAGTATTTTATATGAAAATATTATATATTTATTTACTTCTAAATATTTTTCAGGTTTACTCCTGAAAAGAATGTTGAAATGAAACCCAAATCAGCAAAAAGTCGACTGGGAAATCAAACTGAATCACAAAGGAAATCTTCTTTGTTGGACGATACTACTGAAAAATCGGAGACTAACAAGAGGCTCACGTCTAAGTAAGATTTGTTAAATTTCGTGTTTGTAAAAATCTTAAGTGTTTTATTTATTAATATAAATCATTATACGTAATAATATCAATATATGAATACTAAAGTATGTACAGTCATCCATCCATCCATCACGGCTCAGTGGGATCACGTCTGCGTTAATTTCCCACTCGGTGATATCCTTATATGATACTTAAAATATTATAATTTCTTTGCTATGATAAGACAAAGCGCAGTGTTGAGTTCCGCCACTTAAAACTGTATAATTCGAAGTCAGGCAGGTAGCGAAGAACGGAATGTCTTCACACTACTGTCGTGTAGACAGTAGTGTCAAGATCGTTATGCGGGATAAAGCGTGAAGTAGCCCTATACCATTAAAGTCCAAGGTCAGTATTAGATAGATGTAAAAACAGTTTGCAATGGATGTTGGCAGTCGCGCTTACTTACTATTTACGCATAGCAGGTTTGTCAGAGATAACCTAGCTTAAAGTTTAACCTAGTTTCATATTGGACGGTTTCCGCTCAAAATTCAGACATGGAGTGTTGAGTGATGAACTCAACACGGTGCTTTGTGTTACAAGAGAGGAGAAATGAAAATTGTTTTTAATATAGCTATTCCCTGAGGGCGATAATGTTTTATACAATATTTTTAATATATTTAACAGGGTATCAGTGTTAGAAGGTCGTGCAACTAGATCGCCATGCGCATCCGTAGTGCGCGTGCGGCCGCGCCCTCGCGTGGCCACGCCCGCCTCCAGCCTGTTATTGCGGGCTGTTGCTGATGCTCATAAGAGTTTGCTGAATGTAAGTTATACTAAAATAGGTAAAATATTATTATTTATGTGTAACAGGCTTTGAATTCCGAGTTAAGTATCGCCACTTGACATGCACGTTTGGTCGAAACGTGAAGAACAGATTGTTTTTATACAAGGTTGACTACCCTGCAATGGGGGAAAAACCTTGCAATGTGAAGTTGCTATATATTTGGTAATTATTGACTTGTGTCTCAATAATTTAAAATTATAATTTTAGTGTTTACATAGTATTACTTTCTCGTTGGATTTAAAGTGGAATTTCAGTAAAATTTTATATCTTAAACACAAGGTCTATGTAGACACAGATAGGCTTTAGCATTTCTATCGCGATGTGTTTATTTTTTTATAACAGACACCATAAAAACTAACGATAACACAATCGAATCGTAATAAGGAGAGTACCAGAATTAAAATTAAAGAAGAAAAACTACTTCTAACCTTAGTTGTCCAGAAATCCAGAAAAATATTATATAATATATATTACAGGTACCACCAAAAGTAGATATAGAACCGGCTAAAGTAAAACGTGCTCTTGTACTACCAATGCGTCGAGTCGAAGCACACAAGATCGTCATACAAGTGCCGGTAGATACACACATGGAGAGTAGACGGGATGGCCAAGAGGATGAACGTGGAGAGGATAAGAATGCTAAGTGAGATATAATAAATAAAAAAATATATTTAATATTACTAGAATCGCGTAACCCGCAACTTTGATGGTGTGGTCTTTGAAATACTGAAAGATTTTTTCGTTCCTTTTCGTTTCTCTTTGCTTTTTCACCACCTAAAAAATATAAATATCAATTGTCAGCTTTCTACGTGCAATAGTTTCGGTTGTGCGTCATGTCATTTAATCAGTGAGATCACTCACTGATTAATTGTTTGATAAGTAGTTGTTTGATAAGTAGTCTAGTCGTAGTGGATGTACAATTCATGTTATGATTTTTAATAGTTCGATAAAATATAATACAAGTAGTATTATATTTTAAATTATTAATTTAATGATTTATCAACAATATTTTAGTATTCGAAAAAACATTTTTGAAAACCCTTATATCATCTCACGGGTCTCCTGAAAACATGCACGGTTTTGGGTTTTTCAATAAAAATATTTATGAAGTAAACAATAGGTGGAGCCTTTGTACACTAGACCTGTAACGATATATGGAATCTAAAAATATAAACTGCACTATATTTAATAATTATTTTTATTATATTTATTTAATAATATCTTATTACAGAATGTCAGCAAATGTACCTGAAAAGGAAGACATCATACCTACAAATATAACTAAAGTGATCACTAACACTGAATATGTACCGAAGACTGATGATCAAGATGACGTGATCGTTGATAGCAGGTAAATGATTAGTGAATGTTATTGAAAACTTTTGTCCCTTTTTAACGTAAATTATGCAAGTTTGAAATTTGACAGCCAAAGATTCTATGGGGTAGAGGAGTGTCAAAAGTCAATATTTCTTACTTAAGTTAATGCATTTAAAATCTTTAAATTGATAAAATAAATATAATTATCTCGAGTGGGAATTGACCCACAAACAATCGTGTGTTGTCAGTAGTTGTTCCACTGCGCCACGATGGTGCCGAATAAAATGTATTTTATTTATCCGTTCTGGTTAGACAAAGCCCGGCGTTGCTTTCACCAGATGTGTCTTCGTACACGTTTACAAGCATTCAATTCAGCAAAGAAATAATCACCGGAATAATACTACAACATTTAAATTTTATTAATTTTCTTTGTAATATTGATCAAATAAACATTAATTTTCAGCACTATTCACAACGCAAACGCCAATAAAGAAAAGAACACCCAATTCATAGTAACAATGGACGGATATCACCCAAACGCTTTTTTAGCTAAAAAGTTAAAAACTGAAGGGCTTTTAGACGATGGGGAAGTGAAGGAAAAAATAAAGGAGAAAAGCAAACCCATAGAAAAGGAAGAAAAAGAAAAAACACCTACACCAGAAAAAAAGGAGCTCCCCAAAAATACTGAAATATCTGAAAATAAAGATGTACAAACAAACAAACGATTAAGTAATACTAGTGAGGAGAGCGATACTCAAGTCATTATAATACAAGAGGAACAAAAAGTATTGGAAAAAAGAAAATGTACTCAAGCCAAAGATAAGAATATTCTAGATGTGCCTCCAGTCAAAAAACGTCGCGCATCCCCAATTATATTTGATGTAGGTAAGAAAGAGAATGAGAAAGAGAAGAAAGTAGAAAAAGAGAAAGAGGTAAAAGATAAAGATAAGGAAAGTGTGAGGGAGAGAACAATAAGTGCTAGTAGTGATAGCGTGACGTTGACGACATCGAATTCAAACAAATATGATTCTTTGCCTCCATGTAAGTGTTTGTTCTTTTTTTTTTTATTTATAAACGAGATAGAGTTCTTTTAAGAAATATCTAAAAAAAATAATGTTTGTTTTTATATATATAGTCCCTAATTTTATTCAATACAATATAATTTAAAAATAAAGCAATGATAAGATTTTTTGAGACTTTTACACATTTTTAATAAAACTATTCAAAACCAATTATCCCGTATATTTTAGTGTTCGAAATTAGAGTTTTGAAAGCCCGACTCTTTGAACGCTTCGCAGGTAACGTAAGATATTAGAGAATCGCTCTACAATAGTATCATGATATATGATTATTTTATACTAATTAAAGCTCCTTTACGCTTTAGCCGTCAACAAAAAAGTCGAGAGATAAACAAGACGCTCCGTTGACTGCTTATTAATATTTTATTAATATTTTACTATTAACATAAACACACACACACTTTTAAAAAATAATTTGATAAGCAATTATAAATAAGAAAAAATATTTATACACCAAATAAAAACTGATCGGTGTCTGTACATGGAAAATAATGATAAATTACATAATTGCATAGAACCAAAAACATTGAAATTTCCACTATTATAATTTGGTAACCTTTCCTTAACATTTAGTTTCGTTTTATCGCGATCGGTTTATAAATAAATAAATTATATCGTAACGTTCGTCAAAATTGCTATAAACTGTGTTTCCTTAATTTGCTGATATTTTAGTTTTCAATGTACTTGTATGTACTATTTTAGTCTTCTATGTGTTAGGTACACTATTTATAAAATGATAATTTACTAAAATAAATACACTTTCAATTAAGATATTGAAATATCTCTTTTGATGTTTGAAAGTAGGTTAAAAACATATTATATACGGTTTAGCTTAGAATGGACCATACGTGATTTATATCAAGATTATTTAATGTATTAAGTATCGCGTAGTAAATACGCGGCTATAATAGATATGAGTGTATGTGATATTAAGGTGTAGTACAGCACGAGTCAATGTTGCAACGGCTTGATTTTGTCCTGGTCTGGCAGAATCCTGTGTAAAAATAAGCTAAGTTGGGCATTTTATTGTGTTGACAAGTTGCATAAAAGAAACGTAAAGACCCAGAGCAACAACTTAATAAGATCTTTAATTTTCGTGATTTTTACACATTTTAACAACTTTTTTCTTCTTCGTATGCGAGATTTTAAAACATTTTTAAGATCAACTTAATCGAAAGTATTATTTTAATTTGTACTTGTATTATATTTTCTGTTTTGATATGTAAAATCTTAAATATTGTTTTAGGCAGTACCTAATTAAACGCGTAATGAAACGAAGGCGATTCGAAACAAAAAAATAAGAAAAACGCGGCCTTAGTTATATTTGACTTACTCATAATTACAGCGTAAAGCATAATTTTACCGTATTTTTTAAATCTAACTTCTCATGCTGACGAAGTCGCGAGTACAACTAGTTGAACAATAATTTAAATAATTTATAACTAGGTACATTAGGAAACTGCGTTACAAGTGATACATACGCCTAACCGCTCTAATCGCTGCTTCGAACAATAATGAGACATTAGCCATGCGCTCGATTTGTTCGGAAATATTTATAAAAAAAAAACATTTACACAATTATATTACAAATTAGTTGTGATTCTACGGAGTACAGATTAACGGAGTGTCTTGATACTAGGTAGTCTCTGACTACCCTGCACTGCGGGATAATGCGTGAAGCTGATTTTTGCAAACGAATACTTGCGCTTCTATATATAGAATCTTGTTTAACATATATTTTTATATATAGTTCCTATTGTTGTTCAATACAATATGGCTTACAAGTAAATTAGATATTAATAATAATGATGACAGTGTCCCAATCTGAACGCAAGCCGGTGTGGTGCCGCGCGTTCCCGCTGTGCCGCTACGGCGCGGCGTGCGCGTTCCTGCACCCGCGCTGCAAGTTCGCGGCGGCGTGCACGCGGCGCGCCTGCCCCTACGCGCACACCGCCGCCCCCTCCGCCGCCGCCGCCCCCGCTGCCCCCGCGCCCGCTGAGGCGCCTCTGTTGGGTAAGTTGGAATTTAGTCTGAATGCAAATTTAGTGCTCTTGTTGTTAGTATTTATTGAATTATTGGGTATTTAATAAAATACGGAATTTACTGTTTTTTTTAATAACGCCTAACGTATATAAACATTTGGTAACGACTGGCTTACAACTTAGGCTAACATGCTGAATCAGCTACATATTGTGTCCCTCCACAGCTAGTGATTTTTGTCGTATAGCATTTCATCATATCGTTAAGACAAAGTTCCTACATTGTGATTGTACAAAAAACTACTATTTATTGGATGGTGTAATCCACCTTCAGAGTAACGAGAAAACTCCAACTCAGTGTCAACTCACGCCTACTCCCCACTGATATGTCTTTGCTTGATTAGTTGGTATTTAGTTTTATGGGTCAAGATTTTTCGCCAGAAATAGAATTATTTCGTATTAAGTGAAGAAAATTAACCAGTCCATCAAGTGAAAGAACCCACAACCATCGCGTTACCATTAAAACTTGTCCCACTCGGTCAAAATCTGTATTATCACAATTATTTGGAAAAAATTCCCACTATTTTACTTGCGCCAATTCTTGTCAGATCTGGTATTCAAAACAATGAAGAATGTTACTTCTCCTTTTGAATAAAATTATTCCAACTTTGTTGATATAATCGTAGTGTAAGTTAATCGTAGTTCAAATAAAACATATTTAATATGATAATAGTATTTAATAGATATTAAATTTTATGCATTTTAAATTCAAAATCTATTTTATCACAAAGATATGATTTGCACTTTATCCCGCATAGCATGGGTCAGAGACCTAATGTCAAAACACTCCGTTGTTTGCTTTCGGCCCGAAAATAATTTTGGACCTATAAATAACTTAAATTTATAAAGCTTTGAAATTACTATTATATATAGAATATTACTTACTTATTGATTTATTATATTTCTGCAATTTCCAGCGTCTCACGTAGTACCAGCAGCTAACTACAAGTCCATATCGGCTGTAGCCTCAAGTATGTGCAAGTTTTATCCCAACTGCGTGAACCCCGCATGTCACTTCTACCACCCGAAACCCTGCAGGTTTGGTAAAGCCTGCGCCAACAAACTGGAATGCAATTTCTATCATCACGACCTACCCAAATGGAAATATTCGATATAGAAATATATTATTTTAATGTGTATTTTATTTGTTTTATTTGTCCTTAGTGATTTTAAATAAATATGTTTGAATTATTGATTGTTTTTCAATTTTTTTTCCTGGATTATGATTGACATATTTTGATTTTTATAAATCGAGATAGATTCTTCCTTAATGTATACTTTGACTGTCAACATTTGACATTCTAATTTTTGGGCAGTTTGGCATCCATTGACCTTAAATGTGCAGTTAGTTAATCTATATTGTAGTGAAAAGAGACCTTATTTCTTTCATGACGTTGAAATTTTGACAATTTTTAGCGTTCATGATTTCCCTACATATTTGAGCACAATATTAGTATTTTAATTAGATGGAATCACAATTAAAAAAATATAATTGATACATTATAAATATATATTATAATTCATGGAACGACTATATTTACATTGTTTTCATTTTCTCGCTTTAATAAAACAAACCCGGCTAGGTGGGATAAAAGCGTGAAGCTAAAAGAAATGGTTTGATATTGCTCATTATTATCAATAAAACGTCAAGCCATGACGGCTTATACAGAATTAAGAACTTACAAAATGCTTACACCTATTTAAATTAGCCTTGGACCCAAAAGCAATTGAGCTCAATTGTAGACGTTCATTATATTATTTCGGATGCTTTCTTATGACATAGGTATAGAGTAATCTGATGTATTATAGGCGGAAATATTAATAGGCATTTAACAGATAGACAAAAGAAAATATGTGTATAATTTGATATTTTTTCAGTTGTAAACCTTTTTAAGAGAGTCCAATGTCAAAACTTTTCTTTCGACACTTAATGACAGAATTGGAAATATTGTTTATTGATTTCCAGAACTCAACGCCATCTTTTTGGAAATTAAAATAATTTACAAATCATCTCTCCGAGGGGGATCGCATCGGTAGCCGTCGCTATTAGCGTCAGGCGCAGCGAAGCGACGGCCTCGTTTTATTAATATTTTAATATTATGACAATCCTTATGTATTAGATACATCTAAATAGGTACTGTAAATATGTCAGTTACCTGAACACATACATAGTACACATGCCTCATAAAATGAATTTCGTTAAAACTGAATAAGACTATGATTAACAATACCTCATTTCACAAAGAACACATTTCATAAATACTCATAAGTAACTCGTTTAAATATAAGTACAATATATATTGCTATTAATGCCTATAATTGCAATGAAATACCAAATGTTTAACAGTAATACCAAAACTGATCTAGAATACCTACAACATAGAGTATGTACTACATTATAAGTATCTATAATACTTTCCTACGGATATATCAATTCGATGATATTATCACACATAGTTATTTAAATAGTAAAATAGCATAAAGTAGGGGAGACAAAATAAATATTTCTTATATTCAGTATATTTATAACTTTTAAACTATGACAAAATTTCAATTTTAACTCACACAACTCGACACACAAGAAATATAAAAATACAATCACATAAAATATATTAAAAGAAAGGTAATGTAGGTAACTTTTATATCAAATTTTTGCCACCAATAATAATAAATTTAGTTGCGCCACTCAACACGCAATATCTTGAATACGAGAAGAGATGGAGATCAGAATGTACTCTCTCTTAACTCTTTATACTAGATTCACAACCAAAACGGCGAAAATTATAAAATAAACCCTATATAGAATTTATTTGCTGACTTTACATTGAAGTACTTAATATGTATTAAATAGAGTACTAAACATCCGCGGGACCCTATCATCCTGTAATCATTCATACACCGAGCGTATTACCGGGAGGAATTGCAGTGAATCAGTGCTTTGAAGACCACCTCAGTCGCCCCATTCTTTATGATATAGCAGGTATGTTTAAAAATATACAAATTAATATATATATATATATATATATATATATATATATATATATATATATATATATATATATTAGGCCGGTCGTGGCGCAGTGGGACAGCGTCTGACTGTAACGCGATCGGTTGTGGGTTCGATCCCCACTCGGGGGAGTGAGTATATCTAAATTATTTTCACTTCTTCGCTCTGGTAAGACAAAGTGCGGCGTTGAGTTCCACCGCTCAACACGAAATGTCTCGAATTCGTTGGAAAGCGAAGTACGGAGTGTCTTGACACTAGGTACTTTCTGCCTACCCTGCTATATATATATAAATCTTAATGAATTCGTTTCAAATATTACGTAAAAAATTATTGTTAATTTTATAGTTTATTGTAACATATGTAAATAAAAAAATATATGTAAAGAAACAATATATGTAAAGAAAATATAAAAAATAATTACGAATAATAATAATCAATTTTTCTTTAAGTGAGAGATAAGTGTCGTGATTACTACCTCAGCTTGTCACTAATCTATTTGAAATAAACATTTTATAGTATATACTATATATAACATTTAAGTATCATCAGAATCTTCTTTTCCTGGTAAATACGTGCACATCGAATAATAACAAATAAATTTTCCATTATATTCATTTGTTAACATAAAACGTCATAACTTTTCATATAACAATTAGATACTTAATATGTTATATAACGTTCATTGTACATTGTGATAATATATATTAATGGCTGTAATATTATATTTTATTACAAGAGACACGAAACACGCTTTGTAAAAATATATAAATAATCAAGATTTATATGTATAGGAAACCCTTTCATTATTTACGGAGTGAATAAGAAGTAACAAACAACGCGTATATGTAAACGCTTACAGCCGTTTACACTTAGATACTTAAAATTTAACATTTAATTTCATGGGAAGTGTAGGGAAAACTATAACGAAGAATTTTCCGAAATGTCTACGGTAACAAAGGGAATTTATTTTTAAAAATCAAAATACCTTGGTTCGAAAAGCCTCAAGTACAATCATAATATAGTCATAATAAGTAATTTGATTGAGTTATATAATTGTGAATATGTTTATCTTTCAATAGGTAAATGTCATCTAAATATGTACTACCCGGCCCCGATAGATACCGCTGTCAAGTAGTAGCGTGCAAATAGTAAAATTTCCTTAAAAGTGGAAAATTCAAACGATTTAATAAATTATGAGGAACATTTTAAATTTATATCTGTGTACAATATACCTGTTTTAAAAACAACCTTATTAAGTATTTTGAAAAAAAAGCCGAAGTTAAAAACCAATTCTAAATCAACAAATAATTTCAAATTAAAGAACAATACTTTTCAAGTTCTAAACCTCTATGCGTAAAATTGTAGTAACAGGAGATTCTCTAAATAAAGTGAACTTAACAAAGCTTTTCTTTTACTTTTTTTCTTCACACGACATTACTACTTAAAATAAATGCATTAAGAAAATCTTATCCACTCATTAAGAAAATCTCGTGGGTCAGTGGGACACTGTCCTACGGGATGTGTCCTATTGACCAGTGTCCCCGATGTCCCAGTAAGCGGGATTGGTTGTGGGTTCGATTCCCACTTGGAGGATATGAAATGCGGCGTAAAGTTCCGTTATTCAATACGCAATGTCTCGAATTCGACGAAAAGGGGACACTAGATACTTCCTACTACGCGCAATATATGTGTCAATCTAAAAGAACATAAAAAAATCACTGGATTTTGAAACCCCAAGAACGAACGCACATTATTTACATTCAATATTTTCGAAGACATCTTTCAATTTCTAATAAAAGAGTAAATATGAACTATGAATTTTCTATTCTAATTTTGTTTTGCACTTCACTAGAATGTTTAGTTTGCTAACATTATATTATTATATTAGTTCTTATCTCAGCAAGGTTCATTGCTATCTTTATCAACTGCATTTGTATGCAACTTTATAGTCGCAGTTAAGCTTAATAATACTTATAAAATGTTACGCGAATTTAATATGTCAATATTTTGTTATCTTCTAATATAACCTTAAGATAATACGTTAATTCGCATTATCGTTCTTTTATATGTTGATCGGAAATCAATTCTCACCGATATTTTAAATAATTCATAAATATTGTAGGTCGTTTAATTTAACTTTTAAGTAAGAAAATCTAGCACAACAGAACTCTCAATCCCAATCTAGAAAAAATGTTTTAAATCTTCTTCGCTTCACACACTAAAACCTCTAGTACTCAAAATGTCAACCATCTATTAGTCAACATAATTAGTAAGTCCCTGCAAGCCATTTTGATTCATGTTTTACCTCCTAATAATTGATCTTTGTATCGCTAACATTGAATTTACATACTTTTACAATTCAATATGAAACTTAAAAATAAATTACTGACTCCAAAATTTTGCCAGAAATGTGCCTATATAGTACCTATATAAATATATACTTTCTGTAACTCAGGTTCTATATGTCCACACGTCGAAAATTATAACTAAAATTTTATCTCCTATGAAGTTTGACTTATAGATATTTAACTGTAATATAATTGTTCTCCATTTTATTAAGAGACATTTTAAACTAGTTAGCATGTTTTGAAACAAATACTGCATTTTATTCCAGTACTGTGAAATGAGTATGCATAATAAATCTTGTAGATAAACGTTTTAAGTAAATGTAGTTTACAGTGAAACAAAATTTAACGGAATAAACTATCGTAACACTTATTAATTGAAAAGTAATTTAATTTATATGTATTTTTTTATCAATGTTAGAATAGAGTTATCGTTATTTCTTGACGTTATATAAAATTTATTGTAATCGTAATAATTACAATAATTACTTAAACTTATACAGGTGAAAGATTAGTGTACATAGGTATAATTATAGCAGCTTTATGCTTTATCCTACATAGAAAAATAGTAAGAAAGAGCCTAATGTTAATATATTGCGTTCACTGCATGTAGTTTATGTAGATAAAGACTACAAAGGCTCTTTTGCAATAGTGCATTACAATTACATTAGTAAATTGAATGTGTCTAAAAATACGTACAAAATTGACATTGGAGATAAGAAAATAATTTAACTAGTAGAGCTAACTAAGAAACAAATTGCGTCACGTAGCGCCCAATAATAAATGCAAGTATTTATCGATTATAATATGCGTTGATTATGTGACTAGTAAGAGTATGTTTTGCAGTCATTGAAATAACTAACTGACACATGACGCCTACTTCCGACTTTCATATATCGAAATTGTGTTTTAGAGTATTATTAAGTGTAGAACACGATACTAGATTTTCTTACTTTACTTAATGTAATTTACACCTGCCACCTTAGGCATGACAAATTAACGATCTAATTTTTCGAAGTATGCAGAGAATAGAATAGTATAAAACTCAAGTTATTTTAATATTTTTTAATTTATTAAAGATCATCCGCATCTAGTAAAGTAAAGTATTAATTTTTTTCGGTGATGTAAAATGTATTAAAGACGGTAATGTTAAAGCGTGGGTTTATGAATACTTTATCTGCCAAAAAAATCTGAATAACTTATATTATTAGTATAAAAAATACTTGTTCCAGTAAAATATATACAACTTTTGATGTGTTTTGTTGTCAAGACACTCTGTACTCCGCTTTCTGCCCAATTCGAGACATTTAGTGGCGAACCCTAACACCACTTTTTGGTGTCATCAGATTGATATTATTTAATAAATTGTTTTAAGCTTCACTCTTTTTCCCGTATTGCAGAGTAATCAGAGTTTTGTTTAACATACATATAAAAATAGGCCAGCTTTTTCCGTAACTCAAAATCTAACAATACCAATGTTTATTATGTAATATTTACAGACTACATCTGTACCTAAAAAGGTAAGGTTTCTTACTGTTATTTGTTCACCCGAAATCGAGTCATACACAATTAAACAGCTTAATGCGTCAAATAAATTGATCGCTAACATTAAAATACATTGGAAAATCACTTATCTAGATTGCACTACCAACTTGATAAATATTGGTATTCGACAGCAATTATAACACAAATAGACTTGAATTTGTATTAAATGGCATAAATGAAATTTTAGTGACAAGATCTTAGTCCATGCGGACGCGGATTAAGCGAAGGCTGCATAATATTTCGATAATAAATTCATATGCTAGCCTAAAAATAGGATTATAGATAATAAATGTATTTGATTTGCATACTAATATATGTACGTATATTGTAAATGGTAACAATAAAATTAGATTACGTTTTTATATAATACAAATTTTAATTTTAATATTCAATTTATCTTATATATGTTAAATATATAAACTAATTAAAAAATACATTAAAATATTCTAAGTAACGAGACATATATAAATGTGC
Source organism: Dryadula phaetusa (assembly GCA_032432895.1). Classification (NCBI taxonomy): domain Eukaryota; kingdom Metazoa; phylum Arthropoda; class Insecta; order Lepidoptera; family Nymphalidae; genus Dryadula; species Dryadula phaetusa. Next base: position 4,419,473 of record JAOYRS010000016.1, on the reverse strand, counting down.
GCAGAAAAACTTCATGGGAAATTCATAACGTTAAAAAAACGAACAAAATCTCATTACGTTTGTTTTAAAAAAGTTTACTACAAATTTTAGACTCGTATTTTTGTTAAACAAACATGTGAAAGTAGGCCAGCCTCTTCCATAACTCCGAATCTAACAATATCTATTTTTTTTAATATAATATTTACAGATTCAGCCTGTACCTTTTTTCCCTTATTGTTATTTGTGTCTCATGTGAATGTAATTATAGCCGAATACTTGGATCTAAGATGTATATTTAAGCGAGTTTTGGTAACAATTAAATTATCTTAATTGTACGAGGTACATTTATATAAATTATTATAAACATTAAACATATAAAACTAAATATATTTTATTGTATACATACTTTTATTTTATCATTGTTTATTACTAAAAAATCTAAATCTGGGCTTAGATGTGAAGGATGTGGCGGGAAAATAATGATAAATAATATTTTATTAGTATTTTTTTGTAGAATTAAAACTATCTAAAAACAAATAAGTTGAACCATAGGTGTCATTGCTCAGTAATAGATGAGGATACATACTTAGTCAATAACAACTTCCACGTCAGTTAATATAGGCAATCAGAATGAGGTTCAATCATCGTAAATGATACAGGCAATTGATCTAAATAGAACTTTATGGATCGGGTGCTAAATTACTTTCGGAGGTGTTAAACCGACCGACAAAAATAAAAATGCTATATCCTGTGATTTGAAAAGACTAAATAAAAATAAATCATACACTCTTACCATCTTTGTAGTTTACTTCGTTTTTGAGGGAAAATTATAGTGTCTTTACTTTGAAATATATTGTAGCAAAAAAAGTATTTCTTGTGTTTTTTATAAAAAAAAGTTAGCAAAACAAAAATATTTTTGTTGTACAAAAAATAAAATAAAACGGTATATGCAGTGAGAGGTACGAGAGTGCATATCCACATATAAAACACAGAATGGTTTAAAAATATTTTTAACCAGCGCAAAATACCTGTGTAGGAAATTTTCCATTCTTAAACAACTTTCAAGGTCCAATAGAAACTTTGGAGAAGACAAAAGCCTCTTGATTTGCAAAAATTTCATTGTAGGTACTTCTAAACCTACGTAAATTCCTTGCCGTACACGTTATATTTAGATAGATGCGGAAATAATATTATAAGGAACAACGAAACTACTTTGAAAGTTCTGATCAGTGTTTGATGTAAGTAGGAAATTACGCGTTTTGAAACAATAATTTTTTTAACACACAATAAGTTAATGTACGCAATCAAACTTTTATTTAACATTATATAATAAACAAGTTTTGCCAGCTTTTAGTAATATTACGTTAACATTAATAAATTCGTGTAGGTAATATAATTGTAATAAAATGTTTGAGTTTTGTTTTTCGTTCTGGAGTTATTGTAAATATGTATATTAAGCCCATGCATGTCTTTTATTTTCATTTAATTATATTATTATTTTGTGCGCAAATATGTTTAATTATAAACATTTCTCATTAAATTTTATATAAATATTTCTGTATAAAATAAGTTTTTAAAAATAATAACAACTAAAGCTTTAGCAATCGTATATAACATTTTGACACACATAGTTTTCGATTAACAACATCGTTGTGAAGATAATTTATAAAAATTTCGGCTTTAAATTTATGGGTTTAAATTCTACAAGGAATATTTTGAAATAATTACAAAAGGTAGCTTTTCTGCTTACTGGGGTGGTCAGACCTACCCTAGAGTTAAGGCTCTCCATTTGCCACCTACCAAATTTCTTTTACAGAAAAAATCTCTGAAGTAATATTTTTCTTCTAAGTACTAATATAAAAGTATATAATTATAATTATATTTATTACGCGCATATATTAAAGTTATACACATGTTACAGAAATAATAAATCGATAGCATCTGACCATGACCTATCCAACTCAAATGTATGTAAAAAGTTTCCAACATATCAATGTCAGCTCTCTAGATATAGACCTTCATTGTCTTACGTAGTGTTCAATTCTCACATGCGTCAGGTAACGTGTTCAGATCGAGACTCGAAACCCGCACAGAATATTCTAGAACACAATACATTCTTTTTATAATCTCGGTTGGATTTAAAAGAAAATGTGTTAATAATGTTAAATCGTAAAATAAGAAAAAAAAATGTTTTATGAATAAATATAATTTGCTATCGGTTGGCAGGTTAATTTTACGGAGTTGATATTTAAAACCTTATGTATATTTATATAACTCATATGTATTTAATACTATACATTATATAAATATCTTTTGCCCAAACAGTATAAATAAAATGGCGTAACCTAACACCACATTTCTAATTAATCTAAACTATGTTTTTTTTTCAAATCTACAATCATTGTGTTTAGGTAGAATTTTAAATAACATTTTTAATTTTCATTAATCAAGTGTCGAAAATAATCTAAAAATTATTAATATAGTATTATTTCATTATATATTTTCATTACATTTCACCCGCGATGGTGACAGATATAAGCAGAAAATAAACGTACATTTTGTAAATTATTATTATATTTCTTAGTAAATATTAAGATATGCGGAAAAAAATTTGAAAAATGATATACAACTTTAAACGCAGCGGAATTGTAACTCGCCCAAGCGGCGCATGCTCAAATACCGCTGGATTCTAAATTTTATAAGATTTTTTAAAATGTTTTGTAATCCTAAGTGAAAGTATGTGATCGCCTTATATTCTACCGACGCACTAACCAATCGAGAGGACAATAACACACCTACCTTGACACTCTCGTTGACACTTTCTGGAACCCCCGCCCAGAAGGCGACTCGGTAGCCCGGCAAATCAGTCGTGCTATTGCCCTTTCTTTTGGTCTCAGTCACACAAAGAACATTCAAATCACTTTCATCCATCACATCTAATAATTCATTCATCTCCATTATAAAACTTTAAAAATAGTAAAAATATTTTTTAGAAAATTAATTCGCTAACTTAATGTGGTTTAGTGTAATTAACGAAGCAAGAGAATCCTTAAAACCCTATTTTTAACTACTTTTAAAGGTCACAGTAATAAAAGATTTTGAACTTCACCAAGACACTTAACTAAGAAACGATGACAATAGACGATAAAGAAAAGAAGAAATTTTATTACAAAGTTTTGAATAAAATTGTCTTTCATAATATTATTATGAAAGACAATATTATATTTTCTTTCATAATATTATTTTCTATTACTACTATTTGCTTTTATAATATTACATTATATTAATAAAAAACATCATCAATATTTTAGACTATCAATAAATTTTATTCTAATATTAGAAACTCTTAACTCTTAGTTTTCTAAGCTTTTTTATTAATAACTATTTCAAGCCATCGTAGTGCAGCGAGACGTGACTGACTGTAAACTTAAATGGCTATTAATTTGTTTAAAATTTATTTTTATTCTTCCGCTCCAATAAGATAAAGCGCGGCGTTAAGTTCACCACTCGACGTAATACGTTGGACGGAATACAGCCAACAGAGTGTCTTGACACTTGATTATCACTGACTACTCTCCTTGGTTTATAATATTTAATACAATAATTTATAAATTTAAGAAACAAATAATTGTTAATTTTTATTAATCAATTATATTATTAACAAGAATGTTATAATTTAGAGAGAACAAAGGCTTGTGCTTTCCATTTAAAAGCTTCGTTAATAATCGCCTTGGTAACTGCCCGGCTACCCTCGACATAATAAACGCGATCCGGAATCTAGAAAATACTTTTACTATAATCTCGGTGTACATAGTTTTAAAATTGTTTATAAAAATATTGAATAAAATAAGAAAATCACAAGAAAATTCTCGTTTTTTTAAAATGAAGTAAAGAAAACATGAAGAACATTTAATAACTATTTAAATTCAAGTATATTATGAACTTGAGGCCGGTCGTAGCGCAGTGGGACAGAGTCTGACTGTAAATTCCATAGGTCCGTCTTAGGTACTTCCTGTCTACTCTTATATATATATATATATATATATATATATATATATATATATATATATATATATATATATATATATATATATATATATATATATATATACAATCCTATTTATAATTTTTGTGATTTATATATATTTTTTTTTATTATGACGGGTGGAGATCACACACTGCAAGGAATTCTATATATATATATATATAAGTTACTAGGGGAGTCCCTCCAAAAGGTCTAGTCCGGTGATTGTGCTGGCGAAGCGTGTTTTAATATACTTAATATACTGTAATTTCCCGAAACGAAAATAACCAAAAATAGTCTAATAATAATTCTATTATTTTAATATGTATCAATTATGAAACTTGCTCTTTATTATTCCTAAATACCAATGATTGTTTTATAAAATTAATTTTATAATTTAACAAATGAACAGTATATAACAGTATTGACTAATAATGAAACTAGTTTACTTAGTCGCCTCGGCGACTGTCACTACAATGGCTACAGAAACATCCTTAGTACACCAACCCAGAGAGTGATAGCAGTATTTAATGTAATAAAACTATTCCCTCGGTGATTTTTATATATTTTTATGTAATAAAATAAGTATAGATAGCGTTAAAATGCCGGAATTTTATTAGAAATTTAAAGTTGGCATTTAAAATTTGTTACTGCTCTCAGATCAAATATTAAATAATATTTTTATTTAGTTTAAATATGTATAAAAAAAGTAATGTACATTTCCTTATTCATTTCGATAAACTGAGGAAATCTATTAATCCATATTAATACTAGCACTAACTAATTAATTTAAAATAGACGAATTAAATTATGCACGTAGATTATTCTGATATAAATATAATTTATAAGTAAAATATTCGTAGAGTATTTAGATATTGAACTTTTTAAAATTATATAGGCGGTAAGGGAAGAAAGGAGTGTCTTGACACTAGGTACCCTTCTGTCTACCCTGCTATTTAGGATAAAAGCGTGAAGCTAAAAAAAATATATACTTTTTTATACTAAAATGTTGACACTATCGTATCGTATCGTATATGTCCTACGTTTTTGTTATATTACCTAAACAAGATCATTGTGGGCTTAAATTTCAATCGGAGGAATTATATTTACATCGATATAAATATTTCTAATAATTTACCGCATGTAAGAATAATGACTTATCCCCAGATTCTTTCTGTGAGGACTGCGTAAAAATAGAATATTCTAAGATTTTTATTAAATAAAATATGTATACAACTCTATATGTAACAAAGTTTTGGAAAGTTGCTAATAACATAAAATATGAGATACTATTCAATTCCTTCAATTGTTTCAGAAATCTTAAATATTCATGACCTTCAAAAGTTATTTAACTTTAATTGGGCCCAAAGTTTGTGATTTTCAAATGAAAATTCAAAGAAGAACATTAGTAGATGAAAGTGTTTGGACAATTAAGAGACAAGTTAATTTTACAAACACACATTTTGTTACTAGTCGATATCGACCATGGTCACTACATCAACTTCGCTGCAGAAGTTGACGTGCATCAGCTCGCATGTGATTAGTATAGTCAATCTTGGTTGAAAAGATATATATATGAATATCGTTGAGAGTATTGTAACTGATAACCGTAGGTGTTCGAATTTTCAGTTTGTCATACTTGTTGCGCTTGCAGTAAAGTTCATGAATCAGAATGTTCTCCCCTGCAACCGTTGCGCAGCATACGATTCCCACATTGAGGGCTTAATGTAACACTTTATTAAAAGGTCGCTTCAGCGCTTCTATATACCTGAGGAGCTGACCGGCATGGTTATGCTTGCCCTCCTCAACCTCAGTATATTAGAACACGCTTCGCCAGCACAATCACCAGACCTAGAACTTTCCTTGCAGTGTGTCAGGTGCTCTCCACCCGTCATAATAAAAAAATATATATAAATCACAGAAGTTATAAATAGGATCGTAAAAATTCATGGACGCCCATAAGTTTGTGGTTTGTAACAAAAAACCTCAAAAAAAAAGAAACACGCTTCGCCACTAGACATCAGCGCCTCCCATCCATATTTGTCATTTGAGTTGAAACGATTGTTGTCGGTGCGAAGGGCGGATGCTTCAGATACCTTCAGGACTCGATTGGAACACCTCTTCACTACGATACCTTGCTGTACCCCACAGGTAATGGGGAAGAACCATGACTGTTGGTCGTTAACAGCAAAAGACGTCATCCAAAGATTTTCCTTTGAGTATTAATATATTAATACAATGATACTAGCTGTTGTTTAGATTACCTAAATAAACTAAGGTAGATGTTGTAGATTTTACATTGCATATATTCTTGGTTATTTTCCTTTTTTTTCAATGAAAGTAAAATAATATTGTAATATTATTGAAAAAAAGGAACCTTGAGACATATCTCAAGGCTTAAATAAAAATATTAACTCGTCTCTTAATTTCGCAAACACTTTCATCCACTAATGTTAATTTTAAAAAAGCTTCTTTGAATTTACACCTGAAAATCACAAATTTTGGGTCCAATTAAAGTGAAACAACTTTCAAAGGTCATGAATATTTAAGATACCAGAGAGAGATTGTTTCTCTCTCTGGTATCTTAAATATAAAATGGCTCTGGTATATTAAATAAAAATTAAGGAATCTCATATTTCATTTTATTAGCAATTTTCCAAAACTTTAAAAACCTCAGTATATTCTATTTTTACGCATTCCTCACAAAAAAAATCAGAACAAATAAGTAATATTATTGTTACACGCAGTAAATCATTAGAAATATTTATATCGTTGTGAATATAAAATATTCCTTGGAATGAAATTTAAGCCCACAATGACCTCGTTTAGGAAATATGACAAAAACGTAGGACATATTATACGATAGTGTCAAAATTTCAGAATAAAATAATTTATAAACTATAAAGTTCACCAACTATATGCACTATTAATATTTTACCTATAAATGACATTTATATCAGAATAATCTACGTGCATAATTTAATTTGTCAATTTTATATGAATTAATTAGTAGTAGTATTAATATTTTTTCTTTGGATTAATAGATTTCCTCAGTTTATCGAAATGAATAAGGAAATGTAAGAGAACATTACTTTTTTTATGCTTATGTATACTAAATAAAAATATTATTTATTATTTGATCTGAATGTAGTAACAAATTATAATGCTAACCTTAAGTTCCTGATAAAATTCAGGCATTTTAACGCTCCCTATAATTATTTTATTTCATAAAAATATACAAAAATCACCGAATTAATAATTTTATTATATTTAATACTGTTATCATCTCTGATGCTCTTTAGGTTGATGCACTTTAGCACGTTTCCGTAGCCATGGTAGTGGCAGTCTATGAGAAGCATCGTGAGGTTATAGTGAATATAAGACCCTTATCGGTGTATCCGTATTGGACTTCTTCATTAAAAAAAAATTTAATGTAAAGCCATTCCAGTTGTAGAGAACCCAATAACGTGCGACGCGCTTTGTCTTTGCGTAGAAACGTTTCCTCGTTGTGCTGGGTTGAATACCACGGAGAGTATTATGGGAACTAACTTGATTTCTACCGCTGCACAGTACATAAGAAACTTAAATATCATCCGCACCATGAATTTGACGTTCAATTGCTAAGCGATTTTTAGGAACTTCCTTCCAAGAAGTAATTATGGCCCACTTAAGGCAAAGCTATGTCCACACTTTATATTGAAAACAAATACTCAATAATAATAAATAAACAAAAAAGTAGGCAAAACCACTGTCTAATCTAAAGTCATATTCAATATATTTTTGAAAAAACGTATAAAAATTTGAACGCAGTGGGATTCGAACCCAAGCATCTTGGATACCGTCCACACGCTCTGACCGCTAAGGCATACGTTCTACTACCAGCTGCGTCGAAATTCTTCTACGTTTTGTTACAACTTATGTTGTTTAGCATCTCTGTAGAGAGATTTTTACAAATTTCTACTACTTAAAGATTATTAAAAAATAATCGTTTAACAAGAGAGATTGCTATTTTATTTTAATATTTACTATTTTTAAAGTGTTAAGGGATATAAATGGGAATAAATTGAATATTTTTATAATGTTTTTAAGTGACAGTTTTTTATAAAAGTACATTTTTGAATAGTAGAACAACTATCCGGTTTTTATCCTATAACAAAAAAGAAACTGATATGTATGCGTAATTATGTAGGTTTACTCACAATCACTTTTAATTGTGAACAGTAGTGTTTAATTTTATCGTCAGGAAATCAAAGCATATCAGTGGAGTAGCTATAAAAATAACAATTTATAAAACAATATAATGAAACTCGTCTTATACTCACTAAATGGTTGATTGATAACGCACCGACTGCAATTACTGGACCTATATGTGGTTCATGGGGAGAGATAGAGTGCTCCTACCTGAGAGAGAGAGGATTTCTCGAAATTCTTCTGGGATCGCAAAGAAAGGAATTATTCGATTTACTGAAACTATGGAATACAAAAATCCAAATAGTATGGCAAAATTATAAGTATTATATCTAGGCAAACAAATTTAAGGGCAAAAGAATATGATTAAGAACAAAGGAAATACTTGCCTTTGGGTGGTCTCATGTTTTACTTGTAATACATATAATTTAATATGAATATATATATATATATATATATATATATATATATATAATATATACGTTTAGTTTTTCTCTTTTAATTAATTGTTTTCTCTGTTATATTATATATTAAAGTAGAACAATACTAGTTTTATATGACAATTCGTGGTTATTAAGCTGATACTGTGTCTAGAACAATTTAAACTTGTTTTTATCGTGTCGATCTAGAATTCATTATAAATGTATATTGTCTATGATTACACGAGTATTTCAAGATAGTGTAATATAGTTACATGCAGCTGTTGCGATGCTACCTACCGTTGCTTTTTGTTTACTGATTTACGATTTTCAAACCATTTGATATTTGAAAAGATTCATGCTTCTTCCCGTATTAATAGGGAAATCGTGACATCGCCTATTGATCATCGTGTCTTGCCAGATTGGAAAAATTAAGATAATTCCTCCAAGTTTAGATTTAGACTTTGTCTGCATACATTTTACAAACTTTAATTTTTTTTTACTGATCTGACGCAGTATAGACTTGATTAAGAAATTTAACTTCTTAAATATATAATTTAAAAGCCATATGTAAAAGGAAAATACCAAAAGCTATAACTATTAGAGTAGTAATTACAGATTTATTATATAAAAGTTTGTTGTAAAAACGCTATAAATTTTAACAAATAAAATAAATATATTCAAATATCTTCAGGGTCACTCAAGGACTATAGAAATATTAAATGCTTTTATGATTTTACGTTACGAACAATAAAACAATAATAAAATTCTAAAAGTGGTCTAAAAGCTTCCTAGGTAAAAGGTACTTGATAATTTTAGGAGCTTTTTTATTAATAGGAACTTTTGTAGTAAAATAAAATAATCCCTAAAATAATAACTTAAGCTTGGATAGTTTCTTAAATGTAAACGTAAAAATATTATTTATTGAACAATGATTGGACATATTACGTCACATACTTCTATATCGATTAAAGATCTTTATCATTGCAGATAGCAGATATTAGTTCATGAAAATAATAACATAATTATTATAAAAGCTATTAATATTGCCGTTTTGATCTTGGTTATATATATATATATATATATATATATATATATATATATATATATATATATATATGGAATATTATAGTTGTATTTTAGCTTCATGTTTCACCTGTAGCAAACAATCATAGAGAATAGAGCGCCAAGCGCTACGCTCCTTGTATTATCTTTCGAATCCACTGTCACCTCGTGTGTTTTTCGGGGAGCACTCTTACGTTTTGCATAATTTTACTCCAATATCTTAGATACTGTGTTTTCAGAGATTAATCTACCAATTAATAGCAAATGTTGATCAGATGATTAAAAAAAATACAAAAATTCCAGAAAAATATGCGTTGTTATTCGTTTGTCACAAAAAATTTTCAAACCAAGCACAAAATTTATTATGTATAATGGTTTCATGAAAAGTATTATAGAATACGGTATTGTAGTGTGGCGACCACATTATGCAACGCTCATTTTAAAGAGGGAACGACTGCAGGAGTCCTTCTTGTGGAACATAGCGATTTCTGCGGGAAGTGCTAAAAATATAGTTTCAATGACGCTAGATTAAAATATTGTAGAATGACTTCACTTGATTATCGTGGTACTTTATTAGATATGCGTCTCACTTATAAAGTTTTAAATAATTAAATTGACTGTCCTCAAACCCTAAGTACCTTAAACTTCAGAGTAGCTCGATGTCACCCAAAGTCAAGAATCACATTATTGCCTATTCTATTCAGTCACACTGAAACTGCTGAAGAACCCTAATAAACAAATAAATAAATCTACCAAGAGGTTTGTGTTTATTCTCTCTGCCTACCCTGCTACGGATAGAAAATGAAACTAAAAAAAAACACCTACAAGATTACTTAATGTCCACATTTTCATACTTTAGTAGTTACCATATGATGAACAATATACTGTTATATCAAACATATTAGAACACATTAATCACTACAAAGAGAACGTCACGTAATCAAATATGTAGGCATTCTGCTTATTTTTTTTAATTATAATAATTAATTTTTAATTAGTTGTTAAGTACTACTCATATAAATTCCTAATCAAACGGACCTTCTTACTACTTAAATCATTCTGAACATGTCACGATACATATTTTATATACAGATTGATCTCCGGATTCATATCCGCTTGGATATGAAACAACAAGTAGTGGAAAAGCCGACTATCGATAAAAAACATAAAAATATTCTTGGTTGTACCTTGACTTCTATGCATACATTTTACTTCTTTACTATTACTATACTATTTACTTTCTATTTATAATATAATAGTAATTATATATATATATATATATATATATATATATATATATATATATATATATATATATATATATATATATATATATATATATATATATATATAATTACTATTATTGAATTGAATTGAATTTTAAAACTGCTTATATTTGTATTTTTCGACATTTGTATTTGTACTTTGGTATATTTTATTCTTGTATTTATAAAATCCCATAGTAATCAGTGACGCAGGTGACTATCTACAATTACCAAAATACGCAACTAATCCGATGCAAATTATTTCTTTAAAAAAATAAAAATATATTAAAATTATAAATGTACCTATATGTATATTATTATGACAAATTGTAAATTTTTTATTTCACATTTTTTTTATTTATTTAGCTGTGAAATATAAAAATTTTAAACTTTATTTAGTTGTGAAGCCGATATTTCAGATAATGCTATCTATGCACCTAATGCACCTAAATAGTAAAAAAACTAAATGAGAGACGATTTTTAATAACGTGCTTATGAATATTACATACACATACTATTTCAAAGTATATTAAGTTCTATTATTTTAATAAAATATCTGATAAATGTGTATAACTTCGGTGGAAAAATATTTTTTTCTTTAATTACTTACACATATTTAAATAGAAAATGTTAGCTGTTTCCAGATACAGTCCATTTTGAATTATTTATGATCTTATTGTACCCTTGAAAAGTGTTAAAAATACAAAATCTGGAATATTTATTTTAAAAAGTTTTTTATAGCGTATTGTGGTATCTCTGTACTATGTATATACAGAGTAAGATTTTACCCAAACGAGGACAACGTTCATCAACGTAACCACTTTGGTATACAGTCCAGATTTTACACATTAGGTACTTTCAAAAGCTATTTAGAAGTATCTAGAACTATATAGAACAGTAAGCGCTGCACGTGTAACAGTCAGGAATACGGAAGTATTTAAGCAAAACAAAAGCACGAACTCTTAAATCAGGACATAGAACTTGCAAATTATTTGCAAATATCTTATATTAAATATGATTTAATTGTGTGTACTCTGTTTACTGTTTATAATGTTTTATTGGCTTAATCATGGGGTCTGTAATACATCGTGTCATTTTTTATGATTTATAAAGGAGCACACAATTGTACCATATTATACCAAACCAAATCATACAAGAAATTAGTCTATACGTGAATGAAATGTATCATACATTAATTATTATTAATTAAAAGTCGTAAATTCCAGATTAAGGAAAGATTTTTAAATATACGTTTTTGATGATCTGAATATAAGTCCTTTAGCTAGCTAGGATCGACCTAAACTACGTCAAATAAGTTTATACATATATTGGCAACGAAAAAAACATAAATCTCCATAACAAGTAAAGCCTGTCGAAAGCTTAACGACTTCAAAATATGTAACCAATGTTTGCAAATTATTATATTAAACATTACGTATTTTATAACTATCATTATTTTCCTGTTACATTTAAGTGTGCTATAAAGTTTGATTAACTCTAATCAAAATTCTTTAAGAGTACGCATTAAGTAAAATAAGGGCTCTTATTATAACACTTAGTGTCTAGACAGCTATCGATAGGTTAGGCCAAGGCTGGAAATAATATAACAATTTCAAGTGCGTATATAATCATGGGTTTGTTTAAGTAATTGATTAATTTTTTCAAATATTCTAATCAATATTATCGATTTTATGATTTTTTACAACGATTAATTAAAAGTAGTAAAAAAACAAGTACGTGAACATCAGAAATAACCGTATTGTGGCAGTGGGATAGTGTCTGGACTGTAAACGCGGTTAGTATAGGTTATATTCCACCACAGGTGAAAAATTGAATTGAGTTCCACCCTCTCAACAGACAATATCTCGAAGTTCTGCAAAAAGTCTGAGTACTAAATTATCTATGCGTTAGCTGCTAAATTTTTTTAAATAATTTTATTAATAATATAATTTTAGTTTTATAGACTCAATCTAGTTTCTAAATAATTTTATTAATAATATAATTTTACTTTTATAGACTCAATCTAGTTTCTAGGTCTTTCTTCAATTAAATGACAATATAAATAAACGTGCACATATTTAGATAACGCATTTAGACAAATCAGATTAGCTTCCTATGTCTAAAGGTCAATAATACCTTGGTTGCTTACAATAGTATGACACCTTCCGGATTATGAATAGGAACAATATAATACAATAATCATTTTATACGCTTGTAGGAAATGTTCAGGTCACTAACCTCCTATTACTTCACCTAAGACTTTAGTAACTGCAAACTTAAACTAATTAATTTATCATAATAAAAATAAATATTAGTTAATAATAATGTAATAAACGAAAAAAAATTAATAAACAAATAAGGTATATAATATCACATTAGTGTAACTATTATCTTTTGTTGTCTTTATCGCAATATAGATGTTATCAACAATAACATAGAATCATCCTAAATAAATTTATCTAACATCTAAAACCATTGATTTCATAAATACTGATTTGTGAGTGATTTCACCTTGAAAACAAAACATCAATATTTCAATTGTATCGTAATTGTATTGCCATTTATAATTAACAAGCTATCTGTCGATAAATATAGACCCAAAAGCAGTAAACTTCGTTTCGAATCCCACACAGTAATATTTAAACGAATAATTCATTTATATAAAATCATAATCTTACATATTAATAAGAAGGGGGTTTCAGGGCGATAAGAGATCTAGCTAGATTTCATTTTTAAACATCCATTTATCCATATATTCAGGAAACTGATAAACTATTGTGGGTAATCTGAGCGGTTTCAAATTCCAAATGACCTTGTTCCTTTTTTATGGAAGAAATAATATTATGAGCACTTATCCATACATCTAATTCATTTCTATGTAAATTTAATAAAAAAAAGTCGAGTCGTATATACATACCTAAATGAACAATTTATGTAAAATACATTATAATTACTAACTCTTGTTTACATTTTTTATAGGAAACATTAAAAACGCATTTTGCAGCAATACTTACACATTTAGGAAAAATAGGATAAATTAAAACATACCTGTTTTAACAATTTCTAGTTAGTTTTATATATAAAATCACTTATGACCTTTTTTTGCTAATGTAAGACTACTGAGGCGTTTCCGAGTCTCTTAACTCCTATTCTATTTTGGAAGAACGTCTTTCTAGATTGCTATGGACCCTAATGTGCATTTTCAATAGATATTTATATAGAGAAACAATACAAAGCGTTTATTGCTTAAATAATGCGTGAAACGTTCATTAAATTTATAATACTGGATGTCTCGTTAAGGCGCTAACAACGGCTTGCCTTAGCAACGTGTGTGTCGCTTATCAATGTATATATCAAACACATGGTAGTGTGTGTTACATTTATTGTATGAATTTAACTAGATTTCCCTTTGACGCGTTGACTACGCTTTGCCTTAGCAACGTGTATGTCATTTTATGTAAACGTGTATATTAAACATACAGTAGTGTATGTTACATTTATTTTATTACTTTAATATATTTTTATGCTTTATTTTACAAAAACATTAGTATTCTGCAGTGCTTCTCTATATAGAAGTCAATTTTACGTTATTTACGTAAAAAGGGGGTACAAAGATTTTTATTTACATGTAAAACACGGTGACACTAGTATGTTATAAACATACTATTACACATTGTAAAAGGCTAACATGTTTCACATAAAGTGAAAATACCATCATATACATGGTCTTGTACTCCCTATGAGGAATAACGACCTTTAGAAAACTTAGTGACAAATTCTTTTTTCTAATATTAAACTTATACTTCCGAAATACTTTTTAAACGATTTAGTGCCATAATTTTATATAAATTCAAATCATTTATATAAAATAAAGATTATATCACACACAGTATATCACACAAACAGTGACTTTTTGTAAAATATATAAATATCAAGCGTAAAATTTTAAGTATATATGTAGATATCAGTATATAATTTAGTTTGTGTTCTATGTTTGTATCTCTATACAATATAACTACAGTATTATAATACAATATTAGGCAAAGATGTATCGCTATCAAATGGTCATTTATGAAAAATGGAGCAAAACTGACATTGAAAAAGTTAAAAAAGCGAGGAAATCTTCGTCAAGTTTTGATTAGTGGTATACAATAATGAATAATTATATAAATATAACATTTCATGTATCAATACAGTTTGCTAATTAAAGCGACCTAATGCCAAGTAACGGTACAAGACTGCTGACCATGTATTTAATGTACTTAACCTACCATAAAAGGAAAATTGTCAATGCTCAAAATGGTAATGAATATATTTTTTTCTTAGATTATATGCTATTATTGAGACAATTAAAGCATATGCAATCGATTGTGATAACTCAACACAAAATTTATGTTAGTCTTTTATTTTAATTAGGTGCTAATAAAATGATAAGATTATGGCTGGTTCTAAAATAGTTATACTATATACATACAAGGAACTACCGCCTAACTAAACCGACATTTTCAGTGACAAACGAATTGAGAGCCGAAGCAAATAGATGACTAAAGCAAAATATAAGCGACTGTAAGTCTGATCTGAAATAAGTAAATTACGCGTTAGAAAAATGGTTATTAATTATTAAGCACAAATTGGAAAGATTGTAAAACGTTGCATTTTTGGGTTCAAGTTTACTTAATAATAAAGTACTTATTTGCTTGCTGACAAGTAAAACATTTGCAGACTTCGGCAACGTGTCACTTTTCACAAATTTATATTTTAAACGCTTAGTAGTTCATAAGGTGATTATTTTACACTAAATTTAATGTTTGTAATGCAGTATGAAAAATTTTATTCTGCATAGCAGGGTAGACGTAAAGTACCTAGTGTCAAGACACTCCCTGCTTCGCTTTACACCGATTTCGAGATATTGCGTGTTGAGTAGTGGAACTTAACGCTGCACTTTGTCTTTACCAGAGCGAGGAAATAATTGGAATAATTGATGGAAATAATTTAAATATAATCACTCTCCCCAAGAGGGGATCAAACCCACAAACGATCGCGTTTACAGTCGGAGTCTATCTCACTGCGCCACGACCGGCCTCTACTTTTTCACTTATTTTTCATATAAATTAAAACTGTGCCAAATTTCATTCTCCTCCGTCCACCTATCTTTTTTAAAGTTGAACACGATAATATAATCCATATTAAGATGTGACATTATTGAAATATACTTTATTAACATATTTAAGTCAGTCAAATAATAATACATGGTACTGTTACTTTGAAAATTAACCGTACAAACAAGGTCTGGCTGAATAGTGCAAAAAGCTTTCAGTGTATGTTTGCTTCGTAACTCTACACGATGGAGGGTGCGCCCGACCCCACGGGGGGGTTTACGCTCTGAATAGTACATGATGAAAGCCCTTTTAATAAAGAAACTACTCGTGTGTAAATATACTGCAGGTAAATTAAAGTGCTTCTACAACGAATTAATTAAACATTTTATAAAGAATTGCATTCTGTTGCAGATTAAATATAAGAGAATCGTACTTTTTTATGTTTAAACTTTTGAATCATTATATACACTTATGTATTGCAAGTTTTACTTCAATCTTTTATGTGTACTGTGTAAGTTTTACTTCAATCTTTTATGTGTGTTTTAGGTTGTCATTTGACTGAACCGATTTTGAAGTAGATTTATAAAAGTAATTGATACTCCAACGAGTTTTAGTTTAATAACTGACTTCAAAAACGTAGATTCTAAGTTTTAACTATGTATATGATTTTACTTTTTAGTTTTCTTCGGAAGTCAGTATTTCGTTAAAAATTATAAGAGAATAGATCGAATTGTAGTAAAACACCCAATGTATCTACTAAATACTTTTTATAGTATAAATAAATGTAACTACCTATATATTGTAAGAATGCAGCACCACACACATACCTGAATGAAACTATGTAAAACAAATCTTATTAAACGATTACAATTACGGGTCATTTTATTTCTCCATAATACAAGTAAATAAAAAGTTTAATTAGAGTGTTTTATTTAATAAAGAACTAACTGCTTAATTAATATTTTAATAAAGGACAATAAATCGTAGCAAGTATTCACGGCATGTTCTAAGCGCACTTAGTTCAATGTTTATTATCTGTGCTAACTCTCCCTCAATTTTAGTAAATTCATTTAGAGGAAATACCTATTACGTAATTAAAATATCCAAGCCGCAAGCAGTTGATTGTTAGAATTAATCATTCGTAGAATAGTATAAACGTTGGTACCTTATGTATAAAGGTACAAACCACAATTTCTAACTTTATAGGTTTCAAACTTTTTTTTCGCCGGTCGTGGCGCAGTGGGACAGCGTCTGACCGTAAACGCGATCGGTTGTGGGTTCGATCCCCTCTCGGGGAAGTGATTATATTTAAATTATTTTCACTCTGGTAAGACAAAGTGCGGCGTTGAGTTCTACCACTCAACACGCAATTTCTCAAATTCGCTGGAAAGCGGAGTACGGAGTGTCTTGACACTAGGTACTTTCTGTCTACCCTGCTATGCGGGATAAAAGCGTGAAGCTAAAAAAAAACTTTTGTTTAAAATTTACAAAGAACTAGGGAAGACAATTTTTTTTAAACTTTCACTGTAAATTTTCATTATGTTAATATCTCAATGTTACTTTTGTGTGTTATTGAACTAGTAATATTGGAATCATCTTTATTTATCACGTAAAGGGAAAACATTGAAGGAAATTTATTTCAGTTATACGTTTGCGTACTTGCCGTTTTTATTTAGGAAAAAAGTGGAGAAAGCCAAGATTTTTTGTAATCATGAATTAAAAATCTTCTTTAAAAAATGGTAAATCAATTTAACACAATGGAATTAATGTTAATTTTTTTTATCCGTACATGCAGAAAGAAATAAAAGATAAGCAACATTTGTGAAGTCAAAAGCAGATGCTCATAAGTAAGTTAAAGTAAATGTACATAAAATACCAAAGATTAAAATTTATTAAAAGAAATAAGCACTTGCGTTGACAATTTATCGCCTTCACAAGGCTAAAATTATTAATTAAAATAATAAAATAAACAAAGTCAAAATTTAAGGTTATTTAAAGATAAAATGCATAATGAAAGCTTATATTTATTTTATTCATAAAAATGACAGTAAAATGATTTTCCGCCTCACAATAACGTATTGTTTAACAGGTATATACCGAGCATTGTTCTTTGGATACGCTTTTTTTGATGGAAATCAGGAAAAGACTGCTTATATTCTTGACATGCCTTTTTCTTGATTAATGTAATAAAAAAAAAGTCTGAGAAAATATATTGTACTGTCGGTTTAAAAACGTAACATGAAATGATTTGTTTGACCATGCCCTTCTCCGCAAGTCATAAAGATGTAAACGTATACAAAAGTAATAATGAAAGGAAATTAAATAAATGTTATATAACAAATAATTTGCTATAATACGTTTTAAAACAACAGTTGACACTGCAATTATTGCAAGGTCACGTTTGCCAAAGATCGCATATTCAATTACCGAATTTTACAAAGTGAGAAAAAAAATTCTGCTACACATTATGTCTATTGTAGACGATACATTTACATATGTACGACATGACATATCTTCATACATCCCTATTTTTCTCTTTATAACGTATTTATGAATCTCAAGTCTGCACGAATTTTCAGGCAATTCTCATGGAATTTTTTCTTGTCAAAACAAACATTTACATTTAAAATATATTGGAAATCAAAATAATATTTTAAATTTATTTTCACGTGGGAGGTGCATTTTCTGGAAAAGCATGTATAATGTTTTTTTGGCCTTACTACTATGTTTAAATTATTTTATCAATTACCAGACAAATGCAATCGTTACACCTATTAAGATATAATTTAAAATTAAAAAAATATACATATATTTTCTAATTATTTCTTTCTATATTTCACATGGTGCCGGCTTAGGAAACTTGTCGGAACGAAATATATTCCTATATCTATCCCTGGAGTTAAACCGCTCCGAACATCCAAGGAAGCGATAGCCATATGTCGTGACCCAGGATATGAGATGCAAATAATGCTGTACAAAATAGAATGCAGATTGGGCCAAAAGGTTACTAGTTAGGTTAGGTCTGGTGTAAATGACAAGAAAAAGAAGAGGCTATTTATATTTCATATTATCTAGACCTATATCTTTTTCATAATAATTGCAGATAATACGGTATCAGAAATAGATGAAGAAAGAACGGAGCGTAAGATTAGAGTAGATAAAAAGATATTATGAGAAGTTAATGAGGTAGTGTATATGGGAAGTATGTTTAGTAGAGATGGAAGATACGAAATGGATGTGAAAAGGCGTATTGTTGCCGGTAACAAAGTTAAACGGTGATCTTGCTGCATTGATGCGACGGCAAAACGTCAGCGTACCTGCACGGCTTGCCGCTCACAATGCAGTACTGATACCAACGTTGCGTTACCACGTAATGAAACGTGAGTGTGTCAAAAGAAGAATGTAAGAAAAATAAATGCAGTAGAGATGCGATCTTTTCGTCGGTTATGCGGAGTCAATTTAGCTGACCGTATATGCAGCGAGGAGATACACAGAATGGCAGGTGTAAGCAGGAATGTCATAGTAAGAATAAAGAAGAACGTGCTTCACTGGTTTGGGCACGTTGAGAGAATGAGTGATGAGAGAATGAGTGATGAGAGAATGGTAAGAAAGATTTATGAAAGCAAGGTAAGTGGTATGAGAGGTCAGGAGAGACCTCGGTTGACCTTCGATAACACAGTACCGAAGTTACTAGAGGAAGGTCCCTGAAAGGCATATATGAAGAGGATAATGACTGTGGACGAGACGAAAGAGGTATGCAGGGACCGTAGCGTTTGACTCTCCATTGTTTCTGTCTACCCCATATAATGGATAGAGCGTGAAGCTAAACAAAAAAAAGACAACACGGTGAGATTTCTAGCAGGCAGGCTTCAATCCCAGCGTGTTTCACTTCGAGCGCCTGTAAATAATAGAATTATAATAATTTAAGTGTTTAACCAATACATTATAAGAAATTATTTTTAAAGTAAGACATGAGTTACGATAATTATGCATTTTAGCGTTTCTTAACAGCACTCTCATTATCTAAATTAACATTTTAGCTAGAATTCGTATAGCCTTCAGACTAACAAAACTAAACAATCTTCTTTGTATCACTGTATCGCTACCACAATATATACAAACGTAAGGGTAATTAGTTGTAACCGCATATATTCATCATAAATGTTAAAGAATATACTAAATATAGGTATTTATAAAGTAATAAAAGTATACGTGGGTGTTTTCTCAATTGGCATTAGAACTCACAATTATCGCCATAATAAAACGTGTAATAACGACATTTTGGAATATTCTAGACGAAATTAATTAAATCAATATATTAATATTATTAGAGAACTAAAATAGTTATATCATGCTTTACAAATCGATTAGTCAAGCTACATCAATCTTTATAACAATGATTATGCATTTGTTGCCAGTTCCTGAAAGTCATAACTTGCTTTTAAAGAATGTATAAGTACGTGTTAAATGTTTTTATTCTGTTTAACCATATGAAGTGGTTCTGGGTTTGATTCCCCCTCGAGAAATTAAATCTCGTCAATTATCCCATTAATCATGCCTAAACTGTAATGCGACAGGTAGCATTTTAAAAGAATAAAAGACAGTTGTTTTTAAAGTAATGCAAAAGACGGCATGCATTGAAGTCTTTTAAATTTAAGGCAAGTATCACAGTAAATCACTATCGATTACGTGAGATATCTAGAGCCGTTAGATCATCATAGATATCTAAGTAGTATTTTAAATTTGGCTCTCTCAATTTTTTAAGTATTTGTCAAATAAATTATTAAATTAAAAAAAAAACACTAAATATTTATTTGAATCTTCTTTTATATTAGCTCAAAGCAAATATAATTCAGGATAGGGAGAAGAAGCCTGTTGCTAAAGCATCCTATATTCCAGAAAGCGTAACATGCGTCACCAATTACCTTAACTGGATGGTACGTTGATTTTATGTAAGAATTTGAGCATATCAGGCCGTTTGAAATAATATTATTTAAAATGATTTTCACCATTACAGCCATTAAGCGTATACTATATTTAAACCTCAAATAGGAATTACTTATTAAGCACCAAGAGTTAGTGAGTATTTCTTCAAAGTACAAGTTCAGCCCACTCATAATTAATTCAAATAATTAAACAAAATTAAAAGCATTATCAATTTAGCCAAAATAAGACACGCCCTTGTACGTTTATAACTTTGAAATATGTATCTATTAATCTTGGCCCGCCACAGGCAGTGTCTATTTTATTATGGGTTAAAAATATTGTGTCTTTAACCTTCAAATGTAAATCTATTAAGATATCCAAATATTTCATTTTCCTCTGTAGAACTAACAGTACTGAAACTTTATGGTGATTGACGATTCGAAGTTCTTGTAACAACCTATTTGATATAATTTTTTTGATCATGCAATATTTCTTGTCAACGAGAAAGATTGCAGAAAACTAATAATCAATATATATATATATATATATATATATATATATATATATATATATATATATATGTTTGTGTGTTATAAGGAAAAAATTGTTCCATCACATACAAACGAAACAAAAATAAAAATCTAAAAAGAAGAAAGAAGATTAAGCATAAACATCTAAGAAATAGCGTACCTGGGTAAAATTATTTTCATTTTTGAACCTTAGAATTAAGGTTTCGAACAACAAAGATACGTCATATATGTTACTTAATTACTAAACGAGTATTAAATGCTCATACGTATGTTACATGCAATTGCATGTTACAACGCAAATAAATCAAATCATGACACACATCAATTTTCTCATATGTTGGCCATTAAAAGAAAATATATGTATGTACAGTAGACAAATTATGCATAAACTATATTTATGGGAAGTAATTATGGATCTCATTAACCGTCGATTACATTATATGGGATAACAATTTTAATATTGTATTAAGTTGAATTTAAAGACTGACTTCTAATATTACAAGCAGTCTCGTCGAAATATACAATACACGTTGCCATAACAGTGTATATGATACTCTGTATAAATATCACAGTCCTCCGTCAACAACTCCGTATAATGGTAAAACAGCGTCCAGCGACTTGGACGATGTATATACCATGCGAATGCTTTATTGCTAGGTTTTCTTGTTGACTAACAAATTATGTTATGATGGCAAAAATTTTTGTAAAACATGACTATGATTGATCTACTATGATTTTGAAAGCCCTAAATCATTTTAAACTAAATATTTACAGACATGTTCAGAAAGTAGAAGGATAAAATATAAAAATTACCCTTTAAGTATCGAGAATTACAAAATATTCGGAGTATTATAGTGATGGTTTTAAATGTAAATCAGTGAGTCTCCTATTCTTCGGCAACCCATAGAATCCATAAAATATTTACAACGAGACTCAGAAAGTAAGCAAAAATGTGTTATCCCTACATAGGAGGTTAGCTATGCTTATCCTGCTATAGAATTTACTGTCAAAACAATCTTTCAAATCGGAATATGCTGAGTGACAGAGTGTCTTACCAACGTGGTGAAATTAAAATAATTGAATATAATAAATCTTCTGGCTGGGTAATGAATAGAACTCGCAATAGAAATGTTTACAGTCAGAGATGTGTACCGCAGTACCACTAAGCTACGATGGCATCTCAAAAAAAAGATTAAATAAAATGTTAAACAAAAATTTATTTGCGGCTGAACAGATTAAGCAACAAACAAATTTTTGCTCTTCTTGTCACTCGACAAAAAAGAATTTAAACAAGAACTAGAACTAGTCTACGATCTAGTGAAACGGTTTTTATACAAATCACTAATCAGGAAGTTAATCACAATAGTACATTCTAAAAATTATAATTTTAAATTGTTTTATAAGACCAATGTAACCGTCTTAGTATAGTGAATGCTGTTAATAGTATATTACATTAAAGCAAATCTACTAAATCATCTTCTTTTTTGCAATACATTATAAATTAAATAAAAATAATACAAACTTAAATCTTGTGTACCGAGTTTAAGATTCAACACGATAAATGGCGAGCGAATAAATTATAAAAAAAAGCGTGAAATAATTAAATTTGCAAAAAAGGAAGCTTGCAAATATTTTAATTATATAGAAAAGGACCGGAATAAATGAACCATACAGTAGCGCTGCTAGAAGGAGAAGGTGTGAAATTAAATATCCGTACAATTATTATTCTATAATTCAATCATTTTAATTCCTCCAATTTATATATTATATTTTGCATTTCTGCTGCTGATTATAATAGCGTGAATGTATGTCTAAAAATAAAAGTTGTAAGCCTTAAGCAATAACACTGACATTGACTTACCAAAGTGAAACTAGAAGTTACTTACATAGACATAGACGGGTATAACTTATCCCATCTGTGCCTATCGCAACAGCTTCTACGACTTTCTATATAAAAATGGTTATGAAAAAAAAAGCATGTATGTAATCCAGATACTATTAAGCTTTTTAATGATAATATAAAGTAAGAACACTCGGGGCATGATAAGAACCTTGATATGATCGTAGCCTATTAATATGCCTCCTCAATTCGTAGTGTATAGTTCTTGTATTTTTATTATTATAATACTTTTTAATATAAAAAAATCACAAACAATGATTATAATTATATAATTATTCGTTATTTTTCGTATGCTTTTTATACAACTGCATTATTTAACATAATTATGTTTATTTTCTTTTGTAAAAACGATCTTTAATACTTAAAAGACCGACAACTTGATATTACACTCAGACTTTCATTATCGTAAGTGTGCTTCTTCTACTCTGACCAGTAAAGTGTAGAGTGACACTAACGATAATGCCCAATCTTAGAATATTAAGATAAATGAGAGATAAAATAACAATAAGAAAAAGAAGTACATACCTGATCTGTAGTGCTATAAAATTATATTTAAAAAATCATAGAAGCTTCTGCAGCCTTATTTTATATTTAACTGTAGCATCATCTTTGTCTTCTAGAGTAGTTCGTCTGATAATTTTTATCGCAATAAGCTATATGTATTTTAAATGACATCTATGTATTAATTAAAAAATAGACTCGTTCTTCCGACTTAGAACGCAGAAATATTTCTCTACGCTCTTTAAATAAATACCATAAAACTTTTTCTTCACAAAATAAATTGACATCAAAATTGAGTACAACCTTGATGAAACTTCTCAAATTTTACAAAAGAATAAAATATTAATATTACATTAAACTCATTTATAACTTACAAAATAACCTAATGACCTATAAAAACATAAAACATATTTGAATATGAACTTACATTCAATTTTCTATAGCAGTACACATTGATTTCATATTTGAATGAAAAAGCTATAAAAGTGGGGTTTGTATTCAACAAGAAAGAATCTAATTAAATAATAAATTTATTTTAATTTCTTTGCACTGGTAAGACATAGCGCGGTGTTGACTTCTCCACTCAACACGCAATGACTCTATTTCGGTCGTAAAGCAGCCAGAGAGTGCCTTGACAGATTGTTCTGACTACCCTTTTATTTGGGATGTAGCGTAAAGGTGTTTTGTTTAATTAAATTTATTGACATTTTATTTGTATGAATGAAACATAGTCAGCTGAAGATTTTGCCTTCAAAAATTTCAAAAGTATCGACAATACTAAATACAAAGGAAAATACAAATTTAAAAATATTATTATTTTTATTGAAAAAATTAAATTGCTTTCCGTATTCAAAAGCGATAATTGGATTTTGCATTGAAAACGATAATCTTTGTTGACACTGTTTTAGAGTCATTGCTTTAATGCTTAGCTTGGACTTGACTTTGTTAACGTATGTAAATATAGTTAATCTTGATTCGACTTATGTTAATTTATATTTTAAATGTCCTTAAAAAATATTCATACTAGATATCCCGTTGAGGTGTAGACAACGCGTTGTTTTAGCAACGTATATGTAGTTTAAATAAACGTGTATGTCAAATCCATGGTAGTGTGTGTTACGTTAATTTTATTAATTTAATACACATTATTTTCATTAAGAGCTGTATATGTATATATATATATATATATATATATATATATATTTATATACGTGCGTGTATTTCTAGGATTCACAAAGTTCTTTGTACAAAATAGCAGACAACAATTATAAAAATGTATTGTTAATGGATTTATTTATAATACATTAAAATGTAAGGAACAGTATTCGATATTTTTAGTATTTTATTTTTATTTCCTTCCGTAACTAAAAAAGTTAATATCTAATAAAGTTCATTTTAAAATTATTACATAATAATGTCTACATCAAATTCACACAAATTATAACGCAAGAGATACTATTTCCAGTACTAACAGAAGAACCGGGCCATTTAATTATTTGTCACTACATGCCCATTATATTTTAATTCAAATTAAGTTTAGCTAAGACAATATGAAATAAATACTAAAATAATATAGCATTCATATTATTTTAAAATAACCATTTGAAATTCTCAATTATTTATTTATGATTATGATTATGATTAATAACAAGGAAAAGTTACTTACATTGAAAAATATTAAAAGTGATAATTTAATATTATCAAGAAATACTAAATAACGTTTATTTAATATTATCAAGAAATACTAAATGCTGGATTTTATTACTATGTTACAATCATGGAATATCATATTTTATCGACCCCAAATGTTAGTGTTGTAGCAACGCCTAAAAGCAACTTATCACCTAATTTAGAAATTGTAGGCATGGTTGACAGTAAAAAGCGATATATTTTAATACAATATTTTAATATTCTATTTGCTTACTTTGCTGAAATAAAATTGACTTAATGTATAAATAAATAAAAACCATTATAAAACTAAAAGTCATAACACCACTACGATAGAATTCAACATGGTTTTTTATATCTAATCAAATAAATACTATCAAATTATTTAAGTATGTATATAGTTCAGTATGATACTTCCTTGGTATAGTATTCAGAGCCATTTATAACTTCTTCAACGTTTTGAGAACTCGAGTGTCCACAATTTTGACATACAAGTATTTCAGCTCCAGCATTTCCATCACTGAAATTATCCTAAGAATACCAGAATCAAGACTAATCTATACTTACCATACTTTGCAGACCTATTGTTCGTGCAAATTTGGCAGTCTAAGTATTTTTATATAGTTCACTGTATATGTAGAATTCAACGAATGACTATTTTTAGTATTTAATATTTATTTTATTTAGCTTCACACTTCTATTCCGCATAGCAGGGTAGATAGTACCTAGTGTCAAGATACTCAGTACTCCACATTCCACCGAAATTGAGTTATTGCGTGTTGCATGGTGGAACTCAACGCCGCGCTTTGCTTTCCAGAGAAAGGAAATGAAAATATTTAAATATATTTCAATGTCCCACTACTACACCAGTGTACTATTACTGTAATTAAATAAAACAATTTTAACAAAGAAAATATTTTTTTCGTATTATTAAGAAAAATATATTTTATAATTTCTTTTTAGATTTTCCATATCCCAAATACAATCAAATATTTACTTTGTAAAAAAGATATATGTTAGTTTTACGAATTACTTTAAATAAAATTATTTTAAATAGAGTAATCACGTATATTTTGGTATTCCAAAATATATTTTTTGAAAATCCAAAATTATAATTTTTGAAATGTGTAAAAATTATAATTTAGGATTTCCAAAAATTCATTTTAGATTTTTTTTTAAATGTGTAAAAATCTTGATATTCAAGGATCAAAGAAGTTATTTTACTTATGTGCAAAATATATTATATTTATTTATATTTATTTAATATATTATATTTAAAACTAATATTTATGTGCATATATATATATATATATATATATATATATATATATATATATATGTATCACAATAGGACTATAAATATGATATTTAATAGCATTATTTCTTCAATAACATAACAGAAAAGGATAAATTCTTTCATAAGGATCTAAAAATTTACTTATTAAATTATAGAAAAAAAACAATGAAAGAAGTAGCTTCTAGAAGTGACCTATTTACAATCTGTGCCTTACTAGCTCCAAGCGTTCAACATACAGCCAAAGCGTGCAAATATGAAAGGGACAGGAGGCGTTCAGTTTACAGTTTTATATAAAAGAAGCGCAGTTTCGCAACCATTCCGACTTGGAATCTCGCCGCGATCCTGTCAGGGTGCAACGAGAGCTAAGATCGTTTACGCGCGAAAAGTGACATAAAATATTTTCAAAATGGCGGTTACAAGTGCCAGAAGCATTGTGAATATCAAGGAAAAGGGACATTTCGAACATGAAAAGACCAGGATTGATAAATATACGGTAATTATGTTAAATAGCATTATTTATCTGTTTTTGCTATATAGTGATAATTTCTAAAATTTTACTTAAATGTGCTAAATTTTAAATACTTATTAGATGTTCTTAAATTACTTAAACGATCCCTATCGCGTATAAGAACTATCTTTTATTGTTTATAAGTTGTTGTTTATTCTTCTGAATACCTTCAGTATATCGATGTTATTGTATTGACTGAAATAATATCAAAGAAAAATAATATTATATCATTGCAAAATTATGAGCGTGCGAAAAACAAAACTGTATAAGATAAATATTTAACTATATATAAAATTTATTCATCATATGTCCTATATTATTTACAAGTTGACATACAAACTATTTACTTTGGATCACAAATTTAATAATTAGTCACATGAAAATATTCTATATGAAAAATATATTTATTTCTAACAAATCACTTTTACTTTAGTTATATCGTTTTTACTGTAAAATGAAATTATTAATATTATATTGTATGAATAAAGAATAGTTTATTAATGTTATATTAATCTTGCTAATAAATTATAAACTGCACTAGTTTATAAAATATATAACGATATCTCAAATAGGATATACTTTCTATAATAACAATAAATGTATTCATATGAATAACAAGACCACGATCTGGAATAATCATATTTATTTACATAAAATAAAACTGCGTCATAAAATTTTGAAAAATAAAATTACTTCCTGATATTATTTACACGATTTTTGAAAAAGTTTATTAAAGGAAATTGTTTTAACCGATATTATATGTCACTTGACGTGTTTTTTGAAAAGCTTCCAAGGCTAGCTTCGTTTATTGAAAATATTGTATATCCTCATACCTCGTGATATACAATGGAGAGATTGTTCACCGTCCTGCCTCGACCTCGCAGGTACATTGATTAGAGCCAATACGGATAGTAAAGGAACTGATATAATTTGTTGTCTTTAAAAAATCATAAAACGAGTATCCTACGAGTATATTACGATCTAATTAGTTTTGACCTGTTTAATAAATATCCGGTATGATAATAATTATTTATTTACAAAATAAAGAATTGATTATACTTACCTAATAAATATGAAAAGAATGGCAATTAGTAAACCTGTATATGTAACTTTGGTAAAAAAATATTTTTTAAGCTTTGTAGATACACAAAGCTCGCACGTCGAGCTTTTTCACTCGTCGACTCAAGCACTCTTTTATTTTCTTTTGTACTATCGGTTTTTGAAAGCTGACATATCTATTAAAAATTCTATCAAAAAATTACGCCTTTATTTTTTACATAACTATAATAAATGCCTAAGTGTTGTCGCACTTTTTATTACTTATCTATATAGTATATTTTATCAATGTTTATTTTATTTTCAAATATTTTAAAACATTAGAAATTAACGTAAAGATTTATACTAAAATATATACTTATTCAATAGTTTACAAGAACTTTTATAATGTTATCTAGCTAGCCATAAGGTACTAGGATATCGTTCGGATTTGCTTAACGTGTAACGCATATCAATGCATTTAGATATTGGCAATGTCTCAAGTGCTAGCACAAACGTGCATAATACACTCAAAGTGTTCTATCGAATATATGCATCTTAAATACGTCGTTATTGACGTCTATTTACGTAATGATATTATTTATATCAGCACTGAAACATAAAATAAAACAATACAATTTTATGGTCTACTTATTAGAAACAATACAATTTTATGGTCTACTTATTAGAAACTCGCTTATTATCGATTCTTAGACAAATTAAAATAAGATAATTTTCACATGCTGCTAAAATAAGATCATTTGAACAAGATGCTCGACGCTGCCATTCAGTTGTAAACTTTAGCAAATGTCATTTTATTCTTTGTTTATGACTATTATGACTTCATATTCCTATTGACATCAATTTTTATTTATAATAAACTATATATTTTTGTATATTAAAACATTTAAAATTTTAGTGTATTTTTCAGGTAGATAGATTTTTAAAATTAATTTATTATTTCTCATATACATATACAATAATTTTAAGTCTCTAGACTTAAAATTATTATATATATGAGAAATATAGATATACACGAGAAAATGTTTAGAAAGGTTAAAAAGCAATTTGGTAAACTTTAATATTTTCGTCTGACTTTTATAAAAAATGTAATAATTACAATGTAAATATATGTAATTGCTAAAATAAATCATTTGGTTTTATATGAAAAAAAAGCTTGAGTTCGTTTACTTTTTGTTTAATATTTATTATATTAATTAACATCATAATTTACCATATTTAATCGATTTTACCTTTATATATTTTTATATTTATAACGTAATTAAAAGGTTAATCAAAACATTAAAAAATAGTTTAATATAAATCTTTCAGCTTTCTTCAGCTTTATCTATCAGCTTTACATTAGAAATGATACAGTAATATTGATTCTAAGAAACTCTTAGAGGATTTTTTTGTTCCTATATTAATAATAAATTTAGTAATTTTGATATTATCATTTGATATTTACTATCAGGAGTTGTAACTGCATTAAACATTATATCTATATACATCAACACTTATTGAATACATCTTTATGCCTACGTTCGTCATTTTTTCTAATTAATTTTTGCTTGGTTAGTTTAGGTGTATATCTATATTAGATAAAAAATTGCGAACTATACACAGGCGCTTCAAATTTTACCCTACATAGGTTTATTATTTAACAGAAGTTGTAATTAAAGAATCGCTAATTAAGTAGTAAATGCAATTATACACTTATATATTTATGATAGAATCGCAAATAAAAAAAATATTGCTAAAAGACCGTGAACCTAGCCTTATTATTAGCGTAGAACTATCGAACTTACAGGAATTACCTAGTGTCAAGATACTCCGTACTCTGATCTACGCCGAATTCGAGACATTGTGTATTGAGTAGCAGAATCGAGTTTATAGTCAGACGCTGTCCTACTGCGCCATGACCTTGTTTTCTCCTATACCTTATATTATATATCTTATATTTTCTCTTATTATCGATCTGCATATAAATAAAATATTATATTTATTTATATATTAAAATATATATATATATATATATATATATATATATATATATATATATATTATATAGAAGTTGAGTTTCTTGTTTGCATTGTTAAACAAAGAATATGCACTATATCACATTTGAGTAATTGTTGGTACGTGCCCTAAACGCAAGATACGATTATGTTTCGCACGAGCAAAACCCTTCAGTTGTCTTATTTTACGAGTCTATCTGGCCTCAATCATCTTATTTCGACTGACTTGCATTGTACAATTACATTTAGTATGAATATTGACGTAGATTCCGAAAACTGAGCTAGTTCCGGTTAATGTAGTGAAGTTCTTGACCCGGATTAAATATTATTGCATTCAGTTTTTGATATGTTTTTGTTACAATTAATATTAGTGTGCGTATATAAGTGTAATAATATTATATGTATTTAAAAGTGTATTGATCTTTTCTTTTTTAGTTAGTAATATAAATTATTAGTCGAAATCGGCTAATAAAAACCCTGTAATAACAAAAATATATGAAAACTTTTCATATATTTTTAATTAAATGTACATATTTAAGTAGAATATATTTTCATAAAAATATTTTTAAATGGAGTGTTGTTTTTTTTTCGAAATTTAAGTGTAATTTAATTTTTTTGTTTTGTCATTTTTTTACTTGGTATTCTTTAACTTAAATATTTTTTAATTTAAATATTCTAAAAATTCTTTTTCCAATAGGCAATCTCTTTAGTTATCGATATAAAAATGTTCATATATTCTATGATGATATATTATATATTGTATATTATGATATAAATAAATAATAAAGTAGTACCAAATCACATACCAAGTCCATGAGAGTTTTTATATTCGCAGTTAAGAAGAAAAGCTTTTCCTGCTAAAGAAGGCAAGCGATAAAAAATTCTAACAAACCAGTCGCAAAAAGTATTGTTATCTTCTTAGATAAATTACTAGAAGTTTAATTTCGCAAAGTTCGTTACGTTATTTTTTTTACATAGATTCTTAAGATAATAGTTATTATAAGTAAAAAATAATTAGTTTCAAATATCGTATATAATGAATACTTTACTGATTACATTGCTGCTCAATTTCGACTTATCACTACGAGGTAGGGCTTGATACCATTTTTGCCTGTAAAATTAATTTTCCATATGACACCAGTAAAAAGATTATTTCGTTAACTTTCTTCATTAATGAATATATGTATCACATTCTTATAAAAATATAATAACAGCTTGTTACTTTAATGATTTAATTATTTTAACACTATTGATAAAAATCTTAACGCAGTTGAATCGTGTTAGGTTTAAACGGAAACATTCCATGCAGAATTCTATGCGGACATGATTGCCAATAGATAGGAATTAAAATTAATTATTTAATACCATAAATATTGCCACGCTTATCTTTATACTAATACATTAAACAAAAACTTTGTACCTTTTTTAAAAAAAATACGAACAGTGGAGTACTAAATTTCGAATAGTCGTAGAAGTAGCGTAGAAAGCATATATTTTCTTCTAATATTATATTTTTCTAGCTTCACGCTTTTATTCCGCATAGCAAGTAGACAGAAAGTACCTAGTGTCAAGACACTCAGTACTTCGCTGCCCACCGAATTCGAGACACTAGGTAAAGAGTGCTGGAATTCATCACTGCACTTTGTCTTACCAGAGCAAGGAAGTGGAAATAATTTAAATATAAACACACGGTTTTTATCAAGCATATGGTCAGTACCATATGCTTGACAAAAACCTTTATATAAAGCGACCTACGCGTTGCTAAGGTAACGCGCTGTTGACGCGTCATCCAGTCACATTTAATTTGTATAAACGTAATAATATGTAACATATAATATGAATCAAATGAAAGTTTCTTTGTAAAGGTCATGGCGTAAACAAGTTTTTGCCACAACAAAGTACTGTGATCCAATTCCGACTCGATTCATTAACCAGTAATTTGCTAAGACCCGTTGACTCAGTGAGCGGACCTCGTTCACGATCACTACCAAGGTCTAAGTTCGATGATCGCCTTTCGCCTCGCCAGCGCTATGCACTTGTCAATCAGTTTTTTTACAAGAATTACAACTGCCGTATTATTACCGTGAAGTAATAAAGTAAAATAATATAATAGTTTTATTAAATTAATGCTCTTAATTTGATTGCTTTTATTGTTATGTTAAAGAGACCTCGATTAAATGTGATAATGATATTTTGTTGTTAACAATGTGAAGTGATACAGTATTCGAAAATTTAAGTTAAGATTTCGAGCCTTAAAAGCAAAAATTTTATTATTTTATCTGTAGTACTACTATAATTGTTCTATTTTTAATTTTCATCTAGACACTATGTAACTAGACAATATGAGTATGATCTATTATCTTTCCTCGTATATATACTGTTTTACTTCCTAATGATGTTACATATACTTATTATGCGTTATTTAATTTTATCTAAAAAACAAAACAGTTGTGTGCCGGTTTGATTTGCAACTGGATATAATATTCTAGAACAATTTTATGAACTATGCAATTATGTTTTTATTGTTTTAGAAATTATAAAGTAGGAAATTTATTGTTAGAGTCAAGAATTGAGTGTCTTAACACTAAACTCTCTAAGAATAATGCTATTGATAAAGTAAAGCTGAAGAAATAAACTACTATTAAATTCTACACATTTTTCACCTTGCTTTTTAATTAAAATATTTCAAATATTTCAAATAATTAAATATATTTCAAATATACTATTGATTTAGTCTATGCCAAAACTTGTCATTTTTTTTAACAACAATCCAAAAACTTCCTTCATCTATTAATTAAAATAAATGCATAAAGAGCACTGGATCGCGATCGCTTGTTGTAACAATACCTTCCATTTAATCCGTCGATCAAACTGCAACTTGAAAAGTAGTTATGCAGGTGACTAGTTCACACGCAGAAGCAAGTTTTTGTAAGTTACAATTACGTGCTTTGATATTAATATTATATTTTTATTATAAAATATGCAGATTGTTTAATGATTTTAACCTTTAACAAGGCTCTAGGATTAGTCTGGATGTTAAAAAACTGATATAAGATTGAATTAACTGCTACGTTTTTATGTTATTCGTATATACATAATTAAATTAACTAGCTGTATGGTATTTTGTGGCAAATGTTTGTTTTAATTGTTTACTTACAATAAGACGATTGAGGCCGGTCGTGGCGCAGTGAGACAGCGTTTGACTGTAAACGCAATCGTTTATCTGTTTGATTCCCTCTCGGACGAATATTTGTATTTAAAGTGGCTTTAAGTTCTGCCACTTAACCCGTTATGTAATGAATTCAGCAGAAAATGGAGTAAGAAGTGTTTTTACATGTACTTCCTGTCTACTCTCTACATGGAATAAAAGCATGGAGCTACGACATTAAGATAAAAATAATGATAATTAAATAGTATCTCAATAATATATCTCCGTTGTAAAACAAAACAAAACATCAAAATTCAGTTCTTAAGGCTTTTGTTTTTATATCTACAATGGCCTTATGCATATATTTTTATAAATTCACAATTTAAAGTAGTACTAGTCAGAAAATAATGATTTATTTTTCGATTGATCATTTTAAATGAAGTAATATAAATACCAAACACTGGCAGTAAACAGACTATCGAAGTAATTTGTGTAACTAAATAAAGTCTCTTGTATTTAGTTGCTTATCTGATCTAAATATACTTTGACTAAATTTACTTTAATGCTAAATTAATCCAATAATATTTTACATTTAAATAGTAACACTAAAACATTTTGAATGCCTAAACCGAAACCAGTCATCTAAAAAATGTTAAAGATAGAGTTAAT
This sequence comes from Dryadula phaetusa, assembly GCA_032432895.1. NCBI lineage: Eukaryota > Metazoa > Arthropoda > Insecta > Lepidoptera > Nymphalidae > Dryadula > Dryadula phaetusa. The sequence goes on along the minus strand of JAOYRS010000016.1, from coordinate 4,385,234 downwards.
AGCTCACTAGTCTCCCAAGCCACTGTTTTTGAAGCTTTTAAACGCTTAATATCATAGGTATTAAAATTCATACCACATTTTTAGCTTAAATATACAGATTAAATACTTTTCAGGGGAATGACCTTTGCAAGACTTTCTTTCCTACATAATTTTTTTCAATTCATATCTAGCATTTTACAATTGACCGATATACTTCTTCTAGCTTAGACTTTAAGTAAACGAATACTTAGTGCTTAAATAAGACATACATACAATACAAATTAAAACAATTATGTTAATTGTTTGCGAATTATATTTGTTTCCACGCCACATTTGTTTCATTTCTGACTTCAATGTAAAGTTGTCAGTTTATTGAAGTAATGTATATTAACTATGTAATTGATTAATATACTTCATTAAATACATATTCCTGATTGAAAGGTAGAATATGTTTATCATAACTTAAATTTGTCATACTGCGCTCTGATAGCTTATAGATGTAGATTACAGTAGTTTCTTCGACGGAGTAAACAGATTGATGACAGCCATTTCAAATTTGAATGACACATTTAATAATACGACTTGCCAAGTAATTACTTGCGTTGTTATCTCCAGTCTGTGGTTTATGTAAATGATATGCATAAGGCTTTATATATTTCTTGACATAAGATATTTTTGATATTCTCATTTCCTTGTTAGACAATGATCTTCTTATTTGAGAATATTTTTTTAATACTAGGTCCAATCTTTCAAGTATATTATAGTTGCATTTACGTATCCAGTACTGCATGCGATTGTCATCCTGACTTTTTTTTGTGACGTTGGGAAATGCCTTCAGGAGGGATCGGTACTGTGGGACTTAAACCCAGCGGAACCCTCTCCACCCCGACGAGACGTCACAGGATCGCTAGCGCATGCCAGTACGACGCCTCGGTGGAAGCCAATTGCAGGCCACCATCGCCTTCAAGGGTTTGGGGTTTGTCTGGGGTTTCTTGCAGAGTACCGTTATCCTCGATGACTTGCAGGAGGATCACTTTAAGCCTCCCGCAATAGCTCCTCTAGTGTAAGGGGAATTAGAGATAGGTATACTGCCTTCTCCTACCACTTAGCCTATGACAGCGGAGCGGGTCTGCATTTGCACTGGATTCGCGCACACGCTCCGCAGCCTCCTTCAGTGCAATAACTGCTTTGCAAAAGGAGACCGTTGTAGATCAATTCCTTTACTATCCAGCATTGCCCTCACAACACTGATAAGTGAGAGGTCCCTACCCACTACAGTCATCAAGACGTGGCGTTGTATGGCCAAAGCAGGGCATTCGGCCAGAGTGCGATGCACCGAATCAACTGGCGCATTACACTCATGGCACGTCGGTGACGCCTCCCAATGTATAATTTGGTGCAGGTACTTGCCCAAGCAACCATGCTCCGTCAAAACCTGCACCAACCTGAACGTCAGGAAACCGAAGCTTCTCATGACCCAGCGTTCTAAGTGGGGACGGACCGTCTCCTCTGTCGCTAGGCCAGCCGTCGGAGCCTCCTTCCATCGTCGAATCAGGGCTTCATCCGCTCTTAACCTGATCCGCGCGATACTATCACTCATTCGCCTCGCGACCGGTCACTTGCACAGAGTGTATGAACCTTAGCGAGCACTTCTGTCTGTAACTCCCAAGGCGGATCGTCCGCCAGTAGAGTGGCCGCCGTCCACAACACCGTACGATATCCCCGAATTGCCATCATCGCTAAGAGCCTCTGCACTTTTCGCAATAGTCCTGTTACGAGCGGTGGAAGAATCCGCCCAAACGAGTGCACCATACAGTGCCATTGATGTCATCCCACCGACATAAAGCCGTAGAGAATCTGCCAAATTACGCTAAAAGAACTGAAATTAAAAATTCTTTTAAATTACATTTGTTAGATAAATTAATTTATAAATGAAAGAATTAATTAATGTTCTAGATTATTTAAATTTATGTTTCATAAATTCAAATAAATTTAGTTTGTTTTTTTTAATTTCAATATACAAAATAAATATAAATATTAAATTATTCTATTAAAAAGAAAACACTGTATAATATTATAAAAGTCTATTAACCTAATCCTGAAAACAAATTTACTAAAAAATAATAAAATAATATATATAATCTACAGTAATTCAGGTACTCAAATTTTCTTTTGCTCCATACATTTTGCTATTTAGAATTATAAAAAAGCAATGTGTAAATAAAATAATAAAAACAGTATATAAATAAAATATGAAAGTTAACAAATAGTAAATAAATAATTTAAAAATATACCTATAAATAACAATAACTGTCAATAAATTATTTTGATACATCGTAATGACGTCTAAGAATAGGTCTTTGTAATAATATCGCATTTAAAATAACTCGCATATCCTTATATCATAACGAATTTAAAATTAATAATAAAAACGCTTGTGCATTAATTGTATTGTGTTGTTTTTATAGCAATTACATGTTAAAATTATAACGCGGAAGACTAGAGTGGTATAGGCACGTACCGATAGATCAACGCGTCAAATGCAAATCTCTTGGAAAAGATAGACAAAGATAGAGAATACATAGCAACAGTATTATAGTATATAATAAAATATAATTTATTGTTGATTAATAAAAATTACCACCAATCATCAGAAATTCATAATATTATATCAACAACACATCAGGTATTTAATAGGCCGGTCGTGACGCAATGAAGCAGCGTCTTACTGTAAACGCGAACGGTCGTGGGTTCGATTTCCACTCGGGCTATCGATTAAATTTAGATCAATTTAATTTCCTCACTCTGGTAAAACAAATGCAATGTCTCGAATTAGGCGGAAATCGGAGTACAGAGTGTCTTAACATTGGGCACTTACTGTCTACCCTGCTATGCGGGATAAAAAAGTGAAAATATTTTAAAATAATAATATTTTTCCACATAACAAACAAACTTCTCATATATTTATAGTAATTTTACAATTAAAACAGCTTCATTGCATAATCCCGAAGAGCGGGATAGTCAGAGAAAACCTACTTTTAAGACACTCCGTTCTAAGTGTCCCGTCCGAATTCGAAATTCATTGCATATTAAGTGATGGACTCAATATCGTTCTCTGTTTTACTAGGGCGCTGTCTTATTTTTTTACAAAAAAAAACTATTTATACTTTAAAATTACCCCAATAAATATGTCTATTTTTTTTGTACAATATCATAATAAATGTTTTTGGTATCGTAATAAAAACTCCTTTATTGTTATGTATACGTATAAGTACATTTATAACAATACATTTATGACGTGTCATTTTATTGTACTGTAATTAAAAACTGCATTACCTCGTATTTTAGCTGTCGAAACAATCTTTATAATATAATTTTAAGGTAGAATAGGTACACGATATTTTATATATGTATACAGTACGAAAATCTGCTCGTATTTAAATATATAAAATACCGTAAAACAACATCAACATTATATTAATACGTGAAACTAATACTATACTACTTTTATTTGACCATATTTTTAGGAAAGTTATTCAGATGAGTGTAAAATTAGGTATAATTATAAAATAAATATGTTGATAAAATACAGAAAACTAATATATGCCATAATAATGCATTAAGTTAATAAAATAAATACTAAGCAAATAAATATGAATCGGATTAGTACGTTGATAGTACAACAGTTCTTTTGATTTGTTTGTGAAGTTTATGTTACCTACATTGAAAAGAAACGAATACGTTGTATGTGTTAGAAAAGTCAAAAATGCTATCTTTTAGGGTAGTTATTATAAGTTTCAATTTTATCTTTAGTAAAATAATTATTTAATTTATTAAATTATTCATATATTTTGTTTGCACCATAAAATAGATTTATCATCTTAGTTATTAATTATTATATATATATATACCTTATAAACATAATAATCCTGATGGCTATTGTAATATTTAAAAAAATGTATTATTCGACTTATCAACTTATTTACGCTGAGTACAATTTTTTTCAGCTACAGCCTTTATTCCACATAGCATGATAGACAGAAATTATCTAGTTTCAAAACGCTCCGTACTTCGCTTTCCACCGAATTCGAGACATTGCGTGTTGAGTGCCGAAACTCAACGTCGGCCACCGATCTCATATATAATATTTTCAATTAACATTTTAATTTTTAAATCGAACACTCAACTGTTAGACAACAGAGGCACCACAACCTAACAATTAAAAGAAATAACGCTAGTTAAAGTTGATCTTGGCTGTCAGATATGAATTTTAAATAAGTTAGCATCAAATCCTTAATAATTAAAGAAATTTTCTAAAAGTTCCGCCCCTTCATACGCAGCGTCTATGTATTCAAGCAGAAAGTGGAGGACGCAGTACTAGACACGAAGTTTAGTTTGACTAGCCCGCTAGCAAGACAAATCTTAAAGATAATTTTTTCTTTAAAAAATCATGGAATGAAAAATTTACTATAAAATAAAATAAAAAAAAAATAAAATTATAAAAAAAATATTAAAAAAAAATTAAAATTTACTATTTTTTTATTTTCTTACTGTTTATCGTTTATCCATTTCCATACTTAATGGGTCCTACAATAGGACGATTGTTAAGTTTACTATCATTACTTTTTTATATACCAGATATTTATCGTTTTATCTTCAACATTACCTAAGAATTATAAAAAAAAAGGTTTATATAGTTATTTAATATATAAGTGAATGAATCGTCAGTGCGTTGATTCGTTATGCTGAAATGCGTTTTACACTTGTTTACATACAATATATGCAACACATTCGTATACTTTGTCCAATAAGTAATTGGCATGAATAATAGCTTGGCACGTTATCATGCTATTTCAATACTATTTACTTTTCATGGAGAACTTGATTAAAGTGGTGTTACGTTTGCCAATATCTAAATAAAAGTTACAAACGAGTCATCCGCAATTCTTTTACTTTGAAGAGGTAGCAGAATTTTTATTAAACTAAGCTGAATGATTTCTTAGAAGTCGAAGTCTGTTGAGGAGTATTGTGTGAGTAATTTCAAATAGTTATAATTATATATATATATATATATATATATATATATATATATATATATATATATATATATATATATATATATATATATTATGAACAGAACTCTTTTACTAAAGCTCCATCCTGCAAACCCGAAGTGACGAGGTCAAAAACATAATGCACTAAAGAATTTTCATGTTAAAATAATGTAAACTAAAATCTGACTCAATCTCAGATTAAACACAAGTGCACAAACAATAACTCTTAATTATAAAATGTATAAGATCAAGGCTTGCGAAATAAATCAAAATCCTTTTATCACAATCACTAAGGAACTTTATCCATTTCCATACTTAATGGGCCCTACAATAAGAGATTTAATAGCAGTGCACATGCAGGTAAATTTATTTGCCACAGTGTAAATAGATAATTGGCAGTTACAAGTCAATCACAAATACCTTTGCCGTAATTGAATGAAGGGGTTATCGCAATCTATGAGAATACATTACAATGCTATTATTGATATCTATAATAAACCGATATATATTCCTTGAATTAATTTATGTGTTGCTATTTTTTTTAGTTATTCATATTAATAAATAAGTCCATATAACTCTAATATTAAATATATTTTTAAGTTTTGGAGTATATTAATTAAATTCGAATTCGGCGGAAAGTGAAGTACGGGATGTCTTGACTCATAAGTAAGATAAATGTCTATATTCATGTCTACTCTGCTATGCAGGATAATATGCTACGCAAGTTACACTCCGGAGTTTACCCTATATTTTTTTTTGTTAAATACGATGTATTTTTTCAATTAATATTACTAATATACACAAACAGAAGTAAAATATTCATATTAGTCAAATTAAGAATGACAAGACAACAAGCTAAATGCAAATGCAAGCAAATACAACAGCCTACCTAACCTACTTTAGGTACATTAATTGTACTGGAACGATTTCATTCGTTTTATAATTTCACACAAAAATAGAACTTATCACAAATATCAAAGTTTTAAAACCGTTTAGCATTATCAAAATTTGCTAACTTACTTTAGTCACCTACAAGTCACGAAATTGTATTTTGCAATTTAGGGGTTAAAGTGAGAGGCGAACAATATCTAATTGTTTTACTGCAGTTTTATGCGATGATATTATTATAAAAGGTTAAAAGCTAGCTATGTAATAATTGGTGTGATAAATAACATGCAACGATATGACTGCATGTCTAACAATTACTGTTTAATGCAAGCTCTACTATAAATATATCTTATATTTAAAAAATGTTTTTGTTACCATTATCTTCTAGGCTTGTTATAAAAAAAGAATAACTTATTAAACTTAAAGTCTACTTAGATAAGCTTAGTATTGCTAATTTGTTTGCAATATCCAATTTAATTTCAATTAATTGATTAATAAATTATAATACATAAAATATATCATACATTTGGATATAATATTCTGTGACATAATATTTTAAAGTGTATAATTATGTTAGAAAAGATTAAAAAAATAACTGAAACAACATTCTTCTTGCATCACACGTACGCGTTGCTCTACGAACAGGACCTGACTTCAGAATTAAAATGAAGATGAGTAAGTATATGACAATAAAACACTTTGTCATATCTTTTGTGTCCCATATCGTGTTACGGTAATGGTGACGCATGACATCCCATGATCCATGCCAGTTCGCATCACCTATGTTCGCGGCTTCGCGCATTCCCTGTTCCCTTTTGAGACTTACTTCAAAAATACACTTTTTTAATACTTTACATTAAATAAGAACTTCTATTGTCGTAAAATATTAAATGTTTTATTCGCCCTTGTCAAACCACGCAAAGAAGCCCTTTCAATTTGACTGTTATTGATTGCCAAGCTAAAAGCGGTTTGATGATACATTGTAAAGTTGCAGTTTAACGAGTGTAGTGAATTTTAAGTAAATAATTCGTTTTCCTTACAGTTGGCCGACGAGCTGCCGGCTCAGCTCTCAGAGCTGGACCTCCGGCCCCGGACCATGGCCCCTTCCTACACTCTGCGCAAGTTGACGCCACATGATAAAGAGCGTGTAATTGAATTTTTAAGAAGGTAATTAATTATAATATATACGCTTTAATTAAAAAATTTACAAGTTAAAAAAATATGTCGCTTATATTATGAACTTTCTATGTATGAAAATTAGGTAAATAAACAAATATATATGTACAAATGAAAACCATTATTAATTTACATGTTAAGCGACTAGTAGTTTTATGGCATTGCTTTACGAAAAACTTGAGTCTCATACTTCAAGGAATTAAATAATATAAACTTTAAAACATAGAATATTATGTGGAACAAACACGAGATCCTCAGGATATTGTGTATTATGGAATTATTAGGTGGCCCTAGGACAAATATAATAAATTTTCTCAAGCAAGGTTTTTATTGAAAAAATAAATTGTTTTTCTCTTCACAGTCTTCTATTTTTTTAATTATAATGAAAGAAGTAAACTTTTTTTATTTAATATGAAAAATAATCCTAAATAAAAAAAGCAAATGGAAAATTTGTTGAGATATTTTGCGCAACTATACCACAACTAAATATCCAATGCCTGATTTGTTACTGATAATAGCTTATAATTTTCTTACTACAACGAAAACTTCGATAACCTTTTAATGTTTTCTTAGACTAGACTAAAAAGGGAAACGTGGGTATATCAAAATAAGAAGTAAAGAAAGATTGAATGCAGAAGCGATGCGATCTCTTCGTTGGATATACGGAAACAGTTTATCTGACTGTATATGCAACGAGGAAATACGCAAAATAACAGGTGTGAATGTGAATATACTGAGGAGGTTTAGGCACGTTGAGAGAGTGATAAAAGAATGGTAAGAAATATTTATGAAGCAAAGGTGAGTGGTACGAGTGATCGGGGGTGACCTCAGTTGACCTTCGTAAGCACAGCATCGATGATACTGAAGAAAGGTCACTTGAAAAGCATGAGGACCCTCCGAAAGGTGTGTATGAAGAGGGTAATATCCGTGGACGAGGCGAAAGAGGTATGCAAAGACTGTAGCGTTTGGCGCTCCGTTGTCTCTGACTACCCCGTCAGTGATACAGCGTGAAGCTAAAAAAAAATAATAATAATATATAAATTTCTTCCATAGATTTTTCTTCCTCGACGAGCCTTTGAACCTTACAATCAACCTACTAGAAACTCCGGAGTCCCGTTGCATAGAACTGGAGGACTACGCGTCTAGCACTCTTAGTGATGGAACGTCAGTAGCTGCAGTTGATGAAAACGGACATTTCGTAGGCATGGTCATCAATGGAGTTGTTAAGAGAGAGGTAAGTTACCCTGCCTTTTATATCTGTTGAATCAATTAATACCAAAAATTATTAACATGTTGCTAAGTAAGTAGAAAAAATAATATTGTAGCAAAAGTCTTAATAAATCTCAAATAGACAAATTCATAGATAAATTGATAATGAAAATCTAAAGTTATAGAAATGTCTAAAAAAGCTCAGAAATGCTTTCAATCAATTGTCACTTCGTTGTAAATACATTGTTCTTTTAATCAATATTTTTGGAATATAAAATTAAGTATATTTAAATTTTCCTAAGTAAAATTACTAGAACATTTTCTTACCTACATACAATGATGTCACAAATAAATCATTCTTTATTACGATCTAACACACACATTTAATTTGTGATGTATTTCATGGCGTCATCAATAAAGCAATGAAAAAGGGACAATATTGACGCACAAATAAATATATTGCGTTAAGCGCAATTCGTGACCATAACCAACAATATTAGTTCGTTGAAACGAAAACTAGATAATAAAATTTATTTGTCGTAGAAATAATGAAAAAAGAAAAATAAAAACTAGTCTTAATATACTAGTACTATTAGTCTTCGCCATACGTATGGTACGGTACCAGGTAAGGTACCAAGGAGAATCGAGTATCAAGTCACTCCGTTCTCCACTTCCGCCCTAGTTGAGACATTGCATGTTGAGTAACGGAACTCAACATTGCACATTTTTTTTTTTGTGAGGATCGGAGAAACTGAAAATAAATTAATAAGAATCATCCAGCCAAAGGGCGTATCGAACCCGCAACCGATGGCGTCATCAGTCAAACTATACTGCGTTGGTTGGTATAATCTATCCAACTTAACTGCTAAAATAGATCGTTCCAGCAACTCAAGTACTTAAGCAACATAAATCATGAAAATGTTCGCTAACTTTAACGTTTATTCAATAAAATTTGCATTGAATAGATTAGCATATTCTAAGAACATTTGTTTCTTTGATCTAATATGAATACAGGATATGCCCAACAAACAATGATGATAAATAATTTATATTCGTTTAACTCAATTCCCCGTGTTCCGCTAATTGCGTACCCACTTCATCTAATAAGATTAATAGCGCATGTAAATTGCATATAAGTGTAAAAATATAAACTATATTTTTATTTGAACCAATAACCATCTCCAAACTACACCACTATGATAGCAATTTTGGAATTATTACGTCGTAATATTTAGTTTAAAAAAAAGGGGACCACTGTAAAATTAAAAGTATCGTGTTTTCTAAGACGAAAAACGTATATGCAATAATATGCAAAATACCGGTTAATCTATGTGTCTATAAATATAATAAATGTGATTCTGAAAAAATATTATTATATTTCATTTTATGTAAAATGCTGAAAAGTTTTCCTATATAAAAAGACACGACAGTGTAAATGTGATCTAATATAGGTTCGATTCCCACTCAGGGGAAAGGTTATAATTAAATTATTTCCATTTCGTCGGTCTGGTAAGACAAAGCGTAGCGTTGAGCCCTGCCACTCAACTACGGAGTACGAAACGAAAGTCACTATTACTGCTGAATTAAAAAAATATCAATAAAGTAAGCATCAACATAATAAATTAATCGTAACCGGTTATATCTCATTATAACCTTTACAAGCTAGAAATAATAAATGTTCTTTAGGAAAGATATATAAAAAGCATAACACAAATGTTTAAGATAACACACAAGATAGAGTATTAAATATGAAATACGAGATTCTCTTATTCATTCAGACAAACTGGCGTCGATAGCCTCACCTAATTTTACCCAGTCACGTACATAATACGTGTCTTATTTATTGTATTACTATCGTTACTACATGGAGATGTTTTACAAAAACTTTATTTTATATTTTTATATTTATTGATTTTTATTCTGAAAAAACAAAGCCCGGCTTTGATATCCGCCACTCCACACTCAATGTCTTGAAACTCGAATTTCGAATGAATATAGAAAACGAAGTCTCTGGCAGTCTCTTAAATTGCCACAATTACTGAACAATTATTGTGCCAAATATATATATTGTTATTTATAACGTCACACGTTATCCCCCATTGCTGGGTAGTCGTCCTTATATCAGGACACTCCATTTTTTCCATTTTTCTTTCCATCCAAAATAGGAACATTGCATGTTAAGTGGCGAACTCAACAGCGCGCTTTGTCTTACCACGAAAGAAAAAATAATAATTAATTTTAAATTAAATTCTTTTCAATTCTCCGAGCGGAAACTGAACCCACAAGCAATCGTATCTACAGTCAGGCGGTGTTCCACAACACCACTATGACCCTAAGATTATCAGGCGAATTAATTGCGTCTAAAATATATAGAAAGAAGAGCTTATAATAGCTATCTATTATAAGCTATAAAATTTATAAAAAAATTAAAAAGTCCAGGGTTGTGGATTTGATTCTCACTTTAGGGATTACATTTAAAAAAAATCCTGTTGTTCACTCTGGTGAAAAGTGGCCAAAGCACGGAGTTGAGTCCCATTACTCAACACGCAAAGTTTTGAATTTGGCTGAAAGCGGAGTACGGAGTTGACATTAGGTACTTTCTGTCTACCTTGCTATGTGGGGGATAAGAGCGAGAAGCTAAATTAATTAAAAATATCAATTACAATCCAATTAATTTTCATTACAAAGAACGTATATTAAAAAGAACTCCTGCGAATTGTCAACAAACGCGACACCCATTATAAACATAATTGTATGGAACTTCCGCGCAGGTGTCGATGAAGTACCTATTGCTGAATGCTATGTGAATTTTATTAGTACGCTGGTTTGATAACATTTATAATTCATATTTTTTTATTAGTAAGTATATATTTTTTATAGCTTGTTTTATGAAGTGCGAACATTATCGAAGGATTCTTTTATATTTTTTTACATTGCATTTTTAATATTTTTTTTTGGGAAATTACTTAATTGTTAATTTTTTTGGGAAATTAGTTAATTAATTGTAGGGAAAGAACGGATAAACTACTTTTTATTTCCATTTTACTTGGTCTTTAGCTATTTAAAAATAGGCAACACTTAACGCTTTATCCCGCGTAGCAGGACGATCAGTGAAGATCTAATATCAAGACAATTCGTTGACTGCTTTCCGCCCGAAATCGTGACATTCCGTGTTGACAGTTTTGTGCTTTGAATGACCAATGCGGAGATATTATTAATTATTTTATAATATAATAATTACCTCAAGTAGAAATCGAAGCCACAACTAATAGCGCTTATAGTCCGATGATTTTCAAAAAATTAAAAAAAAACTTCTTAAGATTTTTATTATAGGAATATAATTTATGATAAACAAATATTTTTACAAACCTATTTTAGCTTACATCAAAGCGATATTGATTTTTAACCTCCATTATCCCAAGTTACTTGAGACCATTTGTAAAGCAAAATGCGAACGACAGAAAACCGATAAATAGAAATAGGGTGTAAAGAAAATCTCGCCCCCCTCTTATATGAGTCGTGATTTACTCGTTAACTTACCTCATTATTGTGAGTGAAATTTAATGTCAATTATGAAACTTTTGGATTGTTGTGGAAAGAAATAATGGCTTTGTTTTTCAATTAACCTGGCGACATCTTTTTAATACTAAATTCGTATATTATATCGATAGCTTTTATTATAGATGCTGATTTTGTTTAGTAATTGATGCAAATAATTATAGCACAAGCCGTATACGCAAGTATATCGTATTTAAAGATAAAATGTTTAAATTTGTATTTGACAAAAAATATTTTAACTATCGTCTTTAAATACGCTACACTAAAAAGATTTCTTTTTTTATATTATGTTGTATATACACAAAGGCGGACCAGGTAAAACTTTAATTTTACAAGTAAAAAATCATACATACGTAGAAGCCATCGTGGCGCAGTAAGACAACGTCTGACTGTAAACGCGATTGCTTGTGAGTTCAACTCGGTGAAATGATTAGACATTTTTTTTTATTTATCCATTCTGTCATGAGAAAGTGTGGCAATGAAAAAGAGTAGGCTTTTGTCGCTTACATACGTGTTTATGACTATAAATCTATATACCCACTATTACGTAAAGAAAAATTTTTAAACTCTTGAGACAACATTGTTGGGGCATAGGAATGTAAACTATGGCATAGTCATATTTAAGATCTGATTTTATAGCATTACGCTTTTATCCCGCATAGCAGGGTAGACAGGGAAGTACCTAGTGTACCTTTGTAAAATAATTCACTATAAATATATGAGAACTATATATAAAAATACAGCGTTTTATTTTGTAATAGCTTTTATCTTTTTAGCGTCACGCTTTTATCCCCCATAGTACCTACTGTGAAGACACTTCGTACTCCACTTTCCGCCGAATTCGAGACATTGTACGCTGAGTGGCGGAACTCAACGCCACGTTTTGACTTACCAGAGCGAGGAAATGAAAATAATTTAAATATAATCATTTCTCCGAGTAAGAATCGAATAAACAACTTATCGTATTTACAGTCAAAGAAACGTATTTGATATTATTGATTTACTTACGAATATTAATTAACATTAGTTATGTAAGTTTATATAGAGAAGAATTGCAGGGTTTTTCTCGCTAGTTGTATATTCTTCCAAATATAGAGTTGGTTCAATTTATTAAGTGAAGCACAATAAAACATCATATTTATATAAAACTGTCATTATGTTAATTATGACACGTACAAAGCATTATTTAAGTAGTTGACTTACGCAATTATAAAATAGATTTTATTTTATAATTAATCATAAGATATCGTATCTGATTTTCATATATAAATATTCTAATGTTTACAATAAATTTCCATACAAATTACCGTGATTTTTTACGTGTATAAAATAAGAGTTTTCTTTAAAAAAGCTATGAGCTTAAAAATATTAGATAACTTTAAAAGTATTAATGCTGAAGCATAATAATGAACGCTTCGGAGTTTAAAGTGATTTAATGATGTATAAATTTTCACTTCACTGGTTTTTACTTTCCACCGAATTTCATAATACATTTTAAAAGGAAGCGTCTTATTTTGTAAGTAAGATAACTTTATAAATTATGACCGGTTTTTTAAACTCAATACAAAAACAATGAAATTGTCGGTTAATTTTTATCTATAAGCATTTTAAATGTTTTTTTTTTATTTTTTATAAAATAGGAAGTAGATTACTCAGACAAATCAGAAGACTGTCCAAATCCAAAGTTCCGGCGGATCCTTAAGCTCCTGGGTCATTTGGACCGTGAAGCCAGGATTTGGGATAAACTACCGCAAAGCTGTCACACCGTTATGGAGATCAGGATAGCTTCTACTCACTCTGACTGGAGGGGTAGAGGCCTGATGAGAGTGTTGTGCGAAGAGACTGAGTAAGTGTTTAAACTTAAAAAAATAATTTAAAACAAAATTTACTTGTTTTTGCAAATTCCCAATATGTTATTTGAAATATCTCGAATATCATACTTTTTGCAAGATAACTTGAAATTAGTTAAGTATTTTTTATCTACGTAATGGGTCTCATATTAGTACATTATATTGATTATATTAATTTTCAAAAGAGGATATTAATTTATTAATATGGCCATAATCGTAATTTTGCACGCTTGAAATGCCATATACAATGCTTATATGAAAGAATGCAATCGATATAGCAATTATATGATTTAGATTGCAGTAACACCTTTATATGAACAACCTTAACTTTATTAAAGTGTAATATAAAAGAACAATAACAAACTAATTGCATTATTGTAGTCGCTGCATACCAAACAACGCAGTTGCAGCCGGTATCAGTTTTCAATTAAAATAAGCTACACGCTACTGGTTTCAGTTGCTATAGCGAATAGAAATATTTAAGACCTGATTTTACTAGTTATAACTAGACAAAGAAACGTAATTGATATAGTTGATTTATTTACGAATGTTAAGTAATAATAGTTGTATAATTTAAGATTTAAGCATAAGATTTAAGCATATTAGTTTAGAATATATAAACTTAAAAAAATGAAAATATTTCGAACTATCTAATTCAAATAATTTTTCTCATTAATTAGAATCATATTTTTTGGAATATTCATCTCAATTTGCGAGTATGTAAAGAAAAACTAAAATACATTTTTATATTCTCCCTTGTAAACAAGTTAAACGCAAAACTTAATGTGGTTCCTTGTCATGACTAATTGAACGAAAAATATATAGAATTTCTTCGGCTCTTTCCAATAACGCTATCACAGAGAACTTACACTCCAAGACTAAGCAATCCATCTCTTGTTACAATCTAAGACATTGCTAATTGAATGGCAGAATTCAATATCGCAGTTTGTTTAACCAATACAGTTAAAAGAAAATAATTTAAATATATCCTATGACTATAATTCAGACTGATCGTGGCGCAGTGGGACAGCATCTGACTGTGTACGCGATCAGTTGTGGGTTCGAATCCCCACTTGGCGGAGTGATTATATATAAATTATTTTCTCTTCCTCGCTCTGGTAAAGACAAAGTGCGGCGTTAAGTTCCAACAATCAACACGCAATGTCTCGATTTGATGAAAAGCGGAGTACGGAGTGTCTTGACACTACGTAATTTCTGTCAACTCTGCTATGCGGGATAAAAGTGTGAAGTCAAAAAAATATTCATACTAATCATGTTTAGACTCGGACGCTGTTCCACAGTTTCAAATGTTCATTTCAAAAACGTCGAGTAATTTTGAACAGCACATGGAGATTAGAACTCATTGTATACTTCTTTTTACCTCATAGCCCATAGGTAATAAGTGTATGATAAGGAAATAATTCCACAGTGACTTAACATTTACACAAGGCGTATATAATGTTACTTTAAAAAAGTTTGATTGACTTCGATCTTGACCTTGATGCAAAAACTGCGAAGACATTCTAGAATATTAAAACAATAAATTTGCATTTGCTACCTACTTACATATATCTTATTAAAGCGCTTATCAATATTTTTATGGTTACTTGTATGGAAAATTGCATACAATCTATTAATAAATGAAGTAATCATAAATTTTCCTTGATTAATTTAAAAAGCTTTTGAAATATATAAGTTATTTTAAAAGAGTACTGTGATTTACTGATTATAGCTTACTTCAAGCACACTTTCTTACCAGTAAAACCAAGCTTTTCAAATACAAGTGATTTTACAAATAAGGAAGTATTTTTTCAATGCACATAGGTACTATATTGACTATTTCCTGTATAAGCCTAAGCCTACAAACCTTCCTTTCTCTTAACTAAGCTTAGTAAAAAAAAACGTTAAAATTTTGTTCACACTATTAATATACGTTTCTAAATATAATAATAATAATTAAGTAAGAGTGAAAATATGTTAAAATTATTTTACCAAATTACTATTTGTATCTAATCGTAAAATAATCTATAAGTACGGTAACTGTAATTTTGTAATGTTAAAATAACCTGAATTTATTAAAAATGTATGTACCAACAAGGCATTTATTAAATTTTTTGTCGGTCTATCTATTTGTTTTGGCTTATCGCTGGAAGAGCTGTACTGGTTTTGACTTAACTTTCATTGGCAGGTAGCTTTGGTAAATTTTATTTTAGAATTTTAATATTAATATTCAAAGATGCTAATTTCCACGTTGGCGAAGTCGACGATACACCTTGTTGTAATTTGAAATAAATATCAATTATAATTTACACAAATATGTCACAATATAATTCAAACAATGTAAATACCGAGAGCTATTATAATATTAACTTTTATGGTTGAAGGTTATGCTCATTTAAAAAATTAGATTAGCATAAATGCTTTATTAAACTCTTAATAATATAATACCTTTTAGTATAATGACTATAAATATTTAAAGTTATACGTTACAGTGATAAAAAAGGAAAAATATCCTTACAAAGTACTGCTACGTCGTTTTAGGAAGGTTATGGCGCAACCAATTGATGTCTTTTCTATAAAATTTGAGTCCCAGTTAAGCAAATCTTTTGACTTTCATAACTTTATTGAAAATTTATATAAAAATTACAGAAAATCTCTCTGTATGTCCTTTTAGTTAAATAAGTAGCCCTCGCCAAATACCTATTATTAGTGGCTAAGCTTAGGCGTTAATAAAATACCCAATTATCAAGTCACCGATAAATTCACATAAATAAACCTCTAGCGCGTAATTTCTTATTCTTAATAACTCATCTAATAACAGAAGTAAATGCACTGAAAGTTATCAATTTCATTTAAAAAAATTCAAGCATTTGTAATATTTTTCAAACTTTTATAATTATTTGTATAGTATTCAGAAGTAATTACCGTACCGTATTATACAAACATACTATAAAAAGACTGGAATCGAATTCTAATACGAAGTACATGTTTCATATGCTTCAGGAATAAAATATTTTTTTTAGTAGGTAATTATAAAATCGTCTTAATAAATATTACTATATTGTTCATATAACAACTTCATACCTCACTCAATACTTTATTAATAAAGTGGTATGTGACAATAAAATTGTGTTATTACGCTGTACGCTCCTCATATATGCAATTCAACAGTCGAGACGTTAACAACTCACTTGCCACAGAGTAAACATGACTGCAGACAATTAAGCCAATTACAACGTCAGAACTTTGAGAACTTATTATCGTAATTTGTCACTATAACAAAATATTAAAATTTCTGCATTGTTAAATTTTCTATTATATTATACAAATACCCACGATTAGTGATTAAAATAATGTGTTTATAGAAACATGTGACAATTCGTAGCTAGATAAATAGACTGATAGCGGTTTTGATATTAGTGAAGTATCTTTGTATATGTATGGAAAAAAAACTTAATTCTTTATCCAAAGTCAAATAATTTTATTCAAAATAAGTACAGTTAAATGTATAATTTTTTGAAGTGAAATAATTTACCACCGGTTTGCTAAAGTTAATGCCTCAAACCTGAGAAGAACCCGCGCAAGAATCTTAGTGGAATGTCCTTTGTTTTTTTGCTAGCTAATAAATAAAGTCGTTAAAATAGTAACAACCATTAACATACAAACGTATTTTTAAAATTTTTTAAAATATGTCATAGAATAATCTTGGATATTTCGGATCGTATTATAAAAGCATAAACATGTCGATGTAATAGAGTTACAGTTTACCTAATACCTAATTCTAGTGTTAATACTATGAGAATTTTTAGAGAGATAAGAAGTCTAAGTTTTTTACTTTTATTACATTATCAAAGACATATTGGGACGTATTTGTCAATATATTAATTTGTCCTAAAATTTTTCCCTTTTGCAATTTTTTGGAGTTAAATTATAGATTGCATGAATAGTCCGCTCCTTCAAAAAGATCTCACATACTAATACGAATTTAGTATCTTCTAATTTTCTTGGGGTAGGCAGGACGTACTAACAAGATAATTCAAATCTAATTTAATTGTAAATCCATTTTAGATATTTGTTTATTAAAATCCAACGCTACATTTTAGCTACTCGGAAACAAATTGTCCAGAAAGTGCCTATATTAAAAGAAATAGTAAAAAAATTTGTGGAATTCGAATCATCTTTATCAATCAATCAGAAATAATAAACCTTAGGGACCTTCCTAAAATAGTAGTTTCTGATTGAATATAATAAAATGAATAATATATTTTTTGAAAACTTAACCGTCTGTATTTTTTGTACGGTATATCTGTGTTTAATTATTCTATGATAGTGCTGAGTGAGTCAGTAAGACATCAATTACTTTTCATTTCATTTTAACCCCATTCCTTTCACACTTAATAATTAAATCATTTTACGTTGTAAAACACATTTAATTTTCTTAATGTAGTAATTAAATACATAATATGTCAATTTTCGAGTTACCCTTTAGTGTTTAATTTAATATATTAAATATACGGATGTAAAAGTATTGCTTTAAAAACTGTAATAAGTATTAAATATTAACATTCTTTATGTTAATTATTAATTTTAAAAGTATTGTAATTGCTCTTAAAATACACCTAGGAAATAAACAAGTATGTGTTATACGCAATTACTATTATCGCCTAAATAGTTCTACGACAAAAAACCACAGATTATATTTAATAAATCTTATGTATGAAGGTACATATTTTCTCCGATATATTATCTATGCGTGTGCTTAGTGCTATTGTTCTGAATCAACGTATTGCTATGCATAGCTAGCATAGTTTGAGACACTCGTCCTTTCAAATGCAATATTTAATCTGATAGGTCAAGGGACTTATATTTGTTTTTTTTTTACTTTTGAGGAAGCTAGAATTAAGTTAATCAGTTTTTATTTCATTTTTTCCAAGTATTTGCTAGATAGGTTGTATATACATAAGAAAATAACAATTAACAAATGTGTCCCCAGTAAGATTTAGACTCAACTCAAAGTACAATGTATTTGTACTTTGACATTTCACTATAAACTATAAATAAAAACTTACAATAAACTGTCTCATATATTTTGTAAAAAGATAACATGAGATTGGTTTTTAATTAAATGCTAAGCAGCCTTATCAATTTCAACATTAAATTGGCATATATTGGCATATATAACGCAGATTGCTCGATAATGTTAACTTCATTGCTTATCTATCTTATATATTAATGGTATTATAAATTAATTTATACGAAACACACCTCCCGCTTTGCTTCACAAGCGATACTACAAAATTTATTAATTGTTAACTGTCTCATTAAATTATTTTTTGAATAAAATTATTCTGATTAATATGATCATCTGAATAAATTTTGACTTTTCTAATGAAAGCCATTTTTCTGCGCTTATTCACATAAAACTATATAAGTTCGAATATAAATTTGCGATTATTACTTTAAGTCTCGTACCCAAGACCTTCACCTTGTCTTTGTCGTACCAAGACCTTCACCTTCTAAATCATTTTTAACTAACAGGTATATAAAAACCATAAATTAATATTATTAACTAATCAGGTTCTATAAAAAAATAATATTACAATTAGTATATCTAGTTATTAATGCATATTAATAATATGGACAATAAGCGACTAAATAATTGAATACAGTAGAACTCAAGGTTGAGAGGTAAATATTTGACTTATAAAATAATAAGATTAAGAAACATTTAATGTTATTTTAAACAATGATAAATGCATTTTTAATAAAACTATTTTAACCCCATTAATGGTATATTTTATTATTCGATTTTTATTTTTGCAAAGAGCGTCTCCAAAGCTCATAGTGGTCCGTGGTCACATGTAGGCTGAATAGATAAAGATTTAATAAATTAAAGGCGTTAATTTTCTTTTAACGATTAAATTTATAATCGATTAACTTATGTAAATAGGCACAGGTTAATAGAATATAAATTTTAATTAAAATATGAAATCTTGAAGACACTCCGTACTTCGCTTTCTACCGAATTGAAGTCATTGCATGTTGAGTGGTGGAAGTCAATGCTACACTTAGTCTTACCAGAGCGACGAAGTGAAAATAAATAATATAAATAATCAATCCTTGGAGTGGGGATCGAACCCATAACCAGTCGCATTTACAGTCAGATGTTGTCCCACTGCGCCACGGCCGGCCTCATCGTCGTTAAATAACGATAATTAACGATATCTTCAGTGTTATCTCTCGTTCAATGAGCCGTTTAAATAATAAAGGAATCTAATACTTTACTATGCTACCGTTCAGAAGCGCAACCGACGTATTCAGTTAGTATCATAGATGTATATATTGGCTTTAGATAATATATCATTGAAGATTGACCACAACTTTGTTAAACAGCGATGTGTTTAACGCGATAAATGGAACATAACCGCTTAGCCGCAATTATTGGCGTCTCTTTATATACTCATTAACCGTTTGAATTCGTGAACGATTCTCATTATAATTATTTAACAGATCGTTTCATGATCGTATATAATTAATCACTGGTCATTTTTATAGCGTCCTATGAAATTACAGTATTTTACTTAGTGTTAGTTTAATCGAATATAAGGTCATAACGTTTGTTCATAACTACATTTCGTGCTTAGACTATTGTATTGTTTAACGAGGACACATAGATGCACAAAAATGTTTTTGTTTATTGTATATTTACCGATTTTAGAGTGAATCGATGCTCATGATCAAGTTAATTATTAACAATTAGGGTGTAATCAAGATTAATTTTCATTTTACTTGTAACATATTTAAACCATATTGATTTTGATTAAATTATATTGAACTTTACTTATGACAATAGTTTCTCTCTGAGTTACCCTGTTATGGGGCAAAGGCGTGAAGCTAGATAAATAGTAAAAAAGGTGTAGTGATACTAGCTGAATACGTCGCCTGCGCTTCTGAACAGTAGCATAGTAAACTATTAGATTACCTTATTATTTGATCGGCTCATTGAATGAGAGATAACACTGGAGATATCGCTAATTATCGTTGTTTAATGACGGTGAGACCGGTCGTGGCGCGGTGGGACAGCATCAGACTGTAAATGCGACCGGTTGTGAGTTCGATCCCCACTCTGGAGAATGATTATATATAATTATTTATTTTTCACTTCCTCGCCTCCTTCATAGATTATATATATGATGTCTTGTGTGGATATATGAAATTAAATGTAATTTGTCAAAAACGGTTTTTTTCGAGTATTTTCTCACCCTTAGGAGTCTCACAAGCTTATACGAAGTAGGCTTTACGTGTCTAAGTAAGAATAAACCTCAAGATAGGGTCGATTTAGAGAAATATAGCAGCTATCGCAACAATATATTAAAAGTATCTGTATATCTTAGAAACGATTACTTCTTCCACGACCAGTTGTATTTGGTCGGATTTAGACTAATTTACTGGCGCCAAAAAATAAAACTTACAATTTGGCATTTAGAGAACTTAACAAAAAAAACAAGATTTTATACGTGCTATATCTACAACTTTTTTTTTTATTTATAGAAATATAAGATATCTTTGAATGCCAATTTATTTTATGTTTTCACTAACGGCGCAGACGAAGTCGCGGGTGATAGCTAGTGTTTTATATGCCATACTTTTGAAAAAATATCAGTGTCTTATTTATGATAACAGATGATACGAAGTGTGTATAGTTCAGGGATTGATGATAAATAATCCTTAAACGTAATTGTATGTAACGAACAAAAGCGAAGGTTCTAAATTCGGTTTCCCTCCTGTGAAAGATTATTTTTAAAGTATTTTCATTTTTACGCTCTGGTAAGACATAGCGCGGCGTTGAATTCCACCATTCAACACGAATGTCTCGAATTCACGCGGAGAGCGAAGAAAGGAAGGGCTAGTATATATTACAATCTCAACATCACTCTTATCTATTCCATAGCTATTGGTACAATAGCTACGGAATAGATAAGAGTGATGTTGGGATAATTCATTAGACATATTCGTTTTTTTTTCGGAAAATATACACTATTCTATATGTACCTCTATTCTTTCTGTCCAGTAGTTTTGCAGTGATTAGCGTACAAACGAACAGACCGACTGATAAAAATTATTCTGAGTTTATATATTAACATACCCAATTAAACTTTTACATAAATATTTCATGTATATTAGTTTCATTATTATATAATGTATATTAGTTATTAAAATATATAGTTCGATAACATATTGGGCAACGCA
Source organism: Dryadula phaetusa (assembly GCA_032432895.1). Classification (NCBI taxonomy): domain Eukaryota; kingdom Metazoa; phylum Arthropoda; class Insecta; order Lepidoptera; family Nymphalidae; genus Dryadula; species Dryadula phaetusa. The sequence goes on along the minus strand of JAOYRS010000016.1, from coordinate 4,363,270 downwards.
TATGATTTAAGCAAGACCGCGGGTAGGTAAAGGACGAAATAACTATTATAGATATTTACTATTTTTAAAGTGTCATTCCACACTTAGGATTAGAAAACATCAAGTGCTGTAAATGGCATCAATTGAATAAAAAATTATATATAAATTAAATTCATGTATTTACATAATAATAATTTAATATTCATATGTTATTATCAAAGGTAATTATTTTTAAATTAATAAAAATTATAATCATTAAAAAATTAGATATTCAAAATCTGTCATCTTTACTTTTATTTTAATGGATAACGTAAATATGATGCCAGTTTTCACCATAAACTCGTAGCAATTTTTATATTTCACTTGAATTATATATTACATAACATCGTAGCTAACGTTCGAAACGCGAGTGGTTGGTAACTTCGAGAGAGTGTAAACGTTATCGCATATGATGTTATAAGTTTAAAATTGTTAATGAATACCTACATTTTCCAATAATACAAACTAGTAAAAATAATACAAACTGCGAAAATTTATCACATGCTCATTGTAATGTAATAAAATCCGTAATGTAAGACATATCTCATTAGCTACACTGTGCACTGATGTTATGCTGGTAAGGAATTATATTAAGAAAACAATTTCAATGATAATTTCTTTTTAGTTAAAAGTATAGTAATATTATACTTACAAAAGTATCTTCTTCTTCTTCTTCCTAGCATTTCTCCCAGCTTAGCCAAGGTCTGCCTTCCCATTTAACCTACTTCACTTTACACGGTCTTTGGCATCCTCGTTGTCAAGTCCTTTGGCTCTTATAACCTGTTTCACGACATCCAGCCATCGCTTCCTTGTGCCTCTGGGGGTCTAACTCCAGGGACCGACATATCAAGTCATATTCGTCCGACATAGAGCTCAGGCCGGCGCGCAACGTGTCCATACTATCTCAGACGACTCTCTTGAAGCTTATCCGTTACGTCACGGACTCCATGACTACTTCAGATGAATGTGTTACGTATGCGGTCTGCCTGCGTTGCGCCACACATTCACCTTAGCATCTTCATTTCCGTGACGTGAAGCTCCTGAGTATGCCGAGATAGTGCTGGCCAACACTTGCAGCCATATAAGAGAACCGGTTAGATTATGCTCTGCCCCTTGAGCTTGGGTGGTATTCTGCTGTCGCAGACCACACTCGTGACCTCACACCATTTGGCCTAAGCAGCGCTGGATGTCGTGATCAATGCCCCCAGACAATTGCACGATGGATCCAAGGTACCTGAACTTCTCCGACTTAGCGGTTGTTTCACAATATATAGGGATAGTGCTAGAGTCCGGGTTCCCGCACACCATGTTCTCAGTCTTCGATACATTTTGGTTAAGACCGCCTTTTTCAAGTGTACCGTTCCAGAGGTTCACTCTCTGCTCCAGCTTAACCCAGCTCTCGTCTCTTCTCAAGTTATGTCATCGGTGAACATCATCAGACAGGGAGGCTGGCCTTAGACATAAGCCGAGACAGTATCCAGCACAACGCTGAACAAGAATGGGCTAACAGCCGAGCCTTGGCGGTTTCGTGTAGCCAACATCAGTCCTAACCATTGAAGCGGAATCGCAGTACATATCTTTGATAATGTCAATATAGGCCTCAAGGCTCCCTTTTGATCGCAATGCCCACCAGATGCATTGACGAAGCACACAGTCAAAGGCCTTCTGCATATCTAAAAATGCTACGTGCACAGCTCTCCTTTTTTTCTATATGGCTCCATCAAAATTCTGAGGGCAAAAATGGCATCCATGGCACCCAGAGACAGCACACTCTTGGCGAAGCCTGGGGTTGATCACGAGCTCAAAGACTGCACGGATGCTGAATATTCAGCAGCTCCCTGAAGTAGCAACTCCATCTCTCCTTCAAAGAGACATGGTTACATAGCAGTGTGCCCTGAGAGTCTTTGACGCAAAGACATTTTGCGATATCCGGCGTCGCTTTATCCCTAGCACGTGCCAATTTGTAAATGAGCTTCAGCCCTTCCGCAGTTCCAAGTTTATCATATAGTAGTGACAAATTTTCACTGCGGGCTCTGGCTACAGCTCTTTTACTGACACGTTTAGCTGCTACATGGCCTACTCTGTCTTCAGGAGAGCCGGTCTTCTGCCACTCCTTAAAGGTAGCCTTTTTCCACGGATCACCTCCTGCACTTTGTCATTCCACCACCATTTCTCCCTATTGATGAATCGTCCTCCCATAGGAAGACCAAGAAGAGACTGTGCTCGATCCTAAGCTTCCTTGGCAGTTTCGGTTTGGTCGATAGATTTTGACTCTCAACATCTTCTAGGAAGTCGGTGTGCATCGGTCCATTCAGCAAACTTATAAAAGTATAGTAATAACATATTATTAATGTTTTAGCAATTTCTGGTTTTATTACGTACGAAAAACTTACCTATGTACACATGTGACAAAATCATTGAAATGAAACATATAGGGAATTTAATTTCAAGACCTTTTTGAGATGCTCTACTACAAATTCTTAATTAATTTTAAATTAAGTTAATAATGTATAAATTTTAAAAATTTGAAAATGAATAAACATTAAAACACTAATTTTAAAATTTAAGAGAACTAACTATAAAATCTGAAATTTGTTAAGTTTAAAAATATAAAATTTAGTTATTGAGTTGAACAGCAAATCTTAGTTCATTTCCGCAATCGCGATCAGTCGAAGAGTTTTGTATTACAAAGTCACCTAACTTGTATGATAAGGAGAAGGAGAGCTTTTATGAAACTATTTTTAACAAATTGATCGCAATGTATATTTTGCTTTTGGAAAATAAATTTTTGAAAACCCGACGTTTCGGACACTTTATAATTGTATCGAAGTTCTTTAAATTTACTTAAACGTTTCTTCACTTTCAGGCGCATAGCCCGTGAAATAGGCGCGGGTGCGCTACGTATGGACACAACATCTGCATTTTCTGCCGCAGCTGCAGAAAGATTGAAGTATAAAAAAATATATGGATTGTTCTATTCAGAAATACCGTATGCACCTCATCCAGACCCACCACATCTTGAAGCTAGAGTGTATGTGAAAGAACTGTAAGGTAAGTGCAGTAACATATATATATATATATATATATATATATATATATATATATATATATATATATATATATATATAATTTAAATTTTGAGTTTCGTTCTATCTAAAATCTTATTATTATTATTTACAGGTACATTCTACGCAACACATTATGTTTAAAATAATTATAATATAGTACACATATTTAGACTATTCTGATATTATTTACTATTAAATTGATATCTTGTCTATTCCACGAGTCATATAACTAAGATACGAAGCTAAATAACGCTGTTTATATCAAATAATAACGGGATATACCAATAACATCGATGTTTTTGAAAAAAAATATCGATAAAAAGTTATTCAAATGACTCGCTTTATGTAATTTAATAATGAATTATCTATTTATAGCAATCCCAATATAAAAACATTGCATTAGCTTTAAAAAAATCTTAAGTTTTATTATTGATTATTGTATATCGCATAGCGAAATTGTAAAATTGATATATGTTGCGTTGACTAAACTGTGATAGAAACAAAGATTTTAATTTACCAAAAGTTTTTTTTTATTATTAAAAAAGTATTATACAATACATTTCAATGAACACTAAGTGGTGTAAAACTTTTTCGAATTATAAACACATTGTTTTTAAGGTTACTTTAAAATATATATTATTAAATGCAAATAATTATGTCAATTTAAATTATGTTACTTTCAGTGTGAAGTGACATAGAATTTACTGGATGAAGTGATTTCATTGATGCAAAATTTTATACATAATTTTTATTACAATTATTTATTCTTTATTTAAATAAAAAATAAGCAACGATAATTAGTTTATACATCATAATAAAACAATATAATTTTTTATAATACTACTTTTATGGATAAATTCTCTAAAAATCATTTCATACAATAAATGTTTTAAATTCACTGCCTATTGTTAATTATAAGACATATAAAACAGCATTTTTAAATTCATTTTTAACTTTACCGCCTTACATTGGATAAGAGCAATTACCCATGAACCCTGTAATAATTAAATAGCAAACTCAATTGCACAGAAAGAGTATTCAAGAAAATATAAAGTTCCTTATAATTAATTACTTCTTTGTATAATATATCAATTACTATAATTATGTAACTATCGTCAATTGATATAAAATTGTAATATGATCAATTAAATTGAATTTGATTGTTCTTATATAATAAATTATGCAAATATATACCTACAAAATGGTGTTTTATTTTCATACCCTGAATAATGTTTTATAATAGATTTATAAAATATCAGAAATATCAAATAAGAGTGAAATAAAATAATTAAACTGAAATAATAATCATGGGTTATTTTTTAAAGCTTCTGCAACTTATTGCTGTTATAAACATTGCGTATTGAGTGGCTAATATCAGCTTCGTTTTGTCTATTAAATTACTTTTATCCAATAATTTAATATAATATATTCAAATGTATTTTACTATTTTTAAAATGTTATTCCACACTTAGGATTAGAAAACATTTTTGAATATTTTTCCCAAATCTTCAATGGTATTTTTATTTGTTTGCTCTGATACGATAAAGCGGGACAAAAGCCGGTATGCAAGAAAGGGTTGTGTTAGATTGTCTTTGTCTACCCTGCTATGCGGTATAAAGCGTAAGGCTCATTATAATTTCCACGAGTGGAGCTTAATAATCATTTCCCCGAATGGAGGACGCGACCAACCAACGACCAACGATCAAACGCATTTACAGTTAGACGCTTATTCATGGCAACGGCAGTCATGGGTTCGATATAGTGTATTAAGTAAAGAAAAAGAAATAAATTACAAAATATATTAGAATTAAATAAAACACCATTATAATTGTCACTTCTATAATAGTATAACGTCTATAGTACAATAAAATTTATTAATTTCTTAGAACAATGTCTCGTCAAGTAGTTTTTTTTTATTAACATAATTGTTAATGAGTTGTTCAACTCTTACTATAATATTCATATATTTAAGTGTATTTATGCATTTCGTACTTAATCGACAATCTATGAACGCATCAATTTGCAAGGAATAACAAAATGAGATAATGCCAACGCGATGACGCGGACATCAACAGATTATAATAATTTAAGGTGGAGATCCTTTAATCAGTTTTCGAGTATTTTGTTTTATTAATTACATATATTGTGAAAAATATGTAATATTATCAATTATATACATATGTGTTTTTTCACGCGTATACATCAAACTTATATGATTTTATACATATATATTTTAAATTTAATATTTTCTTATTTTATTATAATATTCTTTTTATTTATTTCTGCTGCGACGATTTTCATTTATTAAAAAAATATAAAAATAAGCCTTATCTATTACAACACTTGAAAATGATAAAAAAAAATAAAAACTTGAATTAAAATATTTTGAATAAATAACCACCATACGTTATCATCACAAGTGATATTGACCTTAACGTACACACAGTACTATTTTTATCATTCACCGTTAACACACCAGTCAAAACACGTTGGTCGCGAGGGCCTCACAAACGTATGTATGGGAAACTGTTTAATTCTGTTTAAGTGAAGTGCGATGTAAAAGGTAAGTTTATTAAGTATTATCATAAATGTAGATAATTTGCTAAGAAATAATATTAAGTCAATAAATTAAAGTACTCGTGTTCAGATTGAGCGCATACTTTATGGTAAACAAGTTGTTTATTTATATTGTCATTCAGTGAATTGAAATATTATATGGAATATTGTTCATTTAATTTGAATTATAATGAATTACAATTACAGTTTAATTTGAGTATTATATATACAATAAATATCATGCTAGTGTTATTATTGACGTAGTATTGATAAGTAGAGTTGATAGAGATCTATCAACTTAACTCATCATAATACGATATTAGATATCTGCCTTTTTTTATTTTTTATTGGAAATTGTCGATATTTTCTTTATAAAAATGCATGCAGCTACTGATACTAAGTATTTACTTATCTACTGATACTTATTATATATTCCAAGCGTTACCGATCTAAAGCAAATTACGTATTGCAAAAACCTGTTTCAGTACAATACATATGTGTTGGCGTCTATAGTCTTGACATAAAGTAAGAATATAATAGAAAAATATAAGACTATGTAGGTGTTTTGCTCAAATAATCACTACTAAACGTGACATTTTCAAAATCTGTTAACAAACTTTTCACTTGTTTATTTAGACTTGTGGCTCACGAAGATGAAACATCTTTATTCATTTTTAAGTTCAATAAGCCCACTGCTTACTTACAAACCCACTGCTAAAAACGGAGGTCATGGGCTCATTAAGCATTCCACACTAAAGTTAATAAAATGTTATTACGGAAAATCTATTGATCAACTTTAAATTTTAATAAACTTGCAAGTTTAATTACATTTTAGCATGCATATAATAAAAATATATATTTCTATAAATTTATATAAAGCATACATTTGGGTCCATGTGTCCATGTGTCATTTACATAATTTATAAACTTTTATTTCATATAATATTCAGGAATAACCATGTCAAAGGAAAAATTATATACCGTAAGTCCCTTACGTGGACAAGATGCAGATGCTGTTATGAAATTGCTAAAAAGGTAAGTCCAGTATAATATTTTAATAAATTATTATTATTAATATATAGGTTCCAGCATATTATACATTGCTGGGTGAGCACGTAGAACACTACGAGACAAAAAGTTAGCGAGATCCAACATCGTGCTGTTGAAGATGAAAATAATGTAAATATCACTTTGAGTGAGATTCATTTTAAAATAATCATTGCATTGGCAATAAGACATTTCTCGAATATGCCAAATGATTATTGTCTGAAGATAACGAACAATGTCTTGACACTAAATTCACTCTGAAATTGCAAGATAAAGCGTTAGCGTTAGAAAATAGTTATCGAAGTATTTTATTAGTCTACTCTACTACACAAACATACACGAAAACATTATTTTTTTAGAAAACGTCACCAATTCATCTTACACTATATACTGTATGTGTTTGCCGTTTAATTTTTGTTTATCTTAGAATGTTTAAGCCATTGTTTTAATATGCAGGTTGTAAAAAAAAACTTCGTATGAAAACTACATTAAATGCTAAAGAAAAATGTAGGTCACGTTATAATATTGCTGTTATTTATATTAATTAAAATGAGCGGATGTGGTAAATAATTTGACCAGAACAACACACACAGACGACAATTAGTATTTAACTCATATAATAATTATTGTCTCACAGTGCAGGTGGCGTAAATGACACATGCATTAAAAGTATAACATAAGTAGGCTCATTAAAACAATTTGTTAAACATGAAACTCAATATACCAGATACTATGTTGAATGCATATATGTATATCTAATTGTATAATACAATGAAATCGATATCTTCTTTCGTCATTCAGCTAATATTATACAAGTACAAGTTAAGTCGCGCCACTTCGTCTGTGTTACTAAATGAAAAATTCTACCTTCAACCTTTTCGTAACATTTTTCAATGATTCTTTACTCTTATTGGCTGAAGTGTAATTTTTTCTAAATTGCCCATCGTAATCAAGGACAATCTTTAGCGCCGAAACAAACAAACTTTTCCATTTTATAATATTAGTAAATATATTTCCTCAATTACTTACTCTTGTGCTATTCAGTTAGTTCGTAAATAGAAACAAATAATGCTGTAAGCGATACTTGCAATAATATGATCATGCTAGCGATATTTGCCAAAAGTTAATATTTTTTACGGCAGCCGCATAATCCAGCATTCTTAGTTTCTTTCGGAGCCCCTGAGGTGACGCATTGGAATTTCTAATACTTCAATTTTTGTCGTTAGAAAAAAGTAAAACTACAGTAAAAATAAACGAAAACAGCCTTACTGTTTTTTTGCATATGATAGAGCCAGCAGAGAGTGGAAAAGAAACTCATAACTATAGTCAGACACTGAACTGCCTTCAAAACTTAGAAATAAATTTTTAATATTAAAACGATTAATCAGGAAATTCTTTAACGTTCCATGTAAGAACTGGGACATAAGCGCAGGCGTAAGGGACAATCCGAGCTCATCTCTTCACTTAATAAAACTTGAAAATATCATACTAATGACGCTTAATTTCTCGTTTATATTTTTTTCTATTTATATTTCAGGACGTTTTACATTGATGAACCTTTAAATCGTGCAGTCGGTTTGTGTACTTCTGAAACAGACCCATGTCCTGAGCTAGATGAATACTGTACGAGTTCTTTACTGGAAGGTCTATCGTTCAAAGCATGTGACGATGCTGGGAATGTTGTAGGAGCTCTAGTTAACGGCATATGCCCTTTGAAAGAGGTAATTTATTTACAACTTCAAATTTCTTTTCACACATTGCAAGGTGAGAAACTAGTCTTAAAATCAATTCTCCACTTCTCGTCTAACGCTTAGATATTTCCTATAGCGTGACGGAATTTAATGCCGCTTTTTTCTTCAGAGCGGAGTAATGAAAATAAAATTATTATTTCTCAGAGTTAGAATTTGTTTAGTTTCATAACGCTACGATGAATGTGAAATAGTAAGACAAATATTATACATCATAAATAGTAATCGGTAGTCATATATGATATATTTAATAAATAAAATAAAATGAAAAATATATAATCAAAGAAAAGTCAAATAAGTACCTAGTAGATATATTAAAATTATAGAAACACATATATACCGGGACTTTTAAGATGTTTTTTGTACGCTTCTTGATTGTGAATACGATTTTTACTTGATTGATTCCAATATATAGAAAGATTTGTTACATAAGAACAAATGTGCAACCACATAATACGCATAAAAGTAATTTTCGTAAAATTTCAGTATTTTCATTCGATCTTTATTAATGAAAAAAAACCCTTTACCTTTTCGGTTTTACTATACCGTAAGCAGTAAGAATTTAATATTAAAACGCAAAATACATAAAGACATATATACATAAGATAGTACATAATCAAACGCTTTTCTAACAATTACAGGATGAAAACGGTAACGACCTTCTCAGTCAAGCTCAACGATGTCAAAATTTAAAATTTCAAAAAATTCTATACATATTAGCACGAAGGGAGAGCGGCGCGCGGCTCTGGGAGAAGTTTCCTAATGACAAACAAGTTGTGGAAGTAAAAGTAGCTGCAACAGATCCAAATTGGAGGAGAAAAGGGATTATGAATGCACTATTACAGGAATCTGAGTAAGTACAAGTTAAAAAATACTTACTATATTATATAAATCTGTCTTCTTGCATATATATTATGATAAATTTTCAGTTAAAAATATTCAATAACATGACTTATACCTGGTCTAAGTTAGTTTTAGCCAAAAACTATCATATGAAGAATGGCAGAAACACATTCAATAATTATGTATAATATTTCTTTAGTGATTTTAAGTATTTTAAAAGACCTGTTATACCTATACATAAATTACCTGTTGTCTAAACATTTACACCAAAGTGTACGTCAAACACATGCAAATTAGTATGTGTAACATTTATTTTTTTAATTGCATATTATTTCTCTTGCATTATTATAAAACGTATTCGTCAAGTTTATGTAAATATGCCTACTTATGCAAAAATTCAGATCCTTCTATCAATTAATTACCTTATCTAAATATTAAACTTAAAATGTTTTATGTAACTGTAAATTTTAACAACTAGATAGACTTTACAGATATCAGGTATGTTGTAGTAAGAAAAATGACAATAAAGTCTATAGTACGAAAAAGTAAAATATGTATATTGGTCACACACTTTATCTTATAATTTTTATTATATTTTATGTTATTTACTTACTTTTAAATTTTATTCCAACTTTAAAATTTCATAAATAAAAGTGTACATTTTCATAGAATACCAGTATTGTTAAATATAATTTTGGGGCCTAATGTCTTTTATAATTTCGCTACGCTTATCGTTCTTACATTACGTTTTCGTGACATGCAAATCGAATCACTTGTAAAATATAGAATGTAACTAGTCAATCACTATTAACCTGTCAGAAACAATTACAATGCTACGTAATACGTATATATAATAACGTAGCAATATTTGAAACCAGTTAGTAAGACTGTGTGTCTCCAAGATGTGAATTATATTTTAAATTGCCATTTTATTTTAGTTTTTCTTACTTATTACAATTATTTTCGAAATATATAGCTCATGAATTATTAATAAAATAAAACAATTATCTTGTAATTACTGAATCATGAACAGAGTACAAAATAATTATTTGACAATTCGTTAAAGCAGAAAAAGAACCCTATAAAAAATATTAAAGTATCTCTAATCTGTTGAATAGCTAAAAAATATTATAAAAAGTCAAATTCCAAATTTCAGGAAGGCTATCAAACAAAAAGGAATCAGACTTATCAGGTTGGACACATCCAGTGCCTATTCCGCGATGTCCGCTGAGAGGTTTGGATACACGTGCTATTATAAGGCATTGTACAAGGACATTAAGATGGACGGACAGCCGCTCATAGTACCTGAACCGCCGCATGTAGACGACAGAGTGTATATTAAAGAATTATATCCATTATAAATTATATTATAGTATAGTAGTAATAAATATTTAAAAAAAATGTCTTTCTTTTATCTCCGTCAACATTCTCTATTGTAAATACAGCTAATGAAAGAGTTATTAAATAGTTATTCTATAGTAATTAGTTTAGATTAACACTTTTTTTAAAAATACAAATTAATATCTGTAGTTAAGTCATTAAAATTTAATTTATAATATATAAATAAAATTTTCTAAATATAAATGTCTCATCATCGAGATTATTATAGCATCAAGTACTGACATCCGTAATAATATTGAATTATTACGTAAGTACCTATATTATTTTATAAACTTCACGACTTTCAAGTTCTTAGTACTCTGCTTTCAGCCGGATTCGACGTTGCGACGAAGAGCGGCGGAACTCAACGCTTCGTCTTACTAGAGCAAGGAAAGGAAAATAATTTAAATATAAGCTTTAGTGAAAATCGAACACACTACCAACTGCTTTTTCAGACAGAACTGTCTGACTGCGCCACGACCAGTCTCATATAACGCTAAAAAAATTAATCTAAAAAGGAAATATTTATGCAAATAAATATAGAATAGCAAAAATAAGAAACAATTTTCTTTATTACTTCATACAAAGTTACTTTTATATCATCTATAGGCACAGCATAAGTACAGTCTTGGTTTAGCATTCCCTGGTCGTTATTTGAACTTCCTCTGAAAATACATTTTTTAGTAATTTATTTTGTTCCTAAGCTTTTCAAAGGCAAATCAAATGATTTTATTCAAAATGAGAACATACATACTTAATTTTTTGAATGTCAAATAATTTACCACCAGTTCACTAAAATTAATGCCCCAGACCTGAGAAAAAACTCAGATGGGCTTCCTCTCTCTCTTTTTAAATGTCAAATATTTAGAAAGAAACAATTCTATTAGTGACAATAATATCTTTGAAATAGAATGGAGTGAGCATTTCATTCTCATATAAACTAATAATAATTACTTATTATTAATTTATAAAGAGAATAAACTGCAGCATTCCATTAATTAATTGTATGGGTAGCCCAATAGTATGGGCCAAATATAAGCTTAAAAATTTTCATTTAAACATAATAAATGAATTCATAAAAAAATTATCCCCAACGCTATATGAATAACAAATCCAAAAGCTCTTTTCAATTTATTGTCTTTGAATATGAATTTCAAAAAATATCTAAAGAAAAGGCAATGAATTCTTAATTTCAAATAAAAAATAAATACAAACTAAATTATTTAACAAATATATTTTAATATCGAAACATTACTTGGATAAATCAAAAATATTTACAAAAATAGTTGAGGTATGTGTTATAATACATCTAAATCTAAGTTGTAATAACTTCTGTATGACAAATATATATCCATTATCTACAAAAAAATCAAAAATAAATGTATGTTACAATTTAATAATGTTTTTAAAATATATATTATTTTGATATTTACTATAATAGGCTACTGTCAAATGAATATAATTTTAAATACATATGAAAAAATTATAATTTCTATATTTAAACTATTTTTTTTTATTTTAATCTAAATATTAAACTATCTAAGAACTGCAAAATATTCATTAAACATCATACAAAATTAGGAGATGTTTATACAAAAATAGAGTTGTATATATGAGTACTAAATTAAGAAATTACTTTTTTTCCTCAGCCAGTGACTGTCCCAAAGAAGCAGTGGCTACAGAAGGATTTGCAGCTGTTACAATTTTATCTAGCAACACTTGAGTTTGCATCTGAAAAAAAAACATGACAAAATTGTAGCGCATAATCATTGTAGTGTAAAATTAGAAATTAAAAAAATATTGTTTTACAGTAGTTTATGGTCACATGATTTATCTATTCGAAATAATTTTATTTTAAATTTGTAAAATTTTGTGAAAATCAAAGACATTATTTTCTAATGTATGTTAATCATATATAATAATAATCATTAAATTATTTACATCTCTGGTCTTCCCCCTTGCTGCAGCTCTAACTCTTTCTAATTCTTCTGCCAATTTAAGTGATTTCTCATCAATTTGCTTTCTATGAACAAAGTAGGACTGCCTGAAAGTAATTTAAAACATTTTTAAATATGCAACTTTGATGAAAACATGATTTGGATTTCAATATAAATGTACATGAATGCATTATTTGTACAAATGGAAAAGATATTTTACAATTTTCATCTCAAAATCCTATTCAATAGCATCTCTATTGTTCATTTCTTTTAAACATAACCCTATGTGCTTATTTAAAAATATATACAAATTATTTTCTATAACTTTTAAGTTGCAACTGACTGGCACAAATGTACAGAGGCTTTTTTTCCTAAAAATGTTAAGACACTATTGTGACAAAGTAAACAGTTCCTGACTGTAAACACATTGGATTACCACACAGAGAACATTACAGTGTTATTGTTTCTCAATTAGCAATTTACAAATAAAGTAAAAAAATATATATATTAAGCAAATACATTATAGTTGAAACTTATAGTTGATAATTTTCATACCTAATAACAATCACTTGTAAAATAACACCAAAAAAAGCAATACCAAAAGCTATCATTATAATTGCAAAATTTGGTAGCTTATGCACTCCTTTCACACCATAATATGAATCTGAGGAGCTATTTGTCGACTTAGCCTGGGCATTATAGAATCCATAATTTGGATTGCTTGTATAGCTGAAATGGAAAATTTTTCACATATTACTTTATTTTGTGAATTTTATGTATTATAGAATTTTATGTATGTATTATAGAACAATTTACAAATACTTTGGTTTGTTACCAATAACAATACTATGAAAAATAATTTCAGAATTTAAATTCACACTTACTTGTATTGTGTATGGTTTCTGTAGACATTGGAGTATCCATCAACTTCAGACATTCGGTCATATTGTGATCTACTACTAGGTTTACTTAGAACATTATAAGCTTCCACAACCCTCACAAATGTTTCTTGAGCTTTAGCACTTTTATTTTTATCTGGATGGTACTGAAATGGAGATCAAAAAGATAGAAATAAATAGCTAAGCAACAAAATATTGTGTAACTCAACAACAATTTAAATCTTACTTCTTTACTCATTTGTATAAATGCATCTTTTATTTCTTTGTCTGTACAATTTTTTTGCAGGTTTAAAACTTCATAATGACTTTTTCTTCCTGAACTGAAAATAGAATTATCATTTAAATAAAAAAATATAATAATTACACAATAGTCGTTTCATTTTTTCTATCAACGTTAGTCTTATAATAACCTGTATAATCTCAAATATAACCATAGTGGCTTGAAATGGGTAATGGGTCTCTTTATAATATACATAACGATTTGACAAGGCCTAATGTTAAAACTATATCATGTTGAAAGTGTATCATTTTATTTTGGCAATTTCCATGTTTATGAAGATAGAATAATAACTGCGACAAGATATTATGTCAATGTCAAAAAAACTGTCAAACGCGTTAAAATGTCAAGAATAATAGAAGTAACATTTTTGTCCCTATTGCGACCAAATTTGACTTTATACGCGATAAATAATATAAAAAAAATTCCTAAGTATTTTTTTTACAATTGCTACCAATGATCTTTTTAAATGTTTTCTATTTGAAACTTGAACGAGAATGACAAAATCGATATATTTATAAAATATTTTATATAAAATATACATAATATATTAATTTTAAGGAACATCTCTTTTAATACTCACTTTTTAATTACTATCATTATAATATAATAATGAGTACTCTATAGATTGACCATATTTATAATTAATATTAAAGAAGTTTTAAACTTTATACAGTTAAAAATATAAAATTTAAAACAATGTAAAATATACCAAATTCAAAAATTTTAATTCACATAAGAAATATTTTTTTGTTTTTACATATTAGATTTGAGGTTCTTGAATTTTTCTGATATTTATTGATGTTATGATTTATGAATTTAAATCAGAAATGTATAAAAATGTTTAATCAATGTTAACAAATAAATATCGATAAATCTCATAGCTATTAAGGAATCAATGTTATTCATTGAGTAACTAACTAACAATCTGTATATGCAAAATTTTGATTATTATAACTAACGTCTGTTATGCGGGAAGAGTGAAATATTTAAAATAGCAATGGGAAGAATCTTATATCCTTACTAAATGTCTCAATGAGTGTGCAATCATTAAAATAAAAGAATTAGCTACAAACAGACAAATAGATAATAGATATACAGATATTGATTTTGAAAAACAACATACGCATATTTATGTTGGTACCAAGTTTCGTAGTCTACTTTAATTATCTACAATATATACTGCTAATATTATATAGTTTTGTAAAGATAGTTTAAATTTTACATTTACACTTTTATCAAGACTGGAGATAGGTCCCAATTCCCAAATCCCATCGCGACACAGTTGGCACGGCGCTCAGTACGACTGACGGCGCAGTGTTCGCGCGGTAAACGACGCGAGTGGACGTACGGTCATGCGAGAAGCGGCTGGTAGGATGGCCGAACTAGAGTTCGAGGCGCCACTTGCTCAAATCGAAGAGGCGGATGACTGTCTTTCAACGGCGGATTATCAGCAGAAGACCATAAATGGCAACGATATACGTCTCAATAACATCAACAATCTCAAAAATGATTTGGTCAAAATGCAAACTGATTCCAATAAAATTAACGATAATGACGAACCGAGACCGGTGAAATGTAAACAGGACAATATGCAAAATTGTGAAGGCGACAATTTTACAGAGACTTTCTCTGGATCACTTGAGGATTTAGTGAATACTTTCGATGAGAAGATCACGAAGTGCTTCGGAAATTATGAAGAGAGCGTGGAGAAGCTGGCCCCGGTGCAAGTTCGTTCTCAAGAGGAAATAATGAACGAGTGCCAGTAAGTATTCATTATCGCAAATTAATCAAAAATTAGAGTGTGGGAATGTGATATCATCGGTTTAGTCATGTTTATATTATCTTTAAATGATGTTTTTAATTTTGTTTATTTATTCAGACTATACTTTCATGGATACAATATTTGCGATGTTTAAATTGGGTAAGAAAACTTTACGATTACGCTAAGTAAAATTTCCGAAGCATAAACAAAAAGGGCGGGCTCTGCGCATGGCGTTAGTAGTTGCGGGATCGATCAATGTTTTGGTTGGGGGTGTAGAGAGGGTGCGTGGAAGGTAGTGATGACGCATCCCGTCGCGCCCTGCTTTGTTCGAGCCATACCCCCACGATGTTACTTACACTCGACGGATAGGCACTGACCTTTTCTGACATAATTGCAATGATAAGTTGTAACCTACTCAACTTCGTGATAAATTAATATTTATTTGTATATTATCGTTTATAACTTGTATTGTAAATAATTTTTATTAACAATATGATGTCAGTCTTGACGGCAGAAGATAGAGTTATTATTGCAAATTACGTTACATCTTTATTTTTTTTATTTGCTTAATTACTATTTCCATATACTATGTTATAAAATGAAATATTTTCTTTTCTATGAACGCATGTTTTCAATGTATTTGTGCATTCTCATTATAAACGAAACAACGTATACATAAATAATAACATGGTCTTTCATAAATGCACGTAGAACTTTCATCAAAAGATACACAGACAATACATTAAAAAGACTCCTCTCAAGACGGCTTCATGGTCACATTCAAGCGTCTTTCTCATTCGTGAGAAATTTAACATAATAGCGAGGCTCCCACATTTTCCTATTGTTTTACTAAGCTTTTCTGCTTTTTATCTTTTCTATGGGAATAAATAACAACTTTGGCCGGTGTCAAGTAAAAGGTATGCCTTTTACTATTTATTGTACTGATAATAAATATTAATTAATACATATAAATAGAAGGTGAAAAAAAAATTGCATAAACTCGACAATAGCGTCGTGTAAAATATACACTAAAAATTTGGTCAACATTACGTTACCCTGCTTGTGTCAAAGTAAATTTTTGGAAACAATCCAAACGACCCAGATAATATAAAATCGAGAAATTGCAACGCTGAGTTTTGCAAACATATTAGGGAACAGGTCGATCTACTCATCGACATATTTACTAATTTTGCTTCATCAAAATCCAATTTGGAATTGGAAGCAGATGCTGAATAATAAGACAAAATAAAATGCCAAATCTCACTATCAGTATTGTATAAAAAAAGAATAAAGCAACCAGTAGAAATGTCTGGAAGAAAGTTACTTTTAATTATGCATATAATTTTCATAAGTAAATATCAGTACTAAAAAGGTATAAATTGTAATGATATAAATTTAAAACAGAATGTAAGAAAGATACTTAATAATAAGACTAAAAATACAAAAGGAAATTTAAAGGATGTTTTAGTGGATCATTTGCAAGTCAAACCTGTCACGTCGAACAGGTGCATGCATTGATTCTGTAGTGATTGTAGAGCAGCAGTGTGCGCAGATGTTGCGGCCACCTTGTTGATTTTGAAGAACACCTTGCCGAATATGTATTGAATTTCGTCCATATGGCTTGCTAAACGCTCTTAGTTTTCATGATTACGTTTTGCGCATATTTACTTCAAAAAAATCATATTGAATATTTTTTTGTGATTTTCTTGTTTTTAAATAAATAATGATTTTTTATTAAATAATTTTTAAATTAAGACAATCACTATTGTTTTCATTAGTAATATAATCAGAGACAACCTAGTGTCAAGACACCCTGTTGACTGCTTTCCGCCCGAAATCGAGATAATGCGTGTTGAGTAGCGATCTAAGTGGTTACAGTCAGACGGTGTCCCACTGTGTTACGATGGCCTCAAATAAATACTAAAAGCCTAGAAAAAGAATATTTAGTGAGTTTAGTTTAAGAAAGTATCTGTTTACATTACGTTTATTTTCTTTAGAGTTTACATAGTTTATTAAATAGTTGTTCTTACAATAAATATACTTGTTTAATATTAATAATTACAAAATGTAAACCGATGGCCGTCGTGTTATATAATCACTGCTTTTGTATAGAGCGTACTTTTAGTGTACCACAGGAGTGTGGCATGATGTGAATGAAGTGTCTAGGATGTGAAGTGTCCACTCAGTCGTACTAGTACAGGCTTCATTTTCCCGACAACATTTAAAAAAAGAAACCACAAAAGCATATTTATTTTAAGAAAGAAAATAAGTATATTAAGCACAGTCTGACATTCGCATAGTATGACAATGTCGAACTGTAAAGGCTCTATTGGTCGTGGCTTCGATTTTCAGTTAGGATTGTATTTGAAATTTATTTTCATTTGCCCGCTTTGGTAAGATAAATTGCGGCTTTGAAATACACAGTACGCAGTGTCTCGATTTCAGATGAAAAACAGTCAACAGAATATCTTGACATTAGATTGTCCCTAACGAACTATGCTATGCAGAATAAAGCTTGAAATATTAGTCCCTAAAATATGTCGAGATAGTAATACAAAAGATGATATAGATAACTATATAGATAAAAAATGACTTAGATAAATAACGATACAATATTAGCTAATAGTAATTAATTCTAAAATAAAAATTGTTTTTGATGAACATGCACAAAGCTGTCTAATGAATTTATTCATTACCACGTCGC
Source organism: Dryadula phaetusa (assembly GCA_032432895.1). Classification (NCBI taxonomy): domain Eukaryota; kingdom Metazoa; phylum Arthropoda; class Insecta; order Lepidoptera; family Nymphalidae; genus Dryadula; species Dryadula phaetusa. The sequence goes on along the minus strand of JAOYRS010000016.1, from coordinate 4,345,028 downwards.
TAGTCTCAATGAGGCGCCGTATATTAGCATCTACCGCGGCACACGACACACGTCCGTCTCGATGCAGTTCCTGTTGAATACAAATGACAGCTATCACATTTGCAATAATCTTGCTTTTATTCATATTCCATTGTGCTATTTCTTTTTTGTTCGCTTTTGTGTGATTATAACCTTGTTTCATGTCCCAGATATTTTATGGAGCCAGAAATACATACTGCAGTATTATTTATCATACTAAATTTTAACTTTTTTATAATTTAAATGTCTTTAGACATAACTTTTATGGTTTTAAAATATTGCTAATGAAAAAAAGACAATGTGCCTAATTATTAGAAATTATTCTACATATTTAAATTCCTTAAAATTAAACAAAAGATTGCCTCTAACCGACATACGTCTACACTCAGTGTCTACACTCAGATTTCTGCTTACTAATCTAAAAAAAACAATATTAAATGAACAATATGTTTACCTATTTATTATAACAATATCTCAAATAACACACAGCATTCGATTTACGCAAAAATATATCTACACTGTAAAATGAGTAAACATCCGATCTTGACGTCTAGAGAAACCTAGTAACTGGTATTATGTGTGAAGTTATTTTCTAACCGAACCTTGAACGCAGGAATTGTTATTATAATATTATTTTGATACATAATTTTGTAGAATGCAGTAATACGTTATAGTGCGTGTATACCATTTGACCTTACATCGTATGCGTTCGCGTGATCGATACCCATTTCACAACCACGTAAACTCGTCTCAGTTTTCAATTATATTTTAGCGTAAATACTACAGATACTACAATAGTAATCTCAGATCTGTGAAAATCGCTTAATTGGTATAGCCTTCTTGAATTTTTAACTTTCTAAAATGAAAAAGGTTCTGTTAATTTTTTTAAATAACGTCACAAATGATAACATAATAAATGATTTAATTAAATTTACTTATTATAAAAGACAATCATTATTAAAATATTTTATCAATTACTTTTATGTTTTTGCAAATATTTACATTTTTATCTGTTGTTTTAGCACGGATACGTGTCCTAGTTGATAGTGCGTCAAATTAGCAGAGCTCGTTGTTCGCCGTTACATATTTTGCATATCTGCAACAAAGCCACTCTTTACTCCTTTTCTTCCGAGTGTTTGCAATTCAATAAAGTGGTTTACATTGTTTTGCTAAACTTTATTCTTCTATCTAAATCTATAAATTAATATGTGTTTTAAAGAATTAAACTATATTGCGTGATACTGTAGATAAGATCGCAAAATTATTTTTTTCTCCTTCGTTTATTTCAACACAATATTGTATATTTTTTCTGATTCTAATTTTTTGAATTTTAATTTTTACTAAAATTACCTAAATAATAAGACATTTTATTTTACACAATTATAATTGTTATTAATAACAGTTAGTTTTAACAAGTTTCTACTGAATAGCTTCAAGATGCGTATTAAATTGAAGACTGGTCAAACATCGCCCACTCATGCGGGTAAAGTGAATGACCTCAGATTCGCAAAGAACTACCCACATACTTGTAAATACATAATTACCCGTCAATTTACCTGCAAATTGCGTACAATACGTCGGAAATAAAATAGAAAAAACGAAATGAAATTGTTTATGGGTTGATATGAAAACGTATTATTAAAGACCCCCTGCATGCACGCCTCTGGTCCGGTTCATGATGGTAATCCTTTCATTAGAAAGTTAATGTTAAATAGCATAGCCATTACATTTTAATACAATTTATCAGAAATACCTTGACTAGAATGAGCTTTGTACGATTAATTCAAAGAAAGGGATTATTAATTGTAGAAGGAGTTATAACTTGTGAAAAATATCAGTTCTTAAGTAATTATTTATTTTTAATCATTGTACAATATTTTGATAAAAATTCTTAATAGACAAGCATAAAACATGTATACTAAGAAAAAGTCAGCTGCAATCTACTGGTAAGGTCGCTATTCATAGTCACTTGATACGAAGTGCCTTAGAGTCCCAGACCATTAATCATAAGGCGCCTAATGTTTGAAAGCGGCAATTTCGATTATAACGCTGATAATTTTAAATAAATAGTTTCAAATCTTCTGGATGATACAGCTATAGGACAGAAAAAGACAAACACAAGACATCATTATTGAGGCATATAGTTAATACTTTTTAATTTTCATAATATGTTAAGTTCGCTAATACATCACAGCAAGAAATGATTCTAGAAACTAAAAACAAAAAAATATTTTTTGAACTATTTTACAGAAAAAGATGTCGCCCTTACACATAAGTGAAAATATTGTGAGTAAAATGAAAATTAGTGAAGTATAACGTTAAATATCAAACTTTATGAACTAAGTACTTTTTATTAGTACACCAGACGGCCGAAGCTGCGAGCGAAATCTAGTATGGAAAATAATTATTTCTCTGTAAGATACAGCTTGTGATTAGAATAATAAATTTATTCATGATTATTTTGCATAAATGATTATACTTGTATCTCTAAAAACTCTAAATATGTCTTCTTTGAAGCTCCATAATTTAATAATAAAATAACTGAATATGTCTGCTGACGATCGTGAGACATGATTTTGTAAACATTCTGGTAGCTTCGATTCCCATAGAAATAATAAATTTTATTAGAAATAACCATGAAGTTAACCCAAATTTATTGTTCCCTTTGCATTTAAATTTCTTATATAAATGGTTGATTGTTTAACATGCCCTTAACGCCTTCGACGCAATTACAACGGTGTTACTTATGCATACAAATTGCAGTTGTGTAATTTAGATTATTCTGATGGCTGACCAGCTGACATATAGTATCGAAGATGTTATCTTGTCAGTAATTTAGTATATATCATATTTCTTTTTTCGTTTCGTATATAAGATAATTCAGCGTCTTTTACACTGTATAAATGTTTAATAATCAAATATATGACATATTTGATTATTAAACATTTACACATTTGTGATTTACATAATTAAATTTTCTTGATTATAAGTTTATCATATTTAAAATCACTTGAAAGGCAATGAAAATTTATAAACAAATAATCAATAGAATTTAAATATAGCCTTAAACATGTACTTACATAAGTTACGTTATGTATATAATATATAAGAAAAAAAATGTAAAGGTAGGGTATCAATTACATGGTTGATTTAGTGTGCGATGTATGTGGCGTTAAGCAACGGTGTGATTTTGAATACCACGAGCTGAATGCTGTGATGAGGTATAATGTTCTAACATGTCATTAGGTAATTGTTGTTCACGAATTGGGAGTGATTGATGACTCCATTATACTGCTCATCATTTGGAATGACTTTGACTAAAGATATCCAATTTGTTTTAATTTAAAAGTAGTTTTGTTTTTTTTACCAAGATAGTCAGATGTTTAGATAATGTTTTTGTATATACATTTTTGCGACATTTCACACTATCATATTTATTTAATTGGAGGTCTCTAACAAACTTAGTGTCTATCTAAAGAGGGCAGCTTATTTCTAAATGTCTTTACGTATTTCCTTTAATGTAGCTTAACCTCAATGTAATTTTATCATGTCCAAAAACAACGCTATAAAATGATTCTCTTTATGGTATATTTTGTTGCGTAAAACTCGGTATACGTTCTTCCACGAACTTTAATGTTACTAAATTTAGAGCCCGTGTATAGTTTAATAAGTTAAGGAAACACTTGTTCCCATATGTCTTATATTTCAAGTTCACTCAAAGTTTAAAACTTATAAAGTGATGATATTAGCAAGTAATACAATATCATCAAGCAGGCTTAGAACCAACATTGCGCTCGTATGACGCATCTCCGCCACATGTCGCTCTTTCCTTGAAGTCGCCAACGCGATAACAGATTATACGCATAGATCGGTTTTTCTGATCTAAGTCATTTTTAATATAATGTAAAATAGATATATATAAAAATGAATAAAAAGACTCAATATTTTATAGCTCACTTAATTCATTCAAATTATAACTTCTAAACATAGCTAATCTTGTATTCATTTGAGCCAATGTTAGATTTTGATTTCTTTACCACCGATATTTCTGTTCGCATCTAAATGAATAGGGCCTCAACACGACGTGTGTTAACTGCGATGAACGCTCCTGGTCCATCTCAACGCGTTGACCTTCCATTCATTTAAAATAGATTACGCTCGCGAGGGCGTGAGGTTAGTGTGGGATAGCAGTGTTTTGCATATGTTGTTTAAACTTTTTATTAAATTAATTATTTGAAATACATAGAAGTCTTCTCCAAAATCATTGTTTCTTTAATCACATTTAAAGCTAAGTGGGGCTTGTGAAAAACAATCATACTTTAAGCTACATATTACATTAGCTTTTTTCTGTATATTGCAAGATTGATGACTGTAATAGTAGTGACAAAGCATTGCTCGCAATAGTTTTTGCTTGCCACTGATTGATGTTGATTCCGACCGGTCCCGATAGACCGTTATGTCACATAGAATACGGTGTTATGAAACAAATAGGCTCTAAACGAGTCATTTGTCCTCACAAAGATTCTTCCTACTTTTATCTTGAACTAGCTAATGTTCAAAGTCCCAATTTTACATTCGACCGAATAAGAAACTGAATAAGTGTTTGCAAATTTAGTTTGCTTACGTAAGTCCTATAGCAAAAAACATTTTCTGCAGTTTTCGTTTCATTGATGTTTACCTTTGAAATCTATTTACCACTATGTTTATTTTCACGAGATTCACGTCATCCCGTCTGTACAGTATTGTATGACTCCATGTATGACTAAAACTGTAACATTGTCCATTATATTAATGAGTAATCCCTATTCAGAATGAGTTGTGCGAAATTATTTTATATCATCATGAACTGGTCTATTTATATCAAAGAGCTGCGTATAATATTTTTTCCCTGTATTTTAAAAAGTTAACCTTGCAAATCGCGAAGGACGCTCCATGTCGGAGGCCCTTCCGGCCCTTATAAAGGGACCTCCCCTTCTACTTTCTATCTAATACGTGCTTAAAATTACTTTACCATGTCAAATGTAAAGTTGTAGCAATTTTCAAAGAGTTGATTTACCGCGCGTACCGACAGGCTTACCGCCCTAACTTTAATTTTATACACTCGTATCGCGACATTTCTACTCATCCTCAGCATTTAAGAAGAAGCACGTTTCAATAGTTGTCTCTCTCTATCGTATAACGTTAATAATTTCAAAAGGTCTTTATAATATTCAATCAAAGCATATTATGATTTTTAAATTTAGGAGATGAGTATATCTGTTTCACTCATACCTGTATAATAAAGTCGAGCTTGAGATATTTTTGCGACTTTGGTAGATGAAAATCCGTGCCTCTAAAAGGACTAGTAAAGCGAATACGCATATTTGTGCATGCATTTGCGTCAAGTTTATTTCTATTTTATTTGTTAGACGGTACTATAAGGGGCTTGCTAATCTTATCTTTGAAATAAGCCGGAATGTTCATAAGTGAGACTATTTCTTATTGCATCACATAATTCAGATAACTTACATAGGATTTTATTTATTATATAATTTTAATACTTGAATCTTCGAATTCTACTACTAACTATTCTGAAAAAATGATTTAATATTATTTTTAAATTTACAAAAAATACCTATAACTATTCATGTGCGTAATCAACTTTAATATCATTTCGTTATGCAACTTCAATAACGATACGGCCTCTGGGGCTACGGACCTCAAGTGATACTCCAATCAGATATAATTGCATAATGGTATATCAGCGATTCAAACAAGTCGAACTCAAAAGTTGTTATTTAAATTAATGAATTTCATATAACCAAATTGTCTTAAACGAATTCCAATTTAAAATGTGATTTATATAGCATTGTTATTTATAGATATATACAAACTAAATTTAAATATGATAATACTAAAATATTTATACGAACTTAATGCAACTTATTGTTAATTATGTACATATATTAAAGTAATTTTAAACGTCTATATTATCATCACCAATCCATAGATATTTGTTTTTATACTTCAATTCCAGTAGTAGCCCAAAGAAAGCCAGGTCGTGCCGTGGCCGAACTGGATCTTACGATCTCGACCGGTTTGACCGGCGCGAATCCTGGCACCACCGCCTATACTCTCAGATAAACGTACGATCGATATAAGTAAAATCTGTATATTCTGGAAAGGATGTTTATGCAATGTTGTTCTAAATGCTTAACACGTTCAGCGAAAGTCTTCACGGCGCGTACGGAATTACCTTATTCAAAGTTCAGATGGAAGAAAAAACTCGCTTGGTTGTATAATTTATTATATTTTTTATTCAGAAACTATGTAAGCATTAATTTATAAATTTTTGTATTGATATATTGTACAGTGTAAAGTTCCGACTGAACAGGTACTTTCACTCTTTATTTGGTCAAATATTCAATTCAAAAGGTAATTGCAGTTTTACAATAATAGTCTTTAAAAAGCCATAAGTTATCAATCGGAAATATAATCTAATTATCACATACTCAATCTTCATATTTAAATATGATCTTATTATTATAATAATACGGGTATCTATTTAATGGATTATATGAAAAAAATAAAAAATTTTCGATTTCTATCTATAAAATCTTTTGAGTTATATAGTGACACCCAACGCTGCATTATGAATAATTTTTGCTAAATATATACTTATTTTATAAACAAAAGCATGTCTTCAAACTGAATATGACTTTAGAATCATTGCTTATAAATATGTCTTGTCCGTCGACAACTTTATTGCATAATATCAAATTATTAATAAAAAAGTACAATGGGGTGTCTATAAAATTTTATACGATTTTCAAGTCATACAGTTAAGTAACAAACATTTAACAAAGACATAATAGTGTAGAAACCACACGGATATAAAAATATACATAAATGTTTTAATCTTACACAATGCTTTCCATATACATCTGATGCCGATAAAAACTAACTACTCGTGCTCATTACATGCCACCTAGCGCTTTGCGCGCGTATTTATAGCTTTGTTTAGTTGTAAGAAAGTGCCAATTTTATATTGTAATATTTAATTATATTCGCTTATTAACATGATTTTTCGTTTATCTCTCTATCTATTTTTTAATATTCTTGTAATGTTAAAAAGTAATGATAATTAACAACATGCTACTTATTATTTTCCTAAAGAAATTCAATGTAGCATATTGCAAATAACAAAGTTATAAATTTTGTAATTTTTTCTGTTTTTTTTTAGCTTCAGGCTTTTATCTCGCATAGCAGAATAGACAAAAAGTACCTGGTGTCAAGACACTCCGTACACTCCGAATTTAAGACATTGCATGCTAAGTGGCAGAACTCAACGCCTCATTTTGTCTTACCAAAGCGAGAATGTGAAAATAATTTAAATATAATCACTCCCCCGAGTGGGAATCTAAGCCACAACCGAACACGTTTACAGTCACACGCTATTACACTACACCACGACAGGCCTCCTTTACTTTGGAATTTCCCTTAAAAATATACACCATACTATTAATAAAATAAATACCATACTATTTAAAAACATTGTTAATAACTAATAAAATAAATACCATACTATTTAAAAACATTGTTCTTTCTTTAATTGCGCTAAGTAAAGGAACGGCACTAAAATATACGATAAAGATATCCCCGTTCCAAAGCAATAAACCTACTTGACTGAAATCAATACTTCAATATACGTTCGAAGGTCACTTCAGACGTGAACAAAGTTCCAGTACAAAATGTAAGGAAGAATGTTTACAATAATTTTATGTGGGTCAACCCAAATCAAATAAATTGACAGCTGACGCTTAGACATTGCATTACGGTACAGAAAAAATAAACGCGCCTAATTTGTTTTATATGCGTACAGTATGGACTCATTATTACCATAATAGAATTTTGACTAGAAATGATTTCAATGTACATATTTTATAATATTTGGGTGAGAAATATTTAAAGCCGACAGTAATATAGGATATATCAAATTAATAGATAATTAAAGAATGATTTCTAGAGAGAAATAAATATTTAAATATAAGAGAGAAATAAATATATAAAAGTAAATATTTAAATATAATATATAGAGATATATTATATTTAAATATTTACTTTTATATATCAAAATATTTATTGATAAACGTATTCTAGAAAAGAAAAAGGAGTGTTCAATATCAAGTAGTGATAAATAATCCATCTCTTTCAATCTTCGTCCAATTTAGAAACACTGTGTAATCGGTTGTAACTATTAGGTACTCTTCACACTTGTTAACTGGCTACAAAGTACTCGGCATATATTATAAGTTTTTACGAAACGTGGGTCGAAATCCACTGCAGTAACTCACGTGCATCTAAGAAACCTCATAATGTCGACGTGTCGTCATTGATTGTGATGTATTTAACAACTTATTATTATGATATTCATATTTTTCTATACAACGTACAGTTAACATATTTTCTATCGAGATTAAGTATACCCACTATTTTATAGACTTATTTTATATAAAATTATTGTATAAATTTATAATATTGTATCGAATCTACCTTTACTTTCCTTGTCCTCTATGCGTGAATATTAAAGTCTTAAAGATTATAATACATTTGGATGCAGGTTTAAATTAAATCTTACGTCAGTAAGTATTGATAACACATATTGATGATAACTACGATTACAAGTAAATAATCGCGACAATACATACCAATAGCTTTTTATATCCCCATAGACAACGTTGCAAACAGAAGCTAGGTTGTATTATTGTTAAGCCTAATATATTTATATTGTATAGCATTTCTAATATTACATCTACATGTCTAAAGAATATAAAACGATACAATAATAAATATAAACTTTCATCTAAACATTAACGATCAACGTTTCCATACTGTTATAGCTTTATCAAGTTACTTTCTCGTTAGCATGGTCAAATAAACATTGATCGGTTTGATGACTTGTCAATACAATTAGTGGTGCAAAACGGGGTGAAAGTAAACAACGTAATGGGGCAGTATAATCAGACAATGTAAATATTTTGTTAATTATAAGAATGGGTTATTTAAGAGTGTACTGCGTAACATAATATACTTTTAACTATTCTATATAGTATTTACTATTTTTAAAGTGTTATTCCACACTTAGGATTAGAAAACATCTTTGAAAAAACGTATAAAAATTTATAAAAATTTTTATACGTTTTTTCAAAGATATATATATAGTATTGCTTATTATAATGATTTTTGAAAGTGAGTTTATCCTACTTGTTCATGGGTTTTAGTAAGGTTATATACCTAATTTTATATATATACATACGTAATAACGAACGATAGCAATTGATTATAATTTCGCTTTAGGGTTTTTTGGTTGTTTATCCCAAAAACTTGAAGACCAAGTGACAAGACACTCTTCTCTACAGCGAATTGAAATGTTTATTTGATATTAATTCAGGCTCATCAATACGTGTGCAAGTACTTGCCAAAACAAACCAATCCACATATTAAAAAATATAATTTCACACTTCAAATACAATAAAGATACTTTAAGTTACGTTACTGAAGAATCAGTACGGAACATGATCTATAACTTAACCATAAATCTTATCTCGGTTAATGGGTTTCAAAAAATTTACAGTTTTAACGCATTTCGTGATTACTTTTGTAAGAGTGAAGCATTTTAAAAGAATCTAATCAAGTGAACTATTTTTTAGAAAGCGTATTACGTGATATGGGAGTATTTTGTCATATATATATATATATATATGTTTCGAATGTATACATAACGCGCTTCGGAATAAAGTGATTTATCAGGATTTAAATAATAGTTAATATCTATATACCTTATATATGCTTTAAAATTAACTAATTTGAAATATATTAACAAAATTAGTGTTACTAAATTAATATATTGACTAGATGTATAACGCAAAACAGGCATGTGAATGAGTCACTAGATTTCTTTATTATAAATCCATAACCGGTATCCGGTTTGTCGGCAACAGGAGCTGTCCGACAAATACTCGTAAGCGTTAAAACAGATCCACTCCCACGCTGCAATTATCATCACTTTTTTGTGCAAAATCTTTTTATTAGAACATTTACTTGACCGACAATAAGTACGGTCGCTGACCTACTGCTGACGATAAAACCAATGTGATCTAGATTTACTTGTTTTATTTCCTTTGCAAATATTTTAACGATAAGGTTATCTGTAAAGCGCAAGTACGCAGTTCTCATAATGCCTTTGCAATTCTAATCCACTCTGACGTATTTACTAAATAAGGAAATTTTATTAGAAAAACAGAGATTAATTTTACAGTTTCCCTTAAAAATAAGCGTAATTTGATGATTATTGTAATTCATAATTATGTTTTTGTTATGAAAACAATAATTTCATTGAAAATATATAAATTTTTTCGTACTTTTACTTCAACGTATATCTAAATTGTAGCTATTATTTCAAAATGTTTATTACCAAGACTTAAACTAAAATTAAAGTTAAGAAAGTTTAAAGTGCAACAGAAGTACGTTTCTTACAAATCACGTATCGACATGATAATTTTCACAGTGGCTCCTTTCTCCAGCTGGTCGCCTACATACTCGTAGAAGCAAGTGACCTATTATATAGTAGTCGACAGTGATTTATTTTCATAGTTATCGAACAAATAGACCTGTTACCTTTGCTACCTGCAAGAAAACATCGCTGATATAATACGATACTTAGACAATACGATACTAATCTATTTCCTGTGTTGTGGAGAGTCACGATGTCGGTAACGCGTGATTCGTTATGTACACTATATAGCTTTATACATAAATTTTCATTTATAATGAACATAATGCTTTGTTTGATACATCGTTAGAATTGAAGTGGAATCGGATGTAATTTATATAGTATAGATATTATTTACAATTGTAAGTCATAGAAAAAGGTAATATATAGTTTGCAAAAACCTACGAAAGTGTATTAGCATTTTTTGTACTAAGTTACGGGTTATATGATTTTCAAATAGCGAAGAGAGAGGATTTATTTTTATTTTCATTTATAAATCTCACTGAAGGTTCAACAATTTTACTTTCGTCTGCTGTTTCTATTCAAAAACTATTCAAGAAGTCATCTTTCAACAAAACGACGGTCCATACAAAAAGAGAAAGCAAATAGAATATTTGTTTAGGAAGAATTCCAACCATCTGTAAATAGAACGCTTAAAATGTGCTTATTTATATTAGGGACAAAAAATACCCGGCGACGAGATCTTCATATTTTGGTATGCAACTATTTTTCTGTATAGAATTCAACTCTGTATAAATAAATAAAATTGGAGTGTCTGTTTGTAACTAAGTAACTATTTGCTATATTCATTCTCTCTGTCTGTTTATTATGGTTAGTTTCTGAATTTTATTTTTACTTTATTCATTGAGGATTTAATAAGAAATTATTTTATTTTAGAGTTATAACGTATAGATCTAAAAATGTTAAATTCCTCGCAGACGATGTCCCGGGTGCATCTGATTTCGAAATAAAATTCATATAACAATTGTGGATTCAAAGATATTCATCTTTCTAGAGAATATTTCAATGTAAATTTAACATGTGTATTCGATGTTATAAAAAAAACTGCACTCCGTCGGGACATGTGAATAAGACCAAAATATTTTAATGTTGAACTTTAAATTATTTGCTTTATGTATTAGGTTTGTTTCTAACTGAGCGAGTATAAAATAAATATGAAATTTAAATTTAAATTCGATCTGCCCATCTCAAAAATGAAAAGATATATCAAAACAAAATAATACCAATTTACCGATCAACTTGGAATAGGAAAATATTATCTGTCACAATTAATTTTGGACTGCAATATGACTTGCAGCCTGTTTACCTTAACCTAGTACGAGTATGGACGAATTTTATTTTAAATAAGCCATCCGAGTCATGTACAAATTTATGCGTAAACAGGTTGAACCGCATAGCCACTGAGGTCACATATACGGCTAACTTTAGGGCTAAGTATTACAAAATTATATGCTTATAAATTATCCGCTGCATGTTTTAATATTCCCTTTATTATAGTTTATTTAAATTATGTAAAAATCTACTAATATTATAAACAAAGTGATTTTTATATAGCAAAATATATAGTAATATAATTTATAAAAGTAGTTATAGTTTGTATTTTAGTCTATTACCTATATATCGTTTTATTTAAATTTGTACGTAAGAATACCAACGAGACTCATTACCGTCACTATATATGCTTATTAGAAGCCCAATTATACGACATTATTTCAGACCAATTTGAATCAAAATTGTCATAACGCAATCTTATAATGTTTTTAGACACCACATAATTACTATTGTTTTATTAATATTTTTACTCATAATAATAATTAATAATAATTAATAATAACTCATAATATATTGTTAATAATCGACAGGGGTAAGGGAAAGGGATACCTAAAAAGGGCTTAGTCATTACAATTATACAATGTGGTTATCATAGATGATCCCTTCGTATTAAGGAAAACCTTCATCTTTAGGTTACTAGTAAATGTACTTAGTCCCGAACAAACACAAACTCTGCGAATGACCTTAACTTATAATGTGTAATAACGACGTACATACATATTTGATGATATTTGTTTGATAAATAATTAAAACAATCGTCATTGTCACGAGTGGGTCGTTTGACCTTATGTAGGTGTAGAAATAAGAATTCATATTAACAAAAAAATATTAGATGTTTAATTATTATTATAAATACTACGTGTTGATACTATGTATATAAAAAAATTGTGTCACTGGCAAGGATGCTGTTTTCTTACTTGCGTCAGCCATCTAAATATGAACATGTAACGTCTAGACAATTGGTTGTTCAAAGTCAATTTACAAAGAGAATGAGGGCCTTCGTCTGAGTTGGTACTTAAAGAGATAGATATATGTCACTTATATAATCCTTTTTATTGAAGAAATGTCCTGAATTTGCACGGAAACCGGAGAGCGGAGTGTTTTGATACTAGGCTCTCTGCCTGACCTGCTATGTGGGATCATACGTCAGCTTCACGCATGATTCTTTATTGTTAGAACTGTTTGTTGAACATCATATAAATTTTAGTATATTAATAACAACTGTTCATTATAACTTTGAGTAACTTTGATTAGTAGAAGCAAAGTTAGTAAGTAAAGTCAGTATATACAATGAAGTTGCTTAAGAGTCAACATTCGAAACCGACAAGTAGCCGGCCATTTATTATTTGTTGTTCGATGTTTGGGTGCGGCAAAGGCCGTATGCTAATTGTATTGGAGTTGGAGACGTCTTGTTTAGATTGACAAGCTCTAACTACTTGACGCTTTTACTTTCAACGATATTTTTAATACAAACTTATTCCGGTTAACTGCCAACATTATATTTGAAACTGTGCTATTTTAAATATTAACGTAGTATAAGTAATAATAACTGCACGTTGGTAAAAACCGTTACAAATTAAATTTAAATATTTTTTTTCCAGGTAAGTATTACAAGAATAGCGTCATGATAAGTCTTCTAGTTTCGTTTCTTATAACACCAAAAAAGCTTTAATTACTATTAACGTCGACAAAGTTTTAAAAGACATTTGTGTTTAAAATATATATAATCCAAAATAAAGGAAACGTTCTAATAAAAGTCGAGTGTATCTCTCGATTTCTCTTCCAGCATCTAATTAGATGATATCTAAACGAGATACAGTTTCATTCAAAAAGGAATACGAAGAAACCAAAAGAATCCAAAGTCATTAATCAAGGCGTGAGTCGTCCATTGAAACCACCAACTTACCACTTCCCAGCTATAAATTAATTATTATAAACAAGACAAATGAAAAGGCACGCGTGTCGTAAAATCTCTCAAGTCATGTTAAGTTATAATAAGTTTCTTTATATAATTTTGGGTTATATTTTATCTGTTTATAGAGGAAATGGGCAGTCCCTGTCCACTACCTGCTGTGGATATTATGGTATCCCGCACCTGCTTTTTACAAAAAATATATACAAACTGATCTATTTTTGAGCCACTATAATTCTAACGCCAAGCCGTTGAACCGTGAATTATTACTTGGGTGTTATATATTTTAAATACAAAAATAGACATTAAGCTATTTACAGTTATTCGTATGAGTGCACATTAAAACTCGTTCTGCTTAAAACATTTTTTGCTCAAATTAGAAAGATAAGCGGTTTTATACCTACTTCGTTTTTTTCGTTCGAATGTAAGTTTTATACAAAGCATCTATTCGCGGTGGCCCCATTCACATTTCGGCTAGTGACATCGCTCAGCAAAATTAATAGAGAAAAAAGACGCTGGGACTCGTATAAAATTCTAAATTTGTATCTCCCCCGCCTTAATGGGACGCCATTATGTCACACGCGGTTTTTTATGAGATGACACGGAATTAGTTGTATAATGTTATTACCTTCTACTAAGTATTGTACATTATATTTAATGGTAGCTATTTCTAATTTAGATAATCTTTTGATCTTGTGCGTGTAATTACAACGATTTATCGATAACTGGACCGCGGAGTCCGTTACGTGTGAAATGCAGCTTCCAATAACGCGTTATAATCTCATTTTGTTATATTAAGTATTTATATTAAATATATATTAAATAAATATCTGAAAAAATATCTTAAATATGTATTACATTAGGAACTTGTATAAGAAACGTTTAAAAAAATAGTTAGCTTTAGTTTAGTTTCTATATCGGCTTACTAACTCCTGGAATTGCAGGCCGCAGTTAATTAAACGCAAAAACCCCGTATTGATCGCATGGAGTTAGTGGGTCGAGAGGGGCTGTACTGATCACTACAGCTACCCACTGGCTACGATCAATACAGCATAGGGTGGTTATAATTTTAAACTGATCATTTATGAAAACTATCGAACTATATGAGAATAAATTGCAATATTAAGTAATATATGTGTTTACAAATTTTACTTTCTATCAATATAGTATATATTACTCATATGACAAAAAATTGTAGAGGCTTAGGAATTAGGCATGTTTTAATCATGCAAATTCTTTTTTCACCAAAAGAATCAATCAAGTTTTAGTAAAGTAATAGAATATATATTTAAAAATCGTTTCATGTACGAGAACTAAACTCATTTTCTTAAAATGTTTGATAAGCCACTTTAATTTTGAAGGTGCCATATAGACTACATTTAATTAATTAAACTAAACTTTATGCGGTTGTATAATTTATTTCTCTAAAATTGTGACATATATTTCGCTTTATTATTAACCGAGAAACCATATTAATAAATCACTCTTTTCTTAAAGTTTTTATTCGTTTAAATATTACTGTACCTATACTGCGTAGCAGTACTAGGTATAATGTAAGATTTTATACATGTTTGTAACGTTCCTTGATATCTTCATTCTTCAAGATATCTAAGTTGGAAGTTTATTGTTGGCTTTTACAGGGGAAATACTGCAGTTATCCGGCCTAGAGACACTGTGCTCTTTGAATTAAAGCTATACTGGATACTCCAATATAAATTCTCTATAAGCGAGTGAAAAATAATTTATTAATTAGTTTCCAATAATTTAACTTTATGTTTACTGTTTCATATAATTCTGAAAATAAACATATTATTTTAACTTCTACACACGTAACCTAGACGAATTTCTATGAAAGTTTGTAAACAGTTTATAGAATGTATTCCATATTAATAACAGTTGATACAGCACGTAGTACGCCCACTAAGAAACTGCCATGCCACATATGTAATGTTCTGGAATTGATCTCTTGACCTTTTATGCAATAGATACCCACTCGAGTGTGTCCAACGCTAAATGAACTCAATATTTAAAATAAATATATTTTTGTGAAATTAAAAGTTGATCGTTTATTTGATTTTCTATTCGCTTTACAGCATATCTTCTTTAACAGTTAGTTTTAGTGATATTATAGCATTACAACGTATTGAGGATATATAAACAAACAATTTCACATACATATATATGTATTAAACATAAAAGTATAGAAAACCTAAACGGTTTGCGGTTGCGTCTAGAACGTCAGCGGATCAATAACACGTCCATGAATCTTTGAGTCACAAGGTTTTATCTTCCTCTACTACGCTTGCAAGTTTTAGTACAAGGACAATGTTAAGTTATTATAAGTACTATGTAATATTTTTTTGAGCTTCAATATATCTTATATATTATTATGCTTTATATAATTCACAGGGATTTTTATGATTTTTCCAAAATTAACATTATTTATTACATACGCAGCACGCAAAGTTTAATTAAATTTGCTGGAAAGTAAATACAGAAAGGGATGACTTTGTATAGATGTTAAATAATATTTTTCTATAGCAACTGCATATTAAATATGTATATGTATTAAAATTATATGTAAGAAACAGTTTTAATTGCTTCTAAATATAAAGGCTAGTCGGGACAGCGTCTGATTGTAAACACGATCGGTTCTCCTTCTAGTAAGACAAAGCACGGCGTTGAGTTCCGCCACTCTATACGCAACGTCTAGAATTTTGTCGGTACGCGGAGTATGGAGTGGTCTTGACACAAGGTACATCCTATTTACCCTGCTGTGCGAGTTAAAAGCGTGAAGCTAAAAACATGAATTATAATATTATTATATTTGTTTAATATTTCTTATACATTTTACTTTTCTAACGATAATATTTCGACTAATTGACCTTATAAGCAAAATGTCAAAGTAATATTTTATCCACTGTTAGCAGGATGATGTAGCGCGTGTCTCGACCCACTGAACCATGGCGCATTGATAACACAAATACCACGAACTTAACCTCATTTCTCTTGCTATACTTACCGGGACATAAGTTTTTTAAATGAACTTTTAATTAATATTATTGGCAAGACTTAGGTAGATTATGCTTAAAGTATTTTTTTAATTAAAGCTAATTACACAATAAATTCAAGCAAAAATAATTTATTTTGATTACTTAAATATGCAGAAAATTATATTTATTCATTTCAAAGATTAAATTTATTATAAAATTGTGTTATATTTTAAAGTTATAGCAATATAGAGATGACATTCATATATTTAAAAAAGATATCGTAAAAGGTTAATTATCGTCTTATCTTGTAAATACTTGTCACACAAATTATGTTTACTTTTGTCATTCTTATACAATTGTGAAATGCATATTTAAATAAGGGACCAAATTTATATATTTTATTGTATTTTAAAAAGTAATTTTCCTTTATTAAGGCTTGATTATAGAAAGTCACAATTTGACTATCCTCCTATTAATATTTAATTTCAAGCATTTCATTATATATAAGGTAATATTTATACTGGTACAATTTTCATTTCATTTCTTGCTATATCCAATTTCGAAGTTGTTATTTATAAATCCCGATATAATATCCCGTACGACGATTACATCGTAAAGGTGCATTACTTTGTGTTAGCCGACGTTGTTTTTATGGCTGTAAGGAATGTTGCACCCAAAATCCAGACTTGTTTTGAGTTCCGAGAAATTAACTTTAAGAAGTTTTTGATATTTCGGAACAGTATTTGTGTTTGTGTTTTATAATCGATTTTTAATAAATTATATAGGAAATTGAACTTAAAGTATTGTTCACTTAAACATGTATATAAAAGTTTTAATAATAAATATGTAAATATTAAGGAAAAATGAATCGGTATGATTTTTATATGCTTGTAGGTGGTACACCATCTATAAATAGTCATCTTAGTCGGCTGTTCTGTTACGATGACGTTGCCCTGCCAAATCCAGTTTTTGCGAAAAGAAGTAATAAAAAAATAGAAATAACTATTTCAATAAATTCATCTAAAACTTATAATTATTAACATCATTTCAATAGTCGAAGTTGTTTTATTTCACTTATAAAATCAGAACTGTAACAACACACTCGCAAGGTAGCGTTTTATTGAAATATGACAAATTAATTTCATACGGTTTAAATAGCAGCAGCTGCTTTCTAAGTTTATTGAGAAATAATTGCACTAACCGTTGACTTTATATACATATAAACGTCCATTTCAATTATGGTTAAATAATATCTGGAGTAAATCAATCACTCCGTAGCTCGACAAGTATTTCCTAACATTCAGCTGAACGTTGAAAAGTTCAATATGTTGCAATACGACTACAACGTGAATCAAAACAATAAATAAATTAAGCAACGCACTATAATTTTGTTAAACTTATATATATCGAGTGTAAAAAATTAATAGTGCGTGTGTCGAATCGTTTTTAACAAGTGTTTTCTTATTTCATATATTGGCCAAACTAATCTAATGTATATAGCCATATTGCTTTTGAGTTTTCGGTTTTGTGGTACTTGTAACAATTATAGAGGCTTTAATATAGTTAATACTTTTTTCTTTTTAGCTTCACGCTTTTATCCCACATAATATAGGGTAGACAGAAAGTGCCCAGTCAAAACATTCTATACTCCGCCCGCCGCTAAATTCAAAACACTGTGTGTTGAGTGGTGGAACTGAACGCCGCGGTTTATCTTACCAGAGTTAATTTACATAATATTAAATTTGGGTTTAAAGTGCTTCGAATCATATTTTTTAATATAGACGAGCTTAATTCGTGTCCAATTAAGGTTACCGCAGCCTTTTTAATGTATTAAAAAAATGTATCTTGTTAGACATCCGCATGAGAAATTTAATTTTTGAAAATTTCACTGCATTGTTTCTACAGAATCTAACTTTCTCACAACAACAATGTACTAACCCGTCAGTTTACGACTAACGAGCTGTTAAAAGCAAATGCAAAAGTAACGGTAAAAATTACCATTGCCATATCGGCTTACGTTTCACTGCGTGTTTGGGGACACTCAATCCGAATTTGGTAGTACACAATATTAGAAGACTATACAAGTTTCATTAGTGCCTACCCACTTGTATTGAAAAGTTACAAAATATAATATGGAGGCTGTCGGCCTCCATATTATATATTAGAAATTACAAATTGGCTATATAAGTTTAATTAAAATATTATACTAGTATTGTTGGACAGCCCTGAACCTTTTTTCTGTGCACACATTTGAGATGTAAACTATATAAAGTTTAGCTGTGGATATGTCTTTTCTGAAATGAGTATTAAATAAAAATGAAAATCTTTTTATAAACTATATTGCAAGAGTTCATTAATACAAAATTTTATAAACAATAAATATGTATTATTTTTAGCAACCAGTTAGTACAGCAATAATTTAAGACAATAAAAATATACGAGTAATGCTAAATTTTATTCCTCATGTAATTTCATATTTATTTATTACATCAGGACATTTATTCGTCTAATTACGTCGTCGAATTCGAAAGCTTATTTTTTTTTGTATTAGACACAAGTGCAAATGTTTTTACGGCGTATATGTATGTATGTCCGTTTTTATTCCCTTGTTACTGCTTTACCCGTGATTAGGTTCCTACTTTTCTAGTCTTCTTGCTGGTACAATTAAGACGTTGGAGAAAGATATAAACACATTAAAAAAATATAATGTCTTTCTCTCTTCAGATACTGCTATTATTCTTAGTAAAATGGGTCGTAAACATACATTAAAGTAAATGTGGCTGTTATAGATATACATTATGACTGTCAAATAATTAACTCAATAATTCATTTTATATGTAGTGCCCTGTCAATATGTCAGCGATAGTTTAAATGAAATATATTTGGTAATAACTGTTATAAATAGTATTATATAGTAAAAAACACTACTCAGCACCATCGTGGTACAGTTGGAACGTTCATATAATTGTTATGGATTCATATAGTAATTTCTCAGTGAAATCCAATTAGAAAATACAAACATTGGGTGTATAAATCCTAATATTCTTTCAACTATATATACCTTAAAGAAACCATTAGTCAAAAAGCGAAATTGTTAATGCATTTTTTTTAAAATGACTAAGTTGTTTTTGTAATTGACAGTTTAATATATTCTCATGTGTCAAACTACTGCCCGTTGCTATTTTAATTTTATCTATCAATCTTCTTCTTGTTTTCCCTTACGTGATACGACGAAGTTATCCTAACTAGCATGCTTTAGAGTCGTAAACAAATAGTAATTGAAGGCAGTGGCTGATACGATGACTAAATACATAGGCAATACAAACATTAACCACGGTCCATGCACTAAATCCATTAAAATTTTAAAGCAGACAATAAAATCTAAGACAATATAATTTTACTATAATAATCCAATTTTGGCGTAAAATTCAACGCACGCAAAATACGCATTGCGTCGCTCGAAAACACGTTCTTCCACTTTCTTCGGCGCTATGGACTTATGAAAAAAAGATTATACGGTTGAAATTGAAATTTGACTTTCTAAATGTCATTCTGTAGTTACTTAATACATTATATAATAGATTTTTTTTCAATATTTCGCTTAAAAATGCCGGTTGCTGTGGTAAAACAATCACGGCGATATAATTCTATGGTAAGTACTCACAACAAAATGCCATATGGCGTGTTTGCGTCACGTAAGGATAATGATTACACCAGATATATTATTAAAACGTAATTGAGAATATGTACACATGCGAATCTAAATATTGCAAAGTGTTTACATTTTGTTAGTTTACATTTTCATTTAATTTTGTATCTCCTATTTCAAAATGTGAAAAAATAAGGCGTTTGCCAAAATTTCAGTTTTACTAAATAGAAAATTATATATATTTTTTTTAATTTACTACCTTAAAAGCCCTGCCGTAAGCTTAGTGATTTCCAAAAGACTAGCGACAGAAAAAATCTATTGTTAAATTATAATGTATCAATATTGCTAATATAAAATACAATCATTTTATAAAAGGCAATAATATAAATAAAATGGAAAAAATAATGTGTCATAGGAAAAAAAAAATTATATGTTATCACACTTATATAAAGAGACAGCTCGTTTCACTTCCACGTTATTTAAAACATAGTTTTTAACAATAGTAGTCTTTTTCTTTATGTATAAGACAATGTACATTGCCGTAGGTAATAGGTAAGAAAACCTAATGAACTGCCTCTAGGCATTTTATCTAGAAAGAATCTAAGTCAGGTACGCACTTGCAGACAGCAACCATGTCAAGATACGACGCTCTACTCGCTCATTAGGGGCTTCTTCTGTTCGTTGTGTTGATATAACTAGGAAAAATACATAAACAAACTTTATACAAAAAGCTTTTTAAGTTCATTAGTTTTGTTCATGTTGACCCTTTTGAATTTAAAGTACTTTAAAACGTAGAGTACGTGCACTTTTGGAGTTCTAAGGACTTTTAAATGAAACAAATTATTTAGAAATGACTACAAAAACTTAAGAAGTTTCTTTACAATCAATAAATTTAATAGTTTATTTAAAATAATATTGTTGCGTGGCTGCCTTAATAAAACGCTCTATCTCATATTCGAATGCAATTCGATAAGCAATAACTGCGTAAAGATAAGCTTTAAACTACTTGGTTGGCTACCTAAAAGGTCATCGTAATTTATCAATGTATAATTGCTTGGTATCCAAGACTCACGTCAACCAGGTTACGTTTAATCGATATTTTTCATCAACATTCGTATTAAAAGACACTAACATTTCTTAATACTGATTTGACCATTCGTTTCTTTTGATTTTCTTTATGAACCGCTAGAAATATACTCGTATATTATTTAAAGTGGAGAAATCGCCTGATTCAATATATTCAATATAATATTTATGTTTTATATTCAAATGAATATAATTTAATAAAGCCGCAATCTGAAGTACATCTTCATATGTTCTCGACCCGACCGTACAGCCAATATAATAACCATCAAACAATTCTCCGCACAAATAAGCGATACAATTGCGTCCTACTCCTGTCACCATTATTGTTATAAACTAAACGCTTGCATCGTCTGATTCTGATAACCACAGAGTACTACTTGCATGTAATATGAAGTGACACATTCTTCAATAGAGCCGTGACGTGCCGGTATCTCAAATTGACGCCAATTTGCGTCTCCGGCTGAGTCACGAGGGCTCGTTGTTTTGTGCCGGGTTCTACGGGCTTTGAGATTTGCGCATAATATTCCATACCTCTGGCATTCATGCAATCCACAAATAAACATGTCGTTACTTATGCATCCGTTGGTTACCAGACCAATATATCTTGACAATTTTGGTTTGCAAACTTCTTCGATACACATTCCACATGATGTGGTAACGAACCATTGCAAAGACTATAATTTGCTCAATATCTCAATATCAATTATCAAATCAATTATCGAGTTATAAGTGCATTATTTTCTTTTTATTTCTATTATTTACTATATTAATTCATAAAAACTTATCACTTTATACTACTTACTAACTTGTAGTTGTTTTATTATATAAAGTTGAGATATGACGGTTATAAAGTTGAAGTAGCTACAGGTACGAGATAAATATAAATTCATATTAATTAAGAACGTGTAATGTCTGATAGAAATATATTATATATAAGTGGTTTTACCAGTAGATAAAAAGCATCATCATCCTTCGCCGACCTTGTACGCAAATAATTGGGAAGATTGACGCAATTGCGATGTTCCCAGCCTCACGGGAAATAGTGCGAGAATTATATTAAATCATATTTGTGGTTTCAATGTTGCGCACGGTCACGGGTCCAAGGCCTAACTGTAGATATACATTATACTAAATATATTATATTTATAAATAGGTACATTACAAAGAGCGGCAAACGCGGCGTTGAGTGGTGATACTCAACGCCGCGCTTTGTCTTACCAGAAGGAGGAAATAAATATAATTTAAATATAATCAACCGAGCCTACAATCAATCGTTTTCACAGTTGACGGTATCCCACTGAGTACAGAATGTCTTGAGACTAGGCACTTCCTATCTACCCTGCTATGCGGGATAAAAGCATTGAGCTAAATAAAATAGATATTAAAAAGAACTATAATATAGTATATTTGATGTGTACAGTGTGTATGTGTTAACTATACAACTATGCATCAAATGTAATTACCTAATAACACCTTGAAATTTGTCAGGATCATATAAATATCGTTATGGCATAAATATTACCGGTCGACACTGGCGAGACGTTTAGTGTAGCGTTCGATAAATTACACGATATATTATCTATTAAAATAAACCTCTTTCAAGTTGCTATAGTAGTTATTGAAGAACTACTAAAGTTAAAAAAGAAACTATTTTATTGGGTACTTGGATTAGTATGAAATTAATGGTTTGTTTTAAATTATAACTAATTGTTATATTATGTAATTTAATAATTTGATTAAATGAAAATATAAAAAATGTTACCATATACAAAATAGCACAAAAATCAGTTGTGTTTTGTATATAAATAAATAAATTAATTCTATCTTTACTTTGTTTCAGAATGTGGTGGACAATAACTGGCAACTTCGGCAACATTCTGCCGATAGACTGGACCAAGTCCTTCTCAAGAAAGATGCATATTCCCACTTTAAATCTGAGTGATAAGAAGGTAAAATATTTTAGATTGTATATATTTTAATTTATTTAAAATTTGATATAATTTAAATAATTTTGCACAATTTGATGCCAAGTAGATATTTCTGTACATAATATATACTACAAAAGAAACATATATCTTTTGTATGTTAAAAATATCGAACATTATACTATATATGTGATTCACGGCTGTCCCAATTCCGTTCGTATATTAAAATCTAAGGCCACACGCTTGGTTGTTACATTTGCAATTCATATCATATTGGAACTTCGAGTACATAAATAGGTCAACAGGAGACCGTCTTTGTCTCGTATTATTTTAAACTTATATGCCGTTCCTATAAAGAATAGTTTTGCAATTGATTATAGTGCATTGCGATCTGTAAAATGTTCGAATTCGCGATTTAAATTGATTTTAAAAAACTTTCATTTTTAATGTTTAACCAAAACGATACTAGTATACTTTGCTACGCCATCGTTAAGCGTAAGTAAAGTTTTATATTAAGTACGTTATTATGATTTTTAACTCAAGTACTACTTGTATATGCGCGTACAAAGACCTGTATTGGTAAACAGAATTCAATCTCGGTTCTCTTTTGTTTCGCTCATATTATTCTATACAAAAAAAACAGTTCATAGCTGGACTCATTCATGAGAAAAAACATTTCGTCTATTGTTGCATAAAGGTAGCAAAGTTCACGGACCTCCAAACAGCGCTTTAATGAAGCTATTCTCGTTCCAGTTGTATGCAAAATACGCTATTTTGCATAAAAGTAATTTAGGTCTTTGGGAAAGCTTTTTTAATTGCAACTGCTCGGCAAAGTGACCCTGTTTAATTTTTCAATAATACGCAGACTACAAAGTTATCATATTAATAATAAAATCATTGCTTAACCTTATAAGTTAGTAGATAGTAATATGAATCAATCATTAACTGCTTATTAATGCAATCTCGCTAAAGTTTGTCGTGATGCAGCGGCAACGCGGAGTGGAGCGAGCGACGCGACGGCCTCTCGTAAGTAGGAACCCTTTAGGCCCAGCTCGCACTCAACCGCTTGTTTTGTTTTCTCCTCTTTACTCCACTTGTTTTTCATTATATCCTCTTAGAGAATAATTCTGAGTAAATAAGAAATTATTTTATAACAATGTTAATATTTGTTTAAATAGGGTGCAATGACTCCGGACGATGAAATACATAGTTCTGAGGACGAAGCCGTCGCGTCTGATTTGGACATGCATGCCCTGATCCTGGGCGGGTTGCACCAGGATCATGAGTGTCCAGTTAAGACTGCAGATGAGGTAATAATTCCATAGAAAATCACAATAAAATTAAAATGATGTTAATGAATTATGAAACGACTTGATCTTTTAATTAAATAATGATTTTTATTATATATTTATTAATAGAATCATAGTGCTCTAAGAAAAAGTAAAATAAAAAAGTACGTATTTAATAGAATTATGTTTTAAAACCTGCCCTCAAGTTTTATCACATAATTTCAGGAAGAGCTTAGAAAATTATAATGTGTAGCTTAAAGCAAAATCCCTGGATTATATGTATATGCAAAGTATTAGGATTGTCAACCAAGTGTTAATAGTTAATTTAATACCGCCTGTTGTACCCGCTATCAATTTATAAATCTTAATATTTGCAATAATAATATTTTTAATAATCATGTAATAAATGAATTCAGATTTTTTTAATTTGCTATATACCTACTATTTTATAACCTAAAGCAAAGCTTTCAATAAACGCCTCATTACTTTGATACTTTCAAATAATTTCTAATTTAAAACAACGATACGTCAATTATATTTCCATTAAACACATAAAATATTATAGGTGATACAAGAAATAGATGACATGATGCAAGAGACGCCGTCGTCGGAAGGCGACCTGTTGGAGTATAATGAGGCATTGGAGAAAGGCAAGGAAGTTCTCAATTCACCGCTTTATGAAGATAGTAAGTATCTATAATATTATCATTATACTAATGTCCAAAGATAATACTTCGTATTCATTTTTTGGATAATTATAATATTAACGGAAAAATATGAATTTGGTTAAGCTCATATGAAAACAAGTGCAAAAAGTCTATAATTTTTTAAAAAATGATGAGAAATCATTTAATTTAATGAAATAAATATTACTACACACACTATATATTACTGTGTTCGAAACGCCCTTTTGTATAAAACACGTTGTTAAGAGAACTTGATTTTACTCGTCAACGGGGCAACGCGCAATTTACTCATCTCAATATTGCAGTGTTGCTAGAGAAAACCTAGTATGTAGTACATATCTTTTTCTTCTTTAATATCGAAACGTGAGAAGCTAATCGGGATCATCTCTATTATGATGTACGTGTAGGAACGTTTTCTCTGGCGCGATTAAAGCCATGACCATTATGTGTAAGTGCATCGCGCAAAACACCATCAATAAAAATGTATATTATTATATAAAACTGTTTAAAGAACATTTAAGGCAATACATTCTTAAGTTAATATTTATATTTCATATATATATATATTTATAGATAGAAATAAAACATCGAGGTTTAGCATTGAATAGTAGGTCAAGCGGAACTTAGTACCTATTCATAAACATAACTAAATGGCTTCATAAGTCGTCGCTAACACAAAATGTTTTATGACTCGACAAAGACATGACATCTCATCTCGTAAAGAAACCAACGTCTTCTGTATTGTAAACGTAAATATACAAAGACGAGAATAAATAAACATTCGAAGTGAGAAATTTGATTGTTTGAAAGACAATCGACAGGTTCGGACTTTCAATGCAGAGGTGTGTTTGTTGATTGAGTTATTAATCATAGATTTAGAATATAACGGATAACGGGATATGGTTCAAATTACATATAAATATGTTATAAAATATATTTTTTTAAGCTTCACGCTTTTATCCCGCATAGCAGGGTAGACAGAAAGTACCTAGTGTCAAGACACTCCTTACTTCGCTTTACACCGAATTCGAGACATGCGTGTTGAATGGTGGAACTCAACGTCGCTCTTTATTTTACCAGAGCGAGAAAGTGATAATAATTTAAAATATAATCACTCCACTGGGGATCGAACCGATCGCATTTACTGTCAGACGCTGTCCCATTGCGCCAAGATCGGCCTCAATATAAAATATTTATAGTAAAAAATATCATAGGGTTTTTAATATTTTTGTACATATACATAACATCGGCCATTAGAGAGCTTCTTGTGGTTTTCAATTCAAAAGTGAGAGTTATAATTTTTAAACCAAATTAAATCAATAGACCAGCGGCATATAATTTTAATTTAACTTTCGTATTTGTCCCATATCGTTTTGAAAATAAAGTGTTTCACCTATTTCATTTCTTGTACAAGAAAATCGTGGATTAGGTATTTAATTTCTATTAACATTCAAATTAAGTACGTAAATAAACGTATTATGTATCTACATAAACAAATGTCGAAACAGTAAGGTATAATTATTCCACGATCATCAATTCGCATGATATCAAGTTGCTACAAAAGCTATTTGATCAGCTATATCAATTTTTAAATGATAAACAAATCTTTGGTTTTTTAGAAACCATTTGACACCTGCTTACTTGTTGAGTTACTATAAATATTTTCAAATTCAACAATATGTTATTGTTAATTTTGAACAAAGATGAACGTATAGGCAAAATGGAGTATAAGTGTTTACGAATATACCGAGAGAGCGTTCACCTTTTTTTGTGTTCTTTTTAACTTTCTTTACAAAGATCGATTGTTGCCAATATACAGTGATTATTCACGTAAATATATATTATATATTACAAGTTATAAGAGGCTCATATATAAGTAAATATATTATATGAGGAGTATAATACTGTAAGTGGGGTTTGAGCATTATTACCATAGTAGACACAGTTAAGTAAACAAGAAATATTCTTTATAAAAGAAATTATTATTTTATATAACAATATAATAATATAATATAAAATTTATCAATCATCAGAATTACGACAGCTATCTCTCGCCCAACTGAACGAGATATTCATGGAACTGGAAGTACTTATCAGGGAATTCTCAGAGACTCTAATAGCCGAACTGGCTTTGAGAGACGAATTGGAATATGAGAAGGAACTGAAGAACACTTTCATATCATTGTTACTGGCTGTGCAGAATAAACGCAGGCAATATCATATTGAGAAGAAGAAGCGGCCTGGAGCCCCGAGATCTCCGAATTTGAATACAAGTCACTCTGAATCAAAGGTAATAAAAAAGCTGTGTCATGTTTTATCCCGCATAGCAGGGAAATAGTAAGGAACAACGTAGTGTCTTGACACTACGTTGGCTGCTTACATTTACGCCAACTCAAAGTCGCACTTTGTGTTACCAGAGCGAAGACATGAAAATAATTTTTAAATTCCTCCGAGTGGGAATCGAACCCAAAATTTTTCGTGTTTACAATCCGAATCTGTCCTGGTGCATTACGACTGACTCAACGGTATGTTATTGGTATTTTAATCGTATTCAATACTATTATAAGTTTAACTTTGAGTTAGAAATTAAACCTACGCTTTTAAGAATCCACTACTGACTTTTTCTCAGCTGAAAGTCGAATAGAAAACCAACGTATTTTCAAACATAAACCAACTAACCAACCAACGTATTTCACGATAGTAAATTATTATTATTTTTATTTAGATAGGTTATTATAAAATACGAAATATAATACGTAGTTATATCATAGATTAAATGTCAAAAATAGTTACTTTTAAAAAGTAGTTTCAAACTAGTTTTGTGCATGTATTTAATGTAAATCCCACGTTTTTTAGACGCTCAATAAAACAGCATGAAATATAGAAATATACAAAACTTTATACAATACGATACTTAACAAGAACAAGTTTATAATTTTATGTTATACTGAGTTTTTTATATTTTATTTAAATTATTTTTAACAGTTAGCGTCTTTACCACTTGGTGCAAAATAATTGTATATTATATAAATAATAATATTGTATTGCGATTCCGTTCACTAATTACTTCACGGGGACATCACGGGATATTCGATTTTGAATATATATATATATATATATATATATATATATATATATATATATATATATATATATATATATATATATATATAAATAAAATCATTTAGAAACACTTAAATTACTTTGTGTTAGATCTTTTGTGTCTTTCATTTAATTATTTAATTTATTTGATAAACGTTATCATTATTGTTTCAGTACTTGACAACAGTTATTCCTTTCCATTTGGACAACGGACCTCCAGACAATCAGTCTCTACAAGTTCTTATCAAGAGTAAGTATTCAGCTCATACACATTCTTTTACACCCTCACAGTCATCCCCTTAGTAGAGACAACTGTCTTCGTCTACATAATTGTGTTTCTTGTCTGTTTCGTTAATTACTTGATTGATTTTATGATCAGTGACCCTATTGAGTAAGACATTGTAAATTGTCGTCTAAAACATATGATGCGTAAAAGAATGAATTTGAAATCTGTATATTTTTATGATTTATCCACCATTTTTATATACCGACGTGGTTTTTTTTTAAAAGTTTATTGCCAGATTACATAATTTGACTTCATAATAAATGTATAAATAAATTAACATAATCAATCAATTCCAAAATCATTGACATAAAACGGATATTGAATGTGTAATTTCCTGGAAGAACTTAATTTGTAAATCTTGTTTAGTTTATACCGAATATAAATAGTACTAGTTTACATAACACTTAGATATGATTTTTAGATATAGTAACTGTGGATATTTACAGTTATTTAATATTAATTGCTTGATTTAAATACTTATTATAGTAACTATTGCTACTAATCTTAGCATATTTTTTATCTGTAGTTTTTCATTTTATATAATAAAAATACTAAACGTTTAGGACCGTATGCAATAGTATCATAATTCTATTATAACTTTTTGTTCAAATAAAATGATTATTATATCTATATTTATAAAATATCTTGTTGTATGTATATAGAATAAAAAACCTTTTTTTACGTTAGTTAATTTTCTTAATATTTTCAGTCTTGAAAGCAATAAATGAGGACAGCCCGACCGTGCCCACGCTGCTCACAGATTATATACTGAAGGTCTTATGTCCAACATAAACAATCATACACTTAGCTAATTCTCATTTTAGATCTTCGAATGAGTACATTTTCACACATTCTCAAGAAATATATATCAATATAAAATTATAATAAATGACATAATGTTATGATTTATATTAATTGTTCGTGACTAAATCCAATATGAATGAATAATTTAACATTTTCTTATGATGTGTCTGTGTTAAAGAAAAAAGTATATATATTTTATTTAAGTGAAAATGTACTTGTCGCCATTAAAACGATTTCAATTTTCAATATTTCGATGTCAGCACATTCTATTTAATATAAACTAATTGTTTCATATCAGAACAAATATTCGCGGTGTGTTTATATAAAAGCACGTTCTATATTTAAAAACATATATCAAATTATTGTGAATTGGTACAGATAAAATTATGTTGAATACGACGCACTTGCAACTTTATCCATGCTCTCAGTGTTGCCATGTGTATAATATAATTATATTTTTTAAAAATTCGTGTTGGTATTATAAGTAAGTATTGCCATAAAGCGTTTTCTCATAATTCTAAATATTTTTTGGCATATTTGTTTTATAATACTTTTTGCATAAATGAACTGTGATATCGTATAATGGTAGTTTGTTAATTATTATTGCTTCTTTAAGATTTACTTACTGTGCTGTTTTTAATTAATGTTCATTATATTTATTTAAGATATGGATTAATTTTAATCATTTTTGTTTTTAAAAAATCAATTTTAATATGTAAATACGAAAAAGAAACCGGAATTGTCGTCTCATGGTAATATTTAGTGAATTTAGTTATTGTAAGTAAGCGCTGGGGAGGCTTGTACATAATTGTCTACAGCTTTGCCTATTTCTAGATTAGTATATTTTTTATGTAACATGTGCTTTCATAATTTTGACGTTTAAAATAAAAATAAATACATCATTTAGGGGGAAAAATGCAATTGGCAATCTTTTAAAAGTAAAGTTATGTTCGTGTTTTTATTTTTATGTTTCCAAAAGAAACTTGAGCAAAGTATTTTCAGTTTAATGATCATCGAATTCTTATTTTTAACTTAGTAAATAAATCGAGTAGCTAGACATATGTATGTATGTAGTGCATTATGAAATCTGTACAACTGTTGTTTTCTTTTACTATATAGAACGATCCACTTATCGCAAGCACTATGCAATATACATGTAGAATTAGGTTAAAGATTAATTATTTAATATAGGTTTTACCTCTAGTCTCAACGTTTAGTAGTCATAATTTTGTTAATTTTAAAAAAATATCAATATATAAAATAAGAAAATTCTACAGGAGTTTATTGAAAATTATATGAAGACTTAAATAAAAAGTCATTATCGTGTCTTAGAGTTGCTTTAAACTGACATCTTAATGGCAGTTTCTTTAAGTAATCATTAAAAAGGGTTCAACAAATCTATGCATAAGATATTAAATTAAAAATCTGATATATTGCGTGTTGTTGTAAAAGGAATGATTTATATAAATAAAAAATTGTGTTTGGTTCGCAAAAATGTACGAAAGGCTTACGTCGCACATTTAAATTGTCATGTAGCAACACTGATTTGTTGTATGTAATTCTTTAGATGAATGAAGGAATATGTGATGGTACCGAAGTGAAATGATCTGTAATCTAAACGAGGATTTAGTATATGGCTCAAAAATTACGTATTTAGTTTGTTTGTATTTAATTTTGGTCCACTATTATTACATTGAATATACATTGGCAATCTTTTATATTTAATTTAAAAAAATAAATAAAAATTAAACCTAAAAAAATAAACTAATATCTTTTCCATACACCGTAAATGAACAAATTAATTATATATATCAATAAATTAAAAAAGTCAGCGTAAATCATTCGCAGTGAAATATTTTAAGTATTAGTACTCAAAGTATTTTATAGATTATAGATATTATCAAAATCAATGTTAATTCAACTCTCAGAAACTGATGTGGGCGTCTGGTACCTGGTCAATAAAGGAGCTTGAAATAAAATACAGTCTTTTATTTGATGCACTTTCCTTATAATAATTGTAATGAAGTTTGTTAGTTGTCTACAGTCACTATATGGTGATCGTGTAAGTATTGGGAAAGCAAAATAAAAAAAAATATTGATAAAGGAGTTCAATTATGTACAAAAAATTAAAATAGAAAGAAATTAATAAAATAACGAATAATTTTAAATTAATAATTCAATAATACACAAATATTCAAGATATAAAAATAAATACAAAAGTACGCAATTATTATGTTATATGCTTGGAAACTAGTCTAGTAATATTCCAGTAGTTTGACAAATCCAGGCGAGGTAATGTTGTACTCGCGTGAAAACCGAGGGCAGGTCATCGTTGCATCCGCTTCTTTCGACGAACGACGCTACTCCAATCTTGTTTAATATGCAATTATTTAACATGTTACTTTTGTCTTTAAAATGTTAAGTAATATCGGACAGGCGAACTAACAAGTCTATCTCTCAAAAATTTATTTTGATTATTTTAATACATTTTAAATGAAATTGTTTTAGCCAGTTTCTAATCTCAAGTGAAATTGCCTATTTTTGGTTATTCAAAAATTTTGTTGTATGTCTAAATAATTTGATAACATTTGCCAACATTAAATTATTACTCACCAAAATGGTTTCCTCTGTGACATTTGAGAATAAAGTTAAAGGGCCGCCATTATCACCCTGAAATAACAGAACAAAAAATATATTATTTTCATATATTAAGATTACAAAACGTAACATTGAATCTAATGTAGCAAATATCATTCATTGAATTTTAAAGAAACGAATCTTGTTATTAACAAAAATAAAATAATGAATAAAATAGTAATTAATTATTTTAATCGGACACCACCTTAAAGAATATATTATCATATACTATTTTTATAAAAGTATATCTTTGTACTTAACCCTTTAATCATTAAACAGTAACCGTGTTCATAAAATTAAAAAGAAAACGAAATAATGGCATATTCAATACTCATTGTAGCTTAAGAGTTTACCTTGCACGTTCCAGATGAAACGCTAAAACCGCACACAACATTAGGAGGCAAGTTTCCCATGTATATAGTGTTACAAAGCGTGTCCGTCATCACAGTCATCATCCTCTCCCGTAGAGTTGGTGATATGAAGGTGACACCTGGTCAAATAAACTTTTGGATCATTCTATTTATTAAATTAAACCCTACTTCTGCAAATAGGTACTTAGAGACCAATATTCTTAAGTTATATCAGGATCCCATCTTTTGGATTACAATATTTTTTAATATTAGTAATATTGGTGTTTATTTGTATAATTACCATTAGCGGCAATACCCCATCCAGAAGCAGTTGCGGCGGCGCCAGCGAAGTTAGAAGTGACACTACTCAAATAAGGAAGACGTATTATACCTATTGAATCTGAAAAAATATATTGTTAATGCACAATCCAGAATTTTATGAGACGAAGGCTGCAATCTAACTCGGTTTAAATTTTTCATACGTCCTTTCGTCAATTCTTTCAACTAGTGATCTAAAAGTTGGTCAAGTTTAAAAGTGAACCTATTTATAATATGTTTTTAAATTTTATAGCAAATCCTCTAAATTATGGATGTATCGATCGCTACCTCCTAACATGATTATTGAGTCTACACGAAATAATAATTAGGTACATAATATGGTAAAAATAGATTTCTGTGCCATATAAAATAATGGGCAACAAAATTATCTATACCTGAAGTCTGAGCAACGTTTGCCAATTTTAAGAGGGCGAGATCGTTAGCAAATGTTTCTGGATCCCATTCTGTGTGTACGATGATTTCCTCGACGCTAACCAGACGCCGCCCGTTTTCGTAGCGATCGTATAATGAATGTGCTCCTAATATTGCCTAAAAGAGTAATTTTTTTTTTTATTTCACTACAACTTTTATTTAAGATTACTTAATGATATACAATTTTGTACGCTTATAAATGAGAAAATTGTAAATTTCTTTATTAACAAGATCTCAGATAGAAGGTTATCATATGT
Organism: Dryadula phaetusa; assembly: GCA_032432895.1. Taxonomy (NCBI): domain Eukaryota; kingdom Metazoa; phylum Arthropoda; class Insecta; order Lepidoptera; family Nymphalidae; genus Dryadula; species Dryadula phaetusa. The sequence goes on along the minus strand of JAOYRS010000016.1, from coordinate 4,311,400 downwards.
ATTGATTTCAAATTGCTTAAAATTATTACAATTATTGAAAAATATACCACAGTGACATTTTTCTTACCTCAGTTACTGGATGGAAAAACCTCCAATCCTATATAGAGTATTGTGTACGCTACACAGAAAGTGCCAATTGTCAAGGCACTCCGTGCTCCGCTTTCCGCCGAGTTGGAGTCATTACGTTACGCAACTAAAGCCCGCGCTTTGTCTTACCAGAGCGAAGAAATGAAAATAATTTAATTATGATCACTCCCCTGAGTGGAAATCGAACCCACATCAGATCGCGTTTATAGACAAACGTAGTCCCACTGCGTCACGATCGGCCTCAATCATATATATTTTTTAAGATTAATTATTACTAATGGATATATTTCTCCACAATTTTAAATTTCAATTATGTAAAAACGTCGACAACAGACCTGTACGTGAGTAACTCTCTCATTGTCATGGAAACAACAGTGTGCCGCCGTCAACACCCACTCTTCGTGAATCAAAGAACCCCCGCAGAAACCGACAGGACCTGACTCTTCTACTCGTAAGTGTAACGCTACCTATTTTAGAGAATTGTTAATGTTTTTTTGACTATACAATATTGTCTATATTTTAACTAATTTTAAAATCGTATTCCACACTTAGGATAAGAAAACATTTTAAATGTTATGAGAGAAGCAAGTCAAAACTATCAGATTGTAATTTTTTTATTTAGTATATAAGATATACTTTAAAGTATTTTAATTATTTTACTTAAATAAACATACAGTACATACAAAAATTAGTTTTTTTTACAAGTAACACAACATAATAATAATTTTATTAATTTGCAATGATTATATTTCATTTGAAAAATTGTTTATTGCTCAAATACTATTACATTTATTTGAAATTTTAAGAAGTGTTTTTTTTTTTATTTTTTTACAGTAAGTGTACCTGCACTTACTTGAAAAGGTCTAGAACTGCGTTCACTAGAAACACCGCCAAATATCCGTTGATTTCTATTTACATTTTTAGTACAATCCTTATTACTACTTGATTTTATAGCACTAATGAATAAAATGACTATTATTAGGGCAAGCTTAATATTATTATAATACATGTTTAATGTGAATTCTATGACTAACTTTAACTTTCTGTAATCTCGCCCCGTAAACTAGGATGAGAAAGTATTTATCTCGATCTGTGACATGTTTATCTGTAAATATCTTTTTATCTTGGCATCGCATATCGACATTAATATACGTAATGTATCGATACTTAGAAAAACCGTTTTATAAGTATGGAGATAGGATTATGCATACTTGGAATAAGTTAAGATTATTTATTATTATAATGTTCAGTTTTTAGAAAGGGAGTAAAATTTTTTAACTTATATAATAACTTCTAACCTATTCCTAGTTCATTAGTATTTATGACATATATTTCTAGGAATATAATGGCATTCTGCCATAGTGAAACAATTATAATAATAATAATATGCTTTAGTGTACACCATATTACATAAGAATAATGTATAATTGAAGTAAGTAGAAAGTAAAGTGTAATGCCTCTTGGACGGTATCTAAGAAGCGCGAGTTCGAATCCCGCTGCTGAATGCAGCGGGATTCGAACTCGCGCCTCTTCTCTAGAATATTCTCTCTCTCGCCTCTAGAATATTTTATCTGTTTTTTCAAAAGTGTCAAATATCTGTATAAGATACAATTTAGATTAATTAAAATCATTTATCTTAATAAAAATTAAGTAATTAGTAGTCATAACGGGCCTAAATGGCTTCTTCTTATTCCTGTTACAAAATGAGTCACGTTATCGTGTCATTTAATATCACACAATAGCAATAATTAAAATTTGCTAATTTGCTAATTCATATAAATGTTACATAATTAGACTTATTTCTATACTCGTATATTTATTTTATAGTAATAAGGGTGGGTGTTAGTAATAAAACCAAATACTATTTGAAAACATCATTTATTATATTTCCTCAAAAAAGTAAAATTTTGAAATAAAATATTTAAACATAGTTATATTTGCGACAGTGTGACAAAGGCGCAGGCGCACACACACACACGCGCGATCTATACAATAATATAACGTAAACTGAACTAAACGTGTCGTAACATCTAGTATGGTGAAAATCAGACATTACAATTGTCCATTTGTGAAATGTTGGCAGTAAAATAATCATTAAATTATAATTTAATAATAATAATATATGTTAAAAGCACGATATGAGGCGTAAAGCATACTTACAACGTTACAAGTGACTCCGACGCCGCCCGCGCGCTCTCTAACCTACCGTTATCATTATTTAAAATCTCTAAGAAGAAAAAATTGATATTTAAAATTTAAAAGCGACGCTCTCTAGTCCTCGGCGACGCCGGAGCCTCGGTCCAAACACTTCATAATGGAAATTAATTCTAATTCAATTACGTAGCTTATACGTTACATCGAAATAAATATAGCTCAAACTTAGCAAGCTGTCAATCAATAAAAACGACATCCACTGGTTAAATGAAATATGTACGTCGTAAATGCGGTTATGTGATATCGCGGTGCGAGCTCCGCTTGGTCGGTACTCGGTACTAATAAAACATCTAGTATCCAATCAAACGCGTCGATTGGATTCACTATAATTTACCAGTTACATATTTGATATATGTACGATATACGTATATAAATAAATTAATAATATTATATATATATAAATTTCCATCTGAGTTAAACACTAAAAGTCATCTATTCATAAATAGCGTCGTATTTAGAATTTTATAATTATATGTCAATCTATAATCGTTTTCAAGTTACAACAATTACACAAGGGTGGGTCAGACGAAGGCAAACGACTCAAACACTCAAAAATATCGAACAGTCTTAAATAACGTTTTTTTTGTACGCAACAAAATAATAACAAACAGACAGACAGCCGGATGGCCGCTCACACAATTTCGTCATTAGCAAAGCTTACTGTAGCAAGCGTCGTGAGAAATATGCGGCGTCCGGGGCAAGGCACTCGCCGGCCTGCTCCAAGCGAGACACTACTCATATACTAAAATACTACACTTGTACTTGTACTACAAAGTAGTTATGTTACTTTAAGTAGAATAGATTACAATCACGTTTACTTTTTCACGAGAAAATTAAACCGATGATTTAATTGGCCATTAATCATCCTCAATATATCCTTAGATTAATTTTTCAAATAATTTATTGATATCAGTAAGTTTATCATTACGACTATCCCCTAGTTTTTCTACCCTTAGGGTCAGATTTATTATGTATTATCAAAATAGTCTCCTACGTAAATAAACAAACTAATATAAAAAAATTTACGTGTCGTATAATAAAATTTCATTTTTTCGTTGGTTAATAAAATATGTATGTAATTAAATGAATTACCAGATCATCATGATCTAACAATTGTAGCCATATTAAATAAAGTAAGTGTCCGCTTGGAGTGGCCGGCTGCCCCCGTACTACGCGGCGTGCGTAATGAGAAACGTGGCGCGGGCGTTACGAGCTGTCCGGTACTCCCGACCCGCTTAGCTGTGGACAAAATACATATGGTTAACATTTGATTATATAAACAATATGTAATAGGTAATAGCTTTAAATATTAATTTATGCAGTAGAATATTGATTTGAAAGAGAACTCCTAAGAGAATATAATAATAAGCAAGTTTAGTTGTAAGCGGGTATGCAGAGTGAGGGGGTACCGACTTCTTCTTGAGCGTGAAGAAGGAGCGCCGCTTGGGCTCGCCGGCGTGGTGCGCGGGCAGCGTGTGCGAGCGCGGCGCGGGCGCGGCCGTGCGCGCGCGCAGCGCCTCCAGCCACGCGCCCATCTCCGCCTCGTCGTGCGCCTGCAGCAGGAACTCCGCGCCGTTGCTCAGCCTGGTGTTCAATATTTACTTACTATTTATTTATACGTTTTCTAGAAATTTGAGTTATTTAAATTGTCACTAGAACGTAGACATACATACCGAATGTAGCAGTCTCACTTTGAATTTCATGAACCATTACATTTTTTTATAACCGTAGCTAATGTTTATAAAAAAGAATATTTTTGTAATGGTTTATAAAAATTAATAATTGCAATATGCTTTAATAAATATTTTTAAAAATGTGCGCTCTTATGTCGAAATTTTATCAATTAAATCACATCTCAAAATTCGTTAAATATAAAACTCATTAAGACAACTAACATAATTTCTATTTAAATAATCAAAAAATGTAATTAAAAACAATAATTCAAAAAGTAAAACAAAATACACCACCCACCTAAGACGGAAAACATGCTTCTTCTTTGTATAATTGGCGGCGACTTCAACGTCCGCGCCGTTGAGGTCGAGCGGGGGTTCCCCGCGCCAGTGTTGCTCCGGCGATGCTTTGAACGCCTTCTGGTCCTTGTAGAAGGCCATACGCCCGTCCTTAGCTACTACATACACCTTGTCCCACGATCTGGTGTTTAAAATGTTTATCATATTTATTTCTTGCTTTAAAAAATCCACTATGTATATTTCTAATACAGCTTTTTTACACTGTATCCGTACAAGTCAAAGCACTGCGTTGACTGCTTTCCACTCAAAGCAAAGAGAAATCAGTCCCACGCTTCGTCCTACCAGATCGGAGAAATTGAAACGTATTTTATACATAAAATTATTATACCGAATGGCAATCGAACCCAATCACATTTACAGTAAGACGCTGCCCCACTGCGTCACAGTGGCATCTTTGAATCTTTGGTTTTCTCATATTTGAAATCTATGTACCAAAATCATCATAAATTTTAAATTACACTACAACAGTTTGTTAAACCTAAAGAAACGCATTACAAAAATGTATTATATTGAACTGTTACTTGATGAAATAAATTTATAAATAAATTATAGACGGTGACTAATACTACAAAGTTTTTGTTTAATTAGTCAAAAATATCATAATTAAACAATACAAATATGTATAATAATAGGTCACCTGTTGGAAGCTCGTTTAGCGGCGGACTCCCACTCGTGTTTGCGGACTAGCGTACCCTCAACGCCCTCGTCCTCTCCTGCGGGACTTGCGCCCTCTGTTCGTCCCGAATCATTTTAATAAAAGCTCTCAAATAATCACATTCATAATAAAAATATTTGAATATATACATCATGATCGAATTTCAATAGGCTTAAAACGTTTTGTAGCGACAATAATATGCCTAATTCAATTAAAATTCAATCATGACAAAATAATATTTAAATTAATATATAAAAAAATATAGCTTAAAAATAAAATACGTAGAATATTCTGTCATACAATAACTAACATTTATCTAACAACGCTAGTGATAGGTTTGATACTAAACTTTCTAAACTAGGTCGAATAAAAGTCGTCTAGAGGCAATATTTTAATTTAAAAAAACAAACTTAGAATAAAAATAAAACCATGCGCTCACAAATACAACAACAGCACACAAAAAGCATTCGTCGTGTACGTTCACAATCATTTAAAAGCAAATAGATGGCGGATGGATTACTTTATTTTGACTGTACCTTTATAATATACTAAATTTTGGAAGTGTGGAATATTAATTATATATCGAACATAAATCAAAAAAAAAACAGATACAAAAAAGAGATACAAATTAAATACTTTGTAAGTTGGAATCTATGATTTTTTATTATTTTAATAAACTTTTATTGGAGTTCTTTTCGTTTATAATATGATTGCAAATACTATAAATGTATTAATATTAAGAAGTACAAAAGGCTCTAGCAAGACAAGCTCAACTTGCTTTTTCTTTATTTTAAAACACCTTATCGTCTTTAATCCTTTTCGTATTACCAACATTAACAGAATCACATATTTTTATTTTTTTTAAATGAATCTCCCATATAATAAAGGTATTCAATCCATCCACCTCTATCCCCTACTACGAGTACCTTCATCGTCGCTATGTGGAGCTCCGGTAAGTAATTTCTTTGCGGTGCGCCAGCGGAAGCTTCGGAAAGGCGACTTGCTTCGCGACCGCGACTTCACCTTACCGGATGTAGACGGTGTTGCCGGACTCGAACTCGTACCCGCCGCTGTATCCGGTGGTTATAGGGACAGGAGGGGGGAGGGATATTCATGGGATATGTTCGAACATATAAAGAGAACAATAAATAATGACAGAAAAATAAAAATAAGAAGATAATTAAAAGAGGAAGAAATAGAAGTTAAGACAAGTACGAAATTAAAGTAATTTGAGTAGAAGGGAGGGAAGGGAAGCAGGGACGAAGGTAAAAAAAAACAAAAAAATATTCAAAGCAACATAAAAACAACACAAAGTCGCAGCAAAAACAAAAGCTTTAACATGCTACTTGTCGACAGAAACAAATTAAAACATTTAATAAAGTAATCACCAGAAAACACATAATGTTAAGTTATTGAGTGGATTTCATGCACTAGTTACATACACTGCGTACAGTTAGTAAAATAACATTGTGAACTAATTTAATAATTTAAATAATTATAAATATGACAGAAAAGATGATTTCGATAAGTTTATAAAAAAATCATCATCTTATCGCCAAATACATTAATTACAACTACATTGTGGGTGTCAAACGGCATGTTGTGAACGTTATGTTTGTAGTTACTAGCATTATTGTAAATAATTAATAAAATATATTTAGTAACATTATCAACAATACCGTCCACCACATTTCCGTTTAGGGTTCTTGTTATACTCACTGGAGAGGCGTGCGGGTTTGGCGGGCGTCGGCTTGGCGGGAGGCGGGGAGGGCCTCTCCGGAGTGGTGGATGGCGCGCTCTCCGGCGCGGGGGAAGGGGCGGGGCTACTCTCTGCATGCGACAACTACGTGCTAGTTACTATGCTAAACTACGCTACACTACACGCTACGTGTACATGCTAGGTTATATACCGATGAACAATACATGCTCGTTGATTGCATATGTGTGATTTTTTATCTGTTTATCAGAACAATTTTGTTTCTAACATATTGTAAGAGTTTAATTTAAACTTTTTCTCTTGCCAAATTATTGTTCAGAGAAATATTCTTTGGTTAGTAGAAATTTGTAAAATCCCTTTACAGAAACGCTTATCACAAAAATAATTTGTATAACTATACCGGTGTAGTTGAATAGCGGCGTATGGCTTACTGGCGCATCGTACGGTTTCCAAAAGACGAGGGTTCGAGTTCTAATTTTTTACGTATTTTTGTGTATTACAAATTTTATTTTTGATCAATATAGCAACTCTTTTGAAAGTAAGCAGAGGAAATCTAGATATCTATATTTATTTTTTCACACACATAAACAATCAAGAATTTTATAAATAAACACAAATCATGCATACTACATATGCATAATGTATAATTGTAAATTATTAATTCATATTTTGTATTAAATTTTAGTCATTTGGTCCCTAAAACCCGTTTTTCCAAATGATTACAGTTAGGAAAACACATTACAAATAGTTAACATTTCGACTTTGTCTACGACGTAAACATATATAGTAAAATAAAAATCACCAACTGACTTGTAATAGAAGGAATAAAGAAGTAATGTAAGAAATTGAGTAAAATACGCATAATCCATATGAATAAATAAAACTACATGCATATAATAGAAGCCAGCTAAACTAAAGCAGTGCGAGTCAAGGTATAGTAGCTAGTAAGGCGTAAGCGTAGCTGTATGTTATACCTACCTTCTACGGAGACAGCGTCATTGAAAGAGAAGAACACGATATAAATTGATAATAGAACATTATAATTATATAGATTATATTCTATGAAACTAGAAGACAGATGAGAATGGAAAGTATCAAACCATCACCGTGAGCGAATGAAATTAAATATGATCTAAATATGTAAAATAGTGTTGTTTGTGATATTTTAATACATTGAGTAGGTTATGATTTATAATAAATAATTATTTTATATTAAGTATATATAACATTATTAGAAGATGATAGATAAAATACATAAAATTATGATATGATAGTAGAACATAAATTTTATAACTATTTAAAATTTCATTTAAAAACTACTTTCTAGAAGAATGACAGAGGACAGAATTATATAAAACGTTACAAAATATTGTTCCAATTGTTTTTTTAAATCTATTATAATTTATATAAGATATCAATCATGTATTGTAAAATATTTTGTAACTAAGCATAAATAAATATTGACTCGCGCAAACAAAATAAATTAATGGCGACCTTCACCTAGAGATGATCTATAGAATGAACACACATTAAGTGCAACAATAAAGAAAATGTGCGTAGCCGTAAAACTAAATAGAGCGCCTACAAAATCCTAGCTTATTTTGTTTATAGAAGCGTCTAGAAAGAAATTAAACATCTACCCCGTGGCTTGACTAGTATAGAGCGCAGTGTAACCCGTCCTCGATTAGGAGACCCATTGTAACACTACGATGTTAAAGCGCATGCGTACAGCCGGGTACATCTTTAAGTCGGTAGGTTTATATAAAGCGCTCTGTTACCTGGCTGGGAATGCGGTCGCTCTTGGGCCTTCTCAGCCGCTTTAGTGGACGTTCTCCTTACGACTACGCGTGTGCATGTGTGGACAACACATCGGTAAGTAACGTCCTCTTTGTCTCACACGCGAGAGCCGGCCCGCGATAGAATGGGACGGATATAGTTGTATATTAAGTTTTGATTACAGGTCGTGTTCTTCTCGCGGGCCGGTCAGGCGATACAAAAGATAATTTCACATGGAAAGCGGCAAGCGACGCCGAAAGACTTTAGGCTCTATCGCTGTGCGAATGTGCTAAGTCTTCAATTATGTCATTATTTAATTATTTTAACTTTTTCCTTATATATGAGTAAGTGTTATTGTATTTCAAATTTAAGCAGCATTCACCAGTTAAGTGGTGACAATTAGTAGAAATATTACATTGTTGGTAACGAAAGTATATATCTCAATAGTGCTAGAAGATACACATGCGTGCTTACATTGCAGTCCGTGAGTCGAAGTGAGGTTAATGTTTGAAATAAAGTTGTGTTTTCCTCTTTATTTAAATTACTAGTTATATCTCTATCAATTTAATATTTATAATGCAAATATTTTTAAATTATTTATAATCAATGAGTTTTGTCAAAAATATCTTAAAAATCTAAATGAAAAAAACTTTGTTTTTAATAATAAATTATTTAGACTAACTATTTAATAACTATACCAATGTTAAAACTATCGGCACGAGTCTCAAATTAATTTAAATGACACATCTCCGGTACAGTAATTTTCGAAAGTTATCGATTGCTACTTAATATAAAATATTTTTATACGTTTCGTATATAACCGCGAAACAGCAAAAATTAAATTGCATTAAAACGTAATACAATAAAATGAAAATATTAATTAATTACATCTCGAGCCGTTAGCTTTATACAAAGAATACGGTCAACTCAAAAGTAGTCAGTAACATAAAGAAAGTGTTGCACTCACCCTGCGGCTGCGGCTCGGGCGAGGCGGCGCGGTCGACAGCGTCCTGCGCGGCCGCCGCCGCCTCCGCCGCCTCGCGCTCGAGGCGCTCCCTCTCCGCCGCCTCCGCCGCTTCTTGTCTACGCTTCATCTCTTTCACTTCGAACTGGAATGTTAGGTTTATTGATTATTATTTCATATGCCAGTACTTGGTAATATATATTGTTATTTGCTGCGGATGTAGTCACGATATTCGCACAATTATTATAAATGTTAATTGACATATTGTATATATGTAATAGTATTCTATGAACATAATATATAATATTAATTTTAACATGTATATATACTTAAATATTTTAACTCAGCCTATGTAAGGCTGTGATTATTAATTTTCAAATATTGCTTTTATAATCGCTATCTAATATATAATTAAAATAATAGTAAAAATACTAGCAAATATAAACCATATAACAAAATATAACAAAATATAACATGCTAATAAATCAGCACACATAGAAAGCACATGCATTATACCAGTTCCTAAACTTACACCATCGAGGTAGTTATAGTACCATGCACCCTCCGGGAACAAGAGACTGCGAGTTTGGGATAACAAGGATATGGAGGACGATAACGGAATAAATTTGACTTCTTTGCCTAAATCATTGATTCGTTTCATACTGCTCGTTAAACCCGGCATTGAGAGCACTGCGACTTCGCTTATAGCTTCGCTGTCAGTCGATTTGCGTCTTTTCGACAATCTCTTTAGAATGCCTTTGATACTTCCGGATTTTGAGGACGTCTCACTTGGATTTCTAACACGACGTAATATAGAAACATTAGGATACACATGTTGATAGGATAATCTTTCCCATAATATGAGATCGATAGAGGCGAACTTTTCATCTGGTTGCTCAGTTTCCGCTGTATATTCAAAGAAAATTGACGTATAAATTTCTGGCGATAGCGGTGATTTTAAAGGAGTCATTGGTGGACTACTCGTCTCTGATATAGTTGACAGACTGTTGTTAGTCACAATAGCCCATAGGTGGGAATCGTTTTTTATAGGTTTGTTATAAGTTATATTAAGATTTCTTTTTTGTTGGTATTTTTCAGGTATTTTAAATTTATCATTTGTGTTTATTATCTCGTACACAACATCTCCGACGGGTCGAATTGGTTGAGTTGAAATTTTTAAGGATGGCTTTTGACGGATAGTGGGTGGGGGGTGATATACAAAGGAAGTCTCATCACATCTATCCCAAGGTTGCTCAGTAGGCCATAGTGTTGCTGCATTCATTTCAAGCTAATGGTGAATTAAAAAAAATAAGATTACATCATGTCAAACCACACTACATCACAAACAAAATACAAGCAATTACAAAAGAATAGTAGAATTATTTTATAAAAACCATAGTATAGTACATTGAGTTAAACAGCTGGAAGATATTTTGCAAAATGGCAAGGAAAATATTAAATCGAATTCAATTCAAAGTTTTTAAATATATATTTATTTAAATATTTATTTATATATATATTTAAGAGACACTTGGCAAAAAAATCCCAGCTGCAAGTAAAACAATCTCATAACCATAATAAATAAATCAAACAACTGTTAAATATTTACTTCATGCTGTGCATATTTTATAAATCAAAGTGCAAAGTGCAAGATATAGAAAAAGAATGAAATATAAACCCACATGCATATACCCCAGATAGATTTATACAGGGTGATTCTAGGCACCATAGAGTACAAAAGGGTACAAACCGTGGTGAGTCTCTGTAATGCGCTAAAGCGATCCTCCTGAGCGGCGGCGGATTTCTCGAAAGCCTCGTGTTTCTTTATAAGGGACTCCACTTCGTCGATAGTGTGTCCTAGCTCTTGAGACATGAGATAGGGCTCCTGGGCTATCAGCCAGGCCTCGGCTACCGCTGCGTCGCGCGCAAACTGGTATACCTCCAGGACTATAAAAAGTATTCTATTTATGAAAACAAACTTGGAATGTGAATTTTGAGAACATTATCGACTGTCTGTCTTTCACAATTTTAAATGAGACTATAATAAATGGAGCGAATATTTTGATATTCGAAAATATATGTATTTTAAACACTTTACAGTTATAAGATCTTTGATTTTTGCGATTGTTATACATTTTAAATAAAACTATTTAAACCGGATTAATCGCGGATATTTTGATATTCGAAAATACATTTTGGACACCTGACGTATCGAACACTTTACAGTAGTTCGTGGTCACAGGTAGACAGACATCTGTCTAACAAAGCCGAATACCAAAATATCCGCGATTAAAATAGTTTCATTAAAAATATGTAAAAATCGCAAAACTCAAACATCTTATTATGACTTTCACTAATTAAATCGTGTGTGTCTATACTTTGTATAATTGGTACTATAAAATCAACTCGCAAGCAACAAGAGTGTACTAACTGAGTTGCAAGTTCTCCCAGCGCTCCTCCCAGCGGCGCAGCAGCGCGTTGCGCTGGTTGGTGAGCAGCTGCAGCTTGTCGCGGATGTCGGGCGCGGCGTAGTGCTGGCGCGCGAGCAGCTCGCGCCCGAGCCCGATGCACGCCGTGAACTTGTCCTCGCGCGTCTCGATCTCCGCCTTCAGCGACTGGTGGTTGTTCATCAGGAGCTCCACACCGCTCACGTCACTGTTATATGCCGTTAGCTTATTATTTATACATTGTTACATTTTAATAAATATCAAACTCGAAACCAATCGCGTTTACAATGAGACGTTGTTCTACCGTGTCATAATGGTCTGAAAATCAAATTAGTAAAATAATCATTTTAAATACATATGAAAAATATGATAATTATTACTAACAAATAGTTCGAAACGTAAACGAAGGTGAAACAATGAGACTCACCGCGGTTTCTCGCCGGTGTTCATGGAGCGCACCACGTCGTCCATCCAGAGCGTGAGGTCGCGCACCTGGCTCAGGAAGCGGTAGAGCTGGTCGGCGTCCTCCAGCTTGTCGCGGCGCGCCGCGCACGCCGCCTGCAGCGCGCGCCACGCCTCCGCCACCTCGCCCGCGCGCCGCGTGATCTCCGCCGCCTTGTCGCCCGCGTACGACGCGCCCAGGCGCGCGCACTCCGCGTTTATGGACTCCACCTGGGGTTCATTAAAGGAGCTTTGATTATCTATTAGTCTATTTACTATTTAAATAAATGCACAGCAGATTTCTCGTAAACATTTGTTCGAGTACTGTACTTACTCTTTTACATTTTCAGGATAAAAAAATATATAATATTTTTTTCTCATTGTTATTTGAAAGATATTATTTTAAATACCACGATGGCAATGTTACGCTTTTAAGTTTTTAATAAAAATTATAAATGGAAATTTAATAAAGTCATACAAAAATAAATATCTCAAAAAAATATATTTGAAAGACTATTAAAATATTAAACAGAACCCAGTCGGACCCTTTCCTTTTGGAAAAAATTTCTGACTTAGCCATGTGTTCTACATCAAAATTTTAATACGCCAGTGACAATTTATTTTAGTTATTGGCAGTATATAGAAAGGTTTTAACAAATTACTGTTACCGATAGAGGGTTACTAAGAAACAGTCGTTTGGCAATAAAGTACATCAAGAGACATGGGTTCGGACCTTACTGAGTTCAAATTTTGTTTTTAAATAAGCTTTCTTATCCAATAAGTGGAAAACATTTTAAAAACATTCTACAAATACGTACCTGTTGCTGCAATGTACTCAGATCCTGCATAAAGTTGTGATGCTTGCGCTGCAAAGCGCCCACACTGATGGCGTCACGGCCGAGCTCCTCGCTGACGCCGCGCGCCTTTTCGTTGACACGTTGCAGCGTGTCCTTGCAATCGTGGAAGTACTTGTGGAGCTCACGGGAGGCTGCTAGCATCTGTATAAAAATGGAAATAATGTTAAATATGTGAGGTCTTTTAAGTGTTACATATTTTTATTTGATAAAATTTTTTTTTTGGAATGGTAAATTTCGTGCCTCTAAATATTTATGTAATGAGTCTTTATCATACTTTCGGTTGCAAACTTATCAGTTTGTAAGTATACACTAGAACTTTTTTTGTTATTTAGAAGGTAGTATAAAGAGATAGTGAATAGTGTCGGTTAAATTTTGTGAAGCAACTAAATAAATATGTTATGTAAACTCAAGAATTAATGTTACAAAATAAAACAGTTTCATCTTTGTGACCACAGATAATAAAACAAAACCAACCTGAGTCCTGGTATCAATAAGCTCCAATAAGTCCTGCCAGGTCTCGCGCAGGCCCTCCTTCCACTGCGCTATGGTGGCGTTGTCGGAGTGTCCCATGGCTATCATCTGGTCGGCGATGCGTTCTGCAGTGGCCACGCGCTCCGAGCCTACTGACTGGGTCTCGCGGGCGAACTCTTTGAAGCGTTCCCAGAGTAGCTGTGGGGGAAATGGTGGAAATTACATTACAACCTACTTATTTTTTAACCTCATCAAATAATATTTTTAGATAAAAGTAAAGTTTGAAAATGTCACAGCTATGCATTCCACAATTTTAGCAGTTGTTAATGTATTTTTTTTGGTTATTTGAAATATTTATAAAAACTTTTTTATTACAATTTAAAAAAATGATAAGATCTATATGGATATACAAAACTTTTGCATTTCTTATTCACTGTCAGATAAATTAAATTAGTGTTTGTAAAAAATTTAATTAATTGGCATAGGATTTCTTATGAAAATATATCGATTTTTTGAAATTCTTTTGGGAATATGTAATGCTGAGATTTCACCTGTTAAAATAGACTCAATGGAGTCTATATATTATATTATGATATTACTTACAGTAACATGATCGTAATCCTGTCCGAGCTCCTGTGAGCTGGCAACCAGCTCCCGCTCTGTGATCCACTGCTCGAGGTCATCAACCTCGCGGGACAACTGGAATAGCCGCAGCGCCTCGTCCAGCTTAGCTCGCCGTTCACCAGCTAGGTCTTTGAGACCCGCGTATAGTTTGTCTACTTGAGATTGTTTTACTGATATCTGCTCACTGAAAACAGATAGTAATGGAAAAGCATATTAATTTATTGTTCACTATAATTGTAGATAAATAAATTAAAATAGTATCTCTGAAAGGAAGGTAATATGAATTCAAAAAATAATTTAAAAAAATATAATAGGCTCATATATTGTAATTTAATTTGCAACAATAGTTTCAATACGTAACGACAAGAAGTAATTTTCATGTCATTTATGTATATATTCATCATAACATACCTAAGAGGATGTTCCTCGCTAGTGAGTTGACGGACAGTCTCACCCAGCTGCCTAATGGTTTGCGCATAATCATCAACCGCCTGTTCTAATATTTCGTGTTTCTTCATCAGATTCTGAGCGGAGATTTCGTCTTTGCCGCGGTCTTCCACCATCATGTATAACTCCTGTTCGCTCATCCATGCTTCTGCTTCGTTTGCATCAAACAGATATTGTTGAGCTTTCTCCCATTGTGACAGGTTGTTCTTGCGTTGTTCGATGGCATCTGTTGAAAAATATAATTTTATAAGCAATTCAAAATTACATTTTTACTATTGATAAAAACTTTCAAACAAAGAAATTTGTTTTTATGAATGAGTTATTAATTTTATATACCTATTTGCGACAGACAATGCTCACCTTTCAGTTCTCGCCATCTCGCGGTAAGTTCCTCAATGAGGGTCCTAAATTCAGGAGCAGCTTCATGCTCCTCGTCAATAAGTTTCTGTCCATTAGAAATGACCGTCAATATCCTTGGCTCGTGGTTATCTGTCTCAGTTTTAAGTGACTGGTTCTTCTTTTGCAACATTTGCACGTTGAATAGCGAGTTGCCGTAGTCAGTGCTGGTCGCCAGCGGCATTTTCTCATGAATCCATAGTTTCTCATCCTCAACATCACGTCTGAATTGGAATGCCTCCTTCTTCTTAGCGAGATGGCGTTGACGCTCCAGTAATGGTGCTTTGAGCTGTTCGAAACGTTGTTCCACAGACTTCTTCTTCTCTTTAATCTCCTCCATCTTATCAGGTACGGTCTTTTGCAGGTATTCCGCTTGTGTTTCCAATTCGGTGACCTGCTTAGCCTTCACGGCCATCTGAGTCTCGATCATCTGTTGCTTCTGCATTAGAATATTGACAGATGCCAGATCAGTGCCAGTGTCTGTGTTCTCGATTTGTTTCTCCAGCTCGTTCATCCAGGAGTCAATGTCATCGCAAGTCTGGTGCAACAGAACCTCACGATTCGCGTCAAAGAGGCGTTCGCCCTTATCTTTTGTAGTTGTCTGAAGGTTTTCGAATTGGTCTTGCAACTCTGTCATCTTGGGCGAGATGACTTCAACAAACTCCGGTTTTTGCTTCATGAGCTCCTCAGCCGCATTCTGTACTGCGAATAAACGTTCCTTGTTTGCTGCAATTTCTGCTTCGAATGCTTGATGGCGGGTCCACTTGGAATGGATAGTCTTGGCCGAGCGGTAAGTATCGTCTTGCGCGGTGACATTTTTCTCCTGCACCCACTCGCCGAGCTCGTCGCAGTCTTGCAAGAACTGATGTAACTGTAATTGGTCTTGCAGTTTTTCCATCTGTTGCAATGCCTTCTCTCGGTTCAAGTCACGTCTCCCTCTGATGCTTTCCGCTTTACGCTGTATCTTGTCGGCATCGAAGTGTCTCTCCTCAACCAGACGGTTAGCGAATTGTACGACAGAGTTGATTTTGTCGTCGTTAGCCTCCATGGTTGTGAGGAATGCCTCATGTTCCTTGATCATGTTCTCAGCCTGCTCAAGGTTTACTGGTGGTTCAGTCTTAGCCAGTCTAAAATAAAATAATAAATATAAACTAATATATTTAAACAAATGACATTCGTTATAAATTGACATATTTGCAAATCTTTTTTAATATATTTGCAAATCTTTTTTATATAATTATTTTCCAATAGTCACACTGTTAGGCATACTGACCTATGCTCCTGGTGCGACAGCAGCACCTCAGCTTGACGCGCGTCACGCTGCAGCAGCTGCAGCTCGAGACTCTGCGCGAGCAGCTGCTGGCGGTTTTCCCACATCTGCTGCAACTCGGCCCAGCCTTCGCGTAGAGCCTTTAGACGCTCGCGCAGGAACATGTACTGAGGGTCGTCTTGAGTTGAAGGCTCCTGTTCACATTTAATTGTTAGGTTTTCTGCTTATAACAAGTAGTCCTACAGCGTCCACAAGGCTCCTTTTTACTTTGAGATAGATGGGCATATACATGCCCAAAACAAATATAATAATAAATAAGTAAATAAAAAGAAATAAATACATATCAAACTTAAAAAAATACTATGTCAAATCTAAAATTACTTACAGCAGTGATCTTCTCTCCATACTCCATCATCTTAGCATACTCGTCCTTGTAGTTGTCTATCTCCTCCTTGATGGTCTGGTGCTGAGACAACAGTTTCTCAGCCTCGGGTAGACTGGCGGGTATGTCTAGTAAAGAATAAGAATATTTTAACATTTCTTACATATTTTATCACAAATATTGTCAAAAGTTTAAACAATAATTTTAAATGTATGCTTATTGTTTATAATAAAAAGACCTCAAATAGATTTAGAAAAAAACTAGTTTACAAATGTTAAATTTCAATTTAAAACTAAAATTATGTTTTCTTTAAATGTGTTATAATAAAATACCTTCGGAAGCAACGTCGGTCTGTGTCTTGGTGAGCCACGCCTGGAAATGGTCGACGGAGCGCAAGAAACGATGCAAATCGCCGGCTTCCTCCAACTTGGCGTCGCGTTCTTTGAGCTACAGTTCAACATCAATTCATTACTCTTGTCCCATTAATATATAAAACACTAACTTTTAAAATAGAATTTATGCACATTAAGAAAATATATGAATGAGTAAATATTAATTCGTATTACTTTTTCACAAATATCTTGCGTTGAAAATGAATAAGTAAATTGAATTAACAAACTAAATTGATGAACTAAGGTTTGCATAACTAGAAAAGTTATGTTTCAAATACAAATATTTTTATTAGTATTTAAATCCGACGTTGATATAAGGAATAATCAAGTTGTAAAAAAATTTAATCACACGTATTTTTAAGTTTTTTTGACAAAGTTACACTAACTTAGAAAAATGTTTTTCTATGGATCACATACATAAAACACTTGAACAAATGAACATCCATACCATCTGCGTAAGCCGATCCCAGTTCTCGGTAATGGTCGCAACACGCTCTCGTATGAGACGCGCCTCTTCAGGATGCTCGTCCTCGATGGCGCTCGCCTCGTTCTCTAGCGAGGTTATGCGCGCTTGTATGGCGGCCAGGTCTCGCTCCATACCCGATAGACGACGTTGCAGTGTCATTACACCTGGTGGTTATTAGTTCTTTATGTTAATTTAAAGATTTTTAAAATTGCATTTGATTTGTAAATAAATAATAATAAAATAATGTTTCTCGTACGAAGTCTGTGTACGTATTACAATTACTTAGAATATGTATAAACTCTAGATAATTAGTGTTTCTTATTTATTTGCTTTTAAGAAGCAAAAGAAGATAATATATTCTCTTCTTTTTACATTTATGTTATAATTAGATATATAAAATATATATAGCAAATGTAAAACGTTAATAGTGTGTTCTTAGCAAATAATAAAACTGACCATTGAGATCCATCTCCAAGTTGTCTGTCTGTTGTAAAATGCGTTTCTTATCTTCTATCCACGAAACAGTCTCGCGGCACTCGATGTAGAACGTCTGCACGCCTTGGGCGGACTTCAGCTCGTCCTTCTTTGATTCCGCCTAGTTAAACAAACAAACATATTTTTCCATTACGTATTTATTAAGCCAAGATATTCTAGTGTTTAGGTGTACCATTATTTCCTTTCCTAACGTTACAAATAAATTGTGTGATAAATTAGGGGAAATCATTGCCGTTCTTTTCCTTCTCAAATCAAAAAAATAACATTGTAACTCACCACATTGGCAATAGAGTGTAACATATATGTATATATTATACTCTATTGCCATTTCATATATGTATGTAAATGTACATAACAGGACAGAAAACAACACATAAAATCGCGATATTTTCCGTTATGTGAATATTTTGAGAAATCCTCTACAATTAGAAGCGTCCACTGTTACTTTAATCAGTTTAGTTAGTCAAGGTGTACATAATTAGTTTATACGTCGGTAATTACCTTCTCGCGCAACGAACTCCACGCCTGATTGAGCGCCTGCTGGCGCTGCTGTATGGCGGGCGCCTGCGGGTGCTCCACGTGTATGAGTTGGCGAGCTAGCTGGTTGACGACGGCCACGCGGGACGCGTTCGCGTTCATTTCTTTATCGAAACCGTCGTATCTGTGTAATTAATGTTAGTTTTTTGACTACTGTATCTATGGTATTGTTAAATATCATAAAATATACGTATTTTAATTTACTTTATGGTTTTTGAAACAGAATAAAGGAACTTAACAGTAATAAAGAAATAAAATTCTATTGTGTATAACGAAAATAGTAAATTTGACTAACTATTATCATAACGGTGTATATTTTTTTATGAACATACATTTTCCTGCATGATATATAATATAAGTAATATAATTAAAAACATATAATTATTCAATTAAGCTGTTCCTTGGAATAACGCGTTTGACACTTACGACATATTCATGTTCATACAAAACATAAACATCACACGTATGAATATGTATGACAATAACAAACCTGTGCTTCATGATCTCCACGTCGTCGATGTCCTTGGGCGGCAGCATGGTGTCGAGCATGCGGTCCTTCTCCGCGATCCACTGGTCGGCGGCGTCGGCCTCGGCCAGCAGCTTGCACAGCGACAGCGCGTCCAGCAGGCGCTGCTTGCGCAGGCGCGACAGCTCGGCCAGCTCGCCGTGGCGCGCGTCGATGGAGGCGAGGCGGTCGCGCACTTCCCCGCTGTTTGCGTCCTCGGGACTCAGCTCGCTGGCCTGCAATAGTTAAAAATAAAATATCGTAATGCGTGCTGTGTATATTACAGCGTGGTATGTGTACATTCTGTTAGTGCACCACACACTAAATATAATTTCGAGTAATAATGTCACGTCATACTAGTTAAATGGATTGACCACCGAGGATTGTGCAAAGTGGAGGATATTAATAAGAATGAGTGGGGACATCAGAACGCAAACCATAGTTTTAATCGCCAGGATTAATTTCAGGTAAAAGATTATCAACTCACGCTTTGAGAACGGTAACTTATAAATTAAGTTCGTAAATATTAAAAAATGTAATTTACAATCAAAACGGAATTCACAAAAATATTATTAAATAGGAATATTTATGTTATACCTGTTGTTTAAGTTGTTGAATGACATTAGCATAATGCTTGAGTTCATCTGTCACATCCTTGTGTTTCTTCAACAAGCTTTGTACTTGCGCTTCATCAACACCGGTATCTTCAGATGATACCAATCTGTAGACCAATTTTTTAATGTTAATTAATTAAACACATGAACATAAAAAATAATAAAATATAATCCATTTAAATTAATAAGATAATTATATATTTATATTTTATTTAACTTAAAGAAGTCATACTTGCAAAAAAAACTACCAAGTCAATAAAATGCATCGTTTCATTATTAAAGCTAGATTTTCATATTTTTGTCTTAAAGTCAGCCAGTCAGTCAGTGATTTTGCAAATACTAAATCAATAACACATTTATCATACCTAAGGGTATCCAACATCCAGTTATCAATATCATCCGCGTCCGCGAAAAGTTGGTGGTATCGCACGGCCGCGTCCAGCCTGTTCTTGCGCAGAGACACCACGTCCAGGAGGTGATTCCATTGAGAGAGAATATCCCGGAGACGCTCCTATGGGTAGATTATTTAAGTATACTTATAAGTACTTATAATTTGCTTATTTATTGTTTGATTTACAAGAGAACAATGTTACAAATAATCATTCTGAGTATAGTGGCTATTTTTGTATTTTTTGTTTTAAATAGATTATTAAGTAAATACATTTTATCGCATAACACAAATAAGCAAGACTGATTTTATAATTATATATAGACATTTGAAATAGTAGTAAGTGTATTTATCAATATGAGAGCAATCTCCTCCAGGTCACCTCTGGTTAGAGGAAAACAAAATGAAATGGGAAGGAATGTACAGAGAAAATAAGAAAATAATTATTCCTTTACAATTTGCCAAAGATCTAAATGCTATATGTGCCTCTAATTAAGACAAGTATCAGAATTACAACATATTCTATGAATTTTATGAAATGTTATTTTGCATCGTTAATATGTTAAATTATAAATAAATAAATTATAAATAAATAAATAAATTGTAAATAAATAAATAAATTGTAAATAAATAAATAAATTGTAAATAAATAAATAAATTGTAAATAAATAAATAAATTGTAAATAAATAAATAAATTGTAAATAAATAAATAAATTGTAAATAAATAAATAATAATACATCATAATATAATAATTTACCTGTATTCTGTCAGCTCCAAAGTGACCTTGAGAGATGAGTTCATCACCAACAGCCGCTACATTCATAAGTTGCAACTCATGTGCTTGCACATCTGCTTCTAACGCCTTATGTTTGGAGATCAACAGGTACACTGTATAGAAAATAACAATAAATAATATAAATAAATAATATTTTGAGGCACTTAATTAATTTCTTGTAATTAAATTATATAATTAATGGATTTCTATTTTCTTAGAAAATCATGATTTAACATCTCTTTTGTAATATTTTAAAAATACAGGAATTATGGAACTTTCAACATACCTGTGGTAAGATCATGTCCAATGTCATCAACGGAAACAATTTGCTCCTTCTCCTTAATCCAGTTCTCTTCATCAGCCATATCCCAGTAGAACTGCCATAATTTACGGCTGTCTTCAAGGCGCTTTCTATTTAGAAAAAGAAAATAAAGTAATTATAATAACTAATATAAAAAAATATAGAAAAATTTAAGGTATTAAATACAGTAGTGTTAAGTTACATAGAAATTTTAAGTTTTGGTAAATTATTTCGACTATATTTAACTAATGCATCTATCTTTCACTTATAAACATACCTGTCTCAAAAATGATCTAAGTTTGTATTAATGTGACAATTATAAACTAACCTGCGCTCAACAGCCAGATGCACGAGTTCGGAGTATGCATTCTCCAGTTGTTGAATGCGCTCCACTGTGATGGCGGGGTCGCAGGGACGGTAGCGGTCTTCCTCTACTTCCAAGAACCGTTGAGATTGGCCTACTACCACCTGATTAAAAAGTTTATTTTGTTTACTTATTGTTCAAATGATTAACTTAAGGTATTATATTCTCATACACACTAGGTATCGCTGTTAGCGAGCTAGATTTCTTTTAATATTTGCGTACTAATATGTTACAAGAAATCTAGCTCGCTTGTTGCATTTGCAATTGCATCATGTCCAGGATTTGTAATATTTAAAATATTTTTTCCTAGTTATTCTAATAAATATTTACCTTTTGTTCCTAAAATATCAAATTTTTATAAGTAATATATTTTAATAAAATAATTTAAATTTGTAATATTAAATAATGACATTTATTAACTTGTTTTGCATTCACCACTACCATAGTCTACAGTTAATTGAAGTATATATGTTTTAAAATTGTGATTATTTTATAGATTAAAGATTATACACTGAGATCATGTATTATATAGTAATTAAATTTAATTACTAAGTTAGATACATATAGAGAGCTTATTCTTTACGACTTACACAAATAATACATTAAACAAAAACAATAATAATTTTTATTCATCTTTAGAAGGTGTATAAAAATATGTACGAAAATTCAGATAAACAATTTAAGCGAAACGGGATTCGAACCCGCGCACCTTGGAAAATTTTCTTATTGTAATGGCAGAACATTTTAAATAGCAATGTTTATATTTATAATATAGTTACCTTCACACGTTCACCGAGCACGTTGATATCGGCTTCAACCAACGCGTGTTTTTGTAGCAAGTCTTCAACACCCATGAGATGCTTGCCGTAGTCGTCCGTTAGGAGACGCATCTTGATTTCTTCCATTGAATCCAGTATGTAGAGCATTTCCTATAATGATTAATAAATTTTAATTGTGAATTCTGATTGAATATTTTGGTATTTTATCATATGTGGGTTAGTTGTAAGATATGTGATAGAGTCAAACTGAAAATTGGTTTTGTGATATAAAATGAATATCAATGTACAATTATGAATAAAATAAACGAAAAATTTTGATTGTAATTATTAAAGGTGTCCTCGAGGTACGTCACTCACACGCAACACGCTGAGCTGAAGAAGTAAAGAACGGAGTGTCTAGACATTAGGTTCCCTCTGACTATGCTGCAATACGGGATAGAACGACAACCTGAGTAATAATTTATACCTGGAAGTTTTGTTGTAACTGTAAGGAGAGTTCCAGACGGGCGCGACGAGCGCGTAGAAGTTCCAATAAATAGGCCCACAGTCGCAACACATTGTCACGACGTGCGCATACACGTTCCATGTCATGATACCTGCAGAAAAAAAATGTTCATATTCAATACATATAATAAAGTACGAAGAAAATGTAATGACATTTTTTGTTTATAAGGATAATATCTTTAAAAGCATTTCTGGTGAATCACGTTGCAATTTTATTGTAAAAAAATTAATGTCCATAATATGAAAAAAAAAATTATAACAAATATTAAAAAATGTTTGTATATTTGTATATGCATTTTCGTTGTATTAAATTATAAAACGTTCAAATTATTTTAAAGTTGACTATAAGTACGATTCTTTGCGAATGAAATTCCTTCCCAGGCGAGTAAAATATTTAAAATTAGTGTCTACCTCTGCTCCTTACCACACGACATCTCGCTTTCGGGTAGAAAACAGTCCACGAAGTGTCTTGACACTAGGTTGTCTCTAACTATCATGCCATGCATTAAAGTTGCTTTTTTATTTAAAAAAATCACTTCACCATACAGTACTAAAACATACCTCTCAGCTTGCAATTCTGAACAGACCGCCACCACTGCTTGCACGCGCTCTTCATATGCGAAGATATCCGTCTCAATGGCCTCGTGCTTCTTAGCTGCTGCTTCAACTGCTGCCAAGTCGAAACCGAAGTTGTCCTGACTGACCAGACGCTGGTTCTCCGATAGCCATGTTTCCCGCATTTGCGCTTTGCGGTTGAATCTGTTAATATTATTAGTATTATGATAATTAAGTTTAAATGAAAAAAGTCGGTTAAATTATGAAGTTAGAAGAAATAAAGTTTGTAAAATAAAACATTGCTATGAGATACAAGATACAAAGAACCTATTAATTTTTTGATTTATGGAAAGAAAATTTCTACAAAAATGGCCTGTGGGACTCATGGGCTATTTCGGCTAATAAGTAAAGCAGATTTTGATGTCCCTTAAGGAAAGAAACAAAATATATTTTCAAAATGCCGAGGTCTTTAACTTAAAGTTCCCTTACCTAGCAGCCAACTGCTCCAACTTCTCCTGCCTAATCAGTTCTTCACGCAGCGCCAGTTCCCGCTCGTGTTCCGCCTTCTCCAATCTCTCCCAGGCTCTATTAATGTCGTGTATCATGCGGCCCTCGCGGGGCGTGTACGGCTTCTGATTGGCGGCGCGCATACGCGACTGTAGGGTAAACAGGAGCACTTCCAGGTTGCCTTTCTCTACGAACCTGATTTGATGATGAGTCATTTTAGTTTTATTTACTTATTAAGTCAACTATTTGTTACGATTGATGTAGTAGATAAATATAAGGTAAAGATAATCTTTTCCAGGTCGCTATTCTTGCGAACCTGATTGGATGACGAGAAATCATAGTTTTGTTTGCTTTATTTACTGGAACATTTATAGTATATAAGACACTTTTAAATCAATGTAAGGTTAATAAAAAGGTGGTTACTACATACTTCGGAGGTTTCTCCACAGTGCGATAGTTCGCGAATTGTATCAGTTGTTGTCTGACACCTTCCAATGAGTTCGCGAAGGTTCTATCGCCGAGAGCTTCGATTGTGCGCTCAATCCATTGTAGAAGATCACTAAAACAAAAAATATAATGTAATAAAATTAAACAATATAATTATATTGAGTTATATTTTAAAATATTATTCTGGTGAAATTTTATTATAAACTTCGGTAGATTTTGCATGACTTTAAAACATATGTACGTACACATACACAAATGTACCTTAATAGTAGTTTGACATGTAGCGCGATTAGACGCGGTATTTCATGCTTTCTATTCTTTTAGACCAACGTTCACAAACGTACACAAACGTTCGTTTAATGAAAGAATTCACAAGCTACAAAAAATAAGAGCTTAACGACCATTCATATTTTTCAATACCAATCTTTAAGAAAATCTTTTTGTATTTTAATAAACCTTATTAGATTTTGGCATTTCAGTTATATATCAAAGTATGTAATACGATAGTGAGATAGTACAGTTTACTTTTTCTTCACAGATAGTCAATTAATTCAATCTTCATGTTCGGTTAAACAAATTGCAACTTTAGGTTTCTTCACCTAACCGTCTAATTTTTTTTTGTCCAATTGATATATGAATATGACATAATAAATTTTACAAATAAGAACTAATGCATTACTAAAATCGTACAAATCTGTTATAATAACCGAGCATACAACTAACCTTGTAAGCGATTCATACTCCTGCATCATTTTCTCATTCTCCATAGCAATACCAACGACTTTGCCGATCCTCTTGCCTTGTACGGTCTCTTGCTTCATCTTACTGAAGTAGTGGTAGTATGTGACCACGTATGTAATGATTGATCGCTCATCTGGATGTTCCACCGCGATATCTAATGAAAGAGAATTGTATGAAATACTGCACCACTCACTCGTATAGCTCACATTTTAAAATACACTTGGGGCCATAATTATTTTTTATTTAAAAATATGTCCTTATTATAAAATATTACCTTATCTACTATACTATCGTAGACTAAAAAAAAGTCAAATAGTAGTTGTAATATCATAATAAGATATGTATGTAATAACATGTACGTACAATTAATGAGAAAAATATACGTAGTAATAGTTATATAGCATATTCAATTATTTAAATATGATAATTTTATAATATACGAGATTCCCTAAAATATAAAAAGTAAGTAAACATCAATGTGAAGCTCTGTTAATCTTTTAGACATGTTCAACGACAAATTTAATTTTCCAGTTTTATGATTTCGTACATTAATTCATACTAAACATAATTAAATACCATCCGGCCGACCATGTTTATTTAAACTGGAACTAATTATCAAAGCAATTATAGTGACCATATTTAAGATAACATTGTGTTACCTTTGCATTGGGCAAGTAGAGCGTGTCCAATAAACATACAATATGTAGACACAATAATCTTAACTCATGAGACAGTTATGTATCGCTATATTTCTACATCCACGATATTATGTAAATTATATAAATTTCAATAATATTTATTATAAGTTGGGACAAATACAAACTATAAATCACATAATAACGAAATTAAATCTATTGCAGTCGTAATTTGCAATCTCGCAATAAAAATAAAACACTTTATTACTTATTTAAATTTGCATAATCTAGGTGAACTAGACGTCAGGTTAAACCTACCTTCAGCATCCAAGAGCTTGGTAAGTCCAAGTTTCTCTTCAGCCACGTTAAATGCATTGTTCAGATTATGAATATGATTGCTTCTATGAAGTTTCTCAAACTGTATGAGATCTGGTCTATGTTTGTGTATGATGGCGTTGAACGCTAACCCGTCGCGCCATGAAGTCGTGAAATTACGAACATTCACATTATTGTAGCCTGCCGTTTTCATTTGGCACCATAATAGTAAAGCGTCCTTAGCGGACTTTGTCTCTTTGTTGTCTGTCTCTTCAATTGTGATGTCTTGAATCTAGTAAAAAAAAATAGCTTTATTCTTTAAACTCCAAGAATATAGAAATTATAATTTTATACTTGTTTTGATTAGCCAATTACCCAAAGTTAAATTAAATAGCTGCAGCAAAATAATGAGACAAAACATCTATCTATCTATAACCAATATTTCTTGTTTCTCACTTATTAAACATTATATCAAAAGAAGTACTTACTTGGAAACGGAGGATGATAGTCCATATGAGACCCAGATTGAGCCTCGCGTTACCATCGACGATGTCATGGGAACCCATGTTCTCGAGGTGTACGCGCTGTTCCCGAAGGAACTGTAAGGCTTTGTCTACATTCTCGAGGCAATGAATACGCATTTTGCCTTTTGTAGGTCGTGGCTGGAAGTAAACAATAAAAAAATTGTTTCTAAAAATAACTTTTATTATCTTTTCTCTACAGCTTTATGCTTAGCTATAGCTATAGCTACTATAATGTTTTGTAGGAAGGTAATCAGCGGCAACCTAGTGTCAAGACACTCTGTTGACTACATTCCTACCGAAATGTAATACGGTGCTACGTCTTTATCCAGACCGGGGACATGTAAATATAGTTTAAGCATAATCAAAATAAGCAACCAATGGCGTTTACCGTTAGACGTTATACAAATAGCTTACCAGTCTTTCACCGGACAGGACTTCGAGTAGCTTGATAAGCATTTTGCCGTCTCTCATATCTACATTCAGATCGTTAATGCGGCACCCCACGCGCACCAGGTGTGAATTCACCCATTTCTGGAAAGTCTTTTTTTGTACACTTTCTCGTTCGTCTGTTGACAAATAATTTATAATTTAGATTATACATACTTCATTCATGACTTTTTTGTGACTCATTTCGGCGAAGTTCAATTTACATTTTATTAAGAGAAGTTATTGCAAACGCAAATTCTAAGAACTTTCGATAAGCGTAAATTGGTACACTGAGAAACTGTTATAAAATAAGTGACATTCTTAAACAAAACACTGTACTAAATTAATAATATCTGTGAATAAAACAAAGAGTGTTAACACATTAACCGCCAGTGGGGTAGGCCTGGACGCGGAACCCGATGACGTTTTGGCCTGAATCGTCCGTCCGCGGGAGGCAGAGCCATTGCAATAACTCATAAAGCCTAGGTATTGGTTTCGTAAACTTATATGAGTAACACGAGATGAAGATCATATATCAGTATAGGCTTTAGAGCGGAAATCGAGGTTACACAAAAGTGCTTCAAATATTTTTTTTATTAGAAAAGATAAAATTTTGAAAATATGTTAGATGTATTTGCATTGGTAGCTGCATTGCTTACATTTTAATATTTTGCCAATTGCAAACTAATGGCTTTCTACTTGTATAAGACATAAATTAAAATATATTGTAATACAATATACTATAACATAATACTCTTAAATTATACTAATTAAAATAATACTTATTAAGCTTTAATACGGAAACATTATTTTAAACCACTCTATTATTTATTAATATTTTCCGCACTGACACACGATAGGTAAACAAATTAATCACATATTTACACACCTCTAAGTTCACACACAACTTTATCATAATAGAGTTCTAAGCCAGGCACTTCTATATCAACGCCTCGTCTGATGAGATCGTAGCACTCCGTCGATGTCATATCACCAGCACTGATTGACTGAAGCGTTAGACGAAAGAACGGGAAGAATTAGAGCGACAAAATTCAACTGGTAACTGGACAAGGATATTCGATACGCACGTTCCAGATGTCGACAACACTCGGTAAAGTTTAATGAACTAATATTATTGCGAATGTTATTATATTTTGCTTGCTCTTAGTACGTTTTTTGCTAGTATCACTTGTTTGCTACAGTTATTTCTAATAAATTGTAGAAAGTTAAAAAACATGACAATATGAATTGAAATAATCGCTACTCGGCAAGAGATACTGAATGTTCTCTATGGCTATATCAGATAACTCACAGGCTATTGATAAATGGAATAAGGCATACTTTAAGTTTGAATTCCATCTGAAACAACATATACATTCACACTTGTTAAAATTTTGCCAACAATTTATTATTACTTTATTCTAGGGAAAACGGAAACAGTGGCTATGCAAACTTTTGATAAGTTTCATAAACACATGCGTAATTACTCGAATAAATATAGACCGTCAAGGTTATATTTTCCTTAATTAAGTTACTATGATGGAATTGAATGTATTTTAAAAATTAATTGAAATGTGTTTAATGCATTACTATAAATATATTTTAAAATGCGGTAAACAATTCACAACAAATCAGGTATTAGCCATGTTATCGCTTACCGATATATATTCGTGTGTCCGAAGTTTTATCATGATAACTACTTACGCTTATCAGCAAGTATAATCTTGGTAAATTTAATAATACCATCAAAACTCCAACGTTACTATGTATTAGAATTAAAAACAATATTTTTAAACAAAAATCAATACAGTTAAAATTAATGAAGTGCAAATTGTTGATTTGCCGGGTTCATGACTGGTCACAGTAAAATTAGTGTATCACGCCAAATCTAAAGTTTATATTTAAAAAGTTACCTAGACATCTGCAAATAATCGTTTTCGTAAAATAAAATACTAGAGAACAATAAAAGAGCAAGATAATGACGTCAGTTAGCATTTAACTGATATTATCACTTTATAAATATTTACATGTGCATACTTATGCACTGACTTAATGTTCATTAAACGTAAATTAACGTCTGTCAATGTCTGTGTCAAACTATAAAACTTAATGTTAACGCTTACGGTCCTTATGATACGTAGGAGTTGTATTCAAGTATACTACACTCATAATCGGGCTCTTAGACTGTTAAACACTGCTCTGAGCCGCTGATATTGCAATATGGAAGATATTTTACATAATAAAATCTTTGATTATAGCGATTTTTAAATTTAAGAAACTTGACGTTTCGAACACTAAAGTAGTCCAGTCTGTTCTGGTTCACATAATAGGATCGTTTGATTTTCCCGATTTTTATATGAAACTATTTTGAACGGATTAAAAATGTATATTTGAATACTAAAATCTTCGTGATTGAGCCGTTAAATATAGTTTCATTTAATAAGCTTTACATCTGTAAATGAAGACACGAATGCGATTTAGAAATATGTATAAACGAAACATATATTTATCAAATATTATTGCTTGTTTATTTTTTTAATATAATTATACAAAGTAAAATTAAAAATATACTTAATGAACAATAAATATGTCGTCTCTCTGCCTAGGGCAAAAGAAATCGACGGCGATTTCTTTAATCCGTTAGCTCACTTCCTGCGACCACCATTTCCGCAACAATTATCTAGGGCATTAGGGAACTGCAGTCGCAGTCGCATGCCATGAAATTAGCTACATCATTTTATATCATGACAATATTATTCTAGTTTCAATGTTATAATAAATTTTTCCTTTATTCAGAAATCATGTACTTTAATGTGTTTTTAATAAAATATTTGGCTGTAAAAAGTTGACGTATATAAATTGTTATATAGGTTGTTGTTTTACACATCCTCACCCTTTGTCCCGTATAGTAGAATAGCCAAAGACAACCTAGTGTCAATACCCTACGTTGACTACTTTAGGTCCGAAATAGTGTCAGTGCGTGTTCAATTGCGATCTCAACGCTGAGCCTTGTCTACCAGCGCAGACAAATAAAAATATATTTTAAATATAATTTTCCCAAGTTGTAATCGAGCCCACAACTAATCACGTTTACGTTCTCATAGAGATTTACTATTTGTTCCAAGTTCTGTTTTTTGAAAAGTCTCAACGTCAATTTTGACTTACCTTTAAAACTATAAAATAATTTTACTTTATTTAAAGTAGTAAATATATCAGCATTGGAAATACCTGCAAGCGCTTTGATGCGCGATCGTTCGAAAAGCCTTGAGGAGGAGTTGCCGCCATCGTACTCGATCTCGTCGATGATCTCTTGTCCATGGCCGATGGACGGGTCCCAGCGGGACACCGATATGTCGGTCGTCATTGCGACCTAATGCACTTCACCGCGCCACGCTCAAATATCTGAAATAAATAAATAACCATCCTTAATATATTTATTATTAAATATTTTATTGGCTATTTAGTACAATAGAGTATAAAAACTATAAAAATAAATAACATTGGTACCTGGAATATTATAAGGTATTCGATCTTGATATCTACATTTTAAAAACATTGATTTTTTAATATAATAAATTACCGGTTTATTAGGTTTGAATAATTACGCGACCAGTAAAAGTTATTTACATTACAAAGTTTAAATAATAAATAAATTTAAAGAAATATTTTCAACCAAATATAATAATTAATCTTACTTAACTATAGCAAACGTATTTAACTATAGCAAAAAATCTTATACATTGTTGAGCGAACGTACATTTGAATGTTAAACAATCAACAAAAATCATTACAAAATGAATTTCACCTTGAAAACTTACTGTATATTTACAAACGGACTAACGAAACAAAACATATATAACGTATAGTCACGCAGTTCCTGCGTTGTATTTACAAAGCTAAGACTAGTCTACATTACAGTGCTAATATCTTTTTTTACATTCTCTGTATAACTTTACTTTCAACTTTTATTTCCAATTGCATTATACATTTCTACTTGTATTATATTTGATGATGTCATGATGTTATCCGATAAGATTAGATATCGTCTTATTGTAGAGCGCAATCGACATACCTTATTCTTACTAATGAATATAATTAGTCGTAATAATTAAAAGAAGTTAGAAAAAAGAAAATTATATGAATAACAATGCAGGTAACTATTACTATTTAAAAAATATGCCTTCTGACTAAAGTTTCTACTTTACAGGATATGTGATGGGTATGTATAATCAAAATCACTGCAAGAAAACACTCATATTGCACAATCGTAAATATATATGAACATTGTGTTCATTTAGAGAGGTTCAGTTAATTGGTCCGAGTTGTCCTCAATAGATGGCCTCTCAGCGCTTGAATACGTGAATCTATTTTAATTATAGGTTCGATATAAAAACTTTTGTTATATTAAAAACTCGTATTGAAACGTAATTTTGAGATGTATTAATAATAAAGATCATTTGGGTTCATTAGCGTTCTTAACTTAAGTCTACTTATAGAGTAAAATTTATTACGTGATACATTCATAAACCATTTACCAGTTTCCAATTGAACATTTTCTTATCCTTGTTTTTTTTAAAGAAGAACTGCTTATATAAACGGAACATTATCTCCCATTACTAATGAACAAATAAAAGATAAATTTTAGCATTTGATGAATCTTAATTTATTAGTAAACGATAAATCCACGCCCTCTAATTATACTGACCACCTATGACCTTCCGTACAATGTACAATATATAAGAGAAGGTCAACATAACTGATCAACCGCATAAATAAAATGTCTGCAAACCGTTTACGTCAAGATTTTTTCTATAATTGCTCTTTTTTGACTGTATTGATATACAAAACAAGTTTTCTATTATCTGTATTAATATTCTATTAATACAGATGATTTAATAATAACGACCCATTACGAATAAAAGTGAGTCATTACTTTTTTGATCAAAGGATTTATTTAATGTATAACAATGGACAATAAAAAATACGAAATCTTATGAGAAAATATCATACATTCAGAAATATTAATATATTATGTATAATGATCAATGTGATTCCCACACACACCACATAATTATTAAAAAAATGAGTAAATACTTTACCTCATAGAAAAATAAACATAGGTATTTAAACATATATATTCAAGGCTCATTTTTATGAAAAACTGGTAGTAAACAAATCCAAACTCTTGTGCACATTTTTAAGATGGCAAAAGGTGAGTGGAAATAGCACCAAGATATTTAATTATTGAAGATATAAAAAAGAAATTTTCATACACAAATAAATATATTATCTGTCACTCATATTATTACACAAAAAATGAAAGCCTCTAAACGCCGTTAACTTAAAATATTATAAACGTGTCATGAAGTTATTTATTAGGTATGCAAGATTATATAGACGTAAAATAGAACTATGAAATTAATAGATCTGAATTATATATCTCAATAATAATTTATTTTAATAGGACATTTGGCTTCCTATAAAGTTATACTTATCAATGAGGACAGTAAATTAATAAGTCCACTATATTATTATTTAGATTTATTGGATAGAAACCAGTCACAGAACTCATTAAAATATTATTTATACATGTTATATCATCTAATTTGAAAAGCATAAAATGTCAAAACGGTGCATTAACTTGATGGGCTGGGCACTACCAATGTCTGTCTGATGTCTACTTCAAACAAAGATGCAAATTTCAATTACTTTGCACAGAATAAGTATTAAATGAACACATTTTATTTTCCAACAATAGCTTCGTCATTACTTTCCATATTTTTAAAAATAATAGATATTTTTTTATATAGAATACCGTATCGTAATATTATATAGTTTTGCAAACATACATACTGTGCAATAGCAATTAGAATAGATAGCAACAATGTCTTACGTAACCTAAGTAAAAGAAACAATGTTGAGTGTGCGCTATAGAAGCTTTGCAGCGTAGTAACGCACACAAGTAGAATTAACGTCTCGTAATTTGTCTTTGTCGAGAAACGAATGTCGGACAAAGCAAGCGCAGCTCCAATAGACACAGGACGTTGACCTGTTGAAGGCAGACATGGCGGCAATACACCAAGGGGCATGGACTACTATTAAAAAGCCACCATGCATAGTACGGTACAACCTGCGGGTATTTGAACTAACACGTTTTCTACAAAAGATTATATAAATAGGTAGGGTACATAAACTGTAATTCTTAAAAATAAAAAAAATATTGTCTTTTTAACAATTAGTTTTTTATAATTTATCATTTCGGAAACAAATATTTGGATAATGATAACAAAACGAAAATGTTCAAATATATCAAATTAGCTAATTTTATTGTCTAATTAGTAAATTAAACAAGAAATGTGAATGAAATTCTTAATGGTCAATCCGTTTTGTTGCTTGAACTAAAGATTGTTCTTTTACTGGTGGTCTTATAAAGATTTCCTGTAGTTTAAAATAGCTTATGAGGCCAGTGGTATTGGCATCTTTGCTTCTATTTATATCTAACGTTACTTCTTCAATATTAATTTTACTACTAAGAATATTTAAGTACTTTTCATAATGATTTACTTATTTAAGAATTTTAAAACACCTACAGTTTCGTTACAATTATTTTACTGGATTAACTCAGAAATATATGATAACAAAACCGTGCTAGCGTGGTACACATGCTTACTATCCATTACAAAAACAATAAAGCGTCATTACTATATGTTTCTTTTGTCTCGCTCATTGAAAAGTGTGTGCCCTCCAGGAAACAATGTGATTTTAATTGTAGGTACCCCATTGGCAGGCATGCAAGTCCTTATTACTCTTTATTACAATGATATAAAGAATATTTTAATAAAGCATTTCGGAATAACTGTTCCTGCGGATGCAGAACCTAGTTATTTACGGTTCGTCACAGTACGCCGCGTGCCTGCCGCTAACAGCCTAACCGCTTCTGCATTTTAACCGCACTCCAATCTCTGTTTTGTTTGTTTTTGTAATCAACCTTCGGCCATTATTCAGATACTAAAGTAGAAAGAAATTGTACATAGTGACTCAGTATTTCCATTGCTCTCTTTGGTTATAATATATGG
The DNA here is from genome assembly GCA_032432895.1 of Dryadula phaetusa. Taxonomy (NCBI): domain Eukaryota; kingdom Metazoa; phylum Arthropoda; class Insecta; order Lepidoptera; family Nymphalidae; genus Dryadula; species Dryadula phaetusa. Next base: position 4,277,274 of record JAOYRS010000016.1, on the reverse strand, counting down.
GTAAATTGTTAAAACTTAAATATTAAAAATATTACTCTAACTTAAACTAAAATGATCTGGCATAAATTTACAAGTACACATTGGTGTTTATGAATCATAGTCCGGTCGCGTCTATAGTATATTTACTAATGATGGATTGGCACGGTAGTTATAGAGAAATCAAAGTAACTTATAAAACAATGCATATATGCATGCACCTCATTACTCTTCGATAAACATTAATTTTATGGTGATTCAAGTTTTTAACAGTAAATGTAGATAATAATTTCCAAATTTGAAAGATTTTTTGATCGAAATTTGAAAGATTTTTTTGATGAAGATCAAATTTGAAAGATAGGAAACACATTAAAATTCTTATAAGTTTAACGTCGTTTAGTTTAGTTAGCTAAAACGCAATGTTACTTTAAAAAGTTACGTAATTAATTAAGAGTTATATTATTTTCTATAAATCATTGTAAGTAAGTACAACAGTTAAAAAACAAGTAGTAGTTGTAGTATTTCATATATCATTAAAGCTATGAGTATCATCAGAGGACCAAACAATCTCGCCGAGGTTGGAACGAATTAGCGGACGTACCAACAGGTACTTCCCATGTTGGTTGCGGAGCACGGACGAATCCATTAACCCAAATATAGACCGCGCCCGAGCCTTGCTTGGCTACAGCCATAAACAATTCTGTCGTGTTCTGACGCAGTCACACTATGTGTAAGAAATTTGAAACGTTCAACATGAACTTACGCTAGTGACCGACCTTCTTACCTTACAAATTAGATTTAATATAAAAGTTATTAAAAAAAACTATTTATAATTATTTAATTTTAAATTACAAATATGTTCTATCACTATAACTGTGTCCTACTTATACTAATATTCACAACACGTAACGGTCTGGAACGTGAGGTTTAACAGAAATAAAGAGGGAAGTAGTATATCCGGTTAACATTGCTATGGCCACTTCCAAAAAGAAATTATGCATGTAAAATTACATAAAGATTTTGGATTTACAAAATTACTATTTGACCCATTATACGAGTATTCAGTTAACAAAAACTGATGACATATTATCCAATTAAAACCACTGTATTTTATGTAGGTATATGCTTATTGTAAACACTGATCAGCTCTCATCAAATATGTCTCTATTTGCAATTTATTTTGGTAGATGATTTTCTCGTATAAACCCGGCGTTTTTATTTTTAAATTCGCGTAGGTACGTTGCTCACGATGTTGGAATTGCATGAAACGAGGCCAATGATTCTCACTTCGTTCATGGCGCCTGAACTAATCGCCTAAAATAATAATAAAAATAAATGTAATTTTCAAACCATGTTTTTGTACTAGTCACATTTTTAAGTGGGAAATGTACTGGGTTACTTTTCCTTGTTTCCTTCTCTTTTGCAAATATTACGAACAACAGCAGAGATATTAAAGTAATATATCTTACAGGTGACATAAATTAATTTGATCGTCATTCATTCAAATAGATTAGTCGTCATTCATTATTGTTATGGCTGCAGCATCTCACATCTACGGGTGAGCTAAAAGTCAATGAGACCGCGCGTGGGTGTCGGCACTGAACTCTAGTCGGCAGGATGAATTTCATTAGTTGCCAGCCACATGCTTCAAACACTTGTTTAAGAATGTGAAAATATTACTTTGTACAATCGTCATTTTCAAAATCAATTTGTAAGTCAATTTGCCCAATAGAGTGTATAAATTTTTAGGTATGTAAAGAAACAATAAATTTACATTTTTAGCGTTGTCTTATATTGATACGTAATATTATTACGTCCCAAACAGCAATTATTCTAACGCATGTTATTTCCCCACGTCGTTGCTATACATTAATTGCTTTTATGTGTATGCAACGCTCAATTATCCATGCAGAACAAATCATCTTGGCTTCTAAGAAAATTGTCGCTCTCAAATGAAGCATAAATGTGTAAGACTTTCGTGTGAATAAGCCACGTCTGAGAATATTGTTATTCGCCGAGTATAACCACTGAGAAACTATTTATCTAAATTGTTATTACATAATAAATGTAAAATATCATGGATACTTGCAGCGTTTAAAAATATAAGGTTTTTATAATTAGTCAAAATTTTTGCAGGTTTATTTGACATTGTACGTAATAGTGGTAATAGTATGACATAAGCGGGATGACGTCACCGGGCGTTGTCGGTTCTCCGCAATGTGGCGAAGGCCAGTGATGTGTGAGCGTCTGACCGGTTTTGTAGCAACACATGCACTCCGTTCATCTTTAAACTTTATAATAACGTAAACTCCATGAACAAAAACCATTTATTCTTGTCAGTCAGTCAATCAACAATTTTAAATAATAAATTAAATATGTTCCGTACTATGACACATTATTCTCACATTAAATTATAAATATGTCTTATATTTAAATAGAAAGAGATAAAATTATGAACAAACCTACATAATCTGCTATCACTCAACATTGTTATTCTTGTAATTATTAGTATAAAAGTCGTCAATGTGATGTAATTTTCATTAAGAAGCATTTAAAAGTGAATATATTGAAATCAAGTTTAATATGGCGAGTGCAGCGACCACGCCCTGTAAGTTCTTCGCGTTCTAGTGTAATGCTGATGACGCTATCGTCTATTTAGGTCAATATAACAAGTTTATTAAGATTACAAAGAATACTTTGTTTCGCTTTATTAAATTAACATTCTTGTTAAAGTTTCTAAAATATTTGAAGAATGTTCCAAAAGTCAATTTTCAAGGGTTTCCAATAAGGATATATTTTATTTAAACCCGTAGGCAACAGTATCAATTAGTAACTGTTCGGTATATAAGAATATGTAGTAGTATCCACACATACACAACTGACAACGCGGTCGCGGTTATCATTGATATATCTGATTACAAAATATGAAACAGATATTTATAATCTATATTTGTTTTACAACACTCTCAATTAAAACAATATTTATAGTAACTTTTTTAGTTTTTTTAAAAAATATACAATACATCAATTCACTTTGTATTTCAGTGTTTAAAAATTGATCACTTATTTTTTTATAATAGCTAAGCAATGAATTTAATTCATTTTATTACTGGCATAATATTGAAAGCACGATAAAAAAAGTTAAAAAATATTATTTTACCTTCCATATTCAAAAAGCAGTATAAAGTTGTAGTTTCAGCATCCTCTTAGGATAACGGTGCTTGTGCGTATATTTTATAAAAAATATTATTATGTTGGAAAAGGCTTTTTGTAGAATATTAATTTTAAATCTGTACGTTATTTTATATTTGATGAAAATTACAAGGTTTTAAATACTTATGTAGAGATTATAAGTCAATTAAGTATATAAAATGTTAGAAAACATTTTTGAAAAAACGTAAACGAAAAAACGTGAAAAAACGTAAACGTAAACGTATAAAAATTTGAACCCGCGCCTCTTGGATACCGTCCAAGCGCTCTGACCGCTAAGCCATGCGTTCTACTACCAGCTGCGTCGAAATTCTTCTACGTTTTGTTACAACTTATTAAAATAAAATCGCAATCTCTCTTGTTAAACGATTATTTCTTAATAATCTTTAAGTAGTAGAAATTTGTAAAAATCCCTCTACAGAGATGCTAAACAACATAAATAAGTTATAACAAAACGTATAAGAATTTCGACGCAGCTGGTAGTAGAACGCATGGCTTAGCGGTCAGAGCGCTTGGACGGTATGCAAGAGGCGCGTGTTCGAATCCCGCTGCGTTCAAATTTTTATACGTTTTTTCAAAAATGTTTTCTAATCCTAAGGGTGGAATAACACTTTAAAAATAGTAAATATATAAAATGTTTTTGAACGTACACAGATTTGTATATACAAGTTAAATATTAAAATATTGGAATAAAATCTAAATTGAATACAATCGATTCTAATATACTATATCTACTTTATCATAAACTAAAAGGGGCTAAGCTTTCTAACAGACTTGCACACTAATCACCGGACATGATACAGTTGTAAGGGTTCTTAATAAGTAAGAAGCCTGTAAAGTTGGAATACCACTGAAATTTTACGAAAACCAATCGATCAAACGTAACTTAGTTCACTTACCGTTTGTTTTATTATTACAGTAGGAGTTATTCATTAAGAAAATTGACTGATAAATGAATTCCTGGATGATTTTTCATCCAGGAATTCATTTATCAGTCAATTATCTTTATAATATATTTTATTACGAAAATAAAAATATATATTTTCCTTTACGGAGTTTTTATATACTGAATTAGATATTTTTATACTGATCTAAAATAAAACTAGTAAGTCTTCACTAATTGATATGGCCTTAATCAATGTAATATAAACTACAAACGTTATCTGCATAGCGAATGCTCAACCTCGTACGAATATATTAATAACAATTAAGCGTGTATGTAATGCAGCGCTCGTGAAAATAGGGCAATTTTGATGTGATGACTGATATTCAACATGCTTTCAACTTTTGTATATAGGTAAAGCACAAGTAAACGAATTCTTAGAAAGTTAAAATGAACTGTTTGTTTTAAATTAAGCACAAGGTCTGAGTGTGTGCTGTTCAAGTGTGACCTCTCTGCCATATTAAGATGTGAACCATTTTTAACGATACATTTTCTACTCCGTACAATTAGAGATAAAATGGTATGGAAATTTAATACTGCTTGAAAAGTTAATTTATTGCATAAAACATATTAAAAAACGTACCTAGCTATTATATTTTTTAAAGATTTTAGTCATTATTATATTATAATATAATCATTATTAAGAGACGTTTACGATAAAACTTCAAGTTGGAATGTTAATAATTAAGTTTTTATATTATTTACTAAATAAAAAATGTTTAAAGTATGGCAAAATCATGATGAATTAAATAAAAAAGCATAAATTTTATATAACTTTTTTAATCTGAAACAAAATACGTATAGTAACGACCGCGTACTACGAAAAATACGAATCGGCATTCTCTATAAGCATCGAATTGTTGATAGATTAGAAACAGGACCTCAGCAACAAAACGTCTTGTTTCCTCATACGTTGCATCATAGTTCATTCATAAGATGATATCATAGTTACTAGCATGGGAGGATGACCGTAAGTCGTCTTGATTGTCGCAAATTGCTGTCCAACAAGCGACAAATTATCCTGACATTTAGAGTACTTGATTTAAAATACTTAAGATATTAAAGATGTTAGTTCTATTATTAAACTAAAGTAAAATCTTTATTTACAAAAAAGAAAAGTCAAAACATGTTAAAATTATTTATAGATTAGACCTTTTACAACCTATGAAAATAACATCTGCTCTAATGGATAATAAATTTTACTACAAAATCACTACAATTTGGCACACATTATATCTCATAGCTGTACAGGACATTATGTTATAGGCGAATGTTCAGAAAGCGGTTACGTGTACAGCCGAGTGCAAGACTGGATTTGAGGTCGACGACCTGAGTAGAGTAGAAATAAGGACTCCCAGTGGAATATCAAATGCGATTTTAACTCATTTAAAATTTTGATACTTTCTTTTGGATAAAAGAAAAACATACAATAACGGGAGATTCATTTTAAATGGAAATGCTAAATTTTCAATTGCAACGGAATAGTTGTCGTTTCGAATATTATTTTATTTCATTGTTTTTGATATAAAATCAAAGAAAAGGCAAGAACAACATTCAGAAAAAATATTATATCTAATAGACTAGATATTGAATCACGAAATGCTCGTACAATAATGTTCAGTAACAGTACGTCCAAGTAAAACGAGTTTCGTACGATTGGTACTCTACAAAGGTACCAGTGTTATAAGAATGCTTTAGAAAGTACGCACGGCCCTTTTGTTAGCACTATATTAACAATTTGATTGTTAGTTACACAAATATAAAAGAACTGCGTTTTATACTTTCTAGAATAGTTTGAGTTAAGAAATATTTTAACTACCATTGATAAAATCTAAAGCCGTCTATCCCTAACATAATCTATAGCCAAGGCTTTATATCTATAGGCAAGAAGTAATTTTAGTTAATTAAGAATAAATAATTTAGTTGCCCTAATTTTTGCATAAATTATCAAATATAAATGCTATATAAATAAAACATTGATAACAAAATAATGCATGTCTAACGTAATGTACTAACCAAGCCTAGAAGAGAGGGAACGTTGAAAGATGTATCTATTTACATGTTATGCTGCAAAATGTAACAAATTTGAAATTAAAAAGTAAATTTATTTTACCCAGCATCCTATATAAATTCTCCGGTCACGAATCAATTACTTTGGTTACATCAGTTGTCACAATTATACAGGCATCGTAATATGAAGACTGTCGGATATTACTCAGTCTCGACTTCACAGACCAATTGTTGGATATGTCATTAAAGCACAGAGGAGATTATTCACAATTGGTTAGTTTAGTAAACCAACATTCACACGTTGGTTAACCAAACTAACGTAACGAAATACTGGCGGTATCGCTGACCTATGAACCTGCTTACATACGAGTAGAGTTACTCAAGACCTAACATTCATTACAATTGATGTAAATAACACCGGCAGTTTAATTTTTACGTAAAAAAAGATATAAGTACCTAAAAAAGTCATATTTACACAAAATAAACTTCATAATGAATGTACATGTATTCAGAAATGTTAAAGAAATAAAGCACTTGTAAGAAAGATCCTCTATTTTTTTGTTTTTGTTGGAATCTTGTAATATATGATGCCCTAGATGCCAAAAATCATAAAATTCATAAAACAAAAAAATATATTGTATGAATCCTCTTCCTTTTCCTTGAGCAAAAAAACAAATAACGTTTCGTACACATACATATTTAAAGTTAAATGGATAGTTTACTTTGCTGAAGTTTTCACGGAGTGCCAAACGCTACGGTCCTTTTTTTTACTTTTATAAGGTCGCATTAGATCTTAATCAGGAATCGCTATAAATAAACTGGCAGATCAACATAAAAAGATCCATTGCCATATTAAAAATATGGCATTAAGTAATATGTTAACTAATTTACTTGTAAACCTTAGTTGACATAAAAGCTTATTTTATTGTCACGATTAAAATACATAGATTGAACAATAATGAACTACGTAATTTCCACTTTATTTACAAAGTATAAAATTTTATAATGATTAAGTGAGTGAAATAATTCCTTTTTTAACAGAAAATAGTTTTAATATATAGTCTATTAATGGATTTGAATACAAATGTTGTTATTAGATTAATTGTCTTAAGCAATATTATAAGTTACATATTACATCCATTTATGCTTGTAACACAGATTGCAAATATACGGAGTAAGTGAACGAAATAGATAACTAAAGTATATAATGAAATATTAAAAGTTTGCCTTCTCGTTGTTAGAAGATCTATATATCAAATATATTAGTGATTAAATAATAAATACTGATAATATGAAACGTGACAAAACTATTTCATTGTTATATCAGAGTACAAAGTTATGTAACTAAAATCATCATTATATTAATACACATAAAAAAAACTTTACTCCCCTTGGTACAAAAATTTATTTAAATTCAGAAATTTAAATAACAAAATTATTAAAATAACATTTAAGTATTTATTTAATATAATTAGAGTTAAATTTAAGAATATAAGAGCCAGTGTCGAAATACAAGTACAGAGGCTTCTTATTTTGTATAGCAAGTGAAACCGGATCAGCAACTATTTCAAAATTGCATGGTCGTTACTGGAGGCATATATGTACGTCAGCCCATGTATAGAGGACAGTTAGTGAAACATATTAAAGTTCCGTATAAAAAAGTGGTATCATGTTCTGATTTACACTAATTGATACTGGGCACATTTGTATTTGTTTATGTAAATGAATAACACTGTACTAAAAGAAGAGAAAAAATAACTTTTTTCCAATTGTTTTAATCGTGTTTCCAACTAAATTACGTAAAATATATTTAAGCTTACAGAAAATGGTTTTATTCAGTTTTTTCTAAGTTTTCTTTTTTTTTATTTTCTATTCTGGAAAAGTAGAAAACCTTAGAAACTTTATTTAAATTGACTAAAGTAAGGAATGCAAGCATCGTCGATTATAATTCGAATATTTTTGCAAATAATATACAGCTACCGTTTTAGATCCAAATGCTAACCGCACTACGACCACATCAAATATATTCTTGATGCAGATAACAGATTTTGAAACAAGTTTTTATTTTAAAACCTTCATCGTTTCAAGTCTCTTTTTGAATATGTTTGACATTTTGGGAACATAAAAAGATATAAGGCTTACGTCACAGAGTAACATTGAATACGACAGAAATAAATGCATTGTATGACATCATCGAGGATAACACGGTCTGCTTCTTTTTCTTTATTATCAATTTTTAATAGCCCTTAAAATGCGTCATTACTTTTGTCGCTGATGCTTAAGTAGATAATTATGCTTTTTACTTTTTTCAACGACAGTAAAAAATGATTTGAAGCCTAAAATGACTAAATTCACTTTAAGGTAACAACGTTTAAAAAATATGCACATATAAAAATATGCTAGTTCTTGATATACCAGGTACCTATTTCGTATTGTCAATATATAGTGAGAGCACCACATCGTGCAGTCAATTATAAGCGGAGATGAATCTGCAATCTACTTATACTTCAATATCCACATCTGTTTCAAGTTGTTTTATTGGACTTATTTATTTTCTATCAATATATGATAATTCTAGTAATTTTTATTGTCGGTAACAAGTAAATAATGTCCATAAACAAAATGCACGAACCGCACAGTACTTAAAGTATAGAATTTGGTTAAAATATTTATTATGTAACTTTTAAGCAGAACAAATTAACAATATTGTATAACAAAGCTATACACTTTATAAACGTTGTCTAAGAATATAAATACAAAGACTAGAATAAGCGAAATAAAACGGACGCACAAATAGGTCATTCATTAACGTCCACACCTTTATGATATTATGTTTCGATACATAATAAATTTGAATAATTGTTATAGATATGTTAAATAAATTAATATGGTTCCATGTAAATTTGGGAAGCCTGTAAAAATATCCTACTTAAATAATTTAAGTAGTTCTAGTTACAAATGTCCTTTGCTTTGGTCTGTAACATGAACACGTCTGTACTAAAACCACAAAAACAGTCTCAATAAAAAATATTTTGATTAGAAAGATCATTGTAGTTGACCTCGTAATTAAGTGCGAGGACTAGATGAGAAATATCTTGTCGAATATTTTCTACATTGTGAAAAGGAATAGTTTCTGCATCGCTCCTCTGCCTAGATAGATCCAGGTCCGCGCCTGCTCTCTATACCTATTTTACCAGTTTCTAGGTCATCGGGGGGCGTGGAAAAAGAGACGGCAAATAAATTAAATTGACAAGTGTATGCGGAAACTTCAATGTAGTTTAATAGGATGAGTCTCTATTACACTCTAATAGGATCGCGGGGCGGAACTAAAAGTAAACATTAATTTTATAAACAGAAAAAGTGCAAAATTTACTAAATATAAAAGAAATATACTTACGAAAAGATATTTGGCATAAGTATGATAACAATTGACTACGTAATCTCTACAAGTAAAAAAAATATCTCACACCTACAGACTTCCTAATTAACGCCAAACTTATGACATCACCCGTCAAACTATTGATCTTTTCGGCTAGAGCTTAGTTATACCCTTATCAACGTTTAAATTGTCAATATAAATAAGAACATACCAATAATGATCGACGCTTATCTCATATCCGCACATCCAATAACAAGTACACAGCACAGATTTTCAATTCGAAAGGTATATACACAGGCACGGGGCGCGAGCGACGCACGAGCGCGTCGCAACACAGTTCGCTCGGAGTGACTCGGGCCCGCAATATCGATCGGGAACTCCTGGCGCCGGCGGTCCGCATATCCCTAGTACACGCACGCCCCTCCCACATTTGTTGCCAGCTTACCACCCCACAATACACCCTCGGACCCGGCGAATTAATGTCGTGACTTTAAACCATTTCAGAAAAATATATTTTTTATAATTGTACGAAGGTATTAAAATTACCCATATTTATCATAATATGATTTTAATAGCTTTAAACAGGTTATAGGTTTACAAGTTTTGTTGAAGTAATAGTAATAGTAGTATAATTAATAGAAAATAATTTCAATTAAGTAAGAAATAATATTTTGAGAATATTATGTACAAACATATATCAACATAAATAAATATATCTACCGCTTTCTCCACTGACCTTGTGTATTGTCTCTGAAAACCCTATTCTCATGCGTTCCAACTTGGGAATTGTGTTACGTCCAGGCTGAGGTAAATGGGTGGCTATGCCATTGAACTTTGGAATGTCTGGGGATTGAAACGTTGGTATAGATTTTGCATGACACTATTCCAAAATACACTTTATACATATCAAATCAAAGTTTTTTTAAAATAACGAGAAAGCAATTCTCCCTTCCCCTTTTCTTTACTTACTTGCAGTAGTGTAAAAAAATTTTAAGGAAAGACAGGGTGACTTTATTATGTAAAAAGAGTTAATTCATTTCAATGAAACAAAACATTAATGAATTTCAATCAATTTTCTTTTGGTAATATAACATGAATTTACCAAAATAATAAGTGTAGTGTAAATATGTAAAGTAATTTATATGATATTGAAAAACACAGTTATTTTTGGTTTCTTAGCACTAAGATGCTAACTATTAATGTAATGTTATGATATATATCTTGAATGCATATTTTTTTTGACTTAATGTGACAATTTGTATAAGTTCATGATATTACAAGTCACCTAAGTTATTTCATCTAAGAAACTTACAAAACTTTATATAAAATTGTTGGTATTTGTTAGCATAAAATATAGCTGGGGTTTCATCAGTTATTTGAGGATGGTAAAGGTTGAAAGTTTTATTGCAGAAAAACTATATATTTGTATGTTGAAAGGAACAATTAGTTTGCTTTCATTTGCCCATCCCCTTTGATAATGAACGAGAAGAAAACTAAGGTTAATTATACTTGTCAAGTGTTGTCATTAAAGGGGCGCGTAAAGAACATGTACATTTAATCAGATTTACAAGTTGATGCACTTTTTGAACGCACATTTTTTATATAATTACTTGTCATGCAAGAACTTTGTACTCATTTTTATAAAAAATATTCAGATTAAGGAGCATGAAATTTAGCACAGTTTTTTATTGTTTTATATAGAGGAGAATACAGTGCTAAAAAATTTAAAAAATAATACATAACATATAATTGTATTACACTTTAAAATTTTAACACTTCACTATTTATTTTTCATTAAATTTGATAAAATTTTATTTAAAAAACTACAATTGATATAGATATATTTGTCATACAGATCATAAATTAATTATGTATGCACAGTACCTCTATGTAGTCTGCATAATGCATGATAGTCCTTGAAATGCTCAGAGTCTCATCTACCATCTGGTATAACACTGATGACTAACATCTGATTTGAGCATGTTCAATGGAATTGAATTGTAATTGAATTAATTTGTTTATTTATGTATCTCGCTTTAATATCCATTTGTTAATGTTTTCAGATTTGTCATTAGATAATGTAAAATATTTTTTACTACAGACATTAACATTGACAATAAATATGATAAATTTAATTAAGTTATATTATTATTTTTTTTATATTTCTATGAGATTTTTAACATTAGTATGTAAGTTTACGCGACACTATTATTGAGGAATTATTTTATTTAATTAATTCCCTTAGGTGTCCCTAAACTGCCTCTTCATTTCCATTCAGTTTTACTTTCTATCAGACATAATTTAGGTTGCAAAGTCTATTTTTGACAAATTATCTAAAATGTACTTAAGAAAATGGAATTATTTTTTATTAAAAATTATAAAAATAGTGGTACTTAATATTCACAAAAATAAGACTGAAAAAATTATGATTAAATAATAATAATAGCAATAAGGTTATTTAAAAATTAAATTATTTATATATGGAAACATTTTGTGAATTATAATCCATAAATATATTTATAATCACATACATATATGTACCACTACCTTGCAGGTTTTGTACAAATTGCAAAATTAGGGTACCATATAAATCTATCTACATTTGAGTTATAAAAATAATGATAAGTCACCAGATATATATATATCTATCTGCCGTAACCCGTAAAATCTCAAGCATAATATACAAACTTAACTTTAATTACAAATAAATCTTGTAATAGCATCATCATAAAAAATGACCTTGTCTATTATATTGCAACAATGCAATAATGTAATTGTTTAAACACATAGCAACTTGATAGTCACAAGCCATTGGTTGCAATGGCTGATAAACTGTAATGATTATCCACTTGCTTTAACACTTACTGACCGCTTACTATATTACTACTATTAAACCAACATTATATAAATTGATTATGTGGAAAATGATTCAATCCTTAATGTGACTAAACTCTTAATGATTATTCAGAGGTGTAAAATATAAATAAATTTCCAGACATAACAAACAATACAATAAAATTTGAACATTTTATATCTTTGTAATCTTTTATTCTATATTGAAATACATTATAAGGTTGTATAATATTAAAATACATTTATATAATATTAAAATAGACATTAAAAATAATGTAATATAAAAATTCTAATATGATATTTGTAATGGAAACATTTATTTATCACAATTATGTCATCAAGGTGTGGCGGTTTTTATTACAATCTATCTTAAACAGGTAATATAGCAATTAAAAATGAAATAATTGACTAAATACTATGTATAAATACGACAATTATTTTAATTTCCATATTAATAAACAATTGTGTAATTAGAATATTAAGTACTGAGAATATACTAAGAAAACTTACATAAATTCTTAGGAGCTGAATAAAAATTTAATATTTTAGTTGAAATTTGCTACTAAGGTCAATTGAAATTTTTATCCCTTTGACCTTATGAATTTGAAACTGAATCTAAAAGGCTTGAACAACGGTAATTGGAAAATTATAATATATAAGTAACAGTTGAAAAATATAGCTTACCTTTAATCAGATATAATAAGTTTATTACTTATCGCTATAGATGACACACATAAACGTCGACACTCACAAAATACCACTCAGTTTCCAGGGCTACTATGAAATGAGTACCCAGATCAAGCGAAGCACAATTAATTGTTTTTCAACCGGCTTTTTGTATTAAAACCACTATTCAATCACTTCATTAGAACGAAACTTAAAAATAATCGCTATTCATATATGAATCGTCTAAATATCATCAGCGACTACGAGTACGAACACGGCGTCCCAGGCAAGGCAAAAGATCGCCGCGAAAGCATCACCTTACCACCCATGGCATAGACTAAATGTAAGACAGAAAGAAGTGACATTCAAAGAATATTTTTAAATAACAGTGACTTATCTACATTTTTCTTATTTTTATTTCATATTGCTATTCAAAATTAATAATGTAAATTGATTTAAAGATAAAAACATATTTTCTTTTAAGAAATAGATTTAATAATTTTTGTTATATTTACTACTGATAACATTATATAAAATACAAAAAAAAAGTTTACTTAGATTATTACTAGTCACCTGGCTACTCTGTTTTGTAATTAATCTTTGCATTGAATGATGTCATACACCGGCATAGATCGAAAGGAGGAGGCCGACAGATGAATCAATTTATTGTCTTTGAAATTATCGGATACGTTGATAAAATAATTTTAGCTAATGTTATAAATAGCTTCACGAGATTGCTACTTAAAGACCTTTCTAAAAATGCTAGGTATTTAAATAATCTTTGTAGATATTATTTTAGTATTGAATGATAGTTATTAATCATTAGTTTTATTTACATACTGGCAACATTGTAACACTAAATGAGAATAGGCCACAGATTATTATTTGAACTGTATCTTACAAGTAGAGCATATAGCGATTGTGTTTGAAATTGCGTGATACTATAGAATTTTTCAAGTATTACTTTATAATTAGAATAAATTTATTTCTTTACTTTGAATGTTCTTATTTTTTATTACGATTTTAGAATTTCATATCAACAGTCAACAATTGTTTCAACAGTCTTTATATGAAATATTATTTTTGATTAAGGTTGCTATTTCGTAATATAACTTATAAATCTATTGTGCTGATTGTATAAAGCAACTGTGCGTTAAATTTGCTCAAGTCTTTTTTTGGCTTCCATAATATTAGTCCCTATACCCGTATAATGACATAAAATTAGTTTTTAAAAGATATTTCCTAATAACTAATTTTATTTACATACAAGAGTGTCTAAATAAGATCTCAAAGATAAGTTCTCTTGTATCTCTCAGATTTAGCATAATTAAAATGAAAAATCAAGAAATTTTATATCATCATTCCTTTTCTTAGCCCTCAAAAAGGTAACTGACTGTAAGTTAGCCATGAGTCGCAACTTGTTAAATTTACTTTGTCATGTCAGTAATTTTGGAAATTAATTCAGAATGGAGTAATAAAACAAATATAATTGTCTTGCTTAAATTTTATTATGTGTAAAAATTATAAATATTTTTAACTACTTAAATTATCACATAAATGTCTGAAGATGATTTCAGCACATAAAACTAAAATCGAGGAAGTGCTTCTGGTTTAATATAAATTTACCTAAAATTGTATTAATTTTTCCCAATACCCAAAGAACATTTAATAAATGGTGTTTAAAATCATTTATTCATGTTATTCCTTTATTCATTCAAAAGCACCTCCTCAAGTTATTTACATTATAATATAAAGCTTCTTTATAAATAGTTTGTAAAAATAGAACTAACTACACAATGTGATAAATATATAGTTCTATTATATTTAAATAGTTGGACAGTTATTGTCATTTTTAATTTATAAAACATTTTATTATTTTACTTTTTTAATAATAAAAATATTTTTCTATCCAGCACCTATTGATATGTGATGCACATTCATATAATTAAATAAAACATATGTCTTATATAATATCTCATATCTAGAATAGACATTTTGTGAATTAATAGTTAACTAAAATATTGATATCTTTATTTCTGTTTTTATAGAGGTTAAAAAACTGATTACTAAAGTATTAAGGAAACTAATATTGTTATAAGTTAATGAAGCACAATAATAAATGGCAGTCATGGCAGTCATCGACGGAATTTTTCAGTACAAAAGAAGATAAATAAACTTTAATGTAAAGAAACTTTTATGTCATCTATTATTTCAATATCTATCCCTTTTTGTTTTGGGTTCAAAATTATGCCAGGTACATGTAAGAATAAATTACTGTATTTATTTTTAGGATTTCTGTCAAGATAACCAATATAAGCACGAGTCCTTAGTTTCATATAAGTCAGGTGACTTCCGCCCTCAGACCATAATAATCCGAATAATCAAGATCCCACATTTCCCTAAATCTCAACCTCTAGAATAAATAAATAGACAATATATGTATAAATAATGATTTAAATCGAAAGTCTGTTGAAAAAACCTCTCTTCTCTCACTAAAAAGCTCTTGTATATGGCCAGTTATTACTAGACGACGAGTGGTGATCTAAATACGGACTGTCAGTCAGTAACAGCTTACTTCCGCTAAGTCCAGAACTACTGCTACCACTTGAAGAGAACATGCTCTTACTTCCGGTGTAGAAAGAGAGGGATGTATGAACTTGTTCTCGTGTTATTCGCCGTCTCGCTCGCACTAATGACGCAAACGCGACAGCTATAGCGCATAGGAATATGATACCTAAAATACAAAACGCAAGAGCCATTTTGCCTGGAGACAGGCATATCGTTTTGTCTCCTGGAGAGAAGCCTCGTATAAATTCTTCTTCTCCCTCTACTCTTCGTGAGCCTGGAAATTAACGAAAAACCTTTATTTATAATAATAGCGAAATAATTTATTTTATAGTAGACCTATTATCGCTTACCAGATTCATCAGCTATTAAATTTTATATAAAGTGTACCTATATCAAATAGGTGCTAAGCTTCTTTATTATTGTATTTTTTCTAAATACTTTATTTTTGCTTACATTCTTCATCCTAATACTTATCATATTTGTAAAAAGAGATACTAAGTTTTACCTTCACGCCTTAACATAATAATGATATAACATAGACTTATACATAGAACAGGATGTGAATTTATATGTAAAATAAGTTTATATGTCATTCATATTTAATATTTATATTGATTCAAACTTAATAAACTCTAACCATTATAAGAAAAGTTATAATGTAAAAAAAGGTCGCAAAACAGTACCTCTTATTGAAGCCTCGTCTTCCAGTTCAATATTCGGCGCCAGGACTTCAATACTATTGTACACTTCCAGCCTATCAATCACTAGCCCTTTAGCTTCCTTGTCTAGTCTCGCTTTCCTCACCAACCCATCTTTAGTTTGCTGAGGTCTTTGCAAGGATTTACAATCTACTTTTGGACAGAGACCTTTACAAAGCTCTACCCCACAGGATAAGTGAAGCTTAGCCCTATCAGGAAACTTAAAAGCTGCAAATGTCGTAACAGCGTGTTGATATGTCATCATATTCTTGAAAATGTAATCGGGATCCATTTTGTCTATGTGTTCTGAGTTTTCGTGGAGGTTAGTTTGTAGGTAATCGATTTCGTGTTGTTTATGTTTATGTACTATGGGTGAGTTAAATATGGTCTCGTCTATTGGACAACCGGCCTCGTCCAGTAACTTTTGGGACGCTTCTCCCAAACCATCGTGAGCTATACAGTTGGTTACGCGAAGTCCGACCCCAACTGAAAAATAATAAATATTTTCGTTTATATTAATAAGTACATAATTATAAAGGTAAGTGAAATGTTTAAGCCGAATTGAATTGAAAATTTTCTTTATTGATTAAATTAAGTGGTAAGAAATGAAATACGATGAGTATATCAATTGGAATCAACGTTTAACGATATCGTGTAGCAGTAGAGTCATATATTTGTATGCTCTGCTTGCAAATTCTTATTTAACTAATAAATATAGTTTAAAACACCGCTCAAAAGTATACATTTAAAATATTTTTCTTACTGTCTATTCTACTCTCATCAGATTCAGACATGTTTCCTATTTTTTTAGCAAATCGAACGACAAGAGATGGACCAAAAATAAGTAAAAAGAGAAATTGCAACGTTTTATTACGTTATTTAATACGGTAGATACAAGCTAATAAAAGCGTGTTAAAAATTTAACAACATGCGTCACCTGGTAATGTACATTGAATTAGCAATCTCGTCGGTTGTCCCACTTCCACGGTAGCGGGTTCAGTGCCGGCGACAGTTGGGGACAATTCCATCCACGCTCTTGCAGATTCTAAAAGATATTGTCTTTGTTCTGATTCACCTGCATTGTCAAAACCATGCCGATTACGACCTGTCCTGAAAATATTAAGCATTTTTTTTTAATTTTAAATCGAATGTTGTTTGAACTTTTTTTCTGTCATTGACTATATGCTGTTAACCCTGTTGGTCTTTATACCGATACCAAGAGGGAGAGGGAAGATAGTACTCTGTGCCTGCAAAAAAATAACAAGCACAGACGTGACGAGCCCTGCGGGACTAGAACCCCGGCTTGCTATCGGCGAGTGGGCTGGGAAACTTACTGAAATCAGCCATAGCCTTTATAGAGAGCTTTTAAGTTTTTCTTCAAATACAATTCACAATAATAAAAGAATAAATATTTTAAAAATGATAATCGTCTCATAATTTTAAATGTATAAAAAAATTAAGTTATTTATACCTAATATATATATATATATATATATTAAATATAAATGTAGAGATGAAATCTAAATTATGATTGTGTACAATTCTAGTTAATTATTACCTCATCCTTTTCCCGTCATGTCCGGTTATTTCTCGCAGCTTAGTTTTAATGACGCCCTCTAGCGCGGAACTGTTTATGCGCACTGCACGGGGTTGCAATTTGCACCTGTATGATATTCATATTAGAATACGAAGGTATTGATTTTACTTATATAGCTTAATTTAATTTTTTAAATGTTCAAATATTCCGTTTTTATTTTCAAATAATAAGCTAAATTTGACATAAAATTTATCTTTTTTTTTATTATGTAACAGGCAGAAGGAATCTTATAGTAATAAAATAAACTAACTTTAACCGAAGGAATAGTGTATATTTTGACATTCGAAGAAATGTTACAGAAAACCTTACTTTTTAAATAATTTTTGGTCCACTAAATGATCAAAATATTAAAAAAAAACTACTTTTTGAAAAATTATTTCTTTATTTACCTTTTTATTTTTTTTAAAACTTATTAAATAAAGAACAAAATATATAAATAAAATAATAACTAAAAAGCGTTTAGGAGAGAGGATCTAATATTTCTAAACTAAAAATCTCTTTATGTTTATTTAAGCAGATTGATGTCTTTTTGTAAATGGTAAGCTAATATAAACATTATAAGATAATTTAGTGGAAAAGTCAGTATATTCGAAGATTGATGGGGTTCATAATAGAAAGGTGGAGCTATCGAGGGTTCGACCTTACCGCGCCTTTTATTAAGCAATAGCAAATGTCAAGGTTTGCCAAAACCCAAGTACCTTATAATGCGTTAACATTCTACATTCAATATTATATTTATCATATATACTAAAACTTTGGTATCATTCTTGATGATTGATATAAATGTTATATTAATTTGTGTATAGTTATATGCTAATAAATTTATTTCAAATTTGATAATGTTCTTTGATATTTTCCTACTACCTACATAAAGACTTATCAAAGGGTGTTCATAGGATTAAGTCACAAAGGTTTACAAACCTTTATTTCTTTTTGCTTAGAGGAGATCAAAGAAATTGTAATGGGCCAGAGTATATCTTAAATTAAGACATTTTTGGATTATCAGAGTTCCACGAATTAATGAAATGTAGGTAACTCATAACTTATATTTCCGCTAAGACTCACATTTTTAGCCAATTTTATAAAGTTGTCAACATGTGTTATTAAAATTGTAAGTATAAAAAGAAAATAATTATCGTTTCTCGCCTTCTTTGTTTTTTACAATATATATTTTTTTAATAAATTAAAATATATTTTTTTACATAAACGCATTAGTCAGAAAATAGTGTCAAAACATCATTTATTTAATTTATTCGGAATATTAGTACTTTCGTATACCTGACTATCAATTCCTGGTCTGAAGACTGTTGCAGTTGTCTATCCATCTGCACCATCAATTCCACAGTGTAATATAAGTCGTCGTTGTCGTCTGGTTCGTCTACCGTGGTGTTGAGTGTTGATGTCCTCACGCCGCAAGCGTTTGAGGGCAATTGCAAAAACACCTTTGTTAGCATTTGACCTAAAATAAATTATATATGGGTAAATATATAAACATATTTAATTACTTTCTTAACAACTACGTAGGTCTTATAAAGACCAATACGCCATACATTCAGGGTTTTTTTTTAATTTATCTAAAAGTAATATGTATATTAAAGACCCGAATCTTGTCTAATTTGTATAAATTTTATTAAAAAAGAAAAATTAGAAAAATATAATCTATTACATTAAATGTACTTGTCATTTAATACGTACCTTGGACTCGACATTCCCTAGAAAAATCTTTGCTAAATATTAACCCTTTAAAAGATTTTTCCATCTCAATCTCTATGCTCATAGAGTTTTTATCGCAAGACGTAGTGACATCTTTAACTTGATTGGGTCGTGCGTCGACACTAGCAGTCACCGCAATAAGCAGAATAGTCCTCCACATTTCGGCTCACCCTGAAAATAATCATTAATATGTCTATTACAATAAGATATAAAATATGTTATAATTGTATTTGGCCTTATTGTATACGTGTAGCAGTATGATTACCAAAATTTTTTAATGTTTTTATAAATAATAATAAAAGTACAATGAAAGGCAAAAACGTAAGAATGGACCTAAAGACTTTATAGGAGTCGTGTAATATCAATGTATTTGAATCGTTTTAGCTATTCTTATTCTGTAACGATTAAAAAATCGATATCGATCGATCGGTATTCGATAATACTTGCGGTCAGATTAGCGGTCAAAGCAACGGAAATGAAAGCAATTTAAAACAATTTTCCAGAGCAGATTAAAGAATTGATTGTCACAATCTAGAAACCCGTAAAAATAGCTGTAATTCCAACATGTGATTTTGTATATTTTTTCATAATTGATATTTTTTGTGTATAATTTTTGTGTGTTTTCGTAAGTTAGCAGAAAAAATCACGTGGTAATCTTTGTTCTTCAAACTCCACCGAAATTAGCAAATTTAATTATATTAGTGACAGAAACCAACGCTTGCGTTTGGTTTAATCTAAAAAAATATCCAACGTCCAGCCGATACACGAAAAGTGCACAACAGTATAATCAACGTTAACAAAAAAATAAAGTGTACGAATGTACACTTTATTTATGCCTGTACGAATCATATATTTATTATTTGTACATCTTAAACGCATCATAATTTTAATTTAATATGAACTGTTCAAATACTTGTTGCAATTATCTGTCATCAACATTGCATGTACCTAACTAAATAAAGATACGTGCCATCCCTTTGCTTCCACCTGTTGATTAGTTGATAAATTCATTATTTTCGCCGTATATAGTTAAGCATGCCTTTTACGGAAATCAAGTTCTTCGTGAGCTCTTCTTTAATATACAGACATCTGTAATCTTATTATCGTTTTCATACGATTGAAGTGATAATTTTATAAGTATTTTATAAGTAGTATTATTAATAATAATTCTATAAGTAGTTATTAATATTAGTTATTAAGAATCAGTAGTGTAGACTGCAGTAAAATAATACTTTAATTTTATTGCATTCTTGTTAAATATAATTAAGCTAAATTCATGATTTATGTAATTTAATTGTGCCACTAACTGCTCTAATCGAACTGGGCTATCAAAGTTGTTGGGTAAGAACGGAAGTTTTGCGAAGTAGCGGTACTTGGGTCTGGGATACCATAACTTTCCATTGTTCTTAAATGTTTGAATAAGTGCAAAAATGTGATAGTATCCTTCGGTGTATATGATAAGTCATACCAGTTTGAAAGTCATATTGCAGAAACTGACATGAATTTTTGTTATTATGATTGCCTATTGTTTCATTTTACTTTTTCTCCTTTTAAAGTTAGAGTTTTAATTGAATACATATTATTCTCGAAATAAACCTAGCATATTTTAAAGGTATTTATTTTTAAACACAAGAATAAACTAAAGAGGTAAACTTCAATGCAACATCTTCTATATTGAAGTTATTTTATTATTGCCAGATATCCAATAAGTAATTTACTTAAAACTCCGGAAACAGATGACATACATTCGGAAAAACATATACTTTTAGAATCATCTCTTCGTCAATGTGGAAGTACACAGTTACAATTGCGTAATTTACCATAATTTAAGTTGTAATTAAACCTGTGAATCTCACGTACGTAGGAACGCTGTGCGTGTGAATGGACCACCAAGAACGTTGATCATGGTATTATTTTTTATAAGAGGCCGTAATTAAGCATTTTGGTAGCTATAAAATAGGGATACAAGTATTTTATATTATTTTTGCGATTTGATGATCTTATAGATATTCTAATAACACCAAGTTTCTAGATAGTTATTAATGTAGATTTTGTTTCATACTTATTATGTATTTTTTTTACCTTCACTCTTTTTTCTCACATAGCAGGATCGACAGGAGTTACTTAGTGTCAAGACTTTCCTCCGAATTCAATACATTGAGTATTGAGTAGCGAAACTCGGCGCAGCGCTTTATCTTACCAGAGCGATAATCACTTCTCTGAGTGTGATTCGAACCTACAATACGATATTTCAATACGACGTTTTTTTAATAACGTTTGAAGAGGTAAGTATATAATTGAATGTAAAGGTAACATTGAATTTAGAACATTGGTTATAAGAAGTTTTGCTTTATAACGGGCACGTTGCACTTTCGTTAAAATCCCGTTGGAGCCCTACTATAGATTAGACGAGTGAAAGCGTGATCATATCGCATGGACACGAAATGTAAGTAGGGTCTACTAATCGATCGCATTCTAAAATTACAAATTGAGATACATTATACAGTTATCTAAATATGAATATCTACTTCATACAAATGAAACAATGTTGAATGAGATTATTAAAAAGCGAAAGTGAGAACGATGCACGATAAATGTTGAGTATAATGTGTTATTAATTTTCATTTTATTCAAGGTTTTTTTAATACTTAAACTAAATATGTAATCTGTATAAATAAATAAAATTTGAGTGTTTTGTAACATTAAAATAACGACTTTCTACTAAAATTTTTTTTTCAATTTACATGTCACATCTTAAGGGGAGGGAGGGGTTCGACAGTGTGACATTACTACCGTGGTCTCTCAAAAGGGACCATCTGTGTCAAGAATGGGGGAGAGGTCAAAAAATCAAAAACAAATTTGTGACGTAATTTATCGTACATCATGTGACGTAATTTTTCGTACATCATGTGACGTAATTTATAAATGGCCCCTTGTTTCGCCTAATTTAATTGCCTAAAAAATTTTCTCTGTTTAATACGTGTTATTCAATAATCAACAAAGCGCGTCGTAAACAAAAGTATTTTTAATGTAAAAAGCAGTGCACATATGTTTTTGATACATACATAATGAAGTTATAAACAAGTTATACACAAAAAGTTTCTATCTATATATCATATATAGGAACTAATAAAAGTTTATAATCAACTTCATACATTGCTGGGGGCATTTAACGTATACAGACTAGCCAAGAGCATGAGAACTATGCACGTAACTCTACCTGCTAACATATCATAAATCCGATGGTAATAACATGTCAGGAGATAATAGCATTTATAATTTCACCTCCGCCACTATTATGTATGAGGCTACAGGCCAAGTTCAATGCCACCTAATTTTGAGCCCACAGTAATTACCAATTTTCTTCAAGTACTATCATTATAATGATTACGTTGTTACGGATTATTACGTATTAGAATGAATAAACTTTTTTTAATTGTCACTCCATCTATATCTACCTGGGAATCTATTGAACTGTAAAGAATTGATAATTCATTTATATTTCCCTATAATTTAATGAGTGAAATGAGTATGAATGGACGTAATAGAGCCTTTAATAAAAAATCACGTTACTTCATTGTGTAAAAATAAAATGTTTGCGTAAAATTGCACTATAATTTATGCCCCACATGTTAAATGTAGCAAATCGAATCGACGGATTTAAATTTTGGCTTAGCATATTATAAAGTAATGTCGAGATTTCATTATACAGATTATCATTAGCGTAATATTTTTGTAATGTTCAATGTCGTTATACCGTCTCCGAAATAACACCTCACCTTCGTAGGTAAATAAATATAAATCTGCTACATTTTTTTATGTAGGTATATATATTTTTATTTGCTTATATCTGTTTAGTATAGACTTACTTTTATTTGCTTATATCTGTTTAGTATAGATAACTATGGAAATGATGTATGATGATCTATACTTGTTTTCTTTAAGGAAAGTGACTTAATTAAACATAATCAAAATATATATTATAAATAGTATGATCGGATAAATTATGAAAACACATTTTTAACTATATAGGTTTTAATTAAATATCTGTTAATTTTATAAAAATTATGTCTAAAAATTTATGGATTTACTTTTAAGAGCAATTATTAATGATGTTGTAGTTGTAGGCATTTACCATTATAAAAAAGCTTCCTGAAATTAACTAAACTACGAACCAATTAACATTTAATTGTTGAAAAATGATTTCCTATTTTCAACGGCATGCGCGCGTATAAACGTGATATGCATATTATAAAATTTAAGGCAGTTCTATTATTATTTCCTTTAGGTTAAATAATTGAGATAACTAAGAGAGAATTATATATTTGTTTTAAAAATGTTTATGCTTTTTACTAAACAAAGAACCATATTTATTCCTTTTGCTTCTTTGATTGATTTATAAATATATTTAGATGTTTATAATATCACCAACAATTTTTGTTATTCATTGTTAAATCTTTAAAGTTATTTCAAGTATAGCTGAGACAAATAATAATTAAGAAAGAATAATAATCAAGTCATATAGCGCATAACAAGATAAAAGAAACTTGATTTCGTTGAAAAGCAACTTCTCACGGTCATTGTGAGCAGATTTCCTCGACAACGTCTCTAACTCGAAATCGATGAGTTTCGCCTTTTTGTCATCTAATAATAAATACTTAACATTGTAGTATGTTTAATGTATTTATGGTTCTGGAAAATGGAACATGGAAACATTTTTAAACTACTTATTGGCACTTTTTAAGCTAAGAATTAATTAGGCTTTCTATTTTACTAATAAATAACTTAAAGGTAATTTGATAATGCAATGTCTTGATACCGGTCGAGGTGATATACTTGATAAAGTAACGATGTATGAAGCGATTGTTTATCGAATTATGCAACTTAGAAGTTCTACCCACTTCACCGCACATTTTAATGCGTTTAATTCGACTTTAGAAAGGAAGTCAATTATGATATGTTACTTTATTAACACAAAAGTAAAGATATTATTACGATGAAATGAAGATTAGTCTAAGGCCAGAGTAATATTTTTTGAAATCGGTTTAGTTACAATCAATGTCAAAAACTCATATACATTTCGCTTTTTGTCTTAGCTCGTAATAGATGCTTATGTATATGGTTACATTTTGTGTTTAGTTTTAAATTTCATTTTTAGTAACAAGGACTTCTAATTTTAAAAATAAGGCGAATAGTATCAATAACAGTGTAGTTAACCACGAAAATTTGTGTCCCACATTGTTCCATTTTTTAGCTTTGCGCTTTATATTTCACATAGCGAGGGTAGACAGAAAGTACCTGGTGTCAAGACACTCCGTACCTCGCATTCGATATTTATAAAGTACCCTTCAAAGTCAAGTAAAAAAATGACATAACGAGTAAAATTAAAATAGTTAAATATAAAATCCAAATGATATGACCAAAGCAATCAGTCCCAGTAACCCTCAAGTAAACGCCAGTAACCCATTAACTAAACAAGTGGTACGCAACCAGCAATGTTCTCTGATTCTAACAGTACAAGACGCCGTTACCTGGTAATGAGTAGCCGCTGTGGGACGGAAACCTGAGAAGAGTGTTTTCTAGTAAATGTTACGCGATAACGGCAAAACATGATTATTAATTTCCCACCACTGTAAAACACGGCGACAATAAATCAAACGTTATATGTCTAAAAAATTGTGATCATTTCATATACATAATTACGTTTGCATGTGGGTAGGAACCTTATATACCCTACATGTTCGTAAAGGTATATATTTACAATTTTTTTATTCTACACAATTTGATAGGTAGACCGAGTCTAGTCTCCGATTTACTTTACATCCATTTATAGCGTTACAGAGGAGAACTTATTATCGGACTTTGTCTAACCAACTTGTTTAAAAAACAATGTTTAAAAGCACCAAGTTTAGTGGGTAAGAAAAGGTGAATAGATAAAGTAAGAATCCATTAAGTTCATATGTAGCCACTCGCATATTAATTGATTTATAGTTATTTACCCGTTTTTATTCAACGGTTTTGTGTATCAGGAAAAGCAGTAGTTAGAGAGTTCAAAGGTAATAAATTAATCTGTAACGTAATTGCTTCCATCAAAGGAGTTGTACAAATCAAGATACTATATCTTGCAATGGAATCTTGACATGCTATTACTTTCTAATATAATATGTATGTGTAGGTAAACTTCTGCTGCAGACGTAACTTTTCTTTGTGCTTTTGAAAGGATTATTTTTATATATGTAAGTACTATATTTTTTTGTAAATGTCATGTAGATTGTGTAAGTAATGCATTACAAGTCACTTGTGAATTTAGTTTAACAATGTGTCAAGTCGTCGCTGTCTATTCTATAAAAGTTTAAGTTGGATACTCTTATTATAGCTAGTGTCATTAAGTTCCATGATTTTAAAAAACAAAAGATACGGTTTACTTTTATGACGCGTAATCGGAATATAAAATAATATTATTTTAAAAGCCTGTAAAGAAATACAGAATATATTATGTAAAAAGTTTTGAAATTTTGTTCTGTGTGTGTGTGTATCTCCAATATGTGTTGGTTATATTTTCTATGTAATAAATGTACTTATAATAACAAAATACAAATATTGAACTAAAATAAAAAAGAAGTATTATATTATCTTATTACTGCTATACAAATTGATAGAGTGCAATTAAGCGCTGCTAACAATAACAAAACAGAAAACGTTCTTTCACATGAGACTATGTTGCATATGACCGCAATCTGCAACGGTATCCCCTAGACTTGATATTGTATTTTACGGTAGGTCCTGTTATAAAGTTGCACACTATTTACAAGTTTACATAAACTAGAGCAGACAAGCTACTTAGTCAGTCAGTTATACCTGAACTGGGGCAATAGTAGAAACATGAACACTTATTTAGATTAGATCCTTCTAGATATTTCCCTGTGTAAACTATTAAATTTTATATACACATAAGGGAATATTTATGTTTTGAGCTTGTTTCAATATGAATGTACCGAAAATTGATATTTGAAAATGTAAAATGCATGTGATTTCAATTATGACGGTAGCTCTAAAACTATTTATTATATTTATTATCAAATTAACGATTTCTTCTTTTTATGAATTCTAAATCTACCTACATAATTATTTAATAACATGTATGCCTACTTTCGTTACGACTAATAAAAATGTTAATTTATAACATTTGACTTTTATGTAACTAATTAAACATAATATAAATGGGGCTTATTTAACAGTCGTCGTAGGTTTTTAAGACGCTATAATTAGATACTTGTCAACTGTATTAATCTATCTAAACAATTTCTTTTGTTGAGATTTGTTTGTGTTTCATTTTTACCACAATATACTTAGTTTAAGAATTTTGAATTTTAATATGTTTTTTTTTTATTTTAGGGACAAGATAGGACCTAGGATCTTTACTTACAATCGAATATTATATATCGCTGTCTATCTGCTGTTTGCTATTTAATAATAAATATTGCACAGATTTACAGTTCATATATTTTATATTCAACAAATATATTATTTTAATTAAATTAATTAGAAAAAAATAAAAAAAATATATTTAAAATTAACATATTATAATACAGAAAAATTGCTAATACTAATTTTAACGTCTATACTAATTTGTTAGTCAAATAAAAGCAAACAAATTTGACGTAACTGGTAACCTAAACGCAGATCACATGTGAATCGCAGAACGCTTTCACTCTCGCATCTTCGTGTGATTGTTATCTAACTAGGAGCGAGCAAACACTGCTTGTGCTAAGCTTGTAATATATCACAATTTCGTGTCCGACAAGCAGGCGAAATCTCATAAATACTGGACGAATTTCATTAGAAAACGTTGTTGTTGCATTATACAAGTATAAATCTTAATATTTACTATTTTTAAAGTGTTATTCTTGTTATGTTATTATTAGGATTAGAAAACATTTTAGAAAAAACGTATAAAAATTTGAACGCAGCGGGATTCGAAGCCGCGCCTCTTGGATACCGTCCAAGGCCGTGGTCGGTATCCAAGAGGCGCGGGTTCGAATCCCGCTGTGTTTAAGTTTTTATAAGTTTTTTCTAAAAAAGTATAAATCTTTTAAACTAAAAATATGTTCGGTATTTCGGCCGCCGGTCGTGGCGCACTAGGACAGACTGTAAACGCGATCGGTTGTGGGTTCGATCCCACTCGGGGGAGTAATTATATTTAAATTATTGTTACCCTTTTTTCTTGTGCGGCGTTGAATGCCACCACTAACTCAATGTCTCAAATTCAGTGGAAAGAGAAGTACGAAGTGTCTTAACACTAGGTAATTTCTATCTACCCTGCTAAAGCGTGAAGTCAAAAATTTTTTTTTCAGTTATTTATAAAATAAATAAAAACATGTTAGATCCTTATAAAATATACACATTCAATGAAACCTTTATCGTTTTAGGTAATCACTATAAAAATGAAACTAAATTTAAAATAATTATAATATAAAAAGTGGATCTATTTTTCAAAATTGCGTAACAGAAACTGGCCGCATATTTATATTATTCATAGAGTAAAAAAATATGTACACAGTACACATACATGTACATATCTAAAAGAAAATAAAGATTCAGGGTTAAGTTAAATAGCATTTTTTTGTATAGATTTAATTGAATTAATATTAATTCGGGATTAATATTAATACGGGACTCAAAAATATGACTAATGTCTGACTGTATAAAATAAAATCAAGTGTGGCACTGACCACGACATACATACTTTTCGTATCACGATTAACTTTTTAGTTTAACCGTTAACATAAACCATACATTAAGTTTCAATCTTTAAAGTCCGCAACGGACCGAAACGGATTCTGGGTGAAATATAACCGTTTATTAAAGTTATTTTGTAATATTAAATATATTTTAGTAATGATAATAAGCAGCGTTTTTGTAAATTTATGCAGTCTTTTTCATTTTTTTTTTCATGTAATATGAATATTTATGAATACTTCACCCACTTTTAGTATACAATAACTAAGCGGTTTAGTTTTTGTATTCTAGAATTGAGTAATAATTTATTTTTATAAAATATTTTTGTATAAACGAGTTTTATTTTTATCGATTTATATATAATAACAATTCCTTAATATTTTTCTATACAGGATACTTATTATGTACATACATACATGTTTATAGTGGCAGCCTAATAATATTGAAAATATTATATATAACTAACACAATTAATATTTATTTTACGTAAACAAATATTTTATCTAGTTTATTTTAATATACCAAAAATAGATTTAATTTTGCAGGAAATCTATAAGGCTGACTTTTTATTTTAATAAGCGTTCGTTAGCCGTTCGAGATCCAGTTAGATATTAATATATAAAATATTATAAGACTACTCGTAACTGTAGATTGCGGTAGTGAAAACTCATTGATGTCACAATACGAAATAGTCTTAATGTCCTTTATAATTTGTATTTTTATTTTTTAATATAAGATTGTTGACACCATGACGTGATTGAGAAGGATCTCACTGAACGCTGTGATAATGATTAGGATTTTTTATTTTTATTGGTATTTGGTTGATCGATGGATGCGTAACTTTGTGTTGCTTTAGCGTCCTTAGTTATTTATATTAATTCAATCGTTTAACTAACCGTGGCGCAGTAGGACAGCGTCCGACTATAGAAACGATGGACATACGTTAAAAGACAAAACGAGGCGTCGAGTTTCGCCTCTCTACACGCAACGACTCAAACTCGGGAGGAAAGCAGAGCGTCCCGAAACTAGATTCTCTCAGTCTACTCTGCACGAGACAAAGCGTGAAGCTTATCTTTTTAAGCAAAATAAAAAAATATCCAAGGATTCGTGCACTGCTTCTCCATATATGCTTTAATACCCCGAATTTTATATACCTTGCATAGTTTTCACAAAAACTAGACTAAAGTTTTTTCTTTCAGGTATAATTAAAATGATGATTACAATAACCTTTAAAACTTCATTCTATAATTGTATGAATCACGACCTTCGGTTCCGTAACTGATCATACAATATTTTTAATAGGTGGAAATTGTGAAACGATTGATTTGTCATTAGGACTGTGTTATGTAAAGAATATCTTAAGATAATTTTATTTGCAAGCAACTAGATACTGTATACTATAAAATATCTTCTTGGTAACAAGTGGAGAATGGAATAGCATGTTAATTTCTAATAGTAAGCGTGACGTTTTACTATAATAAATAATGCAGTGCAATTTTATACAGCGCGTACCAAAGTGGTTTTGTCATTGAGATATAAATCATAATTTTCATCAAAGTGGAACAGTCATGTTTGCAGAGTAATGTTTGACAGCAAAATAGTGTTACGATACCGTTGTGGTGATTCTGGTGCAATTTCTGTTCATAAATCCTTAACCACAAACAGTAGTAAAATAAAGACAATGAGGAATTAAACAGCTTCCAGCTTTATCATTTTAACTCTTATAAATTCCTTGCTTTCCGTTCAAAATTGCGATATTGCACGTTAATTAGCAGAACTCGCCGCCGCGTCTTGTTTTACCAGAGCAACGAAATAAAACTAATTTTAAATATAATCATTATTCCAAGTGGGAATCGAAATCATTACCAATCGCGTTTACAGTTAGATGCTGCCCTACTGCATCAGGGCAGCCTCAAAAATAATTATTTATTTGTTCACTTGTTTAATAATATATTTATATGTATTGCTTCACTTGATTTATATCATACTAACTCAAAAAAAAAACATTTAAAAACTAGCTCACGTCTCATTTTAAACGGACCACAGTCCCGCTAGAGCACATAATTATCAAATTTCATACCCTTATCACGTAACAAAGACTTTAAGAGTACAATAAGCAATATTTTAATAAACTTAGAAAAAATACTTTATAAACTAGATATAAGGTTCAAAATTGAAAAGCATATAGATGTAATATAACAAAATGTAGAACGGGATCTATCAGTATGGTTTCCTCGTGACGACCCCTTGTGCCTGTGACCTACAGAACCTTGACTTTTAGTTTCGCGAAAGTCGAGAAAGGTTGTAATTAGATTATATTCACATAACTAATATAGTAGTCTTTTAATGTCAAGGTGAAAATGTTAAACGGCTTTTGGCTACTTTATTTGGATAATATTAAAGAAAAGAACGTTTATGCATTCCCAATTTATTAGCAAAATTTTGATATTGTTAAACAATTTTGCTTTGTAAATTTTATAGAACAAGAATTTATAATATACATTTGTAAATTTAACAGTTATTAAATAGTAGTGTTAGACACTACGCTAGACTGGCAAAGTGGAAAAAAAGAAGTAATTCATAAAAAAATCTTATTATAAGGGTATTATTGAGGATATTATTGTGGATTCGATTCACATTTGAGCATATTTAAAGTATAATTATTTCCTCGCTCTGGCAGGACAAATCGCGGCGTTGAGTTAAGCCATTCAATATACAGGTCTCGAATTTGGCGGAAAGCGGAGTACGGAACATCTTGACACTAGGACTTCCTATCTATCCTAGTATGCGGAATGAAAGCTAGAAATTATAATGTGTAAGTCAAAATTGATGATTCATCTATTCGTTTAGCAAATTCATGCTTTTTCAGTAGTCAAAGAGAAGACCTTCTTCTCAAGAACAAAAACTCTCCATTGATATATTAACGTAATCATAATAAATAAATTGCATGTCATGTATAAATAAATTGACGTGAGAGATTTCCTCTGGAGAAACCAATAAATGCATTTGGGAAAAAAATATACAAATTTGAAAACATATTTTCCGTCGAACAGCTTAAAAACAAGATCTCATTCAGGCCAATATTTGTATTCGTCGCGTGAGAAACATCTCTATGAGGTCACGGTCCTACAGGTAGTTTGTTTGTTCAAGACACGCTATTCTTGAATTAAGTACCGTACTTATACTAGCATTTGCTCAACTGTTGACAGTAATGCGTAAAGTATATATTTTATAATAGTCTTCATTTAGAGTGAAGATGATTTAAACTATATGATTTTCATTATTTATTTATTAACGTTTTCTGAATGTATAACTTAATACTAAATGTATAACTTTATCTAGATTAAATTTATATTATATGCTTATAATTCTGGATATACTTGATATATTCTTGCCTGTTGAGTAGCGAACTCAACACCGTGCTTCGTATTACCAAATCAGAGAAATAAATTTTAAATATAGTCATTTACCCGAGTAGGCCTATAATAATATAAATAACTAATAAGTATACTTAGTTATAATTAAAAATAAAAATCTGTCTTGACTCTTATATACGAGCATGCCCATTAAACATATTATTTCTGTAAGAAGAGATTATATAGAATCTACACGTTGCAAGCTCTGGCTTACAGAAACTTGTCGTCATATTCATAATAAATCTTATACAATCATAATACATAGTATTGTATAAAGGATATTATTATATATTATTAAAAATTTATTTAACATATACTTTAAAAAGCCTTAACTAAATATAAAAGTTTCAGGAGCGTACTCTTATATAAAAATCTTAGATTAACATTGGAATAAAACTATAAAGCAAGAATATTAATAAAAAAGTAATATAATTTTATTCTTCATACTAATAATCAAAATCATGAAAAAAGAGTTTCTAATTTTAATAAAAGTTCTTCTTCAGGCATTAAAGTATCATTGATTCATAATTGCCTATTTAATATTACATAAAATAAAAAGACATTTACTGAGTTGATAAAGTAACTTAAATACTTATCCTTAACGTTAAAAAACATTTAAATGGCTATTGATATACATATATGTGGCATATAAAAAATATTTTAATATAGATCTGGTCATGAGATGATAATGAAGTTTAGTTGATAATAGAGTCATAACGCCGGTAAAGTTCACCGGACCCTTTTCTAGGGCATAGCTCACCGTTATTTGACCGTGACCGTCCAGAACGATGACTTGCTGTTTACATTGCCGTCTTTACCAGTATTGCCCAAGAATTTGCCACTGGAATCTAATCTTTATTACGTAAGAAAACATTAAACAGCCACCTGTCACTTAATGTGATCGTCATTTTATAAGAAACCCTGAACCTGATGTAGGTCAGACATTCCGTTAGATTAAGTTGAGCATGTTCCTACGTAAAACATTATGGCATACGTACATTATGACGTACGTCTTTAGATACAAGAAATATCAGTCAATACAATAGAATCATTAATAAATGTAGAAATCTCCATTAATTAAATTTTATAGTTTAATAAAGTCCGTTTTATTCGGCACATTTTTTTAATTGAAAAAGTGAAAGCTAATATTGATATCATAAAAGTTTGGGTAAAGTAATTTGTAAGGAATTAAGTGTTATTAAGTTTAACGAGCTTACTATTCGTCTCGACAAAGTGTATCAGCGAAAGCAATTTGGAGAAGTAGCTAATATTATTACAACAATAACAATGATTATATAGAAAGTAGAGTTCAAAGTTGTATGTAAATACAAGGACGAAATTAAAAATATATAATATATAATTAATAATCTCTATATATACATTATCGCAATTCGAGATAAATACTAAGAATCGAAATTGTCGAACTAAGTACACACTGGAAACAAAGGTGTCAGTCAATCAATCTAAGTATAAGACTTGAATTTGTAGATTAAAGTGCATTTATTTACAGTTAACTAGGCTATAAGATAACATATAATTTCCTACAAACGAGAAAGGAGCGTTTATTGCAATTCGCAAATCATACACTAGCTGGGCCTGAGGGAATTTACCGTTATTCTAGTAAAACATGAGCAAAATCGTAGCGAGATTTACGTGGGCCACTAAAGTACTTTATGGTTAGGTAATAAGAGCAAAATTTAAATTAGCTTTTATTTATTTCCTTAATATTATTTTATTTCCTTAATAAGCAGCATTAGTATAGAGAAGTCATATAAAAAAATGTACAATATTCTAGTAATCTTACTAATTAATAATATGTTTTTAAGTAATAGTTTTTTCTGTTGATTCATATTTTTCCAAGATTGAATATTTCTTTAATAAAAAAAATATACTATTTTTTGACTTAGTCAGCAAGTAACTATAAACGCGATTGGTCATGGGTTCAATTTCCACGACGAATGATAAGGTTAAATTTAAATTTTTTTTCTCCGCTCTGGCAAGACAATGCTCGGTGTTAAATCCCTACACTCAATATGCATTGTTCCAAATTTGGCCTGATAAGTGGAAAACAGAGTTTCTTAACCCTAAGTCCTCTCAGTAATTCTGCCAAACAGAATAAAGCGTGAAGTCTATAAAAAAATATTCGTAGCACAAAGTTAAATATAAGCAAGGTTTATATCTAACTGTATCCCTAATAACATAATAAATAGTGTTAAATAAACAGTTCCGTTAGGGCTGTTCAGATTAAGAGATTACGATGGTAATGGTTTTGTCACGATGGCAAAAATTATCATATTATATTTTATATAAAGTGTGGCCTTGACTTCTACCATTCAACACAGAATACCTATAATTCGTCTTAGCTTGTTTTTGTAATATATATATATATATATATATATATATATATATATATATATTATATATATATATATATTATATATATATATATATATAGGACAAAGCGCGTGATGAATTAGTATAACGAGCTATCAGTATATACAAGTAAGGTTACTCTACGCAATGCTTAACCATGAAACAAAATGTACTTGCAAAAGTTTAAAAAAAAAAAAAATTTTTTAGCTTAATTTCATAAACATCGTGACATTAATCAAATTAAACAAGGACGAGTGGTTTAAACTTCGATATTATTAAAGTAAATATCTCACGTTCAATGGGGCCGTTAAACTTCTCGCGATACTGGCGGAAGTACAAGGCCTAGCTCGCAGTCAAGTGCAATCAACCTGAACCTCATTGTTCTACAGATAAACTGTTATTGAGAATTCTCTACCTCCTACGAAGAGTAGACTACACGAATAAATGCATGTTTTGCTTATTTATTAAACATTTTCTACTAGAACAGTTGAGTCAATGTATACATTAAAGAAAGGCAAAAAATAATTAAAGTCGTAAATTTGTATATTATATATACAATAAATTCCTATTCTCCTTTGTCACGCTTATTTTAAAAAAATGGTCAAGTTCAATCATCTTTTTTAAATATTTATTAAATATAATATAATATATTAATGATTTGAAAAGTGCACAATCCTGGTCCTGATAGTCTTCAGCATTTGCATCAAGGTTTATAAGGTCAGAAATCTTGATTCGCCAACTTAAAAAAAGCATACGTTTTGCGTTTTGTACAATACGAACTGACGACTCTACAACTACAACATTAATTTTGAAATCTTTTAAAACTTTGCTTACAGTATATAAATATTTTTGTTAAAATACATAATTACATTACAATTATTGTAAATACTTCCTTAGAAATGTTTGAGAACGGCGCAGGTGGGTATTCAGTGTAGGTCTAGTTTCGATTTAGTATTCGTCGGATGCACGAACCAGATAGTATGTAGTAAATAAATTGGAAAATTTATAGTGTTCAAGCCCACAGTAATTGTGGCTATCGGCATGTGCCGTCTGAGAATACGTTCGATTTGGTCATCTTACGTTTTGAAGAGATTAATATATAAATAACTAGCTGTAATCGCGACGTATGACTATTATTCTATGTCCTAAGTGTGGACAAGTTTTAATTTAAACCAACTCTATTATTTAGTGTTACTAAATTTGCTAATGATATTTCGATAATTCATCTAGCTTTAACTCAATTACATAAGTATATTTACAAAATATTTATAAAATAAATCACTGAAAAAGCAAAAAATTATAAATAAAGATTGTGTATGTAAGTAATAGGTATATATGCAAGTAAATGTTTATATTAAAACTTTTAATAGAACTTTAAAGCTCTAGTTGTTGCATACCAACCGCCGCCATGGTTCCGCAGTAAATGGGGCACCGTTAGGTACTGTAATGGCATTCTGAACACTGGCGTTTTTGCACCCGCTAAGAATACCAGTGGAATTATATTATATATGCATTCCTACATAATGTGGAATGCTATAATATATATTATATGCTCTTCATAGAATTTTGACTCCATAAAAGGATAAAAAATATGTATTAAACATAAATTTTTAAATAATTTCCTGGGTTAACTCCAAAGATTAAAAAAATGTAATTTTCAGGACCTCTGAACTAACGTTTTTCGGTTTCGTCATTGTTTTCTGAGTTATTATAGAAAGTGTAACACCGTGCTAGACTATGGTTTCTTAGATTTGTTAGCTCGAACGCCAAAAAGTTAAAGAATAATTATATGTTGAAAGATGTACAAGATAATTATATTAATAAGTAGATTGCTGTATATTTCTACATAAGATTTGAGTGAAAAGCACAATCGTATTACAGTTGGAAAATATCCAATTCCAGGCTTGACGGTCTGACGTTCAATTGTCATTTAGAGTATCTTTATATATAAGCCATTCCCATTTCCCTTATATGATAAGACAAAGCGTATCGTTGGGTTTCGTAACCCAACACGCACCTGTAAAATAGAGAAAGTGGAGAACAGAATGTCTAAAGTGTTAACCTTGCCTAGTTTATTAAATGAGAGATAAGAAGATAAAAAAATAAGGTTAATACAAGTTTGCACGCAAAACTAATTAATTGATCAATAATTACATACAATAAAATACAACCAGAGTGTCCTCTTGCCCTATAACCTTGTTCGCTTTATAGTAAAATGATTAGTGTACACGATTATAACTGTTACTATATATAAGTAATTATTCCGACACTCACGCGAATATTTAGAGTCAATTATATACTATAAAGAATGAATAACACTATTCTTTTCATTTTTAGTGCTTCTTTTTTATTATTTGTTTGGATGATCGAAGCGGTCAAGACTTTACAGTTATCTAATAATATATATTATAGAAATTTAGTTCCACTATTTTTTTCTACTCGATTTTTGGGGTGTACAATAAATTGATTCTACAAAAGACTAAGTAAAGGTTTTATACTCGTAGTATGCTATTATCAAATGAGGCTTATATAATTTATTGCTTTATTTTTTAACATATGTACCTAGTATGTATGTAATAAAAGTTTTGTGAAAATTATTAAATTTTCCTACGTACTTAAACCTAATAATATTAACAGTTTTAGTTAATAATACTTTTATCATTCAAACTGTTACATAAATATATATGCAAATATACAAACAAGTGTTTATTAGTAAAATTTTTATGACTAAGTAAAATAAATAGCGACTAAATACTCTTTATCCGTAAGAACATGAGCGCGTTGGTTGCGTAAGAGATGAAAGCGTGCGTCGGAGCGCATCAATCGCATCTGCATTTCCTTTCAATAAGATTTACTTACGCCGATGCGCTACGGCATGCATTACATGCATGTAATGCCGCTAGCGAATTAAGTGTAGGTATTCGAGAAAATATATCTATAGTTGTTTTATATTTCAATCCCTTTACTTTTATTTATATAATTTCTTATTAACTTATTATAATAATATATTTTTTGAACTTAGTAAGTTGTAAGTTTTAGTAAGCCTAAAATGGTTTAAATGTTTAAATTCGTTGAAGAAAAGTAGCCGATAGTTTTGCTTGAAAGTCTGCGGACATAAACAATGTCTTTCTTTATACAAATTTATTTAGAAGCAGCTTTCGTCATCAACTTTCTTTTCATGAACGTTATCCTCCGATCATAAATCCTTAAGACCAGACTCACTAAAAACTTACAGTGAACCTCCGACTGCTACCAGTTGGGCTACTGGAGCCCAAACCTTCAGTGAACATGGTGGCGGGAGCCTGCTATGTAAGTCACGGAGTCATGGATGGTGGGTCACCCTCGATGGCCTGATTGGAAAAGCGCGCAGGAGTGGCCTGTGTGCCCCTTTAGGCGGCTAGGCGATCAGCTTCCCCAAGTTCCAAGGCCTCGCAAAAGCATTCAAACACGTCTCACGACCTGTCACATACCACCATGGCCTTCACCACGGAAGGCAGAGAGAGCTCGTTTCTCCTATCAAGACGTTAATGCTAGGACCACCTTGGACGTGTGCTAGTAGTCTATTTAGTATTTCAAAAAAAATACGCTCTTTAGATTGCACAGTATTTGTTTGAACAGTTTTTGTTATTTTTTGTTTTTGTCTTTTCTTATATTTTGTAGCTCGTCTTTATGTTTTTAATTGGATGCTCAAGATTTAGTTTTGATTTTTTACATATCAAATATAGATGTCCATCACGTAAAATAACTTTTGCTTAGGCGCTTTTACCTTAGTTCCCAGGTATTTTATATTGCTCTAATATGGTTATCAGTTTCATATTCAAAATTTTATATTAATAATATTCAAATATTTGAATTTGATTTGAAGCAGAATTAACTTGAGGTCCTCTCTATACAATGTACAAATGTATATGTTATATTATTAGGGCTCCATCTGATTGCATAAATTAAGTAACAAAAGCGACATAATTCGATTTTTTTTTGCAAAAAAGTCACGTAAGTTGACTTTTATATTCAAGTTGTAATCTAGAAAGTGGCTAAATCGATGTACAAATAAATGTTACATGTTTTCAAACGTTTTGAGGAATAAATAAACAGTTTAGAACGTCAGGTCGTTACATATACCTACTTAATATTTAAAAAAATATTTTGAAATCTCTTCAAAGAATTTGCCCAACACCGCGAAACCTGAATCCTATTATCATTCACTTAAAATATATTAACAGAAGGACAACTCAGTAAACTCATTAAAATGCATGCATGCCAAACATTTCAGTAACCTTTTTTTTTCAAAATTTCGAGATGCTGGTTAAAATATTTCAAAATTGACGCAGAGCAAACCAGCTTTAAAATAAATATACAAATGTAATTTTTGCATAAACATGAATCTATAATTGTTTCAACGATGCTACTTGGAGCCAAATGGTTGGGGATACAAATCTTATTATATTTTTTATACTAAT
The DNA here is from genome assembly GCA_032432895.1 of Dryadula phaetusa. NCBI lineage: Eukaryota > Metazoa > Arthropoda > Insecta > Lepidoptera > Nymphalidae > Dryadula > Dryadula phaetusa. Next base: position 4,238,673 of record JAOYRS010000016.1, on the reverse strand, counting down.
TAGTATACTATTAATAGATAAAACGCTTAGAATTCCAACAGGTATATATTTTACGGGTAGTATACAATCCTTAGGTACGTGCATAGAAACAAACAAGTATACTTGCTTTCAATGTATTGTCAAGTGTTACTTAAGAACATTAGTTAAAGTCAAGTCTGTCACGTAACGCCATTTTTTTTAACGCAGCTTTGTTTAGTTTAATGTGATCTCATTTTAAACACGTATTGTAAGATAAATGTATTTTAAATAGTAAAGCCTGTGGTATTTTTTTGATCTCAATTATCATTTGTTCCCATAAAATTGATAAATTCTTGAGAATAGTCAGCCTTGGCCTATTTTTAACGTATTATATACGGAGGAGATTTTGCAACTATTACAATGTAAGATATTCTACAATAGGGATCGATACCACCAAAGTAAGGCCGGATATTTTGCAAGCCATCGCACACTCGAGTGCTACATGTTTTAACCTCAATTTAATAATGCAATTGAAACTGTTCAATTCATAAAATTCAAAAAAATTGTAAAAATTTTAGAAACTACCTTTCAGTAACTATTTACAAACATTTTTAAATGATAATAATTTATAGGAATTTCACATATAAAGACTAAAAATTTCATATTAAACTATTTTAAACTATATTTATTTGTATATTTTGGTATTCGAAAATACATTTTTGAAATACCAACGTTTCAAATCTACCTGTGACCATGGACAACTATAAAGTATCCTAAATATATGCGATTAGTCCGTTAAAAATAATTTCCTTTTGAAATATGTAAAAATTGACAAAATTAAAAATCTTATTAATGCAATAAATTATACGCTAAACAGCTTAGAGCTTTATTTAGTTAAAGTCTATATCACTGTCCACGTTACAATCAAGAATTCCTATTTATATAAGAAGATAAGTACAACAGTTTTAAAATTAATTTATGAATCAAATTATAAACTCCTTTAAAAAAATAAAAAAATGAATTACTTTATCGAGTCAGTTATATATTTTTAATAACTTAACAGATAAAATGTAATTGGATGATTGGAATAAACCATAGCATAGCGATATAGTTTTGTAATTGCAGATAGAAATAGAGCGATGTTCAAACTACTACTAATTCACACCATAAAGTCCATCATAAAACTCAATCTCTATAATAATGCCCTGTTCCTTACAATAAAACATCTATATAACTCGAATAATTTAAAAAAAAAACATCGATATAGCTATCTTTATGGAGAACTATATAAAATTCGTAATTAAGAGAATTCATCCAATCAGAGATGCATTGAGATATGTGCAGCTATTAAATTTTAACAACATAAGTGCGTGTATGTCGTAAGTACATTTATAGTCGCTATACTTGTTAGTCCGCGATAGATATCACTGGTGCACCTGTGCCTACCGACCGGCATTCGCTGTAAATGCAAGGCAAATTGTGGATTTAATCTACGTTTTGTGTGCATTATTCTGACAATTTTCGTTTTACATGTATCTTCATTTTTATTATAAGCAATTTTGCACAAAATTAACAATTAATCAAAGAGTCTTGCCTGAGTAATATTTTGGTGTCAAATCGCACACAATCAACGAGTCTTGCCTGAGTAATATTTTGGTGTGAGGAAAAATATTTGATTTTATAATCCATATAAAATATATATAAAAAAGAATTAAATAAATAAAGTATTATTTATTGAACTGACTGCCCTTGTCTGTAAAACGCAACGCGTTGTGTGTGCAATCCTCACTTTCGAGAACGATTACATTTAAACTAATATAGCATTACTGCGCTCTGGTAAGACAAAACGCGGCGTTGTGATGAAAAATATATTTTCTCAGTAGCGTTGGACAAAGTATTTGGTTTCAATATCCACAGCAAAAGTAATAAAATGAAGCTAAATGCAAATTCACTATAATCAACCTTTTCAACGTAGTCTGACAGAACGCCGTGCTTATAGACTACGTTATCCTACGTTATTAGAAGAGTTTTATTGTTAATGTTATAGCTTCACGCTTTTATCCTGCATAGCAGGGTAGATAGAAAGTACCTAGTGTCAAGACACTTCGTACTTCGCTATCCACCAAAGTCGAGACATTGCGTGTTGAGTCGTGGAACTCAACGCCGCACTTTGTCTTTACCAGAGCGAGGAAGTGATAATAATTTAAATATTATCACTCCCCCGAGTGGAAATCGAACCCACAACCGGTCGCGTTTACAGTCAGACGCTGTCACACTGCGCTACGACCGGCGAGAAGGGTTTTAATTGTAAACAAATACTAATAGTGTCACATAAGAACAGCAATGGTTAAATACGCAAGTGTTAGGAATAAAGTAGCATAGCATAAAATTATCTAAAACCTCCAAGCCTATATTTACCTCATAATAAATGTATACCTAAGTTCGATTTATGAATGGGTAACATTTAAGGTCACTAACCAAACACTAATCCTATTATATGGTCCAATGATTTTAGCAATGTTATCGAACAAATAAAGAACTAGTATCCACAACGGAACGTGATGAATTATAGATAATAGAAATTAAAATTGTAAAGCATATCTGAAATAAAATAAACGTTGTTAAGTATTTCAAGAATAGTCTGTACCAATAATAAAATTGTAAAAATTGATACTAAATCCAAAAATGTGATTCAAAAAAATCTTACGCGCGTCTTTTTGTTCAAGCATCACGCAAAAGCTAACAGTTCGATTACAATAATTAGTATAATTATACTTCAATATCTTAACATCCCACTGGTTACTTTTTATCCCGGAAAAGTATTTACATTAAAAAACCAGCTTAATTTTGCGGCTCATTTTCTACACACAACTACTCTATTAAACGCAAATAATAAGTTTGTCGTATGCTGTGTCACTAATGTTACGCTGTATTTTTTTTAATAACTACACTGCTTAGTAAAAGAAATTTGCGAATAGTGTGGACGTAATTTGACAGTGTCGGTTTTATTTCTATAGGAACTACATTGAACGTTATATTTTCTTAAATATTTCATATACAGAATTGAGTTTTCTACTCCTTTAACATACAATGTATGTAAGCAGATAGCTTATGTAGATAAGTTGTAGGTCTGTATAGATTTTAATTTTTGAGAAGGTATTTCTATTACTTTTACAATTTGATAAAATTATAAATTTTCGCAAAGACAGAAGTAAAAAAAATTCTAGTCATGAGTTTACGCGGACGAAGTCACGAGAGAGCCGCTAATTTAAAATAAAATCAACTTAAAACATAGGTAGAACGATGTTTGAATGGTTACATCAATCGGAGAAAAGCTTATACCTATTAATAACAATATGTTTGATATCATTATGTGGTTTGGTAGATTTAAATTATCTAAATACTGGTTGTATTGATTTAAATTATCTAAATACTGGCTGAACCCGCTATATCTCTGTTCCGGCAAAAATAGAAGTGATCATGGACTATGCTCTTTTGCAAAGGCATAACTAACCAAAAAAAACGCGGAAATGCATAAAGAAAAATATTTACCATTTCCTCAAGCTCTACCTTAAATAACAAACGATTCTCAAATGAACCATTAGCTTCCCTCAGCGGAACGGAACGAATCTAATGCTGCCCCATTAGACGTGCCTATAGCAATGTCTATTACTATCAAATAGAGACTGTACATCATTAGAATTGCAATTTTTATGACCGAGTAGCCATCGCCCCTCAGTTTTTCTGGTGTCCTTTATATGAATATTAATAAGATTTTTATTACATGTTATTAGCTTATTAAATAGATTATAAACAGTTAGTCTGTAAGCCATGACTTTCAAGCATAATAAAGTATATTTAAAAAAAATATTTTGAGTATTAAAATGCATTAATCTGTATAATTTTTCTATTGCATTCTTCAGCATCAGTGTGACAGTAGTAATGAGCACGCAGTTTGAATCTTGGTTCATCCGTCTACAAACAGACACTCAGTCATAGATACCATCACGCTACGACTTGACCAGGCCAGAGCGTTATTTAGTTAATTGTAATAAGAAACATTTTATTGAACATTGACGAATATTAACCAAAAGCCAACTTTTTAATCTAAATCCGTATTTTGCGTTTTTATTACCATATTATTATAAATTTAAAAACTCTTATTCGATAATAACGATTCACTTGATTTTATTTAACATACAACAGCTTTTTAACTTTATTCGAAGTGAGAAATTCGAATAAATTACAATTTATTCGAATTAAAATTTATGCGAATTTCTCACTTTGAAAGATTGAAAATCCGTCTTCTTTTAAATTTATTTCTACTAAACTATATATTTTTTTAGATAACACTACTGACTTCAAAACGGCAGCTAAGAAAAAAATTAGAATTCCTAAAAGATAATACGACATGTTTTCATGTGCAACAATAGAAAACTATCTTTATAATTATAGCTTTCAAATATTTACGTTATCTTATTATATAAGATCCGTATTAATGGAAGGACTTTCGTTCATAATAAAATTGCGCGAATTAAATTTCTTCTTGCTTTTCTAATGTATATTTTGAGTTTTTTGCTCTGATAGCAATTGTATGGCAAGCTATTACTGGGAATCTCAAAAGTATTTTTTGCTACAAGCTCATTATTGTTAGATTATATTTAAATTCACACAATTACTTCAAAATATTTTTTTTTTCAATAAAGGAATACAATTACGTTTTTTGTATATTAATTATATACAAAAAACGTAATTTATTTATATTAACATACAATCATATGTAGTTAAACTACAGCTATACGTTAAGTACATTATATGGTAGTGATTAATATAACTATCTCTATAATGAATATATCTATTTATTTCACAGAAAAAAGGAAATTAGATATTGAAGCAGTCATAACCTATGCTTTTGATAACATAAACAATTCAATAAATAATATCAAAATCTTACCCCTACTTAGAATGTCGAGATTTAATCCACATCTACGCTATAATATTTGTAACACAGTTTTATTATTTAATTGTCATATCAAAATAATACGATTTAAACGTTCATTTTCCCGCGCAACCGTTTCTACTGTCACTGGTGACGTCTACTACGCCACTCGCACGTCGTAACACTGAATGGTTTTTAGAGCTTACACCGACCTCTGAATACGACGGCCAACAATTTTAACGGGATGCGCAAGCGTATTTAATAACATAATTAACATTTTCTGTACCTTCCTCTTCTGGATAAGAAATAAATATATATGTATGATTTTCCTAATTAGTGTTATGTATAACTATTTTTTTTAATTTGTAAGGCAGGCAGCCCTCAATTTTTTACAGTACGATAAAAGTTAAATGTTATTTTGTACCAATAATTAAGTCTCCACATTAGTGCAAATTACTATACAGACATTTTGCTATGTAATAAATAATAGATTCGAACAATCACAAGCTCGAAAAAAGTCGCCGACATAAAAAGCATTCATTTAGTTTTTAGTTTATAAATTATAGTATATTATAGTATTTAGTTTATAAATAAATATAATAAGTATATATGTTTAAATTAAAAATAACAATTAATTAGGAAGAAACTTCTAAAGTCAATTTACTATGAAATTAAAAAAATGAATTGCTTTATTGCAAACAGTTTATGACACAACCGTAATTAAAACGCACACTTTTTGTTTACATATTATTTCTAGTCCATAATAAGTTCTGTATAAACATAATTTCTAATAACAATAATTTATAAGGATTAGATTATTAGGACTGTGCCTTTTATTTAATAAGTGTATGTATTTAAAATGAATAATGAAATAACTTTATTACTGTAATGAAATAATAAGAAAATTAACAGTTTTAGGCATAAACTAGCAATTGATGTAAACGCACACATTCAGACATATTGCGTGATAAACAGAGCGTAAGACGAATCAATTTGTTGTCTATTTTCTGCCTATATAAAGATAGTACATATGAACACAGTGCACTTTTTAACCACACTTAAAAAAACAATTATTCTTCCATTTGATTCAGACCGAGACATATATATATATATATATATATATATATATATACATATATATATACATATATATATACATATATATATATATATATATATATATATATATATATATATATATATATATGTGTATCGCTGTATCCATGATCTCCATATATACATATTTAAAAATATATGTATGGAGATCATAGAGATCCAAGGTTAATGAATTAGTAAATTAGTATTAATGACATTGCCCACACCAAACGACACTAAGAAACAGACTTGGCAGAGATTCTGAACTGTCTTCTGAATATATTGACGCTATGCGTCCATACACATCCTGTTGCAAAGGTTAGACAGTTTTTGTAGGCAGCTAACATTTCCTGACAAGGATATTTTTTCAAAATTAATAAAATAATGAATTTTGTCATCCGGGACTACAAGACTCCCAGAAAAACTTTATTGATGTAACGCATGTTCTAAAAAAATTCATTCAATAATATCCATAGCTTGATGAGATGATAATATTTAATTATATTTAGTTATTATATTCATGGGCACAGAATACATTAATTATATGTACAAAATAGCATAGGTCTGTTCCATCTTAATTGCACGCTTTTAGAATCATTCGAATTTTAATAAAATACATTAAATAATTTTTATTTCCCCACTCGAGGAAGATAAAGTATGGCGTTTAATTTCACCACGTGACAGCGTTTCGAATTCGGGTTGAAAGTGAAGAATCTAGTATATTAATATTATTCGCTTAACTTCAACTTCAAAATCTCCGATTTTACAAATTTTTTTTGGCTTTATTTGATTAGGGTTTTGAATCTCGCTGCTTGTGTTCAATTTCGTCATTTGCGGGATTAAGAATTATTAATCTCAGGGGATATGGGTATTTGCGGGACCCTGCATATAATATATATCAATGTTTATATAAAGCAAATAAAATAATAAATATAATGAACATAACTCTACATTTAACGTTTTACTATTAGAATAAAATCAATCAAATTATTTTTCGAAAATCGCATTCCGAAAAATAATTTGATTCGCATTCGATCTCGAAAAATGATGTGGAATCCCGCAATAACGAGATTTCGGCCATCCGAAATTGAAAGTCCTAGTATTTAATAGTATAGTAGTCTACATATTTTTAAAAATAATATATTTTATATCAATTTACTCATCTAAGTTTTTAAAGATATCATTGTTTTTAATAAAACCACATATATAAGAAACAAGTGTATTATAATATTTGTCTAATCACAAAATTTTCTAGATAGAGTTAATGATAAATAGTAGATAAAATCTTTAGTCTTAACAATAACACTACATTAAAAATATTCAGTATTTCACAATTACCACACTAACTACACACAAATTCAGTAATGCTTGAAGTCATACCCTGATTCTTATTAACATTTGAATTCACTACTAATATTTATAGCTTATACTTCAATTCAGGCCCTTACTATTAAAATTAATAACAAGGTTAGAAACTTGGCCTTTAAATCAATTGTAATCTACTAAAATCCCTCTCCCAATATTTCAGTCAAGTATTGAATATGAAAAATACATAATCAAGTTTATCACATTTTGCAATATCAATTAAAAATAATAATTTACTAAGATCACAAATTAACATGACAGTTCATAGAATATAAATCATATTTCTAATAAAAAAACATAATACATTTAAAAATGCCAATAACACAATTACACAACATTTAGTTATCTATGTAATATAAGATTTCACAAGTTGTTTACTATAAAATGTTGTTAAGTATATGTAATTATAAATATTGTTAAGTAAATTAACAATATAGTGGAGAAAGTATACTATTTATTAAGATAAAGTTTTATACTATTTCAATGACAACAAAAATATACTAGTAATAACAAAAATGTTTTAAATTAATTAAAGACAATTTAACATATTTTAAACTCACAATTCAATTTTATATTTGACCTTGCTTTATAGAGTGGTAATAGTATGAACTTTGTATTTTATGTTTCCTCAATATTTGGGTTTTCAGAGAACAGCTGATGATCATTATAGGTGCGAAGATATTTCTTTGTGGTAAAATACAAAATAAGGCCCCATTTTAACATCATGAAAGACCAAACCATGCGGATGATTATACTTGTTCTTATTGGTATTATATCTGAGAAATTTTAAATTAATTTATGAATGAAGTCAAACAAATGAGATTACTAAATAATTTGAAATATAAAAATAAGACTTACCAGCTTTGTAATATACTTCTAAGAATAAATAAAACAGTGTTAATGCAGTCCCAGACACAAAGCCAACCATACCAAAATCTCCAATATATTGAAGAGCTTTTCTTGAAAAGTTTACATGTAATGACTTCTTTAAATAGTGACAATGCAGCATCAAATTTAATACAGCATTTGCTCCTAAAATAAAACAATGATTCAAAAAATATGAAATCTTGGAACTATCTACATTACAAGTTTTATATAGTATTAAATAATTAATTTAAAAGTATATTATTGAATTTGCAGTTACTAAAAACAAATTTATATTAACTAATTAAGAACAGCCTTTTAACAGTCATAAACTTACCTGATAATAACGCCCACATCCCAGCTTCAACATTAGCGTAAACTATGCAAAAACATATAAATGCTGACAATCCTAATAATGCACCGAAAGCGCTTAGCGCTATATGTATTTTAGTACGCAACATATTATTTTGTTGATGCAATTTTAGAACACTATTGAAGTAATTCTATTACTTACTCAACAAAAAAACTTATATATTCGCGATTATTCCAAGAATACCACAATAACAAAAACAATTGATAGCCAAAATATTAGTATAGTAGGTATCTTCTTGATAGTAAAGGACAAATGACATTATATAGCAGTGTTGCCAGCTCTTTATGTGTTTCAATTAAAATTGAAAATAAAAAATAAGTTGAATATCTGAGTATATTTTACCGATCGAAAATGAATATAACTATAATAGTCTTATTTAAATTGCTATTCTTTTTAAAAGTCACCATGCAAACTTATGTTCTGCTTAATTTTGACAATGATGGAGCCATTTTTAAGAATTTTAGTCACAGATTTAAAACTGCAAAATAATCGACTTTGTACTATTATTTTACAATCTTTCTGAAATATCATGTCAAAGATTTTTTAGCACAATAAATGCTACTAAAATTTTATTATTTTTAAGTTGCGCTAAAAAATGCCAATTTCCCATCATAGTTTTTAGATGTATGGTAAACCATATTAATAAAAGTATTTTAACTTTTAATCAACTTTATTTATTCTTATTTCTTTCAACCTTTATAAACTACTAAAAATTAACAAATTAATATTCTTGTAAATATAGAACTTAAAAATTTCACGATATGCTACAAATTTTTAAATAATATTTTTGTAAAATAAAAATTAAAATTCTCAGTCATTTTCAATATTCCCAAATGCCCAAGACTTCTATATCTGTGTATTTTTTTAAATATTGTTTGTAAAACTCAACTTAGTCTTAAAATTATACAAAATATTAAACTAAATTCCTTTTACTATTAATTATTGGTAATTATTTAAGAATTTATAATGTCAAATAATAATGTAATATTCATTTTTTTAAATGCAACAACAAATATTGCTTGTATAAATATAAAATATACAATATGAAATATAATTTTAATAAAACCAACAAGTTTACTTGTATTTAAATGAAAGTTTTTCCTATAACCTATACATTTAACAATCAATAATACTAAAGACTAAAAAGCTTAGGCTTTAAGTAATTTCAAATAGTTGGGCCTAAGTTTACTTAATGTTGTAGCGTCAAGTTCAGATCTTTTATGTATTCTTAAATGGCTTTTCATGTTACCACGCTGAGCATAACCTCTCCCACAAATAGGACATTTGAAAGGAGTCTCACCAGTATGCAGTCGCATGTGCTCTTTTAAATAATCTTCATGATAAAAGCTACTACCACAAACACTACATACTGCGGGCCTGTCACCTGGAACAAAATGAATTGGATTAGATTTTCATAGTTAATACTAACCAAAAATATTTTAATATTATTTTAAGTGTTAACTGAGCTAGGCATCATTATTATTAATTGAATATGTCAAGCTGTATGATGATAGCCTCTATAGACTCAATACTATATCCATATATAGTACTCAATAGTAGTGGGAAAATTTAAGATAAACATTACTTATATTGTAATGCAACAATATAAGTAATGTTTATCTTATTGACATTGCAGACCTATAACAGTGGACAACTGCTAGACATAGGCTTAGGCCAAGGATTTTCAAAACATTATATTAGATAAAAAAAATGATTGTGCTTTTGTAAAATATTGGCAACAACTTAAGATTTTGATTTACCTATTAGGCATCTCTTTTATTTACTTATTAGTAACAAAATAGACAGACAGTTTTCTTAGAATTTTTAATTTGCTTTTTTATTAAAAAAATATTATAAATAAAAATATTTTAATTTATTAAAAAAAATTATAGCAATTTGTTTGTGGACAACAAATAGAAGTTATTTACCTGTGTGAGCTGATCTTTCATGAACTGTAACAGACTTTGCACATTTATAGATCTTATTACAAAACTGACATTTAAATTGTTTTTTAGGAAGCTGATCCTTATCATGCACTTTTCTGTTGTGACTACTAAGTTCACCTTTGAAAGCAAACCCTCTTCCACAAATAGCACATATGAATGTCTTGTGTTCTTCATGCTTTCTTTTGATATGCCTTTTTAAATAGTAATTAGAGACAAATATTCTTAAGCAATGTGGGCATTTTACTGGACTTCTAAAATGAACCTTCTTCTTATGAACAGTTAACTTATCTGTAGATTTGAAAACTTCTCCACAAAGATCACAGAGTTTAGGTGGATTGGGTTTTTTTATTTTTGGTATTTTTATTGTAATTCTCTTTGTAACTTTCTTGTCAGTCTTTGGCTTGAGTAATCTCTTATTTTGTAAAATATTTTTACTTTTAGAACTACAGCTAGAAGAAAAAGAAAAGAATAAAGGAGGATTTTCTAAAAATGTTATTAAAATATACTTTTAAATAAATCAATAGAAGCATATCTTAATAGTTTATAATTAATAATTAGTAACGTATTTAAAAAAATGGTATACTTAAACTTGTTCAATATTTAATACCTAAAAAAATGAAATAATGTAATTAAATTAATCTTACCACCATTTGCTCCCATCCCAAGCAAATTGACCTTCTAGAATTGATGTAGCTATATTATTTGTAATCTGTTTAGTACTTGTTCCTAAACGAAAACTTTTTTTTGTTGAAGCTTTTATTGGAATGTCATCTTCAAGCTTTACCTGTATGTCAAGTGGTACAGGCCTAAAGTTTTCATCATCATCAATTTCTATATCAAATTCGTTATCACTAGATTGTACATATTCATTCTTTATATTTTCTATTTCAATTTCTTCCTCAGAGATACATTTTTCACTTAAGCTGCTCAAATCATCACTTTCTTGTTTTATGTCCTCTAAACCTTTTTCCAAAATTCTACAAGTACTTTTATATTTATTTATAAAGTCACATATTGTATCTAAAATGTTATTACATAAATTACAGATATATTGTGGGTATCCATCTAAATCTTCTATCTGAAATTTGAAAATGAAATGATATCTGATTACAATATTAGGACATATAAATATCTAAAATACTCTTTTTTTAAATTACCTTTTCTTTCAGACATAAAGCCAGTTTTGATAAAATATTACACGGCTTATCTTTATTTTCTTCAAATATAGGTATGCCAGCCCCATTTGCTAAACAAATCCTACACAACTGAGCAAGTCTTATTTTATCCATATTATGCGTCCTTTCATTAACAAAATATTAATTAATATTCGAAAATACGATTTCATAATAATAATCCATTTTAGTTACTATCTATATTATTATACTAAGTTAAAAATATTTCAAATGTTTAATAACAAATGCCTAAAACTATCAGTGTCAATTGTCAAATGGAAACATATTTATGAAAATTGATAGCACAGATCTCACACATATATAATACTACTAGTGGTATTGCCAGCGCAAATTTTACTATTTACACTGCGAAATTCTTTTTACACATATTATATATTCTTAATTTATGAAATATGTAAATTTATAGTATTGAAATTTTGTTATATTATACGTTTAACATCTTTAAATATGTTAAAATACTTCATACCATTTTAAAATCGGATACATTACCTAAACTGTATTTTTTTCGAACGAGATCACAAGACTAACCATAGACATACAGTTATCACCAAGTTGTCTGCTGTCATCAGGTGATTGAAATTGGGAGTAAAATCCTGAATAGGGATAAAAAGGTTTATATTTTCTAAATTAATATGTCTGGAAAAGATAAATTGCCGATTTTCCCTTCTCGGGGGTAAGTTTTGTTACATATATAACATTATGTTCGATTTAATTATGTGAAAAAAGAAATAAAAAAAGAATATACACTAAATTTTTATTTTGGATTATAGAGCTCAGATGTTAATGAAAGGCCGTCTGGCTGGAGCACAGAAAGGCCATGGTCTCTTAAAAAAGAAAGCTGATGCTTTACAAGTGAGGTTTCGTATGATCCTCAGCAAAATTATCGAGGTAAGGTCTTTCTCTTTTCGACGTGCGCATATCACTTTGTCGCAGTCTCGTAATTCCTTATACACAATCGAAGGGATAAAAAGATTTGATAAAGAATTGGTAAAAAATCATAGTTAAATTTTGCTCTAACACTTAAATATATTATTAATTTCATAAATAATGAAAAATTACGATACACATTTGCTAAACTACTGTTATGTAAATAATCATGAAATAAAAATAAAAATGATAAAGTATGAAAATTTACATATAAATGATTGAATATGAAATTATCTTACTTGAATGAAATTTATCTCTAATGGATTATTATTCAGTGAAAAACTATACATTTAATAAAAAAGCAGGTATATTTTGCTTCACAACTTGTGTGTAAAGACTCTGTTCTCATGTTTCTGCTCAAATTGAGGACATCATGTGTTGAATTGCAAATTTAAGTTTATTTTATATATTTAAGAAATTCTCATAAAAGACTATTTAGTGTTCTTGTAGTAAGTATTATGTTATGTATTAAGTTGTACTAATAACTTATAATAAAATACATACTTAATAAAAAAATAAAAGAAATATTTTTCCACTTTTCATGTTACATTTAATGTACATCTTTTACACAATTCCAATGAAAGTATAACTATATTGACTCCTGAGTATTACATGTTTGTTATAATGTACATTATTAAACATGTACCTTAAATAACCTGTACAAAATTTAAATTAAACAACAATATATTCAACATAAGTTTTGTAAAGTAATATTAAAAAAAAAATCTAAAATACCAGTATGTATGTTGTATTCAATTTTTAAAGCATTAACTTCTTAGTGGCCATCCATTAATTACAACACACATAAAGAGCGAAGGAGGGGGTTGAAAAAGTATGAAATTTATTGGCAGTGGTGGTCCCACATAAAGCTCCAGCTGTGACAAGGGCATCAAAACTCATTAAATTCATGTGATGTAATTTATGAATGGCCCCTTATGGGAGGGTTCTTTACCACTCTAAATTTTTTTGGCTTCCCAGACAGGTAGACATCTTCTCCCACTCTTTTCCTCAGTGCTACACATATTTTGGATTGTCACTTCACTCTCTTATTTTTGCATGACTCAATGATTAGTGTGTCTTAGACATAGGCTATTGACAATGAGCATTTAACCTAAAGCTATCAATGCTTTTGAAAGTGATTACAAAAGATAATTACTTTTATAGGATTAAGTATTAATACTTATAATGTAGAAGAAAGTTAAGATTGAAGATGTGCTTTATAATCAATTCCTTACATTAGTTTTAGAGCTTTTCTCAAGATTCAATTTGAGAAGTAAAAGTTTAACTTGAATTACTTATCACATCTGTTCAGTGTCCTAAGGTGCTCACATTTTGTTTTAATATTTGTTTCTGCTAATCATAAAACTGTTTACAGACTAAAACCCTTATGGGTGAAGTGATGAAAGAAGCAGCATTTTCTTTGGCAGAAGCCAAGTTTACTACAGGAGACTTTAACCAGGTTGTTCTTCAAAATGTTACTAAGGCTCAAATTAAGATCCGCTCCAAGAAAGACAATGTTGCTGGTAATGTACTGAAATACATATTATATTTGGTATCTAACTATTTTTGCAATATGACTTGTTTTGTATATTTTATTTTACTTTTTAAAATCTTTCCCACTGATTATTCTCAGATTCATAGTTTGGCTATACAAAAGTCAAATGGAAATAAAATAATCTTCAACTTTTGTTATCTTTGATAATGATTGTCAATGTATAATATATGACATGTTATTACATTGTCGAGTTTGAATTGGAAATGATGTATTATATACTTGAATTAATGCAGTTACATGAAGAAATTTTAAAGTGTGTCTTGACAAATAATATTCATTGCCTAAAATCATTTTAAATGAATATACTAAATGCATTTTTAAAATATTTTATCATGTTCCTTGTGAAGCTTTGAACGCAATTTAGGTTTCTTTCATTTGAGTTCTAATACAGTGAGTTTAAAGTATTATATCAAAATCTTAGAAGGTGTTTTGAACATCTTCAAGTTTTAAAAACTAGAAACAATGTTAGGTTGTAATTGTGTTTTTCTTTTAAAATTGCATCACCAAAAGGTATGCTTCTTCACTTTGTTAAGATCACGTTTAACGCAAATCAATACCACATTGTGTCTAAGCAGAGTGGGGAAATGAAAATAATTTTAATATACTTATACCCCCTAACGAGAATAAACCTACAATTACAGTACAATGAGATGTCTTACTTTGCCACTATGCGCCAACAATAATGTTCTAGTCTAGCACATTATTTCCTGTTAATTTCAGGTGTGACTCTCCCAATTTTCGAGTCTTATCAAGATGGTTCCGACACCTACGAGCTGGCCGGTCTCGCCCGCGGTGGACAGCAACTGTCCAAGCTGAAGAAGAATTTTCAAAGTGCGGTCAAACTGCTCGTGGAGTTGGCCTCTTTGCAGACCTCCTTTGTTACTTTAGATGAGGTCATTAAGATTACCAACAGGCGTGTTAACGCTATTGAGCACGGTACGTTATTTGTTTTAAAAGTACTATATATTTATTTAAATAACTTATTTATTTCTGGCCGCTGTTGAATATTCTTTTCAGCAAATTGGACCTTTCTTTAAAATTAATAATATTATTATTTATAGTGCACTAGTTGTAGCCCGCAACATTGTTTGCATAGTTTACCGCAGGTTCTCGTTGACCGTCTAGGCGTATACTCATTACAGAACTTTACTTTAATTGACAATGTTGATGTTTTTATAGTGCATAGTATAGTATAAGTGGTAAAGAATAAAAAAAAGTGATTTTCATTTACAAACTACGTCGAAGCTATATTTTAGCAAAGTATTATTTTCTTATATGGGGTTTCCCAATAAGAACGATATGTTTTGAAATTGAAATAAAGCATGTAATATATGTTCGAGTTTCGTGGCTTTATTTGATAGGAAATTTTATGCTATTTATGATTTAACCAAAATATCGTTCAAATGACCGCCGCGACTTTTTTTTTCACTGGTGAATACGAACGGCCCAATTTTCGATGACTCGGTGCAGCATTTCGGCTGGTATGGCCGCTATTTTTATTTTTATTATTTATTTATTTGTGCAACATAGGCCCACTTGTTAGTATTTTTACTTATAAAACTATGTTAGTCTAATAATAATCTCTAAATTAACAAAGTATTCAGAATTGAAATTAACAAGCCACACTAAAACGGATACTACATAATTATAAATGATAGGAGTTACAATCAATTATACTATCTCCTAACAAGTATTTTCATAAAATGCTGAAGTATTGGTGCGTCAAATTTGCTTGTGAGTACTTTTAGTATACTATTGGTACTTGTCCGCAGTCTTGTTAGAAGAGATGAGGTCTTTTTTCTTACAATAGCAAAAAATTATCTGTACGCTCTTGTGCAAACATAGTTGACCCCGAACAGAACCGCGGCAAGCCCAACAGCACCCTAAACCCGTTATTATATTGAACCCTTAATGTGTCCATAGCTTTCTGCGTATAGTTAACCCACAAGCCTCCCGTGTAGAAAGTTTGACAGTAGGCTTTGAAAAGCTATAGTCGTTCGAATGTTTCGTTCAAGGTCTTGAATAGCTGTTTTATTGGCATACACTTGATATTTAACATACCCCCACAAAAAATAGTTCAAGGGTGTTAAATCGCATGATCTTGGTGGCCAATTGTGAGGACCGTTGCGGGAAATAACCGACTCACCAAACTTATCACGCAATAAATCCATTGTGACGGTCGCAGTGTGGCATGTTGCACCATCTTGTTGAAAATAAATGTCGTCCGCATCGATTTCATACACTTCAGGAAAAAAATCGTTCAACATGTCACGATAACGGTCGCCATTGACAGTAACAGTACGGCCTTCGTCGTTTTTGAAAACGTACAGGCCAATGATTCCACCGTACCATAATCCGCACCAAACAGTCAATTTTTCAGTATGTAATGATGTTTCATGAACCACTCTTGGTTTTGACTCACTCCAGTAACGACAATTCTGTTTGTTCACATAACCACTGAGCCAAAAGTGAGCCTCATCTGAAAATATGATTTTCCTATGAAATTCGGTGTCCGTTTCCATTATTTCAAGCGCCCAATCAGCAAATTCACGACGTAATCGATGGTCGGCTGGCTTGAGTTCTTGTGCCAACACAATCTTGTATGGATGTAGGCCAATATCCATACGTAAAATTCGCCAGGTTGTCATTCTGGATAAGCCCAATTCTTGTGCACGTCGTGGTACGGCATTTTGATTTTCTTCGACACTGGCTGATACAGCGGCAATATTTTCTTCACTACGGCCTGTCCGTTGTCGTGTTGGTGGTCTACTATCGTGCAAAGAATATTCACTTTCCAGTTTTTGGATTATGCGACGTATAGCGAGCTCAGACGGTGCACCATGACGACCATATTTAGCACGAAATGCTCTTTGAGTAGAAACAATACTTCTCGAATTTTGATTGAAAATTTGGACAATTTCCAAACGTTGAGGTAACGTGAACTTGTTCATGATTTAATGGCAAACATTACTGAACACAAAACAACACAAATGTCAAATGTTAAACATCTATCAAAATCCTATCATCCCTATTGGGAAACACTGTATAATAGTATTATTAGAAAGAACCTAATGTTGAGACATTCCGGTCTCCATCATCTGCCCGAAATTGGGTTGGGCATTGGTGTTATTGGCAGAACTCAACGCCACATTTTGTTGCTTTGTGCTAATTTAAATATTTAAATATAATAATTTCCGAGTGAAAAACAATCAACCAACGAATCGTTTTAACGAGTGAAATTGATGAACAATGAGTAAAATTCATTCTGTAACTAAACGGGAAGATAGATGTTTCCTAATTATTTATTAATTATTTAATGTAAGTTTGTATACAATTTATTTCATGAATATTTAAACTTGCAGTGATCATCCCCCGCCTGGAGCGCACCCTGGCCTACATCATCTCTGAGCTGGACGAGCTCGAGCGTGAAGAGTTCTACCGGCTCAAGAAGATTCAAGATAAGAAGAAGATCATCAAAGATAAAGCAGAAGCTGTATGTATAATTTGTATTCATTTTGGTATAAATTTATTATGTAGAATGAAGAATATTGTCAGCTAGAATCCTGTTTTTAAATATTATTATTGTAAACAGGGCTTTTAAAAGGTCATTTAAAATAATAATTATTATTTCATACCAGTATTATATATAAGCAGTAAAAATTGAGAAGGTTTTTTGTGAATGGAAATGGAGGATATTGTCTTAACCTTTTTTTTAAAAGCAAAGAAAACTGCTTTAAAAAATGAATAATCATTTATTTCATACCTGTTTTACATTTGTGATTACTTTTGATGTTATTATTATATATTGGCAAAACAATTGTTTTAATATAACACAAAATAAAAAGTTGGGAAATAAATAAAATTAGTTCCTTTACCTTTGTTGGTAATGCAATGTTGTTAGGATGTGAGTTCAAGCCTCAATTTTTTTTCACTGCATACTTAGTTACCTAACTTAAATAGTAGATGGAGAGTTTATGAGGAATCGGCTATAAATAGAAAAAGACTATTGAGAATATTTTTGAACCCTCACCACTTGCATTTGGTTTTGGGGTATGATTTTTTAAAAATGTTTTTATTTAATCCTAAGTGCATAACGTATTGAGGTCGTCCTGGCGCAGTGGGACAGAGTTGGTCAGTTAAAAGCGTGGTTTGGTTGTGAGTTTGATTCTACACGGCGGAATGATTAACATTTAAAATTAAATGTCTTTTCTCTGTTCTCGTAAGACCAAAGCGGCGTCGAGTTCGCCACTAAACGACTTATTGTCTTGATTTCGGATTATCTTGACACTAGGGTTTCTTTGGTTACAACGCTACGTAGGATGAAGTAAAGTTGTAAAAAAAAATTAAAAGTAGTTCAATTTTGAAGATTTGATTCTTTTATAACATATTTTTATTATAAAAATAATTTATTTTAATTTTGCTTTTTAACACAGAAAAAGCAAGCAATGCTTGCTGCAAGTAAAGACAGAGATGTGCGTGACATCGCCAATCTATTGGATGAAGGTGACGAAGATTTACTGTTCTAAGTGTCCCTTTTGGAACTATATTTAATCTGTAGAGCAGACATATTGAAGCCAAATAAAAAAAAACTGTTTAAAACCTCTTCCGTAATCAATTTTGTGAACTTGTCGTTCTAGTGACGTTATTAATATAACAAAACCTATTAGCATAAAATAAACATCTTTAGACAAAGTTCAATTGATTAATTATCAATGTTTTGGCTTCATATTGGCTGTGCAATGAATTTTGTTGATATTACAGTGTTCGTAGCTCTGTACATATTATATTGTTATCAATGTTTTGCTTGAAAATGTATCTTGTCTTCTTGTTACGGTTTAAAGTCCGTTTGATTCGTGCAAACGTAGGTGTATGTAAGCATTCCAGCAATGTAGTGTAAAATATTCAGATTTTGTTTAACTATTTCATTTATTATCTGTTTACATTTTCTTTATCTATATTACTGTTGCCATATATTATCTGTGGAGTGTTTTTACTAAAAGACCTTAAGCTGTCATTTTAAGAAATAAGTAATTAACAATTTAGTTAAATAAAATCTGATGAATAGTCGGTGTTTAAAGCCGTTTAAGCTTCAATGAAATGCTCTAAAGCATAAATCAGTATAAGTACACCCGATAAAGTATTTATGGTTTGAATTGTTAATTGATAATAGATCAATATATTTTAAGTAATCATGTAAATACAAGTTGGTGAAACGAAATATTAAATATTATTATTATTGATGAAAATGGTCTTTTATTTTTTTCCACTATTTATTTATTACATTTTAAGTAAAGAGAACGAGTACGATATCAATCATTTTTTTATATAAATACTTATTGTAAAGTTTTATTGTGAAATGGGGAAATTCATACTAAAATTAAATGAAGTTTGAACAATTTAAAGATTAAAATGACAATATTAACGGCAATAATAATATACCAGACTATTAGGTGAAGTAAGTTGATTTTTGCCATATTATAGGTTCCTTGGGGAGTGTAGATAATATTAAACTAATTTAAACGAATTAATCGCATATGTTTTCGTATTCGAAAATACATTTTTAAGAACCCGACGTGTATTTAGGCTAGTTATTATTGTTCCGCTTAAAATAGTTTCATTTAAAATGTATTAAAATGTTGACATTCTGAGATCTTATTCGATAAGCTCTTAGAGGGGATTTATTGAAATTTCGGACAACAGAAATATTAAAAATCAAGATTCACTAACTGATAACATATAATTAAAATTTTAAAACCTTTTTTGGGAAAAAACAGGTAGTAAGACTACGATTAAAATACAATAGTTAAAGGTTTACATTTTTACATTTATTTAGCTGGATAATGAGTACATACAAAACCAAGCTTTACAATTAATAAATAGTTCTTTAAATATTTATTTATTGTCTATTTTAATTATCAGAATCATACGAGTTTTTCGCCAAATAGAATCTATTGCCGTGTTTTTTCAGAAGTCCAAATTCAACGGCACTTCTTAACATTTTGCTTATAGCTTTACCAGTCTTTGCTGGGTCGTTAGCTACCTTGTAATGTTGTTTTATAAAATTGATCACTCGACGAGAGGTTAGTCCTTGTCTGGAAGGCAATTTGCGGAATGCCCAAAGGACGATTGCGACGGGTATAGATTTTTGTGGTCCACGTTTAATTGAGCCGTAATTTTCCCGGCTTCCAAATGTACTGTCTGAATAACAAGATGAGCACCTACTCGAACTTGATTTCGATCGAATTTTCATATTAATCTATTATTTTTCACAAGAATTTTGGTTTTTAGTGTATTTTATACTTGAAATTATATGGCGACAAATTATATCGTTTCGTCTCTTCTCGTGTGACGTTGTCAAGTATTTGAATAAGTTTGTATTGTAATGTTAGCATCTATTTTGCAAGCTGTTAATCAAAAGAAATGATTATAATTATTTGGTGTTCTAATAAGGCTAATATAATTTTTATATGGTTTACTATCAATTTCAACTATATCGGCCGTGACAATGATTGTAGCGATTTAATTTCCTACGATATTTTGATTGACGTTGCTATTAAGCTCAAGATTTCTTGATCTTTCTGATGCCTAAACTAAACTTATACAATGTGGCCGTTGATAATGAAAATTCATTTTGTTCATGTGCATATACAAACATATTAACATTTTTGTGTTTATTTTATTTAATATTAAGATTCATAAAATTTATTTAGTTAATTGTTTCTTTCATTTTATTTGAGGTAGACATTGAAACTTTAGTTGAAAAATCACTTTCCTGTTAAACCCATTCTATTATGGCAGATCTACTTAACATAAGCACTATCACTAGTCATAGTCACTAAATTTCACCAAAATTAAAATCCCAAATTTACGCTATTCACTTCAATGAAATGAGATGAAAGATTGGTTTATTTAAACACAAAGTCAACAACATAAACATAAAGCAATCAAAGACTAACATTTATAATTAAAAATATATACCAAAACCCTTATCAAAAAGAAAAACGATAATGAGATGTAATTTTCTACTTGCCCGAGTTTTGTAGGTGGATAGATCAGTCGACGGGTCGGTGGATTAGTCGGCTTTCGAAAGGAACGTATCCGGTAACCGGGGGGTGAATTATTGCGACTTCATTTACTATGACGCGGGTGTATTCTGCGATGAATGTAGAACAAGCTTTTGTGCCTCTTATACTCGTTGCCGTAGGTAGGTACGTGCGCGAGAATTTTCTTGTGTTCTATGCTCGTGAATGGCATGCCTTAAAAATTCTCTTAGTATTGACGAAATTTATCTTATTCTCTATTTATTAGATCCCATATTTGTTTTTATAGCTTCGTTCAATATAGGTTTAACACGTTAAATGTGTAGTACCGTATAAATATATATTTTGATAACTTTATTACAATAAATTATATTATGTTTATAAAAATGTATATATAGGTTAATTTTGTGGATAAATAAGATGTTGAGTAATAAAGAAAATGATAGCAGGAGACATGTGAATTTGCCAAAGATATTATTAAATTATTCGAAATATTTATTTAATAACAACTTTGATTTAACCGGATTAATTGCGTATATTTTGGTATATTACACTTTACAGTAGTCCGTGGTCACAGATAGATTGAGGTGGCATTCATCTATCAGTTGATACAAAAATTAATTATATCAATCTACCGCCATCTGTTTCTTAATTGCCTCGCGTACTGCCCAGGATTCTTGCAGAATGAGCTGACTGTATCTTTGTTTCTGGTGTGGTGGATTTGAGTCTTTAATTTTTTTATAAGTGGTTCCAAGGTGGTAGAGAGTTTCCAACCATATTCTCTATTGAAATTTGGAATACACGCCCATCCTTAACATCGGGTATGTGTTACATCGCGTGTATTGCAATCAGCTGTGTGTGAACATACAATGAATAAGTCCAATCACTACATCAGGTTTGATAAGCCACATATCCTCGCTAAGGAAAGTAGATATATTCCTGGAATGATCCGCGAGGCTATTGAAATTCAAAAACATCCAAATTTCAATAGAGAAGATGGTTGGAAATATTTATAAAAAAATTAAATTCTGAAATCCACCACACCAGAGACAAAGATACCATCCAGGGCAGTACGCGAGGTAATTAAGAAACAGATGGCGGTAGATTGATATAATTAATTTTTGTATCAACTGGCAGACGAATGCCATCTCAGTCTACCTGTGACTACGGACTACTGTAAAGTATTCGAAACATCAGGTGTCCAAAAATGTATTTTCGTATACCAAAATATACGCGATTAATCCGGTTAAAATAGTTTAATTTAAAATATTTATTTAACTCAATTCAATAAAAAATATTATTAATTGAATGTAAATAAATTTAAGACCGGTCGTGGCTCAGTGTGACAGCGTCTGACTGTAAAAGCGACCAGTTGTGGGCTCGGTTCACACTCGGGGGAGTGATTATAATTTAAAATTATTTTCACTTCCTCGCTTTGGTAAGATAAGGTGCGGCGTTGAGTTCTACCACTCAACACGCAATGTCTCGAATTCGATGGAAAGCGAAGTACGTAGTGTCTTGACACTAGGTACTTTCTGTCTATCCTGCTAGCGGGATAAAAATTGTGAAATATAATGTTATAAATGTTTATTACATTAGTTTCTTATAATTAAAAATTATATCAATTAACATGAATGCGACTTCAGTCATTCATGAGTAATAAGCATTACAGCCAAGCCTTCGAGACCTGAGATTCAAGATGCTGAATAAGTAAAATTTGTTTTAAAATTATATACATATTATATACATTCTTTTAGCTTCACGCTTTATCCCTAGCGGGGTAGTTAAAAGCGACGGAGCGCCAAAAGCTACGGGCCCTGCATACCTCTTTCGCTTCGGCCACAATTATCATCTTCTTCATATATGCCCTTCGGGGGGTCCTCATGTTTTTACGTGACCTTCCTTCAGTATTTTCGATATTGGGCTTGCGAAGATCAAACGAGGTCTCCTTGACTTCATAAATTTTTCTTACCATTACTTCATCACTCATTCTCGCAATCTGCCCAAACCACCTGAGCATGTTCTTCTTCATTCTTACTGTGACATTCACGCTTACACCTGCCATTCTGCGTATCTCCTCGCTACATATACGGTCAGCTAAATTGACTCCGCATATCCGATGAAGAGATCTCATCTCTACTGCATTCATCTCTCTTTCATTCTTCTTTTGATAAACCCACGTTTCGCTGCCGTCTAACAACGTCGGTATCAGCACTGCATTGTGAACGGCAACACGTGCAGGTACGCTGACGTGTTGCCGTCGCATCAATGCAGCAAGAGCACCGTTAACCCTGTTATCGGCAGCAATACGCCTTTCCACACCCATTTCGTATCTTCCGTCTCTACTACATATACTTCCCAGAAATTCCACCTCATTCACTTGTTCTAATATCTTTCTATCTACCCTAATCTTATATTCCGTTCTTTCTTCATCTCGTTCAAATACCAGAATCTTAGTTTTACTCGCATTCAGGTTTAGACCATTACTTGCACACCCTTCTTTCTGAATGGTGACCAAAGCTTGTAATTCGAATTCTGATGATGCAATTAGCACTGCATCATCTGCGTACAACAGACAGTTAACTGTCAAATCATCAACTTTCACTCCTACGTCACTTTCTTTCACGCCTATTATATACATATTTATCTAATTATATAAAAATGTTAAAATAAAAGCAAATATACATATATAATGACTCTAAAAAAAGAAACAGACTTTGAAAGGTTTGATACTCCTGATTTAATTAATTTACTTTAAGTATATATTTTCAAATGAATAGAAATTATAGTTGTAATGAAAAGATTAGAATAGTGTAATATGAATAAGCGATGCCCGCGGGAGGTCGATGTTTGTTTGGACCCATAGGTCTGTTTGATCGCCAATCAGCCTGAAAATCCGGGTAAATTGCTTGTATCCCTAAATATTATTATTTACTTTTAAATTATTAACCATGTTATTTATTATCTTTACCCATGATTAACTCCTACAAATAATGCACAGAAAATACAAAAGTTAGCCCATAAGATATTGTTCTAATGAACGAAATATGCCAAATTTTCCCCAGAAATAGAGCCTAAAGAAATAGAGCATAGAGAAATAAAGAAATAGAGCATAAATATATTTTTTTCTAAAGTCTTTGAATATTATTTATTTATTACTAAGATTACTTATTACGTTAGATTGGCGTAGAATGTTAGCGAGACGTGAACGTCTCGGCGCAGCGACTATTATGGTCTGATTTTTTTATAATAATTTAAATTCAATAAGTTGTTCTTATTAAGTGTAGCATATATTATTTTTTAGTAGGTATCATCAATGTCTACAACTACATGTAAAAGACTAATAACAAACGCATATAGTCATTTTTTTAGATTTACGCTTTTATTCCGCATAGCTGGGTAGACAGAAAGTAACTAGTGTACATAGTGTCAAAACAATCCGTACTTCACTTTTCGCCGAAGTCGAGACATTGTGTGTTGAGTGGCGGAACACAGCGCCGCGTTCTGTCTTACCATTGTGAGGAAATGAAAATAATTAATATAACCTTTCCCCTGAGTGGGCATCGAACCCACAACCCATGGCGTTTTCAGTCAAACGTCCCACTGCGCCACGACCGGCCTGTCATTTCTCATTTTTTTGGAATAATTATATTATAGGAGCTTGAGGCTTTATCCTGCATAGCCGAATAGTCAAACTAACGTAGTGTCAAGACACTTAGTTCTTCGCTTCCCGCTTTTCCGTATTCGAGATTATGTATTGTAAGGGGAAGTGGTGGTGTCGAATCCACATATATATATATATATATATATATATATATATATATATATATATATATATATATATAGCTGTTAAGAAGAAGTAGTAGCTCTGTAGAGTTAAATGCCTTTAAACCTTTATAAATATCACCCATAAGATGTAAAATAGTTTTAATCTTTTAGAAGATGCAAACAAAAATATCGGTACAAAGCAAAAGGACAACGTTTTCCATAAATAGAATGGAAACTAATTTGATAGTACTGGTACGGCACTTTGTTGCAAAATTCGTGTACAACGTGTCAAAAACCAAGCGCTGTATTTGTAAAGTTTAAAAGAATAGGTTTATAACGCTTTAATAACATGTTTGGACTAAAAGTTAAAAGTAAAAATGTTTGTAGGCATTTTAAATTGAAAGTTCGCTTTTTTTGTATTTTACCTTATTCGTACCTAATTTAATTTTCATAGTTCGTAACCAATTTTATTATTTTAAATATGTACTTTTAAATTAAAATTTTTCAAATGAAATCGGTTCATTTATGTAAGTAAGCATAATTCATTTCGGATTTATATAGTAAAACATAAAAAAAAAACATTTTAAAATATTCCGAGAAATTGAATTTTACAATGATATACTCTTCAAGCCTACCATTTTATTTCAGAGGCCATCTTTAACACTGAATTTAGAATTTTTACACACGTGTGTGTGTGTGTGCAAGTGGCGCAACTCAACGCCGAACGATGGCCCGTGTTGTGTTGATAATAAGTGTCTTAGTATATTTATTATTATATTATTATGAAATTCATATAATTATAAATTATAGCCTTTATGTTAGTTTGATATATAATTGAAATTTCGTTCTAATCTACGTAGAATTTTTTGCGTAAAAGAGTAAATAGTAGCTAGTAGGGTATAGCGTGTGCCCGCGTTCGGGTCGCGCACTCGCCGATGACCCGTCTGCCAGGCGCTTTATGGCGTACAAGTCAATCATATCGTTATAACTTTTAAACTATTAGGTCAAATTACTTAGTGTAAAAAGCAAAGTTTATCTACGTTAAATATTTAAAGTGATAAATGTATTGATTCCGATAAGGATTTGATAAATATTCAAAAATGTACATTGTAAAAAAGTATCCAATTGAATTGTATTTATGGTTCACTATTTTATTTGGCTTCCACGTAAAAAGTAGATTTATACCATCGCGGACTTCTATTTAAGACAAATTATCTTACCTTACACCAATTTTTGTAACTCCAACAATTTAGTTAGCGCCCGCCAAAACAGCTCTCAGAAGGCAGATTTTTTGCCGATTTAATTGATATATATCTTTAGACTACAAAAATAATACACAAAATTAATATAAATTGTAGCCTATGTGTTAATCTGAAGTATAACCTATCATACTGTAAAGTTTCATAGAAATCCGTACCGTCATTTTTTCGTAAAATATATACATAACATAGCCTCACAAACATTCGCATTTATAATATTAGTAGGATATAGTACGTATAAATGTTTTTTTACTGTTGAGCTTAGTAGCTTTATTTTATACCATATCTTTAAAAATATTAAATCACAAGCATTATTCAATACATTTAAGTATCTACTTATATATATACATATATATATAAATACATATATATATATATATATATATATATATATATATATATAAATATATATATATATATATATATATATATATATATATATATATATATATATATATATATATATATATATATATTGAATAATGCTTGTGATTTAATATTTTAGCAGGTATATCTATACTTGCTAATAATTACATAATAATTATAATGGTAAACCTATGAAGCGTAATAATATCTTATTACAGTCGGTTATTGTACACGTAGTGTTTACGACTAAGAATGCATAACGTTTGTAATAACGTTGAAAATATTGCATGGAAATTCTCTAGTAATCTGCCTTATTTGTGAGGGGGAGGGCGGGTGGCAGTGGGGTTGGTCGGGGAGTGGGCTAGAGTGTTGTTCCCTGTAAACGTCACGAGTGATCATCGTTTCAAAACTTCAGATTCAAAGTAAAGAAAAAAGTGTGTGATTCAAATAATCTGTTATTTGCTTTTTCTCATATATCTATGTATATGATTCTCATTATCTATACATATAAATTATTATAAATGAATACAGTGATTTTTGTTTCTGTTTATTGAAGATTTGTTAAGAGCTATATCTTCCTTTTCCAATTTGTTTGGAAATTTGTATACGCGTCTGTATCCGATATATGACATTTTCATAGCTTAAACCCAATGTCCTTGCTAGGATAACCAATAAAACGAAAAAAATAATTTGAAGTTTATAGTTCAGATTGCTCATTTTTTCTACAATACAGTATTTTAAATAATATTATCGTATGGAATTTATAAATAGTTTTTATCCTGTTAAAGGTTTCTGATAAATGTAACTATATATGCGAGTAGACGCCTTTGCTAAAATGTAGTGCTAGTAAAGTTACATATCCGAAAGCGTTTTATCTTAATCCGAGTTGGAATTAAATCCATAACTTCTAGAACATTGTACTTAATAAGCTGGTTTCTGTCCACAATGTACGATATTCTATCGTACATTGTGGAATATATTGCACCTTTAGAATTGAATTTTAAAGAAATGAATTTCTGTATATCGAATGATTTATAAACATATATTCTAACAGTTTTTTAAAACTAAATTTGACTGTCAAGACTCAAAAATGCCAAATGTATTATTTCTGTCTGTGATAGCTAAATCTACAATTTCTCAACTTTTGGCATTAACCAAAAAATAACGTTTCATGTATCAATATTACATATTACAAACACTACTTGTTTGTACTAATATCTTATTCAATCAATATTCACAGTTGTTAACTAGGGAATCCAATGAAACACGTTACTGCAGAACAAGTTGTTATAAGCATTATTGACTCACGCTTTCGAACTACAGTTTCAATTGTAATAGATATTTGATTTTCCAAAATAACCTTATTCTGGATGCTTACTTTTGTGTCGTAGCCAATGGTACCATTGAGTTATATTTATGTCATATTTAGATATTTATATACATACATGTTTTGTAAGTATATTTTTACTTGGTCTATTTTATTAATTAGACTATGAAATGAACAAAAAAAACTTTGTATTTACGTAAGTTTGAAACTTTTGTTTTAAAATTAATTTAAGCTTTTAATATAGTATTAAAACATTAATCATGTTTTAAAAGGTTAAATATTATCTTAATAAAAATTAGACATATTCCCGAAAACTATAACAATATTAGTATTTTAATATCATTCCTTGTGTTGAAAATGTCTGGTTTGTCATTAAAAACATAGGGGAGAATTAATAGGGAATCGAGTACAATAGCGTGTTCCTATAATAATATAATACACCATCTAAATCAATCATATGTAATATCTACATATGTATACTTTATGTGTCGGCCGGGTTCCTTGTATTAAGTGAACAGTTGCCTTACAAATGTATTGATATTCGAACTGAAATTATTACTTTTTATTCAAGCCTATTTGACTTATGTCATAAAATCTATCTCTACTATTTGACGTTTTTTCTTAAATCTATATATTGACATTAAAAATATATCAAGTTTGTCTAGCTAGAGTGAGGTACACAAGAAAAATTTAAATTGAGGTCTAATAATTTCCTCGATCGAACCTATGATTTTGATTATTCAAATAAACATATTTAAAAGGCATAAAAAGGCCTTAGTTACAAAAATTCATTATAGTTATGAATTATATTCATTTATAACTTTAGGTTTAAAATATTATAATATTCACACATAGTACATGTACGTATGACTGTGATGTGTTTAGTTTGTCATATATAATGTAGCGTAAATAGTAAAGAGGCATTGGACGAGTGGAACTTCGAACAAGTATAGAACTAGTTGATGCCACGAGTTACTGGAGCTCGAACACTTTCAAGTTTTCTTGATTTTTTATCACATCTTTACTTTGCTTTGACCTACAAAGCTTTTAGAGGTGTGATTAAATGTTAAGAAATTATTAAAAATATGTTTTAGTAGTAACGCTAAATTAGAATACGTTTATGATTTTTGTAACATAACCCGTAATATAAAAATGAAATCGTTTTTTTTACGAATCTGATACAATAAATATACGAATCTAGTATAAATAATTTCTGGCAGAAAGTTGTTTGTAAATATTAGAATTTTTAAAAATTATTAGTGTTATATATTAGGTAAAGGGACACTAACATTAAAAAAAAACATTATAAATAAATTCAATATTTATTTTATTTCGATCACTTTTCGTTGCATTAACATATCGAATAGTCAACATAACTTAATGTAATGTTATAGAAATAATTACTTACTGATTACTGAGATAATCGCTTTAAATTAGTATGTAGTTCAATTTAAATAGTAGCGCGTTCAAAATGTTCCTTAATTGATTATTTTATATTAAATGATGCATGTTCTTTTCATGAGAAAATTATTTCTTGCTATAGTAATTTCTTCGGCTTGTTAAATTAACTAAAACAACGAAGTTCACAAGGCATACTTTTTTAATTGCATACATATGTAGGTGCATGCAATTTAAATGCATGTATACATCTTTAATTGGGCAGAAATTGGAAATTTATGCAGAAATTGGGCGGAAACGGAGATTTCGTCACTAATTTCTATCTACTTTGAGAAATTCTGGTAAAATTAAAAGAAAAAAAAATCATCACTTAGCGCAATTAAGATTGATGTTGAAATATCGTGAAGCATTTCAAATAGCGAAAAACTATCCGAAGCACTTAATCAATTACTGATATTTCCCTAGAGACAAGACTTTCGTCAAGGCCTATTTGACGAGGGTACTTATTTAGTCATGTACATACTTGTGGTTACTAAAGATGCAAAGGAAAATATGTGAAAGTATTTAATGAAGTAAAATTATTTAAATTTCAATTCTTTAATGTAGCAACGTATAGTTGAAGGACAAAGTGGTTTATAAAGAACATAGTGCCGGAACTATTGGCAATAGCATATTTCATTTTGGTTTTCTTGAGAAGTGTAAGGGAGCATCAACAAAGGTTTTGTCTAACATTTTCTACGGGAACAGCAAATCATGAAATTTTACATTTTAAAATCTATTAGATGCTGAGGGCGATGCCTCGACAATAAGATAAAAAAGGAATTATTTCTTTAAATAATGGATATTTTTTAAAATGGATGATTTTGTATGGGAATATATGATGGTTAGGGGTATTTCAATCTTTTAATATTTTTAGTTTATCAGTACTTTCATCTTTACACAATATATGGTGGAAAGCGAAGTACGGAGTGTCTTTATACTAGGTAATTTCTGTCTACCCTGCTGTGCGGGATAGAAGCGTGATGTTAAAAATGTATTACCAAATACGGACTGAGAACGTATACTATCTTTTCTTATCCTATTATAATGTAAAATATATTATATAATGTTAATGAAATAAGATTGATATTTGTGAATGTAGATATTTATAAATTTATCCTTAAACTTTTTGTTTATATGTACGCACGCATAAACTGCAAGTACACATGTGTCTAACATAAATACACTTTCATACAAATCAATGTCAAATTATTTTTTTTTTATAATTACCCATTTAGTTCTTGTTAATGTTCTATTATTTATTGTTTCAGAAATAAAATAAATTTTCCTATTCATATATGTGTATCACACACAACATCTGAGTCTACGTTTGAAGGTCGTAGACGAAGGCCAAAACCATCCCTTTTAGTTAGTTAGTGTCAGAGCTTTGAAATAATGCAAAAACGTTTTCTTCTAATAGATTTTATTTTTTAAATTAAATGATATTGTTATTCAAAGAAATTATTAACTCAATTTCTAGTTATTTCATTTATTTTACTACGGAAAGCGATATGGTCTCTATATAATCATTATGAATAAATTGTTAAGATTATGAAGAAATTAATTTTTGACGTTTAATATCGTAGGCATATTAGGCTTAATAATGTTTCGAATTTAAAAATATATACTTACTAATAGAATAAATCGACTTTTATTGTTTCTTTACTATATACATACATATATCCACTGTTGACAGCTATAGTAATATTCAAATGTGTAAATTTCTTATATGTTAATTTGGATGAAATTTAACATATATTTATTATAATAAGATCTTTGATTTTCGCGATTTTTATACATTTTAAATGAAACTATTTAACCGGATTAATCGCGTATATTTTGGTATTCGTCCGTGGTCACAGGTAGACAGAGTCTACATGTGACCACGGACAGAGTCTACGTGTTCGAAACGTCAGGTGTCCAAAAATGTATTTTCGAATACCAAAATATAAGCGATTAACCCGGTTAAATAGTTACATTTAAAATATATTTATTATAATAAAAAAAACATGTGTGATAGAAAATATACATTAATTGAACATTGAGGACATTTTCATTTAGGTTGCCTTAAGCGTGAACTACACCTACGAATATTTTTTTGCTCTGACAAACGTCTATTTTTTTAAATTATCCTTTACATTTTGTAAGGGCAGCTGGGGTCCCTAAAAGATTATCTTTATAACAATTACTTTGATTACCAAACACGTTTAATATCGCAGCTAACTTGGAACAGGCTCCGACTGAATTTATGTTGTTATTACATTATTATTCATTCTCTAAAAGGAACAATTTTATTACATACCTTTTTGGAAACCATTATATAAAATGAATCAAATATAAATATTTTTTTAAATCGTCTTTTCACGTGTCATATTTTCTAATTTTATACGTAAATGATAAGAAAAAATTAATTTCAAATAACTAAAGATGGCAATTATAAGTATGAGTTAGAGAGGTGATAATTATAATTAATATAAATTATTGGCTAAGTTACAAGGGAATGATTTATTTGTAAGACTTAAATTATTAAACTCACAGTATTTTTCAAATTCTTTCCTTACTAACTGACTGACAGATCTGCATGAGATTCGAAATAAGAAACTAGGGGGCATAACAAGACGGTATTTAGTACGTAGTGTTATTGAGTGTTGGTGAGGAATGACAGAGCATTTCCTGAAATTCTTGCGTTAACGAGAAATATTTTTTTTAATTCACAACACATCTATGTTAAACAATAAATGTTTATTATAACGTTTTTATACAAAAATGTACTCATAAAATGTACTAATAAAACTTTATCAATAAGAAATTCTGTTTCTATCGAAATTTAGTTATTATATTTAACTATAAATTACAATTAAAAATCGCAGTATACAATATTAGTTTTCATAACATAACACTACAGTTTATCGCAATAAATCTTCGGTGAAATACAAATATTTGCAGTAATGGTCTCCGATTTTATAATTGTCTTGTCATCGGATATCGCAGCCGGACTCAAGTGTTTATGTTAGTTACTAGATATGTGCTTGCAATTGATTGTTTCTAGTCCTACAGATTTTAAAATAATATAAAATAATTCTTACTAACAAAGCAGAGATCTATATAGTATTCGTTCATCAATTTGTGCTGAATTTCAATTAACGAGCCAATGATATATCGTGACTCCCCATTGTATAAGTCCCCTTGTCTACAGAAGTGGAGGTCATGTGAAATAATTGCTAGAGATGTTAGACTATTACTAGAATATATGGCTTAAAAATGTAATTAGTAAATATATATTTTCTATATAATTGTACTTATTCGTAATAAATTCTTTTATTATTTTTATGTACATATTCAAAGTCAGTAACCTATCAAATCATTTATGGATATTGCGTAATAAGTAATAGAGAAGCCCTCGTGTCGCAGTAGCACAATGTCGGACTGTAAACGTAATTGGCTGTGCGTTCAATTTCCACTCAGGGAATTGATTATTTAATATATATTTTGATTTCTCTGCTGAGGTAAGACGAAGCGCGGCGTTGAGTTCACCTGTTTCCATTTCAGACGGAAAGTAGTCAATGGAGTGTTTTGACACTAGGCTGTGTCTGACTACCCTACAACGCGGGATAAAGCATGAAGCTGCAAAAAATATATGTTAGCAATATACATTTAGAACCAATCTTAAATTAATCACTTCAATAACTTAAGATTATTTTAGTTTAGTTTACTTATGAATAAAGAATACTTGTCGTCTCTAGAAATCTAATCTAATGACGCCATCTTGGTAGGTAAGTCAGACAAGTATGACGATACGCGTCGGTTGAGAATAGTGAAATTATCTTTACTTTTCGGGTTTTGGTATCGTTCTATCTACGTTTCTATGATATCTTGCTATATCATTATAGGAAATCTGTGTAACTAAAAATAATAATAAATAAGATAACGCTTCTAATATGTGAATTAAATTCTAATTCATGGTACTATCTGAGAATACCAAACGTTAAACACAGAGTATACTAAAAGAAAACACTAAAAGTTTTTGTTTTCAAACAAAATTGTTCTTTATTCTGGCGATAGCATATTCACATTAAAATTATGATAAATTGCAATAATACCGAAATATTTCTGAGACAGATTCGTGAAGATGTTCCATTACATTACCACACAAACGGAGTCACCTGACTCAGCACGTCTTGTATTCTTTCCGATTACGATGAATAGTAAATTTTCTTGCATCCCTCAAGGCTTTGAGCAAAGATCTATCCAGTATATTTCAGTACAAAAAGTCTGTTCGCTCGCTGCATATAATTATTCAGGGCGAACAAAGAAGCTACTTCACAGCATCGTTTTTGGTGAAATGCGGAGATGGTTTTGGAGACGTTCAGAAAGAGAAATAAAAATTATTTCCACTCACAAGAGTTGGTATACATAAGTACTACTATGGTGTTATTTGTACGATACACGATTTGCGTGTTGTAGACTTTACATGTACCCGTAAACAGTATGATTTTGAGATGTGCTACCCAATTAGAAATATTGTTTAAAATAGCCGAAAGTGAATAATTTATTGAATTATCACAACGTTTTGACGTGTATGATACTTCTATCATATAAATGCGTAGAGGTAAAAAAAATAAAACTATTTATTAGATTTTTTTATTTTGTACATGTCTATTATACGAACATATATCTACATTAAATTATTAATTAAAGTACGAACAATATAATCTTTTGTTTGGTCAATGTTAATAAAAAAAATACATCATTTACATCATTTAAAAAATACATCTGTGTCCAGTGCCATCGTGGCACTGTGGGATAGCGTCTATCAGCAGACGTGATTGGTTGTGAATTCGATTGCAACTAGAGAGAACGATTATATTAAAAAAATATTTTTAATTATCCGTTCTAGTAAGACAAAGCGGGGCCTTGAGTTCGTCACTCAGCACGTTGTCTCGATTTCGGGTGGTAAGCAATTAACGTAGTGTCTTGACACTAGGCTGTCACTGACGACCCTGCTATGAGGAATAAAAAGTGAAGTTGTAAAAAAAACTAATAATGTAATATTCCATAGTACACATCTTGTGAATGTTATAAGCGTATGTATATAAATAATTACTGAGAAGATATTTATTTAATGATGGACACAGTTAAAGTCTAGAATGTGTATTTAACGGTGGTGCTCTTACAACAATGCACAAGTTTATGTAACTAAATCATTTTAATACGTTATTCTGAGATATCAAAATAATATGGATTTACAGTTCGTCCAGAGCCTTTTAGAGTTAAATTTCACTTATTTGAACAAAATTACATTAATAAAAATATAATTATTTATATTAAAATAGACAGAATGTTGTAGGTTCAAACTCTAGGTAAAATTTTCTCAGTGTAGTCAGACAAAAGAGCAATGACCTAGCAACAAGTAATGTCAATTTTCATGAGTCGAGGGAGTAAAACAGAATGGTGTTTTGAATTTAATTTATCGAGATTGATTTATATAATTATAAATATTAAGGGATACGTAAATCAAAATCAATATATAGAACAAGTTGGTTTGAAATTTATCACGATAAAAATATAAAAAGGATTTTGAATATTTGACATTATATAAACTTATTGATTGTAAATAGTGATAAAAGATTTCATTTTACGCTACCACTTTTACAATTTTATAATTCTGAAGAATCTAACATAATATCGCCCCTGAAGGTCTATAAACGATTATTTTTGTCATTTTATGTAACAAACATCAAAAATGTTTGCAAAAAGCACAGATAATAAATAAACGCAATTTATTTTAATATGTTGATAGACAAACCGTTTGTTTCCTTAGTTTTATAACACGTGTCACCCCTCCGCCTTTTAGCTACAAATTTCGATACCATCGAAACTATTAAAGGGGAGTTCGGTGCGGTGCTTGTAACGGAGACATGTGGCGTAGTCGACCGCAGACTGGATCTGCGACTGGTTGATAGACTTGTCGTACTATAAGGCAGATATTTTTTTGTACTTTAGTTATTTTACTATCTCTAAAAATGCTTAATATAATATTATAATCGAATATTACGATCGATTGAACACAAAAAATTAACAGTGTATTTGCATTTTTAGAATTTACATAAATTTCTAACTTTGGGTGATTTTGTTACTCAGAAAGCATATAAATCGAAAATTCATTATTTACTTATTACACTGAACATACTGATACTTGTAAAGTCATAATAAAAAATTCAACCTAAAATCAAGATTTTTCTGATCAAAATACCGATGAAGCTACACCAGTTTGATTCCAAACGTAACAAATCGTCTGTCTATCTACACACGCCACGGCGGCGCGTGATCTTGCATACTTGCTCCGATGCGTTCAACGAATAACGCGAACATAAGAAGCGGTGAATACGCCTATACTCTACAAATGTGATGGTAACAGGCAGATGTCAAATATGAACGGATATGCCTTTTTGTTTTGTGTATATATCTTTATTGACGAACACTGTATGAATAAAGAGTAAAGGAATCTAATAATTCTTCAACAGTGTATTGTAATTTGTTTTCTTTCAAAAATATTTTTTGCCATTGTATAAAAAGATATTATACTTACTTATTTTTTTTATATGTTAATAATTTAAAAACATCTGTGAATGCTCGTAAACATATTATATGGCTTTGTGAATAAAGATGGGTAATTGTTTTCGCTTTATTTGTACATTTAACGAATGCGTAATAAATAAGTATGTATGTATAAACTCTCCTAGAGTTTATACATTTATAGTCACAAAAAATATTACTGTCGTAACATAGTGCTTGATTTTCATTTAAATGTTTTAAAGTTGTTTAATTTTATGATAGTTGTGACTTCAGCAACTAATCGATAGATGGCGTTACCCATCGGCAACGAGACCACTTACTATTCATACTTATAATAAAACTGTAGAAGGGTTAATTCTGTACATTGAAAATATTAAATAAATAAGTAGCAGACCAACAGTGTTACTACATTGATACTGAACCCAAAAAAGTAATTTAAAATGTTTTTGGTCTGCATGTCTGTTTGTTTAAGCATCATAAAAAAACTCCCTGTTCCATTACAAAGAATATTGGTATAATTATACCTCCACACCCTGGGCATCATATTGGGTAATTTTTA
Organism: Dryadula phaetusa; assembly: GCA_032432895.1. Taxonomy (NCBI): domain Eukaryota; kingdom Metazoa; phylum Arthropoda; class Insecta; order Lepidoptera; family Nymphalidae; genus Dryadula; species Dryadula phaetusa. The sequence continues at coordinate 4,202,126 of JAOYRS010000016.1, read as the reverse complement.
TATCGAAAAGTATACATTAAAATACAAACTTAATTTTGCAGTTCAATCTATAGGCATGACTATTGTACTAAGCGCATATAATAAGCTTGTCACCCGTATTGGATTTTACTAACATTACGCTTTGAATATATAATCAAATGTCAAATTTATTATATAAATTAATTTTTAAAATTACTGTTTTGAATAAAATAATAACATTTTAAAGTTTTACTAATTTAATTATTTTCTTATTTTATTTTAAAAGTAACGGCCCACTCTCGGCTTCTCACAACTGTAGCTATTTCGTTCTTTCATATGTACTAGTTCTTGCTTAAATCATACACTTTGTGACAGTTAATAAATTTATCGATTTATTTTAATAATTATAAGCCTAAGAAGTAACCCACTAACCAACCTATTTTTAAATTAATACTAATAATTACGGGAAGCTCAGATAATCAGAGTTCAAAAGCGAAAAGTATCAAATATTATAATTTCGTTCTAATGTTCAATGTAGTTCATTTAGTAAAAATAAAAAAAAACCGATAACGTTCGATTTCGTCGATTATTTACATTTTCTTTACAATCTCAATAAATAATTATTAGAAAAAAACATTGTATGCTATTCGTATATGTATGTGTGCACTTTTTGTTAGTTTCACTTTTTATTCCGTATAGCAGAGTACTCAGACAGAACCTAGTGTTAGGACACTTCATTCTCTGCTTTCCGCCACAGTTCAAGCCATTGCAGAGTAGCTGGTGGAACCCAACGCCATGTTTTGACTTACTAGTGTAATAAAAAAAATATAAATTAATAAAAAGATAATTTAAATATGATCACTCCCCCGAGTGGGAATCGAACTCACAACATCATTTCATCATGATATAACCGATTTTAATTTTTTATATTTCATCGATGCCTAAAATATCCACACCTCATCATCATATATACCATCACAACATTTCAAATGAACGTTATATAATAGGCGTATGGTCTTTTATTAAGACGGTTTTATTACCATCTCCTGTATGTATATAGTTTTGATAAATTAAAATTATATTCATTATCAGAAAATATTATAAAAAAAATAATATTTCTTCATTTAAATATAAACTTATTTAATTTAAATGATCTATATATTAAAAATAAAACTGTAAAAGGGCCAATTCTGTACTTTGTAAATATTAAAAAAATAAGTAGCAGGGTGTTACTATATAGACTTTTAACACAAAAATGTGATCGGAAAGCAGAGAATGAAGGGTCCTAACACTAGGTTCTGTCTGAGTACTCAGCTATACGGAATAAAAAGTGCACACATACATATACGAATACCTTTACAATGGTTTTTCTAATAACTACTTATTAAGATTGGAAGGAAATTGTAAATAACCGACGTAATCTGACGGTGCCGGTTTTTTTTATGTTTGCTACAGAAACTACATTGAACATTAGAACGAAATTATAATATTTGATACTTTTCGCTTTTGAGCTCTGAGGATCTAAGCTACTGGCGTCCAAAAAAAAACTTATCTATCCCGTAATTATTAGTATTAATATTAGGTTGTAGGTCGTAGAGATTTTAATTTAAAAGGAGATTGGTTGGTTGTTTATTTCTTAGGCTTCTAATTAGTTTTATAAATCGATAAAATTATTAGCTGTCGCAAAGTGTGTGATTTATGAACGAGGGCAGATGAAAGAACGAAATAGCTATAGTTGTGTGTTCGCGCGGGCGAACCCGCGAGTGGGCCGCTATTTAAAAAATAAATATATTTTTATTGACATAACACAATAGTTTTTACTTTAAAAATCTATATTAAGTGATTTTAAAATAAATATATCTATTACTCTTGGAATTTCAAATGATGACTAATTTCAAATTTCAAAAGAAGAATGAGATAAGGAAGCTATAGCAGCGCAGTGGGACAGCGTTTAGTCTCGCAATTCGCGTCAGTTCGATTCGCACTCCCTTAATGATATTAGTCAAATTATTATAATTTCTCCGCTGTTGTAAGGCTAGGTACGGCGATGACCAACATGTAATGTTTCAATTTTGCATGAGAACGAGGGAACTAGTGTCCGTGACACTAGGTTCTTTCTGACTACCTGTACCTGCTAATAAAAGTAAGCGTAGCATCTAGAACAATGTTCTGTGGCTCATTATATTTTATAAAGAACTTAGCTATTAAAAATATTATTTAAAGGAAAACGTGCCATGAGTTTTAACGAGCGATGGTTAAGGAACAAAAATCACATAATTTAGGCAAGTCTGAAAGATAAAATTCCTCGCTTCATAAAGGCTACGTTTTCACCTTTTTGCGGAGACGTGGAGGTTTTGAGAGGCAAAAAGACCCGTTCAACGACGACATCGCACTGAGAACCGGGAGATATAAGATTGGTATCCATCAGTGTGATATTACAAGTAAACACGTGGTCCATTTGCTTTATGTGAGAATATCATGAGTATTCTCTCAGTAAATATATGTACTTATTATATATTATATATTTCTACTTTGTGTTTAAATATTTTTAGTTTTAGTTAAAGTTTGATAATAGCTTGTTAATCCAGCATTTATTTATACCAAGAAAAAATTGAGAAGAAACAACGAAAGGAATTGAACTAATAGACAGAACAGAGAAATTGCCTGTTAAATAATACAAAATCATGTCAAAATCATGGTAGAGTATGATATTGATTTCTATTTTTGTATTTATAAATCATGGTAATGAATATATTTGGCTTGTTGTATTTTATTCCCGATAAACGTAAATAGAGTAAAAAAACAGTCTAAAAGTATAAATAAGTAGATTTCTTACACTTGCACACAATTTTCTTTAAAATACTTCGAAAGTTATTTCTTCACATAATAATTAATATACAAATATTACAGAGCTGAGTTACAACTCTGTCGAGCAACAAAAAGATACAAAAATTTAGTCGTATGTAGTATCTCTTTGTGATAAAGGCAGACAGAATATGTTTCTAATGTAACGAATAGCAGGATAGCAGGTAATATTTAGTGTAGCTCAGGTTTAATACACGGTCATAGACGTCTGCTACTTATTTTATCCTTTTTCTCCAAATAACGTAATAGCCTAGTGCTATTTGTCAAATTGAGCTCTACGCCTTTCTTATAGATGACTTAATATATGACAAGTAGAACTTCATTTTATTGCTTAAATACTTAATAACCTCGTAGTAGTAACTTTATATTTATCCCTATAGATACACTTAGAAGACACTCATTATAAGTTTAAGCTATAGCTTTAACTTATAATTAGTGTCTTCACGAAAGTTTAGCTGTTTATTTGTCAATTCATATCAAGAAATCAAGAAATAAAATGTCGCATTTGATAATTTATATCAATATATAATTAAAGAATTCTTATTTGTTTCAATATTTAGAGTTCTAGGAAATAATCGTATGTATTGCAAACAAAATCTTTTCGAATTACTAATTAAATACTTCTCTGTTAGGCCCATTTAGTTTAAGTCGTCGATATGATTACACACAATGGTTATGTGATCTACTTCCACTTGGTAAAAAGTTTCTATTATAATATTTTTTTTTTAGTTTTTCTATATAAATTACATTATTTTTTATTCTACTGCGCACACATACTAAGAATTTATTTTAATTTGTGTATATTTCTAGAATAAATGTAAAACAAAACTGAAAATAATATTATTTATTAAAAAAGGAAACAAATCTTCGTTATAAAATTAAATAGATTTCAACCGTGTGTTTACATACAAATTTTAACAAAGGAGTTTACCAAGTTTAGACACAGTGTAGTTCTTCCGTTTGATTGTGCCACAAGGCTGTATGACTAAATATTATGAGACCCTGCAGAAAGCTATGCACTCTTGTAATACATCTTACTTTAAGTAACCATACTAAAGGTTTTTCTTCGTGTTTTTGCTTAAAAAATATATGATGATTGTTGTCTTGAATTTTATTTTAAAATTCACTTATTTAAAACATCTTTTTTAATTTAATTAGATTTTGACTTCTACAAAATGAGCAAAATTATTATATTTACACATAGAGATCTATAAAATACTCACGTTTACTATCCTTATTTATAGGTATATATGCATATTAAAATTCTAAATTATGGTATATTTTTCAGTAGATGGCTTTGTAATTATAAATTTAAAATAATAAACAAAATGATAACAATATTTTTTGGTAAATGCTTTATGACTGGAGTTATAGTTGAAGCCTTATTATTCAGAGAAATTTGCCTTAAATATCTATAAAAATATTTATATTAGATATAAATAGATTTTAAAATAAATATTAATTGGCTATTAATATTTGTGTTAAAGATTAAAGGTGAATGTACGTGAGTAGAGAACCGCGAGCGCTTGCCGAGTAAGCATTCCCCAAGCTTTTCTATCTCGTATTAACTTCCAGTTATACAAAAGATCTGCACAATGCGTGCAAATATAAAGCTCTTGTTTTAAGGACAAAGTCGCCGTTTTTCACTATACTGCTCTTGTACTATTACTGTGGACCACACTTCTGTAATCTAATGACATCAGTGGATATTACACTTTATTTTAACGTGTTAAGGTTTCATTTGGAATATTTAAGCTTTTAGTCCCTTTCAACTCAGGTAATAATAAAATAAGAGATTACATCTTTGCGTAAGCAACAATAGGGCTCCCACTTATTTTATTAGGGTCGACTTAGTATTCGAAAATAAAGTTTGTTAGTCTACATTTAGGGTGTATTTCCCTTATAGAATATTTTGACTTGATTATAACCAAGTTGAATTGTTGTGATAGGTAATCGGTTGTTCTAGTGTTTTGTACCACCTGTTTGAGCATTATGCATATGGTACTTTAACACTTTGTTAATAGCCTATCAAATTTATATACATTGGCTCAGTGGTCAGTAACTTTATATATAGACATACACATTTATACATACACATACACATATGTATATATATTTCAATTCAATTTACAAGTTAAGTAATACAATGTATATTTATAGTCCTAATTTGAAACCAGAAATTAGTTTAAAGTTTCGTTAGATCGACAGACTTATGCATAATTTAAAAGCTTTTACATTATAGCTTCTATTTGTTGTCGATAGATGGCGTTACATGTTAGCAATAGCGTACTAACTTTACTTTTATTTTTTATTAAAATATAAAGCCATACCATATCAGAAGTATGCCTCACAAAATTCTATGTATTTAGATAAAATGTAAGAATTTATAGTTCGCAATTGTAATACTTTCTAGGTCAGTGAAACCGAGCTTAAGTCAGGGACATGGAGAAATGATTTATGTCTATTTTTATCATGGACGACACGCCATGTAGATATGTAATTTATAAATATGCTTATTTAGGTTTATAATATATATAAAGTGACATTCATCCATAAACTTTAACAGTACATTAGTAGTAAAGTTTATTTAAATAAGCAAATAATAATATTTGAAAAAAAAAGTTTTAATATTAGAAAGTATACTTTTTCGTTGATTTTTACGAGTACATTGCTAAAGGGCCTGCTCGTTCTGGTAGGTCATACTGGAGGAGTAGCTAAGCTGCTTCAATATTAAATATTTTCTTCCTGGTTTAAAGCTTTATTAAGGCTATGACAGTATCAGATCATTAGCTAGGTTATCGTACTTTACGCTTTCTGCCGTGTAGTTTGCCTAAAATTAATATTGTTTTTTTTTCAATGACATGATTTTTCTAGTACGTATATTTGATTAAGACATGGAAATAAAATTATGCAAAGAATTTGCTTATGATACGAATCCAGAATTATAATAAGGGACGATCAAATTAATATCCCGGAAGCTTCTTGTTTCGTGTGAGTCATTTTTCCCCAATTGTACTGGAGATTGTTTCATGAATATTTATGAAACATTTAGAAAAGTCGTTCACTAACAATCTTATGTATTGTAAAGCTAAGGATTTATTTTTGTTTTAAAGAAATCATTGTTACATTTTAAACTAATCGTTTTAAAGTTATAGTTCTATAAATTCTTACATTATAGGTTCAAACCGAATTATTATCCATATATCCGTCTTTAAGTGTTAGATGTGTTTTACTTCTTACTTTTCTTTTTTTTTTTTTATAAATAAAACTGTTTTTTCAAATAAGTTAGGTAAATTATTAGTGTAGCTTGTTAAACATTCTGTTACATGTAGTTGACGCCGATTACAAAGCGCCATTAGATACACGTCGACACAGAAGTTCGAATCATCGAAAAAAAATAAAAAAGATCTCTGGAAACGGATACGGGACGGGCGAAGAATGCATGGCGATAGTGATGTGAGTCATCCCATCATTGGCCACCACGAAGTTGTCATTTCCACTGTAAAAAGAGCTATTTTTAACCAAAACTGGCCCTTATTACTTAGTACTAAGTGATGTTAAAAGTATCACGATTAATCGGTCAATGTCACGGGCTTTTACCAAATTATTTTGCGTCCACCGAAATTAATATCGATATTGCGCTGTGCGATCTTAAATCCTAAGCGCAAGGGGTTAAAGGCTGCGGCGAAATTGATTCCATTTTGGTCCCTAAATGTGATATGTAGGCAGTATAACAGAAGTTTAGACTACATTCCGCTCGTGATAGCTGTGGTATTGTTCTTGCATTTTGAACGTTGTAAATTAAAGTTTAAGTAATCAAGTTATGACAAGGCCGTTAAGTTGAACCTTGGTGAAATAAAATTTGCAAAGAGTAGCATTGGTTTAATAACAGCAGGGTGTTAAAAATAAACAATTTATTGTAATGAGTATAATTTAAATAAAAAAAATATAATATCTTTTTTCTTACATCTAAAGATGACGTTTAACAACTAGTATGGTGGAAGACTAATAAAACAAGTTAGTTTGCTTTATTTCTCATATTCCATTACACCCGACGTTTGGGCAATCAATGCCTCGGTCACGAGCTTGAAATACTGCGGCATATAGCTCACCCTTTTTCCTTTAATTAAACATTTCATATAAAAAGTATACACTATTATTATTGTAATTTTGTGTTGATATACAATAACTGTACTGTTTAATGTATGTAATACCAATTAGCTTATTAACAATTTGCTTAAATATTTGTAATTTTATAATATTCAGTCACACTTTACTGTGTTTGACGCAGGTGTGACGTTATTGAAACTTGTTTCTCTGCAGGCGATTGCTATGAATTCGATTCTTGTACAGGCGAATTTATTGTTAATTGGGCGTTACGGTTTACCAATCTATATATGGCGTCTTTAAAGAAGTAATACCTCACAAAATACTAAATATTCCACATACTTTTGTAACAAAACTAACACTCTCGACTCGAATATACAACAACTTTTACTCCATTAAAAAATCTGAATAGAATAAATCACTAAAGAAATAGAAATTCATATTTTAATATTAGCCGAGTAAGAATTACAAAAGTATGCAAGCGGATATTTTAAATAGGAAATTCAGCTTCAAACAGGCACTGTGCAGGGTGCAGGGTACATGAGGGTGCAGTATGTAGTGTATGTAATATGTGATCCTTTATGATTTGCACTAATTGGCTGCAGGTATTTCGAAGGATTCGTTGAAAATTTCTCTACCATATCCGAAAAATAATATTTAAGCTTTATATTGAATTTTGTGTTCAAATAACACTGTGTAGTATTGTTCGATTAATTGTAGAGCTTTTGATCGCTTGGTGTTTGAAATAATATAGTATAAAATTATAATCGGTGCCTGTTTTTATACTATTTATATATAACTGTTAAGCTATAGTGGTTAATTTGAAGTTAAAATAATTTTAAAAGTACCCAGTCATCACGGTGAAGTTAAGATACGGTTTTCACATTTAATTGTATTTAAATCTGTTAAACATTTTGAAATATGAATATATTACTATTATTATTAATAAAATACATTGTTATCATAAGTGAGCAAATAACGTTTAAAAATAGAATTGTAAAATATTTTGTTTTCTGTTTTATATTTCTATATAATAAAGCTTATGAATTTATTTTATTTAGTTTAAAGATTTAATTATAAACAGATTTATGTATATGACAAGAAAATGCGACGGTCGGTTTCGCTATCCTACAAGTATGTATATTTAAGAATACAAAAAAGTAGGGAAGAGTGTTTAAATAGTAGGTTTTCTTTACTTTGCTAAATACTGACAATGCTTGGAACCACAGAGAGTATTAGCGTTAGTAGTTCCTGCAAGAGATCATAAATATAAAAATAGATATATAAAAGAAACTAGTAAAGCTTCGCGGTCTTACTAGTTACTACTTATTTCTACATATATGAAATCTGCCATATATATGAAATCAAAATATGTCAAAATATATTTATTTGAAAAATGCAAGCTCAATCCTTACAGTATGTATGCATGTATGTACAATACGTATGTGAATGGTGACACGTTTTCCCGTCCCCCTTTATTGTTCTCGATTTAGCCGTAAGGAAGGGATTTCTCTTCGTATTTGTTTTTATCTATTCCACACTAGCTCTGCACTCATATCTATACTGTATAGTCTATAGTAATTTAGTAAGTATATCCATTAATTATCGTTAATTTTGATGTTTGAATTGTTTTACTGTAATTAGTTTTATTATATCACAGTATACAGTATTTATTATAATTTAGAACAAAATGTATGGTATTTTCTAATTTAACTTTCATAGAAAATTGTGACTTTTTTTACTTAAAAATATACCTTTTCTGTTAAAATTGATAATCCCACGTGTTTATTATTTTTTTTTATACTTAATGCTTTAAATTGTTTACATGAACGTGCCAACTTTCTGAATATAAGAATAAAGCTACTACTACTGGTCTATCAAATACAGACAAAATTAATATATATAAGCAAAATTTATAGGAAATGTATTCTATAATATTAAAAAAAATCAGCGATATTAAGCATCATGTAAAATAAAACGGTTGTTATTTCCAGCCAGATCGTTAAGTGGCGTGCAGGAGAGTACTATTGCTGAATAAAACAAAAGTTTTATATAGGACATTACACTCGATCTAGTGGCTGTTGTATATCGATGACTTTCATGATATGTCGGAAATTATTAGTTTCATATTGTCAACAATTTGTCATATTTACCTATATTATTTGAATCTTTCTTTTGAGTTAGCCCCAAGGATATCAGTGATATATCAACCCGTTTACCTTCTAACGATAACATTGATTTTAAATTCAAAGCATTGAGTGGTTAAGAAACTAAGCCGAAGCCATAGAATTTCAAAACCTAATGTGGAATAAACACTTATAATTTAATATTCCAAATCAAAAATATGCCATGATAGTTTACAAAACCGCTGGTTAAGAACCAGTCGAACCGAGGACCATGGAGCTCTTCATTTCAGATTTTTAACATAATGTATTTTTATAAGAGCGCTAGACTAATTTTTTTTGTATTCTTAAGCTATTATAGCAATTAGGTGTTCGTTATTGACACGAGCATGCATCATCCCTCAAACAAAGGGTCAGTAACCCGCGGCACACAGCATCTCGTCTGAGCATATTGAGATGTATAGACTTACTCAACGCTGGATAAATTCCTAATGTTCGAAACGTTTACGTCTATTTTTGTATGTAGCACACTATTAAACGAAGTGCTCTATATGCTATACTTGATCGATCTAAATGTTACCGACTTAGTGCAGTTTTCAGATTTTTGACGCGTTTTAATTTACACTAATATGTCTATAAAAATACTTTTTAATAAGAAATGAAGTTTGATCGAGTATGAGAATCACCTTTAGAACTTTCTATTTATTGTTGTATTACTCTATGTAATTACTTGAAATTAGTAATATTTTTTAACTTGATTTCAAATTAATTTGTAAGTAATACAAATATTTTCACATTTTATTTTAGTAAATTTTAAATGTAAAGACAAAAAAATATTATTAATAAGGATAGGAATATAAGAGCTTAAGGATACTTTTTTTAATTTCAAATAAAAAATAAATATTTCACAAAAATCTTACAAATTTTCTAGATAAAGATTTGTCAAATACATTCTAAAGTTTAAAATTGGATTTGAACAAAAGTGTATAATAACGTTTTTCTCTTAAAAATCAGATATTTCTAAAGTTCACAGCTATATGACTTATAACAAGAAGCGTCCTATACCTCTAAGCCGAGATCAGTCAACCCATAGCGCACCGACTCATTCCGTGCACTGAATATTTTGAGGTTAAAGAGGTATTATGCTGAATTTGGTGATTATAGAAAGTTACATTGTTCATATTTATTTTAATGATATTTCATGATATAGTATTTTTTTATATTTATAAAAAAATTAAATTAGGAACATAAATATACATACATAAATATTATTAAGCTCTATCTGTATATATATTAAGGTAACAAAACTTGTAATTTTTCTTTCATTAACTTGCTTAAAAATTATGTACGCATGGCGAATGTATAGCACTAACCTTAAGTCCTTACGAGCACAACCAGGACTAAAAAGTATTTTGAAGCGTTTTACACTAGAAGATGTTATTTAATAATTTTATTTTGTAATCGTTACGGTAATATAATAAATTATTAAAATTAGTATTATTTAGCTTTTATAATATGGGTATTATATTTGTTTTTATATTTTTGTTGATTTTACTTAGAACTAGATTTATATTTGCAATGAGGTAAAACCTGCCATACTATTTAAAATTATTAGGTATTTTTTAAAAGGGAATAATTTTATTTTACAATCTTAAATTAATTTTACAATCTTAAATTATATTATGATGATTGAAAATATACAATACTTTTAGACAAAGAATAATTTAAATACTTTCTCAATCCTTGCCTTTTAAAACGAGCTATCACATGTGCGCAAATCGAGGAAGTTATCAAGGAAGTTTGAGTTGTTACGTTATAAAATGGGGTTCACAGGGGTTCACAGGTCATTGTCGTTTATTTTTTACACTTTATACACAAATATAATAGAAATGATAATTATTATTTTTTATATAAAAAATTATTTGTCTTAAATATAATAATATTTTTTATTCATATAAATTTTCTTATTAAAACGGGTTAGCACTTAAACACGTCTCAATCTCTGATTATTTACAATGTAAATAATATTTTAAAAATATCTTTACTATTATTATATAACTTAGTTTTCTTTTTGAGTTATTAGTAAAATAAAATATAGTTGTGTTAATACAATTAACTAAAAAGACAATATACCTTATACAAAAATTGAAATGAAAGTTTTATTCAATCTCCAATAAATACTATAAAGAAGTTATTGATCTTGACACTCGATATGTGACGTAGATCATCCCCTAAACTGGGGTCAGTCAACCCGCGGTGCACCGCTGCATCCGTGTAGGGGCACAGCAAGGAACTTTAGGGCTTACTTACGTGGGGTGACAACAGACGTTCAAGAGGGCAGTTTCAAAGTACATTTTTATCTATTCTCAGATGTAATAAAACTTTTGAAATTATCTAATAGTTTGATATGATTTATAAATTAAATTAAATTATATATATTTTTAGAATGTAGGAGCAAAAATATCAAAAATCACAATAAATACGTTATGGCTTCATTGAGTGTCAATGACAAATTCAACGAAAAACAAAACACGTGTAAATAAACATTAATATAAGCTTTTCTTATATTTTAATAGGAAATAATGCAATTTTCTTGATTGTCTATTTCCTTTTATATCGAAAGACATCTTAAATGTATCCTCAATTCAAGTTTCGCGCCAAAACGCTATAATCCGTCCCGTATGTCCACCCTACTTAGTTCTATGGGGTATCGATTATTCTCTACCGCGCCGCCGCACCGCGTCCCCTCCATCTCCGCCTAGCGATGTTGGTCTATTCATACACTGGATAGCAGAGCTTTAATATAATTGTTTTTATTACTTTAATATTTTAAATAAATATTGTGTTTAAAAAAATTAATTATTATTCATATCATTATTTATTAGTACAAATTGTAAAGCCCGTCTATATTTTTACAACAGTAAATTGTAATATAGATTACACATCTAGGTGGTATGCCATCCTATTTGTAATTTATACTGGATTGTATAAAAAGCTAACTAATTAAATTACGTAAAATATTGTTGTAAAAAATATTAAGTGTTAAATCATCACCTATTTAAAAATTATTAGGTATTAGATCATCACCTTTATAAAAAAAATTAACTGAAATATTTTTTAGTTAATCTGGCAAAATATGACAAACATACAACAAAACAAAGAAAAATATTTATAGTATATATATATATATATATATATATATATATATATATATATATATATATATATATATTACAAGTAAAAGCTAAATGCGTTAGATTATATTTTTAAAGGTTTTAAAGCAATATCTATTATATAAGCCAAACATTTCATTGTAATAAGTCGCAAGCATAATAAAAAGCGTGGTCTACGTGCAGTGGATATCACCCTAACTTCCTTACCAAGTATAAATAATTTCGCGCCTTACCGCTTCTCAATTGACGTGTTTACTTTTTAAATTCGCCTCTCATGGTGGTCATTAATATTTTTAATTTAACATCAATATAAAAACTTAATGCTTTATTTTTACCGAATTTTAATTCTTTGAGTTAAAATTTAAATAATTTTGAAAAGGATACAGAAGAGAATCTTTTATTATAAAAGAAATGATTTATCCCTATGATTTTTGCGCCTTCTGTAAAAAAACATATAATGGCTATCAGTGTATCAGTGTAGACAATTGTAGACAAGTCTTGGGAATTAAAGTTAATTATATTTCTAAAAATTTATTAATGTGGTTATATATATATATACATATATACATATATATATATATATATATGTATATATGTATATATGTATATATGTATATATAGGTTCGTTTTATATATATATATATATATATATATATATATATATATATATATATATATATATATATATATATATATATATATAAAACGAACCTAAAATGTTGATAAGGGGAGTGTGTTATTTGCATAGAGAAACAAATTAAAAATATATTTATAGTCATTGATTCTCGTTCGAAGTTCGAGTGTAATTTACAAATATAAATATACGAAATTTGTTATTACTGTAGGTGCTGCCTGCAATAACGTAGGTAAGATAATACTGAAAAACTAAAATTTTTATTCGTTTTCAGTATATACATTCGTACATGTATGTCTTGCCGCCTTTGCGACTTAATATCCTGTCGATATCGCAGTTTGATTTTATTCCATAAAACTGAGTCAGCTTTAGTTTCTAATATGAATGTTTGGAGTGACCTATAAATTCTTTTATAATATTCAATTTTTTTTATTGTTTATGGACTTTATTTATTGTTTAAGTTAATTGAAAGAGAAAAATCATTACATGTAATTTATTTGAAGATGTAGGGCTCCTGCTTTACGTTTAATAAACTAGAAATATGTTGTCTCAACTGAACTGGAGACTAAGCTTCTTTATGTATGTCTGTCGTTAATTTTTGATAAAATGTATAAATTTTAACAAATTATTAAAAGAAATAACTTTACTTATAATATAAGTTCAAATTATATATTTTTATATACACATCATTTTAATATTTAGAAATTGCATTTTCGCATTTTCTTACTTGGTAACATACAAATAATCTGAAATAATCATTGTAGCTTACTCATGCCGATAGATATAGTTTTACAATAGATTATTGAATGTATTAGTAGGTCAAAACTTCAACATGGAGATAAACTATTTTAAATATTCCATCGTATATATTGATATTCAATGGAATATTTATAATAATTCATCTCCATGTTGAGGTTTTGACCTACTCGTCCTATGAATTAATTGTGATTTATTGCGTAGGTAACAATAGGCTGTATTGTATGTGCCGAATCAATCGCCATTACAAATGTATCGTGAAACGGATCGGGCTTGTTTTGTCGATATAACACTACAGTTGGGGCGGTTGTACACGAATGTACAAGGCTAGTACAATGTATACAACACTTTATAACTCAAGGAGCCTTAAAAGGATCAAGTAATTGGTTTGGTTTTTGTAAATACAAATATTTTATTTATCATAATATTATATATTAAAAATGAAGTCTCCATATTTTGTGTTTAGACCTAGGTACTTCTTGTTTCGCCTTTCATGTGAGATAAAAGCGATATGAGGCATTCTACAAAAATATCAAATAATGGGACAAATATAAAATCATATATAAAATTTTATAATCAGTACAATATATTACACGATAGGTACCTCAGTAAAACTTGAATATTATAGCTTGCTTTCCAACACTACCTTTAATATATCAGACTATTCTACGCCGCACTGTAGAAACGTCATCCCTTGTCACAAGCATACATACCTCGCATATTTATAACAATTACGTGTGATTGGTTAATTAATTCTATTACATATACTGTCTGAAAGCCCAATATAAATTTTACGCAATATCTTTTAGATTTTTAATTGAACTAGTTTATAGTTTCGTATTTGATTTAAATGAAATATAAATAGATAGAAAAATCTTGTGCTTTTCCAAATAATGAGATGCAAGTATTTATTATTGTATAAAACGTTGAAGTGAATCGGGCTTTGTATAATATTTAGATGTTCGTTGCTTTTGTGAAGTATGTTGTATTTTTTTATTAGTGAACAGATCAAACAAAAAAATATGGCTTGACCTGGTTGTTAACAGAGTCAAGATAGTATATCCCATTCAGGTCTTCTAAGGTGATATTTATATAAACATATTTACGGTGATTTTTATTGAAACATATTTTATTAATTGAGCATATGTTAGATTCAAGTTATCTTGTAATGATTGAACAAGTTTAAAAATAATATGCAGCTTCACGCTTTATCCCACAAAATAGGGTAGTACGTAGGCAATATCTATGCTTAGTAAGATTTTTTTCAGTTAATTTTGGTTTTATTTTATTTTATTGTCGAGAAAAGCAAGGAAAATAATTAAAAAGTTAGTATGTTTGTCATTTATAATAAGTTTTTAGTGGTTAAACAATAAAATATTAGAATATTCTAATAAAAAAAAGATGAACTGCGTGGCAGATAACGGTTATATATTTTTCTATTCTTAGTCTACTAGCGTTAGTAGAATCTCACGTTAACCTTTGCGTTATTTAGACGGGAAGAAAAATTTGCACGATCAATACAAAAATTGACCCCATGCGTGAACTCGAAACCCACGCGTAGAAAGCAATGATTATTTTTACCTAAATATATTTATAATTACTTGGCGGGATTCATTTTATTATAACATAATGTAAGGCTAATATGAATTATGTATTGTACGTCGAGGTCGTTGCACTTTTATGTGTTTTTGTGAGATTAGAGCTTAGAAACAGTAAAGTTCACTCACTGTGATGTTAGTCGTCAGTGCCACCATCATTTCATCATTATAATGGCCCTATTGAGTGTCAAAGAAATGTATGTCAAGTGAAGAGACATTGACCCCTGTTTGCAAAACCTCGTCGCAATAAACCAGTTTGAATTGATTCTCGCGACTTTCGTGTTTTTCCGATTTTGCGAACTTAAGTAACGTCTGTCTTAAAAACAAAGTTTGAAAACACTTAAAATAACTTTAGTAAATATAGTTATAATGTATTTATATATTTAAGTATATACTTTATGAATTACTTACTATTTACTTTAATAAAAACATAATTTCGTTTGGTTAATGTTCCACTTTTGATATAAAAATAATAATTTTATAAGCTGAACAAAAATGCAAAATTTTAAAATTTATTATTTACTAAGTATCGACAGTAAAAATTGTCATAAATTCAAAAACAACTTGACGTAGAACTAAATTCGTTTTCTGCTCCGCAAACTGAGAAGAATTTAATAGAAAACCTCTACATTGTGGTAAATACATATAAACTTTAAAGAAACTTAAAATTATGTAGTTTCAATCCTTAACTTGCCTGCATTATAGACATTTAACCTGTAACGAGTGACTATAAAAGCGTAGTTCATTATTATACTAACTTAAATCCAGACAACAAGAAAGAATGAGGCCATCGTGGCGTAGCGGGACAGCGTCTGACTGTAAACTCAATAACTTTGGGGTTCGATTAATACTCCGAGAAATTATAAGAGTATATATATATAAGTTCGAGAGTTATTTTCATTTCTACGCTCTCCTAGACAAAGCGCAGTGTTGAGTTCACCACTCAACACGTAATGTCTCAATTTCGGGTGAAAACAGTCAACGTGTCAAGTGTTTTGACATTAGATTATGTTTGAGTACTCTACTATGCGGAATAAAGTTACTATATAAGAAATTCAAATTATTTCATAATATACAAGGATGGATGATTGTGATGTTGATGCTATGGAGAAATAATCGAGTAATGTGTATGTTACAAAATGGAAATGATATAGGAAGTCAATATGGTTTCAAAATCTTACTGTATTTCAATAGTAGACATTCAAGCAAATGCATAATACAACTTGTTGTTTTGAAAGATATGAATTGATTTGGACTATACATAGATATACATAGATATTTATATGTATGTATAAAGTCCCTGTAGCGTCTCGTAAGAGGCGGGTATGCCAGTAATTTGGTGGAAATAAAGTTAGCCCCCTGACTGGCTCGCGACCACTTTCATGACACATCACAAACGATCCGCCAAATACTTGGCGATGTGTTCCGCTTCGATGTCATGTAAGCCAGCCTTATTCCTACCCATCCTTTACCTCATCTCCTTTCACTTCCATCCCAAGACCAGCAACGTATCTATAACTCTAATTTTGTAGTCCATGGGTGAAAGTGACTCGTTCAGCTCCTTTTTTTATAAAAAAAACATATGTGTAAGAAATTAACAAGTTTATAAAATAATAGATCATTTCTGGGATTAAGTATAACATATTTATAATTTTTATTTTGTTTTTTTTTTCAATTTTTTTTATCTTCTTAAATGTGATTGTGTTTATAGTTGCTTATACTGTATTAACATGTGTATAGTTACTTATACTGTATTAAAGTTTCATTGAACATTGATTTATTTAAAATCTGTCTACCGTTTACACACATAATATTTAACTCAGTATGAGGACGAAGCGTGGAAACAAATTTCGTCTTTTAGCAGTAGTCATATGTCACATTCGTTTATCAAAAAAAGCAAGTAAAGAATGAAAAGTAGTATCTTAATAATAGGATAAGAAATGATTTGTGATAAAAGATGGACAAAAGGGATTAGCTGTGTAAAATGCTCTTGAAATAACCGAGAAGGTCATCTGCACACCGATCTTATACCTGACTGAAGTAAGTGTTCATTATCTTAATCAAGCCGTGTTTAACGGTGTTGTCTACCACTTTAGAACTTTACAAAGAAATTGTTCTGCTCTTATAAATTAGTAAAAATCAAACATCAATATAGAAATCTATATATAAAGATAACAATCGACACCCCTTCTTAAACATTTTGCAGACAGACAGATTTGACTTTTGGTATATAGCCAAAGTCTATATGGAGAATAAGTGCAAAAAACCTTAAGAGTTCTTAGATGATGTAGGGATATTTCGTATTCATCTAATAGTTTTGTTTTATTTTCTTCCTATTCTTTTTGTTCTGGGCAGTTAAAAATTTAAATTGAAATCAATGTATGGTTCCAATTTATGCATCTAAGTTATATTCTTAGTAATATGCAAAGTTTAAAGGTAAATTTATTCTCTTATAAAAAATAAATTATAAAAATAGTATTAGTGGAGGTTTAATTATGTTAGAGGTTACATTTAATAAAATATGAATTTTCACTTATACTAGATATATTCTCATTTACTATAATTTAGTAGTTGCGGTTACGTTCATATCGACTGTTTAATACCTCACACAGATAAAACAGTATTATTATACTGTATATTTTGGCAAAGGCTGTGATCATGGGGTTAGTAAATTTATAAACTTTTAAAATATGACATGTAAAATATATCAAATAACTACATACTTTGCAAAAAAAGTAAGATCAAACCAAAGTTAACTATTTTTTACAATTTATTGGGCTGGGTGAAGCTGATCAAATCATTTCTGATTTCCAGTGATATGAAATTTGATATACTTTTAAAAATCGGTTCAAACTGTAAAAGTGGAAGATAACGAAATGAAAAAAATCAAAAAGCAAATGATTTTAAATGAAATGAATCTTTTTGTCACAATTTTGTCACTGTTTCAGTAAATGCTATTTTTTTCTTATATAAATATTGAATTATACGAAATCACTCAAAGTTGTAACAGTACTAGATAAAAATGTCCTCGAGTACAAATTCGTATTTCCTTGTTTTTTCCATTGAACTTTGATTCGTATTAAAAAAAACTAGTGTGCAAAAAAATTCAACAAATTTTCAGGACCGACGATGGTGTTATTTCAACCGTGCCAGTAGAGCTAACTGCTAGCTTGAATAGATATAACGTACTGTCCAGAAAAGAGCTTCCGCTCTAGTCTGGTTCAATCAAACAGTGTGCTTAGGTGTTACTGTTGATGATGCTGTGCTTGACCTTGTGAGTTACCATTTAAAAAAAAAAACATTATTTATTAATTTTGGCTATCAAATGAAAATATAAATCGATTTTTATTACAAAAATTTGCTTGTTGCTCTATTTATTTATATATATATCTTATATTTATATATATATCTTATCTCTTACCATTACACAATTCATTAAATTAATAGTAAAATAATTTGAGATTTGACGTAAACGTCAAACGTAAATAAAATTAATTATTGCAATATTTATTTTTATTTAAATTGTATTTTCGT
Source organism: Dryadula phaetusa (assembly GCA_032432895.1). Classification (NCBI taxonomy): domain Eukaryota; kingdom Metazoa; phylum Arthropoda; class Insecta; order Lepidoptera; family Nymphalidae; genus Dryadula; species Dryadula phaetusa. The sequence goes on along the minus strand of JAOYRS010000016.1, from coordinate 4,183,378 downwards.
GAGAAAAAGCTTACTTAACAGTAATTAATTTTGAAGTATATAAGTTTTAGGTATTGTACAAGACATAATTAATTATGCATTAAAAATCTGTCGAATGGTTCTGATCATAGTAATATCTAAATATGTATACTAAATTGATATTGGATCGCCCTACATATCCTTTAGTAGATTTTTACGAGCTGGGTGGAGAGGAAAACAAAAAACATTGAATGCTATACGGGATATTGGATAAACGTTGTAGGCACGTATATGGAAGATTAAATTCTCAGTAAAATGTATTAATTCATTCGACTCGATATCGAGTACGTATTTGTCTAAATGAATTATCGACCACGTCACATAGTTTTAGTTAGCTTTACAAGCTTTGGAGAAAATGTATGTAGACTATTTTATAAAGAATTATGGTATTTATAAAATAGTATTTAAAGGTTAAATCTATAAGAGGTTGGTCGTGGCGCAGTGGGACAGCCTCTGGCTGTAATCAAGATGGGATAGTGGGTTCAATTACCACTAAAAGAAATGATAATATTGAAACGATTTGCATTTCCCGTTCTTGGTCCGAATTTTAAAATGTTGAATGATGGTAATCAACGCTTTGTTTTACTAAAGCAGTGAAAATAAATTAATATAAGCATGAACAAGTTCTCGAGTGGAATTCGAACCAATCAATAAAATAACCAATGTTTATAGATCAGACGCCCATTGTGCCGCAGTAAGCATTAAGTTCTAATTTATATACATATATATATATATATATATATATATATATATATATATATATATATAATGTTATTGCTATGCTATTGTTATTTATTTTTTAACACACTTATAGCATAGCGGTCCGAGCGCTTGGACCGTATATGAGAGGCGCGTGTTCGAATCCCGTTGCGTTCAAATTTTCATACGTTTTTCAAAAATGTTTTCTAATCGTTGCGGTCAAATTTGTGTGTCTTTTTAAATATTTTTATTACAATTTTTTATAGCTTTTTACTAGCTTTTATTTAACTGGCCGTGTTAATTAATGTGTGTGAAATCTTTCAAGCTGAATTTGATCCACTTCGCAGTGTCCGATTGAGATGAAATATGGAATACAGCGTCCATTCTGATGATAACAAAACTACAAATAATCAATTTCGTTGTTAATCCAATATGGCCACCGCAACGAGATGGCGGATTATATATTTTTGCACCACCAATCTAATACGGGTATCAAATGAAAGGGCTTGACTGGTAAAATACTATGAGACAAGAATCTTTTTAAAATTAATATTTTTCTTTACTAAAACGGTATTAGATTCATAGAGAGATTACTCTTTATTTATACTTACATTCATACTAATGTACTTCAGATGTTCATATGATAATCTATGAGAACTTTATGTACCTATATTGATATTGGGTGTTGTCTCTGAATACGTAATATCTAAAGTATATGAAAAATGTAAAGAAGATTGATATATCAAAGCCAGAGATGTATGAAGGTAAAAAATCAAGCTACAGTACTGTACTCTATCCAGCGTATTACCACGTATTAAATATAATGATTGAAACAAAATAAACTTAAATACTAAAATTTTAGTATTATTAATATAACCAGATGTAGGTCCTAGCCAGTTTAATATTGGATTTGAATACTTATATATAAAAGTTTCAAAACATTCTGGATTTCGTAATTACGGACCATTTTCAAAACTCGAAGATCTTTTTAGTTTGTAAATTCTGTCATCCTAAAGCAACGACAGGATATGAAAAAATCGAGGATCTTATTGTCTATCAAGTAATTAAGTTATATTTTCTTACACGATACGCGTAATTTATAGAATATAAACATTTTATTACATTTTTTTTTTATTATATTATAATATTTTTTTTGTATGTTATAACAGTTATCGCCCGTCTCTCCGTTTGCGTGTACTGTAAAACGTGTAATTACTTTTTTCTTACGTTACCATAAGAACTTAAATAAATCTTATTCTCCCTAAGGAACCTATGAGTTTTCTTTCCTTCGCCCAGTAGTATAGATATATATGTACGTACGTACATACGTATATATGTACTTTGTCTGTTAGTGACTCAATAACGAATAAATTTTATGTATAAAATAATTATTCAATTTTTAATTAATTTCTTATACAAATTATAGGTGAATTTGTTAGTGTATCATCAGTATTAAAAAGTGAAACTATACATATAGAAATAAAAGCATTTTTTAAAGGCATAGAGCATATGCACTATCATTAAGTTTACACAATAAGTAAATATACATTATAACTATAAGATCTAATTTATTTATGCTTGTATTTGTTTAAGCAAAGAATAAATTGAAAGTTTAAAGTGATTATTTACTATACGGAGGTTTCAAGTTCAATTATAATGACTCAATTATAGCCGTTAAATAATATTCAAGTCTTGGTATAATATAAATTATCGCTAACAAACTTTGATATCAACTTTAAACTCAAGATATAAGTAATAATATTAGAATTTTGAATTTAATCCTAATTAAGTTTAAAATTCGGTTTTTTCTTATGGTATATCTATCGATTAATAGGGAAGTTATTAATTACTACTTAAAAATTCTTGTTTCCTTTAGATATCTAAACTTAAAGACATTTAACGGTTGGCCATTTCTATATGTTACATTTTTAATCAAAAGTAATTATGTTAATGTCACACTTGCTGGGTGAAGTGAGTATGTCATAAAGTGATATAATTCTCAGAAATATGGACCCCTTTGGAGAGCTTACATTTATTGTTACGGTCTCGAACCCCAGTACTGCTATACGCATAAATTTTGAGGGCTCGTTTTAAGATTTATATTAATTTGCTTGTCGCTTTCGTCTACACTCTCGACTGGATTACGAATGCGATTGTAAACGTTTTCATTCGGAAATTGCTTTAATAAAGTTTGTGTAGTGTTATTTTGTATTAAAATATATAAACGCTTGTTATAATGATGTATTAAATGCTTTTCATAATATTTAATATCCGGAGTCAATGTTTATGGAATATCAATAAAAGTCACACTATCTGCAATTTATATGAAAAAAAATCTTGTCATTTTAAATTTATTTTCACGGTTTTTATCACGCATAGCAGGATAGACAGTAAGAGCACTCCGCACTCCTCACTCCGCTTCCGCCGAATTCTAGAGATTGCGTGTTGAGTGGCGGAACTTAACACCATGCTTTATCTTACCAGCACGAGGAAATGAAAAAAATAAAACATAATAATTACCCCAAGTTGAAATCGAGCCCACAACCCATCGCGTTTACAACCTGACGCTGTGCCACACTGTGTGTGTTTAATACTGTTTATATTATTAGCACATTCACAAAGTCTACAAACATATTAATTTGGATAACTAAATAAGTGTCTTAGAAATTCGCTTTACAAACTTAGCGGCAGTAACATATTTTATTTCGTGCGAAACACTCGGGATTATTTCCTCTCCCCCAAATGTTCAATGAATCGAGCAACTGATCGACGGACTAGTCTGCTCGATGCTCGGCCGCCTCTATGTAATACGTCCACTGTAATTTGACACGCCACTCCCTTAGCGATCTTTAGAATTCCGGGCACCGGAAGTATGGTTTATTGAAAATGCGCAGCTCTCTAAATATTGGTGTTGTACACAGACTGTAAGATTTTACGAAAATTAACTTTAAGGGGTACTTCAATCCAAACCTTTAGGAGATTAGGGATATCACGTAAGCGTATACATTAAGCAGCTTTCGGTCAGCCGTGTGGTTTGACTCTTGCTGACTAGTAATTTTGGCTTACAAATGAGAAGGCATTAAAGTGTACTCATAGCTAATAACATTAACTAATATCCTTGCCGTATACAGCGTTTTTATTAACCACAACATACTGTCTCCACAATTTCTAGTTTTGAGAAGTTTCTAGTATAATAAACTTCAAGTCCGAATACTTGAATTATTACTAAGTTATTGTTTTAATCAAGTTAGTCATTTATAGTATTGTATTCTAGAATTTTGCAAAAAACTTCTATTCTTTGCTAGATAGTACAGTAAGTAGTAGTAATGTAGTAGTTTTTTTACAAAATGCGGAAGATGCAAAAGTTAAAATCATTGTAAAAAAATTATTTATATATTATTAAATTATTAAGATAGATAAGGAGGCCGCTCGTGGCGCAATGGGACAGCGTATAACTGTAAACGCAATCAGTTATGGGTTCAATTACTACTCAGGGGAGTGATTATATTTAAATTATTTTCACTTCCGCCTTCTGGTAAAGACAAAGTGCGGCGTTGAGTTCCACAACTCAACATGTCTCGAATTCGGTAGACAGCGAAATACAGAGTGTCTTGATACTAGGCACTTTCTGTCTACCCTGCTATGCGAGATAAAAGTGTAAAAACAATAAAAAAAATAAACCAAAATAAAAAAAAAATGATAGAACTTGTTCGTGAATGTAATATATTCGAAATTCGCGTCGTCGAGTTCGCTACTCGATCGCGAGGAAGGCAGTCAATGGAGTATCTTGACACTAGGTTGTCTCTTACTAGTCTGCTATACGGGATAAAACTTTTAATTACAGATAGGGCAATAAATACATATGGCACAAGAACCAGTATCCATTACATTTATGATCGATACAAATCGGTATTTATTACAAACGGAAATTGAATTTGTAATATACATCATAGAAGGAAGCTACGTCCTTTTTTCTTTACGCCAATAAATGTGCTAAATAGATTTCATGGAAGACATTCTTATATTAACATTTTTCTTTGAAAAGCCTAACAGGTTCTGGTGCAGTTTTGGTAATTTCGTGTTGTAGAGAAAGGTATAAAGTTTTTCAGATCCGGCATTACTCCATACTGTAATTTACAAGTTCGCTTGCAGCGGGCAATTCAAAGGAATGTATATATTTTATAATTATTATACATAAATTAAATTTAAATATATTATATTTATGATAAAATTCAGAATATAATTAGAAGCCTCCTGAATTAACACTTATTTTAATATTTCTAAAATTTTATTCCACGTTTAGGACAAGACATTTTAGAAAACTAAATATATATATATATATATGTATATATATATGTATATATATATATATATATATATATATATATATATATATTAAGTTTATTTTTATAATATAAACTTAATATTTACTTAATATTTTTAAAGTGTTATTCCAAACTTAGGATTAGAAAATATTATTGAAAAAACTTATAAAGTTATTAAATTAGTTTGGAATAACACTTTAAAATAGTAAATAGTAAATATTAAAATAAAATAGTAATCTCTCTTGTTAAATAATTATTTTTTCTCTCTCTACAAAGATGCTAACAACATAAATAAGTGGTAACAAACATATAAGAATTTCAACGTAGCTGGTTGAACGCATAGCTTAGCGGTCAGAGCGCTTGGACGGTATCCAAAAGGTGTGGGTTCGAACCCCGCTGCTTCAAATTATTATACGTTTTTTTCAAAAATGTTTTATAAATTTAATATTTTAGTTGCACAAAATGCACAAATAGTAGCGACAGTCGGATCTGTTATACATTCATGATAAAGAAAAATATCCACTTCTTTTTACACAAATCAAAGAGAATTTAATATTTTATTAAGTTTGTGGAGCTTATTACTACAATACATGGGTTACAATCCATGGCTGCATTACAAATTTGTTAAACTAACAAAATAAATATTACACACGTTTGACAAAAACTTTTGTATAAAGTGATGTTGCCTTAGCAACGCCTATTTTACGTGTCATCTAGTCACTAACATTAAATAACTTTTTTATATATATATTTGTATTATATTATATACATATTAAACTATGTTTATACGTAACATGTGATCCTATTATAGAAATACTTTGAAATCTTACAGTACGTAGTATAATGAGTATAAGTCGTTCACAGTCGATCGTATAACTTGTTCATGTTTTAAACAAGATTTTGAGTTTTGTTTAACATGGCTAGCTAGATGACCTAGATACCAAATTATTATAAAATTAGCTATCCATTTATAAGTTTTAGTGGTGCAGTTGATAGATAGCTTACTGATCCTGGTGATAGGGTCCACTTCTAATTTGGGGATGTATGTTTTTAGAATATATATGTTAGATTTGGTTAAAAAATAATAATATTATACTAATATTGTATTATTTATTTTAAAAAATTACTTTTTTACTTAGAAGTGATACAATAATATCTAAGTAATAACATTTAATGTAGAGTATAAATAAGGTTTGTATTTACAAAAACGAATTAATTGTATCAACTATCTATTGTTTGAAACAATATTATTCTAATTTGTAATATAATTGAGAAACGGAATAGTAATAAACATGAAACTATTACGAATATTTGCTATTTAATTTCCGCATAATATTTGAAACTTTTATATAAAGACAAACCAACGGCTGCCTTAACAAAGGAGGCTTTTTAGTAGGTAAGTATTCATCGAGTTGAAATCGGGTCACGCTGGTGAATTATATAATTTTAAAACTTAAAGACTGTTTCTTCTTTATTTATATTATATTTTTGGAACTTAAAGACTGTTTCTTCTTTATTTATATTATATTTTAATAAATTGATTTAGTTTAAATTATTCGCTCGCTATAACATATAAATAATCAAAAGTTGAGCAACGCAATACTAACTCTTATCTCTTGAATTCGGTGGAAAGTGAAATACGGAGTGTGTTGACACTAGGTACTTTCTGTCTACCCTGCTATGCAGGATAAAATAACCATACAGTATTATAAAACTGTTTTTTAAAAATTCGTAAGGGATCTTTAAAAGGAATATTATATATAATTTAATATTATATAATTGGTAAACGTGTAATTGACTAGAACGCATGGATTGATTCCAAGAGAAACAAGTTCCCTGTAAAATTCATTTTTTTGTATTATATTCCAGTACAAATATAAAATTAAAGTATCTATTCATCTTTACACAACCTTTATATATTGCGAGGATATATAGAAATTAATAATATATATAGAAACTATTAACTAGTGAGTAATAGATAACGTTGCCAATTGTAAGACGTCACTCTATAAGATATTTCGTATGTTTGACCTTTAAAATGTACCAAAGGAACTTTGTTTTATTAATTTATAACTAAATTCAACCCACATTTGACACACCCACGTTACAATGTATACATAACAGCTTGCGTCCCTTATCTGACTATTATACAATAATTTTTAGCCCTTTTAGCTATTTGATTTACATACATATATATTGTTAATTTTAACATATTATACTTACTATGCGATGTATCGCAAATAAAACACTACTTTATAATTTATTACTGAAATGCATTATTCTTGATATTATGTGAAGGAAGTAATCCTAACGAATGTATGTAACATCGCCAGTTTTGCCAGTAGAGCCACTATTTCATCCTAACCTATCCGTTGTCCTTTATATACTTGTAGATCGAGATCATCGTGACGCACACGGATAGCGTTGGAATGTGTTACACGCGCGATAGTTGTGGATTCGATAACCAAGGAATCACCTATGGAAATTGATTGTATTTAACTTATTTTAATTCCTTCAGTTTATACGGTTAAGTTCAGTTGCTCAATAAGCAATATCTCGAATTTGGATGGAAAGTGGAAACCTTCTGTCTTCTCTGTTATGCGAAAAAAAGCTTAAAGCTACATATATCTAATAGAGAAAAAAACATAATTAAAAAATGTATTCATATAGAAGCAATATATTACTGCTATTAACGTTGTAATTCATATTGACTACAATAGTTTTAGGTTAAAACAGCGGTATACAATTTGAATTGAGATTGATTGATTGATCCGATTGAACTCAAGTCTTGTTTGATTATGCTTGTGCTGTTGGAATGGATAAATGTACTGCCAATTAACATATAATACAAGAAATAAATAAAAATATGTGTTTAGGTACATATTAAGTGCACTAGAAACATAGATAATAAAGAGATAAATGATTTCATTTCATGTTATTGGAATAAGTAGTTTTGTAGCGTGCTTAGTATATTATATATTTATTATTTATGTCTAAATATGTGAATCAAAAATAATCAACTCCTTATTAAGTTGAAACTTTTGAAGACAGAGGAGCACTTCAATCGGCATTGTTAAAGTTTACATGGAAACCAAATGCTTGAAGCTAATAGTTTCCATAATAATTCATTAGAAAAATATTAAAATAATAAAATGAGAATCTCTATTATATCACTTCTATATTAACGGAATTACTAGTATGAAAATTTTATTTATGAATGGAACCAAAAATACTGTTTCATAAGTTTAAAATAAAATATGAATATGCATATTTTTTTAGCTTCTAAAATGAATGATTAAAAAAGCTTTCGACTAGGTATCATAAATCAGAGATTAAAACTTGTCAAATTATTTTGAGTGGCTTATTGATTTAGTGTGTAAGCCGGTGGCCTTGAGTTTGATTTCCTGGGACAATACTATGTGTAATTAATATTAATATTTGATCTTTATTAAACTGCATTTGTTACTACTACTTATATAAGTTAAATATACAATATTACTATTAAAAAATATTAATGCAAACAACTCTCTAATTAAGATACATCTAGAAGCCTACACTAATAACTTAAGATTTTAACCTTTTTAATTCAAATTATGGTATAATGTTGCCCGTGCGTGACCTAAACCGGTAATACAAATTGTCTGAGTCAACTAATTGTAGTAATAAATGATGGTCTGAGACGCTATACATAACCATGTCCATTATAGAATGGATTAAAATAAATATACCGTCATCTTGATACCGTAAAGTTGATAGTATGGCACTATGCTTCAATATTCTTCTTGTAATAGTATTATAGTTGGTATACTATGTATGTCGTATAACATAAAATATCCCAAAATGTTCGGAAAATGGAACAAAGTTGTAAATCATTTGTTGCCTAGAATAATAATAATAAAATAAGAGTGATTTTTAATTTCGTTAGGCGCTAAGCTTTAATTGTATTCACTTTACGCTAATAGAAATTTTATATAATTCTCATTCAGCTTACTTTAGACTAGGTATTTTTAAGACAAGTTTCCTTATTCTTAGAAAGTAATTTTATTCTGCTATATAAACATAAATTATTATTTAAGAGTTTACATGTTATACATTGTATCACAATGTAATAGAAAAAGCTCCCCTACGTGAGGGTTAGTGACCGAGTCGGATGTTTGCTTCGTTCTGGGTTTGACATCCGGTCCAATTCCGATCTTAGACGCCCTTAATGATCATCTAGGTTTATATTACTGTTAAATGAATAGAGTCCACCTGGCTATTAAAATTATTATTGTCTTCATAATTAAAATTTTATAATTAAAACATAAATCATAATTTAAAAATTTAAAGAGTCCATTATAGTTCTGTGGGTTAGATGTCTATTTAGGGATATATTACTTAATTTATTTTCATTTATCAAATGTGACAAAAGCACTCACATACCGTGACTGCCGTCACGGTTCTTTATAACTAAGTGGTTATTTTTACCGGTTACCTAATATATATATATATATACTCTTACATATCGTTTGAATGTTTGAAGGAAAATAAAGCCAAGGACATTATAATGTAGCATTTGTAAGAGAGAAAAAAACATTTTGCTAGTAAAACATGAATGTCCTCTAGACGCTGTTGACGTGCCAGTAATTAAATAGGATGGCTCTGGGTTCATATCGCACTTAAGAGAATGTTTCCTTCAGGTGTGCATTGTTTAACGACACTTTGTCGACTTAGAAAAAAATAAGTTGAATTTATATAAATTCTTTTACTTTATCTGATCCAGTAAAAAAAATATTTTAATAATACAAGAGGATAAAGATAGAAAAAAATTGTAAATTTAGTATTATTTACATGAAGGTTTTATTTCGTATAATAGGGTTTCTTTGTCAGTGCAGAAGTACTAACGTCTTTTAATGGTTCGTGTCAATCTTTATAAAATGATCAATCCTTTCTTAAGGGCTTTTTTTAATGTACATAATAAATGGACATAGTGAGGATATATTGGTAATATATATTTAATTAAGAATTGATTATAGGAAGTATGTACAATTAGTATGCTTACTTTTATTTTATATTATTGATTATAACAATAATTAATTTTCTTTTAAATTACAGTATACAATTTAACAATTGAAAACTAAATTGTTTATTCGAAAGAGGTTTTTTTTAATAATTAACAACATGTTAAAAAATGGTGCCATAAGGCCAAATAAACTATATAAATACAAAATAACGAAGCGACGCCAACCGACCATCACAAAAACATAATCGCGAACAAAAGTGGTTTGAACATCATCATGATACCGAATGCAAAGCAAGTAGTAACCACCCATACACTATTAATCAAGAACACGATTGATATTTGTATTTGTCATCCACTTCTTATGTTATATTTTTTAATTTAAACACTTTAACTAAACCTTCAATGGAAAGCGTTGCATTCGATACACTAGGTGCAAGTTCGCATGCGCGGCGGTCGTCTCGAGGGCGTACGGTCACATTTGCTTGTAAAGGCTTATGTGGGATGAAATTAAAAGATGAAATTAAACTTTAACACAATGTATTAAAGTTTATAATGGGTTAAATGTTATAAAGAAAATAAAATGTTTCTGAACACACAGTATGCTGTCGGTTGGTAATCGTCCGCATTCGGGTGTCGCCGCCCGTCGCGCACGTGCGCTCCCTATGACTGAGAATGTATATTTGTATAGCTGTACAGCCTGCAACGAAAGTTGCTTATCACGTAAAAATATTAGATATAAACTTAAATAAATCACTAGCACTCCTAGTAAAATTTTAATTATTAAGCTTTCCAAATTTATTATTAAGGAAGTATTAATCTTAATATAATTATATTTTATAACGAAATATCTTTATAATATTCGTTTGTTTCGTCAACTATTTTCCTTTAAGCTTTATGTTGTTAGGGAGTAAACGTACTCGTAGAATTTTATAAGCTAGTCTTTTGAGAGCATTTATTTAACTTTTAACGTGTGCCTTACGTCTTGTGTATCACATACACATACAGTTGTTTTTTTAAAAAAAACACATTTTATTATTATAAAAGGAGTTTAATCTAATTATATTCTATTAATTACTTGTAAGCAACTGTGTATCAAGAATAAATTGTATTAATTAAAAAAAGAAAAAAATCTTTAATTCACAAGTGGTTTTAAAAGCTGTCAAAATCGATTTGCTGTGTTTGTGAATTGCTTACAGTGCCCAAGTACATACACATTTTGCCTTTTTGAATGGCTCAGGTAGAGTTGTTTTGTTATAATATCTTTGTTCATCGTGGTATTCATAGAAACAGCGCTTTGTGATGCAACGCAACTGATCAATAGAAGTGTTGTTAAGTTAAAAATGTGGACTTTCAAGATTTACGAAAACGCTCGTGTAAGACGTTTTTTAAAAATATTTTAGTACCATACAGGATAGTGACAGAAGAGTGGTGAAACTCAAGTGACTTGTCACGTGTATGTTGCATTTTATTTAAGTAAAAAAATGATTTAAATGTAAGCATTTCTCATTATCAAGACTCGAACTCGCAACCTATTGAAGTATACTTGTACAGACTTTTCAAATTAAACTTCAACGATGATGTCTTCAGCTTAAGCTGTTTTTAAGAGCAAATCACTTTTTAAGACTATTTTACATTACATTCATTATTTAACTCACAGACAAAAATCAATGAGCCTTAATTTTATAAGGATTGGAGGTAACTTCGCTTCGCTAAGTAAGAGCGAAGTACGGAGTGTCTTTACACTAGGTACTTCCTGTCTACCCTGCTGTGCGGGATAAAAGCGTGAAGCTAAAAAAAAACAAAAAAAAGGTTACTTTGTTTTAAGTACTTTAGCTTTTTTATAACTTCTGTAACACAAGTTTGCTAGTAAAATCATATAAACAACCACCAATTCTTAATAATATTATATAGAAAAGCTATGACTCTTACCTTTTTATAATGCCTTATTGTTTGTATTAACAGTTATTGCGGTTTAGAAGATGATTTCATTTATCGTGAAAGGCTTACAGTGTCTCATATATTATCATAATTAAAAACCAGATATGCTATTCTAATGCCTATGCACTGGTATTACGATAAATTATGACGTGTATAATTTTCATGAGAATATCATTTAATGATGGTTGTTTAGTGCATAATTTTTGTACATAACCTTGGCTCCAATAAACTCGAGGGCTCTAAAGCTTAGGTAATCTCTGTTTCAAGTTTCATTGTTTCGTTCTTTTATTATTAAATGCTTTTATAATTGAATTTTAGTGCATTTTACCATATGGAGATATAATATAATAGGCAAAACGTCCATGGATAAGATTATGTATATATATATGTTGTTAACAGCTATCGCTTCCTTGTCTGGGGAGTCAAACTCCAGAGACAGATATAGCAAGGCATTTTATTTCGACGTAGTTTGTAGGCCGGCGCGCTACAAGGCCATACCATCTCAAGCAACGCTCTTGGAGCTTATCCGCTACGTCACGGATTCCAAGACAACCTCGGACGAATGTGTTGAGTACGCGGTCAGCCCGCGTTATCCCACACATCCACCTCAGTATCTTCATCTCCATGACGTGAAGCTCTCAATTGTGCCGAGATAGTGCTAGTCAACATTTGCTGCCGTACAAAAGAACTGATCGGACAATGCTCCTATATATCAGTCCCTTGTGCTTGGGCATTATTCTGCGGTCGCAGACCACGCCAGTTACCTCACGCCATTTGAGCCAAGCAGTATTGATACGGACATGGACATGGACGTGATGGATACTTCCAGCCTCATGCAAAACGGATCCAAGGTACCTGAACTTTTCCTAGTTAACGGCTGATTCAGGACCTATATGGATAGTGCTAGAGTTCGCGCTCCCGCAAGCCAAGTACTCTGTATTCGACACATTTAGGTTAAGACCGCCGTTCTCAAGCGTACCCTTCCAGAGGTTCACTTTCTGCACCAGCTTAACCCGGCCCCAGATATATTAACAGTCAATGGCCTTCTACAGATCCAAAAATGCTATATGCAGATCGCTTCTTTTTCTCTGTATGCCTACATCAAGATTTGGAGGCCAAAAATAGCATCAATGGTTCCATGATCCCGGCTGAAAACCATATTGACATTCTGAGACAGCACACTCTCGGCGATGCCTGAGGTAGTTATATTAAAGATTTGTCGTGTTTTCGCCTGTCTCTACATATATTTTTTCTATCTAGAATGTCTGTCTGAATCATATATGAACTATAATTTAATGTAAACCAAAATTTTATCAAAAATAAAGCCGAAGGGAGAATTTATGGTGAAGTAGCACAGCGTCTAACTGTCAAGCAGTGGTTGTGGGTTGAGTCTTTGCTTTTGAGGGAATGATTTTATTAAAAAAAAATCCCTACTCTGGTAAGAGTTCGTTCAGTTCTACTACATAACATATTGCTTCATGTAATGACTTAAATGTGGATGGAAAACAGCGAACGTAGTGTCTTTACTCGAGGTTCTCTCTACCAACATACTGGCTCTGCTAATTAGTTCGTCACTTCGATTTTTATTTCAAAAGTTATAACAACGACCTAATTAGAACATTTTCAACTTTATATAAGTAGCTTACCTATAGAATTTACGGAATTCTCGCACTCATTCCCGAAATTCCTCTTAAAATCCATTTAGCCTTAGCCATTATTCTAATAAAAATCATTTTTATTGGTACTTTTGTAAATATTTATTATTAACTATTCGCACTTTATTCTATAAAGTATTACGTAAGTAATTTCAGTCTATAAATGAATATGTAGTGTACAAGTTGAGTTTCTCGTAGCGCAGTGACAGAGTATAAGTGTAGATGCGATGGTTGTGAGTTCGAACTCCACTAAGGGGATAGATTATATTTAATTTAAAATTTCCAACTCAGGTTCCGTTTTAAAAGCGTAAAGCTAGATAAAGTATAAAAAAACAAATTAAAGCCTTAAAATAGAAAAAAATATGCCATGTATTTTGGTTAAACCATTTAATAATATAATATATAACCTCCAATGTGAACCATAATTTTTTATTTAGTAAATAAGCTGAGAGAAATTTTGATTTTCGCAGATCATGCGGGAATACATGCCTTGAATACGTAAACACAATTTGATAACGTGCGTAAACTTTATTGCATATTCAATATAGATCGAGATTTGAGACACTGCCTTTGCGTATGAATACTTATAAAATAATTAAAATAATAATTTTCGAGCTATCATCGGCTCTACAATGTGATTGGCGCCATTGTGACGATAAATACGTCTGACTTAGCACGGTACTTGTAGATGCAAAACGTTGTAGAGGAAATATTTATAACCAAAGGTATTATCTCCGTTTGTTAGTCATTTCGTCATAACCAGAAGGTAGTAATTTGGTGTCTTATTAATGGATTTTACTTTTTCTTCGCTCAATAATTTTTGAAATCGCATTTTTTTAAAAAAAGCCTTTTTAAAAATAAACTATGTATTTTCTAGATGTTTGCTTATAAAAAATGTAATAATAATCAATTAAATTAGATAAATTAATTGAATATTTTTGCCTGTATTAAATTTGAATCTGTACCCCGAGTAGGTTATCTATACAAGTTTCTTTCGTCAAGCTATATATCCATCTAAATGTACAAAAGAAAAAGGTAGGCGAGTGATCTATTAACGCATGGCTCAAACAGGCCGGGCGAATTGAACTGAAGTTTGACATTCAGATAGCTATCCGTTAAGAAAGGTTATTCTGAATTTGGAATTTAACATCAAAAACGGTACATTGGTATATTCCTAGTAAGTATGAGAATTTTTTACGGTTAAAATCTGCATAAAATTTCATCCTAACATAATTAATAACGTGAACATGAGGGTTATTACATCAAAGTTTATTCAATTGAATTATGTAGCAATATATCAATCTGTCTGTATATTTTTAAATTTATATTTGTGTGTCAAGTGACAATTTAGTTTAAAAATCATTAAATAACAGAACAGACTTAAAAGTTATCATGAAATTATGTTATATAATTATTATATCGGATCCGAACACATGTGCAACTTTTTAAACAAATCATTGCAATACACTGATTAGAAGATGCAAATAAAGCCAGAAACAAATGTTTTATAAGAGGATAATGAAATTACTTAGTCACTTTATTCTCTTCTCAAATAATTATTTGATTCACGTTAACACTCAATTGAGTGTTGACTGAAAACTTTAATACTTTTTAAGCTATTCTGTAGATTCTTGAAATATGGGTAAAAATAAAAAAATATGGGTGAAATTTCGACATAGAACCAACAACCAATAAAAATATAAATACACACAACAACTTTTAATACATCTAATAAATTAATGTACAATATCCTCATCATACATCTAGTAATGGTGCTATGAATATTTATGCTAATTATAGAGAAAGCCCTTTGAAATAGATATAAAATTTAAGTAGTAAAGGGTTTATTACATACGTATTACGTACGTTACGTATTGCCTAGTAACAAATATTATGAACAGTCTGACCAACTCTTTTTGAATATAAATATAAGTGAACAAAAGCTATTCGACTCCTTTTAGCAATATCTTTGAAGACGAAATAGTACGAAGTTGTCATCTAATATAAAGATTATTTTGTAAGAGACTTTAAAACACTTATATTTTTTGTAATATAATCAATAATTGATAAAATAAGTACAAACCGTGAGTTTGGAACAACTTTTGTTTAAAGAGACATTTATTTTATTAAGCATATTTCAACGCAGACATTTTGTATTCCTTTAGTAAAGATCTATTTATAAGTTATAATAACTATTTGACATGACATTTCTATGCCAAAATTTAAAAAAAAATAGAATAAATTATTTAAAGTTTAAAGCGAAAACATATAACATAAGTTCTGTATTACAAAATATTTAATATTTTTATATAAAAGCTAAATTTAAAAACCAGTTACCATAATGAGACCATACTTTTGCCGTGCTCATTTATATGACGTCAGGGCAAAAACTATCGTATTTGGCCATGTGCGCTAACCTTAACCTAGTCAGTCTGATTTCCTACGCGTATAGGCATTTTGTTGGTTAACCGTTTATCCTTTCGCAATTAGTTACTAAGCCTTTATTTGCTAGATGTTACGTTTGAGCCTCATATTATTAAAAGAGATTTTTTTGCTGTCTATGATAATTTTTTTTTCATAAATCACGTGATGAAGTTAAAAAGTATTTAGCTGTACCTGTTATTTAGAAAGTATTAAATATTCGTAAATTTGATTTCCATTTTATAAAATGTTTTAATTATCTATAAGTAAATATTTATATATAAAATCTATTTATTTTGCTCAGACTAACAGGATAAAGTGAAGTTTTGAGGTTAGCCACTCTTGACGACATGCAATATTTCTAAAAAAGGATGGAACGATACATCAATACCAGGTAGCTTTCGGTTTTCTCTGTTACTCTAAGCAATAAAGTTTTTAATATACCGCCCATATTAAAAATTATAATACATCTTTCAAAAATATTCTAATCTGAATTTTATAAAACTTTGAATTCTGTCAACTATTCAATCGTACTGTTGCTATATATATATATCAATTTTATAAGACAGATGAATGTGCCTGTAATTAATGTTCTTGATTTCTTTTATCAATTTATAATTACTTGATGGAAAATCTTTGTAATAATGAAGCGAAAATTATATATGTTGAACAGATATTAGAATGCCGTATTTAAAGTTATTATATAACTTTTATAAGGTAAAAGATTGTAGAAAACTAATATTTATATAATAATGCATACATATTAAAACCATAAAATAAATATATAATCCATTGTATATATACATATTTTGTGTGATACATGATACTAAGATAAAGTGTATTTTATAAGTTAACGGGACCACTAGTTTATTCAAAAAAGCGACAATCATATTATATGTGTAATGTGAATAATAAAATTTTGTTAATTATATTACATAGTCTTTTGTCTAATTTTTATAATTTTAATAAAAAACATCAATAGTTAGTTTTCAAATAACTATAGCCTGTGAACATTAAGACTTTTCTTCTTATTTTAACTATAATATAACCACATGCTCCAGGACCAATTGATATTTTAGATATTTAAGATTATCTAGAATCTTCGTAAAGTGGTTAGTGATGTTATTCATCAACTGGCTCCACAATATCGTACATACATATGTACCGCCTCCTCCCACGAGCAAGGTGAATCAATCAAACCAAGGTCTGCTTCCCAGTAAAAGGTACGACCATTTTGTGGACGTGTTTGGTTATAACGATTTATTTATACGTTTAAATGAAGTCATTTTTTATGTTTTGATTTTATACGTCTTTTGTATTAGATGGAGTGGGAAGCTAGCTAGTTATATAGATAGATAGATATTTTTACACGAAAAGTAGAATTAATAACATAACTTTAATAATTAGTAGAGTAAAGGATAAGCAAAGAATTCTATAATTATATCACGGCAATAGGGATTATAATTACTTTCTTTGGGTTGATTCAAACATGCAGCTAAGTTTCTAAGGATATACTTCAAAATCAAAATCTGTTAACGTAGAGCTTATCTGTTAATCAATGTTAACGAAGCATGGGAAAATATAATATTTATTATAAATATTGTTTATATAAAATGATTGACAAATAAATGTTGTAGGTAATAATTTCAAATTTGTTTATTCTAGATGGATGCATACAACAAAATTAAAAAAAATATTATTACATTAACCTTGCTGTAACCGCAACTTGCAACCTTCTTAGAAGTGTCTAATTGTTCTAGTGAACTTTACATAAAACTTGAATTTATAGGTAAACTTACTGTATCTTGGTTGGTTTGAAGATTTGATTACCTTCAAAAATAGATTCTTTAAATATCAAAGTTACGTCGATTTATTCATAATTTTACTGTCTATATCAATAAAGGAACAAACGTTTGAAATTTCGACAGTTTCATATTTGGATTTCATTGAACTAAATAACAAAATGGACTTAAATTAAAAGGATATTTTTTTACTTCAGGTTTGATAAGCCACATATCTTCGCTAGGGAAAGTCGATATATTCTTAGAATGATCCGAGGCTATTGAAATTCAAAAACATCCTAATTTCTATAGTGAAGATGGTTGTAAACTCTCTACCACCTGGGACCTACTTATAAAAAAATTATAGTCTCAAATCTACCACACCAGAGACAAAGATACAGTCAGCTCATTCTGCAAGAATCCTGGGCAGTACGCGAGGCAATTAAGAAACAGATGGCGGTAGATTGACGGTACATTTAATTTTTGTACCAACTGACAGACGGATGTCACCTTAGTCTACCTGTGACCACGGACTACTGGAAAGTGTTCGAAACGACAGGTTTCCAAAAATGTATTATCGAATACCATAATAAATGCGATTTATCCGTTTAAAATAGTTTAATTTAAAATGATATAATAAAAAGCCTTTTTGAATAATAAAATTCTTAGTGGTTACATTGTATTAGTGTGTTTTTAATTGTTTGTTTGCTAATATTAGCCTTTCTTTAATTGTTATTTAAAGAAAGCTAAATCATTTCTTTTATAGATTTTTAAATTTCTTTAAACAAAGAAACAAAATTGGTCTATCTGTTTGTAAAATTAAAATAACCGTTTTTTACTTATTGAATATGTAAAGATAATGGGTATGTCTACACGGTAGGTATTCCAAAGTAACGTGTTGTATCTTTTTTACCCTTTCTATTATACCTGTTTATTCATACTCCTTTACGAACGTAAAGAACGACGAACGAACGGACGGTGTCACAGGCGCAGCTTTTATATATTATTTTTATTGGTAATCACCCACAATGTCGATGTCGGTACTTTGTTACAATTTTTCTTTATATCTATATTTCTTAGTTACCACAGTAAAACTTAAGATTCTTATTTTTGTCATTCATATGAACTCTCTCCAACTAAGATCTAAGATGTTGAAATTTAGCAGTCTAGGAGTAGTAGTTTTGAATATGCTTTGTCTGTCATTTACATATTGATTTTATATTACTCTAAGGATTAGATAGTGCCATGCTTGATTCAAATTATTATTATTTTATGAGCCTATGAACTTATCATAATCATATAAAAAAATAAGTGAGAGATTAGACTTAACTGTGCTATTACAACATCGATAATATATAAAATATAAATTATGGGCGATGTTAACACAAACAGAGTATTCTATTACCGTACAATTTTTAATATTTTGTTTGTCTATTAGCTTGTACGACTATACACTTATCTCTGACTCTCTTTCTTTGTATTTTGAAGTTGTTCATTCTATGCACTATATATATTTTGATGGCTGGTTTCTATCATGTGGAACAGTAAGAGTCAGAAGAAACAATAAGAAATAGAACCTGCTGACCTGCACCTAGGAGGCTTAACAATAGCTATTCAGCGTGTTGTGCATTTTCTATTAACATATTAGGATTTTCTTTTATTTGTGTGTTATTCTAAAACAGAGACAGAGTTTAAGTTAAACTCGCTTGTTTTTGGGTTCGATTTTTGATTTTTCGAATGATATTTTATTAAATTAATTCTTTTTTGCGACTCTAATAAGGCCAAGTACAGTGTTGAGTTCCGCTACTTAACAAGCAATGTCTCGAATTTGGGCGGTAAGTGGAGAGCGTAGTGCCTACCACAAGGTTATTAATGATTAATGCCTTTTCCCGCATAGCAGACGCGGGAAAAAAAATCTTAAATAAAATATACATAAACATTAAACTAATAAAATGAACGGAACCTCAACGAGTTACAAGCAATACACGGTCGTCAGATTTGGTATTGGATGACAGGCTAAATCAAACATCCAAAGGCTTGATATATTCGTACAGCAAAGCGCACAATTGATAAAATAAGCCTTTCGTTTCGATACTATTTTTGTCTTCATATATTACATAAGTGACGGGAAGTAAATTTGCAGACTCAATCTATTTGTTTATAATAAAATGATATATATATATATATATGTATATATATATATATATATATATATGTGTGTGTGTGTGTGTGTGTGTGTGTGTGTGTGTTTTTTAACAATGAATTTTTAAAAATATCTTTAAAATACACTCTTTTAATATTTATTTTAATTTATAAAGCCATAATAAAAAGGTGCTACGTTATACTTGTTATTCGTATAATAATCTTTTTAAGTATTTCAATTTATTTACAAACAAAAAATTACAAATATGATATCGTTTACAGGTCGAAGCACAGTAAGCATTACCTCTGACTGTAAACGTAATCGGTTGTGGGTTCAATACCCACTCGAGAGAATGATTATATTTAAATTATTTTCACTTCTTCACTCTGGTAAGATAACTTTGTTTTACCAGAGCG
Organism: Dryadula phaetusa; assembly: GCA_032432895.1. Classification (NCBI taxonomy): domain Eukaryota; kingdom Metazoa; phylum Arthropoda; class Insecta; order Lepidoptera; family Nymphalidae; genus Dryadula; species Dryadula phaetusa. Next base: position 4,162,980 of record JAOYRS010000016.1, on the reverse strand, counting down.
TTGAGGCGTTGAGTTTCATCACTCAACACGCAATGTCTTAAATCCGGTGGAAAGCGAAGTGCGGAGTGTCTTGACACTAGGCACTTTCTATCTACCCTGCTCTTCTAGATAAAAAAAACGTGAACATATATCATTTACCAATTAAAATAAATTTTATGTTATAAATTTAAAATTGACTTTTCGTAAACCGAACCAAAATATTGATGGCAAAATCGTTAAAAAGTAATTAATGAAACAGACAGACTGATTTGTGGTCGCGAATACGATTACAATTTCTATCAAGCGGTTCATCATCCAGTAAATATTAAACGCGACACGATATCCCAAATTGTATTATAATTTATTTATTATACAATTTAGGCTCATGGCCTTAAATTTTATCATGAAAGCGACGGCCTCATCATGGCGCAGTAGGTCAGTTTCGTTTCGTTTTTCAACACCAGATGATTGTGGATTCGTCTCCACTCATCAACATGATTATACATATTTATGTCATTCCCTCTACTATGTGTTAAGACAAAAGGTATGATGTCGTGTTTTACCACTAGACACGTAATATCTCGAATTCAGGGGAAAGCGGACACCAGAATGTCACAAGGTTGTCTCTGCCGGGTTGGTGTTACGCAGGAAAAAGCGTAACAATGTTTTATTAAGCATTATATTATTAGATTTTTTATCATATACATATGTACTTATCTTAAATGATTTCAAATCAATCATTATATTTGTGTAAGTTTCAATAAAGTAACAATTAGTTATATATGATATACATTTGCATTATAGTTTTATCAGTCACAATAGTTATTGTCAATGTTGCAATATACTTTTTTATTGTTACAGTAGCAATACTAACTTACTTATTACTTATTTTGCTTTCTATCTTGATATCGTCGTCATGCTCCTCGTCCTCTATATGAATCAAAGTTAATAGTAAAATATTCAGTAGATTGAAGATATTGTGAAAATCGTTAGTAAGGAACTAAATTGTGTGATATACGTTCCGAGTGTGTCTGTCTTCAAACCTTCATGATTAATATATATATATATATATATATATATATATATATATATATATATATATATATATATATATATATACCTAAAATAATTAAATAAATTACAAAGCAACATATCGTATTACATCAATCAACCACCAGTGAGATGCTGGCCTCTATTCACTAGTACAGTTAGTTCGTAGCTCCAGCACGCGTTGTCAGTTATTATAAGCCATAAATCGCTCATTATGCACAGGGGATGCGCCTAAACACGTAAATCGCTGCAAATGTGTTTCGCCCTTCATGTAAAAGGATATTATTGTATGGGATATATGTGAAAATATATTGAATTTCTATATCAGTTTGCATTTCCATATGCTGATTGTAAATACCTCTATTTTAGCTAGATAATTATTCATATAACATTATTATGATAATATACTTCATTCACGCTATGTTAAATATGCAGCGGGAATCAATGTACACATAGTGGAAATTTACATGCATTTAATCTCTCTTCTCTCTCATTTGATGGTTATACATAGTTGATAATTTATTAATTAGTATAAGTAAAAGAATAAAAAATTATAAAATAGTATTGCTATTTTAATAATGTAATAAAATAATTGCTAAATGCTATTTTGACGTCATTCTCTCTGTTCAATTTGTTTGAAAATTTGCAGACGTGTCGAGATTAGAGTATAATACAACCTTTTCATAACATGCTGCTCACTCATATATTAGCAAAATAAACTATATTTCTTTTAGTTTTTCTTATATATTATAATATTATATGTATCATTAGCAAATTTTAATAATACAATTTAGTGTAAATAGTTAAATATGTAATACATTTTAAATCTTTTTCTTAACATACGACACGTTAAGTCACAAGATGGGCTTGCACGATACAAGTCGGCCATTTCAACTTTTTATCAGGGGTCCCTCACCCGGTGTTAACCTCTCTTGAATATTTATATCGAGCCTCCCCTTCGAGACGATGTGTAGTAATCTGTTTGCAGTAAAAAAATATTCTATACTTGCCTATCTCACTTTTTGTTCAATTTTTTTGGTCATTTCTGTTCCGAAAACTATGGAAATTATAGTACTACTACAGTATTAAAATCCATATGTTAGCAAATTCATGTAACAGCCATATGGGCAAAAGATACTATTTTACATACTTGTCCTGCCGTTATTTGCATTTCATTTAGTGATAACAACTTTGACAAATTAGAGTTTTGTCATATTATTTTCTCTTATAAAATCATTTATTAAATTTTACAAATATTACCAGAGAGGAACTAGAAATCACTACTATTATATTTAACTAAAAACACGTCAACTACGTCATTAACGCATCAGCACAGATCTTTTTATGATAATTAAAATTAATATGATTATTATTCTACATCTTTCTTTTATTAATATCGTATTATGACACCATGAGATTACAAACATGTTCATGTAATAGAACGTAGCTTGAGACAATAACCAACCTGGCCATACAACACCTGTCGTAAGCACCTGTCTGTGACCAGGCAAGTTTTTGCGCTGTTTAATAGCTGCTAAACTTCGATTATCTTTCTTTATTGGGCTGCTTCAACTTATTGAACGGAAAGCTTTATAGAAGCTGTGTATCGCATTCAAATATATATTAATTGTAGCTTTCTTCTTAAAGGCTCATTTATTTCTGTTTTTACTTACTGGTAAGTGGAAGTGCCATCTTTTAATTTTACACTTAATCGATCCTGTGTGTTGAATTTTTACAATGCAATGGCTGACTGTATCAGAGGGTCTACCTTTTAGTTTATTTTCATATATTTTTAACAAATGGTTATTAATTAGCCTTACCTGTATCTACCTCTCTAAGGATGAATGTATGTAAGATTAAAGTTTATTGAACAAAAAAATATTTAATATTTTTGCTGTATTTTACTTTAATAATATATTCCTAAGTAATAATCCAATCTACAACTGACTTGTTAATATAGTAAGATTATTTTAAAACTTAAAAAATTCCTAAGTGTGGAATAACACTTTAAAAATAATAAAAGATGGCGAATGGCGTACTAAAATTAGGTTTAAATAAAAATATACGTAGACTATTACTGTATGACCGTACAGGGGTCGGTTAGGTCTGGCTACCAGGTGCTTTTAAATCACACAAAAAAAATTATAAAGACTCTGTGTGTAAGCAATAGAAGCCCACAAAGGTTTAACCATCTGTCCGATATTAAGATTCGCATAATGCATAAAATATTTTGGGCCTACGCTTACTAGTACTTATATTATTACCTATATATTGTACTACCTTAAATACTATAATTATTATTTAATATATATATATATATATATATATATATATATATATATATATATATATATATATATATATATATTCTAATTGTACTGGCAATCTGTGAGCAGTATTTCAGTTCTATTAGAAACAATTATTTTATTAGATTCATTATTTGTAAAAGTCTATACCATATTTCAGTGTAGTTTTAGAAATAAAGTAATTTTAAAGTAAAAAGTATTTTCTCTTATTAGATTTAGCTATTAAGCAGGAAGGTGTTTAAATATGTCCCATGTATGTGCAGAATGTTAATTATGCTCTTTGGATAACAATCCTATTTCAATGCTATGAATATTACTACAGGTTTTCTTAGCACAGGTTCAAGTTGTAAGCACTTTGTAAATAACGACCACTCAATTCGTAAATTATACTGCAAATTTTTATCCTTTTTTTTAAATATAATATTTAAAAAAAAAGGATAAAAATTTTAACACAGCGAGATTTGATCTCGCGCCTATTGGAAACCGTCCACATGTTTACATTTTTTAAAAAATGTTTTCTAATCATAATATTAGAAATATTAAAAAATAATAATATATTATTAAAGTTACTTAATTTATAGGCGTATAAAAGTTTTAACATTGAATAGATTATGATGCAAATATTCGTTATAAGTGTTGACGTATAAAAACGGCCTCACTATGCGACAAGAAAATGAAACAGAACATGATTATCAACGCGGTAGAACAGCTGCTTGCTGTTGCTCTACAAAAACGAGTTACGTAAATTTTTAAACATCGTCGTACATTGACGATTTTATTTGTATAGTATTTATAGATATGTTTATGTTGAGGAAATGGATCATGAAATTAATTTAAATGGGATTTTTTTTCCTTTTTACGTGTAGTGGTACAAGAGTCACACATATAAAGGACGACGTCACGTACACATGTAAAGTGGCCCTCCTTTGAGACAGACAGAATGAAAGAAGCTATTTCCACTGGGTATCTATTGATGTGAATGATAAATTATCCTTTATTGTTATACAGTTAAGGTGTAGATTAGGCAAAATTATTTTGGATGCTAAATAGGGACAAATGAATGAGCCGAACTGGGCGTATCTTTAACATCGATGTTAAATTGTGATTCCCTTAACTTGATTACTTTTTGAAAAAATAATTAAATTATAAAGTTTATAAGTGTATAACTTTCGTCACATATTTTGTGACAGCACTTAAATATTAAGTTTTATTAAGTACAACAATCATTAACCTCTATCATAAATATTATTTATAGGTACATTAATGTTGATAATACAAAATGTATAGTGAATTTTGGGTGCTATATAAAGAGATACTCTTTATAATAATACCTTCTAGCGTAGCCATAATAAAATATAAAAATAAAAGCAGAACATAGCAGAGAAATCAGAGATAATCTTATCCTACTTTACTGACTGATTTTGTACTAAAATCGAGAGATTGGTCTTACCAAAGCGGAGAAATAAAAATAATTTTTAAATATAATAATTCCCTCGAGTGGCATTGAACCCCCAGCCAAAATGTTGTGTCGCGTTGTAAACGCCTCAGATGCTGTCCCACTTCGTCACGATGGCCTCAATTTTAAATGGATTAATCGCAAATATATTTCGGTATTCGAAAATATGTTTTTACAAAACTCAACGTTTCAAACACTTTGTAGCATTACTGAAATGTATAAAGCAGGTAATAATGTATTTCATAAATTTGATTCCCAAAAACAAGTTATCAATGAAATGTAAATTCTTCATAAGTTTATTAAACTTAGTTAAATATATTATTTATAAAAAGACGCTTAATTCAATTTTTTTCAAGAAATAAAAAAGATTAGAATCTGCCATCGTTTATTTTATTGTTAAATTTATGTCGTATCCCATTAATTTCGTATTCTGTCCTTAAGTTAACTTAGTTTAAACGTTTTTATGCGTTTTATATTCAATAGGTTGATTTGATTCAGGTAAAACATCCGGTGTCCTAATCGTCACCATTATATTTGTGACATATTTAAATAGCTGGCGCCTTGACATCCGGTATAGAAAATTATATTGACTACAACTTTGTGACCTTTTTTAAATTCATATAAAAAAAATATTATTACATTTTTATATAAATTAGTCCTAAATGATATTGTAATATTAAGTAGTGCTTTAATATATTAAAATCACTGAAATATATACATATACATTTTAATTTTAACAACTATGACATGAATCTGAAAGGAATTTAAAATAATTTTACTATATACAACTTTCATCTGATCCAAGTGTTCTAGAAAAATGCCGTAGGGATATATATTAAGCAGGTGAAGCTACCCGCAGGAGCTAGTCGATAAATTCTGGACCATTTTTCTTTGTCTTCAAAGTCCTAGTTTAAAATAGAATTGGGTAGAAACTGAAATATTACGAGGTTATAACATTTTATTTTTTAACAACATGAAAAATTATTTTTTTAATATACATATAGCAATGACTTAATTTTTGAAGAATTGTTTAATGTATATAGATATACGAATATGATTGTATGTTACGTTTACACGTTCATTTTAAATATTTTCGAGTTTGGCCATACAAAGTGCTATGTCAGGGTTCGCAACCAAATTAGACATGACTCACATGACATGACCCAATGTTGAGCGGATAGTGATAAACAAAGATGTTCATCAGAAAAAGGTAAATAAAGCATAAAATTAAGAATTTTTATCATCCACGTGTATTGGTAAAAATATATGCATTTTTGTTAATAGTAAAACTTTTTGTTTTCATAGTTATCAGCCAAATTTAATAAAATACATCAAGAGAAATCTGCCGCCCTAAAGCTCCAGGATCAATATAACTAGTTATAATATGTGCATATTACATTTTATAAACTTGAATTTTTAGGTAGTTTTTCGTAAAATCACAGACGCAGGAGGCACAAGAGAACATGTAAGTAAATATTTCCTTGTAACTAGTTTAGTTTTGTTTTTCGAGTTTAAAAGCAAGATACATGTTTACCCATATTTAGTTTTATATGTTTTATAAGGACAAAGTTTGTATAATTTGAAGTCGTACGACATGTCCTTTGCACGAAAGGCCACTTACAGATTCTATAGATGTAACAAGACGACCACAGAATTGCTACTAAAGTATAGTTTCCTGCATTAAAAAAATCTTTAAAAATGCTGATGCGCCAGAACGTTTTTATTATTTGTCAAAGTTTATTGGGCTTATTATGAAAAATATAAGTTTTATTGAGGCTTTCATGGTGAAAATTGACATTGTAAGAGCATTGAATTGTGAACGTGGTTGTTTGTAGATTCGATTACCATCGATGGCATAATTTCAATTAATGAATTTTATTTCGTTGCTCTAGTAATGAGGCGTTGTTATAATTTTTAAATCAATATAATGATGTGCCCTTTCGTTCGATAGAATATTCTCCCCATATTATATAGTGTGTGTACCCCTACCTAATGTAATGGACAACGTGACGGTGGTCACGCTGTATGATATTCGTATTAGGGGTCACGCCTTCGTACTTTGCTTTACAATTGATTACAAAATGCATATTATTATCCACAAATTTGCAAATACATGTAATTGTTAATTAGATAAATTATGTACAATTATTGAAAAATAATCTTTTTTATATCACTAAATTATATATTTTTTAAATAGTGGTGTATATATATATATATATATATATATATATATATATATATATATATATATATGATTTTTTTCATTATTTGTTTTTTTGCAAACTTCATTTAAAATCTTTCATGGTGAAAATTGACATTGTAAGAGCATTGAATTGTGAACGTGGTTGTTTGTAGATTCGATTACCATCGATGGCATAATTTCAATTAATGAATTTTATTTCGTTGCTCTAGTAATGAGGCGTTGTTATAATTTTTAAATCAATATAATGATGTGCCCTTTCGTTCGATAGAATATTCTCCCCATATTATAGTGTGTGTACCCCTACCTAATGTAATGGACAACGTGACGGTGGTCACGCTGTATGATATTCGTATTAGGGGTCACGCCTTCGTACTTTGCTTTACAATTGATTACAAAATGCATATTATTATCCACAAATTTGCAAATACATGTAATTGTTAATTAGATAAATTATGTACAATTATTGAAAAATAATCTTTTTTATATCACTAAATTATATATTTTTTAAATAGTGGTGTATATATATATATATATATATATATATATATATATATATATATATATGATTTTTTTCATTATTTGTTTTTTTTGCAAACTTCATTTAAAATCTCCTTTGCTATATATTATTCTTTTTATTTTTCACGCTTTATACCGCTAAGAGATCCGCCGTTTTCCGCCCGAGTTCGAAATATTGCATTGAGAAGTGGTGGAACTCAACACCGCATTTTGTCTCAGAATTGTGGAGAAATGAAAGTAATAATATATGAAAAAAGCATTGCATTTTATTCATTTTTGTTGATATTTTCAAAGATCAACGCCACGCTTTCTTATAGTCGAGATCGAACCCACAACTAATTGCGTTACAGTCGGATACTATTCCAGAGCGCTACCAATTAATATTACAATTTCTATATGCGACTTAAATGAACTTATATTTGTTGTACATGTTGTGGCGTAAATATTAATAGTTATTTAGTGTAGGTAAAGTTTGTGCATTATGCGAAAGGAATGCTTTTTTCTTACTCACCTAAAGAACTATAAAACATTTTACAAGTATTTGCTTATATCCAATGAACACGTATCACCCACCTAAATTAAACCCGAGTTCATACAGATTAATATGTCATTAATACGTTATCAAAATACAAAGCGAACATGCAAAATACAACTGATATATCTTATACATAAAGTTTATTTTAGTAAATCAAATAAAATTCACCAAAACCTTCGGATAACGGTACAATGAAGAAAGGATTCTCAGCCATAGTGTAAGGGTGAAATTTTGAATGGCAAATCATAGAGGCCATTGCCACAAACACACAGGCCAATGCCACAAACACATGTTGGCGCTGCATGACCAACGAGTCTGACCTTTCATACCCTGTCCCTCGCATATGAATGTTTGTAATACAGGATAGAATTGGTTGAAGTGGAGGTCTAGTTTGCTGGTTTGCGTTATATGAGCCAGGCCGGGGGGCGCAGGAACGGAATCAATGAACTCGGTCGACTCGACCGACAAAAGGACGTTTCGCCTGGCAGGTAATTAACTTAATATCAATCCTTTTTTTCTAAAACATAATGTGGTTAAGCACTTTACCGCATGGATTGAATCTCGAATTATTCTAGAAGATTTGGAAGTCGTGCCATTTTTTAAATAAAGTAAGCTTTAATTGGTTTTCGCCATTTTTGTGATAAGAACGTTCAACGCTTAACGGAAATTGTGGTCATTCAACTTAAAAGTTTTTCCATAAATGTGAATATGACGCAAGGAACAAATGCTAAAGCTGTTGACAAATGATTGGCATCTTGCGGGACCCTTGTCATGCGGTAAAAACAAATTGAAAAAGTAGCTTAAACTAAACAGTTTGTAAATATAGACTTGTTATACTGTGCAATTTTAAAAAAAATGTGAATATAATAAGATATTTAAATTAAACCATTTTAAAAGGATTAACCGGTGTGTAATAATGGAATATTGATAATAATATTTTGATATTTGAAAATATATTTTTGAAATATGTTTGAAATAGTTTTATTTAAAATGTTTGAAAATCGCAAAAATCGTAGATTTATTGTAACGAAATATATGAATAAGGCATTGTAAAAAATAAAATTGTATAAAAATATATGTAAATAAGTATTTTATTCTACGATTTATATAATGTTAATGTAAAGTAATAAGTATATATGTTGTTTATATAGTAAGGATGAATATCACATATCCGATCAATCTCGGATTCAGATGGAAAGTGAGAAACAGAGTGTCTTGTCTCTCTCTGTCCTGTTCTGCGAAAAAAGCATAATTGTTATTTCTTTTTTTTTTACATAGCTACTTACAATATTTAATAGTAACAAATAAATGGTAATGTAATAACTCAAAATTACATTTCTAGAACAATAGCTTTTTGTTTGAGTTGGAAGAGGGAACTCAATAATATCACTTCGAAGGTATTCCGTGAGAGAAGTAAATCCGAGAATTCAAAATTATTAATTTCTTGAATCGAGTACCTAACTTTAAAAATATCTTTATTCATCTGTTGAATATATGCAGCACGTACGTAAATACTAAAAATAAAATGTAAATATAAATCATACACCTTGAAACGTTACATTAAGTGTAACAGGTTTTTCGATAATTTCCTAGCAAGTTCTCGTTGTAAGAAGAAAGTAACTTAAGATACTTATGCGGCAAACTTTAATGAATGGATACTTCTTGTTTCTTACAAAATAGTGTTTGTGTATTTTGGAGCAATTAAAGTACCGTTTAATGCATTCTTTCTGCTCATTTAATATATTTTACAAAAGGAATATACGATTCTCCTTAATCTTACCATTATGTTAGTTATTGTATTATTTAATTTAAATACATACATATAAAACTATTTTTAAGTTTTTCAAATCACTTAATATTAAATAATAATCACAATGTTAAGTCGGTATTAATAAAAAAGTTATCAATAAGATCATTATTAAGTTACTATGAAGAAGATATTTACTTCAATACAACCGACATCGATATGCTTGAATTTTGTTTAAGCCCTTTCCGTCCCTAACTTAGTTTTAACGTAAAATAAATGAAGCTTTACTTGTTGAAAACGGTTATGTAAGAGTTTGTAAAATAATACTTGAACAATTATTTTAATTTGGGACTTCCCAAAGTCATGTTTAAAATTTTATATAGATAGATATTAGAATTAGCACTAATTAATTATTACTAACGTTACACATTTAATTTACTTTTCCAAAGACAAACTTTTCAAAAACAATATATGTATATATATATATATATATATATATATATATATATATATATATATATATATATATATATATATATATATATATATATATATATATATATATATATAATATAATGCCTTCTTACAATAGCATAAGCGTCAATGTTAAAGTGAGAATGAAGGAAAATAGCTCAGGTAGTATGAGTGATAAAATAATAGTAAGGAAGATTTATAAAACAAGGGTGATCGGTACGTGAGGTCGGGGAAGACCACGTTTGATCTTCGAAAACACAGTATCTATGATACTGGAGGAAGGTCACATAAACAGCATGAGGACTCTCCAAAGGGCATCTATAGAGAGGTTGTGACTGTGGACGAGGCGAAGGAGGTATGCTGAGACCGTAGCGTTTGGCGCTCCATCCTCTCTGACTACCCCGCAAGGGATAAAGCGTGAAGCTAAAAAAAAAGAATAAGGTTTTTTTGGGTCGTCTTGTATATTGTACAATAACTGTATAGAAATCTCATGAGGAACACAAAGATTTCTCTGTCTTATTGTATGAACACATTTAAAAGAGCTTATTAGGCTGTTTAACATTTATGTGCTAAGTGACATTATACATTATGTGACGTTTAAATGAATATTTTAATGTCTATAACATAAGAGTAACTAACGATTTTCTTCTTACATTGTAATACTATTGTATAAGTCAGAAAATTACAATTTTGTGGAATACCTAAAAAATATTTGGCTACACACGATGGTTGTCGCTTTGAATCCCAGTAAAGGGCTTATTTTTGTAGATAATAACATATAATATTAAACATCCCACAATGAAGTCGACATCTACTATATAACATTGTCCTTTTTGGATATAACTACAGAATAAGTTATTTTTATATTTTAAAGATAATATTTGATAAACGTTATCAATTTGTGTAAACAACAGGTTTTTTTGGGACCAATTTTGAAGGCCAGATGAAGTCGCGGTCAGAAGACACTAAATAATATTTTAGGATGTCATAAATCATTCTAATCTTCTTTCAGTCCGTATCGAGATAGTACGTGGTGGTCGGACTCCTCATATTTCTTACAGGGACATCATGGATGTCAAACACATTGGTATTTTTTCATTTTAATGAAATTAGAATTGAAAGCAGATTTGTATAGACACAGTTGGCTTTGGTTTTAATATATTATGATATATCTAAGGCCATTTGTTATTGATACCTACATCAATTATTATACTAAAATATTATGAAAATAAAGAAAATATATGAAAAAAGGGGTATGCACCAGGATTTAAATTTTTATACGTTTCTTATAAATGTTTAATAATAGAACAATTTGTTAATCTTAATCCAAAAACAATCCGGGCAGGATTTTGTTTAGTGGTATTATAGCTGATTTACACCTGCTTGTTAACACTTACAACACCTACAACATTTACTTCGATTAAAACGGATCAGTTTAACAACCAACTGAAACCTCACAAGTCAAATAAAAATTGCAAGTACATCAGCTATATGCCAGTGTAAGTCCCGTCATTTAAATAATTTAGTTTTATTTGCGTACATTTAAATAATTTAGTTACTTTAGTAGTTATTGATAAATAAGGTAAGCGGAACAGAGCTTACGTGATTCGTTACTTCATAAACGGCTTAGATTATAATATACCTACGAACTAAATTATTTACGTGATTCATAATTATAGAAAATGAATAGCGCTAGAGATAAGCCCAAATGGGTTTTTAGACTAAACACTAGTAGACTAAAAACTTGTCTAGTTGAAAATCAATATTTGATAGTAATAAATAAAATTTTTTGTATCAAGTTTTACGAAGATTATTCAGACGTAGTAAGTAATTTGGCATATTTAAAGTTTATATGAAAAAAAAAACTAATATTTTTCATAACTGTGAATTATAAAAGTACATAAATATATATATTACAATAAAATTAATATTACACTTAATAATATGCTTCACAATCTCGCTGAAACAATGCGAATTTTACTCCTCAATATGGTGATTAGAATAAATACATCTATATAATAATATTTAAATGAAATTATAAATTATCGTTTATTTGATATAGAGAAAATAATAAATCTACAACAAGAAGTAAATTTGTGAATGCCACATAACGAGGCTATAAATTAGGCGGAATTAAACTGGATGGGGACACGAGTCGACCCAGAAAGACGAGACAGCAGCGGGAAGAACGAAAAAGTTGCACCTTCAATCTTGTATATCCGATATCGAAAGTATTTTTTATTGAATATAAAGTCAAAATTTTATTTGTATTAAATATATAATAGAAATAGTGAAACAAATATCTAGTGAATAAGCATAATACAGTGTTAGAGATTGCGTTTAAAGTGACAAAACTCAACACCGCGCTTCGGTTTACCATTTGGATAATATTTAAAATAAAATAACGCTATTTTGTAAAGTACTAATTTTCTACAAATCAGAGTCCTAAGCTTCCTTCGTAATTTTCGAACGAAACCCATTACATTTTTGTCAATACTAATCCTCTTTTAAATGATCTGAAAAAGTTTCTTACACAAAATTAGACAGAGCCAAAAAATACTGGCACTAAAAGCAATGCTGCTTTAACGCAGAAATTAAAATTGAAACTTGTATAGGAATAGACATACACACACACACACACACATATATATATATATATATATATATATATATATATGTATGATAAAAGGAAAATTTAGCAGTATATTATTCAATTTATAATAGGCATGGCTATATTGTATTTAGCATCTCTGCTCTGGTGCGGTAAGTAAATTTAGCAATTTTTCATTAGTTATAACTACCGAATGTTATTCATATATTCGCAACGTTATTAGTTAGGTTACAATAACACTCTGGTACTAAACACTCTAGTAATAACATTTTCTTAAGTATTCGGATGAATACAGTATGAGTGTATTCAATGTTAATATTATAAATGCAAAAGTAACTATATCTCCTTGTCTCTTACGTCAACACGGCCAGGCTGCTAAACTAATTATAATAAAATTTCATATATAAAACATATGCTACTTTTTCATCTATTTTTTTTTATTTTCCAGGAATCCATCAATGTAAAACTATTTACAATTTTACAATCAATGTTTTACACTGATAACGTGGCCGAGGCCGTGTGCGTGCCACTGGTAATAGGGTATTTCAAAATTGTCTTTAAAATTTAAATTATGTATTTATGTGAGAAACGACTGAGGGAATTAAAAACAGAATTAAAAGACTCAAATGTGGGACATAAAATCAAATTTTTAGGAAAACGACACTCTTTGAATAATTTCGATTTAATTAAATTAATTATTGTTACAAAATTTTATTATAACACCGTATTATTGTTGCAAATCAGATAAAAATTAAACTTTGTATTTATGTAGTGATTGCTTCCTAAAATTTATCTGGACTTTTACGAGCAATTTCGCTTAAGAGTAAATATCGCGAATCGCGGTAGACCTTTGAGATGGGTCGACGTGTTTAAATAATAACCTTTTTGTGTACTTTATAATGTAATACTGTAGATGAGAGTTGAACATTACTAAGGAAGTTCCGTGTAAATATTTAACTCCTTCTTCCGATGAAATTGAAATGAGTAAACCGTTGATAATATTTTTTATTTGTGTTATATTGACATCTAACATCATTGTTGTATCGTTGTTTAAGCTGTTATTATTATTATTATTTTAGCTTCACGCTTTTATTCCGCATAGCAGGGTAGATAAATTAGTGTCAAGACACTCCGTATTCCGCTTTCTATTAAATTTGAGTCATTGCGTGTTGAGTGGGGGAACTTAACGGACCGTTTTGTTTTGCCAGAGCGAGAAAATGTGTGAAAATCAAACCTACGATTTACGACTGACGTTTACAGTCAGACTATCCCAGTGTACCTCGAATGGTTATTCTTTTTTTTAATAAATTAAATAATCTTAGTAATATAGGTTTATGAGCTTAAAAAGTGGCCAAAAATTTTGATACCTTTTTTGCAAATTTAGACTGGCAAACATTTTTGTTTAATTTCTTTGATATTTTGAATTATTGTATATAATCCCTTGAAATAAAATATATCAACAAAAAAAGAGATTCACCGTTATTCGCGTCTGATGCATATTTGCTGTATTGCTATTTCAATTACATTTGTGAGAAACATTCATAAAATATATATATAAAAAAATCGTTTTGTAGGTTATTGCTGTTAGGTTCAATGATTTGTGAATGACGATCAAGTTCGAGAGGTTTACGATTGGTATGAACCATTTTTTGTTATATATTCGCAAGTGAAACTTTCCAATCAATATAGAATCTGGCGCGGTCGAGGCCGCAGGAGAAGGAGATACATTAACTTTAATTCGTTTCGTTTATTTCCTTGTTTTTACTAATTATTACACTATTTTAGATTTTTTTAGCTATAACTCTAGATAATTACAGATATTACATATTTGTGAAAAGTAATAAAATTTTTGTTATTATTAACAGTATATTATATACACTGTCCTAGAAGCTTTAATCTCGATTCATATAAACCATTGTATATATAATGCCACGTTAAAAATGGTACATAAGAAGAATAAGGCAAAGTTTAATAATGTTTGTTTCACAGTATACAGCTTTAAAGCACTGTTCAGGGCATAGTGAGTGGTCACACGATTCGTCTCAGTGCGAGCTAGGATTTGCATCAACCTAACCTACATTCGCGGCCTCAGTTTTAATTCAATTAAGGGCATTCATAATATTTTTATTCTAATCTTGTTTATTTTATAGCACGACGGAAATATTTTAGCAAATGTTGCTTTGAATTTAATTTTGATAAACTTTTAAATTTTGAAACCTCTAAAAGTCATCGTTAAATAACTTTCTATATTATAATGCTGTTAACGTTTAAGAGGTATTATACATTTATGATACCAATACCATTGCGTTTCATTTACTACAATAAAAAGTTTTAAATTGAGATATCTTCGATTTCTTTGTTTTGAGCCTACTAACATAAAACTATATTAATATATATTTAGACAAATTATGGCGTTGAGTTCCGCCACTTAAAGTCGAATTGCGGCGGAAAGTGAACAACGCCTAACCAACAATGTGGAAAATGCTAAAAATGCCCTATTCACAAGCGTACTGTTTATATTATATGGCCAAATGAACGCTGATTTAATTAAAATAATTTCAAAATTATAAACAATAAATGTACTCATATATGAATTAATTTACATTCCGTACTACGGCAGAATTCTCAACCTTTCATCAGCACTATAAATCTACAGCGCAAACAAACGTAAAGGCGTTCTAATTTCTATTTATAATTTGGAACCACGCCTAAACTTCTACTAATGATATTATTAAAACTTAACACTAATAATTAATGTATGAACATTTCCCATTTAATGACAATCTCCTCATCTCGTCTCATGTAACAGTTGAAAGCTACGATATAAACAAAGCGAGTGGTCACGAGACGCGACTCACAAGGATTTGCATCAAAGCAACCTACATTTGCGTTTAATTTTTACTGAACTGAACAAATGTCGTCACGATTGCATTTCTGGAATGAGTTCATACTATTACATTAATGATATACTGTTATATATATATATGTTAGTAGTAAAAAATATTCCTTCACAATGAATCTTAAATTTTAACAAATTATTTTAAAATGTATATAAGCTTACCTACTACGTTTTTCATTTTAATTGTATTTAAAGTTTTAAGAAACTTGGGTAAGTCTTTGCAATGGCTTATGTATTTTTTAAATTTAATGAAATTATGATTCTTGTAATAGCGCATGGTGTATAGTATCAATAAAATATATCACAAAGCTTACAAGCTCTCTCATAAATTGTAACAGAATGTTAGGGCAAAAACTTGTTTGAAATTTAAATGGCTTCATTGACTTAATTTAACAAAAAAATGCTAATATCCTTAAGACAAAGAAGACCAAAGTAACAAAAAAAGACTGATATAAAATAAAATGTGCATTTATTTTCAAATGGCTTATAAAATGTGCAAAACCTTTAATGATTTGAAAACATATACAAAATTTATATAAAAATATAAATAAAATTTATAGATTTTCACCAAATTTATCTTTTATGTGTTATTTCAAAATGAAATTTTTCAATAAATTGTTAGAATGGCAATTTTTACAAAGCTAGTGGCAATAAAACATATAACGCAACACCTGAGACTGTTTTAATTATCGAAAGTAAACACTCCGGAATCTGTTACGGGAGTTCATAAATGTAAATTGGAGGCGCGCATCCCGTTTAGCGTCTCTCCTCCCGTCACCCCTCCCGCTGCTCTCTTTATACCTTACGATGTTTTCCCTATACACTAACTAGTTACAAGGTTCTATGAATAAGAAAGGGACAGTATACTGAATCCTTGTCGTATCGATGTCGTATCGTGTTGCTAAAATGGTCTATGAAACGGGGCCGGCTGTCGGTGGCCTACCATGCGATTCAAAAGAAATCAAGTTCGACGGTCAAATAGCTATGAATTTAGTGTATTGTGAATGTTAGTTTGATTTACTTAAAAGGAATGTTGCCTCTCATTATTCTGGGTGATATATTACGACGTGAATTAGTAGTTCGTCATCTTCTTTGTTACGTTCAAACTTATATGTATATAGGTTATATACTTTGTACATACATTATATAATATACTTGATATTACAATAAATCATGTTCATGAAACTTAAATTACTTAGGTATTATCACTACGCTTCCATCCAAAGACAAGTCTCAGGTTTAATATTAAATGAATGTCATTTACAGTGAAATCGCTTCGTGTGTATATTGGTACATATAGTGTTTTAGTACGAAACAAACATAATTTATATAATACAATAGTAGTATAACAATATACGTAAAGTGTCAGCATATTGTATTTAGTATTAGGGACTAAATTAAAATATGAAACATATTGAAATATTGATAAAAGTCTATCCACTCTCCCGACATCAACTAAAGCGTGGGAACTTTACGAGTTTCGATAGTTCCCATATATTACTGGCGTACGCTACCATGGACGTGACGCTATTATTTTATGTTTAGCTTCAACTTGTGGCTAGTTCTGACTCGCTTATAAACTTACTACATTGCATATAACATAGTAAACGAAAATTGTGAATTGATCTTTTTTCGTAATGATTTATTTAAAAAATATATTTTTATGATTTGATATATATTTAAATGATGAAACTTTGGATATTACAAAATTATTACAATTTTAAAGAACATAAAATTATATCATTCATGTTTTTGTAGGTACGTGTTTGTGATCACGTAATGCAATTAGAGTTACTTTACCAAAAAAAAATGTGTTAAAACAATGGCTTTTTCATTTGGCGGCATATACTACAAAACGCGAACAAATATATATTAGAAATTTAATAACAAATTATGAAACGAATTATGAATGTAATATGAAAAGTAAGTCGAGACTTAGGGTAAGCCAAAATGCAGAATTTGCGTCCTGCGAATATTTATAAAACATATTGCTTGCACACCTGTCCTCTATACAATATTTCCGGTTTGATTTCCTGTTCCCTCATACACATATTAGTTCCGGTTTTGGATAAAATGCGGTCTAACCGCTTGTTGGTATATGTGCAAATAGTATAATTAATTATTTATAAAGTTTTACCAATTTTTTTAGTAACGTAAAAAATTTTTTATCTACTTATTTAAATCAATAAATATAAATTTAAAAAAAAACATACGAATAAATATAATTTTAATTGGATTTAAGATTAAGTAATGAATAATTGTAAGCATTAGTTGTGACGTCGCTCCGTGTCACTTAAAGGAAAACATTTCAAAACGTTTAACCAGTCAAAAATCAGTAACATTTAAAAGGCGTGAAGGTGTTTTTATGGGATAAGACAATACTGAAGGGTTTGGCCCACCGGGCGGCAGGTAGAATAATTAATGCCCCCCCTCCGAGGGGGATTCACAAATGCTCACAAATTGGTACGGCGCTTAGACCGCGTTTCACTTCTTTCGGTATCAGGCTTAAGCTTTTACGTTTATTAAAGTCTTTTAGATGCAGTTTTTGTTAGTAATGTAAAGTTTGATAGCTAAAAGGATTTGTGATTTACAAATAGATTACACGAAAGGGAAATGAGATCAGTTACGTTCTTAATAAAGATTGATTACAACGTAGTGATCGATTTTGCGTTTCTGTGGACGGCTACGTGACAGATACCCGACGTTTATTTAATTCTAAGCCATACTTAAATGTGAAACATAAACAAATCATATCAAAATTTGTATTATTCAAATTGATTATTTAATTATTATTTTTATCTTATTATTTATTAAAAATTTATGTACACAAACATATACCTCCACTTATCCAACAATCTAATATTATAAGTATACAAAAAAAATATAAAATTACTTATACCATTAATTTAAATATGTGAATATGTACGTAGAGCGTAGTTGCTTAGTAGATAAGGAGTATAGTTTATTAATACGTTCTAAAATATTACATAAGATTATAAAGTGTGTATATAAAATTATTAGAAAAAGATTTATTGGTTATTGTTAGCAAAACAAAAAGATACACGCTGAGTTTTAAACTCCAACACAAATAAGTTACTCAAGTTCTTTGGCGTACTTATTTCAAGAATGCAACTTATTTCGGTCACCGGTAATAAGTATCGATATAATTTTTTCTAAAAAATACCTGTATATGCTAAAAATATTTCTAGTTTTTTTTTGGAAGCTAAAAGCTTCATGTGGTCTGTCCTGTAATAGGCTTACGGGTTCATGTGGAAAAGGATATTAAACGTGTAAAATACCTATAAATTTGTAAAGTAAGAAAAAAATGATTGTAAACTATTTTGCATTGCACGATGTTAAATATTCAGATTTTTGAACAATAGTCGAATAAATATTTTATATTTACAGAAACCGAAATGTTAATATAACGAATATTTTATCATCATTAAAATGATTTTTATGCGGCATGAAGCGGTTGCTTTGTGTTTTTGTAATAAAAATAAACATCTTACATGAGCTTTGAAACTCGATACAAACCATAAAGTGAAAAATAGTTGAAAATGAAGCGGAGACAGAAACATCTCGACTACATTTTGATTAACCTCAAATGGCTGAATGAGGCTTTAGAGAGCTTTAGATTTTTGAGCTTTACGTTTGCGTCACTTAAAATATTTATAGAGAGTTATGCTTTTCAAACTTTATCAAATTTTAAATTAAGCTCCGAGTAAAATTTGTTCGTTCTTCCTAAAATATTACGTAAGGGAGCGTGATGAGTGAAGTTTTTATTACGTTGCAAACGTTACCAAAATGATGCTTAGTAATTTTATTACTTTTTACTGTGTACTTGTACAAATGTTTATAGTGTATCAAATCTTAGTGTTTGTCAGAAATAGTAAGGTAAAGTAAGTTTACAACGACAAACGTATTACTAAATTCACGCAAAGAAAAAGTAATAGCACTTTGATAAAAAATATATCTAAAATTATACTTAATTTGAAAATCAGACTTAATTCTAAACTTTTAAAAATCTCTTGAAATTTTCTGAAAAATTAAGATAAAAGTTTGTACTGCGTCCAAAAAAATTTATTCATATTAAATTTCAAATATATTGTGGAAAATTAAGATGTATTATAAAATATTTGACTTTTTAAATTAGATTTCATGTTTATTTCTTACATATTTTATTTCTTTGTTTGATTTGAAATGTCTAGTAATATTATCAAATAATAATTTCCGTAAATTAATTTTAAATACAAATACATATAAGCCCATTAAATAATTTATAGAGTATACATAAGTATATACGTATGAAACATGATATAACAAAAATCTGTTTCCCAGAAACATAAATTCCTGAAACACAAGCATTGTAAGCCTGTAATTATAAAATTTAATTTGGACATTGAATTTTGCTTTAACTGAAATTTTATTAATTGCAAATAACTATTTCTACGATATAATATATATTCAATTTTTTGTGTATTTTCTATTTAGACGAGTTTATAATTTTCTATTATTTTATAGCATTTTTATATAAACATACCTATAGTGTATCTATATTAAGAACATTTTATTTGCAAGGTTAACCAAAGTTACGACTCTGCAATCCATCATAAAATATTTGTAAATAAGTGAAAAATGATGAATGGAATAAATAATCACTAGGGTTCTTTAAAGCCGAGAAATAAACGAAACTGATGAAGAAATTACAAATTTATTATTCATCTTGAAATATACAAAGTAAATAATAATGTAGCTGAAAAACAACTTTGCTATTTCATCCTGTTATATTGATCATTCTTTCATTAACATTCACTTGATTAATCCACTTCAATATGACCTTTACGATTGAGATCAAGCTACGTCTCCGGTCCTCGAGTGCTGAATCAAGACATGATTTTATGAACTTGTTTAATGATAACAGTATAAAACCGAAAATGTTTTATTTATCGTTAAATATCTGTAATAGATTTTGCCATTCGCAGCACTTTACAACCTCTTTTGTTGTATTTTTATATAATATATTCAAATGTCGTTTTAATTTTTATATTAAAATTGTGTTATGTAATCTGTTTTGTGACATTTTCTCGAAAAAATCTATTTCAATTATTTTACATATTTTGGCTTCACGTTTTTATCGCGCATTACAGTGTAGACAAGAAGTATCTAGTGTCAAGACACTCCGTACTCCGTTTTTATTACTAGTACTAATCATGTAATTTATAGGTGTTATAAAATCTTAGAGGAATAGTATTACTATACATACTCAAAAAACTACGTATTTAAACGTATCTATTATTTGATATATATTTTGTTGATAAATTAATATATTATAATATTCTTTTATACATATAAAGTGTTTATTATACCTGACATGTTTGGCTTTACTTAGTTATCTAAGTAAAACCAAACATGTCTGCTCAACTTAAGCACATAAATGTTAAATATAATATTTTTTCGTGTCTCTACAATTAGATAAAATGATGTAGTACGAGATTTTAATTTGTCATAAAGAAACTTTTTGGCAATAACTGGCTATAAAGAGCTATAAAATGGCGTGATTTACAAATAAAGAAGATGGTGGGGACATTTTGAATTAGATGTACTAGAATTAGCCTGTGGCTTCGATTCTGTATTGTAAATAATTTATACATAGAAATATTATATATTTATTATTATATTGTAATTTTATTTAATATTATCGTTATATTGTTTATTTATAATTTATAAGATAATTAAAAGCCGATCATTAAAAGTATATTTAATATAATCTGAAAAATGTAACAATATTATGTTTTTATTATTTTTAAGTATAATGCTACAAAAACTTTGTTTCTTTTTCTCTGACTGTAAACGCGATTAGTTCAATTATTATATTTAAATTACATTAATTTGCTTACTCTGGTAAGACAAAGCGCGGCGTTAAGTTCCGCCATTCAACACGCAATGTCTCGAATTTTTCGGAGAACGGAGTACTGAATGTCTTGACTCTCAATATGTACTTAATATGTACATCTTGTCCACCCTGCTATGCGGGATAATTTAGTTAAAGTTTACGTATTAATAAAAATAGTAATATGAAAAAAAAACGCATAGTCTAAAACAAGTTCCGAACAGAAGCTATGAAGACAACACCGCTAAAATGATATAAATTATCACCTTATAAAAACAGTTCGACTCAGTGACCAACTGCGCTTGTAAGAGAATGACAGCCGGTTATTGGGCCGCATTTAATATCCGCTAAGCTATCGTGCTTTGAAGATTCATATATCTTAGGGAAGTATTTTACGTGTTGATTGAGTTTTTAAATTTATAGAACTTGAGTATAATTTAATTTAGTATCGATTTTATATAATTATGAATTATAAAAGAAAATAATACAAATAAAATCAAGTTAGAGTAAACACAAGTATGATTTGTTTCCATGGTGTGGGTTCGAATACCACTTGTGTTAATATTTACTAATAGCATTAGTATTGGATTAGTATTGGACTAATAGCATTAGTATTGGATTGAAAGAAAAAAAATTGCCACGCAGACTCAATACAAAATATCTGTATCTACAAGTGACGGACGAACTAATGTTCTGGTAATTCGTTTATTTCTTTTGAGAAAAGAAGTTAAAATTTATATAAGGCGATCGTTTTAACAAAATTCACACGAAACGTTGATCTCGAAAATCTGCTCATGTTAGTGGCAGAAGGACAAAATATTTATAAAGATTAAAGTTCACGATGTGGGCGGAGTATTTCCAATTTTTGTACGTCAACTCCGTAAAATATACGGTATTGTAATCTTATAGATAAATATTAGATTTATTATGATGAAAGAAATTGTATCAAAAATTATTCTTATATAAGGTTTGAACCTTAATAGAAGGCACATTTAAGAATATATCGTTATATATTAACGATTATCTTAATCACTCATGTTTTTTTATTTTACCTTTGTTATTTACATTTAATATGTAATTAACCTTGATTTTACATTATACTATTTAAAACAAGGTGCCAGAATTTAATAAATCTTAAAATAATTATCAAGTGAATTTATATTTAATTAAAGTAAGTCTTAAAATTTGACGTAATTTAATCTTTTTCTTGGATTTTAAAGAACTTGTTTTTTATTCTCAAAATTTTATTCATTCCCCGTTCATTTTAATTTTGGAACAAGTGTGTATGAAACAAAAATATCTTTATTTACACCTTTTTATTGTTATAATTATAGTATTTCAATCCAATATATATAATATATGATTTCTTACTTGTAAAACATTTCATTGCATGTAAACTAGACTGCAACTATTGGGTAAAAATATTTTTCCGATCTTCCTAATTCGCCCTGAGTATTAGGTATTTGGGTTGAAAGCTGTGTTCATTGACCTCGTGTTCGCGCCAACCTTGCTCGGCGCGTCGCTCGAAACCAACGCTGCTACTGAGACAATCACTCCATTTTGTTTTTGCTTTTTTTTATATTATATGGTGTTTAGATAGTGGCTTATGTTAGTAGTGAAATAGTTTTCATATAATTTAAATAAATAATATTATTGACGTGTGTACAGTTATTTTATTTAATAAATATAACAAATATAATTTTAAATTTAGAATGAAGTCTTAATTTATATCAAATGTTGTTATTCTTTTTCATGCGTTTTATAATTTAAAGTGCTATTACAAAATATTGCACCTACGTAATATTACTTTACAGAATCAATATTTGGGTCAAATATTAATCGTGTAATAATAGTACAGTTATTAGGCAAGGTTTTGAATTCTGAAATCTATTATGCGGTATGCCTTGATCCGAGGAAGTCGGAGTGTTCCGGTTGAACGGTCTACTAGTTTAACGTTTTACGAGAGCAATAAAAAACCGGCTATTTTTAATGACATTGTGATATATGACGTAAATACGTTGTATCTAAGTGGTTTTTATAATATTTGGCAATACATTTAAATATAGTTTTGTATTTGCATAAGTGGTGAATTAATTAGTTAATTGTCATGAAATAAAATGAGACGACGATATGGTCGCGTCATTGGAAAATTACTATTGTGCCCAATTTAATTGCAATGTATAATGCTTTCCTCTATCTTATATGTTCCGAATTACATGGTACAATCCCGCGTATTAAGCGTTTATTTCGTATTGAGTTGTACAATAAACAGTATCTAGTTCCTAACGGAAAACGAAGAATGAAAAGAGGTGTCATTATACTCTATCGATACATTTCTCAAAAAAAATGTTTTGTAAAGATGTTATATTAAAATAAATATAAAATCGTGTATTTTATCTATTTTATTTAACGATGTTTCGAGCTCATGTTACAAATTATTATTATATATGCTGACTTTAAAACGTATTCTACGTTAAACTCGTTAAATCTGTGCATGTAGAATTAAATTAAATGTGCTTGGAGATGCAAATCTTAAAGTTTTTCTGCATAAAATTGAAGAGAAACTTATATACCAATATTATATATGTATATATAAGGTTTTGTAAGTTAAACAAAAAAAAAACAAATATTGTAAGCAGCTAAATAATTAGTATATGATATTAATGAATATTACGTAATTTACAATAAAATATAGTGCAGTAAAAAAGGTACTAAATACATATTGAAGAAAACTTGCTTCTATTTTAATTCATACCTAGTAGGTACAGCTATATCACTCGACTATCAATTTGTTGCATTAGCGCGCATGCCTAAACTTTAAAGAGTTCTGCGTCATTTTTCTCCATAGCAAGCATAAAGAAATTTAATAATGTCAGATTCTAGAAATATTGTAATTTATTGAAGAAATTTGTATATGAATTGTAAAAGTAATATAAAGTTAATCTGTACAATTAAAAGTTACTCGGTTGTATTGACATAATATTTTTAGTACTTAGAAAAAAAATATCGACAGTAAGCTAAGAAAAGATGAGTTTGAGTCTTGTAGGCTTTGTTTTTTTTTCACAAATTTTGGTCGTATCGCATTTCGTCATAACAATATTAATACTAGTAGCCAATAGTCAGATACAAGATGTGTTTTAACAAATATATATATATATATATATATATATATATAATATATATATATATATATATATATATATATACACATATATATATGACAGTATTATAGTAGGTAGCTTACGTTTACTTAAAATAATTAAATTAAATTTCATTGTTTCATTTTAGATGAAACTATTTTAATGGGATTAATCGAGTATAAGTATTGAGTTTACCTGTGACCACGGACTACTGTAAAGTGTCCAAAACGTAGGATTCCAAAAAAGCATTTTCGAATACCAAACCAAAATATACGCGATAAATCCGTTTCGTTTAAAATGTGTAAAAATCGCGAAAATCAAAGATGTTATATATTATTTCAAGTTATATATATTTATACCTTTTCATAATTATCCTTTGCGAGCCTGATAAAAGCGCCAGCGAAATATTTCACGGAGTCTGATTTCGACAACTGTCCTTTCTTAATATGGTAATCAAGTAAATATTGTGACGTCAATACGTACCTGTATTATACGTATTACAGCAAAATAAAAAAATCAAAAGGATAAGTTATAAGAACATTTTAAGCGGGCAGTGTAATATTAAACACTCAATTTTTGGACTTGTGGAACTAATCGACGCCTCTTTGTGCAAATATGTCGTAACTAGTATTGTTCTATAGCTCGCTACTGTTAACGTGTATTTAAGAAATCGGTTATGATAATCTATATTTTGCTGCTTTGACTATTATTTTACACATATTTTAATTATTATAGATTAAAAATTATTTTTAAAAATAATTAACTGATTTAGTGAAAATAAGAATACAATATGTACATATTGCGGCGATGAGTTACGCCAGTCAACACGCGATGTCTCAAAATGCGTGCCCCTATGTACTTCCTGTCCACTCTGCTTTGCAGGTTAAAAGCGTAAACCTAAAAAAAGTAACGACATTTGAAAATAAGAATACAATAAGTAACGACATTTAGACAAGTAATACGCAGCTTTGCTAATAATCGATAACCTTGCCTTTTTACATATTATTTATTTTATTGATTAAATAATTATATATTAATACAGATCACTAAAAAGACGAAAAAGATACTTGAAATATAAAACAAAAAACCTGTTCACGCTAGCTTTTAAAGCGACATGCTTTTGATTTGGCAATAGTAAAATGTCTGCAACACAAAGAAGTTATACGTACACATATGCATATTTATTCCAAAACATTTTAACTTAATTAACTAATTCTCCCTCGGCTAATTTATAGTTCTCTATAAATTTGTATTAAAACTTAAAGTCATTGTACCGACATGATAAGACTGGTCACGCTCGCGTAAGGCCGTTGCTTACGGTCTGTCGCGGTTCAAGGATCACTTAAAGCTAAAATCATACGCTACGTAATATACGTCATGAGTTCATGATTGTTCGCTTAAGGTATCGAATAAAAAGTAATATAAATAATTAGTTAAACTATATAGTTGTTTTAGTTAAGATTTGTATACGAGTATATTTTTGTATGTTATATTCGTACAATGGTAATAATACCTTTGTAATGCAATCAAATCCTGCGCGTATCACGAGTGAATCCATTCGACAAAAAATTCAATTCTATTGTAAAAAGTATGTCAGATAATAAGTACAAAATAGAAAACACAGCAATGTAGAGTACATTATCGGGTATTTTGGGCACACGGTATGTGAAAATAATAATTTAACCCAAGTATACAGATGTCATGTCTTATATAATTTTACTACCTCTTTTATTTAATCAAAAGTATAAACGTTAGAATTTATAAATATATACAAACATTACAATACAATCTTCTTATTTTTGACTCAGATATCTGAATATAAAACTGTATTCTATTCTGTTGTAACTGTAAAAATTTAGTTCTCTTTGACTATAATTATTAAAAAATTTAAAAAATTAAAATATATTGAAACGGATATTGGCTATTAAAACCAATTTAAGAATTGGAACAAACAATCAAGTAACAATATTGTTATGTTCAAATATACCACAATATCAATTGTTAATTAAATAAAGTATTTTTTCTTCTAATAGTTGATTTCAAATCCATACATGACTAAAAATAGCAAAATAAAATAAATTTACAAAGAAATGAACAAATTTTATGTGAAGTTGTCTTACAGCTTTACAAGTCTAATACAACTCGGTGTCATTGTACGCACGCTTCTTCAAGCTTGCTTGTTATTACATGATGCTCTTATTATGCGTTTTTTTCTACGTAACCCTATTAATATTTTTTTAATTCACTGTCGTTTAGCGTTATGGTATAATTTGTCTGCACTCTACAACGAAAGTACTAAGTTTGAATGAAAAATAACAATTTAATTACTTAATATACTTGCATAAGGAAATATTTTATTATTTTTACACCATATTTATATATTTAATTGTTATTTTCCTTCTTTAAAGTTTAATTTAGTTGTAAGAAGAAATTAAACGCTAGCTCTATATTTTTTCACTTTACAGAATTACCTATCTAGGTATGTGTATTATGGTTTTTTAAAAAAAATGTTTTGTGATTTATATTTCATATTATCTCAAGACCGTCAAAAATTTATATTTTTATAGAGATAGCATTATTCTTCATATACAATTAATTTATAAACACGTGCATTTACTTAAATGAACAAACGTGAAAGCGTAGATTATAGCGTCATAAACCAATTACATGTATAATAATCTTACCAAGAAGGTAAAATATTGTTATTCACTTATGTTGTTGAAGTTATTGAAATATTTAGTAGATTAAATTTTTAAATATGGAAAATACTAAATTTGAAATTAAAATCAAAACCGTAAGGAATTGTTTCTAAAGTGTGTTCAAAAGTATAATGTAGAGAGTAACTTATCTAAGTTACTCTCTACATTATACTTTTGAACACACTCCTCTCGTGACTATCAAATCTTTCTAGGATCTCCTAGAAAGATTTGATAGTCATGATATAAAAATGGCAATTAGACAATCTTCTTAGAACTAAAATATATTAGAATAAAAATCAAAAACTATTTTATTATAAACTTATATATAAACTTACTATATAGAAAATTATGTAGTAGTTCTGTATAAGGATATTCATTAAAATCATTTTTCATCTAATTTTAAATCCTTTTGTAACCTAAATTTAATCTTTTGCTAAAACGTAACAGCACTTCTGATTAAAGAATTGAAGCGGAATGTCGCCAGGCGCATTGTGAAAGTGTTGTAATCGCGGTCAACCGTGGATACAACGTGTTGGGGGCCAAATATGTAAGGACGTACGTACGTCCTTCCGCTTTAAACTAATGTTACTCTATCAATTCTTGTCCAACATATATTAACTTAATTAGAAGACGTCTACTTTTTTAATTTTAATAAAAAACGAGCCTTTCAAAAATATTCGAAAGAATCGTTTTTTTTTTAATATTTTTTTCAAATTGTATATGTATATGTTAATTGAAATTGTATAATTGTTATATATTTGTTCGTCCTTAATAGATCACATATATGTTTATATTTAAAATACTAGATATTTAGCGGCTTCACGTTATTTTCCGTACATCGGGGTGGTCAGAGAGAACCTAGTTCCAAGACGCTTCCTTGAGTCATTCACTTTCCAGTGCGTGTTGAGTGGCGAACTCAACGCCGTGCTTTATGTTACCCGAGCGGAAAAGTGAAAATAAATTTAAAATATAAATATTTCTCCGAGTGGAAATTGAACCCACAACCAATCACGTTTAATCGCTGTCTCACTGCGCCGCAATGATGTTATGCATTTATTAAACTAGTATCATAATTACTTTTGCATTTAATATATAAGTATTTCCGCTAATTTAAAAATGTTTTACTTTTGTATTTTTAAAGCAGAAAGTGAAAAATAAATTCTAATTTAAAAGATTCTCTTTGTGTATTCTGTAAAAAAATCTTTTTGTAGTATATCATACATTACTTAGTCATAACTGAGTAATGTAGAGGCACCTATGTTTAAGGTAGGGAAATAAAGAGAATATTTTTTTAAACAAGTATCAGGTATTTTATTTATAATTAAGTTGTAATATATTTACACAATTCTCTTTACTGTTTTATATATTTAAAGGTTACATTGTAAAAGTAATCAAAGTGAATTCAATTTTTCTTCTTATTATTTTCATTTTTCCACTTTAGAAAGACAAAAAGTGGTTGAGTTCCGTCGTTCAATAAGCAATGTTTTAAAATTCAGGCGGAAACGGAAACCAGACAACAGTGACGGAGTGTCTGTGACACTGTCTTCTGCAGCTTTAAAATTCAGTGTTCGAAATTAAATATTTAGTAGAGTTATTCATAACCTATAATGATAATGCATAATAATTCTCGAAATGTCTATTTCATACACATTATATTAGGTAAAAGGTTAAGTACGTTCCGTTAATTGTGTGTTATCGTCACTCGACTCGTTGCCACCTTCAGCACGAGAGCCTGTCAACTCGTAAAATTATTATTCGAACATCAACTGTTTACGAAACATTTTTTCCAACGCGATTGATATGAATAAATAAAAGTATTGCAAGTGTACAAATATCGCAAATAATGCAACAAGTTTAGTAAACTCTTAACAATTTTGACATATTCAATTATCATCAGAACCGATAAACAATACAGTAATTTTATTGCAAACATTACACATTAATAATATTTTTAATTAGGTAGATCTGAAATACAACAATAATTTAATAATTTTTATGTAATTTTTCTTAAAACTAAATTTTTCAAGAGTTGTTTAAATATAATATATATATTGATAGGTCTTTTTCTCTAATTGTTCCAAAAGATCTTCAAAGAAAAGAATAGGTAGAGCAAAAAAAATGTGAAAGAGCCCCACAGTGACGTTATGTATGTACAATGTACACGTTCGTTGTTATAGACTCTTCAATAACCTGTTTCCGGTTTCCAGGGTGTATCTGATTAGTTGTTTCAAAAATTGAATTGGATGAAAAATATATGTCTCTTTATTTTTAGAGGTTACGTAAAATTGTTTTATGTATGATCAACAAGGTGAATGACAGGAGCTAGAGCACAATAGACTGAGAATGTATTATATATCAAAAGGTATTTATAACTCGAATACGCAAGCACCTCGTGCAATAGTTATGCAATTAAGTATCGCTAACGAGCAAGAAATAAGCATTCCAGCTAAAAAATTATAGTTCCTACTAATTTAACTCTATATATTTTTTCGAAGCTCATTCAAACTCGCTTATTGTCATTTTAATTCTAAAATACGCGTTTCGAGTAATAATATTTTGTAAAAGTAAATTATCAAGGCATATTACTCTCACTAAAATGACAGGGTCATGTGTTCAAGCATCCCAGTGGGTACGCATTCACACGGTGTTCATAGCAACGTCATAGTGAGTTGAGAAAGACTGCGCCGGCGACGCGGACAGTGCGGCTTGTGAGAGAGCGTACTTGGCTGATAATGCACAGGTGTGCGCAACATCAGCTGTTCGCCGCTCGTGCCCGAGCCCGTACCACCGTACTACGTACAGCGTACACCAGGCGACTGGCGGAGCAGTCTTTGTCGATAGCCGCCCGCGGGCAGACGTGCGACGCCGACCCTCGCGTCCCGCTACTGACTCGTTTCCCGCTGCCCTATCCATGTGTTAGTGCATGTTTGTGTATATTGTCACCGACCGAGCTCTTTGTTTAATTAGCAGGTAACTTTTTATACTCTACTTTGAATTCGGTAGAGCTATTCGGTGACTATTAAATAAGCAATTATTAAATATGAACAAAGGTTAATAAAAAACACTCAAACAGGTTTTGGAAAGGCATCTGGCACTTATGATATCGCATCAACAGACGTTTACAATTATTAACAGAAAACAGAGCTCTGAGTAGTTTACGTGTAAAGCGATTTCGAATCCATTTTAAACTTTTGTCATTATAAAATATTTAATTTATTATCTTTATATAAAAGTGAACTATTTATAATGGAATATGATTAAAAATAAGTTGACATAACATGATAAAGCCATACGTGATAGTTTCAATATACAATCGTCTTGAACTTTTTACTATTGTGCAAATAACAAATAGTTTCAAACGACGTTTTCTAGTTTAAACGAATGTGAACTCTATTACTTTCCACCACAAAACACATATTATTGTGTTGAGAATGCACTTAGGACTCATTCGATCATTAGGCCTGATAATGTAAAGGCTTAATAAAATAAGAAAAGTGTTTTAATAATGAGCAGGAATGATTGATAACATGGGGCTGGAGGGAGGGCGAGAGGGGCCCGGAGTGTGGGGGAGAGGAGGGGTGTATTCGTGACGCCCATGACGTAACCAATTGGTATGCGATGGTGCGGACAAAGAAATTAGTGTTAGATACAAAACTTTCCCTTGCAATTAATACACAATCTTGCACGAATAATGACTTCGGTACCCGACTAATAATTGCCCGTGGCCTTGCCCGCCTCGGCTGTCCTTATTGAAGAGCATACTGTATACGTGTTACCGGAAGTCTGAGCTATCCAACTGTAAAAGTCTCATGACAATACGGAATAATAGGTTTTTTACTTGGCTACTACTTCCTTTCTCATCTGTACAATTATAAAACTTAGTTCTCGTATTATATTAAATATAGATCATACTCGTAGTATGATCTATATTTCATTTAATAAATTCAATAATATCAATACCAATCAGAGAACCACGTAATATTACTACAATAAGGTACCTAAGGTGTATTTAAGTTATTTTAAACTAGAATTATTCATTCATTGTGTCGTCGCGTCATCGCCCAAATCGCATCAAAGAAGAATGATAAAAGTATAATTTATGCTTTTATAAAAACGTCAAAAATATTTAGATTATCTTACTATTAAATAAAGTCATTTTAAGCAGTCCAATATAAAAGGATATATTATAAAATTTATTAAGGTTGCGTGATTGTAATTAAAGTAATTTAAAATTCTTTAAATTTTTGTTACCATTTTTGTTAGAAGGTTAATATCCGTTTATAAGTAAGCGCGTAAGCGCTACTGCGTCAAAGAACGCGCGTTCAAACTCGATGCGAAATATACATAGATATTTCTATAAATATCTTGATATTTTAAAGCATAGGAAGAAAGTGTCCTTTACCCAAAAATATGACTATAACACTATTAAAAATAACTTTATTAAGAATTTTAAACTACTGTTTATTAGTTCATTTAAGTATTAACAGTATTACTAGAATAATGTTTTCTCCACAACTACATCGAATCTGCGGTTTCGCCCGCATTAGCGAAGTCGGTCCTAACGGCTTGGCGTGAATTATAAGGTGTAATACATTATTAAGTAGAAGTTTCACGTTTATATCCATATAGCTAGTTGTTAAATACAAGTATACGTTTGCTTAAAATATATAAATAACGATTTTAAAATTTATTCTGATGACAATTTATTTTCTTTATATCCCTTATTATATATTCAAATCCAAATATTTCTTATTAAAATCAAGGTCATTAGTAACTCTTTAGAATCGTCAATATAAAAATTTTGATTCTTATTTTCCACTAGGTAAATTTATCCTGCATGTATGAGAAAATACATGTTTAATCATAATAAGCGTAAAATATCCGTTACCTAGGCAACGTTTATGCAAAAAGTGTTTGTTAAATATATTTTTGTGCTTATTACATTTATTTTATAAAATTATTATATTTCTTATGTTAAACTATAATATAAATAATATTGGCTTGACTTTTATTTAATATAAACTTGACATGCATATGTCAATTTTAAAGTTATCCGTCCGCATCATTTTCGTTAAGAGATCTTTCATATAAGACATCTCCTCTTAATTGCAGAATATTCAGTCGTCAAATATTTAATACTAAAGTGGTTTCATAATATACAATAGGTAACTTTCCAGAAAATAAACAACTAGTTTAAAATCTCGGTTTAAGATGTTCGAAATTGAACAGCATGCTATAAATAGATTCTGACGCTGTTCGTACGTTAGTTTCGACGGTAATACAGTTACTGTCAATACTTTATAATCGAATGTTACATTGTCGTTTTTTCATATTTTGACGCTTTTACCAAATGGAGTTCAGTTTTTGCTTACCTTAGCTTTCATAAAATGTACAAACAGTTTGGTCATTTTTTTTAAATATATTATATTAATTTTATACTACAATTAAGCTTTCAATACTAAATAACTAAGCCACTATACTTTGTTGTTTTTTCGTTTAACCCAAATATACCTTAAGACTTTTATTATCATAACAGTTTCGATCATATTTGGCAGTATTATAGAGGAACGAATGAAATTTTGATTTTTAAATAATTTTCAACCTTATACTATAGAATTAAGATTGCTTCCAGATCGTACAGTGTATTGTACTCTAATAAGGGCGGGGAGCGTCTCGCAAAATAGGGTGCAGGCAGATCTCACTGAAATCCATATTATGAATCCACACACTATTCTTTACTTTTTAAAAAAGAAATATACGCATGGCTTATTCTATTTGTAAGTTATCATTTTATAATTAATCATTTTATATAACAAATGTATAATTACAATACTTTTATATTTGACTCAAATCATTTAAAAATTGTAATATTATAAGAAAAATAGTTAAAAATTGCGAATTTGTTTAAGGCAAGCAATTACGAAATCATACAAAGAAATATAATCAAAGTAGGGCAAAAAATATCATTGCGATACTTCATAAGGACAAAGAAGTAAAATAAAGATTCAATGAATCATAGAATACTGTTTAGTGTCGTTTATTAAATAAGTGTATAATAAAATGAACATTTTAAATACTTATATGTACAACATTTATTTAGAAATTAATGTCATAATTTACTACTACTTACTTAATAACTAGATATTGATTTACAATCGCATAATGATTTTTTTATCATATTAAATGCATATATGATTAATAAATTGATATAAAAAATTACTTATAATGTTTAATAAGCACCAATCAATATGACTTCTTTTTAAAATAACTTCTACAACAATTTGTAGATAAAATAATTTACACTTTTGAAACTAAACGGATTAATAGCGTACATTTTGGTATTCGAATATTATTGAAAATCGAATATATTTAATATATTTTTGAAAACCTGACGTTTCGAACACTTTACAGTAGTTCGTATTCACAGGTAGACTGAGGTGGATATCAATCTACCGCCATCTTAGTTGCCTCGCGTACTGCCCTACACTGTTTATAACTATCTTAGCTATTCATGATTTTTATTAATAAATGAATTGAAGGATATTAATATCTTATATAGCATTTTCCGATTATATATTTTTTTTACCAATAGCTTTTTAGTAATTAAGTTAGTATTATTTTGTAGTTAAAATAGTTTCAAAAGCTGATAATTTGTTATTTTATTATTCATACAAACTTAGATCTCGTTAGCAGGTGTACTTATATATATATATATCTAGCAATTTGAGTGAAAGGACAAGAAAACAGCCGTATATCGTCTAAGGGAAATCATCAAGCCTGTATGCAATAATTATACAGTACATAACTTTTTACAATTGTAAGTAATTATAATATAATATATATAAAATGTAATATTTTCATATTTTTGTATTTGCATAATGCATAGGATAATACTAGTGCCTAACCAAGACTACCGCACTACCATTATCTTGATATGTTTGTTGCGTTGCAGTTAAAATTTAACTAGTTACTCAGTATTCCAAGTATATATTACGTATAAATTGATTATTGTAGAGTATAAAGAGTCAACAGAAACAAAATAAAGTATTTTGTCTGTTAATTTACATAAATGGTTATAAGGAATAATTAAAAGCTTTTAATTATCATTTACTTACCTCATTCACTTGTTATTTAAATCTTCTAATATTTTAACTTTTCTATACAACTTCATATATTTTCTTAAACCTAATCTAGTCTATATTAAAAAGGCATAAGAGTTGTTTTCAATCGGTCCTTATACATACAGACAGCTCACACATCAACTCGGTAAATGCGTCAATATGTCACTTTTGAAACACGGTAGACCGGTGTGTTGTCAGCTTTATTAATAGGAGCATCGCTTAGTTACAGTACAAAACTATTTTTGAAATTAACTATCTCTGGCTCATTTTCATAATCTTCGTGTAAGATGTTTGGCATTGTCTTAAGGGCTAATTAGCAATCGTACTAATAAATTTGCTTCGTTTCGTCTTTTATGAACACAACGAACATATATTGAGTATTTTAATTTGGTTATAATTAGAAGAAGCAGGCAACACTTATATCTAGCATCGCACATAGTTTTATAACAATTTATTACTTTTTAAATATTACAAATTAATATTTTCAGAGGAATCATCAATGATATCAAATAAATTGAGAATTTTTCAGAAATGTTTATAAGAGTCTTTTAGTCAATTTTTTTACATTCAATAAGCAGCCACTGTATTATGACTACAGAATTATTATTATATTACAATCTATTTTAAACGTGTTGAGTTGGCGAAACTCATTTCTCCTTCCTAAATCCTTTGTTTAACTGTATAATCGAATCCACAACCTTGCACTCTCTTTGCAATTGCGCTACAACGATATATTTCATTAATGTACTATATTTATCACAAAATCTTAAACTTCACAAAATAAAATGAATATATATATATATATATATATATATATATATATATATATAGTAAGTAACATTAATTAATATAATTTTAGTTACTTTGTGAAAGCAAGTTGTTTTCTAGACACAGTATTATATTCGCAAGTAGCTATGTCGCTGTGTCGCAAAGTGGAGTTGATACCGTTCCTCTATTAGGTTACAATGTTATTTATGTGTTTGAGCAGAATAGAAACTCTTACTTGTAATTTTTATTGCTTACTGCTAATACTGTATATTTTTATTTATAATTAAATAAAATGATAATGTTTCCAAAAATTTTGAAATATTAGTAGTAGTATTTTATGTAGGATACTTAAGAATTTAACTTTTTGGACAAATTTAACTGGTCGATATTTTAAAAAAAAAAATATATCTAATAATTTATATATTTAGTTAAATAATTTCAGCGAACAATTCTTTTAGAACTAAAGATAACTTTCTAAATAGATTTAAAATTATTTAGATATAAGTATTATTAACATGAAATATGTTATTTGTATGCAACATGAACAAAACTTACAAGAAAAATTAATAGTTTTAGGTACATTTGCAGTATTATAGTACATTTACAGTATTGTTTAGTATTTTTTTATTTTCAAGTGAATATTTTTATTGATATAAAATGTTTGATAATATTAAGACAACTATCTATAGTGCCTGTATATCTTTAATTGTAGTAGTTCTAAACTAACGAAGGCGTTATTCTTTATTTAATGTACGTACATAGTAGGAATAAACATGAACTAGTTATATGAACTCATCATACATAGCATTTGTTCGATCACTTGTCAACTCAGCCTCGATGGTGTCAAGTATCTTTTAATAAAAAAAAGAGCAAGTATAAGAGTGAATAGTAAATGTTATAAGCACTCCCAAAGGATTTAAAAATGTACTTACTTTAATATTCCTTTATAAATTTAACTTATTAAATTTTATATACCTTATATAGTAGAATAGTTTAGTGTACTAATAAGGCCTTATTGTTATTTTATAACAATAGTTTGTGTAAAAGTCAAAAAATGAAATCAAAACATATAAATAAATAAACAATCAGAAATTATATTTTTGTAATTTTATTACGTTACGTTTTACGCAAACACAATCTGTATTGTGTAGTTGTTTTCTTCCACACATTGCCAATAATTTATTACCAAAAGTACGCTAATAAGCAATCTGATCAAATGAGTCAGTTATGGTCTTGCTAATGATAAGGAGCGGAACACTTACAATTATCACATTTACATTAATTTAAACTTTAACGAGGTTTGGTTGTAACAACGAAAGGGAAGATAGAAGAATGTTTAGCAGTATCACAATTTTCCTTTTCATAGTAGAGTATACGTTCCCTATTTTTCATTCGAAATCTAGTGGCGGAACTCAACGCCGCGCTTGGTAGCGTGAAATTATAATATTTTAATATATATGTTCTCTAAGGGCTCTATAACTAACATACATTTTAATAATATACATTATAATTAGAATTTTATAAGCTTAGAGCAATTTAGTAGTCAAATAATAGAGGTCGTAGAGGCCCAGTTGGGATGCCTGACTGTAGGTTAAAGTCATATTCGTGGAAACATTTATTTGTATATTATACATAGATACTGTTTTAGTCTATTTCGGCAGACTTCTGACGCTCACACGCAATGTTATATAATGTGAAAAGTGACATGTTTAAGGAAAGGAGACAATTGTCACTACTTTTAAATCTTTCTTTAAATATAAAATCTAATACATTACAGACTGGGTCTGTGCCTTTTTTTCTTATTGTTATTTATTTCTCATTTATGACAAAATTAAATTATCTTAACCTTTTAGATCTTATAGCATTACATTTTTATTTTACTCAAAATCATAAAATTGTGAAAACGTTATTACAGTCTTCATTTTGTTTTTTTTTTTCAAATCAAAATAGTTTTTTTTTGTAAACTTCCAACAGTCTAGAGAATCAAAAGAATCGATTGTTTTACTAATTTAATGATTTATAATTTTACCAATTAATAATATTTATTTATATAAAGATAAGGCTACGGAAAGGCCAATAACTGATAAATATGACATTGATTGCATGTTGAACTATCAGTAAGTGATTGTGTATTACAGTATTATATTTCTTGATGAAATAAATATATAATATAAAGAAAAATTGTAATGTTTGTATTATTATTTACTATTTAAAAAATAATCATGATGATTTAAAAACGCCTTAAAGTATTTAAACAAAATTTGTATGCAAACAGAGCTTATATTTATACTTTTAAAACATATTACACAAAATAGATCAATATATATTAAATTTATTTTATATATACAACTATTAATTATTTTTATAATCATAATAGAATTAAAAATATCAAACTAATTTATTAAAGATATAATTTATTGTAGTATTGAATGTTATATAACATTTAAGTCTTTTAAATAAAATTATAAAATAAATTGATCCCCAGCAACACTAGAAAGCGATAAAGCAACTCTACATTACAAAAGGAAGATAATTCATAATCATGAAATCAAATCAGAGAGTACTGCGTCTATCGAATGAACAGCTTAAATATTATATTTGATCACTTTACTTAATATTCTGTGGGCTCTTTTAATCTAAATAATGCATATAATAATTATAATCAATGAGTGTCTCTATATGGGATGGTCGTGGATCACGTTCAAAGGAAGGATTACATAAAATATTTGTAAACGAAGTTCTCAGGTTTGCTTAGACCAAGTGGAAGAAGGAGAAATTCTAAAACGAATCTAGCAGTAAACATAAGAAAAAATGAAAATGAATATATTGCTTGAAACGTTTGCATTATTAATGTATCCCTGTCATCATATCTGGTTGCTTTACAAGTGCCGTAGTGAGCCGCCTTATTTGTTGAAATGGAGATATTAATTCAACTCTTTATTTTATTCGTATGACTTAATTTATACGAAAAGATTTCTCTTGAAAAGATTCGATTTTTAAATAGTCTCGTCTAAAAAGGAATTGCTGATTTGAATCAATATTTTTTTCCATATTTCATATGAATTAAAACCAATAATTAATTTATAAA
Organism: Dryadula phaetusa; assembly: GCA_032432895.1. NCBI lineage: Eukaryota > Metazoa > Arthropoda > Insecta > Lepidoptera > Nymphalidae > Dryadula > Dryadula phaetusa. Next base: position 4,124,495 of record JAOYRS010000016.1, on the reverse strand, counting down.
ACATAAAAGTGTAATTTAATGATGCCTTGTCTCTTTTCGCTCACAATGATATATATCGTTTTATTTCCCCAAACCGTAGTCCAACGCTGTTATAAAGCGGAAACTTTTTACAAACTGTGCGCCAACTTGTCGGAGAACAAATCGACGGATTGTTACACTAGCTTTGCTATCGGGTCAACCGGACCGAGACTCTACAGCCCACTCTTAACATTCACACGAAACGAGCTGTTTGTTAAATATAAAAATGACTGAACTCATTTTCATAAAATTATAACTACTTTTTCCCTGTGTTGCCTTATACTAAAAACTAGGGATTTTTTAACAATATGTCATTAGGCGTTTGTCAGTATCCTTTGAAAAGTAAAGCGATAATTATTGTAATTATTATACTTGTGAATAAGCTTATATGTCACTGTAATATGTATATATTGTAAGCCGATTTCTTTTCAACGGAACGCTTGCTTGGCGTATTGGAAGCTTAGACATTGGCATATTGGACCAAATAATCGAGGTAGAGCGTCGTAATAGTAAAGTTACATGTACAAGCGATAGATGCCGCTACTCGTTGAAATAAGACAATTTAGGCCGACCAGTCTTTTGATGAATCTCGCGTTCGTTACATTTTTAATTACTTTATCGTATCGCTTTGTCTGTCAATATGGTACACGGTTTTATGACTGAAACTTTGCTTTATGATGGTTTGTTTGTTTGTTTAGTAAAATCCTAACAACTCTAAGGATTTAATAAAATTTCTTTATTATTTATCTTTAACTGCACTAGTATGATTGTTTAAGTGTTATTTTTACTAACGTATATATATTTTACTAAAGAGATTATTATCGTAACACTAGAAGACTATTACATAAAACCTAAATATTTTTTAAAAGAACTAAGTAGTTCTCTTCAAATTTTACAATTTCATTGAATAAATGATGTTACATGGCACGAACTGTTCATTGACACAGTAGTTATTTCTCAGAGTTAGAGCAATCAGCTACAAATGAGATTACGCGTGGGTAAGCGATACGTAACTTCATAATATTAAAGGCGAACCGTCGCGTTCAGTGCTCTATATTTAAAACCGTGTAAACATAACAGTTATGGAATAACACTTTACAGTATAGTGAACATTTATAGCATTAAAATAGAATAAAAATACATTAAATATAAATATGAAAATTTCGAGTTTATTTTTACACAAGATTTATACGTACGTTATTATTACGTTACTCTACTACATTCATTGAGCGAATGTAGCGAATGTTGACAATCGCTGCGTTGTGACGACATCACTAAAACGATTTCTATTCCACCGGAGACCTACGTAACAATACTTCGCTTTTATTCTTTATCCAAGCGTTTTTCGTTTGACACCAAACATTGATGACTGAATACTACTGGCATAAAATGTTTTAATTATATCCATTCAATGTATACAAAAATGACTTTTACAGCGTTCTATGTTTTCTCTCGACGACCTTGCTTGATACGAACCACGAGCAATAACAAAAGTTTGTTTTGCTTCTTGAATTGCTTTTTAATAGGTAATTGTTATAGTACATAGTGATTTTGTTTTAATAGTTGTAGTAAAGAGTAGTTAGCATATAATAAAGAGTCGGATAACGTATAGATACAGGAAATGTGTTCTGGCGAGGAACAAATGTTTGCTTTTATTTATAATATTCGAGGTAGACTGATAGTAGAAAAAAAATATTTGTTACACAAACCTCATTTGACTTCACTTTAGTTAAATTGTTTCAGAACACAAAGCGGTAAGACCAAATGAATCTTTCTCCAAATGAAAGCAATCTGACGTCAATATTCAAGCGCTTGCTATCAATTAATAATACAAAAAATTGTGCATTGCGGTTTTTATTCACCGAACGAAAAATTAAATTGATGCAGGTCGAAAAATTATTTGTGCAATCGATGTTTCACCGATCTTTGTACGTTGTACTATAATGACTTGTTAAAAAGCTTTTTATTAAATTGAATTTTGAGATTGAAACGAATCGCTAACAGTTCATTGGCTGTACCGTTATGTTATCCTATGTCTGCAATTTGGTTTAGCTTGAATATATTAATAGATAATAGATAGGTATTAATCAAATGTATTGTATAGCAACGCCCATATTTAATTACTGAATAAATGAAAATTATCGTATTTACTTTTTCTATAGTTCATGTAGGTTAAAGGTACAGATACCACAATAAAAAATATTAAATTGACCTTAGAAATATTAGTCACGGTCTGATTATGATTAAATATGACATAAAATTTCAACATTTGTGGCTGATCCATTATATAATATACCTACAAATTAATAATTAAATTATATATATATATATATATATATATATATATATATATATATATATATATATATATATATATGTCTATCGAGCATATAATGAAATTTTAGAATTCATACACAACCTTGCCTGCTACAGTTGCAAATGTATGTCACATACGTATTATTACAAGTGCAGCGTAGTCCACATTCTTATAAATACCACATTTGATCAAAATAACCACTATCTTTAATACTTATAAATTAATGTAATGTAATTTAATAACATCCAATTTTAAACAGTTTTAAGGTCTATTTTTTGTATCGATAGTCCGCTACTCGCGGTAGGAAGCGACGCGACCTCAGTGACGTCACGAGGCCGCGCCGCTCTCTACGAACTACATACCTGCTTATTTATTTATCAAATTTTACTTCCACTTCGCCCCAGTTTTTCGGCTTTTCTTCGGCATTATGAAAGTCATAGATCATGACCAATCTACTTAGAAGGAATTTCAAAATTCACATGACACTGGATTTATTACAATGTAAATTATTATGTAGAGCAAACGACTTGAGCAAATATAAAAATATGGGACTCTTATGCTCTTATTTAATACTTTTCATTTAAATACTACACTATTATATATGAACGTTATACAAGAACATAGTTTCTGTGAGATATTTAATGTCAAAGTAAATTTAATTTAAAATGCGAGTGAAGTTGATCAAAACTTTGAGCTGGAGCAGTTAAGGTGGCCCTGAATTCGTGTGACATTTAGATCTGGTTTATAATTACTTTCTGATAAGAGGACACGAACGATACAAACAGTTGTATCTCAATTTTAATTTTATTAAGAAAAAATAATAAATGTGGCGATTGAAATCATTTTAATTATTTTGCTTTTAATTAATTTTATTTAATATTTTATAAACTCGTAATATTTAACAGAATATTACAAATGACCATCTGTGTCTTGCACTTATTATACAAAGTAAACATTTTTAATACTTAAAGTTAATCTACAATAACTGTATTGTTTACGGTAGTAATCGCTTCATCGCGACATTGCTTGTGAAGCGGCCACAAAAAAAAACTCAACGTAATTTCGTCTTTATTAACACTTGCCGAAGGTTGTGATATCGCTTTGCATAGCTCTAGCCGTGTATGTAGAGGTTGCGAACGACGACTCAAATATCATTATTTATTCAAGATAAGACTGGGAACATGCGCTTCTATTGGTTCGGTTTCGTGCCTTCAAAACACGTAATCCACCGGGTTGTCTTAATAAATATTTTTGAGGACAGTGAAATTGATCAGATAAGGTTACTATTTGTACTTAAAGTATAAACAAGGATTTTTGGGTTGTAAGAAACTGTGGTTCGACACGATATCAACGGTCATTGTGGCACAATTGTCAATGTCTGGCCGAATATGAATGCTTACTGGTTTGAATTTCATAGCAACAAAAATTAATACTTATTAAAAGAGTTTCTCTTGGTTAAATAAAATATAGCAATTAATTCCGTCATTTACATACTCATACTCTATATACACACACACATATAAATATATTTATTTCCCCGAGCGGGAACCGAATTAACAAACGCAAAGGACTACGCGATTAAAAAAATTAAAGTGTCTATTTAGATATAACTATATAATATAAGCATATACACTGTTCTATTTATTACATTTTGGTCACGAAGATGTGTCTTAAATTGTTGTAGGCGTATAATGGAGGTTAGGTCCCGGTCGACCATCACTTTGCCTGTTTAAAAAAAATACCTATTCAAGTTTTGCACCAATGGATATCGAATTGTTTATTACATAGTAAAACTTTAGTAATAATAACGAAATATGTGAAATTCATTTTGTCCACGCTATTAACATAAGTACGGTTAATAAGCAGCTTCACGCTTTATCCCGCACAGCACTATAGCCAGAGACAACATAGTGTCTGAGACAACCTAGTTATACTCCCCTGATTTCCGCCCAAAATCAAAACGTTGTATTGTTGAGTGGCGAACACGACGCCGCGTTTTGTCTTTCCAGAGCAGAGTAATAAGATAAATTTTAAATATAATCATTCCCCCAAGTAAAAATCGAATCTACATTTGCGTTTACAGTCAGACGAGTCCCACTGCGCCACGATGGATCGTCAATAAATTAGTAAGTATAATTTACAGACTTTTCATGTAGAGTGGAATGATTATTTTGTCATTTTGTAATTGAGTGTTATAGTCTTCGAGTACAACATAATAGACTCTATCTGATGGACATCTATAGCTAGAACCAAGTCAATACAAATCGATTATGAATCGCGTCTTAGCGGCTAGAGTAGGGTTTCCCTAGCTGTTTTTAGAATTGTGCCAAATAAGAAAACTTTTATATAAATAAAATAGTTATAATAAAATAAGGAAAATTGTGTAAAAGATACATTTTTTTAATTTCTAGGGTGTTAAAGTGTATATCGCTTTTAATTATCACTCGAGTGAACAGTGTTACTAATACTTATTATTGGTACAAAGTAAAGACATTATGTCAACCTATAGTTAAGCAAAACAAGATCCTTATAATAAATATATATAAATGTTTGTTAATTTAACAAGTATTTATATAGATTAGATCACTATTTCAGTATGTCTATGTATATATAATATATTTTTACTTAAATTTTCAAATAAAGACGATTTTTTTTTATTTTTAGATAAGTAATAATTTAATTGTTAAATGTATGACGTTTTTATAAATGTATAACCTTTTGCGTGGTACAAAAAGAGAACGATACAAAAATGTCATATTTGACGTAAAAAATATACTTTATATTTAATATGTAACGTTTTCCTATACATTAAGAACCTACTACTATTATATGATAAATAATTTAAGCTAAACATGTTTTCACTGCGTGACTATGGCGCTTACAATTAATTATACATGTTATTATTTTAAATACGATACATATACTCAATAAACGTATACATAGCGCCACACGACCTTGTCTGTGTTTATCTCTAAGTCAATTACAGAATGCAATACATACCTCTTAGAGTAAGCACTGAAAATGATTAAAACCTAAATTTATATTATTACTACAATGTAGTACATTAATTTGGTGTAAAAATAGTAAGATCTTTATAAAGTAATAATCGCTTATTAATTATTTTTTAACCACGCTTTAAACAGACATAATAAAATGGATAATTCACAATGACTTGTTTATGTAAACACAAGAATCTGCAATTTTCAGAATAATCTTGGTATGTTTTTATGTTTTTATATTATATATAATGGCAATGTTTATATTTATTATACCATGTACTATGACTACTATTGTACTAAAATGATTTATTTTCCTTTCCAGGTACTATAGCTTTCCTTGAAAATAACTAATACAAAACCGAGTAAGTTGTCCTTGATCTCATTATTTACTGTTGACATACATTATATATTCTATATAACCAAACAATACTTAACTATTTAGTAATATCAATATTTAGGTTCTTTATTATAATCATTTAATATAAGATTTCTTTTTGTTTAGTTTTTTATTAGTTCTTAATAAAAACATTGCTTTCAATAATCGAATGTGTAACCAGTTTTGACCCTTAATTCAATTGCACCCACTGTGACAAAACAACATCGCCCCTTCTCATAACCTGTGTTTAACTTAAATGGCTGCTAAGCATCCTCTGTCTCTGTTACTTACACATTATTCCAACGCCACAAGAAAGAGATAAAACATTGTCGTCCGAATCAACTATCTAATTACATAATAAGTAGGACGCTACGTATTTAGCATCATGCTTTAAAATGTTCAATTACAAAAATCTTATACTGAATTAAAATTCTAATTTTGCAATTCATCCAAATAATTATTTACGTACATTTAACCTGTCGTTCAAATTTAAGCCATCAGAATTTGTACACAAGGTTTATTTTAATTATTATTACTATAGCGATTCAGATATGCTATCTAATAAACTAACGCATTTGTATTACGTGCAACGCTGAAATTAGGTATCGGAGTCGTCAGTACATTTCGATTTAGAGTCACTTTGCTAAATCAATATTAGTTATTCAATTTTGTATTAGGATTAGAATGTTCTTTAAGTGCATGTTAATTGAATATATATACATATATATATATATATATATATATATATATATATATATATATATATATATATATATATACATATATGTTTTTTATATTTAAAAACTCTATGTCATACTTATATAATAAATCATTTTGGTAATGAAATTACTATACACGTATTTACATCACAAACATTTCACTGCTTCCATCTTGATCTGCTTATCATTATGTAAATAGATTGACTAAGCTCTACTAAGCGATACATGTATTTATTAAACGAACTATTACAGCTGCCACCTCCAGTACATGTCAAGGCCAAACCAGCATCATCTATACGTTTAGGCAAAATAATTAATACAATTGAGTTATCTGAATTCACAAAATTATTCGCTTTGTGATTATTTAAGTACATGACTATTAACATTGACACTATTCGAGAACTAATTAAGAGCATTTTGTAAGTAAACGATATTTCTCAACGGTTCGGCCTTGACTCGTGTCGGTAACAGTGCGCGAATCGCCTTACCAATAGTATTCCAACTCGTTAATATATACTAGGAATGTATAGATTACGTTATGTTCATTTCTATATTAATAACAATAGCCTAACAGCGCGGAAATGTACAACAAATATTTGGTATTTAAAGTGTTGCGTTGCGGCCAGTGAGATAGCGGTGCGTGAATCGCTAGTACCGGGGGAATGACTGCGATAAACGACCTACAAAATGTTCGTGTTAAAGTGGGTCGACCTCCGTACGGCATCAATATTAGTAATTAAAGAATTTTGCTGTCCTGATATACGTTACTCATGGGTCGCCATAATTTCACTTAAATTCACTAATTTTGCTCGTCGTGGAACAATTTTTCTATGTAACACTAACAATATGATAATACAATGTTAATTTATTTGTTCTATATTTTAAACCAATTTATTTCGTAATAACTATAAAATTTATAGTTTTATTTCTATTTTTAATATATTTTACAATTATTTTAAATACATAAGTTTAAAAAAAATAAAATATTAATAAATGAATATATATTAATTAAAGTTAAATGTAACCCGTATAATGTAATAAATATAATGCGTACTTTTTATCGTCATTACATAAATCCCTTTAGCATATATATTATAAGCCATACGATTTCAATTTCGAGTGTGAGTGTAGTTCCTTGACATATTTTAGCTCAATGTTACTAACGCGAAACGTTCAAAACTGAGCATTTCCATTGTTGATGAAATAAAAACGAAATTTATACTAAATATCATTTATTATCTTTCTTTTACTTTTAATGTTAAATATTGATAGTATTATTATATTAGTTATTAATCTTTTAATGTTTAATTATTTGTAAATACATAGTAGCGTTCGTAATAAATATACTAGATACAGTAAATAGTTTTAGGTATTTAATTAACATTTTTTTTTACTTTTGTTTTTGAAATTGTTATATTGTTATCCAATACTGGCACTCACGCTACTCACAGAATAATATTTTGTTTACTCTGATAGTTTTAGTTTTAGCTTAAAGAGTTACATATTATGAAAATGAAGTATCTTATTGCTAGGCACATTCTTTTAATTGCTTTAAAAAATTTGAAATATTCCTTTATATAATAATATTAATAGAAAAATCAACATTTTTAATCTGCTTTAAAAACTAAATAGTATTTATTGTACTAAAAATAAAAAAAATATAATATAATATATATGTTTTGAAGTTTTGCGTGTTTCTAAGATCGAAACACGAAACACAAACAGTAAAATCATATCAACACAATTTATTAGGTCGTCAACACTCTCCGAATGGTATAAAAGTAAAACAATTGAGTTTTATAACCGCGAGTGATAATAATTTGAAATAAAAATGGTTCGGTCGCAGACGGGCTTGTTCAACTACAGATTATGTAATATCGCCTCGTGCTGTCGAGCCATTTATTATTTTACATATTCAGCTTTAGTGTGTTAGCTTATATATATCTGTGTGAAATGTAACTCATTGAAACAACTATAATACAATGTTTTCATATTTTTTGTTAGAAACATCTATTTTGTCTTTTGGAAATGACTTTAATAATACTAAAAAAACTTCTTTGGGAAGTCGCAAGTGATAATTATTATTATTATTGACAGGGGAACTAAAATATTTAACAATTCCGTTTCATGCTGAACCCACGTGAAAGATTAAAGAGATAGCCCTGTAATAAATATTCAAATTGATAGTCCGTGGCAAACAGTAAATACCTTAAACTTTATAGTTGTAAAACGAATGCGTGAAATTGAGAGAGCGTGAACAAATTTAAACGTTTCTTGTGTAGATGCTATAAATGTTTGATTTGAGAATGTGGAAAAGAATTTATTAATCTAATATTACATTGATATGTCTATTTAGAAGTATAATGTACAATTAGTATTTTTTGTGAAACATTATCAATATTAAAGCGAATAGCTTTTTTTTGATAAAAGTCACAAGCCGATAAGATATGAGTATTATCTACGACATTTAATAATCTGTGCGGCACGTGTCTACTCCACCATGCTGGGTACATATGTATGTATGAAAAAACAAATGTTACGTCCTTTGTTTTCCTAAAGAAAGAGACGGCTTAATCATTTGCTTGAAGTTTAAGGCATCGACAAAACTTTTAGTGTGTGCTTGAAAATTTATTCATAAATATCTAAACTTACACTTAGTGTGTATTAAAATAACAATAAATAAAATATATTACGTAATAAAATATATTATAAACATGTCGAAAATTATGTTTAGTTGAGGAATTTTGAAACACTTTGCTTATATCTCGTTTTGAGTTTTACCTAGTTTAGAATGTATTTGGCGCAGTAATGATCTGTGTACGGCGAAGCAAGGTGGATGACGAAAATAGAGGGCGGGGTGAGAGGGTTGCCCCGCGCAATGAATAACAAAATCAAAGGCAAATAGGCGCCGAAAGTATCTTATATTAAACATTGTGATGTTTAACGTTAATTATATATTGATGTATTTAATATAGTCAAATAATAGATCTATTTATATAATTTAAAACAATAAAAACACAAATTATGTAAGTTATTAAAAAAGAAATCTTAGGGCACTCAATAATATAATTTTATTAATTATGATTTAAAACAATAATTAACAACAGAATTGTACATTATTTTATATTATTTTTTATTGTATAGTGTAAATACGCAAATACACTATGGTAAAAACATTATAATAAAGCCAAAAACAGCATAAATTTGTAGGATCTATATCGATAGTATAAAGAATATTTTATTTTCTTTTTTTTTCTTAAATGTAACAGCTCTAAACAAAAAGACAATTATCATTGCAGATTTAAAATGCCATGGTAAATACATCGATGCGTTTCTTCCACAAGGGCCCTTAGCTCTTGAAAAACCCCGTCATTCCTGTGGGAAAGGGGTCTGAGAGGGGATTCGCAACGCCTAACACATTTTCCTTCATATCCATAGCGAATAGCTTGAGCTCTTCATGAAAGGATCGAGTGCAGAAATTTTACGAAAATATGTTATACTTTTATTTTAAGACAGAAAAAGCCTTATAAAATTTAAACCTTATATAAAATTTGGCTTTTAAAACTTAAATATTAAATACGTCAATATAATATGACACAACCCCACCACAGTACGTATATTTCTCAATATTTAACGACCTCGCAAGCGAAAGCTATATTTAATAACATTATTTTATATCAAACGTGCATCTGTTCCATAAACCACTGTCTATTTCGCTATAAAATGTGTAAAGCCAACCAAATGTAATATTGATATGTTAACTTTCATAAATGTGTAAAGCTTAGCTTTTGAAATTTGTTTAATATATTGTATTTTAGTATTTTCAAAATTTCGCTTAATAATTAACAAGTGAAGAACGGAGATATCTTATCCTTAAAGCGAGCGTCGATATACAACACAAAAAGGCACTTAGACACTTGTGTAATGAGAATTAGGAATAATACAAAATCATTTTTGTAGTTGATTTAATATTATCAAACATTTTAAATATAAATTAATGTCACAAACCAGTGTATTCGACGAAGATTTTTGAGTTATTACTAGAAAAATTTTCTGACATCCTTTTATATGCATACATCACTTGATTTTCTTTCTGAATAATTTTAAATGAGTACTCAACAACGGGAAAATGTACGCCTTAGTAAGATATACGAGGCACTGTGTTAGCTCTTTACTCTTTCCCAATAATAGATATAAATTAAAAATAAACTTTTACCTATAAAAGAAATAAAAACATTGCGGTAAAAATTTTATTAATTCATTTGTTTATACCTTCATATTAATTACTCAACTTAAGATAAAATTAAATAAAAAGTTATTGAAAGTGATATTATATTAAAATAGAAATAATTATTGTTTGTGCATTATACTCATACTTCATTTGGTTCAAATTATGTATTTAATATTATTTTTATTACTATTTATTATACAGATTATATTTTTAAGTTAAGGATACTTCTAAATTTATTTATTCATGAAGTGATTTTTTTTAATATTTTAAGCTATTTTATTTTTTTTATTATTATAATACTGTTATTAAGCATCTATACATTCAGAAATATGGCTGAGTTAAGAAAATTACTCCACTTTATATTTAACTATTCCGTCTTTATCCCGCAGCAGGGTAAAAGGATAGTAGACACTATTTACCCCGCTTCAAATCAAATTTCAGACATTGCGTGTTGAGCGGCAGAACTCAACGCCGCGCTTTGTCTTATCAGAGCGAGGAAATGAAAATAATTTAAAATTTCTTCGAGAGGGAAACAAACATATTATTGTGTTTATAGACCGGCAGGATGGTTGGTTTCAAGTATACGATAATTGCGTTTAGTAAGATGGAACAATTAAAGTAAGTAAAAACATCTTAGTTGCGATAATCAAATCTAATTAAAACTAATAAATAGCTAACGTTGACGTAAATATTAATTATTTATTAGTTCATAAAACCAGTCTTTTAGTTATTTTAATGGCTTGTGTTAAAATACTAACAATAATGACAGTCTGCTTACTATAAATCTATTATATTTTGTAATCAATATAGTTTTCTTTTATTTATATTACACTACTTACTTATCTATTTTTATATTACGTCTATCTACTGTAATGTAAGAACAATGATATTTTGACCCTCTAATAATGCAATATTTTCAAGTATGAATGCCAGGACAACCAGGATAACGAGGAAGTCATTTTAAACGTTTTTTTTATAGATTATTTTAAATGAATTTATTATTACAATTAAGTACATTAATACTAATAACTATTAATATTTTATGTACCTGTGTTTCCTTGAAAGTATAATGTATGCAATATGCATATTAAAGTAGGTAAGAACTGTTGACCACAATTAACATATATATTAATGTTCATTAAATGTATATATTTAAAATTTTGTCTTATTTTATATATTGTAAATAATAAAGACGTTTCGTTTTTATTATTTATATAAATACATATAAAATGTTTTATAATTTAACGGTTTAATTATAAAACGCGAAGATTGAATCCGGGGAAATTATATTCAAATATGATACCTATTAATGTTCTAATTTCTTCATTCTGGTATAAGAGTGACGTTGAGTTCCGCTATTTAGTACTACATATCGAATTCGCATAGACAACACAGGATACTGTCCTGACATTAGGTTTTCTCTGACTACTCTGCTATTTTGGAATAAGCCTATATTTGTATATAAAATATATCATACGTTTTAAAAATTCAATTAGCAACTACAATCTCAATAGTAATCGAAATCATTTAAGTAAACAACCCTATTGTGTAATTCCAACATTCGATATCCAAAGGGGCGAAAGACGTAATTAATCGAGCAACTTCTGTCACTACCCCGTGCGTCTCCCTCAACTGCAAACTTACAGCGGACGGGGGCTAGTGAAATGTGCCCCTAATTTTACTAACGCCATTATATATTTATTACATTTTAAACCGTATTTATGAAGTTATAAAGTTCACTTTAGTTTATAATACATTTTGCAAGCAAAGGGCATTTTTTCAAACACATAATTGCAGGGGATTGTGGTTATTAACCATTGACAATCATATTATTGAATATTGTATTGATTTGATACAGTTGTTTGAAAATATCACACATGTGACATGGTACAGGAAATTATAGTATTAAAGCTTAGTTTTTGCGAGGTGAGAATTTAATGGTAAGAAATGTAAACAATAACATTTTCATTACAGCCTTTATTTGTATAGGATACTGCGTTTATATTATATATCATCAATCATCAAACACAGCAATCGTTTGTTACCAAAAAAACGTATTTGGCATAAAATATTCATAATACGCGTATAATAATATCTGACTACTGATTACGATAGAGTTTTTCTGTCCCACAATCGCTTGATAAGATAAAAGAGTCAACGTTCGCTCAAATAAACCGTGATAAAGTATATGGCAATAGTCCAATGTGTCCGCTTAATCCTTGCATAACAAGTAACTTGAGACTGTCCGCCATTTTCAAGGATTCCCTCGCCTTAGGTTCATATTGTCCTTTGAAGTAAAGCTATAGTTGTTGAAAAATGTTTTCCGTTCAGTTTACTACAGAGAAAAATCCTTGTAAAACCATATTAACACAAATTGAGATAAAATAGAAAAAATATATAGTATTTATTTACTAAGTTTATTAATAACAAAATAGACTAGCAATGCAAATGCACTTTCTCAGTTTACAAACATTTATCGGTTTTTGTATCGTTCGTCAAAACTATTTTCGACATATCTAAATTGGTTTAGCCCTAAAATTGCACGCGCACACCCAAATGGATATTGAAGATAACGTGTGGCATATATTTTTTAAAACTATTAGAGTTAACGTTAATAGTACTTAGTTAACTAAAATAGTAAATTAAATTTTAAAATAATTATGCTATCATTCGAACAGTGAGTGAAATAACGACGCTCATTAGAAGTACTTTAGTACCTTTGCATACTTTATAACAAAGGCTCTTGAGCTACTGTTGTGTAAGTAGTGTTTGATTTGAATAATCATTGTATCAAAACAAAGCAGTGTCTGGTAAAGATTTTTTTTTCATATTTAGGCTAATTATTAAATATGTTTTTTAAAATTAAAATAATATTAGTTTTAATAATATATACGGAGTAAGAGAACATTGCCATTGATCATTTTTATATCCATCGAATACAGTCTGATTCTTAGAAACGAACTCTTGTTTCATATTATTTATTATAAATAGTTCAGTTTATATTTATTATATTTTATGGAACTAATTTAATTGTTTCGAACGTTCCATAGAATCCTGTAGCAAATTCTTATATTGTAAGTCATTAAACTCGGTACGTATAACGGTCCGGCCTGTGCCGCGCTCGGGTCGGGAATGTTGCTGTTACTTTACGAACTTCGAACGCGACCAACGCATTGTATTAACCATAAGGCCGATCCCACACATATAGGACAAAAATACGACATATAAAAAAATTATACTAATAAAAAAACTGTCATTTAAATATTCTTAATTTATAATGTTTGTAAACATATATTTAAAAAAATGTAACAAATTATAATTCACAGCAAAATCTTTCTAATAATATATTAAAAATAATATTTAATTTGCCTACTATTCATTTAGTTCATTTCTATGCAGATAGAATTGTTTCGACACAATTTTATTGTCTCCGGAATTTTCATCTGTACAACTTTAGTTGCCGTCCGTTTGAGCTAAAATGACTTACTAGGCAAATATGAACGTCATTAATAAACATTTTGTAGGCAATTACAAAATTAAAATATTTGGTAAAAATTCTTAATAATTATATAGATATGTGTCTTATGCTTTCATGCGTATTAAATCCATAAAAATTTAATAGATACTATAAACTTTAATGATGATTCTTATAACAAAAAATGGAGAAAATATAATAACAGATTTCAAAATTGTAGTCAAGCTAAAAGATTACCCACGCTTGAACGCATTGTACACGGAGAAAGCGTACGGTTTCAATAATACAGGTAAATTTAACCATACGCATGAAGGGCGCTTTTACTTTAGCTACTGGCAGACAGCCATCTTTTTAAAAGCAACGCTTCAATTAGTATTCTACGTGATTTTTCACGCTCAATCAAAAGAGGTTTTAATCTATGTTATAAAAGTATTTAAATTTATTCAACTAACATTTAGCGCTCAGTGCAATCACGTCCCCAAATCGTGATAACTTTTCCATAATTGTGAAGATATACAAACACACAACACATAACCCACTTCGGTCACCGCATCGATTTTAAAAATAGATTGTTAGTGCGTTTTCGATGCTCGTCTCTACTGCGATAAAATATGCTCATTACTTTTACCTTATTAATAACGTCGAGTAGAGCCCCGCGGTCCTTGTCTCGCTCGAGCAACTTTGTTTGTCGGAGAGTGTGACAGAATATCGTTTGGTTAGTCTGTTGTTATTAGCGTTTATTGATAAGGCTGCTAATATTTTGACCTCTATTTGTATGAAATAGAGTTTAATATGGCACGCGTGTGCGTAGGCAGAGGGCACTTTGTACGGTACAGTTGAATGGAAGGATGGAATGGAACGTGGAGTATGTTGTCCTGAGATTGAATTTTGTATTTCAAATTAAAATAAAATTAGCAATAAGTTTGACATTTAAAATTAAACATGCTTATTTTATTATTTGTACTTATTTACTAATCAAAATATGAATTTCTACAAACGTAATAAGACTCTTGCTATTGTTCTCCTATAACAATAATGTTTCCACGTACAGTTACATTTTAGATAAACATGAAGTATAAGGAATATACAAATAAGTTGAGTTTTAACCATTTTTATATGTATTACGTGTAAGAACTATGTTAGCTAACGAAACCAGTTCCGCGGCGCGACGCAGCGGCGAGTGCCGCATTAATAATAAATCACAAAATGTAGGGAAGTCTTAATATAGTATGTTTGTCTAGAAACCTATTACTTCTCACGGAAATGATTAGATGAAATAAAATAACTCAATCATTATTAACTGTAATAAACCATCTCATAAGCTAATTTTAACTTTACACTGCCGAGCCAGATAAAGCTCGTGAAAACACGCCAAGATTAGCAAAATTGAGATATAAAACAAATGTTCTTTTCACATCTCGACATTGGCCTAAATACTACGATTGTCCAAATTTGCATTTGCGAAATGTTATATAACGTAATTATGTTATTTATTAAATAAATTATTCTTGTTACAAAAATTAGTATAAACTATTGACAATTGAGGGCGACTAGCTGGATATATTTCACTTATTTTTCATATGTTATTTAAATTCCTTTTAGAATATTTAAAAAAAACAGTAATAAAAACATGGATCTTGTTAATATTTCTTGGTGCAGTCTAGTTATTATTTAATCAATTTATTTCTGGCTTGCTTACAATAATTGTGATAAGAGGTAACCTCTAATATCAAAATATTTTCTTATATCAATAGTCTATTTGCTAAATAGTAAACTCAGAAAAACCTAAGTAAGCTCACAACAAATAAAGATTGTTCCAGCAGCTCTTGGCAATAGCGCATAGGTAATTTCCTTTAATGTGAACGTCAAGGTTTTGTGAAATTATAACCCACGTGTCATTTTAAATAGAGAGTTGACTTATAAACTATATAATATAGATTATCTATTTACAATTTCATTTCACATAATACATATACGTAATTAATGTGATTACGGTAATATATTTCTCGGAATAACCACGGCATAATTCAGCTTAATAATTTAAAAAAAAGATGTACCTAGGAGATACCTTTATTTACTTAAATTTATAAATAATATTGACATTGACAGATAATATATTAAAATTAACAAAATCGTATGTTAAGTAAAAGATTATTATGATGCATACAGATTACAAAACAAAGATGGCTGCACACAAAAGCGAGGCGTACCTTTTGAGGGAGACTTCGCTAAAGTAAATATGTACAGTATTAGAGGCATGAAATGTTTACTTACTATTTTTTAATTTCTTATGTGTGGCTAATGAAATAAACAGTAAAACGGTATGTTAATCCAAAATGTTTTGCAAAATTTTAAATTATTTAACAATAATTAATTTACTTTTTAATTTTATTAATGAAATAATTTTTGTCTTATTTTTTTCATAATTATTATCTGCCCGTTTACAACATAAGAACGATTACACTTCATATATTTATAAAAATTGAAAATGTTAAAGATTATTTTAATCTACATAAAATATTATAGGTAATTAGCATATTTATCTCAATTAAAGAAAATTGACAGATCATTTGCAAAATATTTATTTAAACAATATTTAATAATTAAGCTAACATAATAAGAAGAATTGAGCGAAGAAATGTATTTCGAAACGAATAGATATTGCCAGTTTGTTTTATACTATTTAAAGATTATGGGGAAAGTTCATTTTTTAATAGCATAAAATGTTAAAAACATTTCATTTATATCCATTTTATACCTATAGTTCAGTATATTATTATAATATTATTCTTTTCCTGATCTACCAGTGAAGTGAACTGAAAGATTATAAATGTCAGTAACAAACGACGCATATTTTATTAAACTGATGTTACGCTTTCCTATAGGCCTTGAAGTTATTTATTTTTAAAAAAATGTCATTTTTTTAATAATAATAATAAGAACAAAGTCTGGAATACGAGAATAACATCTTAATAAAATGTTATGCATTGCATGCTACTTTAAGATTTTGAAGCTTTGTGTTTCACTTTTGTGTATATCTTTAGAAGCGTAACATGTTTACTCCACTATTTTTAATTTTCGCTTAGTAGTAGAAGTGCTCTTTTTCACTTAGAATTACGCCTACACGATCTAAAACTCTTTTGCATGCATTATGAGACTGCATAAAGAAAATAGATTTGAAAATAAGAAATAATAAAGTAATCTTTCATTTACATCCTGTTAAATAGTACCTATATAATTTTAAATTTAGACTTATACGTTTGAAGGCAGATAAATAAATAACAAATTATAATTCTATTTATGTTTTAAATGCTTCATTGAATAAAATGGAAGATGATTTTAGTTCAAAATTGTATAACTTTTCGTAGCCGAAAGGTAACTTTTTCATTAATGTCTCATATTCAATTTGCCTTATCTAAAGAGTAACTAATTATAAAAGTTTATTTCCGGTAATCTCTAGAGCCATATCTTAAACATTATTAGGACAATATTTGTATCTCAACAGTCTAGTAATTAATTCGGAACTTAAGAGTAGAAGTCATAAAATAATTGCACTAAATACAATATAGTAACATAATTAACATCCAAACACTATCATCACGTTATTTATAATAAGAATATAAATTATTTTAATTTAAATCTTCGCATCAGCGTACTAAGTACTCGAGGGAGCGATTACAATTAAAAATTCATGTTAATTTCTCCACTCTTTAAAAGCGCAGCGTTATGTTCGATACTCAGCACGCATGTCTCGATTTCAGGCAGGAAGCAGTCAGAGTAGTGTCTAAATAATATGTTGTCTATGGTGATCAACCATACTATGCAGGAAAAAACTGTAAAAAACAGTGTAAATAGAAAGTATCGTAAAAGAAAACTTGGGCAGTCTTTATTTCTATTATAGAATCAACAACAACATGCTCCATATTCCGTTTTCAAAATGGATACATTGCGTGTTAAGGTTGAGTGGCGGAATTGAAGCTGCGCTTTATCTATACAGATAAATTCTTTACTGACTTACTAGATAGAAAGTAACTTAGATATAGTCTAACTTGTTAAAAAGTAACTTAAACATAGGTTGTTTCAAAATGTTATACGTTTTTTTCTCAAATGTTTTCTAATCTTAGGATTAACACATTAAAATTAGTAAAATATTAAATATAGTCACTTTCTTGACTGGGAATCGAATCCTCAAGCAATTGTGTTTACAATTAAGCAAAGTTTCACTGCGCCACGTTGACTATTTATAAAGCAGAAAAATCTATTTACTAATATCTAATATAGCATTCCGATTCTTAAGCGTGAGTTCAATACATCGCATATGTTTTTGATGTAATCGCCGTGTTACGTTGGAAAAAACGCGACGGAGCGGGGAAAGTGACGCGTCAAGATCGTGAAAGGTACTAACTTAGACGATAACCAGGCTACACAGACCCGTTCCGAAGACCTGATCATGATAAAAACGACACTTGTATACAAACAGAAGATTTAATAACCGTTACTTTATTGCAATAATTTAAATTAAATACTTGTAAATGAACTTCCATTTACTTAAATGGCATTAAAACGTTGAAATTAAAAATGATATAATTATCACAGTTGAATATGCTTCGTTTAACGTAATGTTTCTGTCACGTTTCAGTCCCAGTGCTCATATACTATAAAAAATGTAAATTGTAAACAGTATTCATATATGAACAGTTGTATAAACAGTTGTTTGACTGTAGAGAATAGAGTAACTAAGAAACAAGTTTAGTTAATGTTTTCTCTTCTTTTTTCTTTACCCTCGACTGGAGGAGTTCAATCTACTAAGAAATAAAATTATTTTAAGTTCCAGTATCTTAAGAAACATTCTTCATAAAAAATATATATTTAAACCAATTAATTGAAATAAATACTTGCCACAGATTTATTTATTTTAAACTGAAGATTCTGTTACTGTGTTGCAACGCGGAACTCATACAGCGTTGTAGTGTAACCAATTTACGGGAGGTCAAGTTAATTTGGTCGCGGTACTTACGACACTGCTCCGAGTTCGAACTACTTTCGCGTAATTCTGAACCAAGATTCAAGCGTCCCAGTTAATAATTTTGATTTTTTACAAATATAGTATACAATTGTTATAAACTATGTAGCCATTGCGTCGCTGTTGTACTGCGTCTGATTGTAAAAGCGATTGGTTGTGAATTCGATCCCACTCAGGGAAATGATTTTATTTAGTATTTCTTTCATTTTTGTTTTGGTAAGACAAAGCGAGGCGTTGAGTTCGCCACTTAACAATTAAACTTAAGTCTCGATTTCAGGCGTAAATCAGTCAACGGAGTCTCTTAACACTAGGTCGTCTTTGTCTACTCTGTTATGCGGGATGAAGCATTAAGCATTAAATAAAGGTTACTAAAGTCAGAAAGAAGATGAAAAATATTATAATAGTTAGATTATTTTTAAAAATATGAATACATTTTTTTTATCTTTAATACCTTTATTAAAGTCAGTGCAGAGTGTATAATGTACGCGTACGTTAATAGATCTTCAGTACCGTTAGAGCTTTAGATACAGAGTTGCCTAAGGTGACAGACCGTGTATAACCAATAAACCTCACTATATTATACCATGTGCTCACTTTTCTATACAACACTGTATTATACTATGTGCTCACTTTTCTATACCACATCTATAGATATACTGCCCGCAATATTATCACAGATACAAACAAAAATCTATATTTTTTTTCATAAGTCATCACCTAAAAAGATAAAAAATATAACAGGTATTAGGTATGTTAGTTGTTGTAGATGATCTGTTGATGACCAGAATTACATCGAAATCTGTTAAGTTCATTCATTGAAAATCGTCCAAATAAATTTCCACATTTTACGACATTAGTAGTATAATTTAATTCACTCAGTTTATTAAACATACTATGTACATCTACATACATTTGATTCCATTCAATTAAGTAGACTGCGTTAGAATGAGCTATGTTGGATATACAGTTTCATATAACTCCGAGATCACAATAGCCTGGTGATTATGAACTAAATTGATACGCTAACGTAGCGACGGGCTATCTTTGTGTTGAAAGTATGCGAGATTAATATAAAGCCTCCAGCAACATCAATAAAAGTTAAATCGATTTCGATAATAACTTTTTTAAATTCAAAATGTATATACGAGTACATAACTATTCCATGCTTGACTTGTAATTACATTTTGAAAAGTTTTTTTATTCTATTATATTGACAAAGGAAATCATTCGTGTAATACTAACCATACTACTATAAAAAAATGGTACATGTAAAGTGTATGAAGCGAACATGAATAATTTTTGTTTTTAAAGAATAAATAACTATAATATATATAAATGTCTTGCTTATTTATAAATATTTTAAAGTAATTGCAAAATATCTTAAAATAATATATATTTAAACTAACTTAAATAGATAAATTTATACAAGCAAAACTCCTGTCCTCTGACACGCACCGTTTAGACATGCGCGGAAATCATAGAAAGAAGTGAGATGTCAATAAATATTCCTATATCTCCTTTCATTGCCTAACAAGTTTTAGATATCGTTATATAAATTGATCAAAAAGAAAAATATTTTGTAAATATGTACTGCGTTCATTTAATTTTCTATCATTTTGAAAAAGAAAAAACTATTTTAAATTTAAATTAATGTTTTGTTTGATATATTTTTTTATGTCACGTTCAACAACAATTGAGAATTTTAGTGAAAATATAATTTAAATATGCATATTTACGAATAATTTTAATTAATTGAAGTGATAGATGTTTAAGTATTCACATATAAGTATATATCGCCACTACATTACATGTATTGACAGCACATTTGAAACACATTCAGACATACAAACATACAAACTATTCAGAGACTTTGCAATGTGTTCTTAAAAAAACACTTTACATTTCTAAAATGTATCATTTCCTTATCTTACAAACCTAATTTACTAATGTATTATAATTAGGCTATAGACATTTAAATACTTAGTATAAATCAGTCTTAAACGTGCATAATATTCAATTAAAACATACCAACCGACTCTGCCATTTTAATTAAATCTTCTTAGAAATTGTCTGTCTTAGATTTCTTAAAAGTGTATATTCTTGAAAATATTTAAGCTTTACGCATTCTATATGTACTTACTTACGTACTTAGTAATGTATTACCAAAATTCCGTGAATATGAGTTTTAATGGTAAATTTCCATTATCGACATTTATGGTTGAGCCTTTGGAATTAATCTTTTAAGTCCAGAATTCTAGGTTTTCGGAATTTAAAATATAAAAACCTTCATTAATTTTTTTGACTGTATACCTAAAAATTTTATAAATAAATTTTCTTTATTTGCTTGAGTGTAGAAATCGTTAGACGTATAAATATATATCCCTATATTTTATTTAATCAGTTCCTTATTTTTTGAAGTTTATAACTATTGTATTTAAAAATGATTAGTTAATCTATTTTAAATATTTTCTTATATAACTTATGCATACAACAGAAAAAGTTTCATATGCTACTGAAATAAATAAATGGCTATGTAATTAAAAACCTAAAGCAATTTGATAAATAGTAGCAGAATGCTTGGCAAGTAGGCAGCACGATGGTCTATTACATTCCCACTGGCGCACAAAAGCCTACTTTTATAATGGGAGGGTTTGCAGCACAAACAACGGTGTTCTAATGCGGCATAAAGATAAACATACGTATACAAAACGACACATTTTTTTTGCTTATTATATTTTTCTTCAACCACTTTGGCGTCACTTTATAAACTACTTGTCTAAAACTTTGAAACGTTTTATCTGCTTCGCTTTATGGACTGAGATTAAAGTTGGAACAATTTTATTCAGCTATCTGTATGATTAAACTGGCACGCTCGTAAATAACTTTCGGCAACGTGTCGTAGGTATCGTAAGCATTGCGAAGTGAACATTTTTAAGTTTATATGTGTGCATTACCTGTTTCACTAACTGTGTCTGGGGCAAATTAATATATGAGATGTTCAATTGAATCCCTTTTTCCGTCAAACGAACGCACCTGCCCCGCTCCCTCTCCCGGCCATCTTTGAAGTATCGTTATATAGTAGTCTTCGCAAACTCGTAAAGGCCCGAACGAACGTATCCACAGATGTCACCGCTTCTGCGTCCAACTAGTCGAGCAACTGATCCGGGCTTCTTTCACGGACAAAGAAAACAGATTGAAATCGGTTCACGTGTTTACCGATTGCTCCGTATAATGTTTAACACTCGTTTTCGCCACACAACCAGTTCGCAGACCTATCCGGCTGTTGTAAATACCTACCAGGCTGCTTAATTTACGGTGTTAAAGATAATAGGCACCGTTAAATTATGTCTTTTTTCTCGATTATTATATATTGATTTATTACAACGCTCATTTTTTAATAATTCGTTAATCATGTTTATTTAGTATGGGTCAATGTTTTGAACATACATAACATTAACTAATGTTAAAAAAAATTAAATATAATAAATAATTGAGAATGAGACGAATACATAAAATACGGAGCACTTGTCTAAAAGAATTCAAGCTCGCTAACATTACAAATCTTATTATATAATAAGCCTTATCAAATTACGTTTAAAGTTTGATATAATAATTTGGGTCATAGGATATCGAGAGCTCGCCTAGTTTCAAAACCGATCCGAGGTCCTTAATCATGAACATACTCGTATCGTATAGCGGTGCAATGAAAACGCGAGGAATTACGCTACGCCCGTCATGCTCCGCTATGTTTTGCGGCGATGTAACTCCGTTTCATTTTAATATCTATCACATAGGGAATAGAAGCTATAATGTATTGTGAATACACTTAGTGATATAACCGGCTCTCTCAGTTAAAGGGACTTTTTGAATTTTTAATTCATTAGTACGCAGTTTATTTAAATGATTGAAACTGTCTATCAATACATAAGTTATTACACTAATAGTCCTTCGAGTGCAACATTTAAAGGCAAAAATATTGAATAACATCTCATTTAAAATATTAAACGTGAAATGTACAAAAAGAATGAATGTAGAGCTCAAATTCAGGCATTAATTGAAATTTAACTCCACAAAGGAAAATCAGTTTGGAATGTGAAAACTGTGTCTAAATACAAAGGGAAGACCGGTAAATGAATTAGGTCTACAGAACGGTTTTCTGATTATGTACACGCTTAATTCTAAGGGAACTATAATTAAACAAATTATAAGACAAATTCGTTTTATTTTATATCGCTATATTCATATTACTTTAAAATTTTAAATACATATATTTTATATGTTTATTAGATGCTGTATAGTGCTATTGGTATTGTCTAAGCCAGGTGGCTGTGGGTTCAAATTCTAAATAGGCTTGTTTCTTTAGTACTGTTAAACTAATTTGGTCTCTGAGAGCTTTAAGCATTAGCAATTATAGGTGGAAAGAAAGAAGACAATAATGAAATGTATATTTTTGTAATATTTAAAATATAATGACTTGGATATTTTTCTTGTAAAGTAGTTTAAAGAATAATATAAGTAAACTTGGTGTATAGTGTACTAAATGTTTAACTTATACTTCTTGTTTAAGTAATATACATAGGTTTGTGGTGTTTAGCTAATTACTACTTAATTAATTTGTAGATTGGTTTTTACTTAATACATTATGTTACAAGTATTTTACATAATTTCTAAGATACTGTCTTAATGTTTCCTTTTAAAAAATAAATAAAAATATAGTAACAATTTAATCTTATTAATAATATACTTCCAATTCACTTACTATAAATGGTTTATTTGTTTATATTGTTACTTATTTTATTTACAAATAAAGAAGGTAAAAATTAGTAAACAGCATTACTCCATAGATTCCTCAGTCTGGAATGAAAAAGCGTGGCGTTGAGTTCCGCCAGTCAACACACAATGTCTTGAATTGGCCGAACAGTGGAGTACGGAACGTCTTGACACTAGGTACTTTCTGCCTACTCTGCTTTGCGGGATAAATGTTAAGCTAAAAAAGGTAAAATAAACAGACAGCAAATGTAAAGTTCCTTTATAGTTATTATAATATTTATTGAACTGTTAAGACTCCATCTCCTTCCCAAATGAGTAGGCATATTAGAATTACTTTTTGTCAGTTATTGATTCAAAACTTGTAAAGTCGCTGATTGCATGGATTTTGTCTAAAATAAATATCAGTTAAAAGTTTTAAGTTATTACTCATCATGTTTATATGATTTTAAAAGTTTTTTAATTAGTTATATGCTAAGGTATTAAACCTTTAAGAGTTTGAGGATTAAGACTTAATTAGCTTTCATTAATAGCTCATAGGAATAGGCTAACTCGTGGGAAGGTTACTATTAATATAAACATTTAACTATTTCATTTTCAAAGTTTATGCATTTTTATAGAAAAACGGAGAAAGGTAATATTTTATGTAATGATTTATTTCATAGGTTCATTAGTAAAAATGAATATAACAAAAGATTGACGAAATGTGAATTTTTTCAAGTGTTACATTTTTCCCTATATAATTCTAGTATTTGATTAGCACATCCAGCAGTCAGTAACCTCGCCAGACTGCCTTCAGGTCTAGACTGGTTCCAGACTGTAGATTGCACTAACTCACCCACATATTACTTATTGTGATCGATGTTTCAATTTTATGTAAAATTTGAAAGTTTTACTTACTACCTTAAATTTATAATTAACTACACTTTTTATTTATTTATTCAACCGTCTTTGACACCATTATTAATTTTTCCTTGATATTATCAATAATTAAACTATCAATCACCATTATTAATTTTTCCTTGATATTATTAATAATTAAACTATCAATCTGTACTCCTTTTCATCTGCTTTTCAAAAGCACTAAACTTCTTTTAAAGCCTAAAGTCTATTCTTATATTACATTAACACTGCTGAATTTTCTATTACGATCCACTCCAAATTCAAAGTTTATTAAGAAAATTTTCAGAAAATTGTCTTATCAATCAATTAAGAAATAGTTAAGTTTAAAATAATATCTTAAACTAAGATAACAAAATATTAATAGCAACGAGGCTGTAGTACCTAATTATTTTAAGTAGTTTCTTGAGCTATATAATAATTAATAAACAAATAGCTACAAAATGTACAACATAGGTGGATGCTTTGATTTGACATCGATTAATACCTTGAATTAAATTTGAATTATAACTTTTGTTTTTCTTAAAGTTGCATCTTTTGTTATTTAATAGTATCTACGTAATACTAACTAGTATTAAAAAAATTCTCACGGTCATCTTTTATTTTGCTAAATAATAATTTAAAATATTGATAAATTTTTAAAACTAAATTCGTATTTAGTAATAGACCTACTCATGAAATCTTTACACTTCAAAATTATTTCTGTACGTATTCCTCGGAATTTATCCTTGAATGTGCAAAATAAATTATTTAAAGATAATAATATATAGTGATTTATATCTTTCTTTCGCTTCTTCTTACTTATAATAGCAATATTTCCTCATTAACGCTTTGTGAATAATAACCTAGCTTATTACACTAGTTATATTTTGCACCTACTGTGAACAAGCAACATAAAAAATATTTAGGCTACTCTTTCATACCCACATCATTTACGCTAGCTAGGTCAAAAGCCTTCAATTTCGTCCTGCCGCTACGTAAAGAAGGAAAAATTTGATGCACAGGTACATACATATTATTTTAATGACACTATTTTTTTTCATGGTAACGGTATAGTAAACTATATAAATAAATAAAGGTACAACTGAGTGTATTCAGTTTTGCTTTCACCTTATTCAAATTTATGTTGACATTTCAAGCATATTTAAGACAATTATTTCTACATTAAATTATTGTATGCTATAAATATTTTATTTTTATATTAATTTCTTATGTAGCTACTTCAGCTTCATTCAACACGAATTGGTAAAATTTAGGAATAAAATATATTTTAAAAATAACACGTGAATTTATTGTTACTACATATTTGATCGCCTATTGTAATTGTGATATTTATTAAAAAATTCTAATTAGCTTAAAGATTAAATTTACAAATTATAAATGATATTTAAACAAGTGTCTCTCAAGGTAAATGCCATAAACGCAACCCTCGTCATTGTTTCATTATACAAATTTAATCAGATATTTTCAACAACTATTTAATTACAGTTTGGGTCTGAACTCCGATAGTATATTATATCAAAAATGTGAAACGTTAAAGGGTTATTGGTGTCTGCTGCCTTTAAAACACAATTTGTACTATACTATACTTCTTATTATTTTATCGCAATATACAATATTAATAAGTTTAAAAATGAATAAGTTTTATATATATATATATATATATATATATATATATATATATATATATATATATATCAGTTTATTACTTTTTACTTGAAACTAAGCGTTATGTAAGATTACGTTCGAAGATTCAAAGAGAGACCCCGCCGATTTACTTAGAACTACTTTATCACTAGAACTTCGCGACTAAATGATTTTCTATACTTAAATTGTACATTATATTTATATATATATTTGTTGGCATTCCTCTAACGATTTACTATGGAATGTATATATATATATATATATATATATATATATATATATATATATATATATATATATGTATGTACATGTCATAAATCTATAGTAATTCTATGCAATAACCTTTCAGTTATAAGCCTACTACTCGATTACACTATACTGGCTATATACATTTCAAGTAATAAATCAATTACTTGGTCGCGTAAACTGTCTACAAACACTATAGATGATAAACAGCGGCCAAATATATCAACGGACGTTTTTAAGCGACATTCGATGTCATCCGGAATCCCAAAAGCGAGTCCGGCGGCCATAACTCTCTGAGGAATAACAACTTTAAGGCGATTTTATTACGAACATATGTAATATCGTGAAATCGTACAACTAATCTGGTAAAAATTTATATAATAGAAAAAATACAACTTGACGCTTTTACTTGTCGTCAACGTTCAACGTCAAGTGAATCAGTTATTCATTTTTGCCTAAATTTTATACATTACGTGTTCAGTGGCGTAATTTTTCGCTAAGCTTTCTCTTACCAGAGACTATATAATTCCCCGAGTGGGTATCAAATAATTGCGTTACTAGTTAGACTGCTGCCCTTCTGTATATAATAAATCAATGAAATGTTCGTTATACAAATATTATATATATAACATTTGTAGATTATACATAGTATATTCTAAGCTTCTGCTCGAAATCGAGACATTCCGTACTGTATGGTGAATTCAACTTTGTTAATAATGATAATAATACTTTATTGCACACCACACACATGAAAAGAAGAAGGATTTGTTCTTTGTCTTATCAAAGTAAACAAATGAAAATAAATTTTAAATCTTATCATCTCCCCGAGTGAGAATTGATCCCACATTCAATTGCGTTTACAGTCAAGCGTTGTCCCACTGCGCCTTATTTGAAGACAAAAATAAAGGAAGATCTATAAATAAGCAAATATGCAATCATCAATTAATCTAACAAATTTGTTAGATCAAACTAACTAGTTTATACTAGGTTTGGCTGATGTGTTTTTGTAATATGCAGCTCTATCGTAATGTTGAAACTTTCAACTTCAGTATCGACATATAAACTTAAACTTCTCCCTTATGGAAATCCTTTAA
The DNA here is from genome assembly GCA_032432895.1 of Dryadula phaetusa. Lineage (NCBI taxonomy): Eukaryota > Metazoa > Arthropoda > Insecta > Lepidoptera > Nymphalidae > Dryadula > Dryadula phaetusa. The sequence continues at coordinate 4,096,683 of JAOYRS010000016.1, read as the reverse complement.
AATTTTCAGTTTGTGGTGTAAAAAATGCTTTGGGTTTTTTAACTTAAATTTGAGTATTTATTAGATATATATATATATATATATATATATATATATATATATATATATATATATATATATATATATATATATAATATTACATTATTTTTACTATATGTACATACAAGTATTTATCATAACGTAGTATTAAACACTTGTTAGCCGTTGACCATTTAAGTATCCTGGCTAATTATATAACAAGTAAAAAAATAACTTGTCATAAGTAGCACCTTTATGTACACAAAACACTCTTGTGTTCTCTGCTTTCCGTTCGAACTCAAATTTTCTTGTATTAAGTGGCGTAACTTATAAATTCTATTATCTTTGCCTTGTATAAACGGGATATAAAAGGAATTTAACTATCCATTACATAAAATATAAATTTCATAAGATTATTGTGACTTATTTTATTTAATAGGTTTTTTTTTATACTCTATGTCTGTGTTACTAGATTTCATATGAAACAATGACAATTAAATACAGACAAGCGGATGTCTATCGCGTTTAATATATGCAACATTTTTTCCCTTTTACCGTTGTGATAATTCGCTATAAATAATGTTAACGATGTAGCGATATCTAGGCGCAGTAACTCCATTTCGCGCACGTGTTTACAGCTAGAGGGAGGGAGGTGCTTTGTGCGTGTTACATGGATATACATATAATTTAACTCTCTACTGCAAAGTAATACTAACATATCAAATATTGAACACAGCTAGCATAAGACATTCATATTTTATATCACATATTTTTAAAGTAGCATAGCAAAACATTAATTCTGATTATGAACGTGATGGTTATGGGTTTGAACCCACCCAAGTGGAGATTGACCCACCCAAGTGGAGATTTACATAAATATTTTTAATTTAAATAAATATTTTTGTTTATTAACTATCCGAGTATTATTACTCAATATTAGTAACATTTATGAGTTAATATATTTATTTTAGCCAGCCAAATTATAGATTTATATATAGACGAGTGACAAGTTATATGTGCAAGATTAGTAAATAAGACCGACAAAATGCATTAAATATCTAATTTGACTTACATCCTTTACCAGTACTATATATGATTATATAAATAATTTCAATTGTCAATAATTGGCTTTCATTTTTGATATTTGAAAATTCTACTAAGATTTTTTAAACTGTAGTCATTATCGACGATCTATAAATTAATCTCTCAGCAAACATATAATTAACTATAATATTGTTTTAACAGGAGTAGTTAAGCTATAAAGATAGCTTAACTACTGCACTAACTTCAGGGAATATTTAAGGAAAAAAATCTTTTAGTTTATTTACAAGGTTTATTAAAATTAAATTACGAATAAATTGATAAATTATTTTTGAACATATATATTAGTAGTCATAAAGTTTAAATACTATAATATATGAAATTGAAATCAGTTTTCATAGTTGTTAGAAGTCTTACTTAAAAATCGTATGTATGGTTTCATATTCATACGCCCTTTAGTAGCAGAGTTATTAATAATCTAGAGATTCTTGTTACTGCGCCTAGAAGCTGAATTATTAAATTATACAACTTATATACTAAATTACAACATTTATATATTTTGATTATTCCATTATGATAAAATTGAAATAATATATCTCATGCAGTATTGCATACGAACAGTTTGTAGCTAAAAATATTGATATTATACTTGACAAAAATGTACTATGTTACACATACTTGCATGAGTTTGACTTAGATTTTATTTTAAGCCATATATTTTTTGTTTATTTCTATATTTAATTTGTATGCAAGTAAGTTTACGAGCAAATTTCTAAGTAAAGTAAAACGACCACTTAATTAAAAAATATGTATAAAAACTAATTTAAAATTCATCTTGTGATATTTAATTTTCTAGTTCAGTAAATACATGCTTAAAAGAAAAATTGTACACACATCAGGGTAATGTAGTACAAGGTTTATAAAGCGTTGTAAACGTTTTATAAACGTTTTATAAACGAATTAATAAATATTTACAAACGTATTTGAATATCTCTTAAAGGTAGCGATATTTAAAATCTTAATAAGAAAATTATTATTATTCTTGGAAACATCGGATCATTGTTTGGAACTTTTTCTCAATTTTTTTTATGTTTTCAATTGAATTAATTAAATCTAAACGAAAAACGATTAGTTACCTTAAATTGGTTAACATTGGTATTCAACAGTTACTACGTATTTTTTTTAAATATAAATAAATATTTAAAGTTTTAATATATTATAATATATGAGAATTCTGGTTTAATAAATATAATAGTCAAGTTCATCAGACTGTGCGCTCAATGTCGTATTACAATAAACTTGTTAACACAAGAGTCGTAGGCCTTTAACATAGTAATAAGTATAATATATATATATATATATATATATATATATATATATATATATATATATATATATATATATATATATATATATATATATATATATAATATATATAATAGTCAGAAATCTAGCAAACATAATATATTTTCAAAAAATAAAAACTAAACTATCACATATTTCTGTTTACATTTTATCAAAATCATACTCAAAAATTATACTCGGTATGAGTATAATTTTACAAATTTTCTTGTACTGTCTCTATTTTCTTAACAATACATAAGCGTTGTTTGTCTGTTTGAGTTTCACCTCAGTAGAGGAAACATGGGCTCTAGAGGATAAGAACTCTATTACGTGTTGATTCATGTCTCAAAACTTTACGCGTAATCCTAAATGTAAGAGCGTTATAAATTACTAATTCTTAACAAGTTCACTTATTTTGGCACAAGTTACAAGATACACATTTTTTTATTCATAATACTCTTTATAAAATGCAATTTGTAACTTATCAGTTTGTAAATAAAGTTTTTGATAACTTACTCTTACTTACATTCTCAGTTCTTATATATCTTTAAAAAATCAAACGTCGAATCAAATCTTGATTTATAAACACAAAACTGTGCCGCGATGTTATTTATTTGCGATTATCTAAAATGAATAAATCTTAAAAATTATGTTTTATATAACAGTTAAGAAACGAATTAATATTCTATTAACTTTCTCACTAATAAATTATTTTCAGTTCAAAGATCTATTTAATTTTGACACTAATCCTATACAATAAAGAATTCATATGTAAATATTGATTTTATTTTGACAGATGCTAAATATTTATTTACCTCCTTATCATTTAGCAAGGTAATCTTTATCTCATAATATGTTTAATAGTATTTTTTCATTACGTTTTAAAACAATGAAAATATATTTAATTTAACATTTATTTTGTGTAAAATTAACTAATAAATATCATTAGAGGTCAATCTGACGTTCTAAAGATGTCTCGTTAAGTTTTTTGTTGCTTTATAAGTCTTGTACTTCGATTTCTTATAGGCAGGTGTTGAATTCGTTATCGAGTCGTTGACACTTAAACCATGTGACATTGAACACTAAAAATAATCACTTACATTGCTTTCAGCACTCCTATACGTCACGTTACTCTTGATGTCACTGCTATTATAATTATTTTATATTTTCCTTAATTAAATTTACATATAATATAATGCTGAGGCCGGTCGTGGTTGAAAACGTGATCGTTTGTGTGTTTGATTCCCACTCGGGGAAATGGTTAAATATAAATGATTTTTATTTCCTCGCTCTGGCAAAACAAAATGTGGCGTTGACTTACGCCACTCGACACGAAATGTCTCTAACTTTGCAAAAAACGGAGTATAGAGTGTCTTGACTAGGTACTTACTGACTACCCTGTTATGCGGAATATGAAGCGTAAAAGTATACAATTGATTAAAATAAATTATTTGTTTAACTGGATCCATATAACATAATTAAATTTAGGCCTGAATTCTAAAAAACTTTTTCATATGAATACATAATAGTATATAATAATAAAATTCTATTTTAGTGCTGGCAGTTAAAATAAAGCTATTATTCATTCCTCTATCAATAACACTTGTGATGTTACAAACTAGAATAGTCCAGTGATTTCATCTTACAAATGCAAATACGATCATGTACGACAAATGAAGGGATCATTTATAAATCTTATATAAATATATTGATTTTTATCAAAGTTTCTATCACAAAATATGTACTAGATGTAGCTCGCAACTTTGTTTTCGTGGAGTTTGTAATTTAAAATCTAATTTTCCTGTTACCCGTAATAATTTCAAAAAATGTTCTTTTAGTGCTTCCTTACACTACCTAAGAAACAAATTTGCCACATTTTGTAGAATCGGTTATTCGTTGACCACACGGAGTTTTTATATTAAACTAAAGATTTTAAATATTAGTTCGTCTTTGACTAAAGTTTGTTGAGTCATAAAACATTTTTTACTATATTGTTAATAAATACAAAACATACAAGTACTACTAAAATATCTTGGAAACCCTTGTATTGTTTGTCGCGCAGGTAAAAAGGATTGTCTGTTATCTTCTCCCATCCAATCTGTTTTTAGATCCTTGTTGCATCAAACATTTTCATGTTAAGTCTAGTTATTTTTTTAAATAAACAATGGGCTTATCTATATTAGCAAAGTTTTAAAGTAATATTATTATTAATTATATATCAAAATTATTTTTATCAGTATAATTTTATCTATGAATTATGCTTTAAATTTTCTTATTATATTATTACCGAAAATTATACGACTATTGTATTTTTTTGAACTTGGTCAACGACCTTATAATGTTGTATATTCAACTTCACGTATTACCCGAAATTAATATAGGCAGAATAATTTTGAACCGTTGCCTTTTAAAGATGGAGCAATAAAGAGTATCATTGTATGTATTAAACGTTTTGAATACAAATGAATTCGGTCAGAATTAGGAATCATTTGAAACTTTGATCAGGAATTACGCTCTATTAGAAGCTAATTGAATCTTAATGTGATTATAAATCGTTCACTGAGTCAAACTATTGTGTATAATCTGGAAATCGCTATCACGTCTCTCAGAGATCAAAGAAAGCTAGACAATTTGCATTATTTTCATTGTTGTATTACATTTTATTTAAACTTTTACCTATTACGTATTCAGGATTGGATGACACAACGGACGTAGGCACTTGGTTAATTTAGTGGCGAAGAATTAAACAAGTGGAGTATAAATCATCGAATACAAGACCGCTGTGACTAATACAATAATGATAAGGCATGATGAATCCCAGTCAGAATATCAGAACGACATACAATTTACAATATAGTCTGAAAATTATATATACTAACTACATAAATGAACAAGCAACCATAGATATGTGTATAATAATTCAGCCAGATAGTCTGTTTGTAGAAAATAAGGACGGTAAATAGTGGAATCTTAATTAATATTCCAAGGTAGTGAAATTATTTTCATACAGCTATTGCAATCTTATTATTTCTAATCCTAAATGATTGTTCACAATACAAATGTATTTATTAGTTCTAGTATATTCATATTTATAGGAAACTTGATCGATCATCATTATTTTGAAACAATTTGGTAAGTTACACGATATTATGTAAGTTTATTAATAAAACCTAGTTAACTATTAATTTCAGGGTTTAACGGTAGGTATTCCGATTTAATACAATATTCAAAATGGATTACACATAGATTTTAAAATTTACCAAATGAAAAATAAACCGCTACAAGCATTCAATCACCGTTCACTTAATAAGCGTAAAAAGTTGATGGAACTGTCACTAAAATTTTTCAATAATCAAGGACCGGCCGACTGCTGTGCGGGTGTACCGAGCGCACTATGACAATATAATTATAAGAGCCTTATTACTAACGTAATAGAGTTAAAAATTCAATAAACTATTTAACCGTGGTGTATCTTGCTTGTATCGAGATACTTATTACGAAGTATTAGAATCTAAATTAAAGTAAATTATCAAACACAAGTACCGCCAGCTGTTCGTGTTTGTTCGGAGATCGTCGGCAGTCGTCGTCCAGTCTTTGTTCCCGTTGGATTGTAATCGTCCGTTTCTTTTCCGACAAATGTAAACAAACTATTTTGTAATCTTTGACTTGGCGTGATTGCGGCGGTAATAAATTCTCAAGTTATTGGTTACTTATAGTTAAACAGAATTAGTTTAGTATAAAAATAGCTGTTTAAACTATTGATAACTATTAACCTAGTAACTAATAAATATTCATAATTTTAGTTTAATTATATTCTATTATACGGTACGCCGAAACATAAACTGTGCTTAAAATGAAAATAGAATTGTTGTTTTTATTTCAAACGTTATTTCATCTAGATGTAAAAGAGAGAAATACTACAATATAACATAAATGTATTTCACAGTTATATTTGATCATAATTACTTAATAGCCTCTTCGGAGTGATTAATTAATTATTACAACTATAACAACATTGCTGTTCTATCGATTTTGACACTGGTCAATCGGCAAATAGTTAGGAGCAATTTTACTAATTTAAATTACTTGAAACAAAACAAACATTATGTGTACCTAATTGTGTTTGAACGAGTTTTCACATTTTGAATATTAAATGAACTAAAAATATACTTAACTTGTAATAAGTTAGTAACCTTTTGTTACTAACGAAGAAGAACGTTTAAATAGATGTACTTATTCTTTATTTATTTCTTAAACTATTAGTTAAACTAATAACAATACGCTTATTGCCTTGTTTTAAATGTTTTATTATGGAGCTCATAAGGTTTTACGACATGAATCATCATCGTTTCTTTGTAGTCATTACCTGCTTGTAAGACAGAAAGTCTTTTAATCGTACCGAAAAGCAAAATGGTCACGTAGTACAATTGACGTTATAGAAAAATGAATTGAACGTTTAGATTCTAGTGTAGGTACTATTAGTAACGACTCATGTACACAAGTTGTTGAAAAACATTGGCAGATCAACTGCGTACTGTTTGTCTTGGAAATATTCAAACAAAACATTAGTGACGAGAGTTCACTCAAAATAGCTCATTTATGTGCTATAAGCTTAAGTATTATTAAATTATAAGCTTTAATGAGTATATTAAGAAAAATAAATGTCACATATTAACTATTAATTTTAATTTAGAAAATCCTAAAGTCAGTATAGTATCTACCATTATATAGTTATTAAAGTATCTGGTTTCTCTAGTTACGTCTTACTTTCCAAACTTTAAACCAAACTATTATACGTCCATCAGTGAAAGCTGTTTAAGGTATTGTTTTGACATTTAAAAAGTTATTATTACAGAATTAAAAAATGTACGTTCAATCTGTTTCATAGATAATAAGTATTTATTTGGACATATTTTATGTTTATGTTATCTGTGACCGTCACAGTGACTACTTTACGATAAGAAATAATCAGAAAATAATGTCAAACCACCTCAGCCGCGACTTTAAAACTTTATCGGTCGTTGTCGCCAACTCCGTACAGGTTTTTAGCGTAGTTTATTTTAAGGTGTACTAATGGGTAAACATTTGAATTTCTTAGATTATAACTACGCAAGTCTGTTGTCGTGATGCTTTAGTGCCGTGTGACGTCACGTATATCTTGGTCACAATGTAACGCAAAAATGTAGTTCACAACGTTCTATTACGCTTTGATATAAAAACATAATTGTATTGTCCAAGTCCTATTGCGGCGCGATATTCCAAATGTCAGGTTAACATTTCGCACGTGCCTACGCTCCGGTTTATTTAAATATAATGGAGTCTTGAGTCTTGAGCCATCATCTCTATTAAAAGCATCGATTTAACGAGCGGAATGAGATCGTACTACTGTCTGTAAATATGGGTCGGCTGGCGTGTAAACTTGTTCGTGCCGTGTCCCAAAGCAGGTAATGAATAACAATAGGTGTCGAACCATAACCGTGAATAGATTGACAGACATTCCGTTACTCAATTTAAAAATTTTAAAAAATATTTCGCCTTACTTTACTATGGCCTTTGAAAATTAAGCTAGAGGTTACTAAATCGTTAACTGCTTTTATTTACATAAGCAATTCTGTTTCTTTTTTTTATAGGTTTAACAAAGTAAAAGTATAAGTTCACTCCTTATATTGACGACTAAAGGAACACGAAACAATTAAATTTACGTAATCGTGATCGCAATAGTCGAAATACGTATTGCAGAAACGATCTCTATAACCGAGGTAGTGTCGCGTGGCGGCGCGGAAGTACGGGGAACGGTGCGGCCTTGCGCGGCCGCGCGCCGAAGGTGAAAGTCTTATTGAGCCTCCGACTAACATCCTCCTATATTCGGGTTAAATAGTACCATAAACTTGTTTTGCATCCTTCTATTATCTATTAAAACGTAAACAACATTATATAAAGCATTTTTCATTTTTTTATTCATCGTTGAAACGTGATTCCTCGTTATTTTCTAGAATTTACTTCAATTCCTGATAATTTTACCAAGCGTTCATAAGATATTCTTAGAATGGTGTAACGTACAAGAGTTCTTGTATTTAGTCGGTTAGCATCTTCACGACTAAATAATTTAATCGGGTAACCTTCGTAAAACAAGTAATTGTAAATAATCGTAGTAATATGAAGTTTATTACAACGCAGCGCGGTGCACCTTCACGCATGATTGGATATGGCGATTTGAGGGTCGGGCAGCTGCTTGTCACCCTGTTGGCTCTCATTCAAATGAAAATCTATTGTAATGTGCAGGATGCATTAAAGTAAAGATATGAGAACATCTTAATGTACCTCTGAAATATGACAAACTGTGCGACTGTGAAAGTAACACAAGGCTACAGGCAATATAGAAAATATAATATTTTAGGCATGTTGAACTTGTAATTGCAACACCATTTTGTACGTTATTAAATTAAGACTAAATGAAATTATATGAAATTAACAGTTTAGTATAACTAAAATATTTACAAATGAAAACGTTATCGTTTAGCAATTTATCATACAAGGTGCCTGCGGCTTCGCACTTACCGGAATGATTTTGTATATAGCGACTACCTGCTATTATCTCTCTTTATTTGAGAACGTATAGTACGAATAGTTATTGTTGTTATATCTTTGAACATACTGCACCGCCTGCATAAATAATAATTGAAGTATTATTTTAAAATATAAAGGATTTATTTTTTAGTAATAAAGATACATAACTACGTTGATTTGCTGAGTTGAAAAACAATCCCTCTTTCAAAGAAACGTATTCATAAACCTATTAAATAAACCATATTTTATATTTTTATACAGCTTTATTATATTCAACTTTTTGAAAAACAAAAACGTATCTTTCCTGCCGCAATAAGAGACAAAGGAATGCGTAGAGCCAAGATGAACTAATCTCGGTAACAAAGCTCTTAAATCAAAAATTTCGTCTCTTTCTAGCTACAACAAAGTCGTTTTATATAGAAAATTCAAATTTGCAATACGGGTTGGTGAAGGATTTACGCGCTTTGTTCACAGTAATTTGCAGATAGTTTTTGTTAACATAATTATTATTGAATGTGAAACATTTGTACGTTCAAACACACACATTCATCGTGTAGAATAAATTATTTGTTAAAGTGAAAATTCGTAGTTGAAGCAAAAAATAAGCCATTATTTGTTGTTCATTTAAAAATGTATTAGAAAATGGACCACATATCGGCCATCTGTTGTTTGAGCATTTGTGGGAGAGATTGAACGATAAAAAACTGTCTTTCTTGAAGCTTTACGCGCACTGTTTCAAACTTTTACTTTTTACAAAAGTGCTATAATAATTAGTCCAAACAAGATTTAATTAACTCTATATACCTGTAAATGTAAATTTTTTAAATTAATCGCATTTTTACTTTTTTTAATGCTTAGATTCAAATTTGATGAATTAATAAATATCATTATTGCCTTCCAATGATTATTTGAATAGTTATTTTGTAACTTTAATCATTTATTACATGAATTCTGTTACAATTAGTGATGTAGTCACAACCTTGAATATAAATTGAACAATCACGATCGCACATCACTCGTATCTGCTCGTTTCAGTTATTTTCCTGAAAATCTGGGATCTAAAATTATAAAAGTTGTTAAATGTAATATAATTTAAATTTCATTTTATTCAGAAATATGAAACAAATTGTAAACTTCAAACTTTTGCACACTACATGCTTCATTAATAAGGTAGTGATGCAAAGGTCATAGCTATAAATAAAAATTAAAGGCGATAGATTACAAAATATAATGAGGTGTCTTCAAAGGGTCGTATAGCCCAACCCTTAGTTTTCCTGCACGCCCTCTAGTCCGAGGAGTTTCTGAACGAAGCCGAGCAGCCATTACACGCGCGGACGGGCGGATGGCTCAGGCCTCAGTTTGGCGCGCGAAGCCGAATCGTACACACGTATCCTTAGCTATGTGATTTGGACAAGTGTGAAGTTGATTGTTTCATGTGATACAGCTTGTTGGTTGGCATTATGTTTGAATTAAGCGCCTTTGTAAATAGTTAAGTGGACTTCATAAGTTTGGACTGGTTATTTTTTTATTTTGGAGTGCTCTTTATTAATTATTCAGGTAATTTTTATTTTAATAACTTTTATTAATTATCTGTGTGTATTTAGAAATATTTCTTTTGATTCAAAAATTAACGTATATATTACTTATTTTTTGTGTTTTTATTTTATTTTTTTAATTTTTATTTTTAAAATTCAATAAAAATTATTTTTAAAATTTTTACATTTTTTGTTTTGTGAAAAATATATTTTTAATAACTTACATTACTGCAACACAATTTAACGTTCTATAAGTATATAGGTGGTATCAAACGCCTACACTTGACCTAAGCCCTTTTAAGTTTAGATATTAGTTTAAATATCCAGTGCAAATGGATTGAGCTTCGAATGAGGTCATAAAATACTTTACAGTCCTCATCTATAACCTAAGGCGTTTTAATAAGATGTTACACATCAAACTTTTTTATATACTTTCATTCTTTTGAAGTTCAATGACAATATTATTTTTTAAACCGCCACGTTTGTAACTTCTACCTGAGCAATTGTTAAAAAGAATCGCGCTCTCTTTCACTCATAGGAGAATAGCGCATAGCGACCTATTCTGGGATCATCAAAGTAAGAATTTCAAGCCCATCAACGGTTCTAGGGAATATTTTCAGCGCGTTTCTTAAGAGAAATAAGTAAGGTAAATAATCAATTAATTAAAATAAATTATATATATGTATATATGTATATATATATATATATATATATATATATATATATATATATATATATATATATATATATATATATATATATAACTCTATCAATCTAAAAAAGCTGTACTATATATTTATAATGTTATGTAATTGCGATAGAAAAATGCAAATTTTCTATACACTTTCGACTGTAGCGCTCTTCCGCCGAACTGGCTTAGTCAAAAAAAGAAATCATTAATTTGTTCAGCACAGATTATAATTTTTAACAATTACCTGTGTAAAAAAATATATGCAAAGCCCTTGAGAAATTGCCATGACATAAATTTTGATTTTATAAGGAAATTGATTTATTTCTTTGTATGTTATCGTCACGTCACGTCCATGACTTAGGTGGAAGACAGACTTTACTTTTTACATAGTACTAGAATCAATCTAAATTGTGTGAGTTACATAAAATGGATTTTTTTAAAACTGGAGTACGGGCAACACACTTGGACATAAACTATACAGGTATTTCAGCGCGTTCGATTTATAACTGTTTATTCAGCCGCTTTTTTATCTTGACATTAAAATAAAGACCCAATACATCAATGATTAATTTTATAATACTGAAACATGTATATTAAAATATGGTAACTAAGTACGGTAAAGTGTAGAACAAAAACTAGCCTTCTGTATTATGTAGGTAGACTAATTGTACCTTCAGAAAAAATAAATTAATGTAAATCTTTCACACTTAGACATTTTCACTATTTTCCTTGTTATTGTTTACTTAAGATGAAGATTTGCTTTTATCTTGAAGTTAGTTATCTATATAAGTACTAAGTATTTCTATAAATTAGCAATAATTGACTTGAGACGTCTTTACAAGTTTATTATTCTTTAATTATACTCCCAGATTGCTATGTAATTGACCACGCCTATCTCCCGCAAATCAAGGCCATTTTCTATTATCACTAAATTTTATTACTTCAGTGCTATATTTTGGGCGACAATTTCTGCATTAATTAATTATTCTGGTTTAAGACGTTAAAACTGGCAGAATGATTTACGTTTTTCAATCAAATTGTTATATAAAGAAAGTGCATCTACATTCCATACTTCATTATGTCATCATTGACTTTCTATTTTTAGAACATTTGCTAAGAAATGTTCGTGCAGAATAAAAAAAATGTTTGATATTAAGAGAAATTCCGAACTATACCCTTTTTCTTTTGTTGTGAAATCTATGCCATTATGGATTTCAAAGAAGAAACTAAGTTTATTCCATGATATAAAACAAGTTAATCAAATTTACATCCCATTCATTTAAGCACACACGCATGTTAATACTTAAATAACTCGGTATACTTACACTTTTGCACTTTATGTTGATTTTCCACTATAAATTAAGTAATATACGCAGTCAATAACTCCTGAGCGTCGACTGCGATGCCATTACCCGTGATTTATTTGCGTTGCGTTGTGTCCATTGTCTATTGTGGCCTATTAACTTAATACGTGCTTCTACAAAGCGAGCAAGGTATATTACACACTGTTTAGTCTGTAACAAATTTCACAGTTAAGCAATATTTATATTTTAATATCAATATTGTGCTATATTTAATCTTTGATAGTATAGAAAATCACAATCTTTTTAATAAACAAGTAAATCATGCAAAGGAAATAATTATTTCGATTTTTATGTTTGCAATTTTAGTTTTGGTTGGAAACCGAATTCTTTAAGTGGCATCTTAAGGCAACGTACACAACTGAACAATATACATGCGTAAGGTATATATACTCCTGTATATCCATCTCATGTTTATTATGTAATTTGTATTATCGTTTTCAATTGATAAAAACAGTTTATAGATACGGTTTCAACAACCTATTCGCTTTTAATATGAAGACTGATTGAATGTTCTTGTCATTTATATAACCGCAATAAAAATTGAACTGAACATACTCATTTTGGTTTTTTATTTTCATAAAAAAACCAAAATGAGTAACGTTCGTAAATGTATATATTTCTCTCTTTTTATTGTACTACTAGAACTTGTCCTAAAGACTTAAAAAACGTAGATAATAAAGCACAGCATATATCTTTATAACAATATAAATATTAATAAAATCGTCATTCAACTCCACTATATCGTCTTTTATATACTATGTTTAAAATTACAACACAAAATAATCAATATTATAAACGAATGTACGCTAAATTCTAAACCGTACTTATGTTACTTAAACATTAGATAGAACAACTTTTAATTCCTAGATCTTTTCTCAGCTATTTTTTTAGATAAAAGCTGCAACATAATGTAGGTGATCTCTTTGATTATAATTTATACGTCAAATGACATTAACTTTATATAAGGAGGGTAAAGCACGAGCAACTGGCATGTGGGAGTTGCCTCTGCCCTTTTCATATCAAATAATCTTAATTTGTTAACATTTTGTCTCACCGAAGAATTTTTGAGAAATAAATTATTTGTTTTTTAAATATAATAGAATAAAAGTGCTTATTGCTTACTATATAAAAACATTCGGAAAGTTTTAAGTTATGAATTTAGCATAACACTGTCCGCAGTACCGTTTCACGCCTACATTCCACGATCAATCACATGTGAGACCTCTTTAAAGAATGCCCCGCTAACTACATCATAAGGCCTTGAGGGTTGAAACGCTGAGCAATATCGCTTTTATTCTCAAATTAGATTTATAAACTCAAAGCGTATGTAGGTCTTGCCGAATTATTTTAATTACTTAAATAAAGATCCGCAAGTCTTTTGCAAATTTTTAAGATTATAAAAAAACTATGATACAAGCAAAAATCAGGTTTTAATTATAATTATATTAGTTAACAACTTGTTTTTGTCTTAAACGATAGATTTCGGAAGCCGTTGTCGAATGAAAACCGATAACTGAGTATACGCCATTTCCATTCGACAAAATTCGGACGCGAGGGTCGCTCGGTCGTTGTACTTTTGAAAACCAGAACAATCTGAACGAATAACGCTCCTGACTCAATATATTTAATACTAACAGATGCTCGCGACTTGTGAATTACAATAATTTTAAATACTCTCTTGAAATATAAAACAACAAAGCTTAGATAGTTTAAATTAATTTAATATATTACGCTTTAAATCAATCTAGACATAACTACATATTTCATATTATATACTTAATACGATTTTCATTACATTGCATATATATTTATGTCGATATAATAAAAACTAAAACACATTGCATTAAATATTTTTCTAATTGTTTTCATAATACAATAATTATTAATAATCTGCTGTATACTTCAATCGTATATAATTTCATACATTACATAATATTGACAAAGGTTTAGCTGAGGTCCTACTTTGTTTCACTAAATAGATCTCTTATGTCGTCGACTTTTATCGGTAAGATGTTTCGGTATGTCATTTGGTTTCACGGTAGCACGCGTGTGAGACAGAGAAAAGAAAGTGCAGGTAGTTGGTAACCTCGAGGCGAATGGAGCAAGATTTATTAGATCGTAACTGTAGGGGTCGCCAACACGCGGCCGACTGTCGCGTATCGTCTCAAAAAAAGTAAAAATGACGCGTCATTTAAATTACATTTCAGTCACTCTATAAGCGTTGTCATTCATCAGATTTTAAGTTATGCTCATTGTTTTTATTACTTAACATTTAAGGCAACATTTTTCTTTGTTCAATCATAAAATTTTCTCACGCCATAAGTTTTCAAGGTAAAGTATTCAAACTTTGGAAATTTTGTGTATTATAATTTTCTAAGTATAAATGGGAGCAAAAATTATTTAGCTTAGATGGTTTCATTTAGAAGGCTTATAAATCTTTTACCTAAGATTACAAAGCTAACTGTTGGTCAAACCGTAACAATAATGCGAAACAAATTATGCAAGAGGCAAATGTTGTTAATTTATTTTTTTATGGGCAATTTTTCAGTAGTTTGACATGTTGTAGATTTCAATATTGAAATGAGGATTTTAGTGGTTCAAAATATACACAAGATTAATTTCATTTATGATCTTTGTTCTTTGTTAATCAATAGACGTTGAGCTTATGAGAAAGCTTTAATTTTTTTTGAGATAATCTTTAAGTAATGTGCTAATAGTAAAGACTAATAAGTCTTTACTATTACCACTGTTAGTATTGTTATCGTTGTCGTTTACAATATGTTTTTTTTAGAATATTTGATACATCCTTAGTTTTGTTACCTTGGTTTAAGTCTGCCATATTATACAACGTTTTTTTTATATATAAATTTGGAATAGACGAAAAGAATGAATTGTGATTTAAAAAAAATATATGTACCAGTAGAAGGAATGTGTGAAATTATTTGATTTTAAAGTGTCGCCGATGGGATTTTACTGATTAGTTTGTGGCTGGAAGCTTTTGTGTCGTAAACAAATAGAACGAGTCATGACAGTCAATAGTGTCTAAATGACGGTTTATAGTCTACGTCACCCGCTTCCTCCCGCACGTACGTAGCCGTACACGGGTGACGCAATTGGCTTTTTCAATGTCTTATCTACAGCGAAGTATACTGTCATTCGCCGAGTGATCGTCGAGCTGCGCACGCGCGCCACTCTTGCGCGGTTTCATTTTGTTTCACTTGTTGTGTTGCCTTTATACTTGCCTACCGTCGAGGACGAGTGACGATTTGCGATCTTTCAGTGCTAGTGTTTTGAACTTTTTGGGACATTTGCCGTGCTACTGGTCATTTATAGATTTTGTTATTAACAATGTTTATGTCGGGATTTTTTATTCTATCATCAGATTTATCTTCTAGGTAGGTATTTATAAAAATAATTGTAGGTCACATATTATATTCAAAACCTGTTTGTTTAGTTCCTTGCTCTCTTTATATGATATGATCACGGTTGTGGATTATATCAAGTGTGAATCTTATTGGCCCGTTTAGGCATCGAGGCATTGTTCTTTGACCTAGTACTTGCGTCGGCTCAGTTTATTATTAAATGGTATGCGTTCCGCGATACGTTAATAAACATTTGGATGGAAACGACAACTTTTACATTTTTAATGCCTTGATTTCGAGTTCGGTTAATGACTTTTACAATTAATCACAAATCACACTGCTTATAACATTGTATTAGGATATTGTTATAAAGCCTTATCTAATGTTCTAGCAAATAATATAAATCTTAAGAATTTTAACAAAAAACTAATTTCTTCTTTTGTTGTTGCAGAATGACGCCGCAAGAAGAACGGGAGAGTTCTCGAGGTGCGGAGATAGCTGACGCCTTTGAAGATGAGATGTTTGGTCCGCCCCGCACGGAACCTGCCGCCAGACCCAAGCTCTCTATGATCTCTGCGAGACTTCGCGCTAATGAGGAACGCAAACGTGTCATTGAAATTTGCTCACAAAAATTAGAAAACATCGAGGACCCTGCGAGAGATCTGCGTCGATCCGTTTGTATTAACAATACGTACTGCCGGCTAAGCGAAGAGGCACGCAAAGAGAAAGAAGCCAGGAGGCGGCGAGCGAGAGAGGAATGCGACGACTCGTGGATAGGAAAGAAGGCTCGACGCGCAGTTGAGGACGAGTGCCTCGCTCTGCTCGACGCGATACCGGAACTGGGCGACGCTAACCTTGGCTGCGCGCAGCTAGCGCGGCAGATGCAGGATGGCTCCCGGCAGGACGCGCTGCTGCCACCCGGACTTCTCACGGTGCTCGACTCATGACCGCGCCGCACCGCGCACCTACACTCTTCGCTGTGATGCCAGCGCACCGAGTGAAATACTCGCGAGCCGAAGGTGCTCGAGTCGCTGACCGAGTCACCGGACGCATTTCGAACCGACTCGCCCGTGTGGCCAGCGCGCACCTCGCAACCTGACCGCTGGACATCATTGATAGAATTCTCGTTACCCCGAAACGGACAGTTGACGTTTAGCCAATTATTTGTTATTTAAGAAAAGTACTTACTTTGTTAGCGTGTTTTTATTATTTAGTGAAAGTTGCTCAGGTGCCGGCGGGCGTGATCCAGTTAGTGTGCGATCAATTCCTTCGTCGGGCCCGCAGTATGTTTTATCAGCTGAGACGTCGCATCGGTTCAGGCCAGGAGATACAGTGAGGATGTTGAACGGTTACGTTGGAGTTTTAGATTTAAGCCATAATTATTATTGCATTATTGTACTATAATTAATTAATTGAAATCGTGATTAAGGTATAGTGCAAAAAAACTGGGAACGGTCGCGTAGAATTAAGAGTACGAACAACGCTCACGATTAATTAATATTTCACATATAACTATAGTGTTCCACAACAAAGATAAAAGTAATCTTGAATATAACAGTATATCGCATCCGATAAAATTTGAAAGTAAAAGCCGAGTGCAGTTCGCTGTGATGAGTGAGCGAGACGGTGTGTTTATTAAGAAATACTCGCTGTATTGTGGGCAATCGAATGTTACGTATTATCGTATTATATGCCCGTAACAAAAGAAAAAACCTTATAAGTGATGACGTGTGGTCGTCGACACTCGACAACAGATGAGCGTATGTGACCTTACTCGCGTAGATTGGCAAGGCCAAGCGTTGGCCCAACGGCCCAACGTTGGTTTAAACGCATTTTAATAAGTCTGATTTTTGATTTCGACTGTTGTATTATACCACAGTTTTATGTTTGATTTGTATATTTTGTTTTTATGTTACCTTATCTCACAATTTACGCTTTGTTACCATTATGATTTATAATAATCGGTTAAATATTCGATCATTAATGTTACTTAGAGTAAACATTTTAAGTGTGTTGTGTCATTAATTTATTTTAATCGAATAATTTAGTCGGGAGCGTATCGATGTATCGGAGTGGCGTACTAGGTTGTGCAATTAGTTTGGACACGTTGTGCAATGAAATGAAGGTGAAATATTTTATTGAAATCTTAATTGTCGCGAAATATATTGGTAGTAGCCCGTTTCGCCCCTTCTGAATAGTAAATAGGTACCTGAAGGGGGCGGGGGCTGCGGTGGTCGGGTGGGGGCGGCGGGGTGGGAAGGCGGCGCACCGTTCCCAGTACCTCCTGTGATATTAGCCTAGCCTGTATGTCGTATTTGTATTTTGTGCTAGTTTCCTCATCCGATTTTTTTTGCTATTAATGCTATGTAAAAAGAAAACGCTTAGTAAAATTGATTCCTTTTCTATATCGGCCATTTTGTACTGATTAACCGGTTTTTCGAGTCATGTACCCGACGGTAGCGTGTTTAGATGTTTTTGTCACTGTATTATAATGAAATGTAGTACTTTTTTGTATGAAGTTTGTATGTTGATAAGAATTGTGTATTATAAAATTAAGTGCTTGTATATCTTTGCCGCCGGATTATTCCGGGATTCGATTCAACTAATAAACTAATATGGGACATGAAAACGTTATTCGAAAAGTTAAACTTTGTAGCAATTTTCTAACGATGTTGCATCTTTTTTACTCGACAAAATTGTCTTATGATAGAGTAGGCCAAACATAGAGCCGACGTTGCTATCAAACTGCCTTCTTGAATACGTGTCCCAGATCATGTTCACTAGTTGTTATATCAGAAACCAAATGTATTTTTAAAATTGTATTGTAAAACGCACATTATGTATTATGAGTAGATTTTTATTATTTCACGATTTAAAGGCAAAGAATGGGCGTTAAATGATGCTATTTTATAGTTTAAATATTGCCTCTTATGCCTAGCTCCCATTTCGAGTAAGCTCTGTTAATTTCAATTGGTATTATTTTTGTTATTAAAAGAAGTGGTTTTGACCAATGTTTTATGAATGATGAGAATCCAATTATGTTTTGAAATGTAACATACATGTTGTTTTCAATTATGTTTTAAAATGTAATAAATAAATTTCTTAGTCACAATTGACTCAATGGTTTTAGTTAATACAACCTATTTATGATTAGGCTGACTGGGTATTAGCAGAAGGCTATTTAAAAAAATTACATAAGTAATTTAATATAAATTTGGATAAACCTAACGTTACATAAAATATTATCCCCATATTACACAGTTGATGACTCAGTCAATTAGTTGGGAAATTAGTCATTCAGCTTAGATAATTGCGATCAGTGCCTATTCTGTTTACCGACTTCAGGGGCGTCTTTGTCTCAAATGGACGTTTATTAGTTATAAAAGTTTCTCTAATATGGAAATTAGTACACTAAGTAATTGATTATTGTTCTCTGTTTGGTAAAATTTTAGTCAATAAAACTATATGCTTTAAATTTAAGCAAGACACTAGTAACTCAAAATGAATTTGACAAATAATTCGCACGTACCTTTTATTTAAAATAAATGTTTGTGTCAATATTGATTTTATAATAAAAATTCCTAATCCTTTAGTTTTTATGTCCCCGAGTCATAACAGTACCACATCTAGTATTACTATCAGGGGTTAATGAGCCGACTTAAGAGTGAAGGAATTAAACGCATTTTAAACTCGTTAGCAAACAAACACTGCCTGAAGCGGTCTATTTTAGAAACTAGCATGTTATCGTATTGTAAACGTAAAGCTTGTAGGTACTTTAATAATAGAATTTTATATCACGACCGTGAGTGATATTAAGTAAAATTGAATTTTTAGTCGGAGAACAATTGGAGAGGCAAAGGATATCACAACCGAATACAAAACTGAAAGTATATGAATTTAAACACATTATTTTTGATAAATACAAAACATAAATAAATAAACTTTTCTAAGTAGCTCAAAACAAAAACATACATTATATTTTACTACTGAATTACGAAAGAATTAAGACACTATCTGTCTCTCTCTAAGTTGTCAATTAGCTCGTATTGATGTTACTATAATAATTTGAATCAATTTGATGTCAATTATCTGACGTTTCTGAGTATAACTGTAAGTTTTTTATTTGGACTGAAAATTTAAATATTACTACGAAATATATTTCATATTTATAGGAATACAAAAACATAATTGGATGTCCCTCATTAATAAAACTATTAATTTTACGGTAATATCTTTGCAATAACCTCTTAAATTTACTGGATTTTAAAGCTTCAAGATATCTGAAACATTGCTGTTACCCATACTCTTTATGAGTATTGAAACGTAGGTAATGTAAGAGCAGGCGTAACGAGGCGATGGTAACAGTTTAAAACAATAAATATAAGTGTTTTGTAAATGTTATGATTATATTATTGTGATTAGCTGCTATTTTATAAATGTTTCCTGTCTTAAGCTAAGAGATGATCATTAAATAAATATAAATTAAAAACATCTTTGTGTTTATTTTACCTGTTTATGTTAAGATGTATTTATTTAGATAAATTTTAGTGAACAAGACAAGTCCATCCTGTCAAGAAATTAACAGAAAACTAGGAACATTTCCTTTGAGTTTCAGAAATAGGATAATTACTATGCGTTTTTAATACGCCTCTATACCGTTACTATAAAGTAGTGTTGGTATGATGAAATTCGTTAGACTGCCAGAAAAACAAATTTAGAAGAAAATAATTTTAAATTGTTTTTTGGAGTACAAGCATTATGGGAAATGATCAACTTTTTAGAAATTATATTGTGGCCTATATCTACTTAATAGCAAAATAAAGTAGCGTAGTAGTTAAATATGAAACTTAATGAGTATATTTATTGTTTTAGAATTAATTATTTTATTAAATTTTATAGACTCTCATAGTAAGAATTAGTTTTAAAGATTTTAATATACCTATAAGGCCGGTCGTGGTGCAGTGTGACTGTAAACGCGATCGGTTGTGGGTTCGATCCCCACTCGGGGGAACGATTATATTTAATTTATTTACACTTCCTCGCTCTGATAAAGACAAAGAGCGGCGTTGAGTTCCACCACCCAACATGCAATGTCTCGAATTCGGTGGAAAGCGAGGTACGGAGTGCCTTGAGACTAGGTACTTTCTGCCTACCCTGCTATGCGGGATAAAAGCGTGAAGCTAAAAAATAATAATAATATATGGAAGTAATTATTACAAAATATTACTTCACTTTCCATTATTCGATTGAATTCAAATTTAATTTTAATTCTAATGACAGAAGAATAATAAATAATCAATATGATCGTTAGTATAAAATGGCCGCCGCAGCAAAATGGCAGATTACATATTTTTGTACAAACGACATGATGTGGGTATCGAATGACATAGCCTCACTTGGAAAATGCAATACACTATGAAACTGTTTAAAAACCGGTTTTTAACTTTTCTAATTTAATTTTATATGTATGTATACTTTTTTAATAACACTATGGACATTGGTCCATACCTTTTTACATATGACGTGTATATTTAATTTATTTTTTTTCTATGAGAAGGAATTTATAATTAACGCTCAAGTTATTTAGATACCCAGATAAAACTAAAAACTCATATTATCTTTTTTATTAAAAATTTTTAAATAAAATTTCTTAATACAAATTAAGTACTAGATATATAAAATATTTTTTATGTTAAAATTATTAGAAATTCTGGTGAGAGTTTTATTTTCAAAACAGTATTTATTTTCATTACACTCATGTTTAAGATTTAAACACACATTTAATAAAAAGAATATTTCCAATAATTCTTAAATTTATATGTGAACTCATTTTTTTTATATGAAATCACAAACCTTTTATAAATTAAAACTTTTTTTATGATATCACATCGATACAATAACGAGTATTATCATTGTCTTATTAACGTATGAGCGGGGAACTACCAATTTAACAAGTATTGATAATTGACTCAATTAAAGTAATATTCTGCTATGAGTTCAAAATATAAACAGCTTCTCAAAAAAAATGTTCATATATTATAATGGTTATATATGAAATAATATTATGAAAAAACGTAATTACCTAAACCTAGTATATTCAATTTATTTTTAATTTATAAACTAATATAAGTCAAGTTTAAATTTTATAATACAAAAATATGAATCAATAATATGAAATACATATAACTCTAAGTATTTACTAGGTGTTATATAAACAACCAGTCTAGATACAGCAACAGCTAAGAATTCCTCCAATATAACCACGTAATGCCTTGTACAAACAAATGTGAAATGTTACATTTTAAAGGTATGACATCACTGACATTATTGTCGCGCATCCAGCGCTAGATCTACGGAGTGTCCAGTACACATCTTATATAAGCAAGCTGTATAAAAACCCCGTTTACAGTCTGCTTCAGTGTCGTTACAGTGCAGTAAAGGGTGTGGGTTCAATTATACACAGTTCACAATAATATTTTTATTAGTAGCTATTTTAGTACCTTGGGACAGCTTCTACGCAGAAAGACAGTTAACGTGACTGTTTCTGGGTTCGATTCCCAATAATGAGAATAATTGCGTTTAAATTACAGCTTTAAGTTTTGCCACTGAACACGCAATATCTCGAATTCGGGCGAAAATCCGAGTACTGGGTTACTTCTTATTACCCGGTCATGCGAAATAAAGCATGAGTTTGGTTATTATAATATTATTATAGCGTTACGAATCAACACTCTACATTCACTTTCGTTAATAAAAAATAGAGAACGGAGTCAGGGCTCTCTTTTGAATTTGGGGATCATATAATGCGATTGATGGCACAATTAAAAAAAATAAAATAACTGTACTACTTACTACTAAGTATTTTTTATGACGTTTCTGTATTACTAACTTGCTAAAGAATAATATATCTCAGATATATATATATATATATATATATATATATATATATATATATATATATATATATATATATATATATAATTATCTATATTGTAATTATATATGGAAAAAAGCATATAAAATAACGAAAACTTAACATGTTAAAAGAAAAGTCAGCTTCAGCGAAATTATAATTGTATGCATACTTATAACTAATGGTGTAGGTGAGGTAGGCACAAAAGATTCATTATAATAAAAATATCAAGGAGTATATATTACATAAGTTTTTAATAATTAATATAAATTTCTCTGAAAAAAAAGTATAAATCTATAGAAAGGTCATTACCGAATAACCTATAAACATTGCAATTTTATTTTATTAAATTAAAAATGCCGAGTCATCATTTAAATTTAAGGTACATAATATATTTAGTGGCAACTAATATCTAATATTTCCATTAGGATGCGATTCTAAAGAAAAGAAAATAATATATGAATATAACATGCACTTCTAGTAAATGTTATATAAAATTTATTGAAATTTCCTTATAAGGCATTGAATAAAAAACTTATAAAAGTGAAACCCTGCTAAGTCAAAGAACAAAACAAGCTTCTATAGAATTTAGTTATGATGCCGTAGTCTTAATGTAACTGAGCTTCACAATCTTTTAGTAATTATATAATTAACTAGTGCTATTCAATTTTCAGAAGTTACAATTTGGGAAATATTTTTTACGAATTTTATGTTTTACGATTATAAGAAAATGCGTACAAGGAAAATGCTAACTATAAAGTTTTTGTTTTAAGCACTAACGTGACATAGTGATGTGTGTAAAATCCTTCATTACATTGACGAGGGACATGGAGTCAAATCAGGCAAAGGCTAATACGGCTAACCCTTACCGTATAAGTCAGGCCTCAGAATACCTGCTAATTTAAGGCTTAATTGAAAAGAAAATTTAGTATAAGTTATTGATTATAGTATAGACGAAATTGTGTATCACATTTATTGATTATTCAAGGAACAGTATCAGCATACCATATCTAGATGAGAGAATGAGTTTAAGAGGAACTATTTGATTTTATTATGATCGATTTACAAACAAATTCACTTATTTAGTTTACTATAGAAGTGTTTGAAATTCGGTTTTCATTACAATAGAGATTATAACTACGCTTTAAAATATTGAGATGTTAAATTCTTATCGAGACTGTAAGTGACATGAATAAAATACTAAAATGTTCACAAATAACATACCATTTTCGAGATAAAACCACTAAGTACTGTTATATATAATATCGCAGCCGTTGTATAATAAGACCACAGATTGATAAGGAGCAAAATATTATTGAATATTAGGGAGGCGCCTTCCGTTACAGTGGCCAGTACCAGTAAATGACTGTAGATACAATAGTTGTTGGTATGAATGCGACTAAAAAAATGATCATACATAAATTATTTCCGTTTCTTCGGACAGGTAAGACTAAACATGGCGTTGAGGTTCGTCCGTTGTCATGGAATATTGCGCATTTCAACGAAGCGAGAACTAAAATGTTTTGGCGTTAGATTTTCTTTGTCTATCCCTCTATGTAGAAAGAGCTTCTACGTAAAAGAGAGACGGAGAGAGACAGAGAGTGTGAATCGTAAAAATGATTGTGATACATTTTAAATGAAGATCTTGTTATGTTTGCGATACATTTGAAATGTATATTATGTTAGTTTAGGGTTCAAATCTTGCTAAGAAAAAGTATTTATAGTTGTCGAATGTCGGGTTGTGAATGCACCGCTATAAGATTAATTCAAGATTGGAGTGACTATACGGTAAAAACGGATAAGAAAACAATTTTTCACCTTACAAAAAACATTGATTCCGAAGACATTCCGTTCTCCATTATACATGAACTTAAAATATTATGTACTGGCGAAACTCAACACTGCGTTTTGTCTTACAGACTTGTTGCAATGTGATTAAATAATGCTGATAAAACTATTAAATTATTACCCATTAATCCATTATGAGAATCGAATCCACGGCCATATACAAAATCTAAATCTTCACATCACTTAAGAGAACAGCAAATTAGCATTTGTTCTTGAAATGTATTTCCCCAATAATATAATTCGTTGAACAACGAGCATTATTTTCCTTCCTGACTCATACTTAGCTTATTTTAGTAGTAAGCGTCAGTGATGTACTTTTGTAGTTTATCGCTGTGTCATTTATCCAATTGCGATTGAGAAGTGATCGTTAAGGTGAAATGTATCATTTGTGAAACTGGTGCTGCTTAATATGTAAGAGGTTACAGCTTCATTATTTTTTTTTTGGTAATAAATGATGAATTTTATTCCTTTTTTTGTGTGAAAGTCCATTCTTAATTTTTAAACACAATTTGTATTGTCAGGCTGGTGTAAATAGAAATATATTTAATATTTTTATCGTATAGCTCTAAATAGTATTTTTTTTAAATAATTTTTGGGTTCCTTAAACAAACGATCATGGTATAGGTTTATCAATCTTTTTTAAAAATTGATAATTGAACTTAAAATTAATGTGAATCATGTAATTATAAAAGTACATTATTTTTAGTAAAAGCAAGCAACGTATACTTATGATCAAATAAGAACTATATTTTTATATAAAAGTACCTAATAATGAAAAAAATATCTTATAATAAATTACTAAAATATATATTTATACAATTTTTATATATTAATTATTTTTTACAAACAAAGACAACAAATAAAAGAAATTGAAAATCAATTCTTTTTCGCATGTTTTTAATTTGAAACGAGAAGTAAATTCAAGCGTGGGGTTCACTTGTGCAAGTTCCGTGCAGCCGCCTATTCGACCGATTATACAATATTTAAATCACGACTGCTATGTTTGGGCATAATAGCTCAAGGCGTCTTAGGGAGGAATCGTGTCACCGTAATAGTGACATTTAGAGTTTGTAATAACAATAATAATAATAATAATAATAATAATAATAATGTTCAATTGTGTAATTGCATTTCGATGAATTTTGATGTAATTGGACTATCGACGTCTGTATGTGGCATGAAGCGTATGGCTTAGGGTTTAATCGATGTAGGTCTTTTATATCGCTTATTCCGGATAGGAGGGTAGTCAGAAATAACCTAATGTTAAGACATTCCGTTGACTGCTTTCCGCCCAAAATCGAGGCAACGTTACCAGAGCGGAAAAATGATAATAAGTTTCAAATATATTCATTCCTATGAGAGGGAATTGAATCTACAACCAGTCACGTTCGCAGCCAGACGCGCCACTGCGCTGCAATGACCCGTTCAACCAAGTGATGACATATTTTAATACAAGGCCTCAATATGGAATTGTAAGACCATAGCGTTTTCTAGTTTTAATCGATATGATAGGGGCTGTGACATGATAGCCTTTTACATTTTATAGAGTTTATCCTATTGTAGGGAGATCGACGGACGTTTGAACCTTAATAAGGGGGATTCATTGGGCAACCCTAAAAATAGCGAGTGACACTGATGTAAGAAGTAAGATCTCGTAGATAGACTTTTGACCCAGACGACTTAGTTTCTATTTCGTTGGCTCGCGCATGACATTAGCGGAATTAATTGTTACAACTTTCACTAATGTGCAGTAATGTTGCATGTACTACATTCACGTAAAATTATTATAAAAAAAGCATTATTTAAAAAAAACAGTATATTTATCAAAATTATTTAGTATTAGTAAAAACGATAAAACGATGATTATTGTTCTTTTGAAATTTAAAACTTAACTTATAGTACATAAGAGCTAATTAAATAAAATAACAGTATCAAAAGAAGTTCTTATAATACAAGTGTTTAACTAACATAAGCCGAAAAGGCCTTGCGTCGGTAGGATTAAGAGAAAGTCTCCGTTGAAGATTTGAGCATACTATATGTAGTATTGCATCGATAGATATAATACGATTTCTAAACGATTTACAAGTATAAATTATACGTTTGTTAAATAATTAATTTATTTTATTTACACTTTACTGCATATTTTGCTCTTTACTTGATAGGCTGATTAGTGACACAGGAGAATACTATTAAATTTTATATAATTTATAAATAAAACAACGTTAATTAATAATGTAAGATATTGAGCTACATATTCAAGAGATTGATGACGTGTTTTCTACAAAAATCTTTTTATATAAAACTAAAATTATATAAAATGATAGATTTATTTTTTCTTTTTATTATTTAAAAATGGTTTTTCATTTCTGTTAATTATTAGACACTGAGTGAATAAAGATACATAACGCCGCACTTTGTCAAGAGAACTATACTTTTGGATGAAAACATTCTCCTTAGTGGGTTTAAGCTTGACCACAATCATCGCGTGCAGTCAGCTGCGAGTACGTCACTAATGTGTTACGACGACGTCATATATATATAATTAATATAACCCAGTATAGACATTCATAAAAAGGAGATAATAAATGAACGGGTCACTTACATTTGTGTTTTACATTTAATAATGTATGATATTCTGTAAAATCCACTTTGTTGCGACTAATTTCAAGATATTTCTCATTTATTTAATACTTTTTTGAGTTTACAATTCAAGAAAAGAATCTCTTAGTATTAGTAGACACATATTGGAGTTCAGTCTTGTTCAGATAACTTTGAAGCTAGATTTTAACTTAGGCAGACATTTAAATTTTTTATCCTGCTCCTGGGTGACACAGGAAATAAGGGCGGAGTCACGTAATCAATAATTCACAAATCTATATATCAGCTAAACCATTACTAACAATAACGGGACCGATCCCTGTACCTAGCAAGTGATTCTACGCTATTCCCCGCATCTTACTACAGGGGCACAGCCCTTTGTATTTATCACGAGGGTTACTTTTATTATCCGCCAGTCCACTTGACCTGCCGCATACCTTTCAAAAACCCCGCATCGTACTAAACTTAAGCAACGGGACGGGGCGAGGTAGGTCTATATAGCTGGTCGCTATAACTATTGAACGATATGTGAATTAATGGTTTGCGAAGTAAACTGATTTTACAAGTCACACATTTGGTTATTACGGCCGGCAATTAAGATTATTGTACTAAACGCTTCTATTGTTTTTAGGCTAACTTCACTTAAGTAAGGCTTAGTTATATTTCCCCAGTCAACGGAAATGCTACGTGTTTCTTTCTATAGAACTTAGAAGTCGTAACTGAATATTGTTTATTCATTTTTCTGTTTTTTTTTGTACCTACGCGCCTTTTCTTGCAAAGCAGAGTAGGTATAGTAAAACTTATATCGAGACACCGTTTTTTATTTTTCATCCCTTTTCGAGGCATTGAGGCTTAATTGGCGTAACTCAACGACGTGTTTTGTCAAAATAATATTCAGATCCTGTCCCGGTTTTTAATAGCGATCTTTGTAAAAAAACAACATATTTATAAAGTAGTATATGTTAGTATACAAAGGGTATAAGTACGAACGATGATATGCGAATATTATAAATTGATAAAAATTCACACTGTTAGCACGTTTCACCGTAGGAAAAGAACTAGCCACACGTTTGTTTAAGTTGTTCGCGATAAGCTGTGACGTCACACGTACGACAGTACAGTATCGCCAGTTACGCGATAGAGATTGTTATTTACAACAATTTTAACGAAAACATAATAAACGTCACGCGAACAGACGATGGCCTTAGTCTGCCACGGTTTGAAAGATCCCCCTTAAAGTTTTTACATTCCCACATATCCCCTTACCAACTTAATGACAATCCAGGAACACTATTATTATTTAAAGAATTTAATTTAATAATATACTTTATATTACAATTAAGATAAGCAGGTTTTAAACAATAAGTTTATACTTATTTAATATTGAAAAGATTTTATTAAAGAATTAAATATATTTTGTCTTTGTAAGATTTATAAATAAATTTTAATTACTTATATTATGTTTATATCATTCGGCAGTCAGTATAATGTTTGTTTGTATATGCATCTATTGTTCTTGTGAAATTCAGGCCTGCTTTCTGACTGGGGCCTGGGGCGTAACGGCGACTATGTAGATTATATATACCTAGATATCTATGAAAAGATTGAATTTTGAATAGTTTTTTTGTACATTGTAGATCCTTAATAGGACAATTATTAAGATCAAGTTTCAAGTGAATAAACTAATACATCTACAATATGTCAGAATGTCAGAAGTTTGATTAAAAATGAAAGTAAAAGTCCATACTTATAAATCTCAATTAGTGGTGTTGTAAAAATCTCAAATAAATTTGTCAAATATTTGTAGTGCTAAAAACTCCAATTAAGACACTACTACGTAACAATCTGCACGCTTATTTCAGGCGTAATTCAGGGTCGAGAACAGAAAAATGTATAATGATTTGCTCTCATCATTGCTTCGTGGTTATTAAACGCGTAGATTTTTAATTAAATAAATTTTATAATATAAGGCTTATTTATAGCTTGTAATAATAGTTCTGATGAACCACCGTTGACTCAGATCATTGGGTTATTTCATTAATGTAATTTTACGTATAATTTTTTTTAGCTTCACGCTTTATCCCTTGCGGCGTAGTCAGAGAATCTCTGACTAGTCTCTGACTATGTACTTATAGTACAGTAAGTTTGTTAATATAAAAAAGTCTGCAACGGTATTTAATTGCACTTTTTGCTGTCTGATTTGCATAAAAAAATTGTACACGCGTTCGGAATCGATCATAATACAATATTTTCTTAGCATGTACCTGATGTCCTTGCAATCGAGTATATTTAATAATTGTTGTATATCAATAAAATCAAAATCATTTCAGATGTTTTAGATATAAGATCACATTTTCAAATTGACGTTTGAATGAATTACAATATGATGAAAATAAATCTCATTTATTTGTCTGTAAGAATAAGAAACTTAAGGGTCAAACTCTAAGGCAACGATAGTAACCAAATTTTTTTTAATAATATTGCGTTTATAAATATTAATTATTAATTTAACGGCTTCAATTAAAATTCAATTAGTTAATAACTTTATTATATGTTAAATATCATCACGAAATCGGTCGTAATAAGGCATAACTAAAACACAAAGTACTCGACTTTGTTTTCTTTTAAACATGACGATTGAAAGATTGCGGAGTCTTATGCCACTGGCTGGTTAAATGGATCATAATACTTCTATGTATGAGGAGTATTTATATTATTTATTCATATTAACTAATGTAAATATTCCTTTGAAATAAATTTGAAAGCGCAACCCCCACTTTCATTCAGACAGTTTATAGCATGTATAATGTCATTTTTTTCGTCTAAGCATTCATTTCATTAAAAAAACAGTTCATGTTCGTTTTACCCATACGACAGAATTCAGTGAAAATCGATTTCCAAGGATTTTTTATAAGCGTTTAATCAAGCGTTACATAACGCAACACTTCTTATCGTCCACTTTATTGGTTGAAATTAAATTTATATAAGCAATTATACTAATAAGATATGAAATTATTACATAGTCGAGACGATTTCTTTGTAGTCGTTTGCTCAATTAGCTTGTTTTTGAAAACATCTTTCTTCAAAAGGTATGGTTGAAATATTTAGTTAATTAGAAAAATAATTTTATATTGTTCTTTGAATTTTTGGATCTGTATTTCATAATTCTAAAATTTAGTTACTCCTTATTGTATCGGCTATATGCCGATGAAAGTCCCATCAAAATCGGACAAGCGTTATTCTGGTAAAAACGTAAAAAGCGTTATTCTGGTACATTTACACTCATACTTTATTTATTTGTGTTGATTCAAACTATAGTTTACCGTCTAGGTACATAAAATTATGTAAACTAATCTTTTTACATTCGTTATCTACTTGAACTAAATAATTCGTTTTCAAAAACTTCAAGTTTGATTCAACAAAGCTAAATTAGTATGTATTTAAGATAGTCGTTATAATAAAATACTAAAATTTTTAACTAAAGAATCTCATACCTTGCACAGATGCAAAATGTTATTAAAATTAAGAGAATAATTTAAATTAGTTTATAATAATTATCAAATACAACAAAACTATACGGCAGAGTTAATAAATTGCGTTGCCAGGTAACATTCAACGCTAGGAAGGCACAAACGTATAGTAGAAAGAGATATCGATACTAGTTTCTCTCTATTAAATGTGAAACCCACGTGAATATATTTCAGTTCAAAATCTATGTTAAAACGAATATTTGAATATTTAAATCATATATTAAGGCTTGTGACTTTCCTTATACGTTGATCGGAATAAAATTTGTATTGTAGTTTAATTACAAAGTAATCGGTTCGTTGTTATCGACTTATAAGTGACTGTATTACTTAATAACGTTATATTTATGTTATGTTATATAATGTTAGCTTATTCTTATCATTTATTTAAAAAGTTTTTTTATATATGTATTATTAAGTATGAATGACATAAATTACATGCCAACAAGTCGCAGGTTCGAATCTATAAAACGTTTTTGTTATCCATTATAGGTAGTTAGGTAAATACATACGTACGTACATATTATATCAATAATTTAAATATTATTTCAAAAAATGAACGTCGTAAAAATAGTTGATTATATAATATTGTATATATAAAAAGG
The DNA here is from genome assembly GCA_032432895.1 of Dryadula phaetusa. Lineage (NCBI taxonomy): Eukaryota > Metazoa > Arthropoda > Insecta > Lepidoptera > Nymphalidae > Dryadula > Dryadula phaetusa. Next base: position 4,065,270 of record JAOYRS010000016.1, on the reverse strand, counting down.
TACTTATAAAAAAATCAGCAAGCTTAAACTGCGCATTAACGTATAATTTGTTTGTATAATTTCATAGTTTAAAAAATCTCGTCAGACTCGCTAGTCCAAGTCGGTTATAAAGTACAGACATATGATACAAAAACGGTTTCGTTTGCACTTGAAATGATAAGAGCGTAATCATTTTTATTACAAAATTATCAAGCCCATATATACACTTCAGTATTATGTGAAATTGCTGATTCATAATGAACCCTTTGCTTTATATGTTTTTTTGATTTTCTATTGTTCACACTTATTCGCCTGAAATAAAATACTACTTGCTTTAATGTCTTCTAAACAGAATTGATTAAATTTCTTTTAAAAGATATTAATATTGATTTAACGTAAGTTATGTTTTTATATTTGTTATACTGATATCGAAATGTATCCTTTACAATTTATATTTTTTATATAAGTCTTTCAGTAAGATAACAAGGATAGTTGCAGAAAACCTTGTATAGAAGATTGAGTAGTATTTTAGATTGATTTACGAACTAGGAACGATATACTGTGAACTCTCATTACTTTTAAATGCTAATGCGTTTAATATACGTAATGAATGTTTCTTGTTAACAGTTTTTGGGTCATCTACATGATATGTGGTGGAAGTAGGTAGATATATAACGAGATTACGTTGTAAACTACGCAGGTATATTACTTTTTTTAATGTAGTAAAAAAAGGCGTTCTAAACCTTTGCTTATTATTTAAACAGTTTTATACGATGCAGCTATTACCGTTTTAAAATGTTAATTTCATGAACCAAAAAAATATTATATAAATATATCATTATTATTATAAAGATCATAAGCCAAATCTTGTAACGCCATTCTTACTCATTTCTGATTTGCTTGATTATTTGCACTTGTGTCCGAATTTCATGAAGATACAGTATGACACCAGGTAAACTATATATCAATGTAAATTTGACCAGGGTAATTATAGTATCGACTTTCATTTTATTTTGAAATAGGGAATCTTTTTTAACATGTAACCATGAAGTATGAGCTTGAATCTAGTACATTACTCTATTCTTTATTTTTATTCTTTTGAAGTCATCATGAATTGACATTATGAAAGCAACAGTATAGAGTGCGAAAGTATTGGAATTTAATACTTCTAATTTACATAAAATGAATCGACAAGTTACTGCTGAATGACATTTATTTTTTTAAATAATATTATATTAAAAAAATGATACAAAACGTATTTTTAATGTTGTATTTTAATTGTATATAATTATAAACAATGTATGTATAGAACATGATAACGTTTGTATGTAGAAATTATACAACTGTATTTAGGATATTTATATTTAAATCGATTAGAAGAAGATTTTGTATTGAAATTAATAAAAAAATAGAGAATATGTGTTCACATAGCGTGCAGTAAAAAATAAAAATAAGTACTGACATTTGTTGAAATTTATTATTTGCCAGATATGATACTAAACTAATAATTTACGCAATATCAAAACATTAAAAAGTGTGTGGGCGCCCTTACACTGTGCCCTATTGACAGGACGATACTCGAAAAGGAAACAAACATAGGAGAGGTAGGTAAAACATTAAATTGTTCACAATTAAAGTAATGTGACGGGAGCGTGTCGGTGTCTGTTTTAAAAATATCTGAAACAATGCAAAAAAACAAGTAGTAGAAAATTTTAATTTCAGTTTCCAACTACGTTTAGTTAAAGCGTATTCGAAAATTCAGATAAAATTAAAAAGTGATGACAATCGCTTTTCACAGAAACATTCCTTAATGGCTGTGAATTGGTGATAAATAAACAAAAATATTTACGCAACAGTCCTCTGATAGCGACATCTAGTGACTAAATAAAGATACCTTTACTTTTATAGACTGCTAATAGATGTCGCTTACATGTCTATATCTTTATAGCAGTTTTATTAAACTCAGTATTTTAAACGTAACTAAGTAGCTACAAATGTATCAGCGTATTTATTCTATTCGATGCTAGATGGCGATGCAACAGATTTTATATTTTTCTTTATGCCTTTTATATGTACAAAGCCATATTTAGGTAGATGTTTATTTAAAACCACTCGGGCAGCTACTATTACTATTGTTATGATTCTAATATATATATTTTTTATATTTCTTCAAAAACCATTTGAACTGAATTTCGGGCAGAAAAATTGTCACATAGGTACACGTCAAATATATTTATAGGACTACATGGAACTGTAATTGTTCTACCTACCTATTTTCAAATAAATTTGTGTGCAATTTGAAAAGAATTATTAAAGTAATAGTTTATTATCTTTTATCTAGTCTACATGATAATGCTTAAGCTTTAATCGTAACCTACAAGTGGCAGGCAACAAGATTTTAATGTTTAATCGCTAAATTATGGAGATGCAATTGTGTCTTTTCTGATGTTAATTTTCTTAAATGTTGATGATGTCTAGTACCTGTATGTTGCTGAAATATGTCAATAACATTCTGATCACCAAAGAATTTAAAAAAAGTCAGGACACTTCATCTACAGCTTTCTCCAAAAAGTCATGACATTGGATGTCATGTGGCGAACTTAACGCCGTGCTTACGATATAAGGAACTATAGTTTTCGAGAAAGAGGTTACTATAACAATGTTCAGGTTTTACTCTTCTCACAAGTATTATTGCCTTACAAACTATTAAAGTTACGTTTTAATTCACATTATTGTGCTAAACTTACCAGGACATACTCTATTAATAGTGTAAAGGGTTTTGAATAAAAAATATCTTTTATATTCCTATTATTGTAGAATTTCTACAAATAAGTTTTGTTTATATTTATAAAATGTTGAATTAAAGTATTGTCATTATTAGACTTCTCTAGCAAAATAATACTTCTGTGTGAAATACTATCAAAGTAGTAAGTTAATTATTGTGTGTGCTTAACACAGAGAGAAAATTTTAATAAACAGTCTTATATTGCAGCTTACAGAAGCCGTTGGAAAGAGTTCATCGTAGTGCGATACGTATCAGTTAAATTTATCCCTCTTTACTTCATGTATAATTAAATTGAATATTATATTTAATGTTGTGTATGCGCTTAGAATATTCAATTTAAAATATATTTTAACTATTACAACTTGAACTTTTATATAGAAAAACCTAAACAGTATTATCACTCTGTTTCCACTTTTCATTTCTTATATGAGAACACCTAAGAATTTCATAAAAGTCGGAGAATTTAACAAATGAGAACACTGTATGTTGTTTGATCGCATTTCCTTTGTTCAGAATGGGGATATAGCATTTATGTTTCTTAGGAAGTATAATTAATACGAATAAGTAAAGGCGAGGCCATCATTCCGCATTGCATTTGTTGATGATTATGATTGGTGGGAATTCGATTCCCACTCGGAGGAATGATTATTTCAAATATTTATTTTCTTTTCGCCGCTCTAGTAAGACAAAGAACAACGTTGAGTTTTACTACTCAACATATAATGTCTTGATTTCGGGCGGAAAACGACAAAAGTGTGGCAAGAGTTTTAATCTAGCAAACGTAATTGTGCTCAAGATATTTGTAACATTGTCAAATAAATATAAATTATCAAGAACTACGCACATATTGATATAGACAATTGAGTTATTATTAAGTATGATTTTTTAAATATAAAAATGTTATTTATAATTTATTTATTATTAAATTAATATAAATAATTAATATTTTATTTTTTTTAATTAGGAAACATCTATTGCAAACAAAAAATGAACCATTTTATATCATATACATACAATGTTTCCTGTTTTGTTTCTTATACTCAACTCTATATTATATTTTCATGTGTAAACAGACAAATCTTTATATAATTTGATTGTTTTCTAATTTTAGTGAATTTCTCTACGATATTTTGTAATAAACCATTTTTTGTCTGATCATTATATATACATTAATATAACTATAAATTACATGATTTTTTGATACCCTTCCCCGTCCTTGTCACACCTGGTTCTTTTTGCTAGACCACCGAACTCCACCACACCACATGTCACACTTGGTCGACCACTTTCCTCCCTCTTAGACCTCTCCCTATGACGTAATTTATGGATGGCCCATAATGGGAACCTACTTGGATTAATTAATTATATTCTGCATATATTATTATTTTTGAAATTTGTAACCACTAATAGTAGTTTATTTCGGATATTTTTTATTTGCATCATCATAGTCTAAATATTATATGTCATTTTATAATGATAATAGATTGTCATTATACTAGATGTATTGAAAAAGTTATATAAAATATATTTGGTATGAGTAATATGTAAATCCGCGTTAAATTCGGCAACTTTTTTTTCAGTTTTACACCTCACCCGCATACGAGGAGGAGAGACACCCTAATGTCAAGATATTTCCGCTCAAAATTCAAACAGTGCGGAGTGGCAAACCCAATATCACGCTTTCTCTTGCCAGAGCGGAGCAGTGACAATTATTTGAAAAAGGACAATTATTCCCCCGAAAAATCGAACCCACAACCAATCATAATATAGTCAGAAGGCCATTATGGCCTCTTAATACGCTTTATTTAGGCAAACAGAGAAGAACGGTGTCTCGACAGTAGTTTGTCTCTATCGTGTGCTTGTGAGTGAAGCAGTAAACAGAATACGGAAATGATGTTTATTGTTTATAAAAATGAAGTGATTTGGTCAAGTATAAAATTAAACTACAGGTATAGAGGTATGTACAAAGTAGGTTATGTAAATATTATTTTTATATTTTCTTATATATTTATTTTAACTATTATTATTATTTATAGCAAGGTATAAATAAAAATGACAGGATGTAGCAATATCGCCATTAACAACACCAATTTTTAAATTCCTATTTATTGATTCAATTTGAACTTCGAACTCACAATAAAATGTAGCATAGGAAACACAAAAGATTTCAAACCATTTATTATATTCTCAAAATACGTGAAATAGTGATCTGAAATTACATAAAACAGGGTTAATCTACTAACATCGAATATTGTTTACATCGAAATATTAAACATCGAATGGATACAGAATTATAATACCGACGAGAGACAGCTGATTTTGAGCAAAAAGTTTTGTTAAAAAAATAAGTGGTCGGCTCGTTACTTAGTATTAGTAAAAATACAGCGGTTACTTGATGCAGGATTAGACTTATGTTATACAGTGAGTAAACTTACGTAAATGCCGTACAAGCCACGGGCGGGCGCATACTCAAGCCTCGTTCACTTTGGCGCGCCACTAACGCCATCTAGCGCCGAGTTGCCCAAACAGATTGACTGTGAGGTGGTCTCGGACCCGCCACAGTGTCCGAGGCTCAACGCCGTAACGCATCTGATATGACTTTCTTAAATTAGCAACGTCACATCGCCCGTTAACGAATAGAATTAGTGTATATAAATTAGCTTATGTAACAAATAAGCTTAAATGTATATAATACTGAGGCAGAATTACATCTTAACTACGGCGTAACATTAAGTGTGGTACGTGGGAATAGACACGAGCGCAAGCCCTTACATTAAACGGACGAATGCGATATATAATTATATTTTGCTTTATATCTATTTATCTGACGCTAAAACATCTATATAATGTATTACTTTTGTACATCTACTTATATAATAACCGTACATACACTCACTAAGCTTACTGCTTCGGCGTTACCGCGTACCCAATGTGCGCCACAACCGTTAAATTAAACCGACTGAGATGCACCCACTTGACTAGATATTACGAAGCTCCCGTAGGAACTTCCTCCGAGAATGTGGATTGTATTTCTGTTCGCACACGTTGAGTACACAGTTCTTTCCTATCGGGAACTAAGAGTATTGTCCCGCGGGTAAACGAAGAAAGACAAGGGGGGTAAAGAGACAAAGATATACATCTGAGTTACGCGTTTAAATGAACGCTTTCTCGTTCAAATGGCAATCTCAGATTAAAAAACTTCCTTTGACTAGAAGAAGACTACAAGGCTAAGCGTTCACCCGCGCCGGCTTTGCCGCCCGTCCCTTTGCTAAGTACACGTAATTATTAAAATATATTTTCGCATTTTATTACATAAAATTCACGTTATGTTCTACCTACATTAGAAAAAGAAAGCGGGCTTTAAGAGTAAGTAATTTAGGTTCAAATTTGTACGCGGAGTCTATATACACAGCGTACCATGGACGTTTGTTCCACTGGCTCGAGTGACAACGTACAGCGAAGCGTTACAAGAGTCGAAGAGAAGTAAGAGATACCGTTCTAAAGTGAGATCAATGTTGAAATGTCAAATTGATAAGCGCAAAGTTAACTTATAATATAAAAGTGTGAAGTCGACACGCTGTAGTTATCACTCGAGGTGCGGTCTCGAAAACTTAGTAAATAACTCGACTACAAAGTGACACTTATGAATTCTAGGACACTAGACGAAACTTAGACCTAATCTTAAACTCAAATAAATATTTTGGTGCAAACATAAAAAAATAACATATAAAACCATATAAATTCTAATATCAATTATGTTTACTTTGACTGATTGCGAGACATCGCAATATATGTTGACTAATCGTACAAGCTTTATAATTAAAATGAACTTTGTAAACGTTCGGCCACCAGGCTTGCTTTACGTATAGAGTTAGTTAATCTTCACACACATTCATTCCATAAAGAATTAATTATTCAAGGAAATAGACATAAGGAGGGGGGTACCATCGACTCAAACTAGGGTTTCTAGCACACATCACAAATAAAGAGCGAAACGTTCCATCCCTTGTTCACGAGAGTTTAAAATCTAATTTTTGTTAACCGCTGGCGTTGTTACTTAAAAATGGACGATTTTCATAATATTGTGCTTTATTATATAGATGGTGCTGCTCGAAAACTTTGGGATTGGATAAGCCATACGAGATCGTGTTGACATTTCTAAGTACTTGTCATTTGCCTACGTTTCCGGAAGTAAGAAAGAGCCAGCAAAGCAGGTCTGGTGGGTGAAAGTAGCGAGTAATTTACTCCTTGACTTCGAAGTATTTGTAGGTAGGGTTCTCGTAGCCGTTGATTTGCATATTGGCCACGTGTCGCTCTTCAGGTGTGGGAGCGACCGCGCCGGTTTGCTCGACCTGGAAAGCAATATGTTTTTTGTAGAATAAATAAGTTTATCCATATAGTATAAATAAATATTATCTTATACTTCTACTTAGCTTGTACTTCAAAATTTTATTACTTATACATAAATTAATAATTCACAGTTCTATTAAATGCTTCAGAAAGAGAATTCTGTCATTCTTTTTTTAGATGTTCATACAGTAAGAAGAATATATAAAGTTATGTCTAATAAATTAATTTTTAAATTAATTAAATGCAAATTAATAGAACATTATAATTTTTAATTAATTAGGCATCATAGCACTACCTTATTTTGGATTATTTACTCCAATGAAACAGATTGACGCTTTAACCCACACACCCCATGTTAGGCAGAGACAACCTAGTGTCAACTGTCAAGGGATGTCATTGTCCACTTTTTGATGGATTTTGAATAATTGAAAACCGCGAACGGATGTCTTGATGCTAAGTTCTTTCTATCTACCACAAGACGATATGTGAAGCTCAAAAGTAAAATCGAACAAAATTAATTAAATTATCATATTCACCTGAACAAAACCCTGCGCGGAAGGCGCGCGGTCGCGACGGCGGGCCACAGCGAGGGCGACCGCCGCAGCTGCAGCGAGGGCGGCGCCGCCCACGCACAGTGCTGGGTAGAGCGCGCCCGAGCCGCTACTGTTCGGGCTGGAGCCGCGGACTGTGAAGCCCTGTGGCAATATTTGTATTGTGAATTTAAGTTCCATGTACAGTGTGAAAATGTTATAATAATATATTGTTATAATATATATTAGTAGTACTCACAGGCTGGGAGTGTTGTAGTTCGTGTTTGAGAGCATGCGCCGGTGGTGGTGGTGCCCTTTCCTCTGCCTGCTCCAATGCAGCACGTAGCCCTTCGCCCTCGGTCTGAAAAAATTCATTCGACATGTTCATTTATCTTATAAAATTAAAGAAATATTTTTTTATCACGCCATGTTGGTTATCGGTTTATTTTGACACTACACGTGATGTAATGAGTTCAATGTTTCCTACTTTAGAAGGTAATGTCAAATATTCATTAAGATTAAAGTTAGGAATTTACGTTTGACGGTGTTGAGTTCCGCATTTTACAATTGTCAATGTCAAGAACGGATGACATATAGGTTTTCTCTACTCTGCTATGCGATTCCTATTGAACTGATCAAATTACACAGATAATTAATATATATCTATATTAATTAAGAAATATTACCTCGCTTGTAGAACGTCGGCTAGAGGTCTCACCAGCTTCACTGGTTTCGGTCTCGGTCTCTGGGGCTTCAGTCATCGTGCTTGTAATGATATCCTGAACCTAATTGCAAAAAATTGCAAAATTTTAATAAAAAGTTCTAATAAGTGACATTCAATTGCTTTTGTTAATTAATCTCATTTACAATTGTACTAATTATTGTTATAGTTTGAATAATATGAATAATATATAAATATAAATGATAAATGTCATTTTTAATTATTAACTATTAAATAACAAAGGAACTAAATCTAGAAATAGTATATTTTAATCTTAATTTGCGTGAGAGGAGAAATTAATATTTGATAGACGAACATAACAAACGTAAAGAATCTGATTGTAAACGCGAAATTTATGTCTACTCACACACTGGAAAGATTGCAGTTATTTCCATTACTCAGGATAAGACAAATTGCGGGGTTAGATTAATAGCAGATTTCTCTTGATGATATAATTATCTAATTCATTTTAAATTGAAATTTATGCATTAATTATCCCTTAATTTTAACAAAAAATATTTAATATTTAATTAAAATTTTGAAAAAAAAAACAACTATTTCAAAAAACAAACAATCCTTACTATTACCGTGGGAGTAGTTTCCTGTGTAAAAGCAGATCGGGTGGTATAATCATGAACCGAGACGGACGCCGAGGGTGAGGGCGAGGGCGCGGGGGAGGTCTGTGTGGTGGGCGCGCTTGTGGTGTCCTCTGTGTCGATCACTTCACTGGCCTCATCGTCCACTTCTTCACTCTCTTTTAGTCCGTTTGAAGTCTGGAATTAATTGTTATTAGGTAATTATAAAATTGTTCGTATAAGCATTTGTTTTATAATAAAATTATATTAATATGGTTAAGAATTTACTTTACTATTTTACAGCTAGTCTTCTTCTAAACATAAGTAATAAAAACTATTTATGTTAAATATAATATTTAAAGAAATTTAATTTCAAATTTTTTATAAATGCAGATACCACTTGAAATTAAAAAGCGTCTGCCATTTTATTGTATGCCACTTGTAATATATGTTTGAATGTACATTATTATTGTCAGTTAGATAATCAATTATTAATCTTTTTTTTCCACTATGCAATCTAGCATACACTTACATAGCATTTCACATACACTTATGTATAACAATATGTAACCGGAATGTTTAACGTTTACTAGTTATATTATACACATTAAGTTATACAAATTCCATTTTATATGAAATTATAATAAATTTCCAAGCAAAAGTGTGAAATAAGCATGTAGATTTCTTTTACAATGACATCCACTTTACTTGTCTTGTCATTTTCATTCAAGGTTCTCTGACCACCCTGCTATGTGAAAAAACGTGTGAAGCTAGATTAAAAATATAATTTATATAGGATAAACAATTTATATCCATACCCTAGCACGTTCATTCTGAATATCCTGCCGTTGGCGAGTGCGTTGATCCCTCTTAGCGTTGAGTTGTTCACGGGCGGCTTGTTCCCTCTGCACTTCAGCCTCGATGCGGTCCAGAAGGAGCTCTTCCGCTTCAGGTGTCATAGACATTAAGGATACGGCCATGTCATCCTTGGACTGCATTGACTAGAATTATGTTTAATGTTGTATAGTATTAAACTTTAATATTTTAAACATTTTAAAACATTTTTAGAGAACGTGTAAACCCGCAGGGTTTCAATCCCGCACCTTTCAGAAACTGCCCAAGCACACTGACCTCAGTGGTCAGTGTGTTTGGACAGTTCCAAGCGGTCTTAGGGCGGCTTGTTAGTATTTTCATAAAGAATTTTTAACAGATATCTACTCCCAAAAGTTTAATTCTAAGAAACAATCTTTTCCCAAAAGTTTAATTCTAAGAAACAATCTTTTCATAACAGAATGTTCGTTATTAAATCTTACTGTTTTAAATTGTTTTCTCACATCATTTTGATTTTAAAGTAATTCAAGTCATAAGAATTTCAAAAGAAGTTTTCAATGATTAAGTAATTTTGTTATTTGGTATTTATAAACAGTTATAAAGTTTACCTGAACGTAATCCTCAATAGCGGTTCCGATGCTAGCATACAGATGTGGGCGACGGCGGAGAGAGGTCAGAGCACGTTGTAAAGCGCGATCAGCATCCTTGTAAAAAACCGAAAAAATAATATACCTATTTTTAATTTTATTATCAGGGTTGGCTTCATGAAATATAATTAAAATTAAAATGAAATGTTGAAATTTTATGTTATTTCATGATTTTAAATTAAGAAATGATAATTTGTATCGTAAACCATGCTCGGGGTAATTTTTTCTTAGTTTTTTAAACATTATGAATTTTTAAGAAAAGCTTGCGTCAAAAAATATATATTGTGATTGTATTTAGTGATTTTTAATTAGATTTATTCATAGTATTTTATTATTAATAAAATTAATTACAATTATTTTTATATTTACCTGCAGCCTATCAGCAGCACTGGCGCGTTCAGCGGCAGCGGCCTCCCGTCCAGCGGCGGCGGCGCGACGCCACGCAGCAAGAGCTCCACTACGCTCAGCTGCGAGCGCTCGGACAAGACGTTGCAAGCATTTTTGGACACGGTGAGCCTGATAATTAAAGGTTATTATTTAGCAGTTAAATAAAATCTATGTTTCTATGTTATATGTATGTTACGTACTTCAATATTATCATCTACAATGTGGCCCGCTTAAGGCGTATGCAATTTAATTACTTTCAGTAGAAGGGTTTTTGCTACGTCTATTAGCTCAATTAAATAGTGTTGAAGGAAATCTAAATTCTTTAATGAAATAATATTCGTGAAATGTATGGTGGACTTTGAAATGGCTGAAAAAATTATTATAATACTGGACTAATAAATTTGCTTTTGTCTTAGCATAAAACAAAATAAGCTTGAAATTATGAAATAAAATCTACAACCTTACTTTTTAATTCCAAACCTAATCGAATCGTAAGTAACTTTCTAATTATGCATCTTTCAAGCTTTATTCTGTAAAGCATATCTGCACTTTCCGCCCGAGATCAAGACGTTGCGTGTTTGATAAGCGGAACTCAATTCTGCGTTTTGTCTTACCAGAGTAGGGTAATGAAAATCAATTAAAAAAACAATCATTTCTCTGAATGGGAAAATCCAAAACCATTGTTTTTACAGTCAGCCTTTATTGCAACGCAACGACGGCCTCTATCTTTAAACGTCACTTTTCATCACTTTATTATTTTTTACTGTTAATGCGATGTAAACTTTATTGTTTATAAAAAAAACTACATACATTTGGTGGGGTATCCCGAAGTGAGCGTGAATAGCAAGAGAGAGCGGTGCGGCGGCGCTGTGCCAAGTGAGCGAGCACGCGTTGTTGATGCAGGGCGGCAAGGCGACGACGCTCAGATACTCCCTCTTCCTCTAAAGACTATGGAGGAAAATATTTACATTGTTTCGGATTTTTAACATAATAAGGAAGTAATATGCTAAACTCTCTTTGTCTGCTTCATAAATGGACTAGATATATGAAAACCTAATGTTACATCATTCTGGTGTTAGTTTAATTAGGTTGCGATTATATATATTATAATATAGAAATCATTTCTTTATTCAACTTCAAGTTAATCAAGTTAGGCCATAAATTAAAATTTATTAGTTACATATTTTATAAAATATTACCTGAATAACAAATGAAACTATTTTAACCACTTTACAGTAGTCCCTGGTCACAGGTAGTCTGTAGTGTGGTAGCCTGCGGCATTACTCCAGTGCGAGTTTAGTGTATGTATGATCAATAAATCAGAACCTGGTACCAACAAGACGTCTTTAATTGATCCCAACCTTACATGGCGACCCTGCCAGTCGGTGCACGCGCACGAGCCTGCGACGCGTGCACCGGCTAGCCACCAAATAAATATTATTATTAAATAAAGAAAGAAAATGGAAAAGGAAATAAAAATAAAATGAAAATATATTTTATGGCTAAAATTCCCAAATTAAAAATCTCTCGGATTGACACGTACAAATCAAAACGTAAAAAGAAGCAAATAACAATTATTAAAACTTCAAAAATGAATAATTTTTCAAAGACTATATAAAAGGCAGCCTAGGAAGACACAAAGAAGAAAAAGAAAGGTAGATAAAAAAACGGAAAGCAGATCAAAAACAAAATGTTATTGATCTATTGAACATATTCCTTGAGGAAGAATGATGGAATTTATTGAATTTAAAAATCACCGCAGCATACAAAAGCATATTCTACAAAACAAGTTATCCAAGGAAAACGCCGTGAACATTTTTCAAATGTGAAGTAAATGAAATAATAAAGATAGATAAAAACTACACCGAGTGGCCAGTTTCGCAGTAATGAAAATGTGAGAGAGTAAATTTTGTTTTAAGAAGAAGATTTAAAAAAAATTAAGGACACTAATGTTATCAAAAAATAAATAAATAATGAAATATTAAAATATGAACATGATAAGATGTCAAAATATGATTAAGATTTTAATTTTTGTTTGACCACGATACAAAATTAAATTTTAATTATAATAAATAGGAATAAATATTGTTATGATATTTTTTATTAAATCATAAATTAGTATAAATGCATAATAAAATAATAAAAATATATCTATAGAAATCTAAATACAAAATTTCGAGTAAATTAATATTGCAATTATTGTAAACAAGATAACTTTATTCTCAATATGATGACATAGCACGGTTCATATGCATATATTCTTCGAAATTTACATGTCTTGGTGCCCATACATGGTGCAGCTCAGATTTTATAAAAACGTTGACGCGAAGTTTTACGAATAAGGCGTGGAATTTGTAAACTAATATGATATTGAAGATTCAGATTAAAAGCTGATGCAATTATTTGTAGATACCATTGTTGTCTCCTGGCTTGCCTTTGCCATTATTTTTACATTTATGTTGTTTTGATATTTTTTTATTATACGGCTTTAGTGTTAGAATTGAAAAAAAATATTATTTCGCATTTAATTTTACTTAAAATAATCAAATAGTTAATAGTTAACATTGATAATTAAATTTTATTTTCTTATTATTATTTTAAAGGACAAAGTGCATGAATTAAAAAAAAAACACGGACAATGAAAAAAAACGATAATGGAATAAAAACTAAATGTTGTCAATATTATGACTTTGAAGCAAATATATTATGTCGGATATAAAAGGAAAGTACAAAAATTAAAAGATTTTTTAATATGGATTAAATTATATTATAGAATGGAAAGTGAAAGGCATGGTAAAGTAGAGAGATGGCGTATATTTACGTTATTGTGTCAGAGTGGTATGATTATGTAGATGGTACGGTTTGATGTTATTGTTTTGGAAAAGGTGCCTTTGAAGCTTAGCTTGGCTATTTGTAGTCGGATAGATCAACCGATGAATTATCGTGGACAAGTTAAATTTCCTTGGTACATATGGAGTGTTGCGTGTGAGAATTTATTGGAATAAAAATAAATATGTAGCTTAGTGCTACTATAATTGCATATGTATAGGCACTGGTTATATTACTTATCGTATTGTGCTCGAGAATCCAGTATGTAGTATATAACGTTTCAGTCCTAAATAAAATAAAAAATAGAGCTATAGACATGTTCTAAAGTAAAGGAGTAAGTTTTTGACAGGGTTATAAAATGAAAGATTTTTAATAGATCTAAGGAAATAAAAGGTTTTATGAGTATGGTTATGGAAAGTTTTAAATGTAAGATAAGGTGTGTGAATATATATGTAAGGATTAATAAACTATGTCGATCTAATTCGCTGGTTTTATTGGTATGACTGTTTGAAATTGGCAATCGGATATTAGCTTAGCTATGTTTTGGGCCCTAACGTTAGTTATTCTAATATATCGATATGCTTCATTGTAAGATGATGGAAAAAGGAATGCTATGGTTATTTTTTTAAAGAGAATAAAAAATAAAAATAATGTACCGGCACATTTCGTGATCATGCTGTACGCGAGTTCGTCTGTGTGAAAGATTGTGCACAAAGGGTACTAATAAATAAATAAAAAAGTGGTTAATCAAATAAAAATAAATAATAATATAAATATAATAAATTAATAAAATAAAAATAAATAAAAAAGGCCTATAATGGGCGCGCCTGAAACGGGAATATGTAATTAAGAGGAAAAGAATATAATCACGACTAATCTCGGATATGACTTTTTAAAAGACGTCTTAAAAATAAAATTGTATATACACCATATACTTTAAAAAGGCTATGAAAGAGATGTTTCTCTTACAAGGAAATACATGATACATAGATATATACGTACCTACGTACTAATACTGAGGAATGACCAAAATATACTTTAATTTTATTAATATTTAAATAATAAGGAACTTCTAGATTATAAGATATTATTAATATTACTTTAGGTTTTAAATAGTTATTTCTTTTCTTTTCTGTTTAAATTAGGAATACCTAGGTTTTTTTATTCTGTATGTATTTCTGTCTGTCATTTTTTTTAAAAACGTTATTTAAAATAAAACTTATTCCCAAAAATGAATGTCATAAATCAGCTAACTGTTATCGAAAAAAAATATATTTATAATTTTTTTTTCTTTAAATGCCCTGGGAGCTGTAGTGTGGTAGCCTGCGGCATTACTCCAGTGCGAGTTTAGTGTATGTATGATCAGAATAAATCAGAACCTGGTACCAACAAGACGTCTTTAATTGATCCCAACCTTACAAGACTCTCTCCACCTGTGACCACGGACTACTGCAAAGTGTTCGTAACGTCAGGTGTCCAAAAATGTATTTTTGAATACCAAAATATACGCGATTAATCCGGTTGAAATAGTTTCATTTAAAATGTGTAAAAATCGTGAAAATTAAAGATCTTATTACCTGAATATTCGCTTGGAATTTAGCAGTCATATGTTGACGGAAAGTTTGCGCCGCAACTGGATCTGAAGACATCATTTGTTGATAACGATCTTCCAACTCCGACCATTCACGCATCACTTTGGTAATCTGTAAAAAAAAATAATGTTAGAATCTAGCTTCAGTAAATTATTTGACATTTTATTGTCTCATAATATACCTTTTCTCGGTGAGTCTCTTCAAGTCGCTGTTGCGCGTCCTTATAGCTCTGATGTTCAGTTCGGGGGTCAAAATGTGAAAAGTAAGGGTCGGAAGTAGCAGTGGAAGCCTGCAAAATATGTACCAGTTATCTTTAAAGGAAACCATGTATGGTAGGATTTACAGTAACGGCTCTTAAATGTTGTAAGATAAATATCTTGTAAAGTGTTGAAAATTTCTAATTCTGTCGTTGACTTAAAACGCGGCAACTGTTCAGTTGACATTCTCTGTTGAAGTTACGAGTATTTTTATCATTTGAAGCTGTATAAACAATTTTTCTACGTTTATTAGTATTTCTTGAAACCCTGTAGTTACTCCAAAACGATAGCAGTTTGCTTTATACCATATATGGTATCAAAAATGTAACTAGATCACCACAATTAAAAACCAAAATTGTTTTCCTACTAATAATTATCTTTGAAGAAAAGCGAATTGTATTTGTTAACTAACCGTAGTAGTGGTCGTAGTAGTAGTGGTGGTGGAGGTAGTAGTCGATGGGGAAGCGGAAGATTCAGGGCGTGGCCAAGCAGAATCGTCAGCATCGGTATAGTCATCATCTTCGGCATCATCATCACGAGTCAAATCAGCATCTTCGTCCTCATCCATATCTGTTATTTAATTATTAAAAATAAAATATTTTGTAAAGTATAAACATGCTAAAATATTAAGGTTCATTAATATGGAAACTGGAGTCTGTTATAATCGTTTATCTTATTGAGCTTCAAGTATGTAGCCCCGTTATAGATTTTATACGTATATTATAGCGTTATTGTTAGAACTTTGAGTAGAAATATTATACAAAACTAGTTATAGCTCGCGACTGCATCTGCCCAATAGTGAAGACAAAATATTATGGCATATCTCTCTCTATCTCTCTATAAATAGAAAAAATTAATTTATAGATATGTCACACTTAAAAATTGTTGTTTTTGTAAATTTTCTCTGTATAAAAATTGTAATATTGTTTTCTGGCGCCACTAAATTACCCGTATATAACTACATCCGACCAAAGAAAACTGACCGTGAGTGAGGTAATCGTTTTTATGATATACAAATACTTTTAATATATTGTTGCAGTAGCTGTATATTTTCTGTTTTAAAGTCTGTCCCTACTTAGGCATATAATATTGCAAGACTCTTGAGGGTTAGAGTATAAAGGTTTAATATTTATAATCCCACCCTGTTAAAAAACCGTTTCTCAGGCACATCCTCTTCTATCAAGACTCCATGGTGCACATGTAATTTCATCCATCTACACACGGTATCAAGAATTATCCTACTACCAAACAATACTATCACTAATACAACTTCAACAATCAGTCAACCGTCTAAAAATAAAATACTTAATTAGCATCCAAAATATCAGCATTTTTTGTTAAAATAGGTAAATATATTTCATGACTTGCACACGCGTCTTATAGAATGGTGTGGTCACCATTCTGAAAGACGTCTGATGAAGCAATATGATGCCTCACATTCTGATGAAGCAATAAACACTAAATCATCTGCGTACACCAGCCAACTAACCGTCAAGTCACCGTCATAGAGATAGCTAGCCAAATACAAATCGAATAGTCAGGCTAACATGGTTAAACCCTATTTGAGACCTAATTTAATATCACACCGAGGCGACATGCCAGCTTCTCCTTCTTACTGAACACAGAGCAAGTGAACTTGATAAAGAGATTTTACACCCTACAAATAGGGTCTGTTCTCTGAGACACCGCACGTGCATATATATATATATATATATATATATATATATATATATATATATATATATATATATATATATATATATATATATATATACACAGTTGTATAAAATTATATTAAGAAATTACCGTCATCAGCATCGTCGTCATCGTCATCATCACTGAGGTTCAAAGTGTCATCGTCATCGTCAGTGAGAGTGTCTTCATCATCAAGGAGTTCGTCATCTCGTTCATCCATAGCAGCGGAAGCAGCCAGCATCTCTTCACCACCAGGGCTCACGGGCACGCCTACATCCATGGGTTTGTGCATCTTGACATTCTCTGAGAAATGACATAATAAGAAGATTTTACATAAAAATATATCACCTTGGAAAAATATTTAATCTTTTTAGTATAACACTTTTATTTACACGCAAAGTTACTTAAGGGCAGAAAATTGAGTACTAAATGTCAAAGGATTGTTTTCTCTATATCGAATCAAAAGATACTATAAGCGAAAAAGTATATCAATGTATTTATATAAATATCCTAAGTCTTACCCTTAAAATGTTTAGGGCAGCACACGAATTCAACTCCAGAGAACAAGCTGATGCCGCAAGGTAGGAGCATAGCGAAAGTCCGCAGACGCAATCCCCGTTGAGCGCAGGCGCGTCCGGCGGTGGCGTTCCAGCGGGAGAATTGCCAACAACGGCTCTGATTGTGGATGTGGTCAAACAGACAGCTCTCAGGTACTAACAGCGCATCCGATTGGAATGGGCCTTCTGCCACCAAATAATCTTTGTAGTTAACGTGAACATTTGCAAAAAATATTTAAATATTAAACATTTACATTTTTATAGTATAACTTTTTCTTATATGGACTATCGTTGGGAACCTAGAGAATTCAATTACCAATATTCTTTCTTAGCTTTCACTAAGAGAATGAAAATCCGTGAATAAATGAATTAAAAACTGTTTATTGTATAAAAAAATGTTTTAATATATTTTCTATTCCACTTGTATTTTTAGTTTCGTATTTATTTAAATTCTTAGCAGTTGTCACTATAAGTATGAAAATCGCTTAATAAGCAATAATTAATTACCAAATTGTCGATTTTTCATTATTTTCGTGTCAAACAAATCGAGTCCTTGTCAAATCGATAACAAATATCAAAATGTAGAAAGTCAATGTAAAAATATTTTTACTCTGTGAGAAAGCATTAATAAACAATTTTATCTGTCAATTACATAAAATTTATACATGGACGATTTCTTTTCATGGAAGTATAATATTATACTAAAAAATAAAATAAAATATGTCTTATCGGTTATATACATACCAAGACAACGGAAAGGCTTCACCCATCTGGTGACTTTGCACTTGGCGGCGTTACCGGAGCCGAGTTTGCACCAGTTACTGACTTTGACGTAGTGGGAAGCCTCTACGATGTTAGTGATGTCGTGGCTTGGATATACCTATATATTACACAAATAATTAACTAATTTATTTGATTTTAAATATATTATATAATTGTTTGTATTTATGATAATATTAAATAAACGACTTCCACTTCAAAATAAACAAATTAACGACTATTAGTCGATCTGTAAACACCTATGAAATTTATGTAAAATCACAATTTAAATTTCAAATTTCGAAGCACAATTACCTTAAGGTGGTCCACCTTTGCTGTTTCCATTACAATATACATGCACGTACGCCCATAATTACATTTAGTATTTACTTTACGAACGTATTAATATTATTATATAAAATAAACAAACATTATATATTACCTTCTTGCAATAATCAAGGATTTCCATCTTGTCCTTCAAGCAGTTGTGGGGTTTCGTCGTAAGGTCGGGTGTCCATCGTCCTGCTGCTGACATGTACTGCGGATAGTAGGTCGCTCCGGCTTCGCATAGCACTGCAACTTGCGGCTCCGCACCGCTTGTCGCCTGCAAACAAATTATTATAATATTATTACTTTTCTTTACGAAATTTTATTTAATCTTGAATCACTGTATTAAATCATGTCCTTTCAATCCGATCGTCTATAATAAGCCTTGGTCAGTGTTGAAATAATTCCAAAAAAAAACATCTGAAACCTTATCCAAATATGAGAGACTTTTTAACATTTTTAACAGATTAATATATGAAATATGAATAAAAAAAATGATATATACACACACATTTCAAAGGGAAATGCTTATTAATAAGCGATTATTGCATAGAAATATTGATTGATTTATTTAATTACTCTGTATACAGGTGCAATATAAAGACATGGAGATTTTGAACGTTTGAAGTAAATACATTTTGTACGAGTCACAATAACGATAAATCTCTTTGTTGTATAAAAACCATAAAAAGTATAATATTACTAATTCTTATTATTACTATTTGTTACGATAGCAATAGTAACTTATAAGTTTACAAATAAAGTGTTTTTTGTTTAACAAGCATACTCAATCAAATGGTAGGAAAATGCCAAGAAGAAATAACGTCGTTGAAAATATAGAATACAATTTCTATTATAAAGTTTTAATTCCTACATAATAGAAAATAAATAAGATATATGCTGTATAATCCCTTCCAGAATCAATATGAATTGACAGAAATGGACGGAAGGAACGCGAGCGTGAGTTAGACAAATAGTGTTTACTCTGAATGTCTAGACGGCTGGGTTTGCGGGGTAGTTCCTAGGAAAACATTGGTACAAAGGTCGCTGAACGGAGGGCTTACAGTTTGTTGTTATTATCCTTAGCTGGTACTTTTCTTACACGTGGTGTTTTTGTATCTTTATTCATTTGTTCTTAGTTCTCGGGTAACTAGAGAAAATCTAATGATTTTTGTTTATGTGAAGAAATTGAAATAGGAATATTTTATTTCTAAATATTAAAAATGATATTAAAAATATATTTAATAGATATGTACCATGTAAAATATTTATAACATGCTAAAACATGTAAAATTCGTAGCTTTTACAACCGAAATTACACGTACCTTTTAGAATCGTAAAACAAAGGTTTACCATTTTCTTTTGTTGATGTTAATAAAAGTGAAGCTAAAAAAGTAAGTACGTATTTGACTCGTTTTTAATTAAAATCGTTGTAGAGACTTTATAAGGTTTTTTTGTTAAAAAAAGTATTGTACAATATCGTCCGGATACATTAGTAACTGATACTCTGATATTGTTTCCGTTAGTTCAAACTAGAATACACCCTAATCAAACAATGTATACATTGAAACTATATACCAGTATATGTCTATGCTTATGTATTCCGTATTTTGTTGCAAAATCAAACAATACATTTCCTATTTTGATAATTTTCAACTGTGATAGGTAAACTTTGATTTACTTTTAAAATTTCAGTTACAGTGAAATTTATAAAATAAAATAATAAATCCATTATCAGAGCTTAATGAAGCTTCATTCAGATAATAATGATAAATTTTAATACTACTGGAGTGCAAATTTTTATATATAATATCTCCACGGCATTAAGCTCCGTAGGTCTATATATGTCTCTATTAGAGCGAAAAGCAGTTTATACGAAGCATTTACTCAACCTATCAGATGCAGATGTACTGATTATTATTAATATATAGTTATTAGAAAATTATAACGCTCTTCTGCAACAATTAAGTAAAATATACCGAATGAATTTCTACAGTGAACACCTCAACATTATAGAGAACAATAAATAACGTGCTATTAAAAAACGTGAAAGCTCTTCTTTCAGGATAATTATTTAAATGCAATACATTTAAACGTCAATCCGACACGTTTCGATGAACACAATGTGGTTACCATTAAAATATATTGAATATCGAGCTTAATTGAAAAAAGCTGTTACTGAGTAATAAATAAAGGAATAAAAAGCGCTCGATCATTCAATTTCGAAGCAAGATCGGGGCTTATAAATATTTTTAATTTAAATTTTCAACTAAGTATATGCAAGAGCCTATTTGATGTTATTTGATCGTACTAATGAACGTATGTATTTAGTATCTAGTTTCTCATTTTCAAAGCTCAAAGTGCAAAACAAATTATGGAACATTTTAAATTAAGTTTCGAGAGTATTTTGCAGTTAGAGGATGTGTGTTTAAACTTTGTCTAAATCCTATTTGGAATGTCAATATTAACAACTTTAAATTGAATATTTTACAGAGCTATAGGGACCTGAATATTTATAAAAACTGAACATTTGCCTCATCATTTATAATTATAGCGTAATAATAGTAAAATAATACACAACCGTCGAGGGAGTGTCTTGACGCTAGGTTGTCTCTGACTACCCTGTTATGCGGAATAAAGGGTGAACCTATTTCTTTAAATACATAACAGGATATTTCTATAATTTAATATTTTCTCTCTTCAATATTCTTTCTTTATAATTTAATATTTTCTCTCTTCAATATTGGTCATTTTGGTATTTATATTCATGCTATAAAATATTATATTGTCATCGTATGTATATATTATGTAATTTTTTAAATACATCATTTGGTAAATAGTTAAACACATCATTTGATAAAATCTTACACATAGATAATGTTGCAACATTGATTTATTGTTAGATATATTGATATAGAAGAGCCTAATAAAATAAAGTGAAGAAAACTCCGCAAAAAGTTAGTTAATTGCTAGACTAAAATATTAGTATAATTACTAGATTTACTATTTCACGAATTTTAATAATGATGCAAATTTTTAATAATGATGCAAAAAGGCGCATTAAAGCACTGCATTTTAATTAATAAAAGCTTTTAAAGCTTTATCATTAAGTTTTGCTGTGAAAAGCTCACACAATATTTTGAGTAAATTATTAAACATCCATCCATATTAAGGCGTAAATAATATCGGTTTAAATTTAATTAAAACATGATATTTTCAGGCTTCACATGAGAGGCGTGTCTTTGGACATTGAAAACAAAGGGTGATAAATGGTCTCGTGTCCGTGACAGCGGTCGCGGTCACCTTATCGTTCGAGATTTATTTAATAGGAGGCATACAAAGTCAAACATCTCTTTTTTCAACTCACGTGACGTACGTAATGAAATATAGTACATTCAACATAAGTCGATATATATATATATATATATATATATATATATATATATATATATATATATATATGAATCAATGTAACAAAAGGTATTGACCCATATCCGTAAATTGTTAACAGTTACTATTTGAGTACTACACAGTTCTTATTTCCGGGTCTCTTATTCCGAGTGATTTACTGTTCACATGGGAAAATCATCCTTTAAATCCCGTTCACGAAATCTGACTTAGTCCTAAACGATAAGAATTTTTAAAATAAAATAATATTGCTTATTTATTTAATTTTTATTTAAATTTCAAGTGTTAACTACATTTTCCAATCAAAAGAAAAGCTTATAAACACCATCCAATGACACAAAATCATTGCTTTACAAATGGCGTTCGACTATCCCACTCACAATATCACAACTCGTACTATCTTTTTCACCGAAGCATTGTTGTTTCACGGTTAATTACCAGCTTTTCGTTTTATTTTTTGTTTCCTTTCGGGTAATTTAATAAAGTGCACTCTTTACACCATCCAGTCGTTTTTGTTTCCGCTGGAGTACTAATTGAACATAATGTTATTATTTTGTCTTCTTTTAGTATTCTTTATTTTCAATATTTATAAAAGATATTGTGATATTAGGATAAAAAAATAAAAATAAATTGAATGATCATGATCATTATCACTCTCATTGTCATTATCAGCTCCTTTTGACGCTTTATCCCACATAGTAAGGTAGTCAGAGACAGCCTCGTATCAAGACAATGTTTTTACTGCTTTCCGTCAGAAATTATGTTTCAAGTGCCGAACTCAACGCCGCGCTTCGTCTTACCAGAGCAATAGATTGTATATATATTTATGTATATTAATGTTTTTATTCAAAATATACATTTAATTTTTATTCATCTTGACACATTTCATGCGTCTTATAATATAGACAAAGAGAATTTTATTAAGTATTTCACTTCTTCAAAACTCAAACTTTTGTCCGAGACTAGTTACCATATAATAACAACTTGTATTGCCAAATAAAAATATCTTTTCATTTTTAGTAATAAACCATGAATATTTTATCTTATATTTAACATTACAATTAACATAAAGAACTAATTAATTATTTCATAACAATACCTTTATTTGATGTGAGTGCATTTTAGGTGCTTTAGTTAATTACTGTCTTCCAAGTAATGCTGCTAGTGCTTCCTTTGACATTATTGAATATTCTATATTCGCTTTGTAATGAAGTCAACTAGTTGTCGGCACATAATGAGCAATAATAAATAATAAGTAAGAGGTTATTATATGGATATAGTATATTTAAATTTTATATTTGTTAATTTATTATACTTATCGTTTAATGCGTGATTTACTAATAGACAATGTCAATATGCTTTATCCCGCATAACAGTATATCAAGAGACAATCTAGTGCCAAGACACTCCGTTGACTACCTTCAGCCCAAAATGAAACATTGTGCGGTTAATAGAGAACTCAACAACTTCTTATATTCTTTATTTCATATATTCTATTAATCTTTATAAGGAAACTTTACTATTTGAGCTATTTCTTACGTTTGATTTGCATGGAAATGTGCACACCTGTATGTAATACGAGGAAGACAAGGTTAGCGAGAAAATGCTTTTGAGCTCATTCCCTTCAGATTCATTTTTAAGCCAATTTGCTTGCTTATGTAACAATAAGTTACAGTATTTACAACTTATATTCTATGTACAGTGCTATACTAACTACAACCAAAAGTTTCCTAATTAAAATGTAAAGATGATCTCGGATTTAGCTCTCTTGTTATCTCCGAATCACCAATACAAATATACAGTAAAGTCAAACTCAACGTTATGTATCTAAATAGTATACGAATCTTCACGACCAAAGCTTCGTCGTTTCACAGTTAATTACCAAGTTTTCGCCTGACAATGCTTTTCTATTTCCTTTTGGGTAATTAAATAAAGTGCACTTGCTTTAAGCTATGTTTTCGTTCACTGGGGATAGTAAGAAAAGAAGAATTGCTATAATGTTGAAGTCATATGCATAGATTTCAACTTCACATTTTTTTACACATAACGGGATAGTCATAAACAAGTATCTAGTGTCAAGACAATAAAATTTCTTCCTCCAATGGAATTCGATACGTTGTGTGTTGATCAGTGGAACTCAATGCCAATGCCAAGCTTTGTTTTACAGGAGTAGGTAAATTAAAATAATAATTAAAATAAAACCATTCCTCCAAATGAATGTTGAATACTATATCATGGAGGTAGAGTATATATATATATATATATATATATATATATATATATATATATATACATTACTATACAATATGCAAGAACGCAAAGACATAAAATAATTTAAATATATAATGTTTAATTTTTATTTATTTATTATTGATAGCTACTATGTTACACTTCTCAAGCAACATGTCCAACATCTTCGTTGCTTTACGTTGTCGATTAAGTTATGTACGAAAAATAGATAAAAAATAAAGAATTATAAATTAAAACCCTTACTTCCTATTACAAATATAATAAGTGACCAAACTTAAATTTATACGCTTACTAACGTAGGGTTTATATGTTTAGTTTACATAGAATGTTCGCCCCAACTCACTGTACCATCTGTCAGTTGATGATCACTCCTTGATATGGGTTGGTTGCTGAATATTCCGAGATATAAATTTGGAATTCTAAAGCAAAGATATATTAAATTATATAAGTGCATGGAAATCCACGCATTGTTAAAAGGTTATGTGAGAAATAGTTAACGTTATTGATAGGAAAGGTAATTATATTCTTGCAGGTCATTTTTAACTTCATGCTTTCATTCCGCATAGCAGGGTACGGCAGGAAGTATCTGTCAAGGCACTCCGTACTCCGCTGTCCGAAAAACTCGCGACGTTGCATATTGAGTGACGGCACTAAACACCGTGCTTTATCTTACCAGAGCTAGAAAATTAAAATAATTAAATATAATAGATGGCGTTTAACCGCACTGTACCACTGCGCAACGACCGGCCTAGCCTATACTATTGTTATTTTTATATTTTCTTAAATTGTAATAGATTTCATAGTAAGAAATCATTTTATATAATAAAAAAAATATAACAGTAAGCACATTATTTAGCAACTGGCTTATTAAAATACCTTGCGTTCATAAAAATACCCACGTTCAGGAACCCCAAAGCAGGAGTGGAATTTCATTTTGGTACATAACTTTCCCTTTACAAATTATTGTTCGTATTCAAAATAGTTAGGCATTAGTTGCGGTGCTAAAGCACGTTCGTTTGTGCAAGTTGCCTCGTTAGCTGACTGACAAGCTCTGAAGTTTACTAAGATCTACAATAATTGATTCGTAGTTGGAAAATAGGGCGACACTACGCTTCTGTACATTGTAATGTGAACATTTCATAGAATAAATGTGCAATTAACCTAACATAATTGCAAAAAAAACATTTGATTAATTTTATTAATATTAAAATGAAATATTCATGTATTAAATGACTTACAACGATTATTGATTACTATTGATTTTGTTACTATACATTTAATATTTATTAAGTTGGTACAAAATTATTAACAGCAAAAAAAAAACTTTTATATAAAGGTAATTTTATCTAATATAAAATGTTTCAAAATAATATTTGAAGAAGCCTTATTTCGTTCTTATTTATTAAGGACGCCGAGATTGCAGAAAGCTAAGAGCAAAGTCTAGTTCGGTAGAGTTCTAGAGAATAACGACTGATCTAATGTCATTGTACTGTATGTAGCTATATATTAGATCATATATTGTTTCTAGAAAACTTTTGTGAAAAGGTATTTATAAAATGACATTATTAAATTTTCTTGAAATTTATAGTTTATTTTACGTCTTGACAGTATGTACGTATTTAGCTATATACGAGTATATATATTCACACAAATATATTCACATAATACCTACAAAGTAAAATAAAAGTTATCAAAAAATATATAAACTTAAAACGTCATTTCAGTCATTTGACTATCAATCTTCTTAGTATGTATAAAACCAGTCTGTAAAACTATACATGCCGAGTGACTGACATTCAAGACACAGACAGGGTAAGAAGCAAAACTTTGGCGTGTAGGTTCCTTTAGGAGTGTAAGATAACACTGATTTGTTATCTGTTTGTGACTTCCAAAATGAAAAATACGTCTGCTGTAAGTACTGACGTAAGTTTTTATAATGTTACCAACTGCAATTTTATTTTAAATACGACATTTTTTACTGAAGTTAGGCTGAAACAAATACAACTAGTATATTTTTCCATTCAGATTTACCTATAGTATTGGATTTTAAGTCTAATTTTTGTTACTTGTTTATAAATATAATTTTTATTAAATCCTAAATATACTTTTCAGTATTCTTTTTTAAAAAACGATGATTTCGAGTCACACGTAGTAGAACGCATGGCTTAGCGGTCAGAGCGGTCCCGAAGAGGCGCGTGCTCGTAGTGTTCTTGTAGTTGTTTGATGTGATTAAAATCCATTGCGAGGAGATACTTATGTACATATTCACGTAACTTAAAAGAGATCTTAAAAGAGAGATTATCACTGAATCTTAATAAGGTTTGTAGCCTAAGTTGAAAAAATACTAAAATAGAAAAACAAACTATATATAAGTTATAAGTTACTAATAAACTCACTAAGTCAAAATTTATCGTACATATGTATGTAGGTGTTTAATCAAAATTTATTGCATACGCCTAAAATTTATGAGATATAATATATAAATAAGCCATACCATCAATATTCTAATTTGTCGGTGAAGCATAATTTCCTCTTATAGCAATAAATCTTAGCGTTAACAACAAGATTAAGAGGGCCGAATCGGCGCTATTAATCTTGCCGTAGTAACAGCACCTATTTATAAGCCCATAAGTCATATTTTGAGTGCGAAGCAATAAGTTATTGGCTGTATACGGACTACGGAATAACACTCAGCAAATGTGATCGGATTGGCTGACTACGCTTTTATCATTTGTGGTTTAATAATTAGTGTCAAATTTAATTTAAGTTTATTAATGTTGTATATCGCAACAGGATGGTAGGGTCAGAGACATGCTGTAAGTGTTAAGACACTCCGTTGACTGCTCTACGCCTAAAATCGAGACAATACGTGCTGAGTAGCAAGCTCAACGCTGCGCTTCATCATCATATAATTTTATAATTTGGAGCAATTTGAGAAAAAGTAGTGATGCACGTCTCTGTTCTCCACGTCAGCGTGAAAGTTTTTTGATTACAGTTGCTATAGGTTTTGTTTGCACATGACTCTGTAGCTAGAAAATATTAGTTTACAAAATTGTATTTTTAATTGAAATTGTAAAAGCGTTGGACAAGTTAGACTAAACATAAATATAAAATGAACACTTCAAAGAAGGAAGCTGAAAGTTAAACCAATTTAGCCGCAAGTTAAAGCAACGACAAGAGAATAGCTGTTCTTAGTTACAATGCAAATATATGTAAATCGGTACACATTAAACGCTGCGGCTTGGTGAAAACTTATAAAGACGTTCCTACAATATTGTGCATTTTTCAAAAAGTACTTTTTAATTATAATATTTGCATCTGAATTTCTTCATAAATTACCGACGAAATAAAACTTTAAATGGTAACCATATGTATATAAAAACAAAAGATTGAGTTGTATGTGTATAACCTATATGTAAATTCATGACCTCTAGATATTTATTAGAAATATTTTACCATAAAGTAATGTAAAGTTTTAAATTATATCGGCATCAATGTAAGTAAGTACGCTTAAGGGCCTCGCTCAAAATTCCCCACAGTTCATAAACAGCACTCTGGTTGCTATGCAAATGTATGGAGATTCGAAAGAGCAGACTACTCGCGACTCTTCCGCTGAAGCATCACTATGTAATTAGAGCTGTCAAAAGACAACTTTTTGTTTTTTTTTTCGTTTCGTTTTATCCATTTATAATTAATAAAGTAACTAATAATCTTAAAAGAAAATGTGAATCCATTCAGAAGAATGAATGTGGGTTCGATATATGTTCATTAAATAAATTCTATAGGTAAGATGAGACATATATATAGTTATATCAATGAGTTCTGATAGTGAATTTAATATATCTTTGGTAGAAAATTAATTAAAATTTATTTTCTGTAATTTAAGACAATAAAAAATAATATTCTGTATAATAAAGGAAGAAGAAAGTTATCCATTTCGCAACATGAAATCTTCAGAAGGCTTGTAAACTTTGCTAAAGAATAACATTATAATGTAAACTGAGAAGTATTTCATCATTTGTTACAAAGTATTTCTACTAAGATGGTATAAATTTTCGTCATTCCAATATATTATAGAGCTTTTAGTTTATTTTTAGTATAAATAAAGTTTTTAAACCTATTTTTCATGATTTAACGTAGCTCCAGCTGATGATACTAGATACAATTCAAATGAAATCTGCAAGAAACTAGACTAGTTTCTAACATATTGTAGTCATCTGACTATGTGGAGACATGCCACTCTTTGAACCATAATTTGTATACTGAAAATATTTCACTAGTCTGATTATACAACATAGATAAACCAAAAAAAAAGATCTACAGACCAAGTTGTAGTGTGAAATAAAAAAATTCTTCACAAAATCGTCCATAAGAAAAGTGATAATTATTTTATCGTCATCATTCTAATAATTGTCTTTTGTTATCCTAAGCTTAGTTAGTGTGATTAAATTAATTATTAGTTTATTCCAATAATGATACGAACGTACAAAAATAATCGGTCCCAAGGGATCAAGGGTAATAATGTATTTGGATTACTTTTAATAAATATAATAGTATAACATTATATATGTTAGTGAAAATATAAATAATCGTGTACTTGAAAAACTGAGTGGTTATTGTAGTTAACTTATATTCATATTTTCCAAGTTTCATAAAAAATGCTGGATGTTGACTTTGCTATTTAATACGTAATATCTCAAAAATCGGGTGGACTCAGTCTTGACACTAAGTTTTCTATGCCTACCTCGTTTCGAGAGCAAGAAATCGCTTACTGTATACTCAAACTGTAACACACTAAAGCATAACCGTGACTAATCTCTTTTTTCATCGCTTGACCTGTTTTTTCATTTTTCTATATACAAACTACTTCTATCACTATAAAAGGATAACGACATAATATTCCTTTACATACACCACATGAACATGAGATATTAAACATAAATCAAATTTTATAACGTTTAGTTTTCAATACGTTCCGCTAGACGCGATGTTCAATTTCACATTAAACTGACGTTAGCCACACAAAAGGAGTTTTATGAAAACTCATATACCGCTATTCGAACGTTGCAAAGGCGCGGACTGTTGGCTTTATACAAACACATTCCCACTTTGACCTCTGAAATTCACGCCTTTGAAAATGACGGTACCAATACATTCTATAAACATGATAAATGGCTGAACTTGACGTAAGAACCATTTGTCTCCGAACACCAAAGGCATGGAAAAAGTCGTCTATTTACATAATACGAGGTTTTAACGCCGCCATGTTGCCAAGTTGTGTAGCTTCGCTTAATATGAATTCGAAAAGCCTTTTAGCACTTATAATAAGATACAAACATCTTTTCAAGCTGTCTAGACAATGTAATTGTGCGTTACAGAATATCATGCTGACGTTAACATTACATGGAACAATGGTTTTGTATATGATTTACAAAATAACATATATCTCTCTATCTTCACAATTAAATAAGTAATCGTTTTGTGATTATATTAGTGCTTATTATTTAAAGTAAAAATTGTTTATCGTTTTATAATATATATTATATATTCAATATATATTAATATAGAGCAAATTTTATAATCACTAGCTTTATATTTTTATATTCAAACTATATAATCATAAATGTTATTTCAATATATAGATATTTCGTTTTGCACCTCGTATAGTTTTTTTGTATAGTTTTGCAGTTCAGTGATAATCATTACAGTTACTGACAGGAATACGTTCATAGACAATGTATGAAATAATAAATATCACGACATATTGTAAATGATTCATAATGAACTCAACATGATATTCGGTGTCAGTGACGGTTAGCTAAAGAACATATTGCTGACAAACAAATAGGAGTCGACATACGTTGTCAACTGACAATGAATTGTCAAAATCTTAATTTTTTTATGTTTATATATGTTATTCAGGTAAGGTTTCGATCCGGTCCACCGTACCCCTGGGCGAAATTATAAATATGGATAATATAGATAATACTCCATTTGGTTATTCAAAGTGTGAAGTTAATGTTAGCCACTGCCAACTCAACACGGGAGACTAATCAAATTATTCGTAGGTAATAATATTAAAACAGGTAACGAAATGAAAGAACTTTACATTGTATTCTCTCAGTTTACACTAAGAAATGAAAAAATATGTAAAAATAAGAAAAAAGTACTACTTATAAACATTTACCTTAGAATATTTATACAAAACTTGTAGAAACCTATATACAAAAGAGTACCAATATGGTACCTTCCAACTTCTTGAAACTTTGAGTTGATGAAATTAAGTTGTGTTGCACTTTGCTTTATATTAACCTTTGAAGTATAAATTCCCGTTTATAATTATTAACAAACTAAACTAACTAAGGCTGCGTTTATGATTGACATATGTATTTTATATTTTATACTTTTACTATTATTTATTCCTTACTATTTTTTAACTCTTAGTGGAAAGTACAATATTTAATTTAGTTTCATTTATTTTGCTCACTTTTACAATTATGTTCAATCTTTACGTTTACGAGGTGCCTGTGACACATATTATTACTAATTACTAATTATTATATATAAAATAATGGTCATATTTTATATATCTATTGTTAAATATTGTTTTTGTCACTTGACATAGGCAGAAGGAACTGGGTTGGAAGTAGGTAATAAATCACTTAGTTCCGCTTTCTGCACCATAGATTTCTTAAACATATATGATTTATTGTGACTAACTAAAAATAACTTAGCATCAAACCACTCTTTCTCCGCTTTTCGCCCTAATTCGATACTTAGAAAAGTAAATTCTAATATTTTTTTGAAAAAACGTATAAAAATTTGAACGCAGCGGGATTCGAACCCCGCTATCCAAGAGGCGCGGGATACCGTCCACGGACGGTATCTAAGAGGCGTAGGTTCGAATTCCGTTGCGTTCAAATCTTTATACGTTTTTTCATAAAATGTTTTCTAATCCTAAGTGTGGAATAACACTTGAAAAATAGTAAATATTAAATTCTAATAATATTAAAATTAAATTGACACTCGAGAATTTTAAGAATACAAAATGTAAGACATTCTAATTTCCGTTCTATTTTACTGAAATATCAGAGCAAGACGCGATGAACTATACATATTTGATATAACATGTATGAGTAGCTCGCGTATTCTGTACGCTTCCTGCTTTCCTTTAGGAACGCTAAAAATAAAATGTCATCGTCTGTTATCGAGGAATATTTCTATGTATTATGTGTATGCAGAAAATGAACTTTCCACACCGAATTGGATTTTTTAAAAAAATCACATATTTTAAAGGCGTATTAAACCTATTAAAGCTATAATGGTAATAGAAAAGGGGAATAAAAATGAAATATTTTTTATTAAATGTTAAATACTTTTTTTTTCATCATAAAAACTACAACTGATTAAGTCTTAAAATCAAGAGAACAAGATCTCATCTTAAATTACACCATCACATCAAACGCACGGTCTAGGTTAAATGTCCTTAGCTTCTGAATACCAATGAATAGAAGTCATTTATAAGGCTTTCATGAGGGTAGAGTAATTGCCATTTATTTATATAATCTCACGCGTTTCCCCTAAGAGAAGCGCATTGAGGGATCACAAAATTATCTCCTACCTCTAATATATTGTCAACTAAATTTGTTTGAATTCACCCTCTTACAATTTAGATAAGAATTTCTTGATTTGCCTATTTTATGTGGAGTGTTGTGCTAGTTTAAAGATAAAATGAAACATATAAAAGTACATAAATCTTTAAATTTAAATGTTATATATTCTCTTGCATCTATTAATATAAGTACAGGTCAAGTAAGAAATGCAAAACAAAAATCTTTAAAATTTAATGACAGTATTAATACCGAAAATAATTAATTTAGGTATTTAATAATATATATTATTATAAGAAAACCACGCGTACTAAAATATTCTGTGTATTAACCAGAATGTCCTTTGATAGCGCGTAATGGAAGTTTTCATAATTTTAATCACGCGCCACGCAAGAAACCAGTAGAATTAATTAGGTTTTATGGGATCGCTCCTAATAACAGGGCTACTTGTTTTGAATGACAATGTACACTTTAATTGTTTGCTCTGCGATAGCTGTAAAACCGACTTTCGGGCTCTATTACGCACCCGCGAAACTTGAGATTTTGACCTTAATGAGGCACTCCAGTGTTATATTTATACGGAGCCTTCGTTTATACTTGATATTACGGTGTTTGAGTTAAAATTGTATTTTCAATATGAATAAGTGAATATACGTATTATAATTTTAGTAACGTCTGAACTGAGCACAGTAACTCTTACAGATTTATTGAAAGAAGTTTAAAGTGTATAACTTATATATTGTGACAATAATTAAATATATTAATAACAATTTTTAAATATATTATTATTAAAGTTGAGGACAGTCGTGGCGCAGTAGGGCAGCCTCTGACTGTAAACACGATCGTTTGTAGATTCGATACCAACTCACATAGTAGAGTACTAAAATAAATAAAATAAAAATAAATATAAATAAATAAAAATAAATAAATAAATAAAAATAAATAAATAAATAAAAATAAATAAAGCTAAAATAAAATTATTAAAGTACAAATTTATTATTAGAATAAACTAGTAAAGCATGACATGTCGAATATTGTGAATATTTCGTACTATGAAAAATCATTTTATTTATTGCTATAAAAGAATCATAATTTACTGGAATATTGGATAAAGGAAATCCTATTACAGAGTTTCTTTATACTTGCGACGGCACATTTAATGGAAAGCTGTACATAGCATCTTCACTTCGACCTATCACGAATTAACTTGACATTTGATGTTACAATAAAATACATATAAATGAGTCTCACATCCTTCATAATGAGGTTTTTTTGTTAATTGTGAACTTTGAATAAGATTTTTTTATAATGGCAATATTGAAATAAGTATGTTTTACAAAAGCACCTTGTACATTTTTTATTTAATTTTTTATTCTCTGCTTTGATAATCCCTTTATGAATAACAAAGTTTCGACTGGATCACATTAAAATGGAGCACTTATAGAAACTTGAATAATCATAAAATATGAATATAATTTGCCAAACTTTAAGCATCTACTTCATTAAACCCAATAAGTATCTTAAAATCTTTAGATAAATCTTTTACTAAGTTACATACGAATACCATCAACAGAGAAGTCAATTTAAAAAATTTAATTACACATTCAAATGGCGATGATCTTAAATTGAAATGCCTCGAAATTTCAATGCCTTATTAATTAAACATGTCCTCTACATACCTGTGTAGAGATGCCTCTACAGTCAAGGGAAAACGTCGATAATTTAATCCCACCCGCGACTATTACAAAGCTATTAGCCAACATTGAACTTAAATTACCAACAGTTGCCCGCGTAATTGGATTTCAGCACTCTTGCTGCATATGCTTTTAAAACTTAATAAATTGGTAAGAAATTAATTAATTTTACAAATGTGATATCGGAATATAATGGACGTGACGTGTTCGTATAACTTTATTAATAACGTTCAGTATTTTTATTTATTATGTTTTGACAGTTTAGAGGCACAACATTTAAGTATTTAAATTTGAATTTAAAATTATTAATGTAACATTGGTTCATTTTATTACATTTAATAAAATTCATTACCTAAATATTATTTTTTATATTGATGCAACACGTAATAGAGTATGTCATCGTGAATTATTGTATTATAAATGTTATCCTTAGTAAAAAACCGTAAAATATAATATTGTCAAAATAGTTTTTTATATTGAATTACTAAGATTTTCTTCTAAATATGTAACTGGATATAGGTTTATATAAACCAGATAACACAAGCTAATTTTTAATCTGTTTAACAGCTTATAATAGACACCTAATTAATCTAGAACTATCGATAGCCTACTACGACAACCCTACATAGTATATTTGTGCGTAACATTAACCGTATTGATTTTGTTTGCGCGCGCAGCCCTAATCCCCACCTCGGTGGTAGGGGGCATAAAGGAACAAGGGTGAACGGCGTTTCGATTCGAACCTTTTTATAGGGGCGCCTGAATCCCTAAGGTTAATTCCACGATACGTTACATACAAGAAATACGCATTATAATTTCTATTTAAGCGCCATTACTTTATTCACTTTAGAGTTCAAGAAGTAAATCTTTTTCTTTTGAGATCTAATAAAGAATGACTAATAGGCTATTAAATTGTACGTACGACTGGAGAAGAGTTCTTCTTGCTCTCGATTATGATTTTGATGAGAATATAAATCATAAGTATATTAACATATAAATATTGACGAAGGTCGTGCATGTCAAATAAATTTCACCACATTTTTAATAATTTTACAGCATATTTTTTCATCTAAAAAGGCACAATGATATATTGTGTGTTATTAGCTTATCTATCCCTACCCTATTCCATGAGTAAGTTCTACCTTCATAATAAGTACTTCAGAGTTAAGCTAGGACTTAATGCATGATCTAGTAACCACACGTGCTTCAACAACTCACTATGATCTTAAGGATGCGTAAATATTTAGATCTGAAGTAAAGTTACTAAGACTTTGAAAATTTGCATTATTCATCAGTAAATGTTAGATTTTCGAAAATTCAAACGCTACGTTATTTATTTAAGCTTTCTGAACTCGTTATTGCTGTTATCTCTTAAGATTTCAATCGCTTCAAGTAAGCGCCTTAAGTTAACAGATTTTATTGCTTGTGATAACGCTTTTGTGCAAACGAGATAAATTGTTATTGGCTTAAATCAAGATTTGTATCGTTTTTCTTTGGCTGTATTAAGTTACTTCAAAGAAATGTAACATTTATAGCCAAATACAGTAAAAGTCAATCATTTAAAACGACATTAGATGAGTAGTCGAATTTTCTCTGGGAGGAAGTCGCGACTGTTATTACCCTAATGGATTTTCCATCGACAAGCTCTTACATTGTACAGTAACATCCAATGCGAGTATTGTGAAATTCGAAATGTGAAGTTAAAATCCTTTCAAGTATAATCGATTTTTGCTAGTTTCTTAAAAATAAGATATTATTTGACAAAATGACTATGATAAATAATAATTAAGATTGTCAAGTTCAAAGTGTTCATGTCGCATAAAAACGGATGAACTGATATGTAATTTTAATAAATTTGTATAACAATATAGACAATATATATTGTTTCTTTTACAAAATTCTCAATTGTATGATGGTGGAATTCATTTTATCCTGAAAATTCACGTTATATAAAATTTGAATTGGGATAAAAATATCAGATATATTGCTACGTGTAAATTGCTGCATAAAATTGAAATTATCAAAATTGTTACTGATTTTTTCAGGAAATGTGCTAATTGTTATGTTTCATTGTTGTTTAACATGGGTACATTTATGAATCTGCCAGTAAAATTCAGAGTTTTTTTTTATCGAAAAATGAAAAGTAACACGTTACGTGATATAAAATTGTATTATATCTCACACAACAAAGAAAAGACAGAAAAGAAAGGAAGTGCCTAGAAACTGAGTAACAAGAGAAATCTTAGCATCAAGTCGTTTTGTTCTACCATAGCAGGAAAATTATATATATATATATATATATATATATATATATATATATATATATATATATATATATATATATATATATATATATATATATATATATATATATATATATTGTAAAATGAGAATTAGAAACGATATGTGTATAGCGTGTATTACTGTTTCCAATTTACCAACCCAGAGTAAAGGTCAAACATCTATTCAAAATAATAATAATAATAAATAACTACCAACTCGAATTCGCCTATAGCGGTTCAAATCGATTTTAAAATGTATGAACTTTACACTATTTATCATATCATCAGCATGCAGTTGGGAAATCTCGATTATATAAAACGGAATTTATGTTCCCATTACACGTTAGATATTGGATGCACGCTGTGTAATAAGCTGGTTTAGAGAGCATAATATCCTGTTTTAGACTGAAAACATTATTATTTCGTTGTTTAAGCCATAATGGTTATAGTACAGTTTAAAGATAAATTTGTAATACTGATATAAGTATTACGAGTAATTGATTAGTTTTAATTAGAGTTGAATCAGTTAATTATTTTTTCAAGCACATTATAAGTAATAGGTACATGTTCTTTAAAGAATATTCTTTCTGATTTTTGAAAAAATATTTTGAAAGCTCTTTCAAATAAGATATAAGGTCGTGACGCGTGTCGTGGTACAACATCTGACTGTAAACGCGATCGGTTATGGGTTCGATTCTCCCTCGGTGGTATAATTATACTTAAATAATTTTAATTTTCTTCTGTCTGTTTCTGTTTAATGAATAAATTCTGTCCCTGTCGTGCTATACGGGATAAAATCATGAAGCTATATAAAAACTCTTAAATATTAAAAAAAAAATATTTTGGGCTAGTTCTATATTGATAAATAACAATGTTTTATATAAAATAATTTTACTCACATTACTAAAAAATCTTTTAAAATTTTGAACAAATCGAGATCGAATTCACGGCGTTTTAGAACCATGTCAGCCCTCTGCTCGCTAAACCATGCGTTCTATATGTGGCTGGGTCGAAATTCTTATACGCTTGTTACACCATAGCTATGTTGTTAACATCTCTATAGACATATATATTTTTTAAATAAGTGTAAAATAACACTTTGAAAATAACGGAGACAATATATTAAATCTCAAACAAAACAATAAACAAAAACAATGAACCACGTAAAAACCATACAAACTCAAAATTTCAGTAAAGCCATATAAAACGCGAAAGGAAGGACACAGCAGTGAAGCGGTCGTATTACCCAATCAAATTGAATGAATATGCCGATTGGGAAATATGGTTCATCTCGAACGGGGCGATGGATTTCAATACGATCGCCGTAGGTTATTTAGACTGTTTTATTTTTATGGTAAACCTAATTTTCTTTTCAAATTTATAATATGATAAGATAAAGGATTTCTCATAAACTTATATCGACAGTTATTGTGATATTATAGGAAATATTCCTCATAGAATCTATTTAAAGAATGATAATGTTTATTCATATAAAGAAAACGAATTTGTCTCTAATTAGAAAGATTTAATCAATATATTTTTTAAGCTTCACACTTTATCCTGTACAGAGAAATCAGAGAGTCAAAACACTCACACAACTACACTCAACACGAAATCGAGACATTGCGTATTGTTTGGTGAGTACGCGCTTTGTCTTACTAGATTACAAAAAAGGAATTAGATCCCTTTAGTATCATATTTGCTATAAATGAATTTTATGAGTTATAATAAATGGAAAATAATAATTCAATAAAAATACACTAAATAAAATAATTATATTAAGTGAATAAAACAATTACAACTATCATATATTTGTTATAATTTCTGTATAAGGGAAGTGTATGTCACACGTTCCTAGACAACGCGTATAAAACACGCCGTCGGGACGGGGCTACAAGGTGTTTAAAATATAACTTATTGAATGAATAACTAAAAAATATGAATAACGTACAAACATATTTCAATTAAAGCAATATTTTGTATAAAGCTTTGTTAAGATTTTGGTTAAAAGTAATTAAATGTATCAAATAATATTAATTCGTGCAACATGACGAGTTTGTATGTGGTCCGTTAATAAACAGTGGTTATTAATTCCAATCATACACGGGATAATTTTTAATTAAGTTTTACAATATTAATTAATATAATCTATTGATATAAGAGATGAAAGTAATTGATGCACTGTTTAATCGGCATGGCAATAATATATTCTTCTCAACAAGAAATTTAATCTTTTTTTTATTATTTCACAGAGTGGAGTTATCAGACTCAAACTAACGATAAGCCATCGCTATGCGCCCAAATTCGAGAAATTGTGAGTTACATTGCGGAACTCAACCCCGCGCTTTATCTCAGAGCAGAGAAAAATCAAACCAACGTTCCAAAAAATACCCATACTAAACAATATATTCACCGTTAGCATAAGTTTATTTATTTTACGTTTCCTATTAGTTTTAAAGAGCGTTGGTGTTGGTGAACAAAAAAAATCAAATATAATTGTTATGCTGAACGGTATTGAACCCACAACTAACCAGATTATAGTAAACAACCAACAGTGGCATCAGATGTTCCCATACAGGTATGCAAATAAAATCAGAATATTAATTGAACCTTAAAAGCTTTCCATTGTTTATGTAAAATTTTCAGGATTTCATAGACACCGTAGACGTAAGTATATATTGTTGTATTTGTGTTACTAAAAGACTGGATATATATATATATATATATATATATATATATATATATATATATATATATATATATATATATATATATATATATATAATAAAGCCTAGCGTCAAGGCACTCCCTTCTACGCCTTAAGTCTGAAGTGAAAGTATTACTTATAGATAAGTAGCTAATGCTTCACCTTGTTTTATCGTTATTTATACGTATAATAGATATATAAAACTTATATTCATAAATTAAAAAAATAAACATGAAACTCAAAAGCGTTTAGGAAAAAAGTTGCAAAGTTCCGTATGTATATTAACACAAAATCGCATCGATTTGCAAAGCTTTCCAGGAAATTGGCAATTTCGCGTCGAACGGACCGACGGACGGTGACGATGAATATAATAAAGCTAAGTAAAAGCGTCTATTGGCGACTTGATTGCAAAGCAAATTGGTTCGCGTCAAAACTTCAACGCGTATCATCTATAGATATTATTATATATTATTATAGGTTTTTAATTTTAGGAGACTATAAAACTACCGTTGAGAGATAGAAAAAAATTATATAAATATATTAAATTCAATAGTTTTAAAGAACTAACTTCATAATATTTTAAAAAGTTTCAAAGATATACATAGTTTAACATTGTGCATGTTAGATGAAGTAGTAAATGATAAACACATTTTAAAAGGAAAGTCTTTCAAGTTACTTTTTTCTAATTTATATGTAAATGAGAACCGAGAGAAAAAGGAAATTTCTTGTACTCATAGCTAAACCAAGGGACCCGTGGTTTTCAATAATTTACTAATAATGTAAAAAAAGATACGTAAAAAACAATTACTTACATATACATATATATACCTACTTTGTTATATAATACTGTAAAAAAAGGGAACTAAAAAATATAATATTACTTCATGCACTACTTACCGTATATTTAAATGCATTATTTTTGTCTTTTAAAGTGAGTAAAAACGCTTATATATTGAATATAAAAAATTTATAAGTGGCCTGCAAGTGCTTTCAATTTACCGTGACAATTCTTATCACTAATGTATGATATGTTAAGATTATAACGATATGATAGGAAGTAATAAAAGTTATCTAACTAAATAAAGTTATATAAGAATCCATTATCAAAGTATTTAATCCTATAAAATTAAAACATTTCTTTGAAGTTAAATTGGAAATTATTCAGAATTGACATTAAAAGGGGCCGGGAGAATCGGAATCTTTTGGGACCTTATATTACTACCTCTCAAAAGTTTTGACAATCTCGGAAAATCACACAATCTTTATGAAAATCAAAATTACAAAAAAAAATCAAGGTTGACATGTAGGTTATATAAATACTGATAAATTTAACTTACTGATGTACAGTCTCTAAATGACAATAATTGACTAATTTATTATTTTTAGTTTACACATCTCATGTCATGTAGGCACAATAAAATCTGCTCGTTTTAAAGCATACTATGTGGCGGAACTCATCGCCGCGCTTCCTAACCGAGAAAATGAAAATAAATTAAACATTTCTTTAAGTGAGCAAAGCATTCGCTGTCATCACGTGTCACGGGTCACGCTGACGCCCCACTACGCTACGATGTGATCGATTTTAGTTAGTTAGTTAGTTAAAAACTTTATTGTACATTGATAAAATAGTACATGGGTTTTTAAAAAAGAACAATAAAATGCACAAAGGCGGCCTTATCACTGAGAGTGATCTCTTCCAGGCAACCAAATTACAAGGATTTACATAAAGAGCGGGCATGATGCGGTGTAAAACAATAAAATGCAAAAAAAAAAAAAATAATAAATAAAGAAAAAAAAAAAAATTAAAGATCTTAAACTAAATAAATTCTCAAAAACATACATATACATATATATAAACATATATATACATATACATACATACATACACATATACATATATATGTCATATATAATACATAATAAATACATAGAGTACAGATTTATCCAAATATTCATACATACTTTTTACTTATTATATATTAATAGGTGGGGTATTTTTTTATGCTTTCCTTTTTTTATATATATAATAGAAATTCTTTGAAGGCACATCATAACTAATTATATTTTGAACTAAATTAGAAAAATAAATCAGTTAGTGATTAATCCTCTGCATCATATGCGTAATGCATGGATCTAATAAGCCTTTGATAAGGTTGTATAATATCCATTGCGGACGCAATCTAACGCGATCTAAATTAGCTTAGAGGTCAACAGGCCCTGCAATGCGCTTACCACGGAACTAGAAAACTTTAACGCTGAAATCGAATCGATCGAGCTATGTTTAAAATTTTCAAATAACGGCGGATATGTATAGACATGAGTGGAAACTATATTCAAACTATAATACACTTAGAACTAGGGAACTCCGAGCTTTCAGTTAACTTTTGTAAGCCTAATGTAAAGTAGCGTTGACAAAAGGTGGATGTAAACGTGTGGTTATTAGATGACTACCTCCTATGGGTTGGGGGAGATGACCAGGTCATCCGACGAAGGTTTTGCCCCGCAAGTTCCACAAGAGTCGATTTAGGGTCCGACGCTATGGACCCTTGGGTACGATTGGCTCCTGCGTTGTCGTTTTTCTCCCGGTCTAGGTGTCATTGGTTATGCGGATGATAACCTCGTTACTGCCCGGGTATCGACTTATCAAGAGGTGGCATGCCTGGCTGAATCCGGCGCGAAACTTGTCTTCGATCGCATCAAAGCGCTGGGTCTGAACGTCTCAATGCCTAAGATCTATCTTAGGCCCTTTTATTTCACGGCCCACGCAAAGGTCCCCCCCTAGGACTACTATGCTCATCCAGGGGTAGGAGGTGGAGGTACTGGCCCAGGTGAAGTACCTGGGCCTAATCCTGGGTGGTCGATGGTTGCTCTCGTCATACTTCGCGCAAATTGGGACGAAGCTTGTGAATGCCGCCGGGGACCTCGGAAGGTTAATGCCGAATATTTGAGGACCGGATTCTTCATGTCTACGGTTTTATGTCGGCGTGTTGAGATCCTTAGAACTATATGGTGCACCTGTGTGGGCGGATTCTCTCACCGCTCCTAACAGAGCCTCCTTCTGCGAGTCAGTTATCGCCCTGAATAGCTTCTGCCCTAGAAGAGCTTCTGCGGGATGGTCACTGTGATCATCTTGCAAGTAATCAGGCCTGTGGGTGCTCTGGAGGAAACTCCGGAGCCCTCTAAAGGTGACGGTGGCCTGCAATAGGCTTATTGGGTTCACTGATGATGCCCCCAGTATCATCCGTACGTGGGGCACTATCCCTTGCGTGCGGATGCTCTGCGTAAATTGCATTTCCCAGCGACAAAAAAAAAGAATGTAAACGTTCGCTTGTTACGCGTTATTATAACTTTAAGCCAGATGCTCTTGCTCTAAAACTTAGATGATATAAAGGAAAGTTTGTATTAGACACATATGTTAGCTTTTTTTGGCTTCACGCCTTGACAGGTTAGTCAGAGAGGGCCAAACGCTACGGTCCTGCTACATACTGCGTTTCAACTCAGATTGAAATAAAAAATCTTCATATAAATATGATATGAGTTAATTACAAATAACATAATACAATTTTCTATTACAATTATGTTATATTAAATATTATATTAATTTATAATTAAAAAATGTTATTTACCCTTTTAAGTAATTTTTGTATGGGCTGTAAAAATTGGCATAGCATTAAATATTACACACACTATCATATATTTGACATACATTTTCCATAGAAGTTACATACAATTTGCGAAGGCAAAGCGTATTTTACAATATCGTCATCATCAATATCGTCATCATCATCAACATATCTACTGGAATAAATATTTAATAATAACAAGATGCAACTACTACCGCTAAAACAAGGCACTGTAATACCTGTTGAGATTCATGTGTCATCAACTTTAAGGATGTTATATGCGAGTAAGAACTTGATGTATCACGCATGAGTAAATAAACCCTTTATAATGTTGAAAACTTTTTGCAGATATATTACGGTTTTGGATAATAACATATTAAAATTGTTATATTTTCTCATAAATAAGTGAAATGTTTTTGTGTATTAAAATACATATTAAATAAAAAATGAATTATATCGCTTTATTTTTTATTTATTACCTTGGCCTAGATATAATAATAGGGAGTAAGCATAATTCATTATAAAATATGATCTAGTCAGTATCAAAACATTATGACTTAATATTTAATAATAGTATGTACATATATTGTTTATAATCAAAATATTTAATGATTTTTTTTTTAATATTTGTATATAAAATAAAAGAAAAGCTTTTGGTAATCCTCAATAAAGCTAATAACTACTAATTTAAAAATTCCATTTACAGAATGTAGAGTTAAAAATGTTTTGCTATCCATTACGCAATTAACTGAAAGTAGTGGAGGCACTCTACTCATTAAGCTTTCGATGTATCCTCTCAGTTACGTACCGTATAATCATATTAGACACGATCATACCGTGTGTAATGTAATTAACACCCTTCGCATCTATTTAAAATTGCTGGCTATATTAAGATACCTCGCCTTATATCAAAACTTTTACTAATTACTTTTCTGAAAAATTTTATAGATCTTATAAATAAGTACAACTAAGAAAATTTTACTATACTATACTTTAAATTTATTATTTTACATATTAATCAGAAGAGAAAATATAAAGATTTTAGCTAGCTTTCTTTACGTTAAACAATGTCTTAGTATATATAAAAACGGAACTTGACAAAATTGTTATTAAATTGCTTGGTCTTTTCCTACTTTCACAATTTCCTACAAAGAGGAATGGATAATTTAATGTATTACGTCACACTCTTATACCTTCTCTTCAATCTATGAAGCAATGATAGGAACTAGCACGATTCTTTTTATACGATTTCACATAATCTTAATTAATAATTTCATCACACAGTATAGTAGACTATATTGAAATCTTATCTAAATTATAAAAAATAAAAAAAGACTTTGATATGGATATTTTGTTCAATTTTAACGATGCTCACAGACAAAGCGTATTCGACATATTTTCTTTAGCAAAACGTCACTTACAACTAATTCTATATTGAGTTCATTAAAGCCAATTTACACTATCATTAACGTCTAAGTTTAAGCACAGTACCATAAGGTATTCCTGTCAGTGTCTATATTCAAATATAATGGTGCAGTTCTCGCAGGTGAAGCGGTGAGCAAGCTGCTAGTAAATGAATATTATTATCTATCAGCCAATGTCTTGATGTTCAAAAGCGTGTATACACTAATGTCTAAATATTTTAAGTACTAAATAAATTCTAATAAATACATTAGCGTCAATAAGCTCGTGAAATCATATCGATTAGCGCAACCGCTTAGTAATTATTGGTTGTGTCCATCTATTACTCGTGGATGAACGCACCATTGCGCAATGCTCTTCTGGCATTCTGGCCCATACGAATTTCAAATGCAATGTTTAATACATTTAATGCGAACGTATTAATTAAGGCTTTGAAAGCTTTCAAAGCTTACAAAAGCTTGTTATTAAATGTTAACTCGTTATATTCATGTAGAGATGATTATATGAGTTTCAATTAAATTTATAAAGAGAAGGAAATATAATATTTATTATGAAACACACTATTTAATATGTAATAAAGTAAATAAGCCCTTAACAATTTTATTTAAAATGTACATATAACAGCTTTGAGTATAAATATTTAAATTTAAATAAAGTATTTTTGATATTTTATTTATTTATGCTTATTTACTCGCCGCTCACAATAAAGAATTCATCATATTGTAACCGTAACGCTAACTCTAGGCAATAGTCGGAAGTTTCATATCAATAACGTTATAAAATTATTTTTATTTCTTTGTTACTCA
This sequence comes from Dryadula phaetusa, assembly GCA_032432895.1. Lineage (NCBI taxonomy): Eukaryota > Metazoa > Arthropoda > Insecta > Lepidoptera > Nymphalidae > Dryadula > Dryadula phaetusa. Next base: position 4,020,647 of record JAOYRS010000016.1, on the reverse strand, counting down.
AAACACATCGATAGTTTTCGTCGCACAAACGAAGAGATTTTAAATTGAAGAAAAAATATTTTACCTCTGACTTCCAGACACGATTAAAATTAAAAATCTTTGGAGATAAGGTTAGTAACCTACTTGTTCATTAATGTCTCCTAAAAATATAATTCCAAAAATACAGCTTTTAATAACTGGAGGGGACAATATGAGTCAGCAAATTATCCCTCGAACAGAGCCCTGAATAACACAAATCGATAGTGGCGTCTAGACCCAATGAATCAGGTGCCTTATTTGTTTCACACACGGCATTCAATTACAGTTAGCGTGGGCAATAATAATAGCGCTACTCATATGTTTGCTATGGCGAAGTACCTGCGACATAATAAATTTGAGTATTTTATGTGTGTGTTTTGAATTCGTAAACTTATATATTTTTAATAATTTCAGGGAAAGCCTAGTGATAAGTCACTCGATTCTCCGACTTTCGCCAGAATTTATTGTCATTTTACATACAACGTTATTTTTATCAACCTGAGTCGCCATATTATTTTTCCAAATTTCTGACAACGATATTGCTATCAATAATTAATTATTTTAAAAGTTATGAAAAAATATCATCAGAATAACTAAGTTTATAGCTTGAAAACACAAAACGTCTAACTCAAAAGTTTAAAAAAATATAAAAAGTACAGAATGTTGTATAAAAATACAAATGAATGATTTTTATGCCAAATTTAGGAGACTAACCGTTAAGTATCGCCAGACCAGTGGATCCGTCGCGCTCGATATATCACCGGTAATAGAAGTGCGGGCTGCTAGAAACACTCGAGCCATAACAAACCCAAGTAGATATAATTTTCCATTTTATAGTACTTAGTTGATTTTTACTTCATGATAGATTTGTGTCATATTTTTTTTGTAAATGTGGTTAATTTTTAAATAATTTAAAGGAGATTTATTTAATAGATTGAATTGGGAATATTATGTTAAGTGATAAAGCACAAAAATTAAATTAATTGCTTCCCTGACTGCGAATTCAACTCACAGCCTATAGTTTAAGGATAGGCGTTGCTCAACTGCAGCACTTAGGCGAAGATTTAGACAATCTAATTGCTAAAACATTAAAAATAAATTCTCCAAGCACTTTATTCTTCTATCAAAAGAAACCACCGAAAGCAGCGAAATAAAAAATTATACACGTACTGTAACTCTTAATTTATTTCTATAAACAATAAATTATCAAAATTTATTTTGGTATTAATTATTAAATCTAGAATACAAATATATTTTATATATTTTTTCATATTAAAATGGATTATTTTTTAATTTGAAACTTGCTATATGGCTTACTGCCAAATATTTTCATTATTTATAGTTACATGAAATAACTACTCGATCATTAACAACACTAATAAGTAGTTATATAAAATAAATACACCATACACGAATGTTTTTAGTAAAGTGCGCGTGGCAATGTATGTTATAGCACTATATGCCGCCTATTTGTTATGTGTCATTGTGGCTCATTGTGGTTTAATAAGCTACATTAATGAGATGGACGTCAAATACACCTAAATTGTGACATTTAAATTATCAATGCTTTAATTTTAATTAGGTATATTATATAGTTAATATGCTTTGTTTTAGATATTACGTTCGGGAATTTATTATGCGATTCTGGGCACAGTTGGAACATTTTTGATATTACTACCACAATTGTCAATTCATTTCCCACTTGGGGGATGTTTTATATGCAACAACTTAATCTGGCTACGGTTAACTTAATTGACTTCATTTTAATTCTTATAAAATACTTAGATTGTTCATTATTAGTAATGGAACGAATTTACTTTAATTTTATTTTATAATTACTCCTCAAACTATTATAAACATAACTTTTCGTCACAAACACACCACGTGTATAAATAAAATTACACACTGAAAGAGTCTATTACAGATAAAACGATTTTCACAACTAAATATGTGAGTATATATACGCTAGCGATGAATTTTAAAACCTAGAATACAAAATGAGTGCCTAAAAGGGTTAAGTTTTTGATGGATCGCTAAAACAGAATGTCCATAAAAAGCTAGTGAAATATAATGGAAATAAAACATTCGTTATGCAAACACATTAAATCGCAATAGATTGAGCAATTAGTGTCAGCCCGTGATGAGCGCAGTGTCGTCAAATAGACGAAAAACGTTTATATTTCACACGCAAAAAATATGACCTACACAAGTAGGTACACATGCCAGTGACACGATGAAAACATTAAATATGCTAAATTTTGTTGTTCATTTTTATACACATTCGTAAAACGTTTTCATAGTACTTGTGTTTTTTAAATAAGTTATTTGTAATGATATTAATTAAGCTCTATCGGCCTTTATAGTATTTAGTTACATACCAAATAGTACAATATTCTGAAAAAATAAATGAAATCTGTATATGTTTTACAGTCTTTTTAAATAATGTTTTTATTAACGATTGAAGGTAAAAAAGCCATTAATTACTACTTACGAAGTAACTGAAGTAACGGACGTATTATATAGATGATAATTAAAAGCATGCAATTCATTTAGCTGCACAAAACACAATCACCTTATGTTTCCTTTGGTACACAATACGTGTCAATTTTACAATCAGGCAACGCTAGTGTTTTCTGAAATGAAATTGTTATAGGGTGTGCCGCCCTCCACTCTGAGTGAAGTGGGAGTTGAATGAATGATTGAGAACAGAAAGCGGTTTAATGGCTGTCATAAACATTGAGGCTCGTGCTTTAGGTACTGATGAAGAGGCAACCTTGTAATGGACTTATTGCAGTTATTTCATATATCACCCACTATAAAAAAATCCAATACAAAAAAATATGTGATTGTAAACAGGGATCGAAGTCGAAGTTTACTTCGACGAACTATAAAGAATAATAAACTTCTAAATATAAACGTTTTCCTCAGTAAGGATAGTATTCAAAACAGTTTCGTATAAATGAAACACGTTATAGGCTACACCGTAAAATATCTACCCGTGGAACGTATAAATTATACTTTAATTTATTATTTGTTATGAATGTACAATTTTATGTAAAATAAACAATTTTTAACATATGTGTTTTTAATAGTACATATTTATTTACTTAATAAGGTATTTTTTCATTTAATGTTTAACGCATATTCTATTTTGTATTCCAAAGTAGAGATATTTTAGTGGTCTATAAAACTATATCTTCGCCGCTTACGAAGTAAACAGCGTTTCTTTGCTTAGACCTTAAAATCTAAAATACTATAATTTTTTAGTTTAACAAATCTATTGCGTATTGAGTAATTAATTTTATATTATTTAATAACATTTTTTTGTTCATTTATAAATTGGTCCTAATATTTTTGATAATAATTAATCCACTTCACGTCTCAAATACAAAATTAAAATATTATAAAATTGAACAAACGTAATAATAGTGAAGTAAGAAATGCATTTAAAAATACGATATATTGAATAGCGAACAACGTCAGGTCCAGGTCTACATCAGTCGTCGCTCCGCTGATTGAATTGTCTGGTAGCAGTGTGATTGGTTCGACGATATTACGAAACACGAAATGGAATTTCAAAATACTCTATATCCTTCCTTTTATAATCTGATTTTTTATTACTTTAACGAGATTTAATTAATATATTCTAAAATTGTAATAGTTTTAAAATCTTGATTTCTTGAATAATATGCAAAATTTCTTGAAAAATATATACCATAAACGCATATTCATAATAAATGTGCTACATCCTCAATATTTTAAATTAAATGTTACGATCTCGTTAGTAAAGTTAAATTTTCAAGAGAAGTTTTACTTTGATTTCAACTCAAATTGTCGTCGCTTCGAACGGTCGTCATCAGTATGTCATATTACGTTGATTAAAAGTCGTTGGTAGGAACGACATCGACAGATTATAGCATCTTCATTTACAGAATTCATGTATCCGATGAAAAAAGTGACCCTGACATATAAATAAAAAAAAATTATAATATTTTAGTAACAGTTTTTAACATATTTGAAATATAAAAAAAATTTTTTAATGAGTTTCAATAACTGTTTTATAGTAAAATATCAAAACGAATACGAATTTGAATTATAATTCCTAAGAAATACTACTTCTTAGGTTTTTTAAATTATATAGTTATTTTTATTGATAAATAGCAGCTTTATAAGTTAGAAATAAGGTACGGAAGTCGCAAAAGTTAAGTCTGATCAATATTCTCTTTGAATATTCCAATCTTTAATATACAAAGGTTCCCAAAGACAATACAGTCTCATTAACAGCAGGATGAAATGGAAATCTTGAAAGACAAAGCTATATTATTAGCGAGTTAAAATAACAAGACCTTTGTATCTCAATACTGCTCTCTGCCTTAAACATGAAAATAATAAATAAAGTAAAGTAAGACGCTATCGTAGCACAGTCAGCGTGTCTGACGGTAAGCACGATTGGTTGTGACTTTGAAGCTGGGGAATCAATATATTTAAAAATTAACTACAGATATTGCTATGTGGTCGTACAAACTTGGGATATAATTATAAACAAGAAAAATACATTTAATTAATGCAATATTAAGAGTTTATATTCAATATTTGTTACAAGATTACTTCATAGAATTTTTTTCTATAAAGGAAATGTCTTTTCCTGCCAATTATGATAAACAAAGAAAAGATGAAATTCTTCTTGATATAGAAAAGTCTATATAAATAGAGTAAATACTCCGTCGTTATTTACATTTCATTGTTACGATATCCGAAGTCACGGACAGCCGACGGGCCAATATTCGGTTTCATAAAACCGGAACACATTGATTGCTTCCACAATACTGCACAGGAAACGGTGGAAAAACTTTTTTTAACTCCATATCGTTTTAAAAACACGGTTCGTTCTAATCGAGATTTAAAATCATTCGGGCGTTGAGATTGATTTATTTCAAATTTAACTAGTTATTCATGTATCACAGAAGTGGCATTAATAGGCAAGTATATGCATATATAAAAAATATTACTTAATACATATATATATATATATATATATATATATATATATATATATATATCATTTTAAAAATGCTTGTACTTTAGAACAAAATGAATTACAATTCGCGCAAAAAAAGAATGGAAAATAAAATAACTTATCACTAGATTCTTTATCTAGCCCATATTAAACAAAGAGTGTTAGATGGTCTAAACCTTCGTCAACAGCAGAAATCATTTATAAAACAAACCAGGACAAAATTCTTAATTCTCATAGCTTACTTTAAAACTCAAATGTTACTAAGTAATTTATTCAAAGTAATTTTAAAAGGCAAGACTACTAATTAATTTTACTTAATATTCAGTTGTAGTCTTCATTTTGTAAACGTTGAAAAAATTCTCGAGTCTTTTTCTTTTTTTTTCATTACAACTGTCAATCAATGTTGTAAAAATATTTTTGGTGCTGACATGACTATTTAGGACTGTCATTTAATATTTTATTAGAATGTATATTAAAAATCTTGGTCTGTAATATAATATTGATTAAAAAAAGAAATAAAGATTAATAATTTAGATAATTAGGTTTATTAAGTTTCTGCCGTAATCATGACACGACGGTTTTTGATAATCTGTAGGACCTTCGCTAGGTTATAAAAAGATCTCTATTATAAATAGAGATCTTTTTATAATCTTTTTATAACCTCCGTTTATGAGCTTATATCTTTTAAAATTTATATGGAAGCAAAAGGAATTGTATGGTATAAAAAATGTGTCATCCGAATATAAAATCATCCAATAATCCGCAGATCTCGTCTGTTTGTCACCTTTACGGGGCAATCGCGCGAATACTCACGACCACTCACCTGGAACAAAAAGACAATATGTTATGAGCGATTTTATTGTGTTATCCGCTTTGTTTATTAACGAAATTCATAAACAAGGTCCTATAAATACGATATATGCCGATGACAATGCTTTAGTAAATTAAGGTATTATTGATATTTTTGTACTATGTTATAAATGTATGGCTTTATGTGCCAGATGTCGCAGGTTTACCAATAAATTCAAAGAGGCATACTTAAACAACATATAATATGACGGCATACTGGATTGTATATTGTTTTTGTCCAAGGTTAAGCTATAACCTTAAAATAAATTACTTAAATAGAAGAATATAAACTTGCAATGATAAAAAAAACTACAAAACCTTACTTTAAAGCTGCTCAAGGTTACAAGTGCACTATTAAAAATAATATTAATAAACATATGTTATATTATTGAAAATGACATACTTAGGTATATCACAGTTCACATCAGACTCAAATATTTTTGTTATTATTTTTGTTTATTAAATGCAACTCTCAATATACTTCTAATTATGAATATCTACCCTTTGTTACAGCGTCGAGTAAATTGCAGGCTGTGGCCATCGACCATGAACTACACACCCTACAAACGTGTGTAATAATAAAGTCAGGTCACGCGATATATTCGTACGAACACCCGTTACTAACGCATGTGTCCAGTTAAATTTCCAGGGCAGTATAGGCACGAATATTTTATAAGATATCAAATATTGATCAACAATTTTATATATAGTCATCGAAAGAGTATAACGTACCAATTTCATTATCTCGTATTTCAATAAAGAAATTTTTGAATATTTTAAGTATCATACATTTTTTTTCAAGTAAATATATTAAATACATAATTTTATCATTTTTTTGGTAATAAAGTAGTTTAGTTATAAAATAGTCAAGTAATTTTTAGTTAGCTATGTATTGTTACTTAACAATCACCTTGACTTTTTTCTCCTCTTCACATATTTAATATACAGTTACTACTTTATTTTTTAATAAAACTACTTTTCGCGTAACTGAATCGCGTATATTTTCGTATTCGTCTATCAGTTTATATTAACTAGTTATAGTATGCCACAGTGCCTATTAATTAGTAATGCCACCTCGTTTACAAAAGTTTCATTTGAAATGTGTAAAAAACGCGAAACTCACTCATAAAACTACATTTGCGTATATGATAACATTATGTACTACGGGTTTGAGAAACAAATTATAAATAACTCTTTTATTAAATTTTAATATAAACTCCTTTAAAATATTTTCTTGCAAATGGAACCCTCGCACCTACTTACCCTTCGCGTGCTTACTATAATACAACAGTTTATTGTAATATATTTAAGTCCAAGATCATTATCATATAATTAAATCGCTTACTAGAAGGGTGGTATTGGCGACATTTCACAATGAAATAACATTCCTGATATAAAAATATAATTTATATATTTTTTTATTGTTATTCATGTCTGTTATGCCTGACAAAAAATAAAAAAAACGGTAAACGAGAAACATTTTAACAATGAAATTTAATACAAATGTTGAGAGTAAAATAAAAATTGATGCCCATTTTTATTTTACAGTCTACGTGGATAGAACAAAAGCGATGTTTTTAACATGCACACAGTCCGGCTCTATCACGGAACTACGCCTCGATACCATCTCTTTGTCCTTGTTCGGGCGTTGATATTAAGCATATTGTATACATAATATAGGCTACAATAACTATCTACAAAAGCGTTTTCATGGAAACTCTATCACAGAACTAAAACAATTACAAGTTCTACCTAAGTTTACTTCAACTTAGTGTAATATATTTTTAATATTAAAATTAGTTTTAATAATCAAATTATTTTTAATATTAAAATTATTTTTAATATTAAAATTTAATTTTAATATTCAGATTATTTTTAATATTAAAATTATTTTTAATATTAAAATTATTTTTAAGTCCATTGATATATCATTTATTTTTACTTTTTTCTAATGACTCTTCATTTAGCCAGATTATTGAAAAAAAACTGTTTAATAATTAGCAATCATTGTCTAAAAAAGAATTCCGTTCGTATGACTACTACGTTTATGGGTAACAAATAATAGCATCAGTTTCAGACTTTTTCCTGCATAATCAAAGAAAACCTAGTCAAGATCCACCGTTCTCCTGGTCATTTCCGCGAGTGAAAATTAACCCCACAACCAATCCTGATGGCCAATAATAATAAATTCAAGTAACACAAGCATTAAGAATAAAACTAACCATAGAACTATATAATTAAGAGCAGATCAGTAAATCCTTTAAAAATTCCAATCATTTTATACATGAATAACTACAATCTGTTAAATCGAAAACATATTAAAACCCAAAAGTTTAATTAAAACGAAACTATAATTGTAAAAAAAAGGGTAAAAAGCAAAGGCCGACGTGAAATTTAAATGGGAAGAGCGCAGCACAAAACTGAATATGTGCTGGCGTAATGCCTCTTAATGAAGGCCCGCTTACGTGAAAATTCTCGAGCTAATGAATTCAGAAAATTCAGTGCCGGCACGGGCGTACTCATCAAAGTCTTTTCTCGCTTAGTGTTAAAACGCAGCCACGTGTACTACGTGAACGCGTTTACTTTAACCTTTAAGGGTATTATATAGTAAAGAAATTCTTATCAAATAAATTTATTTATATTTAAATATAAAAACGTTTTGTTATAAAAAATGTGTATAAACTTTTCGTAAATACTTTTTGTTATAAAATATGTTGCATCAATGGAAAACGAAAAAAAAGTAAAAAAGGATACAGATACTACAGAAATATATAAAAATGTTGTTATTGCTTCTTCTAGGACTTCAACATTTTATTTGAACGTAAAAGTAAAAATGTAACTTACTAAGTTCATTCTTATTCACAAAGCAATATAAAATTCATATTTGGACAAGTTTTTTATGTTCACTTTTATATTCCGCATAGCAACACTAGGTACAGGAAGTACCTAGTGTAAAAGACACTACGTACTTCCCTTTCCACCAAATTCAAGACATTGAGTAGTAACTCAACGCCGCACTTTGTCTTTACCAAAGCGATAACGTAAAATAGTTTCAATATAGTCACTCCCCCGAGTGGGGATCGAACCCACAACCGATCGCCTTTACAATCAGGCTCAGTTCCACTGCGCCACAACTAGCGTCAAATAGTTAATTATACTTACTACCTAATATTTAACTCCGCTAAAAATAAGCCTTATTCTTTTTCAGCTATCATCATATCATCATTCTTTCTTATTTTGTTCTTTTATAACTTCCTTATTTAAATAATAATAATAATAACACACACACACACACACACACACATATATATATATATATATATATATATATATATATATATATATAACCTTTAACAAAAACCAAGCTTAACACTCTTCGTACTGGAGATATACTGGGTATATATACTTATAAAGTGAGAGCAAAGGTGGAGCTATAATTTTGTTTCATTATATGATAATTAGGCCTCGTTATACTTTGTCTTAATTAAAAGCCGGCTCTACATGGAAATTTGCCAGCCAATAAACTCAAATGAAGTGAATTTTAACTTACTCTTTCAAGCCGTTTCACGGTAAGTGTCGAACCGCATCCATGTGTGATGAGCGCTTTACGCCTTTTTTGACTAAGCATGAAGCTTTTACGTTTATACGCTATATGTTTTTATGCGTTTATAGTGTTTTAATGAAAACGTGAATAAATAATATTGATTTAGTTTAGATTATTAATTTGTACTTTAAGACTTTTCTATTTAGTGTTTTTTAGCTATTTAGATATTTTTATCTTGATAGGATTAAGTTATGTTATTTAACACATAATGTACTTTAAACGAATCGACAATGAAGAAAGGTTATGGAGATAAACGTTGACTAGACGTAAGATTAATTAAATGTTCAACTGCAATTATAATTTTCTTTTTAATTTAATATTACTCTATTCTTGCTTTAATATAGAAACAGATAATTCACGTCGCTAGTGTAATATAGTGGGGCAATAAACGTTATATCGCTATTCAAGTTCATCAAGCCCGGGGAGGATCGTAAACCAAGCGCTGCAACTTGGACCGTTATTCATAACTTGAGAACTAATTCAACCAAAAACGGTTTTACACCTAATCGTAAATCTCACGTATTTTAAGAAAACTTCTCTGAATCCCAGTGGAACGCTTGAATTATTTCCACACTAACTTTTACTTATAATATCGTTTAATAAAAATTTTATAAAGATGTTGCTTTTTAGATTACATTCGTTTGTAAATCGCGTCTTTTTTTATTAATCCTAAGACATTTTTTAAATTTTCAATTTACTAATAACATTTTCTGAATACGCGACGTTGCTATATTATAAATATCTTTGTATTTATTATAATTACTTTAACAATTTTATTAGATTATTAAGAAAAACATCATACATGTAACTACTTCTTCTTATTAACATAGTTAACGTCAAATTTAATTCTTCAAGTGCATAACTTTTTTACATATATTAACCTGTAGATAGAACGTTCACTCAGTTTTGTTAAACATTCTTATGTTCTACTCCGCGCTGTAAAGGTTAGATAAAATATTTAATTCTTGAAAAATGCTACGCTGCAACTAAACCCACATTTACTGGGGTCATAAAATTTTAATTATATGTAAATATTTCGTATAACGTAAAATACCTCCGTAAATAACGCTTACCGTACCTTAGCGCAAATATTCAGGATTCGTTTTCGTTTTTAATTGCATAGTTGCGCTCTGAAAATCCTATTTCATGTATATTTTTGCGTAACTGTAACTAATATTGTAAAGAACGAAGGTAAAATAAAAATGATATTTTTATGTAAACATATTTTATAATATTTAAATTCTTTTAGTATACATTTAAAATGTTATTTAAATATTACATAATATTTCATAAGTAACATTGGTGTGACTATCGTACACAATGACATTCAATAATTAAAGAATATAATAAAAGACCAATATTAAAAAGTGTAAGTTATATATTTTCTAAGGTACACGATGAATATTACACCATAATGTAGGATTTCTGTTATTTACTTCAAAAATTTTATCCTTTAAAAACATTACTTTAACATTTTCATATTTTTAACAATTATTAAATTTTTATAAAAGGAAATCTACGTTTGAAGATTCTTTACATGTTTTATAAGAAAAAAGCCTAGGAATAATAACGAGGACAGACGAACAAGCCGCTTTGTTTTACTGTTTTCAGAAGAAGCCTACAGTAAGATTCACTCTATTCTTTGATTTCAGCCACCATTATGGCACTGTCTGTAGAGAGTCGTTACGTAACGATCCACCCTCTTTTGTCTTAAAAGATCCCATTCCTAACAAGCACTTGTCTGATCATGGTTATATTAAAATTCTTCCTAAGAGTTGTTAAGATCTAAGCCTAAAAAATACACATTTAATTTTTTATTAAGATTTAATTTACAAAATTGTTGAGATTGTACTTTAAATTTAAGCAATATAAGGTAGTTTAGAGTATTCAAAGTTCAGAGTATTCGAAAGCCAACAGTATAGGCAATAAACTCATTAGCACGTCAAACGAGCTTCAAGAGAAGTTTCAATTACTGGATACCTCTCATCAACAATGTATGATCCGGCCGATCCCGGGCTTTCATGAACTGATTGATGCTCAGGGAGCCTTTATGGCGTCGGGGATCTCGGAACAATTACTTCTATCTAGTTTCTAATAGCGCTACTGATGAAACATAATTGTGGAATTCCTTTTTCTAATGGAAAAATTAGTCATTTTAATAATAAAATTTCGCGTATTGATATATGAATTAATAATAAAAACGCTACATGAATGTTGTTTATTTTGATAACTTATGAATATTTAATCCTAGTTATGTAATAATAATAGTTAACACTGTGTTTAACATTATACATTTTATTTTTCAAGTATTTTATATTATACTGCTTATATCTTTTTGTTTTCAAATCCATATGACTGAAAACGGAAAACATAAACAGAAACGTAAATAAAAACAGTGTTTTGGTAGTCTAAACAGTTGCTACTCAAAGCTTTATACATAATATAAAGCTATTTCTCAAAGCAGTATTAAAAGAGTTTTATAATAAAGAGAAATTCAAACAGTCATATCACGTGTTGACAACAAACAAGCACGAGGCAATTCCATTTGCAGTGAGGATGCCTGACCCAATTGTGCCTTCGAAAAATCGCCCCGTTTATTTATACTCAATATATGGAGATAGATGTACTCCATGTGGCATTCCCGATAAACAGAATGGGCGGCTAGGCGGGGAATTGACATTTATTTTTATCTTAAACGTAGTATATGAGATTGTTCTGATGGTGCTAAAAGATTACATTTTTTTAATAATATTTTTTTTCAGTTACATGCCTTATTCTCTATCTAATATCAAGATGTATGAGATAGATGAGATAGAGAGTAGCATATTTCAAGACGCTCCTTTCTCTGCTACTCGCCCCAATTACTGATATTGCGCGTTGAATGACGAAACTCCAATTATTTTAATATAATCATTCCCTAAGTCGAGATTGAGTATCGGGATCGAGCCCACATTCGTGTCCTTTTGTCTGTCGACCTACCCGTCCTTAAAATTATTATCTCAAAAACTTATTAAGAGCTAATATCATTTTAATTGCTTACTTTGATTTTTTTCGATATTATAATTATTTTTATATAATTGCAGTATTATTGTATTTTAAATATAATACATAATATATTATAATTATAATATATATAATATATTACGTATTATTGTAATTTAATTGTAGTATGGAAGTATGATTAATTTTATATAATTTTAATATTGTTACTTGGAGCAATTTATTTTGTTTACTAATAATATTGTTATAACATCATAAATTCACCCCGAGCCATTAATTTCCAAACATTTACAGAGTATAGTGTAAAAATCGAAAAGAGGAAATATAAAATAATCTTTTCGAACAGAGCTCAATTCAACAAAGTCGAACAATGAAACTATCGATAGGTATTTTTCTCACAAACAGAATAAATAGGTCGCGTGGGAATAAGCGAATATTTTCCATTTATACGAAAAAAAGCTTATTTTTTTAAATAAACACAAATAAAACTTTCAGAGTTTATGTTCATCTAACTGAATATTTGTAGTTCAATGTTGTTTAAAAGATACTTTGCATATCCACATTTCATATTTCATCTTAATTTTTAAAGTGTAAAGTAATTTAGATTCACGCTTTTATCCCGCATAGCAAGGTAGACAGGAAGTACCTAGTGGCACACTCCGTACTCCACTCTGTCAAATTCGAGACATTGGGTGTGGTGAAACTCATATCATATTTAAATAAAATCATTCCTCCGAGTGGGAATCGAAGCAAAAACCCATCACTTTTACAGTAAAATACCACTGCGCCGCAACACGCAATGATCAAAATAAAAAAAAAATGAATTCTATTTGCTTTCTATAATAAAAAAAAGATCATCATCTTTATCTATGATTTGAAATGTTTTAACGTCATTTTCTAAATTTAATTTTGGTAATTCACAATAAAATATATGGACGAAAAATTGAAATAAAACAAAAAATATTTTAAATTAAATGTCAACATGTCACTAGCAAACAATTCAATTTATAATACACATGTATGTATGTATGTATGTATGTATTCATATATACATGAAACAGGTACAATTTATATTTTATATATATTTAATTTACTTCACGTGAGTTAGGTCTGGAATAAAATATCACTGTCAAATGTCAGGTTCAGCGGAATTTATTGTTCAAGCTTTCATCTGAAATATTAGAAAAACATGAAAATTTAATATGGATCTTATACTTATATATATACAATAACTTAGTCCATTATGAAATATTCTATATTTTTAAAAAGTTTTACAGAACAGAAGTATTTCGTTAACAACTTACGAAGACTTTTCAACGGAAGAGTATTGCATAGACATATGCAATTACAACCAGCCTACATTCAATGGCGGATAGCTTTACTGTCGATGATATATTAAGTGAAAGTTTTTTGTTAACTAAATATTTTTATAAACTTGTTTCATAAAAGATATTTCCAATTTCCAGAGCAATGTTGAGAGCAGAGATTATAAATAAATATATTTAGCGCAGCCGTAGCCGTGTCTCGAAGCAGCAATTAGCAAAACCAATTAAACGTCTAACGCCGTCTGCACCGGAGACGGCTATTTACCCAGTAACTAGCCCCCGCCCGTGGCACCGCTCGCTTTTGTAATTATATTTAACAAAGCAAACGACTTGAATGCTTAATTAAATCTTTAAAATTTTAAACGTTATTTATTGTTTGACGCGGCAGCATTTTGATGGCATATTTCTACAGCGGAAATGAGAAAGGTACGTTATTTTAATTTATTGCAACGTGACTCTTTTCTACTCTTGTTTAAATGAAAGTTCAACGTTCCCATATAAATTGTTCAAAACAAAATTTAATTAGAAAATAGGGAAAAATGTAATTTTGGAAGACGTGTTCTTTAATTATGATTTCTTTGTAGTCACCATTAAATAAATAACACCGTAAATATATAACATGTTTGTATGTGTTAAATACTGCCAGTTGATATGATAGGTTTAATATATACTGAATCATATGAATTACACTGTATTACTATGTTATTGATTTCCTTCTATATTTCATTATAAATTTACTTTAGATTCATATAAACTTAAAACTAATACATTTATTTTAAAGTGTTAAGGGGCTATAAAGTAAGAATTCCCGAAGAAATGAATTTCTAGGATTTAAATTTTTAATTACTATATATATATATAAATATATATATATATATATATATATATATATATATATATATATATATATATATATATATATATGTACATGTACGTAAAGGAAGTTGCAGGCGACAATTAGTAAATAGTCCTAAATTATAAAACACTTTAATTCCTGTAATATGTATGACGACATATTTATGTATATTTCTTTTATTTATATATCCAATAATTTTATTGGACATATAAATAAAAGGAAAGGAAATTAGGATATTTTATATTGCTTTGTTAAAAACTATATAATTATCTATGACGCCATCGTGGCGCAGTGGGACAGCGTCTAATAGTAAATGCGACTCGTTATGAATTCGATTTCCACTCAAAGGAATGATTATATCTCAAAATTTATTTTCATTTCTCCACTCGCGAGTTGAGTTCGCCACTCAACTCAAAATGTCTCGATTTTTGGCGGAAAGAGAAGAGTGTCTTAACAATAGGTTGTCGATAACTACCCTGCTATGCGAAATAAGGGTAGAGCTGTATATAATTATAAAAAGACAAAATGAATATTAATATATGAAATAATATATGAAGTAGTGATTAATATTTAAATATTTGAATAGAAAATGATAGAGGCTTGTTGCTTTATCTTACAAATTGTAAATGACATGTACATATTAACACGCCATCTACTACGAGTATCTCGAGTGTTTAGTTATTTATTGCTAGTCAAGTGATGTAGCACTTTGTATGACGCTAAGTTATTATAACAATTGTATGCACTTTAGATTATCTAATAAAGTAGCAATGTGTCACTGCAATTGGAAATATCTTAATAAAGGCATAAAAAATATTGAAATATTCTTGAAACTAAGATTCTCCATATGCTTAGGGTAGTGCGTACCTGACCTTTTTTTTACAAATTCGTATTCTTTGCTTTAGATTATTAGCTTTGAAAAATGATAAAAAATAGAGTTTAAAAATACGGATTTCATTCCGAATTCATTTCGGAGTTGAAGAAAAAACGTAACGAGCGTCGTTCCTGATAGAGGTAGGGTACTCTACCGGTACCGGTACGAGGCTTAACAATGATATCAGTGAAAACATAACTTCATTCTATATGAAATAATAAGTTTGTTAAATTAAAGTAAAAAAGCGGAATACCTATATTTCAATTCTAAATTAAAACAAAACTCTCGCTTAGTACCTACGTTTGTTCACTTCGATTTTAGATTTCTTTGAAATTAAATCTCACACTGTCTACTGCAAATATACTCGTATATGGCAGAACGAAATTCGAAGTGAAAATTCAATTTTTGTAAATTGATATTGACTTGTTACTTCTTTCGTGTCGTATTTTCGTAACATTCTGAATCAATGTGATTTATTACTTGATACTTGCTAATGTAGTACTTTTGAAACGTTTTTGATATCAGATTTTTTAATAGTAGTTTTAATCAAATCGTAATAAGTAATCGTTATTTCAGTTCACTTGTTACAAACCAACTACGGCCATTAATTACATTTGCCGCTTTTGGTAAGACCAAGCGCGGCGTTCTCTCCCGACACCCGGATCAAAATTACATAGAATGCCGAGAATGGATAACTGAGTGTCTTGGCACTTAGTACTCTTTGTCTTTCTGCTATATAAAAAAAACTTGAAACTGCTATCTTCTTATTTTATAAATATCATTATAACCAAATCAAAAACTATAGCCTGTTGATATTTGTATGGTATTTCAAATTATATTTATAGAATATTTGTACAAAAAATAATAACAAATAAAAAAAACATTGCTATTATTTTACAAGTTTCCAGCATTTCGAAAAACTGTACGAAGTAACTGAAAATTAAAGTTTAAGAAACTCTTATAAGAAGCACAAGCAATAAACTCAGCCACAATACATTTAAGTTCCCGAACAAACGATGAAAAGAAAAACAATCAGATAGTTTTTCACGACTCATTATCGAATTGGCAGCGCTACGAAGACTACCAAAAAGTTTCATTAGTGGGAGAGCCAATGTTTTCACGTTCCTTTGTCGTTGAAAAAGATAAAAGACGAATACGCTCCAGTTTTCCTTTCTTTTTTCTTTCTATCTTCGGAAAAGGCAAGGGTTGATACAGAAATAATGAAGTGTTACAGAAACATTGTGACTTCAATGTTGACGCTACTGTGCAACACTGCAGGAAGTAATTTACTCTGTTTTCTTGTCATTTTTAAATTTCAATAGTTTGGTTAAATATGATACTTTATAATACTTTTGTGATTGTTAAGATTTTCGATATACGTGTTAAATTTAAAACATAAAATCGAAACATAATATGAGAGTAAAATAGCGATATCAACTGTTAAATCCTATCTTTCAAAACAACAACTATGTAAAATTGCTTAAAAATTTAATACAAAGCTTTTATACTCGACTTTGACGAAAAAATTGAATGTAGATGCGTCACATAACCAAATATAGAGATTACATACACATACATAAGTAAATATATAAAATCATTCATACATTTGCGTAACAGAATTTCATTTAATAAAACATAATAAACTTCACAACTAAACCAACAATTAATGCCGTGCCAAAATAATCTATAATAACGTTAAATATATAGAATATAAGGTCGATAGTCGCTTGGGATTCATCAGCTTAAAAGGGTCTGGACTGGAGTTGGTCCGAAATGACATCGCATTGACTATGTATGACTACTTACTCCAAGTGCTTGGGAACTAGTAGTTCTTACTTCTATAGATATGAGAGCTATATTGGCTGTACTGATGTTATTTATCTCTAATTCTATTCAATCCTGTTGTATATCGAGCTTGCACAGTACTCATTGTAATTAAATTGGAGGTATTCGTTCGTTATAACACACTTAGTATACCAGGATACATAACAATGGTACTTATATTACCAAATATATTGTTATCAATTTATTTAGAGCCGAATTGCAAATTTAAGTGCATTCGTATTTGCCATGTTACATGTTTAAAGTACCCCATAAAATGTACTAACGACCGCTAAGACAACCAAAACAACCATTGGAATGGTTGCCAAATTTGTACTGCATCCAGCGACGTTGCCAACGAGTGCCATAAAAAATAAAATTTGCTAATATCAGCGTGTGTGAACGCAGTTATCATGTTGTATGAAAAATTGGAAAAAATATGTATTATATACTGATTTAAACATTTAATTCATAAACTAACGGTGCCTATCTAAGCAGTTAATAAAGTTAAAGTTTTATTGGATAAAGATGGGCTGAGATACATCACACCACGTCACCTACGCCACGCCACGAAAATGGCCTAAAACAAGAGAATACGTTCTCACCGTTCGTTTTTGTCTCCTTTAGGCGTAACAGAAAAAATGTTCCAATACTAGCTACGTTCATGATAATAAGTTAATATTTCTAACATCGCCATGAAATTGTATATGTCCTAACAATAAAAGATCATTCAGATGTGACCTAATGTAATGGCGAGGCCGCAAGGCGGTCAATGAAGTAACAAATCTAAAACTTTCGCCCTACTTCCACCCTTCGTTTCATTGGCTGATTCTGATAGCAGTTTAGCGTAACACGCAATGCGGCTTTTTTGTCACGTCTTATATAGAGAAAACACAGCTAAACTATATTGATCTTTAATATAGGTTGTAAGCGAATTTTCTTGCTTGTATCACTTTAAGAAAATGTTAATTTATCACCCTGTTCGTTACACGAGCTCGTTGATTGTAAAGGATCAATTCATTCAAGTACATAATTTACCAACGTTTCAATATTTATTGTCGTGATCTTAGGTATTGTAAGTATTATGTACATTATATTCGTATGAAAAGTTTAACTCGTTTTCTTGCGTACACATAAGTATCTAGAACGTCAAGAAAGTCGCGCTTCTGTCAATAACATTTTTTTACATTATTACATAGACTTCAATTTCCATATAAAGTCGATTCGAGTACGTCAGAGTAAACATAATAATCTCGGCTCGAGGCGTACTTTGTGAAAATATGACACATCCGTATACTCTCGGGTTAAATTCGTTTTTTCTTGAGTTTTCTCGACTTTATTGCGTTACGGAGGAAGATTCGCTTTTAAAAATTTCAAACGCCTTTATTGAAACAGTTGTCTTTTTGTGTTGTCATATACGGGGTGGGACTTATTATATTTCGATATAGAAAAGGATATTGTTAAATGATTCATGTAGGCCATGAACTATCAGTATTTTAAGTTTAAGTAATAGACTTAAACTATTTCTTATCTACTAACAACACTAATAAATATTGTATATGAATTAGTATCGTAATATACAAGTATATGTGTAGCCCTATTAAGGTGGCAATAATATATTCGTAATTAACTCCTAACTGTAATTAAAAGTTGTTTATAAGACACTTTAAAACAAATAGGATTACCAAAAATATGCGTCAACCAGCATTTGCATTTGCACCCTCTGAAATGACGAAGCAATACCCCTCCAAAGCACCCTCATACAAATGAATAGGTGTTTGTATTGATTTAGTTTTTGTCCTTCCAAATGCCTTAAGCGCATTATCATTGTAAAATAAGCTTTATTCTTATTGTGTTAAGGTTGGCAGGAAATGTGTGGTTTAGGTAGAGGATAATAGTTCCCATAGGACTTCTCCCTTCCGTGTTTGAAATCAAAGACAACGAAAAGTCACCCCAACCTTAATCACCTTTTCTTTGATTACGCTATTGACTTTTCAAATATTTTTTTTTTCAACGAAACGATTTTATTTGTAAAGAAATATGTACTTACATTTGTAATAAATAAAAATTGTTAACAGTTTTTAAATTGCTTTAAATAAAAGAGTATAGAAATATTTAAAATTCCTAAGATATACATAATGTTTCTAATAATAGTGCTTTTACGCTTAAAAATGAAAAGTACATTTGCCTATATGGATTTTAATTACATGTGAATGTATTAATTATGTTAGTGAACCTATGAAAACTTCGACATTATTCGTTCTTCGTACTTACTGAAAACTAATAAACATTTACATTAAATTTGGAAAAGCCATAATATTAACATATCAGTAATCAAAATGTCTCTCAAAAAAAGCTATACAGCGAAGTTATTTGCGTCACAAAGAAGAGGAACTGTAAAAACTTTACGTCTATAACGCTCGTAAAGTGTACGATGAATACCCACCCGTGACTGGAAATTCAGTAATGTCAGGATTTTTGTGATATTAAATTTAAGTGGTTTTGCTATATATGTATGTATAGATTTTTAGATATGATTTGAACTTACTGGTTTGGTTACTTTATATTTAAGTGAATTGTGAAATAATAAATTTATCCTTTTTTACTGCTCGTATAATTTATCTAAAAATAGGCTAAAATATTTTTCTTGACATATTAATATACATAGATTTTCTCAAGAAAACGTATTTTTGACCACATGCAAAGTATCTGGTATATGCATTATAAACTTAAATATATTAATAAAAATTTGCTTTATATTAGATTTTTAGTCTTAACTTTGAAAGGTGCCTATCCATAAAATTCACTGTGGTAGCAACAACACGTTTCAGTATCGATTTACTGGATTTTGTTTGTTGTCCATTAACACCTGAAACGGTTTACTCTGACATCAACCATCACCGTTGCCTCTAATCTGCCGTTTGATGTACCCGCTACTTAAATCGTATAACACGTGTTAGAAAATGGAGTATCTTTTGCTATGAATAACTGTATTTATTATAGAATTTAAATATTATTATTTAAAATACGCATGGTTATTATAAAAAAATATAAAATTATTTAAAATATAGGTTATTATTATCAATTTCTATCTATTATTGTGTATTTTCACTTGGGTCGAAATACTGAGAAACTCCGGGGAAAAACTCAATTGCAAAAAATAGTAAAGTATATATTTTTTTTCCTTAAAAACTAATTTCACAGTAAATTCAAAATAATGTTTATTTTGGATTGGACTTGGAAATCAGCATATTTTATTGATGTATAATTATCATATTTTAATGAAAAGCCTCTTGGTAAGAGTAATATTAAAATATTTAAGCTTCTTTCCAATTTAGATGTTTACAGATTTACATTTGACTTTACCAATCAACAAGCAATATCTCTCATGAAAGGATGAAAGTGAAAAAACTGAAGTGGGATCTTTATTATGTGCTTAGTGCTTACGGAATTCATAAAATACTAAGAAAAATATGTAAAAAATATTAATTTACAATATTAGACAAGTTAATCCGAATGCGACCGCAATTCGTTTTACTTATGTCATCTGTAGTGCAAAGATATAGAGTCCTATTTCATTGCTAATGGCTTAATAAACCCCCGTGGTCGTTCACCCTCTTTATGGGGGTTTTAATGCACGACATACGATAAACGTTTATATTGTTAGCTATTTGTCTCTGTACTCTAACAACTTTCTCTTATTTTCAGTAATAATATATTGTTTATATGAGTAAAAAATTGTCTAATATTCTTATAAAATTAATTGATGTTAGTTATTCCACATCAGCAGGAGATTAACTTTTTTTATTATTACAAAAAAGTGTACTCACAAATATAAAAACATTTGACAAGGGAGAAGTATTTCACAGTCGATTTTCTGTCCGTTATAAGCATGCCTCTAGGGACCAATTTGCAGCTTCCGCGCATCATAAAAACCATAACATCCCATGAAAAACTGAATATGCTCGTACACTCGTAAGACCCTACAGTTTCATATTGCATGCATTTTTTATTATAGTTGCAAGATTTTTTTTATTTTTAGCTCTCCTCTCTTTTTGTAATATAAGAGAATCTAGAGGAAACTATAAATTGTGTTATACAATATCACATTTAAATTTAAGTATATTTAAATTTAAAATAATCCTTGATATTTTAAATAACTTTACATGTGTGTATTATTCAAGCAATACTTTATTTTAGCTTATTTATTTGAACTTATTATTAAACAAGATTTTTTAGCGGCGATCTCATTTATTATGTTTAAGTAGATTGCTATTTAAATAGATATAAAATAATAGTCTTACTTATATATTAACATATATGTAATAATCTGACTTCACATAACATTTTGTGGATAGTTATTGTAATACTTTTTGACCAGCTAAACGTTGTGTCACCTCTGAATTAAAAAGCTATCTTTCTTGTATTTTATTTACCGTACGTAGCATGAATGACAGATTGTCGGTACCTGTCAATTTATATGGCAAAATCAATTTGTTAAATTTACAGTTTGCCTTGCAATTTATATATAGTTTCTCAAATTTTAGACTTTACTTAGACATCTAGAAATATAGTATGAATTACCTATATTTTTAAATGTTTATCGGTAGTGTAATGTGTATATTTTATATTGTATATTTTTTTAGGGATCTCTATATGCTAATAACTTAGATATTAAAAGATGTAAACAGTTTTTCTTATTTATCCATTATAACGAATATTTTCAATATAGAAATTATAATCTTTTTAAAAACATTTTAAAAAGACGTATTGCAATACAAGTGCTAAGTTAAAAAAATGTTTACCTTAATAAAACATAAAAGCTTTATGATAACTTTGAAAACTTAAAAATTAAAGTTTGAAACGAATATCTCAGCGAGAATCATAGATAAAACAATCTGACAATGGAACAAAGAATTCCTCTTTAAATTGTTTCAACTTGTTCCTACCGTTTTAATTAAAATTCCGTGAATTCTTCAACAACTTCTTTCGAACAGAACTTACCTGTAAAGAAAATATAACATTAATTAGATATGAAATCAATTAAAATAAATAAACAAACGAACAAATATTATTAAACGCTTTATCCAGGAAAGCTTGAAATTGAGATATCGAATGCTGAGTGCCAAACTTAACGCCGCGGTATATTTCACCAGAGGGGAGAAATGAAGAAAATGTTTTAAATACAATTTTTCCCCCTGAGCAGGAATCGCATCTACAATCATTCGTGTCTACAGTCAGATGCTGTCAGGCTGCGCTACGATAGCCTCTAAAAATATTAAGAATTGTCATTTTTTTATTTTTACGTAACGTTTATCTACTTATCCATAAGTTCCATAAATTGAAACGACAAAGCACAGCAATTTAACGCCAAACTGCTTGTATCTCTTAATTATCATTCAAATACTATTAAAATCAATGAAATCAAAAAATATTTGATACAAAATTTGGCTGAAAAAAGGTACTATGTTATTTTATTGTCATATTTTATTTTTAATAATTACTTTAATAATAATTAATTAACATGGTGTAATTATCATATCAATATTTGATTATTATTATTGAGACCTAAGCGGCTCATCTGCATACCAAATATTTGATGCAATTAAGATTATATAATTAGCAAAATTGTATATTATAACGTATGTATATAAACCACCATGGCTTTGTATTATGCGCTATTATAGCGTACTTCATAAGTGGATGACTGAACACAATGGTTTTGTGATCAAGTCTTTACTGGCAAAATTTCAACATCTATACATATAATAAAAATGCAATCGCTGTCTGTACATGGGAGATATACGAGAAAAAATATTAATTGTTAAAATATAATATATAATAATGATTACATTTTTTTCTGTGTATCTATGAATTTGTGCAACATTTCATTTGTATGTTAGGAAACGGCCTAATGGTTATTAAATGCGATTTTCACTATAATTATTTTGGAACTTTTCTCTTAACATTTAGTATTTGTTTCATTACAATCAGTTCATAAAGTTATATTAATAGAGAATCACTAATCAAAATATTTCATCTTCCCCGACCTTATTAGATAAAGTGTAGCATTTCTAAAATGGTTGAACATTGAGAAAAAACTACAGATAATATAAACTTTTAGTTTTCATTTCATGTAATAATGACGACAAGTAGTTTTATTTTGTAAAAACTAAGTCTAGTATCTAGCTACACAAGCATAGCGGTCCCGTCCTTCCCGGCACAACACTTCCCTTTGTGCAAACTTAAACAGGAGCGAGCGTAAATGAGTTTATAATGCCGTGAAATTGCAAAGTTGGCTGCTTTTTGTTCCACTACAATCTACATGAATGACATTGTTCAGTCCACTCGCAAGGAAATTACCTTTATTTTATATAAAAATATTATTTTTATGTTACACTAACGTTGTTTTATGTAACATTTTGTGCTTGACACACATACAGACATCTAGATTGTAAAATTACGTTTTGTGCGTTTTTCCAAGGTATAGGTAAAAATATTATTGTTTACATTTTCTCTACTTTCTACATTGAAACATAAATGCTGCTGCAAATGTATAAACAAACTTAACTAAGGTCAGATGTTAAGCACGTCTTTATTACACATTATAAAATGATCACATTATAAAAATTGAAACCTTGTAAAATCTAAATATATATTATAGTTATAAATATATAGTGCCTACTAGTTTAGAGCATGAATAATATTGTAAACAAAAAACACAGTTGATTTCCAAATGCGACGACGATCACGAATAATAAAACATTAATTATTTATTTTTTATTCAATCTATTAAATGAAAATTCTACTCTGAAGTTGCGTGAAACCTTTTGTCATTCGTAAGGAAAATTACCCAACTTGGCAGAGTTAATTTTGCGTAGGCGTTTTCATTTTCCGGCATCTGTCACTATGATGGAACGCTCACCCGGGATTCGTTGCCTTTCTAACAATTTCTATTGCAAACTTGAAATAATAAACATCACAAACAAAAAAAGTATAACAGATATAAATGTGTTTATTGTTTCAGTTACTGTCTGTGAAATTGTATATCTTTGTCTTTTTCATTTTCAAAATAATATGATTAAAATAAGATAACTTTACAAAAGATTTTAGATATTTAGTTCAGTTTTTTATTTTTCAATTCTGTAAACCTAGTGACATTCAGTGTAAGACATTCCGTTGAATGCTTTCCACTACAAATCTAAACATTTCGTATTGAGTGGCAAACTCAACGCTGCGCTTGGTTTTACCAGAATGAAGAAAGGAAGAAAAAAAAATATAATCATTCCTCAAAGTGGAACTTGAACCTACAACCAATCGTGCGTACAGTACAATTGTCCCTTTGTATCTGGTAAGACAAAGTGCGGCGTTAAGTTCCACCTCTCAATACGCAATGTCTCGAATTCGGTGGAAAGCGAAGTACGGAGTTTTTTAATACTAGTTACTTTCTATCTACTCTGCTATGCGGTATAAAAAGCGTGACGGTAAAAAAAACGTAAAAGCTAAAACATTGTAGTGAACATACTTTTCCATGAGAAACTACTGAATATAGAACATAACAATAGAAACAATAATAAACTACAGATTTTAAGCGCAAATGCCTATCCATAACAAAAGCCTCGCTACAACGGTACATTGCCACTTAAAGGATTATGAAACTAGGACAGAAAACTGCACAGAATAAAAGCTATATTCCATATATCTTCCTATTACCCCCGTGAAACCTGCTATTACCGTAATAGGTATCATTGCAAGCCATTGTGCGCTTGTCGTGTTTGTTTCATAATGGTAATATCCCATATCATTAAACGTATAATATATAAAGTATTTTATGGCACGCCATACCATTATTGTATTTTTATGTTAAAAATATGCTCTAAAAACATATTATTTTTTAATCTCTTATCTGTATCTTTAAAAGGCCAGCAAATATTTAGATTACTCTTACAGATATGGTTAACGCGATACGGTTAAAAAAATTAATAATTTTCGAAATTATTATAATTATTTTATTTCAAAAATATATGCATTCCCATATAGTGCAATTGTAAATTCCTTTTAGGAAAAATCTCAGCCACAAATAAAATTATTTTATTCAAAGAAATTGTATATTTTTTCTTTTTAAAACGTCAAATAATTTTCCATTCTGATAATCCAAGTACGAACCTTACGTAGCAAACACTATGGAGTATTGATATATAGTTTCGTATATCGATACGTCTCGCAATATATTCCCCTTTGATATAAACAAGCTTTACTAACATTGTTCTCGAATAAAATTACTTTCTACAAATCCGATCAGACTTCGGCACATGCAATAAAAAGCATTAGCATACACAGTATCTCGGCTCATATTTCACGAACAGTAAACCCGTGTCAACTCACAATAGCGAAATAGAACAAACGAATTTAATATCTAATACAGTACACTATAAAACTTATAATAGCGTACGATCCCTAGCTTATAAAACATAACTTGTTGTAATATTCTATACTAGAGGACCTTAGATATTTTAGTACGCATTGCAAATTTGATCGATCTTAGTCGTTTTCTTATACACCCAATTACCAAAACTTAAGGTTCATTTTACGTTGTAAATCATTAAATAGCAGGTTGTAAAGTAAATGGGACCATGTAGCCTTCTGTTAAGGTTGATGGGTAAACATTTAGTTTTCCCCTGAAGCAATTCCCTCGGCTCACTACGTTGTATGCAAACTTCGCCGTTGCCTCCAAAGGAAAACTCCACTTTATTGGTATGAGATAAAACAATACTTTACACAAAACTTCGATAGATTCTTATAACTTATAAACAAATAATGTGTATTTTTATAAGAAAACAAGTGCTTAAGTAGATTTACTTAATGAAAAATAATATTATATTATAAGACCTATTAGACTGACTTGAATAAGACTGAAAAAACTTAACGAGCTCCGTACAAGACGTTGGCCTGAGGGAATTATTTTTCTCTTAAAATTTAAAGGGCTCTTTATTTTACAATACAAAAGAAGTGTAATTACGATGGAAAAAAGTATAAAACGACTGTACTGTTCAAATAAAGTAGCTATAAAATAAACATTTTGTTACAATAATGAAGCAATATATCAAAATACGTTTTAAGTCGATGAAAAATAACACATAGGAACATAATATCCACAAGATAGAATGTAAATGACATAGCTTAAAAACTTTCGAATTGTTTGTCCTCGGTCCTCGAAACACCCAAAGTTGCCCTAACTTCGCTGGGAGAGGTCAGAAAGTCCTCAACAGCTTGCGTGGACTTATCAACAAAAAGTCGCAACTTTGATAAAAAGTACGACCCTACACAATTTCATTATGAAAATCCCGCTTTTTATCACTTACGAGCAATTTGTGTTAGATAGAATATTTAAGGCGTGAATGTGAAATAAATTGTATTCTTATTCAGGCTTATGACTATTTATGGTTTACATAATTATACAAACTAGATGCGTAAACAACGCGTTGCATTTACAATAAATATATGACTGCATATAAATATATGTCAAACATATAGTACTGTGTGTTACATTTACTTTATTGGTTTAACACTTTTTTTATTAATTACTTTAAAAAATTCATTCTGCACTTCTCTACATAAACTATATCTGAGGAAAGAGGTACAAAGTATTTGATCCACGTAGATCGTCTTATATTATTATACGTTCTCTTTAAGCACTATATGTAGAGAAACTTTGCTTATATAGCGAGGGTTGCGGCAATATTACAAAGTAAGTCTACATTTTCTTCTTATACTCGTATAGTTGCTGTTCAGTTTAAGAGCCATGCATCAGACGTGTCAGCTTTGCTGTAAAGTTTGTCGCTATAAAGTGGCACCGGTGAAGTTTCTTATTTACACAATCGCATA
Organism: Dryadula phaetusa; assembly: GCA_032432895.1. Lineage (NCBI taxonomy): Eukaryota > Metazoa > Arthropoda > Insecta > Lepidoptera > Nymphalidae > Dryadula > Dryadula phaetusa. The sequence goes on along the minus strand of JAOYRS010000016.1, from coordinate 3,993,398 downwards.
AAACTAAGTATCACACACCAAGTTTGGGAGAACCGTAAAATTTACTGTTACTTCTTCGTTACTTTAAAAACAGCACACGACAAAGTGGAAATAAGCTTCTTTATGTAAGAACTATCTATTATATTAGAATATCGATAAGTTTATAACAAAAGATACTGAGAAGTTATGATACAAAGATCCGAGAGAGAACAGCGTTATGTTAGCGTTATGCGTTAGCGCCATACAAAAAACAATATTTCCAATTGGGACAAAAAGTTTATAAAACCAATATGAATTCTCTCTGTCTACTTCGCTAAAGCCAATAGATATGTCAAGTTTCATATTTAGTTTTTCCTTTTCTTATTAAAATACAAACATAAAACAATTCTTAAACATTATGAAGCGCATATTCATTCCTATTTTGTTTGATTATGTAATATATGCTTCCATATATGCGCCACATATTTTGACACTCCGAACCATTCTCATTTCAGCAAATGATGTGGGCCCAATATCCCTATATTGTTCGTCTGATGTCAATGGACGTCAATTCAAGACGCAGAAGGTAATAGCCTCCTTTTGATTGTGAGAGCTCTTAATGCTCTTTCAGAGCATCACCGGAACTGGCTTCAATGGAGTCGAAGATATTCTATATATATCATTTATACTGTAAGTTGTCAATTTTTGGGTAACGTAACACAAATGTTGTGATTGTGTATTAATATTACAATCAATTTTTGTATATAGATGTAAATGTTCAATCATCTACTACGAAATGAGCATTAGGCATAATTTACAGCACAAATATGTTATTTAATTATTTCAGTTCAGTTCTTCCATAGTTTTCCCGAAATGAAATTATAATAATAAACAGATGTTTTTAAAAATGTATGAAATATAATATTACATATTTAATATTCGAAGTATAATAGAAAAATACTCAGTCTTATTAATAAAAAAATAAGAAAACTCAATAATTCTTTATATATATTTTTTAGAAGTTATATTATTACACGCTTATTTCATTACAACGTTTCTGGTTCACTGAGTGCTTACTGCTTAGCCAGTTACGTCTTTGAACTACTCACATATGAAATATATGAAAGAATTCTACAGTGATATTTCTTTAAAAGTCTCGCCTTTGATCTCTAATGAATTATTTATTTACTGTGTATTCTGGTTTAAATATGAAGAGTATTTATAAAATATATATTTTTCAGCTTCACACTTTATCACGCATAGAAGAGTAGTGAGAAAAAATTAGTGTCAAGACACTATGTTTGTTGCCTTCCGTCCAAATCTGAAACATTTCGTGCTAAACGGCGGAGGAAAAATGAAAAAAGTTTAAATAAATTCATAAGCCCAAGTGGGAATTGAAGCCACAACCAATCAAGTTTATAGTTCAATGCGCCAAGAGCTCTTAATTTTTTTTTTTAAATGCTATGTCGTTAAAAATATCAATATGATTTTTAATAACAGTCCCATAAGTAATTTGTAATTTAGTATTTTATAAATGCAATTATTTTAATGAATATTAATTAACACTGTGTGTTTACCCAGTAGGGCGTAACAGGTCGATTGAGCACTCACCGGCCCGTAAGCAACTAAATGCCACGCCCTTTCTGATATAGGTGAATACCGATAAATAAACTAAAATATTATAATATATTAATAAAACCAATAATTTATCTGGGGATATTTCCAATTAAACCTCCTTAATGTGATCAAAATCCCTCTACTAAATTAGATACTATGTTTTTGAATAATTATATGTTCTTAAATAATTAATTGAACATATTGTAAGTAGTTAATTTCTTATACCAACCAAATAGCCAACAATTTTGACAATTTTAACGATTTCACATCCAAAAATAGTTTAAAAAGTGTAAGTTTCAAAGCAAAATTTAATAATCTTTTCAAGATTACGAATGGAAACAAAAGCTGAAGGACATGACGTGGCCTTAGTAATATTGTATGAAAGCTCGCGTGACTCAAACATTTTTCAACTAGCACAAATTGAAGGTTGGAGAGTCGACTTTGTATTGTACAGAAAAAAAATATGGACTTTCTAATGATAAAGCCAAGTTAAAACATTGCCGCAATACGTTTTAGTGTTATATTTCGAATATATTTTTATATTTTATTTAGATGTATGTGTGATGTTTTACTTAAAAGTAAAAACTAAAATATTTTATTTATTTTTAAGTAAGCTTATGTTGAGCTTTAAAAATTTTATATTTATTTCAAAAATATAATGAAAATAATTCTTTTTTGTAAAACAGTATACTTTTCTGGGATCTTCAATTGTAGTTATTTTTAATTTGATCTCCTGCATAAAAGGAGTTCTCTATAAAAATAAAACGTCAAGCATATTTTATCACTTAAAATGCTAAAATTACACATATTGTAGAGAAGCTTGTTGTAACTCGAAAGAATGCATGGCTTCGCTTTAAAATGAATCTGTCTCTATTGTCTATGTGTTGGCTCGTTACGCTACGGAAAACTGTTCTACGAAGACGCTTGAGACATGTTTCAGAATATCTAAAGCTTGCGAGTTCTAATTTAACACAATATATAACGTATATTTTTAGTTTATTATATTAGAATATTATTTTCTTTTAGAGAATATACGCCATATAAACTAAAATTATATAATAAAACTAAAAGATTAATTCTTTCAAGAGTCATGAAAACCTTTTTTTTATTTCACTTTGTAATTGCCTTTGTAAAACTTAACAATGCCAAATATTATAACCTAAATTGTATATTTTTAAGTAAATATTGGCTATTTATATATATTTTTGTTTCTAGTTAACATTTATTTGGGAAATAAACATAAAATTACGAATGCCGCAATTACGTGTTGGATTTTGAAAATAAACTCTAGAATCATTTTGTGCATTCTCAACGTTTCTCTTTGCCACTCTAAATAAAATGCAAAGTATTTGAGAAAATCTAATAAAGCCAAATTGTAAAATATCAATATTTTATCAAACAATCTATCCATGGTTTGCAAACTATTTCGAGGCACAAAATCTAACACTAGAGCTCTATAGACAAACCTGTTCTTTGACCTAATAACCGCAAGTTGACTCTATTCAGAGTCGCTGAATAATCTATCGGGTCTATTCAAATCAAAATCATTGTGCTACTGCGACCTAATTCTTTTTACTAATAACATATAGAACATTTTTACAACAAAGAAAAAATGTCTATGCTCAAATACAGTAGACTGAAAATGTTTCACGCTTCTTCAAAAACTTTTCATAAATACAATAATTTGTATAAAGGATGACTTAATGTGGCAGAAATATTAAATTTAAAAAAATATTAAACACAACCAAATTTTTGATACTATTTCAACTAACATAAAATATTTTTATGTATATAATATATGTATATGTTTTTGATCTTTGTGCAAAAACAACAAAAAAGGTTTCCTAACAAGGAATAGAGATAAATCTGAAAACAATATCAAAGTATTGTAGTATTATAAACAAATTATAACAATATATCACTTGCTACTTTTAAAATAGTACCATATTTGATTATTTTGATTAACGAAACATTAATTTTAATAATTAGGTTTTCTTGTTAATGTTAATTGAAAAATTTCTTAAGAAATTGTAACTAATTTAATTAGTACCGAGCCGCTGTTATTTTTAAATAAGATTGGATAAAATATATACGTAATAATGTAATTAATGTAATATTGTCATTAAAATAAATTACAAATTTACAGTTAAAATATATACCATATATCTAGCACAGATAATTTATTTAAACGCGAAACTTCGATCAGATGTTGATTGTCGAAATAAAATCGTAATTGCCCATTAGAGATCAACCACTGCAATAAATTTAATCCATTTCAAAGATAATGGAAGTTTAAATAAATTTTAATATTAGAGGGGCATTGTTATTCAGAAACGTGACAATTCATTATTAATAAACAGTTTAAAATAAAAATAAAACATTTAAAAAAAATTGCAAAAAGTACTATTTTATGTGTATGCATATGTATTTAGCAGAAAGCGGTTATTTTAACATTACAAACGCACACTAAAACTTTATTTATATATATAAATAAATATTTAACTGTAAACTTAACAATTGTGATTATGAATAAGTAAAAATTTTTAGCCCTTCTCGTATAGAAAATTTACAAATGCAAAGCTACTACCCCGAACTGTACCTAGTAATAATATTTTTTATTGGGCAATTTATCTGTTCAAAGCCAGGGCTATAGATCCTCTTTAAATAAATCGTTGGTGAGCTGTGCCTTTTTCTGTTCTATCCCATATGATTTATATTTGATAGCCCTTAGCTGTAGGGATAGGATCGTATGAAATGGTGAATTCTGACTATTGACGATTTGCTTTACGGTTACTATAGTATGTCGTATTAGTGCTAATATTCAATTATTACTAACATAATTCAAATATTAGAACTAAAATATTAGAACTAAAATAGTTGTTTAATTCATAGATTTTCTTTTTAAATATATTTATTTACGAATATGTATATTTTCTTAATAGCTACCCGCTTGTATCCTGCATGGTGAGGTAGACAGGAAGTAGACACTCAGTACTCCTCTTTTTGAATCAAATTAATTGCTATATCTGAATTAAATTAACAGTGAATTGAAACTTAGTTTTTTCTGACTGTCGTATGGTATTTGTAGTATGCAAAATTTTTGTTTGTTTATGTATGTATTGATCATATCAAAAAATAAAAATCTGACCCCAACCCCATAGAGTACCAAAGAAATTTATTCATATTTTACTATTTTTAGTGTTATTCCAAACTTAGGATTAGAAATTTATTCGCAATTGTTAGCCAAAATCTAAAATGTTATATGTTATAATACTCTTTAATTTATTCTTTACTGATGGGTTCTATACCATTGATGGGTTCTGACTGGATTCTATACCATTTTCGTTCTTAACTTAGTAATTTAGTTCCATTATTTTATCATGCAAATAGCGGGTTATTTCCATAACAAAATTGAAACGAGAGCTGTTCTTGTGCGTGTCAGTGCTCACCTACGCACTGTCTTTTATGCATTCCTGTATGCTTATTTTATTAACCCTTAGGCTATATTCAGATGTAAATAACTTTTTATTATAAGAATTTTAAAATTATTCGCAGCTATTTTTAAAATTATAAAGACTGGTAACTAGTATTATCAAATGTAAGGCTCAATACAGGTTAAATAAATTATTGCTATTTAAATACTTTACTTAAGTATTATATATTTTTTGTATTTAATTTCTTCTAATGTAAAATACCTGAAAAATGTATAAAACAAAGTTACTAAGTATTATCATAAGTATTAACAGTTTATCACCATTCGAATATAATTTGTATAGCCAGTAAATAATATTTTAAATTATTAATATTATTTTTTATAAGATATCTAGATAAGGCTTATGAGACTTCACTTTGTTCTTAGTCTAAGTGTGCGCTTAAGTTATTTTCGTACTCACTTGTTATTTCTATACCAACCCACGCGCGTCCCGCGCATTCATGATCGTCACCTACTGCAAGATATTACTACTTTATCATATAATCAAAATAATTAAGAAAGCTTTTGTTATAATCTCTACATGATACGATTAAGCGTGAGTAATGCAATAAAAAAATTAAGACGAAAATTATTAAATTTGATTAAAAAAAAACCATTCGTTTTGTATAAAGTAGATATCCAAGTCCTTGTCCTACATTAATTATACATTACTTTACTTATTAAATTACAATCATTTTAATTTAACTTTAATTTATATAAAATAATGTTAATAATACAAACTGAATAAATGCGGTGAATGCTGTGTCATTACGCTAGATTCTGTCTGTCTGTAGACGAGTAGCTATAAATACAAATAATTTAACATTGCAATATTTCATTATAATAACCAGTGTTTAATTTCAAGACCTATCTAGAATACTTGAGTCTTACTCCCACTCAATGTTCTTTAAATAGTACTCAGAAACTTAGAAAGCAAACAGGCTTTCAATTTAAAATATGTAGTGTGTGCATATTTAAGGACAGACATACTCACTATATACAAAATAAAAAATAGTTCTTATTATGCAGTAGATCTTTAAGAAATATAAATAATATATTATACAATATATAAAAAACACAACAAGAAAAAGCGACATACAGAATTAGTTTAGTATATTTAATACCAAAGAAGTTCCTATTTTTTATCTTTATTTTTGCAATTCAGATTTTGTAAGTAATATCAAATTGCCTGTGGCATTCGAATCTCGCACGTTCTGCAGTCCATTATCGGCATAGACATGAGGAACGATGTGACTCACAAGTACCCATTTGTCTTCACCAGAAGGGATAATAGTTAATGCCCTCGTGATACGCTTGGGGGCTATATGTGAAACGTCATGATGTCGAAAAAATATTGCTACATACTAAATTACTCTGTTGATCTGGCCTTATTTGAAAGAATTCTTTTTTAAATAATTGTAAGTTAATGTCACTTGATTTCAAAATGACAGAATTTTGTAATTACTATACAAAAAAACAATATAACGTTTTAAATATTAGTTAAATCTATACTAGATCCAATAAAAAAAGTCCAATATCCTAAAAACGATTTCATACAAGTATTTTTTTAGCTTTATCCTTTAATAGCAGGGTAAACAGAAAGTAACTAGTGTCAAGACACTCGCACTTTGTCTAACCAGAACGAGGAAATCAAAATAAACTAAATATAATGACTCCCAGCAGTAGGAATCGAACCCTCAATCAAACGCGTTTACAGTCACACGGCGCCACGACCGGCCAAGTATAAAATATACATAATATAATATTTTTATACTTGTATCAAATCGTCTGTACATTTGCCTATCAATGTTCGCAAACATCCGTTGACGTCGGTCAACAGCCGCAAAGGTCCAGAGCGGCCCGGATGAAACCATTTGTCTTCAGCCCGGTATTGAGATATTCACCGACCGTGATCCTATTCATGTCATCTGTTTATATTTGGACATGAATCGTCTTTTGTCCCAGATGCAAAGAAGACAAATATGTATTATATATTATGATTTACTAGCTTCCAAGCGGACGGCAGAATTGGGTCAAAATTTCAACAAATTGTTTGTTGAATTAGATACCATATTATCTGATTTAAAATACTTACCTAATATATATTATCTGATTTAAAATATTTACCTAATATATATTATCTAATTTAAAATATTTACCTTTGTGCCTTTACGTAACTATCATTAATTTTAAAAAGTAAGTGAAGAATAATTTGTGAAAATTTTGTTATTTAATTTAAAAATATCGTAACAACAAAAATTAGCCAGAAATTATTTATTACGCAATTAAGTGCCTAAAAATTTATGACAAGTTAAAGATATTTTTTTTGTATATTGTAATTAAATTGCCTTCCATTTCATTATTTATTATATGATTGTTTTAAATAAAATATGAATAAATATAATCGAAACATCGACAAGTCGGATATTAGAAGGATAACGTAGAAACACCAAGAGTTTTCCGGGAAGCTTTACAAAAATAATTAAGTCCAAGCACGGGATGAAAGTGAGGGAAAAATTCAAGAGACTTTAATAAACCCCATATTATCCCGTACCTCAAATTAATGCTCCAAATATTCGCGCTGTATTTACAGCGTACTAGTGATGCGCAACGAAATGTAAACCTCGATAAGCTTTAAATTTTACGGCCTGTAATGAAACTGTTCTGAAGCAAATTTTTGAAATTATTTATTCAATAAATTAGGCACAGCTCATATTATGCTTTATTATGCTGCGACCATGATAGAGAGGAATTGAATTTAATAAAACGTATAAAAACTACACTAAGCCTATCTGTTATTTGATAAATTATAAATAAAAATAAAAATATTGTATATGTGCATTGTTAACAAAATTGATAATGAGGTTATAAATAAATAAAATAAAAAAAATATAAATAAGTAAATAAATAATACATACATAAATATACTTACTTACACTATCTACATAAACATATGTACGTTCATACCCAGAAATAATGAGGTTCTATATCAAGGTCTATTCAAAAAGTCGACATGTAGATATCCATATCACGTACAACCCTAGCTCCAACACGTACCACTCCAGGAATTTCTCATTTAGTGCGAATCTATGCAGCTCAACACTTTCAGGAAAGGAAATGGATTTTTAGAGGTACGACGTTCAAATAGGACCTTTTTTGGTATGTAGTTGGTGCCTTTTTGGTGGTGCTTTTTATTATGGCGAAGTTTTGAACTCAAGTAATTTGATTTTAAGTTGCACTTTTCAGTTATAATAAGGACATTACAAAGAGTGGCTTAAAAATTTTTTAATGTTACAATTTCTACTGATTTTCGATTGAAAAATTGATTTTAATTATATTTTACTTTACTTATATTTTAGATAGTACAAACAAAAAAGATAGCAATATATAGATAATTTTAATTTTGAAATAAACTTAATTTGGTATTTTGTTCAATCTGATTAGAAAATAAAGAATATATATTTTTAATACAAGCACTTGCTTCACTATTTTGCTTGCTTGACACACCTAAGTCACATTACAATACTATTAATTAGTTAGAAAATATATGAAAGTTCTAACGACTTAAACCCTCGTAAAATACCGTTTTTATTAAATAGCTGTGCTAACAAATTTTATTTGATCTCGACTTTATCGAGATTTCTGCCAAAATTTAGAAATACACAGAAATACACAGAAAGCCAAATTTCTCAATTTTAGTAGTAACGTGAGCGGACAGCGTAAATTAAAGGGTTAACTCCATACAACCACTGTGATAGATTTATAGTGGCAGTGAATGATGTAAACTACTGAGTACCATGGAGGCCATTATTATACTCGCTTGTAAATTTTTCATGTCATTTAATAACGATATCCATTCTGTTTACGTTGTTATTTAATTAATGATGATATAATTATATAACTAATTATACGTATACATTTGTTATATAAAAAGTTATCAATAAATATTAAGAAGTTTAGGAAGAAAATTTTTACAAAGTGTATACTTTAGCTCCTCTTCCGTGTATAGCAATAGAAGCCGAGAAACCCTCGTTACCAGTCCAGCCATTCTGTACTTTTCAATTTTTTTTTAAATCTTATTATGAACCAAACAGATAGAACCAAATATCATGATAAGCTTGAGAAGATATGAACATCCAGACAAGTAATACTCTAAATAAAACTCTAACTTATCTTTACAAAGTTAGAGGCTTTAAAATTAGGCACGACAATGTCATTACAGTTCATATCATAAATTCTGAAAATTTTCATATACTTTTAATGTCACAGTCCTTTTTCCTTCCGGTATGACACAACACTTCCTAATTCACTTTTCGCGACTCATGTACTTTTTATTTGCTGCCTAAAAATGGTTTCAATTTTACTACCCAAATTAAATTTGTTTTTTATTTATTGTATATACTTATGCAAAAATTTATAACCCGCTAATTTGTTGCGGCCATTTTAGATTTACAACGAAATTGATTATATATATATATATATATATATATATATATATATATATATATATATATATATATATATATATATATATATAACTTCATTGTCTTTAAAAAATGTATATATATTTCAAATTTCAGCTCAATCGGATACTGGGAAGCGGGTCATATTAAGCTGGCAAGATTTTACAAGCACTCACTGATGTCAATATAACGTTAACCGATTCAACATTATTCACAATTACAATTTCATGAAGAAAATTAATATTCAAAAATTAAATTTAAACCTCTATGTAATATAATCATCACAGTCTAGACTCGTAAAATATTAGGAGGAATATTGCTAAGAGACTAGCCGCATAGCATCCCAACATTCGTCGCAATCTGTCGGTGAAATGAAGAAAATACTCCAAGTTATAAGATATTTCCCAACTGTTCAAATGAAATTGGTTTTACCTGACTTGTAAATTGCTTTCCATTATTTCGAATGAGAAAATATTTTTTCTTTTTCATTTGTAAAGTTCCTTTTCCGTTTTATGGCATAATTTTAATTTTTTTTTTCTTGTTTCCCAATGTCTGGCTTTCCTTTTATTATAAACAAAATTGTTCATGGCATCTGTAAATAATATTGTTCACTAAAATGTTTAGAAATACTATAGTATTTTTTTTTCTTTAGGCTATGTCAAAGGAAAACTTTTCAACTCAACTTTTTTCAGAAAGTCGAGACATTGCGTGGTAAGTGTTAGAACTCAATACCGCAGTTCTATTCAAATGAGCGTGAAAATAGAATTTAACATATATATTCATAGCTTCAAGTAAACATTGAACTCATAATGAATAGTGTCTACAGTAATATCCTCTAGGCCTGTTACTCAATGCTTGGATATCATCGTTAAAGTAACGAAACGTTAAATATATCTATATAATTAAATTCAAACTTTCTTATTTTTTCTATCAAACCTATATTTTTTATTTCAAAGAGTAAGTAAATATAGCACGTACAGTAAGTAAATATACATATATTTGGAACCAAAAAAAAGAGACCAACTGTAGAGGCTAGTCGTGGCGCAGTGGGACAACGTATGACTATAAACGCGATCGGTTGTGTGTTCAATTACTACTGGGGCCAGTAATGATATTTAAAATTATTTTCACTTCCTCGCTCTAGTAAAACAAAGTACAGCGTTGAGTTCCACAACTCAACACGCAATATCTTGAATTCGGTGGAAAACAAAGTACGGAGTGTCTTGACACTAGGTACTTTCTGTCTACCTTGCTATGAAAATAAAACCGTATTTGGAATCTACATACTAACATGTATACCAACAAACGTAAACTGTTTAATCAACAAGAATTAAATATTGTACGTAACCCAAATATTCGTTCATGCGAGCAATCATATTAGCTTGATGAGGTCATGAAAAGTGTTTATGAGCTTTATATTCCATCTGTGCTACGTACTACATGTATTATTAGTTTTATATGAAAATAAACCTAGGGTTGAACAAATCATATTAAATTGTATATTAGGTAAAAGCCACGTCAAACTTCACCGCTATGTTTCACCTGTACTATTACAAAAATAATAAAAGTTAGACTTGTCCGGACAAAAGCTGCCATTGTTGCATTTAAACTACGAAATAGTGACACTAAACTTAAAACGTGATATGACTTAAAAAAATGAAAAACGAAAACGCTGACACTTTCATAAACACTGACAAAAAATGCATAAACATTTTGGAGACAACGCCTAAATGAAAGAATGGGAGTGGAGATAAAAATATATGTATATTGTTTGAAAGTACTTTTGTGAAAATGGTGGATTTTGTTGTCATCAGTTGTGACACGACGGGCATTTATGATACAAGATATGGTTGAACGCATTTTCATATATATAACAGAGTGCATTGAAATATATTAATCTTTATATAAGTTGTTTTAGGTATTAATTATATTTCCATTATGTTTTATTTTCAAGATATAAGTATGTACTATGGAGTTTACAATAGTTACAATTTTGCCTGATTGCAGGTAGAAAATAGCTATGACACATTTTGGACTGAATGAACAAAAAAAAACAAAGCCTTGATGCTTAAGTTTAAAAATTTTTGGCTAGCTAATGTTAGAGCTTATTAGTAAATATAATATTTTTAATAATAATATTCATATATAAATCATGATTTATTAATATTATCTTTTTTTATTTTTTTATCCCGCATAGCAGGGTAGACAGAATGTACCTAGTGTCAAGGCACTCCACACTTTGCTTTCCACCGAATTCAAGATATTGCGTGTTGAGTGTTGGAAATCAACGCCCCACTTTATATTTATCAGGGCTAGGAAGTGAAAATAATTTAAATATAATCACACCCCCGAGTGGGGATCGAACCCATAACCGATCACGTTTATAGTTAGACGGTGTCCCACTGGGCCACGACCAGCCTCTAATAAATTGACAAATACTTGTCATTTTATTGTAAATAAAGTATTAAATTAGTAATATACAAGGTAAACGCTATCAATTTGTAATTATATTTTATAAGGTCAATCTCTATTTTCGTAAGCCAACTTAATCCTTTGCTATTCGTTATCAGTTGGATAAAGCTATAAAATAAACGAGAGGGATAAGAGTGATTAGTCATGATTAAGAAGGGGAGCTTGGTATAGAAGGGTGGGACGTTGTGTATAGCGACACACATCATTTCAGGTGGTTGCAACATGGTATTTAAATATTCAGATTTTTTTACACTGATTAATATCAAACTAATACACGTGAGGTCGATCGTGGCGCAGTGATGTATACTAGGGGGAGTGATTATATTTAAATTATTTTCATTTCCTCTCTCTGATAAGACAAAGTGCGGCGTTGAGTTCCGCCACTCAACACGCAATGTCTCGAATTCGTCGGAAAGTGGAGTACAGAGTGTCTTGATATTAGATAATTCCTGTCTACTTTGCTATACGGGAAAAAAGCGTGGAGCTAAGAAAAATGGAATTTGTAAAAACAATGATTTTGAAGAAACTTATTAAATTATTTTTCCGTGGTCTTAATCATCCTTACAAGCACATCGGATTTGTGCTATTAAAATGTAATATTGCTAATGAATTCAGACATGTATAGAAATCAACAGAAAAAAAGGGTCAAAATTGCAAGATTTCGCAGTACAATGTAACCAAAAGCTTCAATATATTTTTTACATTAATACAAAAAAATGTTAGAATTTTAATTATATGCAGAAGTAGCAATTAAGATTTACATCTTCAAACTGGCAATCGACCACTGGTTTAGTTCACCTACAAAGTTATCAAATATTGCTAGTTTATGTCCGAAGTGTACAATTACGCTAGGTGATAGCATCTATTGCATTGAAATTGTATTTGCATTGTAAACCAGTTGAATCTGCATGTCCAATTTATAGGTAACTTACGTAACGAATGAGATTCCGACAGAAACACGATTATGCCGAGAAACAAGGCGCCAGCTTGTAAAATTTTAAAAGTTATGAAGTACCAACACTTCCGAAGATAAACTCAGAAGGAAGGTGTGAGGGTCCTCGAGATAAGACGAAAAGGCGGCATAATGAAAGAGTGGCAAGCGGCATAATAATTTCAGTGGCACGAGCGGATGAAATATGAATGTAATTTTTTCACCAAACTTGACACTCTTTGCCGTTACATTCACGAATGCTACGGAACAAATTCTCTTTATAAAATATTGAATTACTTATTGTATCGACGAGCTCAAGAATAATTAATCTCCATAAATATTAGGAACATCTTTACATCCGATGTCATAGCCTACTATTTTTGAATGAAAGAAATGCAGAATTTTAAGTAATAAATACGTACATAATTTTTCTATAAGCCTAAATTTTACTCTTAAATACATATCATTGCTAAAAAATTGAAAAATCTATACGAAAAATTACTTGATATTACTACCGTCAATTATTTAACCCGAACAATAAATAATATGCCTACTATGTCACTTTATAGGCGATTAATCACGTATGTTGTTAACTCTCGTTAAACGCCTAGTGCCATCGTGACTGATTTATAGTTTGAAAAGCATCAAACTTACTAATGGCATACTTATGGTTACAAAAATTAAAATTCGAAAGAGTTTTTGTACGAATTTAATTGATATTAATGTATTTTTTATCAGCGGATTATCATAATGACTTATGGACGACACAGTATTCGATAAGATTTTTGTTTTTAAGATAACAAATTACTATTACTTCACATATGTATTCAATAGGTTCAGCCATCCAACACAACGAAGGGAATAAAAAATTAAACGATTCGTTTAATTTTTCTCCTCTGTATTCTATTTATACCCTCAATTTTTTATTTTAAAAATACGACGCGATAGAGTAACATCCTAAAGAAACACTGACTAAACGAACATTACGATATAAAAGCTCTCAAAGTATTCTCATTTCTTTTCACTTTATGAGCATAATCTTAATCGTTGGCCTTTTTTCGCTTAAAAATATTTAATCAAAGAACAAGCGCCGCTTTAATTGCTTAATTGTTGGAACACGAGAATTCCTGTTTCCCGGCTGGTTATAAAGTAAGGTAAAATGATAACATGACAATATATGTATATATATATATATATATATATATATATATATATATATATATATATTACATCATATGTATGTATATCACAAGCTAGTACTTCTACTTAAAACAAACCTCCTAGTAGCCGCGATGATGAGTAAAATAAGCGTTGCCTTAGCAACATTTATTTCACTTCATACAAAAGAATATCAAATACATGTTATTATGTGAAATATTTAAGATAAGTCTTATAGATATACACTTTATCAAACAACAGAGAAAATAGTAGGAAGACATAGATGTGCAGTTTTCTATTAATATGAAAATATATTATTATGACAATTCTAAAATATTTTTTGTTTTTTTCTTCCACATTAACATATATTTCTTCTATTGTTGCTTACAAAAACAAAAATTGGAGCTAACGATTTGTCCGCATCAGTTTCAGAAAAAAGAGTACAAAAGTTTTTAATAAGCCGTGTTTACTTATAATGTACAAGTAAATACGACTTATTAAAATTAACAAAAATTGCGACAATATTAATATTATGCAAACATATATACATAAAACAAAGTGACATCTGACAAAGTTGCTTCTGCATTTTTGTTTTTACAAATATTATTGTAAAATATTTAGTGAGACTTAGAATCCGAGAATTCAAAAATTAATTTAAAAATAGATAACATAATAAAACGTAAAAAAAGTTTTATAATTGAATTTTCCATAGAACACAGATCTACACATTTAATTTTTGATTCTGGAAATTTATGCATAAATCATATTTTTCACATCAAAATACGTAAAACGGCAATGAAAAAAGATGGTTCTATAAAAGCTAATGGCTATCGCTTCGTATTCATTAAATCGGTGCAAATCTGAGTAAATTACTGCTTTCATGTTAACTGGAGTAATATTGAATTTCAAAGTGAATATTTCAGCTAACAGACCGCAGTGGCCTTTGCAAAGTGTCTTTTGAAATAAAAATCTTTGATATGCAAGTTATTTCTAAGAGAAAGTTAGGGTTGACCATCAAAACATATCTAGGATAAATAATATATTTATATGATGATCTTTTAGTAAATATACGTAACAGATGTCACGCTTATGTAACAGTCGTCACGCTTCTGTAGTGAAAATATATATGTGTATTAAGTTGTAAACATGAATTTTCATTTCGTTTAACGCGTAATGGATGGACTTTCGCAATATTTTTAAGTTTTCATGAATCTTTAAGTATTTAAATAAAAAGCATCCCCAACTCTTTAATTTCAAACCAGTTGAATACAAAAAGCTTAATGGTTTTATAAAAACACTTCACAAAAACGACTTAAATCTCTTTTATGAAAACAGTTGCAGTTAACGATTTCAGTAACCAGTTTAAACTTGTTCGACTTTATACAAATGCCAACCTTAATTTGGACTATAGAAAATGAGTCAGTGTGCCAGGGACGTTTCGAAATTCTCGACTTTTTACTTAAAGCGAAGGGGATGCTGAACGTAGAAGGAAAAGTTTCTTGAATAGACATATTTCCATACAAAAGTAGGTAAGCGAATAACACGAGCTAACTTTATAATTTATATTGTTATAAGTAAGCTATATTATGGTGACCTATGTAATAAAATAATAAAACATTAACTTTTGCAACTATACTTTTAAGAAGAAAACTATATAGTTTACTTTTAAATATAATTAATATAAATTAGAACCAATCTAGAATAACTTAAATCAGGAATATTTTTTAAATTAATAACTTCTAATATAATATATATATATATATATATATATATATATATATATATATATGTGTGTGTGTGTGTGTGTGTGTATATATATATATATATATATATATATATATATTGCATCAGCATGATATTGTATTTCTTTATATGACTTGAAAAACCTATGTACGCTGCTACGTAAATATATGAACATTCGTATTTTACATATCTACAGAGCAAATAGCATATATAAAATATAAATGAACCCAGACTCGAGACGACTTTGCTCATCACGTTTACGTTTATAGGTAGAGATCAAAATCTAGGAACTGCTGTTTATTACTTAAACGTATTATCTACTACACTAACAAGCCAAAAGTCAAAATATTTAAAGTAAGCTTTATATAAAATACTAATAAAAATATTATTTGCTTAAGCCCATCATGTTTATTTTATCTTATTTCGTACCAACTCAGCTATTTCCCCGAAAGACCGCTATATAGTGGCTTAGTATTCTCAAAGTGTCAGTAATGAGAGCTTAGGGCCGTCGCAATGAGACTATAAGTGAATTCCCTGAATAAACTGGTCCAAGGTTTTTGCCGGGACATGTGGGTCAACTAGCTTTATTTGAAACAACCAAAATTTGGCTCTGTTATTTAAGTCCTTAATAAAATTTGTATTCACATATTATACTTTTGATACATTCATATATATTTAATTAATTAGTTATATGAGAATTATTAAGTGCTTCTTGTTGTATCATCTGATAGTAATCAGTGGATAATTAAATTTATATGTTTGTTTATTTGCTAATAAGTTATTCGGAAAAAATATGAAATTTACATTAAAAAAGTAAATTTAATTTGTATAACAAAATAAGGGCAAAATTTGTATAAATATTAGAAAGTTTGTATGGGCCCATTAAGAAGGTCGTTACGTAGGTCGCCGAAGTTTTAATGAGAAAATGGCTCGTCATCACGAATAAGTTGGGATAATCTTCGCCTAATTGATTCGCAAAGTGACGAGTCAGCAAGAGGCATATGTTTGCAAGTTCGTACGAGGATGACAAGTAAATTTTTTATCTGTAATTTAATTCACTATTGTATATCTTAATCAAGAAACACGATAAACTTTTAACTAAAAGCTATTTTCAGTGAGAAACATTAAAAATGTCTTATTTTTTCCACTGAAAGTATTATTAAATCAGGCAAAACGTGGAGAATTTAACATATCAAATCATTCGTTCCTTGCTCCAGGACCTAGTATCAAGTCACTATATTCTCCTAATTATTTACATCTCTGCTATAAAAACATGCATAATAAATTGGCACCGCAACCATTGTCATACAACATAGATCAGCGCCACAATATGTATAAAATACTACTAAATAAACAACATGTAAACATAAATTTGTATTGACATGAGCCCATCAGCAAAATTCCGATACTTATATCGAATAATAAAATCTGTAATTGATTTTTTTCCTTTAATTTGTTCAAACAGCGCGGAAATATACTTATATTTTCCTCAATGTAATAGAAAATCGCAAACATTTTCCTTAAACATGTCAACACTTGTTATCAATTCAGCTTGAATATTGAGAGGTACGCTAAGATATGGCACTCAATGTGCGCTATACGTAAATATATTCAATATTTTCTCACTAAACGCTATGAACTGAGGGAGGATACATCATTTATCTCTTGAACGGCCATATTGGGATCATTTTCCTCATGTCGATCGATTTTATGGCAACAACGTGAAAAATGTTCAGAGTTGTTTATACCGTGGAATCTTAGCGATGCTTATGTGGGATTTAAATATTATAGAATTTTTTTAGTTAAAAAAAAGAAAAGCCACAGTTAATTATTTACTGCAGATAAAATTAATTATCTGCACTAAATAATCAATTATATATTGTAATAGAGAAAAATGATCAAAATTTAACTTTAAAATTATTTCATTTTTAAAATTATCATTAAAACATTGTAATTATAAATTTTATCTATTAAAATAGTTATTAACTTAAAATAACTAACTAAAACTTTAAAAATAATATCCAGCTTCAACGCGGCGAAAAGTTAAATTGGATATCTCTTCTGTACCTCACTTTGTACTGCAGGTTTTATCAACTTCCTCTTCACAGGTCTTTTTATCGAAATAAAAATTCGAGATTTCAAAAAAAATATTTTTAAAAAACATAATGTATATATTAGTTCTTGCTTTAGTGATTTTATGATGCCAAAGAACTGAATCAAAGGAAGCGGGAGTTGGTTGGTTGGAATTTACACGAAAATAACACTAAACCTGAACAAAAGGTATCAAAGGCGCGCCACTACGCCGATATTTAGCAAAACGCTTTATTTAACGCAAAATAACACACTGCATTCTACACGGAGTAGTGCAAATACTTTGTTAAACACGTGTAGTGAACAAAACATAAGCTAAAAGCAGTGAATAAGGCAATTTTTACACGTAAACCCATCACAGTAAGACGATATGACATAAAAATATATTAAGCTTTAATAATTATTTAAATTTTATTTTTATTTCATAATTAAAGATTTACCGGCTTTTTTCGCAGAAAAATTGTAGTGATATGTCGGTCTGTTTTCTATTTTCCGTTTAATTAAAGAAGGGAGAATTTCCTTAGCATTAAGTCGTTAAGTAACTGATTGTAAACGCAATTGGTGATGAATTCCATCGTTCGATTTTCACTCTAGGAATTGATTATCTTTTAAAATTGTTATTATTTCTCTGCTCTAGAAGGACAAAAAGCGGCGTCGAGTTTGCTTCTCAACACGCATAGTCTTGATTTTTGGCGAAAACCAGTCAACGGAGTGTATAATCTAGCATCTAGACACTAGGCTGTCTCTGACTACCCTGCTGTATGGCATAAAGCTAAAAATTGTAAAAAAACCTTTTTAGCATACCATGAATTCACTGGACAGGCGTCGATCCCATCGAGTTGTAAGAGTTTACACGTAAATCAAACGTTACATTAGCAACAAGTTTACGTTTGCTAATGTAAGTGTGAAACATATGGTAGTATGTTGACTTCGCCTCTCAACACGAAATGTTTCATTATTTGGCAGGAAACACTCAACTCACTCAACTGTCTTGACTCTAGGTAATCTTGGACTATCTGTTATGCGGGATAAAGGACGAGGCTATTAAAAAAATTGTACGCGTGTATGCAGTTTAATTTTAGAAAGTTGACTTCGACTGCCTTGTAATATGACACCGTCCTTTACGTTATGTCATATTAAGATATTGTAAAATCTAGGCAAATTTTAAAAATAAAATTATTTTCTAAAATGTATTATATAAATATGACCTACAAAAATGAATGTCGAGCCACACTGAACGTCGTGTAAACATCACTTTGCTTATATTATGCCTTGGGTAATAAAAACTTAGGCGCAATGCAGCAACTTTTGTGAGAACTATGTGAAGAGTGAAACATTAATTAAATTATATTTTAATATTTTAACTAGGTTCGACACTTTTAATATTGTAGGCTTAAGCTAAGTAATTAAGATTTTTTGGATAAGTACCAAATTTTAAGATACAAATAAAAATAATAAAAGTAGTGTATATCAACCACTTCGTTTTTTTATTAATACTTTAATATAATTAACCGTTAAAATAAAACAATACATGAAAACAAACTTAGAACTTTTAAAATTTCCATTCTCCGCTTTTCACTGAATACAAGACATAGCGTGTTAAGTTTAACGCCGCGCTTTATCTTGCCAGAACGAGGAAATGTAAACAATTTAAATAAAATCATTCCCCTGTATTGGAATCAAATCTACAACCAATCGCGTTTACAGTCAGATGCTGTCCCACTGCACCACGACCGCGATCTTAAACATTATAAAGGCTGTACAATTATCTAGCTCTCTTCATTATATGTACATAGGTAATAATTAATCTTTTCTCGATCTCTTCTCGTAAGTGAGTGTTACTCGAGTTACAACGTTACCGTTTAATATAGCTCCACTTTATTTCAATATACAACAATAAAAAGCAATTATAGAACAAAAGAAACACGGAAAAAGTATTTAGCCGTGACACGAAGCGTATCGTTAATATAAATACGTTGAGGAAATTGAATAAATTGTAGCGATCGATACCACATACTCGTACGAACGCCATTTTCAAACCAAATTGGATTCCGTGAGTACCAAAGTATGTCGTATTGAGATAGCCTCTTAATGTCACCAGTTCTTTGAAAGTAATTGTAATTTTTATTATTTTTAATATAGTTTCGCAATTTTTTTATAATGGTTTTACTAATTCGATTTTAAGACGGAAGGTTATCGCTGTCGTATAGCAATTGTAAATGTCAATAAATGTGCGAAAAAATGGAGAAAATAGTTTACTGAATGAAGCTGCAATAATAAAAAACTTTATTGGCAAAAACATCAAAAATTCATTAATCTAAATAATAATCACCATAAAGCTCAGCGCTTACTAATCAGAAAAATCACACATAACGAGGCAAATTACTTTGAAAACAGTGACCGACAGTAGTTCCATTTAGAGTATAATCAAACAAGTCAATTGGCCGGCACATGTGCAAACGCCTAACAAAACAACCCTAAACTAACAAATGGGATCTGTTTCGTGCAAGGCCTTTATTTCACGTTAAATGACCGCCCTCATTCACTTGGAATTTCCTAAGCTAGACATCGATTTTCCTCATATGTGTATTAGTGTAATTAGACTGTAAGTCCTTCACACATAAAACAGTAATATTTTTGTCATTTTTAATAAATATTTTTACTTGTTAGTTAATAATATATTTTTACTGTCAAAACATCATACAATTGCTTGTTGAGTGGCGTAACTCAACACCGCTGACTTACCAAATCGGACAAATGAAAATAATTTTATATAATAATTCTTCCAAATGGGGATCAAAACTTTAACCAATCGCATTTACAGTCAGACGCTGTATATATAACAATAATAATGTGGTTATTGTGTCATACATTAGAATTTACATTGCAAACAAAATATTACGAGCCCTAAGAATATCCAACAAATATGATTACGCAAGTCCGTTTGATTAAAACCCTTTCATATGTTAAATTGCAGTTGGAAATATATTTTCCGTCAAAATGCAGTTCGTTTATGCGAGTAATTGGGACAGAGCTTTGTCTGCATCCGATGCAAACGTGGACAATAGTCAACGGGGCATTCAGCGCTCATTACAAACGTACATTTTACGCTTCAAAATATCTTTACCGAATTTACAGGAGCACCAAATATTTTTATAATTACACCCACTGAAATATGAAGTAGGATACTAAAATAGGTTGAATGAATAATATTTAATAAGATCTTTAGCTTAAGCGATTTTTACACATTTGAAATGAAAGTATCGTATCGTAGTTGAACTAATTGCATATATTATCGTAATCGAAAATACATAGTTGGAAAACCCGCTCGTCTCGTACACTTTTGCAAAAATCCGTTATCGGGTAAATATACAATATTTTATAAATGTATGTAAGCAAAAATTTTTTAGAATAATTTAAATGTATCTGAATGTAATGATATTGAATTCTTCGTCCACGACATATCTTATTAAAAATAATTAAAGAAGCCTGCTCTTAGTCGGAAATGAGCTCGCTAAATGAAATTCCTTTAGAGAAAGTAATTAATAGAATTAACTGAAAGCTTATGAATAAAGATTTTCTGGGAAGTTAATATTGCATTCTTAATAAAAATCTAAGAGCATGTAATGAAGAGCACTTATAAAATGAGTAAGAAACGTTTCTATATTGTATTTTTTTTTCAAGTAATAGTTTTTTTTGCTTAACGCTTTCATCCCGCATAGCAGGATAGACAGAAAGTACCTAATGTCAAAACACTCCGTACTTCGCTTACCACCGAATTCGAGACATTGCGTGTTGAGTGGTGGAACCCAACGTCGCACTTTGTCTTTCACCAGAGCGAGGATAATAATTTAAATCACTCCCCCAAGTGCAGATCGAACCCACAACCGATCGCGTTTACAGTCAGGCACTGTCCCACTGCGCCACGACTGGCCTTATTATTTTTAATATTAAATAACAAAATTAAATTAAATATACGAAAATTATAACCAATTCTTATCTTTTACCATTTTAATTATTTTACAAATTATTTAAACCGATAAAAGATAGAACAGAAATAAGATGAATCTGTACCAAGATTAATCTGAACCTATCAACAGAGTAGAATATAACACATGTTGAAAACGTATGGCAGTATTGCTCTGATATCCGATTTTCATCAGACATCAATTTCCGGACAAATGTAGCTGGGCAAGTATGATTGAGGTAATTAAATTTTATCATTCCTTTTCCGTTAATTTATCTAAAACATTAATATGTTAAAATCTGCTGTACTAAAATTCTGTATTAAATTATAACCACTACTACTATAGTATATTATAGCCACTAATACGTATGTACGTAATATTTTCTTATAATATTCAAAAAGGACATACTCATGTTGTCCATAAAGTAAAAATTTTATGTAGTAAAATATTTTCAACTTAATATTCATCTCAACTTAAGTTCATGGCGCAAAATAATCTACTTTCCACGAATTATATTATGACCCTTGGTTATTGTTACTACAATAAACTTGTTGACTTAAAAATTGTTTCATATAATAAATGTAATAAGTAACGAAGCATTTATAAGCGTATTGTGTTTTATTACACTGCATTTTTAACATATACTTGACACGAGTGTAGAAAAGCATACATTCTTAAAAAAAGATTTACGCTTTATTTCGCATAAAAGGGAAGTCAAACAAAATATGGTGTCAAGACCATATCGTTGAGCTTTCCGCCCGAGATCAAAATATTTCGTGCTGTGTGGCAAAGTCAACGCCACGCTTTGTCTTAAGACAACGGTAAAATGGGAATAAATTTTAAATATAATACTCGAGAAGGAATGAACCCACAACCAAGAGCGATTACAGTCAGACGTAGTCCAGCTGCGCTACTATGGCCCCCATAAATTCTTAAATTGTTATATATATAAACGTGGTTCCTTAGGTCACGCCTCGCCTTTATAGCCACGATAAAAAACAAAACACCACATCCATCTCACTGATGAGATCTGAAATGGGCTATTCTTATGAAAGAAAATGATTATAAAATATTATATGACTATTATGGTTCAAAATATTCCAAACTGGAACGAGTATATTACGCTAACTTCTATATATATATATATATATATATATATATATATATATATATATATATATATATATATATATATATATATATACATACAGAGGTTAGCGTAATTACACAATGTATCATAAAAACTTATAAAATTTTTGTTATTTTTAAATTTTGTTTAACTACGTGTGATAAAAAGCCAAAAATTATCATTTAATTTACTTAAACGTACCTTATAACAAACTCATTACTGAAAATTAAGTTAGGTAGACTACAAAAATGCGAAGACCTTTTTTAACGAATATTCAACAACACAGGAAGAAAAGTTGTGTTATTATTAGAGATAATTTAATATTTTGGTCGTATTCAAAGTTTTACGTCATCTTTATCGTCGTGTCAACTGTCGTGTCTTCAACTCCCACTGCTGGGCTGGAAGGTACTCCCCCAAGGATTACCACGTCTATCGAAGCGATTTATAAAAAATTAGGCCTGTTAGGTTTTTTTTATTATAAGTAATTTAAAACCATTCTTTATTTTAATAAAGTGTCTCTTACTACTGATAATAAAGCAGCAACACTATATCATTATCAACAATTAACTTAATTAAAAACTGAGACTAATTTACATTAACCCTTTGAAATATAAAGAGGGCTTTGAGAGCGGTTCATACATCCCGAATATTCCTTATTTCATATTCAGATCGTATACGTAAGTGGAAAACATTTTCAGTGGAGATAACTTTGTACGGGCGTCTAACGGCATACAAAAGATACAGATAAATGGAGCGCGGCGTGACTTTCACGTCTACTCATAGTTTGTACAGCGAGAACAAATGATACGAGAAAAGATAATGCATATTTCTTTTATTCTTATTTGTAGTATTAGAAAAGGCTTTCGAATTGTAAAACTTGGCTTGACTATTATTAAACTGCTTCTAAAGCACGCTCTTTATTTGACTTCATTATTCGATTCTGTATTCTCTTTTTATATCTTTATAAACAGCTCCTTAGTAGTACAAGATGTCTATACACTGGGTCCTCTCTGACAACATTGAAATAAAATAAAACGAATTCATACTGTTCAAGATTCAAAATGGTGTACACGACGCACAATAAAAATACTTTGATAAAGCAGCGATCCAAGAGAGCGTTATGTTAAAGCTTGATGTCCTACATATGTCGCTTGCCAACCTGGAGGCTTGCCAGGACGACCTGATGTAAACCTAGACTAACAATAACCTGGCCCATTGTACGACGCTTAAACGGAAAATTCTGTTTAGAGTAAATGTTTGCCGCCCTCATTTAGAAAAGTCAGAAAATTGTTATTTTGTAAGATTTTTAAATATTTTGCGATACATACTTTTAATAAATATTATGTGGCACAACCAACTTGGCGCAGTTAGAAAATGTCTCACCACATTACGGATTTATAAAACTGTTTTCGATTCTTCAGTCTGCTTGAAATAAGTGATACAATATACTTAAGGTTTCTGAAACCCTCAAAAAATGAATAAGGGGCTTTTTTTGTATTGAATACGACCAAAAAAAAATTTATACAAAAAATGTATTCTTTAAGGCATTATATTTGTGCAAAAGAAAAGGAAATACAAAATTAAGGCTTTAAAACGGCCAGACATTTCTGAATAAAATTTTCCGTGTTTATTGGCCGGCTGGACTTCCGTCGACGCCAGGAAATGAGTTTTGCACCACCCATCGTCCCTCCCTCCCTCTTAGGGGACAGGCAAACCAACCTCATTATTAGCTTGTCGGAATGCTTTATGCTTTAATAATTTATTTTTCTTATTACTTATAACACTCGAGAAAAGGGTGCCTTAATATTCCTTACACTTTATTTCTATCTATATGTTTATATTATTTAAAAATATTGTAATTTGTCATATAATGATAATTGTCATTTATTTTACGCAATTAAACATATTTAACTAAAACTTTTTCACTTTGGTATTCTAAAGATAGTTTACTAGCTTATCACTCAAAGCTGGCATTTTACGTTGAAGATGATTTTAGTTTAAACATGGAGACACTCATTCCCCATATTTAAACTATAAGTTATATAAAATTACTGCTGTCATTCGACCTCACAAAACTAAAACTCTAGTTGACGTAACTAAACGCACTTGACAATAAATTAATGTAGGAAACAAAATAATGAAGTACTTCTGTATTTCTGTTTTTAATGGTGCCATAAATAATTGCGTAATACGATAATAAGCTCCCATAAAATGCAATTATAAATTCAGATCACAAACACTCACAAGGCCATAAATTCCACCAGAACAATTGGCCACGTTCTAGCGTTTCTTCTATCTACAACACAAAGCCCTGGTAGCAAACTTAAGGAATTGTTAGGTTATTTTAAAATTTAGATAACATTTTAATATCTAATATTTTTAAAGTGTTATTCCACACTTAGGATTAGAAAACATTTTTGAAAAAAACGTATAAAAATATAAAGATAGGAGATAACATTTATTCTGCTTCTTCATATCAAATTTCTGTCCCTCAAATTTACGCTTTTTTCACATAGCGAGGGAGTCAAAGGAAATCCAGTGTCAATACGCATAGGTCCCTATTTTTCGCCTCAATTCGAGACGTTACAACGGAGTAAAAACGGAGTTTAACGCTGCAGCTTGAGTGAGCAGAACGTAGAAATAAACATAGTACATATTATTCAACAGTTTGTGATGGACGCTACCCTAGACCGTGATAATAAATTTATAAATTATAAAAAAATAGCAATTCTGTTAAGTAGTGATTACCTAAACTATGTTATATACATAAATAACATAAAAGTCAAGAATATTATCCTCACAATATCAAAATAAGTTATATTGCAATGTTGTTTTCCCGAAATATGACCCTGTCCTCTGGGTAAGATTAAAGAAGTTTGGACAGCCGCCAATCGTACTTAATCTGACAGCGTCACGTTCATATATCTATTTGATAATATATCGTAGTTCTTGAGAGTATTACAACCCAATAATAGATTTCTTTTAAAACATTTATTATTTTTCGTTGTGAAAATAAATGTAGCCAAATGCTACCAAATGTAGCCAAATATTTATTCAAATATTAATATAATTAACGATATGTGCCCCGCAGACTTCTTTTTAAAACGTCAGGAATAGACAAGAAGTAAATAACGAAAATAAATTTAGTATAAATTTCAACCACACATTTGTCGTCTCATGTGATTCAACTGTTTTTAGAAGAAATACCACCAGTAATTTAATAAACAAATTAAAAAAGTCGCTTAACAAACAAAAACCAAAAGTTTTGTAAAAAATGCCTTCTAACTATTCTAATCAAACGGCAGGTACCAGGCAAGCATTGAGTGGTAGAAGATAGGCAAAGAGGAGATGCACAAAACGCTAGTGCGCCACGAACCCTTGAGTCGCGTGCCGCTGAGGGCCGGCAGTGATTAGAGCGCGCTAACAAAGCCTGAAGGGCCCTTAACCTACATGCTCCGTTTCACAGTGACACTCCTAGCAACCGCTGTACGCCTGGTACAGAACCTCTCAGACGCGCATCCTTTCCGTGCGTGCTTTCCTACGATTAAGAAGAACGAAATTGAAATTATTTACCGAAGCAAAACACAATTACCTTCACAAAAACCGTTTCCAATCAAATCACACAAATTGATTTGATCAAAGCGCAGAAACTTGTTCAATGAATATTTATAAAAAGAACATCTGAGCCGTGCCATCTATTTACTTTAGATATCTCGATAAAACAAATTGAAAGTGGAAGCCTTGTAATAAAAATGACTGAACATAAAACTTGTAGATGTCGTAAATAAAAGAACTGACAATGTAACAAAACGTCACTTTTAAACTTAGTAAAAAGCCCGTAAACCCGTGAATCTACCGCGGCGATTGAATTATTTTAGTGAAAACTGTAGAGGAAGCTTATTTTGATAATAAAACATGGCTTTTCAGATTTAAAACACTAAGCCAAACAAGATTTGGCGACGATGCCAATCTTGTGGTGCATCTAGTGTGGTTTTACTTATATATGTGACTCAGGCTGGAGGACGCTAGCTATTGATTCTTGGGAATATAGGAATTCTGGCAGCACGTCAAGTAATAAAGCGGTTATCTATGCTCGTTTGCGCCAAAACGGAACTGTGGTATGGCCTGTATTCTGAAGCAAAGCGGTGCGAGCTGCGAAGGGACATTAGGGCGAATGCCACGGTAATTACGCGCAAACTTGGAAGGTGTGAGCAACTTTGTGCACGTAATTTGTTCCTAAACTTGCTTAATATTCCCCTTGACAAGATAAATTTATTAAAGACGCCAGTGACGAGCGCTTCGTAACGTAGCAGCTGAATGGAGATAGTCGGTGTAATGACGTCGTTTATATTTAAGAGTATGAGCGTCGTATATCCCACAGCCACGATCAATGTAAATTATATATGTTTTTTTTATAAACTACATTTCCAAAGAAGTAAAATAATATTAAATTAAATTATTCTAAAAAAATTACTATGTAATTTAGAATTTAGTATTTTGTTACATAAGTATATTATTTGGAATAAAATAAATTTTCTTAAATTAGTTCGCTAATCGAAAACTAAATTAGCTTTTCTATTCCACAAATCCTCGCCTGCAAATTGATAATCTTTTCTCGAGCCACATACATGTAGGCATTATCGCGCCGAAGCTCTTGGTTCTGTTCGACGTAAATCCCTATCCATTAGAACAATGCAGATTATCAGCCAACACTTAGGCGAGGGCAATCGTGGCTCAGAATCCATCAGAGAGATCACGCCGTACGGAATCGCATTAAACTTTTACAATGCCATTACGGGGCGACGGTGAATGTACGCATCATTGCCCTCTTAAGGACCTAGCTCTATAATGGGTTCAACCTTCTACATTGGAATGCTTTTATTGAATAGTTTACCATTCATTTTTATATAGAGGTGTGTACGAATATTTGATATTAAATTTAAGTGTAGGCAATGTTTCTTAAATTCTTGTCTTATCATATATCAATAAACATTTGAGAAAAAATCTTAACAGACTTAAAAATCCAATTTTAGCTAAATCACCGTGAAAGGCATTAAATCACCATAGAATTTAAAGGAATCCCAAAGGGTAGAACCAACCGGACACTGACAGTGACTGAGTGGAGTCTCAGGAATGCACTTTACACTTTACGACTATACCTTCATCAAACATCGAAAAGTTTTTGGCAACTCTAGCTCAGACTTAACGCTGTATTTACTGTATATATAGCAGTATTCATGTTTGTGCAAATAATCCATCGTCATTGTGATGAACATGATGTGAAAATGATATGAACAATATTAATTATTATTCTTATTTGTTTTCATTTTTATAATTTATATGAACAAGTGGCATTAGTAGTAGCAATACATATATACTAAAAAGTAAACAAAATTTAAATAACAGCTATAGACTCTAATATTTTTAAGTGATAGAGTATTATCATTTTCGTCTTTTTTTTTAAGAACTTAGTATCAAAACATTCCGTTTCCAATTACGTAATAAATAATTAGTTATCGAAAGCCTTAAGTGATTTTATATTTCCAAAATAAAACATAAATGCATCTAGTTAAAATAACATTTTCCCAAGCCATAACATTAGCATACTGTTAACGGATAATTTATAGTTAACGAGCTAAGTTAGATATTTTTTATAGCAAAGAATTGATGTAAATCCTTAGAACGCTGTTATAAAGAGCCTTGTAAGATTTATTACTCTTTAATTTTAATTATATGCGTGTATAACAAATACTTATACATTTATTTATTTCTGGTTTCGAAATAAATAATAAGTAATAAAATATTTATATTTCAAGCAATTATAATAGAATTAAAGCGATTTTTAAAAAAACTCTGATAAATAATTGAGTGGCTGACAACTAGCCCTCAGCTAAAAGAAGGTGTAGAAGACTAAAATTTTGCCTGGAGTATTTTAACAGGGCTTTAAAATCCATGCTTTCGTAGTTGTAGACGAGTAATTTAAAGTTTAAATCACATTGCTAATAATAATTTGAAATAGAAACAAAACATAATTAATACTATAATTATTATCGTATAGAAACAGTTAGCCGGGCTTTATATGTACGACACAGTAAGAAGTTACATTAAACTAGATATGTGAAGAATATTACGTCAACGTTATAGTCATTTAAACAAATAGGAATATTGGATTCATTATATATATATAATATAATTATAGTAAATCAGAAAGAGAAGTAACAATAATTTGGTCTAGTCAAGGAGGCCAGTTAAATCTCAAAATATAGCTAACAAAAGCATCTGGTATGAACTTTAACTCTTGTGCTAACAAGCAATTGCCTACACAATATTAAGCTAGGCGAAGTCTGTAACATTTAACAAAACTTGGGAATCCACGAATTTTCTTTTGTACGGGCAAAAGCAGAAAACTTACAAGAGGTCGTTAGAGAAACACGATACAAGTTAACTGAATAAAAAATTACAGAAGACTGTAAAGCTAGTTCCAAGAAAGGAACCTTATAGGTTTGTATTATGTTCTGAAAATACCTTTGCTTTATAAAATTTCCTTTTTCTTTTTATATTAATAGAACATAAAGTATATGACTGTACGAGGCCAATACAGCGCCGTGTGATAGCGTCTGATTTTAATCGTACAGTAAAGAAAGGGCTGTTGCCATTGCAATTCCCATTTGGAAGAATTTTTAATTTTTATTTTCTACTTCTCTGCTTTGATAAGATAAGGTGACAATGAGATCCACTATACTACGGAGTGTGTTGAAAATAAACGTAGATAAATCAATTAGGGCCTATCGTATTTAAATAAGTGAAAGTTTTAGCTAAATATATTAGTCATCAGACCCAAAAAAATAGTTTATTTTAGAAATGTATAGATAAATTCTTTGTACCGGCCCAGAAAGAAGTCTAATAAGGTTTATAAAATCGACAACCAACAAGCAATCCCATTGTCATGTAAATTACCCAAAACAATTAATTAATTATGATTACGCATAAAAGGATTTTCTCGCAATTCTATCACATCGAAAGGAACAGAGAAATTTTAAGCTTAATTAAATCAATTAATATTGAAGCTTCTGTTATATGCTTGAATAACTACCGAAAATTGACCAAATAAATATTCTAAAAGAAACAGTATCTAATATTTAAAAACAATATTAGTTAAATATTTTAAAGATATGATTATATAGAACCAAACGTTTATTACCACACAAAATGTACATTTTAATCAAGGACGTATCTAACATATAAATATATAATATGTAGTATTGATTAGAAGCTAATTCGACTTTGCTGACTAGCAAACGTACTCGCATATGATTGGAGCATATTCTCTGACGGGGAATTCACTGCTCTAATTGAATACCGTAATTACGTATCCGGGCGCTCTGTACGAAGGTCAATAGAAGATATCTGCTGAATAACCGCATGAATGATCAAACCTTTTACACTAATTTCCTCTTTATATCATTAGTTTCTTGTTATAATATTCATTAAACAGCTCAATTAATGAAACTCTTGGCTCCATAATAATTATTTCATATATGAATATAATTATTATCTAATTCACGACTAAAAAATCATTATAGTTGGTATGAGTGAGCTTTGAAACTTAAGTACATATAAGTACATTCATTGATACGTACGTATATATTTGATCAATAATATTTATAATTATTCTTTACAAATTATTATACTTCGTAAATTAGTATATTGAATAAAGTGACTGACTCTGAGTATCATAACCTGTTTCAATAATATCAGTAACATAACAAGTTGAAACTATAAATAAATTTCTTCTCTTTCATCCATTCATCAATTTCCCTACAACTTCACTAAAATTTAAATTAGTTAATAATATTGTTAGAGTTCTATCTAAATCGAAAACATCCGTACTATCGAAGTAATAGTTCCAATTTTCCCGTACCAATAGAGAGACGGAAATCGTAAACTCATGTTGTTTAGACCGCAGAATATTCAATGAATCTTAGAAACCACTCGACTGGTACATGGTGAGAAGCTGTGTTCTGACCAAATACGGGACGTTTGTATGCAGTAGGCAAATACCATCCCTTAAGTTTATACTTCGGATTATCTATAGGTAAGATGCAGTGTTAATCTGAAACTGTAAACGTATTGTAATCGCATAATATAAGTACGAGATCATTTACTTATTATAGAACTGAACTATTTACTCGTGTGATTGGGAAGATGTACCTAAATAATTTATTAGATGAATGGTCTCATATAAAAAACTGATATGTAATCACTAACCTGTAAAATAAACTTTGTTTTATAGAAGTATGGTACTTTGATTAATTTATTATTACTGCTCTTTCTAATTAATAGAAGGTAATTTAATGAATTTCACAATTCAACCTTGAGTGTATCAACCATTTCTTCCTTCTATACGTTAGGACAAACGATCAGCGCAATAAATTGTAAATTTTGCTTATTATGTATAAAAATATTAAAAATACAATACACAAAAAGCATCTTAAAAATAATCTGCAAATAACGCCACGTTGAATCTCGTCAAAAACAAATTTGCCTCCTCTCAAGGCAAATAAGCACGCAATAAGAAACAGCGAAAAGTAAATTATTCAACCTCAATTTACTCTCCTTGGGCGGTGAACAACCTCAAAATTCATTTTTCACGGGCCCCGGCGTGGAATAAAATTCAGAGGATTAGTTTGTCCTATGGCTATCAATGTTAGGTCGTCAACTAGAGCAGAAGGCCTATTTGCTGCTCCATTGGGCATTTTGTGGCGCGCTGATGCAATTAACCGCTACAACGTATTATGCTATAACAAGGTTACTAAGACGGGCGTCTGGAAGCGATCTCTTAGTTTCGGGTTATGATTTTACTATATTTCAGCAAGTAAATTTTGAAATTGCTATATTAAATAGAATAATAACGCTCTAAAGCTTCAATTTATTTGATACGTGATAGGTTTTGAAGGCTCAATTTCGGTTATCAGAAATTTAGTCGCACGTTAGATTAAGTATCTTGGGCATTTTATTTAAATAATTATTTTTCGTGCACGTTTTTCTGTTTAAATTATATATTTATGAAATTTATTGAAACTGTTAACTGTAGACTAATTTAATCGCTTTTTGATATGGTAATAAAATTATACTATGTAATAATTTTTGTTTCTTAGATAATCTGTTACTGACACATCACAAAGCCTGGGAACCGTCGCAAAAACAAAGTATCGTACTACGAGTACATGTTTTTACTTGATATAATACTACTCTAACGTGTTATAGTAAATACTACTACTTTTTGTATGACATGTGTAAGAAACAGTATTACCTACGTCAACACTAATATTAACTTTATGTTTAGAAGCATAGAGCATAAATTAAAGTGAATAGTAACTATAAATAAATATATGTAATAAGTTCTAATGACGCTATAAATGGACAAGGACAGGTTGATCTAGATAATCGTGTACCGTTGTCCTTGTGAGAATTTTCATCGATTCCGTGAGTATTTATGAAGAACGCTCGGAATTCTCTAATGTACAGAATGCTGATTAAGTATATATTCATTGACAGCTATCTAACGTTATATATGTTGTCTCTTCTGCCCTCGTGTTATGATGTAAAAAAATATAAAATAATTAAAGAAATTGTATTATGAACAATGTTTTTTTTATTATTTTTAGCTTTACGTTTTTACTTTACTTTTTACTTACTTTCACAGTAGAGAGAAAGTACCTAGTGTTAAGACACTCTGTACTTCGCTTTCCACCGAATTCGAGTTATTGCATGTTGAGTGGTGGAACTCAACACCGCACTTTATCTTTTACCAGAGCGAGAAATTGAAAATAATTTAAACAATCACTCCCCCAGTGGGGATCGAACACACAATCTATCGCGTTTACAGTCAGACGCTGTCCAACTACGACCGGCCTCAATATATTTCATTATAAACAATATTTTTAACTTATATTGTTTTGTTCAATAAGTTGATTACAAAAACTAAAACGTTGGTTAGTTAAGTTCAGAATTGTGTGTGTGTGTGTGTGTGTGTGTGTTGTGTTTAACTTATTACCGTAAAAAGACTAACTTAGTATAATATTTTTAAAAACCTAATAATAATAGTAGCAAATTAAAAGTCGTTTTATACATAAGTAGTTTCAGCTCATGTACAAACACGTGAAGGGAAATTATGAAAAATCCTTTTATATGTCCGCCACGTTTCACAAGCATGTAATCCTCTTAGAGTACAATAGTGCTCTACATGTGGAGGAAAGTATTACGTACTATTCTCCTGTGAATATTTTAAAAGATTTCACGTTAGCGCAGCGGATTATAATATTTCGATATGTATGTATTTTGTTAAATCATATTGATATCATATATGCACGTGTGTACGTGTGTATATTTATGGAAATTAAATATATATATATATATATATATATATATATATATATATATATATATATATATATATATATATATATATATATATATATATTATTTGAAATAAATTTAAAAATGACTTGATCGAAGCTGTTAGTAAGTGTCATATCAATCTGTTTAAAAAAAATAATTTCATTTCAATAATTTCATAATAATTTCTTATAAAATATTTCTTTTCAATAGAATCAGTTTGAGACTAACTATATAGTTTGACATTAACAATTAGTTAATACGAAAATTGTAACATAAAATGAATTCAAATAACTCTAGTAAAAATACGTTTTATTACTTCATACATTTTATTATATACATCAAAAGAAAATCATTTCCTTCAGGGCAAATCTGGAACAGAATTGTGGTAATTAAAACCGATGTTTATATCTGAAGATAACGTTTAAGCACAATAAAAGGGAATACGAAGACGTAAAGAACGGTAAAAGTAGTAATTAGAAGTCCGTAGATAATGCGGCAATCTCGTAGGTAAATGTGATATCATTGTCGGCAGTAGAATGGGTGGGTACTTAAAATAGTTTCTACGCCCAACTCATACCGTCATACGTATCTCCTTGAGCGCTCTTTCCGAACAAAAGACTACATGCAAACTACCGTGAAGTTCCGCTGAATACGTCTCAAGGAGATTCCGGACTCACGACCGGCGAGTGACGACTTTATTTAAATACTTTTAGCGGACTTTGTCTTTTAATATCCAACTGATAGTTGCTATTTGATCAATATATAAACATCTCTCTATTTAAAATACCAAAACAATCTGACACTCTTAAGTTCTTTAAGTTAATTTAACTTACATTTATTATAGTTTTTTTTCGAAATGGATTTTTCAGATTACTTATAATTAATAACTAATGTAAAACAAAATTTTTAATACATAATATTTATTTAAAATATTAAATTTTAAAATATTATTATAAAAACATTAAATCCAAGTCACCCGTTTCGTGGCTATAACATTTCAAAAGCAAAAGCTACGTATACTTGCGGCTCTCCTGAGAATAAACCCGAAAAGAAAATATACATTGTAAAAAGTTATTAAAATACTGAAAGTAAATGCGATATTATAAAAATGAATATTAAAATATATATTTTACAATAGGTAAATAATGTATTCAAAAAAATATAGAAAATGGGTTTTTATGAACATTTTTAGTAATGATATATACAATAGTACTTCATATTTGCCAAACAAAGTATTTAAATTTTATAATTAAAGTAATTTATATTATATTTTACATTCTAATTTTCGTACAACTGCATGACAATAAATTTAACTGGGCTCTTATTTTTTAAACTTCCGATATAAATGATTACACTATTGAAACATTATGTTTATAAATATATATGAAAATAACATATAGTGCGAATACGAAACGCAAAAGGTAAACCTTTTAATCAAATAATTTAACCAGTATCGTTAAAGCAACTTGTTATATAAAACTCGATAAATCTCACACACAGTTTGAATTTAAAATACAGGCGAGCTTACATAAGGCCAGTATGCTCTCGCATGTTAGTATGGACGCTTTATCGCCAGCTCATCTCGCCAAGAGGTCAAATTAAGCGCATTGCAGGTGCACAAAAAGTAAGCTAGAACTAGTTCACTAAGAAGAAATACTGATCTTTATCTGCCATTTTCTTGTGAATCTACTTTTAAGAATTAAATTCATTAATAGAATTATTCATTAAGGTAATTCGTTTTATTTGTACTCCTGTAGAGGAAGGAGACTTCTTTATACTACTTTATCATATTTTATACGTATATATATTTTATTATACTTGTGTAAATGTAAAGCTATCGTATCGCATTTAGTAATAATCTGGTTCTTCTCAGTCATTATTATTTACTAGACCTACCTCGTAACTATTGTCTATACTCGCAAGTAACGCACTAAATGTAGTGTATCTATCTATACATTTAAAAAAATAGAAATAAGAAGAAAAATATGCTAAATTTTATATAAGTGCAAAGTTTAGAAACAAAACAAAAACAAGCCCTTTAATTATCTTACAGCAGGTGGTAGTCTGTATCCATAGTTTTAATGAGAGAACTTTAAATTTTGTTCCACACTCTGTGAAATAGTTCTACCTTTAACTTCCAGGTAATAAAAACGTACGCGAGTTACGCTGTTACTTGAGGCAACTCCTATAAAATTTAATTTTACTTGGTAAATATAAATTTGTATATAAATATAACTTAACAAAGAGCATACATTTGTTCATGAACATGTCTTAAAGTTACTATCAGATTTAAAGTTACTACTAAAACAGAGAATTCTTACTAATATTAAAAAATCACACAAAACACTACTAAATGGATTTGGATGAAACTTTACTCAGTAATAAATATGGTCATAAAAGGCTACAATTTATAAGGTTTTAAATACAATTTATAAGGCTTTAAATATTTTAAAGGTTTTGTATAATTTGGTGGTATTATAACGAACGTAAAGCCACAAAAGGGAGTTTAGTATGATTTTAAACAAATTTATTTTTTATCTAATATTTGTATATATATATATTTGTATATATATATATATATATATATATATATATATATGTGTGTGTGTGTGTGTGTGTGTGTGTGTATAATGGTAAGTAATGTATGGACACATCTTTATTTAAAATACTTGTTACGTTCCTGCCTTGGGTTGTAAAAAATACATTAATAGGTCAAATATACTAATTTCAAAACAACTAAATGATTACAAAACTAAGTTTATTCGATAAAGACCAACTTGAAATTCAGTCAGCTATTGAAACTTTTAGCTGTCTAAAACTCGTCGACTGTAACGATAAAATGAGGAGAGAAGTTTCTATTCAGCACCCGGCAGGCTTTTCCTATAGAATAATAATGACGATTTAATTAAATGAATTAATGAACACTTATACTTAAGATAGACAATACACGCTATACACATATACTAGCTGTGTTCGTGACTTCGTTTACGTGGAGCTTAAGACCGTTAAGTCATTTTCTTACAATTTTAAAGTATATACATTTAGTAAAAGAAGGTTAATGTAACACAAAAATATTTCAGTTTTATTTACTTTTATAAAAGAGCAGAGGTCTATTAAAGTAAAAATAAAAACCCAATATGAAATTTTTGTGAAAGATAACTTTATTCACAATTATTTTAAAATACTACAACTTATTTATATTTTGATAAAATAACCAGAATAAAACACAAATTATATTACATTATAGTACATTAATAAAAAAAGTACATATATATTGTAATTCAATTAAACCGACGGCATAAAACCGGATAATAGCAAAAATCTGTAAATAATAACCCGAATACAAATTTTGAACCAAAGTAAATATAATTTTATCAAATGTGGGAGTCGTATAGTTAGGTAAAACAATTTGTATTGCACATTTTTACTAACTTGGCTTTTATTTATCCATCTATCAAAGAAGGAAATTGTGCAACGCTACTTATATTATATATTATATAAAAGTGCAAATATTCCATTTGACCAGGCAGATGATTTGGCCGGCGTTCGCTTCAAGAAGAAGATGTTTGCTGTACAATTTGCTTTCAAGCAAACACCAGTCTCCGGATTTGACGATAATACAATATTTTCATATTGTAAACCTAATTTTCCTACTAGGATGACTAGGATATCGAATAATAACTGTAAATGTGTCCCTATATGTTTATTTTTTAAACTGATTTGTATTACATGTATGTATATCTTTATTTCGACAATGTAAGCTGTTGGCCCGGTTACGTTTTTTTGGCCACAACAACTATCCTCTTCATACATGCACTTTGGTGAGACATCATGCTTTTAACGTAGTTTTCCTCCAATATCAATAATACTGTGTTTTTAATGGTTAATCCAGTTCCCCCTCCACTCTAACCAAACATAAGGTTTTTAAAATAATTTTATTTAAATATTTGAATAAATAATGAAGTTAATAGCAATCGTAATTAATATTAGGCAAGAGGCCTAACCTTTTGGAAGTTAAATGCAAAGTCTCCAAGCTACGAAAACAATACCTCATTTAGCTCCACCCGATACAAAACAAAAGCGAAATATTAAAACAATGGTTGTAATAATGGCTCAAAAGGTAATGATATTTCGAGCCTCCATAAGCCACCCAAATCCTAACAAAGTAACTGACGAAAAAACGTTCAACTGTCGCTGAATCTCGTCAAAACGGACTTTTAGTTAACAATGTCAGTAGAGTAAAAATGCTTTCTTTGTCTAATTTCGGGCAAATCGGATTTCTGATATTGGGAAACAAGATTACTTTTCCGTCCTCGAAACTCTAATTATCTCTGGATAAATGTCAGAAATATTATAAATGTAAATAGTACGTCTAAAGTTAATTAAATAAATATTAGGTGATCTCAAGACTCAAGACTCTAGACTAATTGTATCTTGAATTTATTAACTTAAAAAACAATAAATTACTCATATATTTTTAATAACTAAAGCATATTTATTTTTAATTTAATGTAGTGTATATATTTCTATTTTAATATAGTTTTTTAATAATAAGCATCTCTGTTTGCGTTTCCTCCACATTAGTTTTAGTTATATTTGTATTTTTGGCTGATACCTAAAATAGAATGGGTAAATTTTCTTATACGCATATATGACAGAATCAATTATGAAACGCAAAATCTTACAACCAACCTAAATTTTGCAAATTTTTAATTATTTATTTCTCTCTATCTATTTAATTTTTTCCAAAAGTTTTTTGACGACAGTCATAAAATTTTTAGAAGTAAAAATTATAAAAACTTGAAACTAATAAATTCAGCATGTATTTTTAATATTTACAATGCTGCCTTATTACTTTTGCATTTATTTAAAATGTGACGTCGACTTCCCAATAAAGGATCGTTTAATCCTCCTTCATTAAAGTCGATGTGCTTGACACATAAAGTACGTTAATTAACTATATTGAATGCAGGTCGTTAACAATTTTATTTTTTTAAATTCACGATTTTATTTCGCATAGCCCCTGCTATACTAAACAGAAAGTACCTAGTGTCAAGACACTCCGTACTTTGCTTTCCACTGAATTCGAGACATTGCAAGTTGAGTGGTGGAACTCAACGCCGCACTTTGTCTTTTACCAGAGCGAGGAAGTGAAAATAATTTAAATATAATCACTCCCCCGATTAGGGATCGAACCCACAACCGATCGTATTTACAGTCAGACGCTGTCCCACTACGCCATGACCGGTCTCAACTTAATGTGAAAACTTAATTTAATGTGCAAATATATGTCATTTATCTTTAATTACTAATTACGTTTCTTCTAATAATTTTGTTTCTTTTTATTGCATTTAATTTACCAATTCTAGCTATAAATATGTTTTATTTAGGTCTTCAAGCAAGGAAATGGATTTTAAAAGTACAATAGTTACAACAGGGACAATGACGGACATAGTGACGTAAGACCATAATAACTAAACACTTATATATGTTTAATTTATCTTATGTAGAGAAAGTGTTTTTAACGCCATTATGAGTCATACAAATTGTACAAAAATTTTATTAAGCATTTTTGTCACCCACAAGAAGCATCTTAGCTATATTTGCAGAAAAGGAAATTTGAGAGCTAACTATACAGTATTCATGTTTAATTAACTGACTATAACTTAAATAATAATTTAAAATACAAATATAATCTATTACTATCTATAAAGAACTATAAAATATTAGTACAGTGTATGTATATTTGATTAAACGTTTACAGTTCTCCATAAAAGCTTTTGCTCGTAAAAATGTACTAAACATGGATACTTACTTCTTACTTAATGTTATACGGTCATTTAATAAATCTGATGAATAGCTTTTATTCACTCTATATCTATCTATCTACGGTCAGGAGGATAACGTAAATATTAATTAAACAAAAAATATCACTTTTAAAGTCAATATACGAGAAAATTGAATAAAGTGGCGCTGAAATAATCAATAGACATAAGCGAAGGCCTTGGAACGACTCGAATGCATATTTTAAGTTACGCCCACATTTCAACACGAGCTTTATTTATATTTAACTTCACCGTACTGTTAGCTTTAGACACACAAGCGCTTGAAGTGAGTACTAAAACTTGAAGAGTTTGGCTTCCTACAGACTGACCGCAGTATTAATATTATGCTTGCTATAAACATTTTGACGCTATACTGATTATGATTTCGATGTCTAGTCCTTAGAATATTTTGTCAAGTATTTTCGTTTCTATTGATTAGTAAAAATTTTTCTTTTTTACATGTCAAGATACTCAATCAGGTTTTGAACTTTGCCCCTACGACAGAACGGAGAAATGAACTTGAAAATAATTAGAATTTAGTCATTGCATATACGATGAGCACCGATTGTAAGCGCAATCGGTCGTATAGAACTACGATTACTTGAACAAAGTGTACGTAATTTTATACAGTGTCTATCAATTATAAAATAATCAATTATATTTGTTTAAATGTAATTTAATTTAATGTTATGCTAGTTCTTTATTATAAAAATATTATCATATTATATAATATGATAATATTTTTTATAAAACATACCATATCAATTTCCAAAAGTCATTTTTTTCTTGTAATTATTAGTATATAGATATCTTTTATTGCAATTATTTTATAATATCTTCACTTTAAATGCAATTTTAATTTAGAAAAATATCTTGCATGTCTTTATATAAGTACCTAGTATCGCAGATAAATTGAAAAGTGTAATAACATGTCCAACTTTGTTCTCTCCGCCCTACTCGATATGAGCTTTTCGTGTCACGATACGTCTAGACGGTGGCGGACTTTTATATCTTGCTATTACTTTTTAAAGTATTATATTCATATATCCATTTTTTATTATACACTTGTATATATAATATATACAAGTGTACTTGTATATATATAATATATTCAAATGTATCCATTGATTATATACATTATGATAACCATAAATACTTTATTAAATATTATATTCCTTTTTTAAAATTATATTAAGGTTTTTACCCACTTAGAATATGAAAAACATTTTTAGAAAACGTATTAGAATTTGAACACGTTGAAACTCACACTCGCGCCTCATACAATAATTTTTAAAAAATTATAGATTTTTGTTTTAATACTTTGACAAAACTTGACAATGACAAGTTAAAATGTGTTCCTGAATTCTAAATTGTCATTAGACGTTAAACTAAAAAATAAAGATATTTTTTGATGCAACGCATGTAACGGATATGCCTATTTAAATTATGAAGAAAATACAAGTAGACAGATATAGCAATATGTTGAAATCTAACGGTGTCTTCGTGCCTTTCCCTCACAGCAAATAGAAACTACCTTGTATCATCTTACTTCGTTCTCCATATACATGATTCTCCATATATATGATATCTATCCGTTGCATTGGGTTGAACCCAGGCCTCTACTTTGTTTACTTTGCCAGAATAAAGAAAGGAAAATATTAATGTATTAATTACCACGAAGGGGAACTCTGACATACAAATAATTACATTCACAGTTAAATGCTTTGCGACTACACCTGGATGGCCTCATGTATGACATGGAAATAATATGTATATAATGAAAAAAGTAGCTTAACGCTTCCCGCACAGCAGAGTAGTTAGGAACAAACTAGTGTCAGAACACTCTATTGGTTACTTTCCGCAAGAAAATCGAGACAGCGTGTTAAGTGGTGAACTCAATGCCGCACTTTATCTTATCAAAGCAAAGAAAGGAAAGTGAATTTTTAAATATAATCTTTCCTGTGAGTGGGAATCGAATCGATAACCAGTCGCATCTAAATTCAGCCGCTATTCCACTGTGCCACGATGGCCTCAAATATGTAATGAATATTTAAATAAATTTAAATACTTTGCCAATGCATTTAATATTAGGTAATATATTATATAACAGTTAAAACATTTTAAACCACCCTATCTATAAAAAGTAGAAGCAAAACCGCAAACGTAGTAGACCTATTGTATAATTAAACTCGTGTACTGTTAGTGTTAGGCACACAAGCGCCCGTAAATGAGCACTGAAACTTACAAGTTTAGGCTCCTAACTGTTTGTTCATTATAGTCTCATGTAATGACTTAATAAACTATTTTTATGTGTTTATAACAATAGTAAGGATTTCTAAAGTATAAACGATGTATATGAGTTTTGTTCCAAAATGAGTCATTTATTTAAGTAAGAATGTAAATAATCAATTTATACAGACTGAATAAATTAGTAGATGTTATATATTATAACTATTAATTAATATTTTTGTGAATTTATTATTAACTAAAGTAACATTATTTTATAAATAATATGAAAATTGTATTATAAAAATAACAGTAGCTTCCATATTTCCTGTGTCAGTGTGTAAATGTAAAAAATCCTTGCAGTTCGATCGATTTACTTCAAAGTTTTATGCACTTATCAAAAGACAAATAAAAATAATTTGAAAAGTTGACCCCATTTGTATGTTTTTAAGTAATTTTATTGTATTCCACTGGATAGAATTCTATTAACTTCATGTCAACTCTATATGTAGTAAGGATTTTAAAACGAACCTAAAAAGCTTTAAAAGTAAAACTTTTTTTGCTAAATCAGTTTTCATTCGCTTGCAAACGTTTATACGGCTTTTACGCGGACGCTCTAAACCGAAAGCTCGGAAAGCTCTTATCCGCCGGCAATGACAGGCGCCGCGTAAAGTTGATGTGCAAAAGTATTTGAAAAATGAAATAGTATTATAAAAATTGTATTATTATTCAAATCAACGTCCCTTTTATGTTTTTTTAGTGCTATAACTATCTTGTATTTCTTAATTGTGTTAATGATATTGATCATAGGGGTTTGTAGGACTTTTTTTGTATATGTCAAAAAAAATACATTAAAACTATTTCATTCAATTTAAATATAATTTGAAATTGTATTTATTATATAATTTGCGCTTATTATATAATTTGAAATTGTGTTTTTTTATGCAATTATATGTAATTCTCTGAATAAAAAATTATTATCTTGTGTTTATAAAGTAACATAAATACTGGTTGAAATATGCAATATTACAGTTCTATACTATTATTTAGTTTTTGTATCTATTCAAAACATTAATACATTTTAAAAAGAAAGAGTAAAATTTGTATAGATAACAATATTCATAAATAGAAAACAATTTTCATATATCTATGAAATTTACATAATTTTTCGTATATTATTGCATAGCGCCTTCTTATTCCTTATACATTTCAAACACAGTCGACTTCAGAGAAACGTAATCAATAAGAACTTAGCATACGCACGTGAGGCGACTTCAAACGAACGCTCTTGTTCTATTTCCTTCAAATATCAGATCTCATTTCAATACTAGTTCAGAAAGGAAAATATTTATTTTTTATCGGAACTGGCAAACAAAGAAATGTTTCTTATAGATATTCTATAAGTAAAGTTATACTGTTTTATCAAAAATCTTTATATATATTTTATATGACATAAATGTTAATAATTCTTAAGAATTAATTCTTAGATATAAGAATATAATGATCAAAATATACAGCCTAAAAAAGTACGGGCTTTAATAAATATCCTGAAAGTTCTCTATTTTAATTAATTGTAATTAAAAACGTTCACATCAAGTAAAACGATCGAGCCTTATTAATTGAAAAGGTACTTAAGATTAAAATTCGCCTTAACGACGTGAATAGTCAGTGGAACTTTCGAGAAGCGTGATCGATAAGAAAGTTCGTGAAGACTGTCCTGATATCCGAACTTGAAGTGTTCAATTAAGAGAAAAAAATAATTGTAGAGAACAAATAATAAATAATACTTTTTTTCAGGCTTCCACGAAATATATGGCGTGTAAATTATAAAATATCACCAGTCTTATTTTATAATGTATGTATATAAAGACTTTTCGACTATTGCTGTCATAATTCGTTGATAATTCTTAATATTTCATTTTCTTTATTATTGCATAAAAACTTATATGTTTAAGTAGTAAGTTTAAATTTAAATACTTATTTTATTAACTGATTAAAAATCATATATAAATAATACAATGATATTTAATACCCCAAATATAGTTTAAAGTGAATAAAAGTAAAAAAGTGTGTTTTAAGATTTTTATTCATATTTTTTTTATTTATTTATGGTGAAATATAAATAAATTTTTAAAATACATTTATATTATAATAATAAATGAATAATACTTTATTATAATAATAAATAAATATACTATATAATAATAAAACGTGCATTTTTTACAAGCGAATCTATTTTTATTCATGAGACGCATTTAATAAATAGGTCTTAAATTATTATTCTCGTAATAAATTGTTTTGTTACTATTTAAAGCGGAGAACAGAGTGTCATGACTCTGCCAAAAAATATTAAAAAGCTTTTATATTATTATTTTTTTCTAATTTTGAATATAAAGAGAGCGATAGTTTTCTTTTGTCCAAAAATATTAAATTATATTAAACGTCATTCCCTAGGCATAAAATGATTTCCTTTAGTTTTTCGAATGTTCCCAATTCTCATTTTATATTCATCTTTTATTGGTTTTTCTTTTGAAGATAGATCAACGACGCAAAGCCGCAACCGTGAGTGTACGAATAAACTGCCACGTAACTATTACTTCAATACGACTGTAAATCAATAAATGCAAAGGCTTGTTCATACTTGAGGGAAACACTTTTTATGAATACTAACTTCCATATTATACAAAAAAGAATACAACGTAGTGTGTTAATTTGTGGTTAAATATGTAATAAGCCATAAATTAATATACTATGTTATATTCATAAGCAGTTAGAGTCCTTCACCCAACATGCATTATGTGTACCTTGATACCATTAGGGAAAAATAGAAATGAGTTACTAAAGGTAAAGTTCTTCTCTTATCCTCCATCCCGTCCTGAAAATCTCCGTTAACTATAAAGTCTGAAATTGTGAAACATCTACTATAAAATATGTTTTATTTCATAATGAATGGGCCTATAAAGTTAAATAAATACCTTTTCAAGAAATAGGATAAAATGTACAAAATTTAATCAGTCGTTTTTGTCTATTTAATGCGAGTAGTATTTTCAAAAATGTTAAAACAG
This sequence comes from Dryadula phaetusa, assembly GCA_032432895.1. Classification (NCBI taxonomy): domain Eukaryota; kingdom Metazoa; phylum Arthropoda; class Insecta; order Lepidoptera; family Nymphalidae; genus Dryadula; species Dryadula phaetusa. The sequence goes on along the minus strand of JAOYRS010000016.1, from coordinate 3,948,879 downwards.
TTATTTATTTATCTAATGAATTCATATTTCCTTTAATTTTAGTATATGGCAGTAAGTTCGAGGGTATTGATTTTTTTAAATAATATAATACAAAAATAGAATAAAAATTCTTTTAAAAGATAAAAAAGATAAAAAATATTTAATTTTTTTTATATTATATAATAAATTCACAATGAAAAAATATTGTTTCACATTTTGTGTCCATACCTTACGTCCATAGACTTAAAGGAGTATATTAGCTTTTCCCTATAACTTTAGTCCCTTCTATATTCTAAAACAAGTCTATAACTAATAAAATGACGCACGTAACGAATTTGCAATATTTTTAACTTTTACTCTATTGTTACGCAATCGTACCTACATATAAAAAACCATACAAGCTAAGTTTTATCGTAAAAAAACTTTTATGGCATCCGCGGCTGAAAACAGCCGGTTATGCTATTTAACGCCTGACTCGAAAACATTTCTGAACGATCGATTATAGACTTAATGGCCTCGGCTTCACGCCGCATCGCTTCAGCCAATAATATACTCTAAAAATCCGTTTTATAGATACTAAACTTACCTGGCTAGCCTGTAGGACGTCCAAAAATATAGTAAAAACACTAATAAAAAGCACGGCACGCGACATGATTGCGGCCGCGGTGAAGCGCTCGGATCCCGTCTCGCTACTGACGTTAATACAAGACGCCAGAAACCTGCGTACTAGTTGGTCGGTATGACACTGTACGCGTACCTAGCGTCGTATATATCGACCCTCCCGGGAGCGAGAGGGACGGTAACAGATCTACGCGGGCTGGAAAGGGAGGACCGAGGGTGAACCACGCAAGCGCAGTGCTGTTAACGCAAGGACTTCTTCTATAACGAAGCGAATCACGAATGCCGTCTTCGTCTGCCCCTGTCTGGGTTTCCCGATGATGAGGCATCAGTTTTTTTCATAAAATGCCAAGCCAATTTCATCTTTAATCCATTATAAATACCAGCTAATTGCAGATATCACAAACATAGCTTGATTTACATTGTTTCCAATTTCGCCCCTATTTTCAAAAAGGCATACACTCGATGAGTCATCGTTATAAGTTTTGAATTTAATTAAAAAAAGTAATATCCTAAACGTCTCAGGTAATATCGATCTGATCTAGTCTTTGTTATAACTACATGAAAATTTCCTATTTCAGAGAATACAATGTAGCGTATCGAAAACACTATTGAACTTCGTCCTAACTCATTCAATAGCGGCAAAGGAACTTTAAAGCTTGTGTGTGGGTATTAGATAAAGATTATGGAAAGGTCTTTTAAAGAGGAAAGGCGACCCGAGGCGCTGGCACAAAGCCCGGGGAGCATTGCAGGGCTAGCACAGTCTAGCCACCACAATCTCCTTGCCTGCGCCGCTTTGTATTCCACTCAGGTCATTTACTTGGAAATTAAAACTATTATTCTGCGCATATCCTTCAAAGGAGATACATAAATCTATACTAAAGCACTTTACTATGTGAGTCTAGACTGGTGATAATACCAATTTATTACTATTTTAACGACAGTGAAAATATGTAAATTTAACTTATAATTTTCCAAGTAATTTATAAAACTAAGCAAATAAATAAAATTGGAGTGTGTGTTTGAAATTTTAAAATAACTGATTTTTTCTTTAATATATTCATTCTTATATCATATATGAGTATACGGTACTGTTTACTAGTATAGTCTGTTTATCAGACTGTACCTTTGTTTCAGGTGATTTTTGGAAGGCTGGACTGCTTTTGATTAGATGCTTTTCCTGATAGATAACTGATGTGGTAAAAAGTAACTTTTTATTTTAAAACAATAGCCTATTTTTATTTTAAAACAATAGATTAAAGATCTAGAGAAGTTTAATTTCACTTACTAAGAAGGACGTCAACTAGTAAATATTAAAAGTGTCATGACAAATTTTAACTAATGTAATATTTTTTTATACAAAATGAGGCAAACGAGCAGAAGGGCCACCTGATGATAAGTGGTCGCCTTCTACCATAGACATCTTTAACATTAGAGTAGTAGATGCGTTGCCGGCCTTGGGGTGGAAGTGAAAGGAGATGAGGGAAAGGATGGGTGGGAATAGCTTACAGATATTGGGCGGATAGTGGTCGCGAGCCAGTCGGAAGACAACGTCTTCCACATGGAAAAATTTTTTCTTATATATATATACATATATATATATATATATACATATATATATATATATACATATATATATATATATATATATATATATATATATATATATATATATATAATGTTTATCCAGCTCGTAATAATCTCTTATCTCCATGTAAGTTGGACAAAGCTAACAATATCCTCACAATAATATTCGCAGCTTAAGATTATTATATTGTCTCGTCCATAACACAATAGCGTAATATTGAGAGATCATCGTCATATCAAAATAAACAGATACTCTGTTTATAAGTAAACATATTATAATTACTTTCAGCTACACTTGGATGAAACACGGCTAATTTAGAAATTAATCTTTGTTTACTATTTAATAGTTATATGAAAAATGTCCTCTAGGATTCACAGTTTTAAGGAATATTACTATTTTTTTAATACATTTTATTGTAATTATCCCGCATAATATAAAAAACAACTTACCGGCTTATTTTAAAAAGAAACAAAAATACAATCATGTCTTCTCTATTTCCTTCATTTACTGCATGTGTCTCCTCATGATCACAGCTCGTTTTTGCTATAGAAAACCTATAATTATCATCAGTCAATCAGTATAAATATATGTGTTAGTAGTAGTGCAAGTTGTTGAATACTCTACAGTAACAATGTTAGACAGTTTCTTGATTTTATCTTGATTAATTCCAGATAAATGATCTGATTAAATTGTTAAATAAATAATAATATAAATAATAATATTAAATAGTGAAAAAATAATTGTCATGCATCTTAAACAAGATAAGCGGACATCTCGTCCATTTCCCGTCATCTAATACAATACCATTTATTCTGCGAGCTACAATTATATATATATATATATATATATATATATATAGTACTATAGTATTCTCAAAAGTATCTTTACACTATTGCTTAAGTTAATTTAAATATTTTTGAACAAATGCAATAGGCTAAAAGTATAAACCTTAGTAAATTATAATTAATGAATATTAAGAAAAAATATTCTAAAACAGAATACAGTTAGAAATTGCTTTATAAAGCACGGTACTTAACTAGATCGTTCCAGATATTTGCATATGCGGCGAGTGACGTCACGCGCTCGCCAGACGGACCGGTATATCCTGAGTGCTAAAACCCCGGTGCAGACTTTGCCAATCATTTTGAAGTACATGTCAATTCCATTAAGCTGACACAAGCTTTACTAAAAAGCTTTAAAGTACTCTCATATATGTAATAAAACTGTAAACGGTGTCAAGTGTAATATTGATGGCGATAAACTTAGCGATATTATTGGAAAAAACATAAGAAGCATATGAATAAATAGAGCCAGTACAAACACAAATAAATTGTCATTTAAGTCACATTTTCAGGACATATAGGATTACATATTAGGAAACACATCATCATATTTTGAACGAAATAAAATCTTTTAGTAACTTTTTACAATAATAACAGTATTAAATTTTTTACATGAAAAAAATGTTTTCTTTCACGTATATATATATATATATATATATATATATATATATATATATATATATATTTCTGCCAACACGATCAATATATAGCAAATATAATGCAATTTCAGCAGTCTATTGACGTAGTGAAAAGTGGGTGTAGGTGTTTTGCAACTCAAAGGTCAAGCTAACACATAGCTACGGTACCTATACGTGTAAAATAAAATGCTTTTACCCTGAAACATAGCGCTTGGTTTGAAATAAAATCTAATTAATGTGGCTTCATACAGTCTGTGGACCTCAGTCCTGTGTTAATAAAATGTTTATTAAAGGAACAAAAAAAATGTAAATAATTTAATTATTACTATAGATAAAATATATTCTACGGGAAATTTATTTATTTAAGTATATTTTTTATTTACACGCTTTTATCCCGTACAGCAGGGTGGACAGGAAGTACCTAGTGTATTATACATTCCGTGTTGAGTGGCGGAACTGAACGCCACAGTTTGTCTTGTCAGAGCGAGGAAATGATATATAAGTATTTCTACTTATTATATATGTTTTTTTGTATAACTTAAAATATTAACCTATTTAGATGTTGATTTTAATTAAAGCATTTAACATTTCTAGTGGCATGCTATTAGTGAAAACCGTTCGAAAACCTATGCAGTACTTTCCAAGATTATCCCAATCTCAGAGCCCAAAACATCTATGGACTTTATGTAATCGTTTATTGTGTATTGACTCCTATAAAAATGCAGATTTACGTCTTATCCCATATACTAAGGTAGTCACAAAGAACTTAATGTCAAGACACTCCGTTCGCCTTTCTGTCCGATTTTCAAATATTGCGTATTAAGTGACGTCTTATTAGAGAATTCTATTAAAAGTAAAAAAATACTTAAAACTAAATATTTAGCTTTAATATCATAATAAATGAGAGGGTTATCAAGCTTTATTTCAATAATAGTCTAAAGGTTTTGTATTAGAGTATTCATAAATTCTTAGGCTTTGCGTCACAAACGCAGTAATCCTTAAAGTATGAATATTAGACTATATAGTTCTGAGCAGGACGAAAATATCTGATATATTTTCATCGGGCTAGACATCAAATTTAATCACATTGAGATAAACAATATTTTTTTCACGTAAGTATTTATAAAGTACTAACATATTTGTTTTTAATATTTATCACTTCTATTAATTTACTTCTTTCTTTCATTTAGTTATATTTCTTTTTATTTATGTTAAAAATTTTAGGTAATGTAGATAATAATGTAGAATTATAATGACCAGAGGACTTTATAAACTGCATGTAAATAATTTACATGTTAAATACGTACAAGTTTATTCTAAACACATAATAGTGTGGGTATTATTTATTTCATTAATTTCATATAATTCTTATTAACAATAACAAAAAAAACATTCTCCTCCACTGCTTATAATTATCACATTATTCCAAAATCCTTTTCCGACCGCATAATTTTTGTAATATATATATATATATATATATATATATATATATATATATATATATATATATAACTAAAAAATCACACGCTTGCCTCATGTCTGCGTTCGCCTTAACTGCTTTATTATTGAGGCTTCATAGCCCAGGGTGCCTTACTCGATTTATACCTACACAATCTTGTGCCCTGTATATATTTTAGCATCTACAATGTGAGTTAGGACACGGCTGGTTCCCATGATTGATTCATAGGCAATTTAGAGAAACATTGATAGATTGCATACAATATATACATTTTAGATTGACTTAAGATATGCGATATATCTGAAGCCAATTAAAAATTATTATTTCAATACACCTTTGTTTAAATATTTTTATATTAGTGCATTTATGTTTCATTAGAAGAAAATAGACATTTATATGTACTTGAAAATTCTTCATTTCATTTTAATTAACATCAACTACATGTTAACAAAAAGGCTAATACAGATTTTTACGCTAGTTTTGAGCGGAGTACAGTTTACAAAGTGTCTTAACAAAGCCTTGTTTCTGCCTTATATACCCTACATATATACCCTACATATACCTACATATATCCTACATATATATCTGCATAATATAAATTTTAAGAATCGTCTTATGTTCTACTTCTTTTCTAAGAATGTAAACGAGCGAAATATTTACCTTATAATATTATGTAATCGTGAATAATTTTAGATCAAAGTAAAAATTCTAATTATAAATTAAGGGTTACTTTGTTTCTTCAAAACAAGATATAGACATCTGTACACTTCAAGAAAATCTTAACTGCCATATTACATAATTTTCCTCTTTTTATACCAAAATAAAAACATCAAATGTGAGACTACAATCTTAAGATTACTAAAGAATATAACATTATAATTTGTAAGAAATAGAATTGCAATTCAATTAAATAGATTTCAATCACGTGTAACGTGTGTTTGATCTAGTCCACGCCTACATTGTACCCAGTGCTTCGTATCGATTTGTCGTGTGCAGACTATTAGAACATAACTACTGAATAATATACATGACTTCGTTAACATTTATATGAGATTTGCTATAATTAGTTTGAGCCAATTACAGATTAGTCTGAACAATATGATTTATATATGTTGAAAGCTTTTGAACAATTGAAATTTGTTACGTAACTTTTTGATATACTAATTTAAGGTACTAAAATTAGAACTTCTATATTTACATACACGTCCAATGTACGTATATTTTGTTAACAATAAAGGCTGATTTATTTTCCAAACCTAAAATGCACAAGTACACCTTTTTTTATCTTAGCTTCACGCTTTCTATAACGCATAGCAAGGTAGACAAAAAGTACCTAGTGTCAAGACACTCCATACTTCGCTTTCCACCGAACTCGAGACATTGCGTGTTGAGTGGTGGAAGTCAACGCCGCACTTTGTCTTTACCAGAGCGAGGAGTGTGAGAGGAGAAGTGAAAATAAATTAAATATAATCACTCCCCCGAGTGGGGATCGAACCCACAACCGATCGTGTTTACAGTCATACGCTGTCACACTGCGCCACGACGCCTGTCGTAGCGCAGTGTGACTTCTTCTATATGTTTTATGTACAGTTGTCGATTACACAATATAGGTCCACAAAAGTGTAAAGTTAAATCGTCATATTACATAACACCAAATGCTCTTCTTTTGCCGCCTCGTCGATCCATAATTACTGTACAGATTTTGAAAATAAGTAAAACTAAGACCGTTGACGAAGAATTGATGAAGAATTATTATTTGTTACAAACTTTATCTTATTATGTAATACGTAACAGCCAAACGATATACGAATATATACTTATTTAATCTATGAATAAAACGTATAAGTAGAAGTAATAATAAAAAGAAATAAATGTGAGTAATATGCTTAAAATATCCATTTTAGTACATTTTTGTACTTATTTGGTAGATAAAAGCAATTCTACAGCGCATCTCTAGAACATTTATCTTAACATTAAGTACATGAGCTATTGACACAGATTCGGAGTTCCGCAATACACGGGTGAAGACGCGGGCCGCGGGCAGGCTGCCAGTGCCGATGCTATGAACGTCATTATTTCAGACGCTTGTAAAACTTTTTCATGTTAAATTTATATTTTAAATAGTTGATCATGTCTTATAATATTCTTGTAATTCTTATTACTTAGTCAATATACAAATTAATTACATAATTAATAAGAATTTTTTTTTTGTTTATTTCATTCTGTTTTGTGAAACATTCAAATATGCGTGTTATTTCAACCTAAACAAGTTTACAAGGCTTCGAAATAAAACATATTAATACCTACTTATATTAATATCACACGAGGTTAATAAATTAAGACCTAAACTTGCTATTAACTTACTTTACTAAAAGTTATAGAAGGCCAAAAGACCAGTCGAAAAATAGTTACCTATTTTATAAATATATTTACATGAATTACTGCGCATTTATTGTAAATTCAACACAAAAGTATAAACTCGTTCATGTATGTCACGTAGTAACTGTTCTTTTTCTTCTTATTAGCAATTTACCTCTTTTTTATGAAATTATGTAGACCACTCCTACAGAAACCGATGTGTTATACAGGCAGAAGATAATGTGGGATTCATCACTGAACCTGACATTACCTACCTAAATCTAGCGGAAACCATCTACACATACGTAAGACGTCGCAGGATCGCCGGCGCATGCCACTATAATGCCTTGTGCCTTGTGACTCACTCATTGTGGCCCGGTGTCGCCATCAATTTACTCCAGGGGCTTCTTACACAGATCAGCACCCTCAATGACTAACAAGAAAAACAACAAGACTCTCTTAGTAGCTCCTTTGGGGTAGTGGGAGTTTGAAATACGCGTACTGCGTTCTCCTATACACTCCTGGCCTACGAAAAGAGTGCTAATCTGCATGTGCATTGGACTCGCGCATCCACTACCTCCTTCAAATTGACTCGCAGAAGAAGATCAATGATTATGTTAGGTTATTAATAATTATGTCAGATCAATATTTAGGTTATAAAGTTTTAGTTAACCTTCCGAATTCCTTTCTCAACAAATTATTCATTCCCCCGAGTGGGAATCGAAACCAGAACCTATCGCGTTTACAACCAGACGCTGTCACAGTGCGCCACGTTCGACGCGTTTATGATTTAAGAATTATAACTAGATAATCAAGGAATTTTCACATAAATTAGTATGTAAATCATACATAACAATTAATTAAAATGTCAAACTGTCACAAAGTAGGCTTACAAATAAACAAAGTAATGTTTCTCCATGAGTCACCAGAAGCGAAATCAATAAAGCCGCAATTAACGAATGAGTTCGGCCAAGCGGACAAACTAACCCGACTACATTATAACGGCAGGACTATATTACTATAGTGTATTTAATTAATTGTATGTCAAATGTATGTATTTGACTATTTTCACGCTCCTATCCCGCATAGCAGAGTAGATAGAAAGTACCTAGTGTCAAAACGCTCCGTACTCCGCTTCCCGCCAAATTCTAGAAACATTGCGTGCTGACTGACGGAACTGAACCCCGCACTTTGTCCTACCAGCGCTAGGGAATGAAATTAATTTAAATGTATTCATTCCGCCGAATGAGAATGCACCCGCGACTGGTCTTATTTACAGTCACACACTGTCCCACTGCACCATTATCGGCTTATTATTACCTATTTAATGAATATACATGACAAAATGATTGAATACTAAAAGTTAAAAACCAATTTAAAAAAAAATTAAAAGTACCTATATACTTATAATAATAATTATTTTTTTTTATATTTTTTCCATCTTGAATATAACCTACAATATTTATTTTTTATTATATTTCCCTTAAATAAAATTAAGCTTATGAGACTCATGAAATTTATAAATTTATATATTCAGTAAACCTAACCTGAGCATGTTAGTGATTCGTGAACGTAAAACGCAAAACTATCGCCAAGCTGGCGTCAGTTGTGCGGATATATCTACAATATATATTCTGCTAAGAAAACTCTTTCTAGAGGTAAAAAATATGACAAAAGCAGAACTGCTTTTCGAGGCAATAGTAGCTTAATTTTATTCGATCGTGCTTGCATGCCTAATCGACCATTTAGTAAAATATATAAATATATCTATATTTATAATTTCGTTAAAGAGTACGGTAGACTCCATTCAAACTTTAGCTGAATTAGAAACCAAAAACATTAAAAAAGTAAAGATTTCTAGTCGACAACATGTATCCGCAAAACTCGGATTATCGAGTATTTTATTAAATTATTTACACGTTATCTATTGAGTATGTGTATGTATACCTGTGAGTAGTAATATCACTGTGCTCCCAATGATTTAAGTTATTTGAGCAAAACGAAACAGGTATATATCGAAATATAATGGATTAGTTCTCGCAGGTGAAGCAGAGAGTTGGTCGCTAGTAACCAAAATGTAGGAAAGGATAATTTGTTTATCCTGCTTTATTTATGCTATAAATTTAAACACATAACATAAATAATTAAAGTGGTAGTAATTTCTATTCCTTATCAATAGATGTTATCTCGATGCAATGCAGTTTCAGAAAGGAAATGAAATGCTATAAAACACATAATAATAATATACACTGCCAAGTTTCTCTTATGCGTCTAGTTTAAGATACAGCGATACTCATGTCTCTGCAAACAAGTTATTTGAATAGTTCAGATAGGATCTCCTACTAATTAGTAAATGAACGTTGCGCAATTTATTTGCTTGTTACATAAATTTACAATGGCAGTAAGATATTGAGCTTTGTATACAGACATACGTAGACCTATAAAGAAGTAGACAAGTCTTATATAATAAGTATTATTTCTACCTGTCAAGGAAAATTTTTATACAAGTAAAATAACTTCTTTTATTTTGAATATAATCTGACAACCTAATTAGATGCATACACATTTTCTTTACTGAAAAAATAAATGAAATATATGAAAATACTTCGAAAAATAAGCTTTTGAAGCCTTCATACATTTTTATGGCGTAATGCACTCTTCAAATTCTTTCATTTCATACATTCAATGGATAGAATAAAATAGATAATCCACTATTTTGTTCCGATGGACATTTAAAATTATCAATGACAATAATTCCAATTTAAAATCTATATAATACCCTTAACCCTTATTACGTAAGTTATTTACCAGTGAAAATTATCCCGTTAAAATTAGTTCAGTCATTCCAGAGATAAGCCGGAACAAATAGAAAGCAGACAAAAATTGTACAAAATGTTGTTTTGGTATATGTAAAAAACTGCTATTTTAATGTTACAAACAGACACTCTAATTTAATTATTTATATGGATATCCCAAATTTCAACTTCATCGCACACTAGGAAGTGGGTCTTTAGCTTGCAAAATTTGATCCTCACGAATATAAAAGGAATACCTACAGTTCCTAAGAAATAAAATCTTACAAGTAAACCCCATGAGAAATATCTAATCATTATGTCTATTTGTCAAACCACTCGCGAGAGGTTTCTCGTACAAAACTTTGTAGTTTTGTTTGAATTCGTGTGAACTCGATATTGATTTTATCTTTCTGCACTTGCACTTTAACCTACTTTACTAAGATCCTTAGTATTTCCTTTAAATAAAATACATCTTTAAGGCTTTTACATTAAATAATAATGAAAATAACGACAACGAGTATCACAAACTTGTTTCAGTCGTGATGTTAATTATAACTTTGAAAGTATATTATATAAGAAAGACAGCTTTGTAACAAATAAAACCCAGTCACGCTGCTAGGGGAGTAGATCCAAAAGACCCAAAAGCAGAAATAAAAGTGACTTATCATATGAGACGGTTGTTCTTAGATATTAATAAGTATAGTTTTTCTTTGAAAACGTTGGTAATAATTAGTATAATGTTTTAAAATATTGCTATGATTGAGCTTCTCAGCAGCTTTTCTTATTTATTATATTTGTTCATGATACAATAGTGCTTGTATTAGCCCATTTGAGTAAAGAACTCCTTGTATTAGCCCATTTGAGTAAAGAATATTAAATTTTAATTTTCTTTTTTAAATCAAGGATCCATATACTTACATAGCTGTTTAATATATAAATATAGAAAATAAATGTATTGAACAATTTTTTCATTAAGTAAGATCAAAGAATTTTAATATTATTTAAACACCGATGACCGATGACACCGATGTCGATGCAGAAGCGTTTATAGGATATGTGTGCTGGGAATGTCGCCTTAAGTAAGGGGCTGTTATATTTGTAATTTAGTTCCTCTATTCTACTTAGACAGCAGGCGGCGTTGAGTTCCAGTTTCTATCATGCTATGGCATATTATATAACTCTAGCATATATTTACTTAGTGTACAAAATTATTAAAAATAACTGGAAAGAGTTATTTTGTGTTCTGTACATAGTGTCTTTATATCGTTAGTTAACATATAAATCTTAAAATCCAATCAAGGATTTTACACCACATAAGAGTAACTTTTAGTTTTACACAAATCAGATTCTAATTAAACAATTTGAAACTAACGAACGCTCAAGGCAGCCATTAATAATTTTGTGTTTGCGCCAGTGTTAATGCCGGCTCTTTACCCAGGACTCGGGGGACTCAACGGGCCAAACTTGGCAAAATGTCAAACTTGCCGACAAAATTTCTCTGTGACCTTAGAAATATTGCTAATGAATTATGGAAATCTTTCTCAAGGAAAATATTAATATTCATTTAATATAACGGAACAATGATTTAGGTAAATATAAATAATAACACTTATTTAAATTAAATAGTGATTTATAGTAGGCAGTGGAAGTAACTTCGATTTCATAAAGTGATATTTAAGAGGACGACTTTTCGTACTGATTTATTTTATTTTTAAGCCCCACAAAAGAATAAATTATTTAAATATCTACAAAGTAAAAAATAAGATCTTCGATCTTCGAGATTTTTACATATTTTAAATAAAATTATTTGAAATTCATTTAGTGACATTTATTGGTTGATCAACCAACAGAGAAATGCTACATCAGTCAACCTGTCACGGATTCCTGTAAATGTAAATGTAAAGTGTTTAAAACCTGAGGTTTCCAGAAATGTATTTTACCATAATTGTTAAAATATTATATACGTTATGTAAGTTTCTAAAAATTTATATGCACTTGAAGTCATCAATCATACAAAGAACTACGAAAATCCGATGCGACTATCATCTTTATCCATGCATATCCAAAAGTTTCTCAATTTCTTAAAGATTTCCGAAAGTCACAACTACTGTTAAAAATTAAACCATAAGCTTTTAGTCCGTCAACCAATACTGAGGAGCGCTGAGGGCGAGCATTAATAATGCCTTTGTTTGCGCCAGTGTTTATGTCGGCTCTTCACCCGCGGCCCGCCCGGGGGACATGACGAGCTACAGTTGGCAAAATGTCAAACAGAACGTGGCTGTGACCTTATGAATGCTGTAATATAACTTTGTTTTCAAGGATAGATTATATATTTAGATATTCGGAATTAATGTTAAGTATATTTTACTTCATATTTTTAATTCAAGAATATAATTAGCGCTATTTATTTTTAAGCATAAACATAAACAACGAGAATATCAATTGTACCTAAATGTCGTATTTAACTGTAAAATTATAGATAAAATTAAACCTCTCTCAAGTCCAACTTGTAGCGACATCTGTATGTCTCTTTGAAATGATCTGCATGTCATTTAAACCTTTTATAGATGGCGTTACTTTATAAAAGTAATGCATGATTTTGTTTTATATAATAATTACCTGGTAAGTACAGTTAAACGTTAAAATGTTTACTATGCATATAACTATAAATTTGACATACACTATTGTGAAAAGTACAATACTCGTTAGTGTATCGTGTAACGTGTATCTCACACGTTGCTAAAGTAACGCGTATTTTACTTGTCAAAGTAACAGCTAGTGCTTATTATTTATTATATTTTCTACAACCTCATACAATATACACTTAATGATTATTTTTATAGTAGAGAAGTTAGAAGTTACATACCTATTTTATACTAGTGGCGCGCTTGCGGATTCGTCCGCAGGAACTCACTATACTTTAGCTGTTTCTTTATTTTACCTGCACGTGTTCTTTCACATTTCTTATTTTTTTTTATTAAAATTTTTGCTAAATCTATTATGAACAGAATTGATTTTTCTAATCTTTTATTATATAGTAGTGGCCCGCTCGCGGCTTCGCTGCCGTATATATCTATTTTGTCTTTGCACCCGCCGTTTATCTTTTGTTCCTCGTTCTCCGTTAGATCAGAGCCTTTTTAAAATTACTTTTTCTCTTCTAAATTTAATTTTAGTCATATGTCACAATTATATACATCACAATTATATATACAATATTAATGAAAGTGGTGTTTAAATTCGCTACGTAGTTTAAAAGATCTAAGCGCACAGACAACAGTTGCGACTTCGTTTTATACTATAAAATGATAATGTAATATTGTAATGTGATATGATTTGATTAGAGAACTTAACACTCTGTTTTATCGTACCAGAACCGAAAAATGAGTGGAAATCTAACCCACAACCAATCGTGCTTACAGACAGATGCTGTCCCACTGCGCCACGATGGCCTAAATAATTATTAAAAAATAATATATGTATATAATTATTATTTTATATTTGGGGTTTTATTTCATTAACTGCGTTTCCCTAACTCATTCTCTTTTTATAACTTTTAAATGTAAAAGTTTAGTTAACTAATGAAAGAATATGGTATGTTTTTTATCGATATCGATTGTAATCGTCGTAACTCCGATTGTTGAGGGACATAAAATTAAGTACACCTTTATATCTGTATTTCAGATGAAATAAAAATTCTTATCCTGCTTGCTACACCTTTAGCTTAATTATTACAGATTTTACGTTACAACTACATGGTCTTAATCGTTAATGATTTTTTATATTTATAAGATGGCTGTTTTTATTGATGCTAAATTAATATCACTTTACTATACCAGATGTCATGTTGTGTCCCACTTTAAGAATATATTCTCCCGTAAACGTTTAGTAAACAAATTAGTTAAAAAAATAAATTAAAACACAACAGTAAACACACAAATTCGCTTAAAATATTGTATCATTTACAGAAGTGGGTGAGTTTGAAAATTTTCCAACAAATTTGACAACATAGTCGATGATGTATAAGAATAATGTGTTATGAAATAATTGTACATATATCTTAATTTTTAATATATTTTTTCAACCTATCCATCTATAACCTAACATTAGAATTATTTTTCAATCTATCGACGTAATTTGACGGAATTCGATTTTTTATTCTTCCTACAGGTATAATAACATTGAGTATCAGGATAAAATTGTCCAATATGATGCTCCAAGCTTTAAGCTATGTCCATGCAAAAAATCGTTCCTATGTTGCCTTTGGTTATCAGTATAAAAAGAAATTTCTGGATTTAAGTTCTTTATTTTTTTAAACGAAATCTATTACAAATATTAAGATAAAAATCCTATCCTGTACGTGCCTCTGGACTAAAAGTTAATACCATGACAAAATTCGTTTACTTCTGTCTAGTAGTTTTTACGTGATTGACGAACAAATAAGCAGAAAGACAGACAAAAATTCTATTAAGTGGTTTTTTACCTTCTATTTATATTAACGTAAATCGTAATACAATTTAAATTTTTGATAATTATTTCATATACAAAATTGATTTTTCTACTCTTTTATGATATACACAGGTTAATAAAAAATATTTTAAAAAATTGTTTATTGGTAAATAATATAAAAATAATATACAAATTTATAACCTCAATCCACAATATATAATGATACATATATAATTCTTTTGCTTATTTTTACCGAATAAACTTAAACTGTATTTATTCTAAATAAGGTAAACGTGTACCATACTAAATATCTAAAATATAATATTTTAAGTGTAATTAGCTAAACGTAGAAAGAAAAATATCAGTCATCTCAAAAAGCATTCAATATTCCAAATTTTTTTATTTATCTTTACATAATCTGAAAAAAACGTAAATATCAACATTTCTAGTTTAGATTTTATAAATAGAATTGTAATATTATATTAGGAAAATACAGTACATTGTTTTAAGAATCTTATAAATAAAGAATCAGAACTCTCTTTGCTTTGGGCCTTGCTTGAAACAATTTATTTTTCAAAATATTCCACACACCCGATTCGCAGGGACAGCTTTATCTGTAAATAATGGAAAATATTATTTAACAATTTTTTGAAGTGTTGACCTACACTTAGAATTAGAAAACACATTAAAAAACCATATAAAAATTTGAACGCAGCGGGATTTGAACCCGCGCCTCTTGGAAACCGTCCAAGCGCTCTGACCGCAAAGCCATGCGTTCTACTACCGACCGCGTCGAAATACTTATAACATCTTTGTCTTTGTATTTATCATTTATTATTTAGTAGTATCCTCTATTAAAACTGTCATCAAACAAATTATTTATTTTTAATTTTAGGTTTTTCATAAAAAATCTAAGCAGAGAAATAACAAACCTATCATTTTAGGATATGGCAAGTTCAAATTATCCATGATGTCAATAAATTCTTTCAACGTTTTAGTTAGTCTCGGATTATACTTCTTTTCCTCTCCTACAGTAGTCGCAGTTTGCCCTTTATAATCATGTGCTGGATACAATATGTAGAAATCCGGCAAAGTAAATATTTTACTATGCACTGAATTATATAATGTTTCAGATGAACCCTCTTGAAAGTCCGTCCGTCCACAGCCTCTTATAAGCAGAGTGTCACCTGTAAATGCTATACCCTGAAATTGCAATAATTACATAAAATAGATTACACTATATTACACACAGTCTACTATGAGTAATACAAAACATAAACAATATAAATCTATCTATCTACCGTACCGTATCATAATTATTATGAAAGGATAAGATAGACTCGATTGAAAGCTTACTTGAATAATTAAGCATAAAAAAATAAATATTTCGAGTCGACAACATATATTCGCAAAATTCGGATTGTCCTATATTTTGTTAAATTTTAATAACGCTGACAGACATATAGCAATGGCCATATTTTCTTTAGCAAATCGTAATATTGAAATATAAAAATGCCGTTATCGCAAGCAGCAAGCATGCCGCTAGTTATATAATAGAAAAATTGCCTTTATTGGTTTAAGCATTCTCTTAAAAATATTTTTTATATGATATTTTTTGTACGAACCCATTGTAGCAGTGATGCTGTAAACGCAATGATTGTGGGTGCGATCCTCATTAAATAAATAATTGTTTGACATTAATGATTTGAACACAAAACACAGCCTTAAGTAATGCCATTCATAAAACAAAAGTGGTAGATATTATTAATTACTCTAACATTTAGGAAGGATCTGAGGCTAAGAAAAAATTATAACAAGTATCTCACTTGTTCATGACATATGTATGTCAAACAACCATTTGTATGGCCAGGAGTAGCAGTCGCTACTAACTGTTTTGAGCCAAAGTTTATTACATCTCCATCCACTAAATGTATATCAGCCTTAGCTCCTGATGTCTTGCCAATAACACTTTTTGCACAGGGAATAAGAGATTTGAGTTTTCCCGTTCCAGTTATATGGTCTGCATGCATATGTGTGTTCACTGAAATAAAATTATAAAATAATTGTATAATATATCCCTGCCATCCTTCAAGTGAATATTAAGCAACAATTTAATTGAGTGAAATAGTGAATTAATAGAATTATAAGAAGTCTCTTCTCTCAACATCCTGTTATTATTTTTACTTTTAGATATCTCATGTATTTAAGTAAATTTGTCCAAATTTATATTTCTAAAAATAAGTCAAGAAAAATTTTGCTATTTGACAAGGACAAGGATCATAATTATTAACAAAAATCATTTATATTAGGTATAAGTATGCGCTGATGTATATCCTACATATAAGATTTTATTAGTATCCACAACCATTGTTAAGTTAAATTAAGAAGTTGGTTGGTAGGTTTGCATATAAATATATTATGTGTATTCAGACTTTAGTTTTACATATAACATATCCATTTGGATGTAGTTAAAATATGTGTGCCGTGAGGCAGTTGTGTATTTAATCCCTACTTGGGGTTTTGACTTATCTTATAAAATTTAAAATATATTGATATATACTTTAAATATAACTTAAATACAAATGGACAGTTTGACATTAACTGTCTACTTTACAATTCATTGTCTAACAACACAAAACACACATAAAACCAAAACCATCTATTGTCTTCAAAGTGTCAAAACAATAATATTTATGATGAATACTAGTAGCACTCAAAAGAAACAAAACATTATACATATGAATAATTAATTCATATTTATTATGTTACATCCTTATATACCTTTGTGATCAATATTAAATAGTAATATTTTTATTTTTCATTGACACCAGATGAGAGAACAAAATTATATATTCCACTATAGGTTTTTCTACTGTCTATGATATTGAATTCCACACTTTATATAAATTAAATCTATATTATTTCAATTATTAGTATACCCAAAATTATACTCAAAGGCTGTTTTCAATTCTCAGTAGGGAGTTTTGATATTTATTTATAAAAAAATATATAAATCTAATTTACAGCTAAACACTCCACAAGTACATGCACTGATGTCAATAGAAAAAAAAACTGAAAATAATTAAAAATGACTGAACTTAACAAATTATAAATAAGTTTTACTTACTTGCATAAATCAAATTAAAACCAAGCTGCTTGATTAAAGTGGCATCTCTTTCAGCATGTTCTAACACTGGATCTATTAACACTGCCTCTCTTGAGTTCATATCTCCTAGTAAATATGTATATGTACTACTTACTGTGTCAAAGAGCTGAAATTTATATGAAACAAAGAATCAACTAATGACATTTTATTTAACAATTCATATAAATAAAGCAGTGTAAGCACTGGTAAATAGTATGACATAAACATTTAAAAAATACCTGTCTAAAAAAGAAATCTGATCCTTTTTGTAATACAGTGGAAAATCCTTGAGATTTTCCTGTATTAGCCAAAGTTGCAATCTTTATAGTATTAAATGAATGCTGTAGAATCATCCTGCAAAATGGTATATAAATACACTCAATATAAAATGTGATGTGAACTAAATGACAAACAAGCTATTGTTGAATGTGTGCTAGCAAGACTGATCATATTATATTAGTACTCATGCACTACATGACAACAGTTTGTTTATCTACGTATATGAAACTAATTAGTAATAGAATAATTTCTTTTTACCAAGAAATCTTAATATACTACTCATTTTATTTCATTATACTAATTTATTCAAATTTCATTATTTTTGAAATGATTTAATTGTTGAGGGTGTGGAAAAAAAACAATTAAACATAGCAAAATATTTTTCTTTATGCAAGTTGTATTGATAATT
Source organism: Dryadula phaetusa (assembly GCA_032432895.1). NCBI lineage: Eukaryota > Metazoa > Arthropoda > Insecta > Lepidoptera > Nymphalidae > Dryadula > Dryadula phaetusa. The sequence goes on along the minus strand of JAOYRS010000016.1, from coordinate 3,930,323 downwards.
AATAGATTAAAGACTATTTACGTTTTTTTTATTAACTAATACTTTATTTAACTGTTTTCGAAGCATAAATAAAACTCTTTAAATACTTACTTGATAATTGTTTCTTAGCAACTGAGGTTTTTATGATTGATGTAATATGGCTATAATCTCTATTTTGATAGCATTATCATTAGATATAAAATATAAATACCTATTTTATGCAATAATAACCTCTAAGTGTGAAAATAAATATCTTATCAGATATACAGTTTTAAAACTTTTCAAAGATTGGATATACTTTTAAATATAACTTAACAAAATTTAAAATATTGAAAAATACTCAATTATCATATTTATTAATTTCCGGATATTGTTTTTAAAAATATGAAGACTAGAAATTTTGTTATTGTTTTGATCTTAGTTTTATGTCACTTTGAAGTTTCAAATGTCAATCGGTTACACAATATGCACAAAATCAAAGATTATAAATAATTTTAGAAATCCCCTGGGAACCAAATTTCACAATAAATAGTTTATTTTGTGTATGTTCTTTAGGTAACAATTAAAGAATAAATATGTGCTTCTTTTCTTAGCAACTTAATTATTTTGTTTAGTACGTGCTAAAACGTACAAAAAAATAATCATTTCTGTCATATAAACTTATAACTGGCTGAAAAATGTAATTTTGATGAATTACTGCCACAAATGTAATAATTTAAATATAAATTGAAAGTTACAATGTGAATATGCATAAATTACTGTTTAATAAATTAATAGTTTAATAAGAAACTAGTAAATGAGATATTCAAATTAAATCATCTTTAATAGGTAAGCAGTTCCATATAAAATTATTACTTAAAATTATATTAAGTAGTATTAACTTAAAATTATATTACTTGAAACTAGTCTAATAATATTGTTTTTAAAGCAACAAACGTTACTTAATAATATTATTTAACAATAAATATTTTATATCTGGTAACGTCACTGACCTCGTTCATCCCCTCTACAAGTCAATATTTGCATTCACACACATACAAATATATAATTAAGCTGGTGTGCGTAGAAACTTGTATTGCCGATTGCGACTGTGCAATGTTCCATGGGACCATGTATTGACGTAAACATTCTCTTGTCATATTTCAGAGCGTTTAGAGGAACGTATGGAAATCTTTAAGACGCATCAGGATAAAATGTAAACAGCTGATACAACATATTAGTTGTTTGTTATTTTTTCGTTTGTGATAAGTGTTCACGCTCAGCATTTTTTTTTAATTTCAACAATATCACCTGAATAATAGTGCGATATCCTTTGTTTACAAGTGCTCTGGTTTATGTTTGTAATATTACTACAAGCGTTGTTTATTTCTATTTGCATTGTTATGCAATTTGTAAATAATATATTTGTAAATTCAAAATTGGAAATTTAGCACATAAATGAATAAGCAGCAACGGTGAAATAAATTGTGAGTATTATCAACATTTATAAAACAATAATTAATTTTAATATAATAAGTATATGATATTATAAGAATAACATTTTAATTATGTACTTTGTTTCTTGTAAAAGTGGTTATTCGGTGGATTTGGACATTTAAAAGTATCACGACCATTAACATTAGACATTTCTTTTTTGATAACTGGTAGTGTAATTAATATGTCATTATCTTTTTTTTCTATTTTAGGAAAAAGTTTAGCTTTAAATTGTAATTTTATATTATTAATGATTTTCTGAATGTTTATAATGTGTTTTAAAACGTGTTTTCCTTCGAATTGCATTATCATGCGATGCGTAATTTCTAAGATAGCGCTACACCTTTGTGTTTTCTTACAACTATTATCTAGTTGGCCTTATTTTTTTTTATGAAAATTAAAAAACATTACAGCAAATATTCGTTTAATACAGTAATATTTATACATATTTTTTATTATATTTATATTAGATGTTTCAAACATATAAATGTTTACAAAGTAAAGCTAATTTGTATTCAATTTACTTGTACAAACAGAACTTTGCAATAAAGCTTGTCAAGCGGTATCGATTTCGACCGTGACCTAGTTATCTACTTCCCTAAACAAATTAAACACGGTTTTTTTTGCGAATTTATTACCAGAGTAAATGGTTAGCAAAAATTTAACGTTTCATTTTTTAACGCACAAAGCGTAAAATCCCGCGCATTTCATCATTTTCGTTCAGAAATAGAGAGCCGTCCTTGCGGCTATAGTTTCGAGCGAAACTCGGTTTACCACAGGGCGCTCAATAGTTAATCGTTATGATCGCATTGTTTTACTGATGACTTAAGTTTCGCGGTTAATAATTATAACGTCAATTTATTTATAATGGCTAGCTCTGTTTTATTAGTCACAGATTATAAAATATTTAGAATGTAGATATTGTTTTTCTTTGCTTAATAAGCATACTGTATAAAACATTGATCCTAGATTTATATATGGGCTAAATGATTTTTTGATAACTATCTTTTCCACGGGCAAAGTCGGGCATCGTACATGATTCAAAATTACGTTCATCCATAAAGCCACAACAAAAAATGAAATCCTTATTACTGGGTAGCGTGAAAAATCCAATGTACATTCATTCAATATTTACATGGACATACCTATTTACTAGACGAAGACAAAGCCTCTGTGTGATATAAGATAAATTATTATATCAAAATAATATATGAATTATATTTTATAAGAGAGCAATTTATCTGTCATAAATAATTATTTAAGATTCTTGTTCGTTATGCATTCTAATATTTATTACAGATAGAAACACTACATGATATAAGAATGTATAGGTTTTATAATAAACATATTACTATTGCAATATTTATTTAACTCAATATTAAAAAATATTTGTTTTATTACTGCGGATTCGGAGTCGTTGGTATTGCTTTACCGCAACTTTGTTGAAATTTCCGAGCACGCTTAAAAGTTCCTCCTCTAAAAAGAAATAAAATGCAAAATGTTGTTTACTTTACAAGTACCTTTGAAATTGACGATTATATTATGGAACCTTAACATTTCTAAGTCTTATGTTTTTTATTATACGTAAATAATAATGATTTCATTCTACATAATTATATCTAAAATATTATAGTTATGGTATTAATATTACAATTATAGGTACAGTTTCGTTTTTTAATTGATATTATTCGATTTTCACTTAACTTGAGTAGACATATTTCCTACATGCAATTACCTCAATTAAATTAGTTTTAATGGTATTTAAAAGAAAATGTTGTTATTTTATTAAAAATAGGAACATCTATTTTTAGTAGTAATTATTTAACTAATTACTGTGTATACATAGCAACTGGATCTTTTCGTTAACTACGGCGTAACAAATTTCGTAGTTAAATTTTAAATACGTGTTAATAAAACCAGAAACAATAAGCCTATTTATAATATTAACTTATTATTTGCTGCGCAGTATAAATTTATCGCAATAGTTCGCAAACAGTTTTTTTAATAGCTTTAGTGAAGGACGGTAGGACGATTTTGTCACGCGTCGTCACAGCTAAGCACGTGCGATTAGCGATTGTTTGTGTTGTGCAAACGAGTTTTTATTTTGTGTTTTTGTTATTCTTCACCGAATCCGTTTTGTTCGGAGGCACCTCCATTATCACTTATGTTATGTGGTCCCAATTTTTTTTATTAGGTATATGTTAATCGTTTTAACTAAATCTTCTGGCTCTATCGCTTTTTGTCTTGTTAAGTAAAACGTGTGTAATAAACGGACATAAAAATATGTAAATAAATATAAACTCATTTTGTTTTTACGTATGAAATGTTTATAAAACTATAATTATCATCTACTTATATATTTTTTTTATTAACATTTGAACACATTGTGTACTGTCTCATTTATTTACAGAAACTACACAAACTAACCATAATAGGATCTGAATCAATTGTTTCATATAATTTCTTAATATAAATGTAGATATTCAATAAAAGTTTCTGCTTATCAGAAATTTAAATTACAATCCAGGCGATAGCGGGCCTTTAGATCATAATAATTTTAGACAGCTCTTAAGCCTATCATCAAAGTTAATTAAAACTTAACGGCGATATCCAAAATCGAATTATTAAAGAGCAAGAGCACAGAACAAAGGTCGAGACTGCAGACGAGACGGAGAGGTTCGCCGCCCTCCGACGTCGCCCGTCGCGCCGGTGTGCGGCAGACGAGATTTTAATTCAACCATACATTGATCTTTCCTTAACATAAACTGATATTAATCAATATCTCAAAACATTTTTTTCTTCTAAAGTATTATTAGACGTAGTTGGATACGTAAATTCGTTTTTGTTAAGTGATTAATTTTTACTTTTAATTTGAAAAGAAGCAACCGGTGTTAGTTTTAATATTTTTAACTAAAAAAATACACGTATAATTTATATTTTTAAAATACTGACAACAAAAAAATTAAAAATAAAATTTTTGTAATATTACGATTAACAAATTTTTTGACGAAAGTCGTTTCGTAAGGTTTGTGACAGGACAATACAATCTTATTATTTATTAAGTTTACTATGGCATAATTATTAAACTTTTAATACAACAATGCGTATATTGGATAACGAATCGAGGTCATCGCTATCAATTATAAATTTTATAAAGCTAAAAAAACTTTAAATGGAACTATTTTTAACAGATAAATCGCGTATATTTTGATATTCGTAAATACATTTATTATAAACGTACGTAGTTGAATCTTTTTAAAATAGTTTGCAAAAATAAAAGATAAAAAATTGCATAGGTGTATTGTGATTGCGTTTTCATACATACTTGTAAAAATAATTCTTAATGTGCATATTAAATTTTTAGAATCATATTTATTTAATTGGATTGGCATTTGAGTTATAAGAGTTTTATTGACTGAAAGTGTTAATAGGAGTGTTGATACTACGATGCAATCAACGATAAGGAAGTACACATCGTAATAACATATGTATATTGGATAAAAGGTGTGAGCATGTAGAATCGTTTTAATTTATTATAATAATTTATATGTTTCATACATGATATGGAGATTGATATATATTTTGCATATAATTATATTAATTTATTACTATTTTTATAATACTATTTTAATCATTATTACATAATAATCATTTAAATTTAAAACAAAATCTCATTGTTAGTTTTTATAAAGAGTACAATAACCTGTCAAGCGAAAGCAAAACAAATATTTATTCCAGTTCTGTATCCCTATATGCGACATCTCGCTAAGAGCACTATTCAGCAGAGTCGGTGACTTTTGCTTTGTGTCTCAAAAAGGTGCTATTTCCTCTATGCACTTGCACTATTTTTGTTAGGTATATAGACAGCTGTACAGCCGATAGTGAGGCGACTATAATTTTAGTATTAACTATACTATAATCTTATTATTATTGTTACGATGAATAATGTATAAGCTGTAAAACTAAATTGTCATAAAATTTTCGTATCAGGAATAATTTTTAATATCATCTGATCATGAAATGAACTAAAAAATGTTTATTCTTGTATTTTTTTTATTTTTTTTTTCCGTTTAAGTTGGCAGTTCATAGTCGATAGATTTAATTTGCTGGCCACTATATTTATTCCACTACAGTCGTGTACCATGAGTATTCATTCATACATACTCTATTACCTTTTTATAACAAATGTCTTTCAGACCTAAAGTTAGTTCAAAGTTCAAACACCAGATGCATCACTTACGTTATGCATTGTGACCTAATTTATTACATCACGTTTAACGTATAGGTGTGTTACAATCTGAAATTGTTTAAAAAAACCGTACAATTATCTTCATCATCTTCATTCATGTTCACGTAATAAATAGAAATATTTAATTAAAATATTTTTTTATATTTTTACTTTACTGTAATATATTTATATTTTATATATATTCTAACATATGATACTAAGTCTAATTTGCACACAGAAATTGCATGTCAAGGTCTGTGCAGCTCCTTTATAAGATTATTATCTCTTAAGTATAAACCCAGTCTATTGTTTAGCCCGAGCCAAACTAATTGAATTCTTTAGCGTTGTCTAACATTGTCGAGATGAACAACAACTTAAATATTAAAAATTTCATTAGCTTATAAAGAAATCCTTTCGCTCATTTTTATTATTATGCTTTGAAAATCTAAGACTAGTCAAAAGTTTAATTAAATTGTTTTATATTTTTAAACAATATATTTTTATAATATTTACTATTTTTTAAGTGTTATTCCACACTTAGGATTAGAAAATATCTTTGAAAAAACGTATAAAAATTTTGAACGCAGCGGGATTCGAACCCGCGCGTCTTGGATACCGTCCAAGCGCTCTGACCGCATGGCTTAGCGCTTGGACGGTATCCAAGACGCGCGGGTTCGAATCCCGCTGCGTTCAAAATTTTTATACGTTTTTTCAAAGATATATTTTTATAATCTTTTATTTAGCTATAATTTTTATTAACTTTAAGCTATAAAAATTAACTCAAAACCCACATATGTAGAGCGTACAGTGTGATAGCGATCATAAAGACTTACGCAAACATTTATCAAAAATGCTGTTTTTTTTTAAATAGTGAATGCCTGCAACATCGCTTGCATCGACATTTTGACATTATCTACTGTGCCACGATAAACAACAATTCCAAACATTTAATTTATGAGCACAAACTGACTGTGAAACTGAACTCCTTTTCAAGGTGTCGTTTCCTTATATTTAAAGTTTAACTGAACTATTATGATTCTTTATCAGGTATACCAAATTAGCCATAATCACACATCCTCCTCAATCAATTTTTAGGAAATATATTTAATGTACAGACACATTTTTTTTTAATTAAAACTATTTTATTACAGTATAAATTAAAACAACCACTGTTATAAAAATTGAAATGTCGCTTTTATTATATTATCAAGTACAAACCGTAAATAACCGAGTAGTTAATTACACAGGTAACACAATCAAAATAAAATAACCTTGGTTTAAGTCACGACCTTAACACTTGCCCAACAAGAAAACCCTTCTATCAAATTCTTATTCATAGTATTAGCATGAATAGATTTATTTAAAAGAATAAAATATTAACAACATAAGATGTATTAATTTAAGATGTATGAAAAAAATTTTTATGCTAACTATATCTTTGCTCAATTTTAATTGAATTATTTTATTATTTTGATATGATGTATCCGTGCTATGCAGATTTATGCTTTCATGCATAGTAGAGTAAAACAGGAAACCTAGTGTCAAGACACTCCGTTACTACCTTTCCATCCGAATTCAAGACATTACATTTTGATTCTTGGAACTAAAAGCCGCGTTTTGTAGTTAGAAATGAAAATAATTTGGATATAATTGTACCACATAATTAGTACTTTAATAATTAATTGTCTCATAAAATATTTATATCAAGAATTCCGAATTGAAATCAATATGTCGTTAAGGAGCGCTTAATTGCAGTTCAAAGTTGAACATTGCAATGGTTATAACTTATAAGTAGCAATTATGAAACCGAAATGTATACTAACTTATTCAGGTATTTTAACCAAAAAGTATTTCTAATTATAATAATTCATATATCATCATCAGATACTAATTGAGGAATCACAGTATAATAAATTCATACTGTAGGCTTGTTTTATTTTACTCTAAAATATAATTAAAAAGTGATGTCGTAGAACTGGAAATTTCAAAATATATAGTAATATTTAATTATATATTTTCATATATAAGGTAAATATACGATATTAGAAGTAATATAATAAATTCTGATGTCGTATATATCTTTAGTTCATGTACTTACCTAATAGTTATCGTCTTACTTTATGTAAATCTGTGTAAATAACAAATGCATTATAGTGAATATTAAAATTTGAATAACAAGTAGGTACGTAGCGCATCATCGAATAGCATATTGTAGTTATTGATTTAAGCAATACTTTATAGCTATTGTGAGATGTGATTTACTTCCAACAATTTTCCTTTTAAAATGTCCAACTATATTTTTAATTAAAACAAAGCTGATACGATTTAAAAATAATCTGAGCACTATTATGTTCAGACTTTCATATATTCGTCAAGTAACTGTCTTATTCAGAACTCTGAACCACGTTTTCTATATACAATATTATATACAACATGAATTATAGCTACACAAAATTCTTAAGTTTACCTTGAAGACAAAAGGGCATCTCACAAAAAATAGCGATCTTTATATAAACCAAATCATCAACCTTATATATACTATTACCGAATAAATAGCCTTGATTTCTTCTTCTAAGCTTCTAAGCTTCTCTATGATTGACTTCTTAAAAATACCTTGTACTTTAACCTATGAAAGGACAGAGACATTCCTTAACCACTAAGTATAACCTTTAATTGCCGAATTACTGCCATTTTTCATCAGCAACAGTTTTGAAAGGAAACGATTGCCATCATAAATTACGGAACACCTAATCATGATACAAATAAATGTTAAGTTAACAACAATACTCCAATTAACTTCTTTTATGAACTAAATAAAATGTTATACTCAGTTTTTGATTAACTATACTTTGTAGAACCTAATATGTATGTCGAATATGACTTCAATTTATATATTTACTAACACTGTACACATTAGAAAGTGAGGAAGAAAGGCGAACTGAGTAGTCAGAAGATGTAACAACTAAATACATATACAGTAAAAACATATATTGGAATGCTTAAAGTTAAAATTAATAATGTTTTTTTGTTACCAGATAAAAATGCCATCGCTATTGGAAGCACTGGAGCGCAAATATGGCGCGAAAGGCGAAGTGAATCCTTCTATAGATGATATGCCAGTTGCTATATTCGTGCCCAAACGTTCACCAAGACTTAGTGTACCTACATTACTGGTTCTAAATGACTGCGATATTGATTGCGCGGGGGATGCTTGTGCCTTAGCTGATAAGTGCGCTGATGTAGTTGAACTAGATCTCGCCCATAACAAACTAACAGATTGGAAGGAGGTGAGCAATAAAAATATATAATTTAAATGTTATTCAGATATTCGTTTATATCATCTAGGAATTATTTTTTTTATTTAGTAATAAAATGTAAATGTACGTTTTTATAACATATTTCTTTTTGATTTTGTTACTTCCTACCTTCACAGGTAAGCCTTAATTGAAACTTATTATCAATCATCGCTAACAGAATTTATCTACCTCCTATTTTATAGGTATTTGCAGTGCTAGAGCTGACGCCTCGTGTCCGATTTCTTAATTTAAGTTTTAACCGACTCTCCGCACAAATACAAGCAGCTCAAGCTCTGAACCCACGCTGGGACAGTCTCAGTCATCTTGTACTCAACTCTACTTACGTCGGTTGGCCGAGTGTGCTTGGTTTACTAAAGGCTCTACCAGCTCTAGAAGAACTGCACTTGAGCCTTAATGAATATTCTTATGTGGATTTGAGTGGAAAAGAAGTTGAAGAGAAAGACATTTGCGAGGGATGCTCGCGACTTAACATTGATGCTACGGAACCAGTTCACGAACAATTGAAGCAGCTACATTTTTCGGGAAATCCTATAAGTAGTTGGCGAGAAGTTTCAAAGCTTGGTTATGCTTTTCCTAATTTGGAAACCCTCTTGGTCAACGATTGCCCATTAACAACGTTGGAGCTGGATCCATGTGAAAAGTGCGACGATAGTAATGGAAATAAGAAGTCCCACGATGCGTTTCCGTAAGTTATTTATGTACAATACAATTTAAAACATAAACTTTTAAAGGTATCTCTCATTAACAACAAAAATAACTCAATTATTATTGGTAAAAATCCAAACTGTTTCATAATCGCCGTTCAACCGTTCGGTGAATCCGTTTTAACTCTGAAACAAAATTAGTTGACCTAATTTAAATTAAACAATTTGACATGTCTAAAACCTTAGAAAGTGGCTTTTTTATTAATTTGTAAATTTATTAACTATTCTCATACTAAAAATTTTAGGCTTTATAGACAAATACTTACATTTTTAAAAAGTTTTATATAACTAATCATCTGGTCTTTAACCTAAACAGTAATTGCTACGTGACGTATAACTAAATTTCAATGTCATATTTATCAGCGTGTAGTAAGTCTATTTCATAATTATCATTGACCCACTGAACCTGTATGATTTGATCTGACGTGACGTCTACGACAAAAAAATAACTGTATATTTTATATGTATATTTTGATATAATAAAAATTAAAAACACTTTTTGTGATGAGCTTGTTTAAAAATGATTTACTCTCAATAAATTCTCTCATTCTCTTTCTCATCTCTTCTTATTATAAACGTTCCGAAATAATTTTTGATATTAAAACATGTCAATGTCAATGCCGCGTTTTATCTTACCAGAGTGAGGAAATAATAAAAGGAAAATAATTTAAAGTTGGTTAACGAGAGGCCGGTCGTGGCGCAGTAGGACAATATCTGACTGTACACGTGATCGTGGATTCGATTCCCACTCGGGGGAATAATTATATTTAAATTATTTTGCATTTCCTCACTCTGGTAAGATAAAGCGCGGCATTGGGTTCCGCCACTCAACACGCAATGTCCCGAATTCGGCTGAAAACTGAATACGGAGTGTCTGATGTATGTACTATGAGTCTTGACACCAGGTATTTGCTGTCTGCCCTGTTAAGCAGTATAAAAGCGTGAAGCTAAAAAACCTAGATAAATGAGCTAAAAAACCTAGATAAATTATGTTATAATGAAAGTTATTATATAAATAAAAACTATAAAATTTTTAATCTTATATTTAACACATACACAAATTTAGTATGGATTTAGACATAATTTTATCTTTTTCAGGCACCTGCGATTTTTAAATTTAAATAACACAGGTCTAGCAACGTGGGACGAAGTAGACAGGCTTGCCGAGTTCCCCGCTCTCAAGAGTTTACGAGTGCAAGTAAGTGATTTCTCTTAGATAGTAGCTTTAATGACAGCAACTGTGGTGTAGTGAGTGGGAACGAGCAGTCACTTCCGAGTTCACATTTCTTGAAGAAATGATTGACTTTAATTATGTGGAAATAACTTTGCAAATGGTTTTAACAAGGATATATTGTGATATGCTTAGAAGAATCTCAGTATCGTTTGTCTGGGACGTGAAATAATTTACTAAGTCGAAACGTTTATATTGTTTATCTCTATATTTCATTGATAACAATATGAGATGTCAAATTTACTTTTACTAAATTAACTTGTTAATAAAGTATTAAGAATTTGAGTATACATACATATATTGTTTACTTGGCATGAATTTCTTAGATGAATTAAATGACGTCAGTTCGATAGTAAAAATCTTCTATTTAATTAAATATATTTTACACAATCTACGCAAATTTTAGCTAAAATTAATTACGTTCATTACTTATAGACTTTTTAAAGCTATTTTATTGAGGTGTTTCCGCGTACAGTCTAGGATGTTTGTACAACGTGGACCTTGTACATCGTAGTTGTTTCGCATCATGTAATCAGTTACTAATGCCGAACGCTATCCTTGTGTTATTTAAATTGCAGCACACTGTTTTATGATCTCGTAAATATATTTTTATATTACTTCCCGCTGATATGAATAAAATGAAGAGTATATAGTGTCAAAACACTCTTTTTAATCTTCAATGAATATAAAACATCATTAATATTAAGTGACATAATAACATCTTATTTTAAATGTGAGGAGCGCGTGTGAGATTAGTTACCTAAAAGTTTGCATATAATAGCTAAGCTATCTAGGTTTTATTTAATAATGTCTATATTTTAATTAACGTTTGGTAATGAAATATTCGTATTTTGAAACAGCTGTATGTATGTATGTAATACACATTATGTGTGTGTAACTATTTCTCATAGCAATACGCTACATAATTATCTCGCATCTATTATTGCAACTGCACACTCCATCACTCGCGCCAATCATTACATCATCATTATGCGTTTAGAACGTCCCCGGTACAGTCGTCGCAGCATTTTTCATAATTTTATTATTATAAATATAATTTTTTTCGTCATGTTTTTATAGGCAGTGATTATTAAATTGTTTAACTAGAAATGTCTTGAAAACATCTTTTTTTATTATCTTCATTTGTGCTTGTCTATCAATCTGCGTAAGAAAATCTTACAACACAATATTAACCTACATTTTCCTGTACGATTTGTTTGAACATTTGCACGCGTATTCTTTACCGATGATGAAACAATATGTCTATAAAATATTTTGTTAGAATTTTAATATGAGATCTTTGGTATTTGCGATTTTTATACGTTTCAATGAAACAATCTTAAACGGATTGAAATATGGGTAAAGGTGTTATTATAACAGATAATAAAAGAATCTTATCCTGTTTACCTTATTTTATGACGTTGTAGTCATTTCGCTTTTCAAATGATGTCACTTTTTATTGGGAATTGGTATTTTGGTAAATTTAATATTTTACTATTTTTTTTATTTTATAGCGACTTATTGTATTTATTTAAACCTAAACCAATTTATGTTGATTTTAAGTTTATTTAATTTTAAATTTCCTTGAATTATTTTAATTTTGGTATTGTAAATATGACGAATAAAAAAATAACCTTTAAAATATAAATATTTTAATTAATAGTTTATTTAAATAATATCATTATATTTCTAAAGTAAGTAAGCCTAATTGTTAAGGTGTGTCGTGTAGGACTATGAAATGCGAAGGTTAATCAATATAACAATATTATAAAAATGTGTGTACAACATTTTATTATAATATATAGCCGGAACTTATTACTTATTAAAAAAATAACCGAACAAAAAGCTCGTATTAAATATAAGAACATTTTTATTGTAGAATAAAATTGTAAGCAAACTTACAAAAATTGCCAAAACAAGCAAAAGTGGTGTATGTCTTGCATAAACAGCAAAAAAAATTCGACATGTTTTAAACATTTAAATAGCAACTGTACCTTGTGATCAAACATTGTATAACGCAAGGCGTAACGTCCCTCGGGAGCACGAAATCATATAGGTGAAGGTCTTCTGCATATAGCACCGCTCCACTTAGTGCTAGCTCAGTTTCGTAACCTCGCCGAATCTGATACCCTTTCATTCTGATTCAACAGTGTAAATTGTGTAAAGCATATGTACAGTAAGTAGACTGCATATGCTGTGATTAAATTTTGTAACTCATAACTATCTAAGCAGCCTTGATCTGTGTTTTAGGTTAAATTTTTTTTTATTTATTTGTTATAGAACTTTGCAATATCCTATATATTTTCATTATGAATATAAGTATTTTTTATTTCTTTTATACACAAAATTGCTTAAAACCCATGCCAGAAAATGATTGAGAAATTAGTTCGCGTACTTGACCTCAATATCATTATTAACTGTAAAAAATTAAACTATTAACTTAATGATAACCGGAAATTATACTATAATGCTCTATACAGATAATACGAAAAAGTTTTAAATCATTCAATTTACAATATGCCACTACACGAGACCTTGTATTTTATGCCCTTTAGCATAGACTATACACACGTGTACTTCCTGTTCACTCGATTTGTATAATGCTTTTTAAATAAATAATAAAATTAGCTTTATACGATTTCGACAGCACTGACCGTCATGCCAGAGGGGACGTGAAAGTGTTTCTGTTTATACGTAGCATTGTGTGTTTATCATATTCGCTCTGAATGACACGGGTACGTTATTAGCGCGTGCGACTTATGTAATAATGCGAAATTAGATATAATCGTGGTTTACTTTAATTATTTTAGTTAATATTATATTCGAAGTGTTGTGGAGTCGAGTCTAATAAGTACATTTTGTGTTTAACATACAAATATTAAACAAACACCAGTTTGCCTAATTTCTATAGGTAATGTACATAGATAAATACCAGTATTGTCAATATTCAAATATTTTGTTAGAACCATAACGAATGTAAACAAAATGAAAAGTTCTATACACGAGTATACAGCCCAAACATCGACTCGAATATTTTCGACTTATTCCGTAAAATGCACGAAACGTGCATTGTTTAAGCGAATAGAAAAAAATAAACGTCAAGGGGTCCGACCGGTGATTCATAATGAAATGAAATTATGCGTCACTATGCAGTTCGTTCACTTTGCAATTTACATTGCTACTTGTTGACCTTCCCTATATTGCTTTACCTTTCACAAGGTATGCTCATCTTAAAAATTTACAAGACTACAATAGATTTAAAGATTAGATTTTAAAATTGTGCTTGATTTTTAAAAATAAAATACTTTGAATAATAAATAGAGGACATTGCGATGCAGTAGAGTTTGACTGTAAATATTATTGGGTGTGGGTTCGATCTCCTTCGGAGGAAGATAGGTAGCAAGGAAAGCACGGCGTTGGGCTCCGTCGCAAACAACGTAATTTCAGAAAGGAAATTGCGTGATTTTCTTTCTTTCAATAGAATGGTATGGTTCTATATCATTTCAAGCATCATTTCTATATCTATGTATCAATTTATCGAATGGAATATAAACCACGGCACTTATTCAAATTTGTATGATGCATATATACTAATGTACATTGTAGATTATATATGTACATTGTATTGTATAAAATTTAGCAGTTCGAAACATTTTCGGGGAGCTCGCTTGTCGAAGAATTTTTTTTATAGAAAAACATACGTAAGGGGAATTCTGCAAGGCATAAAATTTCGTTGCTATGACTGAATGTTTTCTTTTATTTTTGTTTGAGTACTACAGATTGCAATTTCAAAACGTATGTCATCATATTCCTTTCAAAAACATATTTTGAAGTCAGTTTTAGTAGAATCCATTCAAATTTCATTAGGTAGAGAGAGGAGCTCGGACAGAAGAGGCGAACGTTTTAAAATTCTCACAAATCCTAGGCACTGCTCTTTTCTGCGACACCCGTGCGTTCTATAAGTTCATGGAACTCGTTGTTTTTTTAATTATTTTTACATTAGGTACAGGAAGTATCTAGTGTCAAGACAATCCATGCTCCGCTTTCCGCTGAATTCGAAACATTGCGTGTTGAGTGGTGGAACTCAGTGCCACACTTTGTCTTACCAGAGCGAGAAATGAGAATAATTTAAATATGATCATTATTCAGAGTGGGATTCGAACCCACAACAGATCGCATTTATAGACGTATAGGCGCTCTCCCATTGCACCACGACCGGCCTATAATTCTTTTTCAACTCCATCATACAAAATAATTTATTATTTTATTTAACTTTATTAAATGGTACAGACCGTTCCAGTAATTACTTTCATCTTAGACTGCATTCGAATGTAATTGCAAATCCGCGTTGCCTCAATTTACTAACCAAATCGGTTTATGTAAATATGAAGAAATTTCATTTTCTATCTAGCACTGATTTAGTTTGCGTCTTACATAACAATATTTAATAAAATAAGAATTATTGCTTAAGTTTGCATTATATAATATTCTTAATTCTATTAAAAATATTTCAAGAATTCTATTATAACTTTAAAATGTCATTTTTCACTCCGTAACACCAGTTACTTGTATCAACAAGGAACATAACGTTACGTAGTTAGTCATTGTAAATCCCACTTGACCTATATATACCAGCAGTGCAGTCACTTTTATTGCAGGCTATAAAACTTTTGTCCTTGTTTCAATAAACGTACAAGAAAAGAAAGCTTAATTTTCATTCTTAATTCGTACTGTTTTTGTTGAAAATACGGGCTTTTAATATAAGCCAACCGTGTAGTAAGTGGAAACTACATCTTTAATTTCTTTTAATATTATCTATAATGAATAAAACAACTTTCAATGTTCTATATAGTTTTATTAACCATTAATCTTCATAAGTAATAGTGTAATTATTTAATATTAACATATTAAATAATTACCGAATTACATATTATGTACTCAGTATCTCAAACACTTTACAAGTAGTCCATGGTCACGAATGTCCCGACCGACTGACAGGTAAACTAATGACTGACTCTATGAAGTATTCTAAACGTATGTTAAAGAAATGCACAGAATTTAATTAAAAAAACCGCTTATTTTTTTCGTCCTATAAAAAAGTTTACCACTGTAATTGTGGGTTCAATCTCCTCTAATGGGATGGCTGTACTTAAACTATTTGCATTTCCCTGTTTTAGTAAAAAATGCAGCGTTAAGTTTCGCCATCTAACCCATATTTAAAAGTTGTTAATAGATTATCTTTACATTAGAATCGCATTACTTGTTCTCTACTGCCACGAAAAGGTAAAAGGCAATCAATAGGCTTTGTTTTAAGCACTTCTATTTAATAATTAAAAATAGTAAATCAGTACCTACAATGACGTCATTTTTTATTTTGATATCCCAGTCACGTCAGACATTTAAGAAGCAAGTATTTACAATCAAAGATATGAACTCTACACAGACATCCAGGGCAATATTTACATAAAAATAAATCTTTCTCTAATGGCATTGTTCTCATATTTATAAACGAAAGTGTTTTGGTATCTAAAATATATATCTAGTAAGAAAGTTAAATACTAAATTGGTGTCTAACTCGTAGCAAGTTTATCTCTACATAGGCGAAAGTGAAGTATCTCTACATAGACAAGAGTAAAGTATAGTGAAGTATATTATTTCATTTCTCTCGATACGAACACTTTAAGTTATTAAATAAGGTAAGAAAATATTGTGAAAATAAAACCAAAACTATGACATAATAAGTTATCAAATAGGTTTTTTTTTAAATAGTACAGGTTCAGTGTCGTTTAAGTACGCAATATCGTTTTGAAGGAAATGCCTTAAATAAATTTGTTAAATATAAAATGCGTTTTAGTAAATTGAAAGATTAAGTTCATTGAAACCGGTATACACGTGAATCACATTGGCCAGCCAACGGTCGTGTTACATCCGTTCCACCTACACACACCTCCTCTAAACACTTAAGATGACTCTTATGACAATTTTTATTAATCAATGACAGTTTATTTGCTATTGTTTTGTTTTAATAATATATATAATATAATTATAAAATAATCAAAAAATAATTACAACGTACATTTGAGTTTTTTTAAAAATATATATTAATTTCAACACATTCATTTATACACGCATCTAGTCATATACTTATTATCTTTAAAGTTGTTAATCCACCCTTAGGATATAAAAAAATAAAAAATAACGTATAAATGTTAAAAAATAAAAAACCCTGTGAGGCCACGGGGTAGATTATAATTCCCTTCCACTTTTGGGTCCCGTAAGAGGCGGGTATCCCAGGAATTTGGTGGTAGGAAGTTCATCCTCTGACTACTGGCTCGCGACCACTATCATGACAAAAATGATTCACCAAATATCTGATGATGTATTCCGGTTCGATGTCATGTAAGCCAGCTTTCCCTATTCCCACCCATCCTTTCCCAATTCTCCTTTCAATTCTATCGCGAAGTCCGTAACGAATCTACAAATATTGTAGATGTCCATGGTCGAAGGTGACTACTTACTATCAGGTGGCCCTTTTAATCGTTTGCCTCCATTGAGATTTGAACCCGTTGGTTTTCGAAACGGTCTGAACGCTCTACCCGCTTATCTTTGCCGTCTACATCAGGTTACATTAAAAGGTTTCTATTGAACTTTTACGACGGTAGTTGAGTTAAATAAATATGCCTGAGTCTAATGGATTCCTCTATCTCTTCTTGTAATTAAAATTATTCATAGTTCATTAGGTTACAGATGCCTCGTTAAGTGTAGCGTTATTTTTAACGACGTGACTACTTTAACATAGATACCTAATTTGAATGCAGGTTAATTGCTGCTATGCAACAAATAACACGTTTTCTATCGTCTTAAAAAAATAACCAGTTAACTATTTTTGTCGACCTTCGTTATACTGTCAATAGACGAATTTGAGATTTAAAAAATATTTATATTATATAAAACAGTAACCTGTGCATCCATAAACTTTGAAAGAGCACTTAAGATTACATTTTTTTAATTACATTCTGTCTACATTTACGATTTGTAGTTAGGGGGCACCTTGTTCAGCTGTTGGTTCAAAGTAATAGTTCTATTTAAAATTCATTAGACAAATAGTGTCTTTTGTCTACGGAAATATAAACCAAAAATACCAATTTCATGATGAATATAATAGTTACAGTCTCTAAAAGCAACAAATCTGAGAATAAAACACGAGTATAAAAATATGTTTTATTCAAATGCTTGAAATTTTATAATGCAGTTATAGTGAACAATTTATATTGCTTCACAATTTCACACGAGTCATCTAAAGATTGTCAGCTATTGTAAAGCAAATAACGTTATTTGCACTAGCCAATAAACTTTATCAAAGGTAACAAAATAAGGAACTGTCGCTATAATCATAGATTGGCTTGACCCAAAAAATCCCCTCGCATATAGTCGACGGCTTTAAGAAATAATATCTCGGAGTACTGTCACCAGCCATTTTATATTATATGGAATAGAAGAAAGTATTAATATTACATCATTCACGGTTGTCCAGATTGAAGAAACATGTAAATAAAAACGGGCTGTATAAATATGATTTTTCTATACTGCATATAGATTAAAATCCATTTTTTCAACCTTTCACATGCACATTGAACTCGACAACTCGTATGCACGTACTTGGAGTTACTCCTGATCTTTTGTCTCCCACTGCACACTCGTTTCCATATAATCGTCTGTATAGTGCATTTAAAGACTTACTAACTGACAATAACGTCGAATATTGCAGTATAGAATGATTTAGCTATGAGACACAGTTTACAGTAGGGGGTTATTACAGATTTAATAGATACATACATACATATGAACTAAAGTAAACTAACCACGATGTTCAAAAGTTTATCTCTTAAAATATACAGTCTTAAGGAACTAACTTAATTATTGAATTTCTAAAGCTCTAATTACTGTTGGTTTGCGTTCTAACAACGAGGTGACCTATGCAGTATACATGCATTACCGTAATAGCAGTTAGGTCAACTGCAGTTAGGTTATACATATTTGTTGTAACACAAATATACTTACGGTTATTTTCATGATGAGAAATAAGTTGATGTAACTTTTATTATATAAAAACATATAAATTATACTTAATGCTCGCTCGCTACTTCGTCTACGCCGAATTTAACATCTTTACTTTATAATTCTGTAATAGAAGTAATTTAAGTTTCTCCTTACGACATCAGCTATTTGCCAATGAAAACCAATCTATTCCATAGAGTGGCCAAAACAAGCACACAAACAGCTAAAAATTAGAAACCAATGCTTGGGTATATGTAATATTACAATCAGACACCAATTTTATTTATTTTTGTATAGATATATAGAAGTAAATTTAAAATCGATACTATTATTCTATTATTTATTCATTATTTTGTTGAGATATTGTGTGATAAATATAAAAAACTCTGAAAGATATTTTGCTTTTCATATACAACTTCACATATTCACTTCACTTCACCAATGCAGTCAACTCACAATCGATATCATAATTAATGATGTAGAACGGTTCTACTCTAGCGTGGTACGACACCGGGCGCCCGGTGGTAAAATGTAGATTTGCCCAAATACACACTCAATTACACGAACTACCAATAAATTGGGGGTTGTACTGCGTGTGCGTTATACATCCTGTGGGTTAAATTGCTTATGGAACATGCTCTCTGCAGATGTTTCCAATTTGTTTGTACCGTTTTCCCATACACTATAAATTGGCTTTATATATAACACTTACCTATATTGAAATCTTTATTTTATAATAATAGTTAATATAAAATATACCCCAAATTTCATTTATGCAAAGATCCATTACAATATTAAAATATAAAGCACTCGCGTGATTCTAAATATTTTCAAGCGAAACATAAAGAAGAAAGCCTCAATCCTGTACTTACTCTACAAAATTCTGCACCTTTTCAAGCTCTGAAATGTCTCTTAGTATGATCAAACTGAGATTTTACCAAGCAAAGTAGCCCTTTTCAAATTTTAAATGTTTTTCACAATTGCCGTCTACTTTAAAACCGTTCCGCCAGCGTTTTTTTTTGTTATTTCACTAGAATTTTAATTTAAGTCTAGAGCTTTATAAAAATATATTTACCATTACATTTAATATACTATATTCTTACTAATTACATAAAAATATTACGTATGTAAATATTTTATTTTTAAATGTCTTCAAAATACTAAATTAGATTAAAATAGTCTTAACAAATGTCCTTCATACTTAATTGACTGCAAGTCAATTAGATTTGTATAATGCGGTAATCTTAAATTCCGTTAGATCTAATATATGCAACGTACATTTTCCGCGTTCCATTTTCGGGCAAAACAAGCCCGCAAGGTTGAGCGCACGCATGCAGCAAACAAAGGGAGATTTTATTACAGTTTTCGCTCAGCTGACGTCTATTATCTTTATAGTTGTATTAAAGAAATGATTCGTTTGTTGACGATTCTTAGGAATCCATTTATAGCTTTAATCGGTACTAAGCTAAGTGTACAACCCAGTAATACTATACCTAGGTCAATAGAGATCTGATCTGAGATCTGAGGGCTATTGTATATTTGGTAAACGTTGATTGTTTTAATAAATTTTGTGAAGTAAATAAGTCTTATTATTAAGACCCTTTGAAGTAAATAACCATTTCAATATTTTTCTAATAATAAGACCCTTGGTATGTTATTTTTAACATTGATCTTATGCATTAATCACAATAAGTCAGTGCCAATAAATTGATTTCAATTAGCTTTGGTAGTCTTTACAACTGTGCTATTTTAAGAGCTGACATCCACGAAATACTAACTCCTAACACGCATATTAAAATTTTGAACTGATCTAGAACTTTCATTATTTCAACTTTTTATATTAAATTAAAACTACTTATATTTATATTTTACGCAGATACACAGCAAAAAAAAACATTCATAATTATATTCGACCATTATTTCACCTTCACTTTACATGGAAACTAGCGTTGGGCCTTGAGATGAGCAAAAACCTATTGAATAAAGCATCTGCCAGTTTTTTCTGCCACCATAGTATAAATATGTGTATCGTCGCGACAAGAGGAGTCGTGACTCTTTAATTCAGTAGTCTGTACCCAGTAATCGCTTATTTGGTTTCTTTCTTGCAACAGTATTCCATATAAGCATAGAGTTCCTCAATAGATTATGTAAACAAGATAGAAACAAACAATCGTTCTGTTGAAATTGTTAAAATTCATAGTAGGTACGAAGCAATCGCTTAGCTAAAAGGAAATGTTACAAACAACTAGGTTACAAACAAATACGTAGTGTATTAAATATATTAAATACATAGTAGATTTTCGCTCGTAGGCTTTCCGTATTACTTGTGGCAATAATTTAAATCTTTTTTTGCGTTAAAACAACTCTTACGTCTTTCTTTCATAATTTTGAAAGTACTTACATGGTATTTATGTTTTCTGATTGAAACAATCACTAATTAAAATTTAAAAATATATATTCAATCATTCATCCAAGCCCTATTATAAATTTTATAGTTGTGAGTGTCGATTCCCACTAGACGGATTGATTTCTATTTAAATAATTTACATTTATTTGACTTAGAAAGACAAAACGCTATATTGAATTTCGCCATCCAACACAGAATGTCTGTAGTTTGGATGAAAATTAGAGGACGGAGTTTTTTGAGATTAGGTTCACTTTGCAAGGAAAAAACAATTATTTGGAATATATCAATAAAAGTAGTAGTATGTAAAAATATTAAATACATTTTCCAAATCAACAAAAATCTTATTCATTTGTTTATTTGTGTATCTAAAATACATACATAAAGGAATAAACCCAACAACAAACATTAAATGATACGTAGAATAACATTGTGAGTCATGTTTTTAGGGCTGGCCGCTATGGGAAGGATTTGAGTCAACCGAACACGAAAGGCGACTTCTCCTAGTAGCTCGGTTGCCTCGTATCAGGACGCTCAACGGCGGAGGGACCGTGCCTCCAGAGGAACGGGACGCGGCGGAGCGAGCTTTTATCAGATATTATATGGAAAAACCGGAATCTGATCGACCTGACAGGTGAGGAATAGATTGTATGGAAAATAGTGTTTTATTTTGTTGAGTATCTAAGTATATGTGTATATGTATGTATGTATATATATATATATATATATATATATATATATATATATATATGTATATATATATATATATATATATATATATATGTATATATATGACCTAGTACAAGTACAGTTTCATTTGCATGATAAGTACAACATATTATTATATAATTATGAACATATTAACAAAAAATGACTAAAATTATACTATTCATAAAAATTGCGTGATTCGTACTAAATCTAAAACGTGAAGAAATCTTCGACTGACCCTGTTAGAATACAATTTATTATGACGCAAATAGTAACTTGTTCGAGAAAAATGAGAAAGGACACATCTGCTTTAGGAAAGTAGCGCGAAGGTCTGATTTATAAGGAGCACTGTAGGTGGCGAGTGCGAAATTAAATTAGCCTTAATTTCTAAACGAACTCAAATGAGTTCCTGGGGCTTATTTTATGTAATCTAAGTAAATATAAAACTACGGGCTCACTTTTCTATACTATTTATTAAATTGCGTTTGTCAGGGAATTGTTACTACATATATAAATTGATGTTTACTTATAGTAATTATATATGTTTATTGATTATTGGATTATATGCATAAATCTATATATTAATACGTAAAGCTTACCCCCTTTTCGTGAAAGTTTCGCGGACGAACTATAGAATAACCGA
Organism: Dryadula phaetusa; assembly: GCA_032432895.1. Classification (NCBI taxonomy): domain Eukaryota; kingdom Metazoa; phylum Arthropoda; class Insecta; order Lepidoptera; family Nymphalidae; genus Dryadula; species Dryadula phaetusa. The sequence continues at coordinate 3,907,578 of JAOYRS010000016.1, read as the reverse complement.
ACTTAAGCTGCACTTTGTAAACGTTTTCCGTACAATCTCTTATTACGTCGCTCTCTTGATAAGTAATCCCGCTGTATTAATGAATACGGAAAACATTCACCTTTGTATTTTATTATTATAAACTTTATATATTAAGTAACAAAATAATGCCTCCGTACAATAAGCCACTTATAGAGCAAAACAAGCCTTTATGTCTTTTAGACTTAAGGAGTAAAAATTAGATCAAGCGTAAAAAAATCGAATTTGCCCTATTTCTAGTTTTTCATAATAATACTACTGTTGTAATAATATAAATATATATTTTTACCTTCTTTCTACATAGATACTGGGAGTTAGTAGGTGTACATGGAAAACTCGATCCCTTAGTGTCTGTGGACTTACGCCCTGAGAAGCGCGTCCAGATCACTTTTACTTGCGGTGACTACAGTGAAGTGCGCACCGTTGATGTTTACAGGTAATTATTTTCTTTATTTCTATACATTTTCAGATTCTCTATCTTACTTAGCTGAGTAGTCAGAGAAAATCTTGTGTCTAGACTCTCTAATATTGACACTTGAGTGGCTGAACTCAACGCCGCGCCTTATGTAAGATACCAGAGGAGAATATGAAAATAATTTTGAAATGAACATTTCTTCGAGTGATAAACGAATCCACGACCATCCCATTGCGTCGCGGTTGCCTCAATTTGTCTATTTATTTAATATAAAATTATGTAACTGGGGAAAGTTACTGTAATTTCATTTTTTACCTTGAATTCAAACTCTGTAATAGATTTTAAAAAGAGTTGAATGTTTTGTACGTGAAATACTTAATGTTATGTACCTATATATAAAGGAAACAGAATAAATATATAAAAACATTTTCTAGGAATCGGGAAAAACTAACTAATCATTTTACGTAACCAAATCGAAACCCTGCATTAAAAATAAACCGCAAACTTATTGATTTCTATTTAAAATACTAGGTAATTATCAACTTTCGTAATAAAACTATAAATATATTAAGAATTTGAATGTTATTTCGATGTGTAATATAATGTGGAGTTAACTTCCTTTTTGTGGCATTCGTTCATGTAGAGCGTTGCGTTTGCGCAACCTAGTGTTTCGTATAGTGTTAAAAGGTTTTAACTTTAGCTTGCATCATCATTATTATTATATATACTATGTTGTAGATCGATGCGTTGATTAACACAAGTAAAATTAATGTATCTAGTTTCTATGGAAAGTTTAATAAATCCTTTCCTAGTGCCAACTACAGTCTTTAAGAAGTATACACGCCAAGTTTCAGTTTTCTATAGTTTCGGTTTTGCGTTGTCTTTTGGGTCAGTCAGTCGATAATCACTGTCTGATGATGTGCGTTTTGTGTTGTTAAATAATTTAAAGCAGTAGGTTTTTATATTTCAATTAATACATTACAAATACATATTGTGTGTATTATTTAATATTTTATTTTATGTGAATAACTGATAAATAATGTGAATATTTTTTTTAGGACCGTATCTGATTTGAAGTCTCGACTGGAACGTCTTGCAGGATTCCCAGCATCCAAAATGCGTCTCTTCTATGTAGACCAAGATTCTCAGGTTAGTGTTATCTACACTCTCTCTGTATATACATAAATTGTTTATAATTTCATAAAGCTTAAACAAAGACATTTTTGTCTTATTTAACAATAGTATATGAAATATTAAAAACAAATTAATTTAGTTTTATCCAAAATAGTCTCAGATTGACATTATTAACATGCACACACTTTCTCGTATTAAAAATATTTTTATCTCTCTCTAAAGATATTAAAATAATAATCAAGACGATGGTGGCGCAGTGGGCCAGTATGTAAACGCAATCGGTTGTGGGGTTCGATTCCCTCTCGGGGGAGTCATCATATGTATACATATTATATTCACTTCCCCGCTCTGGTAAGACACAACTGAACGTCTGCATTGTCACGATTTCGGAAGCAAAACGGCAAAGTACGGATTGCCTTGACAATTTTTGTCTACCCTGCTGTGGGGGATAAAATCATTAATACGACAAAAGTCGTATTAATTAGAGCAAAAAACGAAATGGAAAAGTAGAATAAAATGAATGGTTTTTCCCAGAGCCCCGAGGAGATGAAATACCCAACGAAGCAGCTGTACTCCTACAACATCCGCTCCGGCGACGAGATCATAATAGAGTCTAAGCTAAAGCACTCTATCTCTGTGGGATCTTCCGCGTAGACTTGCATGATTACTATATATGTTATATGTTGAACTACCGTCATTTGTTACAAATTTAAGGCTTTTTCTTATTTTATTCAAGCAATAAACGGGATAAACAGAGATAGCATAGTGTTAAGACTCTGTTTCTACTGTTTGCCCGTTTTTTTTAAGTTTTATTGTGTGGCGGAATTGAACGCCGCGACTTAGTTCATCGAATCAAGATTTTAAAAATTATTGTGTTGACGTCGATCTCGTCGTATACTTTAAAAACTACCGTAAGAATATTTCATATTATAATGCTAAATAATCTAGTTCCAGCTTCTATTCTCTCTTTATATTTGAAGCATCCAAAGTATTGTCCTAGACATTTTATTTGTTTAGCGTCTTCCATATTTTACGGGTTTAAGGATGATTTAGATAATCTGTACAAGTTATTAAGGATAAATCTTCATCACAAAATGTTCTTCAAACTGACAAGTGAATATCGTTTCTATTGGCAGTTAGATATAAAATATCAATGAAATTCACTACTTTACGAGTATGTTGAATAAATTTAAGAATAATAAATTGTATTTGTAAAATTATTGTGCCAAAATATGTATAAATTGGCCAAAATTATGTATTTTCTTGTACCAAAACTATTTTTTTTAAAAGAACCTTAGAATTTGAACTGGTTTTTTTTTGTATAATTTACTTTATAAATTTTAAACATATAAATAATATAAATTAAAACATTTGACGGTAGTTGTAACTTTTGTCTGACAATGGATTATTATAATATACCTTGTACCTACTAACCTGATAGTATTTTAGCCATTTCTTTGTACGAGTAGTCGTACTGGTAACACTTGTTATATGTGTGTGTATAACAAAAATAAATGGTTGTCGCAAAACATTTAGTTCTTTAAGTTATTTTTTAAGCTAAAAGCTTTATAAGATTATTTTTGCAACTTTTGTTTCTGTACGTATGTTCAACACAATTTGAAAATGGAATGTTTTTTTTTGCAATAAGCATCTGTGATAGTAAATTATAGATAAAACGACTAAATCCAAGATCAAATATCGATAATTGTTTGTATCTCGATGTATTCAAATGTATCTAATGTGTGTAATTTATTGTGAACGAGTCATTGGCCATTAAATACATTAATGCTTATTAACAAAAGTGATACTAACTGCCATTTTGCAAAATTAGTCATAAATACAATAAGATTATTTGCCACAATTTTAGGTGGACTTTTTATTTTTCATACAGTGGGACGTGGATGTTTAGCTATTGTGTTTAACTTAATATTGTTTTCATAAACGAACAAGGACTCTGCCAAGTAATGTACGTAGTAATTGATAGTTTACAAATAGCATTTCGATTTGGGCAGTTTGCTAAATGTTCAAATGTTATTTTTAATTTGACACAACTCTTTAGATCTAATAGAAGCAAATTAAAAAATAAATCAATGGGATTATAAATTACTGTTTTTTATTTTGTCACCATTAAATTGCAATTCAATTTCCATCTTATATTTAACAATCAATTACTTATTTCTTATACTGATATTTTTAGCTCATAAAATTCATATAATGCAAGATTTTTCGTGATCCACTCCAAATGTAAAATTGGAAATACAAATAAAATGATATTATATACGTTTGATTATTTGGTTTATTTTAGGTATATCTTTTCAAGTACTTGTATATTCCTGTGATATCCACAACCTCTTACCATAAACTGCCAGCATTGCATTTTGTACTTCTTCAATGACGTAATCTTGAACCTGATTCCATACTCCATTGTTAAGTTCGTGTATACGCCTCCTCATAAAATTAAGCAAAATATATAATTTGTCAATATTTTTATCAGCTACCATCTCTCGCATGTATTGTGAAATTAGGTTGATATCACATTGCTTGGGGGTCTGACCACTGTCGAACCATGCTCTGAGCAGCTCCCTTACTTTATCCCATGGAAGAGCCAATAATCCATAGTTTTTAACTACTACCTCTACTTGTTTTGGTTTTGTTTCTTCTATTTTTTCTTTATTAACAGTTTCTTTTATAATAAAATCTTCTTTAGACATGTTTTGGCCATGTAGAAACTTGTTCATTAGGTTTTGAGATGTAGAAGCACGGTGTTTGGGATTTTTAGATGGCCTTCCTCTCTTTTTTCCTAACGGAGACTTGATATTTCCTATTATTGGTGACTTGTTCTCTGATATTATTTGTATTTTTTCTTTATTTGGGGTACTACGGTCTCTTTTATATTCAAGTGCAGTTGGATGAACTTTATCAGATATTTGAAGTTTAATAGTTTCAGATTGCACTGCGTTTTTTGCTTTAAGAAATTTATTTATAGATCCTATAACTGGTTTTGTATTTATAGGTTCTAATTTCGTTACCTGAATTCCAATTCCTCTCATTTCTATTGGATTTATGTTTAATTTTTTACATAATGAAATTACTTCTTTCGTAATAATATTCACATCGCTAGTTGCACACGCTAAGTTTGTCGATTTATTTACAACATCACAAAAACCATGTCCCATAAATTTAGCGGTTTCTACGGGCGCCTCTTTTGCTCTGACCATTAATTTTAATGTCACACACTTTCCTATGACTTTAAACTGGGACATTCTGGATGTGACTTCAACTGATAGTTGTTTCAAAAAATCTTCACATTGTGTCTGATTTTCAAAACGAATACCATAATTAACTTCTGCGGAAACTGATTTTCTAATTGTGTGGTATGTCAGTGGGTTAGGATCATGTCCACGACATTGGTTGTACAACTGTTCACCAGTTTTGTTACCCAATTGTTGTTGAAGATTAAACAATGATAAAGTTTGAAGGGACCCACATGTTGTGTGCCCAAGTGATTCTAATTTCTGGGCTGTCTGCCTACCAACACCCGGTAGATCACTAAGTTTAATATTAAACATAAAATCCTTAACTATATCAGATGTTAGGAAAAATTGTCCATCAGGCTTGGCTTTTTTAGTTGCCAATCTAGCTTGGAGGCGGTTACCACCAAACCCTGTAGAACAAGGACACCCAGTTTTGTCTTTTATTTCTTCTCTCAGAGCAGTAGCAAAATCTTCTACGCTCACTTCTAGTTCTTGCAGTAGTCCAGTACAGTCTACATACATTTCATCACAAGAAACAGCTTCTATATCTAATGTATATTGAGCTATAGTATTGTATAATGTATATGCTACTTTTTTATATTCTTCAAAGTCATATGGTATAGTTGATAAATCTGGACATAGCCTTAATGCTGCTCCCATAAACATACCGTTGCTAATACCCTTAGATCTAGCTTCATATGAACAAGAAGCAATTTCACTCATAGATCCAAATTTATCATCTTCATCTGTTATATTGTCTACTTTTGTTTTAATTTCAATATCATCTTCAGTGATTCCAGTAGCTTGACAAAGTTTTTTTACTTGTTTTTGCTTGTATAAGTTAAATTCCATTTCTCTATCAACACCTGATCTTTTTGGCCGACCCTGTCCTCCTTTGGAATGAGTTACAGCAACAGGTTTGCCTCTAAGCTCAGGCCTCTTACGTAAACCTACTGAAACAAAGAAACAATCCATATCTATATGCATAATAGTTTTGCCTTTACTAAAACTTATCTTTGACAGGCTATTATTCATCTTTTTTCCTTTTAATATTCTATTTTTTAAGTCAGTCCGGACTGGAAATTTAAAGTTGCCCTTATCTCGTAGATCATTGACATGTTGCTTGAAACAGGCACCTAATTGTGAAATGTGATGCAGTCTAGAATTATTATAAAATTCTGTGATAAAGTTAGGGTCATTTGCTGTTTTTGCTACTTGATCACTTTTTGAGGAATTTATTGTGGAAGGATTATTAGGAATGACAGTTAAATTCTTTTTTTCACTTCGATTCAATGCATTTGTTTCGGAGCAACTTGGTGTACTGATAATACTGTCATAGGATTTGTTTTCTGATTTATAAACTACTTCACTTTTTATTTTTTTATCAAATTTAAGAAGCCCTTGAGATTTTGAATATCTATATAACAGATAATTTTTATAATCAAGCAAGTGTTTAGCTGCTATACTATCTGTTATCCACTCGGGCTTCACTACTCTTGCTAATGACATATTTTTCACTTTAGTATCTGGTAAATTGGAAGCTATTATAAAGTCTTCATTTCTTTGGTAAGTATGATAAACCCCACCATGTTTGGCCATTAATTCTTTTAATTCTTCTGCTGAAGGACTAGTAAAGCCATTAACAAAAATACTAACTCCATTAAATATATCAGTCAATTTTCCTTCGTTTTGCGCCTCAGAAGAAAACTGTTCTTCTAATTTTGATATTTTTGCTTGCATATATCCACCCCAAGCCTCAAAACCATTATCTGGAAATTGTTCATCTCGACGTCGCATTATAAATTATTGTATAATTCAATTCTCTATCTGTAAGGTAAATAAAACGTTCACGTTCAAAATTCGAATATTATCCCGGTTAACCTTTGACTAATGACAAGTCTTACTTAGCTGTCACAATATAGTTTCTCTACAATATGTAAAAATTGAAAATTTTTGATGTTCTACGACGTGATTTTTAGGCATTATCGAAAAATAAAATGTTAGATTTAGTTATTTTAAGCCAATCATATTCCAGGCCTATGAATGTAACTAAAAGTATGATAACCGTCAATTTGATTTTTTTATAAGTAAACGTAGGATTTTCATATTATATTTCCAATAATAAAACATTTTTTTAAATGTTTCCTATAACTAAGAATTTCTGGACATTTATGTTTTATTACTATCTGTGTTCATTTGACATTTACTAGTAATCAAATTTGAAAAATATAAACAGTAACTGCCGTATTAATAATATTAATGTAGATCAATAGTAACTTTAAATCATTATAATACAACCAAACCTGAATATATGTGCTAAAAACTATGTCCACAATCGAAGAGGATTTTATTATAGTGCCTTGGGTTGGATTAACCAGTCACAAAAATAGTTTAACAATTGCAGTACTTTCCACCAACGGTGATTTTATAGAAAATCTTTCAGAAGCCCTAATAGATGTTCATGTCAAGACGAATTTTAGATGGAAACTTATTGTATTACGTTCGTATAGCTTAGAAGATATTGCGAGGCAAGCGGATTTGACCGGAAAATTAGCTATCGACTTTGTAGTTATTGCTATAGATACGAGCAGAATATTTTGTTTAGAATGGGCTAGAAAAGTACTAGAACAAGTGCATCCAGATCTAAGAATTAGGAGAGTGATTATGGTCAACTCAAGTGGTTTGCCGGTAAACGCGATGGCTGTTAATGCAAGTGATTTGATAACATTTTGTTCAGAAAATAGAATAGAAATGTTGAACGCAAATGTATCTAAATCTGAAGATGCTCAGTTTGTGTCTCGTAGAATACTTAAATATATTGAAGTATCTATAGGTTTAAAAACAGGTATTCCAAATATAAATATTTAATGTTTTATATATTGTTGTGTATATTTTTATGTATGTGAAAGAAAAATAAATACTTTAATTACACATTTCCAAATCATTTATTTATACTTCAATTGTACTACAAAATAATAGGAAATTTTCTACAGTTACAATTATATTTTACATAAATAAGAAAATCATTACATTATTATATACCAGTCCTCGCATAGATGTAGAAATCTCACAATGTCCATTTAGCAGCACTGCTGTTCTTTTACAAATAATAGTTCACTTTAATATATCAAATAGAAAATTATCTTAAATTCTAGATGAAATACTGTTTATTTATTATACTTTGTGTAAAACTATAAATAACATAGAGTAAGCATAAAATTTAAGAAATATGTAAAAAATCAACATTCAAAATGTTCCATAGCTAAAAAATCTTATAACATCACTTAAAATTAAATGCTACACTTTTATTTGTTAAATGGGTATTTACCATCTAAAATATAATTATAATAAATTGCTGATTCTAACATTAACGTCACAATGATGACCATTAAAATAAACGTATACAAAAATTTAAGATTAGGCAATATCACAACTAAAACACCTGAAATCCAGGCCAATAAATAAAGTACTTGTTTACATCAGAAATGAATATAAATTGAAAAAGCTATCCTTTGATTAAAAAATTAATACTGATCCTAGTACAATAATTTTTTTATTATATTTTGTAAAAAAAATGTCTACCAAAGCTACAATTACAAGAGTTTAAAATTAAGATCATGTTACTGGGATTAGTGAGAAATAATTAAAAAGAAAAGAAAAGATGGTTACAAGAATACTACTGAAGAATATAAATATAAAATTGTTATGTATTTATTTAGAAATAAATCTGGCTCAAATCTAGGATTCAATATTATGTATAAGATAATTTATAAAAAAATCTACATATAAAATGAATTAAGGACCAGTATATGTATGTTAAGAAGCTAGATAGATATTGTGCGAAATAAACATACCTGCATAATAGTATCAATGATATTTGTATTAATAAGGAATATTATAATGCTCTAATTTAATTCTTAATTTGGAATGCTAACTTAACATATTATTGTGAAGGTTTTGAAGACAATTTTATTTCATACATTTGGCAGAAATGTTTTTATAAAATAAGTTCATATATTATTAGTGTTGGGATGTTATGGATAATAGAAAGAAGAGTAAGAGAGCTAAATTGATATCATAAGTGACAACTCTGGAATAGTTAAGTGGATATTAGAAAATATTATAAAAATTGCAATAAAAATGATTCTTAATAAATCTTAATACACTTAAAGCAAGGATGGGCTAAAGCATTATTTTGCAATAATCATAATCAACATGTAAAGTCAAATATTTTTAGTTTCATTCACAAAAAATATCTTTCATGAGTGCAAAACTATCAATTTAGTAATTTTGTAAGATATTTATACATAGTTATAGTTTTTTTATATATTTTCTAAGCTAATGCATATAGCCAATGCCCGATTGTGGCTGTTCTGTACCACTGTGTTCAGTTCCACACATGTTTTGTCAACATTGAGATGGTCAACACACAGTTACTACCTACTGATATATTATATAGCTTAATTCTAATTTCCTGTACTGAGAGATATAGTTAAAATTGTCAAGCCGACACTAAAGCCTCTCGACGACATAATTTCTATGGATCCTTTATATTCCACTTGAATGCCAGTGAAGTGCTTCTAGGTATGTAAATAACATACAACCCACAGGTTCCAATGCTGTACATATCTATTAAGTAAGTAAGAAATTAATCAAATGATATCCTTACACAATAACATATTTACATCTATTGTTTTGAAATAATTTTTCGTGGGTTCTTATGTCATCTACATAAGTATATATAATTGCCTAATGCTCATCTAAATTAGTTATATCGCCTTATCCGCTCTAAAACTGACACCACTGATTACAGTGCAACTATATTTATCATTTAGATTAGACAAATTGCTATTATTTCATATAATATTTTTTTTGTGCAGATAAAACTGTCTCATAGAGGCTGAGGAGATTCATTTGATATGTGCTTGCAACCACCTCGATATGAAATAAAGTATTTGTACGTACATTTCATGAACTGGACAAGTTTAATGTTATCGACCGCCCGCGGCTTAAATTATTCCAAATTGCGAATAACTGCTTGGTTGAAAAATATTTTAATGTTTTCTTCTGCAAATTGCCAAAGTAATTTGATACGCTAAAACAAATCTTCGTCTGTCAATCTCTTTGTTCAATTAAATGTATATAATCTACATATATATTGTTTACTTGATACACATAAGTTCGATAAAAGTATATAAAACAACAAATATAAATGAAATAATGTAAATGAGATTCAAAATATGCAGTGACGAAGGAAATAATGCTTTTACATATAACGCGACAGGTAAACATTGTGAGTAGGATTGAAGCCGTTCTTTGCGTCGCACAGTTCAAGCCCGCCTCGCTCTGATACGTAGCACCTTATAACACTCACTGTACACATGTGTTTATTATACATGGAGCATCTGAAACAGAATAAAATTTAAAATTTAATACATTTAATAGAATTGATGCTTACATTACAATTTTCAGACACTTGGAAAATATGGCGCGATATACTAAATGTGAAATTAACATTGTGCCCCATATTTGACATAATTATTAATTAGTCATTTTATTACCAATCGAAAGAATGATTATATTTAAAATAATTTAAAACTTTCCGCATTGGTAATACAAAGTACGACTTTGACCATTGATTGCCACTCCTGCAATGTCCCGATTACCAGCTAAGAGCAGTCAACGAAGTGCCTTGACACTTTTATTTTTGAGGAATTCCGTAACAGGTATCCGCCGTTCCCGATTGGGAATTCCCGATGAGTTATGTTCGATCCCGGGTCGCCAGTTTTAGGGCGTCCGTACACACTAAAACTTTACAGTATTCCTGCTCTATAGTCACGCACCGGACAACAGGTAAACCAATCTTGCGTGAACTCGGAGGCCACACCATCTGTCCGTATCGGCAGGAGCCGAGTGTGGCTAGCCGGATCCCAAGACGCCAAACCTCGACGCCTCAGTAACCGCGTCCAGGACCCACTGCATCGATCATCCCCCAATGACCATCGCCCTTTGCGCCTATCGCAGCAGGGCCATATATTTCCTAATAAGGGTGTCCGCCTATAAAGCCGTACAGACAGATCGACACCGCAAATCAACAGAACTGCTCCGGTGTACAGTCGACGGCTCGACGGCCCGGCTTATTGACGTAGGGCAAGAGGCTTGCGAAGCTCTGTTCCTCGGATTCAGAACCAATATGATAAAGTGGTGTCGAAAGCCCCACTGACTGACAGTTCGAGAAAATTCGACGTATTTTATACTCCTTTTAATATCAATAGTTACACTTTCAACAACCTTGTGGGCCTCTGATGATGCGTTATTCCACGACTGCTGACAGTATATTGCCTCAGATTTATCAAGGGCTAACTTCCAGGCTCAACCACCGAATCCTTCCGACAACTTGGGCCATCCTCGCCTTCGCAAACACAGCGGCTTTGTGATAGGTCCTATACTTTTCTAAAATGTTTTGAGCTGTAGCTTATGTTTGACAACTTGTTTTGTGGAATAAAACGTTAAACATATCTTCCCATACAAATAATATGGTAATAATTTATTATTTTAAAAATACCAGTCTAAATCTAGGATAAGAAAACATTTTTAAAAAATGATATATAAACGTATGAAAATCTCTCTACAGAGATACTAATATAACAAATTAATCATTAGAAACATATATAAGACTTACAATGCAGCCAGGTGTAGACCGTTATGTAGATAGTTAGTACCAGCGTACCTACAACTAGTCCGAGTCGAGGTTGACAATGTCGCTGGCGGCCAGCGGCGGGTCGGCGCGCGCGGGGCGCCCCCGCGGCCGCCCGCGCTCGCCCAGCATCATCTCGCGCGCGCGCTGCTGCTGCAGCGCCATGGCCACCGGGTCGCGGCTGCCGAGGCCGCCCGCGTAGAACTTCGCGCCCATCTGCTGCTGCGTAGGTTACGGAATATATTATATTATGAATTTACAATTATGCACGTTATTTATATTTACCCTTAAACATATTTTTGACACGATATTTGTGTTAGTTTTTGAGTGGTTTTCTTAAGAGTATCAAATGAACATATTGTAACAATTTACGACGAACCTATATAGTTAGAATATCTTTAATAGATATCTTGCACTATGATCTTAAAATATGTAAAAAAATACTTATCGCCGAGGCTTTGTATTATATATTATACTCTATTGTATCACAATTAATATTAAAATAAACAAAAATAATAATAAAAATGTGCGAGACACATACGACGGTCGTGTCGCTGACTAGTGATTTCTTCCCAAACAACCTTGAAGTTGAAAAGGTATATATATGTAGAAGTACGTAGTTATAAATGAAATAATCATCTAAATATATATTTACGTTTTGTTGCAACATCTGCTGCATGCGCATTTGCTGCTGCCGCTGCCACGGCGGCTCGTACTGCAGGCTGCTGCTGCCGCCCAGGGACATGCCGCCCGCTGGACAATACAAACGTTTGTTTAGCCTATTTTTAAATTCACTTTAATATTTTATTATAAACTGTTATTTAAGAAGTTGTAATTTTAGAAATCAGTTTTAAAGATGATAATTTTGCAATGTCGTACGTTAAAATTAATATAAGTCACTTATCAAAATATTTGTGTTTAAATATCAAAAACAGAATGCAGAAATTCATTCTAACTAAACATGTTTTGATAAGACTATTCAAATCATACTATACTTTAAAGTGTACATTACTGACCCATAGCGTCACGACCGACATCAAATAAAATCATTGGTTGTCTTTATTCATTTGTAAGTGAAATCTTCGAATTCCTTACCTGCATTCATTACAGGATTCATCATTCCGGGATTGATCATCCCCGGTTGCGCGTATTTGTATAATTCACCCATTTTTTGCAAAAACTGTAAAAAAAAATACAATCACTTAATGCTAAATAATTTACTTGTACAGACAAAATTAACATTTGTACATAAAAAATAAACAAATAATGACATGCGCTAAAGAAAATGTGGACATGGCGTAAATAAACGTAAAATAACAATATCTATATAGTATCTTTTTGTAACTTACGCCGTAGTCGTATCCACCGAACATCTGAACAGATAAACGTTCCATTATTTTATATGAAACTCAAAATGTTTAATTTTATATATTATAATAAATATGTACATATTATTAATATGTTATTCGATGGTACATTTTAAAATATTATGTCTTCGAATTTTAAATAAATATTTCATTATATTATAACATTCTAATGTTAAAATTATTAATGAAAATGAAAGAAAGAAACACACAAATCATATAACATGATCACAATAATCCGAACAACAAAATAAATAAAAATACTTTACAGAAAAAAAAACCATTTCCATTGACACATAAAAAACTGAATATCTTTCAACATATTTTACTACGCTTTCATTATGTCGAGAAACAAATTATTAAAAAAAAATAAAAAATAAATATATTTCACTTATAATTTATAATGAAATTTTGTAATCAATTTTATATCAAGACAGCTGTATTATAATAAGAACTGGTCTGATTGGACCCGGTTTCCACAGGAAGAAGTTGAAACTAAGTCTTTTAGTAAAATCATATAATCAGTAGGCAAATTAAACATTAAGAAAACTAATTTTAATGGCGATATTTAATAATTATATTTGCTACAGTGTGTTAGCATGTTCTCACGATTATATAGTAAAATTAGTATTAAATAATACATAACTTAAGGTTATTTCGCTCATACTTTGTTTTCTTTATTAATTCTCTTTTTTTTGTGTCCAATATATTTATATATGAATTAAATAATGTTATTAACACAGTGAATATATATTATATATAAATATATAATTGTATTAAGATAACATGTTACTCCTTTTGTAACACGTCTTTTAATAAAATTTAAAAAAAAACCATATTACTAGAAAACATTGGATTCGTCTAGTTTTTGCTTGTTGTTAGTGTTTTATTGCTAAATTTAACTACTAAAATAATATAAACTGACCGCAGGATTAGATCTATATAGAGCTTCGCGTATTTGCGCGTCGCTTGCGTTAGGCATCTCCTTGTGCAGCAACGCCGCGAACGTCGCGTACGCCAGTTGCTGCTGCTGCTGGAGAAGACCCGGCACTGAAATAAAACACACACACACACACACACACATATATATATATATATATTATATATATATATATATATATATATAATATATATATATATATGTTTAAATTACATATTCACCGCAGTTTTTGTACATATATTTCCCCAGGAATTCGAGAAATTAAGTATAGAGTTTATTTATTTTATTGATTATTTCTTTCATTGAGTGAAAGAAAAAAAATTAAACCTGACACAGACACACAAAGTGGAGATCGCACCCAAGACCATTGCATTCACCACGATGCTCTCCTTATAATTTTCATTTTCACATTTCGTTGCGCGTGCCATAAAGCAGAATTGCTTATTATTATCACGTATTTAGAATTTAAAACCAAAAGAAAATATTTAATGAGCTTACAATGTTCAGCGGCATAGTTTCTATTGAAATATGAGGGTTCTTCCTGTTTAATTCAAATCGTTTATGACGTAACACAAGCGACCGTGATATTTTAGTGTGACCGTGATATTTTATTTGTATTTTCTTATGCGCAACAAAGATTTCACATATTTGTGCAATACGCACATGCATTATTCGCATGTTTCTGGTATCTTGTTAAAATTTATATTATAAGAAAAAAAATAAGGATGAACAACAGCGCTTTAGAAAAAAAATAAATTGAAGAGGATTCACTGAGCTTCATTTTATTACAGTGTTTTTTACATAAAATATATTTGTCATTTGGTACTTAAATGTTTTATAATTTGTATTTTCAGACGTAAAAACGATAGTAATTTATTTTTGAGGTGAATTGAATTGAATTCAACTGATAACCAAATTCCAATAAACTCTTTATCTATTTAAAAACAAACAAATATTCTATAAATTAACATAAAAATATTTGGAACTTACTCATGCCATTATGCATATAAGCGGAGAAGGGCGCGGGCGGGGGACGCGTCTTCTCGTTCTCGAAGTCCTCCCACGCTGCTTTACGTTCTTCTTCTGTTAGGGTTTCCTCTTCTTTATTCTCGAGGAGTGAATCATGCTCGTGGTATTTGTAGATCTGATAAATATTTACAAAAAATGAATTTAAAAGAAATTCATATATTTCAATATATTATTGTTTCAATGTTTAGTCTTGTTACAATATAAAAATAAGATGTATTTTGTATGCCACAGAAGTGTCACTTTCAAAAGAGATGGATGAAGACTAGTATAGTTATAGTTATAGACTTATTTACAATCTATATTTATATGATAAAGCTATTCAGTTTTATTGTGTAAATAGAGGTAGTAAGTAATAATTACTTTGTTTGGCTTTAGTTGACGGCTCTAATCTCAGACACTATTTAATCGAATTCAAAAAATATTTTATATAGAAATGTATAGGGTATAATATTACGCTAAGATTCGTAGGAGTACAGCATCAATGTGAAATATAACAAAAATGGGAAAATTATTTTTTCTTTGGCAGCTTCTGTTAATTGCGCTGTTTAAAAAGTTAAAGTTAATTTACGTAAAAATCATGTCATGGAATTCCCATACAAAAGTTGTAAAATAAAATCTGCGCCAGCATACAGCTATCTCATTTTAAGATCGACTCAGTATAACCATTTTTAACGTAATGCAAATTATTTTAAACTGATATATAAATTTTAAGTGTTTTTATAACCAAGATATAATTATTTTAAATAAATTCATCACAGACCTTTAATTGTGGACAAAATGATCTATAGCACGTTTTGCATTAAGAGAACATGTGATACCTGCGCCTCGTGCTCCTTGAGCATCTCCGCGAAGAGGCGGTCCTTGGGCAGCGGCGGCAGCGCGCGCGGCGCGGGCGGGCGCGGCTCGAACTTGTACAGCTCGGCGAGGTCGTTCTCGGCGTAGTGGCGGTCGATCTGCTGCTCGTCGATCACGCGCTTCGAGATCGCCTGCTTCGTCACTTGACGCTCGTAGATCTTCTCTTCCATTGTGCCCTGGAAGAATACTTGATTAGCGTGTTTTTTGTTTGTATTAACGTAAGTTTATATTGACATGATCAAATATTGTACAGGAAATAAACGTTTCAATACATGAATACAGTTCAATATAATATAACAGGAAAAAAATCTTATAGATGTATCAAAAATTCAGACCTTTCCAATAATTTATTCCTTTATACTGGTTCCTTTACACTTTTTAAATAAATACAACTATTATAACCATATTAATCCAGGTATATATTTCCGAACACTTTCTGAACACTAGTCTGTGAATCGTGACCCTGGACGACTTATAAAATATATTTTCAAATCAAAAACATATGACACGCTCAAAAGTTAACAATATTACTGTACTACCAACCACCAAATAATAAAAACATACCATGGCCAAAAACCTATATATGTAGCATGGTTTCTTCTGCCCAAAGCGGTACACTCTGAATATGCTCTGCACGTCGTGCGACGGGTTCCACGACACGTCGAATATGACGACGCGGTTGGCCGCCACCAGGTTGATGCCGAGCCCGCCCGCGCGCGTCGATATCAGGAATAGCCTGCCATTAAATTGTACATCGCATCATTATGTGAATCTAGATATTCGTTAATTATATTCAGTATATTATATTCGTATATTATATTCAGTAGGATAGATTTTGACTGTGACCGCGATTGGTAGTGTATATGTTCACCACACACTGTAATTTTTTTCATATCTTCTAAAGCAAATGTTGTTCGGAAAAATTATAACTATATTTCATACTTTGTAGCCTAAACTACAGAACTATGGAAGCCATCAAATGAGCAATTTTAATCACAACTATAGAAAATAATAAATAAATATATAATAAAAATATAGATTTATTATCACAGTATTAATCTATTTCAATGTTTGACATTCGTTATTTAAAATGCATGTCATGAAATCAAAAGAGACATAAGCTTAACAAAGTATGTTCATATAATAATTTAAACACATGATATATATTAATAAGTTATTAAAAAAAAGTTATTTAAAATGTACGTCACCTGGCTCTAGGATTATCTTCTTTGTTGAAATTTTTGCACCAAATAGAACGATTTTCGCACGATGTCGACCCATCCAGTCTAAAATAATCGACGCCCGGTGACCACGAACCTAATGGAGACAAAAATATGTAAAGTTATAATTAGCTTAATAAAAAAGGCTATTTCTTAAAATTAAAAAAATATATACTCTTTTTTCTTATTTTTGTGCGACAAAAAAGAACTTTACACTGACATGTTGATATTGGCTAGGCTTAAGCTTAGATTTCGCATTTGCAACTATTTAAAACGATTTATAGAGTATATTTTAGTACGAAAATACATTTTTGAAAACCCAACGTTTGAAACACTTCACTGTAGTCACAAGTAGACTGATGTGGCATTCATCTGTATGTGTATTTTCGAATATTAAAATGTATCCGTTTAAAATAGCTTTATCCGTTCTTTATCCGTTTAAAAATGTATAAGAATCGCGATAACCAGAATCCTTATTATAGATCATAGATTCTTATAAATATTGGAATCTTACACGGTGTGTAAAAGACAAATATCACAAATATAAAAATAAATAATTAACTCAATTTTATTTAAATATAGGGTGACCGACTCACCAACGTGTCCATTTAATTTGTCATCGACGCGGCCTTCTTGCGTTGCTTCGTCCACTTTGCCAAGGAAATGCTCTATAAGATCTAACGAGTACAGCGACTGCGAGAACACTAACCTGGAATATAAGTTAAAGTGAACATTGAACAAAAACAATATTTTAAAAATATAGTTTTGATTAAAATATATCGTAAATGTAAATAGCCTTTATTATAAATATAATTATAATTAAAATAAGTAATTTAAATAATTTACAGAATGATGCTATAAAGATTTATAAAACTTTATGAAGTTAAAATAGTCACAATTTATAAATTATCATTTTTTATATGTACGATAAAAAGTGTTCGAGTTTCTACGCAACGACTGTCATGCGCCTATCACTCTAGCTGTTTTAAATCATTTATAATTATTATTCATTCATTCATCCCAAACCTCTTTCGTTCACAACTCACACTCCCACATTCACTACATACTACAAATTATATAATATTTAAAAAAAACCTGAAAAATTGTAATTAATGACATAACTAATTAAAAAAATAAATCCTTATAAATTATATGTTTCGATAACCCGCTAACAATATGTTACCTTAACAAAGTGTAAGTCAAACTAATGGTAGTGTATGTAACATTTAATCTATTAATTTAATGTATTTTTATGCATTATATTAAATAATATATCAGTATTCTGTATTCCTCTATAAATCTACAACAATGCCAAATATCATAACACTCCGTCCGCGTAATTTTAAAATTAAAATGGAGTACAAACTTGTTTCTTCCCCTATTAAAATATATAGATAATAAAACCCATAACTCACAGCTTATCCCCAATGGCCTCACACTGCCTCAGTATATCGAACAGCAGCACCAGCTTGTGCGAGTGCCTCAAGTCGTCCAGTTCGTCCTCCGTGACGAGCGCCATCCACCACTCTGTGGGGTTCTCGGACTTCACTTGAGTGTCATCTTCTAGTATGACGTCGTCGTCGTCTGCGTCGACTGTAGGGTGCAATATTAATTATTATTAAACATAATAATTTATTACCAATAAGAATATTGAAGCTATCATGGCTTATCTGCCTATAAATGCTATTGCCTATACTTGTGGTTTTGTTCATTGGAGGAATGATTACATTTAAAGTTTATTTTCATTTCTCATCTCTAGAAAGACAAAGTGCGGCGTGTCGGCAACCTCTCACTTTCTGGCGGTAAGCAGATAACGAAATGTGTTAACATTAGGTTGTCTCTGACTATTTTACTATTTTTAAACTGTTATTCCACACTTAGGGTTCGAAAACATTTTTAAAAAAGGACGTTGGTAAGTGGTAACAAAACGTATAAGAATTTCAACTTAGCGATCTGAGAGCTTGGACGGTTTCCAAGTAACGCGGGTTTGAATCCAGCTGCGTTCAAGTTTTTATACGCTTTTTTTTAAATATTGTCTCTCTCTAACCTAACCTAACCTAACCTACCCTGCAGTGCGGGATAATGAGTAAATTAATAAAAAAAATATAAGAACATTTTTTTAGATTTCACCTATCCATCTACTTGATGTAATAAGTAAGAATAGAGAAAATATAAAAAAGAAAAAAGAAATCGTTTTCAATTTTTTTAGGAATTTAAATAAGAAAAAGTTGCATCATTATGAGTTTTAAGTAAAATGAACAAGATTTAAAGCTTTAAATTAGACATACAAAATTGACAGTTAAGTTTAATAGTATGTTTATCTAACAAAAAAAAAGAAGGAAGAATCCTTCTTTTTGAAAGCTAACAAAGCAGAAATAGTAGCTAATTTCGAAAAATAAAAATAACTTAAACTAGAAAACCGAAATATTGTAATATTTTTACTTGGATTAGCTCTAGTCCCTCTTCTAGTAGTCACTTTTGTATCTTTTGCTTTACTCTTTTTAGTGGATTTCTTTTTCTTGCTCTTCTTTCGACTATCATCACTCATGTCTGACGAACTATCTGATGATTCCTCCGTTGAAGATTCCTGTAAATAATACACAAAATTACTATAGAAATAACATGAACTTCGATAACTTTAACTACAATGAAATCTCTTTGAGACGATTCTACAGGAAACCAGTTATAAACGCCTGTTAAACGAGAAGAATTAATAAATGGAAAAGATTTTTATACATATATGTCAATATTGGTGCATTATTTATATCATTTTTTGTAATAAGATTGTATAAATTTTAACTTGATTGACTCGTAAGTTTCGATATATAGATAAAATTAAAGACAGAATGTGACGCTTCTTTCATTGTACACTACATTGGCAACGATATAATCAAATATTACGAGCGGATAAATTTTATTTAAGGTGACACTAAGGTTCCTGACGATAAGCGTAAATCCTATGTACAGACAGTGACGAGTGATAAGAAAGAACACCATCATGAAGATACTGATGAAGTGCAGCCACAGCCTCAGCTCGCACATAGAGCCTATATAGATGTTCTTAAGGAAGTAGTTAGTAAGTAAATATGAGTAATTTAGTAATATTTTCAAATGTTTAGATCATTTTATATAACATTTTCACAGTGTCGTTTATTGCTATCCTGTGCTTCTCATACTGTTTTTTTTCACTTACGTCAGGTGTAGACTCATCATCGATGAAATCAGCAATAGAACCTTCTGAATCTTCTTCCCTCTCGCGCTAAACAAACAAAATAATATGTATAAGTTTTTACATTTTAAGCAATAATTTTCACGATACTCAATTGTTTATGTTTTTAGAGCTTTAAATTCTTAAGTAAGTTCAAAAAGAATTTTCAAACTCTTTAGAATGGTAGAAAATAACAAATATTTTGGAAAGGCCGTAAATAATGAATTTTATATCCAAATATTGAATAAAAAATATTTAAAAATAGGACAAAATTTACGTTTATAGATGAAATTCAATTACTATAAATTTATATTAATATTTAAAACAGCAATAACCAAAAAAAATATATAAAACTAACCTTCTTCTGTTGCATAATTTCATATCTTTCAGAGTTGTATTTCAATACGAGGGGATGTGTCCATATCCTTTGCAACGACTGGAAGTCTGGAAACAGGAAACCTGACGACTTTCCTGGTAAGGGCCTACACAATCATTTTTATATGTTATTTTTTATATTTCTAGTTGTGATCATGACTTCATTTTGTTCGATCTTTAAAAATTTAAAATAAAATTTTCGCAAATTCAAGGAAACAAATTTTACTAAACCAAATATATTTAAATTCACATCATTCTATTTACGAACTCAAGAAAATAAAACAAAATGGTTAGACTGAGATTAAAGTGTACAAAGGCAGATATAAATAGACAATCAAAAGAAATTTTAAAAATTATTGTTTTGGCTTCTGTCACAGCTTTTCTCATATATCTTCCATGTACAAACAGTAATCAGTTTTATTATATGTAAATTATTTTATTATATGCAACGTATTAGAAGGCTAGTGTGTCCTAATAACGCGAAATTTATTTAGGTTTTTCGCATCGTTTTTCTATAAATATAAATTGTGGCAAGATTCATAGCCCTATATTTGTACTAAGAGGTATTTACATGTTTACCTTCTAGAATAATTATCCAAATAGTGTTGGTAGAGTTTGATTTGTACTTCAGTGAGAGTTATAAAGAGAACATATTCATGCTTCGGAGGTAAAAAGGGCGCCAGCACACCGTAGTCCCTCCTCTGTAAATTATTAATGTTTTTATACATATAAAAACTTTTCAATTGCAGATTTTCGGTGTTAATTTACTAAAATATAAATTTGATGTATTTATCTGTGAAGTAAGATGTACTTAACATTAATAGCTAATATATATGAATCGGTTAACATGGAAACATATAAATGTTACGTTTTTTTACACTCTAATTGTTTCACCAGTGTTTACCTACTTATCATTGTACGAGAAAACTTCAATACTATTTTGACTTATTTCTATTCATTCGATTTGAATATAAATTTTGGTATGTCCAGTTCTATTAAAATATCATATGACGGGGAAAAAGTGAAAATTATTTTACTTTTTCAGGTTTTTTTCGTTTTCCTGTGTGTATTTTCTATACCTCAAATCTCGAAACTATGTTATTTTTTATTTTAATATTATGGTCACTAATATTAAAAATATCGCCACCAACCTGTACAGCCCCATCAAGCATTTTATGCAGCACATGGGAACGTCTCTTCATAACTCTAATATCGTGTTCCGTTGAATCCGTGTACTGTCCGTTTGTGATGGGGTTCACGAAACGATTCAGATACTCGTTGTATTTACCGAGGAGGTTCGGCTTCACGAATTGTACCATGCAGTAATCTGAAGGGAAATATTACATACTTAGGCGTGTTATATCGAAAACTATAATAATGTATTTTAATTTCGGGTTTTAGAAAAGATTATATCATTCAAGTTTTATTATCATTTATGTCATCTGTTTTACACTATATGTTATTAAAACAAGTTTATTTAATTTATTTTTTGGAGGATCAGTCTATGCTAGTAGACCATTTTGTGCGTTATCTTAGCAACGTTTATTTCTCTTACATAACAATGCATATAAAAACAAACGGTAGTGCGTGTAATTTATTAATGTATGACCTTCAATTGAACACATTAATAATAAATATTGTATTCTATCTATTTTTTATATAAATTAAATATGACAAAAATTAAGCACTTTGTCATTACAATTTTTTTAGCTTCACGCCTTTTATCTCGCATAGCACGGTAGACAAAAACTACCTAATGTCAAGACACTCCGTACTTCGCTTTCCACCGAATTCGAGACATTGCCTGTTGAGTAGTGGAACTCAACGCCGCACTTTGTCTTACCAGAGAGAGGAAGTGACAATAATTGTAAATATAATCACTCCCCCGAGTGAACAGATAACCGTTCACGTTTACAGTCAGACGCTGACACACTGCGCCACGATCGGCCTCAATGTCATTATTCCACATAATCATCGAAAGAACAATAAAATAGGTTGTTCTTCGCCTATTAATATATTAATAATACAATTATTACTATAATCAGGTAATAAAAAATATTAGCATTAACTTACATTCTTTAAGATTATTTTGCAAAGGCGTTCCAGTAAGTACAATGCGCCGGAGTGTCTTCACGCGGTTCATGGCTTGCGAGAGACTTGTCTTTTCATTCTTAAGCAAATGCCCTTCATCACACACCACTAAATCTGGACCTGAATATTACAATATAATTAAAAATATACTAAAAACTAATTGTAAACTATTATTCTTTGAACTTTATTAAGAAACATTATAGTTTATATCGATAGATATTTAAATATTGTATTATTTAAAAAGTTTTCTTTCTTAACAAAAATAAATATATATGTAAAAACTATTTAAAAAACGTATAAAATTTAAACGAAGATAGTCTTAGCGATCAGAGCGTTTGGGCAGAGGCGAGGGTTTGAATCTCCCTGCATTCAACATTTTTATACACTTTTTTAAAAAGTTTTCCAATCCTTATTGTAGAATAACACTTTAAAAATAGTAATATAAATATATTTTTTCTATCATAATAATATTCAAACATATTTATATAGCAAATATAATCACAATAGTACTAAAATTAATAAACAACAAACAACTGTTTGTTATGGGGTAATTACTTTATATCAAAAACTAAATTTATTATATTATTTTATAATTAAACGTACCAGGATCAACAAGACTCTCTTGGAAACTCTTAAGCATCTTCTTCTTAAACTTCTTCGAGTTGTCAGCGGATAGGTTCCTGAACATCTCGTAGCCGAGCACGCACACACCGCCGCCGCTGAACCACTGTTGGAGTTGCCACGCGCGCTCGGAGTTCTGCTTGTGTCTGGGTATTAATGTTTATAATTACAATTATTCTTTGTAACACTGAACTACTTAGTATATTGTTAAGGGACAGAACATTATTAAGTCTTCTTTCTCTTTTTTTTATTTTCCTTCTATTTGGGATCGGGTCTCCTTATCACCGCTAAAGATAAAGCTAAAAGAAGTAAAAAAAATAAGACCTGGTCACCGTATATGAATCTGTAACATCAGACTAACCCGTTTAATGATAAAGCGCAAAAGTGAGTACCTGGAGAGCTCGTAGATGTCGACGTCGAAGTCGGCGTGCG
Source organism: Dryadula phaetusa (assembly GCA_032432895.1). Lineage (NCBI taxonomy): Eukaryota > Metazoa > Arthropoda > Insecta > Lepidoptera > Nymphalidae > Dryadula > Dryadula phaetusa. The sequence continues at coordinate 3,883,925 of JAOYRS010000016.1, read as the reverse complement.
CGTGCTTCAACCAGATGCGGAACTCGTTGACCCAGTTGAGCACCGTGGACAGCGGACACACCACCAGCACGCGCCGCACGCCCGTCAGCGCGCCGTGCGTCAGCAGCGTGTGCGTCAGCGACACCACCTGGGCACGTTCCGCACATTATAACCATATAAAAATGTACTAATTAACAATTATACATATTAAAATTTATATATTCCTATGTATCCGGATTTTTGCACATTAATGCTTTTATTAAACGCACCAAGTTATTGTTTATTATTAATGTTCATAATCTTTGTCTAACTTAATCTATGTATTGTTTGCATTTTCAAACTGGGGATTCAATTTAAATGTAAGTTTTGTCAGTCTTACCGGAAGCCACCACCAGAGACAGCGGGAGTAAGAGTAGTTAAGATAATTTTACAATGAATTCATAACAATCATTAACGTTTCAAGTGACCACCAGGCGCATTAACTCAAACCAAACAGTTAGGTGATATAAACGAAGGTGGAAATAAACTTTTTACAAGAATATTAGAAAAAAATTGCAAAAGAGATTAAGGAAAATCCCCTCCTAATATTTATATAATATCAGATGTTTTATTTTTAACTATATAATCTGTATTTACTGCAGCAATAAATTTCGTTAAAAAAAATGTATAAATAAATTGAATATTCAAATATCTCAAAACTAACCTGTAACGTCTTCCCGAGCCCCATACAATGAGCTAATATGCATCCTGAACCTTTATCCTTTTTGATCCGCTTCACACTCTCGAAACACGCGTCCCACATAAATTTTATACCATTGGCCTGAAAGTTTACACATTTTACAGATATTTATTAAAAAATCACCAAGAAAAATAAGAAAACTGATTAATTTTAATAAATAATAACAGTTAAACAAAATCCATTACTTCAAAATGAGTGAGAAATTGCGAGGAAGGCAACGTAACTAAACTCCGATGTGTTCAAGCGTAAATATTTAAAAAAGAAATGATTAAAACATACGAATATACGATAGGCTAATATTGTAAAGAGGAAAGTTTTGTATATTTGTCGCGTTTTCACGCAAACACTTTTTTCACCATTAGAAAGCCGCATCTTCACTGAGTAAATATGGCTACATTATATTTTAAAAAAATAGATATTGCTAGTAAAAATGCAATAATGTAAATCAAGGTGTGAAAAAAGTAGCTATAAAAATCTATCATCGCGTGCACTGGCAAAACTATTGGTGATAGAACAAAAAAATGCTTTACAGTATTATAAATTTTATGAATATTTACAAAAAACTCCACGATACCATGTGTCCAACTAGTGTAGTTATGCCACTATAAATACTTTTGTACATTTTAAATGTCAAAAAAGGTTACAAGAAGAAAATTACATTATTCATATCTCCGTATTAATCCTTACTCCATTAAACAATATTTAAATAAATAACATTTCAGTACTTGTAAAATACTTATAAATTATTTAAATCGGATATTCCATTCAAAAGATATAAATAAAATTAAAAATGCCAATCTAAAGAAAATAATTCATAATAGTAAAATAATGCGGCGTATACAGTGAACGACTGCGGGGTGAGGGGAAAGGGGGCTCCTTACGTAGTGGACGTGACCGCGATTGTATGTTTTGAGTTTCGAGTTTTCAAAACGCATTTTTCATTCCAGTTAAAAAGCTACCTTCTATATTCTATTTATATTTTCTTGTATATTTTATTATTCTATTAAGATTTTATTATTACATTCATACTTTCTTATATATTTTATCATTCTATATTTATTATTCATAAGTATTTACATTTTAAGCAGTTATCTTCAAAAATTATTTTTAGAACTACCTTTCCTAACCTATGCCATTACTTATAACTATCTGTGACTTAAATAAAACTTTCATCCACATGTAATTCTCAAACGATACCATTCATACCTCTGTATAAATCCTTATTCTATTAAATATTAAATTATTATTAAATTATAGAAATTGGACATTCCATTTAAAAGATATGACAATTGTGTGAAGAAAGGGGCATCGATATCTGTGAATCAGGTCCCTACGTAGAGGATGCAACTTAAATTGAATGTTTAGAGTTTTGAAATTTCACAGAACGTTATCTGTTCCATTAAATAGTTATTTTCTAAACTACCTATATATTTTTTTATTGATATATTCGCTTGCTTAATAGCGGCGAAGTCGCGAGCGAGTCGCTCGAAATAGATTAATAGGCAGGTAGGATTACCATATTTTTCTCAGTAAATAACTTTATTTCTCCTCAGTAGCAACACCCAAATGTACAAAATTACGAAAACATCTAAGAACGACAACACATAATATTATTAAACTAAATACCTGATGGGGTTTCAATTTCTTGACGAGTCCTTTATCGACTTCTATCAGCGGCTCCTTGGTTTCAGGATCAAAGTCCAGCACTACTTTGTCTAAAACCACTTCATCTGGTTTGCCTGATTCGTCGAATTGTAGATTGTTGTACTGAAAATATTAAATGATATTTTAGTAAAATATTTTCGCGTTTTTACACATTTTAAATGAAACAATTTTTAAAGTATTTTAAATCGTGTATTTGCAGTTTTGAAAATGCGACGTTTCGACCACTTAGTAGACGTAGTCGGTGGTCACAGGTCGTCAAGCCGTCCAGGCCCTCTGACAACTAAACAACAAGTTTTACCCAACTTCACGTTTTTACCTCAAACTGTTATTCACTTACTTGTAATAGGAAACCCATTTTTAAAAAATATAGAAAAAAATATCCACAAAATTTATTTTTTTATATACATAGTCTTCGTGATTGAAAATATGAAGTGTATCTATTGTGTGGATTATACGTTTTAGATTTTCCGCCCTTTTTAGAGGTATTCTGTGTTAGATATGGGAAACCAATGTGACTCTTTATCTTTGATCCCTTGACCTAATATTAAAAAAATAAATATAAATCTCTAAGATTTATATTTAAGTATATATTAATATTTGAAACTTCTATTAAAGGCATTGTGGAGCAGTGGAATAGCGTCTAGAATTGTAGATGTGATGATTGTGGGTTCTCAATCTCTATGGAAGAAATATGTAAATAATTTTCACATCTTCACTTTGGTAAAGCAAACCGTCGCGTTAGTTTCCTGCCTCAATATAATTATTAAATAACTAAACTACACTAAATGACTTATTTAAAGATAAAATTGTTATCGGCCATTGTTTACTTATAAAGCTGTCACAGCACGAAATGGAAGTTCCATTTCGTGTTACTAAAATATAATCGTGATATGAAAAGAAATTCAAGTTTCCAATTCGATTTTTCTGTTTGGAAAATAAATGGTAGAAGAGAGGAAAATACATTTTATATTGATATTATAATTACTTACGTTGATATTATATTAAAAAAGAAGAAACAGCCTCACGCTTTATCTCGCATATTGCATACTGACTACCCGTCAGTGTAGACAACCTAGTGTCAAGACACTCTGTTAACTGCTCTCATCCAGAAATCAAAGCATTACGTACTATAATGTGGCGAATTCAAAGCTGCGCTTTGTATTAATTATTATAAATTGCTTTATTCAAAATACTATTTATAAGTGTTAGTATGAATAATGTACTTACTAGTTTCTGTCTCTCAGCGATACGAGCGATTCTCTCTTTTTCCTGGCGTGCCGCTTTCTTGGTCGCCTCTTCCAATTGATTTTTGCCCATAACCTTTTTAATAAAAAGTTTTCATAACCAACTTATGTCAACTTAAATAATTTGTTATTTTGAAATTATAACTAATTCTTTTTCAGAAGTATTATAGTTAATTCTTTAAAAAAAAAACAATTTAATAAATAAAAAATTCCACATATTTATATAAGGGTTAAAACAAACATCCTAAAATGTATAAAACTTTGTAGTTCACATTTAAATGTAGCTTTAGAATCATGGCAATAAAAAAATATTATTATTATTATTAATAAATAGTTTATATATGTATTGTCAAAAGGAAAATAAATTTCATACCTTTCGAATATTCTTTCGGCCATGTTTGTTTCTGCCTTCTGTTTCAGATTCCGAGCCGGACGCCTCCTCACTGTCGTCTATATGTTTTATTCGACGTCGTTTCTTTTTACTGTTAACAAATAAAACATTATTTATAGATTTTTATTTCAAATTCCGTCTTAAGTTAACTTAATACTACTAATACTAAATGATAGTTATAATTCAATAAAAGTTAAAATAATGCAGTTGTAAGTTTATTATATAAACCAACTTTTGATACACTTGAGTTATATTCCATCCATACAAAATACAAATATTATAAAAAAAATATATAGTGTAAATTAGTTTTTCAATTATGATATAATTAATTATAAAAGTATTTTAAATGGATTAATGGCGTATGTTTTAATATTCGAAAATACATTTTCAAAATCCCATGTTACAGGTCAAAACTACCCGCATGGAAGCAATTCTAATACCAAAATATACGCGACCAATCTTACAAAAATAATTTTATTTTAAAATTTGAAAAATCGCGAATATCTATGATCTAATTATATACCTTGCATCGACAGATGAGCTGGCTGAGGCGTCGCTGTCAACGTTCTTCTTCTTTCTCTTAGATTTCTTTGTTGGTTCAGAATCGTCTTCCGAATCTTCAAAATCGCTGAGTTTAACATCCCTATCTTTCCTACGAGAGCCGCCCGCGTCTGAATCTGATGATATAGCGTTTGCTTTGCGACGCTTTGATTTTACACTGAAAAATAGTTAAAAAAATATATGTGATTGAGGCGCATGGGGACAGCGTCTGACTGAAAATGCGATCAGTTATGAGTTTATATACCACTCGGGGTACGGATTATTTTTAAATTATTCTCAATTTCTCTCTCTGATAAGACAAAGCGCGACTGTGAGTTCTGTCACTAAGCAAGCAATGTCTTGAATTTGAGAGAAAGAGGAGTACGGGGTGTCTTAACATAAGGTATTTCCTGTCTACCTGCTAAACAAGACAATAGCGTGAAGCTAAAAAAAGAAATTATAAAACAATAGCTTCACGCTTTATCTATATCATAGGAGAGTAAAAATATTGATTTCAATAAATATTGATATTTTAATTTAGCACAATAAACATTTTTCTATAGTACGCCAGTCAAATCGTATTTTTATTAACATAATATAATATATTAGACGAATCAAGTAGTACCTACACAGGTAAATAAATAACTGTGATAACTTACTTATCTTCCTCCGATTCATCTTCTTTTTTAATATCCTGAAACAGAAACAAAAAAAATTAATGTGATAAAATTTTCATGAATTAACTTACAGAAAACATTAATAGTTGTAATAATACTTCAATTAATATTTACTATTTTTAAAGTGTTATTCCACACTTAGGATTAGAAAACATCTTTGAAAAAACGTATAAAAATTTGAACGCAGCAGGATTCGAACCCGCGCCTCTTGGATATCGTCCAAGCGCTCTGACCGCTAAGCCATGCGTTCTACTACCAGCTGCGTCGAAATTCTTATACGTTTTTGTTACAACTTATTTATGTTGTTAGCATCTCTGTAGAGAGATTTTTACAAATTTCTACTACTTAAAGATTATTAAGAAATAATAGTTTAACAAGAGAGATTGCTATTTTATTTCAATATTTACTATTTTTAAAGTGTTATTCCACTCTTAGGATTAGAAAACATCTTTGAAAAAACGTATAAAAATTTGAACGCAGCGGGATTCGAACCCGCGCCTCTTAGATACCGTCCAAGCGCTCTGACCGCTAAACCATGCGTTCTACTACCAGCTGCGTCGAAATTCTTATACATTTTTCTTAATAATTCTTTTCTTTTAATAATCTTTAAGTAATAAGTAAGTAAGTTAAGTAAGTTTTCTTAAATCCCGCTGCGTTCAAATTTTTATATGTTTTTTCAAAGATTTTTCTAATACTTCAATTAACTTTACGCTATATATGCTATGTTCAGGAAACGCAGAAGTTTATAATAAGCTTTGTTCAGATTGAAAATGCATATGATTATAATGTTTCTTACATTTGAACTTTTTTCATGTGAATCCGATGAATTACTCTCTTCTAATAGATCATCTTTAGCGAGATGACCTATTGAGTCGCCGTTGAGCCCCGACATACTCACTGCTGGTATTTCTACCTCTGAAAAAGAAGATATTATAAAATGTTACAAATATTGTAATAGCATCAAATATTTATTATTATTACACATTTCGTTTTATCAATTAACAAAAGGAAGAATAACATTAAAAGTAACTAACTGTATTTTAGGAAAGAATACAAATTAGAGACAGGTAATATTTACTCTCTATGAAGTTTAGTACAAATGAAATTAACACATACAATACATAATTTTTATTTTTACTATTTTGTTAAAATAGCGTCTGGCGTCACTGTGATGAATTTCGACGATTGCAGTATCTTTAGTGACACTTGCAAGATTAAGACGAATCGATTGATGTATGAATTTTCAAAATCGGCCTTTAATCTCTCCAGCGTTACAAAGAAACAAATTTATATACATAGGTTAATAAACACCTCACTCTCTTTTCCGACCCAAAGCCGGATAATTATAATAAATTATTGAAGATTCGGCCGCTGATGCGCCCTTGTCACACTATACTTAAGATAATTGTGTTCTCTATTTTATTAGTTATTTATATTATATTTATGGATATGATATTTGAGATAATTGTTTTCTCTGTTAATACAAAGTACCGTCCTCGCACTATATATTTAGTTTAATTAACAGCAACAAACACAAATTTGTAAGTAATTTGGAATACGCACCTTGAAAATAACAATATATAAGACAGAAAGGAACATCCTAGAAAGATGAATTCTACTTACAGTTAAAGTTAGTTTAATCATACGTTACAATTCGAGTTATTGCTCGATATTAGCAGAGCTACTTGTAGATTTATAAGTAGAAGCGATTGAAGTATATTTATTATTTATACAGTATTCATATTTATAGAATTATTTATTTTACAAGAACAAAAGTTATTGCTTCCTTTGAGAATGATTACTCACAAGTACACCGATCAAAATAATCATAATTGATTATATCAATTATTAAAAAGTCGTTTTATAGATAGACGGATAAAAAATCACGATATTATTTTCATTTTTACTCAAAATAAACAATGTTATTTAAAGTTATTTTGAATAAAATAAATATAAGATATAGGATTTTCACATTTCCTTGTTAGACATTTGAATAAGTTTTAAATGTTCAGACAAACATAGCCTCGTCTAATTTTGATAGCAATTCCAAATTGTTATTCATCCATCTTAAAAGACTTCATTTGCAATAAACTAATTATATATAATTAGCCGTCAGAAGAAGTTTTCCTTCATCGTAAGTTTCCCATTAAAAGATATGCGAGTTCAACATGGACTTGCATATTTGTAACTAAGCCATCAAAAGTTTTGAAAATTTATCATGGAATAACCATTGTAATCACCATCGCAAATTGTTTGTGAATTGTGAAAATTTCATATCACGTAATAAAGTAGTTGCCTACTTTATCACCTTTATATAAAAATTTACCACCTGTGCTATAATTAATAAAAAAATAATAAAATGTTAGTAATAGGGCTATGTCAAGCTGTTTTTTTTACATTTTATAATTATTGAAAATTTGTTATATTTGTGGAATTGGTTTTATCTTGAATAAATTCGTTTTTATTATTACAAAATCTAGACTAAGTTGTAGGCGGAAACTAGTACTACGATATCATGAGAATGTACTGACAGTTTTGTTAGATCGATCTTTGTGACATTCGCTCTGTCGCAAATTAATTCCAATATAAGTTGTGTAAACAGTAGCATGAATCTTGAGTTATTTCTTTTAATTGTCGTAATTCATTCTTTAATTTCCTTAATATTTTTTCCACATTATTAATTCTTCCTATTTATTTTTGACATATTTAAACTTAAATAAACATTACTAGAAATAACAAAATTAAAAGGGCGTGTGCCACGAGAAAGCACTAAAACACTATAAAACTTATTATCCAAATAGCATATCACTATGCGAAACTACAAATAATCTATGCTAATATCATAGACAAATGAGAAATATAATAAACAATGATTAAATTATAAATTCTTTTAGCCTATCTATTTTTATTTATAACAAACATACAGATAAACACAGCCACATCGAACGTTTAATATGAACGTACGATAGCATATCTATCTATCACTACTATAATAAAACAGTAAAAGAAGCAGTGTCTGTACATTGAATATAGTTAGGAAAAAAGATTTACAGAGATGTAAAAGTAATAAAAGATCTAGAACATCTGATGAAGAGCTAAAGTAGTCCAGTCAAGGCATAAGAAAAAGGTAAAAGGTATTCATTTTACATTAACATATACAAATTTAAGATTTGAACATTTGTTAAAGAGCCGTAATAGTATAACTCAAATTTGTATAGAGTGTAAAGGTGTCTTATGATAGCAATGGGTTGTTACCAATCTCTACCAAGCAACTTTTGGGTTAAGCATGGTCTCGCCATTAAGACCTGCATCTGTACATACGTTAGTGCAAATGAAAAGAAAACAGTATAAAAAACTCGTCTGCTTCTTTGCTTTCCGAATTATATATCACGTAAGCCGATAACATACATAAAAAATTATACATAATAAAACAGTAAATAAATATGTCTATCCTGTGAAAATATTTACGAAAAAGCAATTAAGAGTGTGTAATGTAAAAATAATAATAGAATATGGATCTATGTTTTTTAAAATCACCGTCTGTCTGTATGTATACGCCAATCTCTACAAGGTACTGAACGAATTTTAATACATATTTTGTTTTATTAACCCTAGATTTGTTCCTATTAGTCCTGGGTACCATATAGTTCATTATTAATCTTGGTGGATGGTTTGGAATATCTGATGTTGCAATCTTTTGCCTAGGTTTCATTAAGAGCCCAGTCAATCTAATAGGGTTATGAATATGATTCTTAAGAAAACATATTCAAAGGTATTCAATATCTGATGCGGAGCATTTTTTGTTGACTTAAAAATTAAAAAGATTAGAGGTGGATCTCTAAGATTGAATGAGCATTCCGATGGTAACACAGACGAGCAGTAACAAGGCTTTGAAGTATACATTATTTAAAGTTAATAAATAATAACTTACAACATACATCTGTTTAAGAAAAGGTCTAACTTTTCGGAGCATTCTACGGCCGCTAAAAGATTGACAACTGTCAAAATCTTATGAAACCCGCCAAGCAAGACTTAACGGGAATTTTGTCTGTAATTAATGCGCATGAAATGTTGAAATTTAAATAAAAGGAGATCCACGTCAAAATGATCATAATAACAGTAATGGTGAATGAATCTATGATTTTTTAAAATTTTTGTCGAGATATTGCATGTTGAGTGACGGAACTCAACACCACACTTTGGGTTACCAAAGCGAGGAAAGAAAAATAATTAATCACCGTAATTTAGGGTGGAAGGTATTTTCGATAAATATATAATAATAGGAGATCAGGAACATCTGACGAATATCTATAATAGTTCTAACAAACTATAACATAATATAAGGAAATGTAAGTTGTATAATATTATAGACACTTTTCGACGACCAATGAAAGTCATCGGAATTTGCATACATTACCCATCCATCCATCTACGAAAACGAAGTCGCGGACATCCACTACTTTACATATGCTTTCTACATAAATATAATAAATACATAAGGACAAAATGATGCTAACCTTCACCAACATCGCTATCAGCAAGCGAAGCTGCATCTGAACTGCTTTCGGCTTTCAAGAAGCCCTCTTCACTTATATGAGGCGCTTTCGGCATTTTGTTATTGCTGTTCGAGCTGGTACTCTGAGTGCAGTCGGTTGAGGGTGACCGCCGCCGCCGTCGTCGCCGCCGCCGGCGCTTTTTAACTAGAGTTTTTAAATTTGTTAGCCTGGAAAAAGAAATTTAAACAATATTATTATACATGAGTAAAGTAATATTGTTTCTTTTGCTAAATTGGCGTCTGCATATCAAACATTTAAGGTCACCAAATATTTTAATTGTTCGAAACGAATTAAAAAGCCAACAATCTGAACTCTCGAGCGCTCTCACATCATAAATAACCTAGAATATATGCATAATGCAACTGAAAACATTGTTTCTTAATAGCTTTCTTTCTGTGGGTTTTATTTCTGACATGGTATTTAAGTTATTAATATTGACTATGTTCATAGGAAATGAACTCAATATAGTTTAGATATTTAATTATAATAACAAGCCCTCAGTAAAGTTTTGTGACGAAGTGTTGGGCAACTTGCTATAATCTCCGTAGCAACAGGAACACCCGCTCACCAGCGTGCTCGTAATTGTAAAACCGATTCACACTTCTCGGCAGAGGTTTCGACATCACGAGCAAGATGGAAGGTGTCGTTTTATCAAATCACACCCCAACCTCACCGGTGTTGCGTCTAAGTCAGTACACTAACAAATTGGGGGCCAGCCCAGCCGATGGAACATGAAACTCCAAAAATTATTGAATTTGAGTCCGTTACAATGCGTACATTCGGTTGACTCATTCAAAAACGCAGTATCTAGTCCATCCAAATTTCATTCCGTGTTCCTATTTTAATTTTCCATTATTTTCATACATTCTACAAATTAACAACATCAAAAATCTATCAGCTATATATTGGACTTGAAAATTGATTGAAAAACTATCGGGAAAAATCTTGGAAGCTTCATATATATTGTAACTTTTGTTGTCACTATATTTTTCATTTAAAGTGTTATAAATCACAAATGTTTCTAAATATTTTATTTTTTCAATACTTATTTTCTATGATTCATTCATTCATTAAAGTCACATCTTCTACTGTTGATTACGAAATTTCTTATTATCAGAATTCTGAATCTCAATTGAACTAAATTTTAAAGTTATAACATAAATATACTACGTATCTATGACAATTAAAATATTATTTCACATCAATGTACATTTTAAAAAGTAATATTACGTTAAGATTATTGTAAGTATAATATATGTTTTATACTTACTTTAAAATAAAAATTGTAATCTATTGTGAAAAGCCACTTTTATTCGGATTACATTTAGCCATCAATCATTTACGCCTATTACTCACTTAAAATTTTAATAAAACGTGCAAATAAACACACCGTAAGAAATAACTGGGAATGTTATGCTAATGTAGATAGCAGAAAACTTTAAATTTTCAAAAATTTCCGTATAGCATACAACTAATAATGAAGTAAATAATGCATGCAATATTATATTTGTCAATGTAAACTTGGTTCAATTGCAAGCTGCGGCATTCTTATCATAAAAAAAATGTTGCAATGAAAATGCGGCATATTTTCGATATTTAAAATACTTTATATAGTTGATAATTCCATTTAAAAGCTTTCCAGGTCAAAAGAAAGGAAGAATAGTCCAGTAGGTGAACAAAGGTATAGATAGAAGGATATTCTTAGCGGCGTCATCAAGATCTAGGCAGTGTAAGTGGGAACGCAAAATAAAATAGTAGATACGTAGACGTAGTTAATGAAATCGGAAATAGAAAATAAATAATGAAATAGATAAATACGAACCGATGAATCATAATTACTCGCATAGCTTACGAAAGTGTGCTAAGATAAGTATATAAGATTATACAATATAAGAGTATATAAGGCTGTAAAGTATATTGGTACTTTAGAAGGACAAGAATTTGTTTGTAAAGATATTACACCACAAACAATTTTACATGTATACATATTCAGCGAATGAAAGAAGAGCATGATTGTTTGACTTCCTTCCTGAAGAATCAGTATATATGAAACCAGGTTGAAAAGCCAGGTTGGTTTGCTAAAATAATAGATGAGGTCTGTTTGCACATTGGGGCTACCACATCAGATGTCTAAGCTTGGAAGTCGAATGATCGCACCATAAGTTGGAAGCTTCAACAGTTGTGAAACAGAAAAAGGATATGTAAGGGTAAAAACAATAATATTCTTTTACATTTTCTTACTTTTCTGGAAGGAGTAATAACTTGGAAAAGACAATTTTGTAGATATTTATTTATATATATACTATTACTATAGAATACTAATCGTAATTGTATTCCTTAAAAGTTACAAGTTCAATAGTTTTTTAAATTAAAATATTTTTTTATAATTAATTATAATTATTTTTATAATATTTACATTAAATGGAAGATATATAAGATATTTACATCAATAAAATTAATTAAAGTATGATTAAAATATTTTAAAACAATGAGTTTTACACGGCCCAAATTTAAAAATGCACATTACAAACATTTTCATGTTTGTACTTGTATAACAAGTACAAATCTTATTGGAACATAATAGGATTTACTCTTTTTTTCGCAAAACAATCACCCAACAAGTCACCTATAGTCAAATATGCCGTGTATTTGAATTTTATTTGCGAACCAACTTGCAAATTCTATATGTTTCAAATAAGATTTATAGTTGTATAATACAAACATATGAAAATAATTGTGAAAATCAGTTTACAGTTTCACGTGAATCGAACTTTCAATAAAATCCGAAGTCGCCGATTTTGGTGATATTTTAATATACTACAACTACACGTCCGAAATTCAATCACAAATCAAAACCATTTTTAAAGTATAGCGTTTAGTTTGAGAGTTATTAAGTGGCAAAGTTGTGAGTAACGGCCGCACATCTTTTCAAATTCGATTATCCAGTTCTAAAATTAATTACATATATAATATAGTAAAAATAAAAAGCACATTAGCCAGTTTTATAAGCCAATGTGTTCATGTTTGCAAAAAGCCCTTTCTCCCTCCTATTAAAAAGTTAGATATCACACCATGCTAAGAGCATGCAAACAATTTGACAATCACAGATGAGCAAGTCAATGCATCATTTAAATTATCTATTATTTATAAAATATTATCTTTTACAATGAATATATGAACAATTTTATAATCCCTTTCCCATTTAAATATTTACCCATCTATGTCTTTGTCATATGACTCTTGTGTATCTGTATTTTGACTGCTGCTACTGTCTGGTTTAGGTTTAGAGCGGCCCATCTGCAATCATTGTAACTTCTGTTTGAATGTTTGTTGAAAGTCTTTGATAGATCCTTACTATATTTTGCAATCTTTTAAAAATGAAAGACAAAAGTTTAAAGGTTTTAATATATATTATCATATGAAATCACAATATTTTACTAAGTTAGTATAAATACACTCGTAGACATATTGAAGTTAATACTCTTTATTTATATTTGTATTATACTTTATTATTAATGGTTAAATACTAGTATATTTTTGATTTACAAATATCCATAAAAGTGGATTTTTATGTTTTCTATTTATGACAGGGTTGTATTTGTCATGGTTTAAACTGATTTTGTATGGACACAAGTGCCTATGACAAATTTTCTAGAAATTTATCTAAAATAGCAATAATTAGGGCAAAAACTAAAAAATATATATTTAAGTCACTCCAAAAGATATGTTTATAAGTGTATTTAAAAAGAACTTATTAAAACTTTTTTTCATGAACAATGTACTGGCAATTTGCAAATACATACACAACCTCGAATTGAATACCTATAACTAATATAAACAATTAATGCTATACATAGTTATTATGGGAATTACTTAGATAATAATCACTAATTCCTAACCTTTTCAGAACTGCTATTTGAATTTACTTCATTCTTTTCATCAACCTGGCTATTAGTGTCTTTAGATGATACATCACACTCCGAGTTACTCCTGTCTTGACTGGTCCTTGTGTCTGACTTAGCTACCTCATCATCAGAAGCAGATTTTTGTTTCATTTCAATCTCATCATCTGATTCACCTTTAAGCAAGGATTCTCTTACATTTTTCAATACAATTTTTGTTAGTTCATCTTCTGTGTCAGAACTTGATGAACAGTTTAATAATATCTTTTTTGCATGTACACTTTTATTAATGCGTTTACGTTTAGATGGTAAAAGAGAAATACTATTCCTGGTTTTTCTTTTTCTTTTCCTAGATTTAGTATCTGTATCCGATGAATCATTTTTATGGTCTTCAGATTCTTGTTCACTTGGTGTTGTACTACTTTTGTGTTTCTCTTTGCTTATTTTCTTTTCACTATTTTTATCATCTTCAGACTCTGTAGATTTCGTTTTTTCAATGTTATCTGAATCAGATTCGTTTAGAAGGGATTTTTTAAGTTCATTTTCGTTCCCATGATCAGTATCAGAGTCATTAAGTAATGCACTTTTAACATTATTTATGTCTTTTAACGATTTATCTTCTAATTGTTGTAATTCTGAGGTAGGCTCTACAGTACAAATAACTTGTTCTAGTTCTGGGTCTATATTTTCTTTAGGTAGTTCACAAATTACTGAACCTCTTTGAATTATTCTTTTCAAGCTATTTTTATGTAAATATTCCTCTGTTAATTTAGGTATTCTAACAATGTTTATGGTAAACTCTTTAGGTTTAAAGCTTTCTACTTCTTTTCGCTTTATTTTCCAAAAATTTTCATTATCACTTAAACTTAATAGGCTTGAGTCTTTCCGTCTATTCGAGTCTTTGGCACATCTTTTTGATAATTTTGAATCCTTTTTTGATGCAGTTTTTTGCCTATTTTTATTATGTCCATGTTTTTTGTATTTTTCAGTACTTTCATCATCAGTATCACTATCAAGTATTTCAATGAATGATTCTCTTGTTTTTGTTACTTTATCTTTTTTGAGCAATTTATTTATATTTACACATTTTATAAAAGGTCTGGAATCTGTAGAACATTGGCTGTTATCTTCTGAAATTGATTTAATTTCACTTTTACATTCCTTAGACACTATATTAATGTTAGTATAATCATCGCTATCAGGACGTAAATCTTGATGTAAGCTGGAGTTTGCAATTTCTTCTACATCTTTGTCAATATTTTCAGATTTAGTTTCATTTGTGTCGTTATCAGGTGTATTTAATTTTTCACTATCAGAATGACTTGATATTTGGTTTCCCTTATCAACTTCACTAGTATTTTTAATATTGGTATTTGTTTTCTCTGTTGTATCTAGAGATGTATTGTCTACATTTTGTTCTTCATCTTGGCTTTCTCTTAAAGTAGATATTAAAATTTCACTAGTATTATCATCTCTTTGAACATTGTTAAGGCCATCACTCATAGTTTCTTCTATATTACAACTCTGAATTTGTTGTTTCTCAACATTAGAACTTTGAACATGTTCTTCAATATTATTATCCTTTGCATCCCCTGATTCAATGTTTGCAGCATTACTATTCTCTACACAACTGTCATTCAATTGTAAATTATTTTCATTACCTTCATTGCTGTCTGAACTGTCATCCATGACTTTTATATGTCTAAATTTTTTATTTTTAGTTGGTGAGTATTTCTTTTTCTTTTCAGTATTTTCTAAATTGCTTGTTTGTTTTACTGGTATAGAATCTATCTTCTCTATGTTATTTGATTTATCATCAAGTTCAGTATTAATAATTGTAGAATCATTGTTTTCTGAATTTCTAATATTATCTACAGATTTAATGTAACATGCAGCATCTTTATCATTACTGTTCTTTAATGTAATATTTTCAATGAGTTGATCAGGTTTATTTATATCTTGCTTTTCTCTTAAGTGATATAAGTTACAAACGTAATATACTGGATATTTATCTTGCATTGAAGAAGGCATAGCTTTAGCAAACACTTTTACGGACGTGAAATGTTTTAAATTGATTTTATTACGTATTTTTAACCTCTGTGAATCATATTCAAAGTACTCATATTGATTTTCATTAGTGCTTTTATTTATATTTTCCTTACACTTGTTGGATCCTTGGGCAATGTCAATCTGAGTAAGTATTTTTTTCACACCGTCTTCAACATTTAATATGGACTTCTTAGACAATTCACAAATTAAAAGAACTTTATTGGCGGCTTTTTGAACTGCATGCGTGTTTCGAAGTCTATCTTTGCGTAATTTTTTCTGTTTAAAATTTTCCGACCGCACTCGTAAATTCGATCCGAGTCTAGACAAATACTCCATCGCTTCATACAAGACATCACAAACAGGCACCGCATCCGCCATTGCGTCAGAATTTATAAGTTCACATCAGTAACTTGTAATTTACAGTTGTATTCCTAAGTCATATATAGTTTGTTGAAATATTTAAATAAAAGCGTCAGAAAAGACTTTAAAAAATTCTTTTCATGAATAATAAATTCGCGATACCAATAGTCAAAAATTGAAATAAACCCACAGAGTAAAAAACTGATTTTTCGAACCTATGGCTAGCATTGACACAACATTTTCAGCCTATGCAGACTATTCTTTATTTACATCATGTAAATATTAAGAACGATGAAAGATCAACTTAAATTTAACGGTGCTAATGTATTGATTTTCACCCCACAGTTCATCTTCCTAGCACTAAATGAAGATATAAGAGCTACGTTAGCGTGAAATCTCTTGAAACAATCACTTATTGTAGACGTATTCAGCGTAAGCAGGAACGTACGCTTGCACAAGCCCTATTCAACTTGGTCGGGTTATACGTATAACTATATACAAATATACTACAAAATAGCGGCAATGTTATATATAAGAATAATATTATATACGACAAGTCGTGCATAATTTCGCACTATTTTCTTATAACATAAACTAATATAAGCACGAATTTGATTGAGTTGTTAACTAATCTTAGCATTCGAGTTGTAAAGATAAAACTATCTCTATACACCAAAACAAAAAATCCTGTGATACCAATTTTTTATACTTACCTTTCATGTAAATGGCTGATCCAGCGTTTTACGGTGATATATCCAAACAAGGAAACTTAACTATAATCTGAACACATTATTGTACTTGAAAGTACATAATAAATGTTAAATCATACACATTTTTCACTCTTATTCTGAAAAATCGGCGAAATAAGCAAGGTAGGTAAACTATCCAAAACAGTCGTGAAAAAGGTTCATAGAGAATGTAGACGCACAGTGCGAAAGCGAGATTGCAGTATAAACAGAGACGGAAGGTTTCTTTGATGTAACGATTTGTCTGAATTATTAAAATCATGGAATCAATAAATTATTACTTTCGTGCATTCTATATGTTTATTTAAATTTAAAATATTTCTAAATACACCGTTGAACCCATATTTAGAATTATTTTTATATACATTCTAGAAAAGTTTAATAAACTGAATAATTTCTTATTTCTATATTTTTTTTCTAAATAAACATTTTTTATTTTGTTATATCTATAAAATATATTTTATTAATTTAGGGTCAATGTCATGTTAAAGCTTAAAAATACTCTGGTAATTTCAAGTGTTATTCAATTTGACAGATATTGTAGTCTTTGAATTTTTTATTGACGATTGTGTAACTGAAATGATACCTAGTACAATGTTGAGAAGAAATATTTTTAAATTATATCCCAGATTCTTTAGCGAAATCTCTGGCCAAAATCCAAGTACTAGTGCGTCGTCGCCACCACCACCACAAGCTAAAGTAAATGACAATGTTCCTGGCCTTAGCAGCGCAGTCATCCATCAAGCGTCTGAACCATTGGGTCCTGGTGTGGACCCTAATAAAAGTGGTGCCTATAAAGTACCTGAATATTTTTGTTATGATAACATGAGTTACTTTGAAGCGGAAATAGAAATGGCGAAGTATAGACTACCACAACCTTCCGCTGTGAAAAATTAGAAAAATGTACCCTATTTATTGTGTTAGAACTTATAAATATATGTTAATAAATCATCCTTTCAAAAAGTATTATTTGTGTCTTTTTTATAATAGGGAATTTATTTGTGTTAGTCAATTTTTTAGCATTTAGTCTAATATTCTATGATTTAGCATTTTAAGATTAGTCCTGTTTTCATTTATGGTCTATTCAACATAAATTTGCTTGTTGTTTAACAAGAATATCTTATGAATAAATATGTTGTCTAATTTTTTTATTTAATAGCAATATACTTAAAGCCAAGTGATTCACTTTTAAATAGTAAATTACATTTTAACACCTCAAATTTGCTATACTTTATAGAAGTGCCTGGATCTGCATTATCCACTTATTGTTTTTGTCATTTGTATTTTGAAAGTTTATTTAAAATTATACAATACTTTCAATCACCTAATAAACTTAAATAAGTCTTTCTAAGGTTTTGTAGGCCTTTACAAAACTAAAAAATTTTTAATGAGCTCCCAAGAAATAATTCTGTTTATGCTAAAGCAATAAAGGTTAACAGTAATCATACTCAAGATAAACTGAGCTATTACAATGTTATAGATTTTGATTAAATTAACCTTTTGTACTAAAATGAATATTATAGTAAGACATTTTGTCTAAAAATGTAACCCAGTGAGATCCACAAAATCACCTGTATAGTATTTATATTATATAAGAGTTACTTGTTGAAAGATGTTTTCTAGGCAATAACAATTTTGGTATTAAATTGTTAATAAGATCAATAGAAATATATCTTTACCAGTATGCTAGTGATATTATCATTATCCAGTAAATTATTATATTCAAATAATATATTTTTAAAGATAGATAAATAACCACACAATATTTTTCATAATCTTTATTCATATCAACTGATCTCCATACATACTAAACCTACAAACTATTTAACATAAAGTATTATATTGAACATTAAAATGTTAAGTGAACATTACACACCGCAATATGCCTAATGAAATAGTAACTTATATAGCAACTGAAGTAGCTCCACTAATAATAACTGCAGTTTCATCAGTTTCAGAAAGAGTAGTCACTAGCTCCAGGCTTCTTTCATACTCTTCCTTGGCTGTATGTTACTTCTTCTTTGTAAGTTTTTCTGATAAGTCATCAAAGGATGGGTCTTGCAGGTTAATCATCAAACTGTTACCTGGCAAGAATACTCTATTTTGTGATTGAGCAATCATTCTTGAAATACTCTGGGCTGCACGAATTTTACGTAACTTTAAGTATCCAGGATTCATTCCCATAGCTTTACCTAACATTTCTGCTGCTTCAGCTTCTCCCTCAGCTTGTACAATCTTCTGTTGGCGCTCTTGCTTAGCTCTTTCAACTACGAAAGCAGCACGCTGAGCTTCCTGTTGGGCTACTTGTTTAGCTTCAACTGCAGCTGTATATTCTTTTCCAAAACTCAGTTCTGTTAGAGATACATCATCTAAAATAATATTAAAATCTGCCGCTCTCTCAACTAACTCTCTTCTTATTAACAATGACACTTGCTGACGCTGGGTAATAAGTTGTGATGCATTAAACTTGGCCACAACTGATTTCAATACTTCATTACATATGGAAGGAAGTACTTTTTCATCATAATCAGTACCTAATTGTCTATACATAGTAGGCAAGTTGCTAGAATCAGGCCGAGACAGTACTCTTAGAGAAATGTTTACCATTTGTAAATCTTTGGAGCCGGTTGGAGATGATATTTTACGAGGACGTGACCTGATATCATAAATGATAGGATACTGGAACCATGGAACACGAAAATGTAGACCTTCAGACATAACATGCTGTTGCACTCCTCCTATTCTGTTGAACATAATTGCACGATGGCCACCCTCGACGGTAAATAAGGACTTTGAAATTCCGTAGACACCTACACCAAGAACAGCGGCAACTTTCAGTCCAATACCGAGTCCAGGCGGGCCACCTTTGGCAAATTTGCCCGCCATATCGTTTAGCTTACTTTGAGCCATTTTTTGCAAAAATATTTGGAAGTATCAAAGATCTAATACCTACTTTTAGAAAAAAAATTCTAACCTATTCGGCGATCACTTGGAATTGTGCAATGTTGAACGAATTGAATGAATTGATTGTGAATTAAATACAGATAAGAATTAGTTTTTGTAAAAATTACAACAAAATACTAAAGTTCCTATAATATTTATAAAATTTATACATTGAAAATATCCTTCTAAATTTTCAGATTTAAATTACATTTTAATAATTGTACTCATTTTTATTATTTCAAAAATTTTGAATGAACATTTTTTCTTATTAAGAAGCATTACGACGTATTAGCATACATAAATGATTCAAATGCTGTAAAATATGAGATTTTACTTTTCAATACTACATAACATTATAAAAGCCATTTTATACGAAAATATTGTTGTGAAAAAGCCAACGATAAGTAATAATAAAGAAAATAAACACAGATAAAAAAAATATACGCTGTCTCTGTCATCAGCAGTCAGCAGTGGGAAAACGAAGAAATTGCCTTTGTTTTGTGAATTTGATTTTGACTTGTGATTAGTCAAGAAAAAAATTGCCTAGTCTTTTAGTTTTGGCAATTTTTATTAAATTTAATATTTATTGTCTTTATGAAAAGAGTGTCTTAGGACATAAAACATTGTAATTTATTGAGCAATGGATTCTTGTATGGGAGTTGAACAAGACTTGGACAAAGCTACTTCTAAATTTACCTCTCTAAATGACCATGCAAACAAAATATTGGAAGACTTAATAACTCAAGTAGAAGAACTAAGAAAAGAAATTTCTAAAGGTTTTAAAAATTATGATATACTTAAAAATATGTGTGTACAATAAAAAAATGCATAATCATTGTAATTAATATATACTTTCATTATAGTATTATATCACATTTATCAATATTCATAAACATATATTTTCCTTTTGTGTAATATACTTATTACTCTTCGAAGGCTAAAATATAATTTACTTTGCAGAAATGTATTTGTTTTATACAGAGTGAATACAATGAATGTATTACAAGAATTCAGAAAACAATAATTGATATCTAAAATAAAATGCGCATTAATTGATTATTTTGTTTTTAGAAACTCCAAATATAGCATTATCACAAGGCCAAACCAAAATTGTAAATGATTTGGCTGCTTCTGTCAAACAAACTGTTTTTCAATTATCTACAGGTATGTAATATTATCAAATATATAATATCAAATCAAATATTACCATATGTAGGACTGCCTTTTTTCATTTGCCCTAGAAGCAGTGCATATTTAATTGTCAACATATTTTTTTAAAACAATAACAAAACATCTAATAATGGACTAAGGACTCTATGTCTAATATATCTTAAAATACCAAAAACTCTCACTCAAAAGACTACTTTTACCTAAACACATACAGTACATACACTGGTCAATTATCTCATTGACTGAGATATCTGTACATTACAATAACAAAAGCCCTACAGGCAGAGCTTACAAATATTCCAGCCATAGCCAATCATGATAGACCAGGCAACTGTAATAAGAAGCCCACTAAAAATCAGTTTAATTTTTCATTTTTAAATTGTAAAGTAATTTTGATAAATATATATATTAAATAATATTTTTAGATCATCGTGAGCTACATGCAACAGTATCAAGAGTAGGTAAATCTATTGATAGGCACTTTATAGCTGACTATGCAGCTGTAGCACCAAAAGCAGAATCCTTTTGTTCTGACACAAATAGGCCCATTATGGAACAAGCTATTGCCCAGCATTTATATAGACAAGTAAGTTTTAGTTTTATTATTTTAAGTTTTATTATGCTAAAGTCTATGTTAATATCTTTTGAATTTTATCTATTCTCAGATGTGTCAATTACAAAAAACTGTAATAAAATGAAAATAAATGTGAGATATGAAACTTTTTGAATAAATTTAGAGTGTAAAAGTGTAAATGCTATTTTTTTTTTTTTTTTATTCAGGTCAGCCTTTGTGTGTTATAACTTGTAAATTTTATTTATACAATGTACTTTTAGTACTAGTATGTTATCATTAGTATGTTATATATATTAATGTATAACAACAATGTTACCTTATGTTAAAATTTTCACTTATCATATTATTTCACACCAAGTGATTGAATGTTATGTTTTTTATGTTTCAAGGGTCTAGATGATGTAGGTGATTCGTTAGTAGCAGAAGCAGGAGTGACAGCCGAACGTGGCAGCACATTTGCGCAACTGCAGCGGTGTGCAGCAGCGCTAGCTGAAGGTGACCCCGGACCTGCTTTAGCCTGGGCCACTGCTAGGGAACATGAGTTGGTGCATTCGCCGCTGCCTTTCACTTTACATAGGATGCAAGCTCTTAAGGTGTTGATTCATTTTGATATAATTTTTTTTACTTCTATGTATTTACATTACATTCATATTACCATTTAAGTTTTTGCAACTTTGAACCTTCCAAACAAATATTTTGTAAAGTACACCTGGATAAGTTAAAAATCTTCAAATTTTGATTAATAATGCTGATTACCTTCCTTTAAAACTCCAAAAGCTCCGTTACTCTAAATCTCAACCCTTTATTAGAGGAGATTATGGTACAAATTTTCCTATTATAACTCGAAAAATTAATTTGAACCTCTGTATCTTGAACTTAGCAATGTTGAACCTTACTACTTTTATAGTTTGAAGAAAAATGTTGACTGAAAGTCTGACATTAAGAATTTATCGAAAATGCAATGTACCATTACAAAATAGTTTTATTAATTTTATCTCTCGAACTCAGCATTTTTAAAAATGGACCGAAACCTCAATGTCTTTAGACAAGCGAAGTATCAAAGTGAGTCTACTTAAAATTTATCAAATTTGACATAGTTGTATATTCAAATACAACATTTAAATATGAACGTAGAACTATGTGGAATTTGATAAATTTTGATTTGAGTCACTTTAATTCTAAAGGTGCGATATGCACGGTCGTCTCTTTTAAAGACAATGGGTTTTGGTGAGACCGTAGTGTAAAGACGAGTGTGGTCGTGTGCAGCTGGCGCGCACGCACGGCGTCGCGGCGGCCATCGAGTACGCGCGCGCGCAGTTCCCGGCGCACGCGGCGCGCCACGAGCGCGCGCTGCAGGCGGCCGTGTGCGCGCTGGCCTGGTGCACGCCCGACGCGCCCGCGCCGCCCAAGCACTATGCGCAGCTGCTGGACGTCGGCGCGCTAGGTATGGCTCTTTCTTATATTGAAACTATAACTACTAAATAAAACTTATAACAAATAATATAATGTTATTTACAGCTCATACTTATAATTAAATTTTAAAAAATCACGATATTTAGTCTTTTTTACTTAAAACAAATCGGTACATGTTATAATTTGTCGAACTTGCAATGATTTTGTATTTGATGGTTGCAGTCATGTTCATGTTTTAAATAAATTTCAAGTCAAATAACTTCACTTAAAATAGGAAGTTACACGTTTAAATTTTAAAAATTTAATTTAGGACCAGTTCACTAAGGTTAACTTCATCAACGCAAAAAATTAACAAAAAAGAATTGCCTTTGTTTTTACATATGTATGCAGTTAAAAATTTATTTTTACCTATCCACGTAATTTTCAATTGCATTGAGTTATTGCAATATGTTCACATTCTCAAATATTTAAACATAAAGTTGTTTAAAGCCAAATTTTAGACAGCAGGAAGAAGTACATTCCAGTTTAATATAAAAAAATATATATATATAAAAACTCACCTGGCTAAAAATTCCAATAAAATTTAATATGTAAAAGTTTTAAAAAAATCAAACGACCATGACTTATTCCGGCCAACACGCCAAAACTAAATCTAGCTTATGACCGTTGACACCAGGCGCGGAAGCCGCGGAGCTGTTCATCCGCGAGGCGTGCGCGCTGCTGCGCCTGGCGCCGCACTCGCCGCTGGCGGGCGCCGTGGTGGCGGGCGCGCGCGTGCTGCCCGCGCTGCACGACATCCGCGCCAAGATGTCGCACCCGCACGTGCTGGCGGCTTGGGCTGATGACGAGCTGCCATTGGAGGTGGGCTTTTTGAAATTTCTTTTATTTTTTTAATTAAAAATTTCCCGTTCCCACCCATCTTACCTCTCCTTTCACTTCCATTACAAGGACAGCAACTCATCTGAAACTCTAATGTTGTCCATGGGCGAAGGTCTCACTCACTATCAGATAGCCCTTCCGCTCGTTCGCCTCCTTTTTTCATAAAAAAATCCCAGACTATGACTGGGATAAAGTGTTTTGGATGAGGTTGTCTGATGATCAGTTAAAATTTTTGTTCTAGAAAACTAATTGTAGCATTTACTATTTTTAAAGTGTTTTCCATACTTAGGAGTCATAAATCGTGTCCACTTCGCCACTGCTATTTTCTATACTGAATTTGTAGTTTTTTATGGCAACACGTATTTTTTCGTGTGATCCGAACAGAAGAATAATGCATATTTTTGGAATAATATTTGGTAATATTTTATGACGATACAGGTGGAGCTGGGCGAGGAGGGCGGCGGCTACCACTCCGTGTTCGCGTGCCCCATCCTGCGGCAGCAGGCGTCCGACCACAACCCGCCCATGCGCCTGCTCTGCGGACACGTCATATCGCGGGACGCGCTTAACAAACTCGCTATGGGACTTAAGTAAGTGTTGTTTTAATATTTTTTTTAAATGCCAGTGCACACTCGAGATCTCAATCTGAACGCATGGCTTAGAAGTCAGAGTATAGGGCGGTCTCCAAGTGGTGCTGGTTCGGATCCCTCTGCGTTTAAAATTTTAAACTGTTTTCTAAAAATGTTAACTATTACTTAATCTATATATTAATACGTGAAGCAAAAAGTTTTTGGATACACGTTTATATAAGAATTTTTTAACAAAACTAGAAAAAAAAATATCTCTATCGACTGCAAATTAATAAATTATTATTTAATTACGATTTATTCAGTAATAAATTAAAGAAAATAATGAAGAAAATGTAAGAAGACATAAAATATGTACTAAGTCTGCCCATAAATACTGATACTATAAAAAATAAACAAAATATTACTTTTAAATTTGGAATCATTCATTTTATACGATTGCTCACTTATTTTGCCAATATATTGTAAAATATTTTATGATATTCCAATGGAGTGGGGTGATAAAAGGAACCGAATCGCAGTGAATGCATTACAAAAAGTAGATCTATATCTAGATACAATTTTTAATGTTCTCCATACCCTTGGTATTACTCAAATGTTTCTGTATCGGATTATTGATTAATTCAATAAAACTTCGTCTTTTTGTGACACAAAAAGGCCTTGCCAAAACCTGGATTTCCACGTAGTGTTCGTAGGAAAAACGCGATCAAAGAAAATTCGTAGAAATACGGTTAAAAAAAAAAGATAAAGATAGCACCTAAACCCTATTTGCGTATTTTAAAATCTGGATTAGGCCTTGCAGCCTATAAAAGACGCATTGGGCATTTCTTAATTTTGAAAAAGCCGATAATTTTTAAAAAGCATAATAACTACTTAAGCAGTACAGTAAAGGGTGATTAAAAATGTTTTTTCGGGATGAGAAAAATTTTACAATCTAGCAATATTTTAACAAACTGAATGACTGTATTTATGCCGAAATTTGTAAAGAAATCAACTATTGGACTCTAATGATGGTTTGCTACCCTTTTTTTAAACTAACGCCCTACGGATTAGCTATGTCGAAGGGCTGGAACATTTTTTTATAAAAATGTTATCAAAAAAAATCACAACTATATCAATATACCATTCTTGACAACGTAGTGAAACTCCATAACAAGACCCGGCGCCGGGTCATAAAATTCGATACGTGTCATTATATTAATCCACTAGATTAAAATTTATAGTCAGTTTTGGAGAGTATGATTGCTGTAAACGCCATGATAATTAAAGTTCCTAAAACAATCCATACTATATCAGTGAAGAATTTTTCCATATAAAGAGTTTGTGCTGCCATTGATAACCGGCCTCTACGATTAAAGGACTGTATTGTAGACAATGGAGACCTTCGACTTCGTATAAGTTTTATATATTTTTCACAGTATATAAGTGTATTTAAGTAACATACTGCACTAATAATAAATGTTTATGTGCAATAAAAAATGTTTTTTTTTGCAACAATATTTATGAAAATACCAAGTATATTATAATCATAATTTATTTTAATATTACTTACCCTAAAATTTTAATATTTACTAATATGCTATTACTACTGTTTATTATATATGCATTTTATTTTCATTGCAGGTTGAAGTGTCCATACTGTCCCATGGAACAATCGCCTTCTGAAGCTCGCCAAATATACTTCTCTTAGAATCTTTTAAATACTCAAAACAATATTCCGACTTGAATATCCGTTTTATTACTGATAAAAAGTTTTGATTTCGCCACACAACCACGCATCTCGATTTCGGACGGAAAGCAGACAACGCAATGTCTTGACATGAGGTTGTTTCTTAGTACCCTGATAAGCGGGATAGCGCGTGAAGCTGAATAACAAATACAACTATGTAAGCATATGTTAATACAGAGGTATTTCTTTTTATGTTTTTTCTTTGAAATTCACACTTTACTTACAAAAATTAAAGATCTAAAACATTCTATTCCTTATCTTTCTCCTATGCAGACATTATAAGATATAAAGTGAAGATAAAAATTGATTCAAACATGAACCACTTGTAATTTTATTAAAAAATCGTTTATAACAGAAATATATTTTTTAAAGAAAATTATCAAGTAACTCCTTTTTTTTGTTGTATATTATTTTATTTATTATGTGAAATAAATTGTGAATAATGCTTTCTTTTTACTGATTGTAAGTATTTATTAGGGTTTTTTTAATAATTTGAATATTTTGTGTTATAAAAAAAATCAAAATGCATATTGACATTTAAAGATAACAAAAAAGTAAACTTAACTTTAATATTTTATTTAATCTTTAACTGCCAAACTTCTATTTAAGATGTTGACATAGTCTATAGTCAAAAATAAATGCAAATTATTGAATTGCGTGATTTAAAATTCTTAGCACTATAATAAGTTTATTTAGGATAGTTTAATAATATTTTTTACTATAGTGACGTAGTATATAAAGGAAGATTAATGCTAAGAGTGTAAAAGTAAATCTTGCCCTAAGATTTTCACTACAGTCGCAATAGTATAGTAGACTCTTATGTAGTATTCTATTATATGTATAGTAAATATCTATAATACATGGATTACTTAATTTTATTATGTTATTTAATAAAGAAATTATATGTATAGTTTTGAATTAAAGAAAATGTAATCCACATTCAATAGTTTTAAATTAAAATCAAAATTTATGTAAGAATGTAGAGTTAGCATTGTTAAGTGATTTATATAGAATTTTCAAATAAAATATGTTTTAGTATATATCTGTTTCATTTATTTTAATTTAGTGTGTTGTAGTTATTACTTTATGCTGCTTGACGAAACTTATTGATTTTGACGCGTTCATTATATTGATTTCAGCTTTACTCATCGTACTAGTGACTACTCTAGATACTTCGTTTTCTTTGTCACGCTTTTTCCTATCGATCCGAGGAGCTCTAGGAGGTGCACATCACGTTCATGGTTTGAATTATATTATCATAGGCTCCAAATACATGTGCAAAATATTAACTGCACTAAATGAGAAGAAATTCATTAATAAGTATATTGATACAGGTGAGGGTAATAAAATAAATGTAAACAAACAGTCGGAAAAATAATCAAATTGCTGAATATCTTACGACATTCCAGAACAAATAAAACTCCTTATTGATCTTCAGTACATAATTTATTAAATGGATATGTACAGACAAAATATTTTAGGACAAATAAAAATTTTGGCATAACTCTCAACAATAGCTATAATAATGTTTGCAAGCCGCGCTAAATATAACAACAACAATCATTTTACACTTACTGATATACCAACAGGTATTGAAATTTAGCTAAAACGACGTCGCTCGTGCCATTTTTATGTGAAAACGAAACGTTCTTATTTTATTATTTCTTAATAAGCTTTCAAGCAAGTGTCAATCACTATTCAATTCATTTTTGATTTGAAAATTTAACTTTAAACCGCAATAAACACGAGCAACGCCAAAGTTAAAATTATATAAAATGATTATCTCAAACAAAACAAACCAATACCAAAAATAGTTGGAAAGAATCGTTTTACAATCCGATTAATACAAAAAAAAAATCAATAACAACTTACAAACTAATTATAATAAATTAATCGATAAATTATATCCGATAAAGTATGAGCCGCAACAATTTTAATATCATATCGATATAACTCGGGTAATTTTGATCACATTCACTACACCAATACTGAGCTCGACAGTTTGAACTTTTGTTTATTAAATAAACCACGTGTTACTTAAAAGTTAAAACCATATCATATTATACATACAATGCACTTAGTAAATAAATCGCAATGTATCACACAATTATACACGTAGCATCTACCAGCGAATTCCTACATTAGGTACTAATTATTGCTGTAAAATTTTAACTACACATTTATACCACCAAAAGAAAGGCTAGTGAGGTGACGGTCGCGGGGACGACGAAACATTAACCCGTAACAAAACACAGCAATGTCAATCGATTATTATCGATATTTTTAATCGATTTTAAAGATACATCACTGACGTCTCACGCACATGTCGCCGCGACCGCACTTATCTAATAGATCATGAGTAAGATGGAAGACGCTTCTAAATACAGCAAAAATGTATGTATTTAATTTAGCATTAAATTATATATTATAATATCACTTATCGCCTAATCTAACTATGTGTTATATATTCTTTTTATAAATACGCTCACATTTCTGGTACATATTTGTATTTGGATTTGCTCGTTTATGGTAAACTCTACTATTTTTATAATTTGGCACGCAGCGAATATAAGTGTAGGACACTTTTCAAATACGAAATAACGTTATAATGTCTTGCAATCGAAGAATTACAAACAATAGATAGAACATTTTTTTATATATTGCATTTAGAATAAAACGCAAATTTTATTTACTAATAAATAATATTGCTTTACAAATCAGTCATGGCTCAGTCTAGAGAACTTTCTACAATTATACTAAACACCAAAACTAAGCGACGCATTGAACTACTAGTAGAAAGAAGGCTTTACTGAATATTTATCAATTTATATAATAAAATCAAGATTACTCATTATTACACACACATTGTTGGTATCATATTAACTTATCATATAACTCCAATAGGTTAAATTTCCATTGCAACTGAAGTAGCAATTAAATACATTTTCATATTGAACAATTAAAAATAATATTTCACATCAAAAGTGCTATTATACAACTGGCAACACATATAATAGGCACTTCATGAACATCTTATTAATTTACTTTCAAACCATTTAATCATGTAAAATCGACTGAGTCTTAAATAAAGTAAAGCCTTATTAAAGAAAAAATATAAATTATATTATGACAGAATTGTAATCATTTCAATACATTAATATTAATTGGTGTTAAAATGTGTATTTTTTTAAAATCATATGCAAGACATTAAGGAAACTTTAGTTTCTTAGTATTAAGCGATAGTCAATAGATCACAAAGTCATGAACACAAAAACCGCTTGCTTATAGCTACATTATATATCTTATAGTTTATTTTAATATTAAAATATTATGAATGTATCACTTCTGAAATAAACACCTTTATGGATGTGCACAGCACTATATTCTGTTTAAGTAATAATCTGTTAATAGGCAAGATTTATTATAAGAGAAGATCTGATTGTTAAGCATTTTTTTAAACTGTCAGACCTACTTCTATAATGTGTGTATGTATATGTATATGTATATATATATATATATATATATATATACATATATATATATATATATATATATATACATATATATATATATATATACATAGTTTGATAATATATGCTGTCAATTTTAACAAAATTTAATAATTAAGTTTTGTTTGGGGTAACATAGTAACAAAGTTACAATTTCCATCAAAACTTTTACTCAAATAAATGTAGAATCCACTTTTTAGCTTGAATAATCTATTTGGCAAATCAATTCAATGCCACAGCAAATATATCATCAAAATAACGTAAATAGCTAAGTCTTTTCGATATAAACACTTGTCTTGAACTATAAAACTGCAAGATTCTATATAATAAATCAATTCTTAACCTTTAAATTTTATTAAGAGTTAGTAGTTGATCTTACTTAGTCATCAAACAATCGTATATACTGAAGTACAAGATATATGGCTACAAGTAGAACTCTTAAGTATGTTACTGTAATATATATATAAAATATATTTTTTCTGCCCTGTATACATATTTGCATAGAATTATGATTGCGTTCAGATCATATGACACGCGTTAAGCTTAAATTGCTCACTTTATAATATTATTACTATTTAAAAGTCGTTCATAAGCGAAATAAATTATAATAACTTAAATCTATGCTATATTTCCATCGTAACTCGTATGTTGGCAACTCTTGCATCCTTTCAAATACATGGAAATACAACAATTTCACTTATTTCAATAGTTTCCTTATTATAATGAATGTTCTAAATAGTATATGGGAACCTAAATGCAGGGTATTTACTATTTTACTATTACATTCTTTAAATAATGTATGTATCACACTATTACTAATATTTTCTAATTTCTTTCAACACTTTTACGTTAATTAGTTAATTTATTACAAGATATTAAAGATTTTGCCTACATTTGTTTATATATTTAGAAGAGGAAAACACCGTTAATTCATTGGCTAGTATTGCTCAATAGAGGTTTTATATATCACCAGTAATCAAGGCTAGACGAAAAATATATTTTATAGTTCTAATTTCAAATAATAGACGATCGAACACGATAGAAAGAAAAAGATTATACTATATTGTGATGTATTATATATAAAATAGAATGGATATAGTCAGGCCTTAACTAAGAAGTGAGTCTTAAACTACGATAGCGTGATATTTCATTTAATTTATATAATTTAAATACCATAGACATCTGTGTACTGAATGTTAGTGTTGTCTTTATTGGACTAGAGAATGGTAAACATTTGTCTATACTTACACAATAGACGTTTTCGAGCAAATTTAAATATCGAACGTTTTTTTGTTCTATGAACGCATATATGTCAATGGGGCTTTGCCCGCTGTTTTCACTATGAAATATATACATACATAACTTAGAAATATTAAAATTAATCATTTGAGCAGTACACACAAAACAATTCTATTACATTATTAGTATATTAATGCACTATGAGCGTATCTCGATAGGAATAAATAATAGAGGGTAGTTGTAAATTTATTTTGTGTACATAAAGTACTAGTCGGTAGTTATTGTTTGTGGTGAGAAGCATTACTTAGGAAGACTTACACATGATGTTTCCTTTCTCAACGCGTACCCGATCTTCATTACCGGGTATAGTCTAAAACGTCAACAACCAACGCCTCCCTGTAAAAATAAGTTTATAATTATTTATACTTTTAGTCCCTAAGAAATTAATAACGAAATAAAATACTCATGGATTTTTACAAGTTACACTTAAAGAATTTTTTGTGTGTATCCATTTGCAAAATATATAGTAACTAAATAAATATATTATGTAAATAAATAAATATATTAACAGCTTGGTATATGTCGGTAAAACTCATCGGTTCTCGCTTCATATATACATACATACTCATATGTACGTATATGCATGTGTGTTCTAATATAAAACTCACCGGCCCCCGCTAGCTGTGCGCAGACGCGGGAGCGCGGGCGGCGGCAGCGGCTGGCGTGACGCCGGCCAGGTTGAGCAACGCTTCGGCCGTGCGCCGCTCTTCGCCGCCACTGTACGAGTGCTCGTCGCGCGCGCAACGTGATATCACTAGGTGAGCTTCGGGTGGCAGCTGTACGGGAGAAAGCATGTATTTGACATCTTCACATATATAAAACTTTATTGTTAGTAACTGAAAGCAACGACAAGCACACAAACGAAATTACTAGACGAAAAAACTAAGATTCGCTCCCCAGGAACTTGAAATGTCAGGAGTTAATATGTTTTACTCCACGCATACGATATTGCGGCCTACGACTAGTGCATCTTTATAAGTAACAACAATGAAAGACGAGTTCTAAATAATGGTAACAATCAATTTTATCAAATGGCAAGTCATTTGATAAAATTGATTTTTTGTAGTTGAAAGCTCAAATATATATTTTTTTCAAAACCTCTTCATCTTCAAAATATAAAATATCCTAATAAGTTATCAATATTTTAAATCTTACCTGATCAAGTACTGCAGGGCCATATTTCATAGCCAGTACAGTGGCCGCCGCAAGATATTCGTCTGCGCCGGGCGCGACGCCAGTCGGCGAGCGCGTGTCGGCCAGCCGGCGAGCAAGGTACGGGAACAGCTGTGGGTCGGGCGCGTTCTTGCCGACTTCGGCCACTTCGGTCGTCTCCACTTCCACCGGCGGCACCGGCTGTCGGCCAAACGCCTGTGGACAACGCTTTGTAGTTATATTGTTAAATTATAATACATATAATCAAGTGATCTATGAAATTTCTTAATGATTGAGGATTGTAAGGTTTCATACTCGGGGGGAATGTTTATATTTAAATTATTTTCATTTTTAAATACTTATAAGACAAAGTACAGTGGTATGTTTCGCTTTATATGTTTCGCCGTCAAAAACCAGCGCTCCTAAGGTAGAATGTCTTATAACATTAGATTATTTCAGCCTATCATGCTACCAACTGAGCGAAATGAGTAAGCCATGTTTTTGCCACACATAGTCTAAAATGAGTTTGATTTTTAAAGTTTTAGTTAATTCATATTGTAAATTCCTAGTTAACTAAATATTTTGGAACTTCCTATTTGTTGGTACAAAAGTAAAGAGATAATACCAAGCATATATGTATGTCAAATAATTCACAGAAATAAAACAAAGCGTTGTTATCTTACATTTTACTATATACATTTAATCTTTTGCTTTTTACGGTTTATATTTACATAAGCCTGTCTTATCGCAATCTTTCATTATATTTTGGCGAATATTCTAAAACTATTAATAATAAAAGTAATTATAATCATTTTATAGATATTGACAAGCATAAAATTAAATTATACTAACCTGTAATAAAGTTGAACGATGTTGAGGATCAACCGTCCATAACGATCCTTTGCCTAGACCGGGGGCTGCTGCGACCTAAAAAAAAAACAAAACTGTCAATACAAAGAGACCTTTACACACAAATACATACATACATATAATTAATAATTTATCATATAATTACCTTGTGAAAACATTTGTTTAGCGACAAATTGTGTCGTACACTATTTTTCCAGCCTTGCGGTGCGTGTTTGAAGTATGGAAAATGTCTTACAATCCAAGCATATATTTCTTTAACGGGTAATGCCCGAGCCGGAGCTGCTTCAATGGCCATGAAAATAAGGCAAGAGAAGGAATAAGGGGGTTTTGTGTGTGTGTTCACGGGAGGGGAAGGGGGTGCTTTACAGGGGGTACGTGGAGGAGAGGGGACGCGACTTATCGGTGGTGGCGTTTTAGACTCGCTCTGAAAACAAATTTTTAATATATAAATTAAGTTATAGAATGTGAGTGAAATTTCGCGTGAACATCTGAATGCGGTAGAATTTAACTATTATTATTTTGATATTGGTCATTTTAGCTTATAACCCTAAATATGCAAATAAAAGACATACAAATAATCCATTTTTGTTATTTATCTTTGTACCAAGATTGGCCCCGAAACACATACTTTTTTAAGACACTTTTTAAGACACCTTACAAAAAAGAACGCTTGTTGTTTAAATTTTTTCAATATTTTAAAATAAGTTTCACTTTTGTAAAACTTTTTTTAAAACATTAATTTTAAAACATCTTTTGCGGACATTTCAAAATATTACAAAACATGTAACTAACGTTTTCGTCACATTCGCATAGTTCAATACAACAGATAGCGGTCAAATCGGTAACTTATCTAATTAGCTGTGACACTGTCAAATTTAATACGACTCCGTGACCTATATACAACATAAAACTAACTACCAATGAAACTTATTTCATATTTTCGTAAATAAAGTATTACTTGACTATTTTTTTTTTTGACCATATTTATAATAAATATCATCGTCGTACAGTAGGACAGCGTCTGATTGTTAACGTGATTTGTGGAATCTCTCGTTTAAATTAACTACCTACTAGCAAGATAAAGCTTGGCGTTGAATTCCGCCAATCAACACGCAATATTCCTAATTCTGGCGGAAATTGGATAACGAAATTACTTGACATACTACATTTTACCCTGCTATGCGGGAAAAATTGTGAAGCTGTATAAATGAAATACTACTTCTTACCTTTATTTATGTATTGCTTTAAAATTTCAAAAGATTTATTTCATAATAAAAAATCTATTACTACCCCAACTTACAGATATGCATATATGTTTTGATTCCTTGACACGTGTATTTTGATATTCTTAATTTAACCTAACAAGCAATAATGATAATTTATTACGAAATATCACAACACAAGTGATAAAAACACAATATAACCGCAATATATTAAAAAATCTATGTAAATATAGGGGGTAAAATTAACATACTATTAATATTTATATAATAAAAAATAATATTAAAATATTTATTTATAATTGATATATTATTACCAAGATCATAAAACAAACCTGTTGATAGTTATTGCGTAGCGACAACTTAAGATAAAAGATAAATCGCAGAGGACGCTGATAATATAAATTTATACGTTTTACGTTGCTAAAGACGTTTTACGTTAAACAACTAGTATGCGCAATATTATATAGCTATAAGTTATATTGTTATGAGTAAATCACTTGTATAAATATGTACCAACTTAGTTGTCGTTGGTGAGTTTTTTTTGTTTCGTAATCCATACAAATTATTCATTGCGCATTTAACTTTTTTATAATATTATCTTTAAATCGTATAACGGATGTTTGTAAACGTTAGAATTTCATAACGGAACTAAAATCGTTAGTTTTAATTTAATTATATAAAAACAAGCATTCGGCTCATGTTTTTTTTCTATAGCAATAGAATAAAACGAAATTATTACATATGTTTTTTTCTATTTCGACGATATGTAAATTTAAATATGTGATATTTTAGGTTATGTATAAATAATCATGAATATTCATTATAAGAAAGATAAACTTAGAAAAAAATTTTATATTTTTAAATACATTACAAGTCAAATATACATGTTAAAGAAAAACACAAATGATTATCATTCATCATATATTCATGATATATATAATTTTCCATAGAAAATTCAAAATGTTGCGTGAAGTCAATAAATCTAACTTAATCTCTTTGCGGTCACATGTTTCTGCGGGGCAGTTGGCAGTAAGTATATTGATTTAACAAGCCGTCGAGACTGCTTGCGATATTCCTATTGTTATTGCGTTACTTTGCAATTTATATAGGTAGCTCTATATAAAAAACGTATGCTATTATGAACTGGGAAGGTCAAGTTCAATGATATAATTTGGACTGTTTTATCAATGTTGTTTATATAATGTTTTTGTAACAAAATCGAGATTTGTGTAGCGTTTAAGCAAAAGCAGTGATCCCAAAACCTTTATTTTCTGAATAAATGATTTTGCGTCAATAATGCATTTTTTCTACTTTATTTGGAGAAAGCGTGGCAGTAAAAATTATATAGTGATCTAATTAGTTATTATTGTCAAAAATCGAACGGCAACTATAATAAAATAATGTTCATAAGAAATATATAAATTTTCAGTATAATGTTTAAAAGGAAGCACAATGTTATTTACGTGACGTAAATAAAATACGACAACTTTAGTTTGGAGGCTGTCCATTGTTTCCGAATAACATTAAGGTTTTCTTAATAAATTAATAAAAATAATAGAGGCATTAGTTCGTTAATATACATTTATTTATATTTAAAAACTATATTTGCAAGGCGAAAAGTGGAATGCAATTGCAATTTCTTTCCGGAAACATTAACTACTTTTCTGAACCTGACTAAGAAATATTTGTGTTTATTTAAAAACTTAGCATTAACCATATAACATTCGTAGACAGTGGGTGTTTCATATTTGTTTAAAGGCTCAAGTCGCACATCAAACTGTAAACTTCGTGGTTGTGGGATAGATTTCTACTCGATCGATCTATACACCATATATCATATTTAAATTATTTTCGTTGTTCCGCTCTAGAAATGTAAAATGTAGCGTTGAGTTTAGCCAACAAGACACTACATCTGGGATTATGTAAGAAAATAGAGAACGGAATGTCTGTACAAAATGTTCTGCTGTGCGAAAAAAATGGTGAAGCTATGTACGTGATTATATTTGAAATTAAATTTGAAAGAATTTTCTAATATCACGAACTTAACACACTTTACACAGTCATATTGTTCGAAAAAAAGGCATGGAGGCACATACTTGATTTGACCAGAAAAAGTACGACAACATTTAGTTAGCTTACCTTTACTAAAACATGACTACTGATTATTTTACTGTCTTCCATGTCGCCTTTTGTTAGATTTATACCTGAAATAGTAAAATGTTTATAAGAAACAACTTCTATGCGGTCATCTTACCATAAAACTTTGTAAACCCTAACGACTTGTTTGTAAAATGATTGTATATTTCCTGTATCCAACATAAAGAAACTACTTAATTAAAACGAACATCTTCCAAGCAATCCACGCGACACTTAAACGTGTCACAATAAAAAGCTCGCGTGACCGGCGACTTGTGAATCGTGACTATTACAACATGACCGTGTGAAATTGCGCAAATTTCCACTTGGAAATAGGTTAATGCCATACATTAGATAATAAGTGACACTAAAACTGCATAAAACAGGTATCTTTTAAAACTAATTTTTCTAGAGGATGTATTTGTTTGTGTTAGACAATTGACATCCTAGTTTTGTACGTTAATATTTAATTATTTAGTATAACTCAATAGTTGCTAAGTATATAATTAGCGATGATAACAATGTCGGTGGAAACTGGATACCATTTTTCACTTGAAATGATTGATTTCACTTTAAAATCTATTCTAGAACGCTTCACTATAATCAAATAATTATATTGATCAAAACAATGCAGAGTTCATGATACTAATAGTGCGTGTTAGGATTGCCGTTTGATACATACCTCGAAGTAAATTTCTGTCTTGTAACCAACTGAGACTGGTCAGATCGTCGTCGTGGTCGGCGGGTGGCAAGTTACCAGCGTTGCCGCCGCATGCAACTCTAATAGAGAAATATATATGTACTAAACTAGTGATGAATTTTGAAAAAATCCTTATTTGTAATATATAGAGTATAAAAATATGTATGTTCTTTATCACTCAATCAATCTATGTAAGAAAATATTGTAACACTATTTAGACCTGTTTTATGTTGTCTGATTTGTTTGAAAAATTGCAGACTGTTGGAGATGACAATACGATATTTTCCCAGAATGAACACGTTTTCCTTGTCAGTATAACTAGTAAATAATTGAGCATATTCCTTGTGGTTTCTTTTCAAGTTATTTATTAATAACTTTACGTATCATACGTATCGTGTATTGTAAACGAGAACTAACATACATCACGAAGTCCTTGTCTTGTCGTCGTCCATTTTGTGGTGGAACGTCAGACTATGCCCTGTTATTAATCATACCGATAAAACAAAAACATTTTAAAATGTTCCCCCTAACGGGATATCCAACCAAAACTAGCTAATATTTCCGTTACTTGACATTCGTAGCATAACTATAGTAAAATAGGTTTTATCTAACACGAGCTGTGATTGCGACTTCATCCGCGTGGAATTTAAAATCTCTGGTTTTTTATTTTATAATCTTAAATTAAAAGTAATCTTAGTTACTCCTGATTAAAATCAAATCACACACACACACACACACACATATATATATATATATATATATATATATATATATATATATATATATATAATATGTACATGACTGACATAATTTGTATATAAACAAGCTATAATAATTACTGTTGCAATAACATTTTATATAAAAATTATATAAAATTTGCTTTCCAATCCGGAAGGAAAAGACATTCAAATGCAATTACCAACACAACACGTTTACGTTATAGAGTACTTTCACTGTTAAGTATCACATGATAACATGAAACTGATACGAGATACCTCCAATATCTTATTTTAGTACACTATATTTATAATACTTATAGTAAAATTGTTATAAGATAAAAAAAATAACTGAACTAAATTTAGAACGACTAGGCAACTGAGTGAGCCAGGCTGAGTTGTACGGGTTTTTAGATTTTTAATTGTAGATACTACAACTTGCATGTCTGCGTTCGTTTTGTTATACAATAACAAACAACATTTTCCTTAATACTTGAATCACTAATATTTGTAATTGTTTACCTAATTTAAGGTTTAAATATTTTAGAAAAAAATTTGGCGGTTAGATTAGAATTGTGGGTTAAAATACACTTTAATGGGTAGAAAAAGTGAAGCTTTCGTATAGCGCACGCATAATTTTTAATTTTATTTATTTAGTAGGCAAGAAAACAAATACAATATGATATATATAAAAACACATTACATAGAAAAAAGTAATACATTGTACATGACACAGACTAGCTCAACATGATATAAATAATAAAAAAATAGTCTTACTTAACCTACACTCGAATTTAAAAACAAAAAATAATCATAATATGTAAACTTATTATACGTAAATAGGCAAAAAGAGGAAAATAGAGAGATTTATCTTAAGTTTTCTCTGCCTCTCTCTGTTTATTTGGAATAGATATCGGAGATTTGAGAGGAAAAATGATGAAATAAACGGTTATTATATTATGGGCAGGCATTTAATTTTAAAATATAGGTCATACTACACTTATGACCTACAAACCTACGCTTACACTCGACAAATCAGTGAGCGACATCAATCACGCGATTTCAACTTATCAAGGTCCTGTCTTACCCGGTTATTTAAAATTTGATAAGGAATATTATCTCCACGCATTTTGGCCACTTGTCATTGATCGATGGCATGATGCAGACGAATCGTATAAATTTGATAACACGGCTTACAATTATTGTTCGATTTAAGAATAATAATAATTCGACGTACCGACGTATTTAAATTTTTGTGAAATTCCAAACAATTACTAAAATACATATTATAATATAAATATATCTTAGAAGAAAATCTAGTACTATAATCGGATAAGCACAATAATATTCAACACTTACGCAGGCTGTAATGTATCCATATCGGAGTCATCAGAGGCATCGTCCAGATCATCGAAGTTGTCTATGACCCTCCCGGATACTTCAAGGCGGCGGAGGGACCGCCCACTTGAGGCCACATGCCTCGCAATCTGTCGAATAAGACGACGAGGCAAAGGTAGGGAAGCCCTAGCTCCTCGAGCTGGAGAGCCCCCGCGTTCGCCGCGCATCGGCGCCATCTAAAATGGGTGTTAAAAATAGAGAGTATAACTTAATATTAACAAGTTAGTAATTTACTAGATATGTCTTTAATTCATAATTCTCCTAAATATTATATTACATTACATATTTTATCTTTAAAATAGATCGTTAATGTTTCGGAAGAAATAATATTAGCAAAAGTTATAGAAAATCGGACACCGACAGTAATTGGCAGTTAAAAATAAATATCGTGCGATGCCTATAAATAAAGTCACATGCCTTCGTCCCAAATCTATAAAACTTGTCCAGAATGAAAAAGCAGAATACATTTCAGTTAAGTTATATTGGTAGTAAATGTCTGTTTGATTACCAGGTAAAGTAAACAAAAAAGTAGGAAGACGTTGCCACGATATCTACGATATATAAACAAACAGTACAGCAGCAGACGCCACTACCAAAATTTTCTGTATCATTGCGAAACAAAAGCGCATATTGCTTCACCTTGGTTTACAGAGCTGAAATAAATCAATGAAATCCTAAATATAGGTCTCTCTCAAATGAGCATTTTGAATTACTATTTATTTTCCAACTGTCTATATTTACGGCACACTGACCGACTAACTGACATTCCTAGTTGTTGGCACAAATTGTAGCAACGTTTTGATAAAACAATTTTTAAATCGAGATCTCTTAGATATTTTCGATGTTACATAATACATCGATAATAAATAAATAACTTTCGAATTATCTTTTCACGTCAATGGTCAGATTTTAAATTATCATGGCGCTTGTTGAAATAATAATATAAATAACAATTATGTAAATAATAACAGTGTAGATAAACTCATATTTCATTCAATGTGGAAGTCAGATCAATTGATCCTATGATGCGCATAGTATCTGCTTCCCCCATCACATAATTGAAGTGTAATGAAGCAATTGTAAATAGGTTACTATACAATGAGAAAAATGTTTTATAAGAGTTAAAACTTGATTTTAAAAAAATATTAAGAACTTAGTTATTAAGGACGATATTATTATAAGATTTGTGCGGTAATTTAGTAAATATTATACGACGATATTGAACCGTGTTCCAGTCGTAGTAGATTTTTTGTACTTATTCCGAATACTGCTGAAGACGTTAATATACTCTTACAACAGAATACATTTGAGTAAATTTATTTTTATCTATATATTTTTTGAACACCAACTGGTAGTTTGATATGCATTAAGCATCTTTCACTCGCACAAAGATACCTCTATTAGCTTATAACTGACATTAAACTAACACATTGTTATTATTGAATGTCTCTTAAAAGGCTTGTCCCTTAAGAGTGTGGCTGTTAATATCGTTAACAGGTGTCGTATTAGATAAGAAGACACCTTGTTGATATCAAATAATTAAGGTAATTTTATAATGAAGACAAGAATGTCGCAAACAAGAGTCGCCCGTTGCAGATGTGAGATATTGCAGCACTGCGATCTGCAGTGGTCGTGGGCAGCATTTGATAAAATTAAATGTGTCTCGGAATAGGTTGGAGCCTGATTATCGCGGTACACTAGATAGTAACGTTACATTTTATAGAAGAAATATGAAAATAATCGAACAAGTACACTCAAAATAATGTTAAAAATAGACAGATTAAAAACCTCTGCCTG
The DNA here is from genome assembly GCA_032432895.1 of Dryadula phaetusa. NCBI lineage: Eukaryota > Metazoa > Arthropoda > Insecta > Lepidoptera > Nymphalidae > Dryadula > Dryadula phaetusa. The sequence continues at coordinate 3,842,982 of JAOYRS010000016.1, read as the reverse complement.
AAATATCAAAATTTACAAGTGTTACTTAAATAGTTTGTTATAAAGTTGATGTACAAATGATTACTCATTGGTCATGAACAATAAACAACAACAAGTTACTCGAGTAAATTATAACAAACGCGTTAATGCGCGTATGGGAGATCTGAGTTATTGACAAGCGATCTACTATGATATATAGTTGATAAGGATAATTCTCAATATATAAATAGGTGTACGTTTTTATTTGTAAAATGGTACAGGTAGTACTAATCTCATTGTATTGCGTCAATCTTGCGGATCTAAACTGACCGGATCATAAGAATTTATAATGGTGACGTCACTTTTAAGGTGAACAAGAAATAAGTGAGAAAAATCATGACAAGGAAAGATTAAAAGGCAAACAGTTTATTTTACGGTAACCGGTGTATAATGTGTAATCAGTTGTACGTGTGGAAGAAATTTACCTAAAATAATTTAATTATAAAATTATTATTTTATAATTTTATTCATATTTAAATATGATATTACATTACAGGACAACAAAATCAATAGACGCTACACTGTAAACCGTATATTTAAACAATATAATTAGGCAATGCTTCCTGTGCCAGCTGAAACTGTGCTAATATATGAGTAGGACAGACCCTTTTCCTGTTCTGTATTTAGTCAAACACGACCCAAGCACAATACGTATCCCTCACTACGATGTAATATAAGCACGCGAGTATTATTCGTCATAATGTAAAAATAGACTATTCGTAGAGTCGACAGACAGTATATAAACTATCTTTAATTATTTCAAACTTGTCAGTTCAGTTATATCGTAGCGTTCGTAATAAATCGAAAGAATATTTTAAAAAGTAGTTACAGCACTTTTCTTGCACTTCAAAGGTGCCACTAGAGAAAGTGGCATGTATCCAATGTTATATGGAGCTGAGTATCAACAGAATGCATTTGATACGACGCGTGATTTACGTGATTTACGAGCACTTCCTTATGTAAATGTAATGAATAATTATTACTAAATTTTCTATTATAATATGTTATGTAAAAATATAATAAAAAATGGTTAACTTTATTACACATAATTTTTTTGAGGTAAAGATTTGTACATTACTTGCATGACTAGACAATATTATTGCCAAAATTGCAGTAATGTGTCATGCCTATTAAATATGCATAAAATAAACACTACTCCTTTATTGTTGGTGAACAATAAAGGAGTTTTGGAATATGTAAGTGTATTAAAATGATGAGAATTTCATGTGATTTTTTTGTACCTAAAACTTAATAGAACTATGTTTTGCTGAATACTGATAGAAAGTAAAGGCAATAAATGTACTAGCAATATTACCTTCTAATTATGATATATCCTACTTTAAGTATTTAGTATGTAGTGAAATATTTACAAGAAATTTATATTTTTCTAACATATAAGTATTTGTAATGAACAAAACTACAACTTCATTATAGTGTATTTATTACTAATAACTATAATATATAATAATAATCTACCTAAGCCATATCCAAATTATCATATTTAATCATGGTAAGACCTAAAAACGTTAGTACTCAATCCTTGTAATTAAGTATCAAAAATTTAAATATATTAGTCCAATATACATTTATTAATAATTGTGGATTTAAACAAAATAATTGAACACAATATAAACTTTAAAAATAGGAAGTAATCTTATTTTAAATTTTTTGAGGCTTTGATTATTTCTGTAAATAAGCAGTAATTACTTAAATTTGTATCTTGGCATCTATTTATCATATAGTCAGATTATGTGGCCTTGGTATCACTGATATTGATACAGCTTTATATACCGAGTTTCATTTAAGTCAAATATACAAAGTCAAACTGATAATATGTAAGAAAAAATCTAGAGTTCTTTAACTTAAAACCATAATATTTTTGAATGTAAAATATGTGTAAGTTATTTTGGCCGAGATGAAAAATGTAGGTCAAATAAATTTCTATCAGTTTCATGTTTATCAAAAAGAAAAACTAAGTTGTGTAATAGACAATAAATATGAAGGTCACAATTATGTTACAAAACATTTTTTTATTTATAAATATACTTACAAGGAGAGGCACAAAGTTCACAAAAAGCAGTCGAGGATAGAATTGATTGAATTGTAAATGTAGAGTCTTGATAATTATAAATACCTATCAGCACGTAACATGCGAAAATACTGACGCGTGGTCTGTGTGATGTAACAATGATTACCATGTGTTTTTGTATTCATTGGGTCAGCAGTGGCGTCAACAGCGTGTTGCTAGGAAACTGGATTTCTGAGTATGACCGCGTGCGCGATGCGCGCTGAACCTTCTACGTGGACCGCCGCGTGCAACATCGTATGCACGTGCCGACGCGCAGTTTGAAGGACCATTACATAATTGCAGGGACAGTAGTCTACCATTACTATATACAACATATTGCTAATTCGCATCAAATACCACTAGTTCCATTTTTAGAAGGAGCGCCAGTGTCCACTTCTCTGCGCTCCTCATGCGTCCCGTCACATTTTTAGAACCGCATGTAAATGATACCAAACGCTTTTTGTATATTAAACTGTCGCAACGTGATATACATTAGTTGTTATTCAAGGAACCAGTACCAAAATGCGCACATAGATATGAATGCGTCGTCTTTTTATAAATGAGTTTATTTTCAAATCTTCCGGAACCTTTTGCTAGCAGAGAAGTAAATATTTAAGGAGAATTAATATAAATATAAACTCACCTTTAAGATGAGATGTATGTTTTACGCACAAGTTAGAAATTAAAAACAATAAACAGCATTCCGCGGCCTCCGTACTTGAAATCAACACTCAACAAACACCCTAAACACCCAATCAAACCATAAACTAAAGAGTAACCTACATAAATAAACATATGATCTATACTTGTCTTTACTATGACTTCGTTGACAGCTCATCGTTAGGATGAACATGCACGATAAAATACAAAATTTTACTTTTTAAGTCTTCTATTCAGTGTAAGTGGAGAGAGTTAAATAATACCGCAATAAACAGTTAATATTTCAGTAACGATAAAAACAATTAATTTAATCTAATATTAGAAGATTTCACAAGAATTTTCTAACACAAATATTGTATTTTTACAACAATAAATACCTTTCTCGATATCTAAACTTAAAAATACATAATTAATTCAAAAGACAATAATAATTATAAAAAACTAAAGACTTATATTATAAATAACACAGAGAATGTTATTTGTAAGCATTTACTATTAAAACAATATTATTATTTATAATCTTAATAATCTTATAGGAGAAGGGTACTTTGTATGATTTTGATATTTTTACATTCAAAGTACTATTTTATTTTCCTTATAACGTTCAATTATTTACAATTGATATTATAATATTTTTTTAATATTACATTAAATCAAATATATTAGTAATATGATAAAAAATGTTCTTATCATAACTTACATAATATCTAAATTATTAATTTATAATTTTTTTTATATAAGAAATAAGCATTGATTAATTAATTTTCTAACGAATGTTCTGGCAACAACGTCATTAGCCAAAAAGAAAAAAACACGTTAAACTTGACGTGGTCTAAAGTAGCTGGCCCACTTTGTAAAATAATAATGTACAAGACATTCTAATTTTTAGAGCATTAAAACATAGAAAACATTCAAGTTTTAGTGATTGGATGTGAATTTATAAGGAGAAATGGCTCTATTTATCGTAAGTTCATATATATTTATTAAACATGAGACCGCATTGACAGTTTAAAAGTCATTTTGTTACTTTTGCATATTTCGGCGTATAATGTAAAATGATTATTACACTTCTTTTTCACAGAAAATGTATACTTTAACGTGTTTGGCATTAATGTCAGTACTTATAAGCCAAGAAGTAAATGCAGCAGCAGTTATATCAGTTGATTTTGGATCTGAATGGATGAAAGTTGGTATCGTGTCACCTGGTGTTCCTATGGAAATTGTCCTTAATAAAGAATCTAAGAGAAAAACTCCAGCTGTTGTAGCTTTTCGAGATGATGTTAGGACATTTGGAGAAGACGCAGTTACAGTGGGTGTTCGATTTCCAAAGAACTCATACAAGTATCTCCTGGACCTCTTAGGAAAACCATATGATCATCCTTTGGTGCAAGCATACAGGTAAGTTTTATTTTTGTCATAGATAATATATATTCTAAAAATATTATCAAATTTAATATAGTCTAAGAATTGGATTTATGTTCTTTTTGTATTCCATTCCTTTTTAAATTACTTTTGAATATGATTAGTCATAATCATTAAAAATTATTTTCTTAGTAATAATTTTATTCAAAAAATGTTTAGTCATTTACAGAACTTCAAATAATTTTACTCTATGATAGTTGAAGTCAATTAACAAATTATTAACTTAATTGTCATTAAACATTCTATTTTAATCATTCTATTTCATTGGTGGTTGGTTAAATAAAAAGGCTTCTTTAAAAAGAGATAAATATGTGTGTTAGAAATATTGATTATTATAAAAATATAGAGATTTTAGGAATTTGTTATCCCATAAGAAAATAGTTCTTGTTCCAAATGAGATATTTATACCTCTGTACTCTCTTGCGATACTGTAGCACCTTAGTTTATACACATTTAATAAGCATACTCATTTATTGTAAAGATTACAAATGAAAAATATGTTATCATTCTGTCTGGGCTGAAGTAAGAAGAGACAATCTGCATAAGTGTGAAATAAATGTCATAATAATTGTAATTTATAATATTGTGTTAATACAACAATTAAATACCCACAAAACACACACATAAAAAGTACAGTGGGCATGTGAATTACGCCAAAAAGCTTTAATGAAAATAAATATGTTGATTATATATGATGCTTAAATGTAGTAAATGTATTTACTTCTTTTTAAATTAATATTATTATAATAAACTTAAATTATTTAATTTAGTCTTAACAAAAAATATAATATACTTTTTTTAGAGAGAGATTCCCATACTATGAAATACTACCAACAGACCGAGGGACACCAGAGTTTGTGCATGATGACAACACTAAATACACACCTGAAGAGCTAGTGGCACAGTTGTTGGCAAAAGCTAAAGAATTTGCTGAAATAAGTCATGGTAATAAATTTGCTTCTTTTTTGTTATTGTAAAAAGAAACATTTTTGCTTCAACTCTATAATCCTTATGCTATATCTCGTACAGCAGGGTAAGAATCTTAGGTATTCTCTATTTACATTTCTCGAATGCAAAAGATGTATTACGAGTTGTGTGTAGGATAACAAAAATAATTTAAATATAAAAAGAAATGATCTGTTAGTGTTATGAATGACAATCATGACAATGTAATGTAATATCAAAAGGATTTTTTTTATAAATGGATGTAGAATTTTAAGCTATTACAAAAATATTAATTTTTTTTAGCATCACACTTTTTATCCGGAATAGCAGGCTACTTAGTGTCAAGACACTCCATACTTCACTTTCTACAGAATTCGAGACATCCTTTGTTGAGTGGTGGAACTCAATGCCACTCTTTGTATTACTGGTTGCATTTACAGTGAGATGCTGTGCAACTGTGCCACAACCAGCCTCAATTGAATATTATTTTTATATATTTTTTATAAGGTCAACAAATAACTGAGTGTGTCATCACAATTCCCGGTTATTTCAACCAAGTGGAGCGCAGAGCTATGAAGGAGGCTGCAGCACTAGCTGGTCTCAATGTACTGCAGTTGATCAATGATTATACAGCCATTGCCATTAACTATGGCATATTTAGGAGGAAGGTTGGTTTATTTAAATATGTTATAAAATAATATTATGTATGTTATACATTTTGTAATTAATTAATTATGAACATTTCTTTTATATTATGTGTGAACAAGTCAAAGTCAATTTTCCACTGTTTTCAAATAATAGAATTTAAAATAATAATAGAATTTAAATTTAAAGATGTTTGATTTTAGCGATTTTCACACAGTTTAAATGTAACTATTTTAACGGATTAATCGCGTATATTTTAGTATGCGAAAACACAGTTTGCTATTCGAAAATATATTCGTGGTCACAGGTAGACATGTCTAATCACGGACTACTGTGAAGTGTTCGAAACGTCAGATTTTCAAAAATGTATTTTCGAACAATAAAATATACGCGATTAATCTGTTTGAAATAGTTTCAGTAAACATTAATATCATTTGTTTATTTTTATGTATTTTTTATTTTGTTTCATATTATATTTAGATTATTTTAATTTCATCAATTAAAATATGTAAAAAGAATAATATTATGTCAAGATACCACTATAGAAAAACAAGTAAGAAAATATTTCAATAATACACATTTCATTGAAATCAAACTAAGTCATGGCGAAAAGGCAGCTTCAATAACTATATTTTTTCAAATTTTGAAGTCTTAATAATTTTATTATCAACAACCTATTTTATATATGTAGATGTAAAACAAATTGCAATTTGCTATAGTGATCCTTTTCCCATATAATTTACTTAATATTTTTAACACTTATTCTGATCAAATGATATTGCAATATTTACATATAAGAAATCGTATTTATTTGCTGAAGATTACGAGAAATTATTTTTCTGTTTAGGAAACTTTTACATAGAAAATGCATGCTTATTAAATAAATTTATTACTAATACCAGTATAATTTTAAAATAGGGATATTCATGCTTTATCGTGCACAGTAAACTGGTCGGGAGTTCGTAAACTACCCAGTATCAAGACAATGCTTAGACTACTTTTATCCTAACATCTAGAGATTATTGCTTGAATGGCGAACCCAACGCCGCATTGTTACCAGAGCGAATATAAGCTTCAAATATCTCCCCCAAATTTGAATAAAAACCCAAAATCAATGGTATATACAGTCAGTCCCGATCCTACTGTGCCACAATGGTCTGCGTAATATAAAATTTTAAAATAATTTATAATGTAATTGTTCAAACAGGAAATCAATGAAACAGCGTGGTACACTCTCTTCTTTGACATGGGAGCAGTCTCCACGAAAGCTGCCCTTGTTGAATACAAGACTGTCAAAATAAAGGATAAGGGTTATGTTGAGACTGTACCACAATTGCAAGTTATTGGTGTTGGATATGACAGGTATAAATATATTTTTTTTTAATTTAGAATTATACGATCTTTTTTAACTTCATTTATTTATTTATGCAGTAAAAAAAATTTAATGAAGTTTAAAAAATGTAGTTTGTAGCATAGGCTTTTTGCCCAATATTAGGTATTGCGTATTGTGTAGCGGAACTCAATGCCGCACTTTGTCTTACCAGAACAATGAGATAAAAATCTGTAATCAATACCATAATATTATAAAATATAATCATTCCTTTGATTGGGAGTAGAACTCATAACTAATAGCGTTTACTGTGACGTGTTTATATTGCGTCTCGCTATTATTAATATAATAAATAGATGCCGCTTGCATCTTGCCTAGCGCTTGCGTACCGTGTTGATAAAAAGCAACTTAACACTTGATATTTATCGCTATATCATGAAGAAAAATCCAATAAAGCCATTATAAATTATGGTCTTATATGATCCTTTTGCCATATAATTGATCATATGTCTATTCCTATTATGAAGTATAACCTAAATTAGTGTAAAAGTTTATCCACATCCGTTCAGTAGTTTTTGACCACTGTAAAATAACTATTGAATCATTCTACTCCTTCTTCTTCTTCATGATACCCACTTATGTTTCCAACTCTCTGGCAAAATCCTGCTCATTGAAATTCTATGTTACTTTTCTTCCTTTTTCCTTCACGGAATGGAAATGGATGATGGAATTTCTTACCCATTAAAATTAGATGTGCTTAAAAATTTACTTATTTTCAATAGTTTACTTAAAAATTACTATTTAATATAATGGGTTTAATGCCTGATTATTTTTTTAAACAATGTATGTAGTATTTATATTGTATATATGTATGCATGTTTGTGTGTATTTATGTATATGTGTGTATGTATGAATGAATGTATGTATAATGTATATATGTATTTTATCTATCTTGTATTTATACATCTACTTTAATTTTAAAGTGTTGTATACATAAATGCCTAATGACCATTAACCGCCTACCATTTATTTATACAACTCCAACATTCAAAATTTGCCTGGCAGAGATCGCTTCAAGTGATAAGGTTGCCTTATTACCCATTTCTATTTAATTTTTGTATATTTATGTATGTTTTTTGTTGTGTGTGCAATAAAGAGTATTGTATTGTAAAGAGTACTATATTTCCAGGACACTAGGAGGCTTAGAAATGACTTTACGTCTTCGAGAGCATCTTATCAAAGCTTGGGAGGCTAATGGAGGTGGCGACGTTAGGGCTTCGCCCCGTGCTATGGAGAAATTACTGCGGGAAGCAGAAAGAGTGAAAATAGTACTTTCAGCTAATACAGAACACTATGCACAGATTGAAAGCTTACTTGATGATAAAGATTTTAAACAATTGGTAAGCTTCAATTTGTACTTTAATGTATCATTAGAAAAAATATCATACCTACCATTTGAATATGTGCTTGCATCTAATACTGTGCAATTTTAAATTATTTTTTTTTTGATTTTACTTCAATTTGTATTGAATAGGAGAAATATTTCTACATTTCGTCTCTTGAACTAGATACTTGTTAACTAGACACAGGAATCAACATTTCCATCAAAATGGACACGTCTAGATTCTGTTATATATTTTTTTTCAAATATCTCCTAATTTTATAAATGAACTATCATTTAATCTAAAATCCTAAATACTTTATAAAAGTCAGGGGGTTATTCATTTAATTATTTATTAGCTTAAGTTCTGAATAATCATTTATATTTATGTATGTTTACCCCTAGTTCTTGGTTAGCCTTCCGTAAGAGGCGAGTATCCCAGTAATTTGGTAGTAGGAGGTTGTCATGTAAGCCAGCTTTTCCTTTTTCCACCCATCTGATCCCACATCTCCTTTCTCATCTATCCCAAGGCCGGCAACGTATCTACAACTCTAATATTGAAGATCATTCCCATCATTGAAATCCTATCTCCTGTCTTAACGGTTATTTAAAACACATCTTTCAACTCCTTCGTTTTTCCTTCTTCAAAAATCAACTCCTCCTTCTTTCCCGTCCTATATCGATTCTTCCTATCTTGTCAAAAGCGCTAGAGCGACTAGTACATCACTAATCGAGCGTGTTTCTATTAAACAAAAATTTACTAAATCCATTCCAATCTGGGTTCCGTTTCTGTCATAGTACGACAACTGCCTGGGTCATAATAACAGATGATATTAGAAAAGTTATGGATGATCATATGGTCACAGTAATGGTGTTGCTGAATTTTAGCAACGCGTTTAAAAGTGTGGACTACGATATTCTGGTTGCCACTCTTACTTCTCTTAACAGCCGACAGCCGGCAACGCGTTTGTATAGAAGACTCATATTCTGAATGGTCTACTGTTAACGTTAGTGTTTCACAAGGTGGCGTGTTGTCTCCACTCCTATTTTCAATTTTCATAAATAAAATTTCTACCATCTATATGCCGATGATTTACAAATGTATGCTACTACAAGTTTACTAAATTGGTCTCACACAATCGGCCTACTTAATGAAGACCTTGCTCATATATCAAAATCGAGTAAACGTTATGGTCTGACAATTAACCCTGCTAAAAGTCAATCTATTACCCAAAATATATTTATTATAATGTCCTATGCCAACCGGTTGCCTGGAAGAGATCGCTCTTCTAGCGATAAGGCCGCCGATTGTATGCTCTTTGACATTGTTTTTTTCTGTTATAAAATTTTATGTATTTTCCTTGGTGTACAATAAAGTGCTTTTTAATCCTTCAACTCCCTTTTATTTAAAAGAACAGTTTCAGTTTCTAGGTAACTCACACTGTCGTTCTCTCCGATCCAATGAAAATCTAGTCCTCAAAATCCCTCCTCAATCAATCAGGTGGCCTTTCTTCTTGTCTGCCTGATAAATAATAAGGAAAAAACCGTACGGACCACGTTTCTTTAGTGTGTTAATAAATTTTAATAAACTTATAATCCAACCAACAGGTAACAAGAGCAGACTTGGAATCTTTATGCTCAGATCTCTATCCACGTGTGAGTGCAGTCATACAACGTGCAGTAGCAGCCGCTGCAGGATCAGGGAACGGGGCTCGTCTTGTGGTCGCCGGTGGAGCTTCAAGAGTACCGGCAGTTCAGGATGTATTAAAGTCCACCAGTGGGCTTGAGCTATCTAGATCTATTAATGCCGATGAAGCAGCTACTATGGGTGCTGTTTATAGGTAGGCTTTTGATATATGTATGTTTACTAATTCATTTAGTTTTATACTTTATCCCGCATAGTATGGTAGTCAGAGAGAACCTAGTGTCAAGACACTGCTTGAATCCCAGACAATGTGAGGAAAATGTTTTAAATTTAATCCTCCAAGTTGGGATCGAAACTAAAATATTACCTAATAATAGCTGTTTTACAAGTATTGATTAAAAAATATAATTGTTTACTAATTAAAAATATTAATGAATTTTGACTATAGAACTGCTTATAAAAATAATAAAGATTTGCAAGCAGCCACAATATTACAAATGTCCATGTCCTTACATTTTTGTATATTTTTTGTGTGTAGAGAGAATCTAGTGAAGTTTAATATATTCCCTGCCTTAACAAGGTCGATAAATAAATAAACCTCTCGATACTTTCTAGCTAGGTTTATTTTCTTAGTGTTCTTTTAAATTTGAGATAAAATATACAAAAAAAATGTATAAAAATTTGAATGGAACGTGATTCGAATCCGCACCTCTTGGAAACCTTCTAGCTAAATTGCTGAAATGACTCAATATTTTTCTCTAGCAAGGAACGAATTGACTTTGACAACCATTACAATTGCTTACTTATATACAAAAAACAATATCACCATAACTTTTTATATTATGGTAACTATGTATAATAAAAGATGCCGGTCGTGGCGCAGTGTGACAGCGTCTGACTGTAAACGCGATCGGCTGTGGGTTCAATTCCCACTGGAATCCGAAAGTGCAAACTGAAGTACGGGGTGTCACTAGGTACTTTCTGGGTAGTAAGAAAGTACGTAGTGACACCCTGTACTATGTAGAATAAAAGCGTAAAGCTAAAATAAAAAGAATGTATATTAATATTTCTTCAATTAACATAGAGCGGCGTCTCTAGCAACTGGATACAAGGTGGCTCCTCTCAACGTGCGTGATGCTGTCGTCTTGCCTATACAAGTTGTATTCAAGAGACATGTAGATGGCAATGATAAATTGGTTAGTTTATTATGTATACTTACTTAAGCTTTACGATTTTTCTTATATAACAGGATAAGCAAGAAAAGTTTTAAAAGAAAAGTTAGTTTTTTAGAAAAGCTTTCTGTCAAGATTGCTGGAGACTACATTGATTAACAACGGAGCTCAACGCAGCGCTTTGTCTTGATGAGATAATATTTATCTTTTAAATAATTTGTCTGTGTAGAAATCGAACCAGCTGCCATGTCACTGCATCCCTGTGGTTTCATTGTATATTACTGATTATAATTATAATAATAATATATTGTTGATTCATTTACTGGGCAAACTAATAAATAAAAATTATATTATTGAAATATAAAGCCTGTTGATTATACTTATTTTCCATTTAAAAAGCTAAAAGATAATATTTTATCATTATATAAGCTCTTAAGATAGTCCAGTATTTGTAATTAGTTGCCTTGACTACTTGAATATACTGATTTGTATGGTTTCTTTTATTTTCAGGAGTTTGTAAGTTTTTAATTATTTATAGTCTCTTTTTTCCACAGCTTTTGCATTTTCTTTGTATTTTTAATTCCAGTATTTTGAGAATAACTTAATAAAATAATGCTTTAAATGTTTCAGATAAAGAGAACGCTATTCGGACCAATGAATCCTTACCCACAAAAGAAAGTCATCACATTTAACAAACACACAGACGATTTCAGTTTTAATGTTAACTACGCTGAGTTAGATCACATCCCGTCAAACGAAATAGTAAGCATAGGGTCATTAAACTTATCTCAGGTTGTGTTGTCTGGAGTTAGTGACGTATTAGCGAAGAATACAGGGGAAAATATCGAACATAAGGGTATTAAAGCTCATTTCAACATGGACGATTCTGGTATTCTTAACTTGGTTAATGTGGAATTTGTTGCTGAGAAAACTGTTACAGAAGAAGAAGACGATAAAGATAGTACTTTATCTAAAATAGGTAGTACCATCAGCAAATTATTCAGCTCAGACTCAGAATTACCTGATAAGCCTGAAGAGAAAGCAGAAGAAAAGCCCAAAGAGGTAAGAAACGATACAGCAAAAGCAAATGAGACTACTACAGACAAGCAAAATGCAACAGAACCTGAAACCAAGCCAAAGCCAAAGATTGTAGTAATGAAAGAGCCAATTCAAACAGACGAACAGATACTTACCCTTTTACCATTAACATCTGAAGAGTTTAAAGTTTCCAAGACAAAGATAACTCAGTTGAATAATGTTGACAAAAAACGCGTTGAACGAGAGACAGCGTTGAACAATCTAGAAGCTTTCGTTGTTGACGCTCAATTGAAAATTAATATGGATGAATACGCAGAATGTGGTACACCGGAACAAATCGAAGAAATACTAAAGATTTGTACTGAAATCTCTGAATGGCTCTATGAAGATGGATATGATGCGGAAACAGAAATGTATGAAGAGAAACTCAAGTTACTCAAAGAAAAGACAAATTCCATATTCTATAAGCACTGGGAACATAGAGAACGCCCGGACGCAGTGAATGCTGTGCGAAACCTCCTCAACAGTTCTAAGGAGTTTTTGAAAATGGCTCAAAATTTCACTAAAGAAGCCAATTCGGAAAGAGATGTTTTCACAGAAGTCGAAATAACCGTTCTAGAAAAGAAAATTGAAGAAACCGAAAGTTGGTTAGAAAAGTCAATTGAAGAGCAGAACGCCTTGAAAAAGAATGATGATATCAAATTGACAGTAGATAGTATTAGGGAAAAGATAACTAACCTTGATAGAGAAGTCAAATATTTACTAAACAAAATGAAAATTTGGAAACCCAAGAAACCAGTTAAGAAAGAAGAGAACAAAACGGAAACTATAGAAGAGAAGGACGAAGATGTTAAACCAGTTACTGAAGAAGCTGAAGAAGTTGAAGAAAATGGTCAAACGGAAGCTGGCGAGGAAGCTACGGAAATACCGCAGCTAGAAGAAAATGTTGAACATTCCGAGTTATAATAGTGATGTGTGGAATAAGTTAATTTATTTAGCCTAATTTATTTTTTACTTTGAATGTAGGTGTGTTCCCTTTTTGTACTGAATACAAAGCACAAGTTTAAAATAATAATAAAACCCGTAAAATATAAAAAAAATCCTCTTAAACAGATACTATAGGGTATGATTAACTATTAAGTCTTACAATATATCTGAATTTAAATGTCTTTTAATATTCAACTTACATTAAATTATGGCGTACTTTAATATTAGTTAAATATTAATTGATGTCACTGAGTATGGCTAATAAGTATAGTTTTAAACTATTTAAAGTGTCGTTTAAATTTAGTATTCACTTTGAATCTTAATTATCATACCCTATTGAATGGAGGTTTAACTACAATTAAGTTATTACAGTGTAAGTTGATATGTGTGTCATTGTCCCCTATATTTATATATACAATTTCAAAGCTCTCATATTTATTAATATTCTGAATTATGAAATAGTAATTTAAAAAATAGTGCAAAAAGCGAACGCGTCGTTTTAAATCTTAATAAAATCTCAATTGGCCGCAATTTTTTATTTTTTTTATTCGAGTATTTATTAAAGTATTAAAATAGTTATCTTTTTAACCTCAAATCTGCAGTATGGATAGAAAAATTATAAACAATCTATAGATTATTTTGTCAAAATTTACTAGAAATATATTTATTTCATTAATATGTTGAGAAAAGAAAAGATTTATTTTATCTATATAAATTTAACATGAAATAAAATAATACTTTTTTAATTATTAATAATTACTTGATTTTGCCATCATGAATTTTTAAATTTCGAACAGCTATGTTCAAAATGGTTGTTTATTAGATTAAAATACAAATTAGTTTTATTACCTAAATTGATTTTTCATATTTATTTTTTATTTGTTAAAAAAAATGTTTTTAAATTCCAAGTTTGTCAATCGGATTGTTATATGTATGACGCGGCTATTTTGAAAGTTCGTTGACCCCAAATCAAAAAATCAATAATGTGAGATTACAATATTGTTTAGTTAATGAAATAATTATATGTTAATAGTTTATTTATTTCTTATTACAGTTGATCTATTTGCTTAATTATTTCATTGCCTATACAATATATTACGTGTATTGTATAACTTATGTGATATATATACAAAAGCTAATGGACGGTCTGTTTGGTTGATTTTCTGACTGGCCTTTAAGATATTTGTTTTCAATAATTTCTTGTAAGTTCAAGAAAGAAGCATATACTTAAAATATGACTTTCCACGGTCTAGATAAGATAAGCAATGTATTGAACGTATGAAGATGTCGGCAAGAGGAACGAACTTTATGTAAATGTACTACGCAAAATGGATGAATGAAAAAAAAAACAAAAATAAATACTTGAGGTATGTATAATTTGTATATTTGTCGTGTTAGTTAAGTAGTATGTCACTGTGTAACGGACTTTCTGTATAGTTTTATGTGAAATATATTCAGTACCCAGTCGCAAATAAACAAAATAAAATGTTAAATGACTAATTTGGTTTTATTTATTATTCTTATGTTACCCTGATTAAAATTGAGTTAATAATGAAAAATAAAAAAAATATTTCTTGTTTTTTTATTATAATAAAACTATACAGTATTTTTATATCTTGCATAAATGTCGATGATTAATTTAAGAAAAAGATAGTAAATGAAAGTAATATACATAAAGATTATAAATAATTTTGCAGACCTATGTACGATTGTTCTTCCAGATACTACTCTAAGTCAGGTAAACTACTAAAAATAAACAAATGTTTAAGGAAAAATTCAGTGTGATCGATGATTTCAATCATAATGTTAAGCCTACCATACACAACAAATATTGACTCCTATAAGCAGCTTCACACTAACCTGCACAGCAGGGTAAGTCGGTAACGATCTAAAAAAAGAGACATGTGTTGAGTGAACTCAACGCTGCGCTTTGCCTAACTGGAGCAGATATATAAAAATAATATTTACTATTTTTATTCCTCACTTATATCACACAGATTAGAAAACATTTTTGAAAAAATGTATACAAATTTTTACGCAGCGGGATTCAAACCCGCACCTGTTATACCATGGAAGCGCCCTCACCGCTAAACCATGTGCTAAGCGCTCTGAACGCATGGCTTAGCGGTTAGAGCGCTTTTACGGTATCCGGTGTAACAGTATTTTTATACATTCTTTCAAAAATGTTTACATAAAAATAACACATACACAATCAATCGCTTGTACACTACACTATTTTACCTATTATCTTTCACTGGGTATCATTATCTCGGTGCATGCAAAGTACAGCGAAAATATAAGGAACTCATAGATCCTATGAGTTTTAATTTCGGCTTGTCTGTTCCCACTTTTGTGTAACGAACATGAACTTTTCGAATACTGTGTAAATTTTTAAGTAACCAGCAATAAAAGCTCAGCAAAATCATCAATGATTATTTATTGACAGAATATCACATGTTTTCACACATACTTTTAAAAACATTTATTGTAAAGTTAGTGTTTAATTTAAAAAATATTTAGTTGCCTATTAGGTCTTGAAATATTTATTATTCATGCTATTTTTACTATAAATCATAACTGTATGAAAACTAATATAGTCTGCTCGCCATAGAGCTAATGTTCTACAAAAACATTTACCGCATTTTGATTTGATTCCACAACGATGGTTGCGTGCGGTAAGCTTTATTAGTTACACCTATAACGTATTCCAATTTCCTCTAGAAAGTGCCATTATATTTTTTTTATTTACAGTTCTTTATGTCGATTGTAGCTTTAGTTGAAGAAATACTTACATTTATTATATAGATTTGCTTGTGCTGAAAACAGAAGCAGAGAATTGGTAAACTTAGTATGTAACAAAAACATGTATGTTTTAAATTATTACTTTAAGGTATCTGTTTAGCAATTCATTATTATTACAAATCAAAAAAATGTAGAAAACGCTAACTTTTAAGATTCTTTCGACCGACACTCTTCCTAGTTAAATTTGAATAAATAAATTACATGTTATAATTCGTTAACGCAAAGGTGAGATAAAACAAAATTGAGATAAGTATGCCTTAATAATGAGAGCCTCAACGAAAGTTCTCAGCCATTAAGTTAGTAAATGTTTTTTCCAGGTAATTCATAATTTATATTTTGTTTTATTGAAGCAATAAACTCTAGTTTCCGTTCACCTGTTTGGAATGTAACTCGAGCTATATTAAATGGGAGATAAATGATATTAGAAGAAGAATGTACTGCAAACGTGGAATGTTATAGCTTAAAAGTCATATAAAAAAAACTGCTCCGGAAATCGAAGGAAATAATTGCGCTATATTTATTCATTAAGATATGATCGTGTGTTTTTGTAAACAGCTTGCGACATTTATAGCTTTACAATCATTAGATGATATAACTTTCAATTTTATATTATAAGTACAAGTAGACTATAGATTTATTATGAGAACTGAAGTTTTTTATGCTTTTATTATGAAGTTTATATATAAATATTTATTGTCTGTTTTCTTTTTTCAAAGTTAAAGATACTTAGTCAATACCTAGATTTTATGATGAAATATAAATTTACAAAGCTAACAGTTCTCTATTCCATGAACTTTGTGTTATTACTTACCAAATAAATGAAAAGAACCAGATTTTTCTTTAACTTTTAAATATTATACTTAAATAGGAACTTTAAGGCCTCTCTGTTATTTTTTCTTTTATTTTGTTGGAATTTTCTTCGTTACCTTATTTTTTTGTATTTGTATTTTTTCGTATCTTAATCTGTTTGTACTTAGACTAGGTTTTTAAATATTTTTTCTCGATTCAAACATTCAATAGATGTTGAAAGGCAAATGCCTTCTATAAGTATTGTAATAAAAAAGTAAAACATTAAAACAGTACTTTAATATTAAAACAATACAAAGAATAATAATGTATGATAAAAATATTGATTAAGAAAAGAAAACATATCTTAATCTTAAAGTTTTTGTCTGTATGTTTGTCTGATTTTTGCTTTATATGATTGTCAATTTTGTTGAATAATTAGAAACAGGCGTGGTATAGCCTGTAACTAATTAGTAAGGCTATAGTATTTAAAACCACTTAATATAATTCTGTATTAGATCAACTGGAAATTTAAAAATAAGAAAATGTCTATATTAACGAAAGTTGATGTATAAAAACCAAAGGTAGGACAACTGATTTAGTAAATTTATAGACTAATAAACTAAACTTATAGAATAATAATGCCCGCATACAAAGTTCCGTGAATATGAATATACAAAGTTCCGTGCAGCATGTAGTATATACAATAAAACATTTATGAATTGAAATAATGCGACTTCCTTAAATGTGACTTAAGAAATCTTTTTCATTACTTTGGTAAAACATGACGAAATTATTTAAATTAAACTTGGTTTTCCATTCAAAGCCATTAAAATTCTTTTAAAACCGACCAGCTCTGAATCAAACACGCGGTATTACGCGTAACATACACCGGTTTTAAGATGGACAGCCATTATAAATGTAGCTGTTTTTTGTTGTAATTTCATTCAGTGTTTCTGTTTATACATGATGTTTAAACTAAAGTAAAAGTACTTCTAAAATTTTGTTTGTTAAAAATGTTTATTTGTATATATATATATTTTCTAATTTCTCATTTTTTTTAACTAAACGTGCATTAGCTTTCCATCGCACAACTCTTTTAAAATAATAGACTAATAGAAGGTGAAAATACTGATTTATGATATTTATATGGTATAAATTAGAATATGTCACAATATTCAAAAAATAGTAAAATTTGAAATATTTTTTGAATAATAATTAACATTTTCATTGCAACAGTGCTATAAAGATTCCTAATTCAAAACAGTAAATTAAATAACAAGTTAAACGTTTTAAGAGGAAAGGAATTTCGAGTTTGGGTCGTTATTAAAATAAATACAAAGTGTAGACTGATGTACGCCTCCGCGCGTTGATGGTTTAAAGAGACAGCTTAAAAAGCGCGCGAGTAACTTTTTCATAAGTAAAATATAAATTTATTTTATATATATATAGCTGTAATTATTTAGTCACTTTAAATAAATCTAATATTTAAATAGAAAACTTAAATTGTAACACTGTCATTAAAGCATTGTACACACTTGAAAGAAAATGTATTAAATTAAAAATCACAGTTTTTAACAACCACCTGAGGC
The DNA here is from genome assembly GCA_032432895.1 of Dryadula phaetusa. Taxonomy (NCBI): domain Eukaryota; kingdom Metazoa; phylum Arthropoda; class Insecta; order Lepidoptera; family Nymphalidae; genus Dryadula; species Dryadula phaetusa. The sequence goes on along the minus strand of JAOYRS010000016.1, from coordinate 3,824,491 downwards.
CACATTACCAGTAACTTGTTTCAATAGAGCTTTTGTTTTGTTGAATCTCATCCCAAAGGAAGAAGACGGCGCCCGCGCATTGGCGCCTTTCTAAACAAGCAGGACGACAACAAATGTTTATTAAGTGTGAGTGAGACAAAAACAATAGCATTCCGCGTCGGACGGACAAGCCAATCCACCGGATCCAGTTTGCTTGGTATACTCGATACACACGCATGTGTATTTCGGTAGTTAAACACGGTAGGGATGTAAAACAAAAGACTAATTCGTGTGTGTTTGAAAACAGTTGAAGTTGTGACAAAAACATGTGTTAAGTGTTTACTATTTTTGTATGTGTTCAACAGGAAAAGGTAAGATTAATAATTTTATAGTCCCGCCCGTCCCTCTTGGAAGAATGTAGTGCACGGTGCTCGTCTCGGGCGCACCTTGCATGCCCGAAACTACTGAATCAATAAAATTACGCCCTTAATCGATTGTAACAAGTACAGGTCGGCTTCGTGTTGCATTTCAATTAGAACAATAACCCTTAATTTAAAAGTAATGGTTCGAAATGATTAAATAATTTTTTTTTGTTTACAATTTTATCTTTATTAATTTATTATATACAAATACTATATAGAAAAGATAGAATATGCTAATCTTTTGTTCTCTGTCAGTTTGATCGTCTATTTGTTTTCCATTGGTTAGTTCTAAGCACTTACCACAACGGATAAAGCCTTAAATCCTAAACTTTACCTTGCTTGAATGTTTCGTAAGCTGGATATTATTAAATTTTTAATTTGAACATATTTCTTATTATCTTTTCTTATAATGTAACAGAGCTACGTAAATACATATTAGTAAAAAAATGAGCGAGACTATCTATATACTTAACTTAATATGAATGATGATATTATATCATTTAATTAAAGACAATTGCACGCGTAAATAGTATCAAGTTCAAGTGCGAGGTTTTAATTTGTGTACAAAACATTCATCGACCTTGCCATGAAAAGGCAGTCCGATATTGACGTAACATATTATAATTATTAGTAAAACTGTTTGATTTCTTAGTGACCTACGGTACAAAAAAATTTAAATTTTAACTTAACTGAATTTCTTTTATATAGGTAAATAAATATTGTAAGTATTACGAAGAAATACGCAAGTAAAACAAACATATACGAAATCAAAAACAATAAAAGGCAACACGCTAATTATTACTTAAAATATCTCAGATAAAAAAATTCTCTGTCGAAAAATTTCAATGTCTATGTCTATGTAATCATTTTCCATTATGTAGCTTTACACGATTAGAAATAAAAAGTTTGAATTCATTAAATATAAATATTTTTTTATACGTTTAAAATATAAAATATAAGCAGTTTAGAATAGTAATATTTATTATATACCATTCCAGTAATACCAGTCAGACAAGTATGCGAGGTAGAATGATGACGGGATAAGGTATAAGATGCATTGTTTATTGTTATCTTTTAAGCCGGCGACCTTACTCTGACAGAATGGCCTGAGGAGCTATGCGGGCCCGATGAGTAACTACTAAAACTAGATATAAGTTACATACATACATATATATATATATATATATATATATATATATATATATATATATATATATATATATATATATATATATATATATATATATTGTAAAAGAATTAAGAATATATCGAGAATGTAGGGAAAACCGAGTCCAACCAACCAATTCCTCCTTTCAATAACATTATTATTTAAATATGAGTTGTTAACTAGAATTATAAAGGTGAGATTTGAACCAGCGAACTGCGCAAGTTGCACATCGTTAAACATCACTCCCCTCAAACGAACTCGTCTATAATTAATCTTAGTCAGTAATAATTAAAATGGAAAGATACGCTCGATAACCTCACTATTAATATTTTTAGTACATAAATATGTACCAGAATATCTCGTTATGCGTATTAAATTTTGCATATATATATTCGCTAATATTCCAACCAATTCTTTATATAATATCGGTTTTCATACGAAATAAGAACCATGGAATCCGATCTTCATATTTCTGAGTAGCCTGTTTATGCATGTGAAAAAATAGCTAAGATTTGCAATCCTTTTCGTAATAAAGAAAATAAATTTAAGTATACTATTAGAGCGAATTGCTTAGCAGTTAGAGTGCTACAACGGTATCCAAGCGGCGTAGGTTCGATTCCGCTGCTTTAAAAAAAATATAAAGTGTTTTTTAAAAAAAAAGGTTTTTAATTCCAAATGTAGAATAGCACTTTTCTGATTTCACTTTGAACGCAACGGCTGAATGTTTAACATCTAATTTAGATAATATATTTAATGCTATTCATTTTACCGTTGTAATGACAAAACATTCGGCTGTTGGCTTCCGTCACTTAACATGTAGTCTTTAAAGAAATGAGCTGTAAGCTGGAATCTGCTAAATCCTTGAAACACCGTTAAGGTTTCTGTAACAAAAGTAACACTACATTTTCTCTCTCCACTCCACACTACGTTTTTCAAATATTTTAATTCCCTGCTGGTTGGGATATCTAATGCCGCGTATTATATAATAGAACTGTAACACATATATTTAAAATATTATAGGGTATTCCCCTTAGTGGAATTTCAACTTTATTATGACTAGGCCGCATGTTGAGGCCGGTCGTGCCACAATGGCACAGTGTCTGACTGTAAACGCGAGTGGTTGTGGGTTCGATTCCCACTCGGGGGAGTGATTATAGTTAAAAATTATTTTCACTTCCTCGCTATGGTAAGACAAAGGTCGGCATTGGGTTCCGCCACTCAACACGCATTATTTCTTGACCTCAGGTACTCTCTGTGTACCCTTCTACGAGGGATAAAAGCGTGAAGCTAATTATATTATATATTTAATTGTTATTAATAATAACAATTATTAATTCATTAATTGTATAACTAATGACTTGATATCCAAATTTCAATAACTGTTGATTTTTGTTCATATTTTGAAAATATATAGGTATGTCTAAGAGTTCCCTAGAGTTTGTAGTTGTTTATAAATTAAAAATATATATCCAAGCTTGCTATATCATACAAATTAAAGAAATAATTGAAGTACACATACGTACTTTTTGTTTACATCACAGTCATGTCACATGTATCGTTTCATAATGCGACTTTAATTGTCAGTCAATTTAGCGAATATTCGTTGTGGAATGCAGATCGGACCGCCGTCACCATCCGGCTATTCTTTGTTTTCAAACCATTTTCGGAACGCGTCCAGGCGATAAATTACGAAAGTAAAGTACACAAACATTTCAGTAACGGTTATACTCGATGCCCGTTATGGACTCTATTGTTTAGTAAACATTGTCGATTATTCCATGGACACGTTTGACTCTTCGGTCAAAACAATGTCGCTTAACAATTGGATATCGTGCGAAATGCTTTGCATGCCCAAATTGGAATTTTACCATCTTATATTAAAAAAAAGGAAATTTAATACGTTAAACAAGCTTTATGGAAGCTGTCGCAGCGTAATTAAAATGAGATTGCAAATGGAGTTGACGTAGGTTCAAATCACAGTCTACGGACTGTTTAAGTGTTAGGTATCTATTTCAAGTTTAGTTTAACAAAATAGTTAAGTAAAAGAAAAATATCGATCTTAAAAAACGCTGCTTCACGCTTAAACGCATAGCAGGGTATTCACAGACATCGTAGTTTCAAGAACTCCGTTGGCTGCTATCCACTCGAAATCGAGAGATTATGCGTTGAGTGGCGAACTGCACATCGTGCTGAAATAAATTTTAAATATAATCTATTCTCCCGAGTGGGAATCGAATTCTTAACCAATTGCGTTTCCATTCAGACGATGTCAGACTGCGCCACGATAAACTATCTATTTTAGCATCATTTGATACTTCTCTGTTTAGTTAGAAATTAAACGATTTAAAACAAACTACTTTTTTAAATGCCCAACTTCAGTCCAGCGAAATACGGAGGAAACGTGAAGATAAAATACAAGATAAAAGAACAAGCTTTAGTCGGATTGGAATTACGTAATCGAATAATCCGGAACAAGTTATCCGAATAATCTATACGTTGATAGTCAGCTGAATCGAACATGTTCTGTAGACCACCGTTCCGATATCGCGTCTTGACCGCACACGTAACTTTATAATTGCACAACCAGATCTTTTAATAAACGTCAAAAGTATTTGTAACAGCTACTATTTAAGAAATGCATTTTTGAATCGGATATGATAAATTTGAATTAAAATAAATTTTTAACCGTGAGTATAATCAGTGTGTATAAATCATATTTTTTTATAATAATGTTTTAGATTATGGATTCTATTTTTTTAAACGATTTAAAATGGGTAAAATAATAAAACTTGTCATAATAAATAATTCTGGTATTGATAAAATAGTATGTTGGTTAAAATCTTGTTTTCTTTTTGTTTATGTAGTTTTATAAAATAAGAACAGATAGATAATAAATGATATTTTACGAAGCAAGAAACATTATTCTGTTACATTTTTTTTATATACAAGGTTTAATGTTGTTCGAAACTTGAGGAAGACGATACTGTGTCTAAAATTACAAGCATTAGGTGGCCTAAAGAATGTCCTCCATGGGAAAGGACATCATAAACAAATCCCCCGAGTAGTTTTGTGCTACAATGATTTTAGTATTCGAACCTACAACCATTATATTTAGTAAAGTACGTCACTATGTCTTTGCATTCAATATCTTTACGACTTTCGGCATTAACAAATCATTCGTCAAGTACTCGAAATAAACTTAATTATTTATAGCTGGCAAAATCAAATTTATTTTCAGTTCAGTGTTGTTTGTTATTACATTTTCGTCAGTCGAATAACACTTCAGTAGTTCAAATAGCGTATCCTTATTTGCCGCATACTACGTAAATTTGTGTTTGGGTCATATTTGTTTGTAAATACAGATGTGAATTAGCCATTGTTTTACTTATAAATGTTTACATAGTACTTAAGTTCAATATATAGATATAAAGATTATACAAACTATTCTCCGAGATAAACGAATGCCTACGTGATTTCTGAGACATATACATTTTACATACTTACAAACAAGCCTATTAAACAAAATAGTTTCTTTTTAATTTGCGATATTATAATGTGAAAATGTTATATTTTTAAAATTTTCTACTCTTCTTTTGATTCAAGTTTTTATATGACAAAAGTAGAGAGACAGGACCAAGTGTCTAAACATCCCGTTCTCAGATTTCCGCCCTAATTTGTATGCGTATGTATGTATAATCAGAGCGGGTAAATAATAATAATTTGAAGATATCATCACTCCGAATGAGGATTGAATCCACGACCGACGGAATAACAGACTGTCCCATTGCCCTTAAATTTAAATTTTTATTTCTTCGATAATAAATAGAAGTTTTTGTTAATAAGCTCTCTCTTTCTTCAATTAGGAGTACCTACAAAATGTATTTGATTTAAATATATGAATAACCTTTGTATATTTATAGTATTGACCAAATCAAAGTAAAATTCTTTCAAATTCCACAAAATCGTAAGAGACGTGCTGAATAGAAACTGGACAGATCAACCACTCCTTATATAACCTCACGATCCTCAGTCACAAGGGACCTACTACAGAGAGATAAACTTTGTATAATATTTAGAGTACAATAATATAACTATTTCACTTATTCGATTCCCACACGTTGAAATCATATCCATAACTATCGCGATTGTAGAACGATTCATTTTCAAATGCTCGACGAAGTTATATAAAAATTTAAACACGTTTTGTCATAATGGGAGATAGATAAAAAATCACATGATTGTATATTCAATGAGTACACAAAAGTTTATATTAAATAGCTAATATTTGTAATTCATGTGTTTATATAAAATCATATTTTTATGTAGTATCGTTATGTTAAATATAGCTAATTTTTGCTGGCATGGCATCGCATTTACAATAAAGTAATTACTGAATACCGAGCACCGATTACCGATTATAGGCTTATATGATGTCGACACATTCATATTTATTAATTCTGTTTTATAATATAAGTATATTAAATCAATATATTACGTATTATATTCTTTTATATTGAAAAAAAACTTACGAATAAAGAATAACACTAGTGCATTTAATTTAATTTTATCATTTATTTTAAATAAAATATGCTTAAAAGTACATTTTCAACACAATACACAGAACAGAGTGTCTTGACTTTATATATTCACTTTGGTATTCGGGAAAAAACGTAAATCTGAAACATATTTTATATTAATAATAATATATATACCGGTCGTGACGCAGTGGGAGATCAGTGGGTTTGGCACTATCGTTTATGACTTCTATTCGATCTCGGGGGAATGATTATATTTCAATTACTCTGATAAGATAAAGCGCGAATTCCGCCATTTATGGAGTGCCCTGACATTTCTCGCTTTTAGGCCTTGTAAACAGTATACTTTCTGTCTTTCTGCTATACTGCATAAAAGCGGGAAGTTAAAAAAAAAAGTAAGTTTATAAACATGAGTACGGCCCTTATAATTTAAAAGCATATAAAACAAAAGCTGCTACTAACATACTAACTAAAATAATACTAAAACTACTGCATGAAGTTGTTTATATCTCTTAATAATATTACATCAAAGAATAAACCCGAATTACGCAATTGAGCTCCGACCGTGCAAAAGTCAACTTCATATTAAAAATAATATAGCTAATTGAATGAAGGGTAATTGTTGAAATGTTTGCTGCTAATTGTATGCTATGGCGCCGTATATTTCAATTAATCTGGTAATAACTGGGAACAGCCGATAAATTACTATGGTAATCCGTGTTACCTGTTTGCAGTGCACCTGCGGATAAAGATATACGAGGTCTCCCGAGCTCTGGATATTTTTATATTATATGATACGATACAAAAACATACCATGTAATAAAAATATGTGAACTTTTCCTTTAGATCTCTTTTATAATGTTTTTGTTGAAGTATATTTTTTTTAACAAAATCAAAAAAGCAGCTTTACGTTTTATCCCACATAGCAGAGTAGTTCGCATTGCATAGAGAGTAGAGACCTCTTAGTGTCAAGACACTCCGTTGATGGCTTTGCTCCTGAAATCGGGACATTGCGTTTTGAGTGGCAAATGAAACGTAATGTTTTGTTTTATCACTTCTTCGAACTGGGAATCAAACCTACAACCAATCATTTTTACTGTTAGATACTGTCCAACTGCTCCCCGGTGACCGCTACGATAGATGGGTGTAACAAAACAAATTTTATCATATTTATTTTTAGCCTTTTTCTGTATTTTATATAAATTTACGACTTAAATTTTATAATAAGAAAAACATACAGTAGAGACATAAGTACTTTTAAAATTATTATTTCCTGGGTTCATAAACTTTTATTGGCAAGGAAACGTTACATCGTAGGTAATAACTCAAAATCACTCTCCTTATATCCAGTATGGTTTAAACACTAAAAGAATCTTATATTATACTAGGCAATGTTTTTTTAGCTTTGTGATTTAAAAAAGAACCTTATATTATTTAATAATATGAATAAAATATTATTACTGAAAACAAATATCAAATAGATATCTGTAATGTGATTTTAGCGTATTTTGTCGTAAATTTAAATATTTAATAAAACATTAAATATCGAACAAACTTTAGTTATTACATTTTTCACAGCTCGTTAGTTTCTATTTTGCGATTGCAACGTACTACGAAACTATTTTATTTAAAAAGTATATACATACGTACATGACAGCTTGATCCGGTCGTGGCGCAGAGTGACAGCGTGTGACTGTATACGCGATCGATTGTAGGTTCGATCTCAATCGGGGGAGTGGATTATATTTAAATTAGTTTTACTTTTGTAATACAAAGTGAGGCGTGGAGTTACGCCACTTAACGCACAAAGTCTCGTATCCCACGGAACGTGAAGTACGAAGTGTCTTGACACTAGTTACTTTCTGTTTACTCTGCTATGCGACATAAAAGTGTAACGTTAAAAAAATGTCAGCTACAGTTTCACGTTTAATATAGTTAGAACATAGTAGGTTAGAGCATAGTGTCTAAACACTCAGTGACCCACATTAGCGTCTCGTAAAACTAATTTCATTAGTTAATTAAATTGTATTTATATACTAATTAAAGTAAGTAATTTGCGATCCCGCCATATATACTCATAATACATATGTACACAAATATTCTAGCTCGTACAAGTAGGCTCGTTCGACATGTTATTGGATTCAACATGCGGCAATATTAATTAACACCTCTATATTATGTAATTTCGCTTTATTCTCTTTGCCGTTGCTATCGATGCTTTCATTTCATTCCAAATTTCAAATTTTATAATTTATATTATGAGCTCTTTGTCCATCTTACAATTCATTTTTTAAATTCTTACAAGAAGGAAATTTATTAAATCACTATACACTATTTTAAAGTAATTTAATATACCTACGTAAAGTTACATAGTTTATAAGACATTAGTCAAAAGTTACTTAAATATTCCAAAGGTTTCATGTTGATGTTACGGTAAATTAAGCACAAAGGCGGCAAACCCTCTTTGAATAACTAGAAAAAACATTAGTAGAAATAATTCATGATCTGCTTCAAATGCTATTGGACTTGAAAAGCTTTTTCTGCTTCGTAATAGATAGAATTAATTGTGTTTAATATATTCTAAAATGCGGTTATTATAGTAATGAGATGTGCAAGTAGTGAGTAAAGTAATGAATTCCACGTAACTAACTATATAACGTTATTATATTGACATTATATTAACATTAAACTTAAGAGGATAGTACATTTACTTTTTGTAATGATTGAATAAAAAAAGTCCCTCATTTCCCGACCTACCACGTAGCATCTATCAGCCTATCATTAAGCACTTCTTCCCATTCAAATCCAGCCACTTTGACTTTTCCTCGTTTAAAAAGCCCACCGTGAAACAGGAACTGACAAATCTTCCGCGTATACACGTAGAGTCGAAATTGCGCCATTCGTTCTAATATTAGCGAAGTTTTTTCAGCGCGTGCTTAAGTACCATCCACGCGTGCAGCTTTTCAAGCTTTAGGCGTAATACACATTATAATGTGAATAACACTGACACAAGCGGAAAAAATAGTTATTACTGACTTCGACATAATATTTTCGTTAAAATTAATTTGCTACTAAATATTTAAGATGAAAAATATAATAAAAAACATTTTAATAGAAAAAAATGATAGTGTAAAATACGTCCTAAATCTCATAAAGTTGCCAGATTAGCAGTAACGTGTGAAGTTCAATTAATACGAATAGGTATATTTTGAAACGTGAATAGTGTCGAAGCATTCGAAACGAGGTTTTTAATTTATACCCAGATCCAACTGAATCGTTTTAAAATTGCAGCCGTGATCTGAGTGAATAGCTATTTTTCAATAATCTTCATATTAAATTCCATTTACCCATAAAATATGTTAATTATTAATTCAATGGAAAATTGCAATATCAATTTAGCACTGAGGCGAATATTACGAAAACAAGCTTAGCATAGCTCAGCAATAGAAACTTGTAGGTATTCGAAAATATATTTATATAATTCTTTCATTCGTTCAAAATTAAAATTCACTGTTGTTATATAGTAAGAAATACATTTGTAACAATTTAAATACTTTTATTGCATGTTTTGACACATAAATTTATATTCTAGATATTTTTATTTAATATGCATGAGATTTTATAAATTCAATTTTATTTGAAAATTATTAATGTATTTCGTTGTATATCGGGCTTATAAATACTCGTAATGTCAGGATTGATATGATCTTAGCGCTGTTTCCTGTATTAGCTTTTAGTTTATTTCATCTAATTATTATAAAATAGTATTTTTATTGGTAATTTATAACGTTTAGCTTATTTAATAAGATTATTTTTAAATAAATTAATAGCCTCATTGTATATGGTTGTGTGTGTGTATGTGTGTGTTATATTTATTTCTACTCCGTATAAATTAACAACGTTACATGTCATCCTTTTCTTAGTGCATTTTATTTGTAAATCTTTAAAGTGGGCATTTAAAGAATTTCTTTTAGGTATTATTATAATAATTATTTAGTAACCTTATATTTAACTAGGTTCAATTCTATACATTGTATATAAGGTGATTGAATCTTCTACAGATCAGACATAGGCAGGCTTATGCTATTGGATTATTCTATATATTTTCTACCATTAAATCGTGTGCTTAAAAAATAAAGTAATAAGAGCCAGGATAAGACGTGTAAAATATAAAACAAAAAAGTATACATATATTCGTTATATTTTATGAAAAAGAAAAACTTAAGCCTCATGATACTATTCCGTAACATATGTATGAATAGAGAGTCTAATTAATAGATCTAGATAAAACGGAAATCTGATATCGTTGGCGGACATTCCATAGTGTCATGATTAAAGACTGCTCTTGTGAGATATATTAAATAAAATTTATATTTTTTATAATATTATTATTACTTCTTGTTTATAGTTCACGTTTTTATATATATAAATCTATCTCTAGTTGAGTCAGTCGTGTCGCAGTGGTAGTGTCTGACTGTAATCGCAATCGCCTGTGGGTTCGATTCCCACTTGATTATATTTAAACGATTTTTATTTCTTCTGGTAACTCAAAATACAGCATCGAGTTTTGCTACTCAACACGGAATGTGTCGAATTCGGCAGAAAGCGGAGTACGGACTGTCCACCCTGTTAAGTGTGAAACTAAAAAAATATTCTACCCCTAATAAATTTATATATAATAACAAATTTGTCAAGTCAAATATAACAAGTTCTTTACTCATATTTTATATGCTAACCTGGGGACCTGCTTTTTGTGACTTACATTGTTCAACTATGAACTTTATGTAATGGACACATCGCATTAAAAATATGATACATATTTACGAAGATGTTTTGTATGAACCCGTTACCAAGACCGTAGCTGCACTTTTGCGTTGATACCTTACAGTTACGACTATTTTATATATGAGTTACGTCGTTTTAGAACACTATGAATGCATCCGAAAATAAAATTTATTTAACATCGCAATTTTCCAATAACTCAGTTTCAGTCGACGTTTCCTTACAATGGCCGATATGAAGTTTCCTAGAATTTTTCATCTGTTATATTCTGCATTTGAAAGGCCAGTTGGTGGCAAGCAAAGGCACGTAAAATTTAAAATACGTGTTCATTGTTACAAGACTGCGGTATTTTCTGTCGCTTCCTGAACAAAATTAGCTCAAGTTTAACTATAAAAGTGTAGCTTGGGCGAGCTAACGGCTGCCGTGTTTAAAATAAACTAATTGCATAACAATATTTGGTTTCAAATGAAATGAATACCTCACCAATTAAACTCACTATAGACAAGACGTATGTTCTTTTGTAAATATTAGTTTTACTTCTGAGTTGGAATTAAAAAAAATCTTTGAAATATAGTAAAATAGAATAACTTTTTAAATAATTTGTAACTTATACAGTGCATTGTTTTTTTAAGGAAATCTCTAATTTTCGCGATTTTTATACAATTTTAATGAATAAATGAATGAATGTGTGTATTTTTTTGAAAATCCAACGTTTCGACCATTAAGATGATTATTGTTCGAAAATTAATGACACGAGAAGATAATTAGTATGTATATAATATGATCTTATTTGAAGGTTCCATATAAATTAATGAATTTTCGAATTAAACGGCATTACCGATGCAAAATTGCAGTAAAATTGAGTTAAAGTTTTAAATTATATTAATAAGATTAAAATGCATAGCATATAATTTGTCACAGCAAACACAAGTAGACTTTACCCAATTGAATATGTAAATATGTATATTAAGCACTACTTAAAACATTTTACGGCTGACAGAGGTCTATTGAACTAAAGCGTTGCTATGCAAATGTAATTATCACTTCACACATTGTTCCGTGTGCTTTTCCAGTGCTGTTTACATTGTATTACCTACTTGATTCCTCGTAAGGAGCTTTTAAGTTCAACTGGCGAACATATCTTTTATTAACTCATTGAACACAAAATTAAAAACGTTGTTAAGAACAGCTACGATTGTGTTTTACTTGTTAGTATTTGTACGAAAGTGAACGTTTTTACATACATATTTAATAAATAATGTATCAAAGCTTATTGCGCCTTGCAAAAGCAAACATTTATTGCGCCTTGATAAGACTGACGTACTTTTTTATATTTATTTTGATTAAATAAATATTTACCCGTATATGTAAAGCAGGATGCGCTTTTTACTTACACTTTAGCTTCTTACTTGACACCTATTTTAGAGAAGAATACTTCGTGTTAGTTCTGGAAAATATCTACCTTTCAGATTTTTCATGTTAAACGAATAGCAAATAGCTGAGCTCTCTATAAAATCACTTATTTTCTTACCATACACTTATAAATTATAGAACAAAAACGTTAAACGTAATTTATTTAACAAAAAATAAATATACATTTTATTGAAAGTAGTGGCTCAACAAGATTTGTGTTTACAAAGGGATTTACTTTGAATTACAAATTATTGAAGTGCTCTTACGGTATTATGTTGAAGAGCGATGAAATATCAATAGTATCTAAGGTGACTAAGAAACTGATTGTCTGGTAATTTGAAACACATTTATTGTTAATACGCACTAGCAAATTCTTTTCTATTTTTAGCTTAGCTTTTTTTTACTTGCCGTGTTAGTTAGTTGGTGTGTGTGAAATCATGCAAGCTTAATTTGACCCACTTCCCAGTGTCTGAAATTTAGATGACGATTTAAAGACCTGATGACAATAGAAATTTTTGTTTATCTAAAATGGCCGCCGCAACAAAATGATGGATTATAAATTTTTGCACAATCCTCGGTTTTAAATAAATGGGCTTGATTTGTAGAATGTAATATATTAAAAAAATCTTATTTTTAAAATGATTTTTTTAGTTAAAATTATACTTCTTCTGTTGTAAAAAGCCCATGTATTTGCCCATAAAGCAAAAGTCGCTATTTTTAATCAAAATAAAAAAAAAAAATTGAAAGTATGGCTACTGTCGCTTCTTATCCACCCACCAACTGAGTGAGATAATGTCGTTGAGTGTCTTAGCAACTATTATAAATATGTTTCCTACTATCACCACTGTAAGTCCATTTATAAATCAATAATACAATTTCCAGAGTTTATTTTCGGGCACTAGACACTCATTTTGTCGGTCTCCAATTCCGGGTATTCAAGTTACGAGTTAATCGATGATTGGTTCGCTACAAGTGCTGTCTTCGGTTGAATTTATTGTTAGATAAAATAATTTTCTATAGACTTGTTTGATGAAAATAGTTATCTTGGCGATATAAGGTTTTAAAACGACTATTATTGGATGCTCTAAAATGTGTTTGTTATCTAGTAAAGTTATATTTCTATGATTTGTTTTCTTATATATCTCATAAATTATATTTTTATTTTTTATATTGCGACAAAAAATACGAATATGATTGAATATATTCGATGAAGTGACAACATTTAGTCATTTTAATTTTGTATGCGTTTTTTTAATTCTTTTTAGCTTCACGTTCACGCATAGCAGGGTAAACAAGAAGTACCAGGTGTCAAGACACTCCGTACTTCGCTAAGTAAGTTTTTTAATTTTTACATATTGTTTAATACATATTTGTTAGGTTAACATGCACATTCTGTACGTGTAAGTAAATCTTGCAACATTATTTGTTTTTAAATAGACGATACATTATTTTCAAAACATGAAATTGATATTCTTGTCAGGGTACTCGAGAAAATACTTTAAAACTTAGCATTTTTCAGTTTAAAACCTATTATGTATTATATTACCGCAGCTCTCGCAAAATGCGGAGTGGACAAAAACTTAGTGGTGTGCACCACTTATGTTCTTCACTTAGACAATTATTTTCTATGTAACATTAGTTGCCCAGTTCCCTATATAGATATATTTAGAATGATAGCTGTCTTTCTTATAAAACAGCTTCTAGCGTTATCCACCATAGCAAGGTAGTCAGGGGCAATTTCAAGACACTCCATATACTGTTTTCCTCCCGAAATTGAGACGTTACGTGTTATTGACGTTTGATTGACGAACTCAAGAACAAATCTTGTCTTACCAGAGCGGAAAAATAAAAATAATATCTTTAAATTCCCCCGATTGGGAATCGAACACACAACCAATCACGTTTACAGCCCCTGTTCCACTGAAAAAGTACTGACTGTAGTTAATTATATTATTAGAAAAGTAAAAAATATATTAAACAATGTAAATTATATACAAATTTTGCGTTATATGTTTGAATTGATACTCAAGTAGCAATAACACTGTGCTTTATTGTTAACAGAAATAAACAGATTGGAGGCACGTTCCATACAATCTTGTGCAAGTGGTTCTTGCATTTATTTGTAAAGTAAACTATTGACCGTTATACTGAGAAACATTTAAGAGCACGTTATAAATACTAATAGAACTGGCAAGTTATAAAGTAAAGCTTTCTACGTATTATATATAAAAATGAATGTAGATTTTATTTTGTTTTAAAGGGTTATATTCGAATATAGATAATAAATAAAAAAAATTGAACGATATGTAAACATTGGCTCTGCCTATAGCGTATTACGTTCAATTTTTGACACAGCATTTCTAATACTCAGTTTGTTCAAATTTAAATTTATATGTTCATAGATATATACTATTTTTTATTTTATATTATCATTTGTTTTTTATATTATCACACCCAGAAAGTCGGGCCTTTTTTGTGTGTATGCACAGATGCATGCTGATGATGCAAAGATTGTGCAATAAATTATTTTAAAGAAACCGGCGTGTTTTTTTTTAATATATGAATAGATCAGCAAATAACCATCAAATTTTTAACTTAGTCTACCTACAAATTACACATTCTGGACTATAAAGATTTTTATTATTTAAACAGACATTACTAACTGCAATAGTTATTTCGCGGCCTGTTTTCAAGTATCAATTGATAACCAATTAAGCGGATTGATGTGATCAATTGCTTTGGTATCTCATCCAAGCTGGCATAACTTACAATCATTTGTTGTCATCACTAAGTAAATATTTTGTTTTTATACACAATTCATATAGTTCAGGCAGCCATTTTAGAATTATTAGAACCTGCTTTATGTTTTTGAAATTAATAAAGAATTTAATTAATTAATTTTAACAAATAAATTGATGAAATATAAAGTTAATGAGCTTACAATACCTAGTAGTACACTATACATAAGTATAGATGTATCAACATTACTGTTTATAACACTTATTCTATTATTTTAATTATTTTGAAATTTATTTGAAAGTCAATGGCTTACAGCTTTACAGCCAATGGCAATGCTTTTATATTTAATAGTGTCAAAATACAGACACCATAATCAGTGTATTTTATTGCAAAAACGATTTCGAAGTTTTTTCTTCATAAACAAAAAAATGATTTAATGTAAACATTTTTGAAAAAACGTATAAAAATCTTATACCTTTTGTTACAACTTATTTATGTTGTTAGCAACTCTGTAGAGAGATTTTTACAAATTTCTACTACTTAAAGATTATTAAGAAATAATCGTTTAACAAGAGAGATTGCTATTTTATTTTAATATTTACTATTTTTAAAGTGTTATCCCACACTTAGGATTAGAAAACATTCTTAAAAAATCATATAAAAATTTAAACACAGCGGGATTCGAACCCGCGGCTCTTGGAAACCGTCCAAGCGCATTGAACGCTAAGCCATGCATTCTACTACCGGCTGCGTCTAAATTCTTATACGTTTTGTTAAAACTTATATATGTTGTTAGTATCTCTGTAGAGAGATTTTCACAAATTTCTGCTACTTAAAGATTATCAAGAAATAATAGTTTAACAAGAGAGATTGCTATTTTATTTTAATATTTACTATTTTTAAAGTGTTATCCCACACTTAGGATTAGAAAATAATTTTTGAAAAATCGTATATAAATTTAAATGCAGCGAGATTCGAACCCGCGGCTCTTGGAAACCGTCCAAGCGGTCTGACCGCTAAACCATTTATTTTATTACCGGCTGCGTCGAAATTCTTATACGTTTATTACAACGTGTATATATCGTTAGCATTTCTGTAGAGAGATTTTTACAAATTTCTGCTTCTTAAAGATTATTAAGATGTAATCGTTTTAACAAGAGAGATTGTTATTTTATTTTAATAGTTTACTATATTTAAAGTGTTATTCCACATTTAGTTTTCCAATTCACTCATTTTTAAAAAATCGTGCAGTATCAAGAAGCAAGGAAATTCTTGTCTTCATTTCATTTCAGATTATAAAATAAAATCATTTAACTTCTGCTTTCAATATTTCTAAGAGTCTGTCAACCGTCAAATGAATTAAAGCTGTTTTCTTTGAAATTAAGAACAATGAGACTATTATGCCTAAGAGAATTTAAAATCAATCAATCGCTTTATGTTAACTTAATAAAGATATAATTACTTATCTCAAAGAGCATATGCGGGTTTACAATTCTTAAGATGTCATTATAAAAATGTATTAAAGGACCTCTTCATAAAATGTCTAATAAAACGTTGAAGGCGGTGTGTTCTTTTTTACATAAGGATGAAAAAAAAAGGAATATACAAATTCTCGTGTTATATGAGATGGTTAGAGAAAAATGGTTTAAGATCACTCAGTTCCATATTTTTTATATTTCGTTGTGATTACATCAAAAATCAATGTCCTAGACATTGATAAAGAAGTTATGGGATTTGCTAACATAAATTAGAAAACATTTTATACTTTAATTGTTTTACTTTAAATATCTCAAATATTTGTAAATCTTATATTTTTAAGGAAAATCTCAAGATTTAACGGAGCTTGTAAGTTAATATATGACATTTATATTATGTTAAACGAATAATATGCTTCTTGCGTACATATTGTAACCGTCAAAACAAAAATATATTTCAAAACGAGCAGTCCCCGCGATTTCGTTCACGTGAATTTAATAACGCTGGATCTAAAATTATATATGTATAAAATAAGATTCACTTAAGTTACTCTTATTACATTAGCTATCTGCCAGTTAGTCTCATCAAAATCGGTACTGCCGTTTCAGAGATTAACCGGAACAAGCAGACAGACAGATGTACATGTATTTTGTTAATTTAATATTACGAACAGACACTCCTATTTTATTTTTTTGTATAGATATCTAATAATCATGCATACTTTGTGCGATTCCATAATTATAATTAACAATAAAATTTTTAACGAGCGATGCAAAGTACATTTAAATTATCTTCATAATATAAGAGTATCAAATTTTTATAGTTTATAGTCTCAAGAAACTGCTGTTAAAATAACGTGTGTGGCGGCGACAATAGTCGTTCCCTGTTAACGATTTCATTTTTAAATCCACATTTACGATTAATATAGTTTGTTAAAATACGCTCCGTTTTATATTTTACTTAATAAAATACTTAACTACAGTCGAGGCTAAACATTATTAAAGTATTGTATTTAATAATTATTATTTTAAATGTTAGAATAATTTTAATTCAGTATGATGGTGTTTTTTAAGTTACCTTCAACTTCATGCTTTATCCGCCCGAAATTGTAACATTGCGAGTTGAGTGGCGAACATAACGCCGCGCTTTATCTTACTCGAGGGAATTGAAAACAAACTTTAAATATAATGATCAATCCTCCATATGGGACTCCAATCCACAACCAATCGCGTTTATTGTCTGACTCTTTTGCACTGCGCTGCGAGGGTCTATCTTAAATAAGTTATCCGTAATCGATATATTTGTAATAAGATCTTTGATTTTCGCGATTTTTATATACATTTTATATAAATGTAACTATTTTAATCGGATTAATCGCGTATATTTTGATATTCGAAAATACATTTGGGACACCTGACGTTTTGAACACTTTACAGTAGTCCACGGTCACAGGTAGACTGAGGTGGCATTCGTCGTTGATACAAAAAAATAATTATAACAAACTACCGCCATCTCTTTTTTAATTGCCTCGCGTACTGCCCTGGATTTTAGCAGAATAAGCTGACTGTCTTTGTCTCTGGTATGGTGGATTTGAGACTTTAAATTTTTTTATAAGTGGGTCCCAGGTGATAGAGAGCTTCCAATCATCTTCTTATCAAACCTGATGTAGTGGTTGGACTTATTCATTGTATGTTCACACACAGCTGATTGCAATACATCCTCACTAAAGTAGATATATTCCTAGAATAATCCGCGAGGCTATTGAAATTTAAAAACATCCAAATTTCAATAGAGAAGATGGTTGGAAACTCTCTACCACGGACTACTGTAAAGTGTTCGAAACGTCAGGTGTCTAAAATATATCGAATACCAAAATATATGCGATTAATCCGGTTAAAATAGTTTCATTTAAAACGAAATATCTGTCTTCAAAAATATTAACTTCTCTTTCGTTTATAATATTTACATGTTTTACAAGAGAATATTTGCAGTTACCTAATATAAAAAATATGTATTATTAATTATCAAGTGGTTTAGTAACATTAAGAATTTGGTAAATATATATATTTTTAAAAATTTGCCAATTAATTTGTTTTTTTTTTATCTTGAATTGCTTGCAAGTCTTGTTAATTATGTTTAATCTCGCCCAATGTCATATAGATATTTATATCAAATAGAACAATATATATTTTTTAGTATCAATTATTTACAAAAGAAACTGTATTAAAAGCATAGATTATTAATATAAATTATTAAATGAGGTACTTTTAAATGTAGGCTACGGCCGTAGCACTATTGTTTGATTATACTATGACTTGTTTTGCATGTTATTAACATTGTTTCGCATTGCATCTGCGTTGTTGCATATTGCAAGCGCATTTGAAACTAATACATTATGATTTGTACAGTCGCAGTCGGCGGTATGAAGCATTTATAAATTTATAATGGAAAAGCTTGAATTGTGGACGCCTAATGTAATGATTATTATTAATATTTATGACAATATTGGCTGAAATGTATAGAAATTTTGAATAAATATTTGGACGATTTGGCTGTTAATATGAATTGAGGTGGCTCATTTCATATTATTATGACACCGTGTCGCAGTGGAACAGTGTTTTATTGTAAAGGTGGTTGGTTGTGGATTCGGTTCCCAATCGGTTGAATAATTGATTATATATAACATTTATTTTCATTTCTCCCACGTGGTTGACAAAACACAGCGTTGAGTTTGCCACTTAACACGCAATTTCTCGATTATTGACAGCAGTCTACCCTGTGACATAAAGCGTGAAGTTGTTTGTTTTTTCATACGGTACCGCAGATAGGTAAAGTGAAATAGTTTTCATAGGGAGGTGAGAAGTCTATTGCATCAGTTGTAGTTGATGTAATGTGATTTCTATTCTTTAAATTATCTTCTATACTTAGATATATTTAAAATAAATTTATAAAAATTTAATCATGTCTAAATAAAACACTGGCTATAGAACACGCTTAGCCAAATTAGATATGTTAAGGAATGCAAATACATTATAATAAAATTATTTCATATCTCAGTAAGGATCTAAGACTTGGTGATCCACTGTCGAGTGTCGATCAATAAAAAGCACCAGCACCGTATAAAGCAAGCATCCGACGCGACGCAGGAATGAGTCAGTCAGTCAGTCCAAGGATGTATTAAATTAAGTCGTACATAAACTGTTAGGATTAGCGAGGATACGTCAATACGAGTGTGAATTACGTTCGGTTCCGACACCGTGAACGGAATATTGAATTGCTTTATTACCACGTTGTACCGAATGTTGAATAATAAACAATGAGCTCTTGTTGAAAAAAAAAATGCATATTTTATGAATGGCCATTCAAGAATGGAGTGGGAGATGATTAGAACACAATTAGCTTTCATGTTCACGTGCTTTGTACAATGGTGAGGTGGTTTCACGCTTGTTAAAATGTAATTTTATATTGAATTTTATGTAATTTATATAGTTGTTTTGTTTCGTTTAGGAATTTAAAATATACTTTTTGTTGCTTGCATATTTTTAATCTGTGAAATATATAGAAATGTATACGATGACATTTTAACTTACACTTATCAATAATGTTAGTAGAACATTACAAATGATAACCTATGACGTATACCCATTCATGTTGATAATTACTTAATTTGGCTAACTGACCGAAATTTCCCAAAATAAAGCTTGTAATGAAATGTGATAGACATAATTTGTAATTGACCTCTATATTTAAAATTAAATACATACCTCCTTCTCGCAAAATAAATCAATTTAGAGATTTACAAAAGATTATACTGATTATTTCTATATTAATATGTGAAGCAAAAACTTGTACACCATTTTACAAAAAATACGTAGACGGAAGAATATGAAATTTAGCACAGTTATAGTTTATACTGACTAAGTGCTGGTAAATATTTTTAATATTGCTTAAAAAATACACTACATTAATAAAATTATTGCAATAATAACACTATCGTGACCTACACTATGCGTTTAAATATACCTCTTTGATTTCTCCCTATGTCTCTAATTCATTTGAAAGCATTCAATTAAAAAATAAACTAAATATAGTTATAGTTTCGCCACAAACAATTTCCATGTGAACACAATTCCCCTCTGCTGCTGGGTAACATCCTGTGAGGTGTCTCAGTAATTTGGTGGTAGGAGAGTTGTCCTTAAACTGGCTGATAAATTCAGTCCGCCAAATATGGGGTTTCCCAATAAGAACAATATGTTTTGAAATTAAAATAAAATATGTAATATATGTTTGAATTTCGTGTTCAATGGATTTATTTGATAGGAAATTTTATGCTATTTATGATTAAAACAAAATATCGTTCAAATAACCGCCACGACTTTTTGTGCACTGGTGAATACGATCGGTTCAATTTTCGATGACTCGGTGCATCATTTCGGCTGGTATGACCGCTATAGTCGCTTGAATGTTGCGTTCAAAGTCTTCAATCGTAGCTAGTTTATTGGCATACACTTGAGATTTAACATACCCCCACAAAAAATAGTCCAAGGGTGTTAAATCGCATGATCTTGGTGGCCAATTGTGAGGACCGTTGCGAGAAATAACCGATTCACCAAACTTATTACGCAATAAATCCATTGTGAAGGTCGCAGTGTGGCATGTTGCACCATCTTGTTGAAAATAAATGTCGTCCGCATCGATTTCATACACTTCAGGAAAAAAAATTGTTCAACATGTCACGATAACGGTCGCCATTGACAGTAACAGTACGGCCTTCGTCGTTTTTGAAACAGTACCATAATCCGCACCAAACAGTCCATCTTTCAGGATGTAATGGTGTTTCATTAACCACTCTTGGGTTTGACTCACTCCAGTAACGACAATTCTGTTTGTTCACATAACCATCAGACGGTGCACCATGACGACCATATTTAGCATGAAATGCTCTTTGAGTAGAGACAATACTTCTCGAATTTTGATAAAAAATTTGGACAATTTCCAAACGTTGAGGTAACATGAACTTGTTCATGATTAAATGGCAAACATTACTAAACACAAAACAACACAAATGTCAAATGTTAAACAACCAAGATGACAGCTGTGAGCTATCAAAATCCTATCATTCCTATTGGGAACCACTGTATCTAATGATGTGTTACAGTTCGATTTCATGTAAGCCAGCTTTCCCTATTTCCACCCATCATTTCCCTCAGGGGGTAGTGATTCCGACAAGTCTGGCTGCCGAGGTCACAGTATATCCTTTCACTTCTATACCAAGGCCGTCAACGGATCTACAACTCCAATGTTGTGGATGTCCATGGGTGAAGATGATCACCCGGTGGCCCTTTTGCTCGATTGCCCCCTTTTCTATAAAAAGTTAATATATTTATATGTTATTATTTAAGAAAATATAGTATAATATTTATTATATATTATAATAGAGTAACGATACTTCCTTACCTAATATATAGATGTCAGACGTGGTCTTTGAGGAAACAAGACGAAGATAGAGTGGCTATCTGCCAACGAAAGATGGAGAGAAGTATACTCGGCATAAAATTATCTGACAAGATTAGCAAAGTAAACATTAAAAAAAAAACCAAAATAATAGATGTGAGGAAGAGAACGAGACTACTCAAGTAGCAATGGGCAGGACGCGTTGGTAGGATGGATAATAACAAATGGGCAAAACGTCTTACAGAATGGGTTCCCAGAGACACAAAAAGAAATAGAAGAAAGACCGAGGAAAAGGCGGAATGATACCTTCTATCGGAGACAGGAACCCTTATGGATGCGTGAGGCACTGAACTGCGATAGAGGGAAAGGCTTATGAGAGGCCTATGCCAAAGAGGCGACTACCGCTATATAATTTATATTTTGTTTTAATTTTGTAACCTTTGCCGTTCTTTAATTGAGTACATGCGTAAAGTGATATTACAATTCCTTGTCAAATCATATCAAATAAATAATTATAAATTGAAAAATTTAAAATTTTGTGTGATTATATTAATAAAAATGTTCATTAAAATTTTCTTAAAAATATTTTATTTTAATTTTCGTTGTGAAAATAATACATTTTCTTTATTATGACAAATATATAACAATTAGTTTAACAAATCCTTTTAAGATTATATTAGAAGGACATAGGTATCTTCAAAAAGTACGGTCATCTTCTACTTAATAAAGCCAAGTAAAGTGTTGAAGAACCTAGCATTATGTAATGATCTGATACTATGAGATGATGGTCATATGCAATGCTTTTCCTATAAAAAAAACACTTAATTTCTTATATAATCCTCAATTCCCTGCTCCACGATATATCACCTTCGTCCAATGAAAATGTTCTATATAAAAATATTAAACATACCTAAGTCGAATTTAAACTCTTAACTATTATATTCAAAGAAGTCCTTTGCGCCACAACGGTGTTCATATAATGACTAGTTTTTAAATATAAGTATTATCTGAATACATTGAATACTGGATTATCCACTCATATCACGTCCGGCGTACCGACAAGTTGGTCGATGCTGAAAAGTTTGTAATTAAAAATTACTTCCGTACAAATAATGAATCCGCCCGGGTTTTGTTCAGTAAACGTTACTAACTGAATTGTTGGATCATATGAAATAAATTGCTCAATTTCCTAATGCTTCAGCCGGAATCATTCTCCCCATTGTGCAGAATGGGCTATATCGGAAAGTCGAAAATAAATTGAGTATGGGATATTTAAATTTGAAACTAAAAGCTTGTGATTTTTAGGTAACTGCTGTGCTTTTCGCTTTTATACTTGCCTTTATTACATTTTATGATGTGTTTCATGACTTGTAAATTATTATATTTTTTTAGCTTAACGCTTCTATCCCGCACAGCAGAGTGAACATGAAGTACCTAGATACTTCCTGTTTACTCTGTCAAGAGCGGGATGCAGAGTCAAGACACTCTGTCCTCCGCTTACCGCCGACTTCGACACATTAGTTATGTTAGTGTGGAACTCAACAGAACGAAACGGAGAAAATGAAAATAATTTAAATATAATCATTCCTCCGAGTGGAAATCGATCCCACGACCGATCGCGTTTACGGACAAATGTTGTCTTTTTTGATTTATGAAATATTCTTTTCTTGGTTTCAGTTATAAATTTTAATATCCTTTGTTTTAATTAAGGCTGTCTCTGTACTTTATTTCGATTAAGGAACTTTTATAATTTTAAATATAAACTTTTTTTGTATTTAGTATTATTAAAAAATCAGTTCAGTAATATTGAGCTATTTTATATTGGACAAGTTGTCACGCTAACGTATTAGTTATGTTTGTGTAGAGCAACTGTTGTTCCGCTTTGGAAGAGTTTTTCTCGCTATTTCTTGTCTAGATTCAAACTCCATGCAGAATTTAAAATCCTTACTCTAAAAGTTCACTTTAGCATTTATATTTTGAAATAACTAATATTCAACTTTATTTAAAATTGTATTTTACTATAGAGACGTTCTTTACTTAGATATTTAAAAAGTATATGTTTTTGAAAATGTAATTTTTCACTTTTTTTTTATAATATCCGTACATACCTAAATTTGACATTTCGTATTTTGAATAAATTGTATTATCTGTGCGCGAAGACATAGTATAATTTCGTACGAATATAAAATAAAATCTGTTTAAAATTTCAATGTATCTTGTAATATATTTACTTTCTGTCTGTTAGAACAGTTATGAGGCCGGTCGTGGCGCAATGCAATAGCGTCTGACTGTAAACGCGTTCGATTGTGGGTTCAATTCCTACTCTATATATATATATATATATATATATATATATATATATATATATATATATATATATATATATATATATACATATATATATATACATATATATATATATACATATATATATATATATATATAATTCTTTTACAAGGAAAGATTTCAATAGCAATTTTGATAACATGCTTTTTTAACTTCTATTTTATGTTTTTAAATAATTTATAGAGTAATTTAAATAATTATTGATAAATCAAATATTTTTAAAATTTTTTACATTTTCTACGTTTGAAGAGTTTCAAAATACAATGAAGATGGGTTGATTGCACGGTCCCGTATTTTACACTGAATTTCACAAAATAGAGTCCACTTTCTTTTGCTTTTCATTGTAAAGACTCGCCTCGCTGGAATATTGTACAGTATTCGGCCACCCCAATCGCTGACGCAATGTTTCTTGTGATCTTCCTAAAACCCCATTTTAAGATTTCTTTGTAAGCTGAATATTGTATACATAAAATACTCAATATTTATCATATATTGTATATCGACTAATTCACCAATCATACTTAAACAATGAAATATCTAAATTAATAATAAGATTTTATAGTCTATTTAGGCGAGAACTTGTTAAGCTGTTGAAGTGGACAACACAATTTGTCATCAAATCCCAGAAAATATATAGAAAATTCGAAAATAAAGGAATTCATTCCTTCGAGGCCGGTCGTGACACAGTGGGACAACGTCTGACTGTAAACGCGATCAGTTGTGGGTTTATAGTGTCGTAGTATAGAGTGATTATATTTAAGTTATTTTCACTTCCTCGCTCTAGAAATAGACAAAGTGCGGCGTTGAGTTCCACCACTCAACACGCAATGTCTCGAATTCGGTGGAAAGCAAAGTACGGAGTGTCTTGATACTAGGTACTTTCTGTCTACCCTGCTGTGCGCGATAAAAGCGCGAAGCTAAAAAAAATAAAGAAATTCAAAGTAAATGGAAAGGTATAAAGTAACTATATTTAATTAATAATATATTACCTAAATGTTACTGTGTCCCGAGTTTCCTTCATAAAAGCTTTAAATAGCCATGTATAAATAATGAAGCATAAAACATTTCAGTTATAATCGTCGTTCTGTTTTTTACCATTGAACACGTATTTCCTGTTTTAATTTGCACGTGATTTAAATATAAATTGCCGTTTACGTTTGCATTAGGCATTTAAAATATGAAGCGATAATATTATACAGATTCACACTTTATGCTAGCATAGCAGGGTAGTCAGATATAACCTAGTGTCAGAATACTCTGTTCACGGCTTTCCGACCGAGGAATGAAAATAAATTTTAATTATGTACATTCCCTCGATTTGGAGTTGAACTCCCAACCAATCGCGTTTATATTCAAATACTGTCCTATGGCTCTTTATTGCATTGTTGCATTGCCCGTATTGACTGAGGAACGGAGCTTTCCCTAGATTATTGCTAGTTTTAATGTCGTGCACGATATACAACTTACTGTGCTAGTTTTTGTGGGACCCAGCTGTGAAACGTTCTAAGCTATAATTCTATATATTTATGTTTTTGTGGTAACTTGTGTATTTTCCACTTCCTTTACGTTTTGTTTGATTTTCTTGTAACGTTTAATTACGTGATGTTATTCTTGTAATAGAGTTAAACATTATAAAATAACATATTTATTACAAGTAATTTAAATATATATAAGATATTTTTTTGGAATAAATATAATATGAAATGTTTTTTTTTAATAATTTCCAATCAGGCATTCTTCTTCTAAGACATAGTTGAGCGTTAAGCTCCACCACCAAACACAATGTCTTAAATTAAGAGAAGAAAACAGAGTGTGTACATTAGGTTCTCTCTATATACATAAATATCTAAGATATTTATGTGAAAAACAGTGTGAAGCTGAAAAAATTAAATTAATTGATATGAAAATAACTTATCGAAAGCAAATAACAATAAAAATGCGAAATATGTACTCGAACTGTGTTATTTTTCTAAAAGAAAATCACTGAGCTACTTTAAAATATTTACAAATTAAAATATTTAAATTATACTACAATAACATATGGTTTATAATTATTATTATAAATGTAAGTTTTGTTACCTCTAAATTATTAGTTTATTTACATTCACATAATACGAATAGACAGCAAAAGAATTAATTATGCATTCAATTAATGGAACATGTGATAATGATACGATTATGATTTAGTACCAAATTAATATTGCGGCTTTACGCTAATATTTAGCCTAGGCATATTTAATTGTTCTAAATGAAACGCACACATCTACATATATTGTAATTTCTATTGAAATTGTTACAGAATAACATGAAAACGCAGCCATTATGTATAATTAAAATAAATAGATATTAAATTGATATGTATTTCATAACAAGGAGCCATTGTGGCGTAGTGGGTTCGATTCCCATATGGAATAACTTAGTGTATTTGATTTATTTTCGTTTTCCCGCTCCGATCCGAAAATCGCATAATTGAGTTATGTCTGCCTGCCCTTATGTGGTAGAAGCAAAAAAGCTGTGAAACTGCAAAAAAGTATTTCCTTATTTTCGTTCGTTCCCCGGAGTTTTTCTGTGCGGTCATCAGATATTGTTTATTTTATTTATTCTTCGGGTTACTTTTTCAATGTCCAGATATAATGATGCGTCTTTCATTTTTTTTTTGAAATACGTAACAAGAGAAACACATATTCAAAAATGCCCAAGAAATTAGCATTGATCAGTATTTAATACTTGTTTTTTATTCTCAATAACTATAGAATAATATGATAAAATTTTTAAATTAAACAATTTTAAACGGATGAATGGCGTATCATCTGTCGATTCGTTGATACACCTCAATTTGCCTGTGACTCGACTATAGTACTAAAGGACTACTGTAAAGTGTTAGAAACGTTTTCAAAAATGTTTTTTCGAAAACCAAAATATACACGATTAATCGCGAAAGATCTTAATATTATAAAGACTATAAATCTAATATCAGGTGGAGGCCATGATCCTAAAAGCATAGCGGTCAGACTGACGCATACTTACATATTTTTGTCATGAGTAATAAAGCACGCTTATAAATTTAACAGCAATCTTAGTGCAAGATGCAGAATAAATTGATTTGTAATATATATATATATATATATATATATATATATATTCAAATTGTAATCGAGAGTTGAAGTGAACAATGTACATAAGCACATAAAAATTCCTTTTCCGATAGTACAAAATGATACCAACGCGTTTTATGTTACTCCCGGAATTCTTTTGTGAATTTCAAAATTGCTTTAAATTTCAGCCGCCGTTACGTGGAACCGTTAATGTTAAAAGTTATAGGAACGAAAAAAAAATTGTTAACAAAAATTTATTAAGTATTTAAAGTTTTAGACTATGAAGATATTTATAGCGTAGGTTGGTTTGTTCTCATTTTTTATTTTAAAATAAAGTACATTAGGTGGAAACACAAGAGGTCAAAGTAATTTACTAATTAAATAATTTCATCTATCCTTAAAACCTTAGGAACTGTTATAATTTTTTGCTTTGTTTTATTTTTATTTTGAAAAGACTATTCTTATTAGCTTTGATTTGAGCAAAGTACGAAGAAAAGCTACTTTTTTCGCAGCTGTACGTTTTTTTTCATATAACGCACTAGTCAAACCCTTCGTGACACGCCTTCCTTCGCTTACCGTTTAATTTCGAGACATTGTTTATTAAAAGGGTACTCTAACTTATTATAATGAATAAATCAAATACCACGATGCAAAAAAATCGACTGTTAATTTATATATTACCTTTGATGCTGAAAAATCTTAATGACGTATTACTACCAATTCTACATTTAACCCTTTACTTGGCAAGAACTAAAAATATGAAAAAAAGGAAATTATTGATAAATTTTGTTTAATTTATGAATGGACAACTTGAGAAAAATAAAAATAAAAATCTAGGTATCCTAGGTTTCGAGAAAACTTAAGTACATCACAATGTACACTGCCAATTTTACAGAAATATTATAAATAAATTGTTATTCAGGTTATTATAAATTTATTTTAAAAAAAGGAGGAAATATTTAAATTATTCTTTATTATTTTAGGTGAAAATTACGAAAGCAATTACGTTTTATTTTTCCCACAACAAAACACAAATTTACGTTACATTTTATACAGTAGACAGATGTTCTTCCACTCTTACAATATTTGCAACGCATTGTTTCATTACCTGCTTCTGGAAGATGACCTGTGTTATCAAATCTGACGCTATCAGTTGGTCGGACTGAGACTGGTTTATGGATTTTCAGATTCTCGCCTATATCGTCTGTAACGTTTTGGTTTGTTCCTATTCTATTAGACTTAGACAACCCATCAAACAATTCAAATCTGAAATCTTTCAATGAAGTCTTCTTCCCATCTCTTCTATGTAGGAGCCAAGCGTTATTTATACACATATCAACAAGTTGTGAAAATATTCCCAAGTACCAACGGTGACTTTTGAAGGGAGTTCTATATAACGATATCAACATATCTGCTAAATCGACCCCTCCCATATGTTTGTTGTAATGTTTGACCACTTGAGGACATTCTACATCTACTTTCTTTTTCTCATCCTTATCGTATCGTTTGATTGTTTCTAAGGGGTACGAGTCTATGTAGGTGCTAATAAGTGTAACCACTTTATTGTCGTTCCACTTTACGACTGCCAACTTATTCTTATTGCAAACCACCTGGGCGCTAGAACCGCGTTTCTTCTTTTTTTATTGTTTGTCAGTTGGCAATAACTCTTGACAGCCACTGAGACGATTAGTCCTTATTGTTCCTAGACTAAGGATCCCGTATTCTTCCCGCAGAATATATGTTAGTTCAGGCGACATAAAAAAGTTATCAGCATACACAATGGCCGGCTTTTTCTTTATAGTTGGACACAATGCAAGCACTACCATACCTCTTAAACCAATTGTAGCTTCTTTCTCTGAAAAAGTCAGTCCACGAAAGGTATCGTCGCCACCATACAGAATAAAATCGTAGATGATACCCGAAACACCCGCACGGACAAAATTCTTAAACCCCCATTTCTTAGGTTTCATTTTTACGTACTGCTTTCGTTTACCTGCTTTACGACCTTTATAAGGTATCATCATCTCGTCAATGGAATATTTTCCTTCTTCTTCAATTTTCAGAAAATTTTTGCGTATTTTCTCCATTAGGGGGCGAATCTTGAAATAACGGTCTGAATCTTCCAAAGTATTATCAACAAAATGAATATATCGACGTATTTGTTGATACTTTTTGAGAGGCATAAGATCAGCAATGAGAGGGTATCTTGTTTTTCTTGCCCAATAGTCAGTATAAGCTGGCATCTGTACTATACCCATCATGATTTGAATGGCCAGGAAGCTTTTAATCTCATCTTCTGTCAGCTGAATAGATCGACCTAGTTGTTCAACTGCATATAAATTTGTATTATAAACAATGTCAGTAATTAAGTCAGGAGAAAAAAAGAAATAAAAATAATCCAGTACTGTCTCTATTTGTGTTTGATGGAGATTGTATAAGTTTTCTTCAAGAGATACATTGTGACGAAATACTGCTTTTGACCATTGATATTTCTGAACCTTTACTTTTTTGGTCACTACAGTCTTTGTTGTCTTTTTACGCTTGGACCTGGTAAGTAGTAACTGCTGTCCGCTGGTGCTAGGCTGGGGAGATGATAGTTCAACAGAAGGAGATGGCAAAGATTGGATGGAGTTCAATGTGGGTATAACATTGTAGTTACTTGTATTCGGCGATGGAAAAACTTCATCAAATGTTGGTGTGAGTGGTAAAGTAATGGGTATATCATGCTGTTCGTTGTTGGAGTCAGTTGAAGTATCAAGCAAATTAAGGGCTTCTAGTGATGATGCTATTGAAGGTGGATCAGAGGTATCTGGTGAAGGCGGTATATAAGCATTTGCTTCCTCATCAGATGTGGAACTATCGTCAGAGCATGCGTTTTGAGCGGGTACCAAAGCCAAGATCTTATGGGCGCGAGTTAGTTGTAAGTTCTGCAGGCGGAAAAAGAAAAAAAAAGTTCAAAGCAGACAGTTTTTATGAGAAGGTAAAAAAATAAATAAACAAAAACTGCCGATTCGTTGAAAAACAAAAACTGTGTAAACTTAGCAATGTACAGCGTGGTTACCATAGTTCATTTTTAGTATTTTAGTGCGTTATTGGCAACGTGCAGTGCAGTGTACATACATTTGTTTCAACCAAAATCGGCCATAAAAATTGAGACAGTAACGCATAAAACCACTTTTTGAGTAATACATAGTTTTTAGATCAAATAACACACCATTTTTTATTAGTTTTTGAGCTAAAAAGTAATTTATAACGCAAAAACTTACCCGGGTCCCGCCAACACTTTGTTGTTTCGAAGCCATTTTGAATTTGACATGTGTTGTTCAGTGTTGCAACAACGAAAATATTTTTCTACTAATTCTAAATTATTTAGTAATATTTTTAATAAAAACAAAACAAAAAAATATTATTATTTAACCAGTAAATTTTTTTTGAAATGTATGTACAGTCTAATGTACCTTACCAAGTTAAGGGTTAAGGTTATTGTAACGTTTTATTTTGTCACACCAGAAATTGATTGGTACCAATAATAAGATTTTTGAGCTCCGTGATTTTACACATTTTAAATGAAACTATTTTAAATTATAAAAACCTGTCGTTATGAACAGTCCGTGGTCACAGGTAGAGTCTACCTGTGACCATGGACTACTGTAAAGTGTTATAAAGACGTTTAATCCGTTAATCCGTTAAAATAGTTTAATCAAACCGTTTAAAATAATTTGATTAGTACCACCTACCCACCTTGATTAGTGCCTTTAAACATCTACGATTATGTATATGAGAGGTGTAAAGAAAAATAAAATACCTGCTGTAAATTCACTTTCAACTTGGAATTTACTTCATTAGCTATAACAAAGTATATTCTGATTTTATCGTAGAGCGCTTTCTACTGCTTTCTACAGTCATTTTAGATTGCAAAGTGCTGTAAATTACTTATTTATTATACATCCAAGCACTTTAAGCTCGGAATCAATTACCTGAGATACACTGTTTCTACCACTGGATCAATATAATCTAACGTCAGTCCTTATATAATGAAGTTTCAATTAACTGGTAGTTGTTAACACGTGTGTATAACACAGATATGTAGAATTATTCTTGACTCCATTTTAATAAAGATGTGAAGCTTAGGCTACGGATTAAATTTCAATTTTAGATTTTCCTTTTTGAGCTTTTTTGAAGAGGGTGGTGAAAATGCGTTGCGTTTAAATTTATTGTTTATATTTCCAAAATTTATTTTTATAATCTATGGAAATACAGTAAAGTAAACGTTGATCATTATCTATCCATATTCTAATTTAATTATTTAAGAAAATGCATGCTAAAGCTTTGTAATGTTTCATATGTTTCTTTACGCTTTTATCCCGCATAATATCGTAGACAGGAATCGCCCTGGTAGCCCTTGGTTTTCCGACGAATTCCAGACATTGCGCGTTGAGGTGCAGAACTCCACACTTTATCTTACCAAAGCGAGTAAGTGAAAATAATTTAAATATAATCACGCCTCCAAGTGGGAATCGAACCTACAACCGATCGTAATTACAGTCAGACTGCGCTACGACCGGCCTTAAACTGCAGAACACTCACACATAACTTAGCTATATCTAAATTTGTCTTTATGGGATTTACCAACTGTTTTTAAATCAGAAATATGTGTAAGATCTACTGTATGTAACTTTTTAATTAACATTTTTGAAAAAACGGATAAAAATTCGAACCCGCGGCTCTTGGAAACCGTCCAAGCACATTGACCGCTATACCATGTGTTCTACTATCGGCTGCGTCGAAATTCTTATAAGTTTTTTTACTACCTATTTATGTTGTTAGAGTACAGAGATCTGTAGGGAAATTTTTATAAATTCCTGCTACTTAGAGATTATTAAGAAATAATCATTTAACAAGATATATTACTATTTTATTTTAATATTTTACATTTTTTAAATGCTTTCTAATCCTAAGTTTGGAATAACACTTTAAAAATAGTAAAAAAACCTTTTTAAATTTTTAATTTAATTTTCTTCTTACAGGAAGCAGTATGGCGGCGGCGTTGCTGTTTCACGTGGCTGTAGTGCTTATTGTGCCCGTAATAGCAGGTTGGTACATTATTAACACAGATATGTAATTAAAATAAATAAAATTAGTTTATAGCATATTAAAAACATAAAAAATAAATACAGCTTGACGCTCTTTTTTTAGCTTCACGTTTTATCCCGGTAGACATAAAATACCTAGTGTCACTCTGTACTTCGCCGAAATTGAGACATTGCGTGATGAAGGGTGGAACTCAATGCCACGCTTTGTCATACCAGAGTGAGGAAATGATAATAGTAGAAGTGATAATATTATAACCGATAATTGAAATATAATCATTTCCAATGATGGGAAATAAACCCACAACTGGTCGCATTTACAGTGAGACGCTGTCCCACTGCGCCACGACCGGCGTTTTAAAAATAAATATTTAAGAAATAAATATTATATGGTTACAAAGTGGAAAATCTTTTGTCACTTTGTTCTCTTTGTCTGTAAAGCAAGTTACAAAACTTAATTAAAGTAAAGGTTTTGAAAATTTGTACGTCCCTCAAACAGCTGTGTAATTAGATTTTTGAATTAAAACCGAAATTAAATCGGTAGGTGCGCTAAGATAGACCGGATTTTAATTATAATGATAAAAACCTTTGTTTCTCTTCAATTGCTACGAGGAATGTTGATAGCTCTAAAATTATGTGTTAACGACGCTCAGTTATAAAGTTCAAAGTAATTTTCGTGCCTTTTATATGCAAGCCTAATTACGACGTCATTGTAGGGTAGCTATTACATTAATTCACTTGTGAGTATAAATCTAACTAGGGGGATAACTTGCAATGTAAAAAAAAATTCAAAGTGTCAAAATTAAATTGAGTTACGCCGCCTAGCGCATAATGTCTTTTAGAGAGCGTAAATTTTAATTAAAATACGATATCCTAAAAAATATGCACGGTATATTGCATAGTATATGTATATAGTTTAGTAGAAAAGTGTATAAATTAGTAAGAAGCTTAAGGCGGCCTCTTTGCGCACTTATAATTAATACCTTATCTGAATAATCAACCGACTTCATAGTTAAAAGGCAAAGATAACTAAAAATATCATTATCAGTTTATAGATCGTAAGATGAAATTCTTGAACAAATTTTTCATATGAGTGCTGTTATTTCAGTCGTTTAAAGTTTTATGCAGGTAGTTTTTAGTAAACATATTATAGTAGAATTTATCAAGAATTAATATTTTGAAGAGAGATTTTTACTCTTGGGCGAAATAAGCAATTCAAATAAAAAGTACTTACCTTGCTCACTTCGGCGACAAAGCGCGACGTATATTATCACCACGCAATACGCAATGTTTCGAATTCAGCGAAAAATGGTGTACGGAATGTTTTGACACTACCTAGGTATTTCCTGTTTCCCCTTCTATGCATGATAAACGCGTAAAGCAAAAAAAGACAATAATAATATATATTTAATATATTTGTATCTAAAACTTATAAAATTCTAACAAATGCTTAGTTATTCACGTAAGCTCCATTTGTTTACTCATTAAAATTAATTACCAACACATTCTGCGTGTTTAATTCTAATAGATTGATGGATCCGTCTGTCCGAATGATAACAATCTCTTCTGTTACTTTCGACTGCTGCGTAATTCATTGTCGCGGGGACACGGGTACATTCCTTTATGCCTGTCAATACAGCGGCCATGTATTTTGAAGTGGTTAATAGGTATAATTTGTTATTTTAGGGTGCTGTGTCTTGAAATGGTTTTTTGTATTATTTAATTTAAAAGGATAGCATCCATTTATTTCGAAGGATTACTTGTATATTCGTATATGTATATACAACGTAATTTAAATATTGTAATACGTTAGTAATAATTAAATACTGTAAGTTGGTTTTGGGTACAGATGTCCTTTATCTAATGGTATTTGAAAAAGGATTTTGTATGGACTTAGTAGTCGAAGAAGGTCTTACGTTTTTTATTTACCAATTTGCTCTCACTGCCTATATTGCAAAACACCGTTTTCGCTGGCAAACCAAAAAGTAACAGCAGACTGCAGGGTATAGCAGGGTAGTCGAGAGTGATCCTAGTGTTAAGACACTCCGTCCGCCATTTATATAAAATGAAAACCTTACTTGTAACTTTTTTAAAATCCACTTATAACTAACCTGAGTGACATAAGTCTTAATAATTATTACAATCCGAGAACCTTATATATATTAGTTAAACGCACTTGACCAGATTTTTTTATATTTGAATTGGGCCGTGACGCTCCCGGCGGATGCGGCAGGTAGTCGCGCACACATTGACAGCTCGTTTATTGTCGGGCAAATAAAAAGCACTAATCCAGTAGCAGGTTCCGTAGATAAATATGAAGATATAACCCTGCTTGTTGGTCTTTTAAAACCTGTTTCAAGTTAAACTGATGTATTAATAACGCACTACTTAATGTGTAGTTAGTATCTTGTCAAATTAACAGCTTCCAGTTTGATATAGCGACGAAATTACTCGTATATACTGGTTTGTATACTCATGTTTTTATTTAGTAAGAATAATTTGCTTTTGATCTTTAATTAATTGATTGATTGATGTACATAGTAAAGTAATGTTTATTTATCTATATTTTATCGTAGAAAAGTATCTATATGTACTTACACACACACATATATTTATATATATATATATATATATATATATATACACATGAAGGAAATATGTTATAATATTATGTGGGAGTCGAACTCAAGACCGTCATGTAACCAAACCAAACCAAACGCAGCATAGCTTTGTCACAATAGGGGATCGTGAAGAGCTTTTGTGATATACCACGTGGTCTTTCTTTAATAAACGAATGGAAGATGAGCGTAACTAATAACTAATCCTGGAACACTATTCATATTAAAAATGGCATCAACGATATCTATGGTATATTATGTAAAATAATAAAAAGGAAATATATTTTTTCAGAATATTATTATTTTTTAAATAGAAAATATATATTTAATATTAATAACGGGCATTTATTTAAATTAAGTACAACCATGATATCAACATATTATTATCTAACCGCAGGTGACGTCTAAATGCTAATAAAATAATGGTAAATATTATAACCAATAATGTTGCCACAAAAGTAACAAAAATAATAGCTGTCGAAAAGGAACATTGAAAAAAATACGTTTGTGTTATTCTGGGGTGTACTCTACGAGTGTACCCTAATGACGCGTTGCGGACCATTACCCACTACCTTTACGGTATAAGAACTATGAAATTAAATTATTATTTTACTAATTCTATTAAATTAATAAAATAGTTTTTCTTTCACTTGGTTTTTACCGACACCGATGCGATTGTTCTAGGGTTAAAGAAACAGTCAGAAGTCTTAAATATATTTATTTGAATAAACAACATTACAGAGTAGGTGACCCGGCAAACTTAGTGTTGCCTCAAAATTAAACAACAGAAAACCAAAAAATTAATCAAAACCATTCCAAATTGTTACAGATTTAAGGATAACGAATCACGTATTTCTTTGACAAATATTTTTGAGATGTTCATTTTATTTAAAAAGAAAAAATTATAATAGAAAAGCTATAAATAGTAAAAGACTCATTAAACTGTGCGCAAATTATTATTTGATCATTTATCTATTATTATCTAAGCTATGTATATGTTCTTTGCCTTATATATGTTTTTAACGCGTTCTGTATAACAGGTTGTTTATGACTGTATAAAATTGAAATTTTTACTGTTGCACTTACAATTCTATCTGTTCTACTGGCATGCTCGGAGCGCCATATATGAGGAACTGAACTGTTCTTACAATTTCCGAATAGTTACTCATCTTTTAAACTTTCTTGGATTTATACCATTATTTTTAAGCCAAAATTAGCCTAAACGGTTCTCGCCATTTAGTGAGACCAATAAACGTAAATATCAAAGTAAAAAACGTAAAGAAGATGATATTTTTTATTAAATTTTCTTACATATAAATTTGTTAAATCGGATCATTTGTTAAGCTACTTACGGATCTCAAAAAAGACTTGTGAATGCGACCGGGATCTTCGAAACCTCGATATGCGTGTGGGTGTACTATATTTATAGATAGATTTTTGTGTATTTTTCCATGTGTGAGTTGGTGTGTTTGTGTTTTCTTATGGCGCAATTTCACGGTAACTCGTTACACTGGACTCGTTTATTAGGATTCATCATTATCTGCTAAGCAATGACTGTACCTTTATCATTTCTTCATCATCATCATCTCTTTTATTCCTGGACTTAGCAGGAATCACTCAGTGTTAAGACTATATGCTATCTTTATAAATTCATAATTCTTTGTTCTTACTTAAAAATATAATATTTTTCCCAATTCGGATGTTCTTGTTCGTTTATAGTCAGGCATTTTAGGTATACTATTTATAAGCTTACAGTCATATCCATTTATCAGGTCATCCTGGCGTCGCAGCACATCGCCTGACTGTATATGCGAATAGCTTTGGATTCGATTTTAACTCTTTGAAATGATTATATTTACAATCCTATGTCATTTCATTGCTCTGGTAAGACACTAGCTAGACTTGATTTGCGTTGAGTCAACCACGCAATATCTCAATTTTTGGGCGGAAATAACTAATTTTTATATTTGTTAATTGAGTGACGGGGAATATTAATATAATATATCCTATTAGTAGAGATCAAACTTGTGACTATAGAGTATAGTTTATAGTCATTGTTCTACTATTACGCTACAACTGTTTAGCAGCTGATGAACTTAGTTAAACTTATTGTATAAATAAAAAGTAAATAAAACAAACGAAAAAAAGTTAAATAAAAGCCAGCATACAAATTTCGTGTAGCTGTCTTTCAAGTCCGCTGTATTTAAAAAAAAGGCTTTAATTATATTGATGGACAGAACCATTACCTAAATTAGGAGCACTCGTAATTGTTTTAAAAGATGAGTTTTTATTTCGTTTTGATTGTGAAGTGCGGTGTAAAATAATATTACAAAATAAAATAAGCTTTAGAGCCGAATGAATTGCCGTCTGTTTTCTTTAATGTTTATTTTATTGCAAACGGCGCGTATGCCTTAACGTCTGGTGTCTTTTTTTTAGTTCAATCCATTTATTGTTATAGTCTCGAATCAGTCTCAAATTGGTAATAACTATCCAAGTGGTTAAAGTAATTGAAATTAAAATGGGGCTTGCTTTGTCAAGCTCAAAAAGCAGCACATTTTATTCTATAATAAAAATTATAATATATCAGAAAGATCAGAAATTACTTAGAATCTTTTTACTTGATTCTTAACAAGATTAGTAAAGGTTAAGCATTTTTGCTTAACTAACTAAAGTATACTTCATATTTTCATTTAAAGAAAACTAATAGAAATTGGTTGAAGATAAAAAAGCTAGGTATTATATTACTCTGCTCCTTGCTTTTTTTGCTGTCCCTGCAAATAAGTTTAAAATTGAGATTATCTACGTTTTTTAGAAACTCATAAAACATTCATTTAATTAAAGATTGATATACTTTAATAAAATATACAACAAAACACGATAAACATAGTAGCATTATGTAGCAATAAATGCTTGTTACGAATTGTAAAAAAAGTATGTGGAAGCAAAAGAATAAATAATATTACAGACAACTTTATTTTTATGTTATACCTACAGCGTAATCATTCTTGAAGAGTAATTCAACGAAGAGACAGATATGTTAAAATGCTTTGAATATTCCAAACAGCCGTTGCTATTTGCTACACAATATTAATCTGATAATATATTTCTTGTATTTAAAACGACATAAGTATTAGATTGAATTATATGAAAAAAAAGCTTTTAAGGAAATTTTAGCGCAGTGGGAAAGCATGTTACTGTAAACACGATTGGTCATGGGTTCCATGAATAAAGGGCGGTGTTAAGTTCCGCCACTTAATACTAACATACAAGTTCTAATTTAGATTAAGTTATTAATACGATATAAAACGAGGGACAGAATGCGTCAGTCTCATTTCAAGACCAAAACGTACGTTTCAAGGACGTCAAGGTATGGCTCACTGGCTGTGGGATTAGTGGAATGCAAACAAAAAGTATATGATTTCATTTTTCTTGATTTGAATTACTTATAAAGCTCGAGTGATTATAAGCTATAAAAAGCTCATTCGTTTTATAGTATATTGTTTCAATAGTAATTTAATCTAACGAGATTATAAGTATTTAACAATTAAAATACATTATGGCAAACTATTTGTTTTGAATGGATTAATTATCTTATGCATCCATCAATAGAGCTATAATTTTATGCTGGAGTTATAAATGCGTATTTTAAAAATCGTTTAGTATTTTTATTTAGGAAACTATTAGAATGAGCATAAAATGGAAAAAATAACATTTTTCACTTTCTTATTTCAATTTTTTCATATCTGTTATCAATTGCATTATTTTAGATAAATTGGCTAACTCTTAAAATTATTTGGTTATACTTTTTAATCAAGATACTTGTTCTTACACACGTCATATCCTGAAAATTATATATTTTCTTTACAGAAATCGACATGGAGTTCGACAAGTACCCTGAATCGGTGACAGCTCCTGTTGGAGACGAGGTGACCTTCGAATGCTCAGTTAGAGTTCCCGGTGAGAGACTAACATGGCGGTGGAGGCCTGACAACGGGCAGTGGAGCGACTGGCGTGACATCAACTCTACTAGTGTCAAGGAAAATATGTCAACGCGTCTGGTTGTTCAAGTAGAAAATGATACGGTTACTGCCTTTTATCAGGTAATTTAAGTGGTAATTATTTTTGGCATTTCAGAAAGTAACAGAAAAAAATTGGATAATTATTTTATTGTATTCTACAAAGAGAAGGCGCTGACTGCACACGTGATTGATTTTGGATTCGATTCCCACTTGGGGGAATCATTCATGGTTCAAAATTGTTTCCGTTTATCCGCTCAGGTAAGAAAAAGCACAGCGTTGAGTTCACCACTCAATACGCAATGTATCGAAGGCGGAAAGCAAACAACCAAGTGCCTTAATACGAAGTCGTTTCTGACTACCTTGTCATGCCCTGCTACAATAAAGCGTGGAGTTGTAGAAATATACAAAGAATAAAATATATCTGTCTTCCATTTCAATATTTCGGTAGTGTGTGAACAGAAGCCAATCAATGTTACCAACCACAAATTAAAATCGATTCTCAGAATGACGTTTAATACTGTTGATTCGATATAAGACGAAAGGAATGGCCTGCTGAAAATATTTCCTGTTAGGAATCCTTATAAAAACTACAAACAGTTGAAAGCTGATTCTAAATTCAGACTAAAACTAACTAGTTTAGTAACTTAGTTTTAGTGTAGTCTTAATTAGTCGAATGTATGTAAGATATGAATGGTACGTAAAGGGCAAACGTTGTACGAAAAACATGAAATTCTTTGAAATCCTTTTCTGAAACGTTTTTATTTTAAGATGCGAAGTTATTTTTAATGTTTTTGTCTTTATAAAGTTGAGTTGATACTTATTAGATATTATTGGTATGGATTTGATTCACAGTATAGGGACTGTGCAAACCTTTTTTGCATTTTTTATTGTTTCACGAATTTATGCCGAGTTGATGGGAAGTATTTAGTTTCAAGGAACTCTGTACTCTGCTTTCCGTCGAATTCGAAACGTTGCATGTGCAATAGTGGAACTCAACACAACTCATGGCGTGTACAGTCAGACACTGTCCTACTGCGCCACGACTGTTAAATACTTACGTTAAATATTATTGTTTTCTTGGTATGAGTCAGGCAAAGTGTGCCGTTTAGTCCCTGTTTTAAATTATATATAAATTTATATACATACAGTCACACACGCAAATAAGAAATAAGATATATTTATACGTAAGTATTAATAAAACGTTCCAGTGCAAATATTAATAAGAATTAGTTACTTGTGGATTGTAAATTTATTTATTTATTTAAAAAATATTGTATTTTAATTATATATTTACACAAAGTTTCTTTTTTAGTGCGTAGTGTGGTATGGGGCAATTAGTTTAGTGTCCATACCGGCCCGTCTTGCTATAGCTAAGGTGGACCTCAGCAGGAATACTCAAGAAAGACGTATAATAACAGCTCCATTACACAACACAGTAGTGTTGCATTGTAAGGAACCTTTATCTGAGCCACCTGCAAGATTGAACTGGTGGAAAGAAACTAAGGTATTTATATTAAATATTTTACTTAAATATAAATTATAATAATTATAGTATGATTTGTAGAGGGAACACAAATATACGACTACATATGGTTTATTTAGCTACTTCTTTATATAATTATATCAAATTATATTATTTTTTTTATTTTACTGAACTAAGTTTCTTTTTATCACCTCCTTACGATCCGTTCTCCTCCACTCATTCCTTTGTTATCAGGTCCAGAAATATAAATTGTATTATTTTTTTCTGTTTGAAGCAATCTCAGTAAATTTATTTCAATTGCGCCTCAAGAAAGTTATTCATTAAAGTTATTTTTCGTGTTTTTTATTATTTAGAATGATTACGACTGTAATATTGAAATTAATGACGCTATTG
The DNA here is from genome assembly GCA_032432895.1 of Dryadula phaetusa. NCBI lineage: Eukaryota > Metazoa > Arthropoda > Insecta > Lepidoptera > Nymphalidae > Dryadula > Dryadula phaetusa. The sequence continues at coordinate 3,783,479 of JAOYRS010000016.1, read as the reverse complement.
TGTTACAGTAGTTTAAGCAAACCCTTGGTTGCGGGGTCAAATCATAGTCGGGGAAGTTTAATATGGTTTGGAATTCTTTTGGTGATCTAGTAAATTTGTTTCGCTTTGGAAAATAGAAGATAAAGTCAATAGGTTTACTAGATTTTCTCTGTAAAATTAAATTACGATGGCGTAGCTTTTAACCTTATTAACGAAAACAAGGTAACCTTTTATTGTAATCCTCTTAATGAAATGTTCAATAATTATTATTCTAGTTATTAATATAACTAATTTGCTATATTTGCTAAATACAGCATATTTTAGGTGGACCAATTGATTATCACAAATGAGCTGACGATGTTTGAATTCGATGTAAATATTAAAATTCGATGTAAATAATAGCCATTTCTCCTTTTAGGGTCAAAAAACTGTTATAGATACCCCTGACAGTGTACTTGTCATACGTAATGCGACCAAAGAGGACAGTGGCACATATGGGTGTGTAGCTACTAATGATATCAGCGAGAAATCTGTCGACCTTCCTGAGACAACTTACCTAAATATACAGCACGAAGGTCGTGGAGGTATTAGGTGAGTATTAAAATTTTTACTCATATTGAAAATATTTTTTTGACAGCTGATAATTCCTGTCTACACTGCTACGTAGGATAAAAGCGTGAAGCTAAAAAAAATCATTTCATACTTTCGTATCTAGGATTTCAGGTTGTATAAGAGTTACGAAAGTTACTTACATATTAATCTTAAAACATATTTATCTATAGATTCTTAGAAACCGAAGATTATGTGGGCAAAGTAGAAAACAAGGTGTTAACAGTCTCAGTAATGCCGGACGACGCGTTACGGTTGTGGTGCGGGCTGGTAGGCTCCCCTCCGCCTCATATTACCTGGAGCAAAGATGGATATGATTTGCAAGAACATTCTCATCTGTTGGTTATACAGCCATTCACTGTGGAACACGAGGTTAGTTTTAGTTTAACGTGAACGACATTAATCGTCTCTTTTTCTGTAATATTACTATTGCAGATAAACTAATTACCTACAAGATTATTTTCAAAAAATAATACAGTTTTGTTTGTTATAAGAGATTATATTGTTAAATTAAAAAGAACCAATTTAGATTCTTTACTCTATTTTATATTTAAAAATCTATTTAACATTATGAATGTTATTAATGCTCTTAGTATGAACAATTTAGAAAACATATACTAATTTAAATTTTACGTTCTTTACTACGTGTATAACGTACACTTTTTATAAAGTGACGTTGACAGAAATGCTAATAACAATAATAAGCGTATAAGATTTTCGCGTATAAGAATTTACTAGAGTATTTCTACTTTGTCCAGTAAAATTCAATTTGTTTATCTTTTTTAATATAATTTAATAAATAAAACATGTTTTAGGGTACGTACTCATGTTCGACAACTGGTATCCGTCGGTCGTGGAAGGTCTTAGCATTACAACCACCACACTGGGAAGGTTCCGCATCTAAAATCACCGTTGGCGAGGGATCGGAGGCAAAAATTGAATGCGGTACTCCACACGGCCAACCAGCGCCTAACGTTCACTGGGTTTTAAACGCCGAACTGATTAAATCTGGGAAAGGAATTAGGGCTTCAGGTATTTATAAGTACATTTATTTGATACATGTTATAATTTGGCTTTTTAAAAGGAAGTTTTGTTTCTTATAAGTCTTTTAAGGTTTAAGTCTTTTTTAAGTCTTTTTTTAAGTCTTTTAGGCAATTTTTACTGCTTATAGCTGTGGGCATAGTTCACATTTAATTCTATAAATGTATTAAAATTTCTTATATATTGAAAAGCATTTTTTTAGGCTTACTCTTTTATCCCGCATAGCAGGGTACACAGGAAGTACTTTTTGTGTGGCACTCCGTACTCCGATTTTCATCGAATTCAAGACATTGCGTGTTGATCAACGCTAAGCTCTTTGTTACTATTTAATGTTTTTTACATTTCCCGAGTCGAAATGGAATCCATAACCGAACGCATTCCTAGTCAGACGCTGGCTGTGCCACGAGCGGGCATTAAAATATTCCTTATTTGTGATTTTAAGTAATTTCATATCAAAGTTCAAAGATAATCGCCATATATAAAGTTTGAAATTAATAGTGTTAAAATAAAATCTATTACAAAATATATAGTACCTACTGTCATGACTATTTGCTTAACAATAACAAATTGAGGTTACTTTATTTAATACTGTACGCATATAGTTTTAAGATTTTTATGAATAATCTCTTAAAAAGTGGCGAAATAAATTAATCAAACAATAGCAAAAGTTTTAACGACCATTTTCCGTGCCCGTGCTGACCATGTTCTTTGTAGACGCATTACAGCCCATAGGTCAAAGACTGAAACTTTTTAATTACTTAGAAAAATTTTTAAAGTAAGAAACTGGCTTTAAACGTAAATAAGCATTCTTATTTTTTATATTTTTAGATAAAAAGTAAATTTACATATAGGTGCGCGGTGTTGAATTCCGTCACTTTTGCGCAATGTCACGATTCCGAACAAAAAGCAGGGAAAGAGACTTTATTTACTACTAGGTCCTTCCTGATTACGCTGCTAAGCTTTATAAAACGAGACGATGTACCGTTAAGTATTGATTAAAACAAAGTGTAGCGTTAAGTGACGCCACTCAACACGCATTTTTTAAAAATGTTGGAAATAAACGTTAAGCTAATGTAATAATAAATTTAAATCTTATAATAATTATTCATTTCATTCATAATAATGTAATGGATTACGCTTTCCATTCTACTGAATTGGCTCATCTGCATACATATATAGTTTTCCTCGCACATTAAAAATTATATTACTATATAATTGCAAATATTGTTAACATCTGTCCGTCAGTACATTTGTTTCTGTTCCATAAGTAAGCCTAAACCAATTTTAATGTATTTGAACTAAAAAAAATCTTTAAAAAAATTTGAATGGCCGGTCGTGGCACAGTGGGACAGCGACTGTCTGGAAATATTTGGCTTGCACATAAATGATAGATATATGCTACCCCGGGTGTTTATTAAGCTCTATTTAAGCCAAATATACCTACACTGCATCATGTTTGTGTAATTCCAATGGATTTTTAGTCGACTTCATTCATATGTATCAGTATATTACGAATAAATAAAAAAAAATGTAAATTATAGCCTATGTTTATTTCTGATTTACAACCAATAATACCGTAAAGTTTCATCCAAATGAAACATACATATTCAGAAACTATTACTTTTATGATATTAGTAAGAAGACTATCGACATTGTCACCCAGCGTCCTCCCGTCTCACCGCTTTACACTCCCCGCACATTAATGCGCGCGTGGTATTTAACGTTATTATTTTAAAACGATAATAAGTCCTTGCATATTGGTTGAAATCAAAAACTGTCAGAGGCAATTTTCTTCAAAAATAACTGCCCGTAATAAATAACTTATTTAATTGGATAAGGATTAATATTTAGTTTATAAGAACACCTTCGCAAATAATATATTATTATAGAACTAAAAATATATACAAAAAAATTCTTCTAGTGAATCAACCGTAAAAAACGTATGCTTTTTTGGACTTTTAGAGGGGAACAATTTTGTCATATATATTTTTTCGTAACTTTCACCGTTCACTCGGCATAGGCAAGTTAAGCTTTAAAAATATACAATTTTTCCCGTTTTCACAAAATTTATTCTCATTAGTCTTAATCTTCCTCAATAAATGTACTATTCAACACAATAAGAATTTTTTAATTCCAATCAGTAGGTCCTGAGATTAGTGCGTTTAAAGAAATCATACTTTCATATATATTTTATTGTTCTATTCATATTTATTATTCATACGTATTTGTATTTTAAGCAGGTATGTATCAAAAGTTCTTTTTAGAACTACCTTTCCTAACCTATGCCATTACTTACTATTTTCTGTGACTTAAACAAAAGTTTCATCCACACGTAGTTCCCAAATGATACCATTCATACCTCTGTATTAATCCTTATCCTATTAAATATTAAATTATTATTTATTTATTACAATTTAAATTATTAAATTTTACATTCCATTCGAGAGATATGACTAATAAAATATGTGAATCAATATAAAATAATGAGGGACATCGATATCTATGAATTAGATTTCTACGCAGTGCGTGCAATTTAAACTGAAGTTTTAAGATTTCACAGGACGTTATTTGTTCCATTTAAAAAGTTATTTTCTAAACTACTTATACATTATGTTATTGATATATCGTTCACTTTACAGCGGGTCGCTAGTTATCTATAATTTGGGTGTCATTCTAAATGTGCACGAAGAAATAAATATATATGAAATTGTTATCACAATATTTTTCTTTTAAACTAAGTTATTACTTAGAAATTTGCTAAAAGAAAGAACTAACCTACTTTTCACTTTTTACAAGTTCTGTTTATCTTCCTAGCGCTTGTTTAAAGTTTTGACGTTCTAGTATTCCCTGTCATTTCTGCTTAATTACTTCGGTTTTTTAAATAGATAAAATAAAAAAAAGCCTTTACGCTATCTACAGCATTGCAGGGTAGGCAGAGAGAACTTAGTTCTGTTCTCCGCTTTTCACACCAATGTCTCCAACATTGAGCCTTGAATGACGAAACACAGCGACCTTCTTTACTTAACCAAAGTAAGAAAAAAGTGCAAATAATTAAAATGTAATAATTTCACACAAAAACACATCTGTGACCATTGTTTTAACACCCCTTCGCCGTTTTACTATGGAACGATGAACTCAAAATATAAATATACTAACCATAAAATATATCATGTACTTCAATGTACTACCAGGGCACTTCCTGTCTACCCTGCTATGCGGGACAAAAGCGTTAAGCTAAAAAAAGAAATTATATAAATGTATGTGTCTTTTCTGTATGTTGCTATGATTGTCTGTTATTTGAAAATAATTATATTTCTTTACAAAGTCAGAATTGCTATGTTGATAAAATTACAAAATCACAAATTACGTCACTAGTGCCTCTAGAAATATATCGCAACACTGTATGGACAATCCTATTAGTTCTTTACTCATATTCATGTAAATCCTAGGCGGATTAATTTTATATTAAATAACGTTAATGAATCTGATCAATTCATAAATGTAAAATAATTTCCATATCAGTTACTATTTAATTATAAAATATATATGTTTTTTAATTCTTGATTGAACTTTCATATTATTATTCCATTTTTCATCACATTTTGAATTATAAAATAATTACTTGATTGATACAATCTACGTCTCCAATTCGTTTCTAATGAGATCCTTAAAAAATGTATAAAATATCAGTTTAAACGTATATCCCTTTTCACTTGAAATTATTATCTCGTTGTATGATGCCCAGGTCCTTTCATTTATTTATCTGTAAACAGATTTAGCCTTATGCGGAATGTTAGAAATACAGATATTAGATCTTGATACTTTATAGGTAGTTTTATATATTTTTTTTTATGTTTATATGGATCGTACACGACCACGTTTCAGGGAATAACATTTTAATACAATTCTAATTTTTAGATTCAGAATTGGTTATCGAGCATGTTGAAAAGCGTCACGCAGGCATCGTACAATGTTTCGCTTGCAACGATTTGGGATGTGCATATGACGGGGCTCTCCTCACTGTCGTTCCCGAGCAAATTTCTGACCAGGTAGTCAAGATCAATTTTGTTGCTACATTTATTTTTAAATTATTAAATTTTAATTAGTTACTATTTTGAAAATGTTATTCCACACTTCGGATTTGAAACCATTTTTGAAAAAACGTTTAAAAAATTACAAGAGGCGCGAGTTTAAATCCTTCTGCTATATGTTGGTTACTTTTTTTTGGTCTTATATTATGTGTATTTTGTTAAATATAACTTTTTTCTTAAATTATAAAAGTTAAATTTCAATAACGTAAGACATTAACGTTTTTTCCTTCTTACCAATATTTGACTTTTGCGACAAATTACGTTCATGCATTTATAGTTTCAATTTTTAAAGAAAAATTAATTACGTATTAATTTTTAATTATTTTCTGAAATAAAAAGGATTACGCAGCTGAAACACCAAAAACACAACATATTCCGTCACAACCACCAAAGAGACACAGCAAAAAGAATTCGAGAAAAAATAAAGGTATAAATTTAGTATTATTTTTAAACGTAAAAGTAATTTCTATAACTGTTTTCACCTAAATAAATTTCAAATCAATTTTTATATCAATTGTTATCATTAAAATATTACTTTATAAGTCACTCTTCAATTTAACGCATTGTAAACACATTAGAAAATAACAGAAAATATGACGAAATTTTTCAAGATGGCGTCTAAAAGTGCAACGATTTTTTTAAATTATTATAAGATTACTTCCATATATGGGTTTGAAGTATCACTTAATGATTGTTATTCTTACCTTTTTAAAAATATTATCGGTCCTAATATGTAATTAGGATTTTTGTATAATGTATGACAAATAAAAATACTTACTATTAAAATAATTTCAGCTCTTTTGATACCTCCGTCTCGCCCTAATGTATCGAGACTGTCTAACGAGAGCGTAATGGTGTCCTGGACTCATGACAACCAAGGCCTCGCTATACAATTCTTTAAGGCGAGTAATTATTCTTTAAGTTTGTTACATAATTCCCGACAAATTTGCGTAAAACTAAAAAATAAATCAACTATTTAAATTATTTGATTAAAAGTGTCATCTTTATAAAGCCAGGCTTTTTGTATGACAAAATAAAAATCAATTTATATGAATTTTTACGTGTAAATATAGTATGCATATTTTAAACAACAGCTACATGAAATTAAATGTTTAAAATTAAACTTTGACCTATCAACATAGTATCGTATTTTAGTACGAAATGAATGCTCATATTATACGCAAAGTTGCGGTTAGTTGTATTTATGAATTGGATTTTGAGTGCTAAATAGTGTTAAATATTTTAAAATTTATTTTATATTACAGGTTCAGTATAAAGAGGTGACGAATTCACCCAACACTCCATGGCATACTGAGAACTATGATATACCCGCATTTATTCATTCATTTCAAATCGACGGACTCATACCTGATAAATATTACAAGTAATTATTTAATATTAAAACTTTATATTCTGAGAACTTTAATTAAGATCTGAAATTTTAATTTGGTGTAAAAGTGGAATATAAAATGTCTTGGCCCTAAGTGCTTCCTGTAGGTCTACCCATCTATGGAAGATAAAAGCGTGAAGCTAAAAAAAACTGTATTGTAGTAAAAATAATGTCAAGGTATTGGAAACTTGTTCAAAACGATGATTTAGAAAAATAACACAATAAAAGGTTTTTAATTTAATCTCCATACCTATAATAATTTTATCTACAAAATCTTATTGTTATTTACACAAAATTTGTCTTGTTCATAAATTTAGTCAAAAATAGTTTTAATTAGGTTCATGCTTTATCCCGAATAACAGTACAAGTAGTAAGAGTCAACCTAGTGTCTTTGACACTCCGTTGACGGCCTTCCGCCCGAAATCCAGCGTGTTGAGTGGCGAACTTAACGCCATTCTTTGTGTTTCCAGAGTGAATAACAGATATTTTTTTTTATATAAATTCCTCCGAGTGGAAATTGAACCCATAATCAATAGCGTTTAAAGTCAGACGCTATCCCACTGCGCCGCGATGGCCATTGTTTTAACCCTTTTAGAATTAATTAAACTAATGCTTAATTTTAAAGCCCATAATAATTTCTTATATTTATAATATTAACAATATACCTAATATTGTTTGCGGTTTTGTTACTAATTTTATGAGTTGGGGCTTAATACTAGTTCTTAGTGTTGGTATTTAGCTAATTTCTATTAAATAAACTAATTTATTTGCAAATTAATTGCAAGATAATATAATGGAAAATGCGATTGGTTTTGTGTCCTATTTGCATTCAAGGGAATTATCCCCGTTCTGCTAAGTCTTAATTTTGGGGTGAAAAAACACAGTGTTTTGACCCAAGGTCACTGACTTTCCTGCTATGCCAAAAAAGTATGTAGCTGTAAAAAAAAACTTATATTTTAGTTCAATTATAACTACATTTGCAATTATATGATCTTCATAATATAAATCCAATTGCTTGGTTTCTGTTTTATTTGTTCGGCCCAATAATTTATTGTTTCCATTCTAGTTAAATTAAAGTGTAATAAGAAAATTTAATTACAATTTCAATATTTGTTGAAACCGCAATTTTGAAAGTAAATTGATTTATTTTCAAACTCAGATACTAACGTTATTTGTGTTGATAATGAAATTTCCTTTGTATTATATTACAGGATGTAACCGCGTGTTGTAAGGCTGTCTTTTGTTCTATGACTAGTTGTTATCTGCGACTTCTTTCTGCGGTCTTTCTTCCGTAGCTTCAAAAGTGACACATATATATTTTTTTCATTTTTCTGTGAAAAGCTATCTACTCTAAGGAACCTACGTCCCAAGAGTAGAGTCTGACGTTTCACGCTTTACTCCTCATAATGTCAAGACACTGTTGATTGCTTTTAGTCCGAAAACGAGGCATTGTGTGTTAAGTGGCAATGAACTTAACGCCGCGCTTCGTCTTACTGTCTTACCAGAGCAAAGAAATGACAATAAATTTTAAATACAATCATTTGTTTGAGTAGAAATCGAGTCCACAACGAATTGCGCTGGCCTCCAATGCTTTTCTATTGCTTATATTTACATAAATTAATGTTTAAGCAATGATTTATTAACTATTTTTTTGTGTATCGCCTTAAGTAGTTGAAAAAGAAAAGAAGAACATACACATCATACATGTATACGTAAATTTTCATATTTTTTATAAATTACTGAAAACAGTGAAATATGTTTATTTTCCAGGTTCCGAATAGCAGCTGTTTATTCGAACCAAGACAACAAGTTGGGTAAAAGTAGTGCGAAGTTCTATTTGCAAAAAGGAGGTTTCCCAAGTCCACGAGCGCCTGTTATCGACAAAGCTGCTGCTTTGTCACCTTATAGCGTGCAAATTAATTGGACGGTGAGTAGTTTTTTGTAATATTAAAATTCCCTATTGACATTTTTTAATTATATTATATTTATAGATAATTCAATTATATGTTAGTTTTTGGCTAGAGGTTGATTTTCGTTAATTTATAACATATTTACTTACAAATTATTTTTAAATTTCATACGAGAAAAATATTAAATAATTATAATTGAAGCATAAGATTCATGATATTAGAGGTATCTTAAAGATGGCGATTGCACATTTAAATTAACACAAATAAGATAATTTACAAAGAACTAGTACAGTCAAATAAATATTAATTTTATTCGTACTATTTTTAATAAGCTATTTTATTTATATTGTGATTTTACTTAAAAATTACAAATATAAAAAATGCATACATTTACATATTTCAATTTTCTACGTATGTATATAATATAGAATTTCTGTTTATTACGCACTTAAGAACTTTACTGGGTATATAGATTAAGCCTACGCTACATTTCTATGCTCTTAGTGGTACATACAAGTTGGTAGTTGGAAAATGTTTTGAGATTAGTAGACCTAAATAGTCTTGTTTTACTGGCTTTGTATTTATATAAGAAATACGATTACAATTTTAATACATTAATTATTTTTATATAAGACGAGGTTATTAAGAAGGACTACAAATTTAATTTGCAGTGGAAAGGTGTTTTTGAATGATCAACCAAAATTTACCCTCCTTTGTTTTCCTTACATATTTTATAATATATATATATATATATATATATATATATATATATATATATATATATATATATATATATGTATATATATATATGTATATAGGTCTCCAACAATATATTTTCGAATACCAAAATATACGCGAATAATCCGGCTAAAATAGTTTCATATAAAATACATATAAATATGTTATTAAGCGGGAATTGAACCCACAACCAACGTTTGTCTATTTCTTAATCGCGTAACTGATACTATGGCGCCAATTTAAAAATCATACCAGAAAATATTATCAAACATTTGATTAACAGTGAACCACGCTGATACGCTCTCATGTTCTGTTTAATTTATTAAAGATTAATCAACATATAATATTTGTTTTGTACATGCTCTGTGTATGTACGTACAACTATTTGCAAATTAATTCTATTTGTTTTAACTCATACATATATTATTTGATGTCAACTCATTGTTTAAATGTCAATACTGTTAAATCCACTACTTTTAATATGATTTCTTAATTTTGATATTATAACAGAAGCCCCTTTATTAAATATGGCGAAAAATCATATAAAATGACCCACATTTTATATGATTTTCTTTATTTTATTTATTAATGACATTGTATATAACAATTCATTTATCAAAATGCATGTATAGTATAAGGTATATTTATCTTATTAATTAAAAAGATTCGATATTATAACAATCCATATACTAATATGCGATGCAAAATCCTTGTATTCTATTTAGCCAATTAGTTTATAATGAGAATTGTAAATTAAAAAAAATGTATAAAATAAATTAAACTAATAAAATAAATGTAATTACCACTGTCATGTGTTTGACTTACACGTTTATATAGTGACATACACGTTGACGGCTTATCTTATAATAATTATTAAAACTATATTAATTTCCTAAGCTTCTGTACTATATATGTATGTAAGCTTTAAACTGTACGAAGTTTACGACACTTCCAGAGCTTTTCTCTGACGTATTATTATATATTGTTATAATATATTATACAATATGGTTAAGAAAATATTATAAAAAAATATACAAAATATAATTTTAAAATAACATCTAATTAAATATAAAATATTTGATATCTTACCATACTTTTGTCCGACAGTGGACTAGTGACGGTGTAGAAGCGGATGGATTTTATGTTTACTACCGCGCCGTGTCATCTGCTGGGGCTTACGAGAAGGTGGTAGCTAACGCACGTGCACGGAGCCTCGTCCTATCCCACTTGGCGTCAGATACGGCGTACGAAGTGAAAATACAGGCGTATAACTCACAAGCAGGATCAGATTTTAGTTCTATATTGGTATGTATATATTTTTTTACGTAATTTTTTTAATTTTGCTTGGCAATCAAGGGAATCTATTAAGTCACGCAGTTTTTCACTTTTTCCCGATACAACTACCCATTTTTTAATTTCATTTATATAAAACAAATTTTACTCATGTTAAAATGTTGCCCATTGAGGGCGATAGTAGTGTAGTGGGATTTTAGAGTACAGCTTTGGAGAGTAAACGCGACCGGTTGTGAGTTAGATTCTCACTCGCAGGAATCTTTATATTTAAATTACATAATTTCCTCACCCTGGTAAGAAAAAGCATTGTGTTGAGTTCCGCTTAACTCAGCATGCAATGTCTCAAATTCGGTGAAAAACGGTGGTCGGAGTGTCTTGACACTGGCATTTCCGGTCTACCCTCCTATGCGGGATAAAAGCGCGAAGCTAAAAATGTTGTTTAATGGTGCTTTAACCACCGTCTACTAGTTCAATAGGGTACTTCATTATTATGACGTCACAACATGTAAAGTGATACATTAAAAAAATATTTTTCAAGTACGTGTAGTCATAGAAATCTCAGTTGCATTTCGCTACCCCCATATTTTAGTTCAATGAATATTATGTCAAGTCAATCATAGTGTCGTATCCAAATCCTTTATCAGCAAATGAAAGCCGTACAAAATATTAATTAGGTGTATGATAAGTTCTCGACTATACCCTATATATATAGTGAGAGGTAATTCAGATATATATTCAAAGCATTGATAGAGCTTATTGCCTTTATGAAATAATTCTAGCAAAGACTGAGTTTCAATATTATTTTTATGTAATATACAAATCACAACAAATGTAATATTGAGATTTGTGTAAGTTATTTTGTCCAAATTTTGTTTTTATAAATTTACTATTTATTTTATTTTAATCTAACTGTATAAAGTTATGGAAGTTGTTAACCCACACCGAAAAAATATATCTATTAAAAATGTATCCTCTTATAGAGAGAAGACTCCACCCTACGACAATGGTATTCAGTCAAACTCTTGCCATATCTGTAACAGTGGTATAAAAAATGTGAAAATTATAAATAAAACCATAAAAAAATAATTCCTAGAAAAAAGATATTTTCGATCTTTTAAATGTGCGCCACACAGTTAATACAACTTTAGTGTCTAACGATTAAAGCGATATTGGACTGATGTCTAGTCCAATAACACTTAAATACTTGAACTTAATTAAAGTAGAAAGTTTCATTTTAACAGTATTAGCTTGGCCTTTTTATTACATAACGTTGAATTTGTACCTTATTTTGCTTTTGGGCAAATTGAATTAGTCAATTTATTCTGTTAGCATTTCTCTAACTGAACACTTTTGCAGTATTATATGAAGTTAAGCAAATAAAAATAATGAAAAATAAAAAAAAACCATGTCATTTCATTGTTAATTTTTTCTATGATTTTTGATCGATAGACAGAATCTAATATCAAGAGACTGCCTTTTCTTATGCGTACTGACTAGTGGAACTCAACGCCGCGTTTTGTCTAACTAGACCAGATTGACAAAATAATTTAAGCATATTAAGCTTAAATTATTTTTGTATTCCTATCGGTGGAGATTGAACCTAGTAACAATCGCGTTTACAGGCACCTCCTGTGTCACGATAGCCTCTTGTATAATATATAGGGCAAATATAACTTAGATATAACATTATTTTGTCCTGAAGTAGGCAGGAAAGTAATATTCTTAGGTTGTCCCATAAGAGTAATTTGCATATAATGTCGCGTCCTCCTGTTTTATGACTACTTTAGAAATGAACATTTAAACATTCATGCTTGCAGCTCGCTACTAAAGTGTAAATATGAAAAAAGTTCAAATATGCTTACTGTTTATTAAAAGTGAAGATAGACAAATTTACAAAAGCGCGGATAGGCATTTTTGAAAAAGTATAAAAATTTAATTTAAACTTAATTTAAATTGAAGTACAGATAAGGCTCAACAAAAAGCCATGCTTAAATTAATTGAAATCTTAAATATAAATATATTTATCTACATAAATATGTTTTCTACTAATGGTGATATAAGAATGGCGCAACTCAACACTACGCTCTGCCTAACATAAGCCGAGAATAAAGTATGATTTCTTTGTGTGGAGATTAAACCTATACATAATGCGCTTATGGTCAACGTAATCTAATAGTATCAGTCCCGTAAACAGTTGGACGCTGACACTGTGCCGAGATAATAGCTTCGATTAATAATGCTTTCAATAAAACTTATAATATATTTAACATTTCATTTAAATCCTTTAAATAGATGGTGAAGACCCAACGAGCAGCCAATATAGCTAGTACAAGTACGGAAGCATCAGCTAAGGAAGAGGCGAGCGGTGGTCCGCCAACGCTGGTGACGGCGGGCGGCGCGGCCGGCGCGGCCTTGATACTCGTGCTAGTCGTCACATTACTGCTATGTCGTCGCGCTAAGAGACCGGAACAGGGAAGTGAGTATTTTGATCTACAAGTATTATTGAATTTCAAGTCAAAAATTATGTAAATTTTAATCATAATATGACGTTACGTGTTACATTTTTGAAAGATAAATGATTTAGCAAATAAAGAACCTTTTTGGTAAATAAAGAACCTTAAAAATCTACTTTATATAGCAAAGTATCGGAGATTATCTTGATCTTTTAATATCTTTTTATTTTATATCTTATATTATATATCTGTACCTTTAATTATCTCCCTTATGAAGTTAGGTAAAAAATCTAATATGTATAGTTAGTACCACAGTTCCTTTAGTGTCGAATTTTGAGACATTGTTTGCTAAGTAGTGGAAACAGACATGGCGCGTATGAGCACCATAATTATTCACACTCATTGGATTTTCAGTCAGACGCTAGACGTGGAGATCACGTGACGCATACAACACGCGTCTTGACAATAAAAAAAATTCTAATGCGTTAATAATAACGCATTAGATTTATTTTTTGCATAAGCAAAGTATTGGCTGACTGCTCGCCGCTTAATATGACTATCAATTTCACACGCATTAATATCTTTTTCGCGATTCTTAGACGTTAGGAATGAAACTCTGTTAAACGGGTTAACCGTATATGTTTGTGTTCAAAAATACAAAAATAGTAAGAAACAGATGGTTGTAAATTAATATAATTAATTTTTGTATCAACTTTTTTGTCACAATAGACGAATTCCACAAAAGTTAACATCTGACGATGGATTAGTGTATATAAAATATACGCAATTAATCCCTTTAAAATACTCCTATTTAAAATTATACACCCATCCGTCACATTTATCCGTTTATACGAAAAAAAACTCGATAAGTGCTGTAAGCAAAAAGCAAAATAACACAAATTCTATTAAAGTTTAGAGAGCTAAAAAGTAAAGGAAACAACCAAAAAACTATCCAATTAACATACATAGTACTTAGCCGCAGACCATAGAGGAATAGAAATACCAATTTCCAAATTTCCAGCGGGCATGCGATTACACTTGTAATTTTCAAATTTAACAAAACCTACATGTTAAAGTTATGTTAACGCCGCGACCGTACGCGAGGCTAATTGGGTGCTTCACGGACTCACAGTGCACTCCTGGCACTGTTGTCAGCCGCAAAAGCAGAGCAACGTTGCGGTCCCCGCGAAAACAAAGCAAAAATAAACATTTCACATCGCGTCATGTAGTTGGCGCACGAGAAACTTTCTTGCGCTTCCCTATTTCTATCGTAAACATTAACAACTAAATGCTAATAAAAATATAACTTTCTACGGATTGTCACTTGTTTCGAGCTAGTATTGTTGCCTGAGATAAAAGCTGTGATCATGGCGGCAACTTTCGGAGCTATTCGTATTGTTACTGAGAAAATTAGAGCGGTACTACTGTTGGTAAAAGTTCGCCTTTCGAGGTACATAGCGTCACATTATACGAAAACTTATACTGACTCTCTTAGAAGAAATAGTAAAGTAAAGTTTGAACGATTGTTATAAGTACTTAATATACATAATTCATGTACATTTGCGTAAACCAATGTATATCTTTTTAAGCTATATTATTTTAGATACTTATAAAGCCACATGTTTTTCTATTAAAAAATGTATAATCTATCTTTTTTACAACACTGGCTGATAAAAATAAAAATCCGCTACGGACCACGCAACCATTCATCGTAAGTTTATTAGCGTTTCAATTGGATTCGGTAGGTATCTGTTGTATCCGATCCATAACTCTGTCGCTAAAGCGTTGTAAATCACTTTACGCGCCCGAAGCTTTTGTGTCAATTATTAATCTGCCGCCATATTGGAATTTCATAACTGGCGGAGCGAGCGAATGAATGAATAAAGAAACGATCGACGCACGACGCCGGCAGTAATAAACGTCCGGAAGAACGAATGTGTATCGGTGAACGAACGATTGGACGGTTACAAACGAACGTGTTTTATATGCGTTTAAGTGTTATGAAACTTTCATTCTTCCGGAAAATAAATATAAATATCCATATTTACTTTAGTTTTTAGTTTAATATGTTTCTCTGTTGGCCAATATTTGTTAATTAAATGATTGAGGTGAAACGAGAGCGTTTAAATAGCTTTGTAATTTATAAATTTGTGTGTTATATAATGTTTGTGGAGGTCCGTTTATTGATAACCTATCCGCATCAATAGAGATGTTATATTTTGTAGAACATGCAAAAATAGTATTTTGAATGAACTTAATAACTTAAAATATATTTGATATAAATTTGTTTGACAAGGCATCGACTTTTTCCATTTATTTTACAAGTAGTATAACTTTTGTTTATTCAACCGAATTTGTCATCCGGTTATTATTTTTTTATAATTATTCGATGCAATTCAATCATGAAATGTCAACATCACTAAATGGATGCAAACCTGTAAGTAATTGAATTAGTATTGACTCGTCATGTAAAAATATCCAATGTTGTAAATTTAAATTTTATTATTTTTATTTTTTACTCATGATTACTGTTTCAATAGCTTTGTATATTATAATATTCTGGTATATTATAAAATAAGCAGCCTAATAGTATAATAATACTATTGCACGCTCTTTTTCTTTAAAGACATTGCCTGCTGAATACCTTTTGGGCTAAATATCGCGTTTGTTCTAACGTGACGTTTACGATATATTAGAGAGAAATTCAAACAAAATTAGAGCTTTTAACCGTCTACACTTCCCTTTGCCTCTCAGGCATATCCTACTACTATAAACATAGATATTGAAGTACTGTAAAGATAGATATTTAAGCAAAATTTTATTTCACTTATCCATTTTACGAACTTAACAATTTTTACGATCTAAAAATGATAATATACCCTTATATAATAATAAATTTTGTATATATTATTGAAAAGAGTACCAAATCTGTGTCGTAAAGCTAACCAAAATAGGCGCCATAAAGTGTCAAGTATGAGGCAATGAGGGCAGCGGTTTATAGGCGACGATATCGCTCTCGTAGCTATTGACCTCTCACGCTTCAATTCTTTTGTTTAGTGCTCGCGACTCGCTCATTCAGTTTCGAGTCATTTCAAGCGAGTCTTGCTCCGTTCCAGTTTCTCTTGGGAATATAGTTGAGATTTTGTTTTGGTATTAAGACAGTTAAAGAGGATATGCAACGATTATTATATTTTAAAGGATGTTGTAAAAGTTAGCGTTTCAAATGTTTTCTACTTTAAAACTTTTGTGTAATTTTGTAGATAAAATACGTATTCGTTTTTGTTTTTAGTAAATTGAATTAAAAAAACTTAGACGTATGCTTATGTATATCAAAATTAAATAAATAATTAAAATTCGAAATATCGCACAGTGGAATAGCATCTGCCAGTTAGTAGATTGATTGTAGGTTCGATTCCTACTCAAGAGAATGATTATATTTAATATTTATTTTCGATCATCAGACAATAAAGCGCGGCGTTGATTTCAGCAATAAGCACGCAATGTCTCGATTTCGCGAATAATTCATTAACTGCTCGCTAAATCGAGTTCCATTGAGTGTCTTGACACTAGGTTGTCCTGTTATACGTGATAAAGCGTGAAGCTGTAGAAAAAATTATAGTGCTATGCAAATTAAATTTCAACTTAAACACAGGATATGATGAAGTATAATTTATAGATTTGCTTTCAATTTGAGGTGCCGGTTCAGACTTGATCTATTTAAGTTTTCATAGGAAGTTAAGATAATGGAATTTTGTATGATAACTTAAAAGCTTGCTTTTCTCTAATTGGTATTAATTGAGGTTCCTTTGAAGGAAAGACCTCGTCTCAAATTTATTTACCAAATGGTTTTACGGGTTGTTAATAAATCCTGTATATAAAGTACATTAATAATATTCACATGTTTACTTTACATGTGTATTTTAGTCATATAATTTTATAAAATATATTTTTTTAACTCCTTTAATAAATTTTATTCAGCCTATAATTATAAAAAAAAAATGTTATTCAAATTTCTCCGTAATACAATTTATAAGCGAAATTTAAACTTGAGCTTCAATAAGTTCATCTTTAAAAAAATTAATCGGTAAATACCTTTCTGTATTGCTAAACTATGACTGTTTGTAAACTCATTATATTAATAATGCTTTACTTTTTAATTGAGAGCGTCTGAATGGATTCTAAGAGGCGTGGATTCATTCAATGTTTTTTGTTTAAAATTTTATTAGTTATATAAATATTTTGCGAAAAAATATTAATCATGGTGTAGTGTTGCAGGTCTTGGTTACAAACGCTTTTACTTCTGAATTTCGATTCCCAATATTTAGGTAGGACCTTATGGTACTGATATTTTCCTTTCGCCGATTTTGTAAGACAAGACATGGCGTTACTGCGCGTCTTAATACATCATGTCTCGAATTCAAGCAGAAAGTAAAGAACAGAGTATCTTTATATATTTTAAGGGTTGCCTTTCCTATTTGTTCTCCTAAACAAATTTTTTTATTACTATTATTACTTGCAATAAAGAGTTTTTTTATTAATATTATTTATATTAAGTCACAGTATCTTTATACGAAATCTATTGTAGTGGAGCGAAACAACGCATGACTGTAAAAACGGTTGTTTGTGGATTCGATCCCACTCAGGGGAATGATCATTTTTCTCTGACTTTTTGTATTAGATTTTTATACCAGATTTTCTATAACTACTATTAAAGTAAAAAAGGATGAAGCAAATGAGAAAAATCTGTGTATTTTTAACGTATATTTATATATAAGCAGTTAAAATATAGGGTTTGTTAATTATTTCCTTTCAGAGGAAAAGGGATCACCGGAGGGCGGTGCTAACGGATACCTGCCGGCCAAAGTGCCCATCACCATTACAGCTAACCCTATCCACGGAGAGGTAGAGTATAAGCATTTTCACTAGTATATAAAATATTCACTTTGGTTATATAAATATTTACATATGTAGGTTATTTAATTTAATTTGGTTATATAGTTTATGTGAAAAATATATATTGGAAAAGCAACAAACAAAACATATTTTAAAGCAGAAGCTTTTAAGCTAATATGATTTTTTAAATTTATTTTTAAGAAATCTAAGTTAATTTAAAGTTTCTAAGAAATAATTAATAGTCAATATAATTATGTTTTTGTAAACTTTTTTAATATTATTTTTGTGTGTAACTATAACGGGTACGGATGCTTTACTATAATGATATATTTGAATGGTCGACAACTGAAACTAAATTTATACCTAACTATAGTAGGATATATTAATATAATATATTTTTTTTTAATTTTATTCCTTCATTAATAAAAATGAATACTTCAGAAATTTAAATAACTTGAAGCTTATAAAATTTCGACGCAGCTCCATAAGAACGCATATAAGATAACTTGGATAGGTTACAAGAGGTGCGAGTTCGAATCTCGCTGACTTCAAAGTTTTCAAAATATATTTTCCAATAAATTCGCTTAATGACAATATTTTATTTGTAACTATTTTATGTGCTATCGAAGTAAATTTCTTATTAGAACTAATAAAAATAATGATATTATCCCAAACTATCCTAATAAATACAGCACAAAACCCAACCATGTTTCGGGGACCTATATTTTTGTCCGATACCTGGTCTAAGTACCGATTTACATCACGGCTACCTTCATTTGTAACTTACACATGCGCGAAGGTGTGAGCCTTAGACCTCTTCATGTAATGGATACATCTAATATTTATGTTGAAGTGTCTAGAAATATCTCCTGTCGACTACGTAAGATTTCAGTTACTTTTCCACTACTATTTTCCAATATTTTGATGAATAACACGTGCATATTTGAATATAATCGTGAATGAATGTAATGTAATTCATTGGGTCTGTTCAGAATTTAATTTATACCGTTTATATTAATTTTGGATGAGAGTGATGTACTTTTGTTTAAATATAATGTTATTTATTGTATTTTATTATCTGTGGAAAGGTGAAAATTTATTTATCAGTTTTATAGTTATCAAGCATGGAAAATACGAAACTAAAATAAGTAAAAAATATAATATATATTTTTTTAAAATATCAGTATATATTTCTTCAGAAATTAAATTTTATTAAAAAATATTTAAAAATGTACAATGTTTTCCAATGTGCAATGACATAACACAACGCAACCACTAACTAGATAATAAATAAAAAATAAAATAAATTTAAACTACATATTTCTGTATAACTCAGAGTGGTGACGGTGTGGAGATGTCATTCCTTCACAACAATAATTGCGGAAACGCGACCGCCAGCGACGACAGCCTGCCACAATCCAGAAAGAACCAGAGACAGTACGTGTGATACTTCTGCAAAATAAATTTAAAACCATTATATACTCAAAAATGGTTATAATAAACACAAATGGGTTATAATAATAATCTTTTGATTACTTTTTTAAAATTTGCAGTAATTGGCAAAGAATTATATTATAATATAGGCCAGAGACTTAAACTTTGTAATATAGATGTTTTTGTGTGCAAGAAAAATTAGAAGTGACATATTAACATTTTGTTAGTAAAATTTAAAATTGAATTGTGATAGTCACAAGAAGTGAATGAACTCATGAGAGTACAAAATATATTTATTATTTTAGTGATTAGTGAATAACGAACTTTAAGTGATGTTGATCTTAAGCATTTATTTGCGTTTATTAGCACTTAGCGATATTTGTAAGTTATTTTAAAAAGGTTGAGATTTTAATGTATGCAAAGATAGTATGAAAATAGCCTAACATTAAACAGTCCCTACCGACTAAGGCAAACATTTTATTGTATACTTTCAATATTTTTTGTGTATATTAATTTATAATTTTAATAAGAAAAAATACTTTTTGAAAGCCTTAAATAAATAACGATAACGTAATTTATATTTAATAAAGGTAGTATCTTATATTTTTAATATTAATATAATATTTGCGATTTGTTATCTGTGCTGTTATAGTAAAAAAATATTTAAAAGAAAGGCTATTTTTGTGCTAATCATTTAATAGAATTTTGGTATTTATTATTTGTATAGAACCTAGTATATAGGTAGATCTGATTTAATACTAACCTGCATTCCCGGTAATGTTATTAAATAATTTCGTACGAGTGTTAGTTTTAAAAGTATTTTTTGTCTTTGATTTTAGTATTCTGTCGACATTTGCTTTAAATTAAGTTATATTAAAAAATAGAAATAACGATTTGTGTAATATAATTTATATAGAAAATTAATTATTTTTCGGCTGCGGTACTTAATGAAATTTTTATTGACATGCTAGTTTATTTTATTTTACTTAAAATTGATTGGATATCGTCGAAAATAGGTTACAGTTTTAAAATTTAATAACTGACTAATGGAAATGAAATGTTGTAAACTAGACACGTATATTTAATGTAGAATTATTAAAACGTGTGTGTGTTTAATATTATTGTTTGTTCATGGTTGTGAGACGCTTTGACTGATAAATTTTTATATGTAAGTATTTGGAACTGAATTGTAAAATTTTGTACAAAATTAAAATTGAAAACTGAATATAAATTTAAAATAATTGCCATATTGGCATTTGGAGAATTTGATATTTACTGCTTGCTATAATTTCTGATAAAAATTGTATTTACTTATAATATAGGTTTGGTCTGTTAAAATAAAGCGAGACGTTTGCCTTCATCAAATAGCGTGTAGTTGTAAAAAACAATTGATTTATGATTTACCTTTTGCTTGTCCCTTATAGATACCTAATATAAAAAAGCTATAAGCAGATATAATTATAATCATACAAATAACGTATTGTATTACAAGAACTAAATGAAATTATGAAATACGTCAATATGCCACATACACTATTTTGTAGCTATGCATAATGCATCATGTATTAATTAAACAATAATCCGCTAAAATTTCACCTTTTGAAACTTGTGTAAAATATTTCAACAAAGTGGCTATCAAAATTTTAGCAAATTTCATACATGAATCGTGTAATAAATATGTGTTTAGTTAATTACAATAAAAGTTTCCTTTGTTGAAAAACTCCTTATGCGCTCTTCCTTTGATAAAACAAAGAACTTAGGGACGTAACTCTATCTCATATTTTTCATTCATTTTCCCAGTGGCAAATATATACAAAATAAAATTTTAAATTTGATCTTTGTTCTCATGATAACGCGACTTTTATAATTAATATTGTTGTTAAACCAAAATGGCTCCCGAAACAAAATGGCGGATTACATAGTTTTGTAAAATCCAACGAATATGGGTATCAAATAAAAGGGCACAAAGAGTAGAATACGGTAGTAAAAAAAAACAAAAAGATTGCTTTAAAATATTATTTCTAAAATTATGTTTTTTGTATTTTCTTATTTCTTTTTGTTTTATAGAAACATAAATAACCATTGCGTATGTAGATCCAACCTAAAATACAGTTTTTATATTTATACTGTTATATATTCTGTGTGTTTAGATTTAGATTTCGGTCTGAAATCAAAATAACGGCATGTGTACGATGTTTTATTTAAATAGACACAGAAATGCTTGTTTGCTTTACATATCCGTTTGTAACTAAATATTATTAATTATAAAAACATGTCACAGACTGAATTTTATGTAAATAAACTTGAAATTTATTACAATCCCAGTATTTTTATTTCATCCTATGTAGTTTATTGGACGAATGGCAAATTAAAATTGATAGGGAGGTTTTGTTTTATTATATTTTTCAAAAAACTATATGAAAAGCAATTGTTATTTTATTTATAAAAAAAGAAATTTTAAGGGAAGAGTTTTAATGATAAAAATAGTTTAAAAATATGGATTAAATCCGCTTTTTTTCATTATTTGGATATAACATTGGTATTATAAGTCCACCACACTCTGTACTTCACAGAAACAAGAAAACAATAATTAATATATATATAAAAAAATTCAGTAATTTTTAGTAAATTTGAACCTACAACAGTCTTTTTGCCTGTAAGAAGTTGTCCCACTGAGCCGATGTGGACTCAATATTAAAATATGGCAAATACAGCAAAAATTGATTCTATAACACTTTTGAAACAAAGCGCGTGAATGTGTAAACCGACTAGCTATATATTCTCACATTGGCAATTATTAACGGCCTGTCACTGGAGCTCTTCTTTAGGGGATTGGTTAAATGAAAGCTGGGCATAGAGCCAAGTGGCGTCAGCCAAGTGCTACCACAAGATGTATTTACGATATTCGTTAGCGACCACGTATAGCAATTATAATATAAAGCCAGCACGCTTTACGTTATAGAGTGTAGTTAAAATCCAGTAGTAGTTCTCTTATTCGTAGTAATGCAGGTATCGACGTGAATGGAGATCGAGGCACCGTTTTATTAGCGTAGTGAAGAGCGTGCCGTACCGTCGTTTAATTGAGACGTATAGCACTGTTATTAAGCAATATATGGCTTTAAAATTCTTGCCAACCATAAGGCGTCTTATTAATTATATTTCTTATTAAAAGGTTGGTTCAAAAATAATATAAAACTATTTTTTCTGCTAAATGCTAAATGCAAAATGCATTAAGTAAATGCATAGTATTTGATAGATACTGTATAGATACTATAGATGACAATTACAGAATTAGTGACAGAAGATAGCAAGAAAATCATATACAGCCGGAACTAAAGTTTTTTTTTCTTAATAGTATGAGTATTTTTTTTATATATATAAGTAGAACGTATAGGGATATGTAGTTACACGCTTTACCCTAGAGATAGAGAGATGTGGTCAGTAATTTGGTAAAATATATGTTGTATAATAACAACAATTAAAATTAGATATATTTTTTATCAATAAGAATATATATAAATTCACTAGTGTAAGCATTAATTTAGATTTAGAACATTGCCATGCGGATGGTTATAATTGATGGAGAATATCAAATATATCAGACAACGTTTATTATGAGATATTTGTCTTTACAATGTCGGTCGTGGAATGTCTTTGTAGCCGAAATTTATGGGTTTATATAAAAATTTCGAGGAATAAGATAAGACCAATAAGACATTTAGTTCTGTGAGTGAAAGACGGCGAGTCTTGACACTAGGTTCTCTCTTTTATACTGGATTACGAGAATTAATATAAACAAGAAAAATAAACTAGAAAATAAATTAAATTTAACATTGCTTTATTTGTTTACATATAAAAAAGGGCTCCGCTACTTACTACCAGCGAAATACTATTGTATAAGCGATAAATAAGGAATCAAATCGTATAAGTTTCCTAATACTTTACCTATAAATGCAGCAAATAATTAAAGATAAATAAGAAAATTATAAATTTATATTTTATTTCACAGCTTAGCAAATTGAATTATTTATTTAATTCTAGGTATTTTCCATGACATTGAACTGAAGAGGGGAAACGCAAAGATGTTATAAATCTTATTGAGGCTGTTCAAATAATTCTATTTGCAAGATTTAAATACGAACAACAAAAAGTTTTTAAGCCGTTTTCCGCTGCTTGTTATTATAACTGGAAGTAATTTTGTAAGGAACCTCTGAAAATTAAAGCGTGACCCTGCAAAGTCGAAGTTTAGACAAAAAAAAATGTATAATATTTTCTTAACTTTATTATTTATGTTCCGTCTAATATTCAATATTTATTGTATGGACTTAAATGTATATAGAGATTGATTGGCTATTTCGTAGTTCGATGGTCAATAGTCATTAGTCAAATGGCGACTATATAACACGAGGTAAGGTACCAAGCAGAATTACTACGGTAACCACACATGTATATTTTAGTATTTTAGGAAACAGACAGAAATATAATTATTATATAATATAAAAAAACCAGAATTAGTTAATATAACGATTGTGTTTTTTATATTCATTATTCAATAGTAGAGATATATATACATATGATTTGATTTTCTTTTACCAGACGTCTGGTATAATCATCAGAAATTTTCTGAAAAAGTATTAATTATCAGAAATTTTTTGAAAAAGTATTAAATTTTGAGTTTTTTGCAAAGAAAATATAGTATAATTTTTCTTTAGAGTTTCATTTTCCTTTGCTATTTTTCTTATAAAAAGATCTAGAAGATTTGAAATGATCTTGTCACTTTATATAGATTGAATTATTTTTTTTAACATAAAGGTAATAAGTTAAATTTACATTAAGAAAAATATTTCTCTAATAACCTGTTTGTAAGCTTTTAAATTTATAATAAACAAAATATAACATTGTAAAATAAATAAAATATAACATTGATACGTTCTCGATTTTAGGAAGGAAGCAGTTAACGGATTGTCTTGACTCTAAGTTGTCCCTGACTCTCTTGCTATACGGAATAAAGCATGAAGGCGTTTTTTATAGAAACAATGGAATTAATTTACACTGTAATGTCACATGTTGTATATATTAACAAAAATCTACCTACTAAAAACCGAATCTCAATTCAACATAGTAGAGATGACATCAATAATCTTCGATACTAAAGCGTTCATTAGTTACATTAGTCAAAGATAGTCGTAATCGATATCACGCTGCACCAATACTTGTCAATTAGACGCATTCGTGCCTCATAATTGGCATAACTATGGTCATATTAATTGATTAATTGATCAGATTTGTATGATAGCCGGGATTCGCAGTTCCAATGAAATATGCATTGGATTAAATTTTGGGTACGACGCGGTGTTCGCGTTGTTTGGGATACGAGTATATATGTGTATTTACTAAAATATATTGTTCCTACTAATTAAATATTTATAAGGTTTCATGTTGGCTTTCCGTGTATAATATATGTTATATAGTAAGACCTAACATAATAAATAAACGCGATATTAAGTATATTCAAAAGTAGCTTAGCTTTTTATGTTTAATATTCAGTTCTATTCTTCGTTAATCAAGGCAATAAATAATGTGAGTAAGCATTGACTAACATAGAGCTATCCGATTCGAAATTTAAGTATTTCTACAAAGTACATGAAGGGAAAAAAATCGATTCCTGTTTACTTAACTCATATGGAAAAAGAAGTATGAAATTTGGTACAAAAAGTAATACAAGAAGTTAATATTTTTTATAATAATGTATTAGAACGATATTTCATAAATAAATAAATACTATGCACACTATTATGTCTTTTACATTTACATCTTTTGTAAAAGTGACTAACACATAGTAATCTTTGGTATTTGTTAATTTGTACATGTTTAGCATTTAAAAAAAAGAAAATCCTGCTTATTACTGAATTGAATTGGGAATTTGGTTTTACTGATCACATTGCGTCTTATTAGAAAGTTAGTTAAGTTTCTTGTAGATAATGATATTAAGTTATAGTAGATACCATCTTTTCGCATATATATTTTCATAGTGCTTTTTTTAAATCATCCACATCATTGTTCCAAATTTACTTACTGTTTCTTTGTGAATATTTTGCGATTGTCATCGCAAAAATTATTTGATTATATCGACATATAGAAAATATCTTTCTTTTTAAATGTATGCTTCAAGAGCTTAAAATTGAGGAATTCAGTTCTTATAATATTCCTAGAAACGTGAAAAATTCAACATGCTATATAGAATAGAACTTACGATCTCTTGATCATTCAAAATTACCTACTACCAAACCGGAAAAAGAGGTATAAATAAATATTTTAATTATTGTACTAAAAATATGAAAAAGCAGTAATATCGTGAAGAAAGAAAACAAAACGACGTTTCAATTACAGTGTAAGAGCTAATTTCCTCCATGTTGCATATTTGTTCGCCCTAGATTGAATTGAATACGGTTCTATTAAAAATGTAAATGTAGAGTGTCGTCGTATTTAGCTCACAGCCGCGGGGCTCGGAACAGGATATTAAGTAAGCTGTTATCTTATTGTGATATTATTTGAAATATAATGTCTTACAGGACGTTGTAGCGCAATGGAAGGGTTTCTTATTGTATGCAAGATGGCTGTGGGTTCATATCAGGGGAAAATGTGTACATTAGTTTCACTCTCGTTCTAGCAAGATAAAGCGCGGCGTTGAGCAACTCAATACACAATATATAGATTTTGGATGAAAGAATTATCAACGGACCGTCTTGAATGGTATTTTTCATTAGTCTATGTGAAGGAAAATTGATAAATTCTGTTTTCATGCGATTCAACGCAGCACTTTTGTCTTTTACCAGAGCGAAGAAGGGAAAATAATTTAAATATAATCACTCCCCGAGTAGGGATCGAAACCAACACCGATGGCGTTTACAGTCAGACGCTATCCCACAGCGCCACGACCGGCCTCATCCGCGCTCTTATTGTATATCTAATAAATTAAAAAACCCAGTTTTTGCTAAATGTATATGGTATCATTTTGCTATTTTTGTCCATGTATCTCATTGTACTAGCTAATCCCGGCTGGATTAATTTCGATGAGACTTTCACTTGCAAATTGCTGATTCAACAAGGAGTAGCTTCGGCTACTTCTAATTTAGAATTATAAAATAAGGCTCCAGAGATTTTAAATTCGTACGTTCGATGAACGTATATCTATTATTTTGTAATATCCAATTACATATATGGAATACAAAATACCCGATGTTTTACTATATTAGATGTTTATATTTTAACTATACTTCACCTAAAACATAAATAAAACAATGTTTTAAAATATTGTTATTATCGATGTACTTTTAGAGTTTTTAGAGCCATTTGAAATTATAAGCCTGAGTTGTTATTACAAGGCATCCAAGCAATGATATTTCAAGAAGTCTTACTGAAGATGAAACTTTCTTGAAGTTTGCGAGTTGGTAATTCCTTATAAAAAATAGATATTGGGTTCAAAAAAAAATAAACCATTGTGAAACAAAATGAAAAATATATACTATAGACATACCTTAACTTCGTCGACGCTTTGCCGTTTTCTTCATTCTTACTACTTCTTTTCTTTCTTACGTACTTCTTCAAATTTACCAAAGAAATGGTAAACATTCATAGGAATCATTATCCTGTAAATAATCATAATAATAATAGTAAAACAATCTATTTTTATAACGTATAAGCAATCAATCGTGTTATTTCAATATTTATGGAAGGTATTTCATATTTTACCTGGCGTTAATAGAATGAAGTTTAAACAACTAATACTGACATACCCATTTCCCCGTCTGACAATCTTTTACACAGAAAATAAAAGTAATTTTAAACAATGAGTGATTATCGATTATCGATAATCACTCATTGTTTAAAATTACTTTTATGATCGAGTGATTATCGACTATCTGCAACTATCACGTGTAGACAGGTACTGCCCAACCGCTCTACGACTGACATTTTTTTATATTTCCCAGTTTTTTTTATACATATATTTAGCCACTTAATAGATTTCGATTTAAAATAACATAGCTTGTCTATATGTGTATGTAGGGTGGATCTGAATTCTCATTTTATATGCAGGACTAACTATTCGTAGTTACCAATAAAAATATAAGTTTCCAGAGATTGTCGCTTCGGTCGACGTTGTTTACAGGAGTTAGGCAGGGTTGTTTGTTTGGGATAAGAACTGTGATTATACTGAGAAGTGCTTTCAGAGCTCTACGTCCTTGTAGTTGTTTCAAAGAAAATTTGACTTAAAATATAGTTTATGTAATTTTTACAAGTAAGCCGAGATTTGGGTGGTCTAAGCTAATATAATAAGCTAAAGACTTTTTTAGTTTCATTAATTTTTAGAATGTAAATATTAATTCATTTAGAATTATTAAGGAATATTTGGAATTATAAACAAAAATATTATGTTATGTTGTTATTAAGTTTTATTTTATCCATGTCTTAAAAGAAAAGTGGAAATGTTTGCAGAATTTACCAAACGAATAAATTATATTGGCATTATCGTAACTTAATATTGAAAGACTGTAAGCTTCTTCACTTTAGCAAAGATCTAGAAATGACAATTCTGGAAAAAATCTATTTAAAGCGATGTACTCGTATATGTATTTTAAAGCAAAATACGCCATATATGGGGTTACCCAATAAGAACAATATGTTTTGAAATTGAAATAAATCATGTAATATATATTTGAATTTCGTGTTCAATGGCTTTATTTGATAGGAAATTTTATGCTATTTATGATTTAAACAAAATATCGTTCAAATGACCACCATGACTTTTTTTGTACTGGTGAATACGATCGGTCCAATTTTCGATAACTCGGTGCAGCATTCGATGCAGCACGGCTGGTATGGCCGCTATAGTCCTAGGAATGTTGCGTTCAAGGTCTTGAATCGTAGCTGGTTTATTGGCATACACTTGAAATTTAACATACCCCCACAAAAAATAGTTCAAGGGTGTTAAATTGCATGATCTTGGTGGCCAATTGTTAGGACCGTTGCAAGAAATAACCTACTCACCAAATTTATCACGCAATAAATCCATTGTTACGGTCGCAGTGTGGCATGTTGCACCATCTTGTTGAAGATTAATGTCGTCCGCATCGATTTCACACACTTCAGGAAAAAAAAATCGTTCAACATGTCACGATAACGGTCGCCATTGAAATTTTGAAAAAGAACGGGCCAATGATTCCACCGTACCATAATCCGCACCAAACAGTCAATTTTTCAGGATGTAATGGTGTTTCATGAACCACTCTTGGGTTTGACTCACTCCAGTAACGAGAATTCTGTTTGTTCACATAACCATTGAGCCAAAAGTGAGCCTCATCTGAAAAGATGAATTTCCTATGAAATTCGGTGTCCTTTTCCATAATTTAAAGCACCCAATTAGCAAATTCACGACGTAATCGATGGTCTGCTGGCTTGAGTTCTTGTGCCAACACAATCTTGTATGGATGTAGGCCAAGATCCATACGTAAAATTCGCCAGGTTGTCATTCTGGATAAGCCCAATTCTTGTGCATGTCGTGGAACGGAAACATTTTGATTTTTGTCGACACTGGCTGATACGGCAGCAATATTTTCTTCACTACGGCCTGTCCGTTGTCGAGTTGGTGCTCTACTATCGTGCAAAGAATATTCACTTTCCAGTTTTTAGATTATGCGACGTATAGCGAGCTCAGACGGTGCACCATGACGACCATATTTAGCATGAAATGCTCTTTGAGTAGAGACAATACTTCTCGAATTTTGATAGAAAATTTGGACAATTTCCAAACGTTGAGGTAACATGAACTTATTCATTATTAAATGGCAAACATTATTAAACACAAAACTATACAAATGTCAAATGTTAAACAACTTAGATGGCGGCTGTGTGCTATCAAAATCCTATCATTTCTATTGGGAAACACTGTATTTTACGCTGTCCATAGTGAGTTTATTAGCGTTTCAATTGGATTCGATAGGTATCTGCTGTATCCAATCCATAACTCTGTCGCTAAAGCATTGTAAATCACTTTACGCGCCCAAAGCTTTTGTGTCAATTATTAATCTGCCGCCATATTGGAATTTCATAACCATCGGAGCGAGCGAACGAATGAATAAAGAAACGATCGACGCACGACGCCGGTAGTTATAAAAGTCCGGAAGAACGAATGTGTATCGGTGAACGAACGATCGGTCGGTTACAAACGATAGTGTTTTATAACATTTTAAGTGATATGAGATTTTTTTAGATGGAAAAGTAATATTTCAATAGCAGTAGTTTTAAAAGATAGATTATAGCAGGCTGATGCAACTGTTTATGAAGAACCAAAGATTATCACGAAATTAAAAACTTCCTGTCCCACTGCGCTCCTATGCCTCGATAACTCGTAGAATTCCCATAATATTTATTGCTGCCTCATTTAAAGACAATATTATATTTAATTTATTTACTCTACCCTATTTATAGAGGATATTCTATATGTAACTTATATCAACTATCAGGTAACAATGAGTATTGTAAGATGGTCCTTTAAGTTTTGCTACAAAGCTCTATAACTTAAAAGCAATCGAAATACGTGATTCAAGCGTGAAAACTGCTTGAACAACTGAATTGTGTTAGAACGTATTTTGTCTATCTTTTATTCTACCTTAATTTTGGATGAAATATTTTTAGTATGTTTTTTTAGCATCTTAGCATAAATCTCAGTGTTTAGCAGTTTTTATATACCTACTTAATTAGCATTCTGATACTTTTTAATTCAATAAATATATTCCCAAACCATCAGTAAATTGTGTCCTATAGAAGTTATTGTTTTTATGATCCTAATATTTCAAAAAATTATGTTTAAATCAACTTATTTGTTCGAATTCGAACCTAATGTTTCTAATCAACAAAAATCATACACTTGTAATGTATTTTTTTATAAATATACCTAATTATTAAATGTGATTCATGAACTAAATAATTTTATTTCAGGTTTTCTCACAACAACCTAACCTAAGAGTCTAATACCAACACTCTATAATACCATAATGAAGAAATGACAACAATTAATATAATACATCTTTGAAAAAACGTATAAAAATTTGAACGCAGCGGGATTAGAACCCGCGCCTCTTGGATACCGTCCAAGCGCTCTGACCGCTAAGCCATGCGTTCTACTACCAGCTGCGTCGAAATTCTTATACGTTTTTGTTACAACTTATTTATGTTGTTAGCATCTCTGTAGAGAGTTTTCTAATCCTAAGTGTGGAATAACACTTTAAAAATAGTAAAAATTAATATAATAATTTAGAAGGGAATCGAACCTACAACCAGTCGTATTAATAGTGATAAGCTGTCCCACTGCGTTACAATGAATTCGACGATATACACGCGTATAGTAATAATAAATGTAGCAACAATAAATAACGTGTACATTCGTTGATTGAGTTTAATATTTATTTTCATCTTTGTGGCCACACGGTGCGTGATAGAGATATTGCAATGCCATTTTGCATAAATACAATTTCGTCGTATATGATATTGGAGTGAGCTTTCATTTGATACTTTATTAATGTTAACAGGTTTTTAATGGGTTCACCTGTATTCGCTTTTCTAGCTAATATTTTAGTTTTTTATCTCATTATCCATTTTTCTAGGTATGTACCTGACGTCCTTATCCCTATAAGACATCAATAGGGATAAGGAAGAAATACTTTAAATGGTGGACTTATCTCTAGAAGAGATTTCTTTCAGCCAACCTGTGGAAGTGGGTGATGTTATAATGAAGGTGATGATAACCAGTGCAATAAATAATTTAAAGAAAATACAAAAATATAAAATAATATAAATATAAAATAATATAAGCATTATATAGTAATTTTAAAGATAACTGCTGCTTGATTTAGAGACAAAAAAAAATTATTCAACGAGGTCTTGAAAGACGCAATTGATGGGCTTTTTTGGATGGATGTGGGGAGTTTATTCCAAAGTGATGCGGCATGTACGGAATAGAAATTTTGAAGAAATTTTGTGTTGCTTTTTGGGATTTCAAGCATCGGCGTGACACAAGATCTCTTTGAGCGTGTGGATATGGGAAGTATCTAAAAACGGGAACGGAGGTAGGTAGGGAAATTTTCGTAATTCAAAATCTTAAAAAGGAAAGAAAGAATTTTCATATCACGGCGAAGGCGAATAGGGAGCCAATTAAGTTGAGCACGAAATTGGAGCACGTGGTCATATTTACGAAGACTGTAGATAAAACGTATAGCGAGATTTTGAAGACGCTCTAATTTATTAAGTTGCTCCTCGGTCAGTGTATATTACATTTAGTAGTTTTTATTTTAAAAAATATTTTACATTTTCCTTGTTTGTTACGATAAACAACATCATTTATTTAGCTACCTTATAATATGTATCCCAAGACGGTCAGAAAAGCCGCACGTAACGCAGTGGGTCACTCGGGGGAGTAATTATATTTAAATAATTTTCACTTCCTCGCTCTGGTAACACAAAGTGCAGCGTTGGGTTCCGCAACTCAATATACAGTGTCTCAAAGTCGGCGGAAAGCAAAGTACGGAGTGTTTTGACTAGGTACTTTCTGTTCACCCTGCTATACGGGATACAAGCGTGAAGATGAAAGAAAATGGCCAGAAAGAATATCTCATCTGCTTATTTCCTTGAAACGGACATTCATACTAAGGCTATATTATGGAAGTTACTTTTTTTCATTTTAATAATTAAAGTTGTTAAATATCTGCACTTTATTCATTCGTCCATCTTCGCTAAATGTCTAAACTTTTGCATTTGTAAAATTAGTAAGATCATTAATAACTCGTTAACAACTCGGCTTCTGGGTGGCAGGATGAAACTTACACCAGATTTTAAGTTAGACACCTTGCAATAAAACCGAATAAACTGCATTTGCAATGTATTTTATTTTTTTATATCTACTATGTCTATTCTATATTTTTTTAATTTTATGATATATTAAGTACTTCTAGCAGGTTTTTAAGCCCATTGCGTACATCTTAATAAACTGAGAAGTACGCTTACCGACATTTCTTATAGTAAATATAAATATTTCTACTATTGGATCTATTATTACGTGACGGAAAACCTTGGACCCCGTTTTAAAGATAGTTATATATAAAAGGGAGTAGCAAAGTAAAGCAATATAAAACAAATCAAAATATTTAAACTTTAAAGACCACCGGGGCGCTGAGGACCACCGTCTGACTGTAAAAATGATGGTTATGGGCTCTATACCCACTCTAGATAGTGATTAAATTTAAATTACTTCCCCGCTCAGGTGAGACAAAAGGCGGCGTTAAGTTCCACCATTCTAAACGCAACATGTGTCCTGACACTACTCTGCCTATCCTGCTATGTAGAATTAAGCATGACGCTATAAAAATATTAATAATATAGCACTATTAAGTCTTTGACATACAATTTTTTATAAAGTGCTATACAAAAGTTGTCAACAGGTCTTCTAATATATATTAAATATTGAACAAGTTAATCGAGACAAAGCGCGGCGGTGGATTCCGTAACTCAACACAAAACAAAACAATATTAGCTAAAACATTGACTGATGAATGTATTTAAAATACCTAAGTGGTCCATTTTATATTTCGACAATGGAATATTATTTCGAAAACAACAACAAATAAAAAAATAACCGTAAGGGGATAAATTATCTATTAGATAATATGTAAGTTCTATAATTCTGACAGGCATGATTTTTTGCTTGAAGGCGTAATCATTGCAAACAGTGCAATACAAAACTTGCAATAAGTATACTTGTAATCAATTTAAATTCATTAAGTCTTTGACATAAATTAATTAATAAATTTTAAATTCAAATAGAGTTATATGTTAAGGCGCAGTTGGACTACGAATGCGATGTTTGTCTTTAATTATTAGTAACAGGGATCCTTATGAAAAAATATTTTAGTTTCTCTTCTCTATTATAAGAAACCACGGCGTTTAATTTTGTCATTTAACAAGTCTTGTCATGTCTTTATTTTATATGGAGAGCGATAGACGGAGTGTCTAGACACTAAGTCCAAGCTGTATTAAGCTAAACAAGTAAAAAAAATGATGTAGATGTTTATTAAAATAATAATAAAAAAAACCAAAGCAAAGGCAATGGCGCGTGTAAGCGTAAATTGAAGGGGTAGATCCTACATCGGCAATTACTATCCGGTTGTCGGCCGAAACTCTTCTTTAGGGGACAGAATGGATTAAAGAGTTGGGCGTTCAGCCAAATCGACCTCGTCCAGGTGTCGATAGTCGATAAAGATTGAGGACACTGCTTTAGTAGTACGTCATATGTACAGCATTGTTGCGTGTTTTTTTTAAATAATTTATTGAGATTCATTATATGTATTTGCAATGAATTTATGTAGATTTATATTTACCAGTATAAAGTTGACGCGTAAAGTGGGCATTGCCTTAACAATGTGTTTTATTAATAAATAATTATACATTGCGGCCACCGTAGTACAGCGTCTGACAGTAAAAGCGTTTGGTTCTAGGTTCGAATGTCATTGATTATATAAAAAAAATATTTTCATCTTTCCGCTCTAGTAAGACAAATTGGCGTGGATTTCGTCACTTAAAACGCAGTGTTTCGATTACGGGCGTGAACCACTCAATGGAGTGTCAAAATAAAGCGACACGTTTTTTCCGCTTAAAAGCATCGTCAAAGAAAACCTAAAATCAAAATAAGTTATTCTCCAGTTCTAGCCCAAAATCATTGCTTTTTGAGTAGCGGAACTTAACGCCATGCTTTTTCTTACTAGAATATGCAAATATCTCAGTTTTAAATTTTGTAGGTATGTTTATTTTTTGTGTTTGTATATGTAATATATACATATTGCTCGTAAACGACATTTTGAGCCAAAATATCCTAAAAACATTGTGTTTCATTTGCAAATTATACAAGTGTAAAAGTGTACATTCTTAGCATTTTTTCGTTTTGGTAATCGAAATCATTTTTCTAATAAAAACTCCAGAATTATATTAAGAATAGGTAATGTGGAGAAAAGTTATTTATGAATATATATGCTATAAATTCATATTATTTAGAAGAAACACAAGAAAAAGAATAACATATATAATATTTAAACTCAATTTTGACTAAAATCATGTACAAAATATGTATGAAGCTTGAGTAGACTTACCGCTTAGATATCACAGAGCTTCCAGTTCAACTCATATATTGATAGAATAATGGGCTTCATGATACGGTCTGCTTTGTATTGTACGATACTAGGAGATTAGTGCATCAAAGGACCAGTATTGGGAAGATCTTTTAATTATGCACGGGCATTATATAATGTTTCGTAAGAGAAATTAACCGGTTTGTTTAGCTATTTTATGTTTAAATAAAAATTATTGTCTGAGTGTAAACGTGATTATTTGAGAGAATTTATTTTCATTTCTCCGCTCTGATACGATAAAGCGTAATGTTCAAATCGCAATGTCAAATTCAACACGCAATGTATAGATTTTGAACAGAAAGCAGTCAACGGAATGTCTTGACATTAAGTTGCTAAGTGGTATAAAGCGTGAAATGATTAAAATCGAAATAGATGATTTTGTTGCAATAAATTAGTTATTATGTAATACTTTTGAAGAATACATAAGGACCCAAACTATTTATTTTTCTTTAAAAAATACGAAATGATTTGAATCGTTGTGTTTGTTATATCGGCTTTTATCGCACGTATGGAAGAGATAGCTACTAAGCACTAAAATTGTCTTTTTTACATTGCTTTTTTATATATTATGACTCTATTAATGTTCAGAACACTACAGTAAAGAAATAAAGTAACAATAATAAAAAATAATTCCTTTAATTTTGTAGTAGCGAAGAACGTAGTGTCATTACAATTTGTTCTGTGCCTAATCTGCCATACATAATAAAGCTTATAAATAAAATTGTAGTTCCAACAGTCCACTATTGAACCACTTTAAACCTTCAAAATTATTATATGATATTTAATTTAATTAAGTTCCTAGTTCTATATAATGCTTCCAGTAGTTGGGTTGCTTTGAAGTTATTTTCTAACAATATGCATCCAATAGTAAAAGTAAAACAATTAAATAAATAAAATTATAACTTTTCAACAGATACAAACTTTTCTCTACAATATAAGCCGCTATAAATACATTTTTTTATTCGCAAAAAATCTTGTATACAAAGTTTTATTCAGTGTGTGTCGATGACAAAACAAACACCGTTGAATTTTCGACAGTTTTCTCTATTTTCGCATGAGGTTTTTCGCTTTTATTTAGAAGAGTCGCTATTTTTGTACCTATTTTTGTCTCTGTGGAATTTTCACGTTTCAGCTGTTTAGAAATAGTGCATCAAACGCTAGTTCACGATACACCGCGTGTAGGACTGAATGCTTTAAATTGTTTGGATTTTTAATAAACATTGGCTAGTGGTGTAGTAAGCTGTGTCAAGTCAATTTTTGGTAAAATTATTTATTTGGATAAAAAGGATACTTTTGCTTTCTGCCAAAGTATAAAGTGCCATAGTATAAGCCAATAAAATTCCATCAAATCTGTTTCAGAGATTTGCCAGAACAAACAGAAATATAGACAGACAAAAATTGTAAAAAATGTTGTTTTCGTATACGTATCGTGTATATACCATTAGTAAAAAAGTTACTTTAAAATTACAGAGATCTAATATTTTTAATTTGTATAAATTTGTATACATTGCTATTTTATACTAAATATTTACATTTTTTGATTCGAGTATAACGTAAAGTATAATAAAAAATGTATATTATAATAATAAGTCTTTTATTACCTTAATATATAAAATAAAATCGCCTTAGCATTTGATATACTTCGCCAAAACTCCAAAAAGCCATTTAAGCAACTAAAATAAGAACACTGTGTCAGAGCTAGATTTACGATTACTTGCTCAGTCGTCCTCTAATTTATGAGAGAAAATTTTCTTCGTGCGTAAATAACATCGTGAAATGAATTACCAAGCCGACTGGTGAATGTAGCGTATCGGATTAACTTGCTAGCTATTTGCTTCATTGAATAATTATTCATTCAAAATTTTGTCCTCGAATTATTATTTATAGCTATTCTCCATAGCAGTTTGCGTAACCTCATGTTTCACGCAGTTCTTGATTCACGGTGGAAAGTAATCAATGGAGTGTCTTGACACTTGTTTTTTCTCTGACTGCCTTTCTATGCGAGGTTAAACGTAAAGCTGTATTTTTATTTTTTTAAGAGATGGTAGTCGTTTGTCGAACGACTATGATTAAACGACTTTCGAGTATTTTTCTCATTCAAATGTAAATTAAATGCAGCAAGTAAATTAGACTAGTATTTAGTAACTAGAACCGATACCTTACAATACTTCAAATTCTTCATACTTTATTTCTCATAACAGAGTAGTCAGGTTTCTTATAACTTAGTTTCAAGGTTCTTGGCAATATAGCTTGGGATATACCGTTTACTGCATTCCACCTGAAATTATAATTTTGTCAGGTAAGATATTATAAAATAATTTTATATTATGTTATAAAACCTAGGGAATGAGTTCAGAACAGGCTGCCAGTTTCCCTATAAGCGTCGTGAGAAAACCAACAAGCCAGCCATAGAGGAAAGACGATCATCATTTCTACCATGTGAAGGGAGTTACAGACAGGATTGGCAACATCTTAAGAAATCTTCGATATAAAATTACATCTAATAAAAAAGTGAGCTAATGTTTGAGACCAGTGAAGTGTTATAATCCTTTGCAGTGTGCAACAGCATTAGTGTATAAATAAATTAAATAGTGACTAGGGCTTATCATACATTGGTAAAACAAAGAGGAACACGAGGAAGAGGTGTTAAAGTCTAGGAATACAACAGGAAGTATTGCAGGCATCTGTGTGTGAGCAAACTGTGAGCATACAGTGAATAAACCTCACTACTATAGTTTGTTAAGCCCGATATCCTTGCTAGGGAGAATTTCCAGTACGTGAGGAAATTAAGAAACAGATGATGGTAGATTGATGTAATTAATTTTTGTATCAACTGACAGACGAATGCCACCTCCACCACCACCTGTGACTATGGATAACTGTAAAACGTCGAAACGTCGGGTTATCAAAATTGTATTTTCAATTACCCAAGATACAGGCGTTTAATCCGCTTAAAATAATTTCATATAAAGTTTAAGTAATTTTTAAAAATTTGACAGGAAATCTTTCGTGAAAGTTAATTTCAATTTTCTCCTAAAAATCAAAACGAGTGAGTACAAAAGTACTTTTGCGGAGCGGTTATGTATGTATAAGAACATGTACAAGTAGCTTGTAACATGACGTTAAAAATATACTTTCTACATTCACATTAAGAATTTGTCTTGCAAAAATTTGGGCGCTGTTAGTGATGCACACACTGTAAGAATCCACGAAAATGTTTTGAATATAGAGAAACGATACCAGGCCCACAGCCCACGTATGTACACGAATTAGGCTTTCCTGAAACCTGAATATCAATACTGTCTTTTATTTTAATTTCTGGTCTTTTATGAAAATTGTCATTTAAAAAATATCTAATTACAAAAAAAAGGATTTGTACTTGGAACATTTTGATAACTTTTATTCTTGCCTTTAACATAAACACACAATAAAAGTCTTATTACAAAAAAAGTTTTTTTTTTTCACCAGTGTAATTTGGGCTTATATTGGAAAATTAGAAAAAACACTGTTTATTACTATATATTTTGTTATGTATGTATGTACATAGCAATATTTTGTTACAGTACCAAGAGCTGTCATAACTACTAATTCATAAAATATAGGAGCAAGACAAAAAAGAATTAATTTGCTATCTTTAGTTATTTATTCATGTTGGGCTCTCACAAGATTAAAATAAATAAAATTCACGTTTGAGCTTTAAAAAAGTAAACAAAGGATTGTTTAAAAATTACTTTTCGTATTGGTGTTTTGTATTTTCGTTTTAATTACTGGGGTAATTGCTACGTGCTCTGAGTGCTGTTGCCACAGAGTAACTGCTATAAGAATAAGCAAGGGAAGACTGACTGCTATAAGAATAGTAAGGGAAGGCTGACTTACATTTTTGAACTGTTATATATGTAACGATAAATTAACAAAAAGTAATTGGAAAACCTTTTTTGAAGGCTTTTGAAACATTTAATACTTCGAGTTAAATATATATAATAAAACATATACGTATTTGTTTCATAAAAATACATATTTTATATTTTTTTAATATATCATAATCATTCCTAGCCTTTCTATATCTACTGACAGATATAGGCCTCACCAATGGCACTCCGATGAGCCGTTTTATTGCTATTTAGTGTTTGTTTAGTTTCACGCTTTTATCCCACATAATAAGGTAAATATCTAGTTTTAAGATAATCCATATTCCGCTTTCAGCTAAATTTGGGACATGGCGTGTTAGCGGAACTCAACGCTGTGCTTTGTCTTACCATAGCGAGGAAATAAAAACAATTTAAATATTATCAATTCCCTCAGTGAAAATCGGATCCCCAATTGATCGCGTGGCAATGTACTGATTCCAGTATTTCGTCATTTCATCTAAATGAAGAGAATCATAGAAACAAAGACTGTTTTTTATATATTAAATATAAATCAAATAGTGTTAGTAAAAATCATTGTATTTTATAACCCGACATTTATAATCTTTATCGTTAAGTACGTACGTTTCGACAAACATAAAATTTCAATGGTTAAGATTGTAGCTTTAATATAATTTGTAGCAACGTTTGCAACATTACAATGTTGTATAGCTATTAAAATGTAGGAAACGTCAAATTTAATTAAAATTGTGTTTAGTATTAAGCATATTTTATATACTGTTCATACAAGGCTTTTATCAGCGAGTGTTTAGAATGGTACGAGTACATTCTCTGTAGACCATAATTGTAAACAGTATATTTTTTTAAATAATATAATTTTGTATGTTGGAAAGTATTATATGAAATTAAACGATAAAAAAGAATTTTCTAGTAGATTAATTAAAAGCAGTGATATATATTTTTTAATCCTAACATATCAAATATGTAGATACAATAAATATAATTACTCTGTTCGTACAAGTTTATCACTACTCTGTACTCCAGCTAATTGACCGGACCGCGAGAAGAATTACATTATTCGAAGCAACAAGAGCTTCTAATGGAAATTAGCTCCCTTGCTAATAGTCATGAATACGCTTAACATAAATCAACGGTGTTTGAAAAACATGACGCTAGCGTCGAGCGAAACAATAATCAGAGCAATGGTCATTCAAATAAGTTTTATTAAATTATATTAATTATAGTAACATATTTTGCAAATAATATTTTGGTCTTTGAAAATATGTTTTTGGAAACCCGACGTTTTAAATACTTTGCAGTAGTCCGTGGTTAAACTCGCCACCAAATACAATAATTAACGTGATTAATCCATTTAAGATAATTTCATTTAATATGTATATTATATTTTTATATGGTATAACTATGATTAAGTTTATGCTTTAAATTTATCTCTTTCTTTACTTGAATTTTTTTAGCTTCACGTTATTATCCGGCCCAGTAGCGTAGAAGTACATAGTGTCAAGAATTTGAGACTCACGTTTGTTAAGTAGCTTAATTCGAAGCCAGTTCTTACCTGAGGGAGTAAACAGAAAATAGTTGAAATTATAATAACTCCCCCG
Source organism: Dryadula phaetusa (assembly GCA_032432895.1). Lineage (NCBI taxonomy): Eukaryota > Metazoa > Arthropoda > Insecta > Lepidoptera > Nymphalidae > Dryadula > Dryadula phaetusa. The sequence goes on along the minus strand of JAOYRS010000016.1, from coordinate 3,742,930 downwards.
ATTGGGAATCGAACCCACCACCAATCACGTTTACTGTCAGACAATGTCTCATTACCTCACGACTTTTATTGAGCAAATGTATTTTTTTTAAAGTACAAAGTACCTTAGCATTTCATGGGTTCACTGAATGTGAAATTTGTTTGTATGACGGTGTGCCTGGGACTTGCGAAGTGCGAGTTACGCGCGTTGATTTGCTTATATTAAAAAAGAAAATAAAAATATAATAAATATTTAATAAAATGTATTTAAAAAATATTTTTTCAGTTATTGAAATAACTTTGTTATTGCTACAAAGCATATCTTCACACTTCAAGTGTGAAGAAATACAAAATTGCTTTTCACTTTGTTTGGATTCGTAGAAAATAACGTTTCAATTACAGGCACTTTATAAGAGTTTCTGTTTATACATGTTTTATAAACTCTTGTATCAAGCGTGTATTTAACATCACAAGTTTGTACGTACATTAAGTAATTTATTAACTTTAAAAATGTTTAAAGTTAGCAAAGTTCACGATATATTAAAATTATATTCACGGCGTATTGCGTTTATTAAGCTTATATATAAATTGTTACAGAAAATTGTTATATATGTACATATGAAAACTAATGCAAAATCTTTTGTTTAGGGTATTTAATTTTACGTAAAGAATATTTTATCAACACCTTTACGACTATTGGGCCCCAAGAGGTCGGTTGTGGCGCAGTGAGATAGCATCAGATTATAAAGCAATCTTTTATGGGCTTTATCCCCAATAGGGCGAGTGATTATATTTGAATTATTATTTATTATTTGAATTATTATTTATTATTATTTCCTCGCTTTGGTAAGACACAGCGCGGCGTTGAGTTTCGCCGCTCAACATGAATTGTCTAGAATTCGGGGAAAGAGGAAGTACGTAGTATCTTAACGGGACAAAATAGTAGTCAGGAAATATGCCTTGTCCCGTAATTAAAATTAATGTATTTTGTGTAAGCAAAGTTCTAATAAATAAGTGCATAATTCTATTAAATAGTTAAATACAGATTTTAAATATGTAAATGAATCTATTTAATTTATATATAATAACAAATGACCACATCGTGGAATTACAATGCTAATCCCAGATATTCATGTAGCTTAGACAGGTAGTACGGGAGACAAATTAGCCAGAGTTAGCTGAAACTGGTACTAATGAACAATGGAGTATAAGGACTTGATCAAATTATACTGGGAATTGGCAACGCTTAAGCTATTTGCACATACATACACGTAATATATACAACTATTGTACTGAAATGTCATAGTCGAAGTAATTTCTAATATGCAATGCTAATAAAACGATGAGTTTTTTATTTCAACAAATTTTCAATATTACGGAGATAAAATTGAAGTCACGGACAAAAGCTCTCGTGAAAAAGTTTTAAATGAAAAGATTTTTTACACTAAAGCATAATTTCATTGAATTACTATTTGCAAGCGGGAATTTTTAATCAGAGGCCCACATTTGATTTATTATTACAATTTATCAGAGCATATAATTATTCTAAAATGTAATGGCAATCGACAAAGCGTTTATATTTAAATATTTTGTGTTTAAATTAAATCATTTTTAATGAATATTCGTATACATTTAAAACAAATCCGACAAAGCTGTGACGTAAAGTGGCCCCGGCCCTAATTAACGCACATAATTACTATGTACGTTTTTATTTTATTTAATTTTCTTTGTTCCTTTTATTGTTATGATCAAAAAAAAGAAAATGATTTAAGCTCTTCATATTTAAAGCGGGTTTGCTGTTGGTCTTATTAATTTGTTTTTAGCATTTGGATTGTTTTATTTTTTAATGTTTTTAACAGTTTTTTTATATATCAATTTGAAAATTATATAATCTTCAATGTTTTGATTTCAGTTTCCTCATTACACGCTTCTATTATATATTAACACTAATAAGACAAAATAATATTTTAAACCTTCATGGTCTTAAGCTCAGTATGGTTTGTCTGATCATTGTAAATTCCTAAACAAACTTAACGAAAAAAATTACGGTACAAAAAACTTCATTAAGAACTTATTTTTAACTGTAACATTGTAAAATAAACAAAATATTATTGTTTTTAAAAGTTATATACTATACTAATAAACAGTTCTATAAATTTTACATATGTATAAAATATATATTCAATTATTATTATGCATTCGATTTTTATTACGTGAACGTGAATGGAATTGTTTAACTTTGCAATTTTTAACGACGAACGACGAACATTAACGCCGCGCTTTGAATTACCAGCGCGAGAAATAAAATAATTTTATAATTTAAATGTAATCATTTCTTCGAGTGGAAATCGAACCCATAACCGATCGAGTTCACAGTCAGATGCTGTCCCACTGTAACACGAACGGCCAGCTTAAACCTTTGTTAAATGATTTAATTAACGATCATGTACAAATGATAATTCGTTTTACATCGGTACCTAAGCGAGGTATTAGCTATTATTAAACGGGAGACCATAGCTGGTTCCCGTGTATTAGAGAATAATTATCGACTAAATATATATTGAAATGCGTAAATTCGAAATTGTATTTAGACTGGCTGTCACGAGCAAGGGGTCTAGAACATTCAGTACAAATGTTAAATTAGTATATATATATATATATGTATATATATATATATATATATATATATATATATATATATATATATATATATATATATATATATATATAAAACGTCCTTCTCCCGAGATTCCCATAGCGTTACGATGGTCGCGATTTTTTTATTACTTAATTATATAAGAATAATTAATTATATATTACTTAAATATATAAGAATATAATGCTTTTGTGTGTAAGGTTTTACCTTTTTTTCTTAAAATTTATAGCATAAGGAATGCAAAAGACTTATCTAATAACTAATCAACTTATAGAAAAGTAACCAAAACCTTCGCACCTCGTGGCACAGTGTGATAGTGTCTGACTGTAAACGCGATCGGTTGGTGGATTCGGTTCCCACTTGAGAGAATGAATACATTTAAATTAATTATTGTATTTCCTTACTCAGGTAAGACAAATCGTGGCTCTGAGTTACGTCATTCAAGACGCAATGTCTTGAACTCAGCGGTAAGCGGAGTCCGGAGTGTCTTGATACTAAGAACTTCCTGTCTATCCTTGTATACGGGATAATTAATAAATTAAGTAATACACATTAAAATAAAAATGCCATTATATTAATTAAATTCGATTTATAAAAGAAGCAGCTCCATGTTTTATCCCGCATAGCGGCGTAGTGACAACATAGTGTCAAGATACTCCGCTGACTGCTTTCTCGAATTGGAGACACTGCATGTTGGATGTTGTACTTAACACTGCATTGTCTTAACAGGATAGAGAAATGAAAATAAAATTTTAAATATAACCGTTCCCTTGAGTGGGATTATAAATTAACTGCTTCTTTTAAAACTTGTTCAATTTCTTTGTTTTTTAATATTAAATCTGCATAAAATAACAACTCGTTAAAGCTAAAAATAGTTTTACTATTCGTTTCAGTACTTTACGGAATTTTCTATGGATTAAAACTATGGAGCTTCCAAGCAATCTAGTAGTTCAAGAGCTTAGCGTCGTTTGTTGCTCGGAGGAGAGAATTAATGATTTTATATAAATACAAAAGAAAATGTTCCTTAAGGGCTGTGACCGACATGAATCGGATTTGAATAGACTATATCCATATTTTAAATAGACTTAATCAACATGCAATGTCTAAAATTCAGTGATAAGCGAAGTACGGAGTGCCAAACACTAGGTACTTTCTGTCTACCCTGCTATGCGAGATGAAAGCGTCAAGTTAAAAAAATCCATATTTCACTATCTTATAAGTGTTATGCCACACTTAGGAGACCACATAAAGTACTCAAAAAATACTTGAATGCTCGTGAATTTCATACGGGTGACAACAGTTTTCATTCATTCATCACCATCTTCATTTTTATATAATGTTATTGTTTGATTTGTATATATATTTTCGGAATTATTTTAAATTATTTTAATTGTTCGTATACATGTTTACTGAGGTACACTACTTTATATATTTATTTACATACGTAATTTTCTAAAATTTTCAAACCGCATCTTTTGATCGATTTCTAAGAGGCGCGGATTGAATCCTGCATTATAATGATTACGTATTATAATATGTAATATAACAAAATAATATTCTCAATAAATAGTCAAAGTAATTTTTAATAAACATCAATTTTCTATACATGTCAGCTTTCCTATTAGGATGCAAATGATGCAACACATATCTATATGTAAATGTCGAGATTACATTTGGGCAATATCATACATTGGTGTTACACGCATTAAGGTCACAATAAATTTGCGGTTTCACCATTATGCTATGTAGCTCAATTGTATTATAACTTAATATCAAGTTCTATGAGGACAGTCGTGGCGCAGTAGGACATCGTCTGACTGAAAACGCGATCGATTGTGGGTTCGATCCCCACTCGGGGGAGTGATTATATTTAAATGATTTTCACTTTCTTGCTTTCGTAAAGACGAAGTGCGGCGTTGAGTTCCACCACTCAACACGCAATGTCTCGAATTCGGTGGAAAGCGAAGTACGGAGTGTCTTGACACTAGGTACTTTCTGTTATGCGGGATAAAAGCGTGAAGCTAAAAAAAATCAAGTTCTATAATACATATAGTACTGGTTGGGATTCTTATGTAACTATGATTCTTATGTTATTTGTAGAGGATTCTTGGACTAGGATTTATGAGTTCTAACGATATACTTTGAACTTGGTAAGAATTTTTACTCAATGTTGTCACATTAAACGTTCAAATAGGTTCAAATGTAACTTAGACAAATTTTATTTGTCACGTCGAGGGTACTAAATGAAAAAATAAATCAAGAATCACTAAAGTTTCTTTAAATAAGACGATCTTTACGTAAAGGATAATAAAAATAAAAAAATCTTTTATTAAAGCAATTTTTAAATATTAATTTATTTTTTTTACATTATTTTATATAAACACGAAGGTTACCGATGTTATTTGACATAACCTCAAAGATCCTTAAACTTGTATTATGAAAGGTCTATACTGAAAGAAAGCTTACAAACGAGACTGTAGGTGGGATTGTATGAAGAGATTAACTGTAGATAAGGCGGAAGAGTCAAAAGGTGTGCCGTGATCGTCTCTTAGTATTGCTAGCTTCAGTTTACTTCTAGACTGCGATATAATTAAATATAATAAAGATCCCATCTAAGTCATAAATGTGATGTGAGAGCCATTTTTTATATATAATTATATTTGCCTATGAATATTTTATAACAATTTAAATTATACTTTTATAGAGTCTAAGGCTAAGGTCCAACTTGAACTTATAAGAGCGAGGAAATGAAAATAATTTTAAGAAATTAATGCTCCCAAGTGGGAATTAAACCGACAACTGATGGCGTTTACAGACAGTGTCCTATACTTCACGACAGGTCTCAATATATTACTATCCTTCATTGCGATCATACATACTACACACACACAATACTCCTTAAATCAAACAAATATGTTAATTAAAATTTATAAATATTTATTTAAGCTAGCTATGGCGAACAAAAATATTTTTCAACATAATATGTTAGGGGTTGGTGAAAAATAAAAATATATATAGAAAAATACAAGTTTTGACTGAAAATATTTCAAATACAAAATATAAATTTTTCAATATAAAACAGTATATATTTCCTGCAAATCTCACATTGTGAGAAATAAAATATATTTGAAATAAGTTATTTTTCATGTTCAATATAGTTGTAAGCTAAATTTGTTTTAAATGAACGTAATTTAAGATATTTCATAACTAGCGAGTCAATAAATCACAATAGTTATTATAAGGAGTAAAGTAAAATAGTTGTTTTTAGTGCACTTGTAACGGTAAAAGTCATTATTACCTAAAAAATAACACTTGTGGGAAAGCTATTCAATAAAATTATAAATTTTCCACTACATATTGGCCTTTTGCGTGGATAATTACATTATAGAGTTCTAAGTTGATGAACTTCTAAGCAGTGAGTATTTTTATATATTATTGTGCATGCGTTAAATTTAACTAAGTTACGACTTCCAGTATATTTGCTATGTCTGCAACTACTTCTATCAATATTCTCATTCTACTACATTTACTAATATCATGTCCTTTATAGAAAAAGGAGGCAAACGAACGGAAGTGCCACCTGATCGTAAGTGGTCATCTTCGCCCATGCATTGCCGGCTTCGGGATGGAAGTGAAAGGATAGGTGGGAATAGGAAAAGCCGGCTTATATGTTATGGAACCGGAACACATAGTCTGATATTTGGTGGATCGTTTTTGCTATAATAGTGGTCGCGAGCCAGTTGGAAGATTAACCTCCTACCACCAAATTACTCTGATACCCGCCTCTTACGGGTCGCTACCCAGGAGTGGAGGGGAACTGTATTCTACCTCGTCCCCTCCCATGTTATCATCATTATTGGCTACCATTATCACTGCCACAGCTATTTATTATGATTGTGAAAAGTAGAGTTATTTATTTGAAAGATATTTAAGGTATAATTCTGAAACTAAGTTATATTCGAAGTGTTTTATTCGTAACTTATCTAAAACATTTTTGAATAGATAGATCATAGTGTCTTATCTTAATTATTTTCTTACTTGCTGACGAGCTCGGTACATCAACTACGCTGAACCTGTACAAAGTTTTAACGATCGATCGTGAGATAGCTAGCTATATCTGGGGCAAAGATTATTTTCAAATTTGAATAAAAAATAGGGTAACTGTACTATTGGAAATTATTTGATTTTTTTACTGTATTTAATACGTAAAAGTATTAAAATTGCCAAGTCAAGTATAATTCGTGTTTTAAAGGAATAAATGCTATAATGATCAATTAATTAGCCTACGATGTGATGGGGTATATATATATATACACTGACGTGTCATTTTTGTTTATAGTTTGATACTTGTATAAATTTATGCCAATTGAGGATAAAGTGTCTAACATACGAGTATAACAACTGAATAATGTAAGCACTAGCTAAAAGCTCTTAACAATAAAAACGATCTACATAAACTCTCTTTTACTATTCATTCAGAACTGACCAAGCAATATAACATGATGCATAGCTGAAACTATTGGGTATAGAATAGTGAAATTTGACATGGATGTTCCTTGGGGAGTGTAAGGAAGTACTCTGATTTCTCGAAGTTGCTCGAGAAGTTAGAGTCGAGAAGAATCTGATATTTGGGTACGTAGAGTCAAAGTTCTCTAAGTTTTGGCCATGAATGACGCAGTGAAGAAAGAAACGAAAAGCAAAATATTGTGTACATAAAAACATTATTTACCGTTATTATACTAATAAAAGGATTGCCTATATTGTTATTAATTAACAATTCTTTCATTTATTTAATCTACAGTGGGTTTTGCCATAAACATACTACATTGCAATAATAATAATATACTCTAATAGTTCTAATAGTTTGAGGCCGGTCGTGGCGCGGTATGACAGCGTCTGACTGTAAACGCGACCGGTTGTGGGTTCGATCCCCACTCGTGGGAGTGATTATATTTAAATTATTTTCACTTCCTCACTCTGGTAAAGACAAAGTGCGACGTTGAGTTCCACCACTCAACACGCAATGTCTCGACTTCGGTGGAAAGCGAAGTACGGAGTGTCTTGATACTACGTACTTTCCGTCTACCCTGCTTGCGGGATAAAAGCGTGAAGCTAATAGTTTACTAGCATGGACAGCGGCGAATGGAGTTTTGATATTGGTTTCTGACTATCCCACGTAGCGGGATAAAGCGAGGGGCTGCTTATAATAAAAACTAAATTTTGCATCTGGTTGATATGCAGCGGGGCTTGTGCCGTAGACAAAGGATCTTTTTTTGTTAAAGTAACAAGTCTTTTTTCTATATCTTTATATGAAATATAGTGTTATTACATTTTAATATATAATTATAAAGGTCGTTGAAGTGAAGTGAGTTTTGTAATTTATTTTAATCAAAAATCTATATTAAATCAAAATATAGGTATATGATTAAAATATATTTATTTTAAATATCTTATTTCAAAACTAATTTTCACACTAATGCATAAGTAGTAGTGTTATAAGTTGTTATAAATATGTAACAAATCTTTTAATAAATTTGTATATTACTATTATAAAAAAAATAATATATTGATGATCGATAGATTGATTCTTTTTTTCTTTTTTTTTCCTTACGTATAAAATAATAAAATTATTAATAATTGAGAAATTAAACAAAAACAGTTTTTACTCTAATATCTAAGCAAATCTTAATTTATAATCGACGCTACATACATACATATGTATGTAATTATATATTTAAGGTTTACTCTTTATAGAGAGAATCTTGTTTCAAGACGCTCCATTACCTTTTCTAATAATATATAATCAGTTTAACATAAACAGACTTGTGCAGGTATTTCAAACTTTAGAATACAACAAACTTTAAAGCACAATCCTTAGCTCGTTCAATAAGCCTTTTGACGACTGTAGCTGCACACGAATCAACATTGTTTACGGAACGCAGTGCAGTCAAAGGGTTTAAGCATGCAATAATACCTGACGACTTGCATAACGAATATAAACCATATTGGATTTATTTACAGTACGGACTGGTATGGTTGGTTGTTTGTATTTCAAATAATACACGTATCTTCATGTACATTTTTATATTATTAAGAGTGTTTGATCGTTTTCTTACAGGTGTGGCTTCGAATCCTGTTGCAACATTATTTTTCAACAAGTGTCTCTTATTTTTTACAGTAAATTTTTGTTTCAGATTACTAAGGGAGGGTAGTAAAAGAACAACATAAAATACAACATTGTAATAAAGCGCTTGGACAGTATCCAATAGGCGTGGGTTCGAATCTCGTATTCAAAAATGTTTTCTAATCCTAAGTGTGGAAGAACATATTAAAAATAGTAAATATTAAAATATTTTGATTATTAAAATAATAATTATTAATATTACGTAAATTACATATTAAATATAGTAATCTATATTTTTTATATAAAGTATCAAGACGCCAGGGATTTGCATATATTACTTACATATGAACGGGGACTGTAGTCGCACTAATTGGGAGACTTATTCTAATACAGTTATCAATGAAAATAGAGATATTTGAAGATTGTTCTAGCGGGATTAACTCAAGCCAACCCAGCCAGCATACAATATTTCACATTGAAAGTAAATTGTAAATAATTAGTAGTATATTAAAAAAAATTACGTATTTCAGGATATCTCATTCTATATTTTCCGGGAAAGAAATGGAAAATCTATCGCGTTTAAGTCAAATAAAAACCACTAGGCTTGTATGACCTCTGAGCAATTGATACTAATAAAAACTTAACAAAAAATAAAGGGACAAAAGTTTTAGCTTGTCTTATTTGGTGGGTAAACTACGTCTACATCTAGGCTTATTACATGTAGAACATTTCTTATATAAAATGTTTGTCAGCCAAAATCTATAAAAAAGTAATCCATTTTTTTAAAGTAAGTACACGCTTTTTTCTCGCATTGCAGGGTAGACAGGGTGCGTATTAAATAGCAGTACTCAAGGCCAATACTCAATGTCTTACCAGAGTGAAGAAATGAGAATAATTTTATTGTAATCCTTTCTCCAAGTTGGAATCGAGCCCACAACCGATCGCCATGTAATGTCCCACTGACCCAGCACAAATCTACAATTTTACTTTATATATGTTTCAAATGAAGTAAAACAAGCATTATCTCAAAAAAACTAAAGCCAACACAAAATATAAAGCGAATGAAAACGCTAGCCGTAAAAGCTAATTTGCGAATAAAATCGCAATATACAGTAATGGCTTACTTAATAACGCATTCTGAAAACCATTATTGTACGAGTATTAAATATATGAGGACTTAGCGTGTTTATTTTATATTGTAATAGACACAAATGACTGTCAAAAAGTTGTTAGAATAATATTATAATTATTGAATTTTATTTCAAAATATTTAATATTTCAATATTATATACTTCCCAAATAAATAAATAAATATATTTTAAATTAAACAGATTTTAATTATTCCTGTCTTGAATATTTCTGAAAGTTTAAGATATATTTAAGTTTACGTCGAACTAAGATTTTATTTCAGTATTGGTCGGACAAATTTTATTAAGAACTTTCTTTGTAAGAACAGTGTGCCAAAGTAGAGTAATCCTAAACAGATCAACTGTTCTCCAGCTCAAATACAAAGAGAATATTGTAAATGCCTAAAAAAGCATCTCCTTGTCGCTATCACTACAACCGCGTCTAATTTTATCAAAGTATACTACAGGGAATTGTCCTCATCAAATTGGTGAAGGGGGTAACGCCTTAGATTCATAGCGGCGGCTTTAAAAGATCTTGGGTGGACATTTAAATCAAAATGTTCACTGGCATACCCAGAACCCTAACTTTAAAATCTTAAAACCTAAAACCATCTGTGTAGTTCTGTGACTCATAGGAATCATAATTCTATCAAAGGTTTTATCTTTAAGTCTCCTACAAATCTAAGTTATGCTAAAGAGGCGACGTGGCCTAATAGAAAATTACTAATTAAAAAAAAAGAGTGGCAGTTTGAGTAGCAAAACAAATAACATTTCCTGCGTTGTTTCCTGAGTTTTTTTTTCATACTGAAGGGAAAGACAAGAAGAGGCTTGACTTTATTGGCAATGATTAAAATAATTCTTCGTCTGAATACAATACTGAAAATATATTTAGAAATATAGATAAAAAAAGGCTATACTTTAATTATCTGTTATATTTGATATCATATCTATATCGCAGGCGGCGGTCCACTAACCTCCACGCTTGGCTTAATGGCCAGTACCCGTTGAGGTAGCTAAGGTGGGATTCACGTCGATAGGATGAATGGCTAAGGGGATTCAGTTGCTAGCGCCAACCTAGATGGACCCGGAAACCATCGTTGTAATGTGCCTTCTCTTAGGAATAGGCGTGACCCTATGAGCGACCTTATTATTTCTACCCTACTCGTGAGAACAAAGAAGAACTCTAATATCTCCAAAAAACCCCGAACCCCAACACAAAATACTAACACAGCAAGTTTTCCATACGGGCTTGTTCAATAGGTAAAGATCATCATTCCTATTTGATAAAGCACGAACAACACAGGACATACTTAAGGAGACATCCAGCTTACTCCAAGAAAGTCCAATAGAAGACTCTGCTTACAGTCCTGCTCCCTCTCCATGGCAAAGGGAAATACTGCAACTTTCTACCCGAACAACAGAGTACTACCATGAAAAATCGTTGCAGCTCGTTACTTCTAGATCCAGTCGATGAACCATGGACTATCGACCATCCGAAACCGATCTCCACCTATTGTCCTAAATGGAATAGAAGACATTTGCATGAGACCATATAGGTGCATTAAATGCGGTGAGGGCCACAAAACCTCGCATTGTAAAAAGAAAGACAGGTCAACGCCAGCCAAATGTGCCCTTTGCTCGTGCGATCATCCGGCTAACTACAAAGACTGTGAAATAAACAATAGTGTCCTTTACCGAAGAAACAAAAACCGCATTTCAAAAATATTTCAACCAGTCCCCAGTACTACAGCTTAGACTACTAACTTACCCCATACCACTTCAGCAATACCAGAAAGTAGTAAGACTTCAACTCACCGAACACACATACATCGACGTTACTAATACGATTCACCATCAATTTAGCTAAGAATACAAAAATTCAAACCTAAGAGATATTCTATTTAAATAAAGTGAGAAAATAGACATTCTAATTCAACTAATAGGCTCCTTAGTGAGTCTTATTACTACCCTCATCTCTAAGCTACTCAAATGTCTACATATCGCCACGTGGAACATAAATCATTCGATTTAGCTCCTAATAAATAGTAACTAGAAGCCCTCATCGAATACAACAAGCTAGATATCTGTCTTATTTCTGAATCGCACACAACATCAAGGAGCCGAATTTGTATTCCAGAATTTTCTATACATTTCACCTGCCACCCAGATGGGATGGAGCACACGCTAGAACGGCAGTTGTTATTAAGAATAGTCTCAAACACCACCTCTTAGAACCTACTGTGACACCTTACCTCCAAGCCACAAAGTTCTATTACATTCATTGTATATACTATCCACCACGCCAAGCTTTCAAAGAGGAAATATTTACTGACAGCTTCCAATCACTGGGCAGTCGCTTCATTACAGGTCACAGCGACTGTGATGATACGAGCATAGATGCCAACCATCTGTCACTTTTGTCAACTGGGGAACCGAACGTATTGGCCGGCCTGCAGATAAAAAGATAGCATACCTTCTAAACTTCTTTGTCACAAAAGATATTAGCCAACAGAACTTTCTCGTAAGATTTAGTCTCGACGGCAGCTCTGATCACTCACCGGTCTTACTAATGACTAATAATTTAACCATACCTCATTCTAACACCGACTCCATAATTGTAAAATGGACTGGTTCAGTTTCCTCGAATACATTGAATCAAACATAAATCTAAATATTTCGCTTAAAACCGAGGTTGATGTGAACGACCCATTTCTTTATATAACAAGGCTGTTCTAGATGGTAGCTTGGTTAGCCCTGAACTGAAGGATTTTTTTCGTAGATTACCGCTCGCAATCGCAAATTTGGCAAACATCTCTCCCAACGAGGGATAAAACGTCCTTAAATCATGCAATTAAAGAACTGAAAGATCTGCTCACGGTCTTAATAATGAGTCACTCAACCAGAGATTAGTAAAAATGACTCAAAATGACCCATAACCTATGGAAGGTTAAACACTATCCTCAGCCCCAATAATGCTGCCATGGGTGGCCATCAGTTCAAATATTATAAGGGCAAATAAACGTGAACGTGAATGCCAATAAACTACGAAAAATCTCAAACTTTTGTTACACATCTAGCTAATGTCTTCACACTTAATAACTCGGATACATCTGAGGATCCTGAAATAGAACAATTCTAAAAACAAGATATTCTATGCTTGTCGTTGAGTTCTGCTTCGCCAAGAGGGATAACCAAGGGAATCCGGAATCCCTTCTAATAAAACTCCTGGATTTGACCTGATTACACCAAAGATATTATTACTATCCAAGATTTACATCATCATTACCATATTGTTGAATGCCACATTTAGAATATAACCTCATATGTCCCTATACTTTGGAAAACATTCGACAATCATTATAATCCAGAAGCCTGGCAAACCGCCTAACAAGGTCACATCATATCATATCAGCTTAACACCTATGCTGTCAAAATTGTGGGCAATGATCATCTTAGCACGTTTATCCCCGTGCCATAAATACAGTCCACATTATACCCGATCACCAATTTGGGTTTCGAAAACCCCATTTCACCATTGAGCAAGTACACAGAGTGTATTATGCAATAAAGCAATGCATGAAAAGACCGAGCTTGGCACAAAGGTTTACTTTACAAAGTTAAAAAGTACATACCACATTCACTACCTATTGTTGGATACCTTAGGGATAGAAAATTTTACGTTAAGTCCCGCGATGCGTTATCTTCACTCTATAACTGCAAGTCCGGAGTACCACAGGGCTCCGTATTTGGTCCAGTCCTGTGCAATATCTTCAATTGTGATTTACCCCAGTCTTCTGGAGCCACCGTGGCATCTTTTGTTGATGACGTGGCTTTTATTAGCTATAAACTTGATCCAAAAGCAGCCAGCCAATTGTTGCAAACTCACCTTAATTCCATCAACACCTGGGTAACTAATCAGCCAGTTTAAAGGAAGCGTACCAAAATCTCATCACAACGTCAACTTAGGCTCCGACGCACTGCCTTAATCAAACTGCAGTAAATACTTAGATTTTCACTAAGATCGCAGGATGACTTGGAAAGACTACGTAAAAACGAAGTGAAACGACATTAATTTAAGATTCAATAACCTACTATGGCTCCTAGGTAGACAGTTTGCCTGATCTTTATCCAACAAACTGAGAGTTTATGGCTCCGTAATTAAACTGATTTGGACATATCGAACTCAATTTTGGTCATCAGTCAGTAAATCGATCATACGAATGCTTACAAAGAGCTCAAAATCACATTTTAAGGGCGCTGATGAGAGAATACCTTAAAATCCCAACAGTCTTGGAAGAAGCCAAGCGTTACTCGGCCAACTCCACTCGGCAACTAAATGAAACACCTTACTAACCCAAATCCCAGGCAAATCGCTTCAGAAGACTGAAGAGACCTGATGTGCTATCTAATTAAAGGGAGTTGGAGTGATGGTTTTACTTCGCTAAAATGATAACCCAGGAACCCTAAGTGGAAAAAGAAAAAAAAAAATTGATATCTCAATGTGTCAACGAACAGTAAATTATAAGGAATATTTACTTTCATTTATTTAAAAATAAACAAAAACTAACAAAATCATTGTCACTTATAATTTCACTTGAGTAAACAAAGTAATTTTTCTTAGAAAATGCTTCATCTATTTCAGAGTACGAAATCATAAGCTGATCAAATAACATAAACGCTAATGTCATTTACGAATAGACTGCGTGTAATTGACAGTTAATTACATACTGTGAGACGGATTTATCGACATACACATATTGTTGCTAATGTATAATAATCTTGCACAGTATTTATAAGAACTTAATATAGTTTTGTTGTGATACTTAATATCTATTTAGAGAAAATCATATTGAAATTTATACCAAATAAATTAATACAGTACTAAGTAATTTTTTTTTAAAGAATTGAATAAATTGTAAACACAATCTCTACACTAATAATAAAGCTTTAATAATGTTAAGTATTTAAGATACTGATATCTTAAAGCGCAAATTTTAAGGACTTTGCGATCCAAGATATAAATGATTTCTAAAACATATTCAGAAAAATTACCTTTGCATCTCTTACAATTCGAAATTTCAATTTTTTTGAAATCAATTATTGGGAATACACTATACACAAGAAATTACGCCTATTTGGTTATAGTTTGTGATTTAAGCAAGAGAAGCCTTCGTGAGCCTAAGCCTTCATGAACTATATCAATTGTAATTACTTCTTAATTACCATTAATATAGTTCACGAAGGTAAAACCGCGAGTGGGCCGCTAGTAACCTCTAAAAAATTAACATTTCTAGAAGACGGAAAACGTGCAAGACAACTTTCTTGTGTTTAATTAGTGTATAAATAAAACTGGACTCTTTCTGGAATTCCAGAGTAATTTACTTTCCAAGAGCAAATATTTACTTGTACGCTATTTTTCTGTCCATTTATATATAACAATGTTTTAAGCAGTTAAATTAATTTTGATGATGCTCTTTTGTATTTTTTTAGCTTCACGGCTTATCCTGTTTATCAGGGTGGTCAGGGACAATCTAGTGTCAAAACACTCCGGTGAATGCTTTCCATCCGAAACAAAACGTAGCGTGTTTAGTGGTAAAGTCAACGCCGTCGTGCTTTGTCTTACTAGAGAGGAGAAATGAAAATAAATTTCGAATGTAATCATTCCGAGTGAGAATCGACAGAACGAACCAACAAACAAGCGAATTAACAGTCAGATGCTGTCCCACTATGCTACTATGGATTTCTATTAAAAATATTATAAAAATAAGTGTTTAAGAAAAATAAACATAGAATTAAAGTAATCTACCCAGATTAAGTAACCTCAATAACCCAGAATGTTCTTCAGAATGTCCAGTACAAATCAGAAGACGTCTAATACTGGGCATAGGCCTTCCCATGTAGATATCCCATATGTTATTGAAAGCAATGTAGAATGCCCACGGTTGGGTCAAAACTCTGCATTAATGGGTACTATATTTAAGATGAAGTTGAGTTCTATCTCGGTTTCTACAGGAAAGTAGAGAACCGAGTGTTTATATGGGAAAAAGCTTTGTTTTTCTCAGCAGCTTTTATCCATTTAAAGATAAAATATAAATATTTCATGAAACTTTATGATACCCAATAATTAAAGTATTCATTAAGTATTACATGACTTAAATAATGAAATTTCGCAACAGGAACAAATACAACGAAATTAATATCGGACCGCTCGTTATAATGATAATATTTGCTGACGAGAAGCAATTCTACCTAATTGTTTTCATATTAAATGAATGGAAATAATTATGGACTTCGTTAATTATACACATTTGTCATTCAAGGCAGATCGCGTTTAAGACTGGCGCTCGACTTTAAACTGAATATACTTATGTATATTAAAATGTTACTTTGAAATATTTGAGAGACTACAATACTGAAAAATATCATTTTCTATTCAGCTTTACATATTTTGCTCGTATTAAGATTAGTCAGGAAGAAGTTAAGATCAATACCGCACTTTTTCTTGCCAGAATGGAA
Source organism: Dryadula phaetusa (assembly GCA_032432895.1). Lineage (NCBI taxonomy): Eukaryota > Metazoa > Arthropoda > Insecta > Lepidoptera > Nymphalidae > Dryadula > Dryadula phaetusa. The sequence goes on along the minus strand of JAOYRS010000016.1, from coordinate 3,726,529 downwards.
AAAACGAAGATAATTTAAATATACTGAGGCCGGTCGTGGCGCAGCGGGACAGCGTCTGACTATAAACGCGATCGAGTTCCGTCACTCGACACGCAATATCTCGAATTCCGTGGAAAGCAAAGTATGGAGTGTCTTGACACTAGATACTTTCTGTCTACACTGCTAAACGGGATAAAAAGCGTGAAGCGAAAAAAAGCCTCATTCAACGTGCCCGGAACCATTGTGTCCATAGTCAGACGCTAGCCCACTGCATCACGGTGGAATTCATTTTGTCGAACAAAAAAGACCTAAATTATTATACAAGATAAGTTGAAATTTAAATTCATCTTCAACTCAAATTATTTCATTTGTTTAGTAACAGTATAAAGCGTTATTCCAAAATAATTATGAAATTTTAAATTAAAGTCATATTATTTTCTTCAAAATTAGAAGTTATTTGCTTCTTTTTTGAACGATAAATAATTTATTATCATTTAATCAAAGTTAATGCATACGTGAGCGGTACGTAATGGAGCCAAAAACTCACTGGAATTATTTTATATTTTTTATTCTACAATTTATAGATTTACAATTATGCATAAATAAATAGAGACATTGCGTGCTTAGTGGTAAAATTACCTTTTGTCTTACTAGACCGGAGAAATGAAAATGTATTTTAAAAATAATGTAATTATTTATTCCCCGAGTGGGAATTGAATCCACAACCAATCTCTTATACAGTCAGACACTCCCATTGCGCTACGACCTCAAATTACATATGAATATATAACATTTTGTGTCCTTTGTCTACAGGGAAAAAACAAATATATATATTTATATTAATATTTCATCGAGTGTCATTGGAATTTACTACCACTACGTTCAATAATGACGCTAATGTACCATTATACTTTTTCCCTAATCAAATAATATCCATTAAAAGCTTTGTTATACAATAAACTGTCATAATGTACTCGTAAACAAACATAATCACAATATCATTTAATCTTCTAACACAACGATGAAATGTTAAATATTAAATTAACACTATATATTTGCTCTACCTCTTACATGTTAATATTCATTCGGACACAAATACCAGATGTCAAACATTTACCTCAGTAACTAAATTTCAATTAGCGCTTAACATCATTTAAAATTTAATGAAACACGTCATGCTATTAAACATTACAATAGCCTAACAAACTTTCCACGCGACAGATTTTATTGAAAGCTCTCGAAATTGAAAATTAAATATTAAGTAATGCAGTGAATTATTACAAACGTTATTAAAGCGTAACGATTTGTACTACAGTGTACTGGTTGTGACCTGCGGTTTTGCTCTTGAATATTTTATACTATTTATATTAATAGGGCTATAGTTACATGTTATATGCTTAAAATGTCGTTGGATCGAAGAACTAATATCTCTTGTGTACCGTAAAAGAATTAAAAAAAAATGGAAAACAGATAAATATTTAGACTTAACCGTTGTCTTTTTAATGAATCCATTACAATTTATTCTACATTGTAAAAATTATAATTATATTATATAAAATTATAAGATTATTCAGGCTTCAGAATATATACAGAAAACCTTATGTTACCGTAAAATATTTTTAAAATTAATATATAGTATTAATAGTACTTCCATTAAGTTATAATCTAAAATTTTAAACAACTACAATGTCACTTAGGCTTAACCTTTGCAATCTTCTAAAGCACGTAATACTAACTATGAAAGCAACGTCTCAACAGAAAGATTTAATAAAATGTTAGGCGTAAACTATTCAGACGAGTTGGGTCGGCGCTGGGCGTCCTACCCATACTGCATATTTATGAGTTAATCAGCCACTGCAGCTGTTGCTAACACACCAACTATGCATATAACATGCGTCTTAGACTTTCTTGCAAGAAACTTCTAAGTACCTGGATGACCGCCATTTTCGTTATATACAAATTTTCGAGTTAAATATAAATTATTTTTTTAATAAAAACACTTATTTACTTTATATTAGCAAACCTTTTATACTATGCATAAATTCTTTAGAAAGAAGTTCCTTAACTCGGCTTATGGGTAGTGCCTTGTATAGAAAGCGCATCATAAATACTTAAACAAACACTTTAAACGTAAACTGAAATTTTCAGAACCACAGATTAGTATTAAAATAAGCACAAATTATAGAATAAATAAAAGAGGAAAAAATGTTATGCATGTATGGTGAAAGAATGGGCAGAGTGCAAATAAAATACCGAAAACCAAAGTTCAATGCCATCCATGATTTATTGTAATCCGTTGTCTTGGATTAATTAGTTCTAAAAATAATATAAAATTGTAATACAGATTTCACCTTGAACTACAATTAGAAGTTGATCAAAAAAATCATGAGAAACTTTGTTCCTGGCGGGTGTCCTCTGAACGCACAACCTTTCTTATAATATTTCAAGTTACATATTAAAATGGTTTGACATATAACTTTAAGTAACAAAATATTCGTTATTTACTAAGTCTTGATCCTATGATCTCTCCGATAAAGGAGCAATATCTATAAATGATAATTTATTTAAGATTATTATTATTATGATATTTATTCATATACATTGTAATAATACCTAATATATAATAAATAAAACGACAGAAAGTGCCTAGTGTCAAGACACTCCGTACTTAATTTTCCATCGTAACCAAAACATAGCGTATTGAGTAGCGGACCTCGACACCGCACTTGTTTGACGGAAATAATATGGAATGGAGCGAGAAAATGCAAATAATATGGAATGTTTATATTATTTTCACTTGCTCCCTCTGGTAAGACAAGTGCGGTGTCGAGGTCTTAAGTGGGAATCGAACCCACAACTGATCGCGCATTCAGGTCAGTCTCTATATCATCTTCTAACTAAAATTATATTTCTTACTTTTACTACGTCAACAGCAAAGCATTGAAAATAGAGTGCAATCACAAGAATGACTAACAGTCCTGTTGTTTCATTAGAATACCACATGTTTGCGCTAGGCTGGAACATGGACGATAAAATGCCAAATATGTTAAATCCGCATATGCATGCATTTGCCCGCTGCATTGTGACCAAAATATGGACTAAGCAAAATGTTCACAATTATCATACAATCATTTCAAAATTCCCGCAGCACGTCGAAATTTAAATTAAAATATTCAACAAAAGAGACTCGTTTCACATTTCTTTTGTCGCGGTTTAAATATTGCTTGAAATTTTTTGTCATTTTATATATTTTTCCAAATATTTGTGTATGCAAATAAATTTATTATATAACATTTTAAGCGAATATAGCTAATATACGTAGGTATATAGTTGCTTAGTGTTTTGTGTGGTGGAGAATAATGTGAAATAAAATTTTGGTTTTATGGATAAGACATTATATAATTTTCACATGAGTTTGCGGCGAAGTGGATCACTTTCTGACTGTAAATGCGATCGCTTGTGGGATACAACTCGTTGGAATGATTACATTTAAATTATTTTCATGTCTTTGCTCTGGTAAGATAAAGCGCGGCGTTGAGTTCCGCCACTTAACATGGTTTGTTGAATTCGGCGGACGGTACGGAATGTCAAAGCGGGATAAAAGAATGAACCTAATATATCATGTTTAGACTTGAGGACTTGAGTCAGTGAAATGAAACTATTACAAAAAAAATCTTATAAGCAGAGTTGAATGAGATGAATGTGTCTTTAAATAAAAGAGTATCTTAAAGTGTTATTAAATATTTTCATTTACATTTCACTTTTCTCGTGAAATTAAGCGTAACATATTGTTTCACCAACTGGATTATTTTTTAAATTACTTATAAGTTATCTAAATACTAAGATCCCTCTGCCAATCGTTAAAAATGCTAAAGAAATAAAAAAATTCATATAAAATGTATGAAGCAAGTCGGCAATCCACAAATAGTTTACTCTGATCATTCCCTAGTTGTCACAATCGCGGACGAGTAATTTAAGCCATGAGACGCAACTGTGACTATGTACTGCATATTTGGTACAATCTCGTTCATTTAACAACTATATATGTTATATCATTTTATATTAAACTTATAAAATATTCAACCAGTTTATACATGACATACATATTATATTAGCTCTTGTGTTTTCAGCTTTTTTGCGCCCACTGCTGGACTAAGGCCTCCCCCAAATATTTTTATGACGATCGATCCTGGGCTTCCCGCATCCAGCGGCTTCCCGCGTCTTTGATGAGATCGTCGGTCCACCTGGTGGGAAGCCTGCTCACTGAGGTAATCCACTATGTGGTCGCCATTCAAGAGTCTTTTCGCCCTAACGGCCTTTAGTTCTCCTCGTTATTTGTCCCGTTCAATGCCACTTCAGTTGGGCAATTATTAGAGCAATGTCGGTAACTTTTGTTCTCCTACGGATATCCTCGTTTATGATTCTATCACGTAGGGAAATACGTAATAATAATAGAACCTCTTACATACTCCCAATAGTACGTGAGGATTATGAGTGGAACATTGATTCGGCTGACTATCTTACTAATATTATATCTATTTGGTGGTAGGTGGTTAATCCTCCGACTGGCTCGTGACCACTACCATAGTAAAAACAATCCGCTATATATCTGATGATGTGTTCTGGTTTGATGTCATGTTAGCCAGCTTTCTTTATTCCCACCCATCCTTTCCCTCATTTCTTGTCACTTCCATCCCAAGGCTGGCAACGCATTTACAACTCTAAAGTTGGAGATGTCCATGGGTGAAGATGACCACTAACCACTAAACTCAGGTGGCCCTTCCGCTAGCTTGCCTCCTACATCTATACAAAAAATTTACATGCGAAAATTTGTGAGGATGCATGTATGTACGATTGCTACTATTTCACAAAATAAAACTATTGAACGGATTACGATGAAACTTAATAGGTTATACATCAGAACAAGGGAACAAGGGTTGGAGAAAAAGAAATCCATTATTTATGCGTGAAATTCGGGACTTTATTTAAGATGCTTTGGATTGTCCGATTTGGGTCAAATAAGCACCGTTTTCTGCTACAATTTGTCGCCATTTTTACGGTAATTTCATAATGCCTCTTTCGTAGAAGCCTTGGTCCTTATTGGCGAAAAACTCTAATAATCGATTTTCACAATCATCACTTGATCCTAATTTCTTATCGCCCAGGAAGTTTTGCAATGCGAGAAAAAGGTGGTAATCGCTTGTTGCCAGATCCGGACTATGTGGTGGATGCATTAAAACCTCCCAACTAAGCTCCCGGAGTTTCCGGCGAATCACTACAGACGTATGGGGCCGTGCGTTGTCCTGATGGAGCACAAGACCTCTTTTGTTGGCCAATTCTGGCCGTTTCTGGTCAATCGCTAGTTTCAAACGGTCCAGTTGTTCACAGTACAGATTTGAATTTAGTGTTCCGTAGTGTTCCGTATGGCCGGAAGCAAATCATAATGAATTTTCCATTAAAGTCCCACCAAATACACAATAGAACCGTTTGAGCTGCTTCACCACGCTTTGACCACGATCGTTTTCGCACGATATTATCGTATGTGACCTATTTCTCATCCCCAGTCACCATTCGTTTAAGAAATGGGTCGATTTCGTTCCGTTTGATCAAGGCTTCGCAAAGGGAAATTCGATCCATTATGTTTTTTGGTGTTAATTCGTGAGGCACCTAAACATCGAGCTTTTTTTGTATCCATCTTTACGCAAATGATTTAAAACTGTTTTATGGTTGATATTTAGCTCCTGCGATGCGAGGGCGATGTTGCGACTACCAACATGCTGGTCAACTTCGATTTTTTCGATGATTTTATCGACATTTTTGACTACGGGCCTGCCTTTGCGAGGTGCATCTTTAAAATCAAAATTGCCTGAATGGAACCGACGAAACCAAAATTGCACGTAATTAGCTGTTACTGTATCAGCACCATAAACACCATTCACAATTTCAGCAGCCTTCCCCCTTTGTCAAATAAAAACTGTAAAATATACCGAATTTTCTCTTTGTTGATTTCTATTTTTCACGGCTTGTAATTCACGACAGAATGGAACAAGCGGAAAACAATTGAAGGTGTTTTTAGTGAGAAAGATCACCTTGACAACGAGCATAAACTTGAAATTGTTTGATAGATGCTTTTCGAGATATCGATCACTAAAGCCACCTACTGAGAAAATAATGGATTTCTATCTCCCCAACCTATTATATGATACAATTATCTTATTTACTATTTTTAAAGTGTTATTCCACACTTAGGATTAGAAAAAATTTTTGAAAAAACGTATAAAAATTTTGAACGCAGCGGGATTCGAACCCGCGCCTCTTGGATACCTTGGACGGTATCCAAGAGGCGCGGGTTCGAATCCCACTGCGTTCAAATTTTTATACGTTTTTTCAAAAATGATACAATTATATAATATTACATCATTATAACACATATGATACAATTTATAATGACGTTGCGTAATTTAGGCGTAATAGATATATATAAATTAAGTCGGAAAAAATCTGACCTCCGAGACCATTTTGTCGTGCGCATATTAAATTGTTGGAGTTACACAAAGATGATTTAAGATAGAATTGTTTGTCTTAAATAGTTCGCAATAGAAACCCGTGAAATATTTATATTTTATGTGGAAGCCACTATGAACTAAATAGTAAACTATAAATATAATTAAATTGGATACTTTTTTACAATGCACATTTTAGAACATTTATGATACCTGTTATAGGAATCAATGCAATTGTCACTATAAATATTAAATGTAGATGAACTTTGCCTTTTACAAACTAAGTAGTTTGGCTGAATAGTTTAAAAGTAATAACGATACGACTGACTTGAACGCTATAGGGTGCCTATTAGACAGGAAACCGCTTTGTGCGTGACCCAAACACAGACACATGCAATACTCTACTAATATTACTATTTACTCTTTTACGTGAAACCTTTTACATGGATTTGAATGAAAAGACAGTTAGTATAAACGATCATCAGAATGACATAAAGGCTATGATTTATAATCATTTTAATTTCGTTATAATATGATGATAAACATAAAGTACTAAGATATTTTTATCAACACACCACGCATGCGAAGCCATGAGTGATTTCGAGTACTATATAAACTCAAAAATTTAATTATTAATCACTAGAAAAATGTATTAAAATTAAATAAATTGACGAAAAATCTGTATATTAAATACATATACACTTTTAAGCACAACTGTACTCTTGTTATATGACCGTCTAACTGGCTGACTGTAGAAAATGTAATTGTAGAGCGAGCTAAGATAACTATTTATTAACTCTGTTATGTGGTGATGAGTCTAAACGAAACACATACAGATATTGTGCTATATATTTACTTAAAATATATATAAGCTTTTATTTTTATAAATTTAGATTTTTTGTTGTTTCCTAAGAAATTTTGTTTTATCAGGTCTAAGTTGGTTAGTTAGATTAATTGATTATTTATTGTATAATGATATACATTCATACTCTATCATTTTTTTAAGCCTAACGCAATCACTTTTTCCAATTTCCATCCAAATTCGAGACGTTGCTTGTTGAGTGGACGCAACACGCATTATGTATTACCAGTGCAGGGAAAGGAAATTTAAATATAATCTCACGCGTGGGAATCGAAGTCACAACTGCCGCATCTATAAGCAGACGCGCGACGATAGCCTTTCGAATTAAATAAAATGAGGTAGTTTTAAAAGTATAAATTTCAAAGTGAAATACGAACTAACATAAAATTAAACATAACTAAAATAAATTGTTTTTATTAATGTACAGACGTTGAGCATACTGAGTACCAACTTAAGTTACACTTGGTTGCCTTTTTAAACATTACAGTATTGCGGTAAACGGTTACCAGCAAGTATGCGTGAGAAAATTCTCCCTGCTTAATACGTTTGTCGCCTAACATACAATCTTGTTAAATTAAATTATAGCATGTGTTGCAAGTATATTTAAACTGCTTTGTGACATTTATACGATTATTTATTATTAATATTTTCATATAGGCTCAATCGTAGCATAGTTTAGGATGTACTTGAGTAGCGGGTTCCATTGTTGTTAGAAGGAATGTTTCACTCTTATAATCTAGAATAGCCGGGTAGACACCATATTCGTGACTTTGTGAGATCACTATGTAACGTTCATCCCCCTCCCATAAAGTATATATAAATACTATATTTATAAAATCATGCCTAGGCTCATGATACGTCAGGTGGTTAGGACTCATTTATTGTCTTGTTCGTATGTAACTCATGATCTATTAGAGATTCAGGAGGTAACAAGTGTTAAGAAATTTGAGTTGCAATATAATAAATTTATGTAATTAGCCATCAGAAGGTAATCTCATTTATTATATATTTGCTATCAAAAAGTATCGACTCGTATATGAATTTATTTGCCGTCAGATAGAGTTTTCATATTTTTAATATTTTTCATTAACCTTCCATTGAGATCACCAACGGCTCGTCCGTCCAAAATGTGTCCTACGTTTTCTCACTTATAGTGAACCATTGGAGGTAATCGTAGTAAGAGAAAAGATAGCCAAAACGGCCCCACCTCGCCGCTAGCCGTGAATTCCGACCGACCGTGATTCTTAAAATATTCTCGGATGATTAAATACCAAGAGGTATTGAACCGTCAGGGATGCAACGCAATGGAACTTTCAATGCCTTTGCAAACGATCAATCATTAGTTATCTGTTCGATAGTTTATTTTAAGATAGATTTGTGATGATGATTAGCTTGTGAGCCAATATAAGCCAAATAATAATGTCAGAGAAGACACAAGTCGCGCCACCGACATCAGTTATCAATAAGCTATAAAGCTCACACGGACAGTCGCGTATCACAAGTTATATCAACGTTCGACATCGTACAAACATCGCTGCCGCAGCTCAAGACAGCAGCAGTTAAGATATAATCATCCGACATCGCCATAGTCGTTCACCTAAGCCAAGAACATTAACCTCAAGGATGCCGAGCAATATTGGGTTGCGCCACCGACATCAGTTATCAGTAAGCTATAACGCTCACCGAACCCCGAAAGTGCCGTGATGCAAGTTTTATCAACGTCCGATGCCGTACAAACATCTCTCTTACAACGCAAGACTACACCAGACGGGATAACCTAACCAACGTCGCCATCACAGTTCACCTGAGCCGAGAATATTAGTCTCAGTGATGCCAAGCAATATTGAGTCGCGCCAACGATAACGTTCACCAAACACCGACGGTCGCGTGTCTAAGTTATGTCAACGTCCAACACCGTACAAGCAACGATCACGCGACGCGAGACTGCATCAGTCATCATATAACATCCGAGCAACATCTCCGTAGCAGTTCACCTAAGCTATATAATTATATAGGCCTCAGTGACGCCCAGCAACATTCTTTTATGCCGCCGACAATGAATATTAGCAAGCCATAAGCTCGCTGAGCATAGAAACTCAGGTGGCATGGTGTGTCTCTATCACATATATTCTTATTAGAATTTAATTTAATTAAGATCGTACCAATATTCGCCATAAAACCATATATCATATTTATTTTATATGCGGTACGAGTCTTTCCGCTCATCATATATGTCAGTACCTTAGTACGTAAGGAGGTTGACTCGACCACCGCATGATGCCTCCCTATATATATGCCACGCAATTGTTCTGACATTCAGGACGGTGTAACCTGAGATCTCTTTAAACATTAAGTCAGAATCTCTATGAAAGACGATTCGGCCCAATGACGTCCGACATCGCCAACGTCGACGATTTCGGCCGCCCTATTACATGCACAACTACAACTTTTTTTATTACACGAACATAACCTGTTCATTACACAGTATATTAAATATTCTATAATTTTAATATAGTCTATTATTATATAATATTGTTATGTGTACTTTTAATAGACATATCTGATTCATATATTAAATCATATTTATATATATATATATATATATATATATATATATATATATATATATATATATATATATATATATATATATTGTGTGTGTTATGTGTACATTAAATAGATATATTTGATTTTAATATTGAAACATATTTATATTTCAATATGTACATATCGTTACAACTGGCGGATCCTAACGCTGACTGACCAGAACGAGGGACGCCATACGGGCTTTACGTTATTGTTCCATTCCGTGTTACCCGTTCCAAATTATCTGAAAGATTCAAATATCAAGAAATTTCATTTTTAATTTCTGTACGAAATATTGACATTGCGTGTTGATTTACGGAACTCAATGCCGCGCTTTGACTTGCCAGAGTGGTGAATTGAAAATAAATAAATATAATCATTCCCCTGAATTATAATTGGTCCCACAACCATTTAATTATGTATAAATGTAATTATTTTCATGAAATTATCGCAATTCACTATGTTTTACCATTTAAAGTCTAATTGAAATTTTTATAGCGTGTCAGTTTGTGTAAAACATTCTAAACACCCATAAGCAAGCGTCGAATAACTCATGGTGGAAGCAACTTTTTCGTAAAATGCATCATGTTTTCGAAATATAAGTTTTTAATTAAAATTCAAACAAACTCCACCGGTCCGAGTTGTTGTAATTTTATTTTGCGAAATTCGCAAATAATCGCAATTTTTTGCAGTTCAAATTTATGAAAGTAGCAAACAAATTTTTTGGTTCAAAACCAAAGAATATAAAAAAGTCTAATTTCAATTACAACTCGTTTCTATTATGCATACGTTTTGTATTAAATTAATATTTATACTTGTTTAGCTCAATATTATTATAATATAATATTAGCTGTGCCCGTGATTTGTCCGCGTGGAGTTTAAGCCACTTGGATCTTTATTTTTATATAATTAAGAAATAATAGTAATCTAATTTATTCCTTATTACGTCAGTTAACTTCTGGTGAAAGCCCCAACAAAATCGGTCCAGCCATTCCTGAAATTATTCAAAACAAGCAGATAAACAGACGAAAGACATACATATGCCAATAAAGACTGAGAAATAAGCTCTATAATAAGCTCTATAATAAGCTCTATAATTTAATGTGACGAACTAGTGACAAGTTTAGAAATTTAAGAATTAATAGTAAAGATAATTTTTTGTACATTAGTTTGTCTCTGCTTGTTATAAATTTAAAACGAATAATTTTCTATGCATTATAATATATTTTGTAAAATAAAATAGATAGTGAATTATTTAAATATAATCGAGCATTCTATACTCCTCATATAAAATGATAAAGGATGTTTTTCACTTATTAGTAGCCACTATTAGCAAATCAGGCATTTTTTTATGTGTACTTATACATTAAAATATATTAAACCGTTCGGTCTGTAACAAGGAACATTGAAATCTACAAAGATACATATATTCGAAAAACATTACCCTTCCTTTGTAACGGTATGTACTTATGTACATATTGAAATTAATTATTTAAATCAAATATGCCTATTAAAAGTGCACATAACAATATATATCATATAATAGACTATATTAAAATTATAGAATATTCAATATACTATGTAATGAACAGATTGCATGTAATAGGGCCGAGCTCGTCGACGTCGGCGATGACGTGCGTCGTCGGGCTGAGTCGTCTTTCATAGAGTTTCTGACTTAATGCTTAAAGAGATTTCAGGTTACACCGTCCTGAATGTCAGAACAGTTGCGTGGCAAATATAGGGAGGCAGCATGCGGCGGTCGAGTCAACCTCCTTATGTACTAAGGTACTAACATATATGATGAGCTGAAAGACTCGTACCGCATATAAAATAAATATGATATATGGCTTTATGGCGAATATTGGCACGATCTTATAGAAATGAAATTCTAATAAGAATATAAATAAATATATGTATTTGGGGCGATACATATAGGGATGTTCCGCGAGCTTATGGCTTGCTGATATTCGTTGTCGGTGGCATAAACCAATATAGCGGGGCTTCACTGAGGCTGATATACTTAGCTTAGGTGAACTGCTACGGAGATGTTGATCGGTTATATTATGAATGATGCTGTCTCGCGTCGCATGCGTGATGCTGTTACGGCGTCGTTCGTTGATATAATTTGCGTCACGCGACCGTCGGTGTTCGGTGAGGGCTATAGCTTACTGATAATTGATGTCGGTGGGGCGACCCAATGTTATTAACATCACTTAGGCTAATATTCTCGGCTTTGGTGAACCGCTATGGCGATGTTGGATGATTATATCGTGACTGCTGCTGTCTTGAGTTGCAACAGCGATGTTTGTACGATGTCGGACGTTGATATAACTTGTGGTACGCGACTACTGGGGTTCAGTGATCCTTATAGCTTCTTGATAACTGATGTCGGTGACGCGACTTGTATCTTCTCTGACATTGTCTTACCTGGCACCTAACCGAGTTTAATTGTTGGTTTTAACAAACGGCTGCTACGTATGTGCTGTGCGTGAATATAACACAAACGTCCGCCTAGCGGTTGTGCGTCTGAACTGATATGCGAACCGGAAAGTAATATTGGTCTGGCAGGCCAATTGACGTATCTTCATCATGTGTTGGTCTCACAAACCAATTCACGGCTTACGTTGGTCTCATAAACCAATTAACGGCTTATATTGGTCTCACCAATCAGTTTTGCCATGCAAAGGCATTTTAAGTATCATATACGTTAACTGTCCCATTGCGTGGCGTCCCGGAGGGTTCAATACCAAGGTTTTAAGAATCACGGTCGGTCGGAATTCACGGCTAGCGGCGGGGCGGGGCCGGTTTGGCTACTTTTTCTTTTACTATGATTCACCTCCAGTGGTTCATTATAAGTGGGGCAAAGGTAGGACGCCTTCGGCTTTTCCTCGGACGTCCGTTGGTGATCTCAATGGAACTATAATGAATGATATTACAAGTATGAAAAACCCTACTTGATGGCAAATAAATTCATATACGAGTCGATATCTTTTGATGACAAATATATAATAAATGAGTTTATCTTCCGAAGGCCAATTATATAAATTTAATATATTGCAATTGAAATTTATTAACACTGTTGCCTCTAAATCTCTAAAAGTTCTTGAGTTATTGCGAATAAGACGATATTGGGTTCTAACCGCGAGACGTATCATAAGCCAGGCATGATGTTATAATTATTATATGTTATAATATTTATAAATACTAAAGGGGGGGGGGAGGGGGGAGATAAACGTTACACCTTACACTGAAATGGGTAAAAAGTGATTGTTTCAACATTGTAATTAGACACTGCAATTTGTTTATTTGTATAGATAAGTTGGTACAGTAGTTTACTTTGAAAGCTTATATCAAGGAAAATCTTGAAATAGAACAATGCTTATTAAGTTTTGTTAGCAAAGGCACTCAAGAATATTGATAATGTATAATAATGATCTTGCTCGTAGATTATTTTCAAGTGACTCGCTGTAAAGGAGATGATGGAAGACAAATCGTGGCGTTGAGTGAAGAAATACACACTGTTTAAAATTCAGCAGACGAACGGACTGTCTGAATTCTGGGATATATGGCTTCCTTGGTATATATATATATATATATATATATTTATATATATATATATATATATATATATATATAGATGCGTAAAACTAATTGTATCGTTTATTGTTCATTGCGTTTTTACCATTTTTCTATGTATAAAAAAATAGTGTCAAATGGCGTAACTTAACGCTGCTTTTTGTATATTCAGAGTGGAGATATTAAAATCATTTAAATATAAAAATTTGTTTATGTGCAACTAGTAATTATATCAACCTCTATTTTATACATACATTTACTGAACACTCCACAACGTTTAATATATAATCAATAATTTTCTTGATTAAATTGTACGCCAATGTTACATCATATTACTAGACCGAGTGATGTTATTGTTCATACAAACAAATGGTTTTATGCAGTTGTAACTGAGAAGCATTGTGATCAACTAATTAACACGTCATACAGTTCAATAGATCCGCAATAACAGTATAGAATTAGTTAGTAGTTAGTAATTAAGAGGAGAAAAGATGATTAAATTATTCTTATTTGGCATTAAAATTTATACTATAAATTCCTTTCGAAAGCAACATATAAAGAAATACTGTTTATTGTACACCAATTAAATTATTTTTATTTTACAAATGTGTAATATGCTGTTGGCCCTACTGGCCTTGGCTGCGTCATCTGGTTATAGGGGAGGCCGAGATAGAAGAGTACCACGTACCATATTCCAAGGTGCCCATGCGTAAGGATTCGTTTTGAAATTTGGCCTGATACACGTCGTATACAAGCGGATCTTGTTTCTAAAAGACTTTTTACTTTTGGCGCAGACGTAATGTATGTGGGGTATGAAGGATAATTTACTGTCTAAAACTACTAATATACCTAGATACTTGGTGGATTTAGGCACTGGGATTGACTTGCTTAGCAGTTTGACTGTCAGCATGACCTTTGAACATTATCGAATAGACCACTGTGCCATACTTTATGAAAAGCCTCACCAATTAAATCATTTATAGGAAAATACACACTACCGCGTTAAAATTCAAATCCGTTACGTAGTTTTAAAAAACCTGAGGGCACAGATAATGGAAAAATTTGATTGAATAAGATCTCTAACCTCAAATTAAAATAGAGTTACAAGTAATAATAAACAAATTTGAGCTCAAACGGTTGAAGATATTTATACTATAAGATCATAACGAGTTTAACAAGAATGTATTTAACATTAAGAATATTTTAAATGAAACTATTTAACCGGATTAATCACGTATATTTTGGTATTCGAAAATATACGCGATTAATCCGGTTAAATAGTTTCATTTAAAATGTATAAAAATCGCGAAAATTAAAGATCTTATTATTAAGAACATGTCAAAATATACTATTGTTATTCGAATATTTCGACTTTGACATACTGAAATAAAATTTCATGCACACAAAGCCTACCTTTGATCGTTGTGATCTCAATTTGAGAATAGCTCTTTGCTATACGATAAGGTTTGTTACTCTTCACTTTAAAGAAAATTTGTTTAAATATGTAAATAAAACAGTTTTTTTGTAGTTTTAATTGACTAATTTATTTGAGAAATTAATTTATTTGAGTTTAAATTATATTGATTTAAATAAATAAAAGAAAAATCAGGATGGGGTAATAATAAAGATTTTTTTGAAAAAATTACGGGAACAAATAAAACACTAAAATATGAAATTTTAATAGTACATAAAATATATGCAAACGAATTTACGAGAAACAACTATCATAACACAATAATTGAGTATTTGATTTTTCATGGAAAATTACCATTTATAACTTTGAAAAGTTTTTACTACATTATTCCAAAACTATGAGTTAAAAGCAACAACATGACTGTTAAGGGATTTCTTAGCCTTAAGCGTTTATTTTACAAAGTATGTTATCGATAATTTAAATAATAATTATAAAGTAAAAATATTTGTAGCATGGCGATGTGTTGCCACAGACTGTATCGCCATGCCAACAATCAGGTTTAAATGTTTTATATCAAAAACCAGAAATTAAGTTATTATGAATTAGAAGAACCTGCTCAGGTGGCTTGGGCACGTCGAGAAAATGAGTAATGACACCATTCTTGTAAAAAAAAAATATGAGGCAAAGGTGAGCAGTACGAGAGATAGGAGGAGATCTCGGTTGATCTTCGAAAACACAGTGTCAATGGTACTGGAGGAAGGTCACGCTAAAAGCATGAGGAGCCTCTGGAGGGCAAGTATGAAGAGGTTAATGACTATGGATGAGGCGAAAGAGATATACAGTGACCGTAGTGTTCGGCACTCCGTCCCTTCTGATTACCCCGTAAATGATATAATTTAAAAATTTATCTTTCCTGTTGGTATTATAAAAACATTAAATTTTTAATACATTTTTAAGATTTCTTTCGTACCTCATGTTTTTCGATTGAATTTATAAATACACGTGTTATTGCGTTTTATATTTTGTTCATTCATTGAGTAATTGGCATATGCAACTTTTAATAAAAAAAAAAACAACTGCCAGTATGTACTCGTATTTCAATTTGCATTTCATAGAATAACTGGCATTCTGTCACCTGC
This sequence comes from Dryadula phaetusa, assembly GCA_032432895.1. Taxonomy (NCBI): domain Eukaryota; kingdom Metazoa; phylum Arthropoda; class Insecta; order Lepidoptera; family Nymphalidae; genus Dryadula; species Dryadula phaetusa. Next base: position 3,710,470 of record JAOYRS010000016.1, on the reverse strand, counting down.
AATATAATATTCAAATAGAGCTCACCAAGAAAGTCAAAACTAAAACAGCCAACCAAAACAGAGTCAAAGGCGAGAATGTACACGTATAATTGAATAATTACGGTGTTCCAACACCCTGACGTACAACTTTAACATAAACACAGACCAGTATTTACCCTTACATATGCATATTCATTCGCCTTTGATGCTATCACCAAGGTCAACCCCATATTTGCATACATGTACCGTTAAAGGAACACTTATGCTCGTTCTACACTGCCTTTATTTGAACCTGAATACTACGCATTGACGTCTGAATGGACACGTCGGCTATCTTAACTGGTCATCTATCTTTACGTACTGGTTGAAATGAAAAGCTTTCGCAGAGTCTTCTTTACAAACGTAAAATAAGCTTAATGTTTGCAATTTTAGCTATGTAAATACTAGTTCGCTTTATACTGGTGGAATAAAGTTTTCATATGGTGGATGTAGATTGTGGAACATTCATTTTCAGTCATGATTTTTTTTTCCTTTGCACTTTTGTTTAGCTTTTGTGTACTGATATATCACTTTTATGTAATTTAAATGTTATTATTACATTCGTGAACATGACACAAATATTTCTAGGTACATTAAGATATCGCGTTGAAAAATCTAAAAATATACGCTTTAAAGAAATATAATACATATTTGAGACAGGAAATACTTAGATTTCATGACTCTCATATTTTTAGGAAATTATTTGTAGAATTTTAGTCTTTGTTGAGAATTTAGTAATAAGCATAAACGAATTTAATAACGGACCTCTGGCTCCTCTTTCCTAGCAATATTAGTTTCATAAATTGTGTTTGAGTGTCTAAAGGTGCTTCAAAACTACCATAATATAAGACTTTATTAAAGAGGTCCCGTCAGTGTGTGTTGGGCAAGTGTTTCAGTTTTAATGAAACGGGTACTTTGTAAGATTTAACATTTTTTGTTAATTTTACTCTCTTTATTAATTTTTCCTTTTTTTCTTTGCTTCACACTTTTATCGCACATAGCAGGGAAGATAGAAACTACCTAGTGTACTAATACACTGTACTTTCCTTTCTGCCAAAATAAAAACATTGCATGTTGAATGGTGGAACTCAACGCCGCACTTTGTCTTACCAGAGTGATGAGAGAGAGAATGACAAGAGAAAATAACCCACAATAATGAACCTACAACTGATCGCGTTTACAGTCAGATGCTATCCTTCTGCCTCACGACAGGCGTTTATGGCTTTATATTAAATAAACTTATATATTTATGTCAATAATATATACCACGGACTACTGTAAAGTGTTCTAAACGTCAATTGTCCAAAATGTATTTTCGAATACCAAAATATACGCGTTTAATCCGGTCCGGTTAAAATAGTTTCATTTAAAATGTATAAAAATCGCGAAAATCAAAGATCTTTTAAACCTAGGTTCTCTCTGACCACCCTACGATGGGATACAACCTAAAGCTGATATGTTCTTTGAGAACTAAATCTTGGTACGTATTTTATATTAAGGTCATATTTTAATAGGCTTAATGACATAAGTAACTAAAATTATCAAATCACTGTACCCAATTTGTTACTTGCTCATATGACGTAATACATTGTAATAGAAAAAAAAATTATAAATATAATATACAATATAGTTTGTAAGATACATATCATAAGAGATTTTGAAATTTCCGTGTGAGTAAATTTCCAATAATTAGGACATTTCATTGATATTAATTAATTTTGCACACAATTATTAACAATACTTGCTCTGAATGTGACCAGATTATTCATTCACGCGTTAACAATTATTGCGGTCCGTTTTCGTGTGATTATTTCATCATATGATGAATCAAATTTTAATATTACTTTAATAGCTGAGCTGTAAAGTTATTTGCATTTGTACGTATGTATATGTTTTTTCAACTGTTTTGCTTATTTACTTTTTTGTACAAACAATGTGTATAATATAGGGATTATATATAATATTTGCATTTCACTGTTTTTAACTATTTTTTTTGTAAAAGTACACTGTTGACAGTTGTGAGCAGTGGTAGTAGGTTATAATTCCGCTTAAGAGTATATTTATGTTTCAAATACTCTAGTTTTCTAGAGTCAAAATAAGTTAGCGTTTGGCTTATGCTTAATTTTATTTTAATCTATATTTTTTTTCGCATTATGTGAACAATGGAGAGTTTAAGGTAATTTATATACTAAACAATCTGAGACCATTGAGGCCGTTGTGGCCTGAATACAATCATGTATATAGTCAGATAATGTGAGAGTTCATCTTCGACGGGAAAAGATTATATTTTAAATTTATTGGCACTTTTGGTCTGGTAAGACAAAGTGCGACATTGAGTTCGCCATTCACCACGCAATGTATCGATTTCGACAGGTTAACAGTTATCTCGATACTCGGCTATCTCTGATTACTCTGATATGCGAGAAAGACCGTGAAGCTGTAAAGTAAATGAAAGTTATGTTAACATTTTATTAAATTTTTATTTAATTATAATTAATCACATCAATATGTAATTCATTAAAAAATAAAAGTTAAGATTTCAAGATAAACTATTATTAAAATACTGCAAAGGATTGTGAGAGTAGATTGACAGTGCCCTTCCCGCCGATTTACGCCGCTGCCTACAAGATAGACAGATTTGATAAAGTTCTGTACTGGCTGTTTCACTAATGATAGGAAGTAGGAAGGAAGTAGGGGTGTACTAAGAAGAAGACTATTAAAATATGAGCATTTTTTTATAATATCAAGGCTGGTCGTGGCACAGTGGAACAGCGTCTGACTGCAAACGCGATCGGTTGTTGGTTCGATTCTCGGAGTGATTGTTTAAAATTATTTTCACTTCCTCGCTCTGGTAAAACAAAGTGCGGTGTTGAGTTCCACCACTCAACACGGTACGGAGTGTATTGACACTAGATACTTTCTATTTACCCTGCTATAATATTGGTGTAATTATTTAAATCAATGCACCTGAAAAAAGATGACAACTTTATATCAAATGATTTAGTTAAGTATCGTATTTGCACAATTGAATTTTACTTTTTTCTACGGAAAAGCTCCGAATAAAGCTTAGTAATTTATTGTGTGTTTAGTGGAAAAAGCTTAAGAGCTTAAGGTCTCAGTGGCTAAGTCGAATATAATAATTAAGATGCTAGAAGGTCGAGCCCGAAACGTTACTGTTTTAAGTACGCTTTAGGAATACAAAAGTTCCTAATTCTGATAAGGAAAGCGTAAATAGGAGTGTATTTAAGTTTATTGTTCAATAATTATATTAATAAATTAAATTAATTTACGCACATTTATATATCTCGTTGTCTGAATAAAATGTGATGAATCAATCAATTTAAACCTTTTCTTAATAATTCCTTTTTTTTCTGATAATAATACATTATATTTTTTTCTGAGAGTTATGAATTTGAACGCAAAGCAGGGAACTTCTTTTTCGATTTTCTCTAAAATTAACAATATTGTAGCGCAGAATCATAAGCGAAGATTTAAATGTAAAGTCATAAAACAAATACAATCTAATATTTACTATTTTTAAAGTGTTATTCCGAGAGATTTTTACAAATTTCTACTACTTAAAGATTATTAAGAAATAATCGTTTAACAAGAGAGATTGCTATTTTATTTTAATATTTACTATTTTTAAAGTGTTATTCCACACTTAGGATTAGAAAACATTTTTTGAAAAAACGTATAAAAATTAAAACTAACAACATAAATAAGTTGTAAGAAAACGTATAAGAATTTCGACGCAGCTGGTAGTAGAACGCATGGCTTAGCGGTCAGAGCGCTTGGACGGTATCCAAGAGGCGCGGGTTCGAATCCCGCTGCGTTCAAATTTTTATACGTTTTTTCAAAAAACGTTTTCTAATCCTAAGTGTGGAATAACACTTTAAAAATAGTAAATATTAAAATAAAATAGCAATCTCTCTTGTTAAACGATTATTTCTTAATAATCTTTAAGTAGTAGAAATTTGTAAAAATCTCTCTACAGAGATGCTAACAACATAAATAAGTTGTAAGAAAACGTATAAGAATTTCGACGCAGCTGGTAGTAGAACGCATGGCTTAGCGGTCAGAGCGCTTGGACGGTATCCAAGAGGCGCGGGTTCGAATCCCGCTGCGTTCAAATTTTTATACGTTTTTTCAAAAATGTTTTCTAATACTAAGTGTGGAATAACACTTTAAAAATAGTAAATATTACTGCAATTATTTAAAAAAATTTAAAATATAATCATTTTATTTTCCATTTTGAATAAAAAACTTAAAGTAATATAGTAAAATTGAAGATATCTTTCAAGAGTAAGCGCCGAATAATCTCGATAAAACAACATAGCGGTCGGTCAGAGTACTTAAACGAATGGATTTATTTGTTTGTTTCGGCTTGTCGGGCAACTTTATCCGTCTGGACATTAGCTTAAAGTGCTTGCGTTTCTTGCTAATATATCGATTTTGTCTTATCTATTTATAAACATAGTAAATGTGAATATGGATGTGATTATATGTGAATATGAGTGCAATAACCTCAAATTTTAGATGCGCTTTATGGATTAAAACTGATTTTTTTTAATATTTCTTTTTATGAGGCTATTTTTTATATTAAAATACTTGGTCGTGTTACCAGAGTGGAGAAATGAAAATATTTTAAATAAAATTGTTCCTCGAATGAGGGTCGATATATATATATATATATATATATATATATATATATATATATATACAATTTAATAATAATGAAGTAATGTCGTCATGATTCATTTGTATAAAAATACATATATAACATATCTATATATACTGGTATATGCAAAAAATGAAAGTTCAAAAATTATTTTTTTTTCAGCTTCACGCTTTATTCCTTGCGGGGTTGTCAGAGAGTACGGAGCGCAAAACGCTACGGTCCCTGCATACCTCTTTCGCCTCGTCCACATTCATTATCCTCTTCATATACGCCCTTCGGGGGGTCCTCATGCTTTTTACGTGACCTTCCTACAGTATCTTCGATACTGTGTTTTCGAAGGTCAACTGAGGTCTCCCACGACCTCTTATTCCACTCACCTTGGCTTCATAAATAATTCTTACCATTCTTTCATTACTCATTCTCTAAACGTGCCCAAACAATCTGAGAACGTTCTTCTTCCATTATAATATTACATTCCCTTGTGTCTTCGTCTCTTTCAAATATTAGAATATTGGTTTTACTCTCATTCAGGTTTAGACCATTACTTTCACTCCCTTCTTTCAGAGTGACCAATGCCTGTAACTCGTATCCTAATGGTGCAATTAGCACTATATCTTTTGCGTACAACAGACAGTTAATTGTCAAATCACCAACTTTCACTTCTATGTCACTTTCTTTTACTAATTAGATTCAGCTATCCAAATATAAATTAAACAGCCAAGCTGACATGGCGCAGCCGTGTTTGACACCCGATTGAATAACAAACTGAGGCGATATGCTAGGTCCTACTCATGCTCAAGCTGAGTGATCTCGATAAAGAGATTTTATAGCCTGCAATAAGGGTCCGCTCACATTGAACCGGGGCACTATGTCCCATAATTTCTCTCTTATAACCATGTCAAATGCTTTTTCTAAATCCACATCCAATCCCTACAGCCAAAAACTTTTCCGTGATCATGCAGAGAGAAAAGACCTGATTCATACATCCTCTTTCAGGTCTAAATCCTCCTTAGGCCTCCCATTAAAGCCTTTAGGATCTTGCATTTTTCTCGCTAGAATTTTAGCATAAATTTTACTGCCCTAGCTTATCATAACTGTACGATACTCATGCTCCTATCAACACCGTGACTTACGGAAGATATCAAAAAATTACAAGAAAAGAAAAATAACGCAAAATCTAAATATATAAACAACCCTAATGACTACAACCGAGAAAAATATATTAAATCACGAAATCGATGTAACAAGGTGTGTAGGGATAAACAACTACGCCATATCCATAAATCTGTTGTTGAGGAAGGTAATACAGAAAAGGTCTGGAAATTTCTTAAGTCAATTGAGTTTGGGAAGACTAAACATAATACCAATCTATGTAATATAGATATAAATAAACTTAACGCTCATTTTTCTGCAATTTACAATTGATGTAACCTCTTAATTAAAGAACTCAAAATCAAATTCGTGCCTTACCCACTCCTACTAATTCTATTTTTAACTTCGTTCAATTTACTGAAAGTGATGTTAAGGGAATATATTGGCGATTGATTTTGATGCAGTTAGCTCTGACTGCATTAGTTGTAAAATTATCATACAAATCTTTTTTATCGTGTTTCCTGTTTTAACATCAATCCTAAATTTTTCCATTAATAGTAATGTGTTTCCTTCATCCTGGGAAGAGGCTCAATTGAGGTCACTACCTAAAATCCGAAATCTTTCCTCCATGTCCGATTACCGACCTTACCATTCCTGTCAAAAGTCCTCGAACACCTTGTAAACCAATAACTTAGTAAATACTTAGCAAACTACAATCTATTTAATACTTTACAATCCGATTTCAGACCTGGTCATTATAATATGACTACTGCATTAGTCAACATATCATATGACATTCGCTTGGACATGGAAAGTCGTCAAGTTACAGTATTGATTCTGCTCGACTTTAGTAATGCCTTTAATACCATAGACTTTGATATTTTATTGGCGATTATGTATGATTATGTTATTAACATATCTCCTAAAGTGATTGATTGACTTCACTCTTACCTGCATGGTCGCAAGCAACGTATTCGTATTCAGGAATCTTATTCTGAATGGTCCCCGGTGCGTGCTGGCGTTCCACAAGGTGGCGTGTTTTCTCCTCTCTTATTTTCTTTATTTATTAACTATTTATGTCACAATATTTCTTCTCCCTACCACCTGTACGCTGACGGCCTCCAAATTGCATAAACTTCCAAATATCATATCAGCAATGAATGAAGAATTAAAAAATATTTCAATTAAAAGTAAACTAAGAGGACTAAACATAAAACCGAAGAAGACTCAAGCTATTATAATAGGTAGTTCACGACTTATTCCTCAAATTTCTCTACAAGAATTACCGTTTATAATGCTTGATGGAACGATAGTTCCGTTTACAGATAAAGTCAAAAATTTAGGTATTATTATTGGGCAAAATCTAGTCATAAAATCGTAAAATATTTGCAGTAAGGTTGCACTGGTACAATCACTTCTTTTACCCATTCTTGATTACGCTGATTGTTGTTATCTTGATTTAAAAGAGGAACATTTAAAAATAAATTGAACGTCTCCAAAACATCTGCATAAGTTTCATTTATGGACTTCCCAAATATGACCTTGACTCTGAATTTCGCAGAAAGCTCAAATGGCTCCCAATGCGGCTTCGCCGGAATAATCACGTCCTTTGTCTTCTTTATAATGTTCTTTTCAATCCGTCTTCCCCTTCATATCTTAAAGAGCGGTAAAGGTTTTTATGTGAAACACATAATTTTTCTCTCCGTTCTACCTTTAACTTAACTCTTAATATTCCTCGCCATTCTTCTTCATTCTATACAAATTCCTTCACTATAATATCCGCTGGCTTGTAGAATTCCTTACCTTTGAGAGTCAAACAAGCTAAAGCATTACAAACTTTTAAGAAAAAGCTGAAAGATTTTTATTTAACACAGATTAAATCTATTGCATTTTTTTCTATTTACCAGAATGTATGTATGTATAGATATATGTATATGTGTATGTATATGTATGTTTGTATGTATGTATGTGTTATTGTTTACATATGTATTTAAATGTGCCCCTATGTATACAGATATATATTTACTCTGTACGCCCCTCCCCTTTTCATTCATTCTCTCCTCTACCCAAAGGTTACCTGGAAGAGATCGCTTGTTTAGCGATAAGGCCACCTATTGTACAAAATTAATACAAAGATAGATTATGTATATTTTTTATTTTAAGTACAATAAAGAGTATTTTACTTTACTTTACTTATCAAACTGATAGCCCTGTAGCTTGCACAATTTATCAGGGAACCTGCCTACCTTGCCTTTATACAAAGGTACGACGACTGCGCCTCGCCAATCATCCGGGACCTCTTCCGTTTTCCAGTATAAATTGCAGTGAAAAAATAACAGGGCCAAGATGCACGGCCCACCATATTTGATCATCTCTGCAGAACTCCATCTGCTCCCGCTGCCTTACCACACTTCAGACTTCATATTGCATTCTCTACTTCTTTTATACCGATTTCACCATCTGCTATATCAAGACTCAGCATATTGTTGTCGCTTGAGACAGAGGCGTCATCACGCTCGTACATCTCATTGCATAATTCCGCCTATCGTTGCCGAACAAATATTGTGTCTGTAAGTTTTCTGAGGACGGTGAAATCACCGTCCTCAGAAAACACCCCGTTCATTCTATAGGTTGGCGAACAACGCCGAGAATCACTCACTTCTTTGTTTCGATTGTTCGTCAATCTTTCGTCTCTTTCATGCTCTGACTTTTGACGCTTCATCTTTATCAGTGCTTTCGTAAGGTGCTTTTGCAACATATATTCTTTCTTCTTAATATCTATCATAATTTTATTCTTACTCGAGGCTTTATAGTCCTACCATGCTTCCTTCTTTCTTTCTACTGTCTCTTTCACTTCATTATCCCATCATTCATAACGCTTTTTACTAAAACCTCTTTTCCCAATGCCACACACCTCATTTGCAGCTTCAATTCTACAATTGCTAAGATTCTGCCAGCATACTTTAACACTTTCAGTACCTTCCTTCTTCTTCTCCTCCTCCTTTCTTCATATTCCTCTCTAATCTGTGAGTCTTGAAGCTTCCAGCTTCTTATGCGATTATTCCCCTCCAAGTTTGGACACCTCGTGCGACTGCGCCAACCGGCAAACAGACCCCTTATTCTAGCAAGTACTAGATAGTGATCTGTTCCCAAGTCGGCATCCCTAAACACACACGTGTCCATAACTTGGTTACGAATACGCTGATCCACTAGAAATAAATTAATCATGATTTTCTTCCATCCATTCCCACGTGTACATGTGAATTTGTTTCTGGTCAAACATAGTGCTTGCCACAAACAAATACTTTTCCTTATATAATTCCAATATGAGTTTACCAGCCTCATTTACTCTCTTATTACCATGCTGCCCTACTACGCGTTCGTAACCATGTCGTGTGGTTCCGACCCATCCATTCAAATCACCACATAGTATTAATTTTTCGTTCCCGCTTACACTACCTCGAACTTCCCTGACACTCCCAGAACTCTTCTAGTAAGAATATTCTTGTTATCACCAGTTTGAAGTAAACTCAGGGCAGCCTCGGGACAAATGGAATTGAGAGGACAATAACACACCTACACCTTGACACCCTCGTTCACTTTCTGGAACTTCCGCCCAGAAGGTGACTCGGTTGCCCGACAAATCGCTCATCATCTAAATCTCTTTTATCTATCACATCTAATAATCCATTCATCTTCTGTTGTATCTCACCTCTTACATTACACTTCCCGCTTTTCCGGACATCACGTTTTGGGTGGGTGGTCTCACACCAGCGAGGACGCACAGGTGCGCGTCGCCTGGGCAGACGCCCTAGTAATGCGACCTGGTGCTCGCGGTGGATGGAATGTTGCAGCCTTACACAACTTTTGCTGTTGTGTAATGCTGGCATATTAAAATAAAAGTATCTATTGTTGACATTTTATCAATTATTTTTCTGAGTAATATTAAAATATTTAGTTTTTTTTTCAATAAAACACAAAAAGGATATTAGAATACAAGCGAAAACAAACGATTAAAATTGGTTTAAGCATACTCAAAGAGACTAGGAAAGCTGTTTTAAAACCACAGTCAATAGACATTTAAAGACCAATAACCGTAAAGAATGTACTCGTTTAGAAGATAAATGCTTGAATCTGAAGCTAACTGCTTGACCATTTCAGGAACGGTTTCACTATTAGATATTTTATATATATATGTAGGCTAAGTATTAAGTTAACGATTATTACTTTTCTGTACAAAGTGTAAACTAGGCTTTGCTTAGCAATGTGTTATGCTACGTTGTAAAAGTGCATGTGGGATACGTGACTATTGGTAGTATGAATAATATTTAATCTATTAATTGAATATATTTAAAAATGATATCTCCATTTCTTTCCCGTAGAAACTTTAAAAATTAAATTTCATACTCTACCGTCCGAATTATTTCTGTAAAAGGTGGTTTGATAGTGTTTTTAGCTTCACGTTTTTATTCCGTATAACGGGGTAGATCCGAATTCTTAGTGTCAAGACATAATGCCTTCTCCTCCTGTTTTCCACCAAATTGGAGATATTGCGTAATGAGTGGCAAAACTTAACACCGCGCTTTGTGTTTTCAGAGAAAGTGAAAATAATTTAAATATAATCATTTCCCCGAGTAGGGCATTAAACAAACCACCGATCATGTTTCTAACTGTACAAATCTAGATAAATGCAAGCCTCAATTCATTTTAAACCAGTTTATCAGTAAAAAACCCAATTTCGTCAAATTTATCTATTTAGTTCCCAACTTGCACTCCCTATTATAAATAATACATTCAATTCAATGTTTCTACGAAGAAGAGTATCAGATAAATATTCATACATTTTTAGTAGTTCACCTATGTTTATCGTGTTAATATATTTAGTATATTATAATAATTATAAAGCAAGCTTCACTTGGAACTAATATAATATATTGGTATGGTTATAGAATGTGTGATGAGATATATAGAATATATGATGTATTTTCCTCTTTGGTTGCGCAAAGCACGGCGTTGTGTTCCGCTAATCAATACGAAATATCTCAAATATAAGCTAAGCGGGGATAACGAACGGTACGTATAACAACCACGTCACTTGCTTACGATCATTTCATGCATGTTTGCATGCATGCACAGTTTATTAAACCACAATTTTTGAGAAATAATTTAAATAAATAACTATAAAGTTAATTTTGGTTCATATGAAAATTAATAATAAATAACCTCGCTAAACTAATTTATACTATTTTGAAATGATTATACCTAGCGAAGTCATTCAGGCTTTTCAAATCTTAATCGAGATGTTGGCTTAATAGAAAAGCATATTCACTCAGACTACACTATCGTTGAATCCACTCGCAAATAAAGCGATGTTTCAAGCAGATATGCTTTTGCCAGCGTACCCAGAAAATAGCCCTAATGGCCTTCACATTTATAGAACCAAAGTTGTATTTAGGTCGTTTAAACATGGTATTGACATACACTCGGCATAATAGTTTTCTACGCCCGTTCGTTTCAAGTTGCTTTTTAAACATTCATAGCGTCAAGTGTTTTGAATGTAACAATGTAACCCGTTATGATATATATAGCGTTTAATTTTTTTTTCATTATTTTAATTTTTTTTTAGATTTCTTGATAAATTTAAGGTAAAATTAATTTTAGTAAATGCTAAATATGGCAGTAGTAGGTTCAAATCATTCGAGGCACGTTTTAATATATTTTTAAATATTTTTGATGCTTTATATAAATCTACATACAGATACGAGTTTAATTTGGACACTGGGGATTAATTATATTTAAACTATTTTGTTGATCTGGTAAAACAAAATATAAACGCAGTATACAAGACTTGCATGGCAAAATATCTTTATAGTTCTCATATGCTTCAAGAATTTTCATATAAGCTTCCGTCATCTAACGTTATGTCACAGCTTTTACGTGCTCGGTATTATTAAATTTTTTATAAAATAATACTGTCTTTACTTAGTGGTAGCGGTTATCGGTTTAAACCAGAAGTAAATTAAGAATATGCTCTTAAACCGCTAAAGCCGTGGTCGTGGTGCAGTGGAAAAGCATCTGACGCGATTTGATTCCTGCTCAGGGGAATGATTATATTTCTATTATTTGCATTTCCCCACTCTGGTAAGACAAAACGAGGCGTTAATATTGATAACGTTGGGCCACTCAACACGCAATGACTCGAATTCAGAGGAAAGCGAAGTACTGAGTGGCTTCTTAATAGGTACTTTCTGTGTACCCTGCTATGCAAGATAAAAGCGTGAAGGTTAAAATCTTATTTTTTTCGTTGGGCAAATTTTAACGCTTTATTTACTTGGAAAACAAATCTGCTGTGTGTATTATGACGTTATGGTTGAGTACTGGGGAAGTGTGTAATTGTAGTCACAGGTTCAAAACTAATTTTTGCAATTTAATAATAAATTTGAAGAACAAGCATTATATGCACTAATACAAAAACCTTGACAAAGGGCATACTTTTGCGCTTATCTTACATGCGTTACTTATGAATTTCATTGATATTCAAGAGAAATTATAACTTAAAAGTATTCTAATGAAAGGAAAATGGAAAACAGAGTAACTTGACACTATGTATTCTATATTACAGGAGGTTAGTGAAAAATATAATTATCAAACATCAACAAATTAGTAGTATCATTGCAGTATACAAAGCTTACGTTAGAAACATAACTAAATAGCGTCGCTGCGGTAACTGTTACTTGCCGTTAAGGAAGCACACGGGAATTCTCAGACAGTGTGATAAGTTTGTCCCACCCACTTGCAAGGAATCTTGCTTAATTAAATTACTGGGTGTTTATGGAGATTTATGTTTATGGTATGGTTTTAACTTTGGTTTTTTATAAAATATTTTTTTTGCTTACAGTTTTTGATTATTACTTAAGTTGATGATAGTGCAATATATAGATAGAGCAGATACAGATAGAGCGAAAATATTTGAATGCCAAAATCATATTATTATTTACATAAATAGGTTATTACAAGCATTTTCGAGTCATTAATTTAAAATAAGAATGTAAGTATTGTTAGATTTTTATAGATTTTTTAGATTACTCTGTATAGTCCCGCCGAAGTTACAACAAATCCACTATGATTAGCCTCACGAATTAAAATCAACAATATGTTATTCCATATGTTAATATTAGTATAGTATTCTTGGACAGAAGAATTTCTTTCCTCAATAAATTTATTTTTTTAAGTAACACATATTTATTTATATTATGTTTATAAAAATCTCTCTACAGATACGCAAACAATGTGAATAAATTGTAACAAAAATATATATGAATTTCGACGCAGTCGGTAGTAGAATGCTTACCGGTATGAGCGTTTAGACGATTTCCAAGAGGTGCGGGTTCTAATCGCGGGTCCACTGGATTTAAAATTTTTATAGGTTTTTTAAACATATTGTCTAAGCCCACGTGTGAAAACAACATTTTAAAAATAGTTAATTATTTATTGTATGCAAGTCTGTTAAATGGTATCAAATTGAATTTATAAATTTTTACAATATTTTACTAGAAATATTAGTTTATAAGGTTTATCAGGAGATAGAAGATATATAGTATCTTTATATTGAAATTTTCCTGCAGTACTAGAGATAGATATTTTCTTGTACAATTGGAATGAATATTATTTCATTTAAATGAGCAATGGCAACTGCAAGTTATCAAGAAATCCTTGATTACCGCTGAGAATAGAATTAATTAGATTAAGATTGATGAAGAAGAATGTATAGAATTATTTTATAAGAATATTTTAAATAATTTTCTATGTATGTAAATTTAACAAATCATATTTGTGTATGATGTTTTTGGTACTATATATAAAAAATTCTTAGTAAATATTTATCTACTTACTAACAAAAAATGGTAAAAGAAGTAAGGAAACGTAGCGTAATCTGAACATTACTATTTGCTTTATAAGGATTACAAATGTGCTTATTGATGTGAGTGTTGTTAATTTTTATAGTGGTTTACACAAAGTATGTACAGTGCAACTTATATATTTTCAAATAATGCACATAAAAAACATAAATATCATAAAACATAATATGACTTTAAGGCCATCGCAGTGGGAATCTAAATGTAAGCTCCACTGATTGTGGATTCGTTTCCCATTTAGGGGAAACATAAATTTGAAAATTATTTTAATTTCACTGAAATTGGAAAGCACTGGACGCGGTGTCTTGACACTAAGTTTTCTCTAAGTCGGATATGGATACTTTTTTTTATATTAAACTTAACTTTTTCATATATTATTATATTATCCCCCGTTTATCATTAAAACGAAATTATCTGTAAGTAAAGCAGGTTTTCTGCAAAAATATGAATCATTTAGACTGTTGAAATGTAGTACAGAAGTCAGTTATTTACTTAAATGAATGAGTTTCGACGAAATTGCGCACTTTACCAACATCGAATGGATGAATTGGGTAATTAATGGATGCTGGTAACATTTACGTATTGTAATTTTATGTGTCGAAATAAAATGGAGGAATTCCATGTCATGTCTGATTAGATGTCAAATAGACTAATAGTAGACTAGACTGCATTACTAAAAATCAATATATTACTTATAAAATTTCAAGCTTACTACCGCAAGCATGGTGTTAATAAACTACATAATGTCGTGATTCCGTTGACTGCTTTTCGAGACAATGTGTTTTGAAAGTAGAGAAACGATAATAACTTTAAAATATTGTATAACCATTCCTCCGAGTAGGAATCGAACCCTAAACCAATTGTGTTTACAGTCAGACGTTGTCTCTCTGCCCTACGATGACCTCCTACAATGGATATTTATTACATAAATTGTATATAAAAAATAATTTGTAGAAATTTATAAAGGCTATTTTAAACTAAACATTTGTTTCCACGTTCATAATCTATTAAAGTTTGCAAATGTTCCCCAAAGGCGTCAGTTTTAAAATTTGTACACACGTATAATATAAATGAGTTTATTTTCTCCGTATCACACTACTATAGACATTGACATTATTGTTTTCTTAAAGGTTTACGATTCATCCCGCACGATAAAATATTCAACGACTACCAAGAGTCAAAATGGATTCCATTCACTGCTATAGTTGTTGGTCAACTCAACGCCGCACTTTGTCTTAGCAGAGCGGAGAATTGAATATATATTTTAAATATAATTATATTAGCCATCAGGTGGGAATCAAACTCACAACTAATCGTTTACTGACGTACGCCGTCCCACTACGCCACGTTGGCTTTCAATGTTATTCTTTTACATATGTACATACCTTCAAACCTACATATATATTTATATATATTCATATATATTTTTATCTTTATGCTTTTATTTCCTATAGCAGGGTAAAAAGTGAAAACGTAGTGTCAAAGCTCTCAAGCAATTTTCTACCGTATTCGAGACAGTGTTGAGTGGTGAAACTCAACGCCACACTTTATTTCACCAGAGCAAGGAAATGAAAATAATTTAAATATGGTCATTTCCTTGAGTGGTAATCGAACTCACAACCAAAAGCGCTTACAGCCAGACGCTGTCCCGCTGCATCACGCATACAATGATATAATGATTGAAATTATAGTTATTTATTATTAATGTGTAATTATACTGTAACAACCTATTAAGTTCTGTCTCGCTGTTTTAACTAAGAAAAAAAAAAGAAATTTAAAGGTGATGTCAAATATAAATCTTCATTAGCCCACGGTAATTTTAATTAAGCAACATTCTTTGCGAGCGACAATATTATTAAGACGTTTGTGAATTTCCGCACGTTTCTCTACAGGCAACTAATAGCGACCGCAGAAATGCTGCAAAATGGTTGAAATACTTGCTTGCGTTGCACTTTTACTCGTTATGTTAAATATACTTGTGCAATGGGATGTCTTGTTTAAGGTGGTAGTGGGATTATCGAAGGGTGCACTTGGGGGCACCTTTTAAATCGATTAACGAAAGAATTCCAGTATTCTCAAATGAATAATAATACTTGGTACTGCAGTAGAGATGAAGATATGCGAAGTTAGTTTCGCTGATCGTATATGCAACGGGGAGAGACGCAGAATGGTAGGCGTAAGCGTGAATGTCATAGTAAGAATGTAAAAGAACGTGCTCAGGTGGTTTGGGTACGTTGAGAAAATGAATGGTAAGAAAGATTTATGACGCTAAGGTGAGTCGTACGACAGGTCGGGGGTGACCTTTATTGACTTTCTAAATACAGTATAGAAGATACTGAAAGAAGGTCACGTAAAAAGCATGAGGACCCCCCGAAGGGCATGTATGAAGAGGATAATGACTGTGGACGAGGAAAAAGGTATGGAGGAACCGTAGCATTTGGTGCTCCGTCGTCTCTAACTTTCAGGGAAACAGCGTGAAGCTAGAAAAAAAATGTACGATTTCCAATATGCTAATTCTTACTATACGAAATGCAATTTTCTCTAAGCGTAATTTTTTTTCTTGCCTTTTTTTCCAATAAACGAATAGAACTATAAATGAACACAAGAAAAATTTCAAAAGGAATCAAAGTT
Source organism: Dryadula phaetusa (assembly GCA_032432895.1). NCBI lineage: Eukaryota > Metazoa > Arthropoda > Insecta > Lepidoptera > Nymphalidae > Dryadula > Dryadula phaetusa. The sequence goes on along the minus strand of JAOYRS010000016.1, from coordinate 3,694,132 downwards.
TTATTTGTTGCCTATTTGTTGTTTTATTTTTAAGCCTAGGCTTAAAAATTTACACACGTATTTTATTTTATTTTATTAAATAGGAAGCAAACGTTGTATACAATTATGTTACTTATCCTAGACACATTCTTACACATTTGTGACAATGATTGTATACTTCACTTATAGACTAACTAGACAAGCGTAATGAAAAATTACAGAACTAAAAACAAAAAAGAAACCCGAAAACAGTACAGTTCTCGTAATTATAAAAAAATGCATTTAAAGAAGTTAAATTAAGTAATTATAAAAATATGACTCAAATTATACATAAAAACAAGAAAATACAAAAGAAAAATCAAATACAAAAACAAGAAAAAAATGGCACAAAAAAAAAATTGACATAATTATTACCAGTGACACGCTGCACACTGCTGCTAAAATGCTTAAACCATGAAAACCATTAAGTGATAAACATTTTTTTTTATTTTATTTTTAAAAGATATATCTGTTTTCTTTAATACAGATGTAGGGATTATTCTATTTAATGGGGCATTTTTTCCTAGGTTAGTCCTAGCAAATTGTGATTTAAAAGTTTGTTTCTTTTTAATGTTACTACTAATATTATACCTCGGATTCCAACTATTAATATATCCATTTACAAAAGACAAACATCTATGAAGTCCCTACGATTAGATAAAGAAAGACATTTATAAAATTTTACACGGCCGTTATAACTATTAACCTGTTGCAGTATATTGTCTTTGTAAGCCAAATGCTGTTCTTTTGTATTCTCTCTATTAGATTTTATGTATTTGATATTGGGAATATTGTATAATATTCTAGTCTGCTACGTATTATAGACTTAAACAGCGAAATTTTTGGTTGATGATCTTTTAGTTTTATTATTCTCACAAAAGAACCTAATAATTTTAAGGATTTATAACCTAATATTTTTATGATATTATCTAGATGCGGTATACAATTTAATTTACTGTTTAATATGACGTCTAAGTCACTGATTTGGTTCACTTCTTTTAGAGTACTACCGTTAAGTGGAGCCAAAGTTAGGGTTTTTGATTTTCCTGCTAAATATAAATATGATCATATGATATTCATGTGATTATTATAATACCACTCTGAAAATCTATCTAAATATCTGTGTATATTTATAGAGTCATTGATGTTTTCATTTTTTTTATAAAATTTAAGGTCGTCAGCATATAGTACGTATCAGACAATGACATGTTATTTGGCATGAATCTTAATATTTACTATTTTTAAAGTGTTATTCCACACTTAGGTATTAGCGCTTGGACGGTATCCAAGAGGCGCGGGTTCGAATCCCGCTGCGTTCAAATTTTTATATGTTTTTTCAAAAATGTGGCATGAATCTTATTAAAATATTCTTGTAGGGTCGAATGGACAGGATAAATTTATTTTAGATTTAATTGTATAGCTGTTAATTTTTCAGTAGTATTAACTACTGCCAAATTAACAGTTATATAAACGAAATACGAATAATAATAGCGGAAACGAAATATTAATTTCGTTTCCGTAATAGTATTAAATGTAATTAATAGTAAAACATACGACCAACTTTTCTGTCTACTATATAATGTCTATTATTATAAATTGCTTGAAGATTAACTAGGCTTCAGTACTTCTTTATATTTTGTGACAGGGTTAAGTTACGCTATCGTTACAATTCTCTTATTTCAAAACAGAAAATGTTTAGGGCACGCTATTGTATATTTTTAATAATACATTTTTAAACATGAACGTTCAAGTATTTTACATAAACTCTACGCGTTATTCCCCTAAAATACTAAAATTGTGATAAAATATGCTAACAGAATTTAATATATAACGTCTATATTTCTTAATCACTGTGATTGTTATTTAGTTTAAAGATATCTACTTTAATATTCTTTATGAGAATTTCCAATAATTCACGATGAAATAGGCATTTATAATAACCTAATGCTTTGTTCATTGTAAATGCCTTTAATATTTATATTGAAAATATAATTTGATTTCTCCAATCTATACGTTTCATTGTAAATTTAATTAAACGCTTTTATATTTCTATTAGTTTTCTCATTAAAAATATATAAACAAATGTGTAAATATTTCTGCTTAAAAAACAAGTTATTTATCAAGTAATAAAATTGTTTAAGTGCAAAAAAATGATATGTCAATGCAAAATATGTAACTTATTTGTATAAAGCTTTTTGAATACAATTTAGGAATCGAATCCAAAAAAAATCTCGTTTGAAATCTCACTGCTGCCCACTGTACCACTATGCGCAAACAAACAAAGGGCAAAAGTTGGTATGTTATATCGCAAAGTTATGTTATTATATTAGTTATGTTTTATATTTCGCCTCTGTTACTCTGTAAATTACGGCGTTGAGTTCGGCACTCAACATGCAATGTCTCGATTTCGGTCGGAAAACAGTCAACGGAGTGACTTGACAGTTCGTTATCTCTAACTGCCCCGCTATGCAGAATAAAACTTTTTTTAAAAAAAGCTTTTTTAATACAGGTAAAAATTTAATTTATTTATTATATCTCGAAATGAAGTAATTCCGAATTATATATTAAATTTATTAACATCATAATGTGCCGAAACGAATTTCCCAAAGTAAAAAAAGTATCAATATATATCACAATGAAATAACACAATTTGGCTTATCATTAAATTATTATCACAAAATGTTAATAAAATCCATCGAAAATCAATATTTATTAACACCATCGTCAAAACAATGTCAATAGTTAACCCTCATTCTGATCTATCACAGAATAAAGGACAAGTCGACAGTAAGAAGCTTAGCTAATTAGTGAAGCAAACAAGCGCATCTGCCCCCGGCCGCTGTCGCACCCGCGTCAAACGTGACGGAGTACGATATGTTTTCTAAGATTTCACCTAAAAATATTTCCCGAGCTGCCTTTGTGGAGTTATTTAAATATTCTATTTATAATTTTGTTGCAGTTTGATGCTAGTTTTAATGTAAAATGTTAATTTTTTAATAGCAGATATATTCTTATTCGAAGATAAGAATATTTAATATAATATTTATATTGGATTATTGGACCCATTGCGATGGTAATGCCGGAATTCAACGCCACATTTTGTCTTAGCAAAAAGGCGAAATGAAGATGAATATTCAACTGTGCGGCGAAAAACTGTGAAGTTTAAAAAAAATATACAATACTGAATACCATTAACGATTTTTTCATAGCAATAAAAAAGGCCTTATAATAAGATATATAAAATTCTTTATTCATTAAAATTTAACTTAACTTCGAAGGTACTTTGTTGTAAATAAAAAGTCTCTTTAAATTTAAATGTTTTAATATTTCAAACAGTCCAGAGAAACCGCTGCTTCAGTACTTGCTAAAAATAAGTCTATAGCTAAAAGAGTGTGAAACACATCGTGTATAAAGCCTCACCTGTGAGCGAGCACTGGCTCCTCTAGCTACAGTACTTTCCTATTTTTCTTTTGATAATATAAAATTTCCGGCTAAAAATAGCTCTAGGGAAATTTCAAGATTTAAAAATCTAAGAAGGCAAATTGACGTTTTAATATATTCCTGTGATTATATGTAAAATAAATTATTTATGTTAAGTATCCTACAAAACGATGAGAGAAATTATTTTATTATTTCAATTTTCTCATTTTAAGTACTACGAATAGCACTTTATTTTTAATTTCTTAGGCAAATTGTTCATAAAATGGTTACTTGTGAATTTCCTTACAAACGGACAAATTTACAATCCCTTTTACAATAATTTTAAGTTATATAAATAATACTATTACTTAATAAAATTAGTTCTAAGTAGTTATATAGGCCGCGGCAGAAAGAGACGTTAATGGTAGGACAGCGTATTTCACTCCATACATTTCAGGGCCGGCCGCGGCAAATAAATTGTTACGATTTTTCTTTGACGCCTCTAGAATGTTGGTATACAACATAAACTCTGAGTGAGAGCGTTTTTTATCAAATATATATTAAATTAAGGAGCTTTTTATTTTCACGACTTTAATATTTTTTTGAATAAAATTATTTTAAACAAACTAATCGCGTATATTTTTGTCTTTGGTTAACGTTACGGTTTTCGGTTAATGGTAAACGTCAGGTTTTTAAAAAATAAACTTTTTTGAAACCCAACGTTTTAACAACGTTTTTCTGTACCTGTGATGTGGGTTTTTAAAAAATGTATTTTCGAATACCAATTAATCCGTTTAAAATAATTTCATTTAAAATATATTAAATCTGGTCATAATTTAATGTCATCATGCTTTAAGTTTACAAATTTAACGGGCGATTTTTGTATGCAGAGGTTAAATATCAATACTTATGAACCCGCTAGATTATATTTCAATGAAAAAATATATTGCATGTATTTTTAACTATAAATGAGAGTCAAGCAAGCGTTGATATCAATTTCACACTTTTCCGCATAAAATATTAGGCAGAGAAAACCTAGTGTCAAGACACTTTATATTTCATTCAAATTATAAACCTTGGGTCTTATATACTAAAATGGTTATTTAGAATATTATCTAAATAAAATCTAGGCACATACGTACGTATTTATAATTAGTAGTAATTATATGCATCAGTGAAGACATATTTAAGTAAGAAACAATGTAGAAAGAAAAACAAACAAAATTATTAAATAAAATAATATAATAATGGTATACTATATAAAACTAAAGCGTGATTAAAAGCGGTGTTATGCTATAAAACTTAAAATATTACTGCAGAGCAATGATTCATTCTTAGCTTCATAAAAGATTTACTGTGGGAGACACTCCTTTGAACCACGTGAGTAATTTAAGAACTAAGATATCTGTGACTAGGTGGTTTTGTAATGTTATTTTGACTTACCTAAGTATTTATTTAAATGTTTTAATTTCTAACTATATTTACTTAGTATTATTGAATTTTTGAATAATAAAAAAAATTATTAAATACTCAATTATTTTTTCTTTATGGTATGGCAACTATGGATAAGAGATCGAGAAAAAAAATTGCAAAGAGCAAAATAAATACGCTCGGTTTTAAAATTAATAAAAAAACATTTCTTATAAAGACGATTAAGTTACTATAATAAGTTATATATATAAGTTACTAAAAAAGTGTTTTGTCTGCCGGTTTTCAAAAATGTATTTTCGAATACCAAAATATACGCGGTTATTCCGTCTAAAATAATTTCATTTAAAATTTGTAAAAATCGTGAAAATCTAAGATATTATTAATATGAATATGTTCATGACTTGTACCAACAGGTTATTTATGCCTCGCTAGTATTTGCCTGCTGTACTCATCAGGAATGTTAAGAATCGAAGCTTTGACCTTATCCGGAAAGGAGGGCGTTGAAACAATTTTTTAGTTTTCCGCTAAATTTCATTTTGCGATACAGTATTTTTATCACGTCTCTTTTGTTACGCGTTTAAATTTATTTTGTATATTTTTACTTATTATGAACGCAAACGTTTTTCGTAAAAACAATGTAAAGATAAACAAAATAGTCTATGTATTACCAACGTTAAGTATTTATAAAATATTTACCATATTTTTCATTTTCTGTTTTTCGTTTGCTTGGCCCCAAATAAATATATGATTATTTTTCCGCACATAAAAGTTTTAACGTTTTTAGTATAATAAAAACCTTAGTTAACTGGCCACAGGAGAGAATATAAAAAAAAAATAATTCATCGAGAATTTTGAGGTTATGAGGCTTCTATATATTATATAAAGAAACTGAAATACAAAAAAGAATCTAGAATAGGAATAAAAGAGACTTTAAGAGACCGCGGGTAATTGTCTCTGTCTTTTTTGAACCCAAGTATGCATACTGTATCAGAAGTCAGAATTCTACTCCACTTTGAGATACTTTCACACTATCTAACATACACATTTTACAGTTTCTGCCAAATTTATCGTACTAAAATATATTTGAATGAATAATGTGTGAAGAACTTCGCGAACTTCGGTCGTGGCGCAGTGGGACAGCTTACAGCAGTTCTGACTGTAAGCGTCATCGGCTGTGGATTCGACTCCCAGTCAGGGGAATTATTATATATAGATTATTTCCAATTCCTCGCTCTGGTAAGACATAACGTGGTGTTAAGTTTCGCCACTCAACACGCAATGTCTTAAATTTGGCGTAAAGTGGAGCACAGTTCCACATAGCTGGGTAGACCGGAAGTATCTAGTATCTTAACACTAGGTACTTTCTCTCTACCCTGCTATGTGGGATAAAAGCGTAAAGCTAGGGAAACCTCTCCAATCTTTCTTCTCTTTCTTGTTATAATATTTAATTTAATCATATTATTTTTAATTATTAAACACCACGGATAATCATTTTTAAAAAAATATATAAAAATTTGAATGAAATGGGATTCGAACTCGCGCCTCATGGAGACCGGTCTTGGACGTCGTCATCCTAAGTGCGGAATAACATTTTAAAAATAGTAAAATAACACGGATATACTTAAGTGACTCGTGCTTTTAGTTCCTTTGTGTTTTTTTTTTATTTCTTGTCTAGTATTTCTATTAATTTTGAAATTCAAAAGTTACTCAGTCAGTCAGTAATAAAAGAAAAAGAATTGACTGTCAAATATAAAAAAATTAAGAAGTTGAATATAAAAAAAATAAAAATTAAGGTGTATCAATAGGTTAAAAAAGCGCTCATCAAATATTAATACAGTGCTCCTTACCAGTGTTTGTATGATATTAAGATATCAACAAATTAACATTGTCTGGCATTTGAACTTATAATTATAGTAATTAGTTAAAGAAACCCCCAACTGCGTTGTAATAGCATTTTCTTTTTGTAGACATTACGTGTAGACCTTTATACTTTCTGAAGGAATATTTTTTCAGCTTCCGGCGAGCCTCAAGTGGAATTTATTTGGATAGCTATCATTTGCTTAAAGATATCTATTATCTTATTCAGAACTACTTGTTTTTCGTGTTAATTCATTGTTCATTTTTGTTAATAGTATTATATTACTACAATCTCTATATAAATAAAATCTTTATTTTTCTACAAATGAACTTTATTTATAAAAAAATTATAAAGTAAAAGTTTTTATTGTGGGAATATATCTCTCAATTCCAGAAACAAGTAAATACTGAAGGTTATATTTACGGTTAATATGATTGAGGCCCTCATGGCCTAGTGGGATAGGTCCTCTACCTGTACTGTAAAGTGACTACTGACTACTGTAAAGTGTTCAAAACGTCAGGTTTGAAAACCCGACGTTTCGAACACTAAACAGTAATCCGTGGTCCCAGATAGACCTACAAAAATTTACGCGATTGATCCATTTAAAATAGTTTCATTTAAAATTGTTTAAAAATCGCAAAAATTAAAGATTTTTTTTATTTATTAGCTTCACGCTTTTATCCCGCATAGCAGGGTAGACAGAAAGTACCTAGTGTCAAGACACTCCGTACTTCGCTTTAAATTAAAGATCTTGTTAAGATGTAAATAATATAGAAATAAACGTTTAAAAATTTCGAAACAGCTGGTAGAACGCATGGCTTAGCGGTCAGAGCGTTTGGACGGTTTCCAAGAGGCGCGGGTTCGAATCCCGCTACCTAACATGCTATGTCCAGGACGGCGGGAAGTAGAGGATGGAGATATAAATAGGTATTAGAATTATAAGGTATTAGTATTATTAAGAAATTGTTCTAGAATTATTACAAAGTTATTTGTTTATTTCAGTGCTGCTTATAGCCGTTTATTAAAAAAATATTTTATGATACAGTTGTGTTTGTTTGCTTATGTTTTTTGTTATGTTTAAAAAAAACTTTAAAATTCATAAATTGTTAAATTTAATTACTTACTCTCTATAAATATTTGTAGCTGCATTGGTTTGCTAACAATTCGTAACAGCACATATATTATTTCTTACATGTCGTGTGGAAATGCGCTTGCATATTTGATGTTCCTGTCTGCGGTACAATAAACGTATAAACGAAATAAAGTACAATCCCACAGGATCGGTTAATCCTTTCATTTCAAAAATTCATTACAACACTCATTTCCTTTGTTCATATAAAAACAAGAGGTATTTTTAAAAGTATTTTTGTACCAATATGAGTATAATTAAGTGCTTAATTAAACAGAAATATTTTCAACGAGACATTGTTTGTAAATTTATCCAAAAAAAGTCAATATCCAATGACCTCATTACGAGATGACACAATCTCAGGTAGAGTGCTCTTTTACAAGCTCGCATACATTTAGTATGTATTACAATTATTTTTATTATGGTTCGAAATGAAGTAAGTAAAAAAATTAATTATTTTTAAGAGTACCTGAGTATTTCTTCAAGATCTCTCGGAAGTTATTTGTTCTTTAATTTCATAACGAGATATTCTTATTAATCAAATAAAAAGTATTGTTACAATAGCTATAGTGAGCGATTTAATAATTGAATATTTTTTTATTTTATTTTATTTAAGAAACAAACTATACAATATACAGACAATTTTAACAAAAGATAAGACATAAACCAGTAAAGATGTCACCTATAACAAATTACAATATACAAATTAATAGAGCAAAGTGAACAAAAATTTTATCAATATAATAATTTATAGAAAATATTACTAAATTAAGGTATTATAATATATATTTATAATGACTTAAAGAAAAAAAATCTTTTTTTTTTAGCTTTACGCTTTTATCCCGTATAGCAGGGTAGACAGAAAGTACTTAGTATCAAGACACTCCGTATTTCACTTCCCACGGAATTCGAGACATTAAAAAAATAATTATAAAAGTTTAAGGCATTCCAATATAAAAATAGTTTAATTATCAGTCAGATATTTTATCAACATCTTTTTACAACGCTAATATTATCAATGGCAAAAAGATCAATATTTATAAATTCTTTATTATATATGGCACAATCACGGTTAATTAAAATATTTTGGGCGTGTTTGCTTCTGGTTATGGGAGTATTGAATAAGAAAGGCTTACACGTAGTTCTTTGTGGTAACTTAAAATTAATTTGACTTAAGAGGACCAGCGAGTCCAAAAGATTTCTTAAGAGCTTAAACAAAAACAGTTGATTTTTGATCACTCTTCTATGAACAAAAGACACCATTGTTGAGCAATCATGAGATTCTCTAACGATTTATTTTTTGATACGTACAAATTTATTAAAATTTATTTTAAACTCTTAACTGGCTTACATGTATATTATAATGAGGACTTCAAACATTCTGCACATCACAGTTAACGATTTTATAAAAAATAAAGAAGTAGGATATTTATTAATATCTAGTCGTCTTAAGTACATTTCAACCATTTCTTGCGTTATAACTACAGAGTCAATACATATGTGGGACCAAGATAAGATATCATCGTTATCATTCACACAGTTTGAAGAAGAAATTTGATACACTGAATTAAAATATTTGCTGAAAAGATGGCAAATATCATTACTACCGGTAACCACTACATCATCATAGAATATGGTTTCGGGAAAACCATTACATGTTACTTTAGACTTCACAAACCTCCAAAAGTATTTACTAGACTTCTTGATTTGTAGTTCAAATTTATAAATGTAATTATTATGGTAAATACTATGACACCTCTTTTGTCTATCGTGTAATAAACTAAAAGTATCATAACCAAGTCTGCTATACATTTTCCATTTCTTGTTATATTTAAGTTTTTCAGAAATATATTTTTAAGGAGTTAGAGTATCAAAACGGCTAGCTATTATCAAATGCAATAGTTTTACACGATATCATAAAAATATAATAAAATTTATTTACCACATTGGTAATGTTAAAATTACTAAGCAAATCAAGCCAATTTAACTCAATTAAAATCTTATTGATGGAATTACAGTCCTCTATGCGAAACGTTCACAGTACGAGAAGGATGAGAAATTATTCGATTTGTGACTAATGATCCTTGGTAAAATAAATAAAGTTGGATGACGCAAATCTTTAGATACAAATGGCTTACTATATCTTTATACTGAACACTCACAATTCCCAATAACAAGATCACGACATCTGTTGTTAATCGTATTAAATTGGTCTAAGCCATTAAAATTAGGAAAATGATAAATACAATTCACGAAAATATCATTATTGGAAAAGTTCCAGAGATTCGTCTTTTTACGAGAAAATGTTCAATCAGCACTTTATATATTATAATCTCCTACTATCAGAAAATTATCCGTAGGATAATAGGCAATATCGGAAAACACGAGCTTAAAAAAATTACATAATGATTCGTGTTCGTATTTACAATGAGGAACACAACAATAATATAGATGCAATAATATGGTTGAAGCAGATAAATTGAACGAAATGGAGACTTTTGCCACTACTGCTCGTGAATTACACAGCTTAATGGATGACTTTGAACGAATATTCAAGTGTGACTTAACCGCAATTAAAACACCACCGCCAAAGGAATCTCCTTGAGAAGCATAATCACAGTCACTTCTGAACACAGAATACCGGAAATCAAAAATTTTACAGTCCAATATTGTTATTCTCATTTAACAACCATTTTCACATTCAGTATTTATAATACTTCTATAAAAAATATTCGTCTTAGACCGGAGTCCACGAACATTTTGATAAATAATACTAAGATTTACTTATAGGATGAATAATAACAACATAGAAAGGATCAAAGCGCGATGACTTGAGAATTAATTCATATTTAAAACCGTACAACACGCATTTAATTTGTAAGAAAATCAACAGTAATAGCAGGAAGTAGCAATACTCCCATTACGTGCAACAATATAAGCCCAACCAATTTTTTTAAAATAGTTTTTTAGAAACCAATGCAACATAAAATAATTTGTTTGAATGAAAATCAGACAAATACGTAATTAATAAGAAATATAATAATTATATCAAAGAAATATATATAAAAGTAATTGAATTATAATACAAGCAGCTAAACATTAAACAAAATATTATAGAAATTAAGATTTTTTTTTACATTACTCGAACTGGCAATATGAAGAATAGGACTGTTATCGGCGCGATATTTGTAACACTTTTCTCTTGCAGTTTTCTTCACCAATTGCAGCAATAATTTATTTGACATAGTCAAACGATTTTTAAAGTAAATGTAATTATTAATACACGAAGAACCAATATCATGAGATATTAGTGTAAGTTTAGTCACGCGAGTTAAGAAATCATTTTTATTCCAATTGTAAAGAAATTTGACATTTATATGTTTATTCATCTTGACTTTTTTATCGTTAGCGGTAAATCTTGTTACAAATTCTATGTCCGTATTAATATTAAGATTAAAATTAGCTTTGGCAGTGACATTTTCCAAGAAGTGATCAAATTTTCATTGGTTTTTTGGGGAATTCCATATATTTCAAAGTCTAAGGTCTACGGGCCAATTATTCTCTGTTGAATGAATTTTGCAGTTGTGTTACATAATGATATGTACTTATGTACATTTATAAATTAATATGATATAATATATAAATCATATATGTATATTAAAAGTAACATAACAAATTATGTAATTATAGACTATAATAAAATTATTATATCTTTCATATAGTAGGTAATGGACAGGTTGCAGTAGTGCATGTGCGGCCGAGCGCTGTCGTGCGTCGTCGGGCCGAGTCGTCTTTCATAGAGATTTGTACTTAATGTTTAGAGAGATTTTAGGTTACACCGTCCTGAATATCAAAAACAGTTGCATGGCATGTGTAGAGAGGCATGAGGAGGCACCTTGTTTGGTGATCGGTGATTGAACGCATAATGTGACATACGACTGTCAGTGTTCGGCAAATTTTATGCATATATTTGATGTCGGTGGTACTTCACCGAGTTTAATTGTTGGTTTTGACAAAAGACTGCTACGTATGTGCTGTGCGTGATTACTACACAATCGGCCCTCTGTTATCTTACTATGATTACCTTCAATGGTATAATGGTTTATAAGTGGTAGAAAGTTAGGACGCGCTCTCGGCTTTTCCTCAAACGGGCCGTTGGTGATCTCAATGGGAAGTTAATGAATAATATTATGAATATGAAAATCCTGTCTGACGGCAAATAAATTCATATACGAGTCAATGCCTCAAGATGGTAAATATATAATAAATGATATTACCTTCTGATGGCTAATTATATAAATTTAATATATTGCAATTGAAGTTTCTTAACACTGTTGCCTCTTAATCTCTCAAAGATCTTGAACACAACAACAAATAGGTCTAACCACGTCATGTATTATGAGCCAAGGCCTGATTTAATAAATATAGTATTTATTTATATTTAATGAAGGCAGATAAACGTTACAACTTGGACTGCGAGTATAAATTTATGTACATTGAATTAAAACAGTTGCAAAAATACGCCAATGAAAGTTAAGTATGCAGATTGATTCTGAAAATATCTCTTTAGGTGCAGGGTACAATGTAATTTGTACAAAAATCTATGATGTTAAAATATTCTAAGTTTACCGCTAAAGTAAAGAATAATATTCAGAAACTTTTTTAGTTATAAAATTATCTATCAATAATTAATCAAAACATAAAAAGACATAAAAATACAATCATATTATGGTACAGTACATTTCATTTGTCAAATGGTAGATCATTATGCCCAAGCCGTTGTGGCGCGGCGCCTGCGAGGCCGCAGATAAAAGCAGCTGTTTCATTTGCCATTCCATCTCAGTCCATACCAAATAGTTACAGCGTTGGGTATGTTATCCACAAAATGTGGCTTTAGGTATGAATAGGTCTTAAATTGACGAATTTTATACATTAAACATAAACATAAATTTTTACATAAAATCTTTATTTTAGCGGAGTAATTACAGTAGTAATTACATAATATTGTTTGAAGAATTAGACTATAATAATAAACTTTAAAGGTAACAACGTCTTAATATTCAATATATTACTTATAGTCACGTCCTGGTGCAAGCGAGAGTGCGGAATAAGCAATAAAGGGACACGATCAGTCTACGTATTCAATGGAAAGTAAAGAGATCTTAAGCACCACGTGAGTAAATAAGCTGTTAATAGTACATTGTATTTACTTTACATAAATTGTCTCAATTTATAGCGGAATATAAAGAGCTTAGTGTCTTGTCACTATGAAAGAAAAGGCTTGAAGTTGTTTTATATAAGTTTTATTGGCAACAAAAATTTGATATACATATATAATTTAATTTATATAGCTACAAAGTTGAAGTGGATGACTATATCAAAGGATTGAGTAGAATTAAATATCAGATACCCTATATTATTGCTGCTGATTGGCCTATTAAGCTTTTACTGAAAATTTTGTTGGATAAACCACGCAGAGAATTTTAAGTGAAATGTTTATCTAGTTATTTAATTATGTAATCTTATACTGGTTTGGTTTAAAGGGTCTCTCATTTTCGGTTATATTACATGTAAAATATAATATATGTATAAAATAATTTAGATGTCGTTTTGTTTGTACTGAATTTCAAGGTAACACTTGTTTGAAATCGTTATATTTAATTATATTTCTATTTTGTTACAATTTTAATAATTAATATTTTTTTTATCAAGATAAAAATGAACTAAATTTGTACGATCCTATCAAAACAAAAGTCCCTAATTAAGTGAATATTGTTATGTTAAAGAAAGTAGAGTAACTCAATATTTTGTTGCTATGTTTGCTTTGTTTAATTTAACTATTTATTAAAACGGGAAAAGGGAAATCAGATCCTTCCGGTGTCACCGCTTAGTCTACAATACAATACTTCATTAAATATTCTTTTTAAAGTTGATTTAAATAAATAGAAAGCATCTGAAGTAATTCTTTAATCAAATAATTCGTTATAATTTTTTTTATCTTCCGCTTTTTTCTCGCATAGCAGGATAGACAGGAAGTAGGTAGTGTTAAGACACTCTGTACTCCGGTTTCCGCCGAGATGTTTCTAACATTGCGTGTTGAGTGGCGGAACTCTTCGCCGCGCTTTGTCTTAAAAAAGCGAGAAAATAAAAATAATTTTAATATCATCAGCGTGTCAGGCTATCACATTACGCTAAGACCTATTAAATATTGTTATTTACACTTTTCAAATATCAGTTTTAGCAGAATAGTTAGTTCAAAGTAATTTCATTAGATCCATGATGGAGCTTAAATTAAGATAGATAATAACTAACATTTATAAATATTTATATATTCTTTGTATTGAAACGAAGCCAAAATCTCGACTGCACAAACGGTGGAAGTTACAAATGGCGTGCTAACCGAATGATGACATTGTAAGAATTAAAAGCTGTACGCTCGATGACACTTTGTCTACCGTAGACATGTCAGAGACAGAAACTTTTTGTAACATATAAAATTGTTACAACCAATTGTGTATTTTTCTCTAAACAGACTTTTTTCTAGTAAGTAACTCTTTTTAGTTTTTGTTTTAAAAAGTCATCGTGGCTTGGCACTTGAGAGAATGATTATTTCTATAACAAAATATCTTCGTAAGTAAGTAAGGTAAGGCAAAGATCAGCGTTCAGTATGCTCAGAGTATACTCAGAGTGCAATGTCTTGATTCAGGCGAAAAGCTGTCAATGAAATGTCTTGACATTAGGTTGTCCCTTACTACTCTGTTATGAATATATTTGCTATTATTTCCTACGAATATAAAGTACACATACATGTGTAAAGGATTATTTCATTTTTATTTTCATTATTTGAACTGTACTTTCAGCCACTAATTGGACGGTGTGATTGTTTCGGAGCCACAAAATGTACTGGCCGCGACATTTATTCGACAGAGAGCAATTTCGGGTTTGATTTTCATAGTCCATTGTACGTGATAATAAGAATAAAAAACTGCTTTCTCTCAGGGCATGTTAATAAATGGTTATATTTCGTTATTTGTGTGTTTTGTCGTTGTTTAAACGATCGAGAATTGTCATTATTTAAATAAGTTGCAAAAATTTTTGTGTGTTACCGGTTATTACCATATGAATGAATTCATAAATGATAAACATGTTTTGAGCGTGACATACACTCTCCGATTAATTCGATATTATTATCGCTTTTCATTCAAAAAGTGGAGTAAGTCACACAGAGTTTTGTTGCGCTGTTTCTTATCAAGGGTCAGATTTTAATGTATATAATAATTATAATGTTTAAGCAATGCATTAATGATATATAACATAACATTAAAAGGGAAATGTCATTAATTTATCTGCTCAATTCATCAACTTGTGCTTTATTTGAGTAGCACCAGACACACAGATATACTACACAAACAATTGCCTTCATAAAATACGAGATGCACAAACACTAAAAATACAAAATGCATTAAAATCCATGTATTGAATTGTAAATTTGTCTGGATGTAAGAAACACTGCTCTAGATTTAAATCGTTTAAACTACAATTAACATATTTAGCGAAGCCTCATTTGAAATGGAGATGGTTTTAACGATACGTATCGCTTACTTTTGCAATTCGGTCTTATTATAATGCATAGTTTTAAAGGATTTTTTTAGTTCATGTTGTTGTTTTTATTTTGATGTTAATTATAGTAATTATAAATATCATTTTATCTATATATATAGATATAGATAAATATATAGAAAAAATTTAAGCAGTGTGCACACTTTCTCTATATAGATTATAACTCATACTTGCGTCCGCGTAATTTTCGTATAAATATTTTGATTCACTTATTACTATATATTACTGTAGTGTTTAGTAAATTATCATCAAATTGTGAGCAACTTAAAATTTTTACTTAACTTTGTGTGAACTTGTGTAAGACAGTTGTTATCGAGCAATTAAAGAGAAAACGCCAGTTACGTATTTTATTCAAAGATTAAATCAAATATAAAACAATTATATTAGAGAATAAATAATATGAGTCATTTCAAATTGTAGTGAAATGGGAAGAACATAGTACCTTGACACTATGTTCAGTCTACGATTTTTCTATGGAGTAAACGCGTAAAACTAGAAAATAAATATATAAAAAGTCACGTTAACAGTGTAAGTTTAAAATGGCAAATAAAGAATGTTTAAATAAATCATTTCTAACAAATATAAAATATTTCGTTGGAATAGATAAATTACGTAAAGTATGATGTAGTGGCATTCTTGAACCATGCACTATATTTTCATTTTTATTGAAATAAATTGCGGTTTAGATAAGTTTAAAGATTTTACAGATTTTCAGAATTTTCTCTTAGCTTACACAAAATAATAATGAGAATATTAATTTTATTAGTTGTAAGAATTAAAATATCTATGAATGATGTTATTAGCCATACATTTTTTTTACCGGCCCTCCGACTAAATAAAGCTATTAACTAAACATATATAAAAATCTAACTTTTAAACGTCATTTATATGATGATGTGATTATGTGCGATAAAAGTCTGTTTTTAATTATTTTTAAGTTATTATTGTTTTAATACAAGTCTCATCACCTAAGCTTATTCATGTTTAATTCCTTAATTGAATTGCAATAAACATATCAAAACATACATTAATAAACGATGACTTTTTTCTACGAAAAACTATATTAAATATAAAATGAAACTAAAAAAAACATATTGTGCGTTCGTAAATTACAAAGTACTCAAGTGCTACGAAAGTGCTACGAAGCCTCTACGACATTTGATTTACTATCGATAAAGATCTTGGTTATAAAAAGCCTTTTACTGGATATTTGATTTATTATGATGACATAGGTTTGACATATTTATAAAATGGCTGTAGTCTTCTAGATACTCCATATTATATAACAAGACATATGTATTTTTTGTTTGTTTTCTTAAATAAAGCGTAAAAGGAGCTTATGCATTTAAAAGAACCCTACGCCAATTAGTCTGTAATGCTTTATTTATTAATTATTGTATATGTTTTATTTAAAGTTCAATTTTCTTTACTTTGTAATTATTCAGTACCTCTGTGTATCGTATGGCGCTTTGTTTATACAGACTTAGATAAAGACATATATCATAGTTATTAGCAGTCCCTGGAGTAAAATTTTAATTAACAATATCACCAACAGTAGTAACGTTCGTGACATATTCCTATGCCATATGTTATATATGCCTACAGGCATATATATATATATATATATATATATATATATATATATATATATATATATATATATATATATATATATATATATATATATATATATATATATATATATATATGATTTTATTGAAGTTTATTTTATTTATATAAAAAAAATACAATCGTCTTAGTCAGAGTGAAAATAGTATCAAAACCTCCGTTTACCGTTTCCCGCTTGAATTCGACATATTGCGCTACCTTATATAAATATATCATATGAACTGTTATCTGTTGGAAACTTTGTATTAAATAACTTAATTCAATAAATATGCATGTCTAATATCAGCTTTCTACTCCAAGAAGTTTTGTCCGTCATTGACTCAATGACCAATTATAGGTTATTATATACATATGTATGTATATATTGCTTTTATATAGAAATCAAATATAGTGCAAACATAGATCTGTTAGACCAAAATTAAAACGGATTTTCTTGTTATTATAGATCCGCAACCACAATCTTATTATATAAGAACTCACCAACATAGTAAGTACATTTCAAAATAACTAACTTGTATGAGAGAGCTACGCTTGCGCTACGTCATTTGATTTAGTGCCGACGAAGTATCTACTTGTTACGAAACGTGCAACCGAGCGGCGGCTCAATATGTACATATGTATTTATTTATTTATATATGATTGTTTTTAATACAGAAAACATATATATGATCTCAATACAATTTATTATGGAAAAAATATAAATTAATGTGTAATTTATACGTGTCTGTCTGTAAAATTTTACGTTAAAGTTATTGACTATGTTATTTAAATAATAAAATATAATAATCCTTATTTTTCTTTTTTTGTTTATTTAACTACTGTATTTCAAGATTATAAAATATCAAAATAGAAACCAACAAATTCTTTAAGAGAATTGACAGAAATTTTTCAAATTCATAAAAGCTAAATCCCGATAAATCTGCATTTATCATACAAAATATTGTACATATATAGTAAAATGTGCTTTTAAATTTATACGAGATATCTTGACATAACTCTCGAACAATGCTACGCAGTAACAATAGCGTTGGAAATGTAGGAACTCTGTTAGAAATAGAGCATGTAATTTTAATAAAATTTGCAGCTTCCTTCTTGTTATGTACATTTTTCTAGACATTTTGATATTAAAGAGAGCACAAAATTTAATGTATATCATGATTATTATAAATATTGTCATAGTATTGTTAGAGATAAAAGATTTTTTTGTAATAATAAAATTATATTTGAATCAACGCCGTACTCTGTCTTACCAGAGCGGAAAAATTAAAGTAAATCACATAATTCTTCTATTGGGAATCCAACCAATCGGACATAGCCTCACTGCGCCAAGTTGGGATTTTTCTTGTGTTTTAACACAATAATATGCTACTTACAAAATAGAATTATTTATAGAACTACTTAGTTAGTACATTTAAGCGTCATACCTAAAAATCATGAATAATTTTAGTTTATTGTTCTCAAGATTTATATTTGAATATAGTTTCGGACTTTTAAATGTATGTTTTTATTTTTATTTTTACTAATTACTATTTTTTTTAGTTGTAAGCTTTTATCATCATACAATCATTACCCGATTGGGAATTGAACCCACAACCGATCGTATTTACGATTAGACGCTGTCCCATTAGCCACATTTTTACTATATATGTATGAACATGCTTTTTCCCATGACAGCCTAGTATCAAGACACTCCGTTGATCGGTTTTGTTTGTTCCCGAAATTGTGCATTACGTATATAAACGTATACGTCTTTTTTGACTTTGGTAGTACATTCTATACATTCTAGATCTTTTGGCTTATTATTTTAGTATGCAAAAAGTGATTCATGTACTTCAGTCTTGAAGTATTCGTACGGACGAACTTGGGAAACTTAGTGATATATTAGTCACATTCTAGTTCTTAACAAAAGTGCTTTGTCACCGATACTGGGACTTAAAATGGCGTTAGATTTCTTTATGTTCTACAAAATGAAGATTTATTATAACAATATTGAATTTAGAAGTAATTTCATATTTTTTTCTTTATGAATAAATCAAAAATTTTACTCAACTAAACTGTACACTTCTTGTGCCAATGAATTACGTAATAAAAGAAATGTTCACTAAAACAGAAAATTTACAAATTAAAATATTTAATATTCTATAAAGGTACATGTATGTAAAATTGGATGTAGCTTTGTGACAAGAAAATTTAATTTTATTTTTGTTTTCACCTTCCTCATGAAGCATAACAACACGTCGCCTGAAAAGAGAAATATAATCATGGGTAATACTTTATCCAACCATAATATATCAAAAACATCAAAGTTTTTGAAAAACGTTTTTTAATCGTAAGTGTGGAATAACACTAAAAACATAGTAAAATATTTAAAAATATAGTAATTAGTTTTTATATAATTTTAAAAATAATGTAATGAATTATTTTCTTAAAAAAACACAATACAGAAGATTTGCAGATGTAAATCATAATACGAACCTAGACATTCTTCTTTGCGGATGAGGATAGCTTACACAGTAGATGTTAAAACAATACTACGTTAAAAGCGAATGTACCAACGTTAATTAGGTCAATGTACAGCATTGAAAATGGAAATACTGACTTTGTAAACATTATTGTGCGAGAACATAACAGAATATAGCCTAAAAATACAAATTGAAAAACATGCTTTAAATAAGTTTTTAGTAAAGCGAAGTTCTATGAAGCACAAAGTCTCCGAGACAAGGTCCGCGTTGAATGAGTTCCATTGCCATTCTTACTATGACTTAAGCTCGCTAGTCCCATTTGTGCAATTAAAAATTATTCTACAACTGGATGAACTAAGTTTTATAGTCAGAATAAAAAGAGACCATCCCCGTTCATTTTATCAAAGTTAGTTGTTCTTCAGGGAGCCCATTATTTACTGTACGATACGATAAACTCGATGCTGAAATGTATTTACTTTGAATACGAGCATAGTGCTGAATGGTTATTCGATTTTGTTTTATTATCTTTATGAGTAAGTCGTGATTAGTTACATTGCATTGTCAATTTGTTAATATACAGAGAAAATACAAAGGTTCAAAGCATTATAAAAACGCATTGGTCTGTTTGCTGATGGTAGTTGAGGTTCTTAATTTTTTTATGGAGTGAATATTTACAATAAATGTTTTGTTGTTTACTTGGTATTTTTACGTTAAGATTAGTAACTATAGATATTTGTATAGGAAATAGAAAACGAAGTATGTTCGTTTTATTTACCTGACAATGGAGGCAAAGAGAAAATATTTATATATTTTTTTAAAGCTGCACACGGTGTCTACCACAGCTGGGCGTCACAAAACCTAGTGTCACTACACTACGTTATCCATTTTTCACTCGAAATTTTGTCTGAATTTGGAACTAAAAATAATTAAATACAAACATTTCATAAAGTGAGAATCGAATCCACAACCAATAACGTATACGAATAGACGAAACGTTGTCCCATTGCGCCACGTTGGCTCCAGATAGATGCACAATATATAGCAAAGCAAATTTTAATTAAAATAAAACATACATGGAATCCTAAAAAGAAGTCCCAGTCTTACTTCCTCACATTTCCACTACATACGAGTATTTCACACTTAATAATAACTAAATGAAATATGCGCCGACTGAAAGCGAACAATTTACATGCATGCAGAAACAGAAACGAGTCGTACTAACGAAAATATTTGCATTTTAATATCGCCAGAGAATAAAAGTAAATAAAATTACAACATGAAACGCGTGCCGCTAACCACGTACAATTAATTTACGACTTTATTTAACTTTACTCTGTCTTGCTATTTTTTTTTTGTATATATTGATGGTCTTTTTTTGCTCTGTACTGTATTGTACCGTTGTTATTAATTGAATATTAAAATAAATATTCCATTTTTACTTTTTTAATCAATCATAATAGTCCTTTGCTTTATTGAACTGGAAAAAGAATGCATTATATTTTAAGATTTTTAATAATAAAGTGTTATTTGGATAAAAAAATAGTTTTAGAATTATAAAATATTAAATACCCGAATCTGCGTCTTTTACACCGCTTAAGTTATAGGTGTTAAGCGAATACCTCTTTACACTTATGTGTCTGATCCACCACTCATGATGTAATAAGCAATAATAATAATATACCTATTTGTATGTTCTCTTCATATTCTATGTTAAAACATGTGAAGATTGATTATTGAAAATACAGATAATATTTATTCTTATTTTTTATCTTTTTTGTAGTTATAAGTTTATAGGCAGAGAGAACTTTCTGTCCTGATACTTCGTTTTCCGTTTTACCGTTCAAGATGTTGCGTTTCGAGTGACGGCCGCAAAGCCGCGTTTTATACCTCTTCCTACTGGGATTCGATCCCATAACCATCATTTTTATAAATACACTGTCTCACTACACCACAATGTTAATATTTTTCATCAAATTATGTAAATATTACGCTTTTTTCTCGCACAACGTTAGCGAGAGAGAACATGCGCGAAAAGACGCGGCGTTCAGTTCGCAGATAACACGCAAATTTCGGGCGGAAAGCAGACAACGGATACTAGATTGCCTTAGCATTTTGTGACCGTTTCAGAAATTACTAAAAAAAAATTGAAACCTATTTATTTGAAATATACAAAAGACCCTAATCAAAAACTCTTAACACGATACAAAACGGAGTAAATAAAATTTGTTTGCTTAATCTGGCATATGGCTTAATCTCTGAATTCAAATTACACTCGCACCCCTCTCCTAATGCCGCCTTGTGTCCTCCCTCAGTAATTTATGTCATCCCAAATAGCTCCCGCCTACATAGCTGAAGTTAAATATTTATGTTTTAAAATACGCATCTTTTTTGTTAAAAAAAGTATAATAGATATTTAAATAGAAGCACGTTATTCACATTAAACGGCGAAAATAATGTTATAATTCAGTTCCGGGAAGATAAAGCGCGGTGTTGAGTTACGCATGTCGTCGTACAATGTTTTGATTTAATCAGGCAAAACGAAAATGATAAGGTGAGCAAGTTAAAAAACGATAAAAGATTAAAAAATAACTTTTATAACAAGAAAATAAAAAAACAAACAATATAAGTTTAGTTATTCTTGCATTTTTACTTCTTTATTCTTGCATAAACTTGTTCGCATTTCGCTTTTTGCGTTCACGGAGAGCGGAGTGTCTAACTATTTTTGTATCTACATCAAGTCTTTCTTCTATTATATATAAAGTATAATGTAATGTACGGTATATATACCGTATGTATTTTTGTAATTTATTCAACGTATATGCCATCACACATTGATAGCATATACATTTATTCTTCTTCATCTTAACAGATTCTTCTTTATTATTACTATAATAAAAACTTTACTTCATCTTTTCTCTATTACAAATTACACCTTATTTGTAAGTAATGTTGTCGTAATAAGATTATTATTTTACAGCTATATTCCGCAATGCAGCGTAATCATAGAGGGCCTAGACATCCCTTTGGCAACATTCCGTCTGTATTCGAAGCGTATTAAGTGGCGTATCTTAACGCCATCCTATTAATTTTAATAGAGAGAAGTGAATATAATAAACAATCTTCCGAGTGGGAATCGAACCCACAATCACTCGCGTTTACAGTTCAACGCTGTGTCTAGGCCATGGTAGCCTCTAAATATTTAAATAAATATTTTGTACTTGCAAATAAATACTTTTTTACTATGTTAACTTATATAATGAGATAACTTCGTTTTATTTCAGCACAATTGAGTTCAGTATAAAAAGAGCCTGGAATTAGCAGGATTCGACTTTTAATTGTACCTGTATTGTGAATTGGATGTTGCGAAAATTGTGTCTCTTTAAGCGCTAATAGCTATTTTAAGTTCAAAGAAAATTTACCATTCACACATAATTAAATTATTATTCTACTAAACAATTAATGCTTATTATCCTTCTTAATAAGTTACATCAATGTATGATATATATTATTTTTTATATAATTTAAGGGAAAGCTAAGGAGGGAAGAGTATTTAGTGTCGAAACACTATGTAATGACAGTTTAAGACTACATAGTTGCAGAACTGAACGCCGCATCGGAGGAAATAATTATAATTTAAAAAATATCATTTACACGAATGGGGAACTAAACTTCAAACCTCGCGTTTAAATTGAAACGCTATGTCACTACGCGACTGTAACATCAGAATGTTAATTTTTGAAATTATCGATAATGGCTCCTAATAAGGAAAATGAGCAACAAAATCGTTCAATCTAATTGGTTTCGAGCAGCTCTGTTCATATAATTTATATAACGACCATTAGCAGCCAATACTCGCTACAGAATTGCAGTAACTTATAGTGGCTCTTTAAAATAATGCTTTTATATATATGACTTTACCAAAAATAATCAATTTCATTTTTAAGGCTGGTTGTGGCGCAGTGGGACCGCGTCTGACTATAAAAGCAATCGTTGTGGATTCTGTTCCCACTCGGAGCAATGATAATTTTTAAATTATTTTCTTTTTCTCATTCTGGTAAGACAAAGCGCGGCGTTGCATTCCCTCAATAAGCAATGTGTCGTATATCGGCGGAAAGCGTAGTTCGGAATGCCTTGACTGTTGGTCTAGCCTGTCTACCATGCTGAGCGAGATAAAAGCGGGAAGCTAAAAAATTAAAAGTGGAGAATTTTTAGTCCTAATCTTCAGCCTTATTCATAGTTTTAAATAAAAAGATTAGATAAAGTAAAGTTAGAGGCTAGGTCTTTGATTCTCCACTAGATATACAAATACGGCTTCCTGAATTTCCTAGTTGCCGCACTTTGTCTTATCAATCCCAAGAGGAATGAAGCTACAATATCTTTAATTTTCAAATATGCCACGATAACGTTTGCTAATCAAATATACAAGTTATTGTTATTTTTTGTTATTTTCAATGAGAATCATTCATATTGATTTTGTATTCTTAGAAATATGCCTGTCACCCAAAAACAACTTTATTTATTTATTGTATATTACTTTACTACTTTTGTAGGTCACACATACGCCAGCTGTTTAATTTTACCAAGTTTATTTAATTACTTATTTATAAATAAAATTGCGAAGAGTTTTTTAAAATGCTTTTCTTAACTTAAAGATAAGACTAATATCGCGATTTTTACACATTTTAAATAAAACTATTTTAAATGAAATGAAATTAAAATACAATTTTGACAGGCATGTAGACTATCTTTGTCCAGGTATTACTTCAAGCCATCCGTGGATTTTTAATTGACAACGGACAACTGCAGTATTTTTTGTTTTCTGTTTTTGGGTACATGCTGTTGACCTTGGTTCGAACCTGGCTCGAAGACTCGAACCTCGGCTTGTGGTCGGCGAGCGAAATAGAGATGTTCTACACAAACGTGATCTACACAAACGGCGTGAAGTCGCGACTGGAGGAAATTTAGACTATTCTAAGGGAGCCTAACCGTTGGACCCGGCCGTGCCTACGCGTGGACGGGCCGTAAGATAAACTTGACTATGACGTCGTTTCCGTCAACGGTGTGTGTGTGTGTGTGTTGTGTGGGTGGAGGTTTCCTACCTACAATTTTGCCGTTGGCTACTCTAATGGCGTCGTCGGGGTCTAATAAGTAATTACTGACTCGTACTACGAGAGATTCACGTGAGTATCTGCGCGCTCATAGAGTAGCGCCTGGATAAGCCAGTGCAGTGCTGCGGACACCATTTCTAATGTTAAATCTGGCTATGTGTTCTACTAGCCGATGCACCTGGTGGACGGTAGAGTGGCCCTTGTGGAATCTGAATTGCTCATTTAAGAGCAGAGATTTTGTCTCTACCACTTCATAGAGTATAATGAGAATTATCCTCTCGTAAATTTTACCTAAGCAGCTTAACAGACTGATAGGCCTGTAGCTGTTGGGAAGATTCCTCGGCCTGCTAGGCTTTGGAATACCTAAGACTATTGCCTCCTCCCATTGGTTTGGGAACGTACAAGATTTGAGGAGGCAATTAAAAATGATAACCAATAAGGACATGAACTGGGCCGGTAACTTTTTTAATATCCTGTTGTTAAAACAGTCGGGCCTCATGGCCTTCCTGTCTTTCAGGTTCTTAATGATATTTTGGACCTCACCGGCAGAGATCGGGCGAAGCGGTTCGAAGGTACTATCGGGCTTAATAAGAGGAGGCATAGTCGAGAGACCGTCCGATCGGAAGGCTCGCGATAACGCCCAGAAAGCCTGATGCGAAAGCACGACCCCCCGAGCTTCTTGTCCCAAGACTGGTAGCGGAGTATGTCGAACTTATGTCGAACACGCCTCCTCAGCCTGTTTAATTCCCTACGATTGTCGTCTATCGGGTAGGAGTCGTGTCATCTGGCAGTGGAATTTTCAGGCCTTATTAATTTCTTGAGCTTTTCTGAGATTTCAAATCGTCTTTCCGGTACGTTTGTAACTGAGCGGCTGAGGATTGCGTGAATTTAACGGCCGCGTCTATTGCTAAATCAACTGAGTCAGTGATGTCTGGTATAAGTTCCTTAAGTGGAGAATTATCTGTTTGAAGAAGCTTAGCGAACTTCTTCCAGTCTTCTTTCAGTTCTTATTTTGGTGGGATTGTCTGAGGGGTGCTCCACGCCTATTTTAATTAAAACCGGTCTATGATCGGAATCTAGTTCCGGTTGCGATTTAATAGAATGTTGCCAGAGTGTAACATTCTTAAGAATCTCTATTTCTAATTTCTAATACCTCCGGAGTGCCAAAGTGGCCAAAGTGAGAGGGGGTGGGGGGGCCAATGATGGCTGAGTTATGTTTTACAGCTATTTCGTCGAGAATCTTACCATTTTGGTAGTTTCCGATGAATTCCAGCGGATTTGTTTACAATTGAGATCCCCAGTCAGAAGGACTTGAGTCATCCATATCGAGGAGTGACTTTATGTTGCTTTCTAAAATTGCCTTATTTGGCGATATATCGAGGATATTACTATTGGCTGATGGCCTGTCATGAATACCTGGCACAGTGACGCTTCGATGTTAGCAAGCGACGGAAGGTCTAGTGGTATACAGTGTAAATTCTTATTGTAATAAATTATAGTGCCTCCTCCAGCGGAGACCTTATCATTCTTCACAATCCTATAATTCGCAATACTTTATATACTTGAATTTATTCACCACCTTCGATCACCGTTATGAATTAAGTATTTATTTAGCTTCAAAGCCTACTATGGCTTCCAGCTAATTAGCGTGCTCGTATACCGCTTGTAAGCGAGCCATGTTCGATCCGTTTGTATTACGGAGCTTAGCCACGAGTTTGAGCCGGCACCGTAACAGCTGGAGGAGGCGTGGGCTTGAGCCACGCGTTCACCTTTGGGGGCGGAGCTGCCGTGAAAACCTCGGGAGTTGAAGACTCTTTTGGTTGCTTCGTCGGGCGTGAGGACAATGTCCTCTTATAGTCTCCTTCTATAGTCGCCTTTAACAGTGTGACTACGCGGGGCGCGGACGCAGCCGCGATAGTTCGAGGGGTGTTTCTGCGTCTCGCAGAGTACGCGTCTGGGGGGAATCGCGGGGTCGGGAATTTTACGCGGACACTCCGCAATGCCGTGATCATCTAAGCACTTCACACATCGCAGACGTGCGTGGCAGTGCTTAGCCGAGTGGCCTTAATTTTGGCAGCGATGACACTGCCCTATTAGACCTTCATAACGGGATCTTTCTACTCTGATCCTGGTCAGGTTACACACAGAACGGAGGTCGAAGACCTCCTTTCCTGCGTTGTTCAATTCTAATACGACTAAATTGAGTCATACTTTGCCTTGGTACGCATGTTGTACATCCAATGTTCCTCGCATACAGGAAATCTCGACTTAAGGTTGCTTTCGACGTACTCTACGTTCAACTCGCGGGGGACACGCTTAATGACAACCCGGAGTTTCTGTTCCACTTCTAACGCATAGGTATGAACCTACCTAAGTTGGTGTTTCGCATGCAGCGAGTGAAAGCGCGGGGTTCGCGGCCGGCGGGATCTGAACCTTTATTCCTATCGACGTCAGCCACAAGGAGAGGGATGCGACTTTATTCGCGAGCATTCACGCGGACACGTCGTTCCCTGCCCTTTTCTTGAATGTACAACGGCAGCAATAATTTCAGGCGGGACTGCAGTATTCGTAACCAAGGAGGACTAAGGAGATTAAATGTTAACATTTAATCTCCTTAGTCCTCCTTAGTTTAGAAAATTAATGATATATCAGAATTAGATGACATTTTGTAATCATAAACCATTATCTAAAATCTCTTAATTGTGGAATATAATTAGCAATTAAGTAAAATAAACAATATGATCAAGAACTAGTGTTTCATATAGCTTGAGAATTGCTGACTCCTTTTAGTTCATCTTCGTTCGTTCGTTCGTCAGTTAGATTGACGATTCCAAAGATATCTTGAAATCTTAATGGCTTTCAGTTTCTTTCTTGTGACTTGAAGAATTCATATTCAGGGTCATCTTCCTCAGTCAAAACAAAACTCAAACAATTATAATATTTCAGTTAATTCAATTAATAAAAAATAAAAATTAATAAAAAATAATAAATAAACATACGGCATGCTGTCATATATGGGGTTTCCCAATAAGACCGATGTGTTTTGAAATTGAAATAAAATGTATATGTTCGAATTTCGTGCTAAATGGCTTTATTTGATAGAAAATTTTATGTTATTTATGATTTAAACAAAATATCGTTCAAATGAACGCCACGACTTTTTTTGCACTGGTGAATACGATCGGTCCAATTTTCGATGACACCGGTGCAGCATTTCGGCTGGTATGGCCGTTATAGTCGCTCGAATGTTGCGTTCAAGGTCTTGAATCGTAGCTGGTTTATTAGCATACACTTGACATTTAACATACTCCCACAAAAAGTAGTCCAAGGGTGTTAAATCACATGATCTTGGTGGCCAACTGTGAGGACCGTTGCAAGAAAGAACCGACTCACCAAACTTATCACGCGATAAATCCATTGTGACAGTCGCAGTGTGGCATGTTGCACCATCTTGTTGAAAATAAATGTCGTCAGCATCGATTTCATACACTTCAGAAAAAATTGTTCAACAGTAACAGTATGGCCGCCGTCGTTTTTGAAAAAGTACGGGCCAATGATTCCACCGTATCATAATCCGCACCAAATAGTCAATTTTTCTGGATGTAATGGTGTTTCATGAACCATTCTTGGATTTGACTCACTTCAGTAACGACAATTCTGTTTGTTCACATAACCATTGAGCCAAAAGTGAGCCTCATCTGAAAAGATGATTTTTCTATGAAATTCGGTGTCCGTTTTCATTATTTCTAGCGCCCAATCAGCAAATTCACGATTTAATTGATGGTCTGCTGGCTTGAATTCTTGCGCCAACACAATCGTGTATGGATGTAGGCCAAGATTCATACGTAAAATTCGCTAGGTTTTCATTCTGGATAAGCCCTATTCTTGTGCACGTCGTGGAATGGAAACATTTTGATTTTTTTCGACGCTGGCTGATACGTCGGCAATATTTTCTTCACTACGGCCTGTCCGTTGTCGTGTTGGTGGTCTACTATCGTGAAAAGAATATTCACTTTCCAGTTTTTGGATTATGCGACGTATAGTCAGACGGTGCACCATGACGACCATATTTAGCACGAAATGCTCTTTGAATAGGCACAATACTTCTCGAATTTTGATAGAAAATTTAGACAATTTCAAAACGTTAAGATAACGTGAACTTATTCATGATTAAATGGCATACATTATTAAACCTAAAACAATACAAATGTCAAATGTTAAATAACTAAAATGGCGGCTGTGAGCTATCAAAATCCTATCATCCCTATTGGGAAACACTGTATAACCCTGGGTCACCTTCTATTCACCTAGTAATTTAGATCTCTATGATATTGGACATGTATGACATAAAACGATTCAAAATGGTCACTCATATTGTAAGTAGAATTTAACAAAGAATGACGAAAATATAAAATTCTAATCGAACCTATTGTATCTCTTGACGAAATTACTTATATATGTACCTACAAATAAACATTCATTTTATTTCTTGTTATTATTAAATTAGGGACGTGTTATATTTATTTTCAAATAAAAGATACTGATAATAAAGCCATATCAAATATAATAAATATAGAATAAAAATAGAAAATATTATTATAATATGGAACAAAAAATTTAATGGAGTAATAAACAAAATGTATTTGCGGGCTTTCTTTGTACCGGAAAGTTTGTAGCGTACATATAAAACTTTGTTAATATTCAGGTGAGCCGCTTTGTGACCTTTCATAAAAAAGAGTGTACATGGCCGTTGTGCGTTGTAAACTTTTAGACAAAAATGTTATAGCACTATTAAAATGTAACTATTAAATTTTATCTTTGGAAATTCATAGGTTTTATTTTGAAAATTATTTATTATTTACATAATGATTTTTCAGTTTTTCATGTTTCTCTCTGCATTGTAACGGAACTTAAAACCGTGTTTTGTCTTAACAGAGAGAGAAAATAAAAACAATTCAGTGTAGTCATATGTTGAATGTATAGTTCAACAATAACTCTTGTCCTTTTTAACTTTAAATCAAAATTCTCTCTCATTTCAAATCTGGTTTAGGTTCGTCATTAAACAAGTTATTATATAGTTATCAGGGTCGGTATTGAAATCATAACCTTATAAACGACCCCTAAATCCCACCAATTTAAGGGTCTTTTATAAGTCAATAATTAGTGAGAGATTTGCCTCTAAGATATCACTTTTGGAGATAAGGCCTCCTTTTGCTAAAGAGAGGTTTGCCTGTAAATTATCACTCTTGGTGATAAAGTCCCTTACTGTCTCTTCGCTTAAGTAAATTTGTATGATAGTTTTTTTGTATTTTGTGCAATAAACAGTTTTATTATTTAGTTTAGTTTTATTATTTTTATTATCGTTATATTTACAGGTAATCTGATTTAATATGAATTAGTAAATAATTGAATATTAAAAGTTATTAATATCAAATAGTAATAAGCATGTTGCTATTCTATTTAGATTGTGTAGTGAAAAAAAGTTGTATATGTAAATATAATTATAGATAAATATGAATTTATAGAAGTATAATATTATTTCATAGATATTTTTATTTGAACTTACTACCTCCTTTTCGTTTTCGATACATGTTCCAAGGAACTTAGATGTAGATCTACTTTCATAGTGCTATAACGTTCGTGGTTTTGTATTATATAGCTACATATTATATCTTTAATCTCAGTAGACGAGGTCATCATGGTGCAATATTATAGTCATTTTAACTCCGGAAATAGAGATGTCGAGATGGATGTCCGGGAAATGTGAAATGACGGCTTATACAATTGATGTTTGATGTTATCTTATTATATACCTACAATATAAACAGTTTAATATAATGTAAATATGTAGTTTTTTTTAAATTATCTTGTTATTATATATTATAGAGAAGACAGTGACAACGTAGTGTCTAAACATTCCGTTCTCCATACTTTGCTAGTGTTCGTTGAATAACAAAAATGAAAGAAAAAAACGTTGAATAAAAAAAATATAAACGTTCTCATAAATACGGGTGAAATTGCATTTATAGGTTAACCTTGCACTACGAAGGTTTCTAGTAGTCTCTTTAAATAACTGATTTTAAGTTTGCATTAACAAAGAATCTATATAATATATTGCTATCCCTATAAATAGAATATTATTTGAGGACATTATGTCGCATTACACAGTGTCCAACTGTAGACACGATTGGTTGCGAGTTCGATTCCCACTCATAGGAATGATTATATTTGCTTTTTGTTATTTTTTTGTTCTCGAAAGTCAAAGTGTGGCGTTGAGTTCGCCACCCAACATGCAATGTCTGGATTTCAGGCGGATACTAATAAACGGAGTCTCTTGACATCAGTTTGTCTCCGATCCTGCTACGCAGAATGAAGCGTAAAACTTTAAAATAAAAGAATATAAATTTTGAAAACATTGGTTTTATATTATATTATAAAGTATATTAAGCGACTTTTTAATGTATCAATCTGCAGTTAAGAACTTATGTTATTTATTATTATTTTGAATGTGTTAAAATGCAATGAATATTTTACGATTGGTTTTTATGTAGCCGCTAAATTAGCGCAGTTTACATGTCTTTTAATTAACACAAATAATCTTACACTGGTATTTCAAATAATTTATTTATTTCAATCATTTAAATCAATAACGTAAAGCTAAAAGCTAAACATTATCTTAATAGTCATGATATAGGTACGCTATGAAAATACCGCCTGTTGACGTCGTCTTGGCGCAGTACTGCGCCTGATAGTGGTTTCTATTCTCACTCGGAGGAATAATTATTAGATACGTCTGTCTACCCCCAGGATAAAAAAATGAAGCTGAAAAAAAAGAAAAAAACGGGAAACGGGAAACGGGAAACGGTCAACGGGGTATGGTTATACTAGGTTGTCTTTGAATCATTCGCTATGCGGAATAAAGCGTGAATCTGCTTGTTTTTTTTTTATAAAAAATATTCTTGTCACTGAATCCAACACGTTTGCTTCGAAATATTAAAAGTGACATAAAAGAGCGTTGAAAGGTAACATTTATTGATTGATTTGTCGATATATAAACGAATATACACACGTGCGATTCATAAAAGTATGTTACAAATATGTACTTATTCATGTTTGTTTATGCAGAGTCAACATTCCACAGAGGAAAGAAGTTTTTTCAGGTCATTTTAGAAATTTTTAAATGTTTCTTATTGACAAATCATTACATTTGCTTCCTCGTGGGAAATTTTCAGTTAACTGTACTGTTGATATTGTATGTTACATTTTACTCTAGGAGACATGTATATGACAGAATTTTGTACAGCATTTTAAGTAAACTTTTAAAAATACTTACACTAAAATAATTATGCAATATTAGAAACTAAATAAACAACTAAGTTACTGTAAGCTAAGTTTACTGGTAACTATTAGTAATTTTATATTCTATTTAGTATCAGGTTTTCTTATCACTTCGTTCGCCACTTTGCAGCAAAAATCGAGATACTATATATTGAATAACGGAAGTTGTCGTACCATAGCGGGGAAATGAAAATATTTAAAATATAATTGTTTTCCTGATTGGAAAAGGAACTTAGAACAAATACATTTTAAAATATACACCACGACGACTCCTAAAAATATTAATAACTATTACATTTATAACACTTATAAAATTGCAAGTCAATAAGATATATATATATATATATATATATATATATATATATATATATATATATATATATATATATATATATATATATATATATATATATATATATATATATATATTTTACAATAAACATTTCCAATAGGAAGTAAACTGCAAAACTTCATAAAACGAAGCGTTAAAACATTTTCCTACTATAGCCAACAGAATTTCCAAAGCACTGAACCACAAATCTGTATATACAGCCCAGTTACATTCATCAAATATTTTTTTACACAGTGCTACTCGTTTGTTGATCAAGTTGAAATTTGTGACGGATCCTGTACAAAACAATTGGATGAGGTTCGTCATTTTAAATCCTACTGTATAAACCTTAGAATATTAGAATATATAGAAATAGCATTTCCAAAATAATTTATACTAGCCAAAAAGAACTTAGGGACTATTTCTTTGCTTACTACACTTTATTTATGAAAAAACTATATATTAATTAATTTCTCTTTCTGTTTGTTTTTTAATGTTTCAATTGTCGGTGGAAGATGAAGAATGGAGTGTGTTAACACTAAATTCCATATTATTAGCCTGTAATATGGAAAAAGAATATGTAATTCTTTTGTAGCAATTTGTCTTGAAAATTTTCGAAATCTTTTTTATGGAAGAAAAATTCCAATCAAAATAAATAATATATATTTAGGACAAAATTTAGAGTATTTTCATATTATTTCTGTGCTCTTTGGTACGCGGCCAACACTAACTGAGTTGCATAATTGTTTGGGGTCGCAGTTATACGCTGTGTGACGGTTTATTCATTCTACAATTTATTAGGATTTTTATTCCGAAACAAACTTACTGTATTTATTTTGTTGATATAGTGTAACTTTCATAGTCGACTTTAGTATTATAATAGTTAAAGTGTTAGTATAATTTATTTATACTCAGGTTACTTTGGATATAAGTATTAAATATAAATCATTAAGGGGACGTCATTGGATCGTAAAAGTTGTATGTTAAAGGAAGTCATTTGAGTAATAATATTATTACAAAACATCTACCCTCCTTTTTAACTATAATTTTCCTTCCTTTCTTCGATGCCAATATAAGACGGCAACTAAAGCCACACGAGGCTCTTTTACTCGTTGAATTTCGAATTGTATGTTGTGTTCCGTGCAACCTATTTGGCAAATTGTGACGTTATTATTATTATTTAAATACATCTCGCGTGTGTACTCTAACCTTTGTATTTACCCATTTTATTGAATACACAATGATAATATTATGATAAATCTTGATTTACTGTTTTCTGCTTAAGAAGACTTATTACATATATAGTGAAGATAGTCGACGTCGCTCCTTATACATATGGAACACAAATGGACATGTCAAAAAGGTTAACATCAGTTTAGTACCCACAAATACGCTGATAATTACTTAATATCAGGCCAACTAAAAGTATTACGCAAAGGAATAGAATTGGTTGGTTGTATTGTATTCCAAGCTTTTAGATGGACTGTTACTATTGATAATTAGAATTTTTTTTATTTTCATCTTCATGTCATACGTTTGAGTTATTATTAGGCTCCTTTCACAGTTTTTCGTCTATTCTATAGGCATTGCCTCCTCAGTAACACAAGATCGGTAATTCTGGAATTGGAGGTAAATAACATAAATTAAATATAAATGTTCATATAAAACAAATGCACACATACTTCATATTTTTCTCATACATTTGTCATACAAAGTAACCTTTTATTTGAGTTCATACAAAAACGAATCGTATACCGGCAATTCCACATTCATCAATTTCCTTGTACACGTCAAAAGTCGCAATTTCATTGCTTGTCCCAAAGCTTGTCAAATAAAATCATATATTCAATCAATTTTCGTGTTCTCCCAGGTGAGTTTGAACGCGTATTTTTTGCATAATACGCGTATATAGTTTCCTCTATGAAAGGGATGTAGCCACAAAGAAATAAAATGAAAAGAAGCTACTAAATACCATTCACTGCTGCGAGTGAATCGTGGCTGACTGGGCTTGAAGCTATTCTAGTGAAAATCATAAAAGATCTATTGTTATTTACAGTGAAATAAAATGTATGCAAGTGAAATGAATGTTTAATAATAACGGAAATTATGTTAATATTTGTGACTGCTCAACCCGGAAGTTGGGAGCAGTCGTAAACGAAATTGAAATTAAATTAACATTCTCTTATACGTTTAAGAAATATTAATGTCTAAGCTGTAGATCGTTTGGCGCAGAGCTCAGAGGTAGTGTGCCGCATAATGCACTGAGAATATATTTTGGTACGCTGATGAATTTCTGTAAAGCAAAGTCTTTTATTAAACATTTTTTATCTATTTTTTTTAGCTTCCCGTTTTTATCCCGCATAGCAGTGAAAACAGAAGATGCCTAATATCAGGACACTCTGTAGTTCCCTTTCACTGGCCTTATCAGAGCGAGAAAGTGTCAATAATATTAAATATAATAACTCCACCGAGTGAGAAACGAATCCACAACCGACCGTGTTTACAGTCAAACGTTGTCCCACTGTGTCACGACCGTCCGACCGTCCGGCTTTATCTATTAAAAACCGGTTAAACATGTATTATAAATTGAAAAAATCGGTTAAACATGTATTATAAATAAATTGAAAATTATATATATTTTGTTCCTGTAGATTATTTCCTAAGTAATAAGTGAACAGAATGATGAATCTTCTAGTATTGCAACGACAATTAAGGAGTATGTTTATATCGCAATAATGTTTCTATATGTAGTAGATATATTGTATATCGATAATTTGAAAAATCAACCAAATTCGTTTGTGCTTCTAACGTTTATAACGTCGGAAGCACACACTCAATACGTCTGACTGTAAATGGGATCAGTTGTGCCTTCGATTCCCACACGGGGGATCTTGTATATAAAATATTTTCATTTCCTCACTGTGGTAAGACGAATCGTGGCGTTCAGTTCTGCCGATAAAACCATGAAGCTGAATAAAAAATATTAAACAATAGGCATTTTTTAAGATTTTACAAAACATATTATCGTAGTATTTTTATTTATGTTTGTATGTATGTGAATAAATTTGTATTAATTATTTTTATTACAAACAAACAGATTTCATGTTATCACCTGTCACGTTATACGAATATTTCGATACAAAAAGCCTTACCGCTTACCTTTTATTACCAACTGAAACGTGAATCTGTGTATTAGTTTAGCTACAGTTGACAACTGTCAGAGTGTCAACGACTCGAACTTCCTCGTACAAACAGATTTATTTAATCAGACCATGTTACCAACTTTTGGTAGATTAGGTAAATTTATTTTTAATTTCTTTATGTTCACGCTTTTATCGCGTCTAATCACTCTTTGCCAGTAATAGAAAGATGGAATCAATTGAAACTAAAAAAGTATTAATAAAGCGGACTTAGGCTCAGGCAGCGGTTAACCGAAAATACTTATATCATAAATAAATTATCTGATTTTAATAAAAGTAACTAAATAAGTTTAGGGTTACCAGCACTCAAGTTTCACATAAGATTGTTCCAAGCCTCATAATTATAGTCTACATCGGACGAGTTAATTAGTCTACCAAAGCCTCTTCTAATTATATATAATTAAATATAGAGATGCTTTCAGGCCCATATTACTTTAAAAATAATTTTTATAAGGCTGTGTTTTTATTCTTTTATACACATTATTTCTGCGGGAATGGGAAAATAAAGCTGATTGTCAAAATCTCTGCGGCCTCACATACTCTTATACTTCGTAGACCAGGCTTATCGTTAAATAAGATTTTTTTTTATGAAGTATGCAGGGACCGTAGCGTTTAGCACTCCGTGCTCTCTGACTATCCCGCCAGGGATAAATCGTGAAGCTAAAAAAATGAGAAATATATATACAGTTTATTAAACGAACTAATTAAATTGATCAATATGAAATGTCCTATAGTTTTTGCAGGCTATCTGTGTATCAGATCTCTATATAAAAATGAGAATGCACATGTAACATCTTCCTTTTTTTATAAAATGTCCAAGAAGATGCGTCTAATCATATGACAGTGCCAGAATTATATTACTTGTCAACTTCATATTACACTCTTTATCATAAATTCACTGCTTATTACTGCTAAGACTGTTTCTATATATTCACATCCAAAGAGATCCAAAGATCTATCCTTTACTGTAAAATAAAAAAAATATTCTAATAAATATTAGAATTTTTTATATTGTAAATATGGTAATAATGATTTCCTTTAGTTTCGGCAGAATGGCAAAATGGGTTTCCATCACTCCACCTTTATTTTACGCACGTCAACCCTAAAACAAGTAAAATAATTTAATATTAAAATTATAAAATATCATAATAGAAAATAAATATTAAATTTATTCATTTTTAATACTAAATAATTAAGTTGTAGTTTTCAACAATTTTACTAAATATAAAGTATAAGTCAGACCTAATAAGCTTAAAATAAATTAAAACTTTCGCTTAACTTCATCTGCTTTATTATGCAAACTACTTGCAACTTAATTTGAAATTCAAATTTGACTACATTTGAAGCTTTTTGAAAAATTCTAAGACGTGTGATTAATTATTTAATGAATTACATATATTTAAGGCTTTACAATACTTTTGTTATGATTTTTTCCATACATCTACATACATATTAATATGAATGTAATTAAATATTACAAACATGAACTAATTTAAAAGTTTCTACATGCAATACATTTCAGTTACTTTACGTGCCTTTGTAATTTAATATAGAATTAAATGAAAAACAGCGCTTTCACATTTAAAAATTTACATAATATCATTGAATATATGCTTGCTACAATTCTTACAATAATTATGGACTAACTTAAGTTACTTTACTTACGTCTACATAAAAACCGTATATAATATAATGTTAAGTTATTCGAAATTCATATTTCAGTATCTTGTTATAACATAATGATGCTGCATTTGAGAGCTGGACTGAGTTACGTTGAACGTAAAGTATTTTATTTAAGATGCTTAAGGAATAAGATGCAGGGTGCGCCCACTAACGAGACATTTAAAACTTGTATATAATTTAGACCTGTATGTAAAGGCAATATGGGAGATAATCGTGTGAAATATTTTATTTGTTACAGCTACAGTGTACTTATTTTGATGACATAAATAACTTGAAGAGGACAGAGGAGGCGGAATTAGGTGCCTGAAGCCGGAGGGTAATTTGAATTCAGATATTAAGGCGTATGCTAGATTAAGCCAGATGTATTTTATTTCTACCACTGTTACAGGCTAAGTGGTGGTTAGTGATATATTGAAATATTATCAGAATATATATATATATATATATATATATATATATATATATATATATATATATATATATATGTAGTCCAAATCACAAGTTAAAAAGATCTACACGACTAATCGCGTATATTTTGGCATTCAAAAACTTTTACAGCAATTCGTGGCCATAGGTAGACCGAGGTGGCGTTTGTCTGTTAGTTAGATAAAAAAATCTAATAATATCTATCAAAAATACGCAATTAATCCATTTGAAATAGTTTGTAACCACGTACGTACAAATTTTCTTTTCAAATTGTTTTTAATCTATTTTGTTTTTGTTTTAAAAGATTTTAATATTTAATAGTTTTTAATATTTAATAATATTCGTCAATAATAAATATATTTTACGTGATGAGAATGCTGTACTTTACCATAATAATGTCCCTCTTTTTTACCTCTTTTAATTTCTCTTCATATTGTTTTTCTTTTGTATTAGAAGTATTCGAATAAAATGTTCAATTAACCCAAATTACTTTATCAATAATATCAATTCGAAACAACCTTGTATTATGAAGTACGTTTTTTATATCAACTATCCACACTCATATGATTTATTGTCGTTATATTTGATCCTGAACTTTGTAAAAATGTTATATTTACTTTTGATTTATGTATAACGAGCTGTGCCATTGCAATGCGATGTGACTTTGTCTACGTAGAAACTTACAATAATATCTAGAAGCCTAAGTTACTTATTATTTAGATCTGCTAATGAAAATCCCGTCAAAAAAATTCGGGCGTTCCAGAGATAAGCGAAATAAATACATATACGGACAGACAAATATTGTAAAAAAGATTTTGATACATGCATAATTAAGTTAATATGGTTCTTTAGTTTAATGATAGAGTCGACAAGTTTTAGTTACCTCATCATTATAATATATATGTTAGTTTACAAAAATGAGCGTGTATGAAACTAAAAAGCAGTATATTTTTATAATAAGTAATACACAGGGTACATAAATTGTAGTGTTTTATTCAAATGCCACCTCAGCCTACCTGTGACCACGGACTACTGTAAAATGTTCGAAACGTCAGGTTTCCAAAAATGTATTTTCGAATACCAAAATATACGTAAATCGTGAAAATCAAAGATTTACTTTGTAGTATTTGTTATTTTGATGAGCTACCGGTCCATAGCCAGGGCCATAAACAAGATTTTATTGCTAACTTAAAGATATTTAAAAAAATAGTCTGTAAAAGTTGTCTTAGGTAAATTAGCTATTTTTTATAATTATTTTTAATACTTATACGAGCTTTGCAGTTAAACTTTGTGTGAAGCAGAAGACTTTGTACGTCATAAAAATTATGACGTTGTGTAGAGAAACCTTGTTAAATTACTTTATGGATCCTTCTGTACGAGTAATAAAAAATTGAGTGCTATTTATTCTGTTGTGGGTATATCAAAGCTTTTCAGGTTAGTGTTCGTGTTCTATTTATTTTTATTTTTTAGCTTTGAAGTTTAAGGGCGTGTTAAACGTTCAAACAATATACAGCCAAACCTAGTTAATTGGGATC
Source organism: Dryadula phaetusa (assembly GCA_032432895.1). Taxonomy (NCBI): domain Eukaryota; kingdom Metazoa; phylum Arthropoda; class Insecta; order Lepidoptera; family Nymphalidae; genus Dryadula; species Dryadula phaetusa. The sequence continues at coordinate 3,654,944 of JAOYRS010000016.1, read as the reverse complement.
TTAGAGGAGCAAGGATTTTGTACTATTAAAGATTTTTTCATTTATTTCGTTTTTCAATTAAAGAGGTTTAAAATTATAGTTGGCTCATTTAGAAAGGCTCATAGAGACCGAAATATCACCTTCTTCCATCTGTCTTGGTACAAATGTGTTAGTCAAAATCTAAGATAGTACTGAATATATATATATATATATATATATATATATATATACATTTATATGCATATAAAAGAAAGTCGTGTTACATTATGTAGTGTATATCTTAAGAAAAGCTGAACCGAATTGGCTCAAAATTGATAGAGATAGCTTAGAACTAGATGGACATGGGATATATATAATGCCGTACGAGTGCCGTTCCGTGAAGTCACTATAAAAGGTGGTGTAACAAAAATGCATCTGACTTGGAATAACAAAATGCAAATGACTTCTAAGCGTCATTTCGTATGTGGTTGAAAATTTGACAATCTTAAAAATAGCAGCTAAACGCAATTTTGTTTCATAGTCATCCGTCAGTAAATTGTATTCTATTTGTTTCAACATTAACAATGCCGCGACCAAGACGATTGAATCTTTCCTGGCAAAGCCACAAGAAATCGCCTGTGAAGAGCGCCGCGTTAGTTTTGCCCGACTTCGTGCCTCTCAATCGCAAGAGCAAAATGATGTAGCCGTACAAACGGCTCAGTTGGCAATACGAAAACTTTGAGCTAATTATAGATATCTACATATAGATAATTTTCTAATACACAACAAGATATACTAGCTTTTGTATTGGGTCAGTGGATGTCGTTTGCAAGTATTGTGGCTCATTGAAGTTTTATAGAGAAACGCCGGAATTGTAGTGCCTTATTGGAAAAGTGAAATTACTATTATTGACTCCGCCACCTGATCGGAACCTTGTGGCGGAACACCAGATTCACGTCATTTTCTTACAAGCACTCAAAAATACAACGGTTTTTTCCAAATGACTTCATTAGGGGTAGAGATTATTGAAGAAAAAGAATTTAATCTGATATTAAAGGAACCTATTTATTATTATTTTACTTACATGCAATATAATAGTACTTATTCCTACCTATAATGTTAGCTAATTACAGAAAAAGTCTTTATAAATCAGATATGCTGAAATCATTCATTCATTCATTGCAATCTCTCAAAGATGTACAGTATGTTTAGAAAAATACTTCATGGGCCACAAGAAAGAACAACTTGATAGATGTCAATAGATAAATGCAGCAATAAAAAGAGTAATTTTTCAAAATCTGCAGTCAATACTTCATGAACATTATACGTGGTCTGGCAGTTAAAGAGTGCTTTAGAACGCATACCAAATGATGACTACAAAGTCGTGATCAGAGCAGATAAATGACCACCGGAAACACACCAATGCACATTTAATGATCCATACAATAGATGAAGTTGGGATATTGGAAAACCTGGAAGGCCACGATAATGGGCAACTGTAACAAAGATCTGAAACACATCATTCATATGACACGTTGCAGAACCCGATGATGTTTTGGCAGATAATATATCCATTGAATCGTGAATATCAATACCATAGTTCAACATGACGTACATTTTCCATTGTTTGGTTTTGGTTTACAATAAATGACTAATTACACTGTTTATTGCCAGGATAAGATAAGGGATTGTTTGTATAGATAAAATGGGACGAATGACTGGCAACAGATTTAAAATCATTAATTTTAACTCCCTTATAATTATGATAAAAATTTACATAGGTACATGATACTAGACATAATAGTTTTAATTATAGGTAAAGAAACTACAAAGAAAGTAAGTTCAATTAATTATTACACCATATTGACTTTAACTATATGTCGACATGTACGTGAAAATAGAAACGGAGCGTTCAACTTTCATTAGGTTGAACCAAGCCAAACTGCGTTCTGAGGAGTAAACCTATGCATTTACGTGATGCAACTGGTACTGAAGGAAATGCAGCTAATATTGATCCATTAACTATTCAGCCAGCGACGTATATAGGTAGTACACGTCATATACATGAATATACGCTAGACGCAATGACATATGTTCGTCTTTATGATCGGCTAGATCTCTATATTAATTTTACCCTTAATCCAAAGAAGAATTGAAATTGCTTAGTTGTCGGGCAAACATTAAGTGATCGACACGACATCATGCACGATACAGTAAGTGTAATCAGAACTAATCTATACATATACTGAAAATGCAATCGTTGCTAGTACACTGAAGACGTACATATAATATGAAGGTATAGGAAAAAGTTATTTTTAGGAACATTTATTAATGAAACAATAGGATCCCAAGTTATGATTATTTTATATTTTTATCTATTTGTATATATATCGGAAACGGCATAATCAGTTTTCAGGTTTATAAATAAGAATTCATTAATATTTCAATGAAGTAACCGCTTCACGCTTTAGCCCATAGGAGAATATCGGCATACGAATATAAAGTAAGTCATCAGGTGCTTCTATTGAAGATATTATTGTTATAAATTTATAGCAAACATTTACAAAAATATAATCAACTTATTTAATAGTAAAACTTTACTAAAATTATTAATATAAAATAAAAATATAATAATTTTAATTTTTCATTAGAAAACTAATAGATCTTACTGAGATTGCGGCTAAACTTAGAGCTTGGTTCAAGACAGTGATTTGCATAGCGCGTCTCAAATTACTCTTGATAAAAGTACGAGGTACGTTAATCTTCATTATCTTCACCGCTAGAAATATTCTTCGTCACAATTATTCTATAATTATGAAAGAATAATTATTTTGAATTAAAAACTAAATATAGAGGCTATCAAGGCGCAGTGGGACAACGTTCGATTATAAACACGACTGGTTGTGGGTTCGATTCTCACTCAGGGTATTGATTATATTGATAAATAAATACCTAGAGACGTGAAATTACACGCCGACGAAGTTATGGACACAGTCATATAATATAATTCCTAATCTATAAAATAACTATCAAAGCGCTCTTTGCGGAAAAATTACATATTAATAATTTGAATATTTCGTGGTGGTTGGTGGAACTCAACGTCGCGCTTTATCTTACCAGACAGAGCTAGGAAATTAGGACTATTGAAATGTTATTATTCCCCGGAATGGGAATCGCATCTGACATTAGTCACTTTTGCAATTAGACACTGTGCCAATGCGCGACGACCTTCCTCGATTATTATATTAATATACATTTTTTACAGTTTGTTACTATCACGCTTTCTAACTCTAGTTTTTTTTCTCCTTTGAAGCTGCTCTGATGGTCAAAGAGGTTTAATTAAGTTTGCTGTGGCTTAATGTAGTATGAAAAGAACTTCAGCTCGTTCTTATTTTACATAGTGTATCGCGTTAATTTCTTCATTCATTCAAAAGGATTAATTTATGAGCTTGAAACTTTTATAAAATAAGCTCTAAATATAATGATAAAATCAACTTTTCTAGTAGTATAGTAACTGTTAACGAACAAACTATGGTGTTATTGAATAATGTATATAACGTCAGATTACATTTTAAGTATAGTATCTCGTCATTTTTAAAAAAATAATATTTTTGTATGTATATTGACATGAGTTTGAATGCTGTTAATTTCAACATTTTTATACAATTTCAAATTATTCTAAGTATAACACAGCAATTAAAATAATATATTAAACGTAATATATTTTTTAATTCATATTTATTATAAAAGGAATGAAATCAAAACATGTCTGTTGTTTTAAAGAGAAAAGGAGGGCGTGATTGTATAAAATACTTATACATATAAAGTGTATACTTTTACTACGAAGTGCCTATTCATTTAAGGTTAAGTTTCACAAGCGTATGTTTGCTCAAATGCGTGTAGTAGATGTTCTGATGACATTTACCACACGCATTCGTGTACTACGTGCTTATTGTGGGACAGACTTCAACTGTAAGTGCGATTGGTTGTGGGTTCTATTCACATTTGGGGGAATGATCATGTTTAAATTATTTACACAGATTATATATATATGCCTTGCTCTCAACACACAAGGTTTACATTAGGTGGATAGCGGAATACGGAGTTTCTTAACACTGTGTTCTTTCTGTGTATCCTGGTATGCGGGATAAAACTGATGATAGAAATAAATATATTATTATTTTAATACGGTGCTAGAGGTGTCATGTCAATCTGTTGTCTTCCCAGTGAAGAATTATCTCTTTTTACAAATGCCTGACCGACGATGATTCCGTTCTTCAGAACGGAATATCTTGAAACACTACGTTCTCAATAAATTTTTAACGAAGGCATAGAAAAAATAAGTAAAGTACTAAAAAAAGCTCATATTATTTATATAAATAAGTAATATTATAGTGTCTGCTTGTAATGCTCAAAAAAATAATCGCTTTTTACCAAGCATATGCATGTTTGGTAAATATACCAAAATAACATTTTTTTATATATTTTTCTGTTTGTTCGGGATAATCTCTGAAACGACTGGACGGATGTTAACTATGCTGTCACTGGGAAGTAGATCATTAAATATAGAGTATCTTAACTACTACTTTTATTTTGGAATTATAAAATAATAATCCAGGGATGTTATATTACGCGAACAAAGTCGCGGGCATACCTCGGGAACTATATAAGTATTTTAAATGAAACTATTTTAAACAGATTAATCGCGTATAAATTGGTATTCTAAAATACATTTTTGGAAACCTTACGCTTACGAACACTTTGCAGTAGTCCGTGGTCACAGGTAGACTGAGGTGGCATTCGTCTGTCAGTTTATATAAAAATTAATTATATCAATTTATTGCTATCTGTTTTTTAATTGCCTCGCGTACTGCTCTGGATTCTTGCAGAATGAGGTGACTGTATCTTTGTCTCTTTTGTGGTGGATTTGAGACTTTTTTTTATAAGTGGGTCTCAGGTGGTAGAGAGTTTCCAAACATCTTCTCTATTGAAATTTGGATGTTTTTGAATTTCAATAGCCTCGCGGATCGTTCTAGAAATGTATCTATTTTAGCTAGCGAGGTTATGTCGCTTATCAAACCTGAGGTAGTGGTTGGATTTATTTACATTGTATATTCACACACAGCCGATTGCAATACATGCCCATTCTTGACATCAGATATGTGTTCCTTCACCCTAACCCCGATGCTCCTCTTTGTTTGAGCAGTATACCTGCACACTGCAAAGGAATATTATATTTCACGGGTCTCAAAGCATTGGCTCACTTTATTATTAGGATTTAATATGGTTTTGATAGAAGCTCTTCTAAATATGTTGCCAATCCTGTCTGTAACTCCCTTCACATATGGTAAAAGTGCTGGCTGTCTTTCCACTGTGGGTGGCTTGTTGGTCTTCGTACAACGCTGTCGGGGAAGTGGCAGTTTGTCCTGATGAAGGATACCCTTCTCCTATCGAAGCTAGGTAGGTATTCAGCGTCACAAAGGTGGTAAGCTGTCTGAAAAGATTTGCCCACGGTAGATAACTGTGTAGGGTGGTGGTGAGATTATTCAGCGTCACAAAGGTGGTAAGCTGTCTGAAACAAAGATTTGCCCACGGTAGATAACTGTGTAGGGTGGTGGTGAGATTCATAATTGATTGAGATTGAGGTACCTGTTGGTATGGGTAGGTTTCCGATACACTGTGTGGCCCTAATATGCCATTAGGATTCTTTATAATAATAAATACATCAACAAAAGCTAAAGATTTATTTGCCTGTAATTCTATTGTAAATTTTATACTGTTATTAATACAATTGAGATGGTTTAGGAATATGTAAATACCAAATATGACATATATTCTCTAGCTTTGTTTACATTTCTATTCCATTCCCGCCTACTAAAATATTATTTTATGTCTTGCCTACTAAGGTTAGGTGTTGGTCCCTAGCGCCGCATACGTTTTCATTTTTGATACAATTGGGGCATAAATGAGTTACAGTAACGTATTATATGGGGATATGCAACTCTATTTAAGGTTAGTAATTATCACGCAGCGATGTGTATACTCATATTTTCATTTAATAATTTATCTTTCAATAGCATTTTGTGCTTTTTTACTATTTACTTTCATATACATATATGTATATTTAGATTTTTTATTTAGTAATAAATGTAGTGGAAATTTTTTTTTATTACCTAAAATTATATCATTACTCACTTTATATTTTTACCATCTTCTTTTCTCAAGTAGCAGTTTAGTGAGAGAGAACTTATCATCAAGATACTCCGTTCTTCATTATGTTTTCTAAAGCCAATAACTGAAGAGTTGCGCAACTTAACGCCACACTTTGTCTTACAGTACGATATCAGCTTCATATAGTGCCAACGCTCTATCACGGCCTCATCTTTTTTTTATTATACATTTATTATTTTATACTTACTTATATAAATACTACGTGGAAGCCGAACGCTCGTTACTTCATATATAAAGCGAATAGACATTTCTAACCAACTAATCTGTTTTATCGATCCCCAAATAAATTGCGTTAGTCGACTTCGGGGATTTTTTCCACCATTTTCCTTAACAGCTTCCAGTGATTAACGCCTACGGTGTGCACAGATAAATAATTACAATAACGTTTCATCAGCCTTAGTGTCGTATGTATAAATAAATCTTTTGACGTTTTCAATACAATATTTGTAACTATTATATATAATCTGTATTAATGAATTTTATTTGTATTATTATAATGTAAACTTATTTTTTCATATGAATTTAACAATTTAAAAAGATTAGAAAAGAAGTAATGTTTTTTGATGTTATATAACGGAATAACTATGTCTACATGTAATAACCAAAACATATAAAGATGCAAGCATCACCGTTCTTGTACTCTAGTATTAATTCTCGATAAGCAAATACTGTATTATAGTTTAAAGGTACGTGTAACCTTTGAAGTTATAAGTATATAAAAATTCAGATAGCGAAAGCGCGTGTATTCATCTTAAAATAATATTACTGATTCCGTAACGGTATTTTAAACGGATTAATCACTTATATTTTGGTATTCGAAAGTACTTTTCGAACATACTCTCAACCTGTAACCACGGACTGCTGTAAAGTGTTCGAAACATCGATTTTTTCAAAAACGTATTTTCGAATACCAAAATATAAGTGACCTTATAAATTCAGTTAAAAAAGTTTCATTTATAAAATATTTTTGGAAAAACATAAAAATTTTAAACGCAGTGGGATTCGAACCCATGCCTCTTGGATACCATCAAAGCTCTCTGACCGCTAAGCCATGCGTTCTACTGCGTCGAAATTCTTATACGTTTTTTACAACTTATTTATGTTATTAGCATTATAGTTTCATTTATTCAAATATTTTAATTAGTTACTTGGACCCATGTAAAGATTAAACCAAAATGCTTGTGAAATTCATAATTTTTCACCTAGAGGCCACATCTAATTAGCTATAAGTAAACAATAAAACATAAACCAATTCACATAATCACTGCAAATTCACCAAAAAAGGTTTTTACTTATTCCTATTTTACATGCCATTAAATTATATAGATAAAAAAAAGAAGAAAAAATAAATGCTATTTTTGTACGTGTAATATAATCTCGGATCAAAATTTAATTTGACAATGCCAATTTGCTTCCATGTATTAAATAATCATCTTAGAACTCCCAGCCTGTTTAAAATTGTTTTAAAATAGCAAAACAAAGTGGGTTTATTCGCTAGTTTAATTAAAAAAATACAGTTACATTTTTATTTCAATTTCTGAATTCCTGACTTTTATGTTACTATAAAAGTAGATTAGAATTTTCGATTTTAATTTGGGCCGCCTATGACCCGACGAGCCCGCAGATGTAGGATAATCCGGCTTAATTTTTTTTGTTTATCTTTGCCATGCAATGCTCGCAGTGTTCCGTGGCTTTGAGCTGTACAGCGGCTAGCGTCTAGTACATGATAGTTTATTTTTTATTTTCGTTTTATGTTATTTTTATTTTTTTGTGGCTTCATATAGTAAATAGATATCGGCATTGAAAATATTAAAAGATTAAAAATAAAATCGTGCTATACCTGACGATGTCTGACTGTAAATGTATTTGGTCGTGTTTTCGATTCCCATTCGAGGGAAAGATTAAATTGTATTTTTGGTAATACCACGCGCGGCGTTGAGTTCCGCCAGTGTTTAGTCTCAAATTAGGATGAAAAATTGAGAGTGAAGTACCTTGCAGGAAAATTCGTTAAAAAATTGTATACTACTATTATTGTTGTTATGCTTTTAGTTTAAGTAATATAAATCGTAAACATGAAAATGTTGTTTATTCCAATTTGTTAAGCCTAAACGCGAGTATTTGTAGCACGTGATTTTATCTTAGTAAATCGCTACGGAAAAATACGACTTACGTAAGCTTCTTAAATATAAGAACGCGAAAGATCAAAATATATCCTAGGTTTAAACGGTTACATCACCAGCGGGACGTTTTATTTAGTTCAATAGAGAAATAATTCTTTTTAAGCTCTAGAATTCAGAAAATCTATGCCAAATATACGTATATATATTATTGGAATTTAATTTTTATTTGTAAGTTTGTGTGTTATGTCAGATCAGGTCCACAAGTTATAAAGATAATTTTATTTAATATATACTTATTAGTACTAATGGTGTTGTAAATAAACTATATCGTTTATAATTTGCTTATAAAAACTTTATCCTTATAATAAATAAAATGATAAAAAAAATCATAAGCCGTATGTATATTTGTAATATTAAAGTCATTTGACTTTTAAGCGTTTTTGTAAACGGAATTGCTTATTTAATTTTTTTATACTTTCCTAATCCTTTTTCTTTTTTATTAGTTCACTGAGTCTTTATTGTGTCGTTATCTCCTTGAGGGATTGCTATTTTTAAATTTTATTTTACTATATCTGTTATAGATGTTAAGTTTGCCCGTCAGATGAATCTGCAGATCGTGTGTGCTTCGACGTCGGTGTAGCACACGCATCACTACGCTTTGTAAAAACTAACAGGAATATAGATGTGAACAAATATGTATGTATGTTACTTACAATTACTTCTACACACTTTTTTATCCCACATAGCAGGATAGATAGAAAGCACCTACTTTCTGTCAAGACACTCCGTACTTTACTTTCTATCTATTTCAAGACATTGCGTGTTGAGACATTGTTATTGGAACTAAACGCCGCACTTTGCGAGCAAGGAAGTGAAAATAATATAAATACAATCACTCCCCCGAGTGGGGATCGAACCCACAAGCGATCACGTTTACAGTCAGATGCTGTCCAACTGCGCCACGACCGGTCTCAAACAAACAAACATTTAATTCTATTCCCGTTAAATTCTTCTTAGCATATTAGAGAAGCAGAATTCATTATTTCATGTTTCTATTCAGCACGGTATACAAGAAATACATAGTGTCAAGACACTCTGAAAAAAATATAAAAGTGACTTGTTAAATATACAACCTTGGCGGATAAAATCAAGAGCGACAACGAGTCTCACGATATAAGAACGTTAAATATTATTCCAGATTGTCAAAGCTTAACATCTCAAGGAAAAGGAATCCCCTCATAATGTCTACAAAGTAAGCACAATGGCACGACCACGTTAAAAGATTTTTTCTAATTTCATACGCTATTGTTATCTTTGTGATACATTAATATCAATTTTTCTAGACGGGCTTTAGGCCTTGACGAGAGATGAAAAGCGCCGAGCTACGAAAATGACGGATAATATATAAAGGATAAAAGTTATAAAACTATGTTCAATCTCAGCTTCTGTTCGTGTGAATTATAAATCATTTTGCCGATGTTAAAATTGAGGTCAGCATCTTAAGTGTTTTACATTATTTATCCCGATTCCTATTGGAATACAATGAATTGACATATTTTGTAAACATTTTTTTAGTACGGCCTGAATTGTTAGAATCTTATTATAACGATTCTTATATTTTTTTAAGTAAAAGAAAATAAATTAGAATTTTATGAAATCTTGATTTATTAAGTTTGTTTGTTGGGTTCTTATATTTTATTTGTAAAAGAGCTTGATTTGTAAAATGTTATATAGTTCTGAATCATTTCAGTATATGTGAAACTTGGTTTTCCACTGGGGGAATGATTATGTTTACATTATTATTTTATTTTCACATTTTCGTCAATCTCGACATCGTGCGGTGTTGAGTTTCGCCACTCAATATGCATTTTATATAATACTGAGTACGGAATATCTTAACACTAGGTGCTTTCTATCTATCGTGCTATGCGGGATAAAAAAGAGAAGGTAGAAAAATACTTGGTCAAGCATTATGATTATAGAAACTTCAAACCAATAACAGTAGAAAAAAGTAACCAGTCTATATAATGTCAAAGACGTACTAATTGTATCAATTATTTAAATAAAACTATATTAAAAAATCCCTGTATCGTTGTAAGCTCCTTTCATTAGGTATTCCGGGTTGCTTCCGTATGGAATTAAATAAACATAACATGTTGAATGTTCATTTCCATTTTCTGCGTTCGTTATATAATTATATTTTTTTGTTTTGTGAACCATATTAGACGCCACCTTGGCTCAGTGGCATAGCGTTAGATTATTAGATTATAAACACGATTGGTTATTGGTTCGTTTCTTATCTTGAAATGTTTTTCTCAGTAGTTTTTTACCCTGAAGACGAAGAGCAGTTTTTCGCCACACAACACCACAAAATGTCTCAAATTTCAGGAGGAAAATTAAAATCTGAGTATCTTGACATTCGATTTTCTTTCTACTCTGTTATGGGAGGAAAAAGCGTAAAGCTGAAAAAAAATACAATGCTTATAACAATCGCAAAATCACTGTATATTAAATACAATATTATAATAGGGTTGCATACGTAAAAGTGCTGTATAGATTTCTATATAGAATAATAAATTGAAATACAATATATCATATACAAAATGGCTATGGCTTCTAAATATAAGTTTTTTCGAAAATTACATGAACAAAATTGCTTCTTGATTGTAACGTTATATCATTGTCTGTTAATTGTCTTGGAATTTTAGGGGTTCGATTCCCGGTTATATATTAATAGGTAACCGTATTTTATTACCCCGCTCTGATAAGCACGGCGTTGAATTCCGCCAACCTACGCTCAATTACAGACTAAAAAATTTTTTTTTGCTATATTTAAATTTATAACAACTTCTCTCCTCTAGAGCATTAGTTATAGACTCTAACAATATCAAATATAACAATTTGGCCAGAGTTATACACATAATTGAACCCATGTTTGGTTAGAAAAAAATTTATCCTACTACATTTTCAGGATGATTAGATGTATATTTTTTACTCTCTCACACAAAAACTACTAAATAAATATAGAGAAAACCTTTAGTATAATAAAATATAAGTAGTTAAAATACATTTTTTTATAAAAAAATATATATATTTAGTCCATAACACGTTGACGGCGAACGTCGTACCGCCAAGTTTTTTTGCTAAAAAATCTAAGACAAAGTCTGAGATAAAATCTAATTATTTCAATAAATTGTAATGTACAATATTTTTGTTCTTTGTATTTATCCACAGGGTCAATATATTTGAAGATACGCTGGTTGAGTAACTGAACGTCACTCTGACAGGATTTTGTCAATATATTCAAGACATTTGTCTTTTGTCTCATTCTCACACTCACTTTTCGGATATTTTAAAGTATTTGTTATTGTTTTTGATAGTATTTTATAATTTATTTTTTAATACTAACCCTCTACTGATATTAACAAACACAAAAAGAAAGATTTATTCAATTTGAAGCATTCGTTTCGAAGTTATGCGCGTACAGACAATTTTGTAATACATGATACATTTGTTATACGTTTATATACATGATACATTTTGTACATGCGAGTATAGCTATAGATATCTAGTATAGGAAAAAAGTATTCAAATTGTCATCACCTAACTTTAAAATGACAACGTTTGGTGAAACAGCAACAAAGTAATTGTCAGACAGTAATTGTCAGTAATCACTACAATGCAGAGATTTGTAACGTTGTGACGCGATGTATCAAATGAGGTTTAAACATAACAATAAACCCTAACAAAGCGTTATCTTCAAAGCTTATCGTATAATAGGGTCATTGGACTGCAAACTGCGGTCTGATGCTCTATGATGCATGTACTAGCTTTACCAAACAATATTATCATGGTTGTTAAGAAAAACTAAATAAATGTCTATTTTTCTTTCTTCTTTGTAGCAAAAGCAAGTGAGGGAATGAAAAGTCAACAATTTGTGCATAAGATAAAAATGCAATATTATATTAATTGAGGCTGGTCGTGGCACAGTGGTGACTCGCTCACTCGAGTAAGATAAAACGTGGCGTTGAGTTCCGCCACTCAAAACGCAATATCTCCAATTTGACGAAAAATGGAATACTGAGTATTTTAACACTAGGTATTTCTTGTGTAACTTAACACTAATTAAATTTGTAATTTAACACTAGGTATTTCCTACATGGGATAAAGACGTGTAGCTAAAAAAATGACATAGCTTTTATTAAATAAACCTATGTATTAAACAAAAAATTGATTACAAAAATGTAGAAGTATTGTTTTAATTTTGTGACGTTTGATTTTCTTGGAAATGTTCACATCGCTGTGGATCCGACGCTGACGCTGTGGATCGGACTCAGTAGCAGGAATATTTGTAAGAAAAGAGAATTTGTAGTATATATATATATATATATATATATATATATATATATATATATATATATATTACTACAAATTCTCTTTTCTTACAAATATTCCTACCACCAGTATCTCTCTACCTATTCTCTATATACGGGAGTTGATTCGAACTGAAAAACATTTGTCTAATTGTTAATTTATAACAAAACAACATATTTTCACAGTATCAGTATACTGTAATATACTAAAAGCAAACATAATACGTAAAAGTATTGGGAATAAATCATAATTGAATGAACGGCACATCTGTATACGGTAACTTTTTATACCATTGCTTAAAAAAGCTAACCAAAACCAGGAGATTTCGGCCATTCGGCCATTTGGTCTACGTCCATAAAGCTTTGTATGGATTACATGGATTTTTATTGCCATCTCTACTGTACGTGGTGTTAGAGGATTTTTGTTACGAAGTTACGTAGCGTAGCGGCTCTTAAATGTACGTGTAAACTGATATTGATTTGCTATTATCAACATATTATTAAGTTAATTAGTACAATACTGGTTGATGAAAAATTGTTTTAGTAATTATATAGAGGTCATAATAACACTTGATAATAAAACGCAATTGGTTGTGGGTTCGATTCTGATTCGGTAGAATGCTTAGATATATATATATATATATATATTTAATTCCTCCGCTCTGATATGAAAATATGTGGCGTTAAGATTTTTATAATTTAAGAACTACGCAAACTCTGTAACGATGAAAAAAATGATAAAATAATTGCGTTTACCAATTTTATGTATTCGTTGAGGTGAATGTAAAAGAACAAATTCTTTAATTTGCACAATATCAATCTAAAAAAAGTATGTTTTTGATAGGTTTGTAGGTGATCGGTACGAGAGGTCGGGAAAGACCTTAGTCGACTTTGGATACCACAGCATCGATGAAACTGGAGAAAGGTCATTTAAAAAGCATGAGAGGGCATATATGAAGAGGTTAATGACTGTGGACGACGCGAAAGAAGTAGGCAGGGACCGTAGCGTTTGGCACTCTGCTGTCTCTGACTACTCCGGCAGGAATAAAGTATGAAGTCAAAAAAATAACATTTTTTAAAGCGCTTTTGGCCTATTTAATATCAACTGAGTGGATTCGATTTCACTTTTCACACATAATGATATATATATATTATAATCTTGCTCATAGTCTTTTTAAATATAAGAAAAGGCCATTGCTAGATCATCCATCGTACAGTTTTTGTTAAAAGCAACAAAAAATGTAGTATTTTTTTTAAATAATTTTGAACACACTCTAATCTCAGACGGAATATATACAACGCTATTTCCCTTTTATCCATGTCCGTTGACCGTAGTGTAAATTCTTGTTGCGTTAGCCACAATCTTTTAAGCCCTTTTCAGTTAAAAGCGTGTAAAACTGAAAAACGAACGTAATATATTTAAAAGAATTTTATTAATTTTTATATAACGTAGGAGATAAGAGCGAGATGAGTGTAAAAATTAAAGCTTTTTAGATCAAGGCTAAGTATGATGTAGCAAATTATTATAGTAAAGGATTTTCTCGTAGTTAATAGAAACATTTTCAATAAGGCTTATATTCTATTTTCGTGAAGTAATTATTTGAAACAGATTATGAAATAAGTAATTTTGGCGCCGTGAACTACTTAGCCTACATTAAATTTTATAGCTAATCTAGATTCTAAATTTAAATAAATCAAAATGCTCATACTATAGCTTTATTATTAACGTGTAAAAAAACCTTTCTTTACGTAAATTAATAAAAAACTAAATACCAAGATACTTTTTATCAACTGATTATCAATCAGCTGTGAGTGGAGTTGTTGGTGGTGCGCCTAAAAATCCAACGTCATTCTTGTTTAAAGTTATGCCGAGTGGCCTGTGTGTTTCGCCTTTCCTTGGCTAACGAGAGATTCTATATTATCATGTCCGTGGCGAGCAATGTGGCCAAACAAAGCAAGCAGTGGAGCTTGTACGATGGATGACAGTTTGATACTGGGATAGTTGGGTCCAAGTTTAGACCATAGAAGTATCTAATAAAACACAAATCAAGATCAAATCAAAATATTGTTTATTCGAATAGGCTATTTACAAGCGTTTTCGAATTGTCAATCAACACAAGTGTCAGAATTATCTGTCCTACAGGAAGCCACCACCGGCTCGCAAGGCAGTTCTGCTGAGAAGAGCTGATGAGAAACTCGATAGTTGCCCTTTTTAAATATAGTTTTATAATGACTTCCTGACAATAATTAGCTTTCTGATTACATGTCAACTGTATTTAATTCTACACATTAACATCAGAAAAATATATTTTTTTCAATAATACACAGTATGTCTTTCAAAACAAAATTAGTTAATTTAATAACTAAATCAAATATAATTCATGGACTATGAATCCAAACACTTTGGCCATATCCCACAAAGCTTTTAATAAACAATATAGAATGGAAATAAAAACGCAATTTATTGTTATTAAAGAGATTATGGCAACATCATTCAGGCTCCAAATTATTTGTATTCAATAAAAACGACCGGCCTTAATGTGGCAAAAACAAATTTTATTTAATCAGTCTTTATTTTTCATGTTATATTTTAAATTCTTGTGCTCTAGTTTCTCGTTTTACGGCGTTTGTGTCATTTTTGCGAGTAAGTAAATTTTTACCGCAATGTTTGTACGCTGATTCACGCTTTTTCTCGCATAGCAGAGTAGACAGAGAGACTCCAGTTTTAAGGTACTGCGTGCTTTCATTCATGTTAACCATCGCGCAGTGCGCTTTGAGAGACAACTCAACGCCGCATTATGTCTTATTGGAGTTATTATAACTTTAATTATAAAATATTTTTCATTTTTTTGAAATATTAATCCACACACAGATTTTTTTTACCTTCACGCATTTCTCCAGCATAGCAGGGTAGACAGAAAGTACTAGTGTCAAGACACTCCATACTTCACTTGCCACCGAATTTGAAACATTGAGTGAAAAAAAAATTTGAAAAACATATAACATTGAAACACATTGGGAAAACGAAACCTCGCCTCTTGGCGTTTTCTTTTTCAAAAACGTTTTCTAACTCTAAGTGTGAAATAACACTTTAAAAATAGTACATATTAAAATAAATAACATTTTCACTTGCCAAGCGATTATTTCTTAGAAATAATCTCTGGGTAGCAGAAATTTGTAAAAATTTCAACAGAAATGCTAACACAACAATAAAGTTGTAACAAATGTATATCATTTTCGACAAAGCCTGTAGAACGCATAGCTTAGCGATCAGAGCGCTTGGACGGTTTGTAAGAAGCGCGGCTTCGAGTCCCACTGCGTTCAATTTTTTATAGGTATTTTCAAAAATGTTTTTTAATCCTAAATGTGGAATAACTCTTAATAATAGTCAATTGTAATTATAATCATAGTTGCACTAGTTAGTTTTTTGCATTATAAAACGTGAACACGAAGCTTTTTAGTCTTATTTATTGTTCATTTTAAAATATTGATGCATAATAAATTCGTTTTTTATTGGAAAGTACAACCTAAAAAATAAAAAAAAATAATATCATCGCGCTAATTGACATTTGTGTGCAATACAATTTTTTTAACGCAAATTTAAACGTAAATAGCCATCATACAGTTGTTTCATCCATTTGGTTAAATTGAGACCTTTAGTTACGGTTCACCTACCAGTTCGCATTGTTTCTGATAAAAGCTATACCTATACTTTTTATAAGACGATCTTTTATTGAATATTTTTTGGTATTTCTCCTGGATAGTCTTTTAGAGAACAGAACAGAACTGAGCTCTAAACGCTGTTCTGTGTCTGTTTTTCGACCGTTAATTCAGTATTGTTAATTACATATGTTTAATAGATACCTCTAAATTTAATAATGGCTTCAATATGGTTATGTATTTTTAAGAAGAGGCCGGTCGTAGTGAAATGGAACAGTATCTGATTGTAAAGGCGATCGGTTGTGAGTTCGATTCCCACTCGGAGGATTGATTATATTTAAATTATTTCCATTTCTTTACTCTGGTAAGACAAAGCGCGGCGTTGGGTTCCACTACTCAACACGCAATATCTCGAATCGATGGAATATGGAGTAAGGATTGTCTTGACACTAGGTACTTCCTGTCTACACTGCTAAGCGGGATAAAAGTGTGAAGTACAAAAATGTTTTATAGAGGTTAATGACACCTATCTTTTTACACATTGACTCAAATATAAAAACTGTAAAACATAAACATTACAGTAGCTATTATTAACAAATAAAATAAAATAGTACTATATTCTAATCTTTTTAAACAGTAATATAACACGGCTTTCTGTCTTTGGTTTGCAAAGCCGACACAATTCGTGATTTATTTGTATTCATGTGGACCGCAGAATTAAATACGTTACTATTTAATAATAAAACGGTATATATAGATATTTATTTGTATATAATATTTATAGAGTTTCATTGTAAATATGTAAGGTTGTAGGCTTGATTTTCATTCTAGAGTTAACTTATATTTCTTTCAGGTTAGATAAAACACGGTGCTGAGTTACGCCAACTTACATGCAATGATTTAAATATAAAAATGACGAATCATAATATTAATAATTATTTGAAAATCCAATGATAATATATACATATGTTCCTATACTATTCCACGCAATGAGAGGAGATCAAAAAGATTTTTAAAAAATTGTAACACTTTGTGTAGTAGTAATTCAAAAGGGTTAAGTTATTTCAAATACCGGCAGCTGGCCTAGCGAGTGGAAGCAGTTTCCTTTTAAAACACTGGATCATGAGAAGCTTTGGGGCTATGACTTTAAGGTTAGTGCGAGTTCCGACAGGGCACGGTGGCTTTGGTAAATACCTGCACCAAATTTTATGTGTGCCTCACACTCTGGCCGCCCCACTTGGATCCCACAACGCCACGCTTTAATGGCTGTAGTAGGTACCTCTCACTATCCAGTGTGGTGAGGGCCATGCTAAATAGTCAAGAAACTGATTTGCAATGGTCTTCCTCAGCAACGTAGTATCGCACTGAAGGAGGGTGCGAAGCGGGTGCGAGAGTGCAGCGCAAATGCAGACCCATTCCCTTGTCGTAGGCCAGGGGGTAGAAAAAGGCTGCATGCGCATCTCCTACTCCCCAACCCTAGAGGAGCTTTTAGTTGGTAGTATCAAGTCTAGTGTTAAGTATGAGTATATATAAGTATGACCCGTCCGTAAGGTACATCTACCTTGCGCTTGGGTAGTCTGCATAAATAGCATTACCCAATGACAAAAAAATAGCATTTGAAATACATTTTTAATATAATATATTAAACTTTTAATATTAAATGAATTAAACGTCAATTATAAAAATTATAAAAAAGTAAACTACCAATTTCGCTTTCTAATGTAAGCGAAATTGGTAGTGCAGTTTTGTATTCCGATATTCTTGGTACAAAACTTAATCTCTCGAAATTGAGGTCGAATGGGTGAACGAGGATTTTGACACTAATTTCTCTCTCACTCTGCTAAACGGGAACAATGGGAAAGATTTACTTTTTATAGTTTTCCCATATATAAGGTAAAGATAACAAAACTATTAATAATATAATATTATTATGCATAACACAGGAACCGCGGACTCGGCTAAGCTCACTTAATGCAAGCAACGCTAATTAGCCTGACGTTAGGCTGGAACAAGTTAGTATCAACTAGATAATTTTCATGAAAATCGATTTTAAACTAATTTTCAACGCATTATTACACATGAAATCTGCAAGTTTATAATATGAAGGTAATAGGCGTTTACTGTATATCTTTTATATAAGAGGTATTTGTGTAATAGAGATATATGTACTTTTAGAGATATAGTGTGATGGACGCTTAGAAAACCTAAATATTCAATAAATAAATTGTCAAAATTATTATTTACATAGATAAAAATAATAATTTTAATTTTAATCTAACTAAAAATGATTAATATATTTGAAAATATTTACTATTTTTAAAGTGTTATTCCAAACTTAGGATTAGAAAACATTTTTGAGAAAACATATAAAAATTTGAACTCAGCGGAATTCGAACTCGCGCCTCTTGGATACCGTCCAAGCGCTCTGACTGCTAAGCCATACGTTCTACTACCAGCTGCGTCGAAATTCTTATACGTTTTGTTACAACTTATTTATGTTGTTTAACATCTGTGTAGAGAGATTTTTACAAATATCTACTACTTATCCAAGAGGCGCGATTCGAATCCCGCTGTGTTCAAATTTTTATACGTTTTTTCATAAATGTTTTCTAATCCTAAGTTTGGAATGATATTTTAAACATAGTAAATATTAAAATAAAATAGCAATATCTTTTGTTAAACGATATCTTAATAATCTTTACGTTAAATAACAATGTGCGGTGTTTATTTGTACCGGCTTCCTATTTAGTATTTTTAACAATTTACTCAATAAACATAAAACTCTTCCTCTACTCATTAACCGAATGATAGACAATAGACTAACTAATTGGTACACTAATATGAGACATTTATATCAAGTTTAATATATATATTTTTTAATTTTTTTGATTGTTTTTAGAAATAATCTTTGGTTAGCAGAAATTTGTAAGCATTTTCTAAAGAGACTACTTAAACTAATAACTATAATAACAAATGTTAAAGAATTACGAGTAAGCCGGATGCGCTTGGCTTAGAGTCACAGGTTCGAGCTCCGCTGCAATCAGATTTTTATACACTTTCTAAAAATATTTGAGACCGGTCGTTGCGCAAAGGACAGTATCTGATTGTAAGCAATCGGTGGTGGGTTCAACTGTGAAAATAATTTTAATATGTGATTATATTGAAATTATTTTCACTTTCTTGGTAAGACAAAGTGCGGTATTGAGTCCACCACTCAGCTCGCAATATCTCGAATTAAGCGAAAAGCCAAATATGGAATTTCTTGACACTAGGTACTTTCAGCCTACTCTGCTATGTGGGATAAAAGCGGAAAGCTAAAATATATTTTGCATCAATTTTGTTTAGACAGACAACGGTTTTCATAAGTCATACAATTCCCTGCAAGTTTTCTGTCTATAGTATACAGTAAATACATATTTTTACAGTCTTGTTAAAACAAGATTATGAAAAGATTTTAATAAAAAAAGACTAACACTTTTAATCAAAATACCATTTTATAATGTACGTAAAGCAAAATATGTTTTAAAAGCCACGCTGCGTCGCCATTAGGATACGAGATGTCGTTGAAAGTGCGATATAATTACTACACAGTATTAACATGGATTTTTCCTACATTTTAAACCTCCTCCGCGTGTTCGGTTCGGTTTTAGTATATTTTAATTAAGTACCATATAATACCCAACTTTAGTAAACGTGAATTAAAATAAAGTGAGCGCAAAAGTATTTTTAATAAGCAGTAAATTTTACAGATGCTACCAAGTTTCATTTCATTTATTTTGAATATAAAAATTTTTTGTAAGAAAATATTTGCCAATGTAACTGGTTGTGCAGTTCTGAATGAATTAAAGCGTAGTACATACATTATATACACATAATATAAAAAAGTTATATGGAAGCCCCCTTAAATATTTATTTTATTCGATTTTTAGTATTTTTATAGCGGCAACAGGAATACATTATACAGCCTAGTGACAGGCGGACAGACAGACAAACCGACGAATGGAATGAAGTAGTACCCGTTTTACCTATTGGGTAAGGAACCCAAAAAGTATGTGTGCTTATTAAAAAATATATTATACAGCTTTAACCCAAATAGGTAAAGGTAATAAAAACAGCTTCAAGCTTTATTCTGAATATTATGGTAGTCAGGGGAAACCTAGTGTCAAGATATTCCATTGGCTGTTTTCCGTCGAAAATCGAGACATTGAGTGATAAGTGGTAAACTCAACGCCACGATTCGTTTTATAGCAGACGTAATAAACTTTTATTACGTCTATTTGTTACAGTTAATTTTGAAAATTATCTAAACCTGCTTACTAAGCTCAATTATTATAACATGTTTATTTTTAAAGCAATACAATTTTTAAAAATTTAAAATTTACTAAAAAACACCTAAATCTCACTGACTACTTTGATACATCAATAAATATTTTAAGGTTAACTAATAATTGGTAGCTTTTAACAGCGTGATCGTAATTTTAAGAATGCATGGTACAATATGAAACACAAAGTAAAATAATATAAAGAAATGATATGAAATATTAATTTTATATTAAAAAAATAGTTAATATATTCGTTAAATATATGTATACTTTACCTTAAACGGCACATTAATAGAATGGCACCATTTGCGGAGAATTTCATTAGTCATCCCCACCGGTATTATTCCATCAAAGATGCTTCGCGAGCCGTAGATATTTCTAGATAAATATTGAAAAGCCAAAGATTCCTATTGGCTTATCGTATGTTATGCTATTATAGTTCAACTAGCGGTTAGTTCCCTGCTTCGCCTACTATTATATTTCAATATATAAATATTTCCCTTTGCTTAATTTACTGAGAGCACACTGTGTCATTATTGACACTGGCTGGGATACGTTCAATAGATAATATATGAAAGATTACTTATCATGGAACTGTACCGAAACTTTGAATCTACTTACTATGTAGATAGGGAGGTGGAAGTCAGTGACGTTTTGATAAAAAAATATGGCGACTGCGATTTGTTGGTGCAACGTTAGAATATAACAAAATACTTGACAATCCGAATTTTGCGGATATATATTGTCGATTCGAAATCCTTATTTTTTATGTTTTTATGAGGCAGGTCGTGGCGCAGTCTGAAAGTGTCTGACTGTAAACGCGACCGGTTGTGGGGTCGATCCCCACTCGGGGGATTATATTTAAAATTTTTTCACTTCCTCGCTTTGGTAAAGACAAAATGTGGCGTTAAGTTCCACCACTAAACGCGCAATGTCTCGACTTCGGTGGAAAGCGAAGTATGGAGTGTCTTGACACTAGGTATTTTCTGTCACCCCTGCTATGCGGGTAAAAGCGTGAAGCTAAAAAAAATGATTAAAGTAAGGTGTCAATCGTGACGTAACCCTTGACGAAATTATTAATATAAAAATGAATTGTTTTAGTTTTACGTCATAGTATAATAGCTTCATTCCAAGTGTAGACATAATATATAAAGTCAAGAATATCGTAACTATTTTCATGATTGTATTATTTTTCTTTTTACTGCGTTAATTTATGTTTTAAGAATTTATTGATAGTGACTTGTAATTTTGTTTCCTTAGGCGATACGATAAAGTCTCTCAAAATTAGTGACTACTGAAGAGTAGAAATAATTGTAATGTGGTAAAATATAAGATTATAAATTATGGGAAACATACTGTAAACGCGATCGTTGCGAATTCGATACAAACTCGGAAATTGACATCTAAATTACAGCAAAGTACCGTCATGGACGAATCTCTCCATTTTGGCATAAAATTTATAAAATTTCTTTCTGCCGACTTTGCTTTACGGAAAAAATGTGAAAAACTTATCTACAAAAACAAAACATAGAGTGATTCAACACTTTTTTCTGTCTCTTTATCTCTAATATAAATATTAATTAAAACTTACAATACTATTGAAAATCATAAAATCTAACGTCTTCAAATATACCTTTTAATTAACATTATTAAAGTTTGCTCCACTGTTAAGGGTATTAGAAGGCATTTAAGTTAATATGTCTTCGTTATTAACGTATTATGAATTTTGAAATAGTTATTTGTTTACGTAAACATCAATTTATAAGAATTAATACATAATACATAAATTAATTAATACATTATACATTAATACATAAATACAGTTGTGAGAAAATACAACAGCTTAACTATATAATATTTATATTTAATATTCACTTGGTTTTCAATCAACTAATTACTTTATTAGTTTATTTTTAATTATATGTGTAATAAATTGACCAATGTTTATATTTAACAGACACTCCATTTTCTTATATATATATATATATATATATATATATATATATATATATATATATATATATATATATTTAGGAATGGAGTGTCTGTTTAGAATATTAAAGAAATCGCTTTTGATGAAATTCATAAGTACGTGTATCAAAATAACATTTTTTGTAATTTTTGTTGGTCACTCTGTGTATCTGTTCCGACTAACCTCTGAAATTGATAGATTTATCAGTTTCAAAGGTTAGTCGGAACAAATTCACAATTTTGACGAGACTACCGTAACAGACAGCTAATATGATAAATAGTAATATAGGCTACTGTTTTTCAGAAATAAATAAATTCCATGCGGACGAAATCGCGGGCATAGCTAGTTTATTAATATAATTAAAGAATAAAAGACGGCCATTTCACAAAGTAGCTATTTTCTTGAGTTTATGTTAAATTGCTTAGTCCTAAAATGTTTAGACTATGTAGCCAATTAAACCGTCGATCCGAAATATGTTCTTGTCGAGTTAAGTCGAAACTTTAGTACGCTTGTTACTACTTACTTTTGTTCTAAAAACGATCATTTGACATTATTTTAATTATTCACACACTTTCGCTGAGAAGAAAAATATTTTGTTTCATTCATTCAATTATACAACCATTGAAGTGGCTATTATATCACAACCTACAAAGACAGAGAAAACCTAAGGTTGATTGGTTTCTGCCCGATATCAAGACATTGCGTGTTGACTGGTGAGTTCTACTTGTCTAACCAGATTGGAGATATGGAAGTAAATTTTAAATATAAGCATTCCTTCGAGTGGGAATTGAGCCCACGACCAATCGCGTATACAGTCGGACCGTCCCATTGTGCCATGTTGGTCTCGTTCATCTGTAATGCTTATTACAAATTAATAATAACAATATAAATAAATTCCATATGGATTATGTAAGAAATTTTGTAATTTTAATATAAAATAACGAGTTAGTACGCTTTGAAGAAATTTTTCCTTTAAAAGCAGTTATCAAAGACGGTATTTAGGTAACGCGAACATACTCTCAAATATTCTAACGTTTCTTTTCACGTTCAACGTGATTTTAACATGGCTTTAAAAGACTTGCATTTAATTTTCTTAAAGCATACTTTTTGTATGGAAATATTTCAAAAGGAGCTTACATAATGAATAGCTTAAAGATTTAAATAAACGATTACCGTTTTTTAACACTATAGGAACGACCTATGAGCGTATTTATTCAATTTTTATTTTTTCTTGCATACTTCATTATGCAAGAATAAATGTATTATATTTTTCTTCAATAATTATAAATATGAATAGAGTTAGACAAATCATAAAATATTTTTTTTGGAATATACTATACGTACTATTGAAGCGTTTGACAACGCGTTCTCTTCGCCTTCTCTATATAAACGTATATGTCAAACACATGGTATAACACACCCTGTTACATTTATTTTATTAATTTAATATTTTTATGAATTATTTTTATTTCATACTCCTCTGATGGCGTAATTTTCGTAAAAAGAAGTAAAAAGAGATTGTTTCACGTATTCATATATAGATAAAAATGTACAAATATAACCGTTGTAGAAACCCAACTTATTTTTTTATTAGTTGTATGAATCTTTCATTACCTAGGTAAATGAAAGAACTTTAAAGTATGTAATAATAAGTTGTATGAATCATAGGTAAATGAAAGATTCTAGAACCTTCCTAATTATTTAGCACAACAATTGAGCCTAACTTCTGTGGCCGTTCTCGGAGTTGGAATCCAATCTCCCTAAGAACTAAGTGGATTGGGCTATATTGCAACACTTTCAATTTTAGTTTACGAGCATGTGAAAATTCTAGAAGCAATTTCCTCATTCGTGAAGTAGCATAAGCGGAATAAAACGGAAAATTCGAGCTTGTTTCAAAAATACTGCATTCCTAAATACATGTGCTAAAACTGATTGAATGGAATACTTGTTTTGGTATTTTTTTGTTTTTATTTTTTTCGACATTCATTGAAAGTTAATTGGTATTGTTTTTGAAATAACTATTTTGGCTCAGTTGCTATAAACAAGTTTTATGAGAAAATGACGACAATATGAAACAGCGTGAATATATTTGGTTGCAGGGCTGGTTGTGGCTTCAAGTCTATAATGAATAATTTATATATATTGGCTTTTTAATTTTTTTAAACTAAATGTGTGACATCCTGCTCCAAGTTCATTTTTTTTTGCGACAAGTAGTTATTTCATTATATTTTGTATCTATGCTTATTCACCACAGCTTAAATAAAAAAAATTGAGCATACATATACAAACAACGAATGTATACAAACGTAATAAAGTCACGTCTAACACAAAAACCGGGGCTTATCATTTCGGCAACTTACATAGAAAATGATATTTTATTAGGAGTCTAGTTTTATATATAATAATATAGGTTTAGGACATCACACGTTTTCCATTTTATGAGGCTGCAAAAAATTCACGATCATTTGGATAAATGACCTGAGCCCTTTTGTATTCCGCTCGTCATTCCGTCTGATTTAATTTATGGTTTTTTTTTACTACCGCTTATGATTTATGAAATATTATTTACTATCATGATTTTATTCTCTTGTAAAAATAGTATACGTAATGTATTGAACATGGTTGTGAGGTGTTTAGATAAAACTAAGTAACTATTGAAGATATAGGAGTAAACACTAATTATTTATCGCTAAATATTTTTATGATACTAGGAAGTTAAAGTTTTATGGTTATTTTCCCAAAGTATTTTAACAATTTAAGCCTACAACAAAATACGGGAAGTGGTACGAAACGGTATATAGCGAATTCTTTTATATTTTAATTCTGACTACCTTTAATTAATTAATTTAAATCGTAGCTTAAAAGTTTTCAATTAGTGGATTCTTTAATAAAAACTAATGAATTTGATACGTCCTTTGAATTTAAATGCGGGAAGTTTTAACTTGTTCAAGTCAGGGCATTAACTAATTTACATTCCACAATTTTCTAAAGTCGACCAGAGAATGGTCAATTACTGTTACTTGGTTAGGATGGCTCCGTAACAATTATTTTTAAACTTAAATTTTAATACAATACAATAAAATATATAATATTATTAATTAATATGTTGAGGACGGCGTTAAACGCGATTGGTTATAGGTTTGATCCACTCGAAGGAATGATTACTCTGATAAAACAAAACTCTGTATTGAGTTATGCCATTCAAAACGAAATGTCTCTAATTTGGCGAAAGGCGGAGTAAGGAGTGTCTTGAAATAAGTACTTTTGTCTACACACCTATGGGGAATAAATATGTAAACCCAAAAAGAAATAATATTTAAGAAAAATATTTGATATGTGGCATGTAAGTTAGCATTGGCCGTTTTTTTATGGATAAGCTTGCTTGAGATACTCTTTACTTATTGCACAAAATTATAGACATGTTTGAGGATTAAGTGGTAAAAAGATGAAAGATTCGATTTAAAGGTAGTCTTTTAAATCTTGGGTTGTTGAACTTTGCTTTATATTTTTCAGAGCTGAAGTGTTTTCATAATTCATTATTTTTTAGAAACAATTTATTTTACAAAGTTTCTTTAAATATAAGCACTAACTTAAATCAAATTGGCTTAAACCAATTCATATAAATCAGTTTGTTAATTTTTTTGTGTTTTTTATAATTTCAGAACTTAAGTATTTTTTTAAATAAAATATACTTAAATAGGTCTTAGCTTAATAAAGAAACTTGAAAAAGAATTCAATAATCGGTCAGGAGTAAGCAACTGGAATAGTCTAGTTTTGGGACCAATTTCCAATCTAACTTGTAATAATGTTGTAGATGGTGGAGAAATTTACCTTCGTATTCTAATGAATATTGTGGCGGTTTTCACAAAAGACGCTTTCTATAATTAAACCCAACCCCCTTATGCTAAACTTGATGAAAATCATTGAAGCTATTTATGAGATTCTGATTATACTATTTTTTCTAATATTGTATGAGGCCGGTCGTGGCGCAGTGGGACAGCGTCTGACTGTAAACGCGATCGACTGCGCATTCGACTCCCACTCTGAGGGTTAATATATTTTAATTATTTTTTTTCCTCGTTTTGTTAAGACAAAGCGTGGCGTAGAGTTCCGCCAACGCAATATCTTGAATTCACCGAAAAGCGAAGTACGGAGTGTGTCAACACTAGATCTTTCTGTCCAACCTGCTGTCCCGGATAAGCTTAAGAAAAAATATTTTATTTGCATCTGAGGCTCTTGTGGCGCCCCGACATAACGTCTGCCTGTAAAAGCCGGTTTATTTCAGTATTCAGTCCAGAAACCGTGGAGTTGAGTTTCGCCACTCAACACGAAATGTCTCGAAACCGGGTTAAAGCAGAGAACGGAGTGTATTGATAGTACATTCTCTCTATCTACTTTGCTAAGCAGGATATAAAACAATAAAGTTTAAATATAAAATAAACAAGCCTCTAGTTGCATATGATGATTCTATAAATAGAAATTTCCAAACCTCTATATGCGAAGCCCAGTTAATCTTTGCAGGTCTACAATGAGACATTAATAGGCTATAAAGAATATATACATAAATTGACATGCAAATCAGTGCATTTGGGTAGCAGTAAACACCGTATCATTGTAATACTATGCTAATGCCTGCGACGTGCGACGCTCAGTGACCGCGGACTGATTAATGTTATTAACAAAGTAAATACTTGTTTAGATTATTAACTTATTATTTATGTAAATATATTGTATATGTACATAATAAAATAGGAGATATCTATCCTTTATATATATATATATATATATATATATATATATATATATATATATATATATATATATATATATATATATACCTCCAAGTAAAAATCGAACCCACATCCTATCGTACCTTCATATCATTTTTTGTAGTTTATTTATCAAGGTTCGTATCATTATCATAATTTACAATGTATTTCATATAAGAATTGTATTAAAATATATAAAAACATTTAATATTTTTCTAGCGACAATATATTGAAAGACCGCCATATACTACAGGCATAAAACTGATAACGACCAGCGAAGGCACTCAGATTTTGTAGTTATATATAAGAAGTTTTATTTATTTTGTAGTTTTATAACCTGGGAGCTAGTAACAGGGATAGATTCTATTTAAATAATCCTTAGTTTTAAATAAATTAATATTACGTTTACCCCTGATAGCGCATGACAGGGGGAAATCAGAGAAAATCTGGGGTCTAATATTGTTGTTGATTCGTTAGACCTGAGAAGTTTACTTCATATAATTTTTACAAGAATGGAAATTGAGCCCACAACCGTTTTAACAGTTAGTTGCCGGTCGACTGTGCCACGATGGTAACTCATATTATATAGAAAGATGTGAACGAAGTGCCTTGACACTATTCGCTCTCGGACTTCTTTGCCATATAGACAGACAAAAGAAACAGACATATGACACAAATTGATTGGAAAAAAAGAATATAGAGGACATTTTTGAAAAAACGTATAAAAATTTGAACGCAGCGAGATTCGAACCCGCGCCTCTTGGATACCGTCCAAGCGCTCTGACCGCTAAGCCATGCGTTCTACTACCAGCTGCGTCGAAATTCTTATACGTTTTGTTACAACTTATTTATGTTGTTAGCATCTCTGTAGAGAGATTTTTACAAATTTCTACTACTTAAAGATTATTAAGAAATAATCGTTTAACAAGAGAGATTGCTATTTTATTTTAATATTTACTATTTTTAAAGTGTTATTCCACACTTAGGATTAGAAAACATTTTTATACGTTTTTTCAAAAATGTTTTCTAATCCTAAGTGTGGAATAACACTTTAAAAATAGTAAATATTAAGAATATAGAGGATATACAAAATTATAAAGAAATAAATATGAAATGAAAAAATAAATATCATTATATTTTACTCTATATTAAACTCCTTTTATTATTCCCTCTAAAATGAAATAAATTCTTGAGAAATTCAAAATCTTCGGAACTAAAGCCAAGTCACTAGTCACAGCTGGTAAGCGAAGAAGTATTACACACATTATGTACAAACTACTGTATTGCTCTAAAATTGAAACGTCTAAAATGTTTTCCAGCGAGTTTAAGCTTGTGTCTTAATATATGCTTTAAAATATTATTTTTGTAGCTTATTTGCGATCTATTATGATATGATGATTGTGGGGGACAAAAACAAAAAACTTCTACATAAAATATAAATGGTTAATTAAGTTCATGATAATTAAGATGTTTAGTATTCAAGAACTTTTCGGAGTTGAGTTACGTTTGTAGCATATAGGGCATATAAATACGAAACTAAAAAAATAAAAAAAAACCAACAGTTAGCTGGTAAAAGTAAAAGTAAAAGTAAAAGTTTGACATAAAAATATGAACTGAAAAGTGAAGCTGAATCAAGTAACTACTAACGATCCACTTACTAAAATTTATAGAGAACGGAATATCGCAAAAACTACGCAGATTACCCACTGCGGTCTAATAGATTTTAATAGTATTTAAACGCTGCATAGACGTAAGTGTCTTGATAAAATTACAATTTTGACATATGGACAACTGAATATTAAAGAAACCATTCTGATGCAGTGGAACAGCGTCTGACTGTAAACACGGGCTGTGGGTTCGATGACTCATTCGAGGGATTGATTATTTTTAAAATTTGTTTTCATTTCTCTACCCTGGTAAGACAAAGCGCGGCGTTAAGTTCGCCACTCAATACGAAATGTAGATTGATTTAGGACGGAAAGTAAATAACAGAATGTCTTGACATTAGGTTGTCTCTGCCTACCCTTTTATGTGGGATAGCGTGAAGATGATATTTTCTCACGACGTTTTGACTACTTTGGCAATATACGCGATTAATCCTTTTAAAAATATATAAATTCTGTTTTAAATAATTATATATTTTATTTTCCAAACAGTCTTGTAATTACTTTCACTACGAAAACCAGCAAATTGAAAATTTTCTATTTAAATAACTTCATAAAGAGTTAAATCTAGGGAAATGCATGGAATGTGAAATTTTAGAGACAAGATGTCGTGTTGAATGAGGACCTACACTTCAGAATTCTCTAGGAAATATTCGCTACTTTTAGAGTAAATTTTATTTTAAAAATGCTAATATTAAATCTGAAATATATGCAAGAGATAACACTATTAGATTTAACAGTATAATAATATTTTGTTTAATAAATATATTTGAATATAAACATTTCAAAAAAAAGTAAAAAAAATGAATGCAGCAGGATTCAAAGCCACGCCTCTTAGAAACCGTCCAAGAGGCGCGGGTTAAAATCCTACTATGATCAGATTTTTATACGTTTTTTTAAATGTTTTCCAATCCTAAGTATGGAATAATTCTTTAAAAATACTAAAATATTTGTCATTATGTAGGGCGTGTAGTGATATGCTTGGCTGTAAACTCTCTAGTAAGACCAATGGAAATGTTCTGATTATGAGATTAATTATTTTTATGGTTAGGAGAAAAATATATGTAAATAATTCTAATATAGTAAGAGAAATATTGACCTTACTGAAGCATGAAAACAACTATATACCTTGATCTTCGATTGTGTAGGGACGTCAAACTCGATAGCGCAATCCAACGTCATATTTAAACATAACGAAGAAAACGAAACTATTTAAAATATAGGTACTTTTATTAATGAGAAGTAAATAGGAATAAGATTTGAGAAATTCTTTAGAATTTGTTCACAGAATTATTTATGATTTTTTTTACGAGAGATATTGGCTATCATGTAACCTCCATATTATCGGCATTAAAGATATTTATTTCAATTTTTTTTAAATAATTATGCATATATCAGTTATTGCATCAAAATAGAATGTTACTAAAACAACTTTCCCATTTTCCGCTCGAGCTTTCAGGAAAGTAACAAAACAGCTTACGTTGTTCCTTGAAGCCAAGCTTTCTTTATGCACGTTGGAAATTATTTTAGTGATTTTGAAATTATCTGAACTGATGGCTGTTATAGTACTTCAAAATGGTGTAGTCGTGTGGTATTAAAGTTTTTTCAAAGGTATGTTAGCTTCTCATACAGATTTACGCTATTTATTTAAATAGTCGAAAAGAGGAAAATAGCGTGAAAAATCGTTGAATTCATTTTATTTAGATAATTATTATCGTCGTCGTCGTCAGCCAATCGCAGTCCACTGCTGGACATAGGCCTCCCCAAGTTTGCGCCAAACATCCCGGTCCTCCGCAACCCTCATCCAGCCTGCTCCTTGCGTATGTCGTCAGTCCAGCGGTCAGAGGGCGTCCTACACTACGTTTGCCAAGACGCGGTCTCCACTCCAGGACTCGTCTGCTCCAACGGCCATCGGTCCTGCGACAGACGTGACCGGCCCATTGCCACTTCAGCTTACTGATTTTGCGAGCTACGTCAATTAATTAGTATATTACGATTAATTAGTATATATTATTATATTATATATTATTATATTATATATTATTATATTATATATTATTATATTATAGTATATTACTACGAGATAATTATTATACTTCATTATAATGATAAAAGTTAATATTTCAATACAAAATCGAAGGTTTTCTTATGATCTTACAAATAAATTATTAGCGCAATTGAATTGAATTTTTACCGTAATAGTCACAAATATTATAATGATGTTAATATGTGGCATTACCTTCTTTTGATATTCTTAGGGGAGAGATGGAAAAATATACAGTACAATTCTTAACATGATATTTCAAAAGATTAAAGATTTAAAGATAAGAAAAAGTATTGAATATTTCATACATTATCAAGTTTTTTCTGATTTTTATATTTTTTTAGCTGAGAAATAACTTTGTGTAGATATTTTTTTAATTAAAGACAATCTCACATCAGTGTCACACATCATATTAGTGTCAAGACACTCCGTTGACGAGAAATGAAAGTAGATATAATCATTTCTCCAAACGGGATTCGAACCCACAATTGATAACGTTTATGGTTAAACGCTGCCCCGCTGCGCCACGATGGTGTTAATATATATATAAAACACTTATCCTGTAGAACAAAATCCAACTGGTATTTTTAAATCTTATTAATATGAGAATATATTTTTAACGCCAACTGATTTTAATTGTTTGTGATTGTTAGTATGTTAAAAAGAACATATTTTTTAGTTATATTTTCTTTCCTTAAAAACTAAACTACAAAAATCTTTTTCAATACACTTTCATACACTATACACTTTCATACACATAAAATCCCTTCAAGTTAGAATAAAGAGAAGCAATTCATATAAAATTGTTTAGCCAAAGAAATGTGGAAGACAGAACAATTTGTACAATGTTCTCGGCTTATACGTTCAGATGGTTGTCCTCTTGCGGAGCACGTGTTTATTGCAGATAGCAAAGTAACAAGCTTTCATTCTGTCAAGCTATGACTGTATATTGCATATTATTACGTTCGAGAATTGAAAATTAAATATTTTATTTTGTATTTTTAGTATTTTCAAGTAACATGCGTGGCATTGGGTTCGCCATACAACACGTAATGTCTCGATTTGGCGGAAAGCAGTCAGTTAGTATCTTGACACTAGATTCTTTCTGACTACCCCACCATGAGGTATAAAGAGTAAAGCTGCTTGCTTTTTTCCTTTTTCGTTAAACATCATATACTCTAGGGAGGCCAACAAGATAAATAAGTTGTAACAAACGTATAAAATTTTCGACGTAGTCGGATGTAGATCGCATGGCTTAGCGGTGACAGCGAGAATACGGTTTCCAAAAAGCGCAGATTCGAAGTCCGCTGCCTAAAATTTTTTTTAGCTTCATGCTTCATCCCTTATACTATAGGGTGGCTACCTTACTATAAAGGATAAAGCGATCTAGTATCGAGATCCCTCTATGGGGTATAGAGATCCCTCTATACCGCGGTATCCTACCGATTTTAAAATTTTTTTTCTACTAAGGCAAACAGTATCAAATATGGCTATTTACTTATTAAAAATATCATTCATCATGATTGTTAAAATTTAGCGGTGCGACATTGACGTTTAATTTAAAAATTTATAATAATACAAAACTAAATAAACAGCTTATACAAAAATGAAAGAGAAACTATATATAAAAAAGACACAATCTGTTTGTCTACATTTCGGAACCAATAATTGAAATTTTAAACTGCTAAATCGATTTTGCCAGGAAATTGGAAATAGGATTTCATAGAGCTAAAACTTTCCACACAAAGATTGGTTTAACTGTTTTTTTAATAGTATATCTTTTATGAGAAATACTTCGGAAAATTAATTTACGTTAAAGCGAAAATGGCAGGTCATTTAGTTCATTTCTTGTAAGGGAATTATAATGAATGAACTAACAAAAATAATAAAAGTGCAATAAGGACAAGAATACGAAATTTTAGTATACACAATTTTTTACCAAGATTATTATAGTCGGATCACTGCCTACGTCTGATAGAAAACACGTAATGTTGCAGATTCAATTCCCATAAGGTAGCACGGTGTTATGTTCCGCTACATAATACGCAATATTTAGAATTAAAGAAGAAACCGTTAAAACAATTTTTCCAGATTAAGTTTTATTCAATTACCTTCCTAGGCGTATATGGCTAGAAGTCGCAATAAATAATAGATGGTTATAGTATCGTCAATAAACAATATACGACGTAAGATCACTTTAGTACTACTCAGTAAGAAAAGGGTGATATTGTATGGGGTTTCCCAATAAAAACAATATGTTTTGAAATTGAAATAAAACATGTATTATATATTTAAATTTCGTGTTCAATGGCTTTCTTTGATAGGAAATTTTATGTTATTTATGATTTAAACAAAATATCGTTCAAATGACTTCCACGACTTTTTTTATACTGATGAATACGATCGGTCCAACTTTCGATGACTCGGTGCAGCATTTCGGCTGGTATGGCCGCTATAGTCGCTCGAATGTTGCGTTCAAGGTCTTGAATTGTAGCTGATTTATTGGCATACACTTGAGATTTTAAATACCCGCACAAAAAATAATCCAAGGGTGTTAAATCGCATGATCTTGGTGGCCAATTTTGAGGACCGTTGCGAGAAATAACCGACTCACCAAACTTATCACGCAATAAATCCATTGTGACGGTCGCAGTGTGGCATGTTGCACCATCTTGTTGAAAATAAATGTCGTCCGCATCGATTTCATACACTTCAGGAAAAAAAATCGTTCAACATGTCGTCATTGATAGTAACA
Source organism: Dryadula phaetusa (assembly GCA_032432895.1). Taxonomy (NCBI): domain Eukaryota; kingdom Metazoa; phylum Arthropoda; class Insecta; order Lepidoptera; family Nymphalidae; genus Dryadula; species Dryadula phaetusa. The sequence goes on along the minus strand of JAOYRS010000016.1, from coordinate 3,621,076 downwards.
ACGGCCTTCGTCGTTTTTGAAAAAGTACGGGCCAATGATTCCATCGTACCATAATCCGCACCAAACAGTCAATTTTTCAGGATAGAATGGTGTTTCATGAACCACTCTTGGATTTGACTCACTCTAGTAACGACAATTCTGTTTGTTCACATAACCATTGAGCCAAAAGTGAGCCTCATCTGATAAGATGATTTTCCTATGAAATTCAGTGTCCGTTTCCATCATTTCAAGCGCCCAATCAGCAAATTCACGACGTAATCGATGATCTGCTGGCTTGAGTTCTTGTGCCAACACAATCTTGTACGGATGTAGGCCAAGGTCCTTACGTAAAATTCGCCAGGTTTTCATTCTGGATGAGCCCAATTCTTGTGCACGTCGTGGAACGGAAACATTTTGATTTTCTTCGACACTGGCTATGCTGGATACAGCGGCAATATTTTCTTCACTACGGCCTGTCCGTTGTCGTGTTGGTGGTCTACTATCGTGCAAAGAATATTCACTTTCCAGTTTTTGGATTATGCGATGTATAGCGAGCTCAGACGGTGCACCATGACGACCATATTTAGCACGAAATGCTCTTTGAGTAGAGACAATACTTCTCGAATTTTGATAGAAAATTTGGACAATTTTCAAACGTTGAGGTAACATGAACTTATTCATGATTAAATGGCAAACATTACTGAACACAAAACAACACCAATGTTAAATGTTAAACAACCAAAAATGGCGGCTGTGAGCTATACAGTGTTTCCCAATAGGGATGATAGCTCCTATCATCCCTATTGGGAAACACTGTATTATTACTTTACATCTGTTTACTTCACAAAAACAGTACAAGAAATATTCACTCTATTATCAGCTTTACTTCATAAGCTACTAAAGTACGTTACAATATATTATTTTAGATCATGCCATCAATTAAATATACGATATATGTTAGTGTGAGAAAAAATAATTAAACGCAAAAATTATCTTACTACGGATATAAATCAATTGTATTTGTTTAGTAAACATTTCTTTAATATTATCAGATATCGGGCCAGAATGTCCGAATGTACAGCAATCAGCGCCCAAGATATGATAATATTTGTTTCGGACTTATACCGACCGGATATTACTTCTGAACTTTCGAAATACTGGCGTTATGCCACGAACTGACACCATTCAATTATGATTTTGTTTTAATATTATATAAGCTAGTGTTATATTTTTATCTTTAACAATATAATTATTTGTATTGTAAGCCTTTTTTTAATTATTCCACTTTGCAATGCTAAAGTGGAAGTGTCACACTGCGTGATTGGGAATGATTATATTTTAAAATTAATATCATTTCCCTGCTCTGCTCTGCTAAGACAAACCGCAGCTTTACGTTCACCATTCAATACGCAACGTCTTGATTTTCAAGCAGAACGAAGTCAGTTGAGTGTGTCAGCACTGGCTTGTTTTTGATGAATGCTATGTGGGATAAAGAGTAAGCTTTTAAAAATTTGCTGAAATGTTTTATTTTATATTGATATATTCAATATTTGGAATACATACGAAGCTTAACATAACATAACTTCACCCATATACAGTTTTATAATTACGACGCAAGCTTAGGTACTAGAAGCAAGTTAGGACACTACTTGTTCGGTCGATTATAGTAACAATCCTTGGTTAAGTGGTGGAACCTAATTCCGCTTTTGTATTTATTCAATTTAAAAACTGTGGACATTTTTAGAAAAACGTATAAAAATTTGAACGCAGCGGGATTCGATATTCCACACTTAGGATTAGAAAACATTTTTGAAAAAACGTATAAAAAATTTGTTTTAAAAATGTTTTCTAATCCTAAGTGTGGAATAACATTTTAAAAATAGTAAATATTAAAATAAAATAGCAATCATCTTGTTAAACGATTATTTCATAATAACCTTTAAGTAGTAGAAATTTGTAAAAATCTCTCTACAGTGACGCAGCTGGTAGTAGAATGCATGGTTTAGCGGTCAGAGCGCTTGGACGGTATCCAAGAGGCGCGGGTTTGAATCCCGCTGCGTTCAAATTTTTATACGTTTTTTCAAAAATGTTTTCTGATCCTAAATGTGAAACAACACTTTATAAAAAGTAAATATTAAAACTGTGGACATATATATATATATATATATATATATATATATATATATATATATATATAAATGAATAAACTTAATTTAAATAAATATAAATACCTCGAAGTTATTTTAATTTTTCCTCTCAATTAAGACAAACTCAATACGCAATGTCTTAATTTCAGGTGGAAAGCGGTTAATGGAGTGTCTTGACACTTGGTTATCACTAACTACCCTACTAAGCAGGACAAAGCATGAAGCTGAAGAAAAATAAATTAAAACTTTACTTTAAGCGAAAATTGAATCTATACTTTTTCTATATAAAGACATACTTTGCCACAACTTCATCAAGACGACGTTGCTTATATTATACAATAAAATGTAATGCAGTACGGAAATAATGATGGCAGTATCACACAAAGAGCTGGTTTCGAGTCGTTACCAACATATTTTCATTTCAGGGGACACATAAAACAAAATTACTATATATAACGCGCGCTAGCAACCGCGTCCAATTAATTTACGACTGTATTTACCACTTCAATAGCGTGCCTTATAACTGTTTATTTATTTCATTCGTTCGTCGATTTTTAGGCAAACGTATGTATGTGTATATAGCTTTTTAGGATACGAAATATGTACAATAGAATTTGCTTTATATATATATATATATATATATATATATATATATATATATATATGTATATATATGTATATATATGTATATATATATATATATATGTATATATATATATATATATATATATATATATATATATATATATATATATACCTATAACCTGTTATATTTTTATTGCAGCTTTGCGTTTTACCCCACATTGCAGGGAAATCAGGGGGGCTAGGCACTCTGTTTTTTGCCACTTTTTCGCCTAAACTTGACGTCTCAAATTCAGACTAGATTTTATTTGACAATATTAGTAGCGGAACTCAATGCTGTGATTTCTCCGACCAGAGTGAAGAAATGATTTTTTTTATTAATATAATATAATCACTCAACCGAATAGACATCGAAATCAAAACCAACCACCACCACCTTTTACATAAAATTGACATATGTTTTTATCATGAACATTGGCATAAATTTGAGAGTATATATATATTTTAATGAATAGATTATAACATTTTGTGATGGAATAATCGTTGACAACGTATTATAATCACCATTACGAAATGATATGTGATAAGTAGAATTTTCCTAATATTCATTATATTAAAACCTATTATAATTATCACTGACCATTTTCAAATATTTTCAGTTTAATCGGATAACTAAAATACTTAAAACAAAGGCTAAAACAGAAGTTTTGAAGAGCTTAAGGCTCAAGGATTTAAATTCTAACTGAATGAATTCGACCTCCGAAGTTAATGCGATTGTGTATAAAATTGTATGTTCTCATTAACTTTAATGTATTTATTTTATTACTCGATAACTTTTATTTTAATATATTTTAAGTAAAACTGATGAAAACGCTTTATCTTGCATAGGGTAGTCAGAGACAACCTAGTGTCAAGATACTCCGTTGGTTGCTTTCCGTCCGAAATCTATATATGTGTGTGATATGCTGGACTGAATACCACGCTGTCTTAGTAAAGTTTTCAGTATAATCATTCTCAAGCGGGAATCGAACCCACAACCAATTATATTTACTATCTGACGCTGTGGAACTGCACTGCGTTGGTTTTTTTATGATTTTCATAATAATTGTAAATAAAATGAATTAATTATACAAACAACTTTCAGTGAATACATATGTGTAAGTATACATATAAAAAATAAAAGGTTTTTTATTTTTAGCTTCACTCTTTTATCCCGCATAGTAGAGTAGACAGAAAGTGCCTAGTGTCAAGACACTTCGTAATTCGCTTTCCACTGAATTCGAGACATTGCGTGTTGAGTAGTGGAACTCAACGCCACGCTTTGCCTAACCAAAGCGAGGAAGTGAAAATAATTGATATATAATCAATCTACCGATTGGGAATCGAACCCACATCCGATTGCGTTTACAGTCAGACGTTATCCCATTGGGCCGCGACATAAAAACGGCCTCAACATACAAACAATAACATGATTATCAAATAAACACCGACAGTAAATAGCACAGCGGCTGTAACCTCCCCATCACGTATTTCTTATTTAATTAGTGGCTGCTCGCGGTTATCTCAGCATTGACCTAAAGCGACTCAAAGTTCTGTAATTAACTTTCTTATAAGCGGTTCTTTGAAAGGGCCAAAGAGGTTAAGCTTAAATGACATTTGGTTTTAAGGTATTTATATTCATGAGTGTAGAGAGGGAAAACTTTAATAAGAAGAATAAAATTTAATATTTTTTCAATATTTAATGTTACAAGAATTTATGGTCATCATGTCGTGGCGGGTTGACTATCAGCGGGTCTTGACTAACGGCTCGATTCGTGGAATTAATCTTCTCTTGGGAGAAAGAATATTTTTTAATTATACATTTTCTCGCTTTAGTAAGTAATGACTTGGCTTGAGTTCTTCTATTTAAAAAGTAACAAAATTTGGTGGAAAGTACCAAAGGAGTGTCTTAACATTATTTTTTTTTCTCAACTTCATCTCCATCCAAGAACACCTACGATCGACCAAAATATGGGCGACAGAAAGATCGTCTTATACTTGATTGTAAATAGATTGTTGTTCGTATAAAAGTTGTATTAAGTTGTATAAATTATTTTAATTTTGCAGAAAATTATTTTTCTGATGTATTTTATTGAATTCCTTTAGATTTCTTGTTATACATTCGATGAGTCTTTAATGATTTAGTTAGGTCTTGATATTAGGTTCTTAATGCCTAAACTTTTGTGTAAATAAAGGCAGACATTTTATCTAAGGCATAATTGAGGATTCTTATATATAAAGTATTATATTTTTTCGTAGTAAATTCGTAATTCTTAACTTACGATAATATAATAATAATTAATTAGAAGAAGGTAAATAATAATAAATCTAAAAAAATATTTAGTATTAAAACGTTTATTCATAATCATGAATTTCGAATGTATAAAGTAACAAAGCTTTTTAGTTTGCATACAATAAAGAGGACAACAAAGTCTTCTAACACAAAACGGATTAACATAACTTCAATGAAGTAGTGAATTTTAAACAAGAAACCTAAAGAGTTTCAAATTTATAAGAAATATTCAATATGTTATCATGAAAAGTTTAAAGGAAACTGAGGAAAATATATTATATATTTATAAGAAAGGATTCTTTGCTTCTAGTAAAGTTCTTATATATTTAATACCGTATATTACATCCTTGTGGTTCAACAGGGATATATATGACTATACATCAGCAAGACTGCGTGTTCGATTTTCAATTGGGGTAATTATATTATATTAGCCTTTGTTGCTTTCTAGGTTATCTCTAAAATAGTAAAATAATTAATCTGTCAGAGTGACTTAATATTATGTTTTTAGATATATGTGGAGGATGTTGCAATTGAAAAAGGTTAATAACTTACAAACAGTGAGGACCCGGTTATCGATTTCCTCTCAAATTCGAGATATCACATATGAAGTAGTGGAGTGTTTTTAGCTTTATGCTCTTATTCCGCATAGGAGAGTGGACAGAAAGTACCCAGTGGCAAGACACTCCGTACTTTATTGATAATAATTTAAATATAATCGCTCTCCCGAGTGGGAATCGAACTCACGACCGATCGCGTTTACAGTGAGACACTGTCTCACTGCGCCACGACTGGCTTCAGTGGAACTCAACTTTATCCTTTACTTGTATATATATGCACATTTGTATTATTTTCTTATGTCTTACTAGCTGTTCCCGCGACTCCGGCTTTGTAAAATTTTATAAAAGTAGCCTAAGTAACTCGTTATTACATCAGCTATAGGCTAGTGAAAGTTTTATCAAATTTTGTACAGCCGTTTTTAAGATAAATCGGAATAAAGAGACAAAAAAAATATAAATGCATATGCATTTAGCAAAAAGCAGTCATTTTAATATATACTTCAATTTTAGTTATTTGTATACGTCATATATATATATATATATATATATATATATATATATATATATATATATATATAAAACATCTGTCTTGACTTTGCCATCTACAGAAACTGTTCCACACAGTACTGCTGCATAGCCAAATATGCAATAAACTTACTGAAGCATACTTCGTAGTTGGTGTAGCATATAACAACTTTGTTGATATCAGCCCTAGCATTTGCATGTGGCATGTCTACACCAATATGCAGAAATAATTTTCAGCGTGATCCTAAATAAAATGAATTATTAGATGTGTGAGTAATATGACTGGTAAAGATGTATTGATTGTGTTTCTTTGAATATTGCTATAAATATGTTTAAACATAAAAATAAATAGTTTGTGTCTAGCATTTTCTTAAGATATATCACTAGTGTTTCGGCCTTTTTCCTACATGGCAGGATCAGAGAGAATCCAATGTCATATCTCCATTCTTTACTTTCCGTCCGAAATCGATACATTGTGTGTTGAGCTTGAGAGTTGAGCAAGCTTAACCAAACGCAGTGCGTTATCCAGGGTATAGAAATTAAGATAATAACTTTCTATTCGGGAAAAAGAAATTTAGATAATAATCTACAAATGGACGTCTGTCCCATTTACCCACGATGGTCTGAAATGTTACATTATTATAAGATTGATGTCAAAGAAATTTATCATATACCGAGGTGGATAGTTTAATTGAGATTCACTCTCGTATTTTCTCTAAGTAACTTTTTATAAATATCCAAATAAGCCGTCGCCTTAGATAAAGTATATGTAAAGTAAATGTATGAATATGACCGCATTTAGTGAAACGGATTCTTGCAAAAAAACAAAGCACTGCAAGAAGCCTGGTCGGCCACTTAGACACGTTTAGTTCTAGATGAGCGTCCACTTCTTTCTATTGCAATAACTTGAAATGCGTTTGCTGACTGTTTCTATGTACGTCTGTATATTATGAAATATGTATATAAGTAGTAAGAGAGATAAAATTCTAATTTACTTGATTTTATTATAAATCATCACATATTTTTATTTGTAATTGGAAAATAGCCTGTATATGATTTATAAATAAAAATAAAGAATTTTATTAAAAGAAATTTGAAATTAAGTTTAAGACAAAGCGCGGCTTCGAGTTATATATATATATATATATATATATATATATACACATCCTTTATGTCGGGCAAAATGCAGTTAACGGATTGATTTCACACTAGATTATTTCTGATTACCCAGCCATACGATTTAAATATGTATGTATATATATTAATATGCATTACATTAACGAATTGATTTTAAAAAACTTAATGTATATCTATTAATATGCATTCCACTAAATTTTAAGAAACGTACTTAATATTATTTGCTCAATAACCTGGTCACCCTAGAAGTAATAAAGTTTACTAGATGAATATTTTGTATTATCATTAGACCGTGATACGAGCTCGAATTTTCAAGCAAATCAGACGACAAAAATATGGAATTACAGCACTGTGAGACGTTTTTAGATATTTTAAAATAGGTAAAAGTAATAAAAAATGTATTAATACGAGCATATTACACGATTGAAAAATGGACCTGATGTACAGTTAAAGTCTTTTTTGCAATGTCCGAATCTAAAAACTAAATGCTATTCAGTTTAATGTCTACTATCATTACTTGAAAAAATAAATCGGTGTAAGAATGTCAGCGGAACCCTCCTTTTTCCAATATACATTTACGATTGTTTATTTGTTACAATGCTACAATTTTAATAATATGGAGCGAACATTTATTCCCAAGTGTCATCATTTGTAATATAATTGATAACTCACTCATAAATAGTTAGCTAGATGTTTTTTACTTCAAATTATACTTGCGACTTCGTTCGTTCATTCATCCTGATTCGAGAGTAGTAGACACAGAGTACAAGAGTATAGAAATACAACACATAGTAGGATAGACAGAAAGTACATAGTGTCAAAACACTCTGTATTTCGCTTTCCACCAAATTCGAGACATTGCGTGTCGGAGGTGGAACTCAACGCCGCACTTTGTCTTACTAGAGCAAGGATAAATTTAAATATAATCACTACCCTGAGTGGGAAACGAACCTACAGCTTATCGCATTTGCAGACAGACGCTGTTCCACTGCGCCACGACCAGATTCGAATAATATTAGCAAAAAAAAAAATAAAAAAATAATACATAAATTCTAAAGAATTTCTAAGAAATTATACACTTTCTAGCAATGGTTTCGTATATACACGTACATATCGTAACGACTCACCTCTGAGTCGAGCACCAAGCGCTGCAAACAAAGCATAACTCTTTCACTACTTTCAACGTCATCATTCTGTTCATACTAGCTCTTTGGGGATTCCCCCAGCTTTTAGTCTGATTATATTTGTCTTTCTGATTATTTGGGGTGTTATAATTCATTATTTCATTATAAAATAATGACAATAACACGACGTTTTTCTGAGCGCAAGTAGTCTTTGCAAAATGAAAAAAACAAACATGATTATTTAGATAGAAATAAAAGCAATGCCTGCACAGAAGCTCTAGGTTAAAAAAAATAATTAAAAAAAAAACAATAATGTTCCCATAGATTGAAATAATTTAACTTATTTTTTTAAAATAAGATAAGCCTATGCTATACTAGCGCGATTGTCACAAACGGACTCAAAAACAGACAAAAATTCTACCGTGTGCATTATAGACTATATATATATATATATATATATATATATATATATATATATATATATATATATATATATATATTAATACAGCTAGTTACATTATTTCTTAAATATGTACATAGTTCACTTTTTTATTATATGTATATGTGGTACATTGTTTAAGTTGTAGGTTTTAGGTTGTTTGATGGGTCTTAGGCTTATTAATAGTTTTATAAACCTATAAAATTATTGAATTAAATCTATAAATCTATAATATTAATTGTGGCCAAGTTTGTGATATAAGGGAGAACGAGGGCAGGTAAAGGAACGAAATAGGTGTAGTTGTCAGTTTGCGCGGGCGATGCCGCGAGTCGGCTGCTAGTAATAAATAAAGTACATAAAACACAAAGACACATATGAGCAATTTCACGTATTAAACCAAAGTATTGTTTGGCAAGCGATGTATGAATATAAATTTAAATTTAACACAGAGCTTTATACTGCTATATAAATACTGTAGTAGTAAATTTCACGCTTTCAGGTTTTTATATGCAATGTTTAAAACTAACTACTCGTTGGCCACTTTTATATATCGCCTTTACGAGTGTTCATTGATTTGAAAAGAAATTATAGTTATTAAATGATTTTAAAATAACGAAATTAGTGTAATATGCTTTTAAAGGTAACATAATTTAATAACTAATATATCTAAATTAAAATTATTGTGGCGCAGTGCGACAGAATCTGTCGATTGATAGGTTTCAACCGTAGACAGAAAATACCTAGGGTCAAGACACTCCGTAGTACGCTTTTCTCAGAGTTCGAAACATTGCATGTTCACCGATGGAACAACAGCGCTCTTTGTCTCACCAGAACAAAGAAATGAATATAATTTATATGTAATTATTTCCCCGAGTGGGAATCGAATCCACAACCGATCGTGTGTACAGTCAGACGCTGTTTCACGGCGTCACGATCGGTGTCATCATCATTAAAATATACATATATAAAATATACATATATAAAATTTACATATATATACGTAATTTTTTTGGACATTGTCAGGAATTGTATATCTAATTAAACAGTAAAATAATTCCAGAAATATTTAAATGATCACCTCTTTGTTCATCACTTTTTGTAGAAGGAAAGATAAAAATCTTTATATGCCTTTCGCATGTTATATTAAAATGATAACATACACCATTCGCCAGTCGCCCAGAACGATACATGCTAGGCCTGCCAATTTTTTATATATTAATATATTTTTTATCCAAAATACAGAGCTTTTGAAGAATGAAATATTATTATTCATAAGCCATTTAAGCTCGGCTCCAACCCTCACGCCAACATCTAAGCTCAAAAATCCATGGTATATTGAAATTTAAAGGCAAATGATTTTGGCATACTTTCAGAGTTATATCAATTTTCTGATTTAAATATTCGTGTTTATTAAATTTTCATAAATTATTGATATTTCTAACTGTTTCTTATTTCTATAATGTATAATGCGAAAAAAATTATATATTTGTGCGAATTAGCGGAGGTATGTCAGTTTATAAAAAAAAAACTGGGTAAATACGGTTTGCACTCGCGCACGCAGGGTTTTGTACCATTATTCGTGAAAACGGCCAAAAATCATGTCCGTTATATGGGTGTCCTCGTTAAATTCTAGTTTGATTTTAATTGAATTCGTTATTTTTAAAGTAAATGTATATCAAAATATTTTGTGATTATTCATATTTCAAGCATCTATCTGTTGAAGTTATTAATATCGAGCAAAAAAATCACATGTACTCTATGGAAAATCCTTAAATATTTATTTAATTTATTTTTTTGTATTTATTGATATATCGGTAAAAGAAATATTCATTTGTGAAAATTTCAATCATATAGCACAGCACTAGTACGGTTCATGCGATACAATCGAGTGACAGACGGGCAGACGAACAAAGAAAACTTAGTCCCAGTTTTATCGTTGATATCGATTTTTAGCAAAAATATCGATTACTCTTAATGTCATTTATAACTGATAGTTTTTTTATTATTATTATTAACTCTCTACGGACACAGGTTCTTCTGTTGATAAACAGAAAAATTAGTACTTTTAAAAGGTCAAGTTTGATTTTGCGCATGGCTAAGGTGTGCAGTAATAGGCTACTTTTGCCACGGAAAAGCGTACGTAAAGTGCGAGTTTAGGTCACGGAGTGCCGTAAAATATTGTCTTTCTATATCCCATAAGCTTTAAATAATCCTATATACTATTTGAGAAGTATAGTATGTTTGCTTTATTTTCGTGAATAAAAGTACAGTCTTTTTTTAAGTAGTAATATATAATTAAATAGGCGTCATTCATTTCATAAATGATATATCTTTAAAAGTAATTTTTGTGTGTATATTATTAAATTATTACATTATACAAAAGACGCTATAGTCTTAAGTTTAAATTCCAATCGAACAAATATCAAATTCTCTATACACCTATTTCAGTTTTCACGGTCATAGTCAAAGGAAGATGTTCAGTTCACTTAGCGCACAAAGTTACCAGAAAGGAGAGAGCCGTGTACGCTTCTGTTATCATCAATAGGACAGGAATTAAATGATTATATATATATATATATATATATATATATATATATATATATATATATATATATATATATATATATATATACATACATATTTTTGCTTAAGATGGTTTTCTGCTTAAGATTGAGACATTGCGTCTTATGTGGTGAACTCGTGCTTTTCTTATATATATAATAATTTCTCTCCGAGTGGGAATGGAACCCACAACCAATTGTGTTTACAGTCAGATATTGTTCTATAGTTCTATGATATAAATATAAAAAAAAATTGAATGTATTTTAAAGTATAATGTTGATAAAGTTTTTTTTCATAAATTACAGTGGAAATAGTTTCATTGTAAAGTTATTCTTTTCGTTTCCAGCTAACGAATTATACTTTTCGTTTCTCTACTAACTTGCTTAGATATTTTCTTTAAACGTGCCCGTTTTATAAAACGATGGTACCAGTTGATGAAAATATTATTAGTAACGAATTGAGTAAAGAATCAATTCTGTAGGATGGCTTCAAGTCTAACGTGGTGCATTGCGGCAGTGTCGGACTGTAAATGCGATTGCTAGTGAGTTCGATTCACACTTGGAGGAATAATTATATTTAAAAAAAAAATATGATACACACAGATCTTCACTATGATAAGACAAAGTACGGTAATGTCTCGTTTTTGAGCGACACTAGGTTATCTCAGTCTACAATAAAAGCGCCAATTTTAATATCATGCTTAGAACTTAGTTTTTAGCCTGCAGGACATATTATATATTTAGTTATAAATTTTCAAAAAAGGACTTATAGGGAACTATTATTTATAATTATTGTTTATTTGCGCCGGTCGTGGCGCAGTGTGACAGCGTCTGACTGTAAACGCGACCGGTTGTGGGTTCGATCCCCACTCGGGGGAGTAGCGAGAGAGATCACCACTCAAGACGCAATGTCTCGACTTCAGTGGAAAGCGAAGTACGGAGTGTTTTGACACTAGGTACTTTCTGTCTACCTTGCTATGGATATAGGATATATAGGGATAAAAGCGTGAAGCTAAAAAAAATTAGTATATCTCACATATAAATGTACAAGTATTTATTACAACAAATATAAAATATTATTAAAATTAAATTAAACTAGTTAAAACGGTTTAAACGCGTATATATTGGCTGCACCAACTTGCCGACAGGCTGTCTACCTGTGACCATGACTATTGTAAAATGTTCGAAACGACAGGTTTCCAAAAATGTATTTTCGAATACCAAAATATACGAGATTAATTCTTTTAAAATAGTTTTATTTAAAATCTAAATCGAAAAATCTTTTTAATATTAATTATTCTCTTATTTACTTATATAAAACTTGTAAATATATAAGATTTCTAAAATTCATATATTTGAATATTAGTAAAGCAGCAGACGGATGACCGGTAAAGATTATAATTCTCTTACCGCCTTGTCGTTGATGCAAACAAAACTCACAGTCGATACTCTCTTATTGCAATTACTTTTCAATATTATATTATGTATATATGTATATATTGTTTCTATTATTATTTCCTTTATCTTATATATTATAGTTGTGACTTTCATTTTATATTAACTTATACAATACTATAAAGCTTTTAGCTTTCTTTTATTTATATACAAAAACGGAGAGGATAAGTACCTAATTATAAATTTTCGATACGGAATCTGAACCTAAAAGTATTGGTACAAAGGGCGCTAAACTCCCAAACACGCCACAACGGTACAAGATTTAACTTAGTAACGACATAACAAGTCCATTCAAAAGATACGATGGGTTTTTGGTGTTGGAAAGTGACTCGCCTTGATGGATAGCGTCGGGATGACAATACTTTTTCCTAATATTTTTAACTTAAAGGCGAGGGGAAGGCGAGGGTGCAAAGCGAAAAGTTTAGAAATCTGAATTTTTATAGCGCTTTACGCGTTATCAACGTTCTTGGTTCAAAGGTTTTTTTTATTCATGATATGACTCCATTAAATATTGTATTTAAATAATTATGTTTTTTATGTATAAGAATTTCCGTACTGCTTTTTCCACTCAATTTGTGACATCGCGTATGAAGTGGCGCAACTTAACGCCGCGCTTTTGTTACCAAACCGGGAAAAAGAAAATAATTTAAATGTAATCATTCTCCCGAGTAATAATAGAGCCAACGTTTTGATTTTTAATTGTATCTGTCTGACTGTCCCACTGCATCACGTACGATCTTAATAAAGGTTTATTTTGTATAGTTTATTAGAGTTAGAGAAGAATAGTGTGTCTAGACACTATATTTTCGTGTTTTTACGTATTAAACTTTTTTAAAATAATTTTTTTTTTAGCTTCACGCTTTTATCCCGCATAGCAGGGTAGACAGAAAGTACGTAGTGTCAAGACACTCCGTACTTCGCTTTCCACTGAATTCGAGACATTGCGTGTTGAGTGGTGAAACTCAACGCCGCACTTTGTCTTTACCCGAGCGAGGAAGTGGAAATAATTTAAATATAATCACTCCCCCGACCGGGGATCGAACCCACAACCGGTCGCGTTTACAGTCAGACGCTGTCACACTGCGCCACGACCGGCCGGTATGTACTTAATTCCTTTTTATGATTAGGCATTTCTTTTGTTGTACAAAGAAATACATAAATTATGTATATATAAAAAATAATTATAAATGCTCTTTGTTGATATAGAAAATTCAAGGTACAAAATAACAGGCGTCACTAGTAAGAAATAATGCCCTGTTTAAAGCTGCCCGTCGAATTTTTGTTATAATATTTTATTTCGTGATTACTCCAGCGGCTTCCGAAATTGAATTTCTTTTTTCGGTTTTGTCGAGTGGTGATAAACATCATATTGAAATCCTTACATTTTTTGCTTTAAATGAAATGTAAATATCTTTTTATGCATTGAATAAAATCGGCTGGACTTCACGATTTTTATTTATTTACATTTTGAATACCGTTTGATCAGAAAAATTTCTTAAAGTTGCCGAAAACGGAAAAAAGTCGGTTTTTTTTATTTACACTTCTGTATGGTAAGAATCAATATATAGTAACATTTAATTCATATTTTTAAAGGGCCCGCCCTCGTTGGATGAGAAAGCCTGTAAAAAATAAATATAAGTTGTAACAAGCGTATAAGAATTTCAACGTACACCGGATACAAAACGTATAGCTTAGTGGTCAGAGCGCTCGGACGGTCTCCAAAAAGCCGGTTACTACCGCTTCCTTCAATTTTTTATACATTGTCTAAAAATTGTTATTTACACGATAAAAATCATAAATTTGATGCTCAATTACACAAAAATTCCGACGGCTAAGTCCGCCAAATACCTAAGAGTAGTTTTAGACATGGCTCTCCACATGGCTTACATACAAAGCAGCTTTCGTCCTCAGTAGAGTCTACCAATTGTTCTGCGCCAAAAGTAAAATATCTCTTAGAATCAAGATCCGCCCGTGTATCAGTATACGTATACGTGTATCAGGCAAATTTTCATATATGCCAGTGTTGGGTTTGCAAATACGGATCTCAGACGTTAACAGTCCTTCAAAATAAATTCTTACGCATGGCCATGGGCATGTCGTGGTACATACGTAATGTGGATATCCATAGACATTAAGTTAGACTCAATCAAAGAGCATTGTCCCAAACGCTGGTAATAAGCGTCAGCGATTACGCTACGGCCCGACAACTATGGGGACACCGCAGGCCCCGACACGTTCTATCAGAAAAAGCTAACGCCATTACGCCGACAGGCAAGTCCCCCACTACAACGGTGTACACAAGCCGAGGTTCGTGCTTCACAGGAGGCATCCTTGTGACACTGTTTTCTAAGTTGACGATGATGAAGCTGTCAAGGCCAGTAGAGCCAACATTATACTACACATTCGAAAAAAAATCAACGCGCAATGTCTTGATTTTGGACGGAAAACAGGCAACGGAGTGTCTTGACACTAGGTTATCTTTGACTACCTTGCTATGTGGAATAAAGCGAAAAACATAAATTAAGTAGCGTTTAATACTAGGCTTTCAAATTAGGCAGAGTTTGATGAGGCAGGTTTGGTTCAACATGCACTTAAGTAAGCATAATCGTTTGAAAAGCGCCACGACGTGCAACTGACGGAAAAGATTGATAGGCCCGAATCATAGGCACAATATTACTGGATGGGATATTAATTTATGCTAGATGTTCCATTGAGGCGTGAAAGATATGTTATGTTACTTTATATAAACGTGTATGGCAAGCATCATAACAATATACGTGCATTTATTTTTTGGATTTATTTAAAAAAAATATTTGCATTTTTTCACTGTACTCTTTAGTAATTGTGCGAAATTTCATAGTAAAAAGGGAGCAAAATTTTTACTTTAACTATTAATGTAATTATGCTCAGCATTGTATGATTGTTTTTTACCTTTAAATATTTAATAATTAAATATCCAAACCATATTATAAGGTTATATTCGATTTAAAACAATTTCTATTTCTTACTGGGTAAAATATAAAAATAATTATCAGCTTTTAAAGTATAAAAAAGAACATAATCTTACTTAGTTATACATCCTTAAAGTATGATATAGATATACATATATAGCTTAAATTATACTTGTAGCTTATGTTGTACTATATTCAAGTTATAATTATCAGTAATCATGAAAGTAGCTCTTTTTCTCGCATTACTATGCGAATAAATATATAGAGAGAATCAGTTTCAAGAAACTCCAGAATCCATTTTCAAAAGTCAATCATGAGCTTTGTCTTTTTTTGAAAAAACATAAAAAATTGAACGCAGCGGGATTCAAACCCGCGCCTCTTGGATACCGTCCAAGCGCTCTGACTGCTAAGCCGTGCGTTCTAATACCAGCTGCATCGAGATTCTTATACGATTGTTACAAATTATTTATAAAGAAAAATTTGTCTTATAAATAAGAATACTAAACGAAAATTGTATTATTGTTAACCAAATTAATTATAATAAAGTGTTACTTGATAATAATTAAATACTTTTTAATCTATCACTTCCAGTAATCCATAATCCTCGCCAATGATTCACACAGCAGAATCTCCAGACTCAGGAAATTAATCTTCGTACAAATTGAGACAATAGGAGACTATTAGCAACATAAGGCCGCTTATACATTAAGTATTATATATAATTAACATGTTTTTATTATTATACCGTTTATGAATAATACATTAAGTTTAATATAATATATTAAAAAAAAATATTAGTTTCTCAGACAGTGTTGTAATATGTCAAAAACTATAATTCATATGTAATTTTTTTATCTCGTTTATTTTCAAGCATCTCATGCATATAGATAAGTAAACAAATTATAAGATGAATTAGAAAACATGAGATATAAACCTTATTTTTATTTTTGAGATTGGTCGTGGCGCAGTGGGACTGTAAACACAGTCGGTTGTGGGTTTGATTCTAGTAAGACAAAGCGCAGCGTTGAGTTCCACCACTCAATAGGCAATATCGCGAATTCATTTCATACCATATAAACTACGATAACTATTATTTTACTTTACGTTTTCGACTAGATTTAAGAAAAAATATAATCGTTCCAACAAGGCCAACTCAGTGAAACGTTTATCAAACCAAAAAGCATCACCTTTTACGGTCAGACAGCGTTACCCGTCCTGACCTCTTTTCATTATTTTAACGATATTTATTTATTTTTTTAAAAAAGTAAATCACTAAATGTAGAACCAGCCTAAAGCAAATAAGAACTTGCCAGCAAATTTTATGGTTGTAAAATATTTCCAGTCCCGAAATACGATTATAACGGCCGTATTTCATTAATATGATTTAATCGTGGTAAAACCGAGAATAAATTTTGTATTAAATTCTTATTGAATTTGGATTTCTAAGCATCGAGATGATCTTAGATAATAATATATGAGTCTCTTTCTTTATAAAAGAAAATTGACAGTTTTTAAATTTGACACTTATTTGAATTAATTTTTTATAGATGTGCTGAATCAGTTTTGATCAAATTCATCATATTTGTAATGCTTTTTGTCGCGTCTTTATTATTACCCTCTATATCTATATCGCGCATATATATATATATATATATATATATATATATATATATATATATATAAATCTTGTAACAATACTTTTACCGACCCTTTGATTTGCTATAAAATTTGATTGTAATGTTGATTGTGCGCATCGCCATTCAACAGGCAATTTTAAGCGAAAAGCAGTTAACAGAGTGTCTTATCACTGGGTTGGCTCTGACTACTCTGTCATACACAATAAAGCATGAAGTTGCTATATTGCATTGTAAATACATACAATGCTTTTGGCGCATTTAGTATGGCCACATTATACTAACGCCAGGAAATTGATAAAACTACAATAATAAGCTCTATACAGAAAATTGTTGTGCAAAGAGATTATATTTTTCTTTCACTTTGTATTGAAGTATTTTACATTGTATTGAGACTTCCTTTATATTGTGAATGTATGTATAAATAATCTTGGATAAGGTTTTAAACTAACATAAAACGTTTTTATACAGGCCAGTTAAGGCGCAGTCGGATAGCGTCTAACTGTGAGCGGGATTGCTCGTGTGTTCGATTCTCACCTGAGGGAGTGATTATATTTAAATGTTTTTCACTTGCGCGCTCTGGTACGACAAAGTGCGGCGTTGAGTTCCACCATTCAACACGCAATGTCTCGAATTCGGTGGAATGCGAAGTACGGAGTGTCTTGACTCTAGGTACTTTTTGCCTAGTAATATAAGGTTTCGCTAATCTAAGTCTGTGAGTGTGATAGCATATACAAGTTGTTTATATTTCTTGTACCTCTTCAAGCGTGACGTTTAGTTTCTCCACTCAATACGCAACCTTTTCATTTTGAGCGGAAAGTAGTGAACGAAGTGTCTTGTCACTAGCTTCTGTCATTGTCTAATTATGCGGAAATACCTTGAATCTAAAATATATATACTAAAATGAGCAGAGACTGCTATTTAAGCTATACTGCTATACTGTGTATACTACATTTGTGCTTAAATAAAAATCGAAGTGGCAAGAGTAAATAGGATCAATAATAATTCAAATTTTTCTTAAGTAGACGGATCCTTGGAGAGCAAAAAGGTATTGTTACTTTCATCCTATCATCATAACGTGCTCGACCGCTTTCAAAAAAAGGTACCCGATTACATTTCTACATGCACGCATTTATAAATATCGCATCAAAGATCACTAAAGGCATAACAATCTGTATATTTCACGGATTTTCGAATTTCGATGTTCGCGCAAGCGTGAGCGACTGGCCTCGGACCACGACAATGACGGCGTCTCAAAATAATTCTCCTTTGACTACGAGATTATTAGATAAGTACTCCTTTTATAATGTCAAAAACAGTATTTTTTTTCATATAGTGAAGTAAGGACAAAAATTACTAGTTATTTTTAAGATGCTACTCCACTATACATACCACATTTATGGCTAATAGTACATGAATATTTTGACGTCAATCGTAAATCCAGTTGAGATGTGATAAACAAGTTTAAATTTTATTCACTATATAATTAAAATTTCTAGAAATGGCATCAGTTGAAGGTATCTAGTTTTCAATTATAAAACCCTTTTATCTTAAATTTTTCTTATCAAAAATTGATCTAAATATATTCCCATGTAATAATTTATACTCCAAAGTTAATAGGTTTCATTGTGTAGTAATATCATTATAGCAGAGTTTAATTGTGTCTTGACTTTTGCTTCTTAATTACTAAAATGCTGTGCGATACAAAAGGCGAAATTGTAAAAAAAAACTAACATTAACTTCACATTTAACTAAAATAACTTTTCGATGCAAATATGACAACTTACTTCCTAGCAAGTTGTTTCCCAACAACTCATCTCTTTACGTTCATTACTCGGAACACCGCATTTTGATCGATAAAACCCAACGCGGTATTTTCCGTTCTTAAATAAACATCAAAGAAAATATATGAAAATTGTTCTGAATGAATAAATTAAATATTCAGTAAAACAAAACTTACATTGACAAAAATATATTTTTTTTAAATTTATGTTATGAAACATGAAAGTCATGTTTATCAAAATATTTATTATATAAAAGTCATTATTCATACTTTTTTATTCTATTTTTACTTATATCTGGACATGATTGTTAAAATTAATTTGATTTTTGTTTAAATTGTATTATATTACTAAAAACAGATATTTCAGACAAACAATGTGAAATTGAAAAGAGAGTAATTAAACAAAGCAGGCACTTTACTGAAGTAGGAAGTCATTAGTGTGTTTGTAAATATTAATTTTCCGAAACAGTACAAATAATGAGTATTGCCTTACCAGAAGCGTCTCTAATTTTGCACGGCAAGGAGCTTAGCATATGTTTATACATAATACGTTTTGTATGCAGATGAGATTCTGAACGGTTAATAAATTAAAATTATTAAATGTTTGACACCACTAGTGTCGAGATATACCTAAATAAACCTGAATATTTTATACAAGTACCGCTTAGCTAATTTAGTCTTGTTTGACAAAAAATAATTTCAAGACACCCTGGCGAGGGTATCAGGTTTAAGCTATAAAATTTTGTAATTACAAATTTTCATGCAAATCGAAATACAAGTGACATACTTTGGAGGGAACGGTGTTGAAAGAAATAAATTTTTCAAGGTCAAAACGGCGAAAGGTGTCAAAATGAAATTGAAAGATTTGCTGACATACAGATTGACAAGTAAAATAAATAATATTACATTGGAAATAGCTTTAAATGTTATACTTAATGTTAATAATGTATATAATAATATTTTATTTCTGCACTGTTAAAAATATTGATTTATTATGTTTTTGATATATTTTTTGTTACGAGTGCATAAAAATGTTTTAAATATCAATTTTGTATAATTAGATAACATTATTCCACAAATTCCATTGCCTTTTCCGTAGTGGCTTAGAAAAATCCTATCTCAGTGCTCCCCTCTCTATCCAAGGAGCTTCCATGCCAAATTTCAGCTTTCTACATGCAGTAGTTTCGTCTGTCAGTCAGTAACACAAGAATTTCATATATCGACGCTGTAAAGCATATTTACGTATAAAACGTATTTCTGAAATATTGGAGTTCCTGCAAACACGCTTTCCATCGGCGATACATACTTTGTATGCAATACATACAAAAAATTGAAATAAAATAAAAATACATACTTCAAAATTAAATTGCCTATTATTTTCACGATTGTGTTCAATATATTGTATCAGAAGCATTACCATGCTCTATAGATTTTGTTATTGAGCCAATGTTGGCTAACCGCTGTTAATTTTTTAATAGCGGTAGCTGCTATTATTAAACAAATTGGTAAAACCGTGTTATTAAAGTAATGAAAGGTATTTCGGGGCAATTATCTTAATTACGATAAAAATTCGGTTACATATCGACGATGAAACTTGTAATGTAAAATATTTACATCGTCGAGAATAATTGTGTGGGAAGTGTTTATAACTTCTTGTCAAAATATTTCGTTCTCCATGTACTGCTCAAAATTAAGACATTGCATGTTAAGTGATGTCATTTGATGCCATGCTTTGTTACGACACCGCTTGCCATTTATATATATATATATATATATATATATATATATGTTCCGTAACCTTTCATGTATCGTGATTGTTTATGCATTTGATTTCACTCGATGGAATGATTATATAGCACTGGGTCTTTTTTAAAAAATGTACACTACTACAAACTGACCCACTTACTAACACATTTATAAATAGTAACGGAGAATACAAAAATTCAAGTAAATATTTCATTTTAACAGAATTTTTACGTTTCACCTAACGTCCACTCAAACCTCTGGCAATTTGCCAACGCCCAATCCAGAGCAACGCGTTAAACCAGTGGTGTTACATAAAAATGTTAGCAAATACTTGCCCTATATACCCCCACTAAGCGTTTACTCAAATATAAACATTTCTAACATACAGTGTTCTTGTGTTAATAACATTTCGTTTTAAAACTATTTGGCCTGTATTTTTTTTTCATCTAATATGGATTTTCGCTTAATGATTAATTAATTTTATAGTAGTTATTTTATATAAAATATAGTTTGCTGAAGCAGACGATATTTTATAGATATGATTCTCAGTTTCGTATCAAGTCCGAAAGAAAACACTCCGTTGAGTGCTAAATAGTTATAATTAAAATAAATATTAACACAATAATTTCTGGAATAACACTTTAAAAATAGTAAATATTTTTTATATATATGTAAATTATTTTTATATATCTAAATTATTTTTGTCTCCACTCTAGTAACATAAATGGTGGCGTTGAGTTATGCCATTTAACCTGCGATTTGGGTGGAAATTAGCAGAGTGTCTTAACGCTAGGTTCTCCCTGATTACACTGCTATGCGCCATAAAGTATGAAGCATATCGTCTAATTTAGACTTTAAACTTTATTTATCGCGTTTAGATAAATAATTTTAAATCATATTGTAGTTAACTAGATACAATACAAACTGTTAGGTATGCACTGTTTAAGAAAGATTTTAAACGTTTAAAAATTCCAGAACAAACTTATTTTCATGAATAATATTAAATATATTTTTTTTTATAAAAGTAGTAACAAAGAAGATAAAGCCTAATTAGCTAGATGCTTAGGTTTCAGGTACTATAGAGATAAGCGCTCAGTGCGCTGCATAAACCGATTACTAAAAGAAATAACATCTAGTATATTCTCTTACCATCCGAACGAGGTTAAGCTTTGGAAACACTTGTACTTTAAAATTTTAATAATTATAACAACGTACCACTGTGTAGGTATGTTACGTAGAATGTCTTGACACTACGTTCTCTCTATCTACCCTATTATGTGGGAAAAACCATTGAAACTAACAGAAAATACGATTTTTAGGTGAAAATGCGTAAAGTCGACATAATATTCATTAATTTTATAGATTGAATACATTTAGTAGGCACTATAATATATTTTTGAAAATGATTTTAAATTGTAGTTAATATATTTTTATTATTGCTGTAATGTATTTGCTTACGTTATTGAGACCATCGGGATGCAATAGAAGGCGCGGCGTTGAGTTCCGCCACTGACCAAGAAGTGTCTCCTATGACATTGCAATCAATGTAATGGCTGTGAATGCAAGTTTTAGAATGGCATATATAATATATTGAGACCGATCGTGTTGTCGCAGTGGGAAAGCTTCTGACTGTAGGCATAATAGGTTGTGGACTCGATTCCGGCTCGGGGGAATGATAATAATTAAATTATTTTGATTACCTCGCTCTACAAAGACAAAGAGCATCGTTAGTCCCGCCACTTAACACGCAATGTCTAAAATTCGGTGAAAAGTTGAGTACGGAATTTTCTGACACTAGTTACTTGCTGTGTACCCTGCTATGCGGGATAAAAGCGTGAAGCTATATATATATATATATATATATATATATATATATATATATATATATATCTATATATACGATAAAATGACTCATAGACTAATTAAAAATGGAAAGAAAATTTTATAACAAAGAAGATGTCACTAGACTGCGTATAACACGTGAAAATAATAACACATTTTATCTAATAGATAAAATATTTCAAATCTTTGCCGTGTCGTGTCTTTTTAATATTGAAGCTTGCTTTGTCCATTGTTGATGTTGCGTTAACCTAAAGTTACATATAGCCGCTGGTGTCTTCGAACGTGTTTATCAAACTGCTTAGCCTTATTGCATTCTCCCAACGTCGGTACATAAAACAACACGCCAACAACCCTGAGCGTACTCCTATATATTTTGTTACTTTTATATTATAAAAGGCTGCTATTGCAGAGAAAATTATATATAAATATTTTAAATTTTAGTTTTTAAATGCAAAAATATTTTCAACTTAAAATTAATATAGTGTAGTAGGACGGCGGGTGAATTTAGACATGGTTGGTTGTGGGTTCGATCTCTACGTGATACGGTAGTAGCTTTACGCTTTATCTTAAACTGGATAGTCAAAGAGAACGGAGCGCAAAATGCTTTCGTCTCTGCATATTTCTGACATTTCGTCCACAATTATTTATATATGCAATAAAGCGGATCCTCATACTTTGATTATTTTACCTTCTTAATATAATATTTCACTAATTGTTTCGCCACCATTCTTTAGCTTTATCGTTTGCGGGATAATCCGATAGGACGGAACGCCAAACACCACGTACCTTGTATACTATTTTCGCCTAATCCACAGTTATTAACCTCTTCATACATAGACGTCCTTCACCACCCTAGTAAGACAAAATGCGGTGTTAAGTTAAGTTGATGATCTTAGTTTCAGATGGAACATAAGATAAATTACTTAAGTCAATTACATATAATACAAAAAAAATATAAAAGTATAGAATATATTTTGTAATATCACTGACCTATTTAATCTTGCCCTACATTTTCTTATTGACTACATCACAAAGAACCATTTCAAGCAGTTGCCAATCAAATATAACGTTCCTCAACTAGAGATGGACAAGTACCAATTAGAGATGGATGGGGGCTGGACTCGGATAGTTAATAGTCAAATAAGCACTGCACTTATTTGAAAGTCATTTTTTTATTTATAATCGACCCTGAGTTAAGATTGTAAATATATTTTTCTTATATAAGAACCATAATTTAGGTTAATTGTAAGTAAAATAATCTTAAGCACGCCTTATTGAATTTAATACTTATTGTTCCCATAAAAATTTAAATATTTGTTTTTTTTTTTTAAATAAAGGTATAAATTTTTTTCAAAAAGCTTTCTAATCCTAATTATGGAATAACACTTTAAAAATAGTAATTTATAAAATATATAGCATGCTCCCTAGCCAAATGACTATCTTGGAAATAATCTTCGGGTAGTACATATTTTAAAATAGCTCTCTACAGAGATGTTAACAAGATATATGAATTATAACAAACGTATAAAAATTTCGACGCAGCCAGATAAAGAACACGTAGCTTAGCGGTCAGACTGCTTGAACGGTTTCCAAAAGACGCGGGTTCGAATCGTGCTGTGTTCAAAGACTTATACGTACCCTCTGAGTGGGAATTTAGCCTACAACCATCGCTTTGTGAACCAAAATGGAGACTTGTTGCGCTACGATTGCTATATGTCTTATACATATTTAAATGAATAGTAAAGAAATATTTATTCAAATATAAAAGTTGAAGAGATTATACCTTAAGACATTTAGGTATATTATACAAGTACGAACATACTAAAATTAGGCAGACATAATAATAATTTAATATCGTAATTGATCTCCCACGCTAACCAAATTTCTTTCTTGTATGAAAATGTCAACAGATCTTTGTAGATTCCTATGGCTTCGTAATAGACTTTTTTAGACATAAATAAATGTTCTTTTACTTAATGTTTATGTGCTTTATATAGAAAAAGATGACTTAGACAGGCATTGTGTTGATTCAGTGAATACGTCGGATTTCTTAGATAAATATATTTTCATGATATTTCGAGATGTGATAGTTTATATATATATATATATATATATATATATATATATATATATATATATATATATATAAGTTTATTAAGTACATCATAATCAGGTTTATTCACAATTTCTCATAGTACAACAAGTTATTAGTTGTGAAACTAAAAAATAAACATTTTTTCAGCTTCACAATTCCCACATAAAAGAAATCAAAATCAAGACATTGTCTTACTAAAGCGATGAATTTTAAATATAATCATTCCAACGATTGGGAATCGAACCTACAACTAATCAAGTTTACAGTCAGACGCTGTCGCAATGCTGCACGATGGTTGTGGGTTCGATCCCCACACGAGGGAGTCATTATATTTTAATTTATTTTTACTTTCTCGCTCTGGTGAGATAACGTGCGGTGTTAAGTTCTACCATTCAATACGCAATGTCTCAAATTCAGTGAAAAGCGAAGTACGGCGAGTATTGACATTGAGGGATAAAAGCGTGACTATATTCACGTATTTAGCATATTATACTTTTTGTGTCCAAATTTTATCTATTATTGCAGTATTTTTACGGGCCCCTCCCTATCAGGGCGGTAGTAATCTTCGCCCAGTAAAAAAAGAATTATTTTATCGTTTCTTCAAAAGTCGCTATTTCCGTTATCCTAAGCCTATTCACGCTTGACTTAACATTTGAATTGAAAATCTATGAAATATATAAATTGGTACAGCTTTATTTACTTTATTGCTATGTTTATTATTGTGAAGTGTATTAATTGTAAGTTACAATTTTGAAATTAAGAAAAGGTTAAACTTATTTTCACCTTGTTTTTTTTAGCTTCACGCTTTATTCTGCATAGCAGGGTAGACAGAAGTACCTAGTGTCAAGACACTCCGTACTTCGCTTTCCACCGAAGTCGAAACATTGCGTGTTGAGTGGTGGAACTCAACGCCGCACTTTGCAACGCCGCACTTTGCAACGCCGCACAATATTATAAATATAATCACTCCCCCGAGTGGGGATCGAACCCACAACCGGTCGCGTTTACAGTCAGACGCTGTCACACTGCGCCACAACCGGCCTCAACCGACTTTATGAGTTGGTTTTACTTTTCATTGTTCAACTCTATTCTACTCTAATTATCGAATACTATTGCTTTCTTGACTGTTGTTTAAATTACGTATAAGATTCTAAATATTGTTTTATAGATTGAACTAAAAAAAATCATAAGTATTTTTGACAAGTTTCCATTGTCTTATTATGGCCAAAAACAAAAAAAAATCGTTACGAAATTCATATAGAGCTAAACATTGGAATATACAATGAATATAGAAATTCATATAGAGCTAAACATTGGAATATACAATGAATATAGAAATTCATATATAGTTAAACATTGGAATATTCATAATACAATTAAATTTTGAATAACATACTTGATCTGTCTCAAAGCCACATTAAATCACAAAAACGAATTTTCAAAGTGTTCGCAATTTTTAATCGAACACCAATATTTTTGATTAATATATTTTTATTATTAATAATTCTATACTATTTATTATATACTTATAAATAATCCTTTCTAGATAATTTTTACAACAATCATCTTCATCTATATGGTAATAACGACAAGTCAAATAATTCCCTTCGTTAGATGCCTATGTAGAGAAAGATAACTACTCAAAGGTGTAGAAGAATTAATCAATAAATACTCAGAGTGTCAGTATAGGATGCACATACAGACACCTAATGCACAAAAAACTAGTACTAGTATATATGCTCTCAGAGTTCACGATAATACATCAGTAAAAAATGTTGTCTGATGAAATAAATTTTTAAAAAATCTTATTAAAATCCTTTGAATAAGAAACCGTCATCATTGGTTTCGCTTAAAAAAATGGAAGCGAAACTGTGAGGAAACGAGCTATAGGCTGCTTACGTTAATATCACTATATATATATATATATATATATATATATATATATATATATATACACACATATATATGTATATATACATGATTAAACATGATGATTATATATTAAAATTTAAATGTATTATACAAATGAACATTTATAGCATGAATATTTTTTCAATTCCTCTATTGATAATATAAATATATTAATCACAATAATATTTATTATCTATATAGGGGATATTAGAAGTACTTAAACACTACCAGAAGAATTAAACTGCAAAGTGTTAAAAGTATATTTAAATAAGATGACTAATGAAAAAAACATTACTTCATTATAAGTCTTTTTGTATGGATATAGATATAGAAAAATAAACGTCGCACATTACAAGATGTTGTCTTATTATAATAATAAAATACAGTCCTATTAATGCTAATATCAGAAACACATCTGTGTTTTCAATAAAATATATTTAAAGTCATTCTTAATTAAATGTTAAACTAATTGATAATTGAACAAAATCTCTTAAGCTTTATATTGCCTAAATAATTAAACAGTGTTATTAATTAACAAGCAGACAGAACTGTAACCCAATATTGAAATATTTTGAAATATTAATAAGGCGCTTAAATTACCAAACTAAAACAATATATGCAAAAGTTTCTGTCTTTAAGTCTTTAAAATTCCACGAGATTTGCTATTGTGTGAAATAATACCATATTGTTGAGTAAAATATTTTGATGCAAACTATTGGCAAAAGCTAATCGTTAATAGAAATTTATAAGATACACGCAATTTTCTATATTACTAGCGGCCTGCTCGCTGCTTTGCAAGAATTTTTATTATATTTCAATATAAAAATGTTTTGTTTTGTTAAACTACTTACATCAATGGGAGTTCCGTGACATTAATTTCATTGACAGACAAAAAGAATAATTAACATTTGATAGTGTGAATCAGCCCTAATGGACTCAAGATTCACATTAGGTGTTGTTTATTTAAAGAAAATATGGACTCAAGGCTTTGTCTATCAGCGTTAGACTAACTAACAAAATACGCGACACCCTGAATTTTGTTGTCAAATATATAGTTGATTTGAAATCTTTATTTTCAATGTTTTATGATTTATGTAAGGTATCAAACGTGTCTATCATATCCCTTGACGAAATTATGAATATAAATGTAGAAAATTTATAAGAGAACGCACCTGGAAATGGAGGAGCATTCAATTTTTTTGTACCGCTCGAGGTAGTATATATAATGTATTATACATATTTTCACTTACAACACAGTCAGCGTATCAGCAGAGACGATTTCAAAAATCGTTTAGGGTATTTAATCAGAAGTAGTTCCTTTGACGTGTTTATAACGCGTTACCCGCAGCCACGTGTTAGCCACTTTGTATAGACGTGTATGTCAAACACATGTGTGCTATGTTAGTTTATTAATTTAACATCCCTTCTTTTAGCTTCACACTTTTATTTCACATAGAAGGGTGAAGAGGAAACACTTAGGTCAACACACTCCGAACTTCCACTTTAGAACTCAACTCCACATATAGTCTTACCAAATGCAAAAAGAACGTAATAGCATTCCTCCGAATGGGAATGGAATCCATTACCGTCGCGTTGGCGGTCAGAGGCTGTCTTGCGCCGAGATGGTTTAAGAATTATTTAAAAAAATATTTAGGCCGGTCGTGGCGCAGTGAGACAGCTTCTAACTGTAAACACGATCGGTTATGGGTTTGATCCTCACTCGGGGGAGTGATTATATTTAAATTATTATCACTTCCCCGCTCTGATAAAGACAAAGTGCGGCGTTGAGTTCCACCACTCAACACGTAATGTTTCAAAGTCGATGGAAAGCGAAGTACGGAGTGCCTTGACACTAGGTACTTTCTGTCTACACTCCTATGCGGGATAATAAGTGTGAAGCTAAAAAAAAATTCTATATTTGCAATTATTTCTCCATATGAACTATAACTGTGCTAAAATTACATATTAAATTTTCATCCATGTATTAATATAAAGACTGAAATAAATAAAGCCCACAAGATATTCATCAAAATGCAACTTGCAATCATTAGCTCCTAAAAAATGAACATTTTTATAGACACCCTTATTGATTTTACCTTATTGATTTTACATTGTAAATAATAGTTCCGCATGCACTGCGCCATAGTACCTGTAACTTGGGTTACAATCTCGGATAGAGACCTGGCTTTCGGCCAAAGCATTTAAGTGACCGAGCCTGTGCAGGAGGTAATCGTTGAGCAAAGATATTAGAACGTGGACCCAAGCGAAATGTTTTGGCGTACACCTATTTAAGATCAAAACGTATTATAGTGTTAAACTTAACTTTTTTATTCTATGTCAGTTTGTTTGGTTTAGAATAAGGTGAAAATTACCTCTGAATGGAAATTAAAGGAAACTTGGTACTTAATCTTGCCTAAGATGATATTTTAAGCCATGTTATACTGAAAACCATATTTGTTTTATTTATATTTAGAAAGAGAACATAAAAAAAATAATAGGGAGAGTGCATGCTTCTAATTGTAAAAAAAAATATATTTCAATTTAAAAAATTATAATAGGCCAATTATTATACATTTAAAATTCCCTTTAAAATATAGTATCTATTCAAATAAAGAATATTATAATAAGATCTTTGATTTTCGCGATTTTTATACATTTTAAATGAAACTATTTTAACCGGATTAATCGAGTATATTTTGGTATTCGAAAATACATTTTCGACACCATTATACATTAGGTGTCCAAAATGTATTTTCGAATACCAAAATATACGCGATTAATCCGGTTAAAATAGTTTAATTTAAAAAGAATATTATGTAAATGTCATTTTCCCACTTCTAATAAGGTTACTCGAAAGTTTCACGTCAGGTAAAATCTAACCAAAAACTTTCATGTATATAAAAGCCTAAGTTATAAGCCTGGGCTATAAATATTTCTTTTATAAATAAAATAAATAAATGAAAGTATATAAATAAATGTAAATAATTTTAAAAATAAATATCTTTTTCTTTTTGAGTGACTAACTGAAAATGCACAGAAACTACAGGCCTGTGCGGGCCTAATATAATTTCTTCTTATCACCATACAGTTTTTATAAGCGGGATTATTAATTGCAGAGTCTTAGTTTGTGTAGAAAGTATTTATATCTATTTCAGCTGACTGCTCTGTTGGAAAAGGGATTGACAGATTTAATATAGCGATTTTCTCGGATATACCAACTATTTCAATAATGTGTTCTTTGAGTTCTTTCTCAATTATAAATCCTACCTGGCGTTTCTCCTTTATAATAGAAAATAAGATAAATAATTTTGTCTCCATACCGCCTTACTACATTTAGCCCAAAAATATTCCACTTGATATGTTTTAGGGCAGAGGTTAGTTCTAATAAGTTCTTCTGTTTTTAAAGAAAGTGTGTTAAAAAATACTTTCCAATAAATATTAATTTAAACAAACAAAGCTACAAATTAATAAGAACTGCCTCTGGAACGTCTCCAATTTGGCACAGTAAGGGCATTAGCAATGGATAAGGCTTTTTCTATCTGATATCTAGGGATTTAATTCAGCCTCTACTAGATTTTTCTAAACCAAACGTTAAATGTAGCATTGATAAACAATAGCATTTTTCACCCAAATCGAAATATCAAAGTAAAGGATTCTGGAAGATTGCCAAACAAATTATACAAGTAGTTTTTTTTCTAAGGCTTGTTATAGAAAAACCTCCTATGTAGAGAAAAAATGCAAGGCTTGGCTAATGGATTAGTCGTCTGTTAATGTGTCTGTCTGTAGAAGCCAATTTTAAGTCTACACTCCTTTATGTTACTATGAAGCAAACAAAGGCGTAATTTCTTTATTCTCCAGTAAAATGTACTATTACACTTGTATAGCTATGTAGATATATTAATATATTCAATGTACAGATGCGTAATAAGAAAGGATATTTAAAAGAGAGATTCGAATCCACGACTAAAGACCTTATAACAATCACAAAATAACATGCATTGCGCCTAATGAAACTTATTATACCAACATTCGATTGGTTTTAAAAGTATAAATAATTTTCATAGAGTCAGTCCTTTGAAGGCAACCTGTCGATGTTTGCTAAAACTTCGTACAACTTACTCATATTTATATATAACCTTTTTAATATATTAATGTAATATGTATATATATATATATATATATATATATATATATATATATATATATATATAGTATTTTTCCATACTTTTCTTCCGCATAGCAGGACAAACAGAAAGTACCTTAAGCCAACCAAGACTATAATCGGCTTGCCACCAATTTCAACACATTGTAATCTGAGTGGTGAAACTTAACGCCACGCTTTATGTTACTAGAGCGAGGAAATGTAAATGATTTAAATATAGCCATTGCCGAGATAGAATCGCACTTACAGCGATCGCGTTTACAGTCGGAGGCTTTGCTACTACGCCACGACCAACCTCTAAAACATAACGGCCTAGTAACATGAACTCTAATAATGACTTCATTCAAAATTCGTCTTATTTTTTTAATTTCTATATTATATATTTTATTTGAAAATATCCACAGATAACATCCAGTGTTTGTTTTCCTATTTTTTATATAAAACCTTATACTTCATGTAAGCATTTTTATCCATATCATCTATTAGCGTAATAAAACTTCATACATCGCG
Organism: Dryadula phaetusa; assembly: GCA_032432895.1. Taxonomy (NCBI): domain Eukaryota; kingdom Metazoa; phylum Arthropoda; class Insecta; order Lepidoptera; family Nymphalidae; genus Dryadula; species Dryadula phaetusa. The sequence continues at coordinate 3,589,604 of JAOYRS010000016.1, read as the reverse complement.
CCGCTGTCAAGAAATCCATCAAAACTTTCCGTGAAATACGCACCCTAAAACAATTTCCGATCGAAGACTTTTTCGATTTCAATGAACATCATGTGCGTACCCGTAGATGTGTTTATTTTGTACTGGAGATACTTCTCGTACCAACATCAAAACCAGCCAATTACGTATCCTAATATGAAGTTCAAAATTGATTCCATTTTAATATAATTGAATCTATATTAATAATTTCGACAAGTGGTACGGTAAACTCGATTAAAACTTTACCAGAATCATAAAACATAAAAAAATAAAGATTTCTAACGCTATATGTCCTTTCGGAAAACTTCACTTACACCTAAAGCTAACTTAAGTTCGTTAAAGCTAAGTCACACTATCAGTAAAGTTACAGCTTCGGTACAGTACCTTGATAGTTATTCTTTTAATAAATTATCTATCAAAAGTATCCCCGTCACTGTCAGTAATGACACAATGCTCTTGGTGATTAAAGAAGCGAAACGAAATATTTATATAATAAAATGAAAGAGTGTAGTAAGTGTGAGTGTAGTTCTTGCAAGCAAAGCCGCGGGCAGGCCGCTAATAATTTTATTAAAATTTAAATCTATAAGTTATTTAAAGCTCTTTAGATATATTTTCTTATATTACATTAAGACTGATACTCCCGAAAGGATTGAAATATCTTTGATTTTTTTTTATATACAGTATTTTTATTTAAGGATAAACCGAACTAATTTATAGATTCCTTTTAATGTGATTTCCTTCTTCATAAATAATTGAATAATATAATTAGAAGAAATCCGATACAAATTATGTGATTTTCATTAATATTAATTCCTATAGAAATACAAATTAGTAATAATTTTTCTTAGTTTCACATATTTTACTTACTAGTTACTTACTTTTATAATACCCGTTACAGCAGATTACTCAGAGAGAACTTTGTTAATATAATATACCACGTTCGCCACTTTTCTTCTGAAGTGAAAACAATGCATTGAGTAGTGGTACTCAACGCCGCGATTTATTGTATCAAAGAGGAGAAATGAACATCTTTTTAAATGTAATTATTCCTCTGAGTGGGATTCAAACCCAGAAGCAATCGCGTTTATAGTCAAACACTGTTTCACTACGACACAATGGTGTAAAATCTTTACACCTTTTTAAGTCTACATAACATTGTTTAATATTACATGACCTTTCACTTCCTTAACTAGATCTTACAAGCTACAGATACTAACGTATATCGACTGTCATACAAAGATTAAACGCTTGACTCGGTCTAAAGACGAATATTACAATACGAATATTAAACGAACATAGTTTAATTCTGAAGAGTAAACGGAAATACTCGATGCCAACTGACCTGCTTTCGAAATTTGCTGTCCTCTACACACCGCTATGAAGTGGAGTTTATAGCGTTATATAATTATAATTAATGTGAGCATAATGGTCTAGTAAAGCAAAGCGAGGCGTTTAGTGCCGCCACTCAACATATTTTCTTTTTCTTTTTTTTTAGCTTCACGCTTTATCCCTGGAGGGATAGTTAGAGTTTACGGAGCGCCAAACGCTACAATCCCTGCATACCTCTTTTGCCTCGTCCACAGTCATTTTCCTCTTCATGCATGCCCTTCGGGGGGTCCTCATACTTTTTACGTGACCCTCCTCCAGTATCTTCGATACTATATTTTCGAAGTTCAACCGAGATCTCCCTCGACCTCTCGTATCACTCACCTTGGCTTCATAAATCTTTCTTACCATTCTTTCATCGCTCATTCTTTCAACGTGCCCAAACCACCTGAGCACCTTCTTCATTCTTATTGTGACATTCACGCTTACACCTACCATTTTGCGTATCTTCTCGCTGCATATACGGTCAGCTAAGCTGACTCCGCATATCTAACTTCGAGATCTCATCTCTACTGCCTTCATCTTTCTTTCATTCTTCTTTTGACACACCCACGTTTCACTGCCGTATAACAACGTCGGTATCAGTACTTCATTGTGAACGGCAACACGCGCAGGTACGCTGACGTTTTGCCGTCGCATCAATGCAGCAAGAGCACCGTTAACCCTGTTACCGGCAGCAATACGCTTTTCCACATTCATTTCGTATCTTCCATCTCTACAAAACATATTTCTCAGATATATCACCTCATTCACTTGTTCTAATATCTTTCTATCTACCATAATCTTGCATACCGTTCTTTCTTCGTGTCTTTCAAATACAAAAATCTTAGTTTTACTCGCATTCAGGTTTAGACCATTATTTTCACACCCTTCTTTCAGAACATATAATGTTTCAAATTCAGTGGAAAGCGGAGTACGGAGTATCTTGACACTAGGTAACTCCTATCTACCGTGCTATGCGGGATAAAATCGTGAAGCTAAAAAAAATATCATAATGATTTAGTAATAAAAGATAGTTTTAAATTTTATCAAGCAATTATTCCTTATGTTCAGTTTAGTACATATTATTTGACTACAAAATTTTTGTTTAAAATCCAATAATAAATACGTTTTAGTGATGTATAATCCGACTTCATTATGAAGGGTACTTGTACGCGATTACGTTCTTTTTTTCATTTCCCGCCTATTTAGAATTACGTGTTTGTTGAGGGATTTTTCACTGCTGTGCTTTTTTATAATAGCTAAGGACCTTCTCAAACAAACAATTTCATATTAACAAATAATTACTTGGAATTGAAAAAGCATTGAAATCAACCCTTTAAATATGTATATATTTTTTTTGTATTGCTTATATTAATGTATGACAGAAAACGCGATTAGTTCTTGATTTTATTTAGAATTTTGAATTAAATTTTAATATTTAAAATTAATTTTAATTTATTGGCTCTGGTAAGACAAAGCGGGGCGTTGAGTTTGCCACCCACCGCGCATTGTCTTGAATTCGGGTGAATGGGCATTCATTAGGTGTTTTGACATAAGAATGTATGTTGCCTCAAAATATTTTATTAAGAAAATGCTTTTATGGCACTCTGTGACCTAAAACTCGGACTTTGCAAAATAGTTCTAATATCGCAGATCTCCTAAAGCTGGCGTAAAATTATATTTTAAGATTAAAAGTAAATAATCGAAGTAGGGACGATCAATATTATTTTGAAAAATCGATATAATCGACTTATGGAATTAAATTAATCGATCAAATATGAAAGTGTATTATTTTATTAATATTATACTTTTTATCATGTATTTTTAAATTGCTAAATTATTTTAGTTTTATATTCTATTCAACCTTTATTTTACGTTTATTATGGCGTAAGGTTCTAATATTATAATATATAAGGTAAATAATATTCAAGTTTACAACATCAAATTAATTTATTAAAGATGATCAAATTTATTTAATAGAGATGGAAGATATGAAATGGATGTGGAAAGGCTTATTGCTGCCGGTAACAAGGTTAACGGTTTTCTAGTTGCATTAATGAGTTGGCAAAACGTCAGCGTACTTGCACATCTTGTGGTTCACAATGCAGTACTGATACCGACGTTGTTATACGGCAGCGAAACGTGGGTGTGTCAAAGGAGGAATGAAAGAAAAAGGAATGCAGTAGCCCTGTATGCCCTTCATCAGATATACGGAGTCAGTTTAGCTGACCATGTATGCAATGCAATGTCATGTCGCATTCATTATCACTTTCATTATCAATCTTCTTAGTTAATACTTACTAAAGTTTATATATATATATATATATAGGTGTATAAAGGTGTATGTATAACAAGGTGTATAAAGTGTATGTCTACACTTTATACACCTTGTTTGTCATAACATTCTATACATATTTCATTTTTTATAAAGACAATAAAAACAAATTAATTTTATGCTGTAATATTATTTCAGAGGATCTGCAGCAAAACCAAATGTTCCACCAGTAGCATCTAGTATTGCACCACCCGTATCTAAAGCGCCATCATCTAGCTCTAGCTCGGGATATAAGCCCCCAAGTCAAGTGCCAGCTGTAGCTAAAGTCAACCCTGGCAACTACGAATACAAATACGGTATCATTCGTCAGGAGACTGACGTTCTACCTGATGGTTACCATTACCTTTATGAGACTGAAAATAAAATTCTTGCAGAGGAATCTGGACAAATCGAGAAGATTGATAATGAAAGTGACATAATGTAGATACGCATAATGGTAGGCGAAAGCGTAAGATTTAAGAATGGTAAGAATGATTTATGAAGCAAAGGTCAGTGGTGCGAGAGGTCGGGGGAGACCTCAGTTGACCTTCGAAAACACAGTATCGAAGATACTGGAGGAGGGTCATGTAAAGAGCACGAGGACCCTCTGAAGGCCATGTACGAATACCTATGCGAATGACTATGGACAAGGAGGAAGAGGTATTTAGGAACCGTTGTGTTTGGCGTCCGTCCTTTCTGACTACCTCTCAGGGATAAAGCTTGACGCAAAATATATAAAATTAGATTTTGGCAATACATTATTATTTATTACACTATTAAATACTAATAAAACAAATTTTATTAGTATTTAATAGTTTTTAATAGTATAATAATGTATTGTTAAAATCTAAAATATCATCTTTAATCAATAAATTTGATGTTTTATACTTAAATATGATTTGTTCTAGAATCTAATACTGTTTTTCTTGGAATTATAAGGGAATTTCATTTTTCAATTCAATAATGAAAAAAATAATACTATTTTTTACTAAAATTCATATCTAAAAATACTGATATTTGAATTTGAATTTAAAAAAATAAGTAAAATACATATGTAATTTACATAAAATATTAAAATATTAAGCAAAATTTTTGGTTTTTACTTACCAATGAAATACTGTATTACATTAAAAATCAGGGACGTAGATCAAATGAAAGACAGAATTATGATATAAAAGTAATTTCGACTATATTCAAAAATCTCTGCGTGTGTTTAAAAAACTTACAAGATTGTTGAGATTTGTATGAAACGTAGATATGGTTTGTTATTTTCATTAATCATAGCAAGAGATAGCAATACCAATGGTATCATTCACGATGTAAACATTAAAATTTTTGAAACTTATTATGGTTATTTTTCCCTTCTTCGAATATAGTTTTTATATCATTTTAATCATTAATGCGCATCCATTGACATTTGTGCCAAAAAATAGTATACAATACTCGTTATTACATAGTCTACCATCGCTCGGCGTTTAGCACCGGCGCTTAAAAGGTACAATAATAAGCCATTTAGGTCACACATTTCATACTTCAGAGAAATCGTTTACAAAATTCTATTTGCCTATTTTGAGAAACACATGAGAAACATATATGTACTGTACCAGTAGATTTTTCCGTGAGTCAAATAACGAAATATAAAACTTTTAAAAACCAAAAAACGATATTGCAGTATTTTTCAGTGTGTCTGTGTTTTTAAAATAATTATTATTTTCAAGAGCGAGCACTACATTGTTAAAGTCTAGAGTACCTTCATCGTATTTTATGTTTTAATTGAATATCCTGGCTTAACCTAAAAAGTTTCAAGTAATCTTTACTTGGAAATATAAATAGTTGCGCAATAAAATACTCCAGATTTCATTAAATTAATGATAAATATGGTAAAGTGCATGCAATACGACTTTTCAATCTTCGTAATAGCGAATTCATCGCATCAAGTCACTCGACTATGTATAATATTTAGCATGTACTGGCCAGTTGTAAATACAAATTTAACTACTTCCGTTGAAATCATAATAATTTTTAATTAATATTTGAATAATAATAAAATTAATATTTGAATAAAATTTAATTTGAATAATTTATTTAATTGATAAATATATAATAGGAATTGTAAGCCGGGGAGACAGGAAGTAACTCGTGTCAAGATACTCTCTACTCCGCTTTCCGCAGAATTTGAGACATTGCGTGTTCTGTGGCGTACCTCAACGACGTGCTTTGTCTTACCAGAGCAAGAAAATGAAAATAATTTGAATATAATTTTCCTCTGAATGGGAATCGAATCCACAGTCGCGTTTACCTTCCTTCATTTGGTTTATGTAATTATTTTAAACTATTTCTGAGATTTAATCGAATGTTACTACATTTTTATATTGCTTTGCTTTACATAATATTGCTAAAATATTGCTAAGCACACTAACATATAGATTTTTTAATCGAATGCCATGACATATAAAATGCTATCAGAATTTATAAAAAGTAAACGTATGTTTTTTAAATAAGAATAAATAAATAATAGAATCAATTCAATATTTTTTTAATTTCTTAGGAATAAAACGACCTAATTCCCAATACACGTTGACACGTTTGCCATTAATGTCGGAGAATGTCAGATGTAACATGACACGATACTGTTTACAGTTGGCCAATGTGACTATTATGGGAAAATGCTCCTTATTTACATATAAATAGAGGTTTTAAAACGATTTTCTAGATATTTCACATAAAGGCCCGGTAACTTCGAGTAGGTTGGCCAATTATTTGTAATTTATTAAACATTTTATGTAATATTGACATGGAATATTAATAAAATCATATCAATCAAATAGCTTGAATATTTGCTGAACCGGTGGATGTTTATTATTAACAGTTTACTATTATAATCAAAATTAATTTCAAAAGCCTACAATTTATAATCCTATTATATAGGTATCATTTAACTTTGGAAATATATCTTTAAAGGCATAATTTTATGAGACTGTCACTTCTCTTCTGTTAGGATTACACATTTTCTGTAATATCTTTTACTTATATTAATATTTATTATAAAAGCTACTTATATTAATATTTATTATAAAATATTATTGTACGCTTTCATACTATCAAATAGCTCAGTAACAGTTTTTTTTAGTTATATTTGGTTTTAAAATGCTTCGGATATTATCCGTACAATTACAATTTGTACAATTTGTAAATTTTATATCGCCACTATCTCTACCCGCGACTTTGTGTGCATGGAATGTACCATCTTGAGATGTTTATTTTATAATTATAAAATAAATACAACTTAAGTTACCAGTGAAAGTCCCGTCAAAATTGGTTCAGCTGTTCCATATATTAACCGAAACAAACAAATATTGTAAAAAATGTTGTTTTGGTATTTATTCCGTATATATATAGAACAAAGTTTCATCCAAAAGGTGTCCTACCAAATATCTGTCATATATTTGGTCTTGGGCATACGGGTATGCGAACCCGGATCCCCGAGCCACCACTATCATATTCCTATCCAATCCATGAAAATGGTGTCCTGTCACCACCCCTACCCTCATTTCTAAATCACTCTCCCTTTTTGTTTCCCCTTTTCCTTCCTTGGTTTTACCCACTATGTGAGATTTGGAGGTCAGATGGGAATCGATCCATTAAAACCACACTACGCCACTCAAATGCAACGTAAGAATGGAAAGCTGGGTTTGGCTAGGGCGTCGCCGCTTAACGACGCGCAGGCACATCGCCCTACACCTGTGACAAGTGGGCAAGGGCTACTGTGTCAAGTACGGGCACGGCTAAAGATGTAAGTACCCTGACGGAAACTCCGCTTGGCAACGTGAAATATTGGCTCTTTAACCGGACGGTGCAGAGAACTCGCAGATGTACTCATGAGACGTCGGGTCTAGTGTGCTTTCCTACAGCAAACGCGCTGGAGAGGCATCAAGTCACGTAGCATTGGGCAGGGTTACCAGCTCATATACACTGGGTCGCCTTAAGGCAAGGCGTGGTATAGCGATAGTGCTATCTGAAGAGCTTAGGAATGGTCTCCTTGAAGGTGACTGTCGCTGCGACCGCCTAATGCGGGTGAGGGTACTGATTGAGGGTGTAATTACTAACTTGATCAGTACTTATGCCCAGGCGGGCTGTAGCGTGGCCGATAAGGAATCGTTCTTGAAGCAGTTTGAAGAGGTTCTATGTGCTATATCGGTTGCTAAAGTAATCATAGTTGGGGTGGATTTGAACGGTCACGTAGGCAGAGCTGCAAAAAACGTATGAACGTGTTCATGGCGGTTATGGATATGGTCGTCGCAATAAAAAGGTAGAAAATATTCTAAGAACCGGTATTGTGTCTGACTTGGCTGTCGTGAGGATCCTTCCAAAAGAATCCTCAGCACCTTATCACATATAAGAGCGGATCCCACTCAGCTCAAATAGCTGTTCGTATTTCTTTTCGTCAAATATTCCCAGGGCACACTGCTGTATAACCATGACTCTGTGAAGAAGAGATGGAGTTCCTACTTCAAGGAACTGCTGAATACTCAGCATCCATGCAGTCTGCGACCAAACCACCTCTTAATCTCGGACTTGTTACTCTAATAGCATCTGAAGAAACTCGGAATTGTGTCCGACCTGTGACCTTTTTAACCATATCTTGAACACTGGAACGATGCTACATTTCCGTGGCGGTACAGCTTTATAACCCCTATTTACAAAAGCAAGGGGCAGTGTTCAAGATTGTGGTAGTTATAGGGGCAATAAAATTATGCGTCACACCACTTTGAGCGCGTGATCTACTTCAGGTTTTGCCGAGAGTGTACTGTTTCTGGGTGTCAATATGGATTTCAGCACCATGTACCATGGTACCATGGTACCATGGATGCCATTTTTGCCCTCAGAATTTTGATAGAGGCATACACGGAATAAAGGAGCTCTGCATTTTTAGATCTGCAGAAGGCCTTTGACTGTGTGCCTCGTCAATGCATCAGGTGGGCATTGCAATCAAAAGGGATCCCTGAGGCCTATGTTGATATAGATATCTAGCACGATTCCGCTTCATTGGTTAGGACTGCTGTTGGCGACACGAAACCCTCCCCGATTACGGTAGGGTTTCATCAAGTCTTGGCTCTTAGACCGTTCTTGTTCAGTGTTGTGCTAGAAATTGTCTCGGCTTATATCCAAAACCAGCTTCCTTAGCTGATGATGTACGCCAATGACATAGCACTCATTGACGAATGTCGGGTTAAGCTGGAACAGAGAGTGAACCTCTGGAAGGGTACGCTTGAGAACGGCGGTCTTAACCTAAATGTATCGAACACCGAGTACATGGTTTGCGGGAGGCCGGGCTCTAGCACTATTTATATAGGTCCAGAACCACCCATTAAGTCTGAGAAGTTCAGGTACCTTGGATCCATCGTGAGTCTGAGGGCATTGATCACGATATCAGCGCTGCTTGGGCCAAATGGCATGAGGTCACAGGTATGATCTGCGACCGTAGAGTATCATCCAAGCTCAAGGGGCAGATATACAAAAGCGTAATCCGTTCTCTTATATGGCAGTGAATGTTGGCCAGCACTATCTCGGCACAATTAGGAGCTTCACGTCACGTAAATGAAGATGCTACGGTGGATGTGTGGCGTAACACGGGCTGACCGCATACGTAACATATTCATCCGAGGTAGTCTTGAAGTCCGTGACGTAGTGGATAAGCTTCAAGAGTCGCCTGAGATGATATGGACACGTTGCGCACCGGCAACGAGGCTAGATGTCGTGAAACAGGATATGAGAGCCTTACCACCGAGGATACCAAAGACTGTGCTAAGTGGAGTAGGTTAAGTGGGAAGGCTGACCTTGGCTAAGCTGGGAGAAATGTCAGGAAGAAGAAGATATAGAAGTACAAAAGCATTAAGTAAAAAGCGACTACTTTAACATAACAAACAGATACTGTAATCTTATTTATATAACTACATATATAATAGTTTTTAAGTATTCTTGAATATTGCACACTTTTAATTAAATTGCAAATAATATGATAAATGATATAAATTGAAACTGAATTTATAATTAATTAAATTTAACTGTACTATTGCCTTTAATTAATTATATACTTCAATATCGGAGTGTTTTACTGATAAGGCCAAATGGTACTAACATTTTGCTTATATAAGCTCACAATGGAGAGATGATATCACGAATTTTCTTAGAAACCTTATATTATGTGAAAACTTAACGTTGTCTTGAATATTGTCTTTGTGACTGAAGCTTAAAAATTGAAGGTTATATGATGATTAAAAATGAGAATAATTTTAGTTCTTAATTTTATTATTTCAAAACTGACTCAATTTGGCAAATTAGGCTGGTTATTGCGAAGTGGGAAACCATATGACCGTAAGCACTATTGACTGTGGGTTCGCTTCTTATTCGGGAGAATTAAAGATATAGATTATTTTCAATTCCTCGGTCTGGTAAGCCAGTGCGGCATTGAGTTCCGCCACTCAACACCCAATGAATTTGGTGGAAAGCGGAGTTTGGAGTGTTTTGACACTAGATACTTCCTGTCTATGCTATGTTTGACTTAATATAACAAACTATTTTAAAGCTATTTTCCTATTTTGTTTTGTATTCTAATAACAAAAACCCCAAGAAACAAATTTAGTTTTTCCCAAACAAATATTTTCTTGCTCTCTTCGCTTTATCGTTATAAGACACTTTCTTGTAGTGTTTATTTAAAAACACTGTGAACTTTTGGTGCTCTTGAATGTTTTACAAAAGGCGCGTTTCAGTTTTAAAGAACGATATTACAAACAGACGACGTTTTACGTTTTCGTATTCTCCTTTTTGACATGAAATAGTTAAATTTAACTGGTAAGAAAAATATTTTAGTCAAAGAATGTGACACATTAACGCAAAGTTACTAATGTCGTCGATGAAGTTTTCAACAGTAGGTTCTTTAAGTTAGGTAAGATTGTATATTACTGATATGATTTAATTAATCCTTAATAACCTACTTATACTTTACCATTGGAAATTGTCAAATTTTCTATACATACATAAGATCAGCTTTAATTATCATAAGAGTCGATTTTTACAATGATAATAATTTATTACATTAGCTTCACGTTTTTATATCGCATAGCAGGATAGACAGGAAGTACCTAATGTCAAGATACTTCGTACTCCGCTTTTCCCTGGGTTTGATACATTGCGTGTTGAATGGCGGAATTCAACGCCGCGCCTTGTCTTACTACAGCGAGGAAATGAAAATAATTTCAATATAGTTAATACCCCTAATGGGAATCGAACCCACAATCGGTTGAGTTTAAAGTTACACGACGACACACTGCTCCACAATCGGTCTGTATTAATAAGTAACAATATCATTTTAATCACAATATTAAAGAAATTACACAATCCCTTTATATATAGGTCAAAATCTGCATAAATAATGAGACAGAAGCAAAAAGTTAGGTGCATTTAATATTAATATTGCATCTATCGTAAATAGTTTGTAAATCTCCTCTGCATTGATTTGCATATATTCAAACTGAATTTTAACGAAGAAAAGTGCTGAACTTGACGAAGATTGAACGAACAATTAAGAATAGTTTTGAGTGAAATTCAAACAGTTATACTGCAATTAGGCCCCACCCGCCTGGAAACTGACATAATTACTGTCGCCAACCAAAAGTTTTTACTAAGGAAGCTGTATTTGATTGGCCAGTCGGAAAAAATAACATTTATTTTAAATGCAACTATATTAAACGAATTACTCGCGTATATATTAGTATTCAAAAACAGATTTTTGAAAACCCCAAGTTTCGAACTTTACAGTAGTCCGCAGTCAAACGTAGACTGAAATAATTATATCTAACTAACGCCATTTGTTTCTTAAATCCTTTTAAAATAGTTTCGCTTAAAATATTTTAATATAGGTAAATAGTACTTTATATAGTGATAGTTGGAAGTTGAAACTTTATTTTTATTTAACTTATATACAAAAAAGCTTAAAATTCTGTCTGTATTATATGTACTATAATTATATATTTTTTATTTTCTTTTAGTATATTTTTAATAGATATTTAACTTGTAAACACACAAAACAGTTTAAACATTTTTTATTTACGATATCTTTATTTTGCTCCTTTTCCTTTTTATTTGTTCAATATATGAAAAGGAATTTTGGACGTACAGTTCAATGCTAAATAACAAAACACGTCCATATACTTTTAACCATATAAAGCTTTGATATACGTAAAATATTTTTTTATATTTACAAAAAAAAACTAAATGTCAATATAATTCCAAAACATGGCCAACCTATTCACGGGTAGGCATAATATGAACTTGAGAAATTTATGTGACAAGCGCAGTAACTGGCGGTGTTGCGAATTAATTACCGAGCCGCGGGTTGCGGTTAATTACGCACTGAGAGGGCGTGAGCGTCTGATACCTGAGTTGCCAACAATGACAGCGTACATACAAGACAGAATACAAAAGTACTTATACATAATCCTCGTAAATAACTAATGATACGGGTTATGTAGCTAATGGTGATTTATAATGTGAGAATGATAATATGTTAATACTGTTGTACAGTACTTGAGCAATGTATGATAGTAAATTGAAGATTATTAGCATTTTTTATTTTAATTTGATATACTGTGAAAAATCAATATATAACATTTTACTAGAAAAACTTTTTTTCTTTTGCCGAACCATTATTTCATAATACGCTAACTACGGAGAGGCTAACAGCGTTAAATAATTTGTAACAGAACGTATAATTATTTCGACGCAGCCGTTAGTAGAACGCATGGCTTAGCGGTCAGTGCGCTTGGACGTTTTCCAAGAGGCGCGGTTTCGAATGCCGCTGAGTTCAAATTTTTATACGTTTTAAAAAAAATGTTGTCTGATCCTAAGCGTGAAATAACACTTTAAATCTAGAAAAAAAAATAATTATTTAATTTTAAGTAGTTATTTTAAATTCAAATAAAAGCCTAATACTTCATATTATGCAATGTGTTAACTGTTTATCATGAAAGTTTATCATGAAATTCCTCGTTTTGGTAAGGCAAATGCGGCGTTGAGCTCCACTGCTCAACACGTAATGTAACGATATCGTTGGAAATCGAAGTACGGAGTATCTTGATACTAGGTACTTTCTGTCTACCTTGCTATGCGAGTAAGCTCTTTTCAATCGGACATCAATATAAAATCATCAGTCATATATTGTTAGTCCTACTAGAAGCTATCACCAGCTCGGAATGCAGTTATACTGAGAAGACCCCACGAGAAAAATATAAAAGAAAAAAATTCAATTTTTAAAGAAATTCGATCGTTTGTCATAAAGCAATAGTGATAAACATGATAGCTAGTTGGAGGTTCCGACTAAAAACTTAAGGAGTCCCAAGCGAGCGTGTGTTGAGAGAAAGAGGTAATTTGGAATTTAACCTGAATTTCCCAAGAGGTACGTAAAGGAAACATGTGATAGGGGAAATGTATTGCTGCTTTGTAGATTTAAGTTGATGTATACTTTCTATTATGTATCGTTTTTTAATAATGTTTAATTTTTTTGTAAGATCATTTTTAATACAGTTCTTGATGCTTATTGTATAAAACAAAGTATAGAGTATTAATCTCTTCGTGTATTCTGCCTAAAAACATTGCTTGTTAAATGGCGGAACACAATGCAGCGCTTTGTTTTAACAGTACTGAAATATGACAATAGCAGTAATTTATAAATAATCATACCTGGGAGTATCCTAAACCTTGTAAGTATGAAATTATTTTTTTATGTAAATTAGTATTTTTTACTTAGACAAGACGTGGCGTTGAGTTTACCACTTAACATTAAATGTCTCAATTTTGGGCAGAAGGCAATCAACAGAGTGTCTTGACACCAGGTTATTTCTTCTACCAGGGTAGGGCTATACGATATACTGTTTTTTGCTTAAACAATTGAATCGTATAATAAACAAAATAAATAAATCCTATTTAAGAAAGAAATCTATTTTTTTAATACACATTTAAATAACTTACAAGATTGAATAAAGAACAAAATACAAAACATACCGTATACTAGGAAGCGCAGTAAAAAATAATACATATGCAAATAGCATTAATATAATTACTATGAAATCCATGACATATGGCCTGTTGTGGCCCTCGTTAATATATGTACGACACGCACTTCAGTATTATAATCAAAATATGAAATATACGCTATGGAGACCAAGGCGATGTTTATCGTTAACTATATTTATAAATACGACTATAAATACATTATAAATAAATATATTGATATTTTTTTAATTCTTTTTTAATTGTACTTAATTATTATAAGATAGAACGTGGAAGTCCATAAAATTATTTGTAAATTTTACTACTGCAATAAGCGTCATATTAATATTTGAAAAAAAAAAATATTCAATACATATCTTTCATAAATAAAAATATATTATGAGAATATAGTAGCCGGTCGTGGCGCAGTGGGACAGCATCTGACTGACATTATGGGTTCGATTAATTGCTCGGAATAATGGTTATATTTAAATTATTGTCATTTTTTACTAGGGTAAGATAAAGCGCGGCGTTGACTTCTGTCACTCAGCACATAATATCTCGAATTCGGTCGAAAGTAGATGTTGTCACTAGGCATATCTTGTCTATCTTGCTCTGCGGGATAAAAGCGTGAAGCTACAAAAATAGTCAAGTCACTGTTGACTGCTTATTACCCTTTTTGCACACTGGCGAATGAATGTCAACTTTGTATTACCAAAAAGGAGAAATTAAAATATATTTTAATAATTCCCCCGAGTGGTAATCGAACCCACAACCAATTGCGCTTAAAAGTTAAACGCTGTCCCATTGCACCACGATGGTTTATAGTATTAAATTAAATAAGTAACTAACAGACGATGTTTATTTCGAACGAAGATGTATATTTCGAACAATATTCTTTTCTGTGCTATTCTTTTATTTGAGATAGCAGTTCCTTTAAACACTAAGAAGGCGGTATTTTACAAGAATTATACGTTATTCCGAATGCAAAGGCAATTTGTGGAATCTTCCCTAAATCTTTGTTAGAATGTATCCTAGTCTTAATTTAATTAGCAAAAATAATCAAATTTCAAAAAGTTTTATATATATAGGTTCGCTAAGACACTGTTGACTTTGCCCAAAATCAAAATATTATGTGTTGATTGGCAAACTCAACGCCGTGTTTTGTCTTCCTAGAATGAAGACATGAAAATATATTTTAAATATAGTAATTCCTCCGAAAGGAAATCGAACTCGCAACCAATTGCGTTTACAGTCAGACGCTGTCCCACTGCCCCATTGCCCCATGATTGCTTCAATTCACATCATTTGATTGAAATCTTTAACATAAAGGATAGAGTAATAATACTGTTATAAAACATAAATGGTTATACTAGCATATGGAATAATAACTAAAGTTAATGTTAAAATAACAACTGCTTCCTATACTAATGTAACTAAAATTAAATACTGACATTAGTATTGAAGCCTTTGTTTATTTGACGTAGCAAGTTAATTAAATTATTATTTTATATATATATATATATATATATATATATATATATATATATATATATATATATATATATATATATAGTGTGTGTGTATATATAGGCAGTGTGCAGTAGGAAAGTGTGCGCCAGTGAATGTGGTTGATTGTGTGTTCAATTCCCACTCGGAAAATAATTATACATATCTAAATTATTTTCGAAATGTCTTCTGTGAAGTAATTAAATGTAACGTTACGTCACTGAACAAATTATCAAGATTCTTCTATCCGGAAACAGTATTAAGCTGTAGGTTAACACTATTAATATAAAATATGTAAATAGTGTCATACTTTATCCTGAAAAAAAAATTTGTCAACGTAAGCTTTATGCTTAGATTACATTTTTCGTTGAATTTCGTGAAATATATTTGCTGATAAATAAGGATTTTAATGGTGAAATTGTATTGTAGAATCGTATGAAATGATTATGAACGAATAATTTACACGTACGTATATATATATATATATATATATATATATATATATATATATATATATATATATCTTTAAAAATAATGTAACACTAATACAACTCAAGTTGTAACAATCTATTAATAATTTGGTACAATGTAATCTAATTCGTCTTCCTTTCTTACATAATTCGTTTTATCTTACAATGAGCACTCGTGTATAATAGCTTAATAGAAGGTCTGAAGGGACATAAATTACTGGCTATTCAAACGGCGCTTATTAGCCGCGAGGGTCGCTCATTCAATCACGCTAAGATTTCCACTATTAGCCGGATTTATCGACTTGCCTCATGTTATTAGGTTTCGTATACATGACTACATCTAAATTATTTAGCTAGTATTTTATTATATGTATATTTATTTATGTGTTTTCGATTCGTTGTAGGTTCATTTACCATTTGGGCAAATGATCATATTTGAAATTATTTTCATTTTCCAACTAGAAGGACTAGATTAGGTCAAAAACTAGAGAACGGTGAGTCTTGACATGTTTGATATATTCACTTTCCCTTCTAACTATCCTGCTAGGCCGGAGTTAGTGTGAAACTATTTAAATACAAATTAAATTAATTAACTTAGAAGTAGATTTGTAAAATAATAATTATATATTTCTATACAGATCATACTAGTGCATTGGGACTAGTGTCTATTTGCAAAACTTGATTGCAGGAACGATTTTATTTCAAATTTATTTTCAGTTTTCCACTCTGGTAAGACAAAGCGCGGCGTTCAGTTTGCTATTTTAAACGCATTATTTCGATTTTAAGCGGAAATCAATTAACCAAAGTCAATACACTTTGTATTGACACCATATGTCACGATAATGCGGGAAAATGTATGTTTTTATGAAGAAAAAATCTCCTCTTATCTTTATTAACATTGAGTTAAAATCCTTCATGAAGTGTTTTTGTTATTTATTTCATAATAATTGTTTCCTAACTTGAGTAAGAAAAGCATAATTCTTTTGCATTAAATAAGCAACTGTTTCAAAACAGCTAACAATGGCGAATGGAGTACCATATTATTAGAGTTTATGTGCGTAGGTTTTTTGTGTGTAGTGCCTAAAAGTTAGCCAATTATACTTTGTGTAAGTTACTTAGGTACTTGGGATATCTTAAAATTTACTGTAACATAAATATTTTACAACATATTAATATATTAATGTTGTTTGTACACGTGGTCAGCGTGGCGCCGTGGTTTAGTGTCAAACTGTAAATGGGATTAGGTGTGGGTTTGTTTCCTTCTTAGAGGAATAATTGTAATTAAAAAAAAATACTTCTCTATTGTGATAAGACAGAGTGCAGCGGTGAATTCGCCACGCAGTACGCCATGTCTCGATTTTGTCAAAAAGCAATCAACCAAGTCAAGTTAAATGGCACGCCCACTGACACACAATATTACTTATTTAAAACAAAGTAAAGCTATATTTTATTCAAAATTTTAGAGACTTACAATTTTAAACATATTTAAAATAATAATATTTATGACAAATATAGTTAATCTTATGTATAAAAGTAAAAACTATAAATATATATATATATATATATATATATATATATATATATATATATATATATATATAAATTTGAATTATGTAATGTAGAATAAAACATAATTTTATATATAGGCCATTGTGCAAATAACTACTGCGCTATGCAAAGTATTAACATTTAAATTTTCTTGTATCTATATGTTATTAAATTAATTCTGGTCAACGAGTTTTTTACAAGCTCATTCTCGAAACTCCAGAGTTTTCATTATAGCAATATTAATAAATAATTATAACTCCCATAAAGTTTAAGCAAAATAAGCCCATATTTACATAATTATATTAAGTTTCTATATATATATGAATATATATATATATATATATATATATATATATATATATATATATATATATATATAGAAACTTATATATGTGTGTGTGTGTGAGTGTGTGTAGTAGTGAATATTTCTTTCACTTGCTCTTTTGCTCTGCTATCACACTGTTTGTGAAACTTAAATCGAATACACAAAGTTGCTACGGATAAGTTTTAACTACTTCTTTATGTTTTCTCAGTTTACCACGTAATTTAAAAGAAATCCTCTTAAACAAGATTCTTGGAATAAAAAATTCAGTGAACACAGAAATGTAACTATGAATTAGTAGAAATGTAAGTGTCTGAAGCTAATTAATTATTGTATTTAAAGACAAAGTGCGGCGTTTAGTTCACCAATTTCTCAACACGCAATGTTTCAATCTTCCTTGTCTTTGAGTAAAAAGTAGTAAACGGAGTGTTTTGACACTAAGTTTTCTCTGATTATGAACTGATCTGAAGTGTTAAGTTATACAGTTAATACAACTAGACCTATTGGGAAATTTTCTTTGATTATTTTTATACTTCTTAAGCACTGGAGGCGCATGACGTTGCAATATTAGTTTTCTGCGCTTTTTATCTCTCCTCTCTTTCTTACGTCTGCATAATTGTCATTAGCAGAGTTCGATTTTCCAGTAATAGATTAAAATAGAAATTGGTAACAATATTTTTTTTGATTATGTCACAATTACTTAGCCACAAGTATATAGTGCTAAATTTTAAAATCACAGTAAACTCACAGTTGTAGTATATATAAACGTGGCATGTGCCTACTGTTGATTAGGTTTTGGGTTTTATAGGGATATAAAATAATTATATCAAAATAATCGGAGATCGGTATACACTAGGCTTAGGCAGGAAAATCCGTTTGCCTCAGCGCAATCACAATCGCACATGTCACCATCGCTGATTGTACAAGTTAAATCGAATGCCCAACTCGCTTACGGGCTAACTAAAAAATCCCTTCGTAGAAACTTTTCTTTAGTTTCGGTAATAAGAAAACTAATGTGATCAATTATTTACTTTGTTAGAATGGAACTTTCCTTATTTCCTATGTGAGCTCGTTTTTTATTATATTTAATTCATTTTGAAGGAAATCATTTGAATAGTTGATCCTGTGCTTGTAGTATTTACCTGTTATATAATATTTGTTGAATTAAACCGGCACACAAATATTTTCTAGTCGATCTGATCATCCTGACAAGGATCATCTATTGCATGGTGAGATTTAATAACCCAATTTTCTAGATACAAACTATGTAGATACGTAGTTTTCTATAATAATTAAGCAAGTAAAGTATTGTCATCTTAAAATATGTAATTCTAAAGAAAGGAAGGATAATGTGGTTTTTCTTATATGAACGGCCGTAGATTTATTTATTTCATAACAGCGAGCGTGTGTCTGACAATGTTCATTATTGCTCTTTCCAATAAGCCACAATGTAGACGCTACATTATTATTTATCATTTTATATGCAATAAAGGTATAAGATAATTAGCTTTTTGATGATCTAGTCACTGATATCCCTAGGTTTAGCTCTATCATTTTTATAAGAAGTTAAATTTATATGAATAAAAACACATAATATGGTTACTTTTGACATCCTTGTACAATAAAAAAATAAGAATAATTACTATTATTTAATAATAAATACTTTCACTTAAAATTCGAACAAGCATTTCATTTGGGTTCCTATTTACTCATTTCTTTTGCACTTTTTATTTCTAATATACTAGTATAATATACTATATACTAAATACTACTTCAAGTGAACGCAAATGGGAAATGATTATATTTAAAAAATATTTTCATTTCACCTATCTTGTGAGACAAAGCGCGATGTTGAGTTCGCCATTCAACACGCAATTTTTTTTATTTCAGGCAAAGAGCACTTGAAGAAGTATATGGACTCTACTTTGCCTCTAAAAATAAATAATACATTTTAAAAATAACTATTTTACTAAACAACGTAAATATATCCCTTATTAAAATTATTACATTTAAAGTTATCTTATATATCCAATATATCTTTAATAAATTCCTTTTGTCCTTCTGTCTGTCTACTTTCGTTTTAACGAAATTCAGCATAGTTTGGCTATAATAGTGATTTTTTAAGTATATATATGTAACTTGATCATCTTGATATTTTAAATGGAAATTAACATAAACCAATCCTCCCTGCGTATCCTTACTTAGACTTTATACAGCTTCCTCAGTCGCTGACTTTACTGGCGATTCAAAAGTACTCGTAAAAGAAAACTGTACAAGTAAATCAAATTGGAGTGTCTGTAAACGCTTTTTAATAAATGCCTATTGTAATGATACGTACCATATATAAAATATGTATAATATATTTTACACTAATAATTTAATAAAATTATTAATCACAATAATTTAGGTAATAATAACATAATTAATAAATTTAATTTTATTAAATAATTGATGTTGGGTGAATGAATTACTGGCAGTCCAGAATAATGCAATGGATTTCAAAAAAATAATGGGGATTGGTTAAAGCGTCATGTGCGTAAAATGACGATTTAGTATTTAATTTGTAATAATAGAAATTTAATACATTAGAAGTGAATGTATTAGAAGTGAATGTAACAATATTTAATATCGGAAATACATAGAAATATTATTATTATTGTTTTTGTGGTATTCGTGGTGGGTAAGATTATCGTTTGCATAATGTGAAGAATTTGTTGGTATGTTCTTTACATAATAGATAATAGACTATTATTAATTAAATAAAATCATTTTATTAAAGATATTAAAGATTAAGAATGTTCATTCTAAGATATATGTATATGAAATTTATAATACATATATACGTCTGAAGCGTGAAGCTAAAAAAAATATACGTCTGCCGATATCTTCAAATAGCGCTGTATGAACATATTGTTATATGTATTTACTGAGTATTATAAAATATTTGAATATTTTACTAACCTCTGCGAACCATAACTATAAATCATAATATGATATATTGAAAGAATAAAGCTTTTTATGGTGGCCATTGTTATATTTATATAATATTTTTAAACATTACGAGATCCGTCATGTACTCGCGTTACGTGACTGTCGGGGTTCAGAGAGCGTTATAGCTTACTGATAACTGATGTCGGAGACCCAACATAACGTTGCTTGGCGTCACTGAGGCTGCTATAATTGACTTTGGTGAACAGCTGTGGTGATGTTGGTTGGTTGAATTAAGTCTGCTACTGTATCCAAATGCGTAAGCGATGCTTGTACGGAGTCGGAAGTTGATATAACTACTTACACAATAGTCGAGGGAGGGAGGGGGGGGGGGGTGACAGCGTTACAGCTTACTGCTAACTGATGTCGGTGGAGCAATCCAATGTTGCTTTGCCTCACTGAGGCTGCTATACTTGACTTAGGTGAACCGCTATGTTGGTTGATTGTATTGAGTCTGTTGCAGTCTCACGTTGTTAAGCGATGCTTGTATGGCGTTGGATGTTGATATTGCTTGTGACATGCGACTGTCAGGGTTCGGTGAACTTTATAGCTCACTGATAACTGATGTCGGTGGCGCGACTTGTATCTTCTCTGAAGCTGTCTTTCGTTGTACATATGATACTTGTACGGTGACGGACATAGATTCAACTATTTCTATGTCGTTTTACAACGCTGGTGTAGGATGAATGGTTATGTGACGCTTTTATGTCTCATGCGTTTCGAAGTATGGTTTAGTTGCCTCCTTACTAGGAGTGCTATACTATTAAGTCACGAAATGCTGTAGTACGTAATGGTGTTCGCTTGTTTGTCTAGTGCCTTATTTGGTGATAGAACGCATAAAATTACACACGATTGTCAGCCTTCGTCAAATTTAATGCTGGCAACTGATGTCAGTGGCTCCTAACCGAGTTTAATTTTTGGCAATGACAAACGACTGTTCCGTATGTGCTGTACGTATATATAACACAATCGGCCGCCTAGCGGTTATAATACCCAAGGTATTTGATAACAACCATACAAGGTATTTCTAACGAACCAATGTACGATATATAACGGTCTCACAAACCAATAAATATCATAATTACAAAACTAATGTTAATATATAAGACAATGATTTATATTGGTTTTATACGTACTTTTTACGTTAAAAATATATTATAAATATATCTTGTAATTGGCAAACCAATTAAAATATATAATTATAATATATTTTTAACGTAAAAATTACGTTAAGAAATGTCGTACGTAATTTTAAGTATCGAGATATGTATTTAAAAGCGTATTAAGTATAAATCTCATTGAGGGATCCTCACACGGACGGAACAAATAACTAATAATTTTTCGTTTGCAGAGGCATTGTAAGTAACATATACGTTTCATGTTCAGTCCATCGGTCGGAATTCACGGCATATGGCGGGGAGGGCCATTAAGCTACTTTCCCTTCTGTTATGACTACCCCCAAAGGATACTTATAACAGATGGTTAAATAAGACGCATCTTCGGCTTTTCCTCAGAAAATCTGAAGGTGATTACAGCGGAATATCTACAATCTGAATCTCCAAAAGTTCTTGAGTTATTGCAAATACAACGATAATGAATCCTAAGTGCATGTAGTATAATATATATTAGTATTTTAATAGTATTATTTAAGCATTTTGTAGAGGAGGTAGGTAGATAAATGTTACAATAAAAATGTATACATATGGCAATATAAGATTTACAATTTTTGTTTATCTGCCTGTCAGACTGCTCCGGCGGTCTGGAAAGGCTGGACTGACTTTGGCGGTACTTTCACTGGGAGATAGCTAATGTAATGAGGAATGAGTGACTTAGGATACTTTTGTTTCAGAATAATAAAATAAAGATCCAGTGATGTCAAAAGTAGACGATGTCGCCGGCACAGTTAGTGTCAGTTTTTAGGACACACCATGTTTTATTTTAGGGTTACGTATGTTAATAATCACAATAACTATGTCACATCCACGTTATGACAATATGCAGTATTATTGTGGGTTAAATTAACATTTTTTTATGCTTTAATCTGAAATACTAAAAAAACATAATGGATAACTGAATTTCATATTTTTTCATATAAAGTTTGACATTTTGTTTTATAGCCAGGGGATTACAATTTCAAATTACTAGAACAGGGCTTAGGTCAATTTGTTCCTTTTCACTTTTATATGCTACTTAAACTTTACATCACTTTCGCTTTATTTCCTTTTAGGTATATTGTAATAACTTGTAGAATGAAAAATTTGTACTAAAATTTATGTCACATTATGATGGCTTTATCTTTTGATAAAGTGAATATTGCATTTAATTTTATATATTCTGTTATTTCTAGTTTCTATTTAGTTCTCTCCCTTCATGTCCCAGGATTGTGTTCTGCAGTACCCTTGTATCTGGAGCGTATGTGTATGTGTATATGTGTGTGTGTGTGTGTGTGTGTGTGTGTGTGTGTGTGTAAAACATCACTATTAACTTTTATAGTCAGTCATAAATTTTTAAATTGACTTGTTAGTTATAATAAAACATATATGACTGGCTCAAACAGTAACAACAAAATAAACAAAAACACGTACATAATATTATTAAGAAAGTTAGGTTGAAATATTCAAAACAATATACAAATATAAATAAGAATGAATTCCGTCTTCGCGTTGACGATGGCTAATGGAATAACAGATGAAATCAGCATTGTCAGACGCACGCTTATGTTATAATAAGAGGAAGTAAATAAGCCTCAGTGACATACGTGTCGTACATATTATTTATTGTTATAAACGCCGGCATGTTACAGATATAGCTAAAGACTTACACCACCGTTACTTATGTTCTATACGATTTATTCCTTAAGTTTTGAATGTAAGTAATTTAACATTTTGTTAGTGTCGTTTTATTTAGTTTCAATATGTACTTTGTCCATTTGCTATTTAACTATGGATTTTTGTTTTATAATTCTAATATAAAAGTATGCTTTTTTACATGAGCTAATTAACTGCCAGTGAAAGTCCCGTCGAAATGGAAACAAACAGATGGACAAAAATAAATTGTTATTATGAACAAAAAAATGTTATTTAGAATATATACTGTACATAAATAAACAGTTATTTTATTATTAAAAAAAGACATTTCTATTTTATTTATTTATATAGCTAACCATTGAACACTTCAAATGATCATTTAAAGGGAAAATGATTTTTGATATGTTGTGGCAATATTTGATTTGCGAAATATTTATTTTGCTTTGGTTTTGATACTCTTTAGGCGTTTCAAAATTATCTAGACATAGTAAAACCGATGTGCAGAATTATTCTATGTTTCTTGTTCAAAGTACTAGAAGTCTGGAAGAAAATAGTGTTACCAGTACAGTAAGTGATCGTTTTCCTTAGCTTAATAAATACAATCATCATAATATAATATAATTATTTATTAGTTTTTAGAAGATTATAAATATATTTGAATTAGTAGTTAATATATAATCCGACCTTTATAGTAATATCCTATTGATTAACTTGATTAAAAAGACCACAATATTAAATCCTGCCTTTTTATAAAATGGTATCTAAAAATAAAAATTTCAGATTATAATATAATTAAAAGAACTTATAATTAAATATTCTTACCAGAAGGCATCATCACTTTGGCATCTTTCCTTTGGCATAGTACCGAAGACTGCCTCTTCGGACTGTCAGATTCAGTCTCAAAGAGCAATTAGGTCTGGTATTATTAAAAGCTTTTACCTAGTATTAATTATTTTTCAATTAATTTTCGTTTGTTGCTCACTAATTCAAACAATTTATTTTTTCTTATATATGATAATAATTAAGTAATAAATATAGTTGCGAAGATGACTTTCTAGAACGGAAAAGTGAAAATAAATTTTAAATATAAACATTCCCACGAGAGGGAATCGAATCTACTACCAATCGCATTTACAGTCAGATCATGTTTCTGCACGACGTTATTTTGGATTGCACATTAAGAAGGTACGTTGTATGAAAACACTTTGTTTTTTACTCTCCGCTCCTCTATGATCATTCAATGCCTGTAATTTAAATAGAATTCAATGCCTGCCTGACTGACTGACGTATATTATCTCTTTTTTTAAGCTTTAACGTAGGGTTAAACACACTCTAGGGGGACACTCCGTAGATTGCTTACCACCTGAAAATTGGACATAGAGTGGCGAATTCAATATTGCTTTTTTTCTTTCATTTCTTTCTTTTCAATAAAACTTTGTCTTATCAGACCGGAATAATTATAATATTCTTTTTATAATTTAACAAAGAAAAATATTAAATAGTTACCTTTTTCAAATTATTTTAAACAAATAAATGGTGATGAGTAATGAGTTGTGAGTGACAATGAAACTTATGCCTACACTTTCACTGTGTATGCCTTTGAAGATAAAAAGGTTTAGATAATCCATTATAGGGTAAACCTTTTCGCCGAGCGTGGCAACGGATGTGCGCAACATTAATCAAAATTTTCTTTATTTATTCACGATTCTAAATTTAAAAATATTCGAATACATAAAATAAAATATATTATTGTTAAGTAATTTTTTTAAAATATGTCTGGTTTTTGAAAGTCCATTTTTCTTAGAGAATTGGTGTAGTAAGTGACATTGATATCGAGAATTTGACCTTCCTGAAATAGGCGACTAAAAAATATTATAATAAAAATAAACTTTATTTTATTATAAAAAAGGATTGTTTTTGCATATCAGGTAAGAAAGAGAGAACCTAAACTCAAGTGTTTAAGCTTTTGACCAGAATTCAGAAATTCTATGGTTACTGGTGGAACTAAACGCCGAACTTTGTTTCCCTACAACGAAAATAATAGAAATTTGAATATAAGTAGATATTTTTTGATAATTCATTGTACCTATTAGACAATTAAATGTAAAGGCGCAATTTTGTTTCTAAATAACAAAGTGGAATAGCTGGAAAATAAAATGAATTTATGGCCAAAATTAACTTATTATCTTAATTAAAAGAGCCCTTCGTATTTTACAAGGCGCATATTTTAGAATATTTTATAACGTAAAGCATTTAAACGTATATTACAGATAAATTAATAAATTTTAGAAAATACTAAAATATATTAAAGTAATATTTAATCTGTTTTTGATTACATAAAGAAATACAACTTATATAAAGAAATTGATTGCTTTTATTATTTTTAACACATTATTTTTTACATTTACAACCTTTCTCACGCATAGTAGAATAGTTAAAGAATACAAGAATACTCAGTGTAAAGATGTATCGCTTTAAATTATATATATATATATATATATATATATATATATATATATATATATATATATATATATATATATATATATATATATATATAATTTACGATTTTTACAGATAATATAACAAAAACTAACAGATATAAAAAAAGCATGAGAAACATAGAACCAGTCAAGGAGAAGTATAATAAATACGTACGATAAGCCTTCGCTTCTACAACAACTTTGTTTCAATTTATCGTCGACGCTCGTAATATATTTAAAGTTGGCTTTCAAATGCTACTATATTATTATTTGGATAAAATAAATTATGTAAGAAGTTTTATGAGTAATCAAAATTTCGTTTCTAATTTAATAAGACGTTTATAGATTTGCTTTATTTGTAATGTAATGTATTTCAAATAAAACTATTTCAAACGACAATGAATCTCAACGAACAACGAAGCAGGTAGATTCTACATTCTTTTGTTTTTTGCCGCTTCCCGCCTTTAATCCCGAATAGCAGGGTATACATAAAGTACCTAATGTCAAGACACTCCGTACTTCGCTTTCGACTGAATTCGAGACATTGCCTGTCTAGTTGTGGAATTCAACGCCGCACTATGTCTTTACCAGAGCGAGGAAGTGAAAATAATTTAAATATAATCACCCCCGAGTAGGAATCATTTACACTCGGACGCTGTCTATCGAATTAATCTCTTTAAAATAGTTTTATTTAAAATACATAAAAGTAGCGAAAATCAAAGATTTTGTCTGGTAATTTTTTGTTTGACTGTCATCTTTCGAATCTTTGTTCCTTATGCGAATTGAACCTGCGACGTTGTAAATACAAGATAGCCGCCGTATTTAATGTATCTGTACAACCAAGTTCAATATTTATTTTTATACAAACATAAAATTTTAAATTTTAGAATACGGCACACTTTGAAAAAAAAACTCAAATATCCGCAAGAAAAGTGATAAAAGAGGGTTATTTGAAGTTGCAAATTACGATATGGTGGATAAGAAACTTGTTTTTTTTTAAAAAATAAGTTGCTTGAAGTTATTTATAAATTTATTTTACTTGAGCTTCAAGAAAATTACCAACCTAGCATTAAAAGTTGCAGAACCGAACGCCGAGTCGCACTTTGTATAAGCTGTACAGAGGAAAATATTTAAAATATAAACATTCCCCTGAGTATAGGATTAAAATCTACGACCATTGTGTTTTCCTGTTTAAAAGACTTTCAAGAATGTTATATAACTCAAACGTTAAAATAAGCGAAATACAATTAATAAAAACTTTTATTAAAAACAAGCTTTTCAAGTCATTTTAGATTCCAATAGTATATTGTACATATTGATAAATTATTCAAAAAACTTTATTTGGCCAAGAGTAACACTGATTATATATCATTTTATTGTCATCAGAACTAAAACTGTATTCACGGTTTTAGGTTATTATATATAATATGTGATATATTAGGATATAGAGGACTCACAAGATTTGGCTAGCGTTCACATCCTGCGTTAACTGAAGAACCGGAAAAATAAGCCAGTAAATAAGGCAAATAATAAAAATGTTTTTCAAACACTTTATAAGAACTGTACTTTACAAATACTCCTAACACCTAATAAAAAAAATTTAGACTCGTAAAGGAAAGCGAAAGATTAATGATGCGTAAAAAGGATCTACTTTAAATAATGGGAAAAGAACCTGACTTGTGTTTTTATATTTTTATTTATGCGTCGTTAGGAATTGATACGAACACATTTGTTTTTTTATTGCTTTTACAAATTTTCTTTTACACACTTCTTGAGCTACCACGGCTGGTTATGGGTTTGATTTCCGACGTATCGATATTTCTTCCATGTATAGACGGTTTTTGTTATCTTCATACGTTTGCCTCACTTTGTAAGGTTGATAAAGACGCCTCAGTGATAAATAAGTACTTTACGCCTTTATTTTTTTCGTTGCTTTGGATTTATTAACCGTTGGGTGACAAAATTCAATACGGCATTTTGCTTCATTATATCTAATATGTTTTACAAAAAATCGATTAATACTAGAACTCTTCTTTAGACCTCATGATGTTAGGAACTGACTAACTGATTTATATGATTCTAGATTACGCTTGCGGCTTTGCCCGCGCGGTGTGTTAATTAAAAATATCTAAGTACTTCCTAGTAGATATTTATCGTTATATGATGACGATATTTAAATGATAATTATTTTTTTTTAATTAATTTGCCTTTATTTTATTCTAATGACCCATATAACTGCAGTTGTATCTATATTCATATCGTAGTTTTTGCGTAAAAGAGTTAATAGTAAGATGTGTTGTGGGTTTTGTTATTCATTTATTTATAAAAAAATCATATTTCTTATTTTTCCCCTACATAAATGGATAGTCAAAGTTCCCCGTAATCTTAAGTTAAGTCTCACGTATCACACTCTTCACTTTTCATCTGAATTTTAGACATAGCATGTTTAGTGGTGAAACTGAACGTCACGCCCTGTTTTATCTGAGCAAGAAATCAAAGAAATTTTAAATAAATATGATTTTATCAAGTTGAACCTATAACTAACGAATACTACAGTCAAGTCTGTTTCTCTGTTTCTCTGCAATTTAATTACATTTCATATAAAAACATCTCTTATCTATATTACTTAATTGCACTTACAACCAACAACATTTAAAAACAGACTATGCTCCACTGTGCCTTGGGCTCACAATTCTTGAAAATTTAATTATGTTTAATAGAATCACCTCATCGTACAGGTAAATTAAAATATAATCTTAATTGAATTTCACATTTGTTCTTTATATAGATCCGATCGAATCGTACGTAAAGAGACAATAAGTCATTGTAAACATTGCCAACGTAACGTCTATCGGTGATTTAGGAAACCGTTTGAAATCACTCGCTCTATATTCATCGAACAGCCCATTATATTGTAATATGAAGTGAAAAGTGAGCTTTTACTGAACATAACTTAGCTGATTTTTGTATGTTTCTTAAAAGGTTTTAAATTTATAATTAATGAATCATATTTGATGTTTATTTTATGATGTAATTATAGAATCAAGATTGTCTTCAATTCTAACTGCATGTAAAGTAAAAACGATATTGTGAAGAGTCATTATATAGTTAATCCTACAATACAAATGAATATATGTAGAATAAAATATTATATTAATTTTCTTAAACGTGTGATCAAATTACTGAATATAGTGCGATTAGATACATAAAATAAATTAATACGTCTATTTTCGGATAGAAGTGTAGGCGGAAAAAGCCTAATGTCACTACAATCGGTTCCGAGCTTGTTATTGAAATTCGAAATGTTAGGAATATCCCTTACGTCACACGAACAGCTGCACCTACTATAGTAATGGTGAAGATGATGCGGTCAGAAGGCTAATCTGGAATGCAAAGAACACAACGACAAAAAATATAGTGGAATACAATTTAAAGGTGGCCATAAAATACATGAACCAAGCGGTGACGTCCTCCACCATAGCGGTCATTGCCTTTTTTCCGCCGAATCCCTCACAGCCAGCCAGATACCCAGATTAAATTTATATTATTTTAAAATATGTTTAGTTTTATATGTTCAATTAGAAAAATGATTCATATAAATGTGTAGTCCAGAATTCGTTTAAATTTAAATATAGATCTTTAGTTCTAAGTAGCTGATTATAATCATATGTAAATGAAAAATAAATAATAACAAGGAAAATAAAGTACGGGTGCAGACTTTAGTGCATTAATTTTTATATTAATAAAAACATAATATCCTTTATGCAATACATGAATCCAAAACCACATTTTATCTTATCATATTGGGAAAATGAAAAAAAAATAACACAATAATTATTTTTTTAAATGAAACTATTTTAACCGGATTATTCGCGTACATTTTGGTAGTCGAAAATACATTTTGGACACCTGACGTTTCGAACACTTTACAGTAGTCCGTGTTCACAGGTAGTCTACCTAAAATAGTTTCATTTAAAATGTATCAAAATCGCGAAAATCAAAGATCTTATTACAATAATTATCTTGAACACAGATAGAACCCACAACCAAAGCGTTTTCAGTGAAAAGCTCCACTGCACAATAATGGACTCGAAGTAAATTGATTGACTGGATGCTAATTAAATTAATTGTTCGAGAGTAGATTACATTGATGTCGAGTTGCTACATATGTATATCTATTACCTAATATACGTATGAGCCTAATATAATCAAACCTTGAACCACAATGATCGCATCATGACGTGTCGAATTCGATAAGGGATTCCAAAAGCCCTTAGGCATTACACAATAAGCCTAGAAACCTAACACTATATTAGATATTAAACACTATATTAGATATTAAATTATCCTTGAACTCGAATATTCGAGCCTTGAGGGAGATAACTTTCATATAACTTATAAAAGCAAAATCTTCTGACATTTAATATTGAGTGAATATTTATTTGTTTGTGGTGCATACAATTTTTTTTTATATTTTAGTTAAGTCTAATACCGTTTGTTTTTAAGTTAAATGATTTCGAAAAGGGGTAAAACTAGACCTAATTACTAAGACTTCGCTATGCGTTCTTCTGTCTATTTGTTCGTCTGTTATCAGGTTTTATCTTTAAGCCGTGATTGTTAGTTAGTTGAAGTTTTCACAGATGTCGTACTTCTATTTGCTGCTGTAATAAATATTAAAGAAACGGACAAAATAAATTAAGGGGGCCCCTATTCAACTAACGTGATATTTTTTGCTCGTTTTTGCTTTAAATAATCAAAAAATACTTAGTTTTATTTTGTTTAAAAATAAATTAATAAATTTAAATAAAACAAATATTTAAGAGAGGCTGATAAAACAGACATGTTTTTTTACTGTTTTTATGAATGTACGGAATCTTTCATACGCTAGTCCAACTCGCACTTGGCTGGTTCTTTTTAAATAAAGAATATATGTTAATCCATATGTTTGTGACTACTTAGAACTATACATTTTATCTGACTATTTAGAACTATACATTTTATTTTGTAAATGAAAATCTTGAATTTTTAATAATTTGATGGACAGACAGCCTGAGCCTGGTAATATTCTATCATTTGATATAATCATTATATTTCAATGCACATATTACAATAATATAACTAATATTATACAGTAAACAAGGTATAAAATGAGAACAATTTTTAAATATTTAGAAAAATTCACAAACTCTTTACACGGTCACGAAACTCCCATCGTACAAAGATTTGAGGAATAACGTTCAAATCTCTTATTCTCTTTCAGCTAAATAACCCGTAGTTGCCTGTTTGTCGTCTGACTCACTTTCATTTGGCATTCCTTACCCGGTTGTTTCATTACACATTCCGGGTTTACCTCTGAAGTGCTACTAAAATTCTGTAATACTTAACTTGATAATAATATTTATGTCAAATTATATGACCTTTTCAAATCTAGTACAAATAGTTTGAAAGTTGCCTTGTTATTTAAAAACTAATGTTTATTTCATACGCTCTTAAATTGTATTAATTATTTATTCAAATGTAAAGAGAAACGTAAGATCAAAAAGAAATCGAACATTGCGATATCGGAGAGCTCTTGCAGTATACTGAATATTATATTTTTGTCTAATTTATTAATGTACCTGAAATATAAAAAAATAAGCTTAAATTATTTATTCGTGATTTTAATGTTTTTCTTTAGTTATTATCTGAAAAATAAATTATATCTAAAAACAAAGAATTAATAAAGTCGTTCTTCAAGTAAGTATTTAACGTGCCAGTTAGTGTCATTAAGTCATCCAAATCTTAATTCAAAAGTCGTGTACTTATTTCTTTAAGAAGAAATATCTTAATATAATTTAATATATTTGCAATATACTTGCTTTCAAAAGTGTTACATCATAATATATGTACATACCTACCATGCTATCAGTATATTAGATAGGTGCTTAAATATTTAATTAACGGTATTCGCAATAAGCGCGGTCTTGCGTAGGAGGTCTTATATTTTCCATTTTAAGTGATTCAAATTAGCAAGTGAGAGTAATGAATGTGAAATAATTGATATGTACGTGGTTGATGATAATGAAATATAATATATATATATATATATTAATATATATATATATATTAGCTAAAAATATTTAGAATATTTATTAATAGGATTTTAATTTGGGACTAGAGGCCTTGAAGTGATGTGTAGTGTACGTAAATGCATAGAATAAATAACTGATCGTGGCGCAATGGGGCAGCGTCATCGGTTGTGGATTTGATTCCCGCTCAGTGGAATGATTATATTTAAATAATTTACATTTCCTGGCACTGGTAAGACAAAGTGCGGTGTTAAGTTCCGACATTCAACACGTTGTCTTGAATTCCACAGAAAGCGGAGTAGAAGTGTATTGAGACTAGACACTTCCTGTCTACCCTGCTATGCGAGGTTAAAGTATAGAGTATATTATTTCTTATGTAAATTTAGTATAATACATTGTGATATATTATAAATTGTGTAATATTGACTTCCTGTACGTTTTTTACTCAACCAAATTTCATAATCCTCCATCCGTCTTTCGTCCATTTTCTTAAAAATGTTGCGATAGTTTTTTCTTCATGTACATAGATTATTAAAAAATATATATTTTAAATAGTATTTATAAATAAGTATTTATATTTCAAGAAAAAAATATATATAATTTACTATAGTTTTAAAATATACACACAAGCAGCATAATGGGGCTAAGTGAGTCAAAAGTAGAGGTGTCTGCAACGCGACAACAATTAGACGACGGAACACCTAGATGGTGTTTTTAAGTTGCTCTCGACCTAATCTCATTTAAAACTGAAAATAAATACCCTATTTAATATAAAAAATTATATACATTTATTACTATTTATATATAATATGTTAATTATCCATAACACCTCCGTAATAATTAAAGAGGGGATATTTTATTATCTTAAAATTGTACAACCTTAAGTCTAGTTGTTACTCATTAAATATTTACTGGTATCATAAATGATTTCATAATTATAAGGCTTTTATGTTAGATTTATTATATTTCTGTGAAGTAAATTATAAACGGTAAATCACAAAAAAATCACCTTTTAAAAAACGTATAAAAAATTGAACGCAGCGGGATTCGAACCAGTGCCTATTGAAAATCGTCCAAGCGCTCTGACATACGTTTCGTTATAGCGTATTTATGTTGTTAGTAATAACAAAAAAAAATACATTTAAAAAAAATATTTCCTAATCCTTAGCGTAGAATAACATTTTTAAATAGTAAAAAATCACTAAGAACGAAGACATTACTTCAATACATACATAATTATAGATAAGAAAGTACCGAGTTCATATTTAGCTAAAACAAACGCACAACAAAAATACGTGTAAATAGCGTTTACAACTTTAAAAAGTCATTGATTGTACCAGCAAGAACTAAACGCGAGTATTTAAAACAACAATTTAGGCACTATTCAGAACCCACAAACATATGAAAACGCTACTAAAAATATATTCATGTAGAAGTATTCGAGTACATTTTGCATACATCAATAGTTTGGTACAACATCAAAGGCGTATGAGCCCATCGCCAGGCAACGGAATATTAAAAGTTTCTTTTGAATACGTGTTTGTGCGAGATATTGGAGCGAGAATAATGCGATACTTTACTTATTTTATTGACAAAAGGTAGAAGAATCTTTATGTTGTGTTCATTATGTTTAATACCGCTTTAGTTTACAAAGCCTTTATGAAATTGGAAGGGATATTTAGAAAATACAAAGTATAGTATTAAGTATAGTAAAATATTTACAAGTGGATTTTCTATAATAGGATTAGTTAAGGCTTAGTTGTATTGTGAAAAATATTAAACAGACATATACTTGAGATTATAACCTCTTATGAAATATTATTATTATATTTATAAGCCTGCTATGCGGGATATAAACGTGAAGTTAAAAAAAACGGTTTTTTAACTTCACACTTTTATAGCATAAAAGCGTGAAGTAGACAGAAAGTATCTAGTGTTATGACACTCCGTACCCCGTATTAACAAACACAAAGCGCGGCGTTGAATTCCGTTACTCAACACGCAAAATCTCAAATCCCGCGGAAAACGGAGTACGAAGTGTCTTGGCACCAGGTTTTTCCTGTTTACCCTGCTCTACGGCATAAAAGCGAGAAAAGAGTACAATTTTATATATACTAAAATTAAACTTTAGTTATACAAATAAATATAAATCCTAAGAAGACGAAATAAACGTATCAAAGCTGGACAAGTAGCTCTATCTATGAGTGGCGAGGATAATATAAACACGACGCGTATGGGAATATTGCTGCATATTCACCGGAAATACTCGCTGTCATAGTCCTTTCAACTCAGCATTTTGCATGCAACTTTATAAGCTAAATTCCCATTCAAAGTTATATTGAGGTATTTATATTATAAGTTTGATAAAGTGGAATATGCCGAGGACTGTCATTGCTCTACGGTCTCATATCCACACGTCAAATAATAAACCGTAATATGATAGTCACTTAGAATATATCAAACGTGGTCTTTAAATTTGATTTACTGAAGTTATTTTCAGTTTTAAATGGCAGTCTTTCCGTTTCTCCAATTTTGTCCGAATTTGGATGTTGTAAAATGTTCTAATGATTTCGTATGTACTGTATGTACAGAGATATTAACATTAATAAATAAGCTTGCCGGGAAATATTTCACTATACATGATACTGTGTGTTGAATATCATTTCTGAGATATTTTCATGTTTAAAATATTTACACCCTCACACCCGACGGTAGCCTCTCAAGCAGCCACGTAAGAGTTTATAATTTCAAGGAAAAATACTGTTTCTCCCCCTTCGATGTCGTTGTACAGATCATTGTAACAACCATCATAGTCTGAAGAAACCCCCTGCCTGTTAAATAAAATGCTACATTAAATTACGCCTCTCAGCACACGTTGCTCTAAATAGAGAGGTTTTCTTTTATGTTTTAATGATTTTCATGTGAAATCTCATTAAAGAACATAAGCACACTTAAGATATTATTTTTTTTAGAAAAATATTTTGACCGAAACAAGATTTGAACCCGCGTCTGTTTGAACACTCTAGCCAAGTTAAACATTACTTCATTATAAGTTAGAGATGCCTTTCACAAATTACGGAAAAAATACTGTCCAATTTATAAAGAATATTCAAAATAAATAAGTGACAAACACTACACTGACATACACCTATAACAATTACTTTAGTTATAATTTTTCAATTCATTTAAATAAAAAAGCTATTTAATTTAATATAAAGCTTCAAAATCGATATCTTCCAAAATTAACTTTAGTCAGATCCAAGATTCATTTCCATTACTCGTGGCGTTCCCAAGGAACTCACAAACGATTACTATACTTTATTACTCGCATTAAAAACAAAATTGTTCCGGAGTTTCAGAGATCCCTCAGATACCGAACCTTCTAAATAAGATTTAAGACTAGCTTTAAGCAAAGGCTTAGGCCTTGGAATTTAAATATTCATGCCATATACCCTCGGCCGAATAAAATATATGTGATACGATATATTTAACAATACGTGTTGAATGGAATGGTTGTTTTGTATCCTCATACTAGAGAAAGAATAGAGTCGGAGAAACGCAGTAGAGTCGGAGAAACGCAGTAAGAGGGAAAAGGTATGTTTATAATTAGGAAGAATATGCCATCGTAGCGCATTGAGAGGTAATTGCCCATTTGCCCACTCTGATTAGGTAGAAAGTGGCGTTGAGTTCCTCTACTCTAATGGCAATTTCTTGAACTAAGTGGAAATCAGGGATCGAAATGCCTTGATACTAACATATCTATCTCTACCCTGATATGCAGTAATAAACATGATGGTTAAAAAATCTTACCTTGTTTATATCAATGTTGTAAAAATTATTTAAAGTCTATTTTTCCTCAATTTCTCATTTAATTATTTTATAGTATAATCGAGATATGACTAACAAATATTAAAATATATATTTTCTATTTTTTAAAGAGACAAAGTATTATTTTCTTAAAGAACGTGTAAACCTTATATTATAAATAATATTTATGAACATTACAATACAGTTTAGTAATCTATAATGATGTAGCAATTTCAGTAATCAGTACACAGCGACGACGAATATGGGGGTGGTTAGTTAACATTTAATTTACCAATTAGATATAATTAAGTTTTATAAAAAATATATTTCAAAGATATGACAGACTATGTATGTTTTATTATAATGAGTTTCTTATACATTATTAAAATATATGTTACTTAGCTCTTTTTCTTAGAGACAACATTTTATCAAGCCTTTCCGTTCGCTACTTTCCCACTCGCCGCGCTTTGTCTTGCCAGGGCAGAGCAATAGGACAACGTCTAGTAAAACTCTTTGTTTTTTTTAGCTTCATGCTTAGCAGGGTAGACAGAAAGTACCTAATGTCAAGACACTCCGTACTTCCCTTTCCACCGAATTCGAGACATTGCGTGTTGCGTGATGGAACTCAACGCCGCACATTGCCTTTTACCAGGGCGAGGAAGTGAAAATAATTTAAATATAATCACTCCCCCGAGTGGAGATCGAACCCACAATCGATCGCGTTTACAGTCAGACGCTGTCCCGCTGCGCCACTACCAGCCTCTTTGTGTTGAACCCAAATCGTGATAATTGATTATATTTAAATTATTTTCATTTCTCTGTTCTGGTAAAGTAGATTACGGCGTAGAGTTCCGCAATTACAATAGTCTTGACACTACTGCCTCTCTAAAACAGGTAATCTTGAAAATAAAAAAAAAACATTTAATTTAAAAGGTATTTGAACTTACAATTCGTATACAATTAGTTGATAATTGTCATATCTTCGGTGCATGTGAATTTACGGATATTATCACATTATTTTATATCGCAAAGCGCTTCATAACACTTAACTTCGTTAGTACGATGATCCGCAATACAGTACCAGATTATACTTGAGGTAATTTGAGATAATACGATTCGTCATTTCTCTTTTGCCTCGTTATTTGCAAAGGTTAAGCCGTTGGTCGCGCGTAGGTGAATTTTCAGGTTCCTTCAGCCTATTTGTCGGCTTAGTACTAAAGCGTTTATTTTTTATGTTTTTATATGGAGGGTACTATTTTTTCAAGAGAGTTTTGTGTAAAATATTTATAAAGGTTGTTCAAATTTATCGAAATAGCTATTTGTTAACTTATTTTTGTATATATTTTTTATACAGACAGACCTAGTGTTAAGGTACTTCGTACTTCGCTTTCCACCAAATCCGAGACATTGTGTGTTAAGTGGCGGAACTCAACGCCGCACTTTGTCTAACACGAGCGAGTAAATGAAAATAATTTAAATATAATTTCCTCGAGTGTGAATCGAACCCACAGCCAACCCACAGCGTTCACAGCCAGACGCTGTCCCACTGTGCCACAACCGGCCTTTATTTTCTCACATATAAAAATATAAGCAGTATTTAATTTAACTTTTTTTATTGTACTTATTGATTCTGGACGTTTTGAATCTGTCTATATGGGTACATAGGACAAATCAGATAAATATGACAGGTGAATAATAAAGAAAGAAAGTCAAAACGCTTATACTATTCTACTGTAAAGTAGCTGAATGCAAACATAATGTGCCAGTTTGAAGGTCAATGTATTCAATAAAACCACGGAGTATACAAATTGAGTGGTTTATATGTCAAGGTCCTGGCTGCAGTGTGGCGTGCGCTATACTTAATGTCGATCTACAGTAACTTATGGACGATTTTTTTTATTTTTTTTTTGTATTCAGAAAGAACCTAGCAATAAATATATCGGCATTATAAACTTAAAGCAGATTATATATTTTTAAATAACTAGTTCTTGTACTTAGTCCGCATAGCTTCAATATCTCTGGATCTTTATAATTATAAATAAATTATAAAGATCCAGAGATATTGAAATTAAATACCTTAAGTTACTCTATATTATATCAGATATCTAACAGTGAAAGTCCCGTTAGAATCAATTCAGCCGTTCTAGAGAATAGCCCGAACAAACAAATGGACAGACAGGCAAACATATTGAAAATGTTAATTTGTTATAGTATGTTCCATGTATACATATGCATTTAATAAGAATCAATTATTTTATTATAATCTAGCTACCATCCTATGATATAATGAATAGTAAACTAACAGCCTGTTTGAAATATCTTACTTAGAAAATATACTAATTTTATCGAATTGTCTCATTACAGTTGCTGTTTAGTCTACATTCATTCACATTATGTATTAAATTAACTGTAAGCATAGTAAACCTATTGTTATTCTCGGCATTATATATATATATATATATATATATATATATATATATATATATATATAATATATATATAGCGGAACTCAACACCACGCTTTTGTTATCAGAGCCAGGAATTGAATATACCTTTATATTTTATTGTCTCTTTATAATTTTAAAATAATTCTTATTACAAATAATCCAAGTTCTCAGACATTTTAGAAGCTTTAAGCATGTTAGATCAGCAGCATCGGTCATCACATGCTACTTCATCTTAACAATTTTACTCTCAATAAAAATAGCATTTATTACAATAAAACAAATAGTCCTTCCCTAGGTTCATTCAAAAATATGAAATCAAAACTATGTTTTCTCTATGTGTATATAAATATTAATATATTTATTTATTTTCCTTATACTTGAAGGAAAATGCTTAAAAATTGAACCAAATTAAGCTATCTGGCAGCCAATTAAAGTAGTAATTTTAACAAATAATAAACACAACCTTGATTCTGAAAGGACTCGTATAAAAATAATACAAATACGTGTAGAAATATTTATTACAACAGAAACTGAGCTATCCACAACATTAGTAAGTACATGAGATCTATTTGTTTACAAACTTTTGTACAATCGTTGCATAAATGAGATTGACACACTAAATAGAAAAATTATAATATGTACCAGAATAAGGCATACATATAATATGCCCAAATATAAGAAAGGAGTGAGAAAATTTAAAGATAATTGGAATTCCGTTAATGCGTAAAATGTGAGTTGCTATAGCAACGTTATATTATATTGTACAAAAGTGTACATAGTATTTCATATATGATAGTGTATGTAATTTATTTTTAATGTATTTCTAATACATTATTAAAGAATCATAGAGTTTATTTTTCATTCCTTTCCTTTTAAATTTTAACTATATATTCCTTCTTCTGTATAGTTTTCTTATAAGAGATTTTTTAGTTTCTCAGCGAATCTTCCTGTCTTTACTTACCAGAGAAAGATCGGGATATGCGGGAATGACATATATTTCTAGTTTGTTAAAAATTATTTCAGCAAAATTATTCCATAATATTATTTCGTCAAAATAACTACAAAACCAGAAAACACTGAATATTATTGATACAAAAATGATGATATGAATAGATAATACAATTCTGATATTTGAAAATATTTTTAAAACATTCTCTATATAATACAAAAGTTGCGATATTAAACATTTACATACTTCCTAATGACTGTGATATTTTAAATTACATACACAGAATTCTCAAAACATGCACCTAACGAATTTATTTCTATGAATCCAAAAACAACTATAGTATTGGATTTTTTTTATACATACCGGTCATTGAACTATGATTTAAACAAACAACTGCATTAAAATCTTAAAAACTATATACATATATTTATGTATGTACATATATCTATGTGGTTTTGTAATGCTCATTCAAATATTTTTATTTCTAAGAGTATTTACATTTTTTTAAATTTATATGACTTTAAAAACATTTTTTTAAATGATAGTATTAATTTTATTTTAAATAAATTAATTAAAATTGTGTTAAAATTCTTCTTAGAAGAGTAAAAATAATAAATTATTACCATTTCTTCACTCTGGCAAGACAAAGCGGCGTTGAATTCCACCTCTCAACACGCAATGTCTCGAATTCTGTAGAAAGCGAAGTACGGAATATCTTGACACTCAGTAGTTTTGGTCTACCCTATATTATGCGGGATAAAAAGTGTGAAGCTAAAAAAATAGTTTAAATACAGAAGAAATATTAAATATTAAATTGCTTGTATAAATCAGATTTTAAAATCTCCTTTTAAGATCTTATGGTTATTGTAGTAAATATACCTATGGATATACATAATATATCCATGGCATCTGCCAGTTAGGCCAACCCAATCTAATTACTCTGATTTCAACGACATTTATTTGATAAAGTATTTTTTCACATTAAACGTTTACGTAAAATTTTAAAATATACATACTTAAGGATTGAACATTAACTATGTAGATTTCCATGAAAACTAAAATATTAATCAAAAATTTATTTAGAAGTTTGCAAAATATATTTTTTAGATCGAATCATGAATAAATCGAGGCCTGAATAAGTATACAATTTTGTTATCTTCAAAAATATTTTCCACGAGGGATCATATTTTCAC
The DNA here is from genome assembly GCA_032432895.1 of Dryadula phaetusa. Lineage (NCBI taxonomy): Eukaryota > Metazoa > Arthropoda > Insecta > Lepidoptera > Nymphalidae > Dryadula > Dryadula phaetusa. Next base: position 3,549,266 of record JAOYRS010000016.1, on the reverse strand, counting down.
TTAAACACGGGATCGCGACAAAAGTTTTCGCATTTCATTTAATATTTAAGCTTGTAGCTGCTTAAGTTATATAGACTGTAAACACTCGATCAAAACAAACTTTATAATGTTTAATGTATAAAATCATTATTTTATTACACGTAGTCAGAGATCACCAGTCAAAACTCCGCCGACTGCGTTTTATCTTAAATCGAGACATTGCGTGTTGAGTGGTTAATTTAATGCAGCACTTTTTCTTAACAGGAGCGTAAAAATGAATATATTTTTTAAATTATTCCCTCCAGTGGGAACCGAACCCACAACAAATTGCGTTAACACTTACCGAGTACCAAGATGGTCAATTTTGTGAGTGACTTCATAATATTGAATATCTTGACATTCTCCACTGCGCCAGAGGTTAGTCAGTCAGTCCTTTACTCGTCTTAATTCGAAAGCCTTTTACGATTTAATCGACATTTTCGAACAAATAAGCGAAGGGAAATATCATCCTAAAGAGTACATCAGTTGTATATTTCTTTGAATCGCCATATAATATTACAATTATAGCTATAGTACTTATATAAATACAAACTTTGGTTGTTAAACTACCAACTAAACTAAATAAAACCTTGAGACAGCGAAATATCAAACATCTTTTAAGAACAATAATATTTATAATCTTATATCTTTTTAAAATATTATATTTTAAGACTATTGCTTCGATATAAATTACTTTATTATTACGTACATCGTTATAAGTGAAGACTAAATAGAGTCCAAAGATTGACACGAACATTCTAAAACAAGTGCGTAAAACGACGAGATACGAGTACAGTTAATACAACAGTCAATACATATCCTCACGGCAATCAAAATTGAAATGCAAATATTTACAATAAATTTTGAATTTGTACACATGTTTTGGGAACAGAGGCTTAGCCTAATCAACACTTAATTATATTTTACAAGGGTAGCATTACTCTAGATAGATATGCGAAAAGTTATACTAATATCACAAAGATTTTGTCTTTTAATATTACATTTCAATATAACACTAGAATAGTCACGATAACTAACATTAACGAGCTGGGAACAATTCTGTGAATATTAGAGAACGCCTTCAGCCTGATCTCATTTTGTACCGGATGTCCATACGTTTCTTCTATAGTCTGCATTAATTCTTTAGGACAGGGTAGTGTCTCTAAGGGATAATCAATCAATTTGATAGATTTATTCGCATTTCCCTTTTCTTTGTCTTTATCTGTGTAATCGTCGTTTTTATCGTAATATTCGTAATTATCGCTGGTCAAAACATTAGCATTGTCGATTTCGTCGTCTTTCATCTCGCTCCGTCTGTCCGCGGTCGGTTCTGGCACACAGGATATCTTTTCAAGGGCATGTTTCATTGTATTGTCTTGAGTCTCGTTACGTAGCATATATATCCAGGAAAGGCGGCAATTACAGTTGAGTGGGTTACCTGGAACAAAAGAGCGTATTAGATTTAACGTGCAGAACAATTGCAAATGAGAACGATTTAAAGGTCCCGCAATTAGAGCAGTCAGGCTTTGTGTCATTAACCGTGGATTTTGCCTTAGATATTTAATATGCATTACGAGAATCGAGATTTCGATTAAAATTTAAATTCTCATATAGTTTTTTTTCTAATCCACTGAGATTCTAATGGGTCTAATTAAAATTTTATGCGCATTTAGTTCAGTTCAGTGCAAATGCATTCCTCTTTCCATATATATCCGCGGCCATTACGCCTAGAGGACTCATTATTTTGTGGAGTAGTAACTAAGAAATGCCATTATCAAACAAAGAGAAAAGTGCGGTGCCTACCCGGCGGTGTCATTAACTGCGTTCAGTCTTTAAATCATTATGATAGAAGAATAAGGGTTTTTCTTGTAATATTCTGTATGGTCTATGTTTATATTATGATACTAGCTTTTCGGAAATATTTGTTTTAAATAAATCTAAGAGTATTTAAACATATATATTAATATATTCAGTGATTCACCAAAAAGCAATTATGTGACAGTTGCGTCACATACATACATCGTATTAGTACCCGAAGAAGCTTTTTTTTAATAACCGCATTATTTTTTTGAGTTTCACGCTTTATCCCGTATAGCAAGGTTGATAGAAAGTATATAGTGTTAAGATTCTCCGTACTCTGCTTTCTGATGAATTCAAGGCATTGTGTGTTGAGTTGTGTGTCGAGGAAATATAAATATTCTAAACATAATCTTCTGAATCTACAATCGATCGCGTTTCCGCTTTCCCACTGCCCCATGACCGGCCTTTAAATATTTAATAAGAAATAAATTAATTTCAAAGTGCATCAAAGTTCTAACTGTACATTAATTAAAAACATAAATCATTACAATTTTTTAATTCAAAATTTTCGTCATGTTATGGCGGGGTGGAATATATAAAAAAAAATCTTTTTATAATGCCATGTTACGAGTTAAGGAGCGAGTTTGCATAGTCTAGTAAAATAATGTAAGGCGTAAAGTAATACTATTAATTGATAAATGTTATATAATATGGATAAAAAGATAGCTTTTTCATAATTTTTTTCTATCTTCTATCTTTTCATAATGCTTTTACAAAGTAGGATACTCTAAGATCAGTGTCAAGACACTCCGTTGACTGATTTCCGTCTGAAATTTTCACATTGCATGTTGTGTGGCTCACCACACAACATGCAATTAGACAATTCGATAAGAAAACAAACAAATCTTATTTCGATAAGAAAATAAAGTTTAATTTTAATCAATTCCCCGAGTGGAAATTGAACTAACAATCACGCTTCAATTCAGACGCTGTTCATCTACACCATAGTGGATAAACTTATTTCATAATATAATAGTTAAAATTTCTTCATAAAAAACGTTATTATTCTCAGGTTATTTTTAAAAAATTCTATAAATGTTCCTGACCGTCAAATATTGACTTAGACGAATTGAATCAATTTAGTCCGCCGCCCCTATATGTTCGCTTCTGGCCACCAAATCTTTGGTAATTCAAATTAGTAGTTTGTAGTTTCATATTAATTATATGGATTATATGAAAAGTGGAAAACGAAGTGTTTTGATACTAGGTTTTTTAGCTTCACGCTTTTTTATCCCGTATAGCAGAGTTGACAGAAAGTACCTAGTTTTACTAATGTCACGACATTCGTACTTCGGTATTGGAGCTCAACGCTGTACTTTGTCCTAGCAGAGCGAGAAAGAGAAAATAATTTAAATATAATCACTCCCCTGAGTGATAATCGACCCACAACCGTTCGCGTTTACAATCGGACGCTGTCACATAGCGCGACTACCGACCTCTAGGATTTTCTCTCTAATCATTATGCTATGCGGGTAAAAGCGTAAACTTCTGCAGGGTCTTTTGTTAAATTGTAATAAACAAGACTAACTGTGTGGGTGGAAACTATCTCAACAAATGGTGATTATGGATTTAATTCAAAATAAAAGTACTTATATTAAAATATATATTTTCAACTTTTTTTATATAGAGGCCACTGTATCAACATTATTGATTGTGGATTGAGCACGCACTTTGGGGAACGACTATATTTACCGCTTTTGTAAGACCAAGAGAGGTCATCTCTGCAGACGCAACGCGTCCCGTCTATCAACGCGATTGATTGTAAGTTCGATTCCCACTCCGGGAAATGAATATATTAACAAAAAAATAATTTCATTTTTCCTTTCTTCTAAGACAAACCGCAGCCTTCAATTCGCCAATCAATACGCAATGTCTTGATTTCGGAGGGAAAGCAGTCAACGGCATGCCTTGACACTAGATTGTCTCTCACTACCTGACGTGTGGGATAAAGCGTGGTGCTAGCTAGAAATGTCGTGAATTTGGTCCGAAGGTAGAGAATAGCGTGGCTTGACACTAGATTTTCTCTGATTATTCTGATGTACGGGGAAAAATTTGGGATTGCAAAAAAATAAATAATTATATGATAAAGTATAATGCAACTGACAGGTAAAATACTTCAAAACATATGACTTACATATCTATGAACCAAATTTCAATACAAAATAATGTGAAAATCAAGATGCATTTATTTGTCTTAGATTATTATTACAATAACCGTTCGTGAAGCAAGTTGACGTTGAAATATTGTATATCGCTATTACAATCTCATGTCGGACAAATATTTAGACAAGACAGTTTGATAGCATATCTATTTACTTAGTTACGTTTGTATTAATATATTATGTAATCGTATGGTGTTGTGTTTGATTGAGCGAGAGAGTTGAGGGTTCAAATTTTTTGATATATCTTATTTTGGGTACTACGGCAAAAAAACGTGTTAATACTATACTAATTTCTGTATATATTGCAAAATTTATTTGGAAGTAATGAAAATAATTATTTTAGAAATTCGTTTATGGGGTGAAATATCATATGGATAGTAGTTTGGTTAAGTATTTATATCATAACATATCTTAGTTCTTTAAGCAATATTAAGACCTTATAATATTTATATGAGAATATAAGAAGAAATAAAAATAAGTTCAAAAACTAAAACCGGACTACAGCATTGAAACAAGAAATTGATTTTATAGCAATTACTATAGTACAATGGCAATGACATGGTCAGTGTAGGTTTTTTGTATGTCCTTTGGTTACCGTCATCATCTTAATAATGTAGTAAGGTTTTATTTCTTGAATTTTTATCGGAAATAAGCAAATATATATATATATATATATATATATATATATATATATATATATATATATGTGTGAAAATTACTAACTAAGCTATTGCATTTGATTTAACACGGGGAATGATTAAATGATATATTTTTTAGTTTCTTATTTATGCTCTCTAAAGGGCGCTGTATATTATTAAGCAATTTAATGTAACATTACAGTACATGCTTATAGCACACTGACAGCTAAGGTGCTTATAGTCATACCTCATTTGTCCAGTTACGATGATTAGTTTCAGAGTTATAAGATAACAGTCTTATGTACATACATATGTATATAGGACCTCCATACATATGTATGTATACATATGTATGGAGGTTTATGATGATTGGTATGTACCGGCCATCATAAACCTCCTTTTTGCTTGGCCGTAGTCGGATAATAAAATAATCTTTACATATTTGAAATGTGCTAAGAAAGCTCTTTCATTTGTTACCCAAAACGACACCGTAAATATATATATATATATATATATATATATATATATATATATATATATATATATATATATATATATATATATATATATATATATATATATATATATATATATATATATATATATATATATAATTTTTTTACTGTATGTCCCCTAGGGGTGCCATTGTCAAATTTAACGTATGTATGTCTGCTGGTTATACAGCCTATAACCAGCGGACGAATAAGAGGCTTCTAATGACACCTCAATTGTTTAGTTATGATAACCACACCCTCATACGTACTTACAAAAAGGGCAAAATCATAACCCTGATCAAATTACAATAATTTACTTATTTAAAATAAGTATAATAATTTGATAATCTTCGATAATTTTAGTATCTATTCATTCATATTTTATTCATATAGCAAAAATATATATGGCAATCTGAACAGATATATATTATTATATATAATAATCATCAAAATAATAAAAAAATCATAATATCAAAAACAGAAAGTCAACAGTAATTAAAATGAAAGGCAAATGTGAACAAACGATGACTTATATCTAAGAGAGACACTTTGGGGTTTGTGGCAGACCACAAACCCTAAAATGTTATAAAGTTTTAGGTGTAAAGAAGCGCTTCGTATTAATAAATATAGGTATATTTGTGGCGTAGAAGACACTTATGCGCATTGCTTCATAGAGATCTTAAAGAACACTTTATTGAAACTCGGCTATAAACTGGCGTAGCATATGTGATAATGTTATTTTACTGATTCGCTGGTTTAACTTAGAAAAACAGTGAAACATAAGCTAGTCTCTTAATAGACACAGTATATGTAAGTGTTAAATTTGTGTCATTTTCCATTAACCTATGATATAATTAATTTAAGATTTTATTATAAAAATATATTAATAGCAGCTAATCATCACGCAGTGGATCAACGTCTGACGGAAGACTCGACTGGTTGTGGGTTCAATTCTTACTCGGGGGAATGTTTATATTTAAATTATTTACATTTCCTCACTCTGGTAAGACAAACCGCGGCGTTGAGTTCCATTCGACAAGCAAAATCTCGAATTCGGCGGCACTGTCTGCTATGCGGGATAAAAGCGTGAACCTAAAACAATGTAAAACTTACATATCAATAAACTAAAAATCTATACAGTTTTTTTAAAACATTTTTTTTGTATGAAAGTTGTAAGAAACAGAGCATTCTGTTGTATGTAATTAATTAAATGCTTATAGATATTTCAGGTATTCAATCAAGCACAATTTGATTGCAGCAGGAAACATATATAAAAATATTTAAAACACAACCAATATTGAAAATTTACGCCGAAGTCATAATATATGTAGCTGGAGTAAGTTTTAATTACTTCCTTTAATTAAAAAGTACATTTGCTTTCAGTTCTGACGACTCGCGTAGGAAATATCGATACGTAATGCATTGCAAGGAATGTTAAAATATATGTACTCCTATATTGAAATATGTATGTATATAGGTACATCTATATTAATAAATTTTCTTTTTAACTTCAAAATTTTAAAATAATCTATTAAGTAAATTATATTTGCCTTTTAGTGCAATATAAAATAAATTAAATTATATGTTAGGTTTTATTATAAATGTTTTATATATTTGGCATGGCTAGAGTAGTCAGGTAGAATCTAGTGTCAAGACTTTCCGTTTACCGTCGATATATTAACATGAAAACTATAATTCTATTATTTAATTGGTTGGAAATTATAAATTTTGCAAACTCGAGATTTTGAACATCTCATAATATTTTCAGGTATATATATATATATATATATATATATATATATATATATATATATATATATATATATTAATTGTGAACATTTAGACACGATACTCAATTATACACATATATCGGCGGCTTAGGTTTTGATTAAATATAGTAGGTACGTTTATTTCAAAATAAATGGTGAAGAACAGCGACGTTTGTCGCTAAGTTTTCATTGTTACGTCAGCTGGTATTCAGATTATAATTCATTTAAAGTGTTTGAGGAACTTTATAATTTCGTAACTCGCTCAAGCAATGTTTAAGTTAAGCTATACGTTGGGCCAAAATAACAATATAACAACGGTATTTTCAGGTGAAGGTAAATTATAATTCAATATCTTAAAGTTACAAGTATTCAATTAATTTTAGTAAAACAAACTCAGTTTTGACGACTTTGGCTCGATTGAAAACTTTCATTATCTAAAAGCACTGGAGAAACTACTTTCAACAAATCATCTATAACAACAAACCAATTTTGTATATATATATATATATATATATATATATATATATATAATTGTTTTAATACTCTACAGCGGTATTTTGCAGTCTTCATAGTTTGTTTTACGCTTTCTCTGCGATAATCTGACAATGGGAATGGAAAATGTTAACAACACACAGACAGCCTTATCAGATCAGTGTAAAAAGATCTTTCATACAGTAAACTTTACATTTACAATTTTTAAATGAAAATCTTTAAACGAAACGGAATACTGTGAGATTATCAACATGTCGTGTTAACAACAATAACTCTGTTTAAAAGGTTTTCATTTATTTATTTTTTTCAATTGTAATACAAAATTAAGATAATAAAAGAAATGGCTTGGAAATTCTCATTATTATGCATATTTACGAGTATCTAAAAATACGTTTTTTATTGTTTTCAATCAAAAATTTCATAAAAAAAATTGAACTATTTTATTGTACCGTTCAATAAAAAACATTGTGAGAATAATGTGAGAATATGAATTTGAATAAATTATTTATACGAAGATCTCTAACTTGTCGAAGAAGAATTAAAATATGTGGCGAGAGGACAAAAGAAATTTACAAATATATACCTAATTAGTTTGCCTTTTCCATGTAAAGTAACGTTTACGTAGTCTTCCTTTGCCTTCTTATTTCGACAAATTATAAAATGTTTACTTCTTATTTCGGTTATAAATATTTCGGAAAAGAACGTTTGGTTTCTAAGAGAGTGGTAAAATTGCATATTCGGTTCTTTTCACGTCAAGCGGACGCCGAAAATTGTGGGATTCAGTATTTAGTTCATAATTTAGCTAATTAAACATGTATAATATAGGGCCGGAATACATAATTTAATTAAAAATTTTTTTGAAAAAACAGTTTTGAAAACAGAAAATATATTTTTTATAAGAGTATTATGACACCATTGTGGCGGATTTGTGACAAATATGACTGAATATAGTGGTTTTAAGTACGCTTAAAATAGTTTCATTTAAAATGTGTAAATATTGCGAAATCAAAGATGTTATTATTGTGGTTCGAAGTATTTTTTTATTTATAATTATAATAATATTTTCCTGTTTAGACAGAAAAGTATATGAGATAGATTCTAATACCTTAATATATTATAATTTTAATTTAATAAACCAAAAATTGAGATTAATATGAAATTAGACTAATTGAATTGTTAAGCTTGCCACTTAGCATGCGATTGTGTGTCTCGATTTCGGGTGGAAAGGAATCAACGGAGTGTCTTGTCTAGGTTGTCTTTAACTACCCTGCTATGCGGGATAAAGGATTATTTGAGAAGAAATAGCTTCACGCTATGTCCTTTTTATGTTTGCAAAAAACTAAAATATATGAAAATAAATAAATATATATACAAAAAAATGATATAGTAATTTGCATAAAATTCAATTGACAAGAACTTGTATCGAACGATATTATGACCGCTTAGAAATTGAAACTAATACGAAGTTTCCAAGCCAAAAACATTAAACAACGTAGAACTTGTTCAATACAAGTAAACTTCACATATCCTTTAGTACGAGGCTTAAAATTTTGGTAACAAATGAGGGAACAGTTTAAGCGCTGCTTCAGGCGCTTTCCTTTCAGAGGCAAGGAAATATAACTTATGTTGAGGTTGTTTGCGATCTATTTATAGAGATGTAGCAAACAATTTGTGAAAGTATCAGGATATACTCGTGTGTGGGGAATTTTATTTAAAGCTTTCATAATAAAAGCTCAAGAGTAGAAGCAGTAGAAATTTTTACTTTGACCTCGGCAACCTGTATACAGTCGTAGACTCGATAGATATTTTAAAGTTATTTCTTATTTATAGTGGAAAAATCTATATATATATAGGTATATCTATACTATGAAATAAAATTTACGTGTTTGTTTGTTTGTTATAATAAAATAACAGCTTTTTACTAAAGACATATATATATATACATATATATATATATATATATATATATAAAGACATATATATATACATGGTACATGTACTGTCTTTTTGCCTGTGTGTCTGTTTGGTTCGGCTCGGTCGACGGTTTCTTTTATTCTAGAATTATAATGTAAAAATCCCAATATGTTAAATTCTCGGGCACCGCTCGTTAATTCATATGAAATATTTTAAAATTTACTGCACTATTAATTATTATTTTAATATATTGTTAGGAATTGATGTACCAAGAATTTGAACGTAAAATGTAAATAAATATTAACAATTAAAGTACTGCTTCATGTTTACAAAGTAACAGAATTCCTATAAAGTATGAATACGTTAGAGGATAAAGCAGCGTAGTACGTTATTCGTCTTAACACTATTAATAAAATCTTTATATACAAATAAAATATAAAAATTTAGCAAAATATGACTATATCTTTTTTTTTTATTGTATCAAGATGTACAAGGATAGCGTTTAACTATAAATTAAGCAGTAAATTGACTGTGAGTTCGATCCTCACCTGGAGAAATGATTATTTAAACTATTTTCAATTCTCCTTTCTTGTAAAGCAAAGCACGGTGTTAAACTCTGCCTGTTAGTACTCGATGTCTTAAAATCAGCGGAAAGCGACGAGCAGAGTGTCCTGACAACAAATTTGCTACATTTTTTACGTTATAAAGCGTAAAGATACTATTTTTTTATATATTTGTTCAAATAAAAACTGTATTTTTATAACATTTACTTTATACTTCTAGATAATTAAAAATTCACAATTAAGATACCAAGTATCTATTTAAATTATTCCCTCATTTTAAATAATTCAACAGAAAACGTATCCACTACATATTAAAATTCAATTTAGTACCACCCGAAACCATTCAAAGACCTAAATCAGGTCGTAAGACCGAGCTATTTCGCCTGGATTACCTATATCACAGTACGATTTTTACATCAATGCGGGCCTTACAGAGCGTATTCATGAATAATATACTATAAGGCGCACAATGAAGTAATAACAGCTTCAATAAACGAGCTATGTTATCTAATAAAAACTATTACATGGATGGAAGCGTGTGAAATTTATAGGGCCTTTTTTAAAAATATAGGTTACGGTGACACAGATTTACGCCTATGCTTGGAAAGAAACAAAAGTATTATATTATTCCTATCGCATCATGATACATTGTATATCTTGTTGATGTATTGGCAACATCAAATATCTAACATGTATAATGGGTAAACAGTACCTACTTGAGTAGTAGAGTGGTGTTCTATTATTTTGAGCTGATATTCAAAATAACTTTAATGTTTTTAACTAAGGAAGTATTACATTTCTTCCTTTCACATATTTATCATCTTACAATTTAGTGGAGATAGTGTTCTGTTATACCTAATAGTAATATAGTAAAATATATAAAGTTCTTTGTTAGTTCAAGTGAAATAACACGTAAAATACATGAGGGAGGTTATCACAAAACTGCTATTTTATACAATTATGAAATAGTTCCTAGCTCCCTAAAATGGGAACAAACTTGTATTTTAAGGTGGCTGGTGAGATTGAATGTGCTTAATACAAGCTGTGAAGCCAAGTCTCGAATAAAACTCAGTTCTTCTTATTCCAAGCCATTAGTGTAAAATATTTTTATTTAAGCAACAAGGTATTTGAATTTCTAGATTTTACTCATTTCAAATGATACTATTTTAAACGCATTAGACGCGTATACTTTGGTATTCGAAACTACATTTTTGAAACCATAGTCATGTGACCAAGACTACTGTAAAGTGCTCGATACGTCAATTTCAAAATCATTTCATAATTTGAATTGATATAAAATTATCATTATGTTCCGAAACCTACGTATTCATAACTTCCAAGATTGTCAATTCCAAACAATGCGAAAGTGTAACAAAAACGTGCTCGCGGCGTTTGGCAGTGAAAATACTCAAAATTGTTCACAAAACAAAATTGAAAGATATTGCAAACAGTGGCTTTAACACCTATTCATTCCAAGTTTTCAAGCTTTCTTACTTTTTATATTGAAAAAGGACAAAGAAATTTGATTTTCATAACCGAGCCCCGCTCACAATGAACTTCTGTTTACGGAAATAAAAAGAAACAGTGAGGCAAACTAAATTTGTAACAAACTCCACCGTACAAAGTTTTAATCCTATTTGCAATGAGGGTAATGCAAATAGCTTACTTAAAAGTTAATAATGAATATTTCATAGAAGATTTATTTCCTTTAAAGCAATATCTATACAAATAAACAAATTTAGTGTGTGTGTTTTTTTATATTAAAATAGACATTGAATGCTAAATACATATGTATCTATGTATACCAAAATAATAATTTTACATTTCAAATAGCCAAATCCATTTAAAATAGTTTCATTTAAAATATGTAAAAATCGCGAAAATCAAGATTTTTATCAATTAAATATTTGTCCTTACAATGTCTGTGTCACCAATGTTATAGATATATTTTAACACACTTTATCCCGCATAGCAGGGTAGTCAAAGATAACTTAATGTCAATACTCTCTATCGATCGATTGTCGATAGCGGCGACTAAATAAAATTAATTTATTTTTAAATTGAAAACATTTTAAATTATACTTATATCCACTTCACTATAGGAGCCTCGTGTTGCTACAAGTAATTAAAAATTGAACTTCAATAAGAATATCTTGAAGCCTCCGTTGTGAACAGAATTTACAACCTTCAAAATAGTAGTTAGTAGTTAATTAAACCAAACACAAAATTCAATGCAACTCAGTATTCATTGCAGTTTGTATCTAGTCATGCTATTAACGGTTTTTCAAAGGCCTACATATCTTTTGTAAATAATATACTACAAATACATACCCTTTCCCTATACTTTGCCAATGCACGTAACCTACTTTTAGAAAGTATGCCTTTTATAGACTTGACAAGTATTGTATTGTGACATTAATCGCAGTTCTAGCCTCATAAGTAGGCCGCAACTAAAGCACAAAAGACTAACGTCAGGCGCTTTTAATCATGCGAAATATTGGGTACTTACCGTCTAAATAAACCACCGAGGAGAGAGCCTTGTCGTTCTCCACAACCGGCCTTATTGTTTCATACGATATCGTCGTCAAAAGATTGTTCCTTAAATCTAATACGACGAGACTCCGTATATCTTCAAGAACGTACTCATAAAAAGTTGCTAACTTGTTACCAGATAACGTCAACTTTCTCAATTGCGTCAGTCCCCCGAACGCTCTCTCCGATATAAATTCTATAGCGTTATTATCTAACATCAATTCTTTCAAGCCCCATAACTCACTGAAAGCTAAGTTTCCAATCATATTTATTTTGTTATTCCTCAAGTTTAATCGGGAAAGATTCTCTAAACCCTCCAGCATCTCTCTCGTTATAACTGATATGTAGTTGTAATCTAATTTTAGTTCGATCAAATTGTTCAAGTGTTTAAAGCAACCTTCATGGAGCAGACTCAAGTTATTATTGGATAAGTGCAAGACGTGAAGATTGGGTAGATTGAAAAACACGTCAATTTTTATTTCCGATATCTGATTATCGTCTAAACTCAAGTTCGAGAGCATCATCATTTGGGAAAAGGAATGCTTCTCTAAATTAGTCACTTTATTCGATTTCAATACAATTTGCCGTATCGTTGAGGAGTTTGTGAAGGCGTATGGATATATTATTTTAATTGTTCCAAATTGTATTGACAAGTGTTTGAGCCTGTCAAGCCTCACAATAGCTTTTGCTGGTATAAAAGTGAGGGCGTCGTCAGTGCGAACGTTAAACATGAGGTGTTCTACTTCGGATTGTGACGAAAAGCTCGGCCATATCGGGTCGTCCTCTGTTAATCCTCCACCGAATATCCAGCAGTCAGCTCTTGTAGCCATTTTAGGCTTATTACTGTCGCAGTAGCAATGGACCTTCGATCTTCTGTCGACGATGTCGCAAATGTTGATGAATATTGGCATTTGGTAGTGCCGTCTATCAATTTTGGGCTTCGTCTCGTTTTTGCTCTCCGTGACAGTCAGCTTCGCAGTCATTAGCGAGGCGATTATTATAAGATATTTTATGATTTCTTCCATAATGCTCGAACTATCTGAAACAATGTAATGAATTTTATTAATGATAAAAAATGTTATTTTTTTATAATTACTTCCCGCATAGAATATAGTGTCTGTTTTCAGCGGAAAATGTACCACACGGCTTTGAAAATTGTGTTGATTAGCGGAACACAACTCCTGCGACGCGTTTTACCTTATCAAAAGGTTGAAAGGAAAACTGTATATATATATATATATATATATATATATATATATATATATATATATACACACACATATATATATATATATATATATATATATATACACACACAAATATTTGAGTAGAAATTGAATTCATAATCTCCAATCTCGCTGTACTACCATGGCTTTAACTTGAGAAACACTTTAATATAAAAGATACCTACGAATTCAAATTCCATTCAGGAAATATTGTAATATACGTGGCTTTCTCCTATCTGATTACATAAAATGTGGCGTTTATTTCCGCTACGTGTAGAACAAAATGATATATCAGTACTGGAGATTATGTTACTGGGATAAAAATATTATTAGATTTTTTGCAGCTTCACGCTATATCCCGCATAGCAGAATGGTCAGAGATAACCTAGTGTTACAACTAATTTAAATATAAGAAGCATTAAGTGGAAATTGATCCCACGGCCTCTGTCCCACTGCGAGGAAAGTATAAAAAAAGGTTCTGAATTAATGTCAGTTTTGAATTATATGCATTAATATTTGAAATGCCACGCCAAATTGACGTGGGTGCCTACTTGATTAGAAATTACAGGTAATTAGTGTAATCATAACTCATACTTTATGAAGTGTTATTAATTTTAACCATCACGCGATTGTGTGCACATGTGGAAGCTAAATTCCTATATGGTTTTTAAATATTTTTTTAAATAAATTTGAATAAGAAAATTAAACACTTTCGATTTTTGGTCTCTAGAAAGTAGAAACGACTTAGTGTCTAGACATTCATTATGTATTTCCCGTACAAAATTGAGACATTTTGTAGATTTCATTGAGTGGGAAAAATTATGTATGAATATTATATATTTTTTAATATGAATTGAGTAAAAGATGGTCAACTGTAATAAAAATTGCAGTAATTAAAAAATATTACTAACTAATGGATTTTTTTACCGACAAACAATAAAATTATATTTCAATGTTAAATTATACGAGTATGCCATTCTTAGGTTTTATGTTTATAACAAATTTATGGAATAAATGCTTTTAGCTTTTTAGTTACTATTAGGTTTTTACCTTGAGCCAGTACTAGCTTGGTTTATGATATACATATGCTAATACTCTAAATGGCAATGTCGTTCTATTAATTTATAAGCCTTTTAATTTAAAATATATCATAAATAAATTTGAGAGACCGATCCTGGTGCAGTGGGATAATGTTTAACTTAAAACGCGACTGGTTGTGAGTTCGATTCCCACTCGGGAGGAAGGGAATGATTATATTGTTATATTATATTACAATTAATTAGTTTTGTTTCCTAGTCCTGGTAAAACAAAGCGTGGCGTTGGGTCTCACCAAGCAACACACAATGTCTCGAATTTGGCAGAAAGCGGAGTAGGAAATGTCTTTACTCTAGATATTACTTGTGTACCTTGTTATGCGGGATAAAAAAATGTATAGAAAACAATGGCTTATCCATTAGCTAACAGGCTAACTAAACTGACAATGTAAAAACATTTTAAGTGTTCTTTTTACATTTATTGCCTCTTTTTATACACTAACGAGTTGTACCTTGCAACTTCGTTTGCGTTAACTTTATAAGCCTTTCTTCTCTGAGCTGCGATTTTAAAACGTAAAATATCATATTTTTCAGTTCTTATTGTAAGTTTCGGATATCATTCAGTGAATAACGGAAATAATTTACATCATATAGATAGTATTTTAATAAAAAAATATTTTGAAAATTGTATAAAATTTTATATCAGTGAATGTTGCCCTTTCATTTATGTTTCAAACTGACATTTTTATCCTCAACATAAATGTTAAAAATCTTAATATTGCATAATCTGTTACCTGGTCTGTTAGATGACAGCCCGCCCTTGCTTATAATTAAGTTTTTGTTTAATCTATGAATATATTTGTCTATGTATATATAAGATAATTATCTATGTATATATAAGGTGTAGTTAAAAGTAATATGGCGTGTTGTGATCACCGTAATTAAGTTAATTAATTGAGAAAAAGACATTTAATTATTAAATACAACTTATTTACAATATTTTAAAAATGGATTTTTTTAACAAAACACTTAGTTTTTCATTCAAAAAACCGTGCTTTTGATAACCAATGGCGTTTATAATTAGACGTTCTCAACCTAAGGTAAGAGATTGATTATTTATAATTTTAATATTAATAGTTTATTTGAAGCCGGTCGTGGCGGAATGAACGAGCGTCTAACTATAAACGCGATCGGTTGTGGGTTCGATTTCCACTCGGAAAACAGATTATATTTAAATTATTTTCTTTCCTTGCTCTGGTAAGACAAAATGTGGCATTGATTTCCGCCACTCAATATGCTGTCTCGAACATGGCAGAAAGTGGAGTACAAAGTGTCTTGACACTAAGTACTTCCTGTCTACTCTGCTATGCGTGATAAAAGTGTGAAGTAAAAAAAAATAGTATACATAATCACAGTCTATAATGAAGACATATTAGGCTAACTAACTAAAGCTAATTTATTTCACTTTATATCGTGACAAACTAATATATTTCACTGTCATATTAAAGGATTTCATAGAGAAGTCGTTGTTGGAAGTTCACAAGCGGATTAAAAGTTCAGTCAGAATTTGCATTGTTAAAAGTAAATTTTAACGCGGAAAAATGTTCGACAATATTTATGAAAATACAGTAAAATTTTTAGTTATCATTTAGTTCTCGCAACTCCAAGCCAAGGCTCAACTTTCAGCCGAGGCTGTTACGAACATATTATAAACACGTAAATATAAAGTTTAAAAGGCATGCTCATTTTTTTATTACTTCATGTTACACTAATAAACTCTATATCATAATATATTAAATTTAATATTTATAGTGATGGTTTTTTGCACGTATTATAAAATTAATAAACAATCCTAATTTTTACAATATAATAATTATAATATACACTTAGGAATCGTTAGTTAAGATAAGAATGTCAGTATTGTCAGTCATTCAGGAATCCACTACCGGCTCTATAACTGACCCGACTGAGAAGAGCCATCAAGTCAATTTGTACTACATATATTTATATTATATATAAATTTATAATATATAATATATCTATAAAATAGCTTTCACGAGTCAACGCAAAACAGCATATAATTCCATAAATTATTAGAATCAGATAGTATTATTGCTTAGAATAATGTACTTTTGGAAATTGTTTATTGATACTTTAAGTTGTCCAGTGTCAGATATGAAATTATTATACATTTATTATTTTCCTTGCGTTTTATATAAGAAATTTACACTATATAAGATTTTCAGTATGTCATCTATGTACGTATATTCTTGTAAAAATAAAAAAAAACAAATTAAAAAGTTTTTTAATCTATTTTAATACTATCTGTACCCGCGACTTGAACCGCACAGTTTATGATTCTAAAATTAAAGTATCTCAAGTAACTTCTTATTACAATAGCTATCTGTAAGTTCCATCAAAATTGGTTCTGCAGTTTCAGAGGTTAGCCGGAACTAACACACAGACACCTATACAAAAATGTTATTTTTGTGTACCATGTATATGTTTTTTTACTTAACATGTTGTTATAATAAGATCTTTGATTGTCGCGACCCCTATACATTTTAAATGAAACTATTTTAACCGGATTAATCGCGTATATTTTTGTATTCGAAAATACATTTTATTCGAAAATACATTTTCGAATAAAATGTATTTTCGAATACCAAAATATATGCGATTAATCCGGTTAAAATAGTTTCATATAATATGTTGTTATTTAATATTTCATACAGATAGTCCAAGTAATTGTTATATAGGTTGTTTTAAAGCTCATTTACCTGCAATACAACCTGATATGAAACAGAGGAGTAAGTAATCTTAAACTAGGTTATTTCTGCTTCTCCTACTAAGCCGGATAAAATTAGTAAATTATAAATGGATATTTTTTTTGAGGTTATTACTTACTCATTTATCCATTCTAAGAGCTAATTTCTTTTACATAAGTTCTTTAAAAAAATGTTACAGTTATGGATTATAAGCAGAAAATTTTGAGGATATGAAATAAAGAAAGCATTGAATCGAAAGAGCCTAACTTGTCCCCAAGAAACTTACTACAAATAAAAGTTTCGAGTTTTGTTAACGATATTTTCTTTTTGTGGGCTATTTTAACGAGCTCATAACATAGACTCTTTTTATTCAGACTAGTCAATTAAGTTGAAAATAAAATATTAAATTATTTACTCTATAAATGGACTGGTTGGTAAAATAATACTTCCTGTCTACTATGCTATTCAGAATAAAGCCGTGAAGCCATTTGTAATTTCATATAAATCACACGCTTTTAAGTGCTAAGCTTGAACTAGTGAACGTTTATATAGTATACATACATTTTATGTTATTTTTTTTGACGCCGATCGTTTCGCAGTGGGACAGCGTCTGACTGTAACATGATCAGTAGTGAGTTCGATGCCCACTCGGGGGAGTGATTAGAGTGAGTGTTTTTTAAATAATTTTCACTTCCCCGCTCTGGTAAAAGACAAAGTGCAGCGCTAAATTCCACCAATCAAACACGCAATGTCTCAAATTCGGTCGGTGTCTTGACAGGTACTTTCTGTGTATAATGCTATTTATTTACATAATTACCAATATTGAGATTTTCATGTACATTTTGTGAATTTATTACAATTTTTATTATCAATTGTTGATTATAAATTGAAGGAAGACGATTTACTTATAAATTATTATTTATTTTACTAAATTATATTTCTGCAATATGGTAGTATCATAAACTGGAGAGCAGGGTTTCCAGATGCACAGATAAAAAAACATGAAGTGACATTAGAAGGCGATAAATTATAATTAATATTTCAATATCAATATAGTTATATAGATTTTTTAGTACTTACTGTGTTACTGAGAGCGTAGTGACTAGCCATACTATAAGGAGTAGAAAGCTATAGTTTCCTATTACAACTGAAGGGAGCCCTAAGATGCGACAATTCACTATTTATCAAAAAAATTTTTTAGAAAACATGTAAAAACTTGAACGCAGCGGGATTCCAACCAGCGCCTTTTGGAAACCGTCCAAGCAAACGATAAGCCATACGTTCTATATCCGGCTGCGTTAAAATTTATATACGTTTTTGGTACGACTTATTTATGTTATTAGCATATCTGTAGAGAGATTATATCGAAATTTCTGGTACTAATTTTGTTTCTAAGAAATAATCATTTTTTGACAAGAAAAGATGCTAATTTTACTTAATATTTTACTATTTTAAAGTGTTACTGAGCAGCATCATTTTCACCCGCATAGAAACCATCCAAGCGTTCTGACCTTTAACCATTCTAAATCCAATTGCGTTCTTTATTTTTGTTATTAAATTACTCTGCCTCTAACCACTAATAAGCTTTGGAAACTGTAAACTTAAAGCTATATGTGGACCATTAAGCTTAAACAGACACACTAACTACTAACAATTTCAAATTACTTTCGTACAACTTTTGGCATGCCATTGTCTAAAGCACGTCCTCAGTATCGATCCATTGAATTTACCGTTACATTCAAGTTTTCAATAAGTTATCTGTTGGGCACGAGCACGCTTGCTTTTAGAGGAAACTCGGTTAGGCGGTGTGACGGCAAAGGTAAGTAAGGTAAACCTAACTTAGTTTAACACTGCACTGTTTGCGGTTATTCTATTATATAACGTGATAATGTTAGACAAAACTATGTTTTTCTGCTATAATGGATAGGTTAGGATAGTTATCTTTCATTTATAATACCTTATCAAAGTTGTTTTAATTTTTGAGTGTTTTTTGTATCTATTTTAATTACATTAATTATATATATGTATATATATATATATATATATATGTATATATATATATATATATATATATATATATATATATATATATATATATATATATATGTATATATAAATATATGGCGCAATAGGATAGTATCTGATTGTAAAGCCGGTGGGGTTCGCTCTTATATACTTGGTGAGACGAAGTGCGGCTAGGAGTTCGCGCCTCAAAACGCAATGTGCGATTGCGGATACAATCAATGAAATTCTTGACAGTAGGTTTTTCTGACTACACTGCACTGCGGGGCAGAGCACCGGGTTGTTTTAGCAGCTTAAGGCGCTGCTAAAACAACCTGCTGTAAGCTGACACTGACGCTCCTTAAACTCCTTAATTACTATCTATAAAACAAAAACATAATTTACAACTCATTTTATATGAAACTATTTTAAACAGATTATACGCGTATATTTTGGTATTCGAAAATACATCTTTGGACACCTGACGTTTCGAACACTTTACAGTAGTCCTTGGTCACAGGTAGACTCACTACCTAGGAGTCTACCTGTGACAAAAAAAGGTCTTATCATTTTAACTCGGTTTATTTTGAATATAAACCATATCAAAAAATATATATAAGTATGCGTTTTTGCCGAAATTTCATGCAATTCTGTAAAAAAAACACTTCCATTTACGAATACTATTAACAGCGAACACGATTTCAAGGTACATATATAGAAACCAATTTTATTATTCGGCTTTGCAAATATTTTTAATGGAAAAAAACTGTGTTGTATTGCGGTTTCGTATTTTCGGCTGTTTTAAGGTCAATAGCGTTTTATTTACTTGCCCACTCTATTGCTTACTTGAAAATATTTATTTTCATACTTGTTGTTTTATTTGAAATCACGATAAACCCATTTTATTTTGATTTTTATATATAAAATGTTAAATTATAAAGGTTTTAGTTATTATTGGAAGCGTATCTGTTTGGGATCTAGGCTTACAATCTTCATTTAAAGAATGTGTTTCTCGTATAACGGCTTTCAAAAATGTCCATTAGTATTAAATGCTAGATTATTCAATAATTATATAAAATCTTATTTTAAGTAATAAATTCTTAAAAAAAATATAATTTGCTTTTTATATTCAAGCAATTCGCAAAATACCGACAACGAACAAACGAATCGAACATACAACTATCTGATATACTTGTATAATATCGATCAAACCGTTTTCATCAAAACGATAAATTGAAAAGTACAAAATACAAAATAAGAATAATAAATTGAAAAGTACAAAATTTTCATTTTTTTTTTGCAAATATCCCGAGTATTAAAACTTATCTATTCAAGTACTCTCTTACATATGGAATAATTCATGAATTCATAAAATATTTCGCCTCTCGAGACACCCATGTTCTTTCATAAAATCTGTTTTAGGCTTTATCCCGCATGTCAAGGTGGTTGTAGACCTAGTGTCAAGGCATTCTGTTGACAGCTATCCTCTCGAAATCAAAATATTGAGTATTGAGTGGCGAGCTCAAATCCTTGCTTTGTATTACCAAAGCTAAAAAAAAATTTCAAATATAACTATTTGTCCGAGTGGGAATCGAACCAACAACTTATCTATATTTCACCACTGACCTTAGTTATTCTCTAATATGTAACTGAAATCTATAATTACTTTACATATACGTAGAAATTAATTACTTATCAATTTCAATATAATTTTGAGTAAACTAATAAGTGAGAGTGATTTAACAAGCGATGCTTGTAGGCTAATTATTATTATTTTGACTCTGAACGGTTCATTATCCGTACCTTTGGTTCTCACTACTCACACAATAATACTAGTTTTTATCTTTAACACTAAAATAAAGTTTTGTATTATAAAGGAGAGTAAGGATTGAAACAAAACAAATAAATACAAAACAAACAAATGTGTGTGTGTGTGTGTGTGTGTGTGTGTGTGTGTGTGTGGGCGTATTGAGCGGCGATAGTCAACTGAGTGCTGTCTTACTAGACCTAATTATACAACGACTCTGAATATCAATAAAAAAATTAACTTATTACAAAAAAACGTAGTATGAATTGGTAGTTATAACGGGTTTCCACTATTTTTTATTAAAATAAGCCGAAGAATTTTTTATAAAGGTAAGCCGACGTTGGAAATAAGTATTGAAACCAAAAATATTATCGATATAATGAATTTTATTGTTTTTTTATTTCTATTGTAAAGTAATTTATACTTTTATTTAAAATAAACTTTTCTAACAGTTATCAAAGTATTTTGGTATATAATAATTGCAATAATTACATTGACTTATAAAATATATATTATAATCATCCCCCAAGTAGAACTCGAACTCAGAACCGATCGCGATTTCAGTCAGGCACTGTCCTTCAAGCCTCGCCTTATTTCTGAGTAATAGCAATACAACCATATATATATATATTTTATAAAGGTAAGCCGACGTTGGAAATAAGTATTGAAACCAAAAATATTATCGATATAATGAATTTTATTGTTTTTTTATTTTATTGTTTTTTTATAAAGGTAAGCCGACGTTGGAAATAAATATTGAACCAAAAATATTATCGATATAATGAATTTTATTGTTTTTTATTTCTATTGTAAAGTAATTTATACTTTTATTTAAAATAAACTTTTCTAACAGTTATCAAAGTATTTTGGTATATAATAATTGCAATAATTACATTGACTTATAAAATATATATTATAATCATCCCCCAAGTAGAACTCGAACTCAGAACCGATCGCGATTTCAGTCAGGCACTGTCCTTCAAGCCTCGCCTTATTTCTGAGTAATAGCAATACAACCATATATATATATATATATATATATATATATAGCGATTCATTTCAGGTCCCGAAGCCCATTAATCTACTAAATTATAAAATTAAAATATTGAACATAGTATACCTTTATATATTTTATTCTAAAGCCACTAGACTGGTGCTTATTTACGTGAAATTTACAATCGCATTAACCTTAAAGATAAATATCGGGCATCAAGCAGGGTTGGATTGTGGTCGTTTTAAGGGAGGATCGTCAATTATACTGACTGAGTCAATATCTATTACTTGAGAAACTTCATAGTGAGCAGCCAAAATGTAGATACGTCGTAATGGTAACGTTACTATGATCAAGTTTAACTTTAAGTGTTTTAATATAAATTATAAAATTGAGACTATAATAATAATAATATTGTTTATTGTACACCCATAAAAGATACATTACAATAAAATCATAAGTAACGGAAATATGTACAGCTTATCGCTAAACAGCGATCTCCTGCTCCAGGCAACACTTGGACTTGTATATATGAAAATCTCTGTATTAAGTGCATGAAGAGGTTAATGACTGTGGACGAGGCGAAAGGAATATGCAGACAACGTAGCGTTTGACCGTCACTTCCGACTACTTTGCTAGGAATAAGGCGTGAACCTAAAAAAATATGTAAAACTTATAACACAAGGTCGGCAGTAACCTAGTGTTAAGATGTTTCAACAGAATTTTTAAATAATATGTGTTGAATGGCGGATCTCAACGCCGCGCTTTATCTTACGGTATCGAGCAAATGAAATAATTTTAGTATCATATCCTTACGAGTAATAATGAATCTACAGCCACTGCTTTTAAAGTAATACGATGCCTAAATTATGCCACATAAAGGCTTCGAAAAACATTTTTTTAAGATATGTGTCTTGATTCGCCATTATGTAGAGCCCATCAGCACAGGAAAAACATTTACAAATTTAGTTAAGGCATTATCTCTTTTCATTTATAAATTTTATTTGAGACAAAATTTCAATCACCATAATTTAAATAAAGCATTCCACGGACTGTCTTGTAGCTGCTAAAAAATTTCATATTATAACGGTATGTACTTATGTACATATTGAAATATAAATATGTTTCAATATTTAAATCAAATATGCCCATTAAAAGTACACATAACAATATAAATAATAATAGACTATAATAAAATTAAAGAATATTTAATAAAGTATGTAACGAACAGATTGCGTTCGTTTAATAAAAGAAGTTGCAGTTGTGTATACAATATAACATTATATACTTACGTACATATATAATATATTAATATGATTCATATAATCATATATGTCTATTAAAAGTACACATAACAATATATAATATTATAATAGATTATATTAAAAATATAGAATATTTAATATACTATGTAATGAACAGATTGCGTACGTGTAATATAAGAAGTTGCAGTTGTGCATGTAATAAGGCGGCCGGGCTCGTCGACGTCGGCGATGTCGTGCGTCGTCGGGCCGAGTCGTCTTTCATAGAGTTTCTGACTTAATGTATAAAGAGATTTTAGGTTACACCGTCCTGAATGTCAGAACAGTTGCGTGGCATATATAGGGAGGCAGCATGCGGCGGTCGAGTCAACCTCCTTATGTACTAAGGTACTAACATATATGATGAGCTGAAAGACTCTTACCGCATATAAAATAAATATGATATATGGCTTTATGGCGAATATTGGCACGATCTTATATAAATGAAATTCTAATAAGAATATAAATATATGTATATGGGGCGATACATATAGTGGATCTATGTGATAGAGACACACCATGCCGCCTGACTTTCGATGTTCGGCGAGCTTATGGCTTGCTGATATTCGTTGTCGGTGGCATAAATCAATATTGCTGGGCGTCACCGAGGCTGATATAATTAGCTTAGGTGAACTGCTACGGAGATGTTTGTCGGTTATATCATGAATGATGCTGTCTCGCGTCGCATGCGCGATGCTTGTACGGTGTTGGACGTTGATATAATTTGCGACACGCGACCGTCGGTATTCGGTGAGCGTTATAGCTTACTGATAACTGATGGCGGTGGCGCGTCCCAATGTTGCTTAGCATCACTGAGGCTAATATTCTTGGCTTATATGAACTGCTATGGCGACGTTGGTTGCGTTATCGCGTCTGGTGCTGTCTCACGTTGCATGAGTGATGTTTGTACGGCATCGGACGTTGATATAATTTGCGACACGCGACCGTCGGAGTTCGGTGAGCGTCATAGCTTACTGATAACTGATGTCGGTGGCGCAACCTAATATTGCTCGGCATCACTGAGGCTAATATCCTTGGCTTAGGTGAACGGCTATGGCGATGTTGGATGATTATATCTTGACTGCTGCTGTCTTGAGTTGCAACAGCGATGGTTGTACGATGTCGGATGTTGATATAACTTGTGGTACGCGACTGTCGGGGTTCAGTGAGCTTTATAGCTTATTGTTAACTGATGTCGGTGGCGCGACTTGTATCTTCTCTGACATTGTCTTACGTTGCGCATGCGATACTTGTACGGCGTCGGGTTTAGATATAATTTGTTTCTATGTCGTTTTACACCCCTGGTGTGGGATTAATGGTTATGTGACACTTATATGTCTCATGCGTTTCGTAGTATGTTTTAGTGGCGTCCCGGAGAGGAGTGCTGTACTATTATCTCACGAAATGCTGAAGTACGTAATGGTGTTCGACTGTTTGTCTAGCGCCTTGTTTGGTAATAGAACGCATAATGTGACATACGACTGTCAGTGTTCGGCGAATCTATGGCTGATATCTGATGTCGGTGGCACCCAACCGAGTTTAAGTGTTAGTTTTGACAAACGGCTGCTACGTATGTGCTGTGCGTGAATATAACACAATCGGCCGCCTAGCGGTTGTGCGTCTGAACTGATATGCAAACCGGAATGTAATATTGGTCTGGCAGGCCATTCGACGTATCATCATCATGTATTGTTCTCACAAACCAATCCACGGCTTATATTGGTCTCACAAACCAATCGACGATATATATTGGTCTCACAAACCAATCCGCGACTTATATTGGTCTCACAAACCAATCAACGGCTTATATTGGTCTCACAAACCAATCATCATCACAAATCTATCTTATAATAAACTATCGAACAGGTAACTAATAATTGATCGTTTGCAAAGGCATTGTAAGTATCATATACGTTAACTGTTCCACTGCGTTGCGTCCCGGAGGGTTCAATACCAAGGTTTTAAGAATCACGGTCGGTCGGAATTCACGGCTAGCGGCGGGGTGGGGCCGCTTTGGCTACCTTTTCTCTTACTATGATTACCTCCAATGGTTCATTATAAGTGGGAGAAAGGTAGGACGCGCTTTCGGCTTTTCCTCGGACGAGCCGTTGGTGATCTCAGTGGAACGTTAATAAAAGATATTACAAATATGAAAAACCCTATCTGATGGCAAATAAATTCATGTACGAGTCGATACCTTTTGATGGCAAATATATAATAAATGAGATTATCTTCTGATGGTTAACTATATAAATTTAATATATTGCGATTAAAATTTCTTAACATTGTTACCTCTGAATCTCTAAAAGATCTTGAGTTACATACGAATACAACATTAAATGGGTCCTAACCACGTGACGTATCATGAACCAAGGCATGTTTTTATAATTATAGTATTGATATATACTATATGGGGGGAGATAAACGTTACAATATAACCTATTTTGTTTAAATGTCACTGATCACTATTGAGAAAATTCGGTAAAAAGAAACATTGTCACTATTTTTATTTTCAAAGATTACATAAACAGTAATATTTATATAGTTATAAGTAGTTTTAATTAATTAAGTAAACTGGTAGCACCATTCATGTGTGTACTACGTATTTCCTTATCATTGTGTATGTCAAGTAAAAGCTTGGTAATATCTGATTGTAATTTAAATTCTATATAATATAATGTTTGACTTTAAGTATTGCTTTATGGCTTTTTAGCTTCCCACTTTTATTCCGCATAACAGGGTAGACGGAAGTATCTAGTGTCATTCCGTACTTCGTTATCCGTTGAAATCGAGACACTACGTGTTGATTGATGGCATTCAATACCACGCTTCGTCGTATCGGAGAGAAGAAATGAAAATAATTAAATATAGTCATTCCCCGAGCGAGAATCGAACCCACGACTGTTTACAGTCAGGCGCTGTGTCAATGCTTCACGACCGGGCTCACTCATGGGTTATTTGTGTTCGGAAAAATGATATATTATAAACAATTTTAATTTTACGGTTTTGTTTGCTCTGGTAAAACAAAGCAGCGTTAAGTTGTACTAATCAACGCACAATATCTCAATTACGGCTGGAATTAGAAAACCTCCAAGCACTAAGTTCTGTCTGCAAATCGAGGATAAGCAAGAAACTGATTTTTATATACATATAATTCAGTATGACTAAATATATTGAATTTCAATGCTCTTTTCTTGACATGATCCTTATAAAGGATTAAGGAATGTCTTATTTCTAATAATTTCACTACTTTATGGAATATTTATTTCCAAATATGTCTTCTAGTACTAGTTAAAAGAAAAATTAAATTAAATTTTCAGCCAAATATAATATGCAGCTGCTCTAAAATATGCTAAAATTGGCGTACGACGTGATTTTAAAGCTTCCAAGTACTCCAAGGCTTTTAATGTAAATAATATACAAGTTTAAAAATTAAACTGAAACTACATACTTCAAATTATTTCCATCTTATTCTGGTTTTCATGACGGTTGCGTATACAAAATTTTTAATCAAGTGATAAATACGAAAGAAAATAAAAAAATGAATAACAATATTCATTACACAACCGACTGTCTAAACACTCTAAAATAATTTTTAAACATATTCATCGTAATTCACCTGAGTACCAATCGAACCACTAATCTAGTTTACATTCAAAGGTCTCACTGAGCCACGAAAGTTTGTTACTTCAATTTTTATTTAAATATTATATTTTATATTAAAATTTGTCAATATAGAGCCTAATCATTCCAGCTTTTTAGAGATTAAGTTTAAAGAAATTAAGAAAAGCCGAGGCCGGTCGTGTCGCAGTGGGACAGCGTCTGACATAACACTTTGGGTTCGATCCCCACTCGGGGGAGTGATAGTTAAATTATTTTCACTTCCTCACTCTGGTAAAAGACAAAGTCGGCAACTCGCAATGTCTCGAATTCGGTCGCAAAAATCGGAGTACGGATTGTCTTGATGCTAGGTACATTCTGTCTACCCTGCGGGATGCGGGATATAAAAAAATCTGAACTTAACCCATCGCCCGTGATAATAAAATTCCTTGGCGCTATCAGACTAATAGCCTTCACAACGTGCACAACAATATTCATTATACCTCTCGGAATAGGTGAAATTAACATAATTAGTTGCGAAACTTCTGTCTGGGATCCAACGCCGAACTAAGACTATTTCTGCAAAACGTCACGTAAGTAGAACACCGATTTGATTTATGATTTTAGCGGAGTCGGCTACGTAGAGACGTCTAAACTTGTCTATTTTGCATTTCCCAAAGGTAAGAGCGTAAAGCTTTAATTTTTATGTACTAAAGAGTTTCTTGAAGTGATGAAGAACATAAAGTGAATTGTAACTATGTACCTGTCTTAATATTTGTTTAAGAATTGATGTAACTTTATTTTTATATTTTCATGTCAAGAAAATATAAAAATAAAATAAGGAAAAAATATGGAAAACAGGCCGGTCGTGGCGCATTCGGACAGCGTCTGCACCCGTCAACAGGTTGTGGATTCGATTTCTATTTGAGGCAATAATTATATTTAAATCATTTTTATTTCTTCGCTATTATAAGACAAAATGCTGTGTTGAGTTCCACCACTCAACAATGTCTCGGAATTGGCGCAAAGTAGAGTACGAAGAGTCTTGACACTAGGCACCTGCCTACCCTCCAGTGCGTGATAAAGAAAGGGTTTTGCGAAAATAAAAAAAATCTCAAATTTAATTTTGTCATCTAAAACGTACTAAAACATATTTATTTGATTACCTATAATATTTATGATATAAAATTAACAAGGATAACATAATAATAAAACGTACCGAGTTTTCTACAGACGTTAAGTGCTATCAGTTCCTACATTACTTCAATTTAATTTGAGGTAAAATAGCTGAATAGCGTAAGCTAAGAACTTAGATTTGATAAAATCTTTTCTAGAAATCTTCAAGATAACTTGCTAGGAACGTTAATGCGCTAAAATCAGCTGGTTTGAAACTTAAATTTAAAGAAAACATTATATTATTCATTTTGGATGGTAGTTATTGAAATATATATACATTATATATTATATATGAAAGTACATACGTAATTTCTTATATAAGTCTATATAATAATAAAATATCTTGTCGGTCTGTTTCTTACAGTAAAAATACGATTTTAAATATAACAATCTAACAAATTTATTATTGTAACCTATAGGCGAAGGCACATTTTTCGATTCCTTTAAACGAAAATTAGGTATACAGTATGTAATTCTATACAGTTACATTTTTATAAAATAATAATAATACATTTTATATAATATAAGGGTATGAACGTATTTTTGATTAATAAAACACTTTTAAATAGTAAAAAAAATTATAATACACACAACTCTTCGTTTTATGTACGGCACGGGGTACTCTTCTCTGCCGTCGTTTTTAATTATGATTATTTTTATAAAGAGCTAGTAATCTATGAATTCTGTTATTATTTAATAAATCATTAAAATATATTATCAAATTATGTATACAATCGAGTTTTGGATTCGGATCGGCTCCCCATTAGGACGAATGAGCATGTTTCCATGCTTTTATTTCCCCACTGTTGGAAATAAAGCGTGGCGTTAGGTTCTGCCACTAAAAGAGGAAAATCTCTACTATAAATTGAAAGAGGATAGCAGGATGTCTCAACACTAAGGTCTGATTTTTATATGGGATACGCTGAAGCTTAATGCTTCAAATCTAACGAAAATCACTTAATTATGGGATATAACAAACTATACATACATAAGGA
The DNA here is from genome assembly GCA_032432895.1 of Dryadula phaetusa. NCBI lineage: Eukaryota > Metazoa > Arthropoda > Insecta > Lepidoptera > Nymphalidae > Dryadula > Dryadula phaetusa. The sequence continues at coordinate 3,519,925 of JAOYRS010000016.1, read as the reverse complement.
CGTTATTTATATATGTTACTTATTGATTTTATGTAACAAGAGGTGACTTATGCCATCAATCACATTTGCTAAAGTGTATGTATTGCTTTCGAAGGATCCGCCTACAGTCCGTTCAGGTGCCGGGCGTCAATCGATAGTAGTTGATTTAGTTAAGTATGTTATTTTGGTTTTCTTATAAGAACATATATGTACTTGTTTAAATATATATATATATATATATATATATATATATATATATTGCAATGTAATGAAAGACAAGTTATTTTAATGTTAATTATTTTTCGTCATGCAGCGTAACTAAACACCGTGCCTTAACTTACCAAGAAAATGACAATATTTTCAAATTAAATATTATCCTAACTTGGGATTGAAGACATATTCGCCTTATAAGCAAAAATAATTAAAGTATATTTTGTTTAGAAGTTAACTTAACAGTTTATCATTTTATGTATTTTATTAAGTTACTTTTGTTTATGATTTATATGTGTTTTTAAAATAGATATAAAAGAAAAGACAACGACAGGATCCCTTCGGTTCAACATATTATCATAATCATATAACATACATAATCGTCATTAACAAAAACATTGGAATTGAACTGAAACGTTGGAACTGAATTTATCTAAAGTTAGAATGAAATAAACGATCTAAACAAATAAAGTAAATTAAAAAAAATGATCTTCTATGGTCCACACAATAAATATATTGTATTGGAAAAAATATGTTCGCAAGTTAGTTTATCATTTAACTTTTCCAAAAATATGTACATATCTAGTCCTAAAGTTGTAGTCTATCTACAACTTTATATACTTACTTAAAATTAGGTCTGCAGAGAAATCTTAAAATGTTATATGTAAGCTGCTGCTAACTAATCAAAAATTGTTTTTTTTTTACTATACATTGATATACAATTATCGTTTTTATATTTTTTATCTGGTTTTCAGTATTTATACATTATATATTTGATGCCTTTGAGGCGGTGGTGTGATTTTGAGTTGCATTCGGAGGAATGGTAATATTACAATAATATTTATTTCTCCACTTTTCTGTAAGAGGTAGTGGGGCGTTATATTAACACGCAATATTTCTAACTGTAGCAGAAAGCAACAAACAGAGTGTCTTGACACTAAGTTCTCCCTCACTATATGTCATGGACATATAAGCGTAACGCTGCATATTTTAAATTGCTAATGTCATAATTTAATAACTTTGATGTAAAATGTAGTTCCTTTAAAAATATTACAAGAACAACATGAAACAAAGCGTTCCCGGTCGCACACAATTTAACAAGTGATCCTAAGCGTATGTATTTTTGGCGTGTATTTACTGTTGTAGCAATCGGGCTGTATACGTCAGTGTTGAGTGTGGTCGCAGCGTCCATTATTCAGTTTAACAATGTAGCTATTTTACTACGCTATACGCTCGTAGACCGATGCAATTTATCGGCATGTTGTTTAAAAGTGCTTTGAAAATTATCTTTTTTGGTCAATTTTAGATAATTTCATGGATAAGTAGTATTAAATGAGATGAGAGATATTGTGGCGCAGTGGGACAGTGTGCAAGTGTAAACGCGAGCAACCGGTTTGAGTTCGAATTTCGCTCGGTGGAATTATATTTCAAATATTTTCTTTTACACGCCCATATAAGACAAAATGTGGCGTTAAGTTCCGCCACTCATTAGGTAGGTAGGTAGGTCTCAATACGAAAAGCATAGTACGGAGTATTTTGCTGTGCGGTATTAAAAGAAGTAAGTAGTACGCCAACTCTTTATGTTTAATATTAATATCACTGGGGCATTTATTTAACATAGTTCTATGAAGAATGGAGTAACGGAAAGCGGAATATATAATAATACATTGTATCTAATCAAAACAGGGAAATATATTAAAAATATTAACATTATTTGGTTATGATGTTTTTTTTACTGTAATTATTCTTTTCAAGAGAGTTTATGTGTACGAGATTGCTTGAAGTAATACGACCGCCATACATTTTTTTATCAGTATATACATTTTGTTATTTATATTTATTTTTGTTTCGTGTGGAATAAATTTTATTTTATTCTATTATATAAGGATCCGTGGTGAAGAATAAGTAAGCCGGCATCAACTATAAGAACTCACAGAAAGTCTAAAATATTAAGAATATTGAGATTAGAAAACATTTTGCGTTAATATTGTCTTATATGATTAATTTATTCCTAAAACATCCCTATTATTTCACGTTTATTAGTCACTTGCTAATTTAAATCACTCGAAATGGAAATTATAAGACCTCGTACATAAGATCGCGCTTGTTACTAATTCAGTTAATTAAATATTTAAGTACCTATCTAATTTACTGATAGTATGGTAGATATGTACATATAATTATAATGTAACATATTTAAAAGCAAGTATAATGATTAATAAGATCTTTGATTTTCGCGATTTTTATACATTTTAAATGAAACTATTTAACCGGATTAATCGCGTATATTTTGGTATTCGAAAATACATTTTTGGTCACCTGACGTTTCGAACATTTTACAGTAGTCCGTGGTCACAGGTAGTCTACCTGTGACCACGGACCAAAATATATAAATACCAAAATATACGCGATTAATCCGGTTAAATAGTTTCATTTAAAAAGTATAATGATTATTAAGATATTTTTCCTTATAGAATTAGGTTCAGATATAGAAACAACAATTCTTGGTTTAATCTGTGGATGACTTAAGTACACTTACTGGCGAGGATCGTCAATCACATCAATCAATCAATCAATAATATCAACGAATAATGAAATGACTAGCAGTCCTTTATTTTTATTTTTAGCTTTATACATTTATCCCGCATAGCATTGTAGACAGAAAGTACCTAGTGCCAAGACACCTCGTACTTCGCTTTCCACCGAATTCGAGGCATTGCGTATTGAATGGCGGCACTTAACGCCGCACATTGCCGTAATACATCAAGGAAGTGAAAATAATTTAAATATAATCACTCTCCCGAGTGATAATCGAACCCACAAACAATCGCGTTTACAGTCAGACGCTGTCACACTGCGCCACAACCGGTATGATTAAGATAAATACTGTAACTTTTATAGAAGTTAGTTATTATAAAAACTTGATGGGGTTCGTGTTATATGAACACCGTACTACTGTACTGTTAGGCATACTAACTAGAAAAAGATTTTTAATCATTTTTGATGGCCGGTCATGGCGTAGTGGGACAGCGTCTGTAGACGGTAAAACATAGCGCGGCGTTGAGTTTCACAACTCACCACGCAATGTCTCAAATTCGACGGAAAGCAAAGTACGGAGTGTCTTGACACTAGGTACTTTCCGTTTACCTTACTATGTGAAATAAATGCTTGAACTTCAGAAAAATAGATTCGATTAAATTACTAATCATTTATTCAATATTTTCATAAAATTTTATATATAACAAATTTCTCAATTAAGGGTAAAAACACCCCATAGGCACATTATATATTCATGGTTTCGTTAGCCCTTAACGCCGAACAATATTTCCATAACCGAGTAACATTAACATACAAATATGGTAATGAACGTAGCATATGTGTCATGTTATGTCTTGACTCTTGACCCAAATTTTATAAAAACCTTCAAAGGATATAAAGCTTTTTGTACTAAATACGTCGTCTTCATGTCATTTATTTAATATATTATATTATGTCACAAAAACACGCGAGATTGAGTTGCATAGGTAAGTGTAGAGTAAATTAAACCATTTCAAACGGATTAATCGCGTATATTTTAGTATTCGAAAATACATTCTTGGAAATTTGATGTTTCGAACACTACAGTAGGCCGTGATCACAGGTAGACTGGTAGACAGCCTTTGGACTATAGAAAAATAGCGCATACTAAAATATACGTGATTAATTTAGTTTTAAATAGTTTCATTTAAAATAAACTATGAATGAAAATCAATGATCTTATTAAGTTTAGGGTAAGCCTACGACGCAGAGTTGCTACGGAGTAAACAGAAATAAATTAATATATAACATTCAAAGGAATACATATACTGGGATATGCCTATTTAAAGCAAATGTGTATTACAAATACACATGTTATCAAAGAATGCAGTTAAGACACAGTTTCCAAACTAGCTGGTTATAGCTAGCTAGTTTGTAAGTCCCATTTTTGCTACGTTCAAAGCATCATTCGATATAATATAATGTTTTTTTTAACAGCTTTATACCTTATACCGCTCAGCAGAATATTCAGAGAGAATTAAGTTTGACAATCATGACACTACCTTGATCTAGTTCCGTGTGAAGTTGAAATATTACTTGCTAAGCGGCGAAACTCAACGCCGTACTTTGTCTTATCAGAGCGGAGAAATTAAAGTAATTAAATTTTAATTATTCGCCTGCATAGAAATCGAACTCTCAACCCTGCGTACAGTATTTTCATTAAGACACTATGAAAATGCTCTACCGAATTTTCATATAACTACTTTTAGAAATTAAAATTTCTAAAGTCAATACAAAACAACGCAATAGAATAAATAATAAATATTATTCAACTAATATTATTGCAATCAAATGAAAACAAAGTATATTTGAAATTCTAATCAAATGAACTTTCATTTTGAAATGTTTATTGGTTTTAGAAATATCACTGATTGTTTATACTGTGTATGAAATGTTATTTTTAAAGCCATATATTGTTAACAGGTATCCAATTGATATAGTAGTTTGATAAATCATGAGGGTTGCTATACAATTTAAAGAAGAATATAGCTTAAAAGAATACAATTAAATAATTTAACTAGATATCGCTCGCGGCTTCGTTCGCATGGTGATATTGAAAAAACTATATTTATACTTAACAGTTATTGTTATATTATCACAGAAATTTATATCCCCCGCGCTGTGAGTCCTCAATAATTAAAAACTTTTTGGCGGTCAAGTCAATCATATTGTTATAATTTTTAAACTATTCGCCTAAATTACTTGCTGTAAAAGACATAGACATTTTGAGACCTGTCGTGGCCTCGAAATGTTGTGTTGAGTAGTGGAACTCAACGTCACTCTTTGTCTTTACCAGAGCGAGGAAGTGAAAATAATTTAAATATAATCACTCCCCCGAGTGAGAATCGAACCCACAACCGATCGCGCTTACAGTCAGACGCAGTCCCACTGCGCCACGACCGGCCTCTTATATAAATATATAAATTATAAGGATTAATATTAAGTTTATAAAAACACCTTCGCAAACAATTTATTATCATCCCATTTTCTCAACATTTATTATTACTGCTTCACCATCATTGGTCGTAGTGATGTTATATAGCATATAGCCTTCCTCAATAAATGGACTATTGAACGCAGAAAGGATTTTCCAATTCCAATCAGTAGACCCTGAGTTTAGCGGGTTCAAACAAATAAACAAACAAATTCTTCTGTTTTATAATATTAGTATAGGTTTACACAAAATTTCCTAAAACACAATGAAAATGATTACATATTATATGTAATAAAATGTTAAAAGAAAAATCAATACTCACATACAAATTTTAACCAACGTACTGAAATTGCGATGTAACACTTAAAATCTATTTCTACCGTGAAATGAATAGAAAACCAGCTGACGCCTGACGCTAGGTAGATACGAGTACGTAACAAGCAGGAAACGTAGCATCTGATGGTGCATGTTGGATTACGAAAGCGTTGGAATTTATATTTAAATTGAGTGCTTAATCTGATGGTTATTTACTAAACATTTGTGTATATATAAAATAAAATATTATTATACGTTATTAATACGTTTAAAATTTTTATACGTTTTTTCAAAAATGTATTATATATTAGTTGACCCATTATCAAGTATAATAAGCGTTGCCTTAGCAACATATGTTTTACGCTTTATCCTGCACTGTTATCAGAGACAATCTGGTGTCAAAACACTCCATTGAATGATTTCCTTCTAAATCGAAATATTGTGTGTCAAGTCGGGGTACTCATCATTACTGTACTTTATCAAACAATAGTTGAAAATGAAAAAAGAAATCCCCCGAATGGGAATTGAACCCACAGCTACTCCATTAACCCATGATGGCCTCTAAAGCATTTTTAAGTGTGTATATTCTTTATTTTACTAATTTGGTAAGATATTATAATAAAAAAGTCACCCTATTCTCTTCGTCTCCATAAAAACTTTAACTATGTTAATTTTTATAACCCTCCCTCCGTCCGCATTATTTTCGCATAAAGTGTCTAAAGTTTCTACCTTCACCTACTAATATAATGATATACGAGTATGTCGTGACACCATCGTGGAGCATTATATACGTGTTGTTTGAATTAAGTAATTTTGGGTTCAAGTCCTACTTATATTCTTCATTCTAGATGGAACAAAAAATATTTTTTTTTGTTCAACTCACAATTTTACATGAAACAAGAGGCGGCAAGTTTTGTCTCGCTCACTCTTTGTTTATCTCCCTTTCTGTCTGTTTCGCTTTTTCTCTCTCAGCCCGAAAATAATTTAGAAAATATGAAAAAAATAACTAAAACATTAAAATGTTTTAATATAAATTTATTAAAATAAATTTACACACAGTACATCCATATGTATATATCAAACTTTTTAACCCTAACTATATCTGATTAGATTTCTCTTGCTAAAGGACGAAGTAAAAAAACTTAACATTGTAAAATAAATTATGTTTACTCGAGTCGTGAGCGTTTCTGTGCTGCCATGGCTTCAAATAATAAATAACGTTATTGCAAAATCAGAAATTATATTTTTTTTTGGTCAAAAATATAAATTAACTGAAATTTCAATTCGCAGCTTTCACACACAATTGACATAGTGTAAACGGATAACGTGTTAACGGTTTTACAAAAAATTTTTTAATTACCACTCAGGGAATGATTACTTTAATAATTACTTTTATTTCTCTGCACTGGTAACACAAAGCGCGGCGTTGAGTTCCGCCACTTAACACATATTGTCTATATTTCCAAGTATAACGATGAACGAAGTTTCACGACACTACATGATTCACTACCTTGCTATGCAGTATGACGTGAAGCTGTAAAAAGTCAAAATATTTTCTTTGAAATATATTTCAGTTAAACTGGAAATTTATGAGTAGAATCGCAAATCCTCGATCCGTCTCTTTCGTGACCCAGATTTTTCTACAAAGGGAAAGCAGGACAGTTTTTACAATCTGTTACTAGTTTAAAGTCAGATGTCAATTAGCTGGTTTATTAGTTCTGTATTTACATAGAAACGATGCAACGGCTGTTTGTTTACGACTTTCATTATATAGTATTACACAACTTAATTAAAAGGAAGGGAGAAGGAAGGGAGAAATACAATGCGTCACAGATGTGGTAATTCATACTTAATTTCATTATTTACAGTGGGAAAAGTTTTAATAATATTTTATTATGTTCCTTTTTACAAAGTGTCTACTTTTTAAACAAAAAAAAGGAATTTATTGTTGTATAAGCAGTTTCTCGCTTTATCTGGTATTTTAGGGTAGTCAGACACCACCTAGTGTCAAGACACTAAGTTGACTGTCTATCGTACAAATTTAGGCATTGCGTGTTGGGAGGCGAATTTAACCGCTTAATAAGGTATTTGATTTTCACAATATTTCACATTTTATATAAAAATATTTTAAACGAAATAATCGCTTATATTTTGGTGTTCGAAAATACATTTTTGGAAAACCTGACATTTTGAACACTTTACAGTAATCCGTCGTCACAGGTAGACGGAACGGAGAAATGAAAATATATATCAAATATAATCATTCTCTGAGTGGGAATTAAACCCACAAATAATGGCATTTAAAGTCAGACGGTATTCCACTGCACCATAACGGCCACGGTTATACCGTCCACCGGTTATACCGTCCACCGGTTATACCGTCCACCAGCTATACTGTAAACGACCAGATAGATATTAGAATACTAGTGGCAAAATAATATATCATAATAATGAATTAAACTCATTTTTTAGTTAAACTAACCTGGTAATAAATAAAAAGAGGAAGTATTTTTGAAGCAAACCAGCCAGTACCAGTTCTGATCAGATCTTGCGCCAATAATAGTTTTAATGATGCGACTTAAAGTTTATATTACTGTGAATATTTATATAGTAACGGACTTCTGTAATTGACTGGCGATCTTAAGATAACTTAAAATAGATTATAGTTAAATTAAATAAAAGAATTCTTAAAATATGTAGAGATATTTATTTCTAAAAAATGTATATACTAGGCCTATTATGGCGCAGTGAGACAGCGTCTGACTGTAAGCGTGCCTAGTTGTGGATTCGATTTCCACTCGGCGAGATGACTTTTTTTTCATTCTAGTAAGATAAAGTGCGGCGTTGAGTTTTACCACTCAACATGCATTGTATTTCCTGTCTACCCTGCTATCATTGATAAAAGCATGAATTCAAGCAACGTTTAAGAATTGACCAAACTCGTGCCTCTTGGTAACCGTCCAAGCGTCATTGAGCCATGCGTTCTACATCTAATTGAGTCGAAATTCGTATTTGCTTATGACATGATAAATGTCTGCTACCCACAGATTGTCGATTGTTACGCAAGAGTTAAATTTACTACTTACTTATTCTAAGTGCCTCAAAGTAACCCAAAATAATTCAAAACAGATTTTTGAAGTTCTACTATGGAGGCAAGGACGTAATTGAATTGTAAGCACGATAGGTAATGAGTTCAACCACCAGTCAAAGAAGTCAAAGAATCTTGTTGCAGTAACATAAATACGGCGTTAAGATACACAAACTATATCGTAACAAGCGAAGTGTCTTATTCGAGTAGAAAGCAGAGAATGGCGGGTTTTTGCATTAGGCTCTCTGCCTATACTATCAGGCTAAAAGCGTAAAGTTGTTCAATATAAAAAAAAACTTACAACGCAATCAAACATTTGCAAAGCTATCAACTATTTAAATTACTTTTGAGTTCGAACTGTAAAAAGCTTTTTAAGTAATCTTTTTACGAAGTTCCTTCATTTTATTTGGCTTTATGTGGCCATGTGGCGCTCTATGCCTGTGGCATACATATACGCATTTGTCTTTTATAAAATCCTATCTTGGCACAGTTGAAAAGTGCCTAAGTTGTAGGTTTGAGTCCTTGATTAGGCAAATTAAATTAGTTTATTAAAATAGCCACTTTCAAGTCGCTATTTAACGTAGTAATCATTACTGTCAGAAGTTACGACCGGCTTCGAATAACCCTGTGCTTAGAAAATTCGACAAGAAACTCATAAGTTGCACTTTTCAAGTATAATTTTACAATATGTTCATAACTCAGTATCTCGACTAACAGCAGCAAATGAAATCGAATATAGATTCCGGTATTCAACAGTCGGTAGAGCAAATAGGTGAAAGATAAAGGAAATAGTTAATTGTTGTGTAAAAATAAAAAAAAGTACATAGAAAACCATACATACCTTCTTAGGAGGAAATAATCATAATACGTTCTAATTTCTAATGAGGGTAAGCAGTCAAATTTTCAACATAATAAACTTTTTTTGTAGGGAATACTCGCAAAGTCGTTTAAGTAATAACAAAAAAATCTTTTAGTTTCTTTAACCTTTACGATGCTTTCCATTTTACTTTCTACGTTATATCTCTAAATACAAGTCTATCAGTTATGATTTTATTATATATAAAAGATAACAAGAACATGAAAAGGCTTCAAACCGTTTTATTATTTCTTACCAAGAAAGTATAATCTTCAATGTTCAGTAAACACTCATGTTTTATTATAAGCTAAGGTCGGACAACTTATAGAACCTAAAAGAATATCAATATTTACTATTTTTATATTTACTATTTTTAAAGTGTTATTCCACACTTAGGATTAGAAAACATTTTTGAAAAAAACGTATAAAAATTTTGAACGCAGCGGGATTCGAACTCGCGCCTCTTGGATACCGTCCCGCGCCTCTTGGACGGTATCCAAGAAGCGCGGGTTCGAATCACGCTGCGTTCAAAATTTTTATACGTTTTTTCAGAAATGTTTTCTAAAAGGATATCATTTTTGTTATTTTTATAAGCTATTATTATAATTAGTTGACAGGTGCCTAACTATATGCAGTACTTATAGGTTCTAATCGATTTTGGAGTCAGTCAATCAGTCAATCCAATTTATAGAATTACTTAAGATATTTTAAAAGCTTAAATATTTTTGTCTTCCTTATCTAGTTAGGTCTAATTGATATTATACCAACTCCTTTTTTATCAACCCAAGGAGGGTTCAATCTTAAGGGAGTTATTGCTAGAATGTAAGAATCTCTCTGGAAATTCATAAAGCCTGTGGGGATGCTGGGAGATAGCTTAAGGTATCAAAGAGGCACTTGGGCAATGAAGTAAAATATAAAATCGATCTTTCAACATCTTATGTATGTACATAGAGAAGGTTTATTTCTATTGTTAGTAGGTACTTAGGTAATTATGTAAAAAATACACAGATAATTTACTTAATAGCTACAAGAAGATGTCGGTCGCTTATCAAATTCCTAAGAAAGTAGCAGTTTGGTTAAGATTGTAGATAAGAATAAATTTAGCTTTAACGTATAAAATTACCCTCAATAAATGTCTTTCAAGAACGGAAACCTAGGCTAGATTACAATGCCATACACGAATGATACGTAATAGGCCATCGGGACGCAGTGAGTAACCGTGAAATTGAACGCGATTGGTTGTGGGTTCGATTTCCACTCGGAGATATGATAACATTTAATTTATTAATATATCTATATTCTTGTAAGACAAAGTGCGGCGTTGACATCCGTTACTCAATATGCGATATCTCGGATTCAGGCGAAACATGAAAAACGGTCTTGACTGTAAGTTCTAATCTAAAATAAACTATTGACACGGTTAGTATTTTGTCTTATCAAAATTTTATTGTTAATGTGATAAGTAAATTCTAAATGTACACATAACTTTTGTACTTCCTATTTATGTTCATATACAAATATATAATATTATGAACATTATGAGGCCGGTCGTGGCGCAGTGTAACAGCGTCTGACTGTAAACGCGATCGACTGTGGGTTCGATCCCCACTCGGGGGAGTCATTATATTTAAATTATTTTCACTTCCTCGCTCTGGTAAAAAACAAATTGCGGCGTTTAGTTCCACGACTCAACACGCTATGTCTCGACTTCGGTGGAAAGCGAAGTACAGAGTGTTTTGACACTAGGTACTTTCTGTCTACCCTGCTATGAAGAATAAAAACGTGAAGCTAAAAAAAATGAACATTATAATAATTCTGATCGTCCTTTTATAAGTTTCATCTAATATATATATTCTGGATACAAGATTAAACGGTATATATTAATGCTACACCAATTTAAAAAAAATAACGTTCTACCGCGCATTAATTAAAAAGAACCTACATTGCCAAGACACTGTTCTGCATTTTACATCTGAATTGAAGTCATTTGATATTGAGTTGCGTAAATCAACGCCGTTCTGACTTTTCATTGTAAATTATATATTCTATTAAAATTCTAGTTTCCCCCGAAATTCAATTGAGTGAAACAGGAAAAAGCTATAACCAACAAGTACAATAGCATTAATAATTAACATGTAAACATTTTGTATAACACCAAGGCTAATAAAGGGCAAAGTTTACTTCAATGTCCACGAACAAAAACAATAGAAGCGTAGCATTATTGTATTGTGAACAAAGCAGGGCGTCGCGCTATGTATACTAACTTGATTTATTACCCTTGGAAGGAAGAAATGGGAATTAAACACAATTGCGTTGAAGATTAATGCGAGGGGATACAGCGAATTTAATGCAAACCCACCCAGAGATAAGATTTATTTTTGACCCTAAGTTAACCTTTTTAATTTTTCATTACTATGAATATTTTATTAGGTATAATAGTGGATAATTTCCTTTAATATTTTAGTATTAAAAATAGAACCGTTGGTATATGGTTAACATAGGTAATAATTTAACTATTAGGACGTTCAAATTATAAACATTTATCAACAAAATTCCGAAATATGTATACAAACACTGATTTTTATGAAATCGTTTGTATAATTAAATCTATACATAACCTTGAACGATGTACTTCTTTAATATATATATATATATATATATATATATATATATATATATATATATATATATATATTATGTTTAATTTTTCACCTACTACATTAGTTTTGTGAAATTTTACTTTTATTACTGAAAAAGCTGGTGTGTGAAACGCAAAGGTTTTAATTATTTGAATTTATAAAAAATCTTAATGATTCAAATGGCACGAGATATAATATATTATTTACAATTGTTACAAATATCGTTATTATATACAAATATACATTATTTTTTTGTAGTAAAATTTTATATATATATATATATATATATAAATATATATATAAATAAATTTTATATATATATATATATATAATAGGGTAGACAAGATACTTTAAAAGTAAACAAATACAAAAGTAAACAAATACAAAAGCAATAAATACATGATTTTTATCTCTGACTATCAGGCTATGCAGGAAACGAGAGGCATATTTAATTGTTGTTCCAAACACAATATTTTGGTCTAGCTTTTAAAATAAACATAGGCTTAAAGCCATTTTATTTAGACTTATAATTCCAAGTTGGCTATTGAAACACAAGTTGTATCCACGTCATTTTCAATTTTAGTTCAATGAAACGTCTCGCTACATTAAATATTTGTATTACTTAAATGTCTTTTAGCGTGCAGTGTCTAGACTAAGCCTGAGGTTGTCCCTATCTACTTGTATACCTAAATAAAAGCTAGACTGAGATCTTTTAATATAAAGTTGATATGACTTGACCATATATAGAGATTTGACATTTTTTAGCTTCACGCTTTTATCTTGCATAGCAGGGTAGACCTAGTGTCAAGACACTCCGTACTCTACTTTCCACCGAGTTGCCACTCAACAAGCAATCGAGGAATTGCTTGTTGAGTGGCAAAATTTAATGCGCTTTGTCTCACCTGAGCGAGAAAATAAAACTAATTTATATATTATTATTCATTATATATAATTTATAATATAGCATCCTTAGAATAGTAGTGGCTTAATTCAAAATTTTTAGTTTTAAACAAACTCTAAAAGAGTAAATAAAGACATAGCCATATTTTAGTTTTTAGCTATGAAAGTGTCAGAAACAGTAATTTGGCTTTTTATACGCCAGAAGAGTGAAATTATTTAAAAAAAACTAATATATATGTTTTCGTTTGAAGCATTTGTTAATTCTTTTTTATTTGATTTATTATTTATTCTTTTTGCTATGATTTTTAGATAAGCCACTTGTTCTCTAAAAGATACACTTTTTTAATTTTCTAACAAATTCTAAATAATAATTTATTAGTAAACATCGTGACAATATAGTATATATATACTTATACAAACTTTCTTCCAATTTCAATTATTAAAATTATTAACGACAAAAATCGTCGTTTTTCTTTATTTTGACTATTAGAAGCATTATACATACGTTTGTTAAGCATTCATATATAGGTGAAAAATAATGTCAAATTTATTCGAACAGAAATCAAATGCAATCGACTAATGTATACGTCAAAAAATATTTTAATTTTACAGACAAACATGTACTCTAGTTCAACCGCATATAAAGAACTAAAGCCATAAAACGTCTTTAACTTGCTGTCTCTAGGGCGTCATTAAAATAGCGAAGTTCGGTTAGTGTCGCAGATGTCAAGTGGCGAATAAAACAGAAAGAAAAACTACCAAGTTTTGGGCTTTCTCGAAACTTTTAACATCCCTGACATTTATATTGTGTTAGATGTGGAAGGGCATAGGAATGCTTTTGTTTTCTTCATACAAATCTAAACAATGCAAAATGTATGTAACGCTACTAAATAAACTTTGTAAATACGTAACTAAGTGTTCTGAAACTCAAAATACGCCTAATTGTTGTTGTAAGTACTTTCTTATATTTTGCTTTTATAGTGTCCAAGTTCTAATTTGTTTTTTTTTATTAAAAATCGTCTTTTAAAAGTAGACAATGTTGAGTTTCGTTATTCAACGAAATATCTTTAAATTCTGGCATAATACCGACATGTTACTAGTTTCTCTCTAGTTATGTAGTAAATTTCATACATTTAATTAAATGAAACTACTTAATATAAGTTGATTTGTACAAAAAAAATATAATCTGCCATTTTTTGCACCTCCCTTTCTATATTGATAATAAATGATTTCATTGTACATTGTAAATTGTATTGCTAAAGACGTAATCCAAATTATACTTAAATCAAACATTGAGAAGTGGGTCAAATTAAAGTGCGGACTAATTAACACGGCAAGTTAAGTAAACGCTTGTAAAACGTCAAGTACTGTATAGTACTAGTTATATTTATATAAATATAGCCTTCACAACAAGCATTAAGGAAAACTGACTGATTTGACTGGCTTCAAAAACATTCATCGTCCGAAATTTATTGAGCGGCCAACTCATCGTCGCTTTTTATCTTACCAGTGTGGGGTAATGACAGATATTTTAATTTAACCATTCCCCCGAGTGGGAATCGAACCCACAACCAGTCGTGGCAACAGCGTGGATATATAATGATTGTTTATATCCACGCTTTTATCCCACTAAGCAGGGTAGATAGAAAATACCTAGTGTCAAGATACTCTTTACTTCGATTTCCACCGATTTTGAGACATTTGAGACATTTGTGTGGAGAGTGGTGGAACTGAATACCGCATTTGTCTTACCAGAACGAGGAAGCCAAAATTTTTTTTTAAATATAATCATTCCCCCGAGTGAGAATCGAACCCACAACAGGTCGAGTTTACAATCAGACGCTGTCACACTCACAACAAAATATATATACATGTATACAAAGAAAAAAATGTATATAAAGAAATAATAAGCAATTCCAAATTCCAACATTCTTAATAACTTGAAAAATTTGCCTTTTTCGGAAAGTATTTTATACTGAACGTAGTTTCCAGAACGCAGAACTAGGAATTTGAAATTCACGCCTCTCAGGTATTTGAGAGATATACCTTTAAAGCATTCTACGAGAGATCTAACCTCGTCACGTATGTATTTATTAGAACGTGCCCAACAGACAGTACTAGTAAAAAAAATCATACATTCTTTTCTGTTATAAAATAATGCTTTTATTTTAGGAGTAAATAATATTTGTTACAAAACTGAATTTAAAAGTATAATATTTATATTATTTTTATTGAGATGTACTGATAATTAAAAAAAAGGACATATCCAAGCAGACATTCGCATAAAAAAACCTAAATAAGTTTAAATAAGTTTTTTACGTGCCGAGAAATGAGGATTAAAAATATTAAATAAGCTAAGCTAAGCTAGTGTCAAAACATTCCATACTTTGAGACAATGCATGTTGTGTGTCGGATCTCATCGCAACGCTTTGTCTTACCAGAGCGAGGGAATGAAAGTAATTTAAAATATACAGACACAGCCTAGTGTCAAGACACATCGTTGACTGTACTCCACCCTAATCAAAGATATTACATAATGACTAACAAAAAAAAGTATATAATAAGGAATTCGAATAATATAATATAATAGTATCACGGTTATATTAAAACGTTCTACTGGGCCACTATGGTCTCAAATTATTAATTCCAATATGTAAAACGCAAAGGCGAATAGCCGTAGAAAAGCATATAAATTATATAACAGAAGTATAGTAATACTGTATGTCCGCGCCTGTTTAATTTTTAATCAGTTATCGAATTGAACTCATGGGATTCATCCATCATCGACGTCAATACTAAACTTTGTTTAATGATAATCAAATATGAAAATGATATACATAATTGTGTTAACGCTATTTATCTTCGATCTAATTTACTGTTTAGAGAATAGCCAGCGAGGCCGGTCGTGGCGCAGTTAGACAGTGTTTGACTGTAAATGCGAACGGTTGTAGTTTCGACTCCCTCTTCTGGGGTATTAATATATTTAAATTATTTTCATTCCCTCTTTTGGGTAAAATAACGGGCGGCGTTGAGTTCCACCACTCAACACGCAATGTTTTGAATTTTACGGAAAAATGAAAGTAAAATTGAAGAGAATGAAAGTAAGGAAAGCAGGAAAGGAAGAAGTATCTTGATACTAGGTACTTCCTGTCTACAAAAGCGTGAATCTAAATTAATGAATAGCTATAGTGTCACAGTGAAACAGCCTGACTGTAAACGCCATTTACTGTGGGATCGATTCCCACTCTGAGAAATAATCCTATTTGGAATTCTTGCAGAGAACGGAGTTTTCAATAAATCCTCTCCGACTACACTGCTATGCGTGTAAAAGCGTGAAGCAACGTGTGTAATTAGTAATTTGGTACAATAAATACAATATAAAGCAAATTTAAAATCTTTACGAGAAACACTTTATAAATCAAAATGCTGTCTGTTAAGTTAGTCACTTGCTTTGAACTCGAAACCTGTTAAATCTTGACAGAAAGCGATGAACGGAGTACTTTGCCACTAAATTCTTTCTAACACACCGTGTACACAAAGATATATTATTATTTTATTTCAAGACCTAAATGCAAAACCACAACTAACTCAATATATCAAAATCACAAAAACAAGAAATATTCAAAATTTATATAGTTAGCCTAAAAAAAAATACCACGAAACTTGATACTTGTTCTGTCATCCTCGCCTGTCAAACTCGAATAAACATTCACTGTGTCAATACAAAACCGCGTCCCATACGGCATTCTCGCTTGCCTTTTCACGAAACCGTTGTTAAAAGTTAAAAAACATTTCACTGCGCCAAATAAAGTCTATGGAAGTTAAACCGTGGACAAAGACTGCGGTGCATTAAACTTACCTTTTTAAAATTTAAATTATGTATTTCATTCTTTTCGGGATTTTCGCTTTTAAGTTAAGCAAATTCTTAATATTAATATACTTATATGAGGCCATCATGGCTCAGTGGGTTAACGTTCGACTGTAGTGTTGTGTGTTCGATTGGTTGTGGGTTCCATTCTCACTTAGGAAAGGATTATATTTGAAATTTATTTTCATTTTCCACACTGGTAAGGCAAAGCGTGGCGTAGAGTTCGCCACTCAAAATGCAGTGTTTTGACTTGGGGCGGAAACCAGTTAACGGAAATCTATGTGTGTAGGTTACACTAGTGCACTATCCCATACACTATCCCATAGGAACAGATAATATGGTCATTTTACATATTATAGTAGACAAAATCCTTTATATATAAGCCTATTATAAATAGCTTGATAGATCTAAACACTACTACATCAAAAATTGAACAAACGTAAATCGTAATCAAATTCCTAAATTTATGAATTATTTTATTGACATTAATGAAGCTTATTTTCATATAACTATTAGATTATAATGATAATGATTATAACGCATAACAAGGTAGTTAGACAAACTTTGCCAATAAAAAACGTGGTCCGTTTTGGTCTTCAGTGGCGAAAGTCAACGCTGCTCTTTGTACTTTCAAAGCGGAAAACCACCAAGTCTCACCAGAGAAATGAATTAATAAATAATTTTAATGAAATCATTCCGTCGAGTGGTAATAGAATGCCATATCAAAGCGCCACGACAGCCTTTACAAATTTATAATCTACAAATGTTCAGTTTCAATATTCAGACCAAAAAGTAGGTGACGTGACTTCAGCGTGACTGAGTCGCTATCTGTCTGTCACTATTACATTTTATTTGATTTATATATATATATATATATATATATATATATATATATATATATATATATATATATATATATACTACTACATTTGTAGAAGCGTCAAAAAAAATATCTAGTACATAGCCTTTCAACTGTCACTAGACCCGTGTCCAACTGAACGACATGTTATTTTCTTAGTAATGTATCTTAGTAATGTATTATTAGATGTTAAAGTATATTTTATTTTTTTGGTATTTTACTACATGTTTATATGACGTATTAATACCGCAAATGCGTTGGTTGTAGGTTTAAGTCCCATTTAATCAAATAAGTATATTTAAATCATTTTTATTTTTCCCGATGTGGATAAAGAGCGGCGTTGAGTTCTGTTAAACGTTTAAAATATAATATCGTGTGGAAAGCGGAAACTGGAGTGTCTGGACATTAAGTTCTGCGACGATTTTGCTTTGCAAGATGAAGCGTTAAGCTGACAAACAGTGTATAATTTTCTCATAGTTTATATCTAAAGATGCTTGAAATAAGTTAATATTCACTCAATATAGCATTATTTCTTTTAACAGCAGTGATCTGATAACGTTCACTTTAATAAAGGTGCAGGTAGCACTTTTATTAAATAATTGCATTTTACATATCAGAGGCCATTGTGGCACAGTGGGATAACGTCTGCCTGTAAACGCTAATGGCTGTGGGCTCTACTTCCACTCTATTACATTTCTATGGTCTAGTAAGACAAAGTGCGGCGTTCAATTCGCTAGTTAACACGCATTGTACCAATTTCGAGCGACTAGTAGTCAACGGAATGTCTTGTAACTCTAGGTAGTGTCAGGAATGTCGCACCCTACTAGAATTTATTTCCCTTTTCAACCAACAACGAAGCTGCGTTACAAAAGAGATTTGATAAAATAACAAATTTTATGTTAGTTTATTTAGAACGTATCTACGCTAAATATATAAAACGTTCGAATACTTTGATGAAAATGTGTGAACAGTCTTAATCTACTTGTCGTAAAGAAAAATTGAGTTGTAAATATAAATCAAAGTTTTTGCGGCTTTACGCTTTTATTTCGCTAAGCAGCTTAGACACAAAGTACCTAGTGTCAAGACACACCGTACTTCTCTTTCCGCCGAATTTAAGATAAAGCGTGTTGAGTGGCGGAACTGAACGCCGCACTTTGTCTTATAAGAGCGAAGAAGTGAAAGCAATTTAAATATAATTACTTCCACGAGTAGGAATCTGACCCACAACCGTTCGCGTTTACATTCAGACGCTGCTACGACCAAAGTATTCGATTATGAACATAATTTAATTTTTTTTTGTGAACTACAAAATTAGTAGCTAATTTAATTAAAACAAATACTGGTAGGTGTTAAAGATTTTTGGATGCAGCGGTATTCAAACCCGCATTTGTCAATAACACGATCTTTAATCAGTTGAGCTTAACATACTTTTAAATGTAAATACTAGTTAATAGTTTGAGTAATATATTAAAATGATTATTCATACACTTCGGATAAGAAAGAAATTTTTGGAAAATATATAGAAATTTATTCGCAGTAAGACTCCAATTCACGTTTTTTAGGTACTGTTAAAACATTTTGACTACTGGTTTAGTATACGGATATATATATATATATATATATATATATATATATATATATATATTTGTATTCAGAAATACATTTTTGGAAACCTGATGTTCCCAACGCTTTACAGTAGTCCGTGGTCACAGGTAGACTAATAAAAACAAATCTAAGTATAAGGTAGATTTTACCTACATTTCATGCTTTTATGCTGTGAGAATAGCAGGGTAAACAGAAAATACCTAGTGTCAAGACAATCCATATTTCGCTTTCCACCGAATTCAAGACATAGCATACTGAGTGGTGGAACTGAACGCCGTATTTTGTCTCATAAGAGCGAGGAAGTGAAAATAACTATATATAATCACTCCTCCGGATGGGGATCGAATCCACAACCGATCGCGTTTATAGTCAAACGCTGTCACACGGCGCCACGACCGGCCTTTTTTGTTTTTATTATAGCGGAATACTACAATTACTACAATTATAAACTTTAGTATAACGGTAAATGTAAAATTGGCTAACCGAATCAGTTCAATGACACCCAATGATAAATAATTAAAAGATAAAATTTTTAATGATCTATTTCTTTTTTAGCTTCACACTTGTATCCCGCATAGCAGGGTAGACAGAAAGTACCAAATGTCAAGACACTCCATACTTCAATTTCCACCGAATTTGAGACATTGCGTGTGGGGTGGTGGAACTCAACGCCGCTCTTTGTCTTTTTAACAGAGCGAGGAAGTGAGAATAATTTAAATATAATCAATCCCCAAGTGGGGATCAAACCCACAACCGATCGCGTTTTCAGTCAGACGCTGTCACACTGCGCCACAACAGGCCTCAAACCTATTTTTTAACTCATTTAATTTAAAAATATTAATGTGAATTAAAATATAAATATTTTGCACCGACCTTAAGAACGGAGGTTATCAGCTTGATATGTATGTATGTAATATTTGAGTATCATAATCTATTTAGGCTTCCAACCAAATGCTTAATTTGATAAGTGTATGTTTATATGCTTGTTTGTATGTTTATCCATGAATTTCTCTAAAATTAGAAATCAAATCAAGATGATTCTAAGATCTTAAATTTTCGCGATTTTTATACATTATAAATGACACTATTTTATCCGGATTAATCGCGTACATTTTGGTATTCGAAAATGCATTTTGGACACCTGACGTTTGTAGCACTTCACAGTAGTCCGTGGTCACAGGTAGACTGAGGTGGCATTCGTCTGTCAGTTGATACAAAAAATTAATTATATCAAACTACCGCCATCGATTTCTTAATTGCCTCGGTCTATCATCACTTTGATATAATCTACTTTGGTAGTTTGATATAATTAATTTTTTGTATGAACCGACAGACAAATGCCACCTAAGTTTACCTGTGACCACGGACTACTGTAAAGTGTTCGAAACGTCAGATGTCCAAAATGTATTTTCGAATACCAAAATATACGCGATTAATCCGGTTAAAATAGTTTCATTTATCAAGATGATTTTATTAATTTAAGATATACTTTACCTTAGGGAACAGTACAATTTTCATTAAAATCTGCTTAGAAGCTGTCAGAGATATAGGTATTTGACTTATAAGAAAACATATAAGTAGGTAGTTATGTAGTTCTATTGAATTCAGATTATAAATTATATTATTTAAATATTCATTATCTACAAAAAATAGTATATATAAATTGTAAAGCCTATAATCAAATCACTTTGTTTATCAGTTAATGGTTTATCTACTTAAGTAAACGTAGAAAATACAAACAGAATAAATTTCTAAACTGGAAATCTAGTAATAAATCTTTAATTTAACTGAAACATATTACCTAAATATAATTAAATGGTAAGCAGGTGCGTATTTAGAACGCAAAGCAATAACAGAAAGTGAAAATTCCATTCAATTACTTAATAATTTAGCGCGATGTGAGTATAACATGGATACATATTAAGAATCGTACGTCGATTTCAATACTAAATTACTTTAAATCGAATACATACTATAGTAATATAATTAATCAATCGAATAAGAAATTCGACATATTAATGGAGTATAAAAGTAACAGACGGTCTATTGAATTTTAGGCATCCTTTACAATGATATTAGGTTCAAGCTATGAATATATTTAGTTATCAGTCATTGAATTTGGAATTAATGCAAGAAATAGATGAAAATAAATATATATTAAAATGATATTCAAAATAAATGCATATTAAAAATGGCGTAGTGATAAAAAGTTATGAAAATAGTATAGTAAAATTTCTCCGAATTATAACACTATGCTTATTCTACTCTCTCTTTATAAGCAATGAAAAACATGTAAATTATGAATTATTTTAAGAAAACACAAACACAAAACAACAATTATTTATTATACGAACACTAAATTATAATTTTATTTCAAACTCTGATGAGCTGGTCTCAAACAAACTAGCCGTATAAATTTAAAAAATGTCAAACGCGATACATTTCCACGAAAACCTTGGGAACTATGACTCATGTGTGTTGAACCTAGATAGCTAACTAGTATATAAACGTAAAAAAAGGTCAAGCTTTTCTGTATATAATGCTTAACTTAGTAATTTATTACTTTTAATGAAAAAGAAAATATATTGTTGTTAAGTCCAACCTCGATGAGTTGAAAACTTCCAAATCTCGAAAAAATATTTTGTTACCTTCCCTTTAAATACCAAAACCTCCAATTACCTTTACAGTTTGAAGAAAATTTAGTTACCAGCATTTTCTTCTAACTTTATTTATTTAAAATCTTTAACTCAAAATTTACAAAACTGAATTTAATCTTTATGTCGAATTAATTTTGTATAAAAACAAACGCTCTTTAAGACTTTTTTAGCGTCTCCCTTGGTATTCGACTTACAGAGATTCTACTATATTTAAAATTATCATGAATATAATTTACAATATATATCATATTAGAATAAATTTTAATAACTAATTATAACTTTATTTTAGGTCGGTCGTGGCGCAGTAGAACAGCATCTGACTGTAAACGCGATCGGTTGTGGGTTCGATCCCCACTTGGGTGAGTGACTATATTTAAATTATTTTCACTTCCTCGCTCTGGTAAAGTGCGGTGTTGAATTCTAATACTCAACACGCAATGCCTCAAATTCGGTGGAAAGTGAAGTACGTAGTGTTGACACTAGATACTTTCTACCCTGCTATGCGGGATAAAAACTTGAACTTAAAAAAAACTAATATACATCTTGAAAACAAGTGCTGTAGCACTTAACATCAGTAAAACCAGAAAAATTGCAAGGCTTTTAATAAATTATGAATTTAGTTAGTGGTTACTTTAATTTTGTTAAATTTCTATTTTCTTGTAAAATTGTAAAAAGTATGTATTAACCATATAAATTTATTACCTAAAGATTTTATATGAGAATATTTAAGATAATGTGGCGAATTTTTTTACATGACTTGTCTATTGGAAAATAAATTCAAGATACTAAATTTATCTTCTACGAAAGCGACCTCCGTACAAAAAAAAATTAAATATATATGTATAATTAAATTCATTCCAAATGTAATGGCAGACACCGTATTTGCTTAAAGGAGCAATTTATCATTGGCGTAGCGTTTATTTAACATTTTTGGTCACGCTAAATAGGGATTTATTACTAATAGATTATATGTACCAGTATAAACAAAATTATAGTCTTGTTTTAAATTTTAATGGCTTATATTTACTTTATTAATTTATTTTTACAAGGTAACGTAGTGCCAAGACACTCAGTAATTTGTTTAAATATAATATTATTTGAAGCTAAAATAAACACTATCCCCATTAAGTAACTAGATTTTAATTTTAAAAACAGACGATAACTAACATTTAAATTTATTTTTTTTTATATGAAGGTTTTTTTTATTTTAAGACAATATAGGAATTTATAAAAAGAATATTTAAAAAATAAAGAAAAAGTTTATATTTTATTAAACAAACTCAATTTTTTAACACATTTTTGATTCATAAATAGATATGATCAAAAATGGTTTTTATATTTTTTTTTGATATAAAAAGTAAATAAAAAAATATTAATTTTAAAATATCCTTACCGTATCAAATCCATAAAAGCACAAGTTCAAACACGCACATAAAGTCCAACGAACTTAAACTTTGTATCACTGAACACGTCCATTCAGCACGACGGTCGGTAAGCTACTGGATTTAAACTTGGAACGTCACATGCAGAATGGTCTAAACATGCGCAGTGAAAAATATGATACAGCTTGATAAATATATTATATATTATATTTTATATCGATAACAAATAAATATCGATATTGAGTTGACTTTTGTTTGCGTTTATTTTCAAGTGTTTGATGGAATGCGATAATTGTTAGCTTATAACTCTTGTTTCTCGAGCAAAGTATGTAGATACAATAAATATAACATTATTAATATATTTCAGGTTTAGAAATTATTTATGCCTTAAACATTTGACTTTTAATATTATTTTAATGTAAACAAGTTGATTAAATTGGCAACTTAAGTATAAATTACTGGATTTTTTTAGGAACTACAAGAAACGGAGTTAACTTCAGTCAAATTTACAAGCCTAATTGTTTTGTGTTATTGACTATGGATAATACTGATAAAACTGGCGAAAAATAACAGATGACTTTGGGAAAGAACAGATGGAGCGAAATGGAAGTGGCCTTTACCCAAGCAAATAGGATTCATGTCTCTGAAGTTAAAAAGAAAGATAAGATAAGTAACAACCTAAGGTTTGTATTCTAATTTATTTATATCTGTTAAACTCTTTAATAATACAAAGAATATTACAAGAAAAGATATACGAAAATAAAAGGCTTATTATATTTTAGTAATATTATTGACTCCATAGTCAATAATAATAATAAAATATAATAAGCATTTCATTTTTGCATATCTCTTCTTGGAGTATTCTTTGTACTAATTATACCATTATAATTAAGGTCCTGTTGGCGCAGTATGACAGCTTGACTATAAACACGTTAATTGTAATTTCAATAATTATTAGAGAGAACATTTAAAATATTTTCATCTTATACGTTTTGTTACGTAGAGAGATTTTTACAAATTTTTACTACTTAAAGATTATTAAGAAATAATCGTTTAACAAGAGAGATTGCTATTTTATTTTAATATTTACTATTTTTAAAGTGTTATTCCACACTTAGCATTAGAAAACATTTTTAAAAAAAACGTATAAAAATTTGAACGCAGCGGGATTTGAACCCGCGCCTCTTGCATACCGTCCAAGCGCTCTGACCGCTAAGCTTTTCATCTTCCCGCTCAGGATAGTTAAACTGTGGCGTTGAGTTCAGCCGCTTAACATAATATAAAGTCTGTATTTTGAACGGTATGCAGAGAACAAATTGACACGTGTACGTTTTCTTTAACTATAAATTATATTTACAGATAAAATTCTATTTTTATATATATCTACATTTCGTAAGTAAAATACGTTGGTAATAAAGTAATTAAATTTAAACATACATTTGAAAGTCATTACGCGAAAAGGTTAATACCTACTTTACAACAACGAATCATGAAAATAAATTAGCCCATATAATTCTAGTTATGTTAAAAAAATTCTTAGCGCGTGCTTTATATAATTTTACATTTATTTTTAAGGGTTCCAAGTAAATATTGTCAGGAATTATATAAAATGTTTATATCATAAGTTCTTTGATTTTCACGGATTTAATAATAATACAAATTTTAAAAAGCAACAAATTTAAAAATATTAGTCGGGAATATTACGATTAGAGAAAATTAATTAATTTATATTCATTTACATCATTATCGATGACAAACACACTTCCAATTACTTTTTCTAAATTCAAATAAAATTATTGGATAGATGTATTTAGGCAGCATGTTAACTTACATCCGCAGAAGAACATAATAAAGAGAAAAACATAATAAATAATATGAACTATTTATTTTGCATTATATATTTATTTTAAATATTTTAAACTGTTCAAAAAATATTATTTTCTTCATTTTGACATTAAAATATAAAAAAAAACATAAAACTCTATATGATAAATTAATTTTATTGTTTTTTTTTATATTTACAAGAAAAAGAGGCGGCGTTACATTCACCACCCAACGCGTAAAGTCTAGATTTCGAGAAGAAATAGTCATCAGGGTATCTTGACACTACGTTGTCTGTTGAATTGATAACGATATGCGATATAATGAAGTACAAGATACAGTGTGAAGCTGCTTCTTTGTTATACATACCTACAGACACAGTGTATATATTCTGTAATTGATATGAAAATTTAACTAACAATTTAGCTTAAATTAATCAGGGATGCTATACGAGTACGTTGTGCAAAGTTGAACGCGGCTATGTGGAGGTGGACGAGTGTCAAATTGTAATTTGAATAATTTATTTCTTGTTTCCCACCAATCTTTATTCGATATCAGGCCATGATTTATGTAAATCTGAAGTTGGCAATGCAAATTTTATTTCCACTGTCCGTTGTCGCATTTAATTTGCAAATCATTACATTGACTGCAGTAAATATAATTTGGGCGTAACGTTTATACTTGTATTTATTGTTATTGGTAATACTTCACAACGAATTGGCTATTTATTGAAAAAATCGTGTTAAGAACTTCGGAACTTAACACCGCTTATATCCTACCAATATATCTATTAGCATGGACAGATTAAAATATCTCAAATTCATCACATTTGTAATGTAAACGCTGTTAGACATTCAGACGCTGTCCTACTACGTCATACGACGTTGGTTTCACTTTGATTTAGCTCTAAACAATTTTTAAGTTCTCAAGGCCTATCAATTTCTTAAAGCTTGTCTGAAAAAAAACGGATAATTTGATAAATTGCTTATCCAATTTATTCTTACCAACAAATTGCTAGTTTACTTTTATTATTTTTTTTATTTAAAAATTTAATAACTCTTGGACAAGTCTTCATGGCATTCTTTTAGTAACATATTATATAATTTTTTTTATTTTCACCAATTATTATTCCATTTAAACGGTATTTTATCTACAACAATACACAAGGTTTGAAAGTATGCGTGATTAGTAGTGGGTTCGATTTACACTAGATTTACTGTGTAAGATAAACTGTTGTGTTTAACTTCGTTAGGCAATACGCAATATCCTAATTTTAGACGGACAGAGAAGAACGGTCAGTCTTGACATTAACTTGCTATTATTTTTCTTTTGTGAAAATTTGAACCCGCTAATATTACTTCGAGTAGAATAAATAAAAAAAACATTATGAACAAGTTATATATAAGCTCTCCTCATTACTATAACTGAATACGTACATTGTATATAAATACATTATTGCCAAAATCGTAAATCTACATTTTCAAGTCAAAAATTATTATTTCGCAGTATTAAATCTTCTTACGACGATTTTGAAAGTCAAAGCAAATGGGGCCGAATGTTTAATTATGTTTGTACTAATTTAACATTCAGAGTGTCGCGTACAAAGTTGAATTTGTCTGGTTAATTATTATATATGTTAGTCAAAATTTCATATAAATATATGGCGAGAGAAAATATTGTAAATAAATATTATTTTAAAATTGCTGAAAGCTTTTGGAAATTATAAATTGTGATTTTAGCACTTAGGTATAAAAAAAAAGTTTGACTGTAAATGTGATTGGTTGTGGGGTTCATCTCAGCTCGAGGGAGTGTTTATATTTAAATTATTTTCACTTCCTCGCTCTGGTAAGACAAAGTGCGGCGTTGACCTCCACTATCAAACAAGCAATGTCTAGAATTCGGAGGAAAGCGACGTACGCAATGTCTTGACACCAGGTAGTTTCTGTCTACTCTGCTATGCGGGATAAAAGCGTCAATATAAAAAAAGGGTTTGATTTTTTATCCGCTTAGTAGAGTAGGTAGATACTTTGCATAGTAGCGAAACTTAACATCGTGCTTTATTATTTGAAAGTAAAAATCATTTGAATTAATATAATCATTTCTCCCAGTAAGTGTCAAATCATAGATCACCAAGTTTGCAGTCAGAGCCCTGTGCCCTGGCGTAGTAGACGCCACCATGGCCTCAGTATAGCATAGTCTATAGGATATATAATTAAAATTAGCTTAAAGTCCTCAAGGTATGGAAAGCCAACCGGAGAAAGCAATGTCATTCATTGCACAATAGACATGCACAGTAGACAGGCAACCAATTTAAAATAATAACCATTATGTTGTGTCAACTACATATGTCATTATACTGATATAAAAAAATATACCAAATACTAGTTGTGCCACCTCGATTAGCGTGGATTTTAGTTGTTCATTTCGGCTTATTATACCTTTATACCTTTATATATATATAATACCTTTTTGCTCAATTCTATAGGAATTTTGAGAATTTCTCTCACAGTGCTCTTCAATACTGTACAAGGATTGCTCTTAACAAATTTAAGTTTTCTATGTCCAGTAGATTTTGGTTAATTTTACAATCTTTTTCACTATTTCAAATCGAAATCGACATATTCTGTATCCAAATAGGCTATAACGAGGACTTTCTTGTCAGTCCTTTTACAAGCTGCCAGCTTGCAAGGCAGTTCTGGTAATAAGAGCTGGGGAGAGAGTCGACAGTTTCTCTTTCCAAATGAAATTTTACAATAGTATACTTAATACTTTAACTATGACCCCACCACATGTACCGAAATATTACCACTGCTAGAAGAGCCTAGTATCGATACACATTGCACAATGCAATTTTACGTGCAAATAAATTGGAATTTACCGCAAACGACGATGCGGACGCCGATACGGTTTGTTTATATTACTTCTAAGTGGTACTTTCTAGTTTAAATTGTAAACACTAAATGCTTTTATTTATTTTAATTAAGTACTTATATATAAAGTTATTACGGATTTTTTTAACTAAATACTTAATTACTAAAATATTAACTTTTATTTGTCAGTATGTATGTAAATACAAAAATATTATACTGTAGATATATTAAATTTAACATTGAAAAAACTTTTTTAAATGAATTTTATGAAAATATTAGGTCCATCGACATCGACAAGTTGTTTTAATAGGGTTGATCTCACTTTGTAAAGTTTTATTAAGTCTTTTATGTATCATTCCTGATTATTTATGAAAGCCTATAAACATTGCACTTGTTCTTTACATAAACAATTTTTTTCTATATAGACTTTTTAGGTTTTTAGTATCTTACAATCTTTCGATTGTAGTCTGAAGGCACAAATTTTAGAGATACTAGATCTTTTTACATTTTAGAACGACAATATTTTAGAATTATTGAATGGGAATATAATTACAATAATACTTATAAATTCGCGAGCGAAGCCACACGCAATCATTATATTTAACCATAAATATTGATAAGCTTTCACATTTTTTTTGCTTATTTGATGAAGGGGCTTAAATGTATTTAAATTGAGCCCTTTTTGCGTTGTTTTTTTATAATATGAAACCCATTTTGTAACGTAAACTCGGCTCTCGTATCCTATTCGCCGCCTCCACGCATTTTCGTTTCCCTCCATAGCTCGGGATTGACGTTATATTGAAATGAAATCTTCCTCACTTAAACCCGAAGTATAGTGAAAATTTAAACAATTTTACATGTTTATGCATGAAATGTTTTCTATTACCTAGTTATATGAAAGATTTACTAGACAAGTATTGTTTACAATTAATTTTGAATCTCTGTATCTTTTCCCTAAATATAGTAATTGAAAAATATATCTATATAGTTCCAAATTATAATGAAGAATTAAAAAGTGAGCCCCGTTGTGGCGAAAACGCGATAGGTTGTGAGTTCTGTTGCCACTCAGGGGGATTATTATATTTAAATTATTTTTATTTCCTCGCTTTGGTAAGATACACGGCTTTGAGTTCCATCAATCAAGTCTCGAATTTGGCAGAAAGTGGAGTATGAAGTGTCTTATCACTAGGAAGTATCCTGTGTATAGTGTTATACAGGATAAAAGAGTTAAGCTAAAAAATAACTCTTACTACAACATAATTATTATTAATATCAACTTTGATATTGAACTTGTAAAAAACGTACATAAATTTAAAAATTCTAATTACATACATACTTGATAAAGCTTTAGATCATCTTCATAAAAAGCAGCGAAAGCTAGCAACTTAGTGTAAGCAACTTTAAGAGCTTTTTTTGTAATAGCTCAGACGTTTAAAAATAAAAGCTAAGTACTGGTCGCACAAAGTAAGAAGTCTGTAACATTTGGTAGATGCACTCTTAGCTTCTGGTGCTTTAAATTGAAATAAAAAATTAAGCGCCCTTTGTAATATAGTAAAGAAAATTTCTCTTTATAAAATGACAACATCATAGCGTAGTGTTTGATTATTTAAGCGATGGTTGTAGATTCGATTTTAAAAACGATTTTAGAAGACAAAACGCGGAGGTTAACTCCGCACACAAGATCGTAGATAATCAATAAACGGATAAAAGAATATGAGTTTAACGCTGAAAACGTAAAAATAAAAAAACACTCTTGAACTGTTAACGTTTCGACAAAAACGTAACATTTGTTACTCAAGAAGCAATCTCTTAATCAAGTTTGGAAAGAATTGGAAGAACTAAGTAATCACAGAGCTAAATGTAATGTACGTATAAAAAGTACATAGTAAATAAATGTGCCATTCTGTTCATTTTGATTAAAACTTTTAACAGTATGGAAATAGTGTATTAAAAGTTAAATATTTGGCCGGTGAAGTGTAACAGTTGAGACGTATTTAATTATAAAAATGTACACGAAAATATTTTTCTGGGGTGTTCCAGTGTATACTGTTGCGATTGCTTATTTTGCGATGTTTTGTGTTCGTAGTTAGAGAATTATTTGAATTATTTAAATTTTGCTATTGTATTTTTGGTGTGTTTGTGTAAATAAAAAAAATATTTTTCCTCTCTTTGTAACAGCGAATGATGCATGGTTAGATTAAAATCTGTAGGTATGATTCTCTACTCGAAAAATATTAATTCCAATAAAAAATGTATATTAAATATAAATATTTATATAAAAGCATTAAATAATCCATGCTTCTTTCCACATAGCAGGTATATCAGTAAAAACCTTTTGTCAAGATACAGTATCCTCTGTGTGACATTGGCGAAGTGATTTGTCTTCAACTGGCAAGCTCGAAACGATATAAGCTAAAAATCAGCCAACCAGTGTTCTATGGTTTTCTCTGCCGAAATCGAGATATTACACGTTAAAGGTAAACTTAACGCCGCGTTTTATCTGAGTGGAGAAATAAAAATAAATTTCACATATAATATTGGTCCCCGAGTGGAAATCGAACCCACAACCAATCATGATTACAGTCGGACATTGAAAACCTGCGCCACGACGACCTCTGTTTATATTGATTGCCTATTTCATCAAAGTTTCGTATTTTATTAACGTATAAAAAAAGAATAAAACACGTGAGCTTCAAATAGTAATTCCCAACAACTGTTCGCTTTAGGTATTTGTTAGAGGCATTCTGGGAATTAACACCTGTCTTATTAAAAACTTTCCTTTGCTCGACAACTTCTATCTCAAGATATTCATTTTCTTTAGTAACCCAACACGTCGTTAGAATAATTTTCATAGTGTATTGTGCACTCCATTCTATCAGAAATATTACCAAGCTTTTGTGTCAAGTTTCACTTCATTGTTTGTAGATTCTTTATAATTTTGATCTCGTTCTTTTCTATTGTCCTTATTATAGGTATGATATTTCGCATGCCATAAACAATATATTTCTTTTCATATATATTCGATTAAGTCAATGCATAAAACACGGACTAAATTAAGGCCACAGAAGAAATCTTAAGAACGGAGTGTCTTGACATTAAGTACTGTTATGCGGGATAAAAGCGTGAAGTGAAGCTAATTAAAAAAACTCTTTTTTTTATTCAGCTACACGCCTTTATCCCGCATAATAGAGTACCTAACGAATCAAGACTGTCAAGACATTGCGTACTTTGCTTTCCACTGAATTTGAGAAATTGCGTGTTGAGTGGTGGAATTTAATGCCGCACTTTGTCTTACCACATTGATGAAGGGAAGATAATTATAATCAATCCCCCGTGTTGGAATCAAACTCATAACCGATCGCGTTTACAGTTAGATGTTGTTCCATTGCGCCACGACCGGCCTTAACTGAAGTATGTACCATAATATGCTCTCTGTCTACATATTTTGAACTAAATTAAAAATAGTCTTTGTATTAAAAATAATATAAGCACTTAAGTCGTATTTCCATTACTTGGTACTACTTAAATCATACAGAATACATAAAACGTATGAATACTTATCACTTTCTAAAATTATATATATATATTATATTTTTCTCAAAATAACCTTAAATATTTCCTCCTCAGAAAAAATGGTTTCTCTTGATCTCTTTAAATGCTTTTTCTTTTGACCTCAATGTAGGCTTTCAGTAGCTTTTTGCCGTTCTCTTAATACGTCATAAAAATTATTATATTTTTGCTTAAATATTATCTTACTTATTTATAGAAAAAGTTACACATATTTCACATTGAAAAATAAGTCAGTGATTTGAGAGCTCGAGACAATAAATGTTTAGTAGTAATGTCAATACTACCGATTGCCTTAAACTAAAGTGGGAATCTCTTTTATTCTACTTTATACTTTATTTTACATAGACAACCTAGTGTCAAGACAGTCCGTTGTCCGAGAAATTGCATATTGAGTGACAAAGTCAACGCCGCGCTTTATCAATTAAGCCTGTCTAAGCGGAAAAATTGAGACGTACCTTAAATACAATAGGATAGCCATAATCCAATATAAAAAACACACCCAACAGTCAGACATTGTCTCACTGGCAATTTTTTTTTTGTTAAATACATAAACAAATCTCGATTGCAAATTAAAAAACCATAATTTTCTCATCTTGTAACCAAGTGACGTCCCAAATGCGCAGTAATCAAATCTATTTGCTACGAAAGGGAAAAATCTTCATCTTCTCTCTTTAGTTATATTAACTTAAAAAAAATGAATGATTTATAAATTATATATATTATTAGTTTGATGACGGTAGACAAGCTGTAAGAAGTATTCAGGGAGTATCTGGTTCTATCTGACAATGTACACACACACACACACACACACATATATATATATATATATATATATATATATATATATATATATATAAAATTTTATTTTAACTTATTAATATCACAACCTCAAAACCGTTACCTATACAATGGAATAGATATTTAGTTCGGTCTGGTTAATTCAAAGGCAAAGCCGAGTTCTATCATTCAATTTTCTGTATTTATTATATTCCAGTCAATAGAAATAAGGGTCTATTTTTATATAACTTATAAATATTAGGTTCGTTCAATCGTGACGCTACGCTCGTTACCTTCTGATATAAGGCGTTAGTTTTCATCTTACTTGTTACTTCGATTTATCTTCCAACGAAAACGCTATTTTAGCGTTACTATTATAAAATATAGGTATATTAGGATGTATATTATTATTATATGAATACTAACAGAATATTTTATTATATTTTTTTAGCTTCACGCTTATTATCCCGAATAGCAGAATAGACAGAAACTATCAAAAAGTTTCAAAACACTACGTATTTCGCTTTCCACCTAATTCGATACATTGTGTGTTGAGTGGCGGAACTCAACGCCGCTCTTTGTCTTACCAGAGCGCGGAAGTGAAAATAATTTTAAATATAATTCCTACCCCGAATGAGGATCGAACTCACAATCGGTTGCGTTTATAGTTACACTCTGTCTTAAATTTTACAAAATGCAATAATTTTATATTTAGTAATATCAACAAATTGGAGCAGTCAATCTTGATATTGGATTGGGTCTTATTACCCTACTGTGCAGATTAAAGTGTGAAGCTGTTTTTCCTTTAGCTTGAAACTTTATCCCGCATAGCTGGATAGTTAGGGAGAACCTAATATTTGATTTTGATTGACATTGCGTGGAATAGTGGAGCTCAACGTTACACTTTGTCTTACTAGAGCAATAAAAATAAAAAAAAAATATATATAATCATTCCTCTGAGTGTGAATCGGACCCACAACTGATCATGTCTACGGTCCTGATCCATTTTAATATCAATATATCTGTTTATTGCCGTTAATTTTTAAATTTTGTAAAATATTTATAGATGATAGCCGCTACACTACAAACCGCAGGACCCCGATTTGTGCTCATTCAGAAAACTCATATGATTATTTCCAAATATTTTTTCTTTTAACTTAAAAAAAATGTATAAAACTTTTAAAATAAAATCTCAAAGCCAATACAAAAAATTCAATAAAAATAAATATTTGTACAAAAGCGCCGACAGTTTTCAAATAATGTAGAATGCTTTGGAAAGCTGATCACGTGTCTAGTGTTATTTATACGAGAATGTATGCGGAAGAACCACAGTGCAGTCAATTTAGAGATTTGCCACTTCATCAGACACAGCAAAGGGAAAACGTTGATTTCTAGCACAAAGTTTGTTAGTGTGTACGAATGAAAATAAATTAAGCTGTACGCTATGTGATTTGGAATTGAAAGCTTAAATGGGCAGAGTAAGAGGCTATTGTGATAATCTCCTATTAAATTTGGGACTCTCCAGAAATTTGAGCATCCTATATAATTAAGTTTCTTATATAGATTATATATTGTATTAATATATAATTACAGATTTCTATATGTATAAATATATACATATATGTTAAACTTTATCTATTCATTGTAATTTTCTTATATATTCCATACAATATTTCCTTAAATACAATTTTCCCCTGTTTCTGACAGCTTGTCCAAAAAAAATATATGTATTCCTTTTGAAATATTGCTTAATATCCGGGGATAAAAAAGAGCGTATTTCATTCGAATGCGTAAGGGAGACGAGAAATCAAAAATATTTGTACGCTTTGTTTGATTTATTTAAATAAAATACCCAATACTAGTTTTTGAATATAGTGTACATATAAAGAGCTGGTGGAATATCAAAAAAAATCTAAGTTCTTTTCGGTTCCAATACTTGATATTCTATTATTTCGTACAATTTTTTTAACTTGATGTTTTCCACGCGTTTTGTATTGACTGTTAATTGTTAGAAATACAAATGTAACCTTATCAAATAAATCACAGGCATTTTTTCTTATTATGGGAACATCCAGCGTTTTTTGAGATATATTCTTTATAAATTAAAACGATCTTACTAAACTGAAGTATTTACAATCAGAAGTTGTCCTACTTTGACCCGGTGAAGTGATTTTATTTCAATTATATTCATTTCGCATGTCTGTTAAGATAAAATGCGGCATTGAGTTCTGCCACTGCCGGAATAAAAGATGAGGTGTCTAGAAACTAAATTCTTTTTGACTAACTTTGCTATTCATTATGCGTGAAGCTGAAAAAAACTTGATATGCTCTATTACATTGTTAAAAAATAATATATAACACAATTACATTTATAACTCCAAATATCACAGCTACAAGTCATTTATATGTTTTGTTTTCATTTAATCAAACTTGAACACATTTTACAGGTATAATATTTTCTTAACTCTATAGAAAAGAACATAAGTGATTATGACAGCTTGTCATATAAACATATGCTGTTTGAAATGAAACTTATGACGAAAAATATGTCTTAATATTTAGAACTAAAGATATCACTTGACGTGGAATAGCTCTTCTAAGAGTCAAGGACGGTGAAGTAGGATTTTTGACTTCATACTTGTCTCGCATACAATAGAATACAGAAAAACTAAGGTAAAGGTACTCCGATCTCCACGAAGCTTATAATTTAATTGAAAAAAAACTTGCTTTTGAACTTATTCACGGTAGGAAATAGTCTGAAAAGAGGTACCGCGGCGTTTAGTTACACTGCGCACTTCAATGTTTTTATGAGGTTATATGCTATTCCCCTTTGCTGCTAAATAGTATCCGTAAGATAGGTATCCCAGTAATTTGGTGGTAGGTGATTATTTTGATATCATATGAACCAGTTTACCCTATTCTCCCCATCATTTACCTCAAAGCGTGATGATTTCGACAGTTCCGCCTAAAAAAGCCATCCCAGAGCTGACAAAGCATTCACAACCCTAATGTTGTGAATTCTTCGTCTATAAAAAATAAAAAAATGTTTATTTAAAACCATTTAGTTGACAAAATATTGTATGAATAATTCTAAACATTTTCCATTTATAGTATTACAGAATAAAGTGACAAAATAAGTAAAAAAAGAAATCCGAGTAAGCAATAAGTATTGCGAATATTCCTACTTTTGAATGTATAGGATTAGATTTAACTAGGCAATGCAGTAAATAAGATTAACATTAACTTTAAAGGTTTCCACATCTATCCGGGTTCATCCCTAGATTAGATCGTGCTACATTAATGAAATACCTTTACAATTGTAAAAAGTAGCATTTTCTTTTATATATTTACTTTGTAATAGTGATCAATTCGTAATGTCGCGATTCCCGACAGAGAGCTTGCAATGGAGTGTCTTGACACTAAATTGTCTTTGCTGCATTATTAATATAAGTTAAATAAAATCATTTATTTGAGATTAATAACTAACTAAAATAAAATAATTTTTACACATACTAAATATACGTCTTTCAGTGACTATATGGAAGATGTTATCATCACAATATAAGATATTAAAATAATCTTTTTCCATTTAATCGAATTTGCAAATGATATGTAAACAGTAAATAATAATTTTTACTTATATATTTATAACATATAGTTTTCTATATTATTATATACTTTTATAATAATCCTATATTGATTCAATTAAATTATTAATATAATAACAAATATTTTTTACTTTAACATAAATGTTACATAATTAATTGTGTTAATTGTGTTGTAAAATCAGAGAGAAAGCAAACAATGAAGTATTTAAAAGAGTAGTCTTTCTACCGACCGTAAACCAATTATCGATTTCGCTAGATGTTGAAATTTTACTAAGAGTCAGTCATATTGTAACATCAAAATGATACTTAAAATTTGATAACAATAGCATTAAAACAGATTGTACCTTTAAATTACGAGCTGTGATGTGCTACGAAGCGCTACGAAACGCTACGGTACACTAAGACGGAGTGAGACGTCGCGTCGCGTCTGGACCACAAGTTGCAGTCAAAGTTTACGGGTTATTGCCTTAATTTAATATGATTTTTGTTATACAGTATCAATTTAAAATATTTTTATACTCATATTTGTATGTGTTTCTAATTTTTTATACATTTATAGGCTTAAGTTTTGTAAAATAATAAATAAATAATCTCAAATAGTGTAAGAAATAACAAATATGCCTTAATTAAAATGATTTTCCTGTCATTTGGACCTTCCTATTTTAATATTAAAACAACTAATAAAATTATGCTAGGTTCCAAAACAGGTAGGGGAAGACTAAAGATTCATTAAGGCGTAAAATATACGTTGCCCTAGTAACATATACATCATGTAATTTTATAGGCTTCCTGCACTTTATATAAACTTTAAGTATACTTAATTTTATATTCTTCCGTGAGCTCAACTTTCATATCTTAATACTCCTTAGAGTCGAAAGATTTCAATTCACTTACAAATATATAGATAGTAAAATTATTATTACATTTTTTATAATATACCAACTCATTAAATCTAAAAAGCAGCTTTATGTACTCAAAAGCTTTCTTTCTTAAGAATTAAAGCACTATTAGCTAATTGCAGCAATCAATGAGACAAGATACTAAAGATATCTCTTTGAACATCTAACTTTTGAGACTCACAAAGCAAAAAATGCTTTTAAAATGAAATGAATAATGGGAATGCTTAAGTATTTTACTTATCGTTGATTGGTTAATTGTTACATTAATGATGTATTTACGCTTAATATATGTTTGTTTATACCAGTGTCAAGACATATGGTTCGCCAACCTTCGCCCAAAATCTAGACATTGCTAATTATATGACCGTCCTTACTAGAAACCTAAATTATTTATATATAACACATTCTCCTGAATGCAAGATCGATTTCATAACATCACATTGATAGTCAGATAGACACTGCCCTATTGCACCATAACGGATTTACTGCCCATTATACACAATATATATATATATATATATATATATATATATATATATATATATATATATATATATATATTTATAACTATTTTTATTTGTAAATCTTTCACAGATTCAAAAAATGTTAGTGACTCTTACATTTCTTATAAGTTACATGTAAGTAAATTTTAATATATAATAAATATGTTTTAGCACAGCAGGATGTGCCTAACTAACACTCTGGTCGTGGGTTCATATTTCACTAGTAAAATCTTAAAATATATATAATTATTATGAATGGTCGCTCCATTTACCCATATTCTGTCCTATATATTAAATATTCTATTTTTATTTCGCAATAAAAAACCACCTTATGTTCAACAAACATGCTGAAAATATTTAAATTTTATAATTTATTTATATTTCCACTACCTAGTAACTTGTAATGATGAAATTGAAGAATGTTTTTCAAGCGATGACTACAGGCGTTATACACAATAGCAATATTATATGGTTGCTTAAAAGAGAATGCTTCCTTCCTTAGAGGAATATATGTCATGGGCCATTTGAAAGCGATGAGCGTTTAATGCAAATAAAATTAAATTTTTCTTTAACATATACTAGGTGGATTAACTTTGGTATCTATAAGTATGTACTAATTCGGGAAGGAGAAATTTGGAGCCTTTTCTACCAAAAATATGCAGAAGTAGAAAATAGTATGAAACTTGGCACAGTTACTCGTACAATTTATATGAATATGAAGTGAAGAAAATCTGTATATTTTTATTATAATTTATTTTACGCATCAACAAGACCTCGGGGTATTAAATACATAAGTATAACGTACCTAAATTTTGAATTTATTTCTATACTACATTTGTATACACATATATCGTTCGTTCGTCCAATCACTATAACGCCATCTGGGCAAAGGCCTCTTTCAAAGATTTCCACGATAATTGCTCCTTGGTTTCCCACATCCAGTGGCTGCCAGCAACATTTATTAGGTCATGGGTCCACCTGGTAGGAGACCTGCCCACTGAACGTCGTCCGGTTTGTGATCGCCTTACCACCTCTATTGCCATCGATTCTCCACGCTATGTGTCTCACTTTAGCTGTTACTTCAGCTGAGCAATTTTTCAAGCAATGTCGCCCTTTACTCTCCTAAGGACATCTACTTTTCTGATACTATTATTTAAGGGAATACCAAGCATTGATCTTTTATTTTCCCGTTTTTTAATAGAATTACGGACGCCGCCCATCTAACCCTAACTAAATTCGGCGAGAGATTTGTTTCTAGACGTTGGATTTATCTAACTAATCTGTTTATCTCAGAATGTCCCGTAATGATCAATAATGTATAATGATCGTAAATATACACATATTTATAACTTACGATAATGGTATATAATTTATAGATTTACATATGGATAAAAACAATAAAAAATAGGAACAAAGAGGAGCTAGGATAGTGAATGTAAAAGTAAATGCGCAATTTATAAAATCACCAACAAACCAATAACGAACTGTACCAAAGTCATCTCTTTGCAATGCAATAAATAAATAAAATAAAATGAAAATAATTTATTTCAGACTTACACCCGTATAGCGTTTGTGTGTTAGTAACAATATTTACTTATAATTTATATTAGTTGTAGTTAGTCATGATACATTATTTTTTTGGCCTGTTATTGTCTCTATTCAATGCTTTTAAAAAGAATAGGGTCTTTGATTTTTTGGCCTAATTATATGTATTGCTAAGGCAGTTCTTCTCATAACAAAACTTCTACTGTTTATAAAATCACCTTATACTTACTTTATAAGTATTAATTATAATTATCTTATAAGTGTTAACATAAATTAAAGTATTAAATACGTTTAAACATGTTTTAACGTGTTTAAACGTATTTAGTAGTTTTAATAGAAGACTACTATACGACAAATAATAACATAATCACAAATAACAAACGCTCAAAAATGTATCTTCGATTACCAAAATGTACGCGATTAATCCGTTTAAAATAGTTTCAACAAAAAACGCTTTCATCTTTTAATTTAGATCAAAATTAAAAAGAAACAGCGCCAGTGGGTGAACAAAAGCGAGGTCTAACCACTCCACTCTCTTTGTCTCATATACATTGTTTAATTTTACTCGAACCAAGATTTTCCTTCAAAACAGATGCTGATGGATTTTCACGTTCGACCTCGATTGCTTGATCGGCTAATGTACGTGATGGCTGAAATGTTGCATTGTTTTTTTTTAAATGCCGTCTCAGACTTAAATTGTGTGTAAAATGTATAGCAATGCTTGGTAAGACATTAACAGTATTTTCAGAAAAAAGGTAACGTATTAAAATATACGAGTATACTTTTTTTACTGTAAGTGTCTAAATATATACTTAACAGATAATAAAATATTTAATAAATAACTGTTTCTAACAAATAATCTTTGGTTAGTGGAACATTGTAAAAATCAATCAGAAGAGATGCTAACAACAAATATAAGATAACAGAAGTTTATAGGAATTACAATGCAGTTGGTTAAATAAAATGACTCGCCTTAGTGGTAAGAGCGTTTGGACATTTTCGTGGAGGCACGGATTCAATTTGCTCGTTTTCTTAAAACGTTTTTCTCATCCAAAATGGGCTGTGAACAGTTTAAAAAGATTAAGATGTTTTAAATATTTGATACTTTAATACATATTTATATTTTACTTTAAAGCATTTTTTTCTTTGTGAGTCTTAAAAGTTAGATTTTCAAAGAGATATATATTTTAAGTTTCAAAATAACACATTGTTTTTTGGACAGTATCCAAGAGGCGCGGGTTCGAATCCCGCTGCGTTCAAATTTTTGTACGTTTTTTCAAAAATGTTTTCAAATCCTAAGTGTGGAATAACACTTTAAAAATAGTAAATAGCCAAGGTGTTTTTATTAACTAAATATTAATCCTAATCCAAATAAATAAGTTATTTATCACGGGCACTTATTTTTGAAAAAAATTGCCTTGAAAAAATTGACAGTAATTGATTTCAACCAATATGCAAGGACTTATTATTGTTTTAAAATAATAACGTTAAATACCACGCGCGCATTAAAGCGGTAAGGCGGGAGGACGCTGGCTGACAGTGTCGATAATCTTCTTACTAATAATTTAAAATCAAAAGTTTTTGAGAATATACGTCTGATTTGAATGAAACGTTAGAGTATTATAGGTTGAAAATCAGAATAACATATATGCTACAATTTATAATTATTTTTTGTAATTTGGTAAATAAATCTGAGAGTCCTTCTGAGAGCTAAGTTACCGTGCGCAGATAAAACCATTGTAGCTACACAAAAATGAAGTAGTGTCTTTGTATTAAATAGTTCCAAATAATCATCCGCAATAGCATATATCATCTATTATCAGCATCTTTGATGTGGAAGCCACTATGTATAAAATACTGAACTATAAATTTAATTAAATTAGATACTTTTAACAATGCACATTTTAGAACATTTATCTAACCCTTATTAAAATCAATACAACCTTCCCTTTAAATATTTAATATATATTTTTATATCTTTTACACTAAGTAATTTAGTCGATTAGTTTAAAAATTTACCTGAAGGGCCTTGACAGCGTCAAAGGGCTGGGAGAAGAATGATTAAGTAATAGATAGTCTAACCTAAAAATGAAAGCCCCTTTATACCACAAACACATAAGTATTAGTTTTTAGATGATGATAACATGTGAGCTTGTCATTAAAATCCCAATCATATTATTATTATTATTATTATTTTAGCTTCACACTTTTTATCCCGCATAGCAGGGTAGACAGAAAGTACCCAATGTCAAGACACTCCGTACTTCGCTTTCCACTGAATTCGAGACATTGCGTGTTGAGTGGTGGAACTCAATGCCGCACTTTGTCTTTGCCAGAGCGAGGAAGTGAAAATAATTTAAATATAATCACTGCCCCGAGTGGAGATCGAACCCACAACCGATTGCGTTTACAGTCAGACGCTGTCCCACTGCACCACGACCGGCCTCAATTAATGATATCTATTATTATTAATACTACTTATATAACTAATAATATATTTATGACTTCTAAAATCATTACATCTTGTCTGCCTAAATAGCATATGCTAATATTAAAAATATTGTTCTTTACTAAATTATTTAAAATATTTGATCCTTTCGTACTTAAATATTTTATCTAATATAAAGATTTATCGCAGCAAAAATAAGATCAGCAATGAAAATATTAAAATAATAATTAAATAATGACTACTCTGCTAATGACTATTCATAGGAGACATTTAACCCATTCTGTAGCTTTTAAATTGAATGAAACTTTGAAAAAGTAGTGTTGGCGGTAGCGCCATTCAATATCTCAGTAATGACTGCATTCCATAGTCCTATTTATTTATTTTTTATTTACGTTACTCCTTCAGTTTTTACTCAAAAATGGATTCCGGCCGATACCTCACATTTAACATATTTTTATTTACTTTAAAGGTGATATGAGAAAAGAAGCCGGTCCTTTAGAAAGAAACATAATAATAATATTAATATTTCTTAAATCCCATGTATGTTACATAAACATTTTCTTCGCGAAAATGCGATAATTCAAATAAAATCGTTCCCTTGATATTGTCAACAGCCAGTTGAAGTCCCACTGTGCCACAGTGAGCTCATAGCCACACACAAAATGTAACAATAATTGTGTATAATACATTGATTATTAATCAAGATTATAAAAATATAAGGTGTTTCTTTAAAATGTTTTTTGCAGCGTTGAGTTCGCCACTCAACACTCAATGTCTTGAATGCGGAGTACAAAGTATCTTAACTCTAGGTACTTCCTGTTTACCTTTCTGGGCGAGATAAAAGCATGAAGCTAAAAAAAGGAAAAGATATAAATGAGTTCATCATCATATTAAATTTAAAAATAAATAATTGAATTGGAATTGAATAATTGAATTGAATTGGTGATTAGTAAAAAAAACCTAAAAATTATTGCTTTCAAGAGATGATTAAAAGTTTGTTTTTATTCCAATGTAAGATAAAAAAAATAAACAAATAAAAAAGTTATATAATAGAAAATAAAGAAATAATATCTCTTTAAGCTACAAAATCTACCTTAATGGACGAAGTATGTTTAAACCTGCAAGTAACTGACGTATTTCACGTTAACTTTATAAAAATAATACAAAATTACTACCGAAATGATATCGAAAGAAACCCAATTTTTATATAAAAAGTTTAAAATTTAATCAATTCTATTTTAACATTAGGTTAGTAATAATAATAAAATGACTCCCATTATGATACGTACATATGTGAATAGATAAACACAAACATCAAAGACGTAGAAACTATTGTTGTATTGTTAAACAAAACTGTATTTAAACATAGTAGTCATTCATTCGAGTTTCTAGAAATACATAAGCGTATTATATATAGACTTCACGCTTCACGGTTTTATCCCGTATACAGAAGTAGTAGACAGAAGTAGCTAGCGTCAAGACACTCCGCTTTCCACCGAATTCAACATTACTTGTTGGGTGATGGAGATCAACGTCACGTTTTGTGTTACCAGAGTAAGAAAACGAAAATAATTTAAATATAATCACTTCTCCGAGTGAGAATCGAACACACAACTGATCGCCTTTACAGTCAAACGCTGTTGCACTGAGCCACGACCGGCCTCAACGGCTTTGCTGACACGTAAAATTTATGTAACCTTAGCAAC
Source organism: Dryadula phaetusa (assembly GCA_032432895.1). Taxonomy (NCBI): domain Eukaryota; kingdom Metazoa; phylum Arthropoda; class Insecta; order Lepidoptera; family Nymphalidae; genus Dryadula; species Dryadula phaetusa. The sequence continues at coordinate 3,476,808 of JAOYRS010000016.1, read as the reverse complement.
GTGTATGTCACTTTTTACAAAAGTAATTGTAAAATTAAGAATGGTGTACGTAATAAGTTATTAATAAGCTGAAGTGGCAATGGGCCGGTCACGTCTGTCGCAGGACCGATGGCCGTTGGAGCAGACGAGTCCTGGAGTGGAGACCGCGTCTTGGCAAACGTAGTGCAGGACGCCCTCTGGCCCGCTGGACTGACGACATACGCAAGGTTGCCGGACCAGGCTGGATGAGGGTTGCGGAGGACCGGGATGTTTGGCGCAAACTTGGGGAGGCCTATGTATAGCAGTGGACTGCGATTGGCTGACGACGACGACGACGTAATAAGTTATTACAAGGAATATTGTATTTCGTATAGCTTTTCTCTATATAAATTGTAAATAAGTTAAATTTCATACGTCTACGTCTAGTTCACGCTTCATCCCTAGCGGGGTAGTCAAAGAGTACGGAGCGCCAAACGCTACGGTATACATACTACGCTACGGCTGCATACTTCTTTCGCCTCATCCACAGTCATTATCCTCTTCATGCATAGGGCATGCATCAGGGGGTCCTCATACTTTTTACGTGACCTTCCTTCAGTATCTTCGATACTGTGTTTTCGAAGGTCAACCGAGATCTCCTCCGACCTCTCGTACCCCTCACCTTGGCTTCATAAATCTTTAAAACCACCTGAGCACGTTCTTCTTCATTTTCACTGTGACATTCACGCTTACACCTGCCATTCTGCGTATCTCCTCGCTGCATATATATATATATATATATATATATATATATATATATATATATATATATATATATATATATATATATATATATATTTATTCAAATAAAAATCATTTCAATTTAGTGAAAGAACTAATTAGACTAGATATTGGTTGTATATTTATAGGGGAAATTCTCAGAATTGAAATAAAAGAGAACGTTATGTTCATTTACCGCTTACCACTGGCTTCACTAGGTGTGAAAAAGGTCTTTTATGAAAATTTTATATATGTACTAAAAAGCTAGCATACATAATATTTTTACGTACAAGTTATTTTAAGTTAGCGACAATTTATTTTTTTAATAACAGGCTGGTATATTTGTATACCTTTTTATTTAAATATCTTTGATATACCTAAATATACATAAATAATCTAATATTTGTTTATAAAACGTTAAAGATATGATTTGCAAGTAACTTTTTCTTATTAACTATACAGGTAACTCTTTATTCCGGACAGCAGGGTAGTCAGAAAGGAACTACTTTCAAGCTTCGTTCCCAAATCTCCGCTCAAAATCAAGACTTAGTATATTAATTGGCGAAAATCAACACTGTATTTTGTTTGGCTAGAGCGGTGAAATAAAAATCACTAAATATAATAACTTCAATAAGTGGGGGATTGAACCTACAGTCAATGGCGTTTCCATGCAGTCACTGAAACACTGTACCTCTACAACACGATGTATGAGGATAATACTTCCTTTATTTTCATACAATTGCACATAAACACAAATAATCCAATCGATCCACTAGTGGACACTGAAAGGATCAACTCAGCAAATTATGTAATACGGTTTCCTCGACCTAGCGAAACCCTAAAAATAATATAGTTATCTCCCCGAGTGTACTTGCTTGGGATTAAGAAGTGTTCGTAATATAAGATATTTTTTATATTTCTGCATTACGTGTTGTGTGAAAATTTATTTTAGATATTTTATTATTATTCATTATTATTGTATTTTTTTAATTCATTCTTATTGTATTTTTTTTTTAATTTTAAATAACATCTTGGTTGTTTAACATATATATATATACCTATATATACGAGTATTATATGAATTTTTTTATTTATTATTATTTTATTATGCAGGTTTCTAGGCTATATAGACAGGGTTGCAGGTATTTCTATATGTGTAAAATATTTATTTAAAAAACTTAGATATTAGACATTTTTAGCTTCATGCTTTTATCCCGCATAGCAGGAAAGATAGAAATTACCTAGTGTCAAGACACTCCGTACTTCGCTTTCCATCAAATCTGAGATATTGCGTGTTGAGTGGTGGAACTCAACGCCACACTTTTTCTTTTACCAGAGCGAGGAAGTGAAAATAATTTAAATTTACAGTCAAATGCTGTCCCACTACGCCATGATCGGCCTCTTAGATTTTCAAATAACTCTAAAATTTCGTATTTATTTATAACAATAAAGGAGAATGAAGAACATATGAAAATTATTTTGTATAAGAATATGAATAAATTACCCCATTTTCAATTGCCAATAAATTATTTTTATTCACAAATAATATCTAACTAAACCAAATCACTTAAGAGCCCCCCAGTACTAATGCACAAACGTTCATTATTACTCCATTAATACTGTTAAAGCACTACAACCATCGCAACACATCGTAGAGCAAACTCCCGAGGTTAACATGGCGTAGAGGAATAGTCTAACTATAAACATGATTGGCTGTGAGTTCGATTCCGACTCGAAGAAATTATAATAATTATTTATTATCGTTTCTCAACTCCGATAAGAAAAAGCACGCCGTCGAGCTTGCCACTCAACAATAAGTCTAGGTGGAAACCATTTAACAAGGTATCTTGACACTCCGTTTACTGTTTTTTTTATGCGGGATAATCGTGAAATAAAAAAAACTCCCTCACTCAGGGAAATCATAGTAAAAACATATTTTATTTATTCATTTTTATTGAAAATTCACACAATTACTATTATTGTTATTGTTATAGCTTCACGCTTTTATCCCCTGCTACAGGGTAGACAGAAAGTACCTAGTGTCAAGACACTCCGTACTTCGCTTTTCACAGAATTCGAGACATTGCGTGTTGAGTGGTGGAATTCAACGCCGCACTTTGTCTTTTACCAGAGCGAGGAAGTGAAAATAATTTAAATATTATCACTCCCCCGAGTGAGGATCGAACCCATCACCGGTCGCGTTTACAGTCAGACGCTGTCACATTGCGCTACGACCGGCCTGTACTATTATTGGTTTAACTAGATATTATTATGAATAAAATAAAACCAACAAAAAACATATTTAGATTTTTTTTGGTAAATTTAAAATTACATTTGTTACATTTGCTTTAAAATCGTAATTTAGTTCATCATACCAACCAGTCAACAAGGTAGCTTGACACTCCGTTTATTGTTCTTTATTAAATATGTGAGAAAAATAAAGCTCTCTATTCTACAATTTCTTAAGATAGCATTTAAAATAGACTATAATAAAAACCCAAAACAATATTTGCAAATTAATTTTTTTATTACATTTTTACATAACTTTTAAAATGATATTGTAAGCAATACTTCCTTTTCCGTTCTATGCGAGATTATCGCCTGTAAATTTTAACCAAACTATATTTGACGAACGGACTGTATTTATAAAATTTTATTTCTATACTTTTTTAGTTTCACGCTTTTATCACGCATAGCAGGGTTGACAGGCAGTATCTCCGGCAAATTTGAGACATTCCGTGTTGAGTGGCGGAACACAACGCCGTTAATAAAAAATATTGTTTCAAAGCTATTAAAATTCAAATATATCAATCTTTTCACAAATACTAATGGTGTAAATATTACTTGATAAATATTCACGCTTGACTATTAACGAAGGTTTTGTCTCAATTGTGCCAATTACTCCTTGAAAAGGTCAAATGTTACTTGTTCCGGAAAGAAGCTGAGGTTGGACCTGATTGCCGCAATTAGTGTACACATATCTCACAATGTTACTATTTGACTACATATGAAAAGCCTTTCATACATAACTCTAGCGTCAAAACGGTAAATGGCTTGCAAATCGAACAATTACCTCTTAACTCGTACATAAGGCTCAATTGTCATTGTAATAGGGTCCAGAAATGAACTGAGAAGGTTCACAAATTTTGTTTATGTAACTATTTTTTCTTTGATTATTGGAAATCGTTTTTAATCAAAATTATAACTAATAATTTTTTTACTAAAACTTCTTTTACTGTTGATTAATTTGGCTTCATTTAAGATATAAAATTGCGTCGTTCAACGCCATACACTAACTTAGTGTATCACCCGTTGATGTAGATATATTGATGTAGAACTAAAATCTATCGGTATATATACTAATTCTATTTGCACTTACGTACATTTATTATGGTTATATATTTTTCTATTTAGTACCAGTAATATGCTAACTGGCGTCTGTGAGTAGGGCTTTTAATTTTTTTTTGCTGTAGTTAGGTCATTAAAATTTTATCTTTGAGTTTTAAACAGCAGTTATTTCTCCTACACTTTATCGGAGAAGTTTGAAAATAAAAGTTCAGGCTCTTCCTTTTGTGTACAGAAGCTTTTAATTTTAAAAGCCTCAAGCTGTCTACTTCACTTTTAATTAGCGTATCGATTTTAAATTAGTAAAAATATAATGGAATTCAAGTTTATGAATTTATATATAGAGGGAGAAATGTTTATTATATTATATTATTTCCATAGTACATTGTTTATTAATTACTCCCTATAAAATAAGCAAGAAAATTTGACAACCTTGATCTTTCTTTTAAAAATATCAACAATATTCTACGGCTTATTCTATAATTTTTAATATAAAAAGATTTATTTCACCAATTACTTTTTTAAAATTCTTTAAATGTTATTATTAATATAAATGTTTACTTTGGGTAACACTCATTGTTTTATCTTAAAAACCTGCTTGGATATCGAATCCACGACCATCGTAATTACAGTCGGCGGCTTATCAACTGTGTATAATAGTAGCCAAATATGTAGTGATAAATACACTAGATAAAACACATGTAGTGATAAGACACTCCTTTTATTCCATTAAACACGTGCGCAACACTTATCTTTCTATATCGTGAAAATGAAATAAATACACCAATAAATTAATTCGTATAGTTAGTTTTTACTGTTAATTAAAAACAGTTTTAAATCTATTTACCAGAAGCAGAATAGTCAGAAGGAAAATAAATATAATATTAATATAATCAATCCCCGAAAGGGAATCGAACCCAATCAATCGCTTTTACAGTTACACTGCGAGATGTTGGTTTAAATAAATAACCTTAGCAAATTTTAGAATAGATAAACATAGTTCAGTAATCGATATATCTATATACTTATGTACCTACAGTCTTCCGAGCTAAATTGGCTTTTGTGAGTGACAGATTCCACGTACCCAAATTAGTAAGCCTCAGTGGTTTGGGTTACTAATATATTATAAACGTGTTTTGTACTATATTTGAATAAATAATTTTTGATACATATTTTTAAATAAAAACCTCGTAACTAGCAATAAACTATACACATTACAAAAACACAGCTTCACGATTTGTCTCTTACGGCAGGGTAATAAGACAACCTAAGGTCAAGACTCTTTTTATCCGAAATCGAGATATTGCGTATTGAGTGGCGAACTCAACACCGTGCTTTGTCTTAACATAGAGGAGAAAATCAAAATACATTTACACAAATACATAAAATCGAAATGTCTACTTGTAATGTTTTTTCTAAATATATAGGTATACAAATAGCGTTTTTTACAATATTTATCTGTCTATCTATCTGTTTCTTTGTTCCAATTTCTTATTCCCCCGAGCGGAAATCGAACCCACAGTCAATGTCGTGGATGGCAATTGTGAATTGGTATTTGAATTAAAATAGTCATGTTTAGGATAGTGGGATTTTCTAAGTTAGATTAAGACAAAGCACGGTGTTACATTATGTTACCCAACTCAAGTCACTAAGCTAATTGCGGAAGACATGTGTACATACGTGGTCCTAAAATTAGTTAAAAATAAAATTAGGTATAATATATAACATTTTATTTTGTCGAAATTATACGTTTTAATACGAATTGTACAAGTATATTCCATATATAATAAGTCTTATATGTTTTTAAATTAAATCAGTGCTAATTATTAATAAGAATTGAATATAATTCTTTTTAATATAATACGTTTGCTTGTCAATTTAAACGCATTTCAAAAAAGGAGCTTCATAGATTTATTTAAGTTTATTAGTTCAGAGACAATTTGAAAGCGCCAGTCGTGGCGCAGCGTGACAGAATCTGACTGTAAACGCGATCGGTTGTGGGCTTGATCCCCACTCAGGGGAGTGTATGCATATGTAAAATTGAAAAAAGAGGGGAGTGTATGCATATGTAAAATTGAAAAAATATATTTATTTAAACTCGAGATATTTAAATTATTTTAACTTCCTCGGTCTGGCAAAGTGCGGTGTTGAGTTCCGTCACTCAACACTAAAGGAAAACGGAGTATGGAGCGTCTTGATACTAGGAACTTTCTGTCTACCCTGCTATGCGAGATAAAAGCGTGAAGCTAAATAAAATACTTATAAACAATTCCCTTGACATCGGAAAACCCAAAACTATCCCAATTACAGTCATGGTTAACGACATGATTGTGTCAAAATTCGCATAGTTGAAATATCCCATAATACACATAATTATTGTTATTTAGAAAATTATATCATAGGTTATAATAGATATGTATGCAAATTTAATATGCACTCAAACCCATCCAGCCAGTTACTTGTTGATTACAAAAATGTTTTCGAAAACAGTCGACGGTCACAATTTTGTACTTTGCAATAGGCATGAAATGTCACGTGTAAGCCCACAAACATATTACATTAAAGCTACTATGAAATTCCGTGAACAATTTTCAAGTAAATTACAATCCTGTTCTAGATTGCAATTTACTCGGTGTTTGTATTGAAACGTACGCGTGGAAATAATTAACAGGACTAGTTTTGGTCCACGGCTTGCATCGGTTTTAATCAATTCGGGAAGCGGCTAGATGTACTACGTTTGACACGTTCTCGCGAAATATTATACTAATGAATTAATGCCCTTTTTATATCGCCACACAATGTATATGGAGGCAATTTGATAATAATTTTGTAATTACTGCCTATTTATATGCATTAGTTATACAAAGGGCACCTTACCTCGCCTTATGTACACAGAAAGAATATAATACTAGCGGTATATATGAGGCCGGTCCTGGCGCAGCGTGACGACATCTGACTGTAAACGCGTTCGGTTGTGGGTTCGATTCTCACTCGGGGGAGTAAATATTTAAATTATTTCTCGCTCTGGTAAGACAAAGTGTAGCGTACGGTGATTTCCGCCAACCAAATTACCCTATTATATTTCAATCATATGTATTTATCATAAAACTTTGAATTTACTGATAGTGTATATTGGCCTTAACAAACTCAAGGTGGTGTCAGTGAGGTTTTGTCAAAGAAAATGGCGATAGAGATTTGTCTGTCAGTAGCGTTAGAATTTAACAAAATAATCGACATTCTAAATTTTGCGGACATATATTGTCGACTACAAATTTTTATTTTTTTATGTTTTACGATCTATGTAAAGTTCCAATCATGTCTAGCGTCTCCCCTAACAAAATTATTACTATATATTCCTGTATATAATTGAAAATTATAATCAGTAGTAGAAAACGGAGAATGTTCACAATAGGCTCTCTGCCTACCTTATTATACAAAAAAAGCTGAAAAAACATAAAAGTATTTTTTAGTTGTACTATTAAGTTAAAAAATATTTTCCAGATTACAATTTATAGAGCTTATTTTAATTACAAAAGACTCTTTTCAAAGGATTAAAAGCTCTCAGATAGAAAATATTTAGTTCGAATGAGAGCAATCAGTGGCAGTCACTGGGAAAAAGGTCAAGTATCTAATTTCATCTAACTTCGCCACTTATTTGTAAAAGGCTATCGATTAAAGATCCCTTCAAATATTGCCACTTACTTCCTAGTGACGGCGTTGTTTTTATATTAGATTGGTATTGCTATACCAAAAATATAATGTTTACCTACTAAAGTAATATAATTTTATTTTTGATATTAGTTTACGGACTAACTATCTACTGCTTATATAATATTTAAATTTACATTATTATTTTAATCATATAATGATTACAATTTATCAAGTGTAATATCAACATATTGTATCGTATATTGAGATGTTTATTACAAATATAACTGCAAAAAGAAAATGCGGTGTTCAGTTCTGCAAATCAATAGGATCTGTCACAAAGGGGCCGAAAGCTAGGAGAACATAATGCCAAACAACTATATGCCGTATTCTAGTATACAGCAAATGCATACGCATTTGCTGTATACTGCTGCATTGTAAAAAAATTTAGACTAACTAACATCTACTTCTAGTCCTTATTTTATTCCTATTTTAGACTTTCTTTATCTTCCAGAATCCTCTATATATTAATACGTAAAGTAAATTTTTTTTAACCCTTTTTACCGAACCGAAGCCGGAAATTATAGAGAAGTATGATATTTGGCACAGTTATAACTTATATAGAGAAGGAGTGCAGAACACTAATACCTTTTTAAAAATAATGCATAAAATTATATTTAACAAAATAAATGTAACACATACTACCATGTGTTGATTAAGGTGATATACACGTTGCTGGACTGACGACATACGCAAGGTTGCCGGAGCAGGCTGGATGAGGGTTGCGGAGGACCGGGATGTTTGGCGCAAACTTGGGGAGGCCTATGTCCAGCAGTGGACTGCGATTGGCTGACGACGACGACACGTTGCTAAGGCAACGCGTTGTTAACGCGTCAGCATGACATCTAGTTTCAGTAAATCTACCTGTAATAAATATAAAACTTAAATAAAATTTATGTTTTTCTCTCAGGAATTTTCTAAAAATAAAATGAATAAAGGACTTTTATAAAATACGCATTGCCATGGCAACGTGTATGTCAATTAATACAAACGTTTATGTCAAATTCGTAGTAGTGAGTGTGACATTCACTTAATTTATATAAATTTTATGTATTTCTAATACATTATGGGACAACATATTAATTTAAACTAAATAAATAGGATAGATTAGATACATATTTAGAATATGTAAATTTGCATTAAGGAAACAAAGTAAATATAAGTTTATAAATATGAAATAGCCACAATAATTGTAAAACATTCAGTTTAAGTTGTTAGAATAAAAGTTAAGAGATGGGAAAATTAACTAACCAAGCAAACATATTGAAACCAGAGCACCGTACAAATAAATCATTATAATTATTAGGAATTTAAACGTCTCAAAGTTATATAAAGCTATATTATCTTAGAAAGCAGCTTGGTTGGCGTTCGGTGGTTTCGATTGCAGGAAGTTTTATTCCCTTTCTTTTAGGTCTCAATTCTCCATGTTAAACAGTAAGAGGATTCAGGGAATCCGCTTAACCTCCTGATCCTGTCATCATATAAATCCTCACAGTCCCAATCAAGACTCATACTCTCTATACCTGTTATACATCGGGATTCATATCGAACACATTTACTGTTACAGGCTCTGGAACGACTTGCCTGAGTCCATTAGAACGCTCCCTCACGTGAGGCGTTCAAGCGCCAGGGAAAAGCCAGGTAAATTTGTATATATATATATATATATATATATATATATATATGCGTGTGTGTATAGGTGCGTTGTATATATAATTTGTGTAATGACATGATATTTTTTAATAGAAACGTTATTACTATGATTATTATTTTTTTTGCACCTTCACCATTATCCATAACAAGATTCACTGGTACAAAATGCTTTTAGGCGTTAAATCTGCCTTTTGTAAATATTTATGACACTGTGCAATAAAGATATTCTTTATATAAATAAAATAAATAAAAAATGTCTCACAGTTATGCCGAAGGATAGCGGGTCTTAAAAAGTAAGTTCCACCATTGCTGATATCTATTAACTACATCAATTTTTGCTTCTTTGTCTTCACAGTTTTCAAAAGAAAAAATGAAGGAGATTTGTACTTGTAAATAACTAAATACGTTTGAAACCACCTCGGAGACACAGCGTCAGATTGTAAACTCATTATTTCGATATCCACTTGAGGGAATGATTATACCGGGTGGGTCATTAAGTTATGCGAATTTTACAAAATCATAGGAAAAAAAACTACAAGGCTTAGGAAAAATAATCTTTATTTATAATGAAGCAAAAGCATGCGCATTTTTTTTAAAATGAACTCACTGAGATGTGTACCATCCAAACGTACAACTTCCTTGTATCTGGACCCACTGGCTGGCACATCGCTCATGGGATAGCGGACAAATTGTTGTTCTTGAGCTGGGCAATTGTCGTCGGTTTATTGGCATAGACACGAGGTACTCCCAGATAAAAAAATCAGTGGCGTGATATTTGGGCTCCGAGGATTCAACGAAACTTCATTACAACGTGATTTCAGTTTCATTTAAAACTGCTAATGACTCATTAAATGTATGAGATGTCGCGTTGGTAGACTTAAAATTATGCGGGAAAAAGAAGTTACGTAATATGTCTTTACAGCGATCAAAATTTACCGTTACTGTTTTGGCCTTTCGAAGAAATGGGGTCCGATGATTCTTTCAGCCGACATGGCTGCCCAAACTGTCACTTTAAACGATTGCAATGGTCTTTGATGTTTTATTTTGAGATTTTCTGAGGCCCAATACCAATAATTTTGTTTATTCACATATCCACTTAAATGAAAATGAGCTACATCCGAGAAGAGAATATTGTTCAAGCTTCGACAACGCTGTAACATTCTTTCCATCTTGGACGCCCCGCAGGTTGTTGATTCAGTGTTAAACCTACATAGTCCACGAATCGGCATTTTTGTAATAAGCCTTTACCCAGAACGCACGCTGCTCACCGGTGCAACCGTGGCGACTAAATTTCCGAGAACCAACTACCTATCCCTGTATTTAAATTGTTTTCTTTTCCTCGCTCTTGTAAGAAAAAGCGGGCCGTTGAGTTCCGCCACACAACACGTAATATCTTGAATTTGGCGGAAGGCAGTGTACGTACATAGGTCACTTATTCATTCCCTACTCAAGTTTAGTTTTTATATTGACAATATAACCATAAACGCGTTTTATGAAAGTTGACGACATCTGAAGTGTAACTTTCCGTAAAGGGCTGGATAAAATTGTAAAAGTACACACCTACTTTATAAATATCACACATATAAGTAAAATAACTAAATAAGACTAGATTGTATTTTAATAGAAGAAAACTAAAAACCCGTTTGAAAATTAAAAAACTGTGAACCAAAAAATGTCGTCACGAATAGCACGAAATGTCATAAAATTAATTAAATAAAAACAAACTTAAATAATAAAAACAAGCAATATTTACAAAAATATTAACAAATTAGTTTAAAATATGAAATGATAGAGGGGTCATCTCTGTGACGTCTAAGTATAAGTATAAGCACGATTGGTTCAATTTCCAAAGACAAGGTAAGGCAAAGGACGACATTAAGTGACACCATTCAACACGTAAAAACAAAAAACGGAGTGTCTTGAAACTTGACTATCTATGACTCCTCTGTTATGCGAAATTAAGCGTGAAATTGTAAAAAAAGCCTTAATAATATATTCATACTCCGAACTGGGCATACTTTACAGGCAATATTTTCATTTTTTAAAATGGCCTGAATTATATAGTATATTGGGATAAAAATGCAATTTTTAATAAGAAAAGTTTCGTGATAATCTCAATATTAATACTTTAAACAACGATAAAAATATCCCCTCATGAATATTCTATTCATTCGATCTCGAGCATACTTGTTTATTCCGTTGCTTCGCGACTCAGCTTTAATCAATCTTATCTGTTAATAAATTACTGTGTAACAATATAGTGGAGATATAATATATTAAATATATTTATTTATCTATTTGTATTTAGCCAGAATTTAGTAATGATAATTTATATTATGAAATAAAAATTTAATTCCTTAATTCTCTAAACGTTTTGTAATTCATATTTGATAACTAAGTTTAAAATAATTACATATAATAACAAATCATGCGTAAAATAAAACCACGGAGCATCCTGAGCCGTCTACCGGAAGTCGTATTGGTATATGCGCTAGCGATGGCGAGTGAAGAGGGTTTCCGGTGAGTTCTGTGTAGTATTACAGCATCTTCAGTGTAAATGACAAAAAAATGTAGATGAATTTACTATATTGCAAAACCAGTTTAAGTAAAACAATGCGAAATAACTTATATGAATCAAATATAGATCAAAAATTGAATCAAATTTAGATTAACAATTATAATATATCCACATATTTAAAGATTTTCTACCCTTACAAAGTACGGCAACCTATCATAGGGCATATCACGTAGTGGCATAGTGTCTAACTTTAACTGTGATTGTTTGTTGGTTCGAGTCCCACTTGACATCAGAAGTTTTTTTATTTAGCCGTTTTGGTGAGACAAAAATTAGATAAAACATGTTAATTAGAACACTCTCCGTACCAGTTGTCTTAACATGATTATTAGATGCATCTAGGGCAAAATTACAACCTACTTTTTTACATATTTACTTGCTAAGCATTTATGAAATATCCATCTGAGTAAACGCAATTATTGTGACTTCAATTCGCTCAAAGAAATGAAACAAATATTTTACTTTGTGTAAGTTTACTAACTTAGTAAATATTTATAAAAATACTTAATAGCTGGAAGGTAGCGGGACATGAACCCGCGCCTTTTGTAAAACATCCAGGTACTCTGATCACCAAGCCATGCGATCTTTATTCAGCTCCGTTGATATATATATATATATATATATATATATATATATATATATATATATATATATATATATATATATATATATATATATTGTTGCTTATTTTTGTTGACATTATCAAAAATGTGTGAATTAGACTTAGTATTTAAAAAAAAGGTTATAAAAGAACACCTTTATAATTTATCTCATAAAAGAGGGTAATCATAGTTCATGTAGTTTATGCCAAGATGTCGTTCACTGTTTTTCGTACGAAATTGACATTATATGTTAGTGACGAACTTAAAGCAACCCATCGTCTTACCAAAGCGGAGAAATGAAGATAATTTTTAAATATAATAATTTCCCTGAGTAGCAATCGAACCCACAACCAATCGCATTTACAGTCAGACACTCTCATTGATTGTTGTTTAGAAAGTGTAAAAATTAATAGCATAACTGTATTCCTCCTAAAATATAAAATATAAAGCAAAAAAGAACGTTTAAAAACGCTAAATAAATTATCTATAAAAAATCTCAGTGTATAAAATATTAGTATAATATTTAATAGGCGGATAATTGGTCGACGTCTCTTATTTCATCGTATTAGCTTTTACGCTAAATTGGTTGAACTAGTATTAAGTGCGCAATAGAAATAATCCTCTGAATTAAATTATTATAATGCTATTAGCTCACGTATTTCGGTATGGCGGCAGGTAGAAGATTGCCTACTGGGTAATCTTATTTAGGGATTTTGTTATTATTATACGTTTAAAGAAGACTAAAATAAATGTCCTTTTTTTATTAAAATAAATACTAGAGACCGAACAAAATCTTAGATTTTCGCGACTTTACACATTTTGAATGATACTATTTTAAACGGATCAATCGCTTATATTTGGTTTTGAAAAATACTTTTTTAATAACCCGGTGCATTTGTATGTGTGTGTGTGTGTGTGTGTGAATGTGTGTGTGTGTGTATGAATATATGTGTGTGTGTGTGAATATGTGTGTATATACAAAACCCTTGTTAATAATTTTGTTAATTTATTGTATTTCTTATAAAAATATTGATGTTCTGATTGACTGATCTTTTCTATATATTAACAGAACAGAAAATTGTAAGTGTGTAAATTTCCTACTCCTCCGTCCGCCTGATTTTCTTTAAAAGTATTTCAGATCTTTTTTACATATTGATATATACATTATTTGTATATATGTGTTATATACTTATAATAACATATAATTGAGTACCACATTGCTCGCAGAATGGACAAGCGATTAAAGGTAAACCGATAAAACTGAAGTAAAGATTCTCGATTGATGACCATGAACCCGACGACGTAGCGGGGGTCGGCCCCCAAATAAGTGCGCTTACGATATTGTCAGAATTGCCAGCAACCGATGGGGGAGACAAGCTGCCATTCCAACTAGCGTGCTGTGTAGGACGCCTATGTCTTGAAGTGGACTTCAGCCAGAAGCTGATTATAAAAAATTTGAATTTCAATTTATATTATATAAAACGTTACGCATTAGAGTAAATGAAAATAAAAACATGCTGTTAAATTCTTTCTCAATATTCTGGTCATTAGGATATGCTGTATATAAATATTGTTTTTTCTTTTGATCCAGACATTATGCAATTTTTAAAATAATCGATTGACTAGACATGGGATAAAGTGCCAATGCAACTGAACACATTATATATAACGAGTATATAAAAAAATATATAAAGGTAAATATAATCTTTTATTATTTATTTTTGTTGTTTATTTAGATGAAAAAGGGGATAATAATAAAATTATTTTTTTTACTAATCTACAATGTTCTTTATCCATATGAGTAAGCACTAGAGAAACTAATTAATTTAATCAAAAAACCTACACAAGCTGTAAATCATTATGCCTTTAAATTTTCTAAACTTAAAACAAATTTTATATATTTTTTGTAAAAGACCTCTTAAAAATTTCAGGCAGAAATGCCCTTAAATCTGAATATCACGAGGACCTATTCGCTAAGAGGCATGCATGCAGTTAATTAAAAAATGTAATCATTTTGAGACGGTTTTCACGCCAACCTCCCTCTCCGCAACGATGGTTTTAATCTAGCGATGCTCATTGTTACGTAAAGCATGTTTTAATATACTTTTTTCACAATATCACTTTGATGTACAAGATCCCTGACAAATCAAAAGCTAGAACGTCAGTGAGGTACAATTATTTTTATACACTCCGACGAGCGGAATGAAATATTACAGGCTCTAACGAAAATAGAACTCCCTTTTAAACACGAGAAGATAATTATTTTTTTTTGTATATTTTTTAAAAGGTTTGTTCTTACGACAAAAAGATTTTAAACGACACGTACAAGGAAAGTTTTGCTCTGTTTGTCATGAAAATCTAATAAATATAAAGGTGTAGGATCTTCTAAGTGTCACGAGGACAATGCTATAGGCTTTGTGGCTCTATTCTCTACTTTCCGCCATTGATTTCCACTCGGGGGACTGATTGTATTTAAAACTTGATATCATTTCTCCGCTCTGGTAAGATAGAGCGCAGAATTGATTCCACCACTCAACACGCACTGTCGGTACTGACGGAAAGACATCAACAGAGTTTATTAATACCAGTTTCTTAATTTCTTTGACTTCTTTACTACGTATATTTAAATAATGTTTATAAACAAACAAGACACATGACAAGTATGACCCCACGTACACATAGATACACAAATATTACATTTGAGAACTAACAAAGATAAAACTAGCAAAGATGTTCACATATACATACGAATACATGAGAAAAATTTGGATGTCTCCAATATAGAACTCACATTCAGAATAATGGGCATATTAGATAGAATTCCTTACAGTTGGCCTCGGGGTTGACCCGTATCAAATTGGACACTTTCATTGCACATTCGCCGATTTTGTAAGGAGTTAGATGGTACTGTTGACAAAAAAATTAACGATAAAGAAACCTTGTGAATGATGAAAATTGTCTTTTATCTGTCTACATAGGTGGGAAGAAATTTAACGTTAACTTGTATAAATATAATAAAAATATTAATTTAATATTTATTAAAAAAAATAGATTTACATAGATGCATTTTAAATCATAAAAAATCGATCAAGAGACGCTTTTGCATAGAATTAAAGTGGTGAATGATTTTTTTTTACCTCCGCTAAATATATGAGAATTAGTTTAGTGTTAACCAGTATTTAAAATGTTTTGAAACAAGCTTTTTTTACCAACAGTACAATAAACTTAAATAGCATTACGAAATAGTAATGCTTAACTAGATTGAATCAACGTTGTCTGATGACGTCTGATTTCCCTCAGGTTCTGATCTTGAATTGTGGTTATACCTTACGACTCCAATCAAGATTAAATTGGGGATATAACTACTCCAATTATATAGAGAACTGGATATACTCCAATTATATAGAGAACTGGATATAGTATTAATGAAATCTATACTGAATGATTCAGTTTTGATTTTAGATGATCA
Organism: Dryadula phaetusa; assembly: GCA_032432895.1. NCBI lineage: Eukaryota > Metazoa > Arthropoda > Insecta > Lepidoptera > Nymphalidae > Dryadula > Dryadula phaetusa. The sequence goes on along the minus strand of JAOYRS010000016.1, from coordinate 3,460,718 downwards.
TCAGTTTTAGTTGTCAAAAAAGCTTAAAATCATATTTTTTACAAATACAACAAAATATTGAGACGTCCTAATTACATATATTAATATGAAATTCAGGGTGTAATTATAACCATGGTATGAAATCAAAATATGATTTATTCGAATAGGTTGTTTACAAGCATTTTCGAATAGTAAATCAACAGACGTGTCATATTGTCAGTTCTACGGGAAGCCACCACCGGCTCGGAAGGTAGTTCTACTGAGAAGAGCCGGCGGAGAAACTCAATAGTTGCACTTTTCAAATTTAGTTTTACAATGTGTTCATGATAATAATTAGCTTTCTGATTGAGTATCAACTAGTTACACTCAATTCCTCACATAAACATCAGTACAATATGCATTGACAGAATAATATACGTTTGTGACATGTGTTTATGCGTGACTATGTGTTTTATATGTGTGTGTGTGGGTATGTGTGTGTGGGTGTGTGTTTGTGTGTGTGTGTGTGTGTGTGTGTGGGTGTGTGTGTGTGGGTGTGTGTTTGTGTGTGTGTGTGTGTGTGGGTGTGTGTGGGTGTGTGTGTGGATGTGTGTGTGGGTGTGTGTGTGTGTGAGTGTGAGTGTGGGTGTGTGTGTGTGTGTATGTTTGTGAATAAAACGATTTCAATTTAGTTTTTTTGTATTAAAAGAGACTTATGTGTAAGTTGTGGGAGGTGCAAGTGTGGAAGAATATTCGTGTGTGGTCTTAAATGAAAACTCACAGAAAGAGAACATTGATGACTACACGAGAGTGTTCTTAACTTCGTTTGATGAGAAAATGGTGGTGGTAAAATTAGGAAATAGAAATCCGATTGTCAAGTGAGATTGTCAAGTACTACAAAGACTGAGAGTCTTTGTGATTCTGTTGATTCTGTTGTAAAATTATCATCTCAGCCTTTGTTGAAAGAAGTTTATTAAAGAGCTGAAGACTAATATAAATATTAAGTGACAATTATTACTTATGAAAGCAAAAACCAGTAATAAATAATAAAAATATTTTTAAGTAAAATATAAGTTTGAAAATTTTCAATTATAATATAAATTTGAAAATTTCTTATTTTCTTTTAAAAATAAAATAAAAATAAACTAAAAAATAACAAAAACCCTAAACAAAAATTTTGCTAAAAGAGTAAAAAAAAATAATAAATAAACTCAATACTAAAGTACCAAGTCTATATTATTGGAGGCCGGTCGCGAATTCCCACTTGGGGGAGTGATTGATCAGCGTTGAGTTCTACCACTCAACACGCAACGTCTCAAATTCGGTGGAAAGTACACTACGGAGTATCTTGACGCTAGGTACTTTCTGTCTACCCTGCTATGTGGGATAAAAAGTGTGAAGCTAAAAAAAAGAATATTCATATATGCTCTTGCAGAAACCAGTGATTATAATGACTTTTTTAAATAATAAAATTTTACTTTTGAATAATTATTTAATGAGCGCTAAGTTATTAAATTTTTATAGCAAATAAATAATTTATTATATTGGCTATACTGTTCTCTTTTTTGAATAATCTTTTCCACCTGGATTGTTATTTTGTTTAATTTAAAATAAACAAATATTTTTTTCTATTAGTTTCATTTACATTTCTTGATGCAAACGATGTGTAAAATTACATAATAATTTAGATATTGCATACAATTTCTTACCAAATGTAATGAAATGATATTTTAATTTCAAAATTAACAAAATAATATGGCTTAAAATTATTTTGGCCAAGATAATATCTCAATCGGGCAAATATTTACACCGGAGCACAGATTAGCGAGCGACCTCCGGCTATTCGCTGCCACATAATTTAATCTTATTAAATTACTATAGGTTTCGCACTGGAAAGGCCCCAATGGTTCTCAAGTATTATATTAAGTGGTTATTATGAGATTTTAGAAGCCACCATATCGCAGTGGGCAGTGCTCTGACTGTAAACGCAATTGCTGTGTGGAGTCGAATCCCACTCATAGTAATAATAATTTAATATAATTCAAAATTTAAAATAATTTTCTATTTTCCTCTAGTAAGAAGTGAAACGTAACTCAACACCGCGTTTTGACGTGGCGTTGAGTTTCAAAATGATAAATATTCATATTATCTTCACTATTTTAATGTTATATATACAAACGTATGAAGGAAGTACCTAATTATAAAATTTGTACTATCCAAATAGACAACTGGTAATTGTAAATAAGTTAAGTTAAATGTTTCTTTTCTGAATTGACTGACTGTTTCATTACTATTTTTTTTTATCATCTCGCTTTTATCCCGCATAGCAGGATAGACAGAAAGTACGTAGTGTCAAGACACTCTGTACTCCGCTTTCCACCAAAGTCGAGACATTGCGTGTTGAGTGGTGGAACTCAACGCCACACTTTGTTTTTACCAGGGCGAGGAAGTGAAATTAATTTAAATATAATCACTCCCCCGAGTGGGATCAAACCCACAACCGGTTGCGTTTACAGTCAGACGCTGTCCCGCTACGCCACGACCGGCCTCTATTAATAATAATACGATATATTTTATTTCCTTTCTAAGTTCACCGACATGACTTATAAAGTTAAGTTTTCATGTCAAACACATAGACGAGGCTGTCTTAGTTCTATTTTTTAAATATTCATTTTTGGAAATTTTGCCTTAGGCATTTGCCTCAACTTAAGAGTTGCCAGGGACCTGATTAAACGTAAATTTAATTTTATATTAGCCACTTAGTAACTTTGTTAAAGAAACACGAATTAACTGCTTGTAATCACAAAATATCAGGAGGCCCAAATATGAGATTTTTTATTATTCATTCACAGAGTTGCAAACTGTCCATGTAAGCAAATTCTTCTTGCTTAAACTTTACATGTAATTGTCAGAATATCTAACAATATTAAAATGTTTTCTTAAAATATTCATTACCTTATAAAAATATGCTTTTTGCGTAAACTAACCGTTTCTATGTATACACTACGCGATTCTGTTCCGTACGTATCACTTCATATAACACGTATTAAAGTCAGGAAAAAAATTATATACAAATTTTATAAATTGCATTATAAATCATAATATATAGTTTTTGTAGCTTCAAGCTTTTTTCCCGCATGGCATAGACACCACGTCTATCCTAAAGTACATAGTGTCTCTCTCCTCCTCTCCGTCCGCCGAATTAGAGACATTCCGTATTTAGTGACGGAACACAATGTAGCTCTTTGTCTTTCCAGACTTTGTTACAGTTTATTTTTTGGAAATTAGATTATTTCTACTCATTCAATGGTTAAATTGTATGATGATAGACTTAACAGGTTTTCATAATAATCTATTCCATCGAGACTGTTATAAAATTATATTCTTTTACCGAGAACTTTGATTCTGGGAACAATACTTGAAGAAAAAATAATTATACCTTTTACTTATATAAAAGTTACTCTTCAATATTTATAATCTTAATAATATATAATATTAAAAGGAAGGAAAAAATATTAAATCTTAGAATAAATAAAATAATATAAAGCCATCATGACGCAGTGGGATGAAAATAAATGACAAATAATACATATGACAAAATGCGGCGTTATGTTCATCACTCAACACGCAATGTCTCAATTTCAGTCGATAAACAGTAAACGAAGCGTCTTAACATTAGATTGTCTCTGTCTAAGCGGGATCAAACGTAAAGCTGTTTTCATTTTACCTTTTTAATTCCTTCTGTAGATTATATTTTGAAAAAACGTATAAAAATTGAAATCAGCGGGATTGGAACCCGCGCCTCTTGGAAACCGTCCAAGCCCGTCCCAACCTTAACCGTTTAGAAATATGTATACTAAATTTCTTTTCAAATATAAACAGGTTTATAATAAATTAGTAACATAAAACATTTATTTTTTTAAATTTGAGAACGAGAAATCTGTCACTCATACAAGTCAATTTGCTAAATGCAGGTAAAGCTATAAAATAAAAAAAAATATTATAAAATATTTTGAATTGCTTGAATGGAATATCATGGGAACCAACACATTTTGGATACCGTCCAAGTATTATACTAAAAGTATTTTCATTTTTAATAACGCATCGGGACAGTCTCTACCATGGCGAGGGAGGTGTTTGACATTGAAACTATTCGGTAAGATAACACGCGGTGTTGAGTTCCGTCAGTTAACAGTTTCCAGAAATTCTCATATTTCTAAAGTGAAAAATGATGTATTTACACTTAGGCTCACATAATACACAAATACTAATGAAGATAAAAAAGAATTATAAAATTGCCGATAGTAAAAGTAAGACTAATAAGGTAAATAAGAGCAGCTATCAACAAAGAAAAACAGCTGCACGATTTTTTCCGCATATGTAATATATCAGATATTAAAAATAATAGAACTTAATGTCAAAGCACTCAATTGACTAATTGAAAATAAAATTGAACGTTCATATAGCACGTTCAACGCTGTACTTTGTCTTACCAGAACAGGAAATTTATAATAAAATAGATGTTTTCCCCGAAACGGGAATCAAACCCAATATAAATCGTGATTAAAGTGCAACCTTGTAAGATAGAAAGGTTACTGATGTACAATAATAGCATAATTAGTTTCCAACTGACTAATTGTTTACCTTCCAGAGAAAATGCGTTAAACAATCGCTATATAATAATGTAAAAGTGAGCCTCTAACGACGTCTATTATTTGATGTTTGTTTTGAACCTCCGTGTTTGAATATTTCTATATTTCTATGATAATGTTTGTAGCTATTTATTTTGCTGTCTTATATTGAAATATATATATATATATATATATATATATATATATATATATATATATATATATATATATATATATATATATATATATCTCAAAAACCAGCAATACGTTTATCTCATATTTATCCTTGATAATAAAAAATAACCTAAAAAAGAAATTTTCGACAAGCTTGACTCTATTTTACTACTTTAACCGTATGCGAAATTAACTTAATACACTCTACCCATACCATATAACGCTTAACGCTCAATTGTACCGACATTAGACAAACATCTACCTCATATATATATATAGCATAGGCTACTAATCTATCTAGTTTGCCTTTCCGTTTGTTTGTCCTCAAATTCCTGTGAATACCAATACAAAGCTAGGCCTACCAGTACGTATATAGATACTGAACTATAGGTAGTGGCTATATTGCTTCTTGACTACGCCCGTGTTTACAATATAGGGGTAGTGCTCTGTACACACTGTTGTGATACTCGCATCTCAAGTTCAATTTAATTTCAACAAGCACTAGGTGGACTTCTAGGGTAACTTTCAGGTTTAATATCGCTTTTACAACAAAAAAGCTCTGTCGATTTTTAATATGTTGGTATTCTTGTTCTTATTTTTGATTTTTAGCTTAAAAGCAAGCACACTTCTTCCCGTATAGCAATATAGTCAGAGAAAACTTAGTGTTAAAATATTCCGTTCTCTTATTTTCTGTATAACATCGAGAAATTGTGTTGAGAGGCAAAACTCAATTCCACGTTTTGTCTTACCTGTGCTTGGAAATTAAAAAAACTTTAATATATATTTAAATTACTCCCACCCGGTAATCGAACCAACAATCACGTTTCAGTCAGCCACTGCTCACAGCAACACGAATCGTATCATAGTCTCAAGAGCCATTTTTATTGAAAGTGCTACTAAGTAACTTATGTTATTAAATAAAATGTTAATTTAACACATAATACCTGTTCAAACAAATAAAGCGTATAAATCGAACCAACGTTTTGTATCTAAAACATACTTGATACAACCGTGATTGTCTTAAAATTTAGGGTACGCTCGTTGAACACAGTACTTTCAGTAATTTTCCTTCATTTTACTTGCATGATAATTATTGACAACATGACGTTAACACGTCGGTTGATGTTATTGGGGATCTTTACTACATTCATTAAATTGTAAGTTTTTTCCTATTGCTCATATTTTCCACACATTGTACTGAGCTTAAATGGAATCTAATAATAAAATATTTTCTATTCTCAACGTAATATTCAGATCTTTCATGTAAGGTTTTGGAACTCAACGCCGCGCTTTACTTTGTAGCAGATGAGATAAATGAAAGTAATGTCACTTCTCCTACTGGTGATTGAGAATGGAATCCAACAAGCGATCGCGCTTACACTATGACGCTGTTATGCTGAAGATTGCTTAATAAACTTAAAATATCCCCAAGTGAAATATGAAGCCTGAATCACTTTGGTGAGTCTGAAACATACAATAGCAATATTATGAATATCTGGAAAATTTCTCAGGAACAAGAAATAACTTATACTAACTTCAACCGTTGAAGTAACAAGTCTGAAACTGATTGCAAGGTTTTATTATAGACGCGAACTCCTTCCCCTATAAAAAATTCATTTAGATGTGGCGACAGAATTAGACGTTATAAATTTAACTCTTCTTTAGTATTTAACCGAATTTGTATACAGTATATTTTAAATAACGAATAACATATGTAGGAAGATTATATCGGATTTGTTTATTAGTTGTATGTTCTAATACTATTCGGTACAATAACTATACTTCTATAAATAAATACTTTAATATTGTTTTTTTTAGCTTCACGCTTCTATCCCACATAGCAGGGTAGCGTTAAGACCCTCCGTACTTCGCTTTCCACCGACTTCGAGACATTGCGTATTGAGTGGTGGAACTCAATGCTGCACTTTTGTCTTACCAGAGCGAGGAAGTGAAAATAAAGTAAATATAATCTCTACCCCGAGTGGGGATCGAACCAACAACCAATCACGTTCATAGTCAGACGCTGTCACACTGCGCCACAAACGGCCTCATTCTGTTTTCGCTTAGTAGTTTTATTTGAGCAGTTTTTTATATGGCGTTTAAGCACTAGATGTGCTCATCTAGTTCCAAATTAAACTCATAAATTATGAACTTTATATTAAGTGATTTAAGTGGTATGGGCACGCCGAAAACATGAGTGATGAAATAATGGTAAGGAGATTTTATAAAGAGATTTTTTATAGAAAATACAGTATCAATGTTACTGGAGGAAGGTGACGTAAAAAGCACTTGCAGTCATAAGCTTTTCACGTAACTTAAACGTATTTATTTATACTTAGAATTTTAAATACCGGAAGAAATTCATTCTCACAATATTGATACTAGATTTTCTCTGACACCCAACTATGTGAGAAAATCGCGAATAATTCATAGTATATTTACTTTAATACTATTTTGGATATTCTATATACATTTGTTAACAATTTTAATGTAATATACAGCGATATGTAATACATTTTCGAATACAATCACTGATGTCAGATTTATTTCGTCAACCGCCCTTTTGGGTTTCACCTTGAATTAAAATAAATACATTTTATTACTTTATAAATAAGAGTGAGATTGCGATGAAATAATTTTGGTCAAAAGAACCATAAAATGATGGGTCGACCTACAAAGAAAAGGACAGCCGGAAGGTAGGGATCGTAATGATAAATTTACCTTTCAACAAAAACTTTTGCGAATTTTGACGAATGAGGTTTCGTTTGCAAATATATTTTGCGCATGGTTCACTATTACTGACATATAAATTACATATACATATACTTATATAAGCTAAAATATGATTTGTATAGGAAGAACATGAAAGCTGCTGTCTATAGTTAAACGTGATGAACTATTTTTTTTTTAATTGTAATAAAAATATTTTGATAAATTATATTTATATACTAGCTACCTACCATGTGGAAATTAACATCACTTAAAAATAAAAGTTGCCTTTATTATAACAGCTATTTATCGGTGAAAGTCCCCTTAAAATTGCCGTTTCACAGCAATGGCTAATGCCAGAACAAACAGACAAACAAACAGGCAAAATTTGTAACATTTGCATTTATTAAAAAGCGGTTATTATAATATTACAAACAAATACTCCAGTTTTATGTATTTCATATATATGCATTATAGCTTATGACATTGACATGTGATATTATATTTTTTTTACTACTACTTTTTTTTTATAGGACAGGTAAGGCAAACGAGCGTGCGGGTCACGTGATAGTAAGTGAAAACAGCCGCCTACGGCCCCGTGTAACACCAGAGGAGCTACAGAAGCGTTGCCGGTCTTTAAGGTAAAAAGCAATATGCGTGCTAAAAAAAAAGAATAAGCTTGCTTTTTGAAGATTTTTATGTCGTAACGATCTAGAAACACTGCCGCAGGTAGGTCATTACACAGCTGTGTGGGACGCGGAAGGATATTCCTATAAAACCACACTGTAGTAGAACGTCACGTATCCAGATGGTAGGGATGGTATTTTAGTCTCTTACGTACAGTGCGATTGGGAAATTCAGCGGCAGGAACCAGGTCAAACAGTTCTCCAGAACACTCCCCGTGATATATGCGATAGAGAACGCATAACGATGAAACGTCTTCACGCAGCGCCAAAGTATAAGTAAGCCTGTCATAGATAATTGGATCCCCAACGATACGAATATCTCTCCGTTGTATGCGATCAAATGGTTCAAGCTGATACTCGGGTGCACCAGCCCAGAGATGAGAAGAGTACTCCATATGAGGTCGAACCTGGGCCTTATAAACGGCCAATCGGTTTGTGAGCGTGAAGTGTCGTCTCGCTCTGCTGATGACACCAAGTTTTTTCTAGGCTAACTCGGCCTTGCTTTCCATGATCGCAATACTGGCAATCGCTGGTGATACGAAAAATGGTTTTTTTTTGTGTTTAACGCGTAAACTTGTGTATTCAGGGGGTTGAACTGAACCAGGTTCCTTTCACCCCAGGAAGAGGCATTCTGAAGCCTGGATGAGGATAGCCTCGACGGAAGACACAAGACCTGCACGGCCGGTGTAGACGGCGTCCACCGTGCTGTCGTCTGCATAACAATGAATGCTAGAATCCTCTAACAAATCATTGATATGCAGAAGGAACAGTGTTGGGGACAGCACACAGCCCTGTTAGACGCCAGCGTTCACGTCACGTCGATAGCGACCTTCATGCTACGCCCAGCGAGGAAGCTGGTGACCCACTTGCATAATTTCTCGGGAAGCCCATACGATGGAAGTTTGGCAAGGAGCGCCCTATGCCACACATGATCGAAGGCATGTTCAGACTAACTGTCAGGCCCTCTCCTTTGCTTTCAATAGCAGCAGCCCAGCGGTGAGTTAAGTACACTAAAAGATCACCTGTTGACCGACCATGGCAGAAGCCATATTGATGGTCGCTGAGCAACCGTTGATCTTCCAAATACACCAGGATTAGGGTGTTTGTTATGCTCTCCATTACTTTGGAGGGCAGGAAGGTGATTGCTATAGGCCTGTAGTTAGTCGGATCCGAACCATCGCCTTTTTTCGGGATCGGTGGGATTAGGGCGGTCTTCCATAAATCAGGGACTACGCCGAGTAAATAAGAGTGCCGAGATAAACGCGTTAGTACCAGTGACAACTCAGGAGCACATACACGGAGCACTATGGGAGAAATGCCATCCGGTTTACTCGACTTGTGGATGTCCAGAGAAAATAGAGGTCGCCGAACATCTTTTTGACTCTCTCTGAGCTCTGGCACCGCGGAATGGTCGGCGGCGTGCTTCCTCTGTCATCCAAAGCCATGTTTGAGGTGAAGAGAATGCCCAGGAGATCGGCTTTCTCTTTCGCTGTGTGGACCAGGGTGTCATTCTCGGTGCACAACGATGGAAGGGAAGACTGGCTGAAAATGCCAAGAGTAGCCTTCGAGAGAGCGCAGAACTGACGTATTCCAGATCCACTCTCAAGTTTCTCGCCAATTTTAGCGATATGCTCGGACTTCGCATTAGCAATTTGCCCTTTAAAGTACCTTGAGGCACGGTTATACTTCCTCTTTAAGGCTTTCACCTTTGGATCCTTAGTTACTAGTGCCTCAGCCCTAATTTGGTATGCTTCGCGCTTAATAATGGCAGCATGTTTGCAAGACGTACCAAACCAGGGCCGTGACTTGCCACCGATTGGCACCACAGAGCTAGGGACATACAGAAAGTTTTACACCCTGTAGAATCATGTCAGCAACAGAAGCGACACAGTCACTCGGACCATCAGATGAAAAGCAAACCAGCCCACAAGGATAAGATGAGTAAAAGGTACGCATCCCATCCTAATCCGCTGACTTGCAGTGCCAAACGCGACGGGTTGCGGGTGTTCTGCAACTACCACGTTTAATAGGCACCATACTCCGTATCAGGCAGTGGTCAGGCAGTGGTCGTAGTGATACTGTTTTGAATGTGAAATCAGCAGAAGGTCCAGTAAAGAGGCATTGCGGCTGTCCCTATCTGGGACTCGCGTAGGCGAATTAACCAATTTGGATTGCTCATTTCCCATAGCAAAGTCAAAGGCAGCCCTCACGGCGTAGTCGGTAGCATGTGATGTTAGCCAATTGGCACAGTGCGCATTGAAATCGCCAAGTATCACGACCTCGGCAGAGGGTAGCTGAGACAGCATATCGTTAATAGTCGATTGCATGTGCTCCATAAGTCGATCCGTTTCCGCATTAACACTATGGGACCTGTACAAGTATGGGTATATTCGTACGCAATTATCTGAATCAATTCGAAGCTAGAATATTAGAATTTAGATAGGTCCGGACCTTCAAAATTAGCAATTCGACGAAAACTCAGGTCCTCCCTTACGAACACAGTGACCCCAGCGTGACGCACAAAATTATGCTCTATTTTGTAGCCGAGGTATTAGGAGATGCTGATGCTATTTCGCTTGGTTGGACAATTTGAGTCTCAGTCAGAAATAATAAGGCCGGCCGTGCCGTCTCAAGATGGTGGTGAACGGCATTCAGGTCGGAATGTAGACCCCTAATGTTACAAAAATTCACGTTAAGTGTGGAAGGGGCTGGAGCCATGGAGCTATGGCCATGGAGCGTACGCTTCGTTTGCCTTGTCTCTTGCGCGACGCTTTGCCCTCCCCATAATTCGAAGGGTGGCCTGAGTTTAAAGACTTAGGGAGGGATTCTCTATCATCAATGATGCTGTTACCCTCCTGGGGTAAAATTTCTTCTAGAACCGCTTTTATTTTGGGGAGAAGGGGGAGAGTTTGGGAGCCTACTACTTTATTACATTTTACTACTACTACTACTTTATTGCAGTTTCCTTGCTGCCTACATATCTCCTTCACTTTTTTCTCTTACATATTTCTAAACCGCAAGAGGCAAATTACGCTATCCAATAGGAATTGATAGTATAAGCTTAAATTCTGTTCGTTGTTTCAATGTTTTGTACTCAATGTCTCTAAAACAAAAGGCAAATGCGGGGAAAGATCTTATCGCTAAGCTGTCTCATCCAAAAATTACAAATAAAATCATCATATAAATAAACTTGCATATGTATAAAATAAATCAAGTTAATTTCTTTATTTATTCCTCAAAAATAGTAAAATCTACTATATGAAATAAAATTTGCCTAAAGAAGCTACGTTAGCAGTCCGTCATTAGTCACTGCACATCCAAGTGGTCGCCTAATCCGCCCTAAGACGCTCTCATTGTTTTTGCAGCTCTTATTCTAGATATTTCTAACAATTTCTCTGAGAAAAGCGAACTTAATACAATAAGCTCAAATGGAAATAAGCTCTATGGGATTAGAATTAAAACAGAAATAATGAAATAATGCCTAATGTGTCATATTTTTCTTTGAAATTATTGTCACCTTACATTTCTATACTTTACTTACTAGTATCAATAATCATTTTTGAAAAAAACGTATAAATATTTGAATGCAGCGGGATCAAGCCTCTTGGAAACCATCCTAGCTCCCTGACCGTTAAGCCATACGTTCTACTACCGGATGCATCGAAATTCTTATACGTTTGTTACAACTTATTTATGTTGTTATATCTCTGTAGAGGGATTTTTACAAAATTTCTGCTACTTAAAGATTATTATTAAGAAACAATTGTTTAACAAGAGAGATTGCTAATTTATTTTAAAAGTTTACTATTTTTAAAGTGTTCCACATTCAGGATTAAATAACATTTTTGAAAAAACATATAAAAATTTTAACGCATTTTTTATACGTTTTTTCAAAAATATTTTCCAAACCAAGTGTCGAATAACACTTTAAAAATAGTAAACTATTAGGATCAATAATCTTGATAGGAGGTAGTTCATAAAACATTGCCACGAGCTGAAATCAATGACACAATTTAGATCATTTTAATTCTAAATTTTCGCTTTTTGGCATTGTATCAGTATATTTAATATCTCTCTGGAGAAAACTATATCTATTTTAAATGATTTTTATATTTTTTCAGGTATAATTAATTGTTCACTTTGAAATACTGATTGTAACAAGTAGTTTGTCTTAAGGAGCGACCTCAGCAGTCCCCGGTGATTAATCACGGCTCGTTCTGGTGTTCTCGACTAATCTAGTCAGCGAAAGCGTAAAATCCTACTTTCATTAATTTTATTATAGCCATATTTGCTATATCATTTTGAACAATGTGAATAATTTATAGAATAAACTCATACTATTTGTATTAGTACTTTGTTACTCCTACTAAATTGAAGCCATCATATTTGTGTTCTCACTGTGAACGCAATAGGTTGTGGGTTCGATTTTGACTCAGAGAAATAATTATATTTAGCCTTTTTGGCGGATATAAAACATTTAACATTAAGCTCTTCGACTCAATACTGAAATATAGAATGGTGTATCTTGAGGTTTTATCTGGCTACCGTCAAGTTAGTATCTATATTTATAGTAACTATATTTAGTAGTTACTTTTTCTTTTCCAGCTTATTTCCAAATTAATATATTTGTGAAAGCGACGTAAAATGCTTGTAAGGAAAGTATAATATACAAAAAGGTAACAAGCAACTTTCTCAGAACCGCGTAGAGATAAATATGGTATTCCTTATTCGAGGAACTTTACTGACATGTACTTAAATATTAGTAGGAAGGACGACTTAATATTGTCTTATAAAATGTAAATCATTCATATCGGAGAAGAAAATGGTGCAGTGGTATATCATATGACTGAAAACGCCATAGTATATGGGTTCAATTCTTACTCGGATTGAGTTCATCACTCAATATACAAAGTCTCGATTTTAGACATAAAATGGATAACCGAGTGTCTTGAAACTAGGCTGTCTATGTTAAAAATAACATATAAGATGGTACACACTATTATATAATGGATAATTTCGTATGAAACTAATATAATATATGTAAATAATACTTTATATTTAACATTGAAAATTATAAATTAATTTAAATTCTAATTATACAGTCTGCACAAAGTGTTTGTAATTGTAAAATCAAAAATACATACTGAATTCAATAGATGTCGCTAGGTACTTCCTGTCTACCCGCAACTAACCCGCATGGTAGATGTGGGTTAAATGCGTGAAGCTAAAAAAATATTCAATAGATAAAAAACAGATATGTCCTGTACAAGAAAAAATCTTATACATAATATCAAATTTAAGTTATTTAGATACTTATTGGTATATGGTATATATACAATGGCTGAAACGTATACTGAAGAGAGTTACAAAGAAATTAATTCAAAATAAATACATTTTAGCGGAAACATAGGAAGCATTACATTTCCTAATCCAATTCAAAACGGTTCAACTATTAACAAATCCACAGATTAACAAATAAAGTTATTTGTGGCTGATCTTAACGCGCTTCACTACCCTTATTTTAAGAACGATCCGCTGGAAACTCCGAAAGAACGCCATCCTTCTCACAAGAACATCGGTCGGAAAGTTTTCAATCAGATTGTACCTATCTAATCGTAAAGTGCTGTCAAATTTCAAACGGTTTACGAAACTCAATTGGGAGTTTATGCCATCGAAAAAATTGGGAAACGGCCGCGTTTCTACTGAAGAATTTAATATGGTTAAGATCTCATTGAGATGAAATAAATTTGATTATTTTTAAATGCGTATATTCTGGTAGACTCCCTGTCCCAGGCGAGTCTACCTGTGACCATGGATTACTGTAAAGTGTTCGAAACGTCAGTTGTCCAAAATGTATTTTCGTATACTAAAATATACGCAATTAAACCGGTTAAAATAGTTTCATTTATAAAAATCGCAAAAATCAAAGATGTTATTAAATTTGATTATAACGAGTTTTGCTTACGCTTTGAGTTGGGCTTGAAAATTACCAACATATATTTTTGTGTTAATAGCAAGTAAACTATAGATTTTCTTTGCAATTCTTTTATAAGTGATGTTTAATATATTTAGCTTATGTTTTTAAATTGTAAAAATGTCACATAAGCAAATCCATAATTATAATGTAGTAGGCAATTTCACCATTCCAGTGGACGTCCGCCTTATCTCTAGCGATGATATTCCGAGAAGTTTTTGTAAGTAGTCGAAAGTCTTTGTTAATTCCGGCAGTCTCTCGAAAACCTTTGAACACAGAAATATACTCAGAATAACGCTGACATTACAGAATGGTGTGAGCGTTTGCTTGAGTTTCACCACTTAATATTAAGAGATTTTTCTTGTCAAATTTTAAGTGTTTTACTATGAAATATTACGATTGTATATTTTTATATCCATATATATCTTTATCTATTTATATAGAAATAATGGTATAGTAGAGTAGAGTATAAATTTGTAGCGGGTTTTTAATTTGACCCCAAACTCGAATATTAAGAATGATTACTTTAAAATAATTTTCATTTGTATTTTCAAATAACACAAACCAAGATGTCTTTGAATATGTTAGGATGAATGTATATATGAGTAACGAACTAAATATTTTAACACTAAGTTTTGCCAAACTTGCCGCATGTAGGATATGCGTGAAGCTGTAATTTAAATTGTATTTTTTAACACAAGTTGTAAACGTACCTTATAAACATAAGGTTTGAATTTACAATTATTGTATTTCTCACATGACAATCTAGTATTAAAATCAATTGTTAAATTCCTTAATAATAAAAAAATCTTTCTATTTGGAAGTAAGAACAAAAGAGAGAGCCTTGACACAACGACTGAATATGAGTACAAAGTTATATGAAAAAAAGCAGAGCTTGAAAATATGCTAAATAACCTATAGATAATATAGAATAGTTAATATAATTAATAAAAAATACTAACAATTTTTCTACCAAAATCTGAATCTCTTTCACCACGTTAATTTCAGATGAATAATTTCTAATAATACCTGCTTTAAAATAATATACGACTATAATACAAGAGGAGTGCGCTTTGAAATTATACTTGATTAAAATCCGAGTAAACAACAAAAGATTAAACGGTATTTTATCTATATATATCCTAAACCTTTCCCGAGACATTTCCCAACAATACTCGACTCTGAAATATTTATCTTTTGTCATAAAGGAAGCCAACAATGGGGTGATGTATTTAGAAAATAAATGTCAAACCATCACTCAGGGTTCGCTGCGAAGTGTTTGAAAATTTTGAGGGCAAAACGTCTTAAAGACGCCAGGACTTTTCCATTGTGTTGATGAGTTTGAAAATAATACGTATTTATTTAGCTGTTGCTACTCAATTTTATACGAGAAGTAGAAATCAAAACTAAGTAGCGAAAAAGAACTTAGTATCAAGAAATCATGTTTACTGGTATCCGCCCAAAACCAAAACATTAAATGTTAAATGGCGGAATTCAACGCCGCGCTTTGTCTTACCAAAGCGGTAAAATGAAAATAATTTAAAATTATACCAATATAATTCAAGTGAAAATAATTTAATCATATCGAACTTATTTTGAATATGCTCAAAATTATTTTTTAAAGAACTATACAATTCCCAAAACTTTACTCTTGAAACAGTAAACATCCGCCGCGCCGAGGTATAATAACAAAAGTTTATTAATTCGACTACGTAATTGCTGGATACGACGGCGACTGTATGAAAAAAATTAAAAATAGCCGTTCCATAAAATTTCACACCGTTGTTACATTCGTATGGCATTTTAATAAGTGTATGTAAAAGCCTTCTCGAAATTTGTGATAGTTTAGCACCAGCGGGATAGAAAGCGTGAAAGGTTACCTTTATTCTTTTTATCCCGCTAAACAGGGTAGACAGGAAGTACCTAGTGTCAAGACACTCTGTACTCCACTTTCCGCTGAATTCGAGGCATTGCATGTGTAGTGACATAGCTCAACGCTTCGCTTTGCCTTACCAAAGCGAGGAAATGAAAATAACTTAAAAATAATCATTCCTCTGAGTGGGAATCGTACTCACAACCGGCCGCGATCACCTTTTTATGAACAGGCAAAATGATTAGATATCCCGTTGATGCGTTGACAACGCGTTGCCTTTGCAACGTGTATGTCAAACACATTGTAGTGTGTATTTTTTTATTAACTAAATACATTTTGTGTATAATTTAAATATAATATTGGCATTCAGCACTCCTTCTTTGTATAAACTATAATTGTGTGAAATACTCCTCTATTCGCGCGCTATTTTCGTAAAAATGTATTAAATGATTTTGGCCACATGCACAATGACAGTTCTGAGATATTACAAGATATTTTGGGTTCACTACACAGATAAATTATTTAAATCAAGTTATTTTGTAAATGTTAAAAAATGTCATCATTTATATTGTCTGTTTAAAAAAAAATAACAAGCTCAAAAAAAAAAACAAAAAAATAAGGAGAACCGAGTGTCTGGCTCTAGTTTCTTGTTTTTACTTTTCCTGCCATACGAGTATGCGCGAAAACCGTAAAATGAGCAGATAATAATATACTTTTGTTAATAAAATTATTCATTATTAAATATAGTACATTTTGATATGAACATTTAAAAAGTTAGACTTTTTGTTCCCTTTTTACCATGCAATATTCAATATTATACATGTAGAACGTAGGAGATATATTAACGCAACGAAGCGTATAAAAGAGCGAGACTTGAGTACCCCCACCGCAAACCTATCTAGATGAAATATTAATAAACAATGTTTATGAGATAACGCTTCACGCACAATTATATATTAAAGGTTATAATTATTAACTTTAATTATATTTCAACATAAAATATATTTAAAAACCCACCGAGGCGCAGTGGGGATGTATAAGCGCCTAGCGAAGTAAATAACTCAACGCCGCGCTTTGTCTTACTAGAACGAAGAAATAATGACAAATTTAAAAATTTAGATTTAATAATCTATATTTAAAATTTATTTTTATTTACAAAGCGTGGCGTTCAGTTTGCCTCTCAACAAAGTCTTGATTCCAGGAGAAAAGCAGTCAGCAGAGACAAAACATTACATTGTAAAAAAGTCTTTATAAAAGTTATACAAATAATTATTATTTTTATATACAGGCTGTTTTCTCTTTTCCTTCTTAAGTATTTTTTATAAGTAAAAAAAATATTTGAAAGTAAAACTCCAAATTGAAATGATTTACTGTTTTCATTGTATATCACTCCATGGCTTTTTTTACTGTTTGTTATTTATTTACTTCACAGTTCCTTATATCATTAACATTATTTTTGATATATTGTCTTTATGTCTTTTAATTATTGTTTAATATAATTATTAAAGTAATAAAAAAAATCAGTAAACTTACAGCACAATTATAAACGATCTTATTATGATAATGAAATAGACTCCTTTTTATAATTTTTGTCTGTATGTTTGTTCCAGCTTAACTCTGGAAAGGCTGGCTTTGAACTTGTCAATACTTTCACTAGCAGAGAGGTATTTTAATAAGGAATCACTTAAACTACTTTAAAGATCTAGATATGTTAAAGTCTAGAAATTCCACGCGAAAATATGTTTTTATCCACTCGTTATGTGTTGCCATAAAAATAATGTTCAAACATGGTGTACCATCTGGTCTTCTTATATCTTTCATATAAAATATCAAAAATTATTCACAGAAATACGATTATTTCAAATGGAACACAGCTATTAACATAAAATAATACCTTCAGTAAAATAATATTACATGATACGTAAACAGTATATGGGAAGGGCATTTAGCGCAACCAAGCGTTTTTAAAGAGCCGTACCTCATATTACGAGTGTTTATTCTTCACGTACTATGCATCTTAAATAACATTGGCTGTATAAGAAAACGTACTGTATATGTATAATGCATACAAATTTTGTAATCTATATAAGAGTCCATTATTACAATATAATCTAACTGTAAACCCATTGGTTGTGGGATCGATTCCCACTCGGAGAAACAATTATATTTTGAAAATATTTCTATGCCTTCACTCTGAGAAGACAAAGTGTAGTGTGAAGTTAGGCAGTAAGATCGCAATGTCTAGATTTTAGGCGAAAAGCAATCAACAGAATGTCTTGACAGTAGGATGTCTGTAACTTCCTCGCTATGCGGGATAAAGCATAAAGCTGAGTTTTTATTCTACGATAGGAATCTATGTAAGGTGTTATAGTCATGCTATATGGCTGTGGTTTCTGTTTTAAATAAATATGTACTAATGAAGATCACATATACGTTATTTGGTATATATATATATATATATATATATATATATATATATATATATATATATATATATATATATATATATATAATCCAAATATATTTTAAGTTAAGTATAGCTCTAATAATATAGGTTTCAAAATATTTCTTATGAAAAATATTTTGATTCTTATTATACTAGGTTCTTGCATCGTCAGTACCATTCTCAGAACTTGGCTTCATATACTACCGTGTACCTACATTTTTTAATTTTCATTCATTGGTTCATTGAAACCTGTGAGGCTTAAACCGTTACAAATTCGCTATGGCAATTTACATACACTTATTAAAATACCAAGCGAATGTACCAACGGTATCGAGTTTTATGGAATGACAAAATTTTAATTTTTAAAATACACTTGCCATCGTAAATAGCAATTACGTAGTCGAATCAATAAACTTTTACTATAATACCTCGACGCGGCGGATGTTTACTATTTCAAGAGTAAAACAAAATTGTAAAGCATGTTATTTATTATAATTTATTTTATATTAAAGTTTATTCAAAACAATAATAGTTTATATTTATTAATATAAGATTGTTATAACTATAAAATAAGATTCCATTCTCTAATATTTTATATGAAAAATATAAAAAAATATAAAACGATATTCGATTAAGTTAGATAAATATAAACCAAAACATCATTTTGTATAAAAAACAGAAACAAACGAGCAGAAGGGCTACTTGATGGTAAGTCTTCTCTTCTTTGCCTATGGGTTTCCACAACATTCGAGTTGTGGATGCGTTGTCGGCTTTATGATGGAAGTGAATGGAGATAGCTAAGTAACCTCTGCAGCCAGAACTGTTGGAACCACTTCACTCTGAGAGAAAGGATGGGTCATGGACCAGAACACATCATCAGATATTTAGCGGATCGATTTTGTCATAATAGTGATTCACCAGTCGGAGGACGAACCTCGTACCACCAAATAAAATATCTCGAACTTATAAAGGTTATATTAGAATTTTCTATGAGGTCGGTCGTGGCGCATTGGGACAGCGTCTGTAAGCGCCATCGGTTGTGTGTCCGATCCATACCGGGGTAGTGATTATATTTAAATTATTATCACTTACTCTCTCTGGTAAAGACAAAGTGCGGCGTTGAGTTCCACCACTCAGCGAGCAATGCCTCGAATTCAGTGGAAAGCGAAGTATGGAGTGTCTTGAAACTAGGTACTTTCTGTCTACAGAGCTATGCAGAATTGTTATTTCAAAACTATAAGCGCAAATCATGTAGGTTTAGAAAAAAAATGTTTTTCAAGTAATATATGAATATTACTTGAAAAACATTTTTTTTTAATTGTCGTACTTATTTTAATGTTGGAGCTTAAAGAATAGAAAATTCTCATTCTCACACAAATACAAAGTATAAATATAGTAATTTTTATTATAAACACAACGGAATAGGCTTTTTTTAACTTTTTTTTAATGTTGAAAATAAAGTATTAAAAGGTTTAAAATCCTGGCTCGCTGTGATACAGTTGATACTACATATAAAGGGTGACAACGCTAAAATAAGTAATTACAATAGCAAAATAATCTTAAATTAAGTATGTAAGAAAATTGGACTCAAATGAATATAAAATGGTGACAGCACACAAGAGGTGCAGGTTAAATTCCTGCTCTTTTCAAATTGCTAAATAAGTTAAAATATTTTTTTTAAATATATAAAAAATATCTTAATGAAAAGTAAATTTGATTGAAGAAGATTTGCCTTAGTAACGTTTATATGGGGTTTCCCAATAAGAACGATATGTTTTGAAATTGAAATAAAACATATAATATATGTTCAAATTTCAATGGCTTTATTTGATAGGATTTTTTATGCTATTTTTGATTTAAACAAAATATCGTTCAAATGACCGCCACAATTTTTTTTGCACTGGTGAATACGATCGGTCCAATTTTCGAAGACTCGGTGCAGCATTTCGGCTGGTATGGCCGCTATAATCGCTCGAATGTTGCGTTGAAGGTCTTGGATCGTAGCTGCTTTATTAGCATACACTTGAGATTTAACATACCCCACAAAAAATAGTCCAAGGGTGTTAAATCGCATGATCTTGGCGGCCAATTGTGAGGACCGTTGTGAGAAATAACCGACTCACCAAACTTATCACGCAATAAATCCATTGTGACGGTCGCAGTGTGGCATGTTGCACCATCTTGTTGAAAATAAATGTCGCCCGCATCAATTTCATACACTTCAGGAAAAAAAAATCGTTCAACATGTCACGATAACGGTCGCTATTGACAGTAACAGTACGGCCTTCGTCGTTTTTGAAAAAGTACTGGCCAATGATTCCACCGTACCATAATCCGCACCAAACAGTCAATTTTTCAGGATGTAATGATGTTTCATGAACCACCCTTGGATTTGACTCGCTCCATTAACGACAATTCTGTTTGTTCACATAAACATTGAGCCAAAAGTGAGCCTCATCTGAAAAGATGATTGTCCTATGAAATTCGTTGTCCGTTTCCATCATTTCAATCGCCCAATCAGCAAATTCACGACGTAATCGATGGTCTGCTGGCTTGAGTTCTTGTGCCAACACAATCTTGTATGGATGTAGGCCAAGATCCATACGTAAAATTCGCCAGGTTGTTATTTTGGATATGCCCAATTCTTGTGCACGTCGTGGAACGGAAACATTTTGATTTTCTTCGACACTGGCTGATACGGCGGCAATATTTCCTTCACTACGGCCTGTCCGCTGTCGTGTTGATGATCTACTATCGTGCAAAGACTATTCACTTTCCAATTTTTGGATTATGCGACGTATAGGGAGCTCAGACGGTGCACCATGACGACTATATTTATATTTTTAAAAACAACACAAATGTCAAATTTTAAACAACCAAAATGGCGGCTGTGAGCTATCAAAATCCTATCATTCCTATTGGGAAACACTGTATTACTAATGTGTATCATAAAAATTGTAATATGATTTTTTTAGCTTCAAGTTTTTATCCCACGTAGCAGGGTTGACAGATCTCATATTTCGCTTTTCACTGAATCCAGACATTGCATGTTGAGTGGTGGAACTCAAAGCCAGACTTTATCTTACGGAAGCGAAGAAGTGAAAAAAATTTGAATATAATCACTCCGTTGAATGGAAATCGAACCCACATCTGATCGCATTTACAGTCGGTGGCTATACCACTGCGCCACTACCGGCCATTAAATAATATTTATTTCATTATTATTTTTTTATTAATAATTTATTTCAAACTAAATTAATTGAGTTCTTTGTCTACAATGACTTTCTACTACTTTAATATATCCGCATCATTTTCTTAAAAAAGTATCTAATGTTTAAACCTTCACACATTAATATACTAAACGAAAAAAGTAACTACAAGTCATTTACTAATATACTAAATATACATTCCTTAGACCTTACCCTTATAAGCTTCAATCTGAAGAGATTGATATAATAGAAAATTTTAAATAAAAGATATTTTTATATAAGCAAAATAACGCCTTTTATTTTCGCTGATCGCATACCTATACAAAGGTTTCAGAATTAGCTGCACAAAAACCTATATAATATCGTTCATCACTCCGCCCACAACAAAGCCGACAATGGTCGACAGTGAATGAATATTTCACTCTATTTTCCTATAAAAACGTTAAAAACACATGTTTATTTTCATTGATTTTTCTTTTGAAATTTTATGAGCTTAAATACGAAATCTAAACGAACGAGCTTTAGATACAAGATATTTATAGTATATTAATAATGAGTATAAAAAATATCTTAATTAATCACAAAACCTGCTTCATAAAAGACCTGATTTATTTTTTAAATAGGAAGAAAAGAAAGAAGCAACTTTAAAAGACGAAGGTTTTTTTAAGAAAAAAATGAAAAACTAGGTCTTTTATAAGGTGGGCATTTTATAATATACCTTTAGAAAAGATGTTAAAAAAATTGAATACAATATTTTATGCATGCCAAGAGGTTTTTGTTTGAAATGAGAAACGCCATCGCGGTGTAATGGGACAGTATCTTATTGTAGACGCGATTGGTTGTGAGTTCGATTTGATAATTGCTGTCTTTTGCATTTTTAATATAATCTGAACTCAGTAGGGGAAATAATTATAGTTCACTATTTTTAAAGTGTTTTTTAGAGTTAAAGTTAACTCTTAACTCTAAAAAATGTATAAAAATTTTTACGCAGCGGGATTCGAACCCGCGCCTGTTGGAGACCGTCCAAGCGCTCTGACCTAATGTTAGTATTTTTGTAGAGAGTTTTTTATAAATTAAGAAACAATCGTTTAACAAGAGAGATTTTTAATTCCTTAAAAGTTTTTTATATATTTTTTCGAAATTGAAATAATTGTACTTAAAATTATTTTCATTTGTTCGCTCTGGTAGGACAAAGCAGATTTTAGGGCATAAGGAAGCAAACCGAGTTTCCTTACATTGGGTTTTCTCTCGGTTCTTTTAAATAATATATTAAATTAAAAATAATTTGCACAGGTATGTTTTATGCACGCCCTATCGTACAATATTTAATGTAAGAAAATCAGGCTCCTTCGTATAATTTTCCACACAGCAAGTTCTTGGCCACATTAGGTACTGTTAGTTGTTCGTAGTATTCATTTTAATCCCTTCGAATATATTTTCTCTCATCTTTAAATATTACACTTTAAAATTTACATATTATAATTACTTTAAATTTAATAGCATAGGCAGACAAAACAAAGTGCTAATGTATTTAAACTCTTTAACATGGTAATTAAAAAAATACTTTAAAAAAACGGTTAGAAACGTTGTATTAGCTATGTAATGTCTCGATTTTGGGCGGAAAGCAGAAAACAGAGTGATACTTGGTCGTCTCTAAGTACTCTGATAGGCGGGACAAAGTGTTAAGCTATTTTTTATTACTTTCAATTTACATATTAAAACGTTAAAAAAACACCTTTAATTAACGATAAACGTTAACAAATTCATACGAGAAGCTTCACAAATATATGTGAAGGATATAAATAAATTGTTTGCGATCGAACCGTTTTGCGGTATTTCAATATATTTTTACGTCCGAGGGTAGGCACTACAGATAGGCCATCACAGATATTGGCTATTTGAACAGGATTTGTCATTTTACGGTCCGCTTTATCACTTCGAGGCAAATTGACTGATTACTTAACCATAATTTGGGTTTCAATTAAATATTGTAAGAATATTTTATTATTTAGCATTTATTCTTGGTAGTTTAGAAAAGTAAATAGAATAAAATAAAGTAAGTAAACAAAATAAATTCTAAATAATAAAATATGGCCGTAATTTTGTTTGTGGGCATGAGAGACGTTCTGGATCTGCTTATATTTAAATAGTCATGTTATATGAAATCCTAATATCCGCTATAGTCAGGAAATATCTTCCCACTCAACTTCCTCCATTTTGCATGAACTGCAACATCCTCTGTGATTAATCTATTGGCTATCATATCCTGCATCACGACACCTACGACATACATGTATGTTTACACTTTGAAACACTTTCCGTCATATCTACGATTTAGTACGAACTTTAGCTAACTTCCGGTTCCAATCATACTTGACATAATGAAAGGTAAATTAACTTTCATCGTTCAAATGACTTTCAAGAGGCACCAGTTCATAATATTTTCGAAGTCAAATTTCAACCAACAGTTTTATTGAAAAAGTTGAAGGACGCATAAAAACGCGATATGCAGTAGTTTGTGAAGCGCTTTATGTAACGCTCGATACTTACGTGTGCTCGTGTGTGAAAATGAAAAAATCTTGTAACACATATATTTCGCTATTAAAATTTAAAATGTTTGTAAGTTTGTTTTAATACAATTAAGAGGCACAATTGGAATGTCTGTTTATTTATATATTTATTTATTTATATATCAAATAGGTGTATTATAGGATAGGTATTGAGGCCGGACGTGGCGCAGTGTGACAGCGTCTGACTGTAAACGCGATTGGTTGTGGGTTCGATCCCCACTCGAGAGAGTGATTATATTTAAATTATTTTCACTTCCTCGCTCTGGTAAAGACAAAGAGCGGCGTTGAGTTCCACCACCCAACACGCAACGTCTCCAATTCGGTGGAAAGCGAAGTACGGAGTGTCTTGATACTAGGTATTTTCTGCCTACCCTGCTATGCGGGATAAAAGCGTGAAGCTAAAAAAAAAAGATAGGTGCAAGGTCAAATGACACTTGGGGATAGATGTTGTTGATAGTGTCTCCTAAACTATTATTATCAATTGTTTTTTAACTAGGAAACTAATAGTATTGAGTGTAGAGATTCGAAAAATATCCATATCTTTCACTAAACTGTTGTTATTTGCAAAATTCATATATATAGTCTACACAAATTAAGATGAGTGTCAGAATTAGCGTTTAAGATGAAAAGGATATGTAATAATATTAATATTGTATAACAATACGTGTTAAGCGATTGTTACTTAATAAACTTTAAGTAGTAGAACCATGTACGTGTGCTTTATAAAGCACACGTACATGGTTTACAAATGTATTAAAGCTCGCACTAGTAATAAATTTCTTTTTGTTTAAACTTACTTATTTTCTCGTCTTATTTTGAAAATATCAAAAATATAATTATATTTCCTAAATATTAATAATATCAAAACAAGAAATAGCTAATATATACACACATTCACACATACATACATACATACATACATACAAAGGATTCATATGTAAGAATATTTAATCATTTTACTTGTCTACATCTATTGTCATTTCAGTATATCCGACGCCACATACACGTAATATGAGTGTTGAGCACAAAACCGATAACAAAGAGTCGATGAAGGGCAAATCCCCTTTTGTTTTCTTACAAAATAAAAGTAAGCCTTAGGTTGAAACACCTATTGTTAATATTAACATCTATGATATTAGGATATAAAGAAACACACTTGTATTTTTATATGTATATATTTATTTCTTTTTTACTTTCAATATATATAAAAAGGAATAAAGATCCCGCATAGTAGGTTAAACAGAAAGAACCTAGTATCAAGATACTCAATTAAAGGTATAACGAATGGAGTGGCGGAACTCAACGCCGCGTTTTTATTTACCAAAGCAATTAATATATTTTTAAAATCGAATGATGCCCTAAGTGGGAATCAAACCCACAACCATGGGGTCTTATAATCAGACTCTGTTCCACTGTTCCAAGATGACTATCATATATATGTATATTTAGATAAATACTATATTTACTATATTGATATATACATATACACGTTTAAATGGATACATAGTACACGATACACCTTTAAAACAAATATTGTCCTTTTTAAAAATATACATTTGTTTTATATTTTTTTCTTTCAAATTCTTTCATATTTTTTATATTCATATTTAGACGTTTTGCAATTATATATATTGTAAATGTGATGCCAGTCGTGACGCAATGGGACAGCGTCTGATTGTAAACTTAATCGATTGTGGAATTGATTATGTTTAAATCATTTTCAGAACTCGGCGTTAAGTTCCGGCACTCAATACTTAATGTCTCGAATTCGGCGGATACTAGAGACTAGAGAGAATAGAGTGTCTTGATACTTTCTATCTACCCTGCTATGTGGAATTAAAGTGTGAAGCTACAGACCCAGAAACAGGTTTAAACTCTATTTTAGTTTATTTAACCTTTAACATTCATGATATTAAAAACCGCAAAATTTGTGTGTGTTTTTTATAAAAAAATATCGTAACATATATATAATCACTGCCTCAAGTGGGATCGAACTAAACGATCACGTTATAGTCAGACGCGGTCTCACTGTGCCACGACCGGCCGGTCAAAAATGTAAAAAAATAAACTACAATTTTATTCTTCTTTAAAATACAACAATTATGGTGCAAAGAAGAATGAATAAATTAGGATTACATGAACAATAGTGGTCATATGAACATTTATATATTTACTATTTTTAAAGTATTACTAGGATTAGAAAACATTTTTGAAAAATGTTTTCAAATTTGAACGCAGCGGGATTCAAACACGCGCCTCTTGGATACCGTCCAAGCGCTCTAACCGCTAAGCCATGCGTTCTACTTCCAGCTACGTCGAAATTCTTATACGTTTGATACAACTTATTTATGTTGTTAGCATCTCTGTAGAGAGATTCTTACAAATTTCTACTACTTAAAGGTTATTAAGTAATAATCGTTTAACAAGATTGCTCTTTTATTTTAATATTTACTATTTTAAAGTATTATTCCACACTTAGGATTAGAAAACATTTTTGAAAACATTTTTTATACGTTTTTTCAAAAATACTTACGTATTATTTATTAATATATAAAAAGATAAAATTCTGAGGCTGGTCGTGGCGCAGTGGGACAGCGTCTCACTGTAGGCGCGATCGGTTGTGGGCTCAATCCCCACTCGGGGGGAGTGATTATATTTAAATCATCTTCACTTCCTCGCTTTGATAAAAGACAAAGTGCGACGTTGAGTTCCACCACTCAACACGCAATGTCTCGAATTCGGGAAAGCGAAGTACGGAGTGTCTTGACACTAGGTACTTTCTGTCTACTCCGCTATGTGGGATAATGGCGTGAAGCCAAAAAAAAATCTAAAAAACTTGCAATACGTATTTTAACAAAATACTGAACAAAGTGACTTAAGTAATCTCTGTCAAAACTTTTGATGAGAACGATTGAGTGTTCGCCTGAACACGTTTTACGGTATTATGAACTTTTGACACAAATCCTGAGAACTTATTACTATGGAAGGCCAAGAATTTATTATATTCCGTATATATATATATAAGTTTTTATTTGTTTATTTATTGAAGTAACTTTATAATTGATCTCTAATTAAAATAATTTTAGATTTAAATTATAATTAAAATTATAATTACTATCGTCAATACAAGGCTTAATTTTATTATTTTAAGATTTTTAGTTAAACAAAGACGCAAATATGTTGCAGTAAGAAAAAGCAAAACAAGAATAAAAATTAATTTATTTATTCCTTTATTCTTTTCTACCATATTTTCGTATATTATAATGTTTATGAATAAAATAAGGTCAGTCGTTGCGCAGTATGACAGCGTCTGACTGTAAATGCAATTAGTTTTACTTCCTCGCTCTGGAAAAGACAAAGTGCGGCGTTGAGTTCCACCACTCAACACGCAATATCTCTAGTACGATGGAAAGCAAAGTGTGGAGTGTTTTGACACTAGATACTTTCTGTCTACCCTGCTATGCGTAAAAGCGTAAATAAAAAAATCCATCAAGGGGTACGGTATATGCTATTGAAATTTTATCTGAATCATAAAACAAAAAAATAAAGATTTCCAGTCAACAATATTTTAGTTGAGATAAATCACACTCGCCATATTTTCTTTCATACATTATCTACTGTACGTACCCTGCCAGTATCAGTAATGTTACATTACTCTCAAAGATTTAAGTAATTTAAGCAAAACAAAATATTTATATATTGCCATTTAATAGTGCAGTACTTGCAGGCGAAGCCGCGGGGAGGCACTAGTGTGTACATATTTGACAAATTTATCAGACAATAATAGAAAAGACTCTGAATTATTAATATTTTTACATTAGCCTAAGAACATATTTTAGAACATGTATATAAATGGAAATAATCAGTATTACGTTTAAGCATGTCTTGATCCAAAAGGCGTTACTTCGTACCTACATCACGTTTAAAAAGCTTTTTTTGATGCTCTACGCTGTATCTTGTTTTAAAGGGCAGTCATAGAAAATGTCAACAATAACAGAATACTGCGTGTTGAGTTTCGGCAGTCATCGCCGCACTTTATCTTATCAGAATTAGAAAAACATCAATGTAATGTTATACCATTTCAAGTGGAAATCGAATCCATAACCAGTTACGTTCACAGTCAGACGCTTTCCCACTATACCATGATACTCTTAAAATATTCAAAAAGTAAAAACGTTTTTAAATACTGTATAAAGTTAAAAAAAGTCCTTTACAAGTATTTAAAGGTTATAAACTTCACAACTGGATCATAAAGTGTTTAATATCCGCCGCTTATATCCGCCGTATTTCAGTAGCACACGTCAATGGGGAATTAATTCATAGCTCGAGTACCTTTGTCTTTTGACATGTGGATTGTGATAAATGGCGTGTTTAAAAGCTCAATTTCGATAAAAGATATTACATGTTCAAAATGATAAGCCTTAAAATGCATTATTAATTTATTTTGTGTATGAAAATTCGTTTTTTTAAAGTACGAACTTATTTATTTTATTAAACTCTTGCCAAATGTCACTATAAAGAGAAATTTCTTCATAGATTGTATAGAAAACGTACGGTACATGTTACTGTGTTTTTTTTGGTGCAATTATTTGGATTTTAAATAATTTAAATTTTATATTATTTAAATGTACATTTACAAATCTATCACTTCAGCTTTATGGCTGAAATTAATATAATTATATAAGAAACTCCCTCAGAGTTTCTTATATAGTCTCTAACTTTGGACCTTGAAGAAGAATTATGTGATATAAAAAAACTAGTCGTGGCGAATGGGTACAGCATCTGACACTTGGAGAAATGATTATATTTAAGTTATTCACATTACCTAGCACTGGTGAGAGAAAGAGCAGCGTTTAATTTCGCCACTTAACACACTATGCATCGAATTCAGCGGAAAGCGGCGTACGGAGGGTCTTGACACTAGGTGCTTTCTGTTTTCCAGCTACGCGCGATAAAAGAGCAAATCTAAAAACAAATAATTATAATTTAACAGGGCAATGTTATAATATCTAAAAATTTCAAAACTAATGAAAGCTTTATGTACCATAATAATAAAAGAAGAGCATCGTGTCATAAACTGGTAATGACTCGCGTATCAGACTCATAACTCAAAGCACACGTTAGAGCTCGGTCTAATGTATCGTAAACAAAATATTTTACTATATATTTAAAATATATTTTTATAAAATATAATAATGAACATTAAAATGTAATTGTAGATTTTTGCTTTAGAGTTTATCACAATTAAAAAATAACTGACCTGTGGACTTGCGGAACTTAACGCCACGCTTTGTCTTACCAGAAAGAAGAAAACGGGAATAATTTAAATAAATATTTGATTTTTAACTATTTTTAAAGTGTTATTCCACACTAAGGATTAGAAAACATTACACAAACAAACAACATAAAAATTTTTGAATTCACTTAGTATCTACAGACATTTACAAATCTCATAACTTTTATATTTCTATATTGATTTATTAATAAAAAGTAGATAATATCCCAAAACACATCAATAAAGCAGTTCAGTTTAAACAATTTAAAGTCAATTATTTAAGTACTTACCTCCAAACTTTTGCTATTGTATGTAACATTATTTTTAATGTTAATACTAACATAATATTAATAATATAGACTACATAGAGATATTAAAACTCGCCTATTTAACGAAATAACCGCTTACCAATCAAAAATAATGATTTTGAACGATAATTGCTATACTAAGAGCATTACATTTTATATTATTAGTATTGAGTAGAAACAAACATTGAAGCCGGTGGTGGCGCAGTGGGACAGCGTCTGACTGTTAGCGCAATAGGTTGTGAGTTCGATCCCCGCTCGGGGGCGAGATTATATTTAAAATTATCTTTACTTCCCCGCTCTGGAAAGACAAAGTGCGGCAATAAGTTTCACCACTAAACACGCATTGTCTCTAATTCGGTGGAAAGCGAAATACGGAGTGTTTTGACACTACTATCTGTCTACCCTGCTATGCGGGATAAATGCGTGAAGCAAAAAGAACAACAGTATTACGCAATATCATGTAAACCACATGCGAGCTGTAGCATTTTGTTTTAGCTGAATAGTATTTACTTGTATAGAGATCAAATGTGTTAACCCTTGCGGTCGCGTTCTGGCCCGAGGTCCTTATTTGTGTTTCAAATAGATTTGCCGGAGGTAGTTTTTTCTTGTTGTATTTATACCCCGGCTTAGTAAGTTGATATAGATGTTATACGTTCTGAGGCTTTGTGTTTATTTACTTTATTCGTAAATTACCTGGAACGATGGGAAACTGGAATTCTATATTATCTATGTGCAGTCGTATTTTATTTATTTATTTTGATTATTTTCTTCCGCCTTATATGTCACAGTGGAGATCAAATGTAAGCCATGAAGTTTTTTTCATTGAAAGGATATCTTTATATATATATTATACTAGCTTTGCCCGCGACTACGTCTGCATGGAACACTGTAAAATGCTATATCATCTTTATTTTATAAATTTATAATAAAAGTATCTTAATTTTCTGCTTTTTATAACAGCTCTTAGCCAGTGCTAGTTTCGTTGAAATTGGCCTAACCGTTCAATTGTATAGCTGGAATAAACAGACTGATAGATATAAAAAATTGTACAAAATATTATATTGGTTTACGATACATACATATGTATACATATGTATTTAATAAAAAGCAGTTATTATATATAATTATTTTTTTTACATCAAAAAGCAACATATAGGTAATTTTAAATCCAAATGTTTGCCTCAAATATTCTAACAAACGAACCAGGAGATCTGCAAACCTGCATACAATAAATGTATAGAAGAGAGAAGAGTCTGATCGTAAATGCGATTAGCTATCTATTCAATTCACACTCTGGCGAATGATTATATTTTAGTTAATCTCGAAGAAGAAATTGCTTCGTTCTACTCACTGATAAGATAAAACTCGGTGTTGAGTTCCGCCTGTTAATATACGATGTCTAAACACCGAGAAGAAATCGAAAAATGATTGCTGCTTTTTATTTCTTTCATTTTGTTAATGCACAATAAAGCTAATGATATTGAAATAAAAGCGTAGTAAATAGTCATTAACTTCTGACATTTTTTTCTTTTATAAATGGACATTAAGTACATCTATCTAGTTTAAGTTTTCACGTTAAAAGAAACGATTATCACTGTCTTGCTTCGTTCGTACTTTATTATCGATTTCCAATTTATGAATATTTATTGGAGCTATTTTCTTCTTTAACTTAAGCACCTCTCTTTCAGCCATTAGGAATTGAATTTACAAGTCTTTAAGATATAGCAACTATTGAAACATTTATATATTTCTATATAAATATAATCTTAAAGAAAGGTTACCATCGTGATTTAGATGATTAGATTGTAAACGTAATTGATTACAGGTTCTATTCCCACTTGGAGGAATGATTTTTTTTTAATTCTCCGTATTATTTCTAATTTTCCTAATTTGTTCGTATTTCTTTCAACACACACATACATACACACATAAAAATATTATTGATACACACGTAAATATTATTGATACATTAATGATTCCTTAATTATTCCACATTTTAATGATTATTTACTTAGATAGTATTCATTTATAATATTTGTTTTCAAAAATATAATTTGTATATAATAATTGTAAATTATTGTTATTATTAAAATATTAGTTATTTTTAGTACTTGTTCTATTATTATAAGGAAACCTCCATATCTTTGAAAAAACGTATATAAATTTGAACGCAGCGGGATTCGAACCCGCGCCTCTTGGATACCGTATCCAAGTTCGAATCCTGCTGTGTTCAAATTTTTATACATTTTTTCAAAGATGTTTTCTAATCCTAAATGTGGAATAACACTTTAAAAATTATTATGAAACCTCCATAATTAGCTATACTCGTATTTAAACTGTACATAAAATGCCCTCGTTGCTGTTCCAACCGTAAACAATATCTATACAGCGCGTATTTGTTCCACAATCTATGAACTAATACTACGCCTACGTAAATAATCGTCAGTTGTCAGAAGTTATGACTAAAACGATTGATTGTTTTCGTCTCAATATGTTTTATGGTATTCTGAACTTTCAATATATGTGTATACACATATGTCAGGCGCTCAGAGAGTTTGAACTACCTTTCATTTTAAAATATTCGAAACGTTTTGACTAATGATGTGGTTTGTGAAATTATTTTTGAAATAATTTCTTTAAATTCAATAAAGGAACAAACACATTAATATGTACTATTCACACAATCAATTCCATAAATATAATAAAAGAGTAGAAAAGACAATTTGTCAAAAATTTTATTTGTATACGTAATATATAGGTTATAAAAGCTAAAAAATCACTCAGTACAATTTTTGTCTGTGTGTCTGTTTGTTTGTGCGTCAATTACGCAAAAAGTACTGGACAGGATTAAACGAACTTTGGCATGATAATATCTTATAGTCTAAAACTATATATAGAATAGTTTTTGTCTTTATATTTGTAGTAGATTTCATATAAAAAATAAAATACTGAAATTCACAAATTTATTTTTTAAACGATAACCAAAGAAGAAATAGGAATGATTTTTTGTATGGTAAAGCTTAATTAAAGCTTGGAGCATCATATTGGATAATTTCATCACGATATTCAATGAAATTCCTGTAGGAAAAATAAAAAACCGAATTTCGACAAATTGCGAATAAAATAATAATAATAATTAATAAAAATAAACACCTTACAAATATAATCGATCATTAACGAATAAAAAGCATGTGGTTATAACGTAAAATCTGTAATAATTAAGCTAAAGGATCTAGGAAGCAGGATAAGAATTCCCCCAATAAAGGAAATTATGACAATTGCAATCCCTACCCAAAAAGTTTATTTCCTCGACACTTATTAAAGATTTCTTTAAAAAATTTATACTTAAGATTGCTGTGCGAATTATATTTTTTCACAATTGTTTGTTTTATCAATTATAAATGATAAACCGGAAGCTTTTTATGCCAACTTCTCAATTGACACATATAGGAAAATATACTATATTTATTCATTAGTTAACTATTTATTACATTTAAAAGTTACAAAGAAAACGATTTAGAGGGACAAATAATAGTATAATAACTAAAAATAGTTTTTATTAATTATCAAGGCCATCGTGGCGCATTGGGACAGCATCTGTCTGTAAACCCGCTTGGTTGTGGGTTAGATGTCGACTAGAAGAAATCATGAGTGGTGGTGTCATGAGTGGAAAGGTAAAATCACATGTGAGCCAAGATGTCATATGTGCATGAGTAAAATCACATGTGGACCATGATGACATATGTGGAAGGGTGAAATCACATGTGGACCATGATGACATATGTGGACGGGCAAAATCACATGTGAGCCATGGTCTCATATGTGGTTGAGTAAAACCACATGTGGCCCATGGTGTCATATATGGATGGATAAAATCACATGTGAACCATGGTGGCATGTGTGAAAGGGTGATATCACATGTGGACCGTGATGTCATATGTGATCGAGTAAAGTCACATGTGGGCAATGGTGGCATGTGTGGAAAGATGAAATCACATGTGGACCATGATGTCATATGTGGAGCGGTAAAATCACATGTGAGCCATGGTGTCATATGTGGATGTATAAAATCACATGTGGACCATGGTGGCATATGTGGAAGGGTAAAATCACATGTGGACCATGATGGCATATGTGGAAGGGTAAAATCACATGCGAGTCATCATGGCATATGTGAAGGAGTAAAATCATATGTGAGCCAAGATGTCATGAGGGGATGAGTAAAATCATTTGTGTACCATGATGGCATATGTGGAGGAGTAAAATCATATGTGAGCCAAGATGTCATGAGGGGATGAGTAAAATCATTTGTGTACAGTGATGACATATGTGGATGAGTAAAACCACATGTGGACCTTGATATCTTATGTAGACGAGTAAAATCACATGTGGGCCATGGTATCATGTGTGAATGAGTAAAATCATATGTGGACCATAATGTCATATATAGATGTCTGAAATCATATTGAAAATCAAAATTTTGAGGTAGAGGAAGATGTTCGTTATAGATGGCTTTACGACAAGTTGAGATTATAAAGGTTTAAGGATACATAAAGCCAGAGTATACTAAGTCTTATAAATATCGTTTAGATGAAGTAAAACGAATTTTAGCAGTCTCTAATTTAGGCAATAACGCGAGCATCTAAAAGAAAGAAATAGCTGTAATATACTAAACACTAGCAACTCACTAGAGCACGCAGGCGAAGCCGCGAGCGGGCTGCAAGTATTTTATAAAAAATTATATAAAATAATAAACGTTACGTTATCGAATTTATTTGAGGTTAGGTGCACTCAAGACACTCCGTACTCCGCTTTCTGCCACATTTGAGACGTTGCTTGCAAAGTGAAGAAACGAAAATAATTTAAGCATAATCATTGTATCCCAATAATTGTTCAATACCGAAATCATATGTATATATATATACAATGCGTGTTGATAAATTGCAAATAATTATAAATATAATCACTCCCCCGAGTGGGGATCGAATCCACTACCGGTCGCTATTACAGTCAGACACTGTCACACTGTGGTGTGTATATATATATATGTATATATATATATATATACGGACAAGATCTAAAAAATAGTACATCAAGTGGAAGCTGAAACCAAGCGCAAATAAATTTCATCTCTGAATAAGACCAGTTATAACTCAAAGAATAGAAATCGACCGTGACTTCGAACTACTTTATGGCTGAGATTTTTATTTTTATAGATTCCATAGTTACTATCACTTATCATACTATGACAAATATACAAAGTTAATATTACTTATTTCTTGTATAAATATAGTATATTAAGTTTAAAGGAGAAATATGTTCTTCTTTGTTGTTATTCCTTAAAATTATTGAATATCAATTATGTGTAAATTTTCAAATCAATCAGACGGCGGAGACGAAGAAAGAACGGAATGCAAGATTATGGTAGATAGAAAGATATTAGAAAAAGTGAATGAGGTGATATATCTGGGAAGTATGTTTAATAGAGATGGAAGTAACAGGGTTAACGGTGCTCTTGCTGCATTGATGCGACGGCAACACGTCAGCGTACCTGCACGTGTTGCCGTTCACAATGTAGTACTGATACCGACGTTGTTATACGGCAGCGAAACGTGGGTGTGTCAAAAGAAGAATGAAAGAAAGATGAATGCAGTTGAGATGAGATCTCTTCATCGGATATGCGGTGCCAGCTTAGCTGACCGTATATGCAACGAGAAGATACGCAGAATGGCAGGTGTAAGCGTGAATGTCACAGTAAGAATGAAGAAGAACGTGCTGAACGTGCTAAGAAAGATTTAAGAAGCTAAGGTGAGGGGTACGAGATGTCGGAGGAGACCTCGGTTGACCTTCGAAAACACAATATCGAAGATACTGGAGGAAGGTCACGTAAAAAGTATGAGGACAAAGACTGTGGACGAGGCGAAAGAGGTATGCAGGGACCGTAGCGTTTGGCGCTCCGTACCCTCTGACTACCCCGCCAGGGATGAAACGTGAAGCTAAAAAAAAAATCAGACGGTAAAATGTGTATTAAAACTAGTGTAAAAATATTTCTTAGATTGTTTCACAAGTAATTGTGATATATAGATAAGTATATTTTATTTCTTTATATATTTATTAAAAATTTATATAACAGAATATTTTTTTATACTTTATACAGAAAACTAATTAGCTTAGTTATTTTACATAGATAGAACAAAGCACATAAAATAGTAATGGATTTTAACTCCGTAATTCAAGTTATCAGTTTCTATTACAGATAAACTAAAGTATTTTCTCTTCAATATTTAAGTGTAATAGGAAAAGTTAAAAGTAAAGAAGCATTTGGACTTTAACTGCTTGAAGAATTCGCGCACTATCTTAGGAGTAGCAGTTTATACTACTAGTTGAACTTCTGAAAGTTTTATGGTAGCGTTTTGAAATGAAATTTGTTTGAACTTGTATTTTTCGAGTTCTCGTATTTTGGTACGGGTATGTATAGTAAGTATTATACAAGTATGTCTATGAATGTATATGGTTTTTACAGAAGGTTGTGAATTATTATTACTTTATTTGTGCACCACATATTGTAAAGAACAAAAACAGGGAAATAACATATTAAAATAATCAAATATACAAAAAGCGGTCTTATTTCTAAGTAGCCATCTTTTTCCGTTTTCTCAACTTTGAGAGCAAGAACACTTGAAAAGCTTAAAAATGTAATTAAATAACAATTTCTAAAATCCCTACTACCAAATGAAAAAAGAAAGCATTCAATTTTAGGCCAATGCCAATATTTTTGAAAAAGAGCTAATACTCCTCAAACAGCTTGGTCGATCCCAATATAGCTCAACGACCGCAAAGAAACTTTCCAATGACATCAAAATTAATTAATCTCATAACACCCTTCTCCTTGAGCCGACTATTAATCAAAAAAATTATTACTTAATAATAGTAACATATAAAGTATGTATACATAAAGCGTCTCCATTATTGTAATTCACATAAAACATATTCTACAAAATCATTTTCATTTCGCAATCTCTAATAATTCTAACCTCGCGATATTACTACTGACAGTTGTACGCAAAAATGAGTAAAGGGGTTAATGTCACTCGTTATATGACGTAGACATAAATAAAAAAAAACATTCACGTGTCACGCACAGTGCTTACGTAATCAGACAATTTGCCCGAGGCGATAAAATAAGCTGTAAATTGAAGAATCTCGGCTTAATAGCCAATATCTGTAATAACATACTTAGACGAACCGTTGGGAACATAAAAATGTATTGAGAGCGAGAAGGAACACCTTGTGGCTTAGAGTTTGAATATTCATGTAAAAAGACAACAGATTCGATTTTCAGTTGATTTAAATAACAGGGTGGTAGTGTGAGTGTCAATATACTCTGTTTGTCATCTGAATTTTATATATAACGCATTAAGTGGCGGAACTGAACGCCACGCTTTATCTTGCCAGAGAGCAGAAATGTATATACTTTTTTTACATGTTCACGCTTTATCCCTCAAAGTAGAGTAAACAGAGAAAATCTAGTGTCAAAACACTCCGTTTGCCATTGTCTACTGAAATTCGAGACATTATGTGCCAATAATATATATTATCAATCCTCATAACAGGAATCACACCAAATATCAATGAACAATCACGTTTACCATAAGATGTTGTACCACTGCGTCTGAATACACTTTATAAATATATAACCAACTTATTACATACTAACCAACTTATTACATACTACGGGGGTCAACAATGAAAGAATTGCGCGCAGTGACCCCTGCCAGCCTTACATAACAGCAACAGTTGTGTAAGGCTGTAACATTCCATCCGCCGCGAGCACCAGGGCGCATCATGCTAGGGCGTCCCTCGACGCGCACCAGTGCGTTCCCACTGGTATGAGAAGTGACGATGAATGCGGCGTTGGGGACCGCCACCCAGCACGCTATGTCCGTAACGGTGGGAAGTGTAGACCGGAGCTACAAATAGCTACATGGAATGTAAGAGGAGGGACGCAACAGAAGATGAATGAATTATTAGATGTGATGAATGAAAGAGATTTAGATGTTGTTTGTATTATTGAGACCAAAAAAAAGAGCAATATGACGGCATGACCGATTTGCCGGGCAACCGAATTGCTTTGTAGTCGGGAGTTCTAGAAAGTGAACGGTGTAGGTGTGTTATTGTCCTCTCGATTGGAGAGTTCAATGGCAGAATATAAGGCGATCAACCCGAGGCCCAGAGCGGGTTCGCTTCAAGCTGAGGATAACAAGAATATTTTTGTTAGTGGCGTATGCGCCGGTATCCTCAGCTCTGTCAAGTGAACTAGAGGAGTTCTGTGAGAGTGTCAGGGAAGTTCTAGGTAGTGTAAGAAGGAACGCAAAATTAATAGTATGTAGTGATTTGAATGGATGGGTTGGAACCACACAACATGGTTACGAACGCGTAGTAGGGAAGTATAGTGATAACAGAGTAAATGAGGCTGGTAAGCTCATATTGGAATTATGTAAGGAAAGGGATTTGTTTGTGGCAAACACTATGTTTGACCACAAACAAATTCACATGTACAAGTGGAAACGGATGGAAGAGAAAAGCATGATCGATCTATGCGTGGATCAGCGTATTCGTAACCAAGTTATGGATAGGCGTGTATTTAGGGATGCTGACTTGGAAACAGATCACTATCTAGTAGTTGCTAGAATAAGAGGTCTGTTTGCCGGTTGGCGCAGTCGCACTAGGTGTCTAAACTTCGAGGCAAATAATCGCATAAGAAACTGGAAGCTTTAAGACCCACCGATTAGAGAGGAATATGAAGACAGGCTTTCCAAGAAGCTAGACAGCTGTGAAATAGGTATTGAAAGCGTTGTAGCATGCTGGCAGAATCTTAGGAATCGTATGATTGAAGCTGCAACTGAGATATGTGGCATTGGGAAAAGAGGCTTTAGTAAAAAGCGCGATGAATGGTGGGACGATGAAGTGAAAGAGGCAGTAGAAAGAAAGAAGAAAGCACGGCAGGACTATAAAGCCTCGAGTAAGAATAAAAGTATGAGAGAGATTAAGAAGAAAAAATATAAGTTGCAGAAGCACCTAACGAAAAAACTGATAAAAATGAAGCGTGAAAAGTCAGAGCATGAAAGAGACGACAGATTGACAAATATTTTCTGGGAAAACACAAAGCTTTTCTGGCGAGAAGTTAGTGATTCTCGGTCGCTCTAGTTGTTAGCCAACCTGAAGAATGAGTGGGGTGCTTTCTGAGGACGGTGAAATACTTACGGGAAGAACACACGTTTTGCATCGATTGGCGGAATTCTATAAAAAAATGTATGAACGTGATGACGCCTCTGTCTCGAGCGGTAGCAATATGTTGCAAATAGTGAAATCGGTATAAAAGAAGTAGAGAATACTATACGAAGTCTGATATGTAGTAAGGCAGCGGGAGCAGATGGAGTTACTGCAGAGATGATCAAATATGGTGGCCGCGCATCTTGAACCTGTTTTTTTTTCTATGCAATTTATGCTGGAAAAAGGGAGAGGTCCCGGGTGATTGGCGAGGCGCAGACATTGTACCTTTGTATAAAGGCAAAGGTTCACAGATAGACTGTGCAAGCTATAGGGCTATCAGTTTGATTAGCTTGGGCAGTAAAATTTATGCTAAAATTCTAGCGAGAAGAATGCAAGAGAGATCCGAACGGCTTTTATGGGAGACCCAAGGAGGATTTACACCTGGAAGAGGGTACATGAATCAGGTCTTTTCTCTCCGCATGATCACGGAAAAGGTTTTGGCTCTAAACCAGAAAATTTTCTGTGCTTTTGTGGATTTAGGAAAAGCATTTGACAGGGTTATAAGAAAGAAGTCATGAGAGATACTGCCCCGGTACAATGTGAAACAGGGCTGCGCTATGTCAGCTTGGCTGTTCAATTTGTATTTGGATAGCTGTCTCCAAGGAGTGAAAGTATGACACTAGTCATAGGAGTAAAAGTTGGTGATTTGACCGTAAACTGTATGTTGTACGCAGATGATGCAGTGCTAATTACATCATCAGAATGCGAGTTACAGTTCACCACTCTGAAAGAAGGGTGTGAAAGTAATGGTCTAAACCTGAATGCGAGTAAAACTAAAATTCTAATATTTGAAAGAGACGAAGAAAGAACGGAATGCAAGATTATGGTAGATAGAAAGATATTAGAAAAAGTGAATGAGGTGGTATATCTGAGAAGTATGTTTAGTAGAGATGGAAGATACGAAATGAATGTAGAAAGGCGTATTGCTGCCGGTAACTGGGCTAACGGTACTCTGTACTCTGCTGCATTGATGCGACGGCAAAACGTCAGCGTACCTGCACGTGTTGCCGTTCACAATGGAGTTCTGATACCGAGGTTGTTATACGGCAGCGAAACGTGGGTGTGTCAGAAGAAGAATGAAAGAAAGATGAATGCAGTAGAGATGAGAACTTTTCGTCAGATATGCGGAGTCAGTTTAGCTGACTGTATATGCAGCGAGGAGATACGCAGAATGGCAGGTGTAAGCGTGAATGTCACAGTAAGAATGAAGAGGAACGTGCTCAGGTCGATTGGGCACGTTGAAAGAATGAACGATGAAGGAATGGTAAGAAAGATTTATGAAGCCAAGGTGAGTGGTACGAGAGGTCGGGGGAGACCTCGGTTGACCTACGAAAACACGGTATCGAAGATACTGGAGGAAGGTCACGTAAAAAGTATGAGGACCCCCGAAGGGCATACATGAAAAGGATAATGACAATGGACGAGGCGAAAGAGGTATGCAGGAACCGTAGCGTTTGGCGCTCCGTGCTCCCTGACTACCCCGCACGAGATAAAACGTGAAGTTAAAAAAATATAATCTACACCTGAGAATTCGTCCACATGTTAATATAACAACTCGGGATCTTCTTTTATTTTTTTTAAATAGTTGTTAATATATAAGCTATTTGCCAGTGAAAGTCAAAACCGGTCTAGTCTTTCTAGAAATTAACTGAAAAAACAGACAGACACACAGGCAGACAGACTGTATTTAGTAAAAAACGGTAACACACATTGCATTTTTAATTTATATATATGTAATTATCATACCCATTTACCCCGTTAATCGTACCATAATCGACATACCATAAAAAATTGTAATATAAAATAATATATATATAAAATAATATATATAACACAACATAAAACGCTTTATTAGAAACTGTTTATATCAGTGATACGTGACGAATTCCCTACAATCTGTTATTTATAGATGCAATTCTAATTTTACGACGTCTCAAACTAAATTGCACGCTCCCATCTGAAGTTACAGTCACTTTACGACTTACTCCGAGCGAGTTCAGTATTGATACTGCTGTAGGGATTTTAAATTGTTTATATTTTTTATTTTTTTTATGAAAAATATAAAAAAAAATTGAAAATAACAATAAAAACATCAAAGTGGTAAGTAGCGTCAGTGGTTGTGGTCGATTCTCACTGGAGGAATGATTATAATTAGAATATATTAACTTCTTAGTTTAGGTAAGAAAGTGCGTTTTATTCGAAAAGCAGTGATAGATGGAGTGTCTTAAAATTCCTTTCTCTCTCAAACTACTATACTATAAAGCGAGAAGCTCAAAATCAAATCATCAATTTAATTGCAATGTTACATAATAAATAATATAATGTTAATTTAGACCCCTACAATTTAATTCATTTCTCTTTATAAATCTTAATAAGCGGATAATTATAAATAACGCTTAGTAAATTAGAAGATAATTCACGAAGATGAATTTTATTTTGTTTTATTTAAAAACTAATTTCATTGGATTAATTGTGTATATTTTAGTATTCGAAAGTAAAGTAGTACTTTGACATTATCAAAGATCTGGCCAGTAATAAGTACTGCAATACTCCATTTGTACGCAGTATAAATAGACATGAGAGGTATAATGGCGAAATCTCTCTAGAAGATATTAGTCCGTCTCGAGCTATCATGAGTTCATTTCTAGACTCTTTCAAAATTGTCTAAGTAGGCAAAAGAGAACGGACTGTTTATGGAAGCGTTAATGCGTATTTCAAAAACTATCTGAAGGCTAGACCTCAAATATACGGTACATTAACTTTTAGACAAGGTTGGTAGTGGCGCAGTGGGTCAGTCTGTCTGTAAACGCAATCGGTAGTGGGTATGATTCCTACTCGTGAGAATGATTATATTATTATTTCTTGCTCTTTTAAGACAAAGCGCGGCGTTCAGTTTCGCCACTTAACGGGTAATATCTCGAATTTTGGCGAAAAGCAAAGTACGAAGTGAAGTCTTGACAATATATACTTCTCTTTTACTATGGAGTATTACCAACGATGAGGGATAAAAGCCTTAACCTAAAGGAAAGTATAACTAACGAAAATCTATTTAAACGTAAAATAAAGATAAACTGCTTAATTTTACTATTGAATGCAGCTACTGCAATAGTTCCTTTTGAACAATAACGGATCTTGGTTAATTTGGATATGCGTTTCACCTGAGCGTACAAGTTATTATATATCGTGTGTGCTCAGAAATTCTGTTTTGTCTAATTATAGTAGGCGAATATTAATATTGTAAGGTCATTATGGCGATGTGCGACAGCGTTGGACTGTAAACGTAATAGTTACAAGTTTGATTCCTCATCGGAAAAATATACTAAGCATATATTTAAACTTGTTTTAATTGAATGAAGAAGTACATGCTCAGGTAGCTTAGGCACGTTAAGAGGATGAGTGATAAAGAATTGTAAGAAAAGTTTATGAAGCAAATGTGAATGGTACGAGAGATCGGGGAAGACTTAAATTGACCTTTGAAAACACAGTATCGAAGATACTTGTGGCAGGTCACGTAAAAATAATGATAACCTCCCGAAGGGCGTGTATGAAGAGGGAAATGACTATGGATGAGGCGAAAGAGGTATGCAGGGGCCGTAGCTTTTGCCGCTACAATGTCCCTGACTACCCTGTCAGCCATACAGCGTGAAGCTTTTTTGGTAAGACTAACTGCGGCGTTGATTTCCGGAAAAGTCTTTAATAAGGATGATATGATAGAGTTGATTGCAAAACAGTCCGTTCATTGCATATATTAGGTTCTCTCTACCAACCCTGTTATACGTAAATCTTGTGTATAATCGAGTAACGCTTGTTTACCTATATTCAAATTTCGAATGCGACTTTAACATAAATATCCGATCTATATATCTTGTGAAAAGTTTTAGAGATTTCCCCAAATTTCTTTGAAAAAAAGAAAACAACGTGGACAACTTTATAATTGACACTACTGAATAAAAAAATAAACCAAGTTGCATATGCGTATACGACTTTTCATGACAAGCAGGTTGAAATAAATATTTGCTCTAATGATACTACAAGAAATATTTCGCATTTTTTTCAGAGGATGAAGCTGAAAAGGTACTTCCTAGTTCTCGATAAACATGCTCTTGTGTCCAAAGCCACATGAAATGATTACCCACATTTTTGTTGTTTGTAAAATTTATCAATAATAAGTAATTTTAATAATTTTCACGTAAAATAGATTTCTATCGTTTTTTTTATATATTTCTATTCTATTTTTTATGTATTGATGATGTTGGCAGAGACTTATAATGTTCCTTAACTCGATATGACAAACAATATATATATATATATATATATATATATATATATATATATATATATATATATATATATAAATATATATATATATATATATATATATATATATATATATATATATATATATATATATATATATATATATATATATATATGTTGTTAGCATCTCTGTAGAGAGATTTTTACAAATTTCTACGTACGTACGTTACGTAACAACATAAATAAGTTTTAACAAAACGTATAAGAATTTTGACGCAGCTGGTAGTAGAACGCATGGCTTAGCGGTCAGAGCGCTTGGACGGTATCCAAGAGGCGCGGGTTGGAAATAACCTTTTTTCAAAAAATGCGTATAATTAAATCACTTAATATAA
Organism: Dryadula phaetusa; assembly: GCA_032432895.1. Classification (NCBI taxonomy): domain Eukaryota; kingdom Metazoa; phylum Arthropoda; class Insecta; order Lepidoptera; family Nymphalidae; genus Dryadula; species Dryadula phaetusa. The sequence continues at coordinate 3,416,923 of JAOYRS010000016.1, read as the reverse complement.
GACCCATAGTTCATAGATAAATGTTAACCTTGAGATTTTTTATGAAGTCAGTTCTTGCCCACAATTATGACAGCCAATTCAAGTTATATCAGAAAAGATATAATACAATGACATAAATATTTAAATAAAAACCCAGTAGAACACCGAGGCCTGGAACATACAATTGACATTTTAATTTAACTATAATAAATACATTTTCTAGCATTTTAATGTATTTTCTTGAAGTTAATAGAACATATAAAGCTATCGGAGGGAATACGTGATCGCTTGTATGTACTCAAGTAACGGTGTAAAGTATCTACAAATGGCACGTAGCTATCTCGCAGTTGATAAATATAAGATGTACGTACTCATGGAACTCGTGTGAGACAAACGTTTGATAAAAGCATACGCTACGTGGGCTACGATATGGTTCTTGATATCTGCTGTTATTGTTCGTGTATTACTAACTTTGTTCCGTGGCTTTGCTTTCTAATTTTTTTATTTATTACTTTTTAAGCCCGAGCGATTTTGCATTTCGTTTATTAGCAATAATTTACTTATGCTAGTATACTAATACATTTTTTTTCTCTCTATTTTTAGTATTTCTTTTAATACAAATAATAAAGTTAATATAAATACCATTGTTTCGCTGTGTGAAAGTGGGTTAAACGATGATCATAGATTTGATCCGTATCTAATAAAATTTTTGCTTTAAAATTGAAGTGGGAAAGAAAATAATAAAATGGAGGTTGAACTTCCCATATTGGTTTTTGGTATAAAAATAAATTTATAAATAACGAATATATTTATAGACATTGACTAAATTATTATCTAAATTATAAACTTATATTTCTTAAGCACAAAGTTTGGACAAAAGAAAATCTATACACTAAGTATATTATATAAATATTAGCAGTTCGAAAACAATTTATGTCTTCACGTCTCCTAACGCAAGGCATGAAAAATGTAATACTACTGTGCGTTAGAGATATAGTCCATTTCTTTGTTACGCCCATCAATATTCAATTTGAAGCAAGTGGTAAATGTATATTTGAATAGTTCATTTTGTTTAAGTCCTTTCATGGCACAAGAAGACAGTGACTAACTGAAAATGTGACCGCTTTTGGGTTCGATTCCAATCCGGTGTCTTCACATAAGATACTTCCTGTCTATTCTGTTATGTGGAACAAAAGCGTAAAGCAAACTCAAAATCTTATACAGGCGCAACAAATTTTGGCAAATATCAGAGTTCTTCAAGAGGTTTGAAAGACGTCCTAACTCACCAAACGTGTAAAAGTGACAGGCGCAATATATAAAGTTTCCGTTGCTAAACTGTCAATGCAGGTATAAACTTATCGTTAAGAAAATATTTTGCTTCTATATTGTATACAGAAATTGTTAGTAATAAAAATATTTTTGTAAGATAACTAACCCATTGCCACTCTGGTAATACAAAACGCTGTGTTGAATTACGCCATTCAATACTCAATGTCTCCACATTGTCAGTACATGCAGAAGAAACAGTCTTGCCACTAAGTTCTTAATGGTTACCCATACTAAGATCAAAGAGAAAATCAAAATATGCTTTATTCAAATAGGCTATTTACAAGCGCTTTCGGATCGACGATCAACATAGATGTCAGTATTGTCAGTCCCACAGGAAAGTACCTCCGGTTCAGAAGACAGTTCTACTAAGAAGAGCCGGCTAGAAACTCAAAAATTGCTCCTTTTAAAATATAATTTAACAATGAGTTCATGATAATATTTAGCTTTCTGATTAAGTATCAACTGCATTTGTTTCCACAGATTATACACCGGTATAATGAATATTATTCTTATGTTAAAAATTGGAAAATCTAAAAAGTTATCTTAACCCTAATTAACTTCATAATAAATGTGTAATAATATATTACACATAAAACACAATTGTATGTACATAAATGAAAAAACCACAAATATTCGTACGAAACTAAACTAAATTTAGTACAAAAGAATCTTTAAAACGCTGAGAGCAAAATTCGTTTCATAAAAACCTTGATAGCCGCTTTGTGAGTCAAAGTCGAAATTTTGAGACGCATTGTGTGCAATACATAAAGGCTCGAGATAAAAACGAAGGCCTTGGGAAAATACTATGACTAGATAAAAACAGTAACAATACAGTCAACGTCTACTATTTCATAATGCCCGCTTCATGATAAAACAATAGTTAGTGCAAGCAAAGTACTCTATATTTAATTGAATTCAGCTTTTTAACTGGGATACTTTAAATTAATATAGTTATTAAAGTTAAGGAGATCTTAAATTTTAACCTTATTAGTTATTTAAATATTTTTTTTTTTCCCTCTCATATAAGAACCTATCGTCGTATCGTCAGCCAATTGCAGTCCACTGCTGGACACAGGCCTCCCCAAGTTTGCGCCAAACATCCCGGTCCTCCGCAACCCTCATCCAGCCTGCTCCGGCAACCTTGCGTATGTCGTCAGTCCAGCGGGCCAGAGGGCGTCCTACACTACGTTTGCCAAGACGCGGTCTCCACTCCAGGACTCGTCTGCTCCAACGGCCATCGGTCCTGCGACAGACGTGACCGGCCCATTGCCACTTCAGCTTACTGATTTTGCGAGCTACGTCGGTTACTTTAGTTCTCTCACGGATAACCTCATTCCTGATTTTATCCTTGAGAGAGACCCCGAGCATAGCTCGCTCCATAGCCATACAAGAACCTAGTGTCAAAATACTACGGTCCAAATTTTGCCAATTGAATTGAACATAGAATTGGAAATAAATTAAACAATCATTTCCCTAATAGACCTGTCGGGTAACGTCTGACTGTAAACGCGATCGGTTGTGGGTTCGACTTCTATACAGGGGAATGATTTTATTTAAATTGATTTTATTTCCTGGCTCTAGTAAAATAAAGTGCCGCATTGAGTTCTATCACTCAGCACGCAATATCTTGAATTCAACAGAAAGCGGAGTACGGAGTATATTGACACTAAGTACTTTCTGTCTAGGGTAGACGCATTACGCTCAAAATCCACATATTTTTAAGTGGCAAACGCTTTTTCACTTTATTCAGAACATAATGCCGCGCTTTGTCTTATTAGAGCGGGGAAAAAAACTTTAAATTATATATTATCATTCACGTTAGAGAAAATCGAACTCACAATCAATTGATTTTACACTCAGGCGTCCCACTGTTTCATGATAATCTCAATTTTAATATGTGAAGAAAATGTTTTAAACCTTTTTTTACGAAAATAAAGCGGATGAAGCTATATAAATATTAATATGTTGAAGCTTATAGGTATACGAATATTTTTTTTCACGCTTTTTATCCCGTATTGCAGGGAAGGCAAAAAGTACCCAGTGTTAAGTAGGACACTCGATACTTCGCTTTCTATTGAATTCAAGAAATTGCATGTTAGGTGGGGGGACTCAACGCTACATTTTGTCTTACCAGAGAGAGTAAGTGAAAATAATTTAAATATAATCACTCCCCCGAGTGATTCCACAAGCGATCACGTTTACAGTCAAACGCTGTCACACTGCGCCATGACCTGCTTCATTTTTCATAATAATGCATTAAATACGCGTCAACGGTTACTAGGTTAACTACTTCATAAAGCACGTGCATTTCAATACCATATTATTCTCTTATTCTTATTTTAAAATAAAAACTATTTTTTTTCTTTGTTAAGCTCCATTATGTTTTCCTAACGGGCAAAATCACATTTTTACCAGTCATCGATAGAAATTATATTTTTAACGTCAGCTTCCAAGTATGACATAACTGATCGATTATAAAGAACATTTATCAACGACATGTAGGAAATAGGTAGGTTCAAACAAAAGGCAAAAAGTGTACGTCCCATACATAGGGACGACATTTTTGTATTTTGGTATTTTTTTTTGCTCGAATGAGACGACAAAACGAAATTCGACGGTCGTTCTACCCTCAGATCGGATATATATATATATATATATATATATATATATATATATATATATATATATATATATATATATATGTGTATATATATATATATATATATATATATATATATATATATATTAGGAACAAGTTAGTTATAAATTACATCTCCTGCAAGACATATACGTGTTTTATCATTCTAGGGAAATACATCGGTCAGGCTATGTTGGCGCAGTGGAACAGCGTCTAACTATAAACGCGATTGTGCGTTCAATTTCCTTTAACGTGAAAGATAATATATAAATTAAAGTTTATTTCTCCACTCTGTTAACAAAAAGTGCGACATTAATTTCTACTACTAAATACGCAACCTCGATATTGGATGTAAAACAGTGAATGGAGTGTATTGATACTATATTCTCTATAACAACCCTTCAATAGGGGATGAAGACTGAATCTGTGTTTTTTTTTAAATAAGATATGTTTAGTTATATAAAAATAAAACTTTTAATTCTAAAAATGATAAATTTTGCAATTTTACCAGAAAAATAAGCTAAATCCACTTAAAGTAATAGAGACGAGCTATCCGTTACATTAAACACTAGTATAAATGAAATTCACATAAGTATCTAGTAGTGACTTACATGCAATAAAACGTTGAGCTATAAACAAGATTCCTCTGGGAAACATTAGAGTGGGACTAACTCGATGTTTCGATTATTGTAGTTGCGCCTATAACACTATTTTGTTCTAAGCGAGACATATTCGTAGGAGCTATAATGTTTAATTTTGTATGAGATTATATTGTATTCATATATTTTTATTTATTTATTTATTTATTATAGCTTCACGCTTTATCACTTGCGAGGTAGTCAGGAGAACCGAGCGTCAAACGCTACAGTCTCTACAGGTATACCCCTGTCGCCTTGTCCACAGTCATCAACAACAACAATGATATTGTTTTCGATGGTGAACCGAGTTCTCCTCCGACCTCTCGCACCACTCATTTTTGCTTGATTTATAAAGCAAAAATGAGTGGTACGAGAGGTCTTGATTTAATTATTTTATGAATCAATATATCTATAGGCGAGGTTAGGTTTACGAGCAATATAAAGGCCGCGGCGACACACCATCACGCTAGAAGTATGGTGGAATATTACCAGCCACTGATATAAGTAATTGAGTTATCGTGGTTTTTATTATATTTTTTAATTTTAAATTTTTGTATTCTGTATTAAATAAAATCTTATATTTATATATTAAATAGTTATTTTTTAAAGCAAATTTTGTAAAGCTTTATCTATTTACTACTCCATAAGTTATTACTGTCGTATTCTATTCTTTTATAAGTACATATAACTAATTAAAAACAATTTCGATGTTTCATATTTACCAGGCGTTCTGTGACGGCTCAAATATATATTTTTAATATGTATATTAACACAACAGTCTATGTAAAATTTATATCAGTAATTAAATGTGTTTCTAAGTCATATGTTCAGATTTCACGTCTTCCCTATATTAATAGACCGTTAATCTCTATCACTCTGTGAATCAATAGTGTGAAGAAGAAAAAGACGGAATCTTTTATCAGTAACACCTTTAAAGGGGCCGAATTTTTTTTCCTGTATTAATATATTTTTCACACTTTTTGCATGGCATGGCAGAGTAGATAGGAAGTATCTAGTATCAAAACACTCGGTACTCCGCTGAATTCGAGACATTACAGCAAAATAGTGGAACTTAACGCCACCAACATTTTCCCGAGTGGGAATCGAACCCACAACCGATCAGGCTTATAGTCAGACGTTGACCCACTACGTCGTAACTGGCCTCAATTAATATATACGTTGTATGAAATTAATCAAACATATTTTTCTCATCCCAATGAACTATAAAAAGCGTTTAAATTTTATAAATGTATTTTATATCTCCTATACAAAGTAATATTAATAAATAAATTATTTCATATTATTACTTATAATGGACACGGTACATGTGAATATATATTTAGAACTACGCCTACTATTTGGCAATAGAGTAATCTTTTAATGTAGTAGGAACTGGACTCGCTTCTCATGTAGATAGGACGGGTGGTTGGAACACTTCTCCCAACACGTGACTAAGATTTATTTTTTTTGGCTCAAGGATTTCTTTTTAATTCTTGTTCTAAAATGGTCCTTGTTGGAAAAAATCCTCAGTATCATACTTCATGCATATCATAACAGTGGATAGAATTAAATAAAAAATCTATCATATATTATATATATTCGTAATATATTTTTATATAAAAAGTATATCGATTAGTAAATGAAACTATTTTATAAAGAATAATCATGTATATTTTGGTATTTGAAAACATATTTTTTGAAAATACGTAATTTCATACACTTTTAAGTAGACCAGACTTACGTAGTATTCGTCTGTCAGTTGATATAAAAAAAGGATTGTAATTATTTTAAATGTTCAAAAACCGCGAAATCTAAAGATCTAATTGACTGTATTACTGTTTGTATATTTCATTTAAAAAAAAACATTATAATATTTATTCTAAACATATACATTTACACATTTACAATTGTAAAAGCAAAAAACCACTAAAACCAATCGAAAGGACAGTCCTAGGGATTAGGACACCGGAATTTTCCAAAGGTTTGAAATATGCCCGTTTTGTTCGTGCAGATAAGATAGGTTAAATTCGCACTCCCTTTGCCCCAGACGTGCGTGTCATGAATAAGTAACATTGCTCATACGGAATTATATGACTGATTTAAAATGTCATTGGATGTGATAAGCGAGAAATATGGTTTTAGAAAGCACTCTGTTTCTTTTTAATCTATAAATCATTTTAGGATTTTCTTGTTATTTATGAGATTGGTTCTATTATATTGGAAACTGAATTGAATATTTATTTTTGGTTGTTATCATTTGTTTGACATTATAACTTTATATTTATTAAAAATAAAAAATATATTATAAAATATAATAATTTAACTATATCTCTGAAACTACTGGATCGATTTTGATGAAACTTGTACTGCTAAGTAGAAGTATAACTAATTTAAATTAAAATCATATCGTTATGATTTTTAGTTTTAAAGAAATCTATGGACAAACATACAAACATACACTTACCTAATTAAGCACACGTGCTTGGAGGCCTAAATGGATTTTTAGACTCAAATATTATTCAATTCCGACAATATTGCATACATACAGTTTGATACTGTTAACTGACCAATCTTTGTGTGATAAAACAGTGCTTTTTCAGTCCTAGAGATTTTTTTATATTCAAAGACTGCAGTAACCCTTACGTCTGATGGTTGTGTATTTTCTTTATACTTAGATAAAGTATCGCTCTATATATATATATATATATATATATATATATATATATATATATATATATATATATATATATATATATATATATATATGACTTCTTTCATTCTCACAAAGCAGACTTTGACTTACATATGAAAGAAATATTTGAAGATTGCATGAAATTTCTACAGGAAAAAGACTAAGCGAAAAGAAACGGAAGTAACATAAAATCAACATAAACACATATAGTTACATAGCATGTGGGTTAGTAAGGTAGCAACAGTTGCAAGATAATATATTTTTAAAATAGCGCAGCGTTTAACACCGCCTACCGCCAACCAACACAAAAACACATAATCCAGTCTCACGCCCACTTACTAATAAGCAGTAAGTAGACAACGCAGTGAAGTGCAACAATGCTTTTTATTTTCGTCAACTGTCTAATTACGCGTAAATGTAAAAATGAAATAAAATTCCAACAAAGTGACTTATAAAGTAAGATTTCGAGGCCGCCAAGTTAATCTGAAACAAATAACGAGCTCTCCGTAACTAAGGGCGCTTAATTGCTGCCTTTGACATTTATTAGAGTGAAATTTAGAGAGCACTTACATTTTTATTGCATTTTTCACCTGTTGATAGCTGAGCTCAGTGTTTTAGCACTTTATAAAATTTTAAATGGTAGTTTGTATTCATACTGTTGATGCATTTTTAATGAACGAAGCTTAACTATAATGAAAAATGGAATGGATGAAACTTTTTTAATTATGTTCAAAATCGATTCCATCGCGGCGCAGTGTGAAAGCGTCTGACTTTAATTTGACAGATTATGGGTTCGATTCTCACTCGGGGGAATGAATATGTTTAAAATTTATTTTAATTTCTCCGCTCTGGTACATAATGTAACATTTATCTGCCTTCATTAAGTATAAATAAATGCAGAAGGAAATCTCATTTATTATATATTTATTATCAAAAGGTATCGACTCTTTTGTGAATTAATTTGCCGTCATATAGAGTTTTTGTCATTTTTGTAATATCATTCATTAACTTTCCATTGAGCTCACCTTTATGCTACACCTAGTGAGGAAGCTGGCGACCCACTTAAATAATTTCTCAGGAAGCCCATACAATGGAAGTTTGGCAAGGAGCGCCCTGTGCCACATATGATCGAAGGCCTTCGCCATGTTCAGACTAACTGCCAGGCCTTCTCCCTTGCTTTCAATAGCAGCAGCCTAGCGGTGAGTTACGTACACTAAAAGATCACCGGTTGACCGACCATGGCGGAAGGCATATAGACGGTCGCTGAGCAACCGTTGATCTTCCAGATATTGATGATAGAACGCATAATATGACACACAACTGTTAGTGTTCGACAAAAATAATGATGATATCTGGTGTCAGTGGCACCTAACCGAGTTTAGTTGTTGGTTTTGACAAACGACTGCCACGGATGTGCTGTAAATCTTACACAATCGGCCGCCTAGCGTTATGCGTGCGAACCGGTATGCGAACCGGTAAATAATATTGGACTGGTAGGCCAATCGACGTGTCATCATCATTATTGGGCTCACAAACCAATCTACGGCTTATATTGGTCTCACAAAACAATCATCATCACAAATCTATCTTATAAATAAAATGTTGTAACAGTTAACTAATAATTAATCGCTTGCAAATGCATTGTAAGTATCATATACGTTAACTATTCCATTGCGTCCCGGAGGGTTCAATACCAAGGTTGTAAGAATGGCGGTCGGTCGGAATTCACGGCTAGTGGCGGGGCGAGGCTGCTTTGGCTATCTTTTCTCTTACTTTGATTACCTTCAATGTTCATTATAAGTGGGAGAAAGATAAGACGCGTCTTTAGCTTTTCCTCGTACAAGCCCGTTGGTGAGCACAAAGGAAAGTTAAAGAATTTTAAAGATATTACAAAAATAGCAAAAACTCTATCTGATGGCAAATAAATTCACATACGAGTCGATACCTTTTGATGACAAATATATAATAAATGAGATTTCCTTCTGATGGTTATATGTAAATTTAATATATTGCAATTGAAATTTCTTAACACTGTTACCTCTGAATCTCTAAAATATCTTGAGTTACATACGAATACAACAACAAATGGGTCCTAATCGCGTGGTGAATCATGAGTCAAGGCATGACTTTGTGCCGTATATGCACATAGGTATTAAAGTAAGCAGTTTGTAAAGCTCACATATTCTATGACTAAAATGTTTCACATCTGTGTATCTCTTACTCTTTGATATCATGTATAAAAGTCGAAACATTGCATATGTAAACCAGTGCGTCACAGTCTGTATAATTGTACCGTCTCGTTAATAAATCGTGAACCAGTTAGTGACTTTCATTATTGTCAACTCGAGCTCAGCAATAACTTAATACATATAGTATTTATCTATACTTAATGAAGGCAGATAAACGTTACAATATGTACCAGAGCGGAGAAATTAAAATAAATTTTAAACATAATCATTCCCCCGTGATTCTACAAGGTATAAAACTTTACGTCCCTGGCTTGTAGTACCAATCGGTGGCAAGTCACGGCCCTGGCTTGGTCATTTAACTGAGGCTAACGTTCTTGACTTAGGTGAACTGATATGGTAATGTTAGTTGGTTTGGCATTAGCGATGTTTGTACGGCGTTGGACGTTGATATAACTTACGTCACGCGACCGGCGGGGTTCGGTGAGCGTTAAAGCTTACTGATAACTGATTTCAGTGGCGCAATATTATATCGCTCGGCATCTCTGAGGCTAATGATCTTGGCTTAGGTGAACTGCTATGGTGATTGGAGTTTATATAACTTGTGGTACGCGACTGTCAGGGTTCGGTGAGCTTTATAGTTTACTGATAATTGATGTCGGTGACGCGACTTGTATCTTCTCTGACGTTGTCTTAAGTTGCGCATGCGATACTTGCACGGCATCGGGCATAGATATAACGTGTTTCGATGTCGTTTTATACCCCTGGTGTGGGATTAACGGTTATGTGACGCTTTTATGTCTCATGCGATTCAAAATATGTTATAGTGACATCCTTGCGAGGAGTGCTATACTATTATGTAATCGGAATGCTATATTATGTAATGTATTCGATTGTTTGTCTAGCGCCTTATTTGGTGATAGATAATTTTTTATAGGACAAGCAAGGCAAACGAGTGTGCGGGTCACATGTTGGTAAGTTATCACCGCCGCCCACGGCCCCATCTAACATCAGAGGAGCTACAGAAGCGTTGCCGGCCTTTAAGGTGGGAATAAGCGCGCTTTTTGAAGGTGTTTATGTCGAAACGACCTGGAAACACTAGCTGCAGGCAGGCCGTTCCACAGTAATGTGGCACGTGGAAGGAAATTCCTACAAAACCGCACAGTAGTAGAACGCCACGTATCTAGGTGGTAGGGATGGTGTTCTAGTCTGTTACGTACAGTGCGATTGGAAAATTCAGGGCCAGAAACCCGGTCAAACAGTTCTTCAGAATACTCCCCTTGATATATGCGATAGAGAACGCATGAAACGCAACGTCAAAGTATCAAGCCTGTCACAGATTATTGGGTTCCCAACGATCCAAATGGCTCTCCGTTATCAAAAGGCTTAAATTGATACTCGGTTGCAGCAGCCCAGAGATGAGAACAGTACCCCATATGAGGCCGAACCTGGGCCCTATAAAGAACCAAATGTTTGGGCGTGAAGTACCGTCTCACTCTGCCGATGACACCAAGTTTTTTCGAGACTAACTTGGCCTTGCTTTCCAAATGATCGTGATACTGGCAGTCGCTCGAAACGCTAAGGCCCAAAATACTGATATCGAGCGTGACAGTCGCTGAGCAACTGTCGATCCTCTAGATATACCAGAATTTGGCTGTTTATTATGCTCTACAGTACTTTGGAGAGCAGGGAGGTGATAACGATAGGCCTGTAGTTAGTCAGATCGGAATCATCGCATTTTTCGGGATCGGGTGGATTAGAGCGCTCTTCCATGAATCAGGGCGTGAAAATGCGCCGAGTGAATAAGAGTGCCGAAATAAACGCGTTATCACCAGTGACAACTCAGTAGCACATATAGGGAGCACTTAGGGAGAAATGCCAACCGGCCCACTCGACTTATAGCTGTCCAGAGAAAATAGGGCTTAACGAACAGCTTTTTGGCTGAACTTAATGTCGGGCATCAAGCTCTGGCACCGTGTAATGGTCGGCGGCGTGGCTCCTATCATCCAAGTCGAGTTAAGGGCCAAGAGACCGCTCAGGAGATCAGCTTTCTCTTTCACTGTGTAGACCAGGGTGTCATTCTCGGTGCGCAATGTCAGAAGCAAAGACTGGCTGAAATTGCCAAGTGCAGCCTTTGAGTGCGCTTAGAACTGATGTGTTCCAAACGGGTATCTCTCAAGCTTCTCACTGATTTTAGCGATATGCTCGGATTTTGCATTAGCAATTTGGCTCTTCAAATACCATGAGGCACGACTATACTTTCTCTTTAAGGCTTTCACCTTTGGACCCTTAGTGACTAATGCCTCAACCCAAATTTGGTATGCTTCGCGCTTGCCAATGGCAGCTAGTTTGCAAGACGTGCCATGACAGGGCCGTGACTTGCCACCGATTGGTACCACAGAGCCAAGGACGTGAAGTTCCTTTTAGAATCATGTCGGCAACAGCAGCGGCACAGTCACTCGGATCATCACCTCAGCAAAAGGTCGCTGAGACAGCATATCGTCAATAGTCGATTGCATGTGCTCCATAAGTCGATCCGTTTCTGCATTACCACTATGGGACCTGTACAAACATGCGTATATTAGTACGCAATTATCTGAATCAATCCGAAGGTAGGATGTTAGAATGTAGTCAGGTCCCGACCTTAAAAATTGGCAAGGCGACGAAAACTCCGGTCTGGCCTCACGAACACAGCGACCCTGACGTGACACTCAAATTTATGCTCTATTTTGTAGCCGGGGTATTGGAGATAGGCTATGTCGTTTGGTTGGGCAATTTGAGTCTCCGTCAGAAATAATAAAGCCAGCTGTGCCGTTTCAACATGGTGGTGGACGCCATTCACGTTGAATTGAATTAAAAAATATTTTTTGGAAAAATCCACGTTAAGTGTGGAAGTGGCTGCCGTGGAGCATGCGCCTTGTTTGCCGTGTATCTAACGCGGTGCTGTGCCCTCCCCAGAATTCGAAGGGCGGCCTGAATATCCCTACACCCTATCATGTCCAACACCACTGAGAACCGCCCGAAAAGTGAACCTTGCTCCCTGCGATGCCTTTAACCTGCCCATGAGGCTATCTACACCATCAAGCATCATCAAATATATTGGAGATGATCTTGAAGATGGTGGTAAAACGGAGCTCAGCGCTCAATATATCAACTTTCAAAAAGTTCAAACTGATATAAAGACTGGCCGTATTAAAAAATATATGCATTCTCTTACGATTAAAAATGGAACTGTCATTGTTTGACGTTTCACATTATTATGAAATTGTGACATTTCTTCGATTTTTTGTTCTGATTCAATATTTCAAAGTTTAAGACTATACAAGTGAATAAAATAAAAAAACATTATAGTGACATCTGTTCTTTACTCGATTACCCAATATTAAGCTCACTAGAGAGACCAGTCAGCCGGTCGCGCAGTGGGACAGCGTCTAACTGTAAGAACTTGATCACGCTAACATGGTTCAATCCCCATTGGAGTAAATGATTATATTTAAACTATTTTCACTTCCTCACTTTTTTAAGACGAAGTACGGCGTTGAGTTCCATCACTCAACACGCCATGTTTTGAATTCGGTGAAGCGAAGTATACAGTGTTTTGACACTAAGCCACTTTCGGTCTACCCTGTTATGTGGGATAAGAGTGTAAAGCTCAGTAAATATGGTTCTAAATTAGTAATTACGTGTCTCTGAGATATATATCACGATTAACAAGTAAGTATTTGCCTATAGATATCAAAAAAAGGCCGAACATTAAAGAAACAATCAATTTCTTGTAACTGCATCACTTTTCACGTTGCCGCTATTAACGCAGCCTTTTTAATCCGTTTTTTCCGCTCCCATCCAGATATCGGCGACGGTTAACGGCCTTCTACGGATCTCGTGAATAGCGGTCCTAACATTAAATACTTTGAAGATCTTAGTTCTAAAACATAGATAGTTTATTAGTACCGTCTGAATTTAACATGAAAGACAAATAAATCTGCAAAAAACAAATAGGTTGAATCAAACTTACCAACTGCGCATAACTCTTTGGGCTTAGTTTCCTAAAGGATGTTGGTGTATATTAAGTTAACGTGAATTTAAAAAAACTTTATTATTTGGTATTATCAAGTCAACACCCAACACGCAATGTCTCGAATTGTGTGGAAAGCGAAGTACGGAGTGCTTGACACTAGGTACTTTCTGCCTACCTTGCTATGCGGGATAAAAGCGGGAAGCTAAAAAAAATTTAATGTAAAAAAAAAAAATTTTTATACATGTCGACAACTAAAATATTTTATTGTACTATATACAAATACTTTACTATATACATAAATAATATAAAATAACTTACTATACTATATATACATATATTGCAATTAAAATATTTTACTATTTTTAAATATAATTCCACACTAATGATAAAAACAAATAGCTTAGTACTTAGTTGGAAGATTTCCAAGAGGCGCTACTTCGAATATCGCTACGTTCAAATTTTTATACATTATTTTTCTTACAACTAAAATTTTTTAAACACCTAAACTTACATACGAGTACTAAAATGTAAACACCAAAAGAACTGAAGTAAATATCTGTACTAGTGCACATATCTGAAAAACAAGTATGAATTAACAGCTAAAAAAATTCAACCCCAGTAATATTTTTTATTGGCCCGTAGTCTTCGAAGAGATACAAAATGAGCATCATTCACTTATAACATAAACAACACTATAAAAAAGCTTACTATTAACATATAACAAGCAATTAATGCATAATACATACTCAGAAATAAGCATTAAGATTTAAATAAGGATTACTGTTGAATATTTTACATTTCCAATGGCATAAATATAAAAAGCAAGTTTAAAATAAAGGGAAAATGCATTGTCATTTCTTTATCACGTCCCCAAGGCCGCTTTTATTCCCTCCAGCGCTTGTATTCGAGTACAAACTACTACACACAATGTGAATATTTTGACATTCATTCACAAAAGGCTTTTATCTAAGCGTTTTATGAAGCGAATTTCATGCAATATTTTTAAACCTCAAAGAATGTTTTTGTTTAATATAATAATTTTAATTATTAAGTAGCAAATTAGTTATGTAATGAAGTTAGTTGATTTTACTTAAATATTTTATTTAACTGTTAAGTATTAAACTTGTGATATTTGTATATATTTTTAAAGTTTTATCCTTTTTGGCATAGTAGGATAATTAGAGAAAACTTATTATCAATACACTTACTATGTAGTATATAACTAATGTTATTAATTAATCCTCACCTAATCATTATAATTAATATATTAAACAAAAACATTCTAGGTATGGAGATATTGAAAGAAATCCGCTTTTTAAAACGTTTATATGAAAGCCATAAAAATAGATGAAACGGACACATCTCCATTCTCTGCTTTTCGTCTGAAATTAAGACATTGCGTGTACAGTAGCGGAACTCAACTCAGCGGTGGGTTTTACCGTGAAAAAGAAAATAATTTAAAGTTAATAAAAGTAAAATAATTTAAGAGTGGAATAGAATCCACAACCAATCGTACTTACAGTCAGTCAGTTTCACTACTCCAGAGTGGATATTTTTTATAACGCACGCAATATTCAAAATAAAATTTTCACACAAAAGCTAGTATCCAAGACAGAGATACGCCATGTTTATTTAACGCAATCGACACGATCGAGTCTGCAAAAACTGGGGAATTAGAGGGCCCGGAATATTTTCGTATATTGTAATATAGCTTTGAAATACGCGCATTTTGTTCGTACAAATAAGATAGGTTAAATTCTCACTCCTTTCGCCCGGCGCGTGTTATGAATAAAGAAGTTGATCGTTCGAGATTTACTCACTTATTTAAAATCGGGAATCGTAAGTATTGTAACAGACCAAAATAAATGTTTTTCCCTTTTTTTGGGTCTATCATTAGCTTCGGGTAAAGCTAAAAGGGTTTTTGTCCCCCAAAGCAGAGTAGACAGAAAGTACCTAATGCCAAGATACTTTCCGCTGAATTTGAAACATTGCGTGATAAGTGGCAGAAATCAATGCCGCACTTTCTCTTACTAGAGCGAGGAAATGAAAACTATTTAAATATAATTATTCGGACGTGGGGGCATCGAAACCATAACCGATCGTGCTTACAGTCAGACGCTGTATCATTGCGCCAGGACCGAAATCATTCATTTATTACACGTAAGTAAATGTTACATAGGGCTAAATACATTAAATGATTCCATTAAAGTACATTCGGAGACAAATTGCAATAGGCTGTGAGAGCTAAGACCACATTTCATGAACAAATTTAAAAGATTTTTTTAGTTAAACAATTGCCTTGAGTGACATTTGAACAAATAACCGTCACCTACTTATAGTTGCATCCGCTGTACCCAACGGTTGATTATATATTTTCTTTGATTGTCTTTTTAGTCGAACTAAAAACGTATCAAAATTTGAACAAAATGGGAACCTACGCCTATTGGTAACGGTTTAATCGCTCTGAGCACTAAGCCATGCGTTTTATATCCAGCTGTGTTTAATTCTTATATGCTTGTTTTGTTTTTAGCTATTTTATAGAGCCAATCGAGTAGGTCAATCGTGCCGTAGTGGGACAGCATCTGATTGTAAACGCGTCGGGTCGTGGGTGGGTTCCCTGGTAAGACAAAGTGCGGTGTTGAGTCCTCTCAACACGCAGTGTAGGAGTGCTTTTCTGTCTCCCGTGCTATGCAGGGTAAACAAGTGGAGCTAAAAAAACATTATTAAACAATGGTCGTGAATACTGTAGTATCAAATAATGTTTACATAATATTTTCAGTCAAGGCAACAATACAAATCATTTTTTTTATGTCTGGGGACGGAAATATTATTTAATCTTTCTTTCTAGAGAACATAACTCAAATATAAAAATATATTTTTTAAAACATGCTTTCGACGCCATCTTAGACTTACTGTATTTTACAATTATTTAACTTACTGTGTTAGTTACTTCTTACTTACTTTGTGTGAAATCAAGGTTGTGACCTCAATTTTAACCATTTCCCACTGCTCGATTGGGCTGAAATTTGAATTATAACTTTAAATTTGATGACAATGTAATTACGTATAATCAATATAGTTGTTAATTTAAAATGGCCGCCACAACAAAATGATGCATTATAAATTTTTACACAACTCACTTAATATTTGTATCAAATGATAGGGCATTATGAAAAAAACTTGTCTTATTATTGTTTTTAGTAAGTTATATTTTAATTAATATTTATTACTTTTCAAATCCTTTCATTTGATATTCATATTGGACAGATTGTATAAAACTACGTATTACATTTTGTTATTTGAATAAACAATAATTTAAATAATATATATAATTGCATTGTCATCAGAACCAAAACTTAGTTCTAAATTTCAACTTAATTAAACTCTGAGAAGTGGGTTAAATATAATTCGTAAGATTTGACCCATACTTACGTTCTAACTAACGCAGTAAGGTAAACAAAAGCTTATAATAAAGGACTGATATGGAGTGCACGTAATTTTCTACTCAATTTAACTTATATATATTTAGCTTATATATAGTGTTACGTTATCATAGTAAGTAGAAAATCCTGCATTTATCAATCGTGGCGCAGTGGGACAGCGTCTGACTGTAAACGCGATCGGTTGCGGATTTGGTGATCACTTGGGGGATCGATTATATTTAAATTATTTTCATTAGCCTGTCTCTGGTGACAAAAAACCGGGCTTAAGTTCCGCTTTTCAGTACGCAATGTCTTGAATTTGGCGGAAAGTGGAGTATGAAGTGTCTTGACACAAGGTACTTCCTGTAAACGCAGGTAAAGCGTAAAGGTAAAATAAAAAAATAATAAATTATACAACTTCACACTTTATCACACATAGCGGAATCGTCACAGAAAACCTACCATACAGACGCTCCGTTGCCACTTTCTGTTCAAATTGAATTAAGTGTTTTGTCTTACCAAAATGAAGTAAAAGGAAAGTAAGAATCAAACCTACAAAAAATCGCATTCTTACCGAGCTACTGGCTTCGTGATTATAAGTATATATATAATTTGCTAATTATACTGATATACTTACTATTTTTAGCAATGTTTGTACAAAAATTTAAAATACACATTGCTTATTACCCGGTCTTAAGATGATTCCAACTGATTATCAAAATATTTCCTTATTTTAAAAGTAAAATGGGAAAAAACAAAACAAAAGCAATTTAAGCATTTACGGAGCTTACACGGTTAGCCGTGTTTGTAGATAATAATCTTCTTATTAGAAGGAACAAGTTGTTTTGAGGCCGGTGGTGACGCAGTAAGACAGCGTCTGACTGTTCGCGATCAGTTGTGGGTTCGATTCACACTCAGTGATTACATATAAAATTAGCTATGATAAGACAAAACGTGGCGTTGAGTTTCGCCATTTAACGTGCAATGTCTCGAGTTCGGTAGAAAGCGGCATACAGAGTGTCTTGACACTCCCCGCCTACACTCCTCTGCTCCCCGCCTACACTGGAATGCCGGATAAAAGCGTGAAGCCACAAAAAAAAATTGTAATTGCTTGAAATTTACTTTGAAATTATTTTTCATGAATATACATATCTACAAAATTTGTTTTAAATGTGCATTTAAAAAAATGTGTTTTAGCATTATAACTTGTTAAAATCACTTTAGATTATATTTTCATATATGTTCTGAATTCTTCATTTGCAAAGATGATAGTAGAGAACATACGGATGTCCGTTTTTTGATCCTATAACAGAAAATTACACTTTATCTTATCAATCTTAACAAGTGTCAGTTTGAAAATAAAATTTGTCGGTTAGCAGTAGTAGTCAGGGAGAATTTAGTATGAAGACATTACGTTGCCTTGCCTGCCTTGCATTGAAATAGAGACATTGGGTGCTGAGATTCAGAAATCAACAAATAGTCTTACCCAAGGAGAGAGAACAAATAATTTTAATTTAAAATAGCCTTGAGTGAGAATCAAACTCACAACCGAACCATTTTAGGTAAACGTTACACAACGGTGATCTGACAAAAAAAATATGAATTGTTTCAAATATAAAAAATTATTCAATTTCTATTCAGAAATAACTATAGCGTGCTGTAAGAAATATTCCAAGTAGACCAAGACGACGTCTAGATGAATTTGATTCAATTTGCATGTCATATTACAAAACCAGCTAGATTTCGGTACCCAACACGCAATGCCTCTGAAATTGACGTAAGAAACAATATTTCTATTCACTAGATTTTCAGGGAATAATTAGACAATAACATAGGATAACATAGGATAGGTTTTTGCTTGCTTATATATAATCATTTTATTAAGAACAAGAACTTGTTTAGATATTATCTGGTAAAATTTCTCAAAATTTTAAATTAATTCTCAATATATTAAAATTTAAAACAAAAAAGAAAACATTTTTGAAACAACTTGGAAATTCTTATACGTTTGTTAAAACTTATTTATGTTGTTTTTAGCATCTTTGTAGAGAGATTTTTATAAATTTCTACTACCCAAAATTTACTAACAAATAATCGTTTAGTAAGAAAGAATGCTATTTATTTTAATATTTAAATATTTTTAAAGTGTTATTACATACTACAATTATATACCTAATTGTGAAATAACAGTTTAAAAATATTAAAATAAAAAAATAACTTAGTATTAAAAACGAACTTAATGATTGTTTATATATAAATAACAAAAGCCTCCTTTCTTTCTGTTACAGGAATTTGCGTGAAAGTTTCGCTAATGACAAAAAAATCAATATAAGAATCTAATTAAGCACTGATAACTTATAATGAGTTTTTTAAGTATTTCCTTGTTGACATTAATCTAAAATGATTACGAGCACTTGGGGTAAAGCTTTAAGAACATTTTAATTGCCACCTTTGACGTTTATTACTATGAAAAGAGGCCACTTAATTTTTATTAACAATTTTTACCATCTGTTACCCATTACTTAGCGTTAATTCGAGTTCGAAATAAATACTATATTATTTTACTTAGATTATATCTATCTGCAAATTCATAGTGTGTTTGGTTTATATTCTGAGTAAACTTTATGAAATACTACATACCTCATTCTAATATTAGTTTTTTAAACTAAATAAGACACTTTGAGAGATTTTTTTCGTCACCCTAGTCATCCTGACGAAGATAGAGACGAAAATAGAGACGAAGGTCCTGAGGCCAATATGTTGGATAGTTCACGCTTTATTCTGCATAGCAGAGTAGTTCCAGACTACTTAACATCAATCTAATTGTTTTCCGTCCTAAATCAAAACACTGCGAGTTCAGTGGGGAATTTAACACCACGTCTTACCAGAGTATAGAAATGAAAATAAATTTTAAACATAATCATTCCTCCGAGTAGGAATCGAATCCACAACCGCGTTTATATTTAAACACTGTCCCACTGCGCCACGATGCCTTTGAATAGCGTAATGAGATGTCTTATTCTATCAAAGGCTCATGGGTATGCAGATACAGGTAAAGTAATAAAACTATATATAAACTTGTTGAACAAAATACATTGACGTATGATGATCAGTTGACGTATGTAAAGTAGAAGTTAAAATGACAACAAACTTTTCATACATATATAAATATGTGTCAACTAATAACAATAAATCTATACTATGTTTAATTCAATTTTATAATATCTTTTTCATAAGGCTGGTCGTGGCGCAGCAGCGTTTAACTGTAAACACGATTAGTTGTGGGTTCGATTCTCACTCAGGTTCGTGATTATATTTAAATTATTTTCATTGTTTCGTTCTGGTAAGAAAACGCGCGGCGTTGAGTTCGCCACTTAACACGAAATATCTCGAATTCGTCGGAAAACGGAGCACAAAGTGTCTTGACATTAGGTACTTTCTACCTGCCCTGCTATGCGGACAACGCTTGAAGCTAAAAAAAAATATACACTTCACAATTGAAACCTGTTAATATATTGGTAAAAACAATTGAATAATTTGGTAAAACGAATTTTTTACCATCCAAATAATCAATATCAATAATACATAGGTAATTACATCACTTTTCGAAGCATCGCCATTAACCTAACCGTTTTAATCTGATTTTTTCCGATCCACCCGGATATTGGCGAACGAGTAACGGTCCACTTAACCGAATCTATTGAATGACCCACCCGACACTAACTACTGGTTTCAAATCTTTATCGGGCTTTATTTTTATTAGTTAGTATATAACAGCTTTCACGTACTATATGAAATTGCTTTTCGTATTATTCGAGGTAAAATGTGATAAAGTGCGGCGATAAATTCGGCGGAAAGCGAAGTACGGATTGTCTTGACACTAGATCTACCCTGTCTAACCAGCTATGCGGGATAAGAGCGTGAAACTAAAAAAATCATTATACTATTTACTATTTTTAAAGTGTTATTCCACACTTAGGATTAGAAAACATTTTTGAAAAAACGTATAAAAATTTGAACGCAGCGGGATTCGAACCCGCGCCTCTTGGATACCGTCCAAGCGCTCTGACCGCTAAGCCATGCGTTCCACTACCAGCTGCGTCGAAATTCTTATACGTTTTGTTTCAATTTTTTATACGTGTTTTCAAAAATGTTTTCTAAACCTAAGTGTGGAATAACACTTTAAAAATAGTAAATAGAGAAAGAGAAGTCATGCAGTACGAGTATAAGCGTGAAGCTGATTTTTTTCAATTCTCTTTTACGCAATTAATTGCATCGGATTGAATCGAATTTGACATGACTTCAGTTTTTGATAGTAAATATTAGATACTAATGTAATACTGATTATAACAAATTTACCAAAATGATGTATTGTCACGGTTCCGTGGGAATCCATTTTTTTAGCTTCACGCTTTATCCCGCGTAGCACGTTAGACAGAAAGTACCTAGTATCAAGACAAGTACTTCATTTTCCACCGAATTTGAGACATTGCCGCACTTTGTCTTACCAGAACGAGGAAGTGGAAATAATTTAAATATAATCACTCCCCCGAGTGGGTATTGAACCCACAACCGATCACGTTACAGTCAGATGCTGTCCCACTGCGCCACGGCCAACCTCGGAAATCCAATTTACTACAAGCAAAATAGAATAAATATAAATTGTTTTGTTTTTTTATTTATTTGATGATTCAAATTTAATATTATCTTTTTCATTAATATTTAAAATTAAAAAGAAGCAATCTTGACGCGGTTCGATAGTTAGTATACGCGCGTACAGTTAGATACTTATAGATTCTAGCTCGAGGCAATTGTATATTTTTTCAGCTTCACTTTATCCTGCGTAACAGAATAATCAAAAACAACCTAGTGTCTAGACACTCCGTTGACTGCTTTGCGCTCTGGTAAAACAAAATGCAGCATTAAGTACTACTGCTTAACTTAAGGTGAATGTGGGGACGGAATCTTTATTCTAATTCTCCTACACCTTCTTTACTATTAAAAAAACGAAAAAGCTACACGTTAATATAATTAAAAATAACAATATGTTTTTTTTAATTCATGTTTTCAAAACAAAATTTATCTTACATTTATATAATAACTTTTGTCGTTCGGAATATTATATTAAGTTTTCCCATATATTAAATACTTTAAAGAATTTTTCCTTTAAGCCGGCGTGCAGCAAAGATATATAACAGAGATTGCTAAGAGCGGTTTTAACAACCAAGAGGGAGTCGCATTCCGCCCCGATTCAAGTAAACATCGTTGTAATTAAAACATTACCATAAAATAGATGCAATATTCAAAATAGCGAGTCCTGTGGGATACAAACAAGATTATTCGAGGTTTGTGTTTTGAGTTTTCCGCTACAAGCATTTTATACGTATTATTAACTTAGAAACGTAATTTGGTGTATTTGTCTATATCCACTTAATAAATTCTGTTATTATTCTCGAATACGGTGTAAAGTGAAGTACGGAGTGTATTGACACTATGTACTCTCTGTCTACCGTATCGTACAAGATAAAAGAGTGAAGCTAAAAAAAAATAAAGTTATGTATGGGTTTGATTTATTTATTTAGTAGCTATACAGACATTCATAATAAAAACACACAAAATATATAAAATACATACTTCTTGAACAAATAATAATTAAAAAAATAAAAACCTGACTTCTATTAAAAAGTAAGTTTTAAAATACGCCATTTCTTTTCAGTAATTTAGTATATTGTGACACTCATGGCCTTAAGGTGCATCTAGTGACGTATCATTTCTCAAAATCGGCTCATGGGTTTAGCAGTTACAAAGGAACAAGTAAACGTACAAACGGACATACGGAACGGACATAATTACCATATATTTAGTATATCACCATCCTGAGCAATGAGTTAACTATTTAATTGATAAACAAGTCAGGTAAAACTGATGAAGTCGAAACAAATATTTATATAATAATAAAGAAAACTGAGCTCTGTACATTCGTAAAAATAAGAATCCAGTGTTAAGACATTCATTTTTCGATTTCTGTGCGAAATGTTAATAATTAATTCGCAAACCTGAAATAAGTGGCGACTCGTGACTCTGTTACTTTGGATGCAGGTTTTTGCACAAACAACTGGGGAAAGACGTTTGTAAAGTAATAAAAATAATATATTTTACAAATAGCTAATAATTGTTATAATATTAAGAAGTACCTGACCCATTTACATACTCGGTAGAAACATAATCCTCCTTTTGGCAATCGGGTAAATATAATTTGATTATACCTATAAAGGAACTAGTCATTATTTTATCAACTGAATAAAATATAATTTAATTTAAAAAAAAACTTTTTAAAAAATGATCAAATGTCAAGAATTTAATCAAAAAGTATCAAGAAAGACCTTATATGTATGTACCCTATATATAAAATGTTTTTAATATGCTGCAGTATACAGGTAAATTCAGGACATGCTAAAAAAATATCATGTCATTCTTTTAACAAAATTTCGTAGAATATAATTTTAATATAAATCGCGTAGACGTGATGTGTGAATGATTTTAGATGATTTCTTTTAGCATCACCTTATATAGATAGACAGGAAGAACCCAGTGTCATGTTACGTGTTGAGAGGCGGATCTCGACGCCGTGCTTTATCTTACCAGAGCGAGGAAATCAAAATAATTTGACACCAAATTTCATTTGTTTATAGAATAGAGAAATGTACAGCGAATAATTCACTCTCTGAACACTCCGCAAAATGTTTAATAAATATAAAAGGAAAAAGTAGAATATATCGTACTTATAAATCTTATCTGATAACAACATGAGCAAACATACAATCTATTACATTGACCAGTCGAGAACAATTTTGTAATAGTACAATAAGCACAATTTGTTGTGTACCCTTTACTTTGTATTCTCCTGAAGTCCGTGCGTGGATAAATTATAGTTAACCCTTACCGAAATCAATAAATGCCTCCCAGCTCTTTTCATTACGCTACACGAGCTAGGCTAATCAAAATTCTTAGAATAAATTCTATAGGTAGATGTAGTTTTTTTTATTTTTTTTTAAATGTTGAGTATCTCATGTTTTTCCAATATATTAAAAATTTTATATTTTGACAACGTAGCGCAGTAGGACAGTACATAGCTGTAAACGCGTTTGGTTGAGCCTCCGCTCTGGTAAACAAAAGTCGGCGTTCGCCACTCGACACGCAATGTCTGGATCTTAGGTGTAAAGCAGTCAACGAAATGTCTAGACACTAGATTGTCTCTGACTAACCTGCAATGCGAGATAAACTGTGAAATATTTTATCTACACGTTTTGTGATTTTTACTATCAAATTATTCAATATCCATAATAATTTTTCCAATTTGTTTAAAATTCAAAAACTTTTAAAATATTAAATACTTTTTAATAAAAAAAAAAGTTTAAAAAAATAAACACACATTCACCTAATAAACTTTACAAGCATAAGCCCTTATACTATTATATGCACTTATATATCTACGTATAACCCTTCAGCGAGGCAATCTCCTGTACACGCAGGCTTGAGACATTCACGTCGTTACGATGAGTGGCGGTGGATTACACTAGCACTCGTTATAAAGTTCTTTGCCCTGAAATTTCTTTCTCTCAAACATTGTTTTTTCTTTGTTTCCTTTGCAAATAATTTGGGATTCTAAGGCTACTTTAGTATAGTATTTTTATACAAGCCTTATTTATATTATTAATGTGATATGAATTTTTTATACCTTTTATAAAAACAGGTTTATAGGTTTCATTTTGAAAATTATGTGTATATCTCTTAAATGTTTGCAGACATATATATATATATATATATATATATATATATATATATATATATATATGTATATATATATATATATATATGTGTGTGTGTGTGTGTGTGTGTGGTGTGGTTTGTGTGAGCATGTCTACTTCCGTTTATTATTATAATTAATAAAATAATTTTATAATCTCTGGTATAATGTACGCCCGAAGAGTGACGTAATCACTTTCAGTGACGTAACCACTTTCAGTGATTACGTCGCCTTTTCATGCTCCAAAACACGAATTTCAGTGTTCTTCTTAGTGCTATGTGCATTTATTGCAAATAAAAATAAATATATATAATTAGTGATTTGTTGCATGCTATAATGGCTCGAATATATATCTTAAATTAATGTAAGGTGAATATTATTACAGAAAATTTCTTCGTTGTACCCTGTATAGTTTCAAGCTTTACCCCAAATGGCAGGGTAAACAGGACAAGGTAAATTTCGTTAACTTTACGCCTTAAATGGAGACATTGCCTACTATGAATGAGGAACTCAACGCCGCACTTTATCTAACAAAAGCGGCAAAATGAAAATATTTTTTTCTAAATTCGCACTACGTTAACTCTTTCTTTACAAGAATAAAAAATAAAACTATCACGACAAGCTTCTCAGAACATCAGCGAAAAACGTCTCGCATTATTATTATAACCTGACTTTCACTTCCATAACTTTGTTTGCGTAAACTTTATACCACTTGCGACATTTTTTTCATATCTATGTATCATAGTTCCAACTGTCTAACTGTTTCGACAGATGTCAAATATCCGGTGAAGTATTAATGGGAAATATTTCCTTTGTGATATTTCTAATCAATGTATTCTACCGTATCACTTATGTTTGGCCTTCAATTAATCCGAGACCAATTTAACGGTGGAAAAAAATTACATTTAATGACATACATCAATTGATTTCTAATCAAATAAGGTACTGTACGAGTATGTATTTCGCTAATCAACACGCAATGTCTCATTTTTAAACAAAAAGCAGTCAACGGAGTGTCTTGACACTGGTTTCTCTCTAACTACACGTCATTCAGGATAAAGCGTGAGCATATTATCTGTTTTCTCCAAAGGACAGATTCATGATACAAAACTGTTATATAGCAGACGTTTATTTACAATTAGCTAAATTACATAAGTGACATTCTCATATGGAAATAAAAAATTATTATTGTACGTAGGTCTAGCCTAAAGCTATTTAATGAATGGTGATTTTAATTTCCTAACAGGGTTGTCAGTTTCGATTTAAATTTCATTCAAACGCTTATTGAACGTAGTAATCTGGTTTCTTCCTTTTTTCTAAAGTGTTTATAGCGGCTTCAAGTAGGTATATTCATATATCATAAAATTACTATTAAATATTGTCCCTTTGTATAATTATACGATTTTTTCAACTTAACATTTGGTCTTAAATTGCATGGTAGTCACCAAGAAAATAGCGATAAAATGCTCCGTTTGCCGTTTTCTATCGAAATTCGAGACTTTGTGTGTTAAAAGGTAAAACTCATCTAGCTTACCAGACAAATGCCATGTCTACCTGTGACCATGGACTACTGTAAAGTGTTCTATACGTCAGGTTTTGAAAAATGTATTTTCGAATACCAAAATATACGCAATTAATTCGTTTATAGTAGTTAGTTTATTTAAAATGTGTAAAAACAGCAAAAAACAAAGATCTTATCATCCAACTCTACTAGAATGAATAATTTAAAATAAATAGAAATCGAACCCACAACCGTTCAAGCTTCTAGCCAGATGCTAGTTCGTTGCCCTACGATGGCTGTTTTTTAACCTCACGCTTTTATCCCGGTCAACTGAATAGACAGGAAGTACCTAGTATCAAGACACTGTTCACCGCTAAATCGAGACATTGCATGTTGAATGGCGAAACTCTTCGCTTTGTCTTTCCAGAGTGAGGCTACAAAAATAACCTCGAGTGGGAATCAAACCCCAACCGATCGTGTGTCATATGCTGTTCGACTGTGCATGTGCATGTGTTTTTTAACAAAACATAACAAGTTATTTTGCATATAAACATAAATAATTCTATTATTATTACCTCAACTTTAGCAAATGGTATCTAATCTAAGTTCAAACACAAAGGTGTATACAAAACAGAAAATTATAAAATATCTGTTTTACATACCTTTGTGACAAAATTTATTTCTATTATATTTGCAAATGTCGGAACAAACAGACACACATAATGACACTTTCATATAAAATTCCTCCTTTCTCTTAATCTTTTGAGTATAATTGTTAAATTTGAATCACTCAAATAAGAAAGTTATCAACTCTGATTATTTATAGCATAGTAGATGTTTAAAAGCCGTGGTTAAGATTACGTTTTGTCCTAATAAAAGGATAATTTTAAAGCGAATTGAACAGAAATAATTGTGTAGAAGAGTTTATAATTGATTTTATATACAAATAAAAAAAAACAAACTATTTAATATTATTAGTGGCATCACTAAATAATGACACGTTACACAACTTTCCCAAATGACGAATTCTAATGATAGGCATTTCGATGCGTTATGGATATTTTATCTAGTGGAATTTGAACCCGTAACCACTGTGTACGTACTGTACAACAGACAACTGTACCGTAAAGTCGTTACTTGTTTATTGAATGAATTATTTTAAAATATGTTTCTTTTAAGAGGAAATTTAAAATTTTCCTACATTTAAAACATTTATATAATATATATTGTTACTTTTGAAATCAGTCCATTGTATTTATTCCCCATAGCAGAATTTCAATAAAAATACAGATTTTCTATCTCTAAAAATATAATTGAAACATAGATATGTCATAAATCTTACCCTGAACGCCATAAATATAACGCCGGCCATCATAATCCGCTTCAATCAATTGCTCACCCTCTACAATTTATGTCCTTAGCAGTGCTTAATACGGACAAACATTGAAATAGTCCTATTATATATATATATAAATAGAAGCCGATGTGGTTACTGTTCATGAAAAGATCAAGTAAAAGTTTAAAATATTGGAATTTAAATTAAATTTAAATATAATATAATCACACAAATTTTAATTGCATTTTAGTTGCCTACTTATATTTAATGTATTTTTAACCTAGGGAAACAAAATTTACTTACAAATTTTAGATGGCTTAGCGGTCAGAGCGCTTGGACGGTATCCAAGAGGCGCGGGTTCGAATCCCGCTGCGTTCAAATTTTTATACGTTTTTTCAAAAATGTTTTCTAATCCTAAGTGTGGAATAACACTTTAAAAATAGTAAATATTAAAATAAAATAGCAATCTCTCTTGTTAAACGATTATTTCTAAATAATCTTTAAGTAGTAGAAATTTGTAAAAATCTCTCTACAGAGATGCTAACAACATAAATAAGTTGTAACAAAACGTATAAGAATTTCGACGCAGCTGGTAGTAGAACGCATGGCTTAGCGGTCAGAGCGCTTGGACGGTATCCAAGAGGCGCGGGTTCGAATCCCGCTGCGTTCAAATTTTTATACGTTTTTTCAAAAATGTTTTCTAATCCTAAGTGTGGAATAACACTTTAAAAATAGTAAATATTAAATTTAGATTTGTTGGAATAAAATCTTTGACATACGTGATTTTTAACAATTTTAAAAGGATTAATCGATGTATATTTTGGCATTTAGAAATACATTTTATCTGCTTCCATGTATATACAAATTAGATTGAGAGAGTGGCTTATCAAAAGTTGGGCTAACAGTAAGAGAAGAAAAGTAATGCATCGGTGTAGGGTGAAGGAACACATCTCCAATATCAAGATGACCGTGTATTGCAGTCAGCTGTATGTAAAAATTCATTAAATAAGCCCAATCACTACATCAGATTTGATAAACCTCATATCCTCGCTATAGAGAATAGATATATTCAAAAGAAAAGATGGTTGAAAACTTTCTACCACCTGGGACCCACTTACAAAATATTTAAAATCTTAAATCCACCATACTCATCAGGTAATTCTGCAAGAATCTAGTGCAGTACGCGAGGCAATTAAAAAACAGATGGTGGTAGTTTGATATAATTTTTGTACAACCGACAGAAGAATGCCACTTAGATCTACCAGCGACAACGGACTAAATGTAACTGTTCCAAACTTCGGATTTTCATAAATGTCCTTTCCAATACCGCAATGTATGCGATTAATCCATTTAAAATAATTATTAAAAGTATACAAAAATCAATGTTACTTTAAACATTCATTTATCTTATCTCCTTAATTTTAAAGTCAAATTGTAAATCCTCTAAATATTCCGGGTACGTTCTGTCGAAGCTGCTTTGCGTTGCTAATACTTAAGGTCAAAGGTTTGTTTATTTTAAAACTGTGAAAATGCTTCCTGTGTTATACATTTAATTTTGTCCATACTATTACTTCGACTCTTTTCTTTTTCTATTCTTAACTCTTAAGACATTTCGTTATTAATCCTTCACCATTCCTAAAAATATTTTTGAGTCCCAATTATGGAATAACACTTTAAAAATAGTATAATATTGTTGCTAGCAACATAAATAAGTTGTAACAAAGTGTATAAGAATTTCAAAGCATCCGGGAGTAGAACGCGTGGTTTAGTGATCAGAGCGACGGTATCCAAAAGACGCTGGTTTGAATCCCGCTGCGTTTGTTGTACGTTTTTGTACGTTTTTTTTTAAATATAACCTTCCACCGGTTTCAAAACCATTCAATATTATGTATAGAACTTAACGCCGCACTTTGTCTAACGATTAAAAATAGGAATATTTATACTAAAAATATTTGTTCTTCTAGTTGATTGTCTCCTAAGAAAGCGATGAATGGTTTATTTTATGAACATATTTGCTTTGCTTTCTTGATCTATGCTTTCTGAGAATAAGATAGAGGTCACCGTTGTATAATAATAAAGTGCTTGGCTTGTGGTGGTGCTTGTAAGCGGTGTTGAGTTCTGCCAACCAACATGCAATGACTCGATTTCGAGTGGAAAGCAGAGAACATTGTGTCTTGATAATAGGTTAATAAGACAGTAATCTAATCTAGACTGGAAATCGAGCTGTATGAAAATTTCCATACTAAGTAGTGCCCATGAGATGTCTTGTTACTTTAAGCTATTAGACGTGCCAGTGCCAGATTGCTTTCTATCACATTCTGTTTAGCAATTTACTTATCATAACAAAACGCATAGGTGACTTGAATTTTATAAAATCATCTCTTTTGATTTTCAACAAGCTTTTATATGCTTCGATTATATCTTGGAATCAATCAATGCAAATAAAATTGGAAATGTTATTTTGATCCACATTTGGCTGTCAGATTTAATTGAATTTTTTTACACATACCCGAATCCGGTGATACTTTAATTATTTTCATAGCCTACAACTGATATTTTTGCGATGTCATCGATGTTTACGAGCTCTTTAGCTTTTTTTTTAAATTAATTTAATTAACAAAAACTTTATTTAACAATTACAAATGATTATTAATTGATTTAAATTTCTTTTGAAGGGAAAAACGATTCATTTTGAGGTCCAATTCCACTCGAGGAAATACTTTGATATTTTCTCCTATTTCTCTGATGTAGTAAATATAAGCAATATCTCGAATTAGGACGAAAGGTGGCAAACCAAACGTTTTAACACTAGGTTATCCCTACTTTGGAAAAGTTTTCTATACCCACAGCTTAAACATAAATAGACAAGAAAAACACACCGTCCTTTAATATCAGTAATAATATTAGCAAAATATAGTTATTAAATAAGAATTATGCCAAAATATACAAATGTGTTTTTCTAATTTCAGCAGTTTGGGTTTACTGTACAATTAATAATCAAATTTCTCTACATATATACGTACGTATATAGATTTTCTATTGATACTACCAGGAAAGGGTAAAGGGAGTACTATAAAGGGTTTTCCTGTTTAACTTTGACTTATCGCTAATTAAAATCATTCACAACATCCATAATAGTTGGTATGGTGTATTCGTATGTACATACTATAAATATAGTGCCAATACTTCATACAAAAATTTTAACTTAACTGTATTTGAACCTGCTACTCTTAAAATTCCTTTTTTTTGTATCCAAATTTTAATGTTATTTTAGATATCTGAATAACATAACATTGCAAAATATAAAGAATGCATCGTGGCACAGCATCTAGCTGTATATGCGATTAGTTGTGGGTTCAATTCTTGTTTGGGAGGATTATTATATTTGTATTATTTTTATTCATTCTAGAAAGTTCACTCAGTTCGCGTATTTCGATTTCGGATATAAAAAAATTAAGTTATTTCTCCTACACCAGAAATAGCGTAGAACTGAGAATTATATAAAATATATAAATATATTATAATATAATTATATATTTTATATAATTCTCATAAATCATATATATTATAATATTTTAACTAGATTCCTGTATAGATATTACAAAGAGCTTGGAACATATAAGGAGTTCACTTAATTTGGCAGAAATAAGCGCTACAACGTGCGCTTGGTTTCAAACAACTTAATATATAATTAACACATTACATAATTATTTACATTAAATGATAATTACGTTAATTTATTTAAGACATAATGAATTGTTTACAGAAAATGTAAAATCTGTGTTTGTCTTATATAACGGTAGTAACGAATAAAGTCTACGAATACCTCAAAAAAGCGAAAAACAATTAAATAGAAATGTAGCCTACTTATACCTTGTTTTTAGCTTCACGCTTTTATCCCTCATGGCAAGGTAGACAGAAAGTGCCTAATGTCTAGACACTCCGTACGTACTTTTCACCGAATTCGAGACATTGCGTGTTGAGTGTTGGAACTCAACGCCGCACTTGTCTTTAACCAGAGCGAGGAAGTGAAAATAATTAAAATATAATCACTCCCCTGAATGGGGGTCGAATCCATAACCGATCGCATTTACAGTTAGACGCTGTCCCATTGACCGCATTATTTTATATCTTCATACAAACCATAAGTAACTCTATCTACCTATTCTTTATAATACAATCAAAAAATAAAATAAATATTTACCCTCTAACTTCTTATCAATGTAATATTAACTTAAAGAATTGATTATTTAATTTAATTATATTATTTTTACATGTATGTACTTATCGATTATAAGTACACACAAACACATATACACACACATGCACACATAAACATTTACTCACATTGTCTCATGAATTGACACACAATCATATATTATACCCATGTATCAGTTATTAAGATTTTACTATTATTAGATTGTATAATAATATTATCAGTTTTGATTAAGGTTACTTTGGTTTTTGAAAAGACGCTTATGAGGCGACGGCATTCTTATACTTATAGTTAGTAATAAGATATTATAATTATGTACCAAATTTTATAATTAATAAATATATTGTTAATATTTACTATTTTTAAAGTGTTATTCCACACTTAGGATTAGAAAACTCTCTACAGAGATGCTAACAACATAAATAAGTTGTAACAAAAACGTATAAGAATTTCGACGCAGCTGGTAGTAGAACGCATGGCTTAGCGGTCAGAGCGCTTGGACGGTATCCAAGAGGCGCGGGTTCAAATCCCGCTGCGTTCAAATTTTTATACGTTTTTTCTAAAATATATTATTATTTTTATTATTATTTTCATATCCCACATTACTATTATATATAACTATTGGAAATCTCTTACATCTTCTTATATTGAGACTAGAAGGTAAATATATTGCAAATACAAATATAACTACCATTAGAAGCCCAAGTGCTAAGTGAATATTTATGTTCTCACTATAAGATACCTATAATGAAATCATGAAAAAGCAAAAAAATTTTTTTTTGCATATCAATAAGTATTGCCCATTTCTTTTGAGAAAATTTAAATAAAAACATTACAATAAAAACGGATTCATTTCGTGATTTTCTATGTATACCAAAACACGAATTCTTCCTAAAATATTACACAATATTAACATAATATAAGGCATCGTTAAAAGGAGTTAGATTTCCATCTCCATATCACACGTTGTTACCTTCATAAAATAAGAGGGCATTAAACGCGCGATACACATTTAACTTGGAATTATGTAACTCAATGCTATTTACAATGTAGAGCAGATAGATATGAAGGTACTTCACAGGTACTTGACAGGAAGTACGCTCCGACAGTGAGCACTCCGTATTCACTCAGTATTACATGGCGGAACTCAACGCCGCGCTTTGCCTTACCGACCTACCAATTATTATTGTTTATATTATATATAGAAGTGTTCTGTGAAACTCAAGGCCGTTTTTGTGTATTACCAAAACGAGGAAATTAAAAAATAATTAATATACCATAAATTGGCCTAAATGACAATCAAACCCACAAACACCGCTTTAACAGCCAGACACTGTACCACTATAGCTCTATGACCTCAGTATATAATGGCATGTAACATAATCGCTTACTTAAGAAAATAACTTATGCTAAAAACGGGTTAAGTTAACCTACTTAAGTATTGGAAAACTAAAAAAGCAAATATGCTAAACACAAGAGGGCTTAAAGTATCAAGTGAAATAATGGAGATCTCCTGTGAAGCAGAGCTCGCTTGATAGGCGGTTGCAACAAATTTTAAAGTCAAATCGCGAATCGCAAAATATTCAAAGCTATGCTGTGGCTGTTTCGACTTGCAAATCGTATCGTCCTGTGTACTAAACTGGTTTGATGTTTACTGGGCGGAGGTACTACACTCACTTGTACGCTACATCGCTGCTTTGTGACAGACAACAAACTCATATATAATGAAAAAAAGCGCGTTTTATTTTTTGTTTCATAGTGTAAAACTGTCGCATCCGACAACGCTTTATTTATTTTTTTTGTTTTTGAATAATAGCATTTTTTATACGTATAACAGGAAAATTTTTAACGTTGATAAAAAACGACAATTTCTAATTCAATTTTTGCTATGTTCAAATTACTTTTTGTGTATTAAAAATTTTTTTTAATTGATTTCTTTGAGGAATTTGATTTTGAGAATATATTTAATTGAATTATGCTTTCGACACAAGCTTTAATAGTGTATAATACGGTATAGTAGTACAGTACCTAATACCGATAATTATCTACATATAAACATATAGGTCGATCGTAACACAGTGGAACAGCTGACTGTAAATATGTTCGGTTGTGGGTTCGATTCCCACTCGGGGAAATGATTATATTTAAAATTATTTTCACTCCCTCACTCTAAGACAAACCGCGGCGTTAAGTTCCGCCACAAACACTAAGTACTTTCTGTGTACCTTGCTATGAGGGAAAAAAGCGAGAAACAAAAAAATAAATTATTACTAACCCTAAATTTCAAATAATCCTAGAAATAAATGTCAGCAAGCAACATCTAGTGTTTAACAAATACGTATCGTTCGTGATACGTGTGTAAACTCCTTATCAGATTATATATCACAATTGTTCCTTGGTACAATAATGAGCTACTGCCTTGCAAATCTAAGACAAAATAATATTTGGAAATAATGCTAAGCAATGCTATGTATATTTTGATAACATCATAGTTACTACTTAATAAAAAGAGAGATATTAAACAAGCTATATGCTTTAACTATAACAAATAATTAACAGAAGGATACTATGAATTAATATATTAGGAAACTCCGTTCTTCGTTTGTCACCAGAATTAGACGGATCTAAGATTTTTCTTGTTGCGTGGCGGAACATAACGCCACGCTATATCACGACCTTTGAAAGCAATTATAAAGATAGGCGGTTATCAAGACACTTTATTTTCAACTTACGCCCCGAATTAAATGTTTCGCATTGAATGAAATTTAACGCAAGAAAATGAAAATAAATTAGATACAATCATTTCAAATAATGATCGATTTTTACACTCAGATGTTTAAAGTCAGCTCCAATCTCACTTTTTCCAATGGCCGCTAAAAGTTAATAACTTCAGAATCGTAAATCCAAGTATGATATAAACATGTTTATATAAAAACTTATAATATTCATTATAAAACCGAAATAATTTTTGTAATGATTTTAGAAACAAATTCTAAAAGGCATAGTTTAATTATATAAAAGCTTTTACCTTTTTTGTATCCTTGATTATCACATCTGAATACGCCGTATCTTTTTTTGTTATTGTTTATACCCAGTGTTAAGACAATCCCTACTCCGCTTTCCTGCCAAGTTGAGTCGTCGCATATTAACTGACGGAACTAAGCGCCGCGCTATGTCTTACCAGAGTGAGAAAATGATTGAAACAAATCATTACCTGAGTGGGAATCGAAACCCAGAATCAATTACTTCTTTAATCAGGCGCTGTGCCACTGCGCCACAGCCTCTACACATTTTTCCCGTATCATTCAGTTTATCCTGTCTATATCACAAGTAGTACTAGAGTATTATATTTATGACAAGTAAACGTTATCAATTACTGTTGCAAAAACTTATTTTATATATATACATGATATAAGATATATATATTTGGTTTATAGGCCATTGGGTATATAGGTTTTTGGAATACATTTGAAATGATTATATTTCCATCACTAGACTCCAATAAGACAGTATCTAAATGCCTGTTTTTGGGTTTAAAGTCACATGGTGGGTTCATATTTTTAGCGGCGTAGTATCTATATCCGCTAATCCACGTGCAATGTGTTTCGATCTTAAAGTGGTTAGTGAAGTTCTTAGAGGTATTAACTTAAGCGAATGACTTATAACTGGGTTATCTAAGATTACCCTGCTACGTTTGATGTGCTCTACATTTTACTACTTATTCGTTTTAATTTTGAATAATTATTTTTCCTTTTAAATGTGGGCGGATTCTAAATTAAAAAAGAAGTTATATTTATATTGTACAAGATATATTAAATAATCAGTCAGTCTGTCAGTAAGTTTTGAAAAATCAATTTTAACCAGTTGTTTAGAAAGTTTTTAACACAATTTTAAAATGAATGATTACATAATACTAAAATATTTTATAAACATAAATATTTTAAGAGATTTGAACAAGAGCTTCTTAACAAATTGTTGATTTTTATCTGGAAGTAGCTCGATAAGAACTTAAGTTTGATTTTCAAGTTTCACTTCATTCAAATTTTTATACGTTTTTTTTTAATTATTTATGTTCCTAAGTTGTAAATAAAACGTTATTAAATATATGACTATATTTACAGACGCCCTTTAAACGTCATTGAGGTCGCATCTCACCAAACACTGTGTTTGGATGTTATCTTACTTTGGAATGTGTACAAAACATTTTAAATATTTTTATTTTTGACATAAATCTTGATATTTTTGGAAAAAAAAAATAATAAATATGAAAAACAAGCCGAAACATCAGTATCCGCAGCCGACTGCGTAATATTGTAATAAAAAAGCATATTGCAAAAGTCATCTAGAACTCCTAAACTGTCCATCACGTAATAATAGCGGATAGCATCTCAAAATTGTTTACGTCGATAAAATTTAAATAATACGCAAATAAAAAGTTTATTATACAAAATTGCGCGCAGTCGCGTTCCCTACGTAATTTATTAAGCCACAATAGCTCGTGTTCCCTCGGGAGATGGACTCAAGTCCCTCAAAGTTTGTTCCCAGCGCGTAGCTTTGTTCCTTGTTATTTTTCTTCTTATAAGATGAGATGTTAAGGAAATATACTTAAGTAATTTCGTCTGTCGTTACGGTCTGGGGCAGCGCCTCCATTGTCCGCCTTACGGATCGTAATATTTTTTTTTTCTCTCCGGGCATAAAATCTTCTACGTAAAACGGACAACGTCGAAATAAAGATAACAAAGTCTATAGACAATACTGTAATTGTGTACTTTAGATTGCTTTAAAGTATATTTTTTGTAGTAAGCGTTCCTGTTGGTGACCTAATTTTTTGGTAAAATAGGGATGTTGAGTGCTGTGAAATAACAGACTTTTGTGGATAGATTTTGTAAATAATAAATTTTAATCTTTTTCACGTTTTTATCCTGCATAGCGGGATAGCCAAGAACGTACGGAACGGAATACGGAGTGTCTTGAGACACG
Organism: Dryadula phaetusa; assembly: GCA_032432895.1. NCBI lineage: Eukaryota > Metazoa > Arthropoda > Insecta > Lepidoptera > Nymphalidae > Dryadula > Dryadula phaetusa. The sequence continues at coordinate 3,380,181 of JAOYRS010000016.1, read as the reverse complement.
AACCGTGTGTCAAGACACTCCGTACTCCACTTTTCGTCGAATTCGAAACATTGCGTGGTTAGGGACGGAACTCATCACCGCACTTTTTTATAGTAGAGCGAAGAAATGAAAATCATTTAAATGTAATCATTCCCCCAATGAGAATTGAATCCACAACCAACCAAGTGTTTACGGTTGGACTCTGTTAAATTGGATTACAGATTTATAGCGTACCATAGTAACCTGTTTTCGAAAGAACAAACGTAACACGTGAAAATAAATACGTAAAAATAAGCATGGCAGAGAAAACCTAATATCAGGACACTCTGAATTCGAAGCGAACCGAACCGAATTCGAAACAATCTGTGAGCGGAACTCAACGCCGCTATTATTCCTACCAGAGCTAAGAAAGCAAGATATCCAATCATGTGATTTAATTTAAACTTGACGTCGTAGCGTTTTAAGCTTAACAAAAGGTCGTGCTTTTGAATTTAAATCGTTTAGTCAAGAAATAAATAAGATCTGATAACGCATTGAGGCGTACAAAGTGAGAGATAATTAAATTAGTATTTTGTAAGACAATATTGCTGATATTTTCTATTAATTCGTCACTTTAGTACTTATAAAGTCATTTTTTTCTTCTCTTCCCGTCGAGTTTCAGATATTATGTGTTGAGTGCCAGAATTTAGCGCCGCGCTTCCTCTTACAAGGACAATAATTTAAATATAATTATTAATATAATTTAAACTGAATTTCAAGGAAAAGTCATTTTTTAATAATGTTTAGGGTTTTCCATATTCAATGCTTAGTGTTGTCAGTAATTTATTTTTTGTATCTATCTTGAACTCGAAACGAATCACCTAAATAGTAGAGCAAACTTAATAAATACCAGAAATTTTATTTTTTAAGTATTTTGTAAAATTATATTAAACATATTATTATAATTATATTAAACATATAATTAACAGGCCGGTCGTGGCGCAGTGGGACAGCGTCTGACTGTAACGGGATCGGTTGTGGGTTCGATCCGCACTCGGGGGAGTGATTATATTTAAATTATTTTCACTTCTTCGCTCTGGTAAGACAAAGTGCGCCGTTGAGTTCCACCACTCAACACACAATGTCTCAAATTCGGTGGAAAGCGAAGTACTCCGTACGTCTTGACACTAGGTACTTTCAATCTACCCTGCTATGCGGGATAAAAGCGTGAAGCCAAAAAAAACCTTCGCTGTGGTAAAAAGTGGCAACGGCTCAAATTCGACGAAAAGTGGAATACGGAATGTCTTGACACTAGGTGCTTCCTGTCTATCCTGTTATGCGGGATGAAAAAAAACGTTATTTTTAATACTTTTTTAAGGTTATGAAAATGTTCGTGAAAAATTTACTTTATATTTTTACTTGTTATATGAAACTAGGCCTCAAACCACCACGTTTTAATGAAAACTCAACTACAGTCAAACTATAGTTCGTTAGGTGGTTTTTGCATGATAAAGTTACAAAGGGAGCATCAGTTGTTTAATTTGCCACTGTATACCATTACATACATACTATTTTATATACATTTGGTAAAAAAAAAAGAATTTATTTGTTTCAACGGAAAAATACTGTCTAGTTTTTTTCGACACAAGTAAAAATTATTAAATTTTATTTTATGTAAATATGTAAAAAAACACATTCTATATTATAAGAATAATAAATGGGTATATTCTTATGAAATTCTATGACAACATATAAAGATCGTGAGCGGCGAGCGGAATGGCTCTCTGAATACCCTGCTGTGCAAGACAAAGCTTGAAGCTGCTTTAACCTTTTAGTTCTTGCAGATCTAGAAGCTTCCCTCTCTCTTTATCCCGCACAGCAGGATAGTCAGAGTCAATCTAGTGTCAAGACACTCAGTTAACTGCTTTCCGCTCTAAATTGAGACAATGGGTCTTGAGTGGCAAATTTTAAATATAATATTTTCCTCGAATGGTAATAGAATTTATAAAACCTTATCTAATCAAATAATAAAAATTGAAGGGTCTGTGTGTAATAATAAAAAAATCGCTTTTTAATAAATGCATATGTATATGAGGTACGTAAACCAAAATATCGTATTTTTACATTTTTATCTGTCTATCTACCAGACTGTTTGTTACAGGAAATGTCTGGAACGGCTGGACTCTTTGAATTACAAAGTAAAGTATATCATATGTTAAATTCCATGCAGACGAAATCAACACAGCTCGTTTTATAAAAAGTCGTAAATACCAATATATACATATAAATGACTTTATCCAAGATAATTGAATCATATACTTATAATATAATAAATAATTTTGATAGGCCTTTCCTTGTAAAAGACACCCTGATATCCGATAAATCCCTCTTCACATAAACGTACTCGTTCTACGTTACATTCCTCATGCGACTTAACACTCAATTACCTCCTAAGCTTCTGATACTCAGTTTAACAGAATAATGCTTAGATTTATAAATAATAATCTAGAAATACAAAATAAATGGTTATAATTAATACTAATAAAACATTAAATATAACACTTATTTATATTCAAGACTTTCTTGGCGCAGTGAAGCAACGTCTGATTATAAGCGTGATTGGTTGTGGGTTCGATTTCCACTCGGGGAAATGGTTGTATTTAAAGTTTATTTTCTTCACTCTTGACACAAGTTCTCTCTGAAAACTCTGTTGAGCGCGATAAAGCGTTAAGCTGTTTATTTATATTTTCATTACTCCGCTATTTTAGTTTAGATGCAGCGTTATGTTACACCTGTTATGACATATCTATTTCAAATGGAAATATAAAAAAAATAAATATCGTAAAAAGTATGATAAATAATTGGAATTACTTGGAATTTCAAAATCCATTTCTGCATTTAAAAATCATTTGGTGAAATATTTCATTTAAAAAAGATGCTTTATTTTCGGTTCAAATAATTTTATGGCTTGACTTGTTTTAGCTTATTCCTATATTTGAATTTTGCAAAATAATTCACATATCTCAATATAAATATAAATATATATATAAATATATATATATATATATATATATATATATATATATATATATATATATATATATATATATATTTAAAAATTGAAAAAATGTAATAATATGCGATTTTTGTACATTTTAAATGAAACTATTTAACCGGATTAATCGCGTATATTTTGGTATTCGAAAATACATTTTTGGACACCTGACGTTTCGAATACTTTACAGTAGTCCGTGGTCACAGGTAGACTAACAATAATAATATTCATGTAAGATATTATTCTATATTTTTTTAACACCACGTTTTTATCCCACATACTAAGTTAGACAGGAAGTATCTAGCATCAACAAGCCTCGTACTCCACTTTCCGTCTAATTCAAGATGTTGCTTATTACCTATTAAATAGCGGAACTCAACGCCGCGTTTTATCTTAACAAACCAAGAAAATGAAAATAATTTAAATCGTAAATTATCATTTCCCCGAGTAGGAATCGAACCTAAAAACGATCACGTTTACAGTCACCCGCTAACCAGTATTATATAATATATATTTTTATATTTACTTATAATAGCAAACCCCTTGAAAATAAATAATTTGAGGCCGGTCGTGGCTTAGTGGGACAGCGCCTGACTGTAAACGCGATCGGTTGTGGGCGCGAACCCGACTAGGGGGAGTGATTATATTTAAATTATTATCCCTTCCTCACTCTGGTAAAAGACAAAACGCAGTGTCTCGAATTCAGTGGAAAGTGAAGTACTGGTGTCTAAACACTATATACTTTCTGTCTACCCTGCTATGCGGGATAAAAGCGTGAAGCTTAAAAAAATACCTTTTGTTGTTGCTCGTGTACATTCATCACTATTTCTCATATACTTTTCATAATGAATACTGTTAAGATATTTAATTTTCGCGATTATTACACATTTTAAATAAAACTATGTTAAACGGATTAATAGGGAATTTTTTTAACTTCACGCTTTTATCCCGCATAGCAGGGTAGACAGAAAGTACCTAGTGTCAAGACACTCCGTACTTCACTTTCCACCGAATTCGAGGCATTGCGTGTTGAGTGGTAGAGCTCAACGCCGCACTTTGTCTTTTACCAGGACGAGGAAGTGAAAATAATTTAAATATAATCACTCGTCCGAGTGAGGATCCAACCAACAACCGATCGCGATTACAGTCCGACTATGTCCTACTGCGCCATGACCGGTCTGATATTATATTTTGGTATTCGAAAATACATTTTTGTAAACCTGACGATTCGAACACTTTGTGCTTTCTTTTTTTCTTTGTACGAACCACAGTTCGTAGTCACAGGTATACTGTAAAATATACGCGATTCTTTCGTTTAAAATAGTTTAATTTAAAGTAATATTGATTTTCTGAAAGAGTTTTTTATAATCAATCAAAAATTACGCCAAATATTATGTACATTGTTCGGATAAGAATCATAAAAGTTTTTTCCTTCATGTATTGATAATTTCTATTCTGATATTTAAATATATGCATATGTATGTATTTATTTTACTTCCAATAATAAAAAAATCCCCATACCCAAATCCAGAGTGGATTGCCTTCCTTAAGAATGGGTATAGCATTTAATCGATATGTATGTTAAAAATTCTGCGAAAACAATCTGTTCATAAATAAGATTTTTAAATGTAATTAAAGTTATCTTATTTTAAGAGAATGATCTAATTGTTTCATTTTTGTCAATCTGGTAAGTGTAAATTCGCTCAACACGTAAAGAAGAGAAGAGAAGAGAGGGTCATGATACTATATTCTCTCTAACTACTCTGCTTGTATTAAAGCATAAATCTTTAATGATACTTTAACTAATATACTAAGAACCTACCTATATAAAGAGATTTAAAAAGATGTAATTTATTCAATCGCTGTGAACTTCTCACTACTACAAGTAATCAACAATTTGTTTTTAAATTATCGTAGAGATATTTATAGTCTCTAACATCTAAAACGAAATTAAATAGCTGGAAAGTCAAATTTAAAATCATTTTTTCTTTGCCCTAGTTGAAAAAAAACATTTATTTTAAAACTATAAACAAATAAAACACCGCGTTTAGACCACCTCTCACCACGCAATGTCTTCATTTTAAACATTCAACGAAGTGTTTTGGTTCTCGATTGTCTCTGACCACTTTGCTACGCAGGATAAATCGTGAGGATGCGTTTTTCTAAATCAGATTAAACCATCAACAATTCTAGTCTCAAAAAACTAACGTACTGAATTACTACAACAAACTTCACCTGTTAACAATCTATCTAGCAATGTAAGAAATTTTAAGATTATTTCGACCCACTTCGTGACATCCGAGGTGTCTGCCTCGGAAGACAATACATAATTGTCAAAATTCAAGCCAAAAATACGATCAGTATAACGAGAAATTAACTTAAGCATGTTTCTTTAAATTATTATATTAGCTTAAAATTATATATTATATCATAATTATAATTTTATATGAATAAAACAGAGCGAAGTCTGGACAATGAGCCCTGCTAACTGTCACTTTTTATATCGATTTTCTACAATAAAATATTTCAGGTAGAGTCTAAAAGAAACAAAGCTACAGGCAGAGCCTAGTGTTTCACAAATCCGCTTTATATTAAACGTACATTAAATGCCCGTCATGCGTCTTACTGCTCAATTACATTCTAAGCTTTTTGCCGATTTGCGCTTTCATGGAATCATTTGAGAGGATTTGCGTAGAAAATACCTGTGAGTTTGTCCTCCAGTTTCATTTTATTCTTATTTTTAATAATACACTAAATACGATGTTTTTATTTACATATGTATTGACTTGTTATAAATTTAAATAGTTCTCACCCGAGTACGTTCAAATTTTTATACGTTTTTTCAAAAACTATAATATATATAATACATTAAGAAAATGCAATTTAACATTTGTGTATTTTTACTTCAATTGAAAGTATTTTTATGATAAAGCTAGTTTATAACAGAAATTGAAATAAAATTTTAACATAAATAATCCAACTCAGCACTCTCGTCATCCAGCTCTCAATCCACCTCACAACCATTACGTCCAAAGTCTACCATCTCGCAGTCAACCTACCTTCAATTTAAAGTAAAGACATACTAGATAGATATTTGCAACTCGATTCCCCGGTCACCTTCCTTCCTCCTATTTAAAAACATTGCCTGTTAGAAGAAATTTTGCCTAAATAATCCTCTGAAATACCTTTAAAATTAAAAAAATGATAATGATGTTAACTTGCTCTACATATATTTTAAGCTGTTGCATTCAAACAGTCATGCATACACAATTCAGTAGCAAAGATAAGTCGATATTTGTGATATTTAGTGACCCCTTTAATGGATAAAATATGCATATTATAAAATGAGACCTTTAATTTTCGCGATTTGTACACAATTTAAATAAAACTATTTTAAACGGATTAATCGCATATGTTTTAGTATTTGAAAATAAATTTTTGAAAATTTTGTGCAATAGCACATTATAGCCACACAGTATATAGAAAACCTACCCATACCAACAGGTATCTCAATGGTGAATCCAACCTCCACTCTACACAGTTATCTACCGTTGGCAAATCTTTGTTTCAGAGAGCTTACCACTTTTGCGACGCTGAACACTTAATGGATGAGCTTCGACAGGTGAAGGGTGCCCCTCATCAGAACAAGCTGCCAGCGTTGTATCGACAAGCCACCCACAGTGGAGAGACAGCTAGCACTTCTACCACATATGAAGGGAGTTACAGACTGGATTGGCAACATCTTAAGAAGAGCTTCTATCACAACCATATTTAAGCCTAATAAAAAAGTAAACCAATGCTTGAGACCCGTGAAATGTAATATTCCTTTGCAGTGTGCAGGTGTATACAAGTACATTGGTCAAACGAAGAGGAGCATTGGGGCTGGGGTGAAGGAACACATATCCGATGACAAGAATGGGCGTGTATTGCAATCAACTGTGTGTGAACATACAATGAATAAATTCAAGCATTACATCAGGTTTGATAAGCCACATGTCCTCGCTAGGAATAGTAGATATATTCCTAGAATAATCCGCGAGGCTACTGAAAATTCAAAATCATCCAAAGTTCAATAGAGAAGATGGTTGGAAACTTTCTACTTTCTTCTAATTTTTTAGAAGTGGGTCCCAGGACCCAATTATAAAAAAATTGAAGTCTCAAATTCACCACGCCAAAGACAAAGAGACAATCAGCTCATTCTGTAAGAATCCAGGGCAATACATGAGGCAGTTCAGAAACAGATGGCGGTAGATTTATATAATTAATTTTTGTATCAACCGTCAGTCGTCTGTCAGGTCACAAGTAGAGGTGGCCACTTCAGTTTACCTGTGACCACGGACTACTGTAAAGTGTACTGTAAAACATTTTTGGCAAGCTTTGAGCTTGCCAAAAATGTTTTTTCGAATATCAAAATTTACGTAATTAATCCGTTTAAAATAGTTTCATTTAAAATGCATATTATAAATCATCTGAAATTCTACTTCATATAAACACTTATTTGGGGCGTTCCACGTAAAGTGCACTAATAAAAAAAGACGAGGTGTCCGATTCCCTCTTAAGGAATACCCCCTATGATCATTTTCATACACCGCATTATTTTAATACAAACGAATCGGAAGTCTTGCCTGTATGCAATAATGTAAAAATAAAAAAATACATACATTCGTATACTTGACAAAGTGTGCTCTTTAGAGGCGACTAAGAAAAAAATTCACTAAAGGTAAATTTTAAAATCAACAATGAATGCGTTCGTCTAAGAGGCTCCTTGGGGTCCTGCTATTGTACTTTAGCCCCTTCTATGAAGACCCCTTACGTCAAGGATTAGCCATGGTGTACCGCTTTTATCACTGCCTTTATGGCTGGAGTGTGTCTAGATAATACAATTATGTAAGTTATTGTAGCTAGTGGGTATGTAACAGTTTAGAAGAAAAAAGAGTTTTTTTTTAGTTTCCCGTAGTAGTAGTACACTGGTAGTAACTGGTAGTAAGTAGTAGTACACTGGTACACCTAGTGTCAAGATACTCTGTGCTCCGCTGTCCGCCGGATTCGAGACATTGCGTGTTGAGTGGCGGAACTCAACGCCGCACTTTGTCTCACCAGTGTCAGGAAATGAAAATATTTTAAATATAATCATCCCCCCGAGTGGGAATCGAAACCACAACCGATCGCCTATAATAAATAAAATAGTAAAAATATACTTAGTAGATTATTAACATTTAACAAAATCTTATAAACTAAACAAACTATCTTGATAATTCCTCGTTATAGCAGAGTATATTAGTGTCAGTGCCGGAAATGTATAGAAATCAATGAAATAAACGGAGTGTTTTGATACTAGGTTATTTGTAACTGTTCTACTACGCAGTATAAATCATGAAGGTGTAAAAGAAGTAACAATTTTTTACCAATGAAAACCATTACTGCTTAAATACAATTAATAAATAACCAAATATGATATATAAATATATTTTAAAATCGTAAAAATAAAATAAACTAAAGATACTATCTAGATAATAACTAGATAGATAAATCAATGAAATAAACGGAGTGTTTTGACACTAGGTTATTTGTAACTGTTCTGCCCCTTATAGATGTAAAATTACATATGATCATTTCTTTTTGTTAATACCTAACTCAACGGATAAAACACCAAAATTGCCATTTGGCGTATGGGTATACGCCAAGAAGAAAACCTAAATTATTATCCCATAATAAATTGTACTGAGCGTTCAATAATGACTACACATTGGCAAATAAAGACGTAACTCGATGTTCGTGACAGCCTGTCATAGGGTCGAAGTGATGAATTCGCCTGTAAGTTATTCTTATTGCCACTCAATAAGTTGGCAATAACTCTAAAACCCTTAGAGATCCTTTAAAAATAATGTATAAATTTATATTGAATGAAAAAATATGCTGAAATAAGTCTGCTTCACGTTTTGTATATCAGAGAGAACGTAGTGTTAATACACTCCGTTCACCGCTCTCTCACCACGTTTTCTCATATCATTTTTTTTAGCTTCGCGCTTTCATATAGCAGGGTAAACAATAAGTACCTAGTGTCAAGACACTCCGTACTCCGCTATCCGCCGAATTTGTGACATTCCGTGTTGAGTGACGGAACTCAATGCTAGTAACCAAAGCAAAAAAAGGAAAATAATTTATATATAATAGTAAGTGACAAAGAAAAAAAAGTCAAGAAAAGGATGATTTTACAAAATATGAGAGAAACCCACTTACTTTGTTTCAGTATATACATATATAAGGAACCATTTGTACACAAATGGTTTAAGAATACATACACTTTACAAGTCGTCGTTACAACACTGAAGCCGATCTGAATAATAAAGCAATATCTCTAGGCATTTTGTTTATAAATTGAACGTTTGTGCCTATTTGGTTACGACAATGCCAAATATAAAAAATTACGTTTACTTACAATGAAAATATAATTTAGAAATAAAATATAAAATACCATTGTTTCGCAGTTGAACAATATATGAAGGTACTCGGTGACTGTAAGTTCGATTTCCATTTAATGAAATGCTTATCTTTATATAAGTATCGTTTCCTAGTTGTTGTGGTTAGATTTATTTAACCACTGCGTTGGGTTACGCTAATTAGTTCATCGGCAAAACCGTGGAGCAACCAGAAGGTTATTGAACCTGAATTATTCTATAATCTATATAACAGACAGTCACCGATAAGTAGACCTCCTACCAGACATTAGTAGTAACAGCAAAAATAAAGGACAAATTCCAAATAGAAAAAACAACTAACGACTGCTTGAATAAAATAAATCTCACGAATAAGCAAATATTTTTTTTTATTTTTTTTTTAGCTTCACGCTTTTATCCCGCGTAGCAGGGTAGACAGAAAGTACCTAGTGTCAAGACACTCCGTACTTCGCTTTCCACCGAATTCGAGACATTGCGTGTTGAGTGGAACTCAACGCCGCACTTTGTCTTATCAGAGCGAAGAAGTGAAAATAATTTTAAATATAATCACTCCCCCGAGTGGAGATCGAACCCACAACCGATCGCGTTACAGTCAGACGCTGTCCCACTGCGCCGCGACCGGCCTTAATAATATTAATTAATAACAAGAATTCATGTTATTCTACTATGAATAGACTGTGAAAAGCGAGGAGGTGTACCATGAAGCTCTTATTACCTACTATTTCTAAGTATCACTCGAAATAAGTAATTTTTTTCCAAGAACGTGACAATAACGAGAACAGTTTCGTTGCCTTTAAAATTAACGTCACTCCCGTTTAAAGACTTGAAATTATCATTTTTATATTGTTCTCAAAAACTTGTCAAGTAATTTTTGGAAAAAACGTATAAAAATTTTGAACGCAACTTGATTCGAATCCGCGCCTCTTGGAATCCGTCCTAGCACTGTGATCGCTAAGCCATGCGTTCTACTAAAGGCTGACTAGAAATTCTTACACGTTTGTTACAACTTATTTATGTTGTTAGCATCTTTGTAGAGAGATTTTTACGAATTTCTGCTTCATAAGTACAGCAAATAATAGAAATTTATAAAAATCTCTCTACTGACATGCTAACACGCACCTGTTAAGTAAGTTAAACAAGAACGGTTAGTTCTCTCAATTTATTTCATTAAATTGATTAAAATAAAATAAAACCATATTATAAATTTGAGTCACATTTATGAGAATTCTTCTATTTAAATATCACTAGTCTATAAAGATTAAATGCGGCGTTAAGCTCCATTATCCAATTTGCAAATTTGAAGTTATTGTGTCGCAGTGGAACAGTATCTTACATAAACGAAATAGGTTATGCATTCGATTCAACTCGATGAATTTTAATAAGATAAAGAGCTGAGATAACTTCCGCTACGAAATCTTTCTATTTCCGGTGAAAAGTAGAAATCTAGAGAAATATAATTACAAACAAAGTAAACTATTCCGCTGTGCGATCTAACATAAGTCGTCAATATTAAAAGAATAAGTCATCAAATGGATATAAAAGAGATATTGTAAGTGATCGGCAAAGAACATTAGTTATGCTAACGCGCCAGATGTCGGTTCAATAAACCTTCGCTGCAGGGAACGCTGATATCGATATTGATGGATTTGTCTCAACTTAGTGTACATAATGCTATTTTCTTAGAAAATTGCTAGCTTTATACATAATGCTTGAACTTATGAAGAGATAAGAATAGTTTTTGATTTATATTACTTTCGTTTTCTCCAACAGTTTTAAATAACTATAATAAATAAACTAATAACTATATTTAAAATAACTATAGCTAAATGAAAATAACTATAATAAAATAATTCTATAAAGCAAATTACACCATTATATTAATTTATTCATGACACTCCGTACATTGCTTTCCAACGAATTCGAGACATAGCGTGTTGAGTGGCGAAAATCAACGCCGTATTTTGTCTTACTAGAGCGAGGAAGAGAAAACAATTTTCAATATAATCACTCTCCCAAGTGGGAATAGAACCCACAACCGATTGGGTTTACAGTCAAACGCTGTCCCATTGCGCCATGACCGGCCTCATTTTTCATTACTTAATGGGAATAAGATTTGGATAATATCTAAATGACATTTTTTTATATTCAAATCACATATTACTTATATGAAATTTAGTAATAAAAATCTTTTACAATATTAACTCCGTAAACCATATGATTCTTTTTGAAACATAAAAATCCGTACAATATATACGCAGCAAGACTCAAGTGTCAAATCTCATGTGCAGGCGAACCCGTCAGTTTTAAAGTGCATACACGAGAACCAGAGTCTATAAAGAAATTTAGATCCAATTTATTTGAGAATTATTTTTACTTTTAGTGCTTTTTATATAAATATAAATTTTTAAAACTAACAACCAAGTGGGACATTTGACGATAAACGAATTTAAATGTCGATTTCACTTCCACTCAGAGATGACTTGCTCCGGTACGGTAGCATATAAAAAGCAGGTATAAATATAATAAATTAATTTACTCTATCTTTTATTACTTCAAACTAAGTAATAGGGCAGTGTACTTTGTGAAAAAAATAATACAGGATTATTATGTAATACTTCATTTTAAGCCTAAATTCCGAAATAAATAATTAAAAACACTTTTGAATCATACTTAATAAATCACCGACTGGCCCATTCAGGCTGACTGACTGATTATATTTAACTTATTTTCAACTCCTCGCTCTGGTAAGACAAAGTGCGGCGGTGAGCTCCACCACACAACACGCAATATCTCAAATTCGGTGGAATGTGGAGTGTCTGACACTTGTTACTTTCTGTTTATCCTGCTATGCGGTATAAAAACGTGAAGCTAAAAAAATCACAAATGTGTTTGCTTTTGTAATATTTAATAATATCTATTCACTTCCAGCAAATTCCCAAACCTATGTACCAGTCCCTTTGAAAATTACCTTATTCATTTAACCTTGCAACAGATGTGAATTTATCGATATTTTTTTCTACCTACCCTTTAATATCCATTTTTATATTTTTAAAGCAAAACTTTAGTCAATATAAAAACTGCACAGGCAGTAAAATCTATATTGTTTATCTATATGTATATAGATTGCAGGCGAAAACCACGCAACGGAGTGTCTCTCAAATAACTTATATATATATATATATATATATATATATATATATATATATATATATATGGCGTGTTCAATGGCAAGCTCGATCTGATCTGCTCGATTGTAATGAAAATAAATTTTAAATATAATCATTGCTCCGAGTGAGAACTGAATCCACAACCAATCGCGTTTACAGTTAAATTGTGTCCCACTGCACCACAATGGTCTCAAATGGTTTGTGTGTTTGGACGCGACTATCGCAAACGGCTTTACCAATCGTTTTTTATCAATCGGTTCATCACTAAGAAATTTATACGTATTAAAATAATTTTACTAACGAAAATTGGTATAAAATAACTGTTTTCATGAATTTACTAAATGTTTAATTTTCATTGTATTATTTTAACTCCCTTTTATAATTACATAGACACTAATATATAAAATAAGGGTGCATTTACATAGTAGGCAACTATCTCTAAATCTATCATCTATCTTTAAAACTATAGTTTACTTAGAAATCTCTTAAATTTTAAAAATGTATGAATCACCAGTTATCCTAGACGTCTTTACAAGGATACTGGCGAGGAACGATCGGAGCAGAAGGATCACCAGAGTTTATGACATATTTTTTGTATTTTTAAAGCTTAAATAACTGAAATTAAATCTTATTAAAGGTTATTTTATTATATGTACATTACATCTACTTCTAGTCTAATGTAATGTGTAACTCAACCGAATGACTTTAAACTAAACGATCACAAAAAATATTTATTTGCAATAAGTACTTACAGCAATAAAAAAATAGGAAACCTGTAAAGAACTGTGAAAACAAACAAAGCACTCGTATTTTAATAAACAGCGGAACGAACGGCTCATTCATCGCGGATATATTTTATGACCGCGCTCTAATCCCAAATCGCATTCGATGGTTTTCAATTTCCCGGTTACAGTTTAGCCGAGTGGATGTGATAAATGCGTTTAAGAAATTTTCTCTGTATATTAATATTTTTGATTTATTTTACATATATTGTCATATAATAGTATATATATTTATATGAATGTGGCAACACTCTTACCAATATAACTGGGTAGTTAAAAATCTAATGTTAAAATATTTCAATATCCAATTAATTAAATTAGAAGCCGGTCGTGACGCTGCGTGACAGCATCTGATTGTAAGCGCGATCGGTTGTGGTTTCGATGTCCACTCGGGGGAATGAATGTATTTAAATGATTTTTATTTTCTCGGCCAAGTAAGACAAAGCGCGGCGTTGAATTCCGCTGATACTCCACATACGGCATTAGATACTTGTGTCCCTGCAATGCGGCATTAAATAGTGAAGCTAAAAATATATTAAAGTTATATACCTAAAGTTACCTGAAAGAAACTGCTAATAATAATAAAGTTGTCTTTGCATGGTTTTATTTATAATATGTATCGGATGCTTTTATTTGTTTTTATTCCATTGTGTCCTAAGGCCTATATTTTTCCGCCTATGTATGTTCACTCCGCTTAGAATTTAGAAATATTTACAAAATAAATATATAGCCGTGTTATACTGCTATTGTATATATTTCTGTGAACCAAATATACTATAGTTTCAAAGTAAACAGGCACATCCAACTTACCAACGAATAATCAGTACTAGATTTGGAGTTTATTTGTAAGAGCCTGAAATAAGTCCAAGAGGTATAACAGCTAAATTTCTATATAATATATTACAAGATATAATACCTCGATAATAGATATTTTAAATCAAAAAACTTTTTTAAAGAAAGTACCTTGCTTACCACAGAATCCGAGACATTGCGAGTTGAGCGGCAGAATTTAACGCCGCACTTTGTCTTATCAGAGCGGTGAAGAGAATAATAATTTAAATATAATCACTCCCCCAAGTGGAAATTGAACCCACGAACGATCGCGTTTACAATCAGACACTGTCCCATAGCGTCACAACCGATCTCCATAAAATTAAATAACTTGATATAATCTGTTTTCCTCAGTCATAGGATAAATATAATATAAAGCCGCTATCAATTATTTATTTTATTATGATAATATAACGCTGAAGACCATAAAGCACCTCTACAAGGAACAATACGTTTGAAAAAGAAAAAAATTATATCATACCGCTGACAGTCAAACAAAAGCGAGTCAAGTGCACCTCGGAGCTAAATTTATACCACTCATTTGTGTAAAACAAGCTTTCAGAAGTTTGTAATATGAATTTAGTCCCAGCTACAACAAGTTATTATTGACCTAGGTAGAATTATAAGTGTAAAATTATTTTATAATAAAAAAACAATGTACTAAGTATTTTTTTAGAGATATTGTTTACTTTGCGTGCAATTGTAATTCTAATATTAATAATTGAAGGAAGGAGTTACTATGTTATTTTATTGTATTTTTGTATTCTATATATATTTTAGCTTCACGCTTTTCGCGTCACGCATAGCGGGGTAGACAAAAAGTATCTAGCATCTAAATCACTTTGTAATTCACTTTCCATCGAATTTGAGACATTGCGTGTTGAGTAGTGGAACTCAACGCCGCACTTTGTCTTTACCAGAGCGAGGAAGTGAAAATAATTTTAATATAATTACTCCTTCAAGTGGGGATCGAACCCAGAACCGATCGCGTTTACAGTCAGACGCTGTCCCACTGCGCCCCGACTCTATATTTCATTTATCCACGCTGGCTCATGTCAAAAAGTAAATTGCAGCGTTGAGTTCCGCCGTTCCATACAAAATGTGTCGAGTTTGAGTGTTAAGTGTACAGGATGTTGATACTAGGTTTTCTTTTTGGCTACATAAATATAAACCAAATATTTTCTCATGTTTTAGCTATAACATAAAAACATTTAATAGATTGTATGTTGTATAATTGCATAAGATGGAAATTCTTCCAAATAAATTTCAATATAATTTTATAAAAAATAGGCGTACAGAGGAGAATAAAATTTGGCACAAGGTCCATATTTTTTATAATAATTTATTATTTAAAATATACCACGGGTAACTGAGTTTAAATCTTGTCCAAAGGAAAACAAAAAAATATACTTTTGTTTGTGTTTTTTTTGTATTTTTGTTTTAGTGTTTTTTTTTACAAAAATGTACATTTTTGTGACTCTACAGACATGATATGACGTTGCTAGAACTACATGAAATTTACATTAATATAAGTCCTCTAGAATCATTACATGACTATACTATATTTAAAGTATTACTCCATATTTATAATAAGAAAATATAATTAAATTAAACGTATATACATCGAACACCGGATTAGAACCCGCACTTGTAAACCGTCCAAGATATTCTCACAATCTCTAAGATCGATATACCAACTCAAAGAACTCAAATATTCAATTTGCTTTATCGAATACCAGGACACCATCATTGATCATAATACACAATAAAAGAACAAACTACACACGAGTGTTATCTGAATAATGCATTTGTGTGGCGCAAAGAACGACCCAGCACATCAATTATTGATTTGTTCCAGAATATTCTAATGGTAGTAAACCTGACTACTATAGATATACTACTACTACTGCTGCTACTTCTAGATCGTAGTAAATGTTAGTGGTTTACAATATTTTGTTTTAATATTTTATTTCTTTTCTCTTTTCTTACTTTAGTTATTCATTTTGGAAAATGTATAAGATATAAAGATTTATATGTAAAACGTGTGGTATATATAACGGAAATAATAATATTTTTTAGCTTCACACTTTTAACCCGCTTAGCAAGGTAGACAGGAAGTGCTACGTGTCAAGACACTCTGTACTCCGCTTACCGCCAAATTCGAGACATTGTATGTTGAGTGAGGGAACTCAACACCGTACTTTGTTTAACTATGCAGAAAAAATGAGAGTAATTTATTTGTAATCATTCCTCCGACTGGGAATCGAACCCATAACTAATCATGTTTACAATCAGACGCTATTCCTCTGCGCCACTATTGGCCTTTTTTATTGGCACACTATTGGCCTATTGGACAATTAGTTCTATAAAAACATTTTATATCATGAAATGACATTAAATTTGTAGTGTTGTTAGTGTTAATCTTAAAGTAGTAGAAATTTGTAAAAATCTCTCTATAGGGATGCTAACAATATAAATAAGTTGTAACTAACGTATAAGAATTTCGATACAGCTGATAGTAAAACGCATGGCTTATCGGTCAGAGTGCTTGGACATTATCGAAGAGGCACGGGTTCGTATCCTGTTGCGTTCAATGTTTTTTACGTTTTTTCAAAAATGTTTATTATTTTTATATGTAGTATAGACAAATTGTCAAATTAAAAAAAAAAAACAAATTATTAGCTACATATATGTATATTTTATCCCTTTTGTACCAAATTTACGCGAACAGAAGAGTACGATATTTGCAGTTATAGTTTATATAGAGAAGCCGTGCAGAATGGCTATTTTTTTTCTTAAAAATAATGAATAAAAATATATTAAATAAATAAAATAAATGTAACACACAACTACCATATGTTTGATATACACGTCTATATAATGTGATATACACGTTTCTTAGGCAACGCGTTGTCAACGTGTCCAACCAGACGCCTAGTATTAAACTAAAATACGGTGTGATTATAAATATTGAAATCATTTTAAAATTAATATTACTTAACTAAAAATTCAGCCAGGTTTTATATTTAAAAAAAAAACTGGAGTTTTATTTTCATTTACTAACAAAGCACGTAAATAGGTTTTCTCGACGGTTTTTTCTGTTTTCAGAATATTAAAGGCATCGCGGTTAATTTGATGAAGGAAACGTTTTCCAACATAATTTAATTATAAAAAGTTTCAACAAAATTAAGTTCTAATGGTGAAATACTCATTGAAGTACATTTTTCAAAAAAATTGAGAAAGTGGTTGGATAATTCGATGTTTTGTTCTAGATGATACTTGTATAGGCCGGTCGTGGCACAGTGGGACAGCCTCTGATTGTAAACGTGGTCGGTTGTGGGTTCGATCCCACTCGGGGGAGTAATTATATGCAAACTATTTTCATTACCTCGCTCTGGTAAGACAAAGCGGCGTTGGGTGTTACCACTCAACACGCAATGTCTTGAATTCGGTGGAAAGCGAAGTAAGGAATGTCTTGACACTAGGTACGTTCTATCTACCCTGCTATGCGGGATAAAAGCTTGAAGTTAAATAATTGTTAAAAATATATATTTTAAGCTAATATATAAGACCTCTATAGAATTCGATATTATTAATTTATAATTTACGCCTAAAACCTTTTAAGCTTTCTAAATAAAAACAACCTTATTTTAATATTTTGAATGACGTCCCATTAGATACGTCTTTAACCATTTTTTTGTTATTTATATCATCTTTCATATTTTACGAGGCTAAGAAACTAGTTTAATATAAACTTTGCTAATTTTCCCTCGTTAAGTCGGACTCTGATATGGAAAAAATGTTGCGTTCACTTTCCTCTCACTCTATATTACTCATCATAATCAGCGAGCTTGGGTCTCGCTGTGAGTCCCATTTTGGTAAATATTTTACTTCCATAACTCCAAAAATTAAGTGGCACCTCTGTATCTAGACCGTTTAATTTACAATTCTATAGTACAAAGAGGGTAAGTTAACGACTTTAAAGATTTTTGTTGAACGTGTCCCTTTGTATGTTGTCAAAAAAAATAATATTTATTTTTGTGTGTGTCACTGGAATTTTAAATTATTTACGTCCCTAACTCAAAGAATGAATCTCAAGCTTTGTAAGTAGAATTAAAATCCGTTCAAGTCAAACGCTTTCATGTTCGACTTATAGAAGTTCTATTGTATATATAACCGTGTGAGATTTGAACCCAAACCAATATGGCATTAACGGAAACGCGTTTACTGCGTCATGACGATATTGTCTACCGTCATCTGGCATTAGATATAAACGTGGAATCAAATAGCATTAGTCAATTAGTCGAATAGTATATATCTCTGACTGAAATATTAGTAGTGTGTAAAAATAATTTTATTATATACTTAGCTTAGATTTGTTTCTGACAAAAATGTAATTGAGAACTCAACTTGAGCTTAGCTCTTTTCATTTATATACACATCTTCTTGATATGAAATCTTAAATTACGTTACTTATAATATATTGATATCTATTTTTGTTATTAAAAAATGTATTTCTCCTCGGCAAAATTTAATTTTTCATATGTGCTGCCATCTATTATATAACGCAAGAAGTTTTTTGTACGCTTGGCAACGTCAACATATGAATTATTTTGTACAGTCCTTTAAAGTAGTTAAAGCCGTCAATAGATGGCGCTAACAATATCAAAA
Organism: Dryadula phaetusa; assembly: GCA_032432895.1. NCBI lineage: Eukaryota > Metazoa > Arthropoda > Insecta > Lepidoptera > Nymphalidae > Dryadula > Dryadula phaetusa. The sequence goes on along the minus strand of JAOYRS010000016.1, from coordinate 3,361,259 downwards.
TATTTTAAGACTTATTTTGCGTGAATATTACTTTAACTATTATTGTTATTTTAAAAATATTTATATTAAGTTATATTTTGTATATATATATATATATTTTAAATATATTTTTTAACAATTATTTAAATTGTGGCCACTAACATAAGTTACGTGCACCTAACACTTGCCACAGCTTTTCATTTTAATTTTCTGCAGTTTCGACTGTTCTCGCATAATCCTATTTTCCAGTTCCCATGGGAATTCAGAGAAATCTGCTCGTGATGTTCTCCTATACTCCCCTGGGAGTTTTATTATAATACTTAACTGTAGAACAAATATTTTTTTCCAATAAGTGCTCTCTAATAAATTATTTAAATGTATAAACGCTAAGGTATATGGACTGTTATTCCAATAAATACGTTTATTAAGTATAAATATACTTGACTTATATAAGTGCGGCATCGAGCTTAATATTCCAGTACAATGTCTTACTTTAGACAAAAATAGAAATCGAGATAATCGATATTCTAATAATTCTAGACCAAATATGTACATTTTTCATCATATATTTATTTCATATTCACTCTCTTTCCCGCACAGCAAGGTCGATAGATAAAGTTAGTTTGAAGACATGCCTCTTTCCGCCTTCTGCTAAATATAAGGACATTGCGTGCTTAATGACGAAGGGTAACTCCACACTTTGGCCTTCGCTTTATAAAAATATAGGTTGGTAAATATAGGTTCTTAGGCTTTATAAAAATATACCTATCTTCGAATAACAAAATGCCCGCGATTAATCCGTTTAAAATAGTTTCATTTAAAATATGTAAAAAATCCCGAAAATCTATAATTTAACTCTTCAGAATGGATATCAAAACCACAACCACCTTATATAATCAAACATCTGAACCACTACACTAGGAGGCACAAAGTAGATAATATGAGATTGAAACTTAATTATGTAAAATATTTGTTGTTCAGAAATAATTTACAATAGTTATACTTTTTGCAGCTTTTGCAGCTTTCAATTGCTTGTATGACTATGCCATATGTTTTGGTTCTTTTTAACATGATGAGCTGTCTTAAGATTTTGAAGCCGTTCGTGGCACAGTGGAACAGCGTCTGACTGTAAGCGTGATCGGTTGTAGGTTCGATTCCCACCCTGGAGAGGGTCGCTCTGGTAAGACAGAGTGCGGCTTTGAGTTCCATCGTTCAACATGCAATGTCTCGAATTCTGTTTACCCTGCAATGGGCGAAAAAAGCGTCAAGCTAAAAAAAACGAAAAAAGATGTATTTTATTGCTTATACGGATAAAATAAGTCATCATTGAAATTTAATATTTTTTTTAAATATTTTTTTAAATAAAAGATAATAAATATAAAATATAAGCAAGAAAATCTTGCAACACTGTTGTTTTAGTGTGTTTCGATGGCAATACAATATTATATAGTGAAAAATTATAAAATGTATACTTTAATTTAATTACTAAATCCTTAAGAGATTGAAAGGGCAATAGTTATAAATGTGTCATAGTCTTTTAAATTCATTTATAGTTTTTCCTATAACATTCAATACATTTTAAAATAATACAAATAATAGACGACTGTAACCACGATTGGTTATGGGTGCGATCCGACTCAAGGGAATAATTATATTAAAAGAAAATAATTTCTCCGCTCTGAAAAAACAAAGGTGTTGAGTTCATATTCGGTCGGAAAGCAGTCAACGGAGTGTCCTTAACATTATGTCGTCTCTGACTACCCTGCTATGCGGGGTAAAGTGTGAAGCTGCTTTTTTTAAAACAGAATATTTTTATTATTAAAAAATTGGCTTGATTAAGTAACTTATTCTATATGTCACGTTAATTCGCTCTTTGTGTTTGATAACATATAATAACCGATCCACCGGATTCGCAACATTGCTTGTTTAGCGGCGAAAATCTACGCCGCGCTTTGTCTTACCAGAGCGAGAAGATGAAAATAATTTAAATACAATCATTCCACTAATTGGAATCGAACTCACAACCGGTCACGTTTACAATCAGTCTCTATTTCACTGCGTTACGACCTGCCTCGACCTAGCCTTATTAACTTATAGTATTTGCTATATTTACATTAAACAGTAATGGATAAAATAAAACAATAAATAAATCTTAATATTACTATATTAATGACTGAGAGATTAAGTTAAATATAAATTAATAATCTACAAATACATAATAACGAGTGGTGTTACAATCATAATGCTAGCTACATTCCTATACGCACTGTTGGCTCTAACATCCTTCATTTCTTGGACACTTCTATGTGCCTTAATCTTATCAGGCTTCGCTTCATCCGAGGCCATTTCCTGTTCAAGCAATCTTTCTATGGGGTTTTCTGAGACGGTCGCTAAGCGGGTAGTTGTAAAAATTTTCTTAGCTTCAGTTATCTCTTGGACTTTGGCAAATTCCGTTGTAGTTCCAGCGGGGACAGTGATGGCCTTGTGGGTCGTTGCTTCAATTTTCTTGGTTGGCATTGGAGTTGGCTTGGGACTATTGGTGGGTGCGGGATTATCAAATTTATCAGAGCAATTCAATAAGAATCTTAAATCAGTGTAAAATAATTTTCCGTTGAGTTGTGTTTCATCATAATATTCGTAATCGTTAGATCCATCGCCGTCTTCTGTTTCCTCATTTTTGTCGGACTCCGCAGCTTTGTTCCATTTCTCGCGCAGTTCAGGAGTTGGAATACATTTCAGGTTGTCTATAGTTAGCTTAAGCGAGGGGCTCTCTGTTTTGTTAATGAGAGCTAAGAACCAATCCAGTCGGCAGTCACACGGAAAGTTGTTATCTGAAATAATTAAACGTTTTATTAGTATTTTGTTATTATATAAAATACTTATGTATTTTTATACACAAGAATGTTTTTACAGATACACGCTTTGTCCCACATAACAGGGAAGTTAGAGTGATCCTAGTGTCAAGATACTCTCTCTTCGGTTTTCTGCACAAAATTGAGTGCGAAAAAAGCTTATTCAGCAACAAAACTCAACCACGCGCCAAAGCGCGTAGAAAGAAAGCGTGCGTAGAAAGCGCGCAAATATTTCCAGAACGATTGAATAAAAATCCTCTGACTTAGATCGAACCTACTACTAATCGTGTTTACAGTCCGACATTGTTCCACTGCGTCACGATGGTCTCAGTTAATATTATAAGTTATAAATATTAATACATAGTAATATTATAAAATAGTATTACGTTTGCTTTCCGAATATGAGGAGCCAATTTTGAAAGAAAACGCTTCAGCCCCGATATAAAATTTGTGACAAAAACCTTTTTGGGATTATATAAAGTAAAATAGGCAGCTTAGTAAAACTGACAATATTTGTAGTGAAAACCGATCCAACGCAATGTTTAACTAGTTTTGTATAGAATATTGAGTAAATATTTTATAATAAAAGAATTCTTTTAATAATTTGGAAATATCTCAATTCTTGAAGGATTTTTTATAATAATTTTGTCATGTAAGTGTTATTCATATATTTCGCAGAATACTGATTATGTTTTTTTAAATAACAATTGTACAAACAAGAATATATGAATGCAAGGTGAAGTTATTATTATTATTTATTTTTTTGTTTTTTAGCTTCACGCTTTTATGGCACGCATGGCAGGTTAGTCAGAAAGTAACTCATGTCAAGACACTCCGTACTTCGTTTTCCACCGAATTCGAGACATTGCGTGTCGAATAGTGGAACTCATCGCTGCATTTTGTTTTTTACCAGAGCGAGGAAGTGAAAATAATTAATTACTTCTCCGAGTGGGGATCGAACCCACAAGATTATTACATTACATTAAGTAATTATTGTAGTTTGTAAAAATTCAATATATTTATATTATATTAATTTATACTATAAAAATTAATGAATTTATACTATAGAAAAGGTAGAATATGTTGCTACTTTACCCTCAATATCTAAGCTGCTTATGTTACTATAAAAGTTTTTGAGTACTGGAGCCATCACTTCCGGTTTCAGAGTTTTAAGTTGGTTACCTTTCAGGTTCAACATTACAAGCGACTTCAAACCCTCGAATATCTTCGCATTATCAATATCTTTTATCACGTTGTGTGACAAAGACAGATAGTTCAACTTAGTTATTCCCTTAAAAGCCTTCTCGTCCAGCATTTGTATCTTATTGCCTTCCAAATTTAAAGAACGCAAATTTTTCAGTGGCAAAAACGTATTGTCACCGATCACTTCCAAACTGTTGCCGCTTAAATCCAGCTTTTCTAACTTTTTCAATCCCGAGAACGTCTCACTGTTCAAACTGAACAAATTATTTCTATCAACTTCAAGCTCTTTTAAATTGTCCAGATGCACAAACGCTCTATCGTGAATGGTTGTTATTTTATTATTGGTCAGATAAATTTTTTCTACCGACGGCAAATCTATAAAAACGTCGCGATTTATTTCCACGATAGCGTTCGTGTCCAAGCCAATGGTGCGCAAGTCTCTGTGATGAGCGAATGCATTCGCTTTTAAAGTCTTTATCTGGTTGTCTGCTAGGGTTATTTCTCTAACTAGTGTTAAATTAGCGAATGCAAACGGTTGAACAATATCTATGTTGCCATATTTAATAGTTAACTTCAATATAACCTTGGTATGTTCTAGAGCTTGTTGCGGAATGTATTTTAGATTGACCCCATGTGAATTAGTGAAATCTAATTTTCCAATATCCTTTAGATCTTCAAAGTCTTTCCAATTGGGATCATCCTGAGAGACTCCATCGATTGCGAGAGAGCAATCTGCGCTTTTAATATCATTCTCTAAAACTCCCTTAACGCAGTAGCATTGTATTTTGTTGGTATTATTGTAAACTGGATCGCAGAGGTGGGATTTAGTGTCCCGCTTTTGGTGGAATCGTCTAGCTTCGACAAAGATGAATGCAACACATATGAGCGTGAGTAATCCCCACGGCGCCATTTTTCATCCGATCCGTTCAGATTCTGTAACAAAATTAAATTGGTAAATAATTCGATCTATAAATGTGAAGATTGATGTGTACAGTGTATTAAAGTCCTATCAATAACTTTGTATAAAGCTTTTACTTAAAAGTAAAATAGTTATTATTTTATTTTAATAACAACTATTACTAAAATATGGACCAATAACTGACTATAAAAACGGGTTATGGGATTTCTTCATTTAATTTCATAAATCCAATTTAGTTATTGAATTTTTTATCCTTCATGCGGTACATTTTTCGCATGTAAACGATTACTTTATCATTACAAATTGACCGTGAGTGATATAACACTCATACTTCCAATCATTTATAAGATATTCCGCGCTAAGTTGCAAAACCTAACACTAAACTTCATCTAACATAATCCAAAGTCATTAACATAATAAATATTAAATGCATAATTAATTAAAATAATACTACAATTAGTATGTACTAACATATATTTAGATGCTAATTTTCAACTAAGAACATGTACTAGTCCCAAGTAATATTTAAATGCAGTTACACAATAGGAGGTTGCAGTATAAATATTAATACCTAACGAAAATAAAGCGTCATAAATCTTTAGAAACCGTGCGATATTGTTGAAAATGAATCATTAAATAAATTGCACATCACGTACGCAAGTTTCAGGAAATCTGAGGTCACCTAATGTTTTTAAAGAACACAATTCTATTTACTTGTCTGGTGAGTTGTCTTGATTAAGAACTGCTTTATATTTATTGATTTAATTTCTTTTTTTTTATTTTTTTTAATGGAAAAGGCAAGGCAATGTAAGCGATCACCGCTGCCTATAGGAGTACCCGCGTAACACCAGGGAGCTACAGTGCGTTAATGGCCTTTAAGATGGGAAGTTGCCATACGCGGCTGAGTACAGCTAATATTTGTTTTAACATATATCTCTATACTTCGATTTCCACCGAATTCGAGACATTGCGTGTTGAGTGGTGGAACACAACGCCGCACTTTGTCCCCCGAGTGGGGATCGAACCCACAACCGCTCGCTTATACAGTCAGACGCTGTCATACTGCGCCACGATCAGCCACAATAAACAATAACATACATATACAAATACAAATATTAATTATATCAATCTACCACATACTGTAAAAAGTTCGAAACGTCAGGATCCCAAAAATGTATTTATAAATGCGTTTAAAATAGTTTCATTTAAAATTTATCATAACTTATATTTTATAACGTAATTAGGCCTTCGTTTTTACCTTAAAGATAAAATGAATTTTAAGCTCATACTGTACCGTGACAGTAAACTGTATCAACTAAAAATAATAAACGAGCTTGTTTATACTGTCTCCAATTCATAATTCTGTAACCGCAATGACCATAATGCTGTGCGTTATTTTGTATTACAAATAGTAATTACAAACATATTTTTAGTACTCAATTTATATTCACATATAAATACTATTTATCAGGAAGTTTCTAATATTTTTAAAAACAAACATAAACTGTCCTAAAAGAGATTAAGTTTTAATAAATATTTTTTGTGAAGATATTGAAGTGCGAAATCGCATAACATATGTAATTTGAAAAGCATTCTTGTATTAAATGAGGCCATAGTGGCACAGTGGGACTGTGTATGACTGTAAATGCGATTGTTTGTGGGTTCGATTCACATTCAAGCAAATGGGATTATATATAAAATTTTATTTTCATTTTATTCGTCCCGCTTCAGTGAGAAAAAAACGCGGCGTTTAGTTCTTAACTCAGCACACAATGTCTTGATTTTGGGCAGAAAGCAGTCAACGGAATCTTGTCTGTGACCACTCAGCTATGCGGGATAAAGCGCTGTACTGCTTATGTCAAAAGTATAAAAATTCAAGAGCCCTGTAAGCTTAATGTTACACCGAGATAATAAGTACGTATTTTATTATGATTTAAGTCTTAAGACTTGTTGGCAATGTACGAATAAAATTATTTTATTAATAAATTTCTCTTAACATTAAGGCCAATTGAATTTAAAAATAATGTAAATATATTTCTTATTGGAAATTAAGGCACCCGATACATTTCGTACATTTTAATTTTCGCCAAAATTGAAAAATCGTTTTGCTGTCGATTGGTATTTGTAATTTGTATTGTGGGGCATTCTTTTCCTATAAATTTAAATAATTTGTCTTGTCATGGTAATATGAATAACTGTTGGATAATATATACATAGTTTTATATATGAAGGTTTGGAGTTCGATTTCCACTTAAGGAAAATATCCTATTTAATAAAATAACCTTGATAAGTATTATTCTTATTTATTAGTACGACAGCAGTTGAGTGCAGCGTTTGCAGTTTTGGGGCGGAAAGCAGTCAACCGAGTCTCTTGACCCTAGGTTGTCTCTGATTACCCTGTGATGCGGTATAAAGCGTAAATCTGTTTTTTTTTGATCAGCTAAACTCAACGACATGCTTTGTGTTGCCAGAGTGGCGGGATAGCAATAATTTAGAGATCATCATTTCAGTGAGTGGGAATCAAACTCACTACATGAAATACTACACAATCGAAAAAAAATACATAAATTTATAAATATTTATATGTTATAAAATATTATAAATATTTATTTATTATTGTACCAATAATAATAATTAATAAATACATTAAATTTATAATTTATTTGAGGCTTTCGCGGTGCAGTAGTACAGCTCCTAACTACTTTGAACGCGATTGGTTACGGGCTCGAATTTCACTCGAGCAATTGTTATAAAAAAATATATTTTCCTTTCTCCGCTTTGGTAAGAGAGCATGCGGCGGCATTCAGCACGCAATATCTCGATTTCAGACGGAAAGCAATCAAAACAGTGTCTTGACACTAGGTTGTCTATGACTATCCTGCTATACAAGAAGAAGTTTGAAGCTGTTGAAGTTTGACTTTGAGCTGTATTTTCATATAATTAAAATTATTTCTCACATCTCACATTAATTATTACCAGACGTAACCAAACTATTATAAATCTAGCAAAAGTAATAAACCTTATATTTGAGCTTTTTGCCTTAAAATTGAAGGCATTTCAAAATAAACATAAAAGAGAATTAATAAGAAGAATAGCTTTAAACAATTTAAAAGAATTTAAAACGCTTACATTACACAACGATAAAGTTTGAGTACTTTTGCAAAGTTTACTTAAAAGACAAATTTAAAAAGTTTAGCTTTCAGCAAGAATTACGTTTTTTTATTTCTCTTTAGATTCACCTGTATAAGATATAGTAGTATAAAATTAATAAAAAATTAATTAATATAATTTTTCACAAGTTATTAAACATCATTGGAGTGGTAAAGGGAAATATCTATCTAATAAATTAGACGTAAAATAAACTATAATTTAGTATTTAAATCCTTCAGGACTAAGAGCATTTTCTAAAACGAAAGAAAACGAGAATTTAAATTTCCCAGTCAATATATCGAAAATAGATATAAAAGTAATAAGGAATTGGCATGAAGGATGCGCGAACAAATTTAAGAGCAATAACCAGTATACAATGAAAACACAATTACTATAATTTTAACGAGAATTCCTATAACGGGAAAAAATGGGGATTTAAATTTTGCAGTTAACATACCGAAAGTATATATAGATATATATATATATGCGTACAAATACATGAACAAGAACTAGTATACAACGAAAATACAATTAATATAATTTTAACGAGCCTAATATAAAAACGTAGCCGGCGTCCAGATAGGTTGTAATTAGTGAATTCGTGTGAAAATATCTCTGACAATTTGGAATGTGATTAGGATAATTTGTTTCAGTGTTCCAATTTAGAGGAGAAGGGTCTTACAATAAGCTATTTGGCTCAATCTATTAATAATTTACTTTACTAGATACAATATTATTTATTGTTATGTAAACGTTTTAGTGGCCGTGGGTCGATCGGTTGTGGGTTCGATTCCCACTCAGAGGATTAAGTATATTTAAAATTATTTTCACTTCCTCGCTGTGGTAAGACAAAATGTGGTGTTGAGTTCTACCATTCAACACACAACGTCTTTCAATTCGGTGGAAAGCGTAGTACGGAATGTCTTGACACTAGAAACTTTCTGTTTACCTGCATAGCAATGCGGGATAAAAGAGTGAAGCTAAAAAAAATTTAGAGATTATTCACGCTCTAACAAACAATTTCAATTTTAAACAGAATGTATTGGTAATAAGTTCTGAAATATGAAAATTCAATACGATGGCCAAGTACTTAAATCAATATTTTTATGAATTTTAATAAATTTTCTTCGAAATAATAGAAGTACACGTAATGTTTATGATGTCATGTTTCAAATATGAATTAAATTAAACATCTACATATTAATACATAAAGGAAAACTTTGGACAGAGTACTAAGTTTAACAGAGTTAAAGTGTCCATGGAAGAACACAGAAAACTAATATATTTCTAATATATATTAAGTTAGCTAAATAAATTTATTTTATTATTTTAATAAATTTATTATTTTAGCTAGACAAATTTATTAAATAAATATTATAAAGACTATATTCTCTCTCTCTTTGTAATATTTCTTATTGTGGATCGTTTCTATTGCATAACGTCAAACAAGTTGCCAAGGCAACGCTTAATTTACGCGTCAACGAATCTACTAGATTTAATTTGTAATTTTTCATGTTGAATTCGGTGGGCGATTACGACATACGATTGAAGAAGCTATCTATGTATATTATAAAAAGTAATTTTTCACCACTCTTTTCTATCAACATACCCGCCTACGGACTTTAAGTGATCGATGATTTTTAAGATTAAACCCGTTTAGGGAGCAGACCTATTAGTATTCATGTTTTTTTTTTAATTTATTTATTATTTTTATTAACATAATATTTTAAATGATAATATTATTGACATAATTCATTGCTCAAAAGACAGTCCAACCAACTCAGCAACGTCAAAAAAAGTAAAAAATAACTTTTAAGTTAAAAGGTTTTATTGTACACAGAAAATGTTGCATGACACAAGATGACGTTTTTGAAGGGATTCAAAAAACTACTACATTATTAGCCATTTTTAACAGCGGCCATGTTGGATTTTAATTTTCTATAGTACACTGTATTCTATTTGCCAAGCCCTATAATTTGATATCCATATTGATGGGATTGTGAAAAAATCAAGATGTCCGCCATTTTGTAGTGGCGGCCATCTTGGATTCATGTATATGTTTTCTTTTTTTTTTAACTTCACGCTTTTTATCCTGCGTAGCAGGGTAGACAAAAAGCACCTAGTGTCAAGACACTCCGTACTTTGGTTTTCACAGAATTCGAGACATTGCGTGTTGAGTGGTAGAACTCAACGCCGCACTTTGTCTTACCCGAGCGAAGTGAAAATAATTTAAATATAATCACTCCCGCGAGTGGGGATCGAACCCACAACCGATCGCGTTACAGTCAGGCGCTGTCCCACTGCGCCACGACCGGTGGCGACATTTATATATGTGATATACATAATTTATTGTCACCAGAATCAAAGGCGAATACCAAATATACCAGTAATGTATCTAAAAAAGTTGAAAGAAATCGCAAGCGTCTCAGTAAAAAGTCCCTCTACATATACGATCGTCGTGAGTATAATCGTCACTTACAAGACATTAAAGAAAACTGGCCGAATTTAATGTTCCGAATCTCAACTGTGCAAGTTAAAAAGAAACCGGAGAACGGAGTAGACCTAGTGTAGGTTATAACCTAGTAGTAGTAGTATAATAGGCTATAGCCTATTTTTGTAACTTAAAAGGTTCACCCTTTTATCTTCCATAGCAGGGTAGACAGAGAGTACCTAGTGTCAAGACACTTCGTACTTTGCTTTCCGCTGAATTCGAGACATAACGTGTTGAGAGGCAAAATTCAACGCTGCGCTTTACCTTACCAGAGCGAGAAAGTGAAAATAATTTAAATATAATCAATCCCCCAAGTGGGAATTGAACCCACAACTGATCGCGTTTACAGTGAGACACTGTCCCACTGCGCCACGACCCGCCTCTTGTAACTTAATAATTTAAAGTAAAATAATGTAAAACCTTGCTTTTATCTCTATGTCAATGAGTAGGAGTATCGCTTTCTATACAAATCAGATGAATCATAGTTATAAAACGTGTATTATTAGACGCCTGACATCTGGCCCGTTTAGTGAACTATTATTTTAGAATAATACAAAAACGTATCGTAAACACCACCTGCTACCAATAGGTCAACGTTTGAAGATTTGTACAAGAAAACAATAATTCCTTCAGATTTACGATAGTGACTCATTTTGCCTTTTTTTATCCCCTACATTTAAAGACGTCACTGTGACCGTTTGGTAGCGGCATACTGTACATATGCGCAATTTTCATTGAGTTTGATTCCTGCTTAGAGTAGTATTATAATTGGATACATATACAACGCTGTGTTGAGTCTTCTTCAGCAAATTGAAAGTTTCTAAAGAAAATGAGAGCGGAAAACTAAGTGACTACTATTAGGTTCTCTCATGGAGCGATATACACTTGTGCTCGTAATATAAAATTAAACATTATATAGTAATTGCTTGACGCTTTTATTCTATATAGCAGGGTACACAGGAAGTACTTAGTGCCAAGACACTCCGTACTCCACTTTCCACGAAATTCGAGACATAGCGTGTTGAGTGAGTTTGTTTTACCAGAGACAGGAAATGAAAATAATTTAAATTTAATCGTTCCCCCGAATGAAAATCGTATTCACAACCGATCGCGTTTACAGTAAGACGCTGTCCCACTACGCCGCGGCCGGCCTTAATATAGTAGAATCAATATAGTTTAAATTGAGTAACGAATTCATCCTGTATTTGTTCCCGAAGTCGTCATATTAATACGCAGATATATCACTGTATGACACTAATAAAAAAATTCTTCCATATAATATAAATATTTATTGTAAAAATAAACATTTCTCCATATTGAAACACAGCATGAACCTCCTCCATAATAAAGGAACAGCTAATTTTCACTCTCCATTAAACAGTGTCGCGTGTCACGGAAAGTGGCAAAGTAATCTTTCATTTTCATTTTCTTCAAAGCTTTATAGGAATTAATAATACTTACTTAAAAATATTAAAATAAATAGAAAGTAGGGAAGAAGATGTATTTTATTTTACAATATGAAATTTAAATACTTAGTGTAATTTAATTGAATATGTATTTCTATTATAATCACGTTTATATTGAATGTGGGTTCGTTTCCAACTCGGAGGTATTAAATTAGAGGTAGATAGAACAATTTTCATTTCTTCACTCTGCTAAGACAAAGCGCAGCGTTGAATTCCGCCACTAAACACTCGAATTCGTGCGGAAAGGGGCAAATAGATTGTAGTAGTGTATCAAATATAAAAATAATTTTAAGATGCTTATTTTTGGTTTAAAACATTTAAATGTATTTCGTCGTCACTTATCTCCGTATTTCGGAGGGTTAAAAAGAACACTTAGCGAGTCTTTTAATTAATAGATACCATATATTCAATATTGCTTTAAAATCTAGCCAATTAATAAATATTATAAACCACGAATAAATAATAACAACGAAAAGTTGCTTTATTACGCAATTAACATTTGACTCTAATCACGGTAAATTATGGGTTCGATGCTCACTCAGGGAAATGATTACAAAGCGCAGTATTGATTTCGTCATTCGAAACGCAATATCTAGATTTCGGGCGGAAAGCAGTCAAGAAATTGTCATGACACTAGTGATAAAGCGTGGAGCTACATTGCTTAAGATAAAGCCAAATCTTAAAATGTAACAAATACTTAATTTGTTTGTTGAACGTAAATAAATTATAGAGAGTATTGACGAATTTTTCACAATATTGTAAGCAGAATTATATAATAAACACGCCTGTCTTAGACAACTAACAATACTTACGACACAAGCGTAAATATAATCGTTGATCCATAACATTATAAAAGTATAAGAATCCAGGTTATTTAAACTCTTATGTAGGAAGCGAAGATTGATGGCGGAATAACTGTTTACTTTGATAGATACACGTGGCACTTCTCGAAGATGAATGATGCAAATGTAAAAAAAATACTTTGCTCAGAAAATGTTAAATGTTTCCGCATGAGTAATGAATAAACAAACATATAAGTATTTAAATACTTACACAACTTGCTGTTTGCAATATTTGACTTCTATATGAAATATATTTTTAATATTATTATATTAAGGACAAATTATGGATATAGAAATTGCGCTTTTATCCCGCATAGCAGAGTAGACAGGATGTACCTAGTGTCAAAACACTCTGTACTCAGGTTTCCACCGAATTCGAGATAATGCGTGTTGAGTGGCGAAACTCAACGCCATGCTTTCTTTTCAGAAGCAGGAAAGGAAAATAATTTAAATATAATGATTCCCCAAATGGGAATCGAACCTACAGCCGATCGGGTCAGTTCCACTGCACCACGAACGGCGAAAGTATGCAGATGGAGGTGTACGAAATTTGGCATACTTATGGTTTATATACACTATCAAGCGTTCGACATGTACTTTTACATAAAGTGACTAAACGTAAACGTTGCTACGATAACGCTTATATTATACGTCAACGAGAATTTTAATTATAATAATTTTATAAATCACCTCCATGCTTTTTTATCAAGTCTGTAGAGAGGGCCTAGTGTAAATATTCTTAGTGTTGAGTGGCAGATCTGAAAGTCGCACTTTGTCTTACCAAAGCGGGAAAATAAAAAGAATTCCAATCTGCTCTTCCCTCAAACGTATATCAAACTCATGAAAATCGTGGTCAGCGGCCTTCGTTGCGCAGTGGGGCAGTGTTTGACTGTAAATGACAGGTCGTGGGTTCGATTCCCACTCGGAAGATTGATCAAATATAACTTTTCTTTTCATTTCTCCACTCTGGTATAGCAAAGTGCGGCATTGCGTTCTGCCATTGGTAACGGAATGTCTTGATACTAGTTTGTGTCTGACTACCCTGCTAAGCGGAAAAAAACTTAAATCTGCTTTTTGCTTATCTATAATTTTTAACACTCGAAATTATATAAAAACTTAAAGCATATATAATATATTTCACAAATTAAATTCGTCTGGGCAGCCTAGATAGTTAATTTCACAGATTATATATAATAACTATTATTTTTCACAGATTATATATAAAGTAAACTTATTTTACATGAATAATTTTTTTATCATAAACATTTTATAAAAAAATAGTTGCAAATAAGAGTTACATTAATAAATCATTAATACAAATACTTGAATTAAGTAACGTTCTATATATTAATCTATAATTTAAAAAAAAGAAGAACGAAAAATCTCGACTCTAAAAAATCTAAATTTAATTTCCAAAATGTACACGTTTGTTTACATAAACGCTAACAAAATAAGACACTATAATAATATATCACAATCTACCTAGCATTATAGCGGTAAAGCCGCGTATAATAGTCGTAAATCCCTGATCACGTTACACGGTAAGTAAATTAATATCTTCATAGAAATTTCACTTAACATATAACTAAGGAGTACGTAAAGGAATATTGCGTCGGCTTAAAGTGTGAACCTGCTAACTCTAGTTATTATGATTATGATATTTATAAACTTTTCCAAATTAGAAAAAAAACAGTAAGAAATCCATGAAATTTCAAATATAGAACATAATGAGTAAAAACTTGCGGCTAAAAACCGTCTTATAAAATGTTTTAATTATCTTAAAATCTTTTGTCTCTCATTAAAATTGACTAAATACGAAGTTACATTTGTCCTCTAAGCTACGTTATAATGTTCCCCGGTGCCTGAAATCATTTAATTACATTCACATGTCAATTACAAGGCTCGGTGGAGATCCAATCAATCCGCTAGACAATAGGTACATAGTAACGTTGATTGAGTTTCTAATACTAGCAGTTAGCACTCATGTTCTATCTGTTTGTTTAGGTTTTATATCAACTAGCTCATTGTGTTAACAAAGGCTGAATGATAAAAGAGGTTTTAGTGATTTTTGCCTTTTTTATATTTTTTTTCTACCTTCCACCATACTAATTAGTTAAAAGACAGGTCACATTCCAAATACATGTAAAACTTAATATAAAAAAATCACATCATCGAATCTCTCTATTTTAATGTTGGTATAAGCATATAAGAACATTCATATAATGTGTATGTCAGGTACATACAACACGTGAAGGAAGAGCTTTCGAAGTCTTATCACATATGATGAAGTCAAAATAAATTAATAAAATAAATATTATACACAGTTGTACTGACACTCGTTGCTACAGAAACGGAGAAACGGAGCCACTAATATAAAGATATTACATATATGGTAATTTGTAAATATATATATTTTTTATTATCTCTCTTACGATCACGCCCCTTTACGTCCATTTAGAATAACTTTAAGATATAGTCTTATTTTAAATTTCTCTATGAAACAAACAGCTGCATTACTCATTGTTATTAATCGATTCGATATCGTAAATTCCTTGTATCGTATATCAAACGTAAGCTACTAGTGTACGTATTAGATAGTGCATGCACCTCGGGCTCATCTAACTGAAACGTGCAACTTTGAATATGTTTTCATATAAAATTTAATTACACAACCAAATTCATGTTATAGTACCGAAATCCTGATATTTTGCGTTCTTTTGGAAATTTCAGGAAATTCCCACAGTGTAAGGTGTGGCGGGAGCACCCTCACACCTTACAGTTTTTCTTTAGAAAGTGTCTATTTTCTAGCTTAAAACTTTTATTCCGCATAACAGGGTAGACATGATCTAATGTAAAGAAAGTCTTTATTCTACTTTACAATCAATTTAATGAGTAAGTAGGTTACTTCATTAAGTTGTTATAATAATAAATCGGTATTTACAATATAACTGTTGTATTAAAAAATTATACTTTTAATAGGCAGTTGCCCACACCACAGAACGTTCCATATCAGGAACTATAAAACATATTGTTTACATTAACGCTTATAGCGTAGCAGGTATCATTTGGAATGAAACATTAATCAATTATAGAGGTAAATGAACTACGATTCACTTCCGTATATCGTGATATTGGCTTTTATTTTATGAATACCATTTGGTATATTAAAATTGTATGGGAAGAATAATAGGCCAATATTGTGAAAACGCCCACGTGGTGCATTGAGACACCGTCTGGCTATAAACGCGATCGGCTGTAGGTTCGATTCACACCATAGAACTAGTGATTATATTTATAATAAATAATATTTCACTAAATAAAAAATGTAAAATTTATTATACATTTAAGTCTTTGTTTAAATTGTCCTATCAATTTTCTATGTAAAACTCTTAATGATTTGAAATATGGCTGAAAGCACTAGGCGTAGAAAGTTAAAAGGCTTGTGTGGTTTTATAGTTACCTTTAATGGAAGCATCATAAGATTCCCAAAAGTTTTTGCGGCAAATGGAATTTTATACTTTACAGACAAAAGTATGGATTATAGAATTGAATATTATAGTAAGAGAAATAAATAATAGAAATTAAATAGTTCCAAACGTCAAGCAGTTTTTAAATGAAATATTTTTAAAATTATTAATCGCGTATATTTAGGTATTCAAAAACACATATTTTAAAACCTGACGTTTCAACTTCTTTACAGTACACTACGACTAGTAGATACACGACAATGAAGTCATCAAATCATCGGATTTTTGAAGTTTCAAATCATTGGATTTTCAAAGATGTATTTAAGAATACCAAAATATATGCGATTAATCTTTTTAAAATAGTTTCTTTTTAAAATGTGAGAAAATCAAAGATTTTATTAATAAAGCAGTGGCTAAAAAGAAATCCAAGTAAAAAAATGAAAAGCAACAATTAGTAGGTAGTACAACACAGTTTAATTTTAAATGATCATCATGATATTCTTAACGCTAATGACGCGTTTAGAATAACCATTGAACAAAGTAGGTGTATATTGAAATTGCACTTGTTAAATATTTTCCTTTATAAAATGGTCTATTGGGTGGAAAGTTGAGAACGTTACGTCTCAACATTAAGATCTCTTTATCTACTGTGCAATGTATAGGGAAGCGTTATGATAAAAAATAAAATAGATTTTCTAGACGGTCTGCTTAAATAGTGTGCAGCTTGAAATATCATACAATTATTATTAGAAAAAAAAAGGACTGAAAAATAATTGTGTTGTGGGCTCGATTACTACTTATGGAATTGATTATATTTAAAAATAATTTAATTTCCTCGCTCTGGAAAGACTAAGTGCGATATGGAGTTCAGTCACTCAATACGCAATGTCTCGAATTCTGCGGAAAATGGAGTACGGAGTGTATTGATACTAGGGTAGACCTAGTGGTCTACCCTAGTGTTTGGGGTATAACCGTGAAGCTAAAAAAAATGAAAAATAAAAAAAACACATAATTTTTTTTAATATATAGTATAGAAGCCGTTTTTGTACAACTGCTTAGCCCACTTCTGACTGTTAGAAAATTAAAGAAGAAAAACTTGATTGTCTAAAATATTTAGAACTAAAATCGAATTATTCAAAATAAATTCCCTTCATATTCCGCAATATGCTTGAAGGGAATAAAACAACGAAGTCAGCTTAAGCTGTCCCATTCTACCTGTAACCACGAGCTTGTATAAACACCCAATTGAAACGTAAATAAAGAAACTGTAGAGAAATCGTTTCACTTTATAAAAATATTTTTGTGCTGATTTTCATTTTGACATTAGCGTCTGTTTACATTGAATACTGTAACCGGTTATGAAAGTTATATTGCATTGATATCTAAAACAGATTGAGGAATTTCATTATAGAACGAATACCTCGTCCCATAAAAGATTTATTAACTTTGTGAAGGAGAAATTGCGTTGGCAAAATTTTTCAGCTATAAATATTCGCTAGAACATTCTTTTTCATAAGCAAACTTACAAAATAGATAAAATATGTCGTTATATTTAAGGTACAATAAATTACTTAATTCTCTGCGGCTAAGTTCATATGAATCATGAAGATATTATGACTAAGGCAAAAGCCTTTTCATTCTGATATTAAAAAAATATATGACTTTCTAGTCCATACTTAACATTTGGCGAAATAAAATTCAAATTGATAAAAACTTAAATAATCTATATAAAACTACAGTTTAACTCCTCTTGTTAAACTTTATCGAACATCCAACCGGTAGAACTGTTCTTGTTACTAGTGGGACGTCTATATATCACTCTAACTTTATAGGCTATATTTCATTACTATAGTATTGGCATACTATGTAATGTACGGTTGTTAAATATATGTATTTGTACTGTTAATTGTTCTATTTCATACAGAAATTTGTTTTAATGCCTCTCAGTCCATTACTTCTTGTAGGCAAATGCCAAAGCTGACTATTACAATGCTCCCTGCAACTTATTCATGGCATAAAAAATTGAGGTACAATTTTATTCAATATATTTTTATCATTTGATGTCATTTTTTTGAAAAACTTTTAGAAATAGCTGTTACATTTGAGAATTTTTTATGTAAAACATTCCATGAACTGTTTGAGAGAAATTTAAAAGACTTTTGGGACGTTTCAGTATAGTATTCAAGAAACTTTCATACTACACAATACGAAAATACAATTTCTTACGTTGCCTTTTAACAAACGTATGATAAATTTAATGTTATTTAAAACATTTTTACTCTCCTGCCCTGGTCAGGCAAAGCTCGGCGTTGAGTTCCGCTTATAAACACCAAATACCTCTATCCGTAAAGTGGCATTAGGTTTTCTGTAAGTATCTCGCAATAAGTAAAGAAAAGCATGACATTTGTTATTATTTAATAATTTATATAAGGGATGATCAAGTCTGTAAAGGTTGTGAATCCGATTCCCAATCAGGTAATGAATATAGAAATAAAAAATACTTTTTTATATATCTTTAACATATAAAAAAATATTTACATTTCTACGCTCACTCAGCACGCAATGTTTCGACTTTCGAGCGGCAAGCGGTCAACGGAGTGTCTTGACACTGTGATAAAGCGTGAAACTGCATTTTTATCTTATATTAGTAATCATTTACATTATACATCAAATTCATTAACATAATTTAATTCATAATTTTATAGTCCAATCTGCAATGTTGCCAGCGTAATTGAGATCTATACTATTAAAGTCAGATATAAGGCTGTTTTTAATAAAGATAAAACGGGAGTGGTAGGAAACGCTCAGCCATATCACACGCGACTGAAAACACGCACGGTACTAAGACAGCCCCCACTTTGTCTTAACTAGCTTTTATTAGTCTTGTGTGTTTCTTGATTATTTTAATTTTTATTACAATAATTGTATATTATTTTGCTTAGTTCACCAGAACTATAGGATGTTAGATGTCGTTTTTCTTTTAAATAATTTAGTAGTTATTATTAATTGAGGCCGGTCGTGGCGCAGTGGGGTAGCGTCTGATCGTAAACGCTATCAATTGTGGACTATATCCCCACTCAAGGGAACGATTATATTTAAGTTACATTTCCTTGCTCTGGTAAGACAAAAAGCGGCGTTCAGTTCCGCCACTCAACACACAATGTCTCGAATTCGGCGGAAAGCAAAGTACGTAGTGTCTTCACGACACAATCTGTCAACCCTGCTATGCGAGATTAAAGCGTGAAGCTAAAAAAATATTATTATTACATGATATCTTTTTGGGCACAATGTATTTAATTTTTAGAATAAGTAGTGATTTTTTTTATTTATTCATAAAATATATTTAAAACTTAACCGTTGCCAAGTAAAAGACTTGAAAAGTAAAGTTGGTACACTCACATTAGGTTTTCTTTGCCTACTTTATTATGATATTTCAAAGTAGTGTT
Source organism: Dryadula phaetusa (assembly GCA_032432895.1). Classification (NCBI taxonomy): domain Eukaryota; kingdom Metazoa; phylum Arthropoda; class Insecta; order Lepidoptera; family Nymphalidae; genus Dryadula; species Dryadula phaetusa. Next base: position 3,341,444 of record JAOYRS010000016.1, on the reverse strand, counting down.
CAGAAAAATGAAATTTTGACAATTATGACATGACATGTATGACATTTAATTATGTTTATTTTATTTTAAATTTTTCTTTTACCGATTTCTAAAATCGAAAAACAACAGATTTTATTCATAACATAATTTTGACTTATCAAGTTATTATACTTATCTACTTTCCGCTCTTTTTTGTAGGCATAGTACGTGGGTGATGGAATATTTTAACTACACAGAGCAAACTATTAAATATTTCTATACTTAATGGTGTTAACATAATTAAAAAGTAATGTTATAACCAATTTAATTAAAATTCATTAAATAATATTGAAAATAATTTAAATAAAATACAATATTTTGAAATTTCAATTTAACAAACGTGGTCATTGGGCAAATTTGGGTTCAACTTTATACCTTCATCAACGTGTGGCCTTTAAGCATTTTAATTTAGGATAAACCGCTACAAAAAGAAACATTTTTTGCAACATTTCTATAGATTTTTTTAAAATGTTTCTTTTTTGTTTGTTGTTAACCTTATATACAGTTTATGTATTTTTTTAACTTCACGCTTTTATACCGCAGGAAGTATCTAGTGTCAACTCCGCTTTCCGCCGAATTCGAGACATTGCATGTTGAGCGTTGAGCGAGGGAATGAAAATAATTTTAAATAAAATTCCCCCGAGTGGGAATCGACCCCACAACCGATCGCATTTACAATCTGACGCTTTTCCACTGCGCCACGATAAAAATTAAAAAATTAACTTTTTATGTATTTTATATGTTGTAAATTTATAAATAAAATAAATACTATTAATATTTACTAAACAATCCTAACTAACAAATAGGTTTAACTGAACTAACTTTTATACTAAGAATTTATCAATTATCCCATTAGGTGTTAGTTGGCAACAAATACTCAACAGTAAGGAAGGCAAGCTTAATGCAATAAGCTAACGGAGTGGTTATTATTAAACTAGTAATGGCGCAGTCAATCGAGTAGTCAATGTATTATAGGGAGCGTATTGTATGTATTATCAGGTATCTAATACATAATAAGCGTGTGTATTAATAACATCGATATTGGTGTTAAAATCATTTACTTTATATATTATACCGTGTTTGTATATTGTCGTATTTTGAACTCTATGACATTTCATATATTCTCTATTTCCGTCGATTTTTTGTGATCAAATAGGCGAATGGTTTTTATTTTCTTTAGCTTCACGCTTTATTAAGGGTTTGTCAGAAAGAACGGAACTCCAAACTCTACGGTCGTTGCATACTTCTTACGCATCATTTACAGAGATCAATCTCTTTATGCATACTTCGGGGGGTCTTCATGTATTTATGTGAAGTTCCTGTACGGGGTTTTTGAAGGTTAACCGAGACCTCCACCAACCTCATCTTTGCTTCATATACCTTTCTTTCAATAGTCTTTCTTTTTACGTGCCCAAACCACCGGAGCCCGTTCTTCTTCATTCTAACGTTCCTAAACCAATAGTTCTGATAAGAAAGTCAATAGTATCTTGAATAAGATAAATATACGTGTATAATATATTAAGGTTTTTATTTTGGCAGTATAATTTTAGGTTTCGTGTAGAATTCGTTTGAAACAATGCTTTATATAAATGTTAAAAAGTCAGATTAAAACTCATTACTATCACGAGCAATTTATAAAAATCTCAAATACAACTACGTTTTCGACTTTGCAACTTAAATAATGCAAATTTAAGGAAACAACAAGTAATAAAAAGTAATATACCTTATCTTAACTTTTTGATGACCTCCAGAACAATAATACTTTTTGAACGACAAAAACTCGAGGATTAAAAATCTAATATTCATTTATCATCAGTATAAAAGATAAACGTACTATCGCATTGTCCAATTTTTCATAAAGAAGTTTTTTAAACAATTTATACCTTGCACTGATAAGACAAAGAGCGGCGTTGTACTCTGTTATAAATACAGAATATACACAAGACAATTGCTAAACAATAAATCCCACAAAAATGAACATTTAATAGAAGAATTGTTTTACATGCACACGACATATGCGAGTTATCTTTAATAGACAAAGTATATCACGCTTCTCATGATTAATTTTGTTTGTAGCATTTTCGAAGTTGGTGAAAAGCATAAACCACACTGTTAGGTTTCTTAGAATTAATATACGAAGGTAATAAATTGTTTACATAATATAAGTGTATATTAATTTATATCATTCTTTTAAATATATATTATTCATATGTTTTCGCTTTATGCTTATATTTTTTTAAACCATCATGTATGGGCAACCTTTAAATAACATAAATTAATCAGACAAAGTCTATAGCAATCTTCTTATAAGTTTATAAATAAGAACATCGTTTATTAGTCTGGTTAAAACTCCGGTAGACCTGATCGAATCTGCTAATTTTGATTTTGAAATATTGGTTAAAGTCAAAAAAAATTTTCTCCATAGAAATTATCTAATGAAAACAACGTGTGAATGGTGCGTTTTGAAATTAAATATTAAGCAAGCAGTACTTAATCTATAATTTATTCTTAATAGAAATAATTACTCCCCCGAGTGGGAATCGAACCCACGGTGTGAACCCGGTCGTGATTACAGTCAGACGCTTTCCCACTGCACCACGACCGACCTCATATATTATTAGGGCAAGTTTTAATATACATAAAGAACGCTTTTTATTGGAACTATAAATTTCTTGAATCGTCCTAATTGATCCTTTAATTCCTTAGAGAATTCGAATATATGGTCCCACTATAGAGCACTTCAGTTGGTTTTTTCTTTATTGGTGCTTCGAATCGCTCGTAAAAATGAATTCACGATCTAATATGATCGATGATCGCGAAATGGCCGAAGGAAATATATGAGTATGTTGGAATATTACTAGAATTCAGTTTGGGCAAATAAAATTATTTCAGAAAATCCTTCAAGTGGCCATCTCAGTAATAGATTTGAAGGAAAGAGGATTAGAATTAGGTACCGTAAGTGCGGTAAAAGGTAAGTTGCGCTTCTTATATTTTAATATGAAATCTTACGATAATATAACTTTAATAGAATTTTTCTCGGAAGGCAGGCATTTCCGCGATGTGGTTAGGCTTAATATATTGTACTTTGACAAAAATAACATAAATAGCTTAGTAAGTTCCGTTAGAATATTTTTTCCAGAGACTTTATTTTGTTGAAAAATTATTATATTTTCATTCTAAAGCATTTATCTTTCTAGAGCAGCTTTCTATTTTGGTATAGGTATATGTAAATAATTACATGTTTTTATATATTGTTCTTTTTATTAATAAAATTAAATTTTCAAATTCTTGATTTTATGGGTTGAGTTGATAGTCTGACTGTAAAGACTAAGATTAGTTGAGGGTTTCATTTCCACGCGAAATACTGATTATATTTTAAAAATATATTTTATTCATTCGTCCGGTAAGCCACGACCACTCAATATCAATGTCTTGATTTCGGACGGAAAGTAGACAACGTAGGGTCTTGACTTGACTATTTTTTAATTATGTAACTTATACCATAATCACAAACAAATTCAAATCTAAGTACACATTAGGTATAAAGTATTCTTACTACATAACAAAGGAGATATTATGATACATACATATTCATCTTCCTACATATTATATGCGTATTTGCACTACGATGCGCTCCGCCGCACTCACATGCCAATGGCGTTTATACATCTAATTATGCAAACAGGGCTACATTTGAAACATTGTATCAACATTGCATCAATTCCTCTAAATATTTTTTAAGTTTATTTAAAGAAAGAAACAAAGAAGTTCAGTTAAGTTAGTCTAATTGTCGTATTACATACTAAAATTTTTGAGACATGAAATTCAATTAACAACCCAATAGAGAAAGTGGAAATCGGAGTTTCTTTATATTATATTTTTCTCTAGGTTTTTTACATCTTTCAATGCGAGAAAAAACGGTTGATCTAAGCAATAACAATGTAATTCAATAGATAATAGGTATAACTAAATACTACGACAAAACACTCTTAAGGCTGTTCGTGGGTTCGAGACTCCCTCGGGGAAATTATTATATTTAAATTATTTTCATATTCCTTGCTCTAGAAAGGCAAATCGCGGCGTTGAGTTCCACCACTCACAACGCAATGTCTCGAATTCGGTAGAAAGGGGAATTTGAAGTGTCTTGACACTCGCTATGTTTTTATCTATAAAAAGGACGTACTGAGTATGTATATTAATATATTATAAGATAATAAGATCTTTGATGTTCGCAATTTTTATACATTTTAAATGAAACTATTTTAACCAAATTAATCGCGTATATTTTGGGATACGAAAATACATTTTTGGACACCTGTATCTACCTGTATATATGTAGAAAAATGTATTTTCAAATACCAAAATACACACGATTAATCTGGTTAATATAGTTTCATTTAAACTATTTTAAGATAAATAAGAAGCAGTGATTTTCATTGAAATGCCTGACCTTGGCAGCGCAAAACTTAGGCCTTAACTTTAAGCCCACTAGACCTGTCCGCCCATCATAGTGGCAACGTTTAAACCTAGATCAAGGTAAAATATTACATTATATCACATTTATATTAAATTCTTTACAGTACAGTAACAAAAATACGAGGATTACATGTAACATCCATTTCCATCCATCTATTTTGTATATAATATATAATACACTGTACATATGTATGTGTATACAATACACAAATAATAATAACATAAGTTATTCAATTTTTAATAAGTTTTAGACGTTATCATATTAAAGTAGTCGTAACGAATTTTAAGGCTTTACTCATGAGATACGTACGATACGTCTATTAAGGAAGCTTATGCAGCGACTTAAATAGATTATAAATTAATGAACACAATTTTTTCTTCATCCCACATAGCAGAGTAGTCAGAGCCCTTTATTGTCAAGGCACTCCGTTGACTGCTTTCCGATTGAAATCAAGACATTACGTGGTAAATATTGAAAACAACACCGCACTTTGTCTTACCAGAGAGGAAAAATTGAAATAAATTTTTATGTAATCTTTCTTCAAAGTGAGAATTGAAGCCATAACTAATGGAGTTTACAATTAGTGCTGTCGTACTGCGGTAAGACGGCCTTTCATTTGTCTCTGAAACATTTCCGATATCATTCTACTTATTGAACATTACTATTATACACTGTGAAAATGTAACTCTTAATATAGTCAAATCGAAACAATAGTTTTGTCAAATGTTTTAAATATACACATTATTTCAAATTAATTATGAACATCTAAAACTCAATCGTTTGTAGTGAGCCCGACAGTATCATCTAAGTCATCTACGGTTATCGAAAAAAAACATACATTTTTTACCTGTCAAATGCACTCGATGTCGTCTCGTGCATAAATCAACAAAATAAAATTGCACTTTAACTTTTTAGTTTATAGCATAACAGTATTTATTATGAGAGCCATAAGAGCTAGCGTGTTTGTCATTTCAGACTCCAGATGTGGCCACATTCAGATTTCCAATACAATATCAAGTTTCAAAAATAGCTCTTATCACCTTATCATAATGTATATTTTTGCATTCGCATGTACTCACATGTGTTCCAACTGCAGTAACTCCCAACTAACTTTTAGTCGCCCAAAATTCGGTAAAGATTTTTGTAAATGTTGGATTTTGTATGTGCCTAACATTTTCCAATGCTAATGTCATTTCGTTTGAAAATCCCAGTTCTGTTGTAAAATAGGAAAAGATTTTACGCAACTCAACTTCGTATTTTATCCTATCGGCTATCTAGTATAAGAGAAATAAATATATTTTTAATACATATAAATATTTCTTAATAAGGAATGAACCTACAATCAGCGTGTGTACAAGAAATTTCATAATTGTAAACACAACTTGATTTTATGTACGTACTAATTTCGTATTTCGCAGACTTAGAAACTGGTGTTATAATCCGTGTCTCTGATATCTGATACGTATCACATCCTAAAGCCTTATTTATACGCCAGATAATAACAAGTATGTAATTGGACGTGACGAAATATTTCACAATTCAAGATTTTCTCAAATAAATTCTCGTTATATAACTAAAAACCGTAGATAAATTTAAAATTAAAAAATGAAACAGTTAAATATATGTATTTTTTTTAGCTTCACGCTTTTATTCCGCTTGAAAGGGTACGCTGAAAATACCTTACGTCAAGACACTCCGTACTTCGCTTACCGCCAAGTTCGAGACATTGTGTGTTGAGTTTCAGAACTCAACGCCGCAGTTTGTCTTACCAAAGCGAGGAAGTGAAACTATTTATGTATAATAACTGAATATCAAAATAAACATTGGTATTTATATTACTTAAATTCCTACGTTTTAATTTATATTTTTATCTAAGTAAATCAAAACGCGTTATTTTATCAGAATAGATGTAAATTTTGCATTGCTAACGAAAGGCTTTATAAAAGTTCTATATGTATATTAACATTCTATTCTACTACTATTCTATATGTAACATACTGTTCAAGTTACGGGACCATGTCACTAGGAACAAACGGCGTACATAGAGCGTTGTTAGCATATATATATATATATATATATATATATATATATATATATATATATATATATATATATGTGCAATGTATAGTCTAATTTCATTGTGTATCATTACTAAATAACTAAAACAAGCTTAAATAACTATTTTTTATTTCTAAAAATATGGTTTTGTTTCAAAATATGGCAATACTTGTATAGGCTTGGTTTATAATTAGATATTAAAAAGGGCTTAGATTCATATGAGGTTGGTCGTGACGCAGAGGAGCAGCACCTGACTGTAAATTGCAACAGTTGTGGGTTTGATTTTTATTCTAATATTTAAAATTAATTTTATTTCCTCGCTCTCCTTGACATTAAGTACTTTTTATCTGTCCTTCCATGCGTAATAAAAGCTTAAATTTGATAAACTGCAGTAGAAACTCAGTATAATTAAATATTACTGATAAATCTTAATAACCAATAGATGATATAAGAAGTTTAAAAATACATAACAAAACAAACTACAATACGTTTAAGACCCTTTTTATTATTATGCCAATTTCATTCAATTTTATTTGAACAAAATAATTTATTTCCACAGATAGCATATTAACATACGTAACACTTTTATTATAAAATCAAGTTCAAATTTTCATTCTGTTGGAAACTGTTTATATTTGAAGGTAGAATAGAATCATATGGTACATACATATTTGTACCTATAGTGAAATTAGCAATAACTTGACAATCATGAAACTGGGATAAGTGGACATTATAGGTAGAATTTTTTTTATGTATAAAATTCATGATTTTCATTTCAAATAATCTTTTTGAGTTTCTTTTTTTTAATTTAACGCTTTTGTCCTGCATAGTAGAAAGTACCTAGTGTCAAGAAGCTCCGCACTTTGCTTTCCACCGAATGTGTCGAACATTGCGTGTTGAGTGATGGAACTCAACGCCGCACTTTGTCTTACCAGAGCGAGGAAATAAAAATAATATAAGTACAATCACTCCCCCGAGTGGGGATCAAACCCACAACCGATAGCATTTACAGTCATAAGCTGTACCACTGCCCCACGACCGGCCTCTTTTTAAAAATTGAAAATTAAAATAATTAATTTAATTTTTAAATTTATCCCATTTAGTATAATAAAAAAAATTATAAAACCCTTTATTCACTAATCATATAACAATATTAACCTTATAAAAGGAAAATGTTAAGACTAATTGAAATAAATTTTAAACTACTACAGATATTTGGTTGTTTTTGTTCGTGGTAATCCTGTCTATTATCCTTTCGATAGAACTTTGAAATTCAAACATAATCAATATAATTTGTAATATTAATATTTGTTTTGTGCCTGTCTGTTTGTTCCGGCTAATGTCAGGAGAAGCTGGACCATATTTGATGGTACTTTCGCTAGCAGAGAGGTAAGGTAATAAGAAGTAACTTATACTACTTTTACTACAAAATTAAATGAATTATAAAGATTCATAGTTAAAAAACACCACGATAAGAAATATAATACAATATAAAAGAAAATAGTTAAATTATTTTTCCACTCTATTTCCTTATGAGAATAATGAAATATACATAAAAGGAAAGAGAGACAAAGCCTAAGAGTTTTCCTGATAGAAGCACTTACGCATAGTTTTTATTAAGATACTCTTAAAGCTTATTGTGCTTGGTTAATGCAATGTAATAATGGAACAAAATATACTAATAGGCCATCGAGGCGTAGTGCGATAGCTACTGACTGTAGATTGCGTGTTCGATTTCCGCTCGGGGAAATTATTATTTAAAAAATATTTTCATTATTTCGCCAAAGCGTGTCAATGAGTTTCGCCACTCAATAAGCATCGTCTCCAATCCAAACAGAAATGGCAGGGACGTAGTGTTTTGATACTTCTTTGCTATGCGGGATAAAGGTAAAGCAAAAAAATATATAAACTAAAATAAACGTATTTATAGAAAGCTCTTACAAACAACGAACTCCTTCCTTTGGTATTAAATAATGCTTTTTACGTCCGCGTTAAATGTAACTGCTCCATATTACAAAGTAATTAGTATGAGTGTAAAAGAGATATTAAACAGAACTGCGCCACAAAAGAATATGAAAAGCGGCGGTTTTTGTAAAAAAACATGCTAAGTAAAGAATGTAGCTGCATGGATAATAATTATTTTAACTATGGTCCTTAAAAAAAATTCATAATAGTTGATACTAAAAATGTAGAAAATTGAACGACTTCATGTTTGCTAAAATATTATTGTATAAAATGTTTGTCTGTTTATAATATTGTATTGTATATATTACTATTACTAACTACTAAATAAGTTATTAGGAATTGTTGACGCGCCAAATTACTTTGCTAAATTTCTAACATTAGACCGAATAAATATTTGACCGATTATAATCATATTGAATACTCGCTGTAGCCTCGGCTAAGTCCGCGTGAAATTATCATATCTTGATGTTTATTTTATTATTCTAAACTAAATCATGAGCTACTCCTTATTATATCAACTATCTACCAGTGAAAGTCCAGCAAAGTTAGTCTACTTGTTTCAAAGATTAGCCGAAACAAACAAACATATACATTTTGTGAAAAGCGGATATTTTAATATTTCATACACATTATACATGTAGAAAAGATAAACTAAAAATTTCTTTATAATTTGTACAAACAAGTTCCTGTAATAATAATACGATTAAGATATTTCTATAATATTTCATACGTCACTTCTAATACTAAAACTGAACAATCCACATTCAAAATTACGAAACGACTAATAAATCATCGCAAACTCTTCTAACGTTTGCCTCTCATCCTTCAAAGCTTTCGATGGCAAATAGAGGAATACTTGGAACTCTTTTTTGTCATAAATAATCTGTACTTTAACGTTTATGTGGAACTGAAAATTACTTTTGTGAAAATAATTTGTATTATTATTGATTAATTTATATATAAGTATTAGCCTACAATAAAATATTTCTAGATAAATTTAAGTTATTTTAAGACTGTTTATTAAGGAGACTTTTTTATCCTGCATAGCAGGGTAGATAGGAAGTACCGAGTATCAAGCCAACCCTTACACAGGCTCCTTACACAGGAGTGGCAGAACTTAACGCCGCGCTTTTCTTCTTTATTACCAGAGCGAGGAAATGTAAATAATTTAAATATAATCATACCCTCGAGAGGGTATCGAACCCACAATCGATCGAGTTTACAGTCAGACGCTGTCACATTGCGCCACGACGGGCCTGTTTCTTCGGCAGATTTTAATTTTACTTTGAGTCTTTAAACTGGCTCTATTCTGATGAACGAAATACAATAGGTAATTATAATATTGTTTTCTGTAACAACAACATACAAGAACGAATTCTTGACATAATAATTCAGCATAAGTGCAAGCTATCTATAAACTGAATAGCTCTAACTTTGCTAAAACTGCTTTCAGATACCGTTCCTTCTAAGCTGTTATTGTCTTAAATATCAACAGAGTTATGTAAAAGATATATAATATATTACAATAGTTATTCTGCCTTCTCCTTTAACATGGAACCTAATTAAATTATGAACTAATTGTCTCATCGCAGGCGTTATTAACAAGGTTAGTTAGTTAGGCTTGGAGGATCAGACGCGTTGACAAAACTATGTCATTTTTAGTTACCTTGATTTTTAAAGGAATCTTGTTCAAAGTTGTCCATATTTACCTACATTTCATATAATATGCTAACAGAAGACGTAACTCAACGCCGCGCAAGTAACTAAATAAATATTCAATCCGATACGCTGAAACTGCAGTAAGATTTTTCTTATACTCCGAATCATAAAAGTGTATTCATAAAAACTACACGGATAACACAAAACAGCTATAATATTACTAGCAAACTTTTACTTCATATTTTATAGTGAACGTCGAGGAAGAAAGCAATTATTAAAAAGCGACGATTAAAATTGAAGACAGCTGCATTTTTCCTTGCAATATATTCAGAGTAAAGAAGGCGAGGCGTTATATTTTTCTTCGTGATGTAATATAATTTCCTCGACTGCAAACAAATTGCGAATTTCCATAGCAAATGTTACGTAACTTGAATCTGTGCGGTCGATGAGTTGAGCTTAATTAATTTTTGATGTCACATTGATTTACTATGACGTTTATTTCTTATACATTTCTATTCACGAGCGTATGATGATCTAGTGGGACTATCTGACTGCAAACGGTGATTTAAAAATGGTTGTCAATTCGATATTCAAAAGAAGCAATGGTTATATAGGTAACTTATATTATTTTCATGCTTCGGGAAGAAAACGAGTGGCGCTGAATTCCACCACTCAATATGCAATATCTTGAATGTCTGAAATATTATCATAAAAATATATTTTTTTTTAAATAAAAATAATATGTGTAAGTAAAAATAAAAAACCATGTATTTATAACTAACAAATAATTAATTATTAAAGAGCAACAAAAAGGAATACGATTTAAAGTATTTTCTTGGTATCTTGGTCGAACTGGCAAGTGCAGGTTCATGCTATGAAGCTACTCAAAACAACCTTGAAATATATTTTTTTTTAATTTAATATATACAGCTGAAGTTAAGTGAAACATAAAATAATCTTCCCCTTCTTTATAAATGTGTTCGTAAATATATTTATTCTATTCTTTTTTATCTAATTTACCAAATGCTAAAAACAAGAATAAGTATAGAGGAAAGTCCTATCTCATAACTTTAAGTGAAACGTCCTAAGCTATACTTGCAGGTGTATGACGTAAACTGCGAGCTTGAAAATTAGTTTATAAGATCTTAGGTAAATGTGAAGAAATTAAATATTATATGAGTTGGGTAGCTTAGCCCATAAAGTTATTTAACCCAAAATTGTAAGTTATAGCGAACACTTAATTATTTAACTGATATTCAGCCAACGCGGTGTAGTGGGACACCGTTTGGGTCTAAACTTAATTTATTGTGAGTTCAATTCTCACTCGAATTCCACTAGTCAACACGCCAGTTGTCAATTCCAGGTGAACAGCGAAGAACGAAATATAAAGACACTGTGTTCTCTCCGACTACGCTGCTATTTGGAAAATAATTTGTACAATATATACAAAAATATTTCTAATCAAAATAACACAAATTAAGAATCCCTACTTCGACACATTAATATCATTTATATAGACTAAAATATTAATGCAAATATTTCATTTCAGAAATTCAATGAAATTAAATACGATGAGTTGGTGATAACCCTTTTGTTTTACGAGACACAATTAGAGGTACAAACAAAAGCTTCTTAAAAACACAACACAGTAATTTGTGATCCTTTCAGTAATAACTCTAGAAACAGAATAATATTTTGTCGAGTGTATTTCTTGTGTCATACACAAAGCGACCTGTAATACATTTATACGTAGGTAGGTTACATCTAGTTGTCGTGGCGCTTTTCAAGCGGTGGCTTTATGAAAGTCCGAAATACTGAGAATTTATAACCCACCGGCGACTCGGTAAAGCAAGATATTAGGAAACCTAGCTGTGCTATCTTGGATGCAAAATATTCAAGTTGAATTTTATTTTCAAATATAAATTTTCATTTTACACTCCGCAATACCACAAAGTAGTAAATCAGGTAATATTCAACTTTGGATTTAATAAAATATAAAGTTTATACTTGTGGATATAAGCTGAAAATATTTCACCAACGACCAATAAATTGTATGTACGAATTCTTTTGTTAATAATTTATGTTGTTGGTTATGGCTTTTGCTCAATATTCTTGTTAAATCACAATATGGATGAGTTTGTATAAAGCATGATTTGAACCCGTATGTGATTAAAAATGATGTTTTATTAAATTACATTGTTATAATTAGTAATATACATTAATAAATCATATATTTGATATTAACAAGCATTAACGCTTAAATGCGACACATGGCCGGCTAAAATGTATCAATACAAATTAACTGTTTACTGTTTGTTAACGATAAACTGACACTTCTTTGAATGTAGTGACAAAATAAAATATGTAAATCTTATAATGAAAAAATATCTATGTATTTTTTCATTATAAGATTTACATATTAACTATGTTATAACTGTAAGAAAGTTTTTTTTTAGCTTCACGCCTATAGGAGGGTAGACAAAATGTACCTAGTGTCAAGACACACTGTACTTCGCTTTCCACCAAATTCGAGAAATTGCTTTCTGAGTGGTGGAACTCAACGCCGCACTTTGTCTAAACAGAGCGAGAAATTGAAAATAATTTAAATATAATTACTCCCTCGAGTGTGAATTATACCCACAACCTATCGCGTTTACAGTCAGACGCTGTCCCCTTGCACCGGGACCAGCTTCAGGGTGTGTGGAACAGAGATGGGTGTGCATATATAAATGTATACTTATAGGACCTATGTGCTTCTGCATATAAAAAACGTGACAAATTGTCACTACGCTTTTATCTATACCCAATCTATTACAAAACCTAAATTCAAGAATTAATTAATCATTTATTAGCCATAAAAGCATGAAACAAATCCCCTTTAACATACTTCCGTTGATAAAGCTTTCGTGCTCTCATCTTTATCTGACAGGATGTTATTTATTTTTAAATCATGTACACGAGCATTTTTCAAACACACCGCGGGTAGTTCTCAGTGCACTTACACAACAATCTTCTTATAGAATTAACTTCAAGTTGAGTCGTAAAAGGAGCTTCCAGTACAATATAAAAGCTCAAGCATAATCTTAAAAGGCAGCCTTTTCAAAATAATTATTTTCAAGTGCATTTTTAAAATAATACATTACTTATATACTTGTAAAGATATATATGATGTAAGTGTGGCTTTTTAGTTTAATCGTTTTATTTTTTTTATATATCTAATTTTATTAGGCATAATTTAAGTATTATATTTTTTTATTTTTTTATTGTTTTTCATTTTTTATCTTTACTATGTTTTGGAATTATGTCGTAAATATTTTTTCATTACGTTTATATTTTAATAATTTCAAGCATATTATTAAAATTGAGATGAACCATGTATTTATGTAATTTTTTTAAAGCTTGACGCTTTATCCCGCATAGTCAGAGACAACCTATTGTGCAAAATCAAAACATTGCGTACTGATGACAAACGCAACGCCGCGCTTTGTCTTACCGTTATAATCATTTCTTCTGGATTTTTGTTATAAAGTTTTAAAATAAAAATAGTCTAAGTTACTTCTTATCACATTTGCTATTAACCAGTGAAAGTGCCGTCAAAATCGGTTCAACTGTTCCGGCAGTCAAAAATAGTAAAAAATATTATATTGATATATGCACCGTGTATAATTACAAATTTATTTAATAAAATGCCATTTTTTTAATATTACAAAAAGACACTCTGACTTAATTTATTTGTATAGACATAAAATAGCACCAGCCATATCATTTCAAGCCGCTAAGCTAAAAACGTATGGAGACTTGACACCTCTTCGCGCCGTTCTCACCTATCCAAAATTAGAAGCTGCTTTCTATTCAAAAGGGGCTAAATATTTACGAATGACCTTAATACTATTTTGTCCGGAACTGGGCTCCGATTTGCCAACCATTTTGATACCTACCGTCACGTAACTGAAGCTATATTTGGTTGATCCGTAGCTGTTGTTATACCTACACGAATAGGCAAGTTTGTGTCATAAGTCATAAAATATGTGAATAATCGTATGGTGCGACACCGCAATGCCGCTAGGTTTCTAATTTTGTACGCCATGACATCATGGCTATTCAATCAGACTGCTGGACGCGAATCTGACTCATTCCTGCATGTGTATCAATTCAACATCCGTTCACTAGGTCAAGACTTCAATGAAAATATACATTGTGTTTAAAATTTTGATTTTCTTTTAATGGATCCGATTCTTGATAAAGTGTATTAAAAGTAGTTTCACGTCTTACCCGCTTCGAGTTGACTGAGACTAGTAACATGACACTCCAATCTCCGCTTTCTGCCCGAAATCGAGAAATTGAGTGTGGAGTAGCGGAACTCATCGTCACATGTTGTAAATAAATGAAAAACAGCTTAATTAAAAAGATATACAAACAAAGACGTTAGAAACAATTCAATTTTACGCCATGAAATTCTACTTCAAGGATATTAAAAGCTCTAAAATTAAGAACTAGCGCGAGCCAAGTCGTACGATTTAATAAAGACGTCACCCCTGCGCTAAAACCTCCTATACGTATATGAAAACTCTTGCTTTAACATGTGTTATAATAATATTATAAATTAATATATATATATATATATATATATATATATATATATATATATATATATATATATATATATATATATATCATATTTTTATATATAAACAATAACAAATGAAACATTAACTAGAATAGAAATATGAATAAAGGAAATGCGTCATAATCTATATGGTGATATGAACCGACGCCATTATCACATCTCATATAAGCTGAGTTTCTATTCAAACATAATTGTGTATTGTTAGTAATTGTATGCATAATATATATAATTTTAAGAATCTATTTCTGATTTTGAAGTAAGAAAATCGCTTGGGTGATATTAAGAAGCTCAGGGGCACCTACAATAAAATTTCTATGGGCAATATAAGTTTCTTTAAGCTATTACAATATTATAGGCCACTCCGTATTTCCGCCGACTTCTAGACGTTGCTTGTTGAGGCAGAACTAAACAATAAAATACTAGTAGGAGCTAGGTAGATGGGAATCAAACCCACCTACCTAGCTCCAACTGGTATTTTATAAAAACTGAATATATATTATTGATGGTTTAAAAAGAATTTTGATGTCGCGATTTTCACACATTTTAAATGAATTTTAAATGGTTTAATACGTATATTTTAGTATTCGAAAATATATTTTCGAAGCCTAATTTGGAGTAATGTGTGGTTAAAGGTAGTCTTTGTAGTATGTTTCAAATAATTTCATTTAAAATGTTAAGGATGACCACGAACAATTTTCAATTAGGATTTTCTGAGTGTTATAAAAAATATACTTTTGTACAGATTTTCACATTTAAAATATTATCGAAAATATATTATACACAATTTAATATAAGAAAATGTTTGACACATGTGTACAACATGTACTTTTGACCTAATCGCAACTCACTGTATTGCTCGTATGTTTCACATAAAAATAAAGAACTAAATGATAACAAGGTCATTATGCTATCTATATATACATTGTAATGAAATAACTGACCATTATAGCTTTTTAAAATACAATAACACTCTTTCACCAATTTCTTTCAACGAAATCCAGGAATTTTCAAATTCAGCTTTATAAGAAACTTCTTTCACTGCCATCTGCCAGAACTTGAGACATTGCGTGTTGAGTGACGGCACTCCGCGTCACGCTTTGTCTATCAAAGGGAAATAATGATAATATTTATAATATAAGAATATTCAAGTAAATCAAACCCACTACCATTGCATTTGCAATCAGAAGCTATACTACTGTGCCACGATAGATTTAAATAAATATGTATTGTTATAATACGTAAAACAGTATACACAAATGCAAACTGCAGCATTGGCTTTGATCCATTTGTTACATAACTATGAAATTGTTCCAAATGCAACGTATATTTTTGATATCAGGAAGAGCATGTCCGGCTCAAGGTCTGTTATCAGTTGCATAAATATTTGTACATCCCGTTATTAATAGTCAACAGAAAGCTTACTCAATAGTGCCGATGAAAATAAATAAATGTTTATACTGGTTTATTTAAAATTGTTTATCTATTGAATTATAAAATTTAAATTTTGATAAAAAAAATAAGTGTAATCACTCCGCACTCCACAACTTCCCTGGATCTTTATTTTATAATTCTAAAATAAAAGTAGCCTAAGCTACTCTACTAACTAATAAACGTTCCGTCAAAATCAGTACTAACTCACAGACACACAAGAATTGTAAAAGATGTTACTTTGATATATGTACCGTATAATGAAAACGGTATATATACATACATATATATATATATATATATATATATATATATATTTATATATATGTATATATACCGTTTTCATTATATATATATATATATATATATATATATATATATATATATATATATATACTGCAATTTTATTTATTTGTATAGATAATAAAAGAGGCTTTTTTCTACTATTCCATTATACAGAGGAGGCCGTTCGTGGCGCAGTGGGGCAACATCTGACTGTAAACGCGATCGGTTGTGGGTTCGATTGGGTGAATGATTCACCTGAGTGAGGATATTTAAATTAAATTCTTTTTAAATTAAATATTTAAATTTAATATTTAAATTAAATTCTTTTTCTCGTTCTGGTAAGACAAAACGCGACATTGATTTCCGTCACGAAATGATTCTAATTCGGCGGAAAGCGGAGTACAGGGTGACACTAGGCACCTGTCTAACCTGCTAGGCAGGATAAAGGGATAAGGTAAAAAATATATAGAGATGTACCATACCACGTATGTTATAACAAGTTTACCATAATTATTGCTATAATTACTTATTTTTAATTAGCTTCACTCGTCATATTTTGTAAGCCAATTAATATTTTTAAATCCGTCACATAGCTTCAGATATTCATAATTCGCAAATGATGATTTATATTTCCGTGAATTTTAGTTATATTGGACCTATTTCATATAAGGTTTGACGATTCAAATTTAATTAATTAGTAATTTAAATACGTTTGACTTTAAGTTGACATAATACAAAGTGCTTAATATCTTTTTCGGAATAGTATTTATGAACTAACGTTTTTTATAGCTTCACGCTTTTATCCCACAGACTTTTAGACAGAAAGTACCCAGTGTCAAGACATTCCATACTCCGCTTTCAGCCAAATTTGAGACATTGATAGGTTTGGGGTGGAGGAATTGAACGCCGCACTTTATTTTACTAGAAGGAAGAAATGAAAATATAATATACTATATTTATATATATATATATACTCATTCCCAGGAATTGAGATCGAACCCACAAACGGTTGCGTTTGCTGTCAGACGCTGTCCCACTGCGCCGATATTTGTTATATATAACTAAAAATATCAGTAGACTATTCTATATATTAGGGCTATGGTCCTACAAAAATGATAATATATATATAACTTATATTTATCTAATACAAATATTAGATGTTTTTAACACAAACCTAATGATTTATTTCACACATTAATAATAAACAATAGTTAAATCCAGCAGCTGATTTCTAAGTTTGTCGCAATGAGATCACCAGAGAATTCATCGCGATCAATAAACGACATTAATGGGCCAAGTCTTTAAGTCGGAACTGTAACAAATGTACTGAAAATTTAGACGTAAATCTCTTGTGGGAACGAAACTACGTAATGAATAAGCTTAATTGCTCATTCTTATATATAACTAGAATAGTGTTAGAATTTGTCAATATGATGTCACCATCGACAAAGTTTGAAGAAGTTTGTACCTGTCGTAGTTACACGAAGGCATGGGAAGGAAGGTATGGTTCATATTATCCTTACAAAAATACTTCTTTCTAAAATATATACTATTTTTAGATTTGAAAATTAGGAACATAAAGTTCTGCGTTATTAACCTATAGATATAATTGAAATAAATACTTTAATTAATACCATAAGTATTAGACAATTTAAGTAATATTTTTATTAAAATTAAGAAATATGTTTTGTTAGAATATTTAAAAATATATATGTAAAAATGTGAATAATATGTAAAAATTTGACCGCAACGGGATTCGAGCCCGCGTCTCTTGGAAACTGTTCCAAGAGGCGCAAGTTTGTATCCCACTGCGTTCAAAAAAACATTATACATTTTTAAAAAAGATTTTGTTATTCTAAGTGTCGAATAACACTTTAAAATAGTAGAATATTAAAATTATACATATATATGTATATATATAATCTATATAACGTTCTCATTACAGTATAACAAGATTTAACGAAATACTATATTACTACTAAAACAGTTTCATTTTCTAGTAAAATTTTACTACTTGGAATTGACATTCTCAAACTCTATTTCGCTTAATCTAATTTCATAGTATGTTACCTCACCTCGTAAATTTTAGGCATATCCAAGCTTTTTTGCTTTCAAAGTAAACGTAATATTGAATATCCTATTTAATGTAATGTCTGTCTTTCAAATGTCTGGTCTTATTGAGTTACTTTCGTAAATGAATATTCATTTTATTTTCATGTAGTATAAAGATGTTCTCTTTAAAATATGTAAAAAGAGGATTTTGGTAGTAGAGATTGCTATAGTAACATTATGTAATTTTTTTGAAGCTTTACGTTTTTACACTCCATAGTAGAGAAGACAGGAAATACGGAGTGTCTTGACTCTAGACACTCCGTATTCCACTTTTCGCAGAATTTAATTCATTGTGTGTTAAGGGGCGAAACTCAACACCGCACTTTGTTTTACCAGTCCGATGAAAGGAAAATAATTTAAATATAATCAGCGTAGGAATCGAATGAAAATCAACAGCCGATGGCATTTACAGTCAGACGCTGTCCCACTGCTCCACAACCGACCTAACTTAGTTTTAATAGTAATAAATGAATAAAAAAAGGCACAGATGCCAGTCAGTCCGTCATCGTAATACTCGTCCCTGTAGAGATATTGCGTGTGACGGAACCGGTGAATATGTACACATACTCGTTTGCTTAAAAATAGAACTTATATTCATAATGTTTATCCAATTATATATTTATTTTGTCTCCCCAGGTAATTTCTCGAATTCGACATAAAGCTCGGAGTTCGGAGTGTCTTGACATTAGGTACTTTCTGTCTATGGGGGGGGGGGTAAAAATGTGAAGCTAATGAGTATAAAATGGGCAAAAAGTAGAAAATGCATTCTAGTGATAAGATTCTCATGCATTCTAGTAATAAGATTCTCTATACATATTTATATAAATTCTATAATATTTATATCGCTATAAAAACAAATACGTGCCTATTTCCAGGACTGTTGGTGGTCGATATCATTTTGAATAAGTCATGGCCAATCTGTTATGACAGCTACACGATGCATTATTTAATGGCATTTGCATTCGATGCAGCACCAAATGCTTTTATACGTTTTATATCCGGCATTCTGTGCCACTGACAGATTTCATAATTGAACACGCTTTAATATATGAAGCATATGTTGATTTTATGATTATTATCGATCTTTTAATTTGTATTTTTTTCTTGTTTACATACATAATATATTATATACTTTACGCTTTATCCGGCATAACAGGTAGTGGTAGTTAAAACTTAGTGTCAAGACACTGCCCTGACTAAGTTTCTACGAAATGTTGCGAACTCAAATCGCCGCGCTTTGTCTGAGCGTAGAAACGAAAATAACAGTTCACGTTTACAATCAGACGTTGTCCCACTGTCCCACGATCCCAATATATACAGGATGTACATATCGTACATAATATATATGTATTTAGATAAATTAAATACTAGCACACATGTTTAATAAGTAAGTCATTTGTTAGTCTTTTAAAAGATCGCCTGGCTCACGTAAGATTAGGGTTCTTTAATAAGATCTATTATTTTTGCGATTTTGATACATTTTAAATGAATCAATTTTAAACGGATTAATCACGTATATTTTGGTATTGCAAATAAATTTTTGGAAACCCATGCTTCTTACAGTATTCAGTGGTCATAGGTAGACTAAACTGAATCAGGGTTCCTGTAGCCAGCTAGTGGTGGTAGAAGAGTAGCACCGTAAGGGTTTACGACTGGCATACGGAGTCCCACATAACCAAACCTGAGCCCGAATCGGGCCGAATCAAACCGGAATCCGTAACGGATTTCCTCACAATAAAAAAGTATATTTAAATGAAATAGTAATTAAATAATCAAACTTGTAACAGTTTAAATGTAACAATCGATATCTTTTATTATAAAGCTGTCCTATAAAATATATAAAATAAATCAACTTGCCACGAATTGTACGCAATCATATTTGATTTATATTGAAACATAATATTATAGAGAGTACAGAAGAGAACATAACTTTCTCTATATATTTTAGCGGATTTTGCTTAAGTTTCCAAAATTATATAAGATAATAGTACATTGAGGCCAGTCGGTACGCAGTGGAACAGCGTCAGACTGTGAACTCCATAGGTTGTCGATTCCCACCGAGGTCATGATTATATTTAAATTATTTTCATTTCCTCACTCTGGTGAGACAAAGTGTGGCGTTGAGTTTTGCCACTTAACAGGCATTATCTCGAATTCGGTGAAAAGCGGTGTCTTGACACTATATACTTCTTGTTGACCTTGCTATGCTGGATAAAAGCCTAAAACTAAATAAAAAATATTACATGATAAAATCCATGAAAATAATTTAATAGCATTACAAACGAAACAATACAGTATTAAATGGCAAACCAAACAGTACCTCTTCAGAACACACCGAATTTAGTTTAATTCCCAAACGCATATCATTTTCAGGTTCAGATTATTAGATAAAACACTAAACATTTATTGCCAATTAATATGGTACATACTTATATTTTATTTATTTATTTATTTATTTAATAGGAAGCCAACATAAAGTACAATGATCTAAAATTTTCTTAACATTAAAAGTTTTACAATATAAGATATGTAGCTACAAAGTACATTACAATTATAGGCTAACTCAGCATGCACTGTAATAAAACATAAAAAAAAACTTTTTTCATACTCACTCCATGTTTGCGAATATATAAATTTAAATTATTCTACATGCATTATATAGAAACATGTTAAAAATAAAAGTAAAAGCAAATATAAAAAAAAATAAACTTTACACTAAACAACTTGTTAAAAATATATAACAAAGCAACTTAAAGAAAATTTCGTAAAAACTATTATATGTATAAAATTATAATTACTAAAATTTGTAAATAAAAAAATACTCAAAAATAAAATTTAAGCTAAATAAAAACAATAAAAAAAACAACATTATGCTTGTCTAATAAAGTCTAAACCAATCTAAGATTCAAATTAAAAAGTAAATAGAGAAAAAAATAAAACAACTAAGTAGGTAGTTTAAAAAACAAAATTAAAAAAAAAAAGGACAGGTAATAAACAATGGTCCGGCTGGAGTGACTTTATCGATTTTGATGAATTTTTTACTGGTAGGTTGCTAATAAGTATTGGTAATAAGTAGCAATTTAGGCTACTTTTTTAGAATTTTGTGATCCAGATCTAGAGGCGCTAAATTTTACGTTTAAGAAGTCACGCATACAGCTATTATATGATAATAATGGACAATATATATTTAGTTGGAATTGAACGCAAAACTGTCTCTTTTACAGTCACAGCTTGTCAGTACCCTTTTAGCTAGATCAATAATCACTCCATAGCATCAAATGATCTATCTGTATGTTTACACATTTCTCTATAGGGTTACTAGATTCAACTTCTAATTATATTTTTTGTTGCAAGACACTTTAGTCATATCTAGAAAGGAATGCATATAAGGAAATTAAAATTTACATCAACAGTCCCTCTAGTAGAATCAAATTATTGAGGCCAGTCGCGGCGCAGTGGGACAGCATCTGACTTCGATCTTCTTGTTTCCTTGGAAACTTCCCGATCTATTGTGGGTTTGATTTCCCATCGGGAGCATGATTATATTTAAATTATACTCATTTCCGCCTTCTGGTAAGACAAAGTGCGACGTTGAGTTTCAACACTCAATACGCAATATCAAATTCCATGGAAAACAGAGTACAAAGTGTCTCGACACTGTAAAGTACTGTACAAGTACTTCCTGTACATCCTGCTATGCAGGCTAAAGGCATGAAGCTAAAAAACCTAATGCGTGATCTTTGCAAAATACTTCACGATAGAGTCATTTTTCCACTTACTGTAAAAACCTGAGCTATAACTTCTTGATAGCATAAAACATGCAAATTGCGAAGCGGGAGCCACCGGACCGAATTAAAGTCTGTAAACAGTTTTAAACTTTACAAACTCTGTTAACGCTTCCAGTAAGACCTGCGAATGTTTTAAGTGTAGTTTATTTTTTAATCCCTAGTCGCTTTTCCGCAAGCAATCTTAGTGTGATATATATTTAAACCATATCTAAGTGTTAGATATATGTATCAAATAATTAGGAAGTTTTATACAAAAATCATTTTTAAGTTAATTTTATATAAAATATAAATATAAAATATTTATAGTCAAAAAGTTATTATAAATATAAATACTTGCTATATAATAAAATTATATATTCAGATGTATCGTAGCATTTGACAACCCTATTCACTAATAATCTTTAAAATCTAAACATCATAAGAATGGATGTTAAAACAAAAGGAAAGCCTTGACCAATATTCCTTTCATCTCTGCCTCTTCGATTTAAACGTTTTTAGAGTATAATAAAATACGTTTGGAGGCGTAAAAGAATTTACATCCAGTAAGTGAGCGTTCGTATGTCTTCCACGTGAATCGATATCACGCTCTATTACTTTAGCTGTTGTAAAAATAGATAAAATGCAGAGGGAAATGCTTTCGGATTTGTGTAAGGGCTCGTTATAAGTTATATGTTTTAAGAAATTATAACTATACGTAATGATAATATTTATTACGTGTGGCGTAATATTTTAATTTATCTTATTTTACTATTTGGTTTGTAACTATAAATTTAGTAAAGTTATAGTTAGCAATATATGCCATGGTATAGAGGAGCAGTTGAGAAAGATCTGACAGTTTTAGGCGATTGATGGAAGTTCTATTCCTGCTTGAAGGATAATTGATATACTTAAAATAATTTTAAAATATTTTCACGTCTCTGGTTTACCTAAAGCGCAACGTTAATTTCTGCCCTCTATTGCGCAATATTGGTGGAAAGGGAAAAAAACTTAGTTATATATTTGTCACTAAATTCTCCGCGAGTCCTTCAGAATGAGATTTGGATGTAGATATAAAAAAATACTGTCTTAAAATAATACTATCCCAAAATAATACTATATGTTAAACAAAAGCAAACGAAAATCTATGTTACATAGTAGCTGGTGACATCTCGAAGATGAATTTGAGACATTGTGCGCTCACACTCACCTCCCATGAGGATGTGCTGGAATTTAATTCAAAACTCTACTATTTTTCGAATATATCGGGTAGCTCAGGAATAACGTTGAGCATGAATGGGACGAATAAAATTACACTTTACGCTTGCCGTTGTAGATTTGGAAATAAAATCTCTTTAGGGATATTAGAGTTCACGAGCTCTACTCCAAATTGAAATCTGTGGAGGTCTTATCGAATTTGAACAAAAATCTACTTTTTTTCAGATATTCGGCTATAACTATGCAAAAGAATTTACGTGACCTGGCTTTTATAGCGGCAGCTTTTTGAATAGATTTACGAATGTCTCATTAAAAAATATAAATATAAAACTTTTGTTTACTGTGAATGAGTTTAACACATTTCACGAGTTATTACGAGGGTCAACAAGTCTTTTAATGAACGCGCCTCTTGTATTATTTTTGTGTGAATTTAGAGAGATTTTATAACACCTATATTTCAGTTAATAAAAGAATTAATAATTAGAAAGATAAATGCAAATATAACATTAAATTGTTACGGATACATGCTTAAAAATGTCATGTTAAATGATGGCTAACAAAAAAAAATCAAATGAGATCTTTGATTTTCGTAATTTTTACACATTTTAAACAGAACTATTTTAAACGGATTGATCTCGTATATTTTGGCATTTGAAAATACATTTTTGAAAACGCGACGTTGCGAGTACCACGGATGGATAATATATTTTTAAATACCAAAATACGCGATTAATCCGTTAATAATTTAGTTTAAAATAAAAAATGAACTCAAATTGAAGCGCTGGATTCTTTCACATTACACGTTATGTCTGAAAATAACACTTTTAACTCAAACAGTATATCAATTGATATTGTGAGCAAAAAAATTTTACTATTCCGAGAGCTAACCATCTTTCTTCAAATTTCACACTTTACGCTGCGTAACAGTCGGTGAGAACCTAGTGTCATGACACTTCGTATTCCGCTTTCCGCTTTAACAAACTCAATTTATTTTTATGAAATTGTAACAAAAAAATCTCAAAATGAAATACTAACTAATAAAACGTACGTGTATTATATGGTTCTTATGAACAAATGTGTTGTTCACGACCCGTTAAAGATGTACAGTAAAAAAATATTACGTTTTTCGACATAAAACGCTCTACTACTGTACAATAAACTGCAAATTGGGTAACTTATTTTCTTTAGAAAAGCCTACTTACTTTTTAAGTACCTTTACGACAACAAATCTGCCAGTTTTATCTAGCTTTCATATAAAAATCAAAATTAGATTGATGAACAAAGGAATGGTAAAAGGGCAAAAATGAATGATAAAGAAAGTTTATTTATCAACCAAAAGAAATTTATTATTCATTAATAAAAAGTAGTAGTTATGTAATTATTATTTGTACTAGAAAGTGTAGAAAGTGCGCTTCCTTTGGCAAGCAGATTATTTTGCAATATAGTGTTATGTTGATTTCGTTTGTATTTCTCCAATTAACCGTCTCAAGTTGTTAAGAGGGTTGGTTGAAAAAAGACAAGGTTCTATGTATATGCTAATAAAACCTTTCATATTTTTGTGTCCATGTATATATATATATATATATATATATATATATATATATATATATATATATATATATATATATGTGTATATATGTATATGTGTGTGTGTATATATATATATATATATATATATATATATAGCTAAGACTTGTCCCAGTATTATAAATATTAAATAAAAACAAAACAAAGAAAACTAAAACAAGTTGCGACAAGTGAAAATAAAAAGTCGACACTCGCAATAACATCTGTTATGAGCAAGGTTAAACTTTAGACCGACCTACATTACTGGGAAGAAACACGAAATATATTTAACTTGCTCAAAACCGACGGGGTGGTTAGAAATGTAATGGCGATGCAAACTTTTGTGAAACTTCTTAATATACGATGACGGTAGTTTTCAATTACTTAAACTAGACATAACTAGACAAAAACAAATCATTTGTTTAACTTTCATTTATCTATTTTTTATAGAAAAATTAAATTTAAATCCATAAAGTATAAACATAAAAATTGCATTTTTTTTTTGCTTCACGCTTTATCCCTTGCGGGGTAGTCAGAAATAACGGAGCGCCAAACCCTACGGTCTCTGCTATATTATACATTAATATGGAAAAATGGCTTAAAATATATTTTTATATGAAACTAATTTAAACGGATTAGCCGCGTATATTTTGATATTCGAAAATACATTTTTGGAAACCTAACGTTTCGAACACTTTACAATGTTCCGTCTTCACAGGTGGAAAAAATAAAATGGTGGTAAAAATATACATGTTTAAGTAAATAGATTTAGCAAGAAGCTATTTTATATTGTCACTATTACTTCCCTGTTTATAATTGTTCATAATAAACTTCCAAAAAATAATTAAATAAAAAACACATTCCTTTCCATTAGCAGGGACTTCACCAGCAGATAATTAAAAAATATGGCCACATATGCTCAAAGATAACCTCTGAACCGTACGGCAGTTGGGAACAGGCGTCGATTGTGCGGGTGCCCAATACAAGACGTGCCGCTAAGTCATTGTCCTTAATATCTTCGTTTAGGAACTTTCTTATTAACGATACATGATAACGCCAATCTTTCTCAGAAATTAATTAATGTTGATATTTACTAATGACAAAGTAATTATTTGTTATTTGTTCATTTTGTGTTCAGAAAGCTTTGTTTAATTAAGTACTTAAGATTTTGTTCGTACTGTTATAACATAGTCTAGACCGGTAAATTAGAGTAGGTTCAATTTGAACAACAAAATTTCTAAGCATTTTAAAATGTAGTCTTCCATGCCATCACCCACCACGCTAATGGATTTGACAATGAAAATGGTTAAAAAATATTTTTCATACAGATTTAATTATAAATAAGTATTTATTAATAGCTGACGCCCCGCTATCTTTAACTTAGTAGGTTGCATAATACACTGCGGCACAAAATAGGGGCTAGTAGCCAGTAGATATGAGGCCGGTCGTGGCTCAGTGGGACAGCGTCTGACTGTAAACGCGATCGGTTGTGGGTTCGATCCCCACTCGGGGGAGTGATAATATTTAAATTATTTTCACATCCTCGCTCTGGTAAAATACAAAGTGCGGCGTTGAGTTCCACTACTTAATACGCAATGTCTCGAATTCGATGGAAAGCGAAGTACGGAGTGTCTTGACACTAGGTACTTTCTGTCTACCCTGCTATGTCTATTATTTTTTTTAGCTTTTATCCCATAAAAGCTAAAAAAAAGCTAAAAAAAAAATATGTCTATCTTATTAAAAATATATATATCGAAGATCCTGGTGCATATATAATTAAATATACATTTGCTAACTTAAAACAAAATACGCCTTAACCAAACAAAATAAGTAAGCAAGTTAAGGTATAGTATATATACCTTTACTTGCCTACTTATTTTAACGGAAATACATCTAACAATGTAAAGCATACAAATGCGATTTTTAATTCTGTGAATTTAAATTACAATATTAAATATTTAGTCGGCCACGTGATACATACTTTATGTACTGTACATAGTACACATTTACATTTTATTTATATGGATGCCGAAACTTACGCCAATTTTAAATAGTTGAAATGTAATAGAAGTCCATCGTGGTACAATGGGACCAGATCTCTGACCGAAAACGTGATTGGTTTTGGGTTCGATTCCCACTTGAGAATTAAAAATTTTGTTCGCCATTCATAACTTATTTTGGGCCAAAAACAATCAACGGAGTGTCTTGACACTATGTTGTCTCTTGTATCCGGTATAAATCATGCATATTATAAGCAGATAGAGAAAGGGCTTAGAATCTATTATCTAGATACACAGTGTTAGATACACTGTATATTTAGAGATTTTGAGGAAAGTAGAGTGGAGAGAAAAAATTATCTCGCTATTATAACTAGCGATATAATATAATTCTATAGAATTGTTTGTATTTTTTTCATTAAAATATAGCATACGAGGTACAGGTGTTAATGAAGGTAAATAGTTATATTATTCTATGTACATCTACATCAGAGAGGTTGCATATATTTTCCCATTTTTGTGATATTATTCTAAACTTACGAGTACAAAACGTTTTGAAAATCTATAAATTTGAACGCGCGTCTCTTGGAAACCGAAATTATAATTCATTGGTACTTATTAATACTTAATAATTATAATTGGTTACTACTTATTAATGTCGTTAGCATCTCTGTCGAGAGATTTTGGAATGTAAAGCTCATGGCTTAGGGTTAAGAACCTTTGGACGCTTTTCAGAAGCGCGGGTTCGGATCTCAATGCTTTCAAATTTAAAAAAAAATAATAAAAAAACTGCATATGTATTACTGCAATTATGAGAAAGAGAAGATAAATTAAAATACATTAAACTATATCTCATTTAGGAGAACAACCAGTAACTTTTAAAAGATATTTACATATAAATAGACATATACAATAATTACACCATTAATTCACACAAAGTAGGTGTCTAAAAACACTTGTAAAAATACAACAATGACTATACAGGTCAAGCACTCGTCCGTTTGGCATACATTTCGATCCATTAATGCTCTAAAGTAAGACCTCTTCTTATAAGCGCTCTTGAAACATTCTACATGTAGACATAATGAGAAACGGCGCCAACAGACTGAACAAGTCTTGGGACTTATTTCTTGTAAAAAATTTCAAAAGAAATTGCATAGTAGAGGCAATGTGTAACAGTAATTTTACGAATAAAAAATGAATGATCAGGTTAAATATCGCTTTTGAAATAATTTAATACTTTAAATCATCAATTTAGTATTTTTAGGATTCGAGTTTGTTATTAAATTTTAAATTCTTTTCTTCTGAAATTATCCACTTTTTCTTTTAAAAAATAT
This sequence comes from Dryadula phaetusa, assembly GCA_032432895.1. NCBI lineage: Eukaryota > Metazoa > Arthropoda > Insecta > Lepidoptera > Nymphalidae > Dryadula > Dryadula phaetusa. The sequence goes on along the minus strand of JAOYRS010000016.1, from coordinate 3,312,933 downwards.
GCAAAATAAAAGAATTAAAAATATATATTAATTGGAAGTTTAAAATTTGGGCATCAAAATCCAAAGATATTTTCTGTCTTCATTTTTTCGCACGTTTATAATTTTCTTATTCAAATGAATGTATCTTTAAAACTTATCTGACCCTTTAAAGCAATTTCTAATATTTAATATACAGTCATAAATACAAATGTTAGATGTGGAAATTTAGAGTAGTAGATAGTTTTTAATTAGGTTTAGAAATAAGGAGCTTTGTTCACATAATTAAGTAAAGTGATTACTACATAAACATAATTATATACATTTGTGTATGTACGTACGTCCAACATTAAGCAGTCTCGCGGGAGTAAAATCGCATTTGAACATATTATTTGCTTAGAATTGCAACGTGATACTCTACTAACGCCATCTTTGCATATTTTATATTAGTGTAACTGTACACGCAATTATTGAGAATTCGATTCTAAAGTGAGGATTTTTTTTCTCGTTTTAGACTAAGTTTAATGAAACGCTACGGTTAGTACGCTACTAAAGTAATTATGTGGTACATTTTTGACTATATCCATATAATATGTTTATAATTTTTTTCGCATACATGCCCAATATCAATGACAATATAGTCTTCTTAGTATAACCATCACCAGTCCACCACATCGAGGTGTTTATCTTTTAGTTTGAATTGCAAATAAATTGAATTCTGATTTTCAAAGATAAATTATTTCAATTAACATTAACAAATTAATATATACATCTTTAATAAAATAAAAATAAATATAAAAATAAATAAAAATAAAAATACAAAATATTCTTTAAAGAACACATTTCAAAGCTTCGTAATGAGTTTTTAACTGGACTATAGAGTTTAATACAATAACATTTAGGCTTTTCGCAGTGAAATGTTTTTAAGCCACCATAAAATATAATTAAAACACAATTACATCATAACAAAGCAGGTCCGACCGTACTCATTAAGTACTTTATTGCTTACGTAATAAACTCTCCATATGCGAAAATTTTAAGCTAGATATATGTTTTATGTATGTACGTACCACATTTTAGGACTAATGTATTCATAGTGTTTGAAATTACTATGAGATAAATATAAGCCTCTCTAACTCAGTGGGAATATAGCGTCATAGTAATATATGCTTATATATTAGTACCAGTACCTCGTACAATATGACATGTATAAGTTTATATTTTATTTCAAACACCTGTCTTTGTTAAAATTATTATTATTTAACTTTTCCTTGATTAGGAATAATCAAGAAATGCTTCTCTTTAACGGCAGGGTAGAAAGAATATTTATACTTTGAAAGTATGTAGGGAATATATCTTGAAACAAAAAATTTAAATACTCGTATATATATATATATATATTCTGTATACTTTTTTCTTTACCCAGTGTTAAGATACTCCGTACTCCACTTTCCGCCAAAATTGGATACATTGTGCCTTACCACAAAGCGAGGCAATGAAAATCATTTAGATTTAATCATTAATAATCTCCGATTGGGAATTAAACCCACAACCAATCGCTTTTACACTGTAGCACTCCGCCACGACTGGCCCCTATATATAATTATATTAACTTTACTAATAAGAAAAAGCATATATACTATACATACATATTCCTATGTAAAGTAATTTTTAGTCTATTCTATTCTTCTATATGTCTTATTTTAGTTTAAAAAACATGTACCAAAAATAAACAACATATATAAAGTACATATAGTACGTACGTACAGATTAGTTTCAAGCAAAATTGTTATAGGAATATCGAACACATCATAAATCTCTCCGTCAAAGCGCTTTGTGCTAGCCAAGCAACACTGTAGATAAGGTGGAGCTCGTTAAAGTTTTGTTACATAATCCTACATGACCACGAGGTACTGTATTATATATGTTAATATATATATATATATATATATATATATATATATATATATATATACATAGCATTAATAGAAACTAATATAATAAAATAATTATGGTTAAATTGAAAAATAACAATATTAAAATAATTTCCATAATTTCCATAATTATTGTTTGTGTGAGAAAGACGAAGTTGAACAAATAATAAACAAGTTTTTTGTATTTATTTAACAACTAAAATGCTGTATAGAATATATATATAATAATAATATTTAGACGGCATAGTATGAAGATAAAAAAATATCTTGTCTACTTCATAGAAATTATAGTGCTGAATGTTCCGTTTGTTTAGCTTTTCGACAAATTGGCTTGTTTAAAAATGTGCCTAAATTCAATAAACTGTTATGTTCAAAGTGTTATTATTCCACACTTAGGATTAGAAGACATTTTTGAAAAATAGTATAAAAATTTGAACGTTTTAATACGTTTTTTCAAAAATTGTCTTGTTATCATTATATTTTTAAATTATCAACACATATTTTTGTTTATTAGATAACACAATTGTTAATGAAATGGAAATGGAAATCAAACTAATTTATTCCTAATAGAAGGGTCTCCTTTCCAACGATAAGACATAAAAAATACATTAAATACGTGTATATATATATATATATATATATATATATATATATATATATATATATATATATATAAAATATTTTTAATTACTTAATTTTACTAACATAAAGTATTTACAACTGTCAACTCAGTTTAACATTTAATGATAATGAACATAGTCCCAATTCCGGCTTAATATATAAAAACCAGATTGTTGTCGTATCAGCGAAACCTCCGCTTTAACTGAGAGCTGAAACAGTTCCATTTATAATCTAAAGCCGGGAAATCTCGCTTGATTTTTTCCTAAACGAGTTTCTGAGAATCGACATTTTTAAATTCTTTCATGAAATCCAATTTGTATTGTATGTTGCCTTGTTACGTAGAACGTGTTTTTATTTGCGTAAAGCCCTCTTACTCTGCAATTTTGAATATAGTTTCAAGCGTATCGTATATCGTTAGTAAATAGTAAATTTATTTTGTAGAATTTGTCATATGTCATATTCTTAGAGTGTACTTGTGTTTTAGTTGTGACTTTTTAGTAGTTACTTTAGTTTTGCATTCAAAAATTCATTCTACGAGAAATTTATTATCTAATATACAAATGAAGTACCTGTACCTACTTTGTACTTACATCTTTACGTACATACAAATAATATCTGTTTCTTATATTAAAATATTCGTTTTTACCTAAATTCCTATATATTTATACACGATACAGATCCAAGAACACCAAAATATTATTTTCTACACTTTTTGTATGTTTGTTTGTTCCGGCTAATCTCTGAAACGGAACTATTTTGGCAGGAGCTTCACTGGCCCATAGTTGTTGTAATAAGAAATAGATTAGGCTAATTTTAATTGAAAATTATATAATGAAGATCTAGATATGTTAAATTCTTTGCTGAAATCTCAGCAAAGCTAGTATAATATATATATATATATATATATATATATATATATATATATATATATATATATATATATATATATATATATACGTTTGCTCAGACAATGTACGATGTAGAAATGGTAGCAATTATTCTATTTTCCTTACATTATTAATATTCATAAAACAGTGCCTTAGGTAATACTGCGTGTCATTTAATATTAAACATTGTTGCCAAACAAAAAAAATACCTTATTTTAGATTTGAACCCCCTATTTCTTTAAGCAACGATAAATAAACAATCCAACTAATGTCAATAAATTCAGTAGTAATAATTTGGTTTAGAAATTATTCCACAACCAATATGGCGTGCATTTCGTATTAACGAATACAGGCTTTGTGAAATTCAATGTTGGTTAGTATCGTTCTGAATGGCTAATGGACGGATTGTTATGACAGCTCCCTGATGCATTATATCATGACATTCATGTTCGACGGCGCACCAAGTGTAATGGATTTAATATGCAATTCATATTCGTATACGAATTGTTATCAACAGTAGGCATACAAGATCATTATATATGTATGTAATTTATATTCTAATATCCGATAGATATATAACTAAAGAATATGAAGCCATTTTAAGTCAAACATTTTTACATAATAAAAAATATATAGAATAGAATCCTAACATATAGAATTAAATAATTTCTAGTATACTCATCAACAAAACACATAATAAACATTACGTCAACCTGATATTTGCTGATTCATATAGAATTTTAATAGTTCATTCGATATATATATCCATTTTCTTGAACAAAATAATTTTGTTCTCATATTACTATTGTCATGAATCACCAGTTTTGTTACTGTTAGATATAATAAATTGTATCACAATATATTTATAGAAATTGTACGAGTACCTATACAAATAAGCTGTACTTGACATTGGCGATTAAATATTTATATTGTTTTTTTTAACAGCTTCACAGTTTATCCTGTAGTGGGGTAGGAAAAAAACCTAGTTTTAAAGGAGTACCATTAACTGTTTTCCGTCTAAAATCGAGACATTGCGTGTTGAATGGCGAATTCAATATCACTTTTTGTCTTACCAGAGCAGAGATACAAAAATAAATTTTGAATATAATGTGGGGAATGCTCGGAGTGGGAATTGAACTCAGAACCAATCACGTTTACGTATGTATTAATGGCATAGCTATAGAACATAAACTAATATCAAGACACTCCAGTCTCCACTTTCGTCTCTTGTTTGAATTGTAATATATAATTTACCTTAACATATATTTTGAAAATATTTTCAAAAATATATATAAAATAAATATAATAATTTAAATTTAATTTCAAAATATTAAAAAATCTTATACAAAAATACATACAACTTACCCACAAAAAGAATTAGAAACAATTGCAAAAGGAAAAAAACATAAATGACTCTTAACCTCTGTTGCTTGAGATCTCTAGAAAGTAGTGAAAGAAGATAAACATTCACAGTAACATCTGTTATGAGCAAGGTTGAACTTGAGAGCGACCTACTTTACGTTTGTAAGAAACATCAAATATATAACTCCAATAAAAAAGTAAGCTGGTAGAAATATAAATGGTATTAACCAAAGTATTTTTATTTTATTTTTTTATATAGTAAATACCCTTTAATTATATATTATTAACGTTAACATATAAATTGAAAATAAATCGATAAAATTTATAGTCACTAAGTACGTATAGAGTGTGGAAAAGAAAATATTTAATAAATATTTTTATGTTTATAATGAGTTATATTTATTAGTTTGTTTTTTATTCTAATGGTTAAACTTAAAGTATTTTTATCCACATAATAATTATAGTACTATTATAATCTATATCTGTAAATGAACATAGAAAAGAAACGACGTTAACGAAACATAAAGAAGAAACAAATTTGAAATTTCGATTTTGTAACGATTAAGAATTTGTTTTTAAGTGTTTTTTCGGTGTTCTTTTACTTTATTTAAAGGTGATACGAATGTTGCAAGGTCGTCCAGTATATTATATAAAACTATTATTTACTTTATACAACATAGATATACTCGCATTAATGAAAATTTATATTAAAATTTTTCATATAACCGGACATACAATAATATTTTTTTAGCTTCATGCTTTTTTATGCATAGTAGTCAGGAATTACTTAGGCGTCAGGACACTTCGTACTCCGCTTTCCGTCGAATTCAAAACATTGCGTGTTGAATAGCGGAATTCATCGTCGCGCATTGTCTTATCAGAGCGAGTAAATGAAAATAATTTAAATGTAATCATTGCCCCAACTGGGAATCGTACCTGCAACCGATCGCGTTTACAGTCAGACACTGTCCCACTGCACCAGGACTGGAATTAATAAATAATAATATTTAAAATAAGTATATACTTACTAAAGTTGTCTAGAAGGCTGACGAATTATTTAGTCAGTCCAATAAAACTATATAATATCATTAAAAATACATTGACGTATACAATTGTTGATAGTAATACATTTACAATTACAATACGGGCTTACTCTTTATATAAATCGCTTGTGTTTTAAAAGACCCATTGAACTTATGGAACAAACGCTAGTTGTTCGAGTGCCCAATTTATTTAAACACGCGTGGCATCCTCGTTAATGTTTTGATTAAGTAACTTTCTTATTACTGGTGCAATGGTAACAAGGAAATCTTTTTTTAACTGAAAAAGCTGAAGTATTCTGAAATTTATTCGAATATTGCTTTTCTATTGATATTATAAATGCTAAAGTTTATAATATTGGGTGTACGAATTATTAGCACGTTCCTTTTATATTAAGCTATTTTAAATGGATTACGGGCAACAGACAAATGCCATCTCAATCTATATACCAGTGACCACGGACTACTGTAAAGTGTTCGAAACGTCAGGTTTCCAAAAATATGTTTCCTATTACCAATATATTCGCAATTAATACGTTTAAAATAGTTTCATTTAAAATGTGAAAAATCGTAATAATCAAAGATTATCTTATTAGTAAATACCTCTTTCACGCAAATCTTAAAAAAATATTTTGTCATATGTCGTGACTCCTAATCTTTTTCTTTGTAACGAAATTAAAAGAAGTTATTAAGACCAATTGAAAATTCTGCCCAGAAAAGTACACATAACATCATATGAATATAAATTGCATACTAATGAGTTTGGCAGCTAATATTAAATAAGTAATAACTGTTCTTCTATATGCTATTGTACATCAATAGTATGTATCTCTTAAAAAGGTAACAATATTTTTAAGTTCTGCTGTTCATATTATACCATCGGGAAAACGAGTCGCGTCGTCGTCGTCCCACTATATTACAATAGCCTCATCATTCATATTTCAATTGTAATTATTTTGCGATCGTTTGTGGGTTCAATTCCCACTGGCGGGAGTGATTATATATTAATTATTTTCACTTTTTCGCTTTGGTAAATTAAAGTGCGGTGTTGAGTTCCACTACTCAACACGCAATGTCTCGAATTCGGTGGAAAGTAACGTACAGAGTGTGTTGACATTAGGTACTTTGTGACTACCCTGCTATGCGGGATAAAAGCGTGAAGCTATAAAAAATTATAACAAAAACACCATAATAGCCAGTGCTAATGCAACTGATAATAAAGGGTGTTCAAAGTTCATCCTAGATAATTTTGGTATTATATATTTCTACAGTGTACGCCAAGTTAAATCTCCCTATGTACCTCGCGGTGAACGAGAAATGGATAAAAATGAAATTACTTCATAAAATCACAAGCGGTATTTACAAGTGTGACACATACTTCTAATCTACTGGTTGGGGTGTGCTTTGTTTCAATAGGACATGGGGGATTTGAGTTACGAAACAAAATATATCAAAGTAGGTAATGTTATGGAAAAACTTTTGTATTGTCGCTTTAATTTTATAAAGTAATGAATATTTTTAGAAGTTTGCATGTGTAATTTATTTAGAGATCCTTAAAAATTTCTTCATTTCTTTTAATAGTAGAAGTGATTGTAGAAATAGTCTAGGGCAAGTAGAATATAATGTTATTAATTTCTTTTATCCGGACTTCTGCACTACTACGATTGACAAGGAAGAGATAAATTATTTAAATACATTGTTTTAATGCCAATTTTGTAAAGAGGCTCAGAATAAAAGTATTTAATGATATCTCAAACTTTATTATTTCGGTTTCTACAATGTCTCAGACTATACTGCCATCAAGTTCAAAAACATATTATATATTTAAAGTTGAAAGAAATACGAAATATATAGTGTTGTCATATCGAATACATTGTTTATACAAATATAAATATAAGCCCTAACAATTGAAAAAAACAAAAGCTTTAAATTGAATCATATTTGAACATTGTTTCGTGATAAGCAAATATATGTAGTAAATATAACAAAAAATATGTTATTGTTTAAATATGTAAGACGTATTGAGAAACAGCTTGCTCCTTTTTCCTTCGCAGGTAGGCAATGAAGCTGTTCAAAGTAGCGTAACTCAACACCGTCTTTTTCTATTAACCAACACGTAAATAAAAATACATATAACTAGTGTACACACTTGCACGCTCTGTGGATCGATCCCATATTCATCGCCTCGATCGCATATACAGTGTCACTGTGTCAAATGTCATATCATCTAAAAATGACGATTTTTCTCCTTAACGTATATTATTGAATTTCTATTACTAGTTTTACTTCGTAAAGTTCGTGTTTCTCGCTGGATTTATGGTTTCAATATTATTTAAGGAAACCTTCATATAATTAAATATAGTATACAACAGTAGAAGTAACTCAAAAAAATATTAAAATAACAAGTAACTGTAGATATAAAAATCGATTCAACATATAAAGAAAAAAAAAACCTAAATCTATTATATACAGACATAAAACATAAAAACTTATCCTTATATTATAGATATATAAAATTCCAGCCCACATACGCTAACGAGTCATAAATTTTAAAACAAATTAGGAAAACAGTTGCGAAACAATAATAACAGTAAAATATGATCGTAAACGTCGATCACAATACACAAGGCGAGACGGCTAGATCTGAAGTGATGGAGTGGTAACATCAAGTGCCTCCGTTACATTACACTAACACCTCCATATATCTTGTGAGATTTCTAAGTAAATAAAAAATTGAGTATAAATTACACACCTTATTTTATGTGTTATACATCCCACGTAGCAGGATACTTCGTTGTGTTAAGTGGAGCAACTCAACGCTGCACTATAAGACATTAGACGGCGTTAGATCCTTCAGGAACAAGGAAATTTACAATAATTTAATTAGTATCATTCGCCCGTATGAGAATATATATAAGAGAATATATATTATTATATATTATAATAATATTATATAAGTAACTTTCGGGAGGTATTTTTATTTTTTTTAATTCATTATTCGTGCAACTGAATAAACTGTGCAATTTTAAAAACGTAGAAAACAATAGGAAATTACAATACAGAACCAAACAAAGCACGGGCCGCCTATGTCTAGCAACTTGTATTATTCGTATTTTAACATTGTATGTAGAATTATTAATTAGTATGATTTTTTTATGACTAAAAATTTTTATTTGGTAAAAGTTGTCTTAGTCGGGCCGTACATCTGGCAAAAACATTATGCTCCGTCTATTCTATCTTTTGGGAGCACCAAATGATAAAATAGATGGAACACAGTAAATCTTTTAAAAATTACATACAAATAATAAGTCATTATTTTTAAATGAAACTATTTTAACCGGATTAATCGCGTATATTTTGGTACACTTTACAGTAGTCCGTGGTCCCAGGTAGACTACCTGTGACCACGGACTACTGACTAAAATCGCGAAAATCAAAGATCTTATTAAGTCATTATTTTTAGTTGTATTCTAAAAGTTATTGTAGTCTACTTTATATTTCATAATGATGTCACTTAGCCATCTTAGATTTGTAATTAAGCCAAATTTGAATGCAAAATTTTAGCATAGTAATAACTCGATTTAAAGCAGAAGGCAAAATAACCAAGCAAATTAGAAAAGAATAAGTTTGTTTAAATATAATATTTCGTTATTTTATTATACAAAACTTAAGGGTTTTTTTATAAAAAAAAGATTCTAGAGGTATACATATATAACTATAATGTATTACCATAATCTTTTGCAGATATCAGTTATTTCGGCTTGGGATATAAAATTCCTAACCGCTATAAAAGGCTGATAACATTACAACGGCGTATTGTTTTATCTTCAACAGATTTATTATTTTCAAAATATTATAGGGTATTACTTTAATGTTACTGGCAGTGTAAACTCTCGTCTATCTCCTATATTAATTTATTTTATGGAAGGTACAAATATTTGCAAATGACGATATTTTATTAGCAGAGAGATTCGGAGAAAATTCTACTTGAAAAAAATGTGAACTAAATATATATTATTTCAGTACTAGAGACTCCGTTTTTAACGCGCTTTACTCCCCAACCATCGCTCCTCGATCCGGATCGCCAAACCATGCTTATAGCTATCAAATAAATTTCAACCCATTTTTTTCCCACACGAATGTTTCCTTTATATAATACAAAAAGTTCTGTTTATTTATTTTTAATAATATAGAAAAGTAAATACTAATTTTGTGATATACACAAAGAAAAACACACTTATAAAGACATAATTAAATTTAAAAATTCAATAATAAATAATGTAAATAAATATTTTGCCTGTAGTTATTTATTTACAAAATATAAAATTATTATTGTATACCTAAATTAACTCGTTTTTAATCTGCAGACCCAATTTAAATTTAGCCTTAACCTTTTAGTATCAAAGAGCTAAGGCTACTGAAAAATGTAGCAAATTTTACTTGTGTTTTTTTTTTATTTCAACGACGTGTGTCACACTTGACAACTTGGTTAAATAATACTCCATTCTTTATATAAACAGAAAAACATACTTTACAAGCATATTTATACAGAATGTTAACAAATGCTAGTGTATTTACGTTTTTTGACAGTATAACAACACAATAAATAACCGTAATACTGAAATTAATTCGCAAAATATTGTCTTTTTATATTTTTTTCTTAAATTAGAAGATAAAACAACTAAAATCATTTTTTTTGCGTCACGCTTTTGTCCCCCATAGCAGGGTAGACAGTCAGTACCTAGTGTCAAAACACTCCGATTTCGCTTTCCACCTATTCCGTATTTCGCTTTCCACCTATTCTAGCCATGCATGTTGAGTGATGGAACACGACGTCGCTCTTTGTCTTTACCAGAGCGAGGAAGTGAAAATAATTTAAATATAATCACTCCCCCGAGTGGTTCTCGAACCTTCAACCGATCGCCTTTACAGTCAGACGCTGTCACATCGCGCCACGACCGGCCTCAATCAATACTATATATTATACTTATTATACTTAGAAATATTATACTTAGAAATGGCCAGAACAACAAAATAATTACCAAATTATATTTACTAAAATAGGGTAAGCCAATTCTGTATATTGGTATACTAATGGCTAATCTAATAATCTGTGTTGACATGGCAAAGCCACAGTGCTAATAATCACGTACACATTTGTAAAATGACACTGACGTCATGCGTTAGTTTATGTGACCGAAACAGGTCACTGGGATGGCTATAAAGTATGAATAGCAAAGCTTTAGCTAGTTACAGTATAAAGTATAGAACGCTTAAAGCCAGCTTACATGTTGAAATTTACATTTAAAAATATGTTGCTTGCGTTATATGTTCTTTTATATATAGCCGTTTGTCGTATTTGTGGGTAGACTGAGGAAATTTACATCTTGTATTTCAATTCTGTTTACATATATGAAATATTATAATTTATTTTATATAGGAATTTTTATATATTCTACATAGGATTTTCTATATATTTCTATATAAATGAAACAAGAGCACGTCGTGTGAGAAAACATTTAACCGAGTAGGATTCGAGCTCATAACAGAAGTGTGCTGCTTCTTTACACATTACATTAAAGCATTGATGATATATAATTTTCAAGTCTGATAGATCACCATTTTGAATAATAAGTTTAGAGTATGTATTTCTCTTAGAATCTTATTTTACTTTAATAATTGAAGTGTAATAATTATATAAATTGCTTAAACAAAACTAAATTCATATAGAACGAGGTGACATCTGCCATATACTTCCGAAGTATTATGAAACATGAATATGTAAAATATAATCGTTTCATGCTCCTTAGTGCATTATTCATTGCTTAATGTGCTGTAAAGTCGCTTTGTACGAAGAATAAAAATAGGTCAAAAAGACAATTTTAATGAAGAGGCCGGTGTTAAAAGTCGTAATTGAATGCGGTTTCGCTTAAATGTAAATGTAAGCTGCATCGTTATATCTCTTATGAAATTGTTTATTCAGTATTGCAAATTTTACAAAGAATTCAAAAACGAGCTATATTTTAAATATGAAATAAAATGTTAAACATGGAGTAAATTAAATGGCCGGTTGTGGCGCAGTGGACCAGCGTCTGACAGTAAACGCGATCGGTTATAGATTCGATTGCCACTCGAGGGAGGGATTATATTTAAATTATTTCCACTTCCTCGCTCTGGCACAGACGAATTGCGGTGTTGAGTTCAACTGAACAAGCAATGTCTAGAATTCGGTGGAAAACGAAGTACTGAATATCTTGACACTACGTACTTTCTGTCTACCATGCTATGCGGGATAAAAACGTGAAGTAATAAATAAACTTATATTTAACATTTTTCAGTTTTCATGTTATTATTATAATAAAATCTAATTTAAATTATATTCAATTACGATATAGTCGCCGAGATTAATATATAACAACTTTATAATTTAAATTCTTCAGTTTAAATTTACGTCTAGTCTAACTAAAGATAAATTAATTAACTTGGCCTTTGTATTTGAGCAGTTTACTCCGTTATTCCAGAAATTAGTAATATCTTTTGAAACCAGTAACTATATTTATACATTAACATTTATGACCTTTATCTGTACATATCGGTATTGAGAGGCCTTTGTAACCCAGTGGCACAGCGTCTGACTGAAAACGCGATTAGTTGTGACTTTGATTTCCACTAGGGAAAATGGTTGTGTTTAAAATTTATTTTCATTTCACTGCTTTGATAAGCAGACAATGTCTCAATTTTGGGAAGACACCAGTAAACGGAGCGTATTTGCACTAGGTTGTCTCTGAGTAACCCGCAATGCTGGGTAAAGGGTGATATTAATAAAAATATTTATATTCTTATCTACTAATATATCAAATCATTCGATATAAGAAAATCTTACAACCCTTAAAGAAAACTTCATAATGTTCGATATACGTTAAAATGCACAACTGTACAGATCGGTGTCAATAAAATATTTTCACGGTAATTTCCATTTGATTTCTCTACCAAGACGACCAGAATTAATAGAAAATGATTCTTTTTGTTCTTATTTAAAGTAACATAACATACAAGAATATCGTCACTAAATGAGTTCTAACGTTCTTATTTTAAGGAAGGGAACACGTTGAAAGAAGTTTCATTTGAATCCTTTGTTTTCGAATTAATTTTGCAAAATCCCACCTACACCACATTTGGTTTATAACATATATCAATATGCATATATATTAATACATAAAATATTAGTAATAAAATTAAATTAACGAGTTCTTATCAGCAATTCCCATTATTTCATCATCACGTTGATTGAGTGACATCATTACACATCAAGTCAACAAGTCACATGTCTCTACACCCTAACCATAAAATTTACGAGTTTAATTTTAACCGATCGTCGGTTCTGTGAACTGTATTATATTTACAGTTTATCACGGACAGTTAACTCTCAGTTTTAACATGTTGCGTATATCTCGTCAATATTTGTTTATGTTTTAACAATGTTTATATCTCAGCTCAAGTTCTGTCGCAATTGCTACAGAAATATCAAAATTTATAACATATCGACCTTCACATGGGAATCCAATTTTTCAGCGAACGCCCATAAATTGAAGCTTACAGTAAAGCACTTATAATAGTGAGGATAAGCTGTTCTTTTAATATACCGTGATACATTCAGATGTAGTTCAGATAAATATTATTGGAAAATATTTTTTTTATTCTTATTTTTCGTACTCAATTTTTCGTATATATGTATTTTTCTTCATTTTTTCGATCTGGAATGGCAGAGTCCGATTAAATTCTGCCTTCAAAAGAAAACAAGATGTTTCATACACCTGTTTTTTTACAGTATCACGCTTTATTCCGCATAGCAGGGTATTCAAAGACAGCCTAATGCCACGCCTCACCAGAGCGAAAAAAAATTAATATTAAATAAAATTTATACTTATACTGATACTATACAGATTTTTGCGAGTGGAAATCTATCCCAGAACCAATCACCTTTACGGTCAGACGCTATCCCAATGCGCCGCAATGGCCTCATTTTTATTTAATGTATAAGAAACTAGAAAAATTGAGGCATTTCAAGGCTCATAAAAAACAAAATAACAAAATCTTATATTAAGTTTCATCAAAAAATTATATATTCATATAAATCTAGTTACCAAACACCGACATGCCTATAGACGTTAAGAGCAATATATTTTATTAGCAATCTCTCAATACAATAACCAATTTATCTTACTTTAGTACATAGTCGCAGTCGTGAAGCTACAGGGTACTGGCTAGCTATGTACGAAGAGAATATTAATGAAGTTTCGATCGACGGACCTCTGCAGTTGTTTTCTGTTAATTAATATAATAATGATAGTCATCATTTTAAATCTTCTCTTGCACGTTCTAAAAAATAGATATGAAAGTGTTTTGTTTATTATATGTTTTTATTTCAGTCACTTATCGCCTACAACTACTTCGCCTAAAATTACTTGTATATAACCAAAATCTATAATAGTTATACGTAAATACAACCTAAAAGTTATTTAAGTATGTTGCAAAGTCCCTTTCGTCAAGATGTTACAAGAACGCAACGAAATAACCCCAAAAGTCCCCTATATCACCGGCAGCACCGTAAAAGTTAGAAAATTTACTCATCATATCTACTCAGGTTTGGAAGTGTCTCTACGAAATATAAGACTTCCAACCCCAAGATATTTATGTTCAATAAAAACGTCAATTCGACAGCGTTTATAGCCGAAAGGGTATCCCGAGCTACCTTACAAGCAGTTTGTTTGAATTAATAGTACAATATCAGTAAATTTTCTCACAATAGTCTAGTGTGTTCCGTTGATATGAAAGCCTTTTCATTTTTACATTACTATTTCGTCTTTTGTTAGTTTGTTACGTGAAATTATATAAAATTAAAATGTTTGTGGACACCACTCTGTAATGAAATATCTGTCATCTGTTTTTATATTTAGTTAGTTAAGCATTATTTTAAAACTAAAACTAGCCTAACGAAGAGTTTCGTTTTAATTATTGTCATTAAACTATACTCAAATAAAATGTGTAATATATTTTTACTACTATATACTGCTAACAGCTTGGTATATAGTAAGTGTTACAGAAATAGATTTAGGAGTCAATAATTTATGTATACATTTTCTCAACAGATATTAGATAACTTAAGTAACCTAATTTTGAAAACTATAAGAATTGTTAGAATTTATAAAGAATTTCGTCACTAAGCGGGTTCTCTTTGTTTTGTCTTAGATTTTCCGTATAATAAAGTCGTTGTTTGCTAATAGATTAATATATAGAAAGTGTTGTTGGTGGATATTGTTACGTATAGAATAACAAAATATCTATTTTTCATAATAATTCATACTAAAACTAAGTAGGTACCTATAGACTTAATATTGTGAACATGGTAATGTTTATCTAAATATATCTTCCTCGTAGAACAAGAAGTCTATCAAAATGAAGTTTTCAAAGCTGTCGAAAATCATATTTTTAAATCTATATTATTTTCTAACCGTAATTTTTATATCATTTTGTTTTACGAAATGTAAGAAATAACTACGACTAGTCTTTGGACCTTTTAGAGTAATAAAAGAAATGACTGTATTAGTCGATTGTTTATTACTCATTTGCTTAAAAGCCCATATCTCAAATTAAAACCACGTAATTGCTTATACTTGGGTTATTAATGTAAACATACCTTTTCACCATTTCTTAAAATTCACCAAAATGATTTAATGTTTTTTTTAATATTCATTCAAACAGTTGTTTCCACTTTACTTAAGTCTAGTTATTGTTCCTTTAAATAATTTAGAACAGAGTGAAAACTCACTAAGTACCATCTTAAATTCTAAGAATTATATAATAAGAACTACTTTAGCGTTTTCGGTATCACCTAAAAGGTATTTTGTATGAAACATGTGCTCTATTAGTTTGAATGTAAATATTAAAAGTTAATCTCTGTTACTATTATAATATTATACTATAATATATTACGTATAGTATTCGGCAGCAGTATGACAAAAGATATTGACATACGCTGCCACGCCACTAACATTTGTCTTATATGGAAGTGTAGATAAGAAAATTTGAACGCAATCACATGCTTCACGGCTATAATGTTAGTTATATCTTGTAAAGAAACGCACTTACTCAGAGATTTACTACGACTTAACTGAGGTTCTAAGTCATATTGAATTAATATTTTTTTAACTTCACGCTTTAATGACGCGGAGTAGACAGGAAGAATCTAGACACTGTGTGAGTACACAGTTTTTCGCTGAAATTCGAGACATTGCGTGTTGAGTGGCGGAACTCTACGCCACGCTTAGTCTTACCAGAAAAAGAAACCGATCACATTTACAGACGCTGTCTCATTGCTCCACAACCGGCGTCTAAGGATTTAATATTAATTAACTGATTCAGATGTCTATGAGTGGAACTAAACTAAATTGTTGGTAGAAATACTATAATGTCTTCAAACAAAAACATGTAGTTATTTTATTTATATTTCATATAAGCAAATAAATTATCATAGAAATAATAATCAGATAAGATGTAACATAACACTAGTGAAAATTCTAAATTCTATTTTCACGAATGACAATTGCATAAAATCTGCATTTTCTCACCTACGAATAGTCATGTTTCGTGCATGCTGTTTTAGCTGCGCCAGATGTGCCTTGCCGCAGAAAATACTTTGCTTTATGTATGTAAATATGTATGTATGTATGTTCCGTACAAATGTATTCAAAGTATTTAGTATAAATTATAGTAAACTTGTGTAAATAACAATTTTTAGTTAACAATAAAAAATATATAATATATTGACAGATTATTATGGGTGTACAATTTTTTTCTGCATGACAGGATAATCAAAGAAAACTTAGTGTTCAGTCCAATGTCTCATTTCCGCTTCAACTTTTGACAAGACATTGGATGTTGAGTGGCGAAACTCAGCGCCGCGCTTTGTCTTTACAGAGCCGAAAAAACTAGTAGTAGTAGAGTGAGAAGAATCCACAACTGTCGTATTTACAGTCAGTCTATCATTACATCCTAATTAGATATAAACATTGAAATAAAACATAATATTTTAGAATTGACAAGTATCATTTTCTAAGCACTCATAGAATAGAACACTATTACAGGTATAATAAAGCCTTTATTCGGTTCTGCCTTGCGATTGAGTCAAAGTAGGTTAACTATCAACTGCACCTAACATTGAAGATGATCTATTTTCTTAGAATTACACAGGAAATTTGTTGTTAGGTTAGATAGGTAGTTTACGTCATACTAAACAATACCTTTAATATGACTTATGATAACATAAATTTGATCAGAAAGACCAGTTGACTACGTGCCAAATAAATTATAAAATAAATATTATCGCAATTAATAAAAAAAATAAATACAAATTAATTTCTAAAAAAAGGAAAAACATTGAAAGCAATGGAATTCGAACCTGCGCAACTTGGGAACCTTCCAAATGCTTTGACATCTAAGCCATGTGTTACGTGCTAATGCATAGCTTATCAGTCAGAGCGCTTGGACGGTTTTTAAGAGGCGCGGGACGGTTCGTTGGAATCCTGCTGCGTTCAAATTTTTATATGCTTTTAAAAATGTTTTCAAATTTTTAGTGTGGATAAAACTTGTAAAACAGTAAAGTACAGAATTACTTGCCATACAATGTTTAATATAGAGCAATTAAAATTAACTATTATTAGAGCTAGAATGTAGAGATATATTAAATTGCATCCAGATATGATATCGTGAAGTATCTCGTTAACTGAAATCGTGACAAAAGCAGTTGACCCAGAAGTCTAGAAAACAAATCCTACAGACAGACTCTTGATGTGATTCAGATATAAAAAGTTCACGCTTAAGCCTGCCATACAAAAATATGATGAGCTTTCCAAAGAGAATAGTTGGAAAAATTATAGTATAAAAAAATGCCAAACATTTTTCATAATATCAATCGTCAACTAAACTAAGAGCTATGAGCTGGAATAAGATTTGGTGTGTATAATTTTATATGTAATTCATTTTCTTCATTGCGATACCGATTTTAATATAGAATTATATCATAGGCACTATATCACACCTACACAAAATGTAACGCAACAAATTTGAACATACGGAAGATATCGATCCCATTTCCTGTGCCGAAATTCTTGTCTTAATTTACGTAATGTTAGTAGTTGCTGTTATTAAAAATATACAAACAGACGGAAGGGTCGATAAAGTAGGGCAATGCATGTAGGTCAAATGTGCACCTTATACAATATATTGTATCGCTTTTATTTGTCCAATGTCTAATAATTTTGTGGGAAGCAATATTAAGTATAATTTTAATATTAGCAATGTTGCAATTATAATAAAATTATTTTGCTAAACTTACGAGGTTGACATGTTCAACTAAGACTTAGATACCACAAAGACCATTTATAAATATTTTCACCAATATATACTGCTTATTCTATAATAATCAGGACATGTATATAAAAAAATCTTTGTTTTCGTATAGGTGTATTAAACTGGAAAGCATTTCAGTGTACCACGTGAAATGAAGAGTTATGTTAAGTAGTTGGTGGCTAGCTGTATATAGAAATGCATGCGAGCATCGTTTAAGCGGAGGCACCTTAATAATTGCTTATTAATGTTATTTACGAGAAAAGTTCTGGTTGTTATCTCGGACTAGCAAGACTGCGCTTTACGATTGTAATTTCAAATCAACTTGCAGAAATATATTTGTTAGCCAATAATTTATGTATACATTTTCTCTACAAGACAATTTAAGTAAATTAATTCTAGAAACTATAAATAGATCAGAATGTTCTAAGAATTTTGTAAAGAATTTCGTCACTAAGCGGATTCTCTTTGTTATGACATTACATATCTAACAAAGGCGGATCTTTGTACGGTATTAAACAAATGTATCTTGTCAAAATATACATATGTAGGTGGTTTGTCTATAACTCTACCCTTTTATGTCAGATGCTTTGTATGAATACGAGTATGTATTAGCAAAGAGAAAGAAGTCTTAGTTTAAATTTATTATTGAATGGTTTAATAAAATTATTATATCTTGTAGAGAACATAGAAATTCCTTTTAATACTGTGCAACTAAGTGTTATTTTTAAAAAACTAAACGTTAATTGCGCAGCGAGTGAGCGATTGTCGGAAAGCCTTATGGTTACAGGTTCGTCTCTCTGTCGAGGGAACGATTATGTTTAAATTGATTTAATTTCTATGCTCTGGTACGTTTTCCTACTTTGTTGAGTACAATTTTGAGTAATTTCTTGCAAACGGAGATCAGAGTGTCTTCACGCTAGGTTCCGTTTGCCGACTTTTCAACTACACTAGGCTTTGTACACATTGAAAAGTTTAATATATTTTCATAATTTGGCTTTCGATGTATACATAAATTTATTAGTCATTCTTTGTTGTACGTCTTTATTTGGAGACACAATAATTCAGATGAAACTGAACAATGCTGAAAATCGTTTACCTAACGAGAAACGTGTTCCGTGGACTGTTTCACCACACTGTAAGCCTCAACTAGAACTATGTTACATCGCTTTGTTCTGTTTTAATGGAATGAACGTTGTTTTATTTGTGTTGCGTTCACGTAAACGCGTTTTGGAAAGCTAGTGGGTTAACTACTAAATAACAGTAAGATAAATAATGTTTTATATCTATAATATATATATATGAAATACTTATAAATAAATATATATATATACGTATATATATGTATGTATTTATATATATATATATATATATATATATATATATATATATATATATATATATATATTAAAACGCTAGATATTTTGCTAGTATGTAAATGAAAAACATTAATTGAGATAAAGAAATGGTAATAGAAGAAAGTTTGTGGACTTATTATTAGTTACTTCATTTGAATCGTATTCAATCTTGAAAATTATAATAAATTTCTCTGCAGACAAAAGTCATTATAATATTCATCGTCCTTTGTAAGACAACCAGAAAGAATTCGGACAGACTGATTTGAAAGCTTTCATCTCTTAAATGTACAAGATTGATGCAAATGGATAAAAGGGTGGATGGATTACATTTAAAGGAAAATGATAAAAATATTGTTCAGACGTAATATTAAATTAACAATTTGCTGTAAATAGTTTTAAAATTTTTGCTGATACATTGATACCAACGTCGTGTAGATGTATGTAACGCTCATAACACTTAATGTTTGTAAATTATTCGCAATCAGAGAGTGTCATTTTTAACTATATAAAATTTTCACTATAAAGCAAAAATTTTTATTAAATTAGCAGCAGATATAAACTTACACTTAAGAATAAATTAACCAAACAAATACAGATATACCGCGAGATCAATGAAAACTAACAAAATAACTGCTCCGTATTCCGTAAACACTAACAAATTCAAATTGACATCATACATCTCCATTATTCACAAGCAAAAGCATTCTTGTAATTTCCGGGCCCATTTCCAGTAATGTATCATGGTGTCGATTTCCAAATTTCAATTTCATTTTATTACAGCTAACCAAGCGACATCGCATCAGTTTAGTCTGTAGGAAACGTGACTAGAACAAATGAGTTCTCGAAAATCAGGCCACTTGAAGTCTCGAGCCAAAGGGTCACAAGATGTGAACTATGCACAAGTGTTCTATAAAACACATAAATTACACCCTTGATCCTGAGATAATAATCATGTAAATTCAGGAAAGTGGATAAAACGGTCTCATCACTCCCGTAGAGGATTCACACCTTTAGCTACTTGCAAATTTGACTGAAATTGCGTGAACGATTTTGTAATAACGATATCTGTGCAAAAGCTCTGTCTTAGATTTCTCGTATAATGAAGCGCAGCTTAGAGAGAACGTCTGAGAAGATATTAAGTCCATCATAATTACCAAGTATCGCCGTTGAAACTTCAAACCCAAGTAATTACCAACTATCCTCGACGACTTGACAAAGTTCTAGACTACCTAAGACTTTTGTATTTTTAATAGGGATAAAATACAGTTTTCTTTTGTCTGAAAGGACAAAAGATTAATGATGATGAATATTTTGAAATAGAATATTATCATTAAAAATACAGGAGAGATAGGATAGGTACCAGATGAAATAATGAACATTTTAACGTCATAACTTATAATGGCTAAAATAGTAATTTATCATATCTTTAATCGTATTTTAAAATATAAAGTGATTTTTATGCTCGTCTCCTCCTCCTTCCTGCTATATAGCAAGTAGTATTTACCATTTACATATTATTCTACATATTCCGCCCATTTTAGAGACATTTGGTATTCGGCTACGAAAGCTAGCGCCATATCGATGAAATGAAAATAACTTAAATGTTATCCTTTTTCGAAGGAGAGCTCGAATCTTTGACCATCGCAGTCAAACATTTGAATAATATTAATTTTATATTATTCAAATGTTTGACTGCGATGGTCAAAGAATAATATTTATTGTATTGTACTTACATATGATACATAAGTTACCAAATTGTGTAAGGCCAGTACTGTTATTTATTTTAAGGTTATTCCATACTTATATTTGAAAACATTACTGGATTCGAGCCCGCGCCTCTTGTAAACCGTCCAAATGTTCTGACTGCTAAGCCATACGTTCAACTTTTTTTATAAAAAGACCAATACTAGTCGATCCTTATGACCTGATTCGTTTATCGCTATGGAAATCACGCTACGTGGGTATTACTTGACACAGCCTAATTCATGAAAACGAAGTAAACGCATGATAAATTTCAACATGTTTTATAACTGACACTTTTAATTAAAATTCGTCGCTACGCCGCTATGAATGGATGTATTTAATTGCATAATTCTTTTTAATTCTTATCGCGGTGGCACACCCGTTCGCTCTTTGGTACTTTTTAAATTTATTTATTTAGTTGCATTTAAACTAGCGCGAACGCTTGCACGATAATGTAATTTATGTCAACCATTTTAACTTGTTACCTGGCCAAGTTCTCACATAGCTATGGTACACAGTCGACATCTTTGAATATTTAATTTCATGTAGTATTATAGTTTTAAATGAAACTTATTTTAAACAGAATAATAGTATATTATTTATTTCATTTAAAATCAGTAAAAATCGCAAGAATCAAAGATCTTATTCTTGGTTGTTTATTATATAATCGAAAATTGTACATTTTTAAATGAATTATTAGTTGGAAAAATTTGAAAATATAATATTTTCATTTTATTTATTTTAAAACTATTCTAGATTATCAAATGTACATCACATTCTGCCTTCATGTTATACAAAGTAAAGTCTGAATCCATGTAACCAAAAAGACATTACATAATATATGTACACATATGTACATATTAAATTTAAATGAAATTATTTTACTCGGATTGCTATAAAGATGTCCAGTTTATTGACGTATAGTTTGATATTCGGAAATACCCAATGTTTGAACACTTAACAGGAGTCCAGTCACTAGTAAACGGAATTTCGAATATCAAAATATACGGGATTATTCCGGTCAAAATAGTTTTATTTTAATATCTTTATATGTACGTAAAATGGACAAGAAATAATCTATTAAAAATTATCACAAAGGAAATGAGGAACAATTATTTACACATTAAGGCAGGAAATCTTATGTTTACAATAAATTACAATCTTGGCTTAAACGAGTCATGATGTAAAATATCCTTTGACGGTCAAGTCGACCTCACCGCCTGCCTACACTTTACCTTGATGGATATTCAGCAAGCGTTATTTAGCATACTCGAGATTATTTTATAGGTACAATGGACTGACGTTAAAGTGATATTTTTAGTTTATAGTTGGAACTAGCCACATTAAACGCTGATGTAGTTTGCTAAAATTGTACCTGTTGTTTTCAATAGATATTCTCTCGATAAATATTTATATTAATAACAAGCTACGCCCGCGACTCCGTCTGCGTCGAATTTAACATCTCTAGATCTTTATTTCATAATTCTATAATAAAAGTAGCTCAAATGATCAATTATCCTTCATTGCACGAAGTATCTGCCAGTTAAAAAAATTGTGAAAAATGTTATATTGGTATATGTACCGTATATGCATTTGCATTTAGTAAAAAACGGTTATTTTAAAAATATAAACAGAGGCTTCAAATTTATTTATTTGTGTAGATTCGTACAGCTATATGTATTCCCGTTCTAGAATTTGAAGAGGTTCTGTTCATTTCCATCAGGTTCAGTCCAAGAAACGACCTCTTTATAAGTAGGTACGTACGAAAAAATCCAGGGGAAGTAATTGATATATTTCTTTTCATTCCATCTTTATGCTCCGTCTCCATATCCGTTAGTTTGTATGTCTGTTTGTCTGTGCGCTTGTACTAATCTCAAAAAACGTTTAGCCGATAAACATGTAGTTTTCGCTATTGTATTGTAACCTCGCTAAATTGGTTTATACATAAGATTTATTTAGTGTCTTATGACATATGTCACATCAGATCTTTATTATATAAAAACTTTTTAAAGCGATTTAATGCACGATTTAACAATTATATACAAACAGATATCTGATATCATATATAAATTCATTGATATGATTCAGGAAATTACCCGAGAAAGTTTATTCCTGATTTTAACCCTCTTAAACTACTGACAACCCTTGCTTGCTAGGTCTGTGCAGTAAAAGTTGAATTTAAACATGCCACAGTAGTTCCCAACATTTTCATTTACTAACCAAAGTTTCAGTTTCAGGCACGTTGTTTGTGCGCGAAGTATTGCACTATCGTAACGATTTTACAAAAATTTCAACGACATTTAACTTTTGATATAATTTTTTTATTATTTTATGAAGAGTCTTTTACATAAATTATTGACTTAAGTTATTTTTTGAGGTTTTGCCAATATATAAGGCCATCATATACTTAAGGCCACCGTGGCAGTTGAATGAGTAAATAACTTAAATATGAGATCATATTTAAGTTATGCGGTGTTACATGTTAGTATGACAAAATGCGTTGTTCCGGCACTCACCTATAAGTTCAGGAACTAAAAATCACAATGGAGAACGGAGGGTTTTGACAACAATTTCGCTCTCTAGGACTACCAATTGACAAAAATATATAATATAACATTATTGAAAAAACGTATAAATTTTTTTAATAATTTTTGTTTTTTCAATAATGTTTTCTAATCCTAAGTATGGAATAACACTTTAAAAATAGTAAATATATAATATAACTTTTCTACACTCCTATACTCTACATAGTTGAACACGATGACTGTTACATTTTTCTCAGGTAAATATTTAAATTTGCCTAAATTGCTCTTATTCTGGAATCTTAAATCAAATTTGGTCCCAACCTACGACACGCAATATCTTAGGACAAACGGAAAATAGATCTGCCTTGCTACTTACTCAATCTATGTTGCAAAAACAAAACGTTATTACGTATAAAATATTTGAAAGTATGTACATGGTACTAAAATCCGAGCTTCTTGAAAAGTTTTTAAGTTTTGATTTCCTTTACCAACTACATAAGCTAATAAATAACCCTGAAATAAATAAATTGTAAAATTGAAAGTTTTAATTTGAAGATCAAGGCCGTCATCGCACAGTGATACAGCGTCCGACTCGTAAACGCAGTGGTGGTGAGTTCGATTCCCACTCGTAAGAGTCGTTATATTTATCAATATTATCATTTTCCCTCTCTGGTAAGAGAAAACGCGGCCTTGAATTCTGCCATGCAACTCGCAACGTCTCGAATTCAAGTGGAAAGCGGAGAACGAATTATTCTGACACTTACGTTCTCTATGATTATGCGAGATAAAGAGTAAAAAAAATTAAAGAAGAAAGTCAATAACTTTATTAAAAAACTATATGTAATTAACGTAAAATTTAATTAATTAGGGCCCGGTCATACAAAAAATAGAATCAACACGATTAACATTCTCCAACTCACTATACCGGCAATAAAAAGGGAACAAAACGTAACTAGCAATGCAATCATTATTGCAACGAGCATCACAACTGGCTCCGAACTTTAGTATTACGAATACTATTGAAAACAAACAATTGATAGGCACTTCATGTTACTGAAACAATAAAATAACTGATACAGTATAGATACGTATATCTGTTTACGAGTGTACCTGTTGATGTGGCCTATTTTATTACTTAATAAAGAGATAATTAGGTTAAAATTACATCAAATGAGATTTATTTACTCATTATTACTATGTATAATAATTTTTCAATCAAAGTGATGAAGTTAAAGATAGATTATATTGTAGGCAATAGTTGTAGGTTCGATTTTTATAAGACGAGTTATGTTTTAAAATTGCCCTTGTGATTTACAAAAAGGCAACAACCCAACGCACCGCAAACAAAAAGCTCAGGGCTTCATCACCCAACACCCAATACTTTTTAACGACAGCAGGGAATGGAGTTTCCTATCATCAGTTCTACACTCTGTCTATGAAAGTACATACATTTCCAATCCTTAGTGTAGAATTAGGCTTTCAAAATAGTAAAATAAGTATATTTCCGCTTGCATCTCTCATTACGCCTGTTTAAATCAATGCAGAAAACAAGCACGACGTGTTAATTTGTCTAAAATAACAATTACAAACTAAATAGGTTATTCAAACAAGTTTTTAATCAGGTTAGGTAAACAAATGTTTAAGTAGCGAACATCACTGTTTGTTTGCCCTTTCTAACTTGATGGTTAAACGTTCATTATATTATCGCGCCTACGGATGACGAATAGTTTACGTTAGGTTTGGAGGGCATGTTTAACTTGAACGATATTTACACTATACTTAATGAAAAGGTATGGTGAAAAGAAATTAGATAATGCATTAATTTATGTAATTTATTATTTTTTAACTAAATATTTGACTTTTACTATCGTACTTAGAATCATTTATTTTAAATTAACTATAATCTCAATTGTAAATTAATTTGTAAGTCCTAAAACGCTTTCAGCTAAGACTTAAAACGCTTTCAGATTATTTAAAAAAATGCTTTAATAAATAAGTAAAATACAAGTATGTATTATTTCAGAATTTTCTTCAATTGAATATAGAAATATTTTAAAATATCATATTATTATTTGATAGATTATTGGATTCAGCAATCATTCATACCTAAGAATTAAGTATTATGTGTCTTTATCGAATACCGCCTATGCCGCATATACAATACGCCATGAATGGGGTTCGATTCACAAACGTTAACATAAATAATATGGAGGCAACCGTAATACAATTTAAATATTGTAAAATGTTCTCATTCAACAAGACTGCTGTATGAATATTTTTTTATGCTTCACGCTTATATCCCGGATAGCGGGGTAGACAGGAAGTACCTAGTGTCAAGACACTCCGTACTTCGCTTTCCACCGAATTTGAGATATTGCGTGTTGAGTGATTGAGGCTGCACTTCGTCTTTTACCAAAGCGAGGAAGTGAATATAATTTAAATATAATAACTACCCTGAGTGAGGATTGTATCCACACCCGGTCGCGTTTACAGTCAGACGCTGCCCCACAGCGCCACCACCAGCCGGATTTATGAATAATAATAACACTAATAATCGTCGACACCTCAATTTGTTTGGTGTAAAGTTGCATATTTAAATTGTTTTATGCAGAACATTAGTCGAGTACTACGCGATATTGTATGGATAACGTAACTTTGTGTAAACTGTCCTACCCTACTGTGTTTGAGTTGAGTACTAAAACACACTCGCGAACAAGCCGAGCTAATCTCACAGACCGCTTTTAGCAAATTGACTCTCATGTTGTAACACTTTAAATTCAATTTCCACCGCCAACTTATTTGCATGGAATATATTAGGATGGCAGTGCGAAAAGCCGGGGATGAATAACGGAGATACGAAACATGAAATCAACTTAAACTGCTGAATAAAAATGACGTAACATTTGAAATGTAAACGAGCTTTTCATATCGAAGTCATAAATGTTATTTCATATATATTTCATCCATTTCTTTGCATATATATTAACAGTTAAGTATGGCGTGTTTTTGCAAATGCATAGTTAATCCCACATCATTTCCTGTAGAAATACTAGTTCATTTTTTTTGAGAGCTATCGTAAATTAAAATAATTACTTTTACGTATATTATATTAGTTACGGAACTTGAAAATAAGATATCGGACTGCGTTTATTTTGCCCAGTTCTATAAGTTAGAGCATGCAACAAAATACACCCGGTACACACATATGTATAACAGAACAAGATTTAATTTCCAATTTTTGTTTTTCTGTCTGTTTCTTCCAGACAAATTTTAGAACGACTGCGCCGACTTTGACAAGATTTTCATTGTAGATAGCTAATATTATAAATAGTAATTAAGGCTACTTTCATTTTAAAAAATATATAAAATAGCTATCCAGAGACATTAAATTCCACGCGGGCGAGGATGATCTGAGATAGTATCACAATTATAATAATAATAAAACATACATTTTTTTACAGACAAGTTTTGAAATAATCAGAACTTTCTTGATACTATTTTTAATATACAGTTTGTATAAAGATTTTTTAAAATAGATGTAATTATATATTATTATTCATAATAATAAACTTTTTAGTTAATAAGTGTTTTTATTTTCTAAATGAAAATTTTATTATATATAAAAAAAAATATAAATTATGTAAATCTATTCTGCAAATTATTCTTTATTAGAGGTATCTAAGTAATAACATAAAAATATTATTTAATAAAAAAATCGCTTACCTGTAGGAATTAAATCTGGTTATGTGGAACTCTACTTTCTAACACATTCACTTTATCCTTTTCAGTCCATATTAATTACTTTTTAATGATAATATAATAAAAGACAAGAGCCTCGATATTTATGTAAAATTATATCACGAAAAGTTTATCGTTTTACAGTAGTTTACGCACGTTCGTCCAGTGAATAAAGTTTAGCATACATAAGAGACCACCACACAGCTGACAGCCGGCTTTTTCAAATGCCGGCTTCGCGCCTGCGTCTATAATGAAAGCTATTTTATCTATATTTCCCGCCACAAACGCACAGATGATAAAATACATTTATTGCTCCGTCATTTAATTATAGTAGTTATTTCACTAACGAAATAATACTATAAAACTGATATTTAAAATACTTTAAACCCACTTATGATTTATTTATGTATTTATAAATATTTTAATGATATTGTAATATAAATGTAAATAAAGCGGATATGAGACAGCGCCATCTTCATTACATGCAATAAAGGTATAGACAGATATATAAATTGTATAAAATAAATACGTAAATTCCCACTAGGTGGAACTATGTCAAATTATTGTTTTATAAATGAAAACCATTTTGATTTGAATATATCTGTGTCAGAACTTATTTTTATTACCAGTATAAGGATAATAATAGAATTACTAAGATATCATTATAAAACGGTGATACTTACACAAGACAAATCAATAAGTATAAAACAAAAGATGCCTTACGACTTAAAAGAAATTACTTACTTAAGAGAAATATTATATTAATATACATATTTATACTTAGCTTATAAGAAATTGTGCTTTACATTACTCATTTCTTTTTGGCTTTGTTTAAAATGATAAAAATCGGTGTTATAATTTAATATATTTTGGGATAATACACAAATTGGTTATGGTAAAATTATTTAATCACCTTAAAATTTATACGTAAACGGAACGTATCGAAACTTATCACTCAAAAAAAACTCATGAACATAAAAAATATTTTGTAAAAGGGAATTTTGGGATAAAGGAACGTTAAATAAACAATTAAATTTCTAAATGTCATTTTTATGAAGTAAATCTAAAAATAACGTTAAAAGCTTTATCTAGATTTATATCGCCGACTTTAAGAACATTGAATATTTTTGAACGTCATTTTAATTCACTCAAATTTTAATTTAATCCAATAATGTTCCGACCTCTTTGCATTATACGCCGAAAAATATATGTCGAAAAACATATTATTAGAAATAAAGTCATTCAACCCCCTTCTATCTTGGGACCTGCAGAAAAAATAAAACTTTACAATAAAGAAAACAAGGATCTTTTCGGTCCTTTATTGGAGACAAATAAGCAACGAAAAACGAAATTACGAAAGGAAGGTTAGTTATTTTGAAACCTTGAAAGTATAGCATATTATGTTACCTTGTAATATTTTAACTTTCTATTTCTTAGTCCTCAACTATCTTATGGATTTCATTGCCTAAATTATTCGATATTTTTTATCATAGACGACACTAGGCCAATTTAAACTTAATGCGTTCTTTAATGATATATTTTAGACAACGTAAATAATCGGTTTATAAATACGCAGTAAATGCGTGTGCTCTTTAGTTTTTGATCATATGACACTTGGCGCCGTGTGTTGTGTTCACTTACATTTTTGCATATATATAAATTATCTATTTCAGCTAAAAATAGATCAAATCAAAACAACGAGTCAGCTACGTCGAACAAAAGTACGCAAAACTTTATTGATTTAAGACAACATGCTGTGAGCTCAGGTCCAAAAGCTACTTATGACAGTGTTTTAAATAGTGTTAAGACAATGAATTACAATATGTGGAATAATACAAGGACTTATTTGCATTTAGTGAGAGTTTTGTTAAATGGATCTCCAGTTAGATGCTTTAACACAGCAGCTGTGAGTAATACAGCTCGGAGCTCTCCAGCCCAGCCTGGATATGCTAGTGAGGATAAAATTCTTCAAATAAGGCAGCATCAAAATGACTTCACTCAACAATATCCATCTGTAACTTTAATTCTAAATAAAACAATGACAGAAGAATCCAGGAAGACATTAGAGAAATGGAAGCAAGAACGAATTGCTGAAATGGGATTAGAAGAATTTAATAGATTTCATCAAGGTAAGACTGAATTTATTTAGGTTATTTAGGTTCCTATGAACCAAAATATATTTTTATAGCAATACATTATATATATATATATATATATATATATATATATATATGTGTAAAATAACCGCTTACTAAATGTGTATACATAGTAAATATACCAAAATAACATTATTTATTATTTTTGTCTTTCTGTCTGTTTGTTTCGGTTAATCTCTGAAATGGTTAGAACAATTTGACAGGACTATCACTGGCAGATGCATTATTTAATAATGAATAAAGTAGAATAATTAAAAAATAAATTTTCAACTTGCTAAATTCCACACAGACAAAGAGCAAGGGCGCAGCTAATTAAAAATAATAATATTGATTTACAATTAAGTAACTTTGATATTTATAAATAATTAATAGATCAGTGGGCCATTTGTAGCACTTTCAAACCAGAACAGAATAGCAAAGGACATTGTACTCATAATTACTTGGCAACGATTGTATGTCAAGAAATTATTCATTACTAGAAATATTTATTTTGAGGTTTTCCTATAAGGGAATAAGCCCTTATAAGCCTTAATATTCTATAATAATCATATACAATGAATGTACATTTTAATTTAAGAAGAGAGATAAAATAAAATTGCTATATAAAAGAAGACTTATGAATATAATTGATTTATTATTTGTTATTTTCACAATGTCACATTCAAAGTCTCTATTCAAATTCAACTATAAACTATATAATAAATAACTATATAATAAACCAATAGATTACATTTTTGCAAAAGTTTTTCCTTTACATACTCTTACATAATTTAGGATAAAGTTATGTCACCTTGCAATATATATTTTTAATTAAAGTCTTGGTAAAAGAATTTTAAATTATAAATTAAAGAAAATTTCTTAGTACATAATTAGGTTGACTTATATAATCTCACTTTTACAAATTTATAAGTCTACCTGAGCCTCTTTCTTCTCTCCCGTAATTCTTTTTTCATTACATTAGCTATCTGCCAAAAATTAAATGGAGCATACAGACAGACCAATAAAAATTAAAAAATATATATGTGCATTTAGTAAAAAACATCTATTATAATTTTACATACTGATACTCAATATTATTTTTATAGATTTATTCAAATTCAAAATGTTCTTCACTCAAACTTTGCAAGCACTTTTGCAAGCAATCATCAAATAAATGTAAATGTACTCAGAAAAGAACAATCACTCCTTTCTAATATAGAAATAGTGTCGATAACAATTACATATTTGATATCTAAAAGTGTTCACATGCTTATGATGCAAACAGTAGTTTTGGAAAACATAAATGTTTAAATATAGAATAGCCATCTAGCAAACTGACCATGCTTCCTGACTACTAAGCCATGCTTTCTATTTTAAATGGAACTATTTTAAATGGATTAATCACATATATTTTGGTATTTGAAAATACATTTGTGACCACGGACTACTGTAAAGTGTTCAAAACGTCAGGTTTCCAAAAATGAATTATCGAATATCAAAGTATACGCGATTAATCCATTCAAGATGTGTAAAAATTGTTAAAATCAAAGATCTTATTCATGTATTCTACATCCAACATGCATTCTTCATCCAACTGTGTAGAAATTCTTATGATATACTTGTTACCTCTCTAAAAAGCGATTATTTAACAAGAGAAAATGCTATTTATTTAATATGTTTAATATATACAAAATGTGAATAAATTAATACAATATGTCTAACATATTCACTTTGTATGAATATTTAAAGTGTTTTATTGTAAGTGTTTATGAAATTCACTTAGGAAAGGAAAAATATCTAAAAATGTGATTATACTGAACATAAACATTGTTTTGTTTTTATTATACAGCACAATTAGCAGTTGGTACAAAATTCCATAATACTCTCAAGACATATTTCACTCAACCCCAAGCTCAATTACGTATAGAGAAGGACGTTGAGGGAGTCTGGGTGTCTGTAGCCGATGTATTGAAGAGCATTTCCACGCCGAAAGCCATCGAATCTAATGTAATACACCCTCTGTTGAAATATAGAGGCATATTTGATGCTATAGCAGATTATGAGTGAGTTATTATTGTTTTTTTTTTGTTATTTAAGGCTATAGTACTTGTTGATTAAGTTTATATGTTGCATTTTTTTTTTGAGGATTTTTAAATTTCTTTAAATAATTGTACAATAACAGGCTTTGCTGTTCTGCTAAGTTTTTATTTTATTTTATTACAATAAACCATTTTTATTAATATATTCAGTCTCTTATCAGCTTTATACAATTATAAGTGATAGTTCTCTTCACATCAACTTTAGTAAGAAATTTAATCTTTTTTTTTTAACATTAACATTTTGCAATTTAAAGATCATCTATGCATGTATTTATTTATTATATGGGAATAATTAAGAGGCAAAATAGTGATTTGCTTGACCTTAATTAATTAAGGAATATTTAGTTCTATCTGCCTTTTGCTTTTATTTTGTTAATTTTTTTTGTCGTTTTATCAATATTGTAATAATAACTTGTAATTCAACCAGTACGTAATAAAAAATTAAATCTTACCATAAAAATAAATAAAGCCAGTCATAGTGAGGTGGGGCAGTGTCCCGACTGTAAGCACGATCGATTGTGGGTTCGATTCGCACTCTGAAGAATGATTTATTATATTAAATAATTTATATTTCCTCGCTCTGGTCAGACAAAGCGCGGCGTTGAGATCCGCCACTCAACACGCAATGTCTCAAATTTTGCGGAAAGCGGTATATGGAGAGTCTTGATACTAGGTCTACCCTGTGTACCTTGCTATCAGGATAAAAGCGTGAAACTAAAAAGAATTGTATTATAAATTGCAAATTTTTTCATTCGACACTTTGGTGTTAACTAAAAGTATAAACTAAGTATGTAAATAATCATTACATAAAACATTTTCAGAGATAAACCTACGCTAATAGAATGGAAGAAATCGGACAAGCCACGTAAATCCATATCAATGACATATGATAATCCAGTACAATTGGCCGCCTACTTTGGAGCAGTATGCAATGATCTCAACTACAAACATTTTAACGTTCGAGATGCTTTACTTGTAATAGCTTATACTGATGGTTCTAAAGCAGATGTATTTCATCTATCGACTGACAAGCTAAGGGAACACTGGGCTCAGTGGTTAATTAGGCTAGAAGAGTATATGGTCAAGTATAGTCAGGATACAAATAAAAGGCTCGAAGGTGGTAAGAGAATGTTTGAAGAGCAAATTGGTAATCTGTAATTCGTGAAGGTAATTTTATTTTATTTATTTTATATATATATATATATATATATATATATATATATATATATATATATATATATATATATATATATATATATTGGATTACGGTGATTATATTTGAAATAAAACATATTTTTATAAATATTTTTATGATAAATAAAATTAGGGTGTCTATGTGTAATATTAAAATATTTTTTTTACAATTTTTGTTCATCTGTCTGTTTGTTCTGTCTTATCTATGGAACGGTTGACCGATTCTGAGGGGACTTTGACTGACAGATAGATAGAGATAATAAGAAGTAACTTAGGCTACTTTTGCTTTAGAATTATAAAAAGATTCAATGACGTTGAATTCAATGTAAATTAAGTGAAGTTGCGTGCATAGATAATAATTCATTGTTAACGCCTCAAAATCGGCGGATAGTGGAGTACAGAGTGTCTTGACACTAGGTACTTCCTGCCTACCCAACTATGTATCCCACATAGTGAAGCGTGAAGCTTATTAAAAATATATATTTATAACTTATTTTACTTTAAATTGTTTTAATAATAAGTATTTTTTTAGTTAAATTATTGTATTGTATTTCGTCCTGTAATATATATCACCTTTCCACTAGCTTGTTATAATAATAAACAGCTTTAGCTTAGCTATAATAACAAGGAACCTTGACATAGAACAATGAAATTGACACTCAATCGTTAAAGAAAATCTATCCTTTTTTTTTCAGAGACAATTCATCAAACAAACAAACACACCTTATCTTTGAGATAACAAGATAGACGCCTTTAACAGTGAAGACACGAAAAATTTGAAAATTATTGGAAAATTATTTAAATTTAGAAATTATAATTTTTACATTTGCTTGGACTGTTAATGAAGAAATTATTTAAAATTAAGAAAAAAAAAACAAATAAATACATACGAACTCATTATCTCATCTCGGCATTTTGGCTAAGATTAAAGTGTTAGTATGTATTCTTTTCAGCTTAATATATGAAAGTTCCCACACTGTTGGACATAACTGATGTTAAGAACTGGTATAGTTGGAATAATAAATATCAAAAATCATAGATTTATCAAATATAATACATTGAAAAAAAAATACATTTTATATACTAAAGCAAAAAAAATATTGTAAATTATTATTTTCTTGTACTCAATGACAACATTTGAAAAGCTTTCCATATATAAACTAGAATGCATTTACTTATCCCACAAAATTTTTTTATTACGAATGAATGGTTGTTAAAATTTAAGAAATTAAATTTTAATAACGCTGTTTAATTATATATTTTGATATATAGGTAGTCATTTTGAATATGTCTTACATTAAACGTCATTTTTAAAGTGTCCAATCATTCGCTAAAGATAGTAATATAAAAACAAGATGAATTAGTAATGTAAAGTTGTTATCGATATTGATTCGATTATTATTTAGTGGCCATATATTATGTACAAGTGTGTCATAATTTAAATATTTGAAAATGGCCTAAATTTTGCTTCCTTTATTGTGTTAGTTATTACTCGTATCGTTTTGTAAAATAATGTTTTATTTTTAAAAGTTATGAAAAATTTAATACGGATTATTATGCATATAAATGATATAATAAGATGTTTGATTTTTGCGTGTTTTAAATATTTTTTATATAAAACTATTTTAAACGGATTATTCACGTATATTTGCGTATTCAAACATATATTTTTGAAAAAAAAACCATAAAGTATATAGCAAAATATATTCGATTAATCCGTTTTAAATAGTTTCATTTAAAATAACATGTTTATAATATTTTAGTAGCCTCTTCATTAGATATGTCGATTATTACTAGAGAAGAATTAAAGATGGAGTCAATTTGTGTGATCAAAAGACTTGTGAGACTGGTAAGTTGTTGGAATTGTTGTTACTCGAATTAATTATTATTATTATATAATGTTTAAATTTTAGACATTTGATCTTGATTTACTATTTATATATGTATTTAAATTTAGATGACAATGTTATTAAAATTAGATTTAGACTAAAACTCTAAATGCGCTTTATCTCAAAAATATAAAAATAAATCTCATGATGATTATCTCTTAAATTAAAGTGTACCCCTTTTTACATATGACTAAGAGCCTGAAACTGAGAACTGTGTAAAATATGCGATATCTAAGAAACGAGTATGTCAAAAATTTATGTCAAACACACAGTAGTGTGTATATTACACTTATTTTATTAATATATTTTTAATAGATATACTTGCTTTCTGCATAACTCCTATTTAATCATAACTAAGCCAAATTTTAAACTCCTATCGCATAATTTTCCAAATAAAAAAGTGGAAAGTTTTTTATTTATATTATATAGAAAGTAGATGATATGATGGATCATTAAACTCTATAGGTAAATCTGATTCTCAAATAATTTCAAACTGACTTGCAATTTAATATATATTACCAAAACAAGAGATTAAATAATATTATTTACTACAAAAAATTTGCTTTATCTAGCCATATTTTAAGAATGTGAAATACAACACGTGTATAATCGTTTATTCAAAAGAAATAATAGAATTTAAACATAAATATTGATAGTAGTTCTTCACTTGTAGGATTTATATTCTATGCCAAATATGCTAATGCCTAGTCAGTTTTATTTCGCTTGGTAAAATTATATATTAGTTCTAAATTCATTATACTTCATTAATCAAAAGAAATGTGAAGAACAGAGTTTGTTATTACTATTTTGACGGGTTATATAGGATTCTCAAGGCATGTCTGCAAGCCGTGTGCTTTTATGGGTCCACCATTAATACCACACGAGTACAAACAAAAGTCGTACTATAAAAATATCGATATATATTTCGATATTTTCTATCTCGATATTTCGAAGCACGATACCCAAACTGACTACCCTAATCTCACATGTACCTTGGTGGCAGGAATAGCTTTATACATGAATTGCGTGAAGATAAAATAAAATAGTTGAAAATCCATACTATTTAACTTTATTTATAACTTTTCTCATAAAACATATGCTAAGATGCTTTTTACTATTTAAAGACATATTTTTTTCGTCTTTTAGAAGTTTTTATGTTTAGTTTACGTTATTTTGATATGTTTAAGTATGATTTTCTTAGTACTGATGCGTTTGTAATATAATATTGTATGTATTTTACTGGTCGTACTGTCATAGTTAATTATGTATCGCAAAGGTCATTTATTAAATAAAGTTTTTAAAAAAATATTAATTTTTATTAAATGCCCCTCTTGAATCCCATTCACGGAATAATTGTACTGAAATTATTTTCGTTTTCATTCTCCGCTAAATACCGTTTGAGGTCGGTCAAATGCACTCGGTTGTGAGTTTAATCCCCATTCAGCGGATTATATTTAAATTACTTTCACTTCCTAGCTCTGGTAAGACAAAGTGCGGCGTTGAGATCTACCACTCAACACGCAACATCTCGAATTCGGAGTGTCTTGACACTAGGTACTCTATTTCTACCCTGCTATGCCTTCATAATTGAAAACCCATTAAATCCTTTTAATCCTTATTAAAAGCGTAAAGCTAAAAAAATCTGTTAAATTCGGCCAATGTACAAAAATGGTGTCGATATGGAAAGTGAAGAACGGGATGTACTAGCGGTAGGTTACACTACCGTGCTAAGTAGAATAAAGCGTGAAGCTGTTTTTTTTAAATTATTTTCTAGAAAACAAATCTAGATCTATTTTAAATTGAAATAAAAATAACAAATTATGTTTTTTGTATGTTTATATGCCGTTTTTAGAAAGGAACTACTATACATTTTTAAATTGACGATTAATAAATTAGCATTAATGTAGGTAGTATTAATATCATTGTAATAATAATTACTTGATTGAGACTGTAATTTTTAACATTTACATCGGTTAATTACTTACGATTATCGATTTAAATGTTTTTATTTTCCTTCGGCACCCTATTTTGCTTGCACTTTGTAAAGGAGGTACTTTCACCATATAACCCCTGCGAGGAGACGGAGTAGAACGCAATTCACCTCCGCCTCCCTGCTGGGAAACGTCACGCAAGAGCTGGGTATTCCAGTAACTTTGGGGTAGTAAGGTAATCAATTGCGAAATATCTGATGATGTGTTCTGGTTCAATGGCGTTTAAGCCAACATTCCCTATTCCCATCTATCCTTGCTCTCAGAGTTAAGCGGTTCCGATAGTTCTAGCTGCCGAAGCCACTACGCTATCTCCTTTCACTTCCATCCCAAAGCCGGCAAGGCATCTACAACTGTAATATTGTAAATTTCCATGGACGAAGGTGATCACTTACCATAAGGTGGTGACAAGCAAAAGCTTGTTTGTCTCCTTTTTCTATAAAAAATATATATTATTTATAAAAAAACATGACAAATAATTATTATGTAACAAAATGTACTGAATAATATAAGTGAAAAACTTACAAGTGGGAACAAAACTAACTATTGCGTCTTCGTAGAAACCTAATTAGTTTAATTTGTACCTAAATTACCTTATTTTTTAGATTACAGGCAGTTACTTATTCTTAAATGTGCAAGGTTTTAAATTGTAATGCTCTTGATTAGTTTTTACAACTATAGAACAAAAAGGTTTTATTCAAATGCAAAAATGCTAAATACTTAAAACATATAAAAGGTACGAGAGGTGGTGGGTATTGGAGGAAGGTCATGTAAAAAGGGGCCTCATGACTCTCCGAAAGTCGAGTACGAAAAGAATAGTGACTGTGGATAAGGCGAAAGAGGTATGCAGGGACCGAAGCGTTTGGCGCTCCGTTGCCTCTGACTACCCCTTCAGGGATACAGCATAAAACTAAAAAAAAGAAAAACAATGGCAGTGATATGAAACTTACTAATAGAAATATTAAATATTTTTGAACTGTTTTTCAAAAATCTATATAATAAATAATAAAACTAACGTATTTACTTTTATATTAATTACTAAAAATGATTTATTTCATTTCGTAATGTCATTATTTTCCTTGAAATAATAATAAAACATTATTACAACAATTAATTTAATGTTTACCCTCTTAAATTTTATAGCATAGCATATAATAAGGCCATTCTTTAACAACTTATCTCACAATATTATTTCAAAAAATATTAAATTGACCATAAAATATACTAATTAGCTGCAAGACACAGCCTTTAATTCCGTACATAATTTATATTACAAAT
Organism: Dryadula phaetusa; assembly: GCA_032432895.1. Classification (NCBI taxonomy): domain Eukaryota; kingdom Metazoa; phylum Arthropoda; class Insecta; order Lepidoptera; family Nymphalidae; genus Dryadula; species Dryadula phaetusa. Next base: position 3,274,761 of record JAOYRS010000016.1, on the reverse strand, counting down.
GAAATAAAATAAATATTTAACTATTATTCCGTGAAATGAAACAAGCATTTTGAGGGATGTATTAATATTTAGGCTGTATATATTCATGATACAATACAGTTGTCAATTTGTAGTTGTCAAAATTTAAACTTGTTTTGCTTGTTGACATTTATTTATAGGTAGTTATTAATTTTTATAGTCGCTGTTTATCTTTCGTTATGAAATGTTGTTTTAACTTTATTCAAATTAATATTTAAAACTGGCTAAAACTATAATGTATTAGAACGTTGTATCAAATTATTACAAAGTTTAATTATAGTGTTTTTATTTCCTTGTTGTTCATAATTTATTCACCAGTGCAAAGTCTACCGTATAAAAGGTATTTGTTGCGTTGATATAACCTTGGCATAAGTTTGCAAATTTTTTTAACTGTTTAAAATAACTAATTTCAAATAAATTAATCTATATAAGAAACTCATAATGTATTTATTTAATAAGATATTTTTAAATGGTTTTTTGTAAGTAAATTAAATTTATTTTAATATGACTGATTAGTCTTTATTATTGTTGAATTTCCAGCTTTTTACCATTATTAATATTATATTTCTTAAAAATCTCCTTTACACAAAATAAATATATTTGTTGCAATTTTGTTGTTATCAGTACCTTATCAGTGTACCCTAATATTTATTTAACATATTTTCCTTAGTAGCTACTAGATTGTAGTTTTCTTAGTTTCCAGCAATGGCTAGTGTTGTCCGTCGAACATTCTGCCAGGTGCTGAGTAAAAGAAATGCTGCACTGCCTCCATGTAGGTTAAAGAGTACAGAAGCCAACATTCTGACATCTATTCACAAAGAAGTGAAAGTTACTAATCAAACTATATGGGACTTCGCCTGGCAGAACCTGGATAGATGGCCAGATAAAACTTTCACAGTAAGTGTATTCAAATGTTTTTGTTTTTTTTTAACATGTGTTAGTTAAAAATGTCAATCATTTTTTTTATTTAAATAATTATAATTTCTAAAATCAAAATATTATTTAAGTATCTAAAAAAATAGTAAATCAAATATTTCATACTGACATTTTATAAGAGTATATGTACAAAGTTATGATACTATTTACAAATAATGATTAATATATTTTTTTATATTTTTTAAATATAGAATGGCATGAGAGGATAAATGTAAGTGCAATGGCAAAGGTACTAGAGTAACACTTTTAGTATCTTAGCACTGATATATATTCCTACATAATCCATTTAAATATCAGTTTTTTAGTCCATTAGTTTGAATCACATCACTTTAATTTAGTAGTAAACATAAAAATTAGGTCACTATCATTGTAGCCTCTATAGTGTTGCTTTATTTGTAGCATTAATAGCTTTATTATTTATTAAGACTTGGAATATAGGACAATGTTAAAGTTTTATTATTATTTTAGAAAATGATGTAGAAATAGATTACAAACATTACAGTTTTAAAATATGTTTGCAAGACATCTTTAATTCCATTGTGTGTTAATAAAATGTATAAACCAACCAAATGCTTTCACTTATTTTATTATTTAACTAAACAATGACAATCAATTACTAATACAATAATTAATTATATAATTGTTAAAAAAAAACGATTTATAAATAGTAATTGTTATAGTGGATAATTAAATAATTAAAAATTAACTATTTTGGTTGACCTTCAAGAATGTATTACTGATACTAGAGGAAGGTCATGTAAAATCTGGTGGATCCCTTGAAGGGCATGTGTGAAGAACTTGATGATTTTGAATGAGGGTAAATAAATATACAGGGACTTCAGGGCTATTTTGTGGTCCTCCATTCTCTCTTAGTGTGCCACTAGGGATAACATGAAAAGCTAGATTTTTTTTATATATTTTTTAATTTTTTTTTAACTGCACGCTTTATCCCTGGCGGGGTAGTTAGAGAGCATGGAGTGCCAAACGCTACGGTCCCTGCATACCTCTTTCGCCTCGTCCACAGTCATTATCCTCTTCATGCATGCCCTTCGGTGGGTCCTCATACTTTTTACGTGACCTTCCTCCAGTATCTTCGATACTGTGTTTTCGAAGGTCAATCGAGATCTCCCCCGACCTCTCCTACCCCTCACCTTGGCTTTATAAATCTTTCTTACCATTAAAAAAATTTGTTGTATTTATAATTACATAACTAATTATAATAAGAAATACAGATAAAGATATAACACTACAGTAATATTTTAATATTATCTTCACACTTTTTCCCCATATATCATGTTCAGATAGACTTTAAATTTAATAATGTATGTACATTTTACTATCCTTTTTTTATATTTTTGGTGTAATTCACGCCATGCTTTATTTTAACTACAAAATTATATATATATTTGATGTAATCATTCTCCTGGATTTGATACTATGTGCCATTGACTGTTGCCAAATAAATATTATATATATATATATATATATATATATATATATATATATATATATATATATATATATATATATTCACACATAATTATCTTGTTTTTCAATATTATTGTTTCCTACAATTAGTTACGACTTAGTTGTTAACTTTTGATGTCTTGTATAATAATTGCTACTTGCTTATATGTTGCAAGGTTATGAATAAAATATACGGAAGGTGCGTGCGTATAAGGAAGATAAATTAATCAAAATAATTTTATAAACAAAACAGACTGATCTTGTGGTTAGTGATATTATTTTTGACTTATAAGCCGTAGACAGGTTTGTTTAGTTTTATTAGTACAAGCGGAATGAGTTAGTTTATCTGTGCGCATAACTATCAATTAGAGTTTAACTAACATTAAATCGGTAATATATATTGAAACTAGCTAATTAACACTTCGATTTTTCTTGCATATTGTAATATGCGTACGTGATAGGTAGAGACGAGATATATAGCAGCGAAATCTCTATAGTGTATTAAATGACTGTGGCTTGTCTACAAATTTCTACCAAATGTACGACAGGGAATTTGTAGTAGCTACTCTGCATATATAAAAAAAATGCTAAGACTTTTTTCTTCTATTTATTATATATTAGAGTTTAGAAATGTATTTATATTAGTATTACGCTTTATAATAGGTTTCAGTATGAATTATATATTTTTTAAATATTTATCTATTGCCATAGGTTTGCGCAGTTACCGGCCATGGCTACACTTACGCTCAAACGTATAGGATGTCTGTTTCCTTTGCCGCGTCTTTACGTAATAAATTGAAATTGCAAAACGACGACACAGTGGCCATTATTTTGCCCAACGTGCCTGAATATCCATGTGTAATTTTAGGCGTAATGGAAGCTGGCTGTATAGCCAGTATGATGAATCCTGTGTATACAGTTCGTAAGTTACAGTTTTATTGTATTTTAAACCATTTTTCCGAAAATGTAAAGATTGCCGGTTGTGGCTCAGTAGTGGGTTCGATTGCCACTTGGGGGAATGATTATATCTAAATTATTTTCATTTCCCCGCTCTGGCTTACAAAGCGCGGCGTTGAGTTCTGCCACTTAACACGCAATGTCTCTTATTCAGTCTAGCCACTAGGTACGTCTTGTCTACCCTCCTACGGAGGATAAAACGTGTAGCGTTAAATGAGATAGTAACTACTAGTCAGAATGAATCTAGAATCAAGAAATTTCGTTTTATCTTATCTGTCTGAATTAGAGACATTGTGTTTCACCAGAATATAAAACTGAAATAATTCGAATATGATCATTTCTCTAAGTAGAAATAAAACTCACGACCAATTGAGCTTAAATTATTTAGAACATTGTAGCAGTGTAGGCATTTAGAATCTAGTAAGAGAACAGTGTTCTGAGGCTAGATTCTCTTTTTCTACCCTGCTATTGAGATTTGAAATGTTCTTACAAATAATATTAGCAAAAATTATTCTTCACTTTTTTTTTTCAGATGAACTTAAACGTCAATTAGAATTAGTGAATTGCAAAGCGATTGTGTCATCGAAATTATCGTATCCAAACATAGCGCTTGCATTAAAAGAACTAAAATCCAATACACCAGTTATACTAGTGGACATCGATGATATACCCGAGGGCACAATTAGATTTGCGGAATTCGCTGAAGACCTCACCGTTGACACCGATTGTTTGAAAAGCGTTAACAGGACAGGTAAAGATGTTGCCATTTTGCCTTTCTCCAGTGGTACCACTGGATTCCCTAAGGCAGTGGAATTGACACACGAAAGTGTTGTTACATTGAACGAAATGATACTGGTGCCCGAAGTTGTTGGTGTCCAAGAAGCTTCTGGTGAGTTATTATATTCTTATGTTTTGTTCCGTAAAGTAATTACTATCAATTTATATAATGTGACCTAACGTGTCTGACTGTATTGACTGACCTAACCATATTGGTTGTGAGTTCGATTTCCACTTGGAGAAATGATAATATGTAAAAATTATCGACGTTTCTCCACTTTGGTAAGACAAAGTGCGGCGTTGATTTCGCTATTCAACACGGAAACAGTCAACAGTGTCTTGAGAGTAGATTGAATATAATAGATCCGACTATACGGGATAAAGCGTGAAATTAAAAAAAAATGATCTTTTAGTAAATTTAATAATGTCAATAAAGTGTGACATATTTCAAATAATTTAATATATTTATATTATCTTCATTGTTTGTTCATATCGAAACAACTGCAATTAAATATTGTACGGTGCGCGTTTCACAATTACTTTGTCACGGCCAGTTAATATTGTTTGGGCTTCAATACGCCTTATCGGCATATGTTATTGGCAGACTAAAAATAAAAGTCATTTATCACGTAGTGAAATTATGTTTATTAGAAACAAGCAGTATTCTATTATTACGAATACCTTTTGCCGTAAATTAAAACACGGAAAGGCCGGTCTTGGCGCAATGTAACCGTGTTTGACTGTAAACGCTATCGGTTCTGGGTTTAATTTTCACTTGGGGGAAGAATTAAGTTTTAATTATTTTCATTTCCTTCTACATAGCAGGGTAGACAGGAAGTGCATAGAATAAAGACACTCAGTACTCCACGCCGAATTCGAGACATTGCGTATTGAGTGGTGGAAGTCGACGCCGCGCGTTTGTATTATCATAGCGAGGAAATAAAATTGATTTAAATATAATCATTCCGTCGTGTGGAAATCGAACTCACAATCGCATTTACAGTCAGACGCTGTCCCACTGCGTCACTAGTTGCATGCAACATTTCGGATTCGCCGAAAAGCAGAGTACGAAATATTTTGACACAAGGTATTTCCTGTCTACCCTGCTATGCAGGATCAAAGCGTGTAGCTATACAAAAGATAGAATATGATAAAAAGATAAACAGTTTTATCTGTATCTATCTAACGTTATAAAAATACTTGCCACTATTTAGATACGTTTATTTGTGACCGATTAAGTTGATAATTTGCATACGAATATTCAATAGTAATACAATATTTTCATAGACTGTACTTTATTTATGTCGTTTCTAGGACAGTTAGGAAAAAAGAATATATATTGAGTCGTCTTCCTTTTTTTTGTTTTTTTTAATAGATTTTTAAATAAATTATTTATCTGTGACATCAATTATCTATGTATGTTATAATGTACATGTTTATTTATTAATAATGTACAGCTACAATTGAGGGGTTTTGTTAAATACGAATATTTTTCTTATGATTAAAAACAAAAATTAACTATAAATAATTTTATAATTTAACATTAATCAACATATAACAAAAGTCCGAGGAAAAATACCGTCCCCATCGACGTTATAATACAATCCTTTTATATGTTCATCATTTTATGTTTGGTCGTCTTTCGGATGGACAATTATTATATAAACAAATTCAAAAGAAAAAAATCTTCTTTAAAACAAACCTTTATCGTTTAAAAGAGTAAAAAAAAATTAAACCCCATATTTGAATTTTAACAGATTCAATTATTTTAGAAATTAAAGCATATAACTGAACTCATTTCAAGTGTTACCATACTTTTTTAATTTATTACCTTTTAAATAATCAATCTATCAAAATAAGTTTTAAAACTAGGTTCCCACATCAAGCGAAATTAAAAATATATTATTTTTTTCAGCGTCTCACCAGTCAGTGTTACCAGCAGTGTTGCCATTTTTCCACATTTTCGGTTTTAATGCAGTTTTAATGAATCTAATGACGAGAGGTGCTAAATTGGTAACGATGGCTACGTTTAAACCTGAATTATACCTGGAGTCTCTAATACGTTTCAAAGCGAACCATTTGTATGTGGTTCCGCCTATGGGTAATTTTAATTGTTTTATATTTTCTAATAAATTACTGTATTTTTCTTTGTTTTTTTCCACAGATAAGTGTTGTTTATTGTATTATCAAATCGATGAATTTGTTTTTGTTAAATAAAAACTTTTTTAATATTTAGCAGTTTTATGCTCTATCTCACTTAGCAGCATAGTGAGAGACAATCTAGTGTCAAGACACTCCGTTGACTGCTTTCCGTCTGAAATTCAGACATTCAATGTTGAGTGGTAAAGTTAACGCCACGCTTTGTCTTAATAATAATAGTGTCGAAAACTTTACAGTAGATCACGGACTAATACCATAATATACGCGATTAATCCGTTTAAAAGAATTGTTTCATTAGAAATACATTAATTTAATGAAAATCAACGTGTTTTACAATACACTTTACACACATTGCTAACGGAGCCTCCGTTAAGTAATAAATAAGGAGAGTAAGCTGTGAAAGAAGAAAATTAATATAAATTATGTTTATATTTTGTTAACTGATGACTACTAAAACATTAATTTAATTATTTTTTTTAATTTAATTAAGTTAATTATTTTTTTTATTCTAAAAGAAAATTGAGATACTAATATCTCACTTATAAAATATTATTTACATAAATTAGAATTCTTTATAGCTCAGCTTTTATCCCGCATAGCAGGGTAGACAGAAAGTACCTAGTATCAAGACACTTCGTACTTAGCTTTCCACCGAATTCGAGACATTGCGTGTTAAATAGTGAAACTCAGCGCCGCACTTTGTCTTTTACCAGAACGAGGAAATGAAAAAAATTAAATATAATCTCTCCCCCGAGTGGATATGGAACCCATAACCGATCGCGATTACAGTCAGACGTTGTCCCACTCTGCCACGACCGGTCTCATTCTCATTAGAATTATATAAATAAATATTCTTAGATTCTTGGTTTTTAAGCAATTTTTTCTCCATTTATGTACACAATATTTAAACGCAAGCGCCTGTTTTTAATTTTTTTTAACGTACGTTGTTAGTAAAATTAGTAAAGGTCAAATATTGCAAACCAAACGTTAGCCACTTTCCAGTACTATTGAGCTAAAATGTGGCATATAGCTTTAGTTTCAATGACAATGCAATTAATCTGTATTATTGTACATCTGAAACGGCTACCACAACAAAATGGCGGATTTTATGTTTTTGTACAATTAACATGAACATGGAATCAAAGGGTTTGAAGAGTACACCAGTTAAAAATGTAATATTTTAAAAACCACTTAATATTTTAGACTTCTTATTTCAAAACCACTATACGTATAGTAAACTTGACAAATAATAATATAACATTATGTATATAAAAACCTTAAAATAACAATCGATTTTAATTTTTCGAATATAAAAGATATTAAATAACCTTGAATGTTTTGATAAGTTATAACGTAATGAGAATTACAAAATTTACTTGTTTAATGAAGTCATTATGAGTATAAGAAGATTCACAATAAACTATCAAATCAAGTCAAAAAAATATTTGTCTATTTTAACTAAATTATGACACGCTTTATCCGGCATAGCAGGATAGCAGAGAGAACCTGGTGTTCAAACATCACTAGAGATATTGCGTGTTGAGTGACGGAACTGAACGCCGAGATTTGTCTTACTTACTTATTTGTCCACAGCGGGAAAATGATAATAATTTTATACAATGATTTCCCCAAGTGGAAAACAAACCCACAACCTATCGCATTTTGTATTAGATGCTGTCATTGCGCTGCGATTGCGTTATTTCTTATATATATTTTTATATATTTTTTTATTTATGTGTATTCCAGTAATATTTTTGGGCAAACATCCAGCGGTGAAACCGAAACACTTAGAGACTCTAGAAAGTATAGTTTGTGGCGCGGCTCCGTGCGGGAAAGATGACGCGGCCGCTGTTATTAATAAGAATGTAAGTGCTTTATTAATTATTTACTACATAAGTAAATAAATAAATTTAAATTATTAAATTTTTTTTAAATTATTAATTAAATAAGTAAATAAGTAAATAAAAAAATAAATTTCAACAATTAGTGAGAAGAGATTCTAGTGATTTGACACTATTTTTTCTATTTTTCTATCACCAATCAGTATAATAAACTATTTTTAATATTCAGAAAACGGCTGGATCGTGTTGGGTTCGATTCCCACTGGGGGAAATGATTTTACTTAAATTATTGTCATTTCATCCCTCTGAAAAGATAAAGTGCGGCGTTAAGTTTCCCCACTCGATACGCAAAGTCTGGTACTAGGCGGATAGAGTACGGAGTGTCTTGACACTGGTTACTAAACATTGCTTGCCATTAATAAATGTTATTAAATTGCGCTGCGAGTCAGTGCACTGTATGAGAATTATTTCTTTTGTAAATTATTTTTGATAGAAAACATCATTTTTATATAAATATTGAAAACTGTTTACTATTTAGTACGATTTAAGTAACAACCTAGTTGAACTGCATTTTTTTTATTAAATATTTTTTTTTAATTATAAGCAAATTTCGTATCACATTGACAACTTGTATGTTCAGTTCATAATAGTATATGGAATATTTTTTGTATTAATTAAGTGCATTTTTAATACATTATTATGCCAAATAATTTTTATACGCCATATTTCATAATTCATCCTCATAATTTTTGTTTTCGTCATTTTTTAATATAAAGATCAAACTTAGCTTTTATAGCGAATTATTAAAAAAAAACACAATAAACTAAAAAAAAGATATCAATTGTATATCTAAATGATATATAACTTATTTAGATTTAGATATAAAGTACAGAAGAGGTCTCCTTATCTATCTTATTATTAACTTAACGATGTATGATAAGATATAATGATTATATGTTATTGACCTGCAAACGTTACAAAGTCCAATGAAATACTTATATGTTAATTATAATAGGTAAAATTATATATTTTTTTATATATTACTTAATTAACAGTTTGTGAGATAAACTATGTTATTTGTTAGTAAGACAAAGCGCGAGGTTGAGTTCCGCCACACAATTCTCGATTTGATTAAACTCGAAAGGACAGACCCTGTAAAAGAAGTAGTTCGAATTGAAAAACATAATAAAGTTAGAAAACATTTTTGAAAAAACGATAGAAAATTTTTATACATTTTTTCAAAAATCTTTTCTAATCCTAAGTGTAGAAATAATACTTTAAAAATAGTAAATATTAAAATAAAATAGCAATCTCTCTTGTTAAACGATTATTACTTAAGAATCTTTAAGTAGTAGTGTAAAAATCTCTCTACAGAGATTCTAACAACATAAATAAGTTGTAACAAGCGTATAAGAATTTCGACGCAGCTAGTGGTAGAACGCATAGCTTAGTGGTCAGGGCGCTTGGACGGTATCCAAGCGGCGTGGGTTCGAATCCCGCGGCAAAAATAGTAAATATTGACACAATAAAGTGATTTTTTATTTCTTTTTTGATTCTTTTACTTTCTTTTCACTTATTTTCTCACACCAACGGAGTCGTGGGAACAACTAGTACTATAAATTATATTTAAAGAATTCATAACATTTATTCCAGAAAAATATAATATTCCGTCAAGGCTACGGTCTCACGGAGACGAACGGCGGTATATCAGTGGGCAGAAACAATGATACTAACCATTCGGCAGTTGGAAACATTTTTGCTGGAGGGGAAGTTAAAATTACTGATATTAATACGTTAGAAGCCTTGGGGCCTGGACAGGTAAGATTTCTCATATGCAATCGTTGTAGGTTATTTTAGATTTTGAGATGAAGCGCGTCGTTAGATTACGCCATTTTAAATGTAATAAAAAATAAGTGGAAAGTACTGGGTTCGAATCTCAAATAGAAAAATCTATTTATATCATCTTCTACATTAGTGTGTACAAGTGAATGAGGTGGTATATCTGGGAAGTGTGTTTAGTAGAGATGGAAGATACGAAATGGATGTGGAAAGGCGTATTGCTGCCGGTAACAGGGTTAACGGTGCTCTTGCTGCATTGATGCGACGGCAAAACGTCAGCGTACCTGCGCGTGTTGCCGTTCACAATGCAGTACTGATACCGACGTTGTTATACGGCAGCGAAACGTGGATGTGTCAAAAGAGGAATGAAAGAAAGATGAAGGCAGTAGAGATGAGATCTCGTCGTTAGATATGCGGAGTCAGTTTAGCTGACCGTATATGCAGCGAGGAGATACGCAGAGGTGTAAGCGAGAATGTCACAATAAGAATGAACAAGAACGTGCCCAGATGGTTTGAGCACTTTGAGAGAATGAGTTATGAAAGAATGGTAAGAAAGATTTATGAAGCAAAGGTGGTACGAGAAGTCGGGGGAAACCTCGATCGAAAACACAGTCTTAAAAATACTGGAGGAAGGTCACGTAAAAAGCATGAGGACCCGCCGTAGGGCATGTATGAAGAGGATAATGACTGCGGATGAGGTTAAAGAGGTATGCAGGGACCGTGGCGTTTGGCGCTCCGTTGTTTCTGACTACCCCGCAAGGGATAAAGCATGAAGCTAAAAAAAATAAATAAAATCATCTTCTTCCTGGTATCTTTCCTGGTATTATTATATATTTTCACATCCTTTTAATACCTCATAATAATTTTGACCTTCAAATAAATAATAAATGTAGATGAAATCTGTATTTTGTTTTTATCATTTTATTTGTAATCTTATTTAAATATCAAATAAATATTAACGGAAACCACACATTTTAAAATAAATTGTATACAAACCAATTCTGAATACATTTTTCACCCGTTTATCCTGCTTTTCTAAACACATCCTGTCTATCCATTTGGATAGACAGGAAGTACTCCCTACTCCGCTTTTCGCTGTGTTTAAGACATTACGGGTTGAGTGATGAAACTCACCGCGGCGATTTGTCTTAAAAACGAGTAGAAATAAAAATAATTAAAATATAATCATTCCCTTCAGTTGGAATCAAACCCACAACAGTCAGATGCTGTTCCACTGTACCACGACTGTGCTCGATATTTTTTCAAAACATTTTGGAATTTCTTATTGATTTCAATATATTGCATGCTTTGTCCTTAATAAAGAACGAGCTGTGCGAGATTTTGTCCGCTTTGTCATCTTCGAATCTTTATTTTATAATTCTAAAATTAAAATAACCTATGTTCCTCGTTATTACACAAGCTATCATTAATAGAAAGTTCCATAAAAATCGGTTCAGCCATTCCATAGATTAAGACAGACGGATAGACAAAAAAAGTATATAATGTTAATTTCGAATACGCGCTGTGTGTAGGAACATATGCATAGTAAAACAGTTATTATAATATTACCAACATACTCTTATTATATTCATTTATATTGTTAAAGAAATCGATAAAATCTATAGTTAGACTTTAATCTTATATTATGTTTCAATCTTTCATTATGTATTACGCTGTAAGTGTTGGTTATATCGAGATTAATCTGTGTCCCCAATCGGGAATCGAACTCACAACCATCGCCACGACACCATGGTCACCACATTGTCACCATGGTCAATACATTTGAATAATAAAATCCCAATGTAATTTTAAATTTACAGGAAGGTGAAATTTGGTACAGAGGTGCTAATCTCATGAAAGGCTATTACAAGAATGAAGAAGCCACAAAGGAAGTTATGACTGAGGACGGATGGTACAGGACCGGCGATATCGGGAAGTACGACGAAAACAAATATCTGTATATCACTGATAGATTGAAGGAATTAATTAAGGTATGGTTTTTTTCATTATTTTCGTTATAGGTGCGGGTTCGATTATCTTTCGGAGAAATGGTTATATTTAATTTTTTTTTATTGGTTCTGCTTTAACAAAATGCAACGTTGAGCTCCGCTATTTATAAGTATTATTTCAAACTTAGGCAGAAATTGAAAATTGAAATGGCTTTATACTAGTTTCACTCTGACTAAGATAGTCATGGAAATAGAATAGAAAAGCGTAAAGCTAAATTTTTTTTTATATATACAATTTGTAGTTAAATATGTTGGTGGCTTCTAGTAGGATTACGATTTAAAAAGGTCGACCACGGCGCAGTGGAACAGTGGCTGACTATAAAAGCTATTGGTTGTGGGTTCGATCCTCACTCGGAGGAATGATTATAATTAAATAATTTTCATTTTCTCGCTCTCGTAAGGCAAAGCGCGGTGTTGAGTTCTGCAACTCAACACACAATATCTCGAATTGGGCGGAAAGCGGAGCGGAGTGTCTTGATACTTGGTTCTTTCTGTCTACCCTACTATGCGAGATATAAACGTGAAGCTTAAAAAAACGATTTAAAGAGTAATAAATAACTCTTTGAATAGAAAGTATATGGATTTTGAATAAAAATGATTTAAAAAGATTTCATGATTTTAATTTATGCTCTAAAAATTTCAGGTAAAAGGTTTCCAAGTGCCACCTGCGGAATTAGAAATGGTTCTTCGTACACACAAAAAAGTGTTAGACTGTGCCGTACTAGGTATACCAGATTCCGTTTCCGGGGAAGTCCCCAAAGCTTTTATCGTCTCTCAGCCCGGGGAAGAACTTAATGGTAAGGAAATAGTGGAATTCGTTAACAATAGAGTGGCGCCTTTCAAACAGATCAAAGAAGTACAGTTTGTGGACGCCATACCTAAGAATGCTGCTGGGAAGATATTGAGACGCGAATTGAAAGCTAAGTATTGTTGATTGTTTTTTTTTATTTGTATGTATTTTTTTATTATTTGGACTTTGTAGGTGAAGGTGATATGTATGACAAATTTTAAAATTCATTTTTTCTGTTATTTGGCAAAGAAATTTTCAATAAAAAAGTGTGTTTTTTTAAATCTGCCAAAAACCTCTATATATAGTTAACTATGTAGAGCTTTTTCAGTTTATAATTTAATTTATGTTATAAAATTATTTAAGACGTTTCACGTTCTGTTTAAAATTTTGAAAGAAAAATTTTTGATTTTTTAATTTTTAAACATGTCACCTTTATGCATTAATGCCTTTTATTATATAAGTAGAAGTTAGATATGTATACTGGATTCGACAGATTATTTAGTTCTATTTTACCTTCACGTTTTATCCCGCATAGCAGGGTAGACAGGCAGTGCCTAGTGTCAAGACACTCCGTACTCCGCTTTCCACCGAATTCGAGACGTTACGTGTTGCTTGTTGGAACTCAACGCCGCTTTATCTTGCCGGAGCGAGGAAAAAAAAAATTTAAATTCAATCAGATCCCCCGAGTGAGAATTGGAAATTATTGACAAAAGATTTTTTTCAACACATTTTAAATGAAAATGTTTTAAGCGGATTAATCGCGTATATTTCTGGGATTCAAAACTATATTTTTGAGAACCAGATGCTTCGAACACTTTACACTATGATTCAAGAGACTATAGTGGTGCAATGGGAAAAATAACGAACGTGGTTGTGAGTTCGATTCCCATTCGGGGGAATGATTAAATGCCGCTGGTAACAAATGTCCCTGGTATTCGTCACTCAATATGTAATGTCTCGAGTTCGCGCGGAAAGCAGTCAACAGAGAGAGTGTCTTGACACTAAGATGCTTCTGAAGCTGTTTTTTTATTTAGTTTAAGTATACATAATATATATTGTTATTTTTCTTGTATTACGAATTTAAATATGGAGTCGTCTATTAATAAGCAATAAATGACATTTTAATTATTAATGACATATTAATTTGAATATAATCTATGAATAATTTTATACATTTGAGGACAAGATTAAGTGGTCATTTTATTATTATTTTTTTGTATTAATTGTTTTAATAAAAAATGCTAATATTAATCTATTTTTTTACTTGTTTTTTTTTTATAAGTTTTTGTTCTGTAAATATATATAATTTTATAACATATTATATTACGTTATTGAGTCACAACTTAAATAAATATTAATGTGCAAAGTGCAATTATTTTTAAAATAACGTTTATTTTTAGTACTTATATGTTATATTTGAACTCAGTTTTATATATCACAATTTTTGTTTGTTTTTCTATGAAATTGTTCTTATATTATCTTGATAATGTTATTGTTAGCGTTAGTAGGTCAAGTGTAGATTTTTTTTTTTCAAATTATATAAAAAAAATTAAGTAAATAAATATATATTTTATTTAACATTTAATAAATAAATATAATTTTATTAGTTAGATTTTCTTATAAGATTCCAATTTTTTTTAATATGTGAATGGTAAGTCGCTTTTGACAATAGATGTTTGTAATACCACAATTCTTGCTTTAGTCATTTATTTCAGTTAAATTACTATTTTTTTTAAATGTTAATATTGGAAAAAATATATAATTGACTGTTGATATGTCATAGATATTTTGTTATACAATAAATATAGTGCCTTAATAATTATTTCAATTTAAAAAGAATAAAAGCCTTTTATTGGTAACATTTGTACTAAATATTATATTCTTACAATTTATACGTCTTTACGCATTTAGATTTAGATTAAGATTTTGTGGACCAATTTTGTACTGCCTTTGTGTATTGTTATGTAATTTTATAATGAATCTGTAGAAAAAAAAAAAAAAAAAAAAATGAGGGGGGGTTTTTTATATAATGATTTTTTATTTGTTATATTAATATGTTTCTTTATATTAAAGTATATGAATTTATTTTTGTTTTTTTATTGTATGCGTTTTTAAAATATCATTTGATAATTTTCATTTTTTCGTTGTAGTGACGCAGCGCGGCAATATATTTAGTATTTTTTTAGCTTTTATCCCGAGTATCAGGTAGACAGAAAGTACCTAGTGTCAAGACACTCCGTACTTCGCTTTCCACCGAATTGGAGACATATCACGTTGAGTTGCGAAACTCAACGCCGCACTTTGTCTTACCAGAGCAAAGAAATGGAAATAATTTAATATTAATGAAGGAAAACATGCAATGTTTACCTTGGTTTTACAAATTTGAAAGATATTTCATTAAATAGTCTACTGTACACCAGTTGGTACAATATTTACAAATTAAAATATTTTAATAGTAACATAAGTACGTTATCCATTTTATATGTTTATGTTAACCTCATAATGCAATCTATGACACTAAGAAACACTATTAGCAAGGCTTTCAATACTTTAAACAAGAAAATATTAGATATACTTCAAACCTTACTATAACCAGACATCTTCAACGAAACTGTATACGCGGATCTAATAAATAATAATACGCTATATCTACATTGTTAGCTATTTTAATTAAAAAAAAAACAAACAATTATTGCCAACTTAAAAACATTCCGATAAGAAGGTAAGTAGGTAAGTTAATCGTACCGGGTTCATTACCCTTTTATCTATTCGTGCTTAAAAACTTAACTGATCACGGATGAATTAACATGAAAATTGCTCATTTTAACGATATCGAGTCATAATAGTTAATCATAATCGACTTACTAATTTAAATATCGATATTAAAATTGTATTTCATACATAATTTATCGTTAGGGAAAAATATATTAACGAATTAACGATTCTTTATAATGAATATCGTTATATTTATCATTATAGTCAGGTGACTAAGGTCGTACTAACTCGTCACCCGATGTCATATTCTCGTAATCTATATGATATTGGCAATATAAATCGCTAAGAAGGTAACTTTATAAATCATTATTATATTTTTAGAGCTTCAAGCTTTATCTAGTGTTGAGACACTCCGTTGACTGCTATTTGTCTTAATTCGAGATATTGCATGTTAATTTGCAAACTTAATGCCAAATATTAAATATAATAATTATATCGAACCCTCGACCTGTCGTATCAGAAATCTGATTCATTCCCACTGTGCCACGAGGGCCGCAATATAAATTAGTTATTAATAATTAAATTTATTAGTTGAATACAATATTAAGTATTGTAATTATAATATTATAATATACCCTGTACAAGTTAGCTTGATCTTTTCGATGGATGTAAATTTTTCAGATCAACATAACTTTGCGATGACGAAAATATTGTTTTCTTAATAAAATTAATTTAAAAATACATGTAACACAAAAGTCCCTAAATATTCAAGCATTATATAAAAATCTTAAATTTTTTTATTGCTCCAGAGGCTTACATAGGTAGGTATAATCAATTTCCTGCGCGCCATCTTTGTATAATCGTGACCTTTGATATTAATAACGTTATATGGGATGAAATGATTTATACAGAACTAGATCGTTCAAAACAAATAAAAGTAAAATGGCTTAACGTTTTTGCATATTGGGATACACAGGAAGTACCAAGTATCAAGACACCCTGTACTCCGCTTTCCGAAGAATTGGAAACATTGCATTTTAAGTATTGGAACTTAACGGCTCGCTTTGTCTTACCAGAATTAAATATAATATTCCTCAGAGTGTAAATCAAACTCAGAACCGATCGCGTTTGTAGTCTTGCTGCGCTGCGGCCTCTGTTACTTTGAAAGTGGCTATTTAAAAAGTAAACAATTGAATTACATATTTATTATGATTGTCTATATAATTATTAAGGCCACAATAGTCGTTATGGGGTTAAGGTAATACCTGACAATACGCTATGGTGATAGATCAATTGTAACTAGATGTTATTATAGTAACTTAAACGTTTCGTAAATCTGAGAAGATGAGTAGAGAGAATTTTTAGAGTGTAGCCGTTTAAATAACTAGGAAATGAACAAATATTCATGTGCTTCTGTGTTTTCTGTGACGTTAAAATATATATATTTTTAATATAAATATATATTTAAAATGCGGCCAGTAGTTGGGAAGCGTAAACGCGATCGGTCGTGGATTCGATTCCCACTCAGAGAAATATATAAATTATTTTCATGCGACGCCCCTGAGCACGCAATGTTGTTAATTTTGGCAGAATGCAGAGTACGGAGTGCCTTGGTACAAGGTACTTCCTGTTTACCCTGCTCTGCGAAATAATGCTAAAATTATATAGATTTTAAAATACAACAAATAGGTAGTTATAAAACTAAGTGGATACTATAAACGTGTATATCGATATACATATTAAATAAATTTAAATATTAAATATTTATGAAGTAGAATACTTTTGTTATTATTTACAAAAGTTAGCGCATTCTTCGTCATCACTGCGCATTGGGTCAATCCCGGACTTTAAACGCGGTTGCTTGTGGGTTCGATTTCCACGGAAAAGTGGTTGGATTTTTTTCATTTCCCAAGCGGAAAGAGTTAACAGAGTGTCTTGACACTAGGTTGTCCCTGACTACTAGTCACAATTTTAGTATGAGTTACGCTTAATGTACAGCAAATAATCAACTTATTATTTTCTTTATTTTGTAGGTTGCTATTTCTTGCAATAAGAACTTTTCTGTTTCATATATTGTTTTTTCATTAAAAAACAAAACAAAATATATGACGTACTTGATACATCATAATCGTATTAAATCACAAAGTCGTTAAGAGGATAAATAACTATGGTAGAAACAAAGCGAGGTCTTCCGCGTAACTAAACATCTCGGTTAATTTTAATAGAAATATTTTAAATAAAAAAGATAATTTTTGCGTTTCGCTATTTTTACCCATTTTAAATAAAAATATTTAAAACGGATCAATCGCGTATATTTCAGTAGCTAAACTAAGTATACCTATGACCAGCTGTAAAAATAATATATAATTATCTCATCATGGCATGGTGGGACAGCATGTGACTATAAACGTGAAACGTTGTATGTTCGATTTTCACTCTGGGAAACGATTATTTTAAATTTACTTGGGGCTTTAAATTTGCCACACAACACGCAATGTTTTGATTTCGGGCGGAGAGCAGTCAATGAAGTGAATTGACACTAGATTGTCTCTGACTACCCTGCTAAGCGGAATAAAGCGTAAAGCTGAAGTATATATATATAATTATATAAATTCCATTCTAATCCATACAGGTAATCATAAAATAAATTGTAACTAAACATATAAGAATTTTGACGCAGCTAATAGTAGAACACATAGCTTAACGGTCAGAGAGTATGGACGGTTCCAAGAGGCGCGGGTTGAATCTCGCTGCGATAAATTTATATACCTTTTTTTAAAAAAAATATCAAATACTGTTTAACCGGTTATACAGAGACACTAAGACCTGAATTTTATAAGCCTAGTTTTATTTAAATTAAATAAGCTAAAGGAATATATAACTAAAAATATATACATATAAACAAAGTATTTAAATCTATAAATCTGTATAATATTAACAAGGGTAATAATAATAAAAAAAACCATATCAAACAAACAGCTGGTTGATTACGCGGTTATTAGATGTTTTATCGCCTCGCCACACAGCGGTCGGATTCGTACTTCAGTGTAACCGCGGCTCTCGGTCGGTCACTTTACGTCTACGAGGCAATGGCGCGGAAATTACTATTACGTCAAATTCGTGAGATTAAATCTCTTAGGAAATTCTCAACAAGTAGTTTTTTGAAGAAAAACGATGAATTCATAATTAAATCGTCATTACCAGATATTGTGTTGCCTAATATGAGGGTTTTGGATCGCCTGTGGTTGAATTTTTCACATTATCAGAATCATGTTGCTATTGTAAGTACCTAACTAATTATTAATATAAAAAAAAATAAAAAAAAACCAAATATTAATGATAATTGAAACTAAATTAAGAAATATTAAAAATGTCTCACTAACAAATAACAAATAAAATAATTTAATATTTCTTTAATATATTGTGTTTTAGTAATAAATTACCTCATATGTTATTGGTGTCTTTTCATTAATGTATAAGAAAAACAAATCTTTTTTAGAATATTGTTTTAATATTAAATTATAATTTCACCTAACATAATAATAATACACATAAATAATAATTTTAAGTATATTTTTTGTTCTTTTTCTGACTGTAAACGCGATCGCTGGTGGGTTCGATTTCCAGTCGGGGGGATATAATCATATTTGAATTATTTTCACTTCTTAGCTCTGATAGGACAAAATGCGACGTTGAGTTCCACCACTCAAAAACGTAATAAGGTAAGCTAAGTACACTCCGTACTTGACTTGACACTAGGTACTTTCTGTCTACCATGCTATGTGGGATAAGAGCGTGAAGAAATAATATTCAAAATCTATAATATAATGTATTATAATGTTAATATTAACATTTATATGCGCTATATAAACAAAACAGTGATGTCTTTTTAACATAGATGAACGGTCATTTCCTAGGTATTGTTTTATTTTCTTTGTACATACATATTTAAAGTTAGTATCTAACTAACAATTTGAAATAACTGTTCGTATTTAAGTTAATTTTCAGAACATCTTAAGATCATTTTAGTAAATAATTATTTGTGTTTTTGTTTTCCTCTGCTTAGTTTTATGTTCTTGGATTGATTCCTTATTATATCAAAAATTAATAAAATAAAATATACGATTCGTGTTATAAAAAATTACATTGTATTATAAACAACTGAAATTCATTAAAAAAATAAAAATGAAATTGAAATTCAGCACTTAAGTAGGTGTCAACTTAGATTTTATTCAGAACGTCAGATATGCTAAAAAAAACAACATTATTATATATGCAGGTCATACTCGAAGCTATAAAATAGATTAAAGCAAGACGATGTGTGAATTTAGTAAAAACTATATATAAGTGCTAATAATAACTGGAGTTGACGTATTTAAAACAGCTTCACGCTTTATCCCGTATAACAGATTAGTCAGACACCACCTAGTGTCAAGTCAATCCGTTGACTGCTATCCGCACGATATCGGAAAGCAGTCGACGGATAGTCTTGATACCAGACGGATACGGAAAAATGAAGAGAGATGAGAATATTTCTCATAAATATAACCATTCCCCCGAGTGAGAATCGAACAAACAACCAATCGAGTTTACAGTCAGAAGCTGTTCCACTGCGCCAAATTGCCCCCGTTCTTAAAATAGATTTCAATACAAAAAGGTTCACTTACGAGTCAAGTTTTGTTTTTCATGAAATACATAATTACTTAATTTGTACTCGTTTACTAATTTACTTAGGAAATGATTTATTGAGTAAAGTGACAAGTAAAAAAAAAATGAAAAATTATACATACATATTGGACTCTGATCTTGACGATATTGGCGAATTGTTTTTACATAATTTATATTCATATAGTTTTATTATATATAATCTTAATAATTTTAAATGTCTAGTTCATGATATCAGTACCTGTTTTCAATATATCAATAATTTATTTCTAATTTTTATTAATGAGTCTTTAAAGTAAAAACTAACATAATGTTTTTCCTTCTGATAAAAGCAAATAAAATCGTCAAGTAGTTAAGATATATTAAAATAATTCACAATAAAAATGTTATCTATATAAACATGTAATAAAAATTTAGTTGATCGTTGTTTGTATATAAAAATTAAAAATTATATAAGAATAAAATATATTGGGGCATTTAGAAGCGATTTCTACTACTATAGTTTTGCAAACTCTTTTTAACATATATTGCCTGTTTTATTTTAATCGGTACATAAATAAGAAAGTTATATTAATTTAAAATAATTTGTTCGATTAAAGTATAATAAGGTTCAAGTCCATACAAACGAAGTTGCGAACACTCACTAGAATAAAGTATATTTATTCATATTTTTTTGCTTCTCGCTTTTGTCCCGCATAGCAGGATAAACAGAAAGTACTTAGTGTGAAGACACTCCGTATCGATTTCCGCCGAATTCGAGGCATTGCGTGTTGACTATTGGAAATCAATGGTGCTCTTTGTTTTACCAGAGTGAGGTAGTGAAAATAAATTAAATATAATCACTCCCCTGAGTGGGAATCGAATTCACTACCGACCGCGTTTACAGTCACGCGCTGTCCCACTGTATCGCGACTGGCCTCAAGTATATCTAGTATTAGTCATACTTGCAAGTATCATTGATTACATTTAATAACAATTAGACAAGAAAAAGACTTATCAGAAATAAAAAATGATTTTATCAGTAAACGCTGTTAATCATAAGTAATAAAGTATAATGTTTTAAAACAACACCAACAATCCGCTTCGTTTTTTTGAATAATAAAATATTATATTTTACTTCATGTTTTTACCAAAATACTAATTTTGTTAGCTATCTTAGCAAAGTAATAGACAATTTTCAATGAGAAATTAAAAGTATGGAAATTTGTCTAGTAAAATTTTATAAATAACCGTTTAGTGTTAAGACAGAGTTCACCGTTCGTTCATTAGGTCCCATATATATGAGTATCTTGTAGTGTTCTATTAAATACTTATATGTATAAACATTAATTCTCGGGGAATGTACTCAACTACTAAGAGAAGATGTCTGGAAATAAATACGGAAATGGGAAATGACAGGACTTTAAATGTTTTAATCAAAAGTACGATATATACAATTTACAGAAATACACTTTTATCCTGCATAACAGGGTAGATTAGAAGTACCTAGTGTCAAGACACTCCGTACCGCACCGTACCCCGCTGTCGAATTCAAGATATTGCGTGTTGAATGGTTAAACTCAACGATGCCTTACCAGAGCAAAACAATGAGAATAATATTAAATACAATTATTCCCCTCACGTAAAAATCGAACCCAAAACCGATTGCGCTCACAGCCACATACTGTCCCACTGCGCCACGACCAGATCAATAATAAATTTCCAATAAATTATTTTGACTTATACATAGTAAATAAATTTAAAAGATTACAAATTGTTGCAAACTTGTATCTCCAAACCAAGGCCAAGGACGATAGATGATATAACGCATAACGGCAACCTTCTCATTTCCGCCTTATTAGTGCCTTGACGGAACGCCTTCAAAAAAACATAAATGTTTATTTTCACTTAACTCTTTTATGCATTTGCATAATTTCCTGATTTTGTAGTGGTTTTTAGTAATTTTTATGATCTTACCGAATCCTGGCTTGTTACAGACTTTTTGATGTTTTCCTAGACAAAACTAAAATCTAGGTTTCTCTTCTGGCAACTTTAGCTTATATATAACTGGAAATAATTTATGGCATTATCAGAATAGTAATTTTATGAAATTAGATCCCTATAAGAACTGTATACGATTATTTACATTCATTCACGTTTTTATCCCGCTTACAAGGGTAGACAGGAAGAACTTAGTGTCAAGACACTTTGTGCTCCACTTTCCGATGCCGAATGCGAAACATTGCGTGTTTAGTTTTGAAACACAACGCCGCGCTTTGTCTTGTAAATGCATACTTTCAACATAGTCTTTCCCTTAGTGGGAATCGAACAAGCAATCGATCGCGTCTCCTGTCAGACGCTGTCCCACTGCGCCACGACCGGCCTCAATTACTTTGATATTACGTGTTATAAAGATTATACGTACATTACTCATACTGTTTTTGTATTTCATGATGAATTGAACATATATAAGTATCTAATATATTCTAAAAAGGGCATATCTCATGTTATGAATAAACTTGTAATAAATATTAGAATAATAGCTATTTTTAATTACTAAATAATATTAATATTTGTATGCTTTCTTTCTGTTTACATTCATGACATTTTTCGTAACAAAACGGCAGATATGCAGTTTTATATTGGCAATTAACACGTTTTTATTGTCTTCAATTCACTTCTTTACTACATACCTTTCATATGAGAAAACTTTGCAACGTTATTTTGATTCACTTTTTGTCGCTCAATTTGTTTAAAATCATCCTCATCAGTACGATACAATTTCAAATTTTTGTGATTATATTATTTAACATCCAAACCAAGCTGAATCATGGACAAAGAAATACTTTTGGTAAATAAATATACTCCGTGGTGCAGTGGGACAGCGTATGTATGTCTATAAACGCAATCGGTCGTGGGATCGATTTCCATTTGGGAAATGATTACATTTATATTATGTAGTAATCTCTGAAATTCGCCGAACATCAGAGTGTGAAGTGTATGGGCTAAAAAAAATAAAAAGAAATCCACCAAGGCGCAGTGAAACTGCGCAATAACTATATATTGCGATTCTTTGGGCTCATATTTTTTCGAGCCCACTTTTTTTATCCCGCATAGCAGGATAGACAGAAAGTTTAGTGTCAAGACACCCTGTACTTCGCTTTCCACCGAATTTGAGACCTTTCGTGTTGACTGGTGGAACTCTACGCCGCAATTTTTCCTACCAGAGCAAGGAAGTAAACTATATAACACGCCATATTTCGATATTAGACGAAAAGTGAAAAAAAAAAAATTAATAAATATTCATCATAATATAAATATTTCTTATTTGTAAATATCAATCCCCCGATCCCTGAACAAACTTAAACTATACTTTATATATCTATATAAAATTGCAAAACGAGTTTAACTTACCAGTTTACAAATGGCTTCACTTCACTTTTAACACATAGTAAAGTCCAAAGTGAAAAGTAGTCTGAGCTGAGTATTTAGAAAATAAATTAGTGTTATTTATATGGAGTTATATATATTTACGGTTAATATTACAATTATTATGTTTTTGGATATTCAAAATATTTTATATTATATTTCAAAGTATAGTCCTCACTATAATATATTTTGTTTGATCTAAAATTTTTATTAAAAAAAAACTTTTCTTAATTTATTATCTTTATAAATTAGGATGTAATAGGCTTATTGCGATTGTTTATAATTCATATTTACCTAGAAATATCGTTCCCATATTAAAAACACTTTGTTACTTCGGTCTGATTCGACTTACTGCTCCAAATACCGTGTAATGGTTTCCTTTAGCGAATGTGCGTCAATATTGACAAATTGTAACTATTGAATTTTATTTGTACCATTTGTATCGAAAACACAAAATCACGTTTAGTAGATATATTTTTCACTTGTTCACGTTTCTCCCGAATACTATCGCAGGTAATGACAACCTAGTGTCAAGACACTCAATTCTGTAATCCAGAATTTTATACATTTGGCGTTGAATAGCGGAAGTCAACGCTGCGCTTTATACGTGTATATCAAGAATGAATAAATTAAAAGAATTTAAATATTACCATTCTCTTGAGTAGAAATATGGAACGAATCCATAACGATCGCGATTGCTGTCAGACGTTGTTTCACTGATCTACGAGTACTTTATATTTTTTCTAGAGACTAAATGTAAATATTTAAGATATTTGATTTTCGCGATTTCTACTCATTTTAAATGAGGTAGACTAAGTCTATCTGTGACCACGGACTACTGTAAAGTGTTCGAAACGTCACGTTTTCAAAAATATATTTTCGAATACAAAAAAATACGCAATTAATCCGTTTAAAATAGTTCCACTTAAAAAAGTAAATATTTTCAGTTATAAGGAAGCACTAATAAAATTGTTAAAGCATAAATAAAATAGTTTTTTTGTTTCAGAACACTGTAAAAGATCCATATTCATACCTGTACGTGTCATAATGTATGCGAAAAATAAATTTGTTTGTCTATCTTTTTGTTATCTTTCACGGCCACAGATTTTAATGGCATCGTCAAAGCTGAACGCCAGTTAAAACATAAACTAAATTGTTGCTTATACACTATCTTTATAAGTCGAATGACGGAAAACGTCAAAAAATTCGAGTTGTAGAGGTTTTGACTTTCGAAGGATTTTGACGGATTTTAATTCGACATATAGAGGTTGTGGTTCGTGCTTGTAAATTTGCGTTAAAAGTGTATATCGAAATTAAAATTCAAGTTGTAGACATGAAATATAAATTTACTATAAATAAAAAATATTTATTATAAAAAAATAAGAAATTTTAAATAAATATTTATTATATAAAAATTTACTATAAATAAAATATAAATTTACTATAAGTCAACATTATTTCAAAACATAGGCATATTAAAAAGTTTACTTAAATTAACTTGGAATTGTCTACCACATATATATTTTTTTAGCTTCGCCCTTCTTATCCCGCATAGCAGGACAGACAGAAAGTAAAAAGAGCGCCGGTTTCGAACCTGTACTTGTTGCTTTTTCTAAATGTTATGAAATAACCTCTTAAAAATAGTAAAATATTTAAATAGCTGGCATTCTCTCTTACCAAACGATTATTTCTTAATAATCTTTGGCTTGCAGAAATTTGTTAAAATCTCATAAAGATGTTATAATCCTATAAAGATGTTAACAATATAAATAAGTTGTAATAAACGTATAAGAATTTTAACGCAAGTGAATTCCAAGAGAAGCGGGTTCGAATCTCGCTACGTCAACGTTTATACGTTTGTTAAAAATGTAATTATAATTTTTGAAAAATAAAAATGGAAATATAGTACCGGTTTAATATCGTGTTTGTTTTTATCTTATAATTTTTAATGGCAAAAAAGAAGCAAGAATGTATGTTACCTTAGCACGCAAGGAAAATGTATTTAAAAAAAAACATTTTTATAATAAGGTTTTTTTAGAAATCTATCAAGTACGTTTAAATACAAAACATTAGATGTACTATTTATAATTTATAACTGTTTCAAACTAAAGGCAATTATAATATAAGAAATAATGCATTAAAATATTACTTGTCGTGCCTTTTGTACTGGCTAACAAAAAAAATCATGTTTGGGGTAAACACCAAAAAAAGAATTGAAAAATATATATTTATTTAGCTTCAATCTTTTTATCCCGCATAGTAGGGTAGACAGGAAGTACCTAGTGTCAAGACACATGCTCTATAGAGTATAGCTTTACACCAAATTTGAGTCAATACTTCCGCGATTGGGGGTGAACCCACAACCGATCGCGTTTACAGTCTGACACTCTTATGGCTGATATAATTTTTTTTAAGAAAAAGGGACACATATAGTAAATAGGCTTGGTCTTTTCTAGCCTTACCAGAGTTACCGACAAAACACGTACAGAAGTAGTATATCTAATTTTCTTCTCTTCGTCTTAAGTTTTGTTGAAGTTATGTAACACTTGTAAGAATTCTAGATTTTTCTAGTGTGTCTTTAAGCACTAATACGTAGGAGAAGGGGTCAATCAACTTTTACTTTAGGACTACATAGGTGCCTTTCGCAATTTGAATAGTTTACAACCTTAAATGGAAACTGGGAGAATATTTGATTTTTTTACTTATATAAGTATATAATTTATTGAACTATAAAAATACGTTTCGATGAAAATTTTTACTTTATATACGTTATATATATTTAGGTGGTGAGGCCATCGTGACGCAGTAGTGCTGTCTTGTTCTATACGCGATGGTCGTGGATTCGGTTTCCACCAGGGGGAATGATTATATTTAAATTATTTTAATTTATCTGATCATTTACGACAGTGTAACGTTGAGTTTTGCCTTTTACAACGAATCGTTTGAAGCTTGGTCGGAAAATAAAGCAAGTTTTGATATTTGGTTCTTTATACCTACCCTGCCATGTGGGACAAGCGGGTTTATTATATAAATAGATATTATCAAAAAAATAATTACATTTTTTTTAAGTCAAGCACATCCAGGATTTTGTAATAAATTTATTTCGCACATTTATATTGTAAACAATTGTTATCATATTTCAAGCGTTTAGATAATTCATAATGATAATTCATAATTATATTTCAGCTAAGTGTTATTTTACCAACGTCTTTTGTGATAAGAATCAGTTGATAACATCGAAGGCTTGGCAATTACTTTGCGATTAACTTATAAATGTGTTTATTGCCATATAAATCAAAGGTTAAGGCTTTTACTTCAGTACACGTTTACAAGCTCCACCTATAGGTACCTATCAAAGTAAATAAAAAATCAACTCTTGGACAGTCCAGCAATCTTGCAGATTATTTTTTTGATATGACCATTGTCCGGATAACAACAGAAATACTACATTTTGTTTTTCAAGTTAACTAGACTTCTTGTTTATTATTTTTATTTTGTTTTGGCTACATATAAGGGTAGTCAAAGACCAATTGTCAAGAATCGGTTGCTTCCCGCCCGAAATTGAGACATAATGTAATAGGTATAAAAAAACTATAAACTATAACTATAAACTTAGAGATGATCTGTGTAAAGATGATATGAATTAAATATTACTGAAGGATTATTATTAAAATTAGAAAAATTTATATATATGTTAAATATTTCCATTTCGCTATGATAGTTTGTGCTAACATTTTTGTATAAAATTAATAATTTTCAACACTCAGTATCTGGATTTTGGACGGAAAGCAGTCAATTGAATATCGCGTGTGAAGCATGACACGTGTATATCAATAAAAAAAATTGCAGTGCAAGTTTTCCATATGATTTTTGGTATGTCTTTCTGTTTGTTTATTTAGGCTAATATCAAAAACGGCTGTATCGATTTTGACAGGACTTTCACTGGCACGTAGTTGATGTAATAAAGAATAACTAATTTTATTTTAAAATTAGAAAATAAATATTAAGAGTTGTTCAAGTTCACGTAAACTCGAAGCACAGCTCGTTATTCACAAAATTACAAACGTGTAAATATACGAAACAAACAAAGATTATGTCACAATTACTTCATTATTTGCATTAGAATACCTTCTTTTATTAGAACTAATAAACAGGTTACGCTGGCAACATATTTGTTGCTTATAAATATACACATATAAGTATATATGTAAAACATATGTTTTTAATATTTAAATTATGCCTAATAATTTTAAAGTTTGCCTAATAGATTGTAATAACGTGATTGTCGTTAAATTGATAGTTAGAATTTTTTCTGAATTAATTTTGATAATGCCATTTCATATCATTCATCTTCCTCCGCATAATTTTCTCTTCCGTATTTAAATAATATAAAAATAAATATAGTTTTAAAAATGAATATATTACAAGTGTTTAAATTAAATAAAAAAATTGAAACTCAAAATTTAAATTATTAACTAAAATAGAAATAATGTAGGAAGTAAATTTTAAGGAAACACTGACTTGTCTTAAGGAAGTTTACTTTGAAAGATATAGGATAAGCTTATATAACCTTTAAGGTATTTAAAATAATTACTTAGTACTTAGACAACGTAGTGTCAAGAATGCCATTAACTGCTTTCTGTTCGAAATCGAGACATTTCGCGTTGAGTGGTGAACTCACCGTAGCGTTTTATCTTACCAAAGCGCATAAATAAAAATATATTTTGAATATAATCATTACCCCGAGAGGGAATCGAATCCACAACCATTGTGCTTATAGTCAGACGCTGTCAGTTTAGTAGTCCTTTGGAGGAATGATCATATCTAAATTATTTTCATTTAGAGGAGTGACAACAGAAACTTTGTCGGATGAAGTGCGGCGTTGAGTTCCGTCACTCATCAAGCAATGTCGCGAATTCTGATGAAAAATAGAGGACAATAGTGTT
This sequence comes from Dryadula phaetusa, assembly GCA_032432895.1. Lineage (NCBI taxonomy): Eukaryota > Metazoa > Arthropoda > Insecta > Lepidoptera > Nymphalidae > Dryadula > Dryadula phaetusa. The sequence goes on along the minus strand of JAOYRS010000016.1, from coordinate 3,246,233 downwards.
TCAGTATTAAGTTCTCTCTGATGTCATGCGATGCGTAAAGCGTGATGCTGCAAACAAAAACTCTACGATTTCGAAAAAGAAATTTTTTTGCTAGAAACTTGCGTATTTCTTTATATTATTTTTTTGTAACATTAACCTTAAAATTAAATTATATTATATATTATATTAAATAAATTTAATATCTATATATTTCTGAAAAATAAAACGTTATTATATATATTTTTTATCATTAAACGATAATTTAATATTAGATTTAGCATATTTTATTCATGGACAAAGTTCATTGAATTTCACACTGATAAGATTAGTCTATTTACGAGGCGTTGACAAGAATTATTACTTAAAAGAAATACTATGACGTCATTAGTCGTTTACGCGTGCACTCTATGTATGACCTTCACTCTATATACGTAAGAAAAAATTGTTAGAATAATTAACACCTTCGAGGCACCGTGGTGTCCATCCACCTTGAGTGTTGGTTGGCATTCCGGTTGGGGGAATGCTTACGAAATTTTGTATAAATATAAAAGCTAATTCGTTTGTGCTGGATTTTATTTTATATGTTTTTTTTTGCAATATGTGCCCCGTTTTTAAATGATATAAAATAATAAGAAATAAAGTAAGGAATTAAAATTGTTTTTACTTTAAAAAAATATAATAATTGGAAATATATTATAAGATTTTTTTAAGTTCACTAATAAGGGATAAAGGACTTCCTCTCAAAAAATTGCATGTACAAAAAAAAATTATTGAACCGAAACTAATCGAACATTTTTATGTAAATAAAAATATGTCATTTTAAATTTCTATATAATCCAAAATCGTTATATTAACTGTATTAAATACTTATATATTTCTCAAATCAATGTTAGTGAATTTAAATTTTTAGTAAAAATACGATATGAATTCTTTATAGGAATGTGCCGAAAACAAGAAAAGCTATACCTACAATCAAATAAGGAAACATATGGCCGTCTTCGCTACATCACTGAGAAAAAAATTAGGCTTAAACGAAAATGATGTAGTTTGTGCACTGCTACCCAATAGCCCGGAATTTGCAGTCGTCGCTCTTGGAACTATCCAATCTGGATGTATTTTTAGTCCTGTCAACCCAATTTATAAGGAATGTAAGTCTTTTCTCCTTTTTTAACTTCACACACAACACAGGAGGTGACAAGGTAGAATAAAATTACCCTCCGCTGTTGGGTAGCGTCCTATAAGAGGCGGATATCCCAGTAATTTGGCGGAAGAAGGTTAGTACTCCGGCTGGGTTGCGACCAGTATCATAGCAAAAATGATCCGCTTAATATTTGATTATGTGTTCCGGTTCCGTATCACGTAAGCTAGCTTTAGTAATAAAGTCTTTAATAATAAATTTATAATACATGATTCACTCATAGTATCCAAATACACAAATTATGTGTAAATTCACACTGTCTAACATAACACCGTCTGTTTCTTTGTTACCTCTAATATTTAAAGTATTGCTGAACGGCTTCTAATGATTTTTTTTATTTTAAAAGTTCTAATGCCAGAAAAGAATAAAGCAAATATATGACAATTGTTATTTATTGCCTGGATGAAAAATATTATTTCATAATTGGTTTTAAAGCCAAAACCATGTTTAATTTGACTACCAAATTTAATTTAATAATATAAGCATATTTTACTTCAGTTATTATGAAAATATTGTTCTAAATAATTATAATAACAAATGAATAATCGATTTCAGTTGAAATAAGCCATCAAGTATCATTAACGAGTCCCAAAGTCATCATTACGATACCCGAATCATATGAAGTGGTCGCTAAAGGTCTGAAATTAGCTAAAAGCGATGCAAAAATAGTTATTGTGGACAGCCCTAATAAATCAATACCAGAGAAAACAATACGATATACAGAATTGGCGGAGAAAGGGGAAGCTGATCATAATTTATTGGACAAGATTGTTAGAAATGGTGAAGATGTCGCTTTAATACCATTCTCCAGTGGTACAACAGGACTGCCAAAAGGAGTTGATATAACAAATAACAACTTGCTTGCAGCTATTGAAATGATGGTTAGGGAAGAAAATAAATTTCCTGAATTAACTAATGGTAAAGTTGTACTTTATAAATATGTATGAGTTAATATTTACTATTTTTAATGTGTTATTCCACACTTAGGATTAGAAAACATCTTTGAAAAAAACGTTTAAAGATTTGGACGCATGGCTTAGCGGTCAGAGCGCTTGGACGGTATCCAAGAGGTGCGGGTTCGAATCCCGCTGCGTTCAAAATTTTTATACGTTTTTTCAAAGATGTTTTCTAATCCTAAGTGTGGAATAACACTTTAAAAATAGTAAATATTAAAATAAAATAGCAATCTCTCTTGTTAAACGATTATTTCTTAATAATCTTTAAGTTTCTAATTTGTAAAAATCTCTCTACAGAGACGCTAACAACATAAATAAGTTGTAACAAAAACGTATAAGAATTTCGACGCAGCTGGTAGTAGAACGCATGGCTTAGCGGTCAGAGCGCTTGGACGGTACCCCAGAGGCGCGGGTTCGAATCCCGCTGCGTTCAAAATTTCGATACGTTTTTTCAAAAATGTTTTCTAATCCTAAGTGTGGAATAACACTTTAAAAATAGTAAATATGTATGTATGAGTTGTTAGAAATTTTAATTTATTTAATATCAATAAACTATTATAATATTTTAGTTACAACAATTCATTATTGTATATTTACAGTTCGAATTGCTGGTGGATCATAGAAATATAACACTGTAATGATTTTTTTACCTTTTTAAAATTAAAAATAACAATAAGAAAGTTTTTTTATATATTTTTTAATTAGATTCCTATAATAAGAGAAATAAATTGTAACGAGAACCTAAAAAATCCACGTAGTTGTAAGAATGTAGAGCATGTGGCTTAGTGGTCAAAGCGCTTTGATAGTTTTCATACGTTTTCTAAAAAATAAAGAATTTTGTATGTAATTGATATACTTTTTAGGTGACTTCCAAGATGTCGTGCCCTGCATACTACCCTTCTTTCACATATACGGAATCATAGTAACGCTACTCGGCCACTTCGTGAACGGATGCAAGTTAATTTCAATGCCGAAATTTTCAACAACCACTTATTTTGATATTTTAAAAAATCAAAATTCTACTATATTGTACGTTGTACCTCCTATAGGTAAGGGTTTCATTTGTTCGTTGGTCATTGGGGGTCATCTATAACTTACTTATAGTTTTTGACCCCTACCCCGTCTTTGTCACAGCTGATCCGTTTTGTTAGACCACCGTTGTCAAGCAATGTCATACTTTGTCGACCCCCTCCTTTCCGCTTGACGTGTTACGTAATTTATGGATGGCTCCTTGAAATAAACTGTTTAATGTATTTATGTTTAAGTTGAAAAGTTTCAAATGTTCCTCAATCGATACAAATAAAAGTGCATTAGAATATATCTGTATATGAATGATCATACACTAATCTCTGGAGCTAATTGATGAAACAAAATAAGATCTCTGATTTTCTTTGGAACATTTTGGAACGAAAATATATTTTTGAAAACCTGACATTTCGAACACTTTACAGTAGTCCGTGGTCACAGGTAGTCTTTCGAATATCAAAATATACGTGATTCATACGTTTAAAATAGTTTCTTTTTAGCTTCACGCTTTTATCCCGCATTGCAGGGTAGACAGAAAGTATCTAGTGTTAAGACACTCCGTACTTCGCTTTCCACCGAGTTCGGGACATTGCGTGTTGAGTGGTGGAACTCAACGCCGCACTTTTGCCTTTTACCAGAGCGAGGAAGTGAAAATAATTTAAATATAATCACTTCTCCGAGTGGGGAACGAGCCCACAACCGATCGCGTTTACACTCAGACGCTGTTCCACTGCGCCACGACCAGCCTCATATTTTCATTTAAAATGATAAAACAATTTATTGATTGACTGGCGAATTATCGTAACATACCCTATGTTAGATTTAAAATTCATACACCTGACGTAGAAATATAATAAACTAACTTATAACAAATAAAGAAGTGTAGCCTACATAAAAATTAGTTAATATGGAGAGCACTTTTCGTTTAAGTATGGACGGTCTAATTAATCATTATATATTTATAATTTTTCAGCAATACTTCTTGGAAAGCATCCTGACGTGACCAAGGAGTTCTTTAAAAACGTACGACATATAGCATGTGGCGCCGCTCCTTTGTCCGCGTCAGATGTGATCGCGGTTTTGGAGAAGGGAAATGTGAGCATAGATTACTGTGACATTTAATATTCTAGTCCAAATTTAGATTAAATTAACATATATTTAAAGTTTTAAATCGATTTGTTTTTTTCCTCGTGTCAGCCCTGGATTCTTGTATATGTGTATAATATACGTGGTTAATTTATTTAACATATTTCATTTAAAATATGTGAAAATTCCAATAATCAAAGATCATATTAATATATTTTATGCATTATTTTTTATAAAATATTGATCGTGGGTTTGATTCCCACTGAGGGAAATGATTATATTTCAAATAATTTTCATTTTCCCGTTCTTGTCGCGTGGCCTTTTCGGGTGGAAAGCCGTCAACTTGTGAGTATATTAACGTTAGGTCTTCTCTGAAGCTGTATGTAATAATATAATAAGATCGTTGATTTACGCTATTTTTATATGAATAATGGTAAAGACTGAATTAGAAACGTCATGTTTTTCAAAAATGTATTTTTTTTAGCTTCATGCTTTTATGGCATAGCAGGGAAGACAGAAAGTACCTCACCTCAATTCACTTCGTACTTACGAATTCGAGATATTGACATTAAGTGGTGGAACTCAACGCCGCACCTTGTCTTGAGCGAAGAAATGAAAATAATTTAAATATAATAACTCTGCCTAGTGTGAATCGAACCCAACACTGACCGCTTTTACAGTCAGACACGGTCCCACTGCGCAACCACCCGGTCCTCTTTTCAAATGCCAAAAAATACGCAAATAATTTATTTACCTTAAAATATATGCAATTTTCTTGTATTTCTAGGGTAAATTAGAATTTAATCAAGGTTTTGGAGCAACAGAAACAACATCATTGTGTACATCTACGTTAAAAGGCACCAAAGATGTAGACTACTCGTCGTGTGGAGTACCGATGGCAAGTAATGAACTCATGTTCATTGACAGTGAAGGCAAACCAGTTAAACTGGGTGAAGTAAGTTATTTAAAATATATTTTTCTTTACAGCTTCACGCTTTATCCCACAAACCAGGGTAGTCAAAGACAATCTAGTGTCACTCCGTCGACTGTATTCCGCACGAAATACAGACATTACGTGTAGGTTGGCGATCATAAACCCCACGCCTTGTCTTATCAGAGCAGTTAAGAGAAATTTACATAATTTTTAATTATAATCGTTAATTCTCCTAGTGGTAATCAAATTCACGACCATTCGCGTTTACAATCAGTCCCACTGCACCATTACATCTTTCAAAAAATAATCTATGCAATTATTGGTAGATATAATTTCAGTATAGTCACTAAATAAGTAAGAAGCGGGGAACAGGGTTTTCTAACACTAGTCAAAAAACTCAACCAGCAACAAGTGGAATCATGTTAAATACAAAGTATTTTTTTTAAGCTTCACCCTTTTATCCCGCATATCAGGGTAGACAGGAAGTACCTAGTGTCAAAACACTCCGTACTTCGCATTCCACCGATTTTGAAACATTGCGTGTTGAGTGGTGAAACTCAAAGCCGCACTTTTTTTATTAGAGTGAGGAAGTGAAAATAATTTGTAAATTTAATCACTCCAACGAGTGATGATCGAACCCAAAACCAATTGTGTTTGCAGTCAGACGCTGTACGACGCTACAAAGTTAACTAAAGAGAAATAATAAATGTTTTGTACTAGAATTTAAAACTATTTATTTAAACTTGTTGTTCCTAGAAATAAACATTTTCTATACATATTACAGTCATAATAGTAGTAAGACTGTAAGTACTAAAATATTATTTTAATATTTTAAAAAATCATTTTTTCCTTAAATATATATATATCAGTCGGGAGAGCTATGCATAAGATCGCCAACAGTAATGAAGGGATATCACAAGAACGAGGCGGCGACCAAAGAAACAATGACTGAAGATGGCTTTTTCAAGACTGGTGACCTAGGACGCTACGATCTGAAGCATGGCCTCTATGTTACCGATAGGCTAAAGGAACTTATTAAAGTAAGTTATTTTAAAGTGGAACTCTTGTTAAAAAAAGTTTTTTTTAGTCTGATATTCATATAATTGTAAAGGTAAATATTTAATTTACACGATGAGATATTTAAAAAACTGCTCGTGTGTCCGGAACCGATCAATCCATCCGGAACAATTCTATAAAATGTGCCAATTCCATTTAATGTTTACATAATAAGTTATACTCAAAAAGAAAATTAAGTAAAAAAATATTGAATTCACATCAAAATGCTTTACATCACTTCGGAAAAACGTTGACATTCTTCAAACCGGTAGATCTATTTGATCAAATACAGGTTGGTTTTCGAATGAAAAAAAAACGACATCAAAATCAGTCTATCCGTTTAAGAGCTACGATGCCACAGACAGACACATATTGTATACTTAGTAGACAATAGCACTAGTTAGTGTAGGATCCATTCCACATTATGGAATGATGTTAATAAAATAATTGTCATTTAATTTATTTTTATATTAATTTTTATTTAACATTGAGTTTTGTAACTCAATACGAAGCGTGTTGAATTCGGGTAGAGAGTAGAGAACGGAACACTCGATTTCCCCCGACCACAATACTCAGAAACGCGTGAAGTTGAAATTGTATTTTGTATTGTAAATATATGTAATAATATTTATATCTCATATCTTAGATTGTTCTTCGCACATTCCATATACTTATCTATCTAATATAATTATTTTTATCTCGAATACAAGACCAAAGGGTGTCATAGTTTTTTAAATAATAGATATGATATTGTATAAAAATATGATTAAACTAATCAATTATGGAAATCTAATGATTATATATCATACGTTTAAATATATCTTTCGATACTTGAAGACTGTGTTTTTTGGTATATTTTTATAATTTTTTGAATTACTTATGATAAAATTAATTACTATATTTTTTCTAAGTTTATTTTTAAAATTATTTTAATATAAGTAAGGTTATTTTTTTAACTTTTTTATTCCCCATTGCTGTGGGTAGACAGGAAGTACCTATTGTCAAGATACTCGGTACTCTACTTTCCGCCGAATTAGAGACATTGTGTGTTGAGTGGTGGAACCTAACGCCGCGCTTTGTCTTACCAGAGCAAGAATCATTTAAATATCATTCCCTGAGTTGGAATTAAACCCAGAACCGATCGCGTTTACAGACAGACGTTGTTCCACTGCGCCACGACCGGCCTCAATTCCATAGTTACTTGTAACGTACTTTATCAACAACAATTATTATTTTATAACGCTGATCTCAAACTAATAAAAAAAATGTTATAAAAATAATTATTTTATTTCATCTATATAGGCAAAGTCTAAGATATTGGTTACATAGATTTGTATCTATTATATTCATACTACCGCATTCCGAGAATCGAATAATGAATCTATTTTTTCAAGAAGATTAGTGTTGAAAAATAATACCTGATTATATTTAAATTATTTTTATTTCCTGGCTTCGGTAAGAAAAAGCGTGGCGTTGAGTTTCACCACTCAATACGCATTGTCTCGAATTAGGCGGAAATTGGAGTACTGAGTGTCCTGTAACTAGGTACTCTGCTATGCGGAATAAAAACGTGAAGCTAGTATTGAAAAAATAACACCTTTATATCACTTCCCGTATAGAGTAGACAGGAAAAACACACTCCGACAGCGTCCGTTTTGCACTTCCCGCCTGAGTTCGAAGCATTTTGTACTGAGAAACTAAACTCAACGCAGCTTAGTCTTATCTGAACAGAATATAATCTTAATAACATTTCACAGGTAAAAGGAATGCAAGTAGCGCCAGCAGAATTAGAAAGCCTGCTCCGATCTCACCCCGCCGTACAAGACGCGGCCGTTATCGGCGTCCCTCATGTATACAACGGGGAAGTGCCAAAAGCGTTTGTTATTAAGAAAAACGGACAGAACGCGTCCTCAGAGGACATCCAAAGTTTTGTTGCGGATAAAGTAGCGTCATTCAAGAAAATTGAAGAAGTTGTGTTCGTTAATGACATCCCTAAGACTAATTCTGGCAAAATTTTGAGGAAAGAATTGAAAAAAATGTATGGGTGATCGATAAGTGATTTTGGACTAGATGGTAATATATTAAAAAGGTGTTTGTATTCTATACCCATTTGATTAATTGTTAATAATTAATAAATTATTGTTTTGTTACTATTTTTAGTAATTTAAATATACTATTTTTATAAAAGACTTATTTCATTTATTTTCATCTAGAGTTGTTTTATTACTTCTAGATTGGCATTCTAGTTATGCAAAATTTTATGCAACGTAAGCCTATACGGTATGATAATATAAATATATATTTTAAATGATACTGTTTTAATAGAAAATGTTGCGTATATTTTGATATTTGCAAATATTTATTTGGAAATCCAACGTTTTGAATACTTTACGTACGTAGTCCGTGGTCATAGGTTGGGTCCAAAATATAGGCGATTAAATAGTTTTATTGAAAATGTACCAAAAAATCGAGAAAATCAAAAATCTTACTAATGTAAATACATATAAAAAAAAATACAATATTGAAATTCTATTTTCAATAAAAGTAATATTTACCACTCATATTTCTGTTATCGTGAACTTTATGTTTTTACACTATTTGCGCTTGGAAAACTATAATTTTTATACTTGTCCCAGTAGAACTTAGGAAATCTTTCTTTACTGTTTCTCGCCAAAAAATACATGTGGAAATTTTGTGCGTTATTAGTTCATCCAATATATATATATATATATATATATATATATATATATATATATATATGCATATATATATATATATATATATATATATATATATATATATATATATATATATATATATATATATATATTTGGTTATTGAAGATTAGTTAAAGCTACTTAAAAATATTGGGCAAATATTACCATTTGTTAAATATTGTAAATAGATCGTTTCATTTGTAGTGGAATTGCTTAAGTATAAGAAAAAGAAATATAAATTATTAAACGATATATAATTAGTTTAATTAGACAGGATTATATTATTAATGTATAATTAATATATTCAATTATTATATTGTATAATAATAATTATTATCATATTGTATAATTACCTAATTGATTCTTACTTATTTCCAAATTTTAAATATGTAGGGATGAAGATATTATGCATTTTCAAAATTTTGTAGACTATAATTATTTTTGAGTCCGTCTGACTGTAAATGGTTGTGGATTCGAATCTTTTTCAAAGTAATGTTTATATTTAGAATTTATTTCCATGCCTCCGCTCTGGTAAGAGGCAAAGCGCGGCGTTGATTTAGTTTTTCAGGACGCAATGACTCAATTTTTTTTTGATAGTCATGAAAATTTGAATATTTAAAAAAAAGGAGTTTAGAAATATCTTAAAGAAATATATACAGCTTCACGTTTTAACCCGCACAGCAGGATAGTCAGTAACAACTTAGTGTCATGACACTTCGTTGACTGCTTTCCGCTCAAAACCCACACATTGTTTGTTGAGAGGCGAAGTCAACACCGCGCCTTGTCATTACTGATCGCCCTAAAAGAAATGTTAAATAAAATTTTAATAAAATCTATATATACATTAAACCTAAAAAACCTAATGAAAAAATTGCACTGTAAGAAAAAATTAACTAATTTCAATAACAACCGAAATGCTCTAAATAAATTATAAAATAGGCTTATATTATGTTAAACATGTGATGTCTGTATGTAAATACATACATATGTATATATATTTTTTCTGGTTAAATTACTTTCTGTCAGAAGCTACGTATAGATACATGCATACGTACATATACATTGTGTTTGTAAACATATATTTCACCTATATGTACATTGGCGGGCCGGTACTTATTGATGATGACGGCAAAGATCATAGGTTCAATATAAATAAGCTTGTGTAAAATAATCACTTTTCCAATATTATGTAAGATTTTTTTCATTTTCATGATATTTACAATCTAGCAGGATAGTTAGAGAGAGCCTAGTGTCAAGAACCTAGTGTCCCTATTCTTCACTGTTAGTAAATCAGTTTATACTATATGGTGGAACTTGACACCGACTTAAAATATGCGTATGTAATTGACGAATATTAAAAAAACAAACATAATCATAAAACTTAGCAAGACGCACGAGCGCTCTAAATTTTTTTGCTATTAATTTCCATGTTGCAATGCTGTTACCGTTTTCGTAGTTTGTATCAAACCATTATAATAATTAAGAAGAGAAGGTTCAAGCTTTTTCCCGTACAGTAGATTATTCAAATAGGATCTAGTATCAAGAAACTTCGTGCTATAATTTATACTTGAAATCAAAATATTGCACGTTGAGTATCAGAATTCAATGCAACGTTTTGTCTTACCAGAACAAGGACATGAAATTAATATAAATATAATAAATCCACCTAATTGGAATGAACCTAAAGCGAATTGCAGTTGCCGTCACACGTAGCCACTACGCTACGATGTTCTTAATAATTTTAAATGAAACTATTTTAAACGGATAAATCGCATGTATTTTGGTATTGGAACACTTTACAGTTATGGTCACAGATAGGCTGCTGTAAAGTGTTTCCAAAAATGTATTTTCGAATACCAAAATACCAAAATATACGCGATTAATCTGTTTAAAAGAGTTACATTTAAAATGTGTAAAAATCACTAAAATCAAAGATCTTATTAAGTTCTCAATAATATTATGTTAGTAATATTATAAGTTGTTTTTTTTTTGCTCACGCTTTTACCCGCATAGCAGTGTAGACAGAAAATACCTAGTGTTAAAACACTGCGTACTTTTAACTCTTCTCTGAACTCCGAACCGAACTAGACATTACGTATCGAGTGGCAGAACTCAACGCCGCACTTTATCTTCTCAAAGCAGGGGAAAATAACTTAAATATAATCATTACCCCGAGCGGAAATCGAACCCAAGCTCAATCGCGTTTATAGTCAGACGCTGTCCGTTACGTTACGACCAGCCTAATTGTTTTCACTCATATAAACCACAAATATAACACAAAAACAGTTTTATTTGCTAATTTTTTTTGAATTGTTTATAGCAAAACCAAATCAAGAAAAGGGATATCTTTGCCAAAATGCAAGCACTTGTTTGCTTGAGAGGGTGACGTGATATTACGCATATATGTATACTCTAGACATCTAAACATCGATATATTAATGATATTTATATCCTTGTTATCAACTATATTGATAAAGTACTTACTGACGGCAAACATAACCCTTGCAGTGCATCAAGAATTTCAAATCGTACGACCAGCAGAAATGATAATAATGAAAAGCGATATGTGGGCGATAGCAGTGTAGTTAGAGAGAATGTAGTGATAAGTCACTTTGTTCTCTGTTTTCGTTTGTTAAAACTACAAACATCCTGTATTTAAGCATAATTAAATATATATGTAAGAATAATTAATATGTAATTGTATGATTTGTATGTCTTTCTGTAAAGAGATGGGGAAAATTGTTTTCTTTTAGCACACTACTAGCCAGGTTTTCATTGTATGAACTTAATAACGAAACATTAAACATATACAATGGAAATCTGGTTTATTTTGAATATATGAAATTTATTTAAAGTATCCCGCGTAGCTAAGTAGGCAGAAAGTACCTAGTGTCAAGACACTCCGTACTTCGCTTTCCACCGAATTCGAGACATTGTGTGTTGAGTGGTGGAACTCAATGCCGCACTTTGTCTTACTACAGAAGAACTGAAAATAATTTAAATATAATCACTCCCCCGAGTGGGGATCGAACCCACTACCGATCGCGTTGCAGTCAGACGCTGTCCCACTGCGCTGCGACCGGCCTCAAAGTATATAAAATATGCAAAAACAATATTTTGATATAATGAAAATTTTGTTTTGTTTAAATTACCTAAATAAATGAGGGTAATATATCAATGCCGTCACTGACAGGGATATGTTCAATAAATAATATATGAAGGAATAATCATGACAGCAGTACTGTGCCGAAACTTCGACGAATCCAAGATGACATTAGGTGTCAGTGACGTTTTGCTAGAGACAATGTGATTACTTTGATTTTTCTATCAGCATCTAGAAAAATACTCGACAATCCTAATTTTGGGGATATACGTTGTTGATACAATAGACTAATTATATATTAATATAGATAATATGAAAACTCATAAAAAATATAAATATGATATTTAATTTATTACGGCGTGTCAGAATTTTAATAATAAATTTAATATTCGAGAACGGAATCTGCACTTATAATATTCGCCAAGAGTTATTATTTAATTTATTTACTTTAAGAAATATCTAATAAAAAGAATTATCGAGTGGTATTTGAACCCATTGCCACTGTACTATACTGTACTGAACTCCTCCAAGGGATCACAAAAACTTTACATATATATATATATAAATATATATATATATATATATATATATATATATATATATATATATATATATATATATATATATATATATATATATATATATATATATATATATATATATCTATGTTTGCATTCCACATAAGCGAAGTCAGCGAAGTCATTGTGAACCTTTAGGTGTACATTATAGTACTTATACATTAAATATAGTTTTTAATGAGATATCATGGTATAATAGACATAATTTGTACTATATTTAGAGTTTAAAATGGCTTCAAGCGCTATTACATTCCAATAATAGGTTCATATTTATCGTAACTCTGCAACAGTCTGTAGTTGACAGTCCAGCTGATCGGTAGAGACGCTTGTCGAATATTTATTTTAAAATCATACTTTATAACGTTATACAGTATTAATTTAATTCCTAAAGCATTTGTTTAATGATTAAATAAATCGTGGCATTAAAACTGGTAAGTAGTTTAAATATACGTTTTTTTAATACTGATTTCATATAAGCGTTCATACAATAGTTACAAACAATATCCATTCAGTTGACAACTGTTGACTTTAGTACTTTTAAGATATTTACAGGTTTGTTTGTAGATTAGTCAAATAATTTATATTGTAGTGTTATAACAAAGGAATACAAATTGTTTCTTAATCCCTAGGTTTTTCCCCCGCTTGTTATACGGACCAGTACACATACATATATACTAGTATTATGCTTTCTTCCCTTCACTACATATTTTTTGTTCCTTTATAGGTGTGACAGTTTTATTTAATATATCTCAAGGCTATATTTAATTTTTTATAAATTAATTTCTTAAGATGTAGATATTATATACATATTTCTATATCAAAAAAGGCCTATATATATATATATATATATATATATATATATATATATATATATATATATATATATATATATATATATATATATATATGTATATATATAGAGTTAGTAGTAGAGGAAATGATTATCTTTAAATTATTTTCATTTCCACTTCCGCCGAGTTCCGCTACTTAATGAGTAATGTATCGAATTCGGCAGAAAGTGGAGGACGGACGTGTATTGACACTTGACACTATGTACTCCTTGTCCACTCAGGTATGCTGCGGGATAAAAGCGTGTAGCTAAAAGTCATGAATTTTTTTCTTAATGAAAAAATATAGTTAAAAGAATTTATTTTACAAATTTTCTTTTCAATATTTAAAATTGCTTTTGGGCAGAATTTTTAAAATGTTCAAAATTAAATATTTATTATACGTTTAGTTATTATACAGTTCATTTGTTATTTAGATTTAGACTCATAATTAATACGAGCATATATTATTATCAAGACGATTTCTATGAATTACATTTGTAAATGTTAAGTAATCAACGAATTAGAGTCATTGCGTGTTTAGTGTTGGAACTCAACGCCGCGTTTTGTTTCACCAGAGCGAGGAAATGTATACTTCACTTGAGGAAATAAACGGACCGAATACAGACGGAATATACCGAACTATTCTAATTCACTGTTAATTGACATGATAGACCGTGGCTTTGTTGATCATGAGTTCTACCTATATGTATCCTATTTAAATGAACATATTTCATCTACCCACTGTTAATTAATAATATTATTTTAGTATAATTATGCCACACCGGTCGTGGTGCAGTGAGACAGCGTCTGACTGTAACGTGATGGGTTGTGGGTTCGATTTGCAATCGAAAAAGTGATTATAGTTAAATTATTTTCATTTCCACACTCTACCAAAGCTAATTGTGGCGTTGACTTCCAGCACTCAACATGTAATGTCTGGAATTTGACGGAAAGTGTAGAACTGAGTGTCCTGACACTAGGTACTTTCTGTCTACCCTATGCAAAATAACAAAAAGAAAAAAAAACGTTTTATTCTAAGTTCCAAGGCCATGGGGCAATTTGTAGGTATTTTCAATTTCTTTATATACAGACCACGAACTCATGGTAATCTAAAGAGTCGCACTACAAAACGAGAAATATTATCAGTACTACGGCACAGTATTGTAATTACAACGAATTTTAAATTAAATTTAATTACGACAGGTATCCTTTGCATATAATCGTTTTAAATTATTTTTTAAATGTAAAAATAATTAAAAAGCGCTCTTATCATTATCATTTGAAATTTTAATTAACAAGTAAGTAGTAAATAATCGCTTTTTACAAAATTGGTAGGTAAGCATACATGTTTGGGTTTTGGTAAAAATAAACACTAACATTTCTTACGTTCAATTTCATGAAATAGGCGTGGGCCTATAGAACTGTAATTTTTCAGATGTCAATTCTTTTTTATATATTTAAAGTAAATGAATCAAATTAACGCTGTTACGCAGAGTACACAGGAAGTACCTAGTGTGAAGACACTCCGTACTCCACTTTTTTCTGAATTCAACACATTCCATGGTGAGTGGCGCAACTCAACACCTCAATTTTTTGTATTTCAAAAGCGAGGATATGAAAATAATTTGAGTATAATCGCGTTTATCACCGTTGTCCCACTGCGCCACGAACTGCCTCAAAACGCACAATTGTTACAACTATCATTTGCGTTATAGGAAATAATTTAAGTTACAATAGAGTAAATATATAATAATAAAGAACTTTACTTTACTCCAAATCACTTATTTTACTTTAATAAATCAGTTTGAATGCTTAATAAAACAAAATTGAATATTTTTAAACGAAATAGTCATCAATGTCTAACATTATAATTTAACATAAGACAACTTTGTAATACTAATAACAATGTCAAGGAAACTGAGGGTGGCCTTTCTCTTTTTTTAATACCAATAATTACAAATTAATATTTTTGTTATTGACAATGATATCTTTGAAAAAGACTTAAGCGTGTAATCATTTAGGAAATCATTAATATGGTAATAACTTTTAACACACAAACGTCTTTCCATGTTTAAATCGTTTTATAGAACAATCTTGAACTTTTTCTGGTGTCATATTGTAAAAGCATATAAACTGCCCCATGAAAGAATTGCGGGATTCGATGCAATCGAGTTACAGGCGCCTTAAACTTATACCTATTTCTGGTATTAATATTGTGTACATCACAGATTTTGGTAAAATCGTGAATATTTTCTTTACGTACATTAATTACATTAGCAGCAAAGATGCAACAGTCAATATATTTATTCCCTTAAATTTTTACCTTAATGAATCTTTAGAACTTCAAGTTATGTCAAAATTTGAGTTAATAGCGGCTGCATTACTCGAAATTAGAGTGCCATATAAAAATACTATTAAAGTAAATAGAGTAAACGAGGCCAATCCTTTCCACGTCAGTAAATAAGATTATTTACTTACTTTAACTGCGAATTCTGCTAAGCTATATCTATTCGCCAATCCATCAATATGAAGTCACCAACCAAGTAAAATCAACGGAGAACAGTTCTGGTATAAGGTGTTCAAAATATGTATTATATTATTTAGTGTTTCTACTCTTAAATCTTAAGGTACTAAACCAATGTACTATAACCGAGAGTGTATTGTTTATACGGTCATATCCGTATCATTTTAAAATCAATGAAGTATCACTAGCCAACAATACTATTTCATGTAGATCATTTTTATATATATTAGAAACAGGAAAGGACCAAGAATAGATCCTTGTGGGACCCTCATATTGATTAATGAGCCAGGAGACTTTTCTACCTAAATAAGAAGTCAGAAGATGAGAGGACGTGCACTCAGCACGTCCTCTTATGTCGTAATGTTGTAGCTTCATGATCAATATAGAGTGCTAAATCCTGTGATTCCTCCTAAACATCAAAGATAATTTTCATGAGTTCTATTCCAGCATCGTTAATAGATCGAACTTTAGTGAAGCCATTCAGTTTATCGTGAATAAGGTAATATCCTTTAAAATGCACTAATATTAGACTTAAAATACTTTTTTAGAAAAATTTATTTTTATATTTTTAAGCACACCATGCTCTATACAATTATTAAATATAGTTGCGAGGTGAGGAGCAACAGTGTCTATTATATAAGTAATTATTTGGACAGAAATACCCCATAGGTCTGATGTTTTCTTCATATTTAAGGACTTATATATTTTAGCAATGTCTCATAAATTAAATGATTTGAATTTAAAATCTACATTACTATTGATTCAGTGATTTTTGGTTGTGGAAATTGGAATAGCTTGTCTAGTCTTTTTTTAAACCAACAAGTAAAGAACAGAGAGTCTCGATAAGAGATTCTGATTTATCTGCTATATCCCCGGCAGTACACGGGTTAGCCTTCCATGCGACGGTGGTCAACAGAGGACAGTTTTATTGGGTAGTATGAATTTTAAAAAGAAAGTAAAATAATAAATCATATATTTGTAAAGAAAACAAATAGTTGCTCACAAAGTATGCGAGAAGTGTAAATTTAA
This sequence comes from Dryadula phaetusa, assembly GCA_032432895.1. Taxonomy (NCBI): domain Eukaryota; kingdom Metazoa; phylum Arthropoda; class Insecta; order Lepidoptera; family Nymphalidae; genus Dryadula; species Dryadula phaetusa. Next base: position 3,229,217 of record JAOYRS010000016.1, on the reverse strand, counting down.
AAAATACTAAAGTAGTAGGTGACATAATATTTTAAACGAAATTAATTATTTTACATGGAAGAGAGATACCTGCGGTATTAAGGCGACCTTTATATGTTGTAAGGGTGTCCTTACTACCGATTTTTACTGTTTATATTCTTTTTCTTTCTAATGGTTTACAAAATATTATAAAAAGTATAATTTCTTATTTAAATTGCTATATTATCTAAATAAAAATTCTATTCTCTTTATAAATATATAGATATATATAACAGTGAAAATGTAAATAAAATATGTCAAAAACTTTCCCTTATAAGTATTGATTAAAATAAGTATATTAAACATATGTACATAACATAGGTATTTTAGATAACTTAACACCACCACCTTGAATACCTTATTCATGAACCTTCATATTTATTATTCATATTTTATTCATGAACCATTTTTAGTTATAGATATGTTAATAAAAAGAATAATTGAGCATATAAGAATTATAATGCAGCCGGATGTAGAACGTATGACTGAGCGGTCAGAGCATTAAGACAGTTTCCAAACAGCGCCGGTTCGCAACCAGTGTATTTAAATTTAAATAGGATTTTTTAAAAATTTAGCTAATAGATATTTTTAAATGAAGTAATGAATATGCAGAATAATATTATTTTTCTTAGAATATATTATTAAAAAAGTTATATCAATTATTTATAAGTAACTAATTTTATAAAGTTTTCACTAATATATTATATTACTCAAAGTTTAAATATTATATTACTATTAATATTATATTACTATTAATATTATATTACATATTATATTACTTTTTCATAGATATCGTGAAATAATGGCTTCGAAAATACTGAAAACTGCAAATAGGAGTTTTAACATTTTACAAAAAGGTTCAAGAATCGCAAATGCCAAATTTATGAGTACCAACAGCACATGGACACAGGAGGGTGTAATAAAATCTCCATATAAAAGTGTGGACGTTCCTAATTGGACTTTGCATGAATTTATTTGGCAGAATTTGGATAAATGGCCGAAACAGACATTGACGGTTAGTAAAATTATTTTTAAAAGTTATTTTTCATCTTTACGTAGCTTTGTGTTCAAATACCAGTTTTTGCATATTAAGTGATCTTGATCAGATCTTAAAAATTGCGTTTGTGTTACCAGAGCGCAATAATAAATAAATATATATATAATATATGAGATATAAAGCAAGATTAGGATAGATAGAAAGATTTTACAACAAATGAATGAGGTGGTGCATCTGAGAAGTATATGTAGTAGAGATGGAAGATACGAAATTGATGTGCATAAGCGTACTGCTGCCGGTAATAGGGTTAACGATGCTCTGGCTGCATTGATGCGACCACAAAACGGCAATGTACCTGCACGTCTTGCCGTTCAAAATGAAGTATGGTGCCGACTCTGATATTCGGAGGCAAAACGTGGGTGCGTCAAAAGAAGAATGAAAAAAAGAAGAATGCAGGAGAGATGCTATTTTTTCGTTGGATGCACGGAGTCAGCTTAGATGACCGTATATTCTACAGGGAGATACGCAGAATGGCAGGCTTAAACGAAGGCTCATAGAATGAAGAATAACGTGCTTAGGTAGTTTGGGCACGTCGAGAGGATGAGTAATGAAAGAATGTTGAGAAAAATTTATTAATCTGCTTCATAAGTTTGAGTGGTATGACAGGTCGGGGAAGACCTCGACTTCGAAATACAGTAAAGAGGATACTGGAGGAATGTACACGTAAGAAGCAAAAGGACCACTCGAAGGAAATGGATCGTAGCGTTTGGCGCTCCGTTGTTTCTGACTACTCAGGGATGTATCGTGAAGTTAAAAATTGTATATATAATATACTTATTTCCTCTAAATGGGCATCGCACAGTCAACACAAATACAACACAAGAACGTTAAACACAAAGTCACGATTGCCTCAGTTATTAATTATTACTTAATTATAAACTTTTACACATGAGTAAACTCTTGAACAGAGGAAAATGCAGTATTCTACTTAAAGTGGTTTTGATAACTGATTCAATTCGTAGAAATATTACAAAGATATTTTCTTTATCTGGTCAGACAATTTTGAATATTGGGTTCTAATAAATGTGAAAACAAAAAAAACTGGTTTGCACCAAGGTTAACGCAATTTGGCTAAAATTGATGAAAAAAGTTTTTATGAAATATGTTTTAGATTTGCGCTGATACTGGCCGACAGTATACTTACGAGCAAGCATTTATTCTGTCTAATAACTTTGCTGCAAATCTTCGGAAGAAACTTAAAATACGAGATGGTGACACTGTAATGATAATGCTACCAAATGTTCCAGAGTACCCCTTAGTGGCTATGGGCATTTTGGGAGCCGGTGGAGTAATAAGTACTATTAATCCAATTTATACACCACGTAAGTTAAGATTATAAAATGCTTGTACTGCGAACAGTGTCATAATTAAAGCGTGAAGCTGTTTTTTTATACGTTAAAATTGTAGTATAAAATTTATAAATTATTTTTTTTCTCATTATTTCATTTTATAAATAACAAAGAATAGTAATCATCTTGATTAGATAATGACTGGCATAAATATCTCTATGCAGAAAAGTAAAAAAATATACCAAAACTTGTTTTTCAGATGAAGTACAAAGTCAGCTATTGATGTCTGAAGCAAAAGTAGTCGTTACCTTACCTGAAATATTAAATGTAGTAAAAGAAGCTTTAAATATAGCTAAATTAGATATACCGATTATTGTTGTTAAAACGACTAACAATGCTATACCTGAAGGAACTATTGCATTTAACGAGCTAAGCGAAGATTCGAATGTTGATAAGTCTTGTCTTAAAGAAGTAAGGAGAAAACCTCATGATATATGCTTCTTACCCTATTCTAGTGGGACAACTGGACTACCTAAAGGTGTAGAACTCACAAATCATAACATCGTAGCAAATTGTATGCAGATAAATGATCCAGCAATACGACTTCATAAGGAGACCACAGGTCAGTTTTGTTTCAAAAAATAATGCAGGATTTACATGTTGTCGTTTTTTTATAGAAATAGGAGAAAAAGGAGCAGAAAGGCCATCTGATGGTAAGTAGTCATCTTCGCCCATGGAGATCCGTAACAATAGAGTTGTGGATGCGTCGCTGGCCTTAGAATGGAAATGAGAGGAGATAGTGTAGTGGCTTTGGCAGCCAAAACTGTCGGAACCACCACACTCGGGGGGAAATGATACGGGAATAGGGAAAGCTGGTTTACATGATGTCGAACCGGAATGTATCAGATATCTAGGGGATCATTTTTGTCATGATAGTCAGAGCCAGTCGGAGAAATAACTTTCAACAACTACTGGGATACTCGCGTCGTGTGGGACGCCATATAGAAGCGGAATGAAATTGTATTCTACGAAATTCCCTTACAGGGATAAAATATTTTATTTTGGTATCGATTAAATTTGATTATATATTTGTAGTAAATATAATAGTAGTTTCCAAAATATGTATTATTTGAGAAAAGTACACTACGGAAGTAAATATTTACATTATTTTCTAATTTGCTAAACTTTGATAAAATAATACTTAAATTATTTAGTAATGGCGTAAGATTTTTATTTATTTAATAAGTATTTTAGCAACTATTAAAATTAATAAAATGTTATTTCTTTGATTTCAGCGAATAATCAAGATGTATTGATGGCAATCCTCCCTTTCTACCATATATACGGAGCAGCAGTTTTGATGTTCCATAAGATGGCTTTAGGAGTCAAACTAGTGACTCTAAGTAAATTTCAACCTGAAAATTACTTAAATGCTCTTGAAACGTTTAAAGTCAACCTGCTGTACGTTGCAACACCTTTAGGTAAAAAACTAAATTAACTAAACATTTCAATTACTTTCTTTGTATCATGTAAAACATTTTTAGCACCTATTTCGAAGGAGACATTAGTAAAATATTTTGAAATTTAGTTGGAGAAAAAAATTATTAAAAAAAATAATAGGGATTATCTAAAATATTTTTACGAACAAAAACTAAAAATATAAAATGATTATAACTTTACATTCTTCATTTTAATTTAAGAAATTGATCTGAGACTAATTTCAAAACAATAAGAAAAATTCATCCTTAAAATTAATAACTTTTTATGATAAAAAAATTGATACATACTTAGAAGGACCAAAATAGATGTGGAATTTTCGAAATAATCTTATGAATAAAACGAACAGTGCACCCATTTATAGAACTTTTACCACATATTAAAGATTTACACATTACCAACCCAACTGAAATTTGTAACGCATTTAATAAATATTTCACTACAATAGGCTATAATGTAGAAAACAATTAACGTGCCAATTTATCAACGACAAAGTACACATATTTTGCCTTGAATGAATAACAACATTTTAAGACTAATACGTCGATACCTTGCACCGCAGTTGAAATATTCAAAAAACTTAATACAAATTTTAGATCTGGTGTAGATGAAATTAGTACTAAAAATTATTTAATAATATTGATACTAATTTCATCTACATATTGGTTAATTAAAATCACATAATTGAACAAGTAACTTCTACTTTTAACAAAGTATACTAGAAGGTAGATTCGGTGGCTTTTTAAAAGCTGCAATAGTATGTCCTATTTACAAATCTGGACGATAGATAGATCCTAGTAACTATCAGTCAATTTCTGTGCTGCCCGTTATGTTAAATTTTTCTGCTGCTATAGATAGTGTAACAAACATCAAGATTAATAATTAATAATAATAAAAAAAATACCTTAGAGATTTAAGACCTTCGACAAGGTTGACCATCCCTTTCTTCTAAATAAGCTTGCTTCTGTTGGTATTTTCGACATCGCCTATGAGATATTTTAAATTTTATCTTCAAAATGGAATACCAATTGTCAAAGTAGGAATATAGCAAAGTGAGCCTGCTCCATTAAACTATTGCATTCATCGAGGCTACATTTTGGGACCTTTATTGTTCTTAATTTATAGCAATAATATATCAACTAAATCTACACGGAGGACTTACTCTTTACGCTGATGACACCTGATATGCTGATGATGCCTGATATATCATGGACACTCAGTACATGATATCTTATATCTGGAAAAAGAGGATCTAGTTATATAATATAGTTGGCTCCAAAGTAACTTGTTACCATTAACACTGATAAAACCTGTTACACGTTTCTTAAATCAAAAAATAAAAAAGCAAACCATACAATCCTAACTATTAATAACAATCCTTAGCAAGAAAAGGAAATAGAATATATTCGATATAGAATACGACTCGACTCTCACCGCACATTTATTCTCTTCTACCATATGTTTATTTGTTTGGTACGTGTGGGGCTTGGATTTTTTTTATTGGGGGATAACTTAACATTTAACGCTTTATACTCTTTGCTTTTTGTTCTTTGTCTTGTATTTACCTATATACTGCATTGTATTTAATTTCTCATGTAAATGATTTATAGTAAGAATAAAATTCTTTAAACCGAATTCAAATATGTTTAAAATAAAATTAATTTTTGGTAGCACACGAATTTGCGACAAAGCAGTTGTAAGTTTAGTATTGATTAACAAATTCATTTTCTTTGGGTTCTCGTTTAAAATGCAAATCTGTCCAGTAAAGGCGCACGGGCACGTATAACTAGATAAATAAACAAATAGAAAAAGAGATAGACAGACAGCCATTTAAAAAATGTGCTTAAGCAATTTCTATGACTATTGGTTCATCCTAAATTATTGTTATTAAATATTTTTAATGGCAGCCTATTCTACTGTTTCATTATTGTTTAAAAGATGAATTTATTTTTCTTTATTTTCCCTTATATGCATCATGCAAGGTAAATGTATACGTAAAACGATAGCAATATTAAATAAGTGGAAACTAGAGAAGTAAGAATTGAGGTACTAGATAAAGATAAATAATTTAACAAACATTTTAAACAGTTTTGATGATGGCAAACCATCCGATGGCATCCCCGAAGACCTACCAATATTTAGAGCACGTGCTTAATGGCGCTGCACCCATATCTACGTCTGATTGTGAAAAGTTTCTTAACAAAGTTCAGGTGTGTGTCAGTTTTTCTATATTAAATAGAACATTATTAACAATAGCAATTACATAATATAAATAATAAAATATTTAAACTTTACCTAAAAGATTAACGATAAGAAAGATTTATCTGAATGTATTAATTTGAAGAATAAACACGATTTAATTACAGGATAATTTTCTTGTACGACATTATACAATGCATTGTTAATGTTTTTATTATAATTTTAGTAATATTTATAAAAAAAATAAGTATTATTTTTATGATAAATTAAATTTTCAGCGTAAAATCCGCTTTGGCCAAGGCTATGGTCTCACTGAAACGAGCCCAGTTCTGGCAATAGCTCATAGGACATTTGAAAATTATGATTCTGTTGGATTTCCAATTCCTAATACTGAATTCATGATCGTTGATGAGGCTTTGAAACCAGTTGGACCTAATAACGTAAGCAAGGATATTTAATAACGTTTACAGTCAATCGCTGTGCCGCTACGCCACAACTATATATTTATATTTTTCTCAAATAAATCTGATTTGTCCCCTTTGATGAAAAAATAATAATTCCATATATATACACTAATAATGAGAGAATTGGTAAGTAAAATAATAATTACGCTTAATCCTTTTAACTACAATCTATATAAATAAAAAATGGAGTGTCTGTTTATAATATAAAAATTCCCTGTTATTACTAAATGTATATATATATGAATACACGGTACATAAATCAAAATAACATGTTTTACAATTTTATTCTTTCTTTTTGTACTGAATAATCTGTGAAATGGCTAGATCAATTTAGACGAAGCCTTCACTGGCAGATAATTGAAATAATAAAAGGTAAACTAGGTCTCTACTTTAATATTAGAATTATTAAATAAAGATCCAGAGACGTAAAATTCTACGAGGATGAAGTCGTAGGCAGAACTAGACTTTTGTGTATGAATTATATAAATATATGTTGTTAAAATTTTCAATTCTTTATAGATGGGTGAAATTTTAGTAAGAGGTCCTCAAATAATGCGCGGGTACCGAAATAATCCTGAAGCTAACGCTGAAGCCTTGATCAAAGATGGCTGGTTCAGAACTGGAGACTTGGGAGTTGCTGACGAGGTCGGATGCCTAAGAATTCACGATAGATTGAAAGAATTGATTAAAGTAAGTAAATATGTTTAAGCTTTATTCCTCATAGGAGGGTAGTCAGACAACATATTTTCAAAACACTCTGTAGACTGATTTCCACGCGAAATCGAGATATTAAAATTCCAAGACATTTTTATTCATCCGAAAATAAAAATATTAGAACAAGTGAATAAGGTGGTATATCTGGATAGTATGTTTAGTAGAGATGGAAGATACGAAATGGGTGTGGAAAGGCGTATTGCTGCCGGTAACAGGGTTAACGGTGCTCTTGCTGCATTGGCGCGACGGTAAAACGTCAGCGTATCTGCACGTCTTGCCGTTCACAATGCAGTACTGATACTGATGAAGTTGTTATACGGCAGCGAAATATGGATGAAAGAAAGATGAATGCAGTAGAGATGCGATCTTTTCGTCCTATATGCGAAGTTAGTTTGGCTGACCGTATATGCAGCGAGGAGATACGCAGAATGGCAGGTGTAAGCGCGAATGTCATAGTAAGAATGAAGAGAAACGTGCTCAGGTGATTTGGGTACGTTGAGAGAATGAGTGATGAAAGAATGGCAAGAAATATTTATGAAGCAAAGGTGAATGGTACGACAGGTCGGGGGAGACCTCGGTTGACCTTCGAAAACACAGTATCGAAGATACTGGAGGAAAGTCACGTAAAAAGCATGAGGACCCCCCGAAGGGCATGTGTGAAGAGGCTAATGACTGTGGACGAGGCGAAAGAGGTATGCAGGGACCGTAGCGTTTGACGCTCCGTCCTTTCTGACTACCACACAAGGGATAAAGTGTAAAGCTAAAACAAAAAATAATAATAATTGTAACCAGTATTCATAGTAAGATTGTGTCTGACCGTAAAAGTTAATAATTGATTGATCTACTTCAATGGAATCATTATATTTCATGTCTTTTTAATCTTTATCTTTTTTCTTTCTTTGCTATACGAGAATTGTGCAAAGCCAAGAAACAAATAGATAAAAAATACTACACATAATTAACTTGCTTGATTTATGTTCCGTGTATATGAGTGTAATACACCTTATGCGCCAATACTTGGTTCCCACAACCCTCCGGCTTGATGTACCTTTTACCCAAGAGCATGTTAGGAAAAATTTTGTTATGTTAATTCTTTTTGTAAAAAACTTAAATATCGCTAATTTAGTATTCAGATTTTAAATAATATAAAGAAATTTACTCATTTATTGATTCTAGATCTAAAGTCAAAATTTAAATAAATAGTTTAGACTATATACGACTTTTTAATTGATTTTACCAGGTGAAAGGGTTTCAAGTGCCTCCAGCGGAGCTGGAATCACTGTTGCGGGAACATCCCGCCGTCGCCGATGCAGCAGTTGTCGGCGTGCCTCATCCCACAAAAGGAGAATCGCCCAAAGCATTCGTAGTATTTATACCTGGCCAAAGCGCTAGTGCCAAAGATATATGTAATTTCGTTTGCGATAAAGTCGCGCCATACAAACATATAGACGATTTAGTCATATTAGATAGCATACCTCGGAATCCATCTGGTAAAGTACTGAGGAAAGAATTGAAAGCCAAATACTGTTAATATTTATAAGAATGACAAATATTATTGTTTACATTGTTACTTTTGTTTTTTATTTCGAGAATTTTTTTTATAAATGAAACAAAACGAAGAACGATTAAACGTCTTATCAATTTTATAACACAAATAATTTAATCATATGTTTATCAGTTTTTTGTTTTGATAATTCTGAAATCATGTCATTGATTTATTCTTTTTTTACATTTGTTTTCCAAAAAATAAACGGAGTTTATTTAATAGACTGATAATTTTACGTGAAACAAAATTATTCTGCGCTGAAATAAAAACAATAAAAACTATAATAATAAAAAATAAAAAAATTATAATGAAAATTTCTATATGTAGCTGAAAATTAAGCAAGATATATATATATATATATATATATATATATATATATATATATATATACGTCGTGTTTATACATACATATTTATATACGTACGTCTTCGTTCGTGGTATGTGGTTAGTGGTTAGTCCTACGTGGTACCGTACTGTTTATATACAAGATTACATTATTAAATAGAGAGATGATTATATTTTGGGCCAAAATGTAGTTCCGTCACTCGACACAATGAAAAATAAATCTCAACTCTCTTATTTTCTTTTAATTTTTGATAATGTTATTATTTTCAGCATGATAATGATTTTGTTTGTTAATCTCTATATATTATCTTTGGGAACGCTTTACGGAGACAAAACGCGGCGTTAATGTCCAACATTTATAACGTAAAGCCTCAAGATTTTCAGGCGGGAAGTGGTGTATGAAGTATTTTAACATTAACTTCTCTATGATTGTTTTGTTATACGGGTGAAGCAGGTCTTATTAATATTATTATTAGATTTAAGGGTAGCTCTGGCTGCGTATTGTCTTGGACAATATGATATTTCTACTTTTTGTACGGCAGTGTTGATGTACACTTAGCGTGGCGTTGAGTTCCTTCATCAATAATGTCTAAACGGAAAAGTTGAGAAAAAGACATAATTTTAGACTTGTGATAGCTATACAGTACTAATATCAGGAGACTTGATATATTGTTAAGATTTATAATATTATTTTAAGTTAGCTTAGTAAGTTGGGCTATGTTTCTTAAAACTAGTTTATTGGTTATTTTACTATTTTTAAACAGTTATTCCACACTAAGAATTAATTTTTTTTTTTTTAAATCATGTAAAATGTAATTTATTAGTGTTTTCTTCCTTATATAAATAAAAATTCATACAAGCTGTATCTTTATCATAATTATTAAAAAAATATTACAAATATGGCATAATCGATCACATAATGATTGTCTATGGCTCGTGTAGAAATAATTTTTATATTTTTATATTTTACATTTATATTTAAAAATAAAAATATACATTTTTTGTAAATGTTTAATTTTTGTCCATTTTTATCCTCTCCATGTAAAATTCAAGCGAGTAATAATCTAACTAAGGAATATTTACAGTATAAACATATTTGATACAAATTTGGCTGCACATATAGTGAGCTGATATAAATAACATTTTAAGCTTTATGAATATAAATATAGCTGTTTTTCAAATGTTTCTTTATAGAAAAAAGAGGCAAATGAGCAAAAGGGCCACCTGATGGTAAGTAGTCACCGTTACCCATGGACTTCTACAACATTAGAGTTGTAAATGTAGATGAACTGAATGGGGATAACGGAAAGGATGAGTGAGAATAGGGACAGCTGGCCTACGTGACATCAAATCGGAATACATCAATCAGATATTTGGCAATTTTTTTTTGTGAAGATGGTGGTCGCGAGTTAGTTGGAGGATTAACCTGCTACCAACAAATTACTGGGACACCTGCCTCTTACGGGACGTTACCCAGCAGTGGAGAGGAATTGTATTTTACCCCGTCCTCTGACAGGGAAAAATACAGTTTAGAAATCTGACATAGACCTTAAAGACTAACTGTAAATACGTCAAAGTCTCAAGATTTTAAGTGTATTAATAAAAAAATAAATTTGCATTGTGAATTGATACAAAACGCTCGACTGGACTGGATAGGGTATAAACATGGTCAATACTTGTCACACCTGAGATTTGTAGACGATACAGACAGCATGGCTGAATCTCAGGATCCAGAAGAGATTAATGTTGATTTAATTCTAATGAATATATGGGACGCGGTCGTATTAGTGGTGCTCAGAAGCAAGTGGCCGAGCAGAAAGGAGCAAATAGGCCGAGCATCCAATCTTGTTCATGTAGGTCGCTACTCTGCCCCTTATTCTTCGCGCTTTACTGACTTGGAGGTAGTCTCCAATCTGGGGGGGGGGGAGGTTTATCCCTGACGGATTTCCTTACGTAAAAAACAAACTATGGTGACATTGGTTAGGTTATCGCGTCTGGTGCTGTCTCGCGTTGCATAAGCAATGTTTGTACGGTGTCAGACGTTGATATAGATTACGACACGCGACCGTCGTGGTTCGATGAGCATTATAGTTTACTGATAACTGATGTGGGTGCCGTGACTTGTCTCTTCTCTTTTTTATACCATAAATATAATACACATTATGTCGATAGCTATGTTTAATATATAAATATCATAACACATACCTATATAATGACTTTGCGTCTGTGGAATGCAAATTGTTGGAACCTATAATTTAATATGTAATTTAATATGTATATATTACCATTAGATATATATTGTGTATTAATTTCTTTGTAACTTCTGTGGTAGAGTTGGTATGCACTTGTCTGAATGCAGTGGAAATGGGTTCAAATATAATTTAGTGTTTGTTTATATTTTAATACTTGTATATTTTTTTGCTTCACGCTTTTATCCCGCATAGCAGGGTAGACAGAAAGTATCTAATACACTCCATATTTTGCTTACCACCAAATTTGAAACTTTCACACTTTGTCATTGACCAGAGCGAGGAAGTACAAATAATTTAAATACAATCACTCCCCCGAATGGGGACCGAACCCACAACTGATCACGTTTAGAGTCAGATGCTATCCCACTGCGCCACGACCGGCCTCAACTTGTTACTCGTGTATGTATGTACGTATGTGTTTATTTTCATAGTTCTTAGAGAAATTTTAAAGTGCAAGTATCAAATGTGAAATATCTTTAGGTTATAGGTTATCTTTATAATTTTAAGTAGATTGACAAGGGTACGGTGGACTCAATTAAAACTTTATCTGAATTATAAAATATAAAAATAAAGAATTAGAGTCGACAACATAAGATCGTAAAATTCGCTTTACAGAGTATTTTGACATTTAATACCATCTTGAGTTCGTTAAGTTGCGCAGATTCATATCATCAGTAATGTCAAATTTTCGGCATCCTACTGTGATAATTTTTCTTTCATATATTATCTATTTAAGATATCCCTGTAGTGTCAGTAACGACACGGTGTTCTCAATGATACATTTAATTTAAGCAAAACGAATTATATATAAATTGAAATATAATATTGTAGCTGTACTTTTACAGATTCAACTCTCATTTAATTTAAGACATATGTCCTGATGTTGACGTGAGGATTTCAACATTAAACACGCACAAAGGAAACCAGAGTGTTGGCTAGCTAGAATGCTAAACTAAAACGATTTCTCCCCTTTCTTTAAAGACAGACACAAATCTTACAATTACATATTAATAAAAGAATATCTATATTTATCTAGTTATACTTAACTGTCTATCTTAACATAGCTGAGGCGTGCCTCACTGGTTGCGTTGTTTGTAGTTTCAAACTTAATAAAAATGAAATATATGAATATTATGAAAACAAATAATATAAATACAGTTAATAATAAATTTAGTACATTTCTTGTCTGTCTATCTATTCGTTTGTGCACAAATCAATCAATCATAAAAGTAATTAGTAATTTTTTGGATGGTAACAGCTTAGAAGCGTGAAGCATCATTTACGGTTAGTTCCTCATAACATTCATAGTAGTTTCCTAATATTAATATTAATAATAAAAAAATAATCATATTACTAATATAATTTTAATTTAATTGGTCATTAGCAATAAAAAACATACAGTTACAATGAAAAAATTTAATTATTTAAGATAATTTTTCCACTACAATAGAGAAAGAATACAAAGTCGCCTTCGCCGTCTCTATACTCTCACTAGATCTTTCAAGCTGTGCGACAAATTTCAACGTGGCTTTCATTAATAGACTGGCTAATGTATGACAAAAATTATGATTTTGATCAGAAATATCTAATAAAATGCTAATCGTTTAACCTAAACCAACATTCAGCCTTATATTTACATTGAAACGTTAGCGAATTCCACCGCGGGAAACGTAACTAACAACAAACTTTCTATTTTAGCACGGTGCAGTAGTCATGTCTACGGATCAAGCCGCAAAATGTTTTTTTTTATTATATACACTTTTCTGGGATAAAAGTCTCTACTTGTTATCGAATTCAAGACATTGGTTACCTAGTTCTGTGTTACTTGAACAGTGAAATGAATAAATAATTTAAATTATATAAGTGGGAATCGTACCTGCAATCGATCACATTTACACAAAACTACTGTCATCTGCTACTGCCATCTTAACGTGTAACTTAACCTAACAAAGTTTAGTATGACTTACCTTTGCTGTTAAAGTCACCTTCAGGTACGTGATAATAGATCTAAATCTACGAGTAAATGGTTGTTTGTAATCACAAAAGTTGTCATATGTTAAACCCTAATGTATATGTTGTTCCTTTTGAAGTCTCAAAGAGTTCCCACCTTAGACTAATTGACATTTAAAAATTTTTGTTAATATTTTATAATATTAAATATTTGAAAATTCTTCTAACCGTTTTCTTACGTCCTGGAAGCAGAAAAATAATAGTATTTTTTCGTATTATTTTGATAGAAAAATAATCAAAAATTATATTTAATCTCAACGAAGGTGTAAAAAGTTTTCTAAAGAAAGGGTCTAATTTTATTTGAATAATCCATAGTTAAAAATTGTGAAGAGTAACTTTTGTTTGAAATAATAATAAAACAATTAACTAAACAGTAAAACGAAAGCTATTCATGTGTTGAAAAAACTAATTGTAGTATTTAAACATTTTTTTAATTTTCACGGTTTTAGTCCGAATAGCAGGGTACAGTATAGGAAGTATCTAGTGAAGAGACACTTTGTGCTCTGTCTTGTCATCAGATTAGTCACCATAGTTGCGTAACTCAATGCTGCGCTTTGTCTTATCATTCAGATATAATCATTACACCGAGTAGGCATCGATCCCAAAACCGATCGTGTTTACAGTCAACGGTATCCCACTAGGTCACGATCGGTCTCTTGTATTTGTTCATAGAGAATAGCAGGGATATGAGAAAGCAGGAGACAAGTGAAGTAAGTGATTGTCAGATGCACACTAGTTTATTTAATTGTATTAGCTCGGCACGTTGACCGGGCGCAAGTTACGCCCAATATTCTATAAAATATGTCACAGTTTGCTTCCTTTACAAAAAACTACTTTTTTTTACTATCAATAATTAAAGAGTTTTGTTACGATTGTAGCATCTTAGGACGTGGGCTCTGTACTTTCTTGTTTCTGCCTGTCAAGGACAGCAGTACCGATGTCGTGGTGGCGCTGCAGGTCAGTCTAATCTCAAATCCCAGTAAGCGGGGTTTAAGAATTTGTGGATATATCTTTAATTACGGTGTATAGAAAAGCTTAGTATGTACCTATGAACCAGTAGGGGACATAATCTCCCAATAAGAGCTCCGTAGTGAGCGAGGTATCTGAGAAGGTAACGGATGCGGTTCAACCGATTTCCCGGTCCTTATATTGTGTCGAAATCGGCAATCACAAGGGTTTTAGTGGGTAGAAATCCCATGCACAATGCCGGGCTGAGTATCTTTGGAAGATTTTCCCTGTGTAAAAAACAAAAAAATAATAAAATAATAAACTTTTACGTATGTCTAGCTCATATAAATACTGTAAATATTGCATCTACAACAGCCAGGTACAAAATCAGTAACTAGTAGTTTATTGTCACTATTATTTTCGATATGAATTTTTTATCTTTTTATGAAGATATACTGACGTTGAATTTGTTTTTACGATTGTTTACTGATAAGATCATTAAATCGGTGTTTTTTATCGCAAAGCTTATATTATAAGACGTAAATATTATACACCGAAAATTAGGATAAAATATAAAAAAATAAACTATATCAAAAAAATTGTACAGAGAGAACCTATTGTTAAATTCCGCTGACCTCCAATTTCGCCTTTTAGGGTTTTTGTATGTTGGGTTAAAATTATAAGACCATGGTTGTGGAGTGGAATAGCTTATGACTGTAATGAGATTAGTTTTGGGTTTAATTCTCTTAATATATTAATATTTATATTTCTTTCCCCGCTCTGGTAAGAAAAGGTGCCACTTACGTCGGAGGTATAAATTATACAATCCGATGGACCTCGTTGAAGCTCAATGCTAACTTTCAAATTAACATGAAAAAAACATTTAAAACATATTATATACATAAATAAAAAAATATTTTTTAATAAGATCTTATTTTCGTGATTCTTATACATTTTAAAATTAAATTACTAACTATTTTAAACATTAAATTATAAAAAAAGTAAAGTCTTAAATCCATTACACCACAGACAAAGACGACAGGGAGGGACAAAGATCCAGTCAGCTCTTTCTGCAAGAATCCAGGGCTGTACGCGAGGCAATTAAAAACAGATAGCTGCAGATTAGTATTTTTAAAGTGTTTATCCATACTTAGGATTAGAAAATATTTTTGAAAAAACGTATTACAATTTGGACGCAACGGGATTCGAACCCGCACCTCTTGGAAACTAAGTCGTGGGTTCTACTAGCAGCTGCGACCAAATTCTTTACATAGCCATAGCTTTGCGCTCAAATGCAACACTGCGTCTTTAGTGGCGAATCTCAACATGGCTATCTAGTGTTACATCTGGATATCTAGTGTTCAATCAGGTATTCTATTTGCAAGTGGATGGCATTGCTATGGGTTCGCCTGTATCCCCTGTAATAGCAGATATATACATGGAGGATTTTCAGGAGATGGCTCTTGGCTCTGCACCATGTCTACCTAGAATATATAAGCGGTACGAAGATGATACTTTCACAATTTTACCTACGGATAATATTTATATATTCCTAAACCATCTGAATTCTATTAATAACAACATAAAATTTACAATAGAATTACAGGCAAATAACTCTTTAGCTTTTCTTGATGTACTTATAATAAAGAATCCTAATGGCACATTAGGCCACACAGTGTATAGGAAACCTACCCATACCAACAGGTTTCTCAATGGCGAATCCCACCATCACCGTACACAGTTATCTACCGTTGGCAAATCTTTGTTTAAGAGAGCTTACCATCTTTGCGATGCTGAACACCTAGGGGACGAGCTTCGACAGGTGAAGGGTGCCCTTCATCAGAACAAGCTGCCACTTCCCCGCCAACGTTGTATGAAGACCAACAAGCCACCTACAGTGCAGAGACAGCCAGCACTTCTACCGTTTGTGAAAGGAGTTACAGACAGGATTGGCAACATCTTAAGAAGAGCTTCTATTAAAACCATATTCAAGCCTAATAAAAAAGTGAGCCAATGCTTGAGGCCCGTGAAATGTAATATTCCTTTGCAGTGTGCAGACCTTTGCAGTGTAATATTCCTTTGCAGTGTGCAGGTGTGTATAAACTAGACTGTGACTGTGGCTTGTCATACATTGGCCAAACAAAGAGGAGCATCGGGATTAGGGTGAAAGAACACATATCCGATGTCAAGAATGGGCTTGTATTGCATTCAGCTGTGTGTGAACATACAATGAATAAGTCCAACCACTACATCAAGTTTGAAAAGCCACATATCCTCGCTAGGGAAAGTAGATATGTTCCTAGAATGATTCGCGAGGCAATTGAAATTCAAAAAGATCCAAATTTCAATAGAGAAGATGGTTGAAAACTATCTACCACCCACCCACAGTGGGACCCACTTATTAAAAGTTTAAAGTCTCAAATCCACAGTGACAAAGATATAGTGAGCTCATTCTGCAAAAATCCAGGGCAGTACGCGAGGCAATTAAGAAATCGATGGCGGTAGTTTGATATAATTAATTTTTTGTATCAACTGACAGACGAATGCCACCTCAGTCTACCTGTGACCACGGAATACTGTAAATTGTTCGAAACGTCAGGTGTCCAAAATGTATTTTAGAATACCAAAATATACGCGATTAATCCGGTTAAAATAGTTTCATTTAAAATGTATAAAAATCACGAAAATCAAAGATCTTATAACATACAAAGTGTTAAGAGAACTCTATGTTCCGCTGGTCGCCGAATTCGAGACACTGCATGATTAGCGGCGCAAATCAACGGTACGCATTGACTTACTAGAGCGAGGAAATAAAAAATAATTAAAATCGAACCTACAACCCGTCAATCGCTATTCCACTGCGCCTGCTGCTTTGATGAAAAAAATATATTTGTAATAGCAAATATAGATACCAATAATAAGAATCTGTTATTAAAATATAATATTAAAAAAATTCACTTTTCACTAAATGCACTTGTTTCATTTATGTACCATGTATACAAGGTACATAAATGAAAATAACATTTTTGACAGTATTTGTCTGTCTTTTTGTTCTGACTAAGCTCTGGTAAGAGAGGTAATCTAGATAACTATAATATTATAATTATAAGATATAGATTCAGAGACGTTGAATTCTACCATTCAAAATTAGCCTTAGATTATTTACTAAATATAAAAATATGTATTTCTAAAGTTTTAAATTGAAAGAATTGAAGATTAAAGTAAGTAAATGAGTCTATAAATAATTTTTTATATTTTAAACTTACCACCTTTACGTTTTATTCCACATAGCAAGGTAGTCAGAGATAACATAAAGTCAAGACATTTTGTCGACTGCTTTCCACGCGAAATCAAGACATATAAAGTTGTACAATGAGTTAATAACAATGATTTGAATGATGAGCTTCCAAATTTAGTATCAACTTGGATTTAAACACATTAACGTCAGTATTGTTACGTTCATTGATAGAATAACATAAATTTCTCTAGCAGCAGATCTGACATTGGTTGTGGAATTTTATAATACAAACTTATACTTTGTACCATAAATGATTTATGTAACCATATATCGTGACGCTACCGTAAGAATAACAGCTTTAATAAAGACTTCACACAAAGAATCCGTAAGCTAAGCTCTCACGCCATAAATAGCTGGCACCGTTCTTTTTTGTATAGCAAATATTGAATCAATATATGCAGTATTGCCCCAGAACAATACGACATAGGATGATGACATTGAATATGCTTAGAAACTAACTAAAATTAACGAGTCTGGTTGTATTACTTCAGTCAGCTGCCTGACCTTTCGAACAGAGTATGTAGCTCAGTCTTCTGATAAGAGAAGACGACCGGGCGCTCCACTGAAGTTTCGAATCTAAAGGAATATCTTTAGGAATAATGTAAAAATATCGTGAATACCGTCCACAGAGATGCTAACAACGTAAATAAGTTAACCGAATCCCGCTGTATTCAAATTTTTATACGTATTGTGAAAAATATTTTCTAATCCTAAGTGTGGAATAACACTTTAAAAATGATAAAATGCTTTACTTATGTTCCTCTATCCCCAAGTTTGGAAATAGGGCTTCTGGTGAAGGAGGGCCTTTCAATCGTGAGATGTTGCTGGTGTGTCACGAGTGTAATGTTCCTATCGATTCGGGGCATCACACTAGATAGATTAGCTAGATTGCTTTCCTTAGGCCCCACAAAGATGCGTCTTGATGCCTGTAGTGGGTAGGGACAATGATAGATAGTGAGAGAAACTGCTCTGCGATAATTTCCTTATGTGAGTCAGTAAGCTTTCTGAAATACTAAATACTGCGGAGTGGGTGCGTCAAACGCAAATGCGGGGCAGGAGAAGGTGGTGCGCGCTTCTCCAACTCCTTCTACCCCAGAGTACCTACTACGAGTACTCTAGGGTAGAAGGCGGCGGCGTAGTGGCATGCGCAAGCGATCCTGCGGCGTCTCACTCAGAATTCTTAATGAGTTTTTACGTATGCTTATATTTTTTAACAGGTTTAACAGGCTTTCAAGTACCGCCAGCGGAATTAGAATCACTGATGCAAGAACATCCCGCCGTCGCTGATGCAGCAGTAGTCGGCGTACCTCACCCTACCAAAGGAGAATCTCCCAAGGCATTCGTAGTATTTAAATCTGGCCAAAGCGTTATTGTTATGTTGCGTATAGACGATATACATGACTTGACATGTGGGAATGAAATGAGTGAAAGAAAAAAAAATATTATAAAAAAACGGAGTTTTTAAGAACAAGCTCTTTCACGCGATACTTAAAAACTCCACGTAAGCTTTCCTTATAGATTTAGGTAAGTTATTCCACAGTCTTACTCCTACTTCTGCAAACAAGTCAGACATAAGTCTTTAACAACGGCTGTAGCAAGAGATTTAATTGGGATCTTAAGGACTTATTGTGAAAAAAGGTAAGGAAGAAGAAATGTGAAGCGAGGTAAATGGGGAAATTTGAATCAAAGAGGATAGTGATAGGAGAGTGTTATATATGTGAGTGATAGTGTACAGTAAGCAAAGGACTCTGACCTTTCGGAGGCTACATCGAGCTAACTAAGGTGCCTCCTACAAGAACATATATGGTCATTCTAACGTAGAATATAAATAAAGCATATACAAGAGTTCAAAATCCGTTCGAGCTTGTTTTTGAGATCAATATTTATATCCAAACTGCAAACATTAGCGTATAATTAATAATAGGAAGCAGCAGGGTTTTACTAGCTGTATTATCAAAGGTAAATGATAAAGAATACTGCCTTGAGGCACACTAGCAGTTACGTCATGCCAGTTTAAATAGTCTCTGAAGATCGGAAGAAAACCATTTTAGAGCTGACGAAGGTCACCTAGAACAACAATACAAAACGTGATCTACTACATTGAATGTGCTGTTAAAATCTATAAAAAAAGAACAGTGAGCTTGAGTGAGCTTGAGCAGTGTGGTAATGGAAGGCAAGCTTTACCTTCCATTACCACAGCCTGCTGAGTAAAAATCGTATAAGTCCGTTATTATTTTTTTTATATTGACATATTTTTTTAAAGATTATTATTTACAACTGCAACAAGACGAAGAAAATAAAACGTCTTATCAATTTCATAACATAAATCAGTATACTTTTATCTTATATATGTATATGTTAATCAATTTTTAATTTTAATAATTCTGAAATCAATGACGTCATGTCATTATATAGATTTATTCTTTTTGTACATTTATTTGACAAAATAAAATGTTAAAAATTAAACAAAATTATTCTGCGCTGAAACAAAAAATAAATAAAAATGATAATTAAATAAAATATAATGATAATTTTTATATGTAGCTGAAAATTAAGCAAAATATATATGTATGTACTTATGTATATAAATAGGAGACGTACGTGGCATGAGGTTAGTCCTACGTGGTACCGCATTGTTATATATACAAGATTCCATTATTAAATATAGAGATGATTATTTTTTAACCAAAAACATAGTTCCGTCACTCGACACAAAGTAAATAAAAAAAAATGTTTTAACATTCTCTCACTTTTAATTTCATTGATTTAATTAACAATTGGGGGCACGCTTTGGTGTGACAAAGTGCGGCGTTAAGCTCCGGCACATAATGTCTCGAGATTCTTAGACGAAAAATGGAGTATGGAGTATTTTATTAATAAGTTCTGTATGATTTGTATTTTGTTATAAGAAAAGCGTAAAATCTTTATTTTATGCAGTTAAAATTAATGATAATATTATTAGACAGAGCGCGGCGTTGAGTTCCGTAATTCAAGAGTGGCTAAACTGAAAAACTGAGAAAGAATACTTCATTCTAAGCTTTTGATAAAATAAATAAAAATATTTCTTTTTAGTTTAAAATTCATTTAGTGAGAAGAAATATGTGATAGATATCTAGTAAAATGGTCAAAAGGGCTTGAATATTGTTAAGATTTATAATATAACTGTAATTTAACAGTAGTTATAATATAGATTTATATATACGAGAAATATGGCGTAATACGAATATCTGCGGCTCAATTAAAAAAAATATTTTTGCATTATTTATATGTTAACTACATACAATACATAACAAGTATCATTTATATGTTTAATGCATATAAGTTTTTTTTTAAATGATTTTTTTATTATTTATAAAAATCACGTACAAAGTACGACGTAAACGTTACAAGTAATATGAAGTGGCCTTTATACTGAGCTATGTTTATTTTTATTCTCACCGATGCTTGGCGTTATCTTGTTGGTGTTGAATTACTTTATAAATATTGTTATGTTATTATATCTCAATTCTTTTTTTTATTAACTATCATAAACGAAATAATGTATCATCTTTACATGAAAATAATTTTAAATATATTTACTTTCCCGAATAGGAACCGAACCTAATCAACAATGTTTACAAGAAGACTACTGTCCTATTGAGCTACGATGACCTCAACAGTTAAGCTTGATTACAAAATGTATCGCGGCGGGTTTACTAACCTTTGAATGAGCGTATAGACGTAATATATTATCATACAATACAGAAAATGACTCTTCAAGGTCTCTATACATCTATAATTATCATAACTGCTAAGATATAACGTTAAAATGTTATACTAAAGAGATACGGAAAGCCAAATAATATGGAATGATTACAATTGTAATTACGTTACTATTGTATCATAATAGTTTGCATATATTTGTTATTTTGATAGCAGTCTCAGGTACTTAGCGTAATAAAGGCGTTGAGACACGCAATTGCGTGTGCAGTCAAGTACCTTTTACTTGCGATGCAACTGACTTATACTTTTACCATTTGAAATTTCATAACTCAATAATTAATCCATAGACTATAAAAATTGATTTTTGTTTTAGAATCTCATTGAATAAATAGCGTTCAACATTTTGTATCAAGATAGTAAAGTAAAGGAAAGCCCATAATGTTTATTATGTAAATAAATATTAGGTTAGATGGTTATTTATTTAGAGCGCTTTGCACGTGCCAGTAGAGCACAAATCAATTCGTCAATGTCACGTTGTATGGAGAACACTCGAAGGAGGATTGTATGGCAAGAAGAGATTAATTTAACTATGATATATTGTAAACACATATAGTAATTAACAAAAAATATTAACAGAAAATTATTTTTTCTCAACGTGTAAAATAAAGTAAATTTGGCATTTAAGTATAATTTTTTATCAGTATTGTCGACCACCACGCTTATTCTTTATATCGAACTTAACTCCCATTTTCACATTTATATCTTTTCATATGATAAAAATATTCTCGACTATAATATGTTACTTATACATGATTATCAAAAAAACTATCGAATATTATCTGCTTTAACTTTCTATTTTAAAAACCAGTTTACAAAGATAGTGAATTGTAATTATTTTTGGAATTTAAAAAAAAACCATTAAAATAAAACAAAAGGAAAAAAGAGGTACATAAATTAAATGTTGTTATCATTCAAGCGAAATGAATAGTACTTGGCTGACATAGAGTAAATCTTTCGCGAACGATATAGTCGTGTGACGAGATTTTATAAAATTTAATTTTAAAATGTTTAAGCGTATAGAATTTTTAAATATCTTAAAGAGAGAAGTGTTTTGTGCAAAAAAGAAACATATTTGGACTAGTGATAAAATTGTAAAATCGCCTTTTGAAGATGTTATTGTTCCAGAGCTCTCTGTACCTGACTTTATTTGGAGCAACATACAGAAGTGGTCAAATAAAACTGCAATGGTAATAATAACAATTAAATGTTTAAAATAAATCTATTTTTTTATTATTAAATAGTTATATAGATATAAAAAATATACAAATAAAATATATGTCTTAATATATTTTCTTCGAGGTTGTATTTTATTCAAGGATTTCCACTGTTTATAGTACTAGTAATTGGGGTTATAGTACGAGATAATTCTATTGTATTTTTAAAGAGTGTAAAAAGTTTATCGACATTCTATATGCAATATAAAAATATTTAATCAGTGTAGTACAGACTAATTGATTAGATATTATTATTAAAATAGATGAATTCGTATTTGATTTTAATATCTATCTTTCGCAGTTTGGTAAGTGAAGTACCTTTTTTCCTTATTTCGTAGAAATTCTATTTTAATACTTTCTTAAGAAAAGGTTCTGGTCTAAAGTTGTGGTTGATCATTGTCTGTCGATAAACGAGTAACAATAGAGTTTGTATAAAAAATATATATAAGAAATAAAAGATAAGCTGATTTTAAATATTTTTTAAAGAAAACATGTAAGGGTTTTTTTATTGTGATAAGTTATTTCTGACAAATAATTATAAAAAGTAGTTAGATAACTACAATTTTTTGTTTTAATTTTCTAATTTGGCCTTGACTATAATTTTACAATATCAAGCGTTTTTTTTGTGCTTTTTTGTTTTTTTTTAGCTTCACGCTTTTATCCCGCATAGCAGGGTAGAGAGAATGTACCTAGTGTCAAAACACTCCGTACTTCGCTTTCCACCGAAGTCGAGACATAGCGTGTTGAGTGGTGGAACTCAACGACGCACTTTGTCTTTTACCAGAGCGAGGAAGTGAAAATAATTTAAATATAATCACTCCCCCGAGTGGGGATTGAACCCACAACTGGTCGCATTTACAGTCAGACGCTGTCACACTGCGCCACGACCGGCCTCTAACGTTCATTTTCTAAATAAATTACTTTTGCTTTAATTTTCCAATTTTGGTGAGGCATTTAGATATTACTCTTCAGTATGTTAAATCAAATTTTCAAATTCTGTAATTTGGTTGCTCTGGCCATGATTAATAAAATGTAAAGAAAAAAACTAACAAATTATTGCATATGATATAATATAGGTGTAACTAAAGTTTTAAAATAATACAAAAAAATATATTAATTTGGTTATTTATAATGAGTTTTTTATAAAAAAACATTAAATAACATAGTATATATAAAATCAGTCGAGTATTTTCAGTATCAATAATTGTTTGTAATGTAACACTAGTCAGTAAATAGAATTTGAATATAATTAATGTCAAACTAGATTATTTATATACATGAGAAAAATTAGATTTAAACTAATTATAACAAACTCAGATAACAAAGGCTGGATAGTAAAGTGTTAGTTTTAAGTGCAGAAACTATCTAGCCAATAGTACATATTGTTGATGAATCCTCAAAGATGTTACGTTATAACGATTGTTGGCCAGATAAGCCTGCTAAATACAGTCATGTGTTAGAGTGGGAGAGTATTTGACAATAAGCACGATTGGTTGTAGGTTTGATTCCCACTCGATGAATGATTACGTTTCAATTTTACTATCATTTCTCCGCTCTGGTAAGACAAAGTGCGGTGTTAACCACCACTCAACACGGAATGTTTCCATTTTAGACGAAAAGCTGTCAACAGAATGTCTTGGACCTATTTTGCGATATACCTTACTATGCGGGGTAGAGCGTGAAAGTGCTTCAGGAGCTGTAAGGTGTTTCTATATATATAAGAAAGATTTTAAAAATATTTTTTTTAGCTTCACGGTTTTATCCCGCATAGCATGTAGAAAGTACCCAGTGTCAAAACACTGGCTTTCGACCGAATTCGAAACATTGCGTGTTGGGTAGTTGAACTCAACGCCGCTCTTTGTCTTTACCGGAGCGAGGAAGTGAAAATAATTTTAAATATAAACACTCCCCTGAGTCCCCACTCGGGGGAGTGATTATATTTAAAATTATTTTCACTTCGAACCCACAACCGGTCGCGTTTACAGTCAGACGCTCCCACTGCGCCACGACCGGCCTTATTATATTTTTTATATCTATTTTAACTTATAACTTACAGGTTTGTTCAGTAACAAAACGACAATTAACTTACAATGATTTGTATAAACACTCCCGAACACTTGGTGCGACCTTACGGAAGAAGTTTGAAATAAAAGACGGCGATATTGTGGCTGTGATGATGCCTAATATGCCGGAATATGCTACTGTATCATTGGGGGTTCTGAGTGCTGGAGGAATCGTCACTACACTAAATCCCATTTATACGACATGTATGTGTGTTCATAAAATCGATGTTATTTATATTTAGGAACATATAAAAGAGTTAACGTAAAGAAATTATGCTATGTTCAAATTTTTATAAGCTCTTAAATATTTTTCTTATCTTTATTGTATGCATAATATTGAAGAAATAAATGAAATAATTAATATATATTTTTTACCTTTACTATACTTTTTATATCTATAGTAAAATTGTATTAGAAAACTAATATTAGCTTTTTGGTCCGCTTTAGAAGGCCTAACAATATCATAATTATAACAATTATTATTACGTATACAAATGCAAAATACATTAATGAACTTATTAAAGATGAAATGAAGGACTTAGACTGATGTAAATTGGTAAAAAATCTACATTTCTCTACTTTTTAGAAATATCACAAAAAAATTATAATATTAAACTCAAACTGTGGTATGATTATAAATAATAATTACCGTAAATATCTCTTTCAGATGAAGTAAAGAGACAAATATCAATGTCCCATCCTAAGGTGGCAATAGCAGTTCCTGACACCGTACCCGTATTAAAAGAAGCTTTTAAGCAAAACAATTTAGACATACCAATTATTGTCATTGACACATTTGCTGATCGACCTGAAAACACTGTGTCTTATAAGGAAATAGTTCAAAATAACATAGAACTAGATATATTGAAAGATGTTAAAATAAATGTTAATGATACTGCCTTTTTGCTATACTCAAGTGGCACAACAGGAATGCCGAAAGGTGTCGAATTGACACACAATAATATCGTTGCTAACGATGTACAGCAAAGTGGTGAAGGAAGTAAGCTCTACGAAGAAACTTGTGGTAAATCCCTTCGTTCTGATTAGAAAGAAATAATTTTAAGAATCATTAAATCAAAAATATCATAAATTTTAACACAATTTCTTTTCAGTATAATGGTTTTATATAGAGTTCTATGCAGCTACTTTTTTTTAATTGCCATTTATATATTACATAATAATTGGACACATTTGTAGCGAGACGATATTCCTATTAATTTCTTAATAGAACTAACTTTCTTTAAAAAAATGTAAATTGAAATTTTTTGGTTGTGGCTCTTAGAAGAAAAAAATGAAAATGTTTTTATTTATATACGACATAATGCTTGGCTGGAAAACGATAATGATTAAGAAGAAACCAAGTAACACTTCATGGTTTTAACATTAACAGGGAGATGGGCCTATTTTCGGGTATATGTCTGTGGCTTGCGACCCAAGTATAGACTGTCCCTTAAGTCCCTTTAAATTATCTTTAAACTTGCCTTCATTGTCCGAGCGCCTCTCTCTATCGATATTGAATTGATATTAAAAATGTAATTTATAAACATTACTTCAGCTATTGTACATAAATTAGATTTATTCATGCAGGAATTTTAAATAAATAATTTTATGTTTATTTTTCAGAGTCATATCAGGACACTGCTCTAGGTTACTTACCTTTCTTTCACTGTTATGGCTTAAATGTAAATATGCTCCATAAGTTATCAGTTGGAATACGGCTAGTGACTCTACCAAGATTCCATCCAAAGACCTTTTTAGATGCGTTGGATACGTATAAATGTGATTTGCTCTACATGGCTCCTCCTACAGGTGAATATTATTTTATTTAGCTTCATGCTGTGTAACATTTATCTCCACTCCATATAGTATATATGAATGCTATAATTATAAAATCATGCCTTGGCTCATAATACGTAACGTGGTTAGATTCCATTTATTGTTGTATTCATGTGTGACTCAAGATCTTTTAGAGATTCAGAGGCAACAGTGTTAAAAAATTTCAATTGCAGTATATAAAATTTATAATATTAGCCATCAGAAGGTAACCTCATTTATTATATATTTGCCATCAAAAGGTATCGACTCGTATATGAATTTATTTGCCATCAGATAGGGTTTTTCATATTTGTAATATCATTCATTAACCTTCCATTGAGATCACCAACGGCTCGTCACAGTTAACGTATATGATACTTACATTAATCCCACACCACGGGTATAAAACGACATAGAATCAATATGGCTTCCATCATGGTCGGTCAACCAGTGATCTTTTAGTATACTGGGTTGGTATTGAAAGCAAGGAAGAGGCAGTTAGTCTGGACGTGGCGAAGGATTTTGATGGAGTGTGGCACAGGGGGCTCCTTGCCAAACTTCCATCGTATGGGGTTCCCGAGAAATTATGCAAATGGGTCGCCAGCTTTCTCACTGGGCGTAGCATAAAGGTCGCTACCGACGGTTTTTGCTCTCAATTAATGCCCGTGAACGCTGGCGTCCCCCAGGGCTGTGTGTTGTCCCAAACACTGTTCCTTCTGATTATCAATGATTTGTTAGAGGATCCTAGCATCCATTGTTATGCACACGACAGCACGGTGTACGCCGTCTACTGCGGCCGTGTAGGTCTTTCTCGGGAAAACGTCGACAAGTGCCGAAAAAAATTTGTGTCTTCTGTTGAGTCATCCTTTGAGAATGCAGTGCCTCTGCAGGCATCCTTTGAGAATGCAGTGCCTCTGCTTCAGAGGCAATCCTGGGGTGAAAGGAACCTGGTTCAGTTCAACCCCCTGAAGACACAAGATTGCGCGTTAACCACTAAAAAAACCCCATTTGTCGTATCACTAGTTTTCGAGAATACCCTCCTTAAAGCCGCGCCCGATATCAGTATATTGGGCCTTAGCGTTTTGAGCGACTGCCAGTATTGCGATCTTCTGAAAAGCAAGGTCAAGTTAACCTCAAAAAACTTGATGTCATCGGCAGAGCGAGACGGTACTTCACGCTCAAACACCGTTTGGTTCTTTATAGGGCTCAGGTTCGGCCTCATATGGAGTACTGTTCTCATCTCAGGGTTGGTGCACCCGAGTATCAGCTTAAACCATTTGATTGCATACAACGGAGAGCCGTTCGAATTGTTGGGGACCCAATAACCTATGAAAGGCTTGATTCTTTGGCGTTGCGTGGAGACGTTTCATCGTTATGCGTTCTTTATCGCATATATCACGGGGAGTGTTCTGGAGAACTGTTTGATCTGGTTCCTGCCGCTGAATTTTCCAACCGCTCAGTTCGTAACAAACTAAAATACCATACCTACCATTTGGATATGTGGCGTTCTACTACAGTGCGGTTCTGTAGGAATTTCCTTCCGCGTGCCACATAGCTGTGGAATGACCTACCTGCAGCAGTGTTTCCAGGTCGTTACGACATAAACACCTTCAAAAAGCGCGTTTATTTTCACCTTAAAGGCCGGCAACGCTCCTGTAGCTCCTCTGGTGTCACACGGGGTCGTGGGCGGCGGTTTTGGTTCATGCCACCGACAACAAATATCGGTAAGCCGTAAGCTGCCCGACCATCGAAGGTTGGGTGGCATATATATATATATATATATATATATATATATACATATATATATTCTTATTAGAATTTCATTTGTATAAGACCGTGTCAATATTCGCCTTAAAGCCATATATCATATTTATTTTATTTGCAGTACGAGTCTTTCAGCTCATCATATATGTTCGTACCTTACTACTTCAGAAGGTTGACTCGACCGCCTCATGCTGCCTCTCTATATATGCCACGCAACTGTTCTGACATTCAGGACAGTGTAACCTGAAATCTCCTTAAACATTAAGTCAAAATCTCTATGAAAGAGATTCGGCCCGACGACACACGACATCGCCGACGTCAACGAGCTCGGCCGCCATATTACATCCAAAACTGCAACTTCTTTTATTACACGAACGCAATCTGTTCATTACATACTATATTAAATATTCTATTTATATTTTATTACAGTCTATTATTATGTATATTGCTATGTGTACTTTTAATAGACATATCTTATTCATATATTAAATTATATTAATATATTATATATGTACATAAGTACATAATGTTATATTGCATACAAAACGGCAACTTGTTATATTACACTAACGCAATCTGTTCATTACGTACTATATTAAATATTCTCTAATTTTATTATAGTCTATTATTAGTTATATTGTTACGTGCAGTTTTAATGGGCGTATTTGATTTAAATATTGAAACATATTTATATTTCAATATGTACATAAGTACATACCGTTACATCTGTTATGCCGCAAAGTAGAGTAGACATGCCCTAGTATCAAGACACACCGTACTCCGTTTTCCACCGAATTTGATACATTGTGGCGAAATTCAACCCGCGCTTCTGGTAAGTCAAATGAAAATGTCAGAAATTAAAATAATATTAAATATAATCATGCCCTCGAGTGGAAATCGAACCCACAACTGATCGTGTCACCGTTTTTTTTATACTGTAAGTCACCTTTAATTTGTTCAAATCTTTAGTTATGGCTCATTTTACGTGTCAATTGATGACACAATAATTACAACTGAAAATAACCGTAAATTTACTTTACATAGATATTATACATTTCAGTTCTCTTCTTGGCGACGGATCCGAAAGTAAAAGCCGAACATTTTCAAAAACTAAGACATGCCATTTCAGCCGCAGCACCCATACCACTTCCGGATGTATATAAATTTATGGAAAGAGTTGATGTGAGTAAAAATATATAAATAGATATTTAAGAATAAATACATACACATTTTAAATAATACTACTTTAAACGGTTTCATCTCGTATATTTTGGTATTCGAAAATACATTTATGAATATATTACGTTTCGAACACTTTACAGTAGTCCGTGGTCACGGGTAGACTAAGATAGCATTTATCATTTGATTGATTCAATAATTAGTGATATCTAATCAATCTAGCCGCTAGCTTGAGGCCGGTCGTGGCGCAGTAGGAGAGCGTTCGACTGTAAACGCGATCGGTTTTGGGTTCGATCCCCATTCGGGGGAGTGAATATATTTAAATTATTTTCACTTCCTCGCTCTGGTAAAGGGCAAAGTGCGGCGTTGAGTTCTCCCACTCAACACGCAATATCTCGAATTCGGTGGAAAGCGAAATACGGAGTGTCTTGCCACTAGGTACTTTCTGTCTATCCTGCCATGCAGGATAAAAGCGTGAACCTAAAAATATCTAAGCACCATCTGCTTCTTAACTGCGCACTGCTCTGGATTCTTGTGTGGTGGATTCGAGACTTTAAATTTTTTAGAAGTATATCTCAGGTGGTAGAAAGTAGGATGTTTTTGAATTTAATAACTTCGTCGATCATTGATATATATCTGCTTTCTTTAGCGAGAATATGAGCTTTATCAAACCTCATGTAGTGGTTGTCCGAAATGTGTTTCTTCACCCTAACCCCAATGCTCCTCTTTGTTTGACCAATTTAAGATAAGCCACAATCCCAATCTAGTTTGTATACATCTACACACTGCAAAGGAATATTATTATTCACTTGTCTCGAGCATTGGCTCACACTAAGTATTTCAAATATTATTATAGTATTTATATTTGTTCTGTAGGGCACTCACTTCACATACTTATTTTCGAATCTTAATTTTTACATTAGTCTATATGATATATAGTTCGATGTACCGAATTGATTGGTGATTCGAGCACGAGCATTTTGATTTTAAATGTATTGCCTAGTTAGCGAACTTCTATGTACAATATTATTATTTCTTATTTGTTAGTAAGATTCTCTTTTTCTTTTATTTACTTAGTGACTTTCTATTATATAAGGCTATTTTTATTATATTTTATACAGTTTTAATTTATTAACATTAATTATGGTTTTATTAACATTAAGTATAGTTTTAATTTATTAACATGATTTATGGACGATGTGGTTGGCTTGTGACGGTAATAACGTTATCTACGTGCCACGGTCCTTGGCAGTAATAAGTCGTCTATGTACTAATCGACCCCTTTTCAATGACCCTTAATACGATACATCTGCTGCTAGCTGTCGAGTTAGGTACTCTGCAAAATTTCCCTGATTCAGCATCAAGACAAGGGAGCTATATTATTATTGTGCTATTTGATTTGCCATATATTCATTCTAAGCTTCAACTCAAATAGAAATTCAACTCAAGTAGAATTGTACTCTTCTTATTTTAACTCTTCATCGTCGTCGTGATCGCTCTGGTAAAGGAGGTAACACGCTGCTTCAATGTAACATTGTTTACGCTTTATTAATTGGTAGTTCTGTTGTCTCTCTGATCTAAATATAAAGAAGAGCAGGGAATTTAATAGCCTTGTGGTTTTATGTTTTATTAACTACACTGAAGTGTTTTACTGTGTGCAAAATAGGTAGTGGAATAGTTTACCCAAGCGGGAGATCTAAATGTTGTTGTTGCTGTAATCCAGATTCTGTACACAGAAAACCGTTCAAATAAAAAAAATAATTATGGGAGGGTTAACCTCTTGTTTTCGGACCTCATCTAGTAGCGGTCAAGATGGAGCACTGTAAAGTTTAAGAAAGTAAACAGGGTGACGTATATCTGCTAATCACGAGTTCCATACACCTGTCCCTCCCCAATCGATAAGCTATCCGTAATGTGATTCCTCATGTTAAAAAAACGATGGTTGCATCTTGTCCCCGTCAATTTTTAACATAAATGGAAAATATATTATGCGGATGATCACTGAGAACTGTACAAAGGTTTACCCATTGGTGGAAGGAGACTATCCTCGATTGCAAATCGCACCAATGTATTGTGCACTACATGCCACCAGCGTATTCTATCTTACTTTGTCCATGTAATGCGCAGAAACGACGACAGTTTGAAAAATCTAGTTGATATTGATAACACAAAACTTCGTGAACGCTCACCCTTAAGATGGACCAATCCAATCAAAGAATCGTTATATTTCAAATTCCACACAATGATTAGAGAAGCACTGGACAGAAACCGGTGGAGGCAGATCACACTGCTCCAAATACAACTCAAATCCTGACCACGATTTTTAGTCACGAGGGACCGACAAAAGAGAGTTATCTCTCTGACATATGAGTATCGGCTATTGTCTCGTTGGTAACATATGGAGGAGTCCAATTTTGATTTACTAAGACTCCATTCAATGAATGATTAGCTCTACATCATCTTGGAAATGACCTTGATACCCATTAAACGGATTACATTTTCGGAAAACAAAGCGCGGAATACTCTTTTAAGTCTTGCTTCTAAAAAAACAATCAAATCCGTTCACCTTTTGTTTTGGAGCTACTATGCTACTACTATAAAGCTCTAATTTTTTTCTCTTGCATAAATATTTGCACACAAGGACACGTTACAATGATTACTATTACATTGATATGCAAAGGTAGGGATTTTATACCGTTTTAGGCAATTTATTTTTATTGATGTGCTTTAGAAAAACCATCAAATAATTAAAAATATATATTACGTACTACCATGTGTTTGCTATACACTTTTATTAAATTAAGATATACACGTTGCTAGGATAGAGTGCATTTTATACGAAGAATCTATCTTCTACTACATTAATTATTTTTGTCTAGGATTAAACTAAAATATTTATGCTTATCCAGGACAAAATATAAAGCTGTTTTCATATTAACTGGAAAGTAAAGAGATCAAAAACAACTACAATAGCACATGTGTGGGTTTGATACTATATTTCTTACAAGACTATCTAACAAATAACTATTTTTACCCTATTTCTTTTAACTCATTTCACAAAATTGGCTTGAAGATTTAAAATAATCCATTCCTATAATTTTCAAGCAAATGCTTGGCTCTTTGAGGTCACATGCGAGTTCAAATTGATCTTCATCAAAAAATAATCTTATTAACATATAATATAATAAGGTCAAACATTGTATTTAACACTATTACTGTAAGCACGTTTTATAGTAGAGTAGATGTACAGAAGTCTATATGTACGAAGTGGTTTTGGGTTCAAGATTGATTTTTTTGACCTCCTTATAGTTTTCGTTAGAAAATCCATTATAATCTGTTATATTAATCGCTCAATTAGTGACTCGTAACGGATTATGCACGATTCTGGTTCGCCTACTGTAGGCCGTCTGCCTATCAACTAAAACCTCACATTCTCTTCGACCGCCACTACCCAAGCAATGGGAAGCGAATGGTGACCATGTAACTTGTACCTGCCCTTTAAGAGCAAACTGAACTTAGAGATATATTTTCATATTAAACAATATTCACAATTTAAATTGTGCATTGGAAAACTTAATTAAATTCTGTTTTTTTTTTATTTCAGCGTGAAATACACTTTGGGCAAGCGTACGGTCTCACAGAAACTGGACCACTAGCGACTATATCAACTGCCGGAAGTTCAAATAAGGATTACATTTCAGTTGGGAAAGCTATTCCAAGCGTTGAACTGAGAATAGTAGATAGTGCACTAAATAATTTAGGACCTAACGAGGTAAGACAATTTCGTCGCCATTTGTTATATCTAAGTCATAAAAGCACCTTGTGTGTATATCTCAAATTTTTTACACTGCAATAAAAAATATATGTGAATATATATTCCATAACTATACATCAAATATTTTTTTTATTAATATAGATGCGCTACATATGTGTTAAAAATAATATACTGTAAAATCTTATTTAATTTAAACTGACGTCAAGTACTTGAAATCCGGAACAGATGAAAACGTAAATAGATCAGTAATATACAAACATACCAAAATAATTAGCACTATGCCCAGTTGACTACATCTTAACATGATTTGCAATAACTTTGGGAATTCCGTTTTACAAGTAGGGTTACTATTAAAACGTTATATTAATCCGTCAAGAAATTAAATTTTTTTGATGAAAATTACGGAGAGAGGGAAATATGAATATTGGAAAGCAATTATTTCAGAATAGTATTTTTTTACAAATTGGCAAAAAGTTTAATAACAAAATATTCGCATTAGCACTTGTACTTAAAAAAAAAAGTTTTTTTCGACATACATTAATGGCCAGCACAGCGTATTTTTGAAGAATGCGTTCCTTACCTTAGTAATGTTTTTGAAATTGTTAAAAAATAAATATGAAATAATACTGATTATTTACTGAGATCGTCTACATGTTCAGTTATCCAAATTATACATGAAATCCCGAACCTCTCGTTTTTTTTTAGCTTCACGCTTCATGCCTGGCGGGGTAGTCAGAGAGCACGCAGCGCCAAACGCTGCGGTCCCTGCATACTTCTTTTGCCTCGTCCACAGTCATTACCCTTGTTTTTCATCGACGTGAAATATTTATAACTTACTATAAATACTTTTCTAATGTACAGAGTATATAGAGATTGATCAATATGAAATACACAATTATATTGGATTGAATGTTAAGAAAATATCCATTAATCTTTTTTTATTATACTTTATTAAACTTTAATTTACTTTCTCTTATAGCAACATACCCGTTATAAAGTAACGCGTTGACGTAAGTAGGTCCTAAAATAAATTTGAAGAACACAATACTTCATCAAAGTATAAAATCCAACCGTTCCACAGAATAGCCGAAATAAACAATCAGACAAAAATTACAGAAAAATATTATTGTGTACAAATACATACATCATTTAGAAAAAAAATGCGGTTATTTAATATAACAAACAGACTCCAATTTAATTTGTTTGTATAGATTTTTTTATCGGTGTTTATATGACCTTCCTTAGCTTCACACTTTTTTTCCGCATGGTAGGGTATACAGGAAGTACCTACTTTCAAGACACTATGTTCTCCGCTTTCCGCCGTATTTTGATAGTTTGCGTGTTGAACGGCGGAAGTCAACGCCGCACTTTGATTAAGCTTACCTTGTATTTTAATTCAAAATAATCACGTATATACGCGTACATATGTCATTAACGAAATATATACATGCAAGAAGAAAAAACGAAAGAATCTCATGATAAAACAAATATAAAACTGTTTTAAACTATTCTCTTTATTATAATTACAATATATCATCTCTATTTATACAATAGTTATAAATTCGTATGAGTGATCCTTTATTGACAATACCGTTTGCAAATTCATCAATATACGCAAATTATTATATTAAACACATCTTCTATAGGCCGATGATCTGACGGTCGATGACATCAGCTAACCATTATTTTACTTACTTCACTTACCCGTTCATCATTCATTGCTTAAACAACAATAAATGTACTTGGAAATGTGAATCATAAATATTTTATATGACTATGCCACGCATAGTCTGAATGTGAAATTACATGATTGTGGGTTCGATTCTCAATTTGGACTGTCTGGGAATGCTGTTATGTTTGCCACGCGATGGGTTCAATCCCTACTTGGGGAAATGATTATACTTAAATGATTTTCATTTCCTCACTCTGGTAAGACAAAATGCGTTGAATTCGGTGAAAAGCGGAGATCAGAGTGTCTTGATACTAGATATTTCCAGTCTACCCTGCTATGCGGGATAAAAGCGTGAAGTTAAAAAATCAGTAATTTAGGTTACGACCAAATTTTATTTAAATATATGAAAAACCTTTTAAAGTTTTTTTATATATCTTGATATAAGAAGAATTTTAATGACACGTTTTACCGTTAATGTTCGAACAATCCATGTTGGACATATAAAAATAATTCAAATTGTTTCTTTTATTGTTCTGTTTTGATAGATATTTTGTTGTTGACTGTATTCGTAAGAATTTTAATATCGTTATTTTTATATCGTTATTCAAAGCCTATGTCCAATTACTATTAATTTTAAGATTTTTTTCCCGTACAGCAGAGTTGTCAGAAAGAATCTACAGTTAAGACGCCCTGATGATTTTCCGTCCTAATTGAGAAAATAAGGAAAGAGTGGCTAAGCGCCGGGCTTAGTCTACCAGAGCGAGATGAAAATGACACGCTTTTTCTGCGACTGGAATCGAACTCACAACCAATTGCGTTAAAGTCAGCATCTGAATCACTACGCCCCTGTATAACTATGAACTTTGTAAAGATAAAATACAACAGCTTTAAATTAAAAGAAAGATTTTCTAGTAAATATACATTTTTATACAGTTAGGTGAGTTACTCATCAAAGGGCCAAATATTATGAAAGGCTACAAAGATAATGATGAGGCTAACCGACAGGCCTTCGCTGAAAAAGACTGGTTTAGGTCAGGAGATCTAGCAAAAATAGACGAATATGGAACGGTAACTATAGCTGACCGGCTAAAAGAATTAATTAAGGTAAATATAATTTTTATTAGGTACAAAAAAACGAGAGCTTATGTTAAAAAAATAGCTGAAGAAGAAAACACATCATAAGTGAAAATAAACAAAAGTCTTAACTCATACCTCTCAATAGACATAAACGTACGCAAAACTTTACAAATTTGACGATATCTGATACTTTTATACAATTATACTGGCGTATAGGATTTTCATCCCAGTAAATACCAAGTTTTAGTTACTGTCATAGCACTACCTAAATAAAAAAAATATTATATATTCTCTGGACCCAATTAAAACTTAATTGAAATGATATCACAGGAAGGAATTGATAACTAGCTAATATTATTATATTACAGGTAAACGCTTATCAAGTACCACCAGCAGAATTGGAGAGCCTGATTAAGGAACATCCTGCAGTGTTAGATGCAGCTGTTATCGGAATACCCGACAGTGTAACAGGTGAAAAGCCAAAAGCATTTGTTGTCCTACACAAAGACGTTAACGCTACTGAAAAGGATATTATGGATCATGTCACGGAAAGAGTATCGCCGTACAAGAGATTAAAAGAAGTAAAATTTGTTGAAAGTATTCACAAAAATCCAACAGGAAAAATTTTGAGAAGGTTACATCTACAGGAACACCTGAAGGATCAA
Source organism: Dryadula phaetusa (assembly GCA_032432895.1). Classification (NCBI taxonomy): domain Eukaryota; kingdom Metazoa; phylum Arthropoda; class Insecta; order Lepidoptera; family Nymphalidae; genus Dryadula; species Dryadula phaetusa. The sequence goes on along the minus strand of JAOYRS010000016.1, from coordinate 3,192,594 downwards.
AAATAGATTTATTGATTTAACATAAAATTTGGGTATAAGAACTAATTTTACAATAATGCTGTTAAGCGAGGCAGGTATGCCAACGCCTAAAATGTTACTCCTATTTGCATGGTATCCATAAAAGGGATTATTACGTTTATTATAATGGAAATATATAGATATCGGGTACTAAGTTCAAGATTACTTTAAGAAATTTACTTTTTAATTATAAATAATTGAGGCCGAATGTGGGGCAATGGGACAGCGTCTGACTGTAAACGCTATAAGTAATGGATTTGATTCCCATTCAGGGGAGGTGATTATATTTAAATTATTTTAAATCGCAGTCTCTCAAATTAGATAGAAAGCGGAGAACCAAGTATCTTAACACTAGGCACTAGGCTAGGAAGTGCCTAGTGTTAAGATACTCCGTTCAGCGCTAGATAATAATCTACCCTACTATGCGGGAATTGTTCCATAAAAAATATATATAAAACTTATTCCGTTTTGCAAGAACAATTTATTTATATAATATATAAATAATTTATTCTTAAATATTTAAAAAAAAAATATATCGTAATATAACAGTTCATCGTTTCAATGTTTCTTGTATTTATTGCAAGTATGTTTATGAAAGCTTCTGAAAACATACATTATTGACTGAATTGTATTTTAAAATTTTGTATGTTATATATTTTAATTATAATTTTTTTAATTATATTTTTTTATGTTATTAAATTAAATACTGTATAAGTAAAAGATGAAACTTACATTTGCATTTTACTTAACCCTTTTCACATATAGTCCTATCAAAATCTGTCAAGAAAATCCTTACTTAGGCAAAAGATTTTCAAATTTGTTTAAAATAATAAAATAGACGTAAGTATGTATGTATGCCAGATTCCAGAAATTTTAGTACTGTGGTACCTTTTCACATATATGGTTTGGCAAACTAAAAAATAATAAATATATCTCCTTTTAGGTAATAATTATTTTACTTATAACCTGACAAACACAACTAAGACAGGCCTTACACCTAATAATTTAAGCTCTTTAAAACGTCTGAATTTATGAAAAAATAAAATAAAATAACTCCTTTTTTACAAATAATATATTTTGTACACTTTTTTGCTTATCGTCCGACTTGTTTTCCTCAACATTGTGTGGACATACACGTTTTGTAACACTTTATACATCGTCAAGGACGTAAACCAGTATTTACGAAGATGTATTTCATTTTTGTAGTAATAAAATTTGTCAATATCTTTGTATTTTAGAGGTCGATCGCGACGCAGTGTGATAGCGTCTGACTGTAAATGCGACCGGTTGTGGGTTCGATCCCACTTCTTCGCTCTTTTAAGACAAAGTGCGGCGTTAGTTTCCATCACTCAACACGCAATGTCTCGAATTCGGTGGAAAACGAAGTACGGAGTGTCTTGACACTAGGTACTTTCTGTCTACCCTGCTTTGTGACAATCAAAGATATCTTTATATATTATTCCATATATATATATATATATATATATATATTCTTTATTGCACATTAACAGTTTCAGAGTAATTTTACATAATATAATTTGTTTACACATACTAATGATTAAAAATATATAAAGATTTGAATGTAGTGGTATTCGAATCCGCACCTCTTGGAAATCGTCTTGGAACTTTAACCGCTAAGCCTCGTCTTCATATCCGGTTGCGTCGCAATATTTATTTTGTTAGCATCTCTGTAGAGAGCTTTTTACAAATTTCTGCTTTACAAAGATTACTTCCAAGAAATAATCATTTTAAAATTTCATTAAATATCTTACTATGTTTAAATGTAATTCCACACTAATGATTAGAAAAGTAAAAAATTAAAAAAAAATTACAAAAATTTCAAAATTTTCATTTTGATTATTTCAAAACATTGAATTCTTAAAGATTTTTTAAAATACTGTTGACATGCTCTCCTGTTTGCCTCATTAAATTATTATATAATTTAAATTCTACTGGTTACTAAACTCCATCATGAGATACTCAATGTATTAAAAAAAATGAATTCCCTTACCACGCTACGCCATGCCACGGGAAGGAAAAAAGCGAAAAGCGAAATACAATACCAATTGTTCAACGAAATTAAACCTCTTACAAAAGACACACATTTATACATACCTACATATATACTTACATATACATAGATACCTATATACTTACATATATAATATATCTAAATAAAAATCACTAAACAAACATATTGACGTCTAAATATTTCTTAAAATTATTCATAGTCTTTTAAAATGTATAATTTGGACCAAAATTAGCATTTCGCATTCCATTTACGTAACATCTTTCTAGGCGCCATTGTTATTATAAGGATTTTCCGCGTCGCCTTATATGTTAATTTAAATCAGTCGTCACATTCTTTCTACCTGATATTATGATATTTGTTTACTATATTCTCTTTTCTGGTAAAATTAATCAGTTTGTATTGACTTTGAATTAGTGTGCTTAGATGGTTATGTTTGAATTTCTTCTATACGGTAATACAAAACACAGCGTTAAGTTCCGTCATATAACATTCAAGTGGATGCGTAAAAACATTGTTTTTAAAGTGGGAAACTGAGTGTTTTTACACTAAAGCTTAACCATGCGGGTAAACTATAAGTTGTAAAGGAATGATTAAAAAACTAATTTTGTAAATTCTCTGGGGATATCTTTTATTTTGTAATTATAAATATATATTTTACTTAAGACACGCCAGTTACACTTAACTAATATATACTATATTTATTTATAACATATTCTGTATATTTTATTCTTTTCTTTAACTTTTATCCCGCTTAACAGAAAGTACCTAAGTCAAGACACTCTGTACTCTACTTCTTTTCTCTTTTATATAATAGGTAGAACGGTTACGGTTTAAGTTTGATAAAGTGAATAGCTGGTTCTTTTTAACGATGTCTAATATTATTATATTTATTTTGTAGTTCTGTATATAAAATAAGGAAACACATATAAAAGAAATACATAGAAAATTCTAAGCGATAAAGATATAATATATTCTATTATTATAAATAATGTCTTCCTAGAATATGATCCGTACTGTGCAGTAGAAAATGAGTAACTGAAGGCTTTTGTTTACAACTATTACAGTAATGCAAATATCTATATAATGTAACATAGTTTAGTGGTAAATATTATGGCTTGCATTCGAGTTATCCATATGTATATAACTTATATGAGTCATGTCAATCTGTTTTTTTTCTGTTTCTATACATTTTTACAAAACTGTTTTTAAAAATATTAAAAATTCAGTAAAGTGTTCAAAAGTGTTTTGTAAAATTCAGTAAAATTTTATTTCACTTTTCTCTCTATTTATGGAAGAACAATAAAAAAAATATAACTTCAAACATTACTGTCTGCACAATTTATTCAATATAAATACAAACAGATTGATGAACTCGACCAGAAAGGGCAATATAGTAAACAAATATCACTATAATATCATATAGAAAGAATGTGAACGACTGATTCAAATTTACATTTAAGGCGACGCGGAAAATTCTTACTATAACAATGGCGCCTAGAAAGATGTCACGCATAAGAAGTGTTGCTTGTTTGATAAAAAACGTAATCACAAATCATTAAGATAATAAAATAAAATAAAGTAATATAAAATATTTAAAAAATAAAAATATAACAATCTTTATACAGATAAGTAGGTAAGCTTTAAAGCGGCAATGCCAGATTCAATCGCGTTGAATTCCTTTTAAGTTTTAGGATTCGTTTGTACAATGTATATTTATTATAATAATCATAATATTATTAAATTATAAGATCTTTGATTTTCGTGATTTTTATACATTTTAAATGAAACTATTTTAACCTACCTGGACCTGTCTACCTGTGACCACGGACTACTGTACTCCAAAATGTATTTTACCAAATACCGAATACCAAAATATACGCGATTAATCCGGTTAAAATAATTTCATTTAAAATTATTAAATTATTTTACTTTTGGTTTGGTTTAACAGAGCGCGGCGTTGAGTTCCACCACAAAACGTAATCCGATAAAAAGTGAAAGGTGGACTGTTTTAACTCTGAGTTATCTATGTCTAACATTCTACGTAGGGGTTAGATTCTGCAAGCCTTTCTAATAAGGCAATAAGCACCCTTCTCGTACCACAAAAAATAATAAAATAAAGTCCCCTCTTTTAATGTTTATAAAAGTGTTTTTGAAGATAAAATTAAACTGTCACTTACAAATCTGGTACAATGTTTAAGTATAATATATTTTCTGCATGTCCAATCTATCTTAAGAACATGGTTTCTTATATTATTTTTATTTACAGTATGATAAATTGAATAATTGAGCAAGAAAATTGAAAAAAATACTTATAAAATTTAAAATTTGATAAGCCATTTTATGTAGACAAGGATACAATTTTTTTAATCTGCTGCTTAATAAAAGAGGTTGTATTAAATTCAATTAATTAATTATATATTAATATAGTATACTTCTTCATTAGGTATAGACATTTTATAAAAAATAAGTTGTAGAATATCCATTATATATTTATTTCTGTTACAGTTGCTCAGTTGATTTGAATATGAATTTACTTTAAAGTTGGTCAATTGATTATTGTATGAATAAATCTTGTAGTATGTCATTTGACTTTTGATATTAAAAACTCGTCACCAGTCGTTTAGTATAGTATTATTATAATTATGAAATATATTACTAAAAGAAAAGGACGTTTTATTTACTCTGTATAAAATGTACGAAACCACTAAAATAACGAAAAATCGAACTTGTCAGGTTGAATGATTTTCCTTGAGTGGAATTCCAAAAAGAATTTGAAAACAAGGTATTATGTGCTCGTGATATCTATAAAAAGTTGTAAACGAGATGGGTTATGCCAAATATATATGGCGCCAACATTTTAATGTTAATTTTTTGCTAAATATATTAAAATGGACCAACCAACGATTTATATGAATTAATGGAGCTCAAACTTACTCTCATTAGTACATTGTAGTATCTATTTGTATAGAACTTTTCTTGTGAATACTACTATTCAAAAGAAAAGTATTTTTTTCATAATTAGCTATTTTGAAGCAATTGTGGCGCAAACATTGTGATATCTATCTGGTAAGACAAAGCGCGGTGTTGAGTACCGTCAACGTCTTGTTTAGAATCGAAAGTGGAGAACAATGTATCTTAGACTTAAGTCCTGCGTGATTTAAAAAGCTTGAAGCTGCCAATATAGGTATTTTTTTAAACGTGAAATTAATTTAATTTATAATTTCCATTAATTATATTTAAATTTATAATTCAACATTTCTTTATTAAATAATTCTCAAATAAAAATAGCCAATGTTACTCCTTATAACATAAACTATCTGCTAGTGAAATTTCCTTTAAAATCGGTCCAGTCGTTCTAAAGATTAGACGGAACAAACAAATAGACAAAAAAACAAGAAGACACTTCAATTTTATTTATTTGAATATATACATAAATGTGTTAATATTTTTAAAGACGCAATAAGTTATTTTAACATTCTCTTTGATGCATAAGAACCAAATCAATGTACTTTTTCAAACAAAGTGGACACTTTATAATGAAATTATATTTATTTACGTTCCACATCGTGATATCTGATTTTATTGCAGTTTTTATTTCAATTACATAAGCCACTTTAGTGTCGTGTATTTTTTAAAATGTTTATGCTTTAAATAAATAACAAATAAACAATTTAAGTAGCGGTATTCGAACTCGTAATTTTGCCAATTTCAAACCGGACCTTGCTCTGCTTATTTATTTTGCTTAAATATAAGGGTCCAAGTAAAAAAGAGCGCATTCCAAGCAAAGTGTGTAGGTGGATGTTTGCTATTCACTTGCAGTATTTATTGAATTAAATTTAATATATAATTGCTCATACAAAAGAGGTATTAGGTATAACTATAAACATGATTGGTTGTGGGTTTAATTCTCACTCGGGACAGTAATTGATTATATTTAACATTTATTTTCATTTTTTCGCTCTGGTATGACGTCTGGTAAAGTGCGGTGTTGAGTTCCGTCAATTAACATGGAATGTTTTGATTTCGGGCGGAAAACAGTGTACGGAGTGTCTAGACTAGTCTTGCTACAATTGCCTGTATGTCATAACTGAGATTTAAATATATACCTTTCAAAAAAATATTGTACAATTTGTTTTTAAATATCTATTGCTTTAGAGGCCATGATGATGGAGATGGCAATGTCTGAAAGTGAACACGTTTATGATAGGTTCAATTTCGGCTCGAGGCAATGATTACATTTAAATAGTCATAAGCGCTGGCACAACATCATGCTAAAAACAAAAATGGGTCTGGTGCAAGTTCAACTCGCGCACCATTATTTATCAAAACGGCAAAGATATTCAATTTGTTCTATAGGATTCCCCTTAATTATTTATTTTATATAATTCTTCAATATTTGTTGGTACAGCGGTAACAGAAATAAATATATAAGCTGAGAAAATTTCAACTATCTATCACAGTGACAAATAGACAGACAGATGGACGGTCCCGTTTTTCCCATTGAATACGGAACTCTAGAAACTACTTTCAAAGCATTTTATGCTGGTAGATTTATTTATATTTTTTTACGTGCAAAATTAAAAAAAAACAGTGTTCAAAAATATAATATCAATGTTTCCCTAACAGTTTTTGTTTCACAATACGTTATAGCATACCATGTTTTTTTACATTTTAAATTTATATAACAGAAAATAATTAATTACATTATGTAATATAGAAGCTATTTATCATGAGTTAGGATAGACTGGTAAATAATTCATAGATTATATTTAAAAATCAATTTAAGTTATATAAAAGTTGATATCCTAAAACGGAATGTATAAATTCCGGCATTTAAATAAAAATAGAAACACAAATTCAATTACAAAATACATTTAAAAGTTAAAATTCATTTGAAGAAAGTGCGTTGGCGTGATATACGATTATTATGACAATTTTTTATGACGACTCAGATTTGTGGTATAAATATTTATAAATTTCACTCTTTCTGGGTTGGTCTTTGGACGCAAGGAATTTGTTTATACGCTGGGTTTTTCACATATATTTTCGGCATTGTGATTTCTCTCGAGCCATTTTTATGGGTGTGTAGTAAATAGAATTAAATATCTTTATTAATTACTTCTTCTGGTTATACAAAAGCGCAGCGTTCAGTTACGCTGATCAGCACTCAATGTCCCGAATTCGTTGGAAATCGCAGTACACAGGGTCATACTAGGTACTTTTTATCTACCTTGGTATGGGATATAAATGCGTGAAGGAAAAAAAATAGAACAATTGATCGTTCAACACATAATGTCTCGAATTTTGACAGGGAGCGGAGAACTGAGGGTAACTAAGACTACGAGGGTCTAAAAAAAGCGTGGAGCTGCGTTTTAGACAAAATTGATTCATATAAATTATACACACACAGTAATGAATTATACATATCTGTATAATTTGACAATATATTGATTAACTAAGCTTATAAATGGATTAGACGTGTATAATTCGGAGCCTGGCTTTAGTTCAAGACATAATATGCAAGTAACCAAATGGGTAATAATACTTATCAGAACGAAAAAAGAGTGTTATGTGCCGTGGCATAGTCAAACTGAAAAATGGTTGTTTACAGATTCAATTCCCCCTCAGGAAATTGATTATATTAAAAATTTATTTTCATTTCTACGCTCTGGTCAATAAAGCGCGGCGGCGAGAATTTACCCAACAAGCAATGTTTCGACTTCAGGCGGAAAGCAGTCAACAGAGTGTCTTAACACGAGGTTGTCTCTGACTATGACTATAAGTGCGTAAATAAAGATATAATAATAATTCAAATCACTTGAATCATTTTAAACATTACGTATGTATTACGTTTTTTAATCAAGGTTTAGATACATCAGCGACGGATCTAAGGACGCAAGCACGCGGATATAATAGAAAAAAAAAACTTGATAATAATAAATGTGACATTTTTGTTTACATCGATAAGATGAATCACTAGTAATTCCCAAAACCTCGCATTCCACTGTCGAGCGTCCTTCATAAGGGTGCCTACACACGACGCGACAACGCTGCGTAGAAGCCATCTTAACGCCGATGTTCAGTGTCTGACTGTCAACGTAACTAGCTGTGAGCTGGATTCCCATTTGCGAGAATGATTATATTAAAATAAAGTTCATTTTTTCTGTTCTTGTAAGACAAAGCGCGGCGTTCAGTTCCGCCACTTATTACGATATGTCTTGAATTCGGTTGAACAGCGGTGGACGGGGCTAGCTACGTCATATAATGTTTAATTTGAACCTATTATACTTAAAATGAGGTAAGCGTAGTAGAATCGATTGATTAGTAATCAAATATGCTAATATTAAAGAATTAACAGCTACTCTATTTTTTAAAATTTAAAACATATGAAAGATAAATTAGATTTATTGAATGTGTTTTTATTTATTTAGATTATATATTGGACAGGTCACTGTTTACTATTTTGTATAATATAATTTAGTCTAAATTTGAGTCTAGACTTAAGAATTTTATTTAGCTGCTTCAAACACTAGATAAATAATAACTGTACTTTAAAAAGTGAAACGGTGATTTTTTAATTTAAAACGTATAAAACGTACACGTGAACAACACGTATATATGTATAATATACAATAAATTATACACGAAGCTGGCAATTATACAATATTCAAAAATTTAAATAAAACCAGTAGTCCTTTATCGTTATATCTTTTATTACACGAACACATAAAACTCTTAACCTTTTCTATACAATAGAAACGGTTACATATTAAGTATGGACGCCATCATTAATATAAATTGAGATGTTTTCAAGAATTGTCATAATAGGCATATAATAGTCATTTTTAATATGAAGCTCAATAAATTATAAGCCCGCAGAATATTTGATAAACATTTGCGAAATATAAAATATGAATCATTTAAATCACTTCCTTGATAAAAATTTAAATAAGCCATTGTCTGAGTGTTTTGGTTAAAAAAAATATTTTAATATGTATAATATTATAACATAGGAAAATTTTTACATTTATTGATTTCGCTGGATTGATTGGTATAATGCTCTTACATTAGAGTCCTAACCATTTTCCTACCACGGGTTTTCAAATTGAATATCATGTATGAGTTAATATTTTACGAGAAACCATTATGTTTTTATTTAATAAAACCCCCAATAACAATATAACGAAATACGTAGTGATAAAATGTAAACAATCTAATAACTATTATTCATATTAACATGTCGCCGATGTGCCGGCAGCCGAGCGTCAATAAAAACAAGACGCGGATAGCTAACCGACCAGTCTTGATCAGAATTCCTATAGTCCTTGACGTTACACGTTGGAAATAACAAAGTAAATTAAAGATGATATCGAGAATTGTGTGTTTAGTTTTAATATTGGGATTGGTGAATGCCGCCACCTTTATTGATTTAAATCCAAAGAAACCTAAGGAATTTGGTAAGTTTTCTACACGTTTGCTAAAAAAAAACTATTTCTCATAACAGGGTAAATTGATATATGAATATTTATGTCAAAACACTCAGTTTTTAGCTTTAGAAAGTGTCTTACTTTTTAATTCAGATTTTTTATTATTATTTTACATCTAATTTATCAGTTGGTTAAGATTATGAAATATCGATTATTATTTAAAGTGGGTTTTCTCTGCTGTGATCGTTTACTTAGTGAAATAATATTGATGCCTCAAGTGACACCAAAAGGTTACCGATGTTATTTTATACAAGTGTACGTCACTTTATACAAGAGTGTATATAAAACACATGGTAGTGTGTGTGTAATATTTATTCCCAAAACGTAACGTATTTCTAAAATATAATTAAAAATATTGATTTCCTGCCTTCTATACATTATTATATTCAACACAGTTTTACTTCGTTACAATATTTTTTTCGCTTCATGCTTTTATCCCACATAACAAGGTAGATAGAAAGTAGCTTGTGTTATAACACTCCGTACTTCGTTTTCCGTCACATTTGAGACATTGCGCGTTGATGGCACTCAACGCCGCAGTCTGTTTTACCAGAGCGAGAAAATCAAAATATTTTAAATATAACCACTCCCCCAAGTGAGAATCGAACCCACAACCGATCACGTTTACAGTCAGACGCTGTCACACGACGTCTCGATACCTTATAATAATTTAATTGTCTATGTGTTTCAAGTGTCTTAACTTTACTTATTTGATATAATGTAAAAAAAGATAGAAGAAACTAAACGCTACCAATTTCATTTTTACCTATCAAAATTAATACATGCTTTTCTTGACAGTAAAAAACGCGGATCCGCCTTGTATGGCGCCACTGTGAATAAAAATTAGATTTATTATATCATTAAAACGTCTAAACGAAGCCCTTGAACCGATAACCTATATAAATATTATCTTCATATATTATCTCATTATATATACAGATTTTTATCATGAACTATTGATACTAGTGTCCTTGTATTATTTTTTTATTATTGTAAACAAGAAATATCTAAGTTCGTCATTTTAGGCCATTATTATGCAGTGATTGGCGTTTGATTTCAAACGCGATCGATTATATTGATTTTTTTATTTGGCGTTCTGGTTGTACTGTGTTTTGAATTTTGGGCGAAAAGAGGAGAACGAAGTGTTTTATCATTTTTCTTTGTGTATGTTTTCATATCTTCACTCATTTTTCTTGATTGTTAAAATTCAAAATAAGATACAGAGCTTAATTTACATTATATTGTGCCGATTTCTAAAAAGGAAACTAATAAATATAAGAATATTACGCAAGTAGAATCAAATAATTATGCTATATAAATCATTGAAGCGGCTCACTAATTCAAACTAGCCGTGTGACTGGCGCCGGGAGGTTATTCTCTTATCAATAACACTTTAAAATTTCGAATAAACGCCTTCAGACTGAGAATGATTTAATATATAAGTCGCTTGTTCCGCGCGATTGTCTTTTGAAAACGTATAAAAAATATTATTTACATATTTAATATGATACCTATTATAGGAATATGATTGTAATGTAATGCTTGAATGCAACGATTTGTCTGTATTGTGACGTCAAATAATGTTTTATTTTATATATAAATAATATTATTGGGTAGAGAGAGGGGTATGGAGAGGTTTCTTAAAAGAGCCTCTTAATGCTACACATAGATTGAAACTCCCAGGTACTGCTCTTCGCACTTCCAGACGATGGTAACCTAATGAATTTCTAATCTTTTATTTGTTTTATAATACTCTCATCTTTTTATTTACTAAATATAGCAAGGCGGTTAGGAGATAGTGACAAGTTATTTCGCTTTCCATATTCGCTTGTAAAGTACGCAAATTAACGCCGCATTTTATCCGATAAGACGTAAAGCTTTTATTTCAATTATTTTCAACAGTTTCACGATTATCATATTTTATTATGTCTACTATGATATTTCTATATATCTATAGATAATTATTACTAAGAATATGTACAAATAGATAAATTAACACTCACACTCAAAATAAATAAAAATGAACAAGAAGAACATGTCCTAAGCTGGGAATAAATATATGATCTATGAAGTAAACAACTATCACCCTTATAAAACATAAAATTGCAGTATTGGAATATATACGTTACATTATCTTCGGGAACTCATCGCCATTTCATTTATATGTTCTAGCCGGGCTTTGTTAAATTCCGTTCAGAATTTTTCTTATTAGCATTTCTAACATTTCTTAAATCTTTATTGTCAAAAGCTTATAAAAATATATTAAAGAGAAATTATATATTTAATTATTTTATAATATTTCATATATAAAAATAACATCTATTTTTTCAACATTTCCTTCAGTTTAATATCATATACTGCACACTTGTTCTATGACGTTACTTAAAAAAACCTATTTAAATCCACACTGAGTGAGTGACCTAAATCATGATATAATCAAATATTGAGTAGATCGATTACAGTTAAAATGGCTTACGAAAAAAAAATGTTTGTAAAAAGAAGAAATCTGCAGCGAAATGACGTTTTAAATACTTACACGTTGTCAAACTGTCAGTGAGCCTATAAAAAAGTAAACGCGGTAATTAAAGGTACAGATAAAATAAAATATTTTTGGAAGTTAAAACTGTACAGACTGTACAGGGTTGCTATTAATTTTGTGTATTTTTTATTGTAAAATTTAATTTTATGTTTATGTTGATGTAAACATTAATGTCAAATAAACAAAAATTGAGACTGTTACGGCGCCTCAATGGTAATGCGATTGGTGGTTCCTAGTCTATGGGTCTTATTTAAAATAAAAAACAAAGCGGCGTTGAGTTCCGCCACTCAACACGAAGTATTTTGAATTAAAAACGTCTTCCCGACTGCCCTTGTAGATGTGGCTTACGAGATATATGTTAAGATAAAAAATATAGCGCTTGATAACCCTACATACATATATGTTTGTACATTTCCGAAACCTTCCCCAAGGGTCAAGGTCCTCTTGAATAAACAACTTGCAAGGTGAAGATTTCGTATTTCTTGTACGATAAGACTTGTTGCTTGGTAATAAGAATTTATAGTGTTATTTAATTTGTTATTAAATTTAACAAAGTGGGTTTTAATTTTTGTTCTTATTGACATCATCTCGCAGTTTGAATAATTTATAAAATTTAATTTTTTCGCTCTGGCGAGATAAAGCGCGGCGTTGAGTTCCTCATGGCGGTTATCAGTTCGATATGTGTGTAACATTGTTAGACTTAAAAAATATTTGAGCATATTATATTTGAGTATGTATCAATTAAGCCTTTCAAGATTGTTTACTTAATTTTATAAGTGTCTGTTTGTATGTATGTCCACGAATTTATCTAAAATTAAAAGTAATTTTTAATAACATATACGTCAAGTTAGAAAACAGCAAGTTTCATGAAAATCACTTAAATAAATTACTCGTAAGAAAACATAGGTATTTGTATAGTTACTATGAAGTCAGTTTAATTTCTATTGGAGTTTTAAAGGGTATACTAAATATCTACATTTATATATAGACATATATACATACTAAATGATGTTACACCGTTCGTCACAATCGACTAACCGATCTCCGTTACATCCTTGTTCGTAGCAAGGTCGATGCATTGTTTTCGAGTTCATCGTCATCGTAAAATTAGAGGCGCCCGCATTCCGTGAATTTTGAATATTTTTATATAATAGTGTAGGTGTGTTCATAAATTTGTTTTGTTATTTATCTTTGTTTTTAGCTTCACGCTTTTTATCCCGCATAGTAGAGTGAATAGAAAGTACCTAGTGTCAAGATAACCCGTACTTCGTTTTCCATCGAATTCGAAACATTGCGTGTTAAATGGTAGAACTCAACGCCGCACTTTATCTTACCAGAGCGAGAAAGTGTAAATAATTTTTAATATTATCACTCCCCCGAGTGGGGATCGTATCCACAACCGATCGGGTTACTGTCAGAAGCTGTCACACTGCGGCACGATCAGCCTCAATTATCCTTTACTTATTTAATATTTTCAAAGAAATTATGATTATTTTTTATCAAATCTCTATTTAGTTGATATTTGTATAACATCAACGTTTAAGCATTTTCTCTATTGCATTTATTTTAAAAAAAATATTTATATGCAATAGAGAAATACATGTTTAAACTTGTTTTTAAACCAAAATTTATATAATTTCTGTGTATTTAATAATATTTTTATTAAAGCTGTGTTTAATTTTGACAATTTGACATTATCACTAATTTATTGCATTGTTCTTAAAATTTGTTATAATATCTGGGCTAAAAATAGTTTATTTTAATCTATAAATTAACAAAATTGAAGTGTCTGTTTGTATTTTTAAAATAAATTGGTCTTTTATTGGTTTGTTCTGACTAATCTCTGGAATGGCTGGACCGATTGTGACTGGACATTCACTGGCAGATAGTTAATGTAAAAAGGAGTAACTTAGGTCATTTTTATTTTAGAATTACGAAATAAAGATTCAGAGACAAACCCACGGCCACAGCTAGTATACCATATATTTAAAAAATATGTTTTTCTTAAATAATTTCCAATTAGGCGAATTCATCATCATATTCTGATAGAATTATTAATTGATATTCTATTTTCGTTCATTCCATACACAGTAGCTAACAGTTACAAGCCATGGAGATAAATCGCTCAAACCATTTCCGCTAATAGCCAATGTATATGAATATATTCATTTATAATTTACCGTGAAGTATCGATTTATTATGTTATCTTAAAAATTAATTGATTATTTTCCAGAGAATAATATTTTTTGTATTTTATTTTAAAGTTAACGTTCTTAGAGTTTTCGTAAACGAAATAAGTATTAAAAAATAATATGCTCATAACTTGATTATATATTTTATATTTAAAAATATTATAATTAACGGGAAAATTATCATTGCGTAACTAAGCCGAAGTGTAATTAGGTTCCGTTATTTAATATGCAGTAATTCCTTAAAACTGAGTGTAAGCTAGAGAATGGAATGTTTAAAAATTATACTATTTTTCGCTACTAACCTAATATATCAAAATAAATAGAAAAACATATTAAAATTATGATTAACTTTGACTTTCTTTTGTTTCAGCTAACAAATCTGGTTGCTACATTAAAGAGATCAACGATGTCATACCGTACGGTGAGACGATCAGCCCAGTCGGCTATTGCTATAGTATAGATTGTTCGAGACACGTGCTCTTCTACGCATCGTAAGTGTTTATATTCATTTTATAATCCTGCTTGGGGAATAAACTTGCTAAATATATTCCTTTATTCTTTTCTGAATATATTATGTAGTGTATGTGTGAGGCCGGTCGTGGCGCAGTGTGACAGCGTCTGCATGTAAACGCGACCGATTGTGGGTTCGATCCCCACTCGGGGGAGTGATTATATTTAAATTATTTTCACTTCCCCGCTCTGGTAAAGACAAAGAGCGGCGTTGAGTTCCATCATTCAACACGCAATGTCTCGAATTTGGTGGAAAGTGAAGTACGGAGTGTGTTGACACTAGGTACTTTCTGTCTACCCTGCTATGCGGGATAAAAGCGCGAAGCTAAAAAAAATATGTAGTATTATTATAAATTGGATTTAAAATTAGACAGAAAGTACTTAGTGTCAAGACACTTCGTACTTCGCTGTCCGCCGAGTTCGAAACACTGTACGTTGAGTGGTGGAACTCAATGCATAGTTATTTATCATAATTATTATTGTTTAAATTATTATTTTGAAATAAAACTTTTGTATATAGATCTATTATATTATATTATATTAAAATTATCTTAATATTATATTAATATTAAATCAAAATGTATATTCTATTTCAGATGTGGAACAGTAGGCACAGATTCAACAAACTGTTACGTAACAGATCAAGATCTGAGCGTGGCATACCCCAGCTGTTGTCCACAAGTGAGGTGTGAACAAGATAACTACATAGTATAGCAAATCAAGGTTAAACAAATCAAGGGGCATTAAATTATATTGATTATTAAAGTAGACTGAAAATCAGGGAATGTTTTGCAAAATTTAGGCTTAAGAAGAGAAATTTCTTTGATTTTATGTTTGTATATAGTCATACCAAAATTATTGAATTGTATAATAATTAATTAAATTTTATATTTATATATACATATATATATATATATATATATATATATATATATATATATATAAAATGATGTACAAAATTCGCAAAAAAATAGTTGTAGAAAATGTAAACGTGAACCGTCCGTTCTTTCGTTAAAGTTACTCATATTAAAATAGATGCCCATTTAGTGTGTAAACTAAGAAACGTGAGAATCGTATAAATAAACATAATAATATAGTAAACAAAAAAAATCTATTCTATTATTATGTTTGTTAGTGATATTTAAGTAATATTTTAAATTAAAAATAAGTGGCTTATTAATTAGTATTAGTTGTTTAAGATATTGTAAGGGAAATGTCAATAAGGTTGAGTGCTCCTAAGAATTGATAGAGTTCCTTTATAAGGGTTAGAGCGATGTGCGTATTCTAACTCGAGAAGCTATCTTGCCGCCAAATTGTTATTATTTATTAAATTAAATTAGTTTCACTCTTTACGTTTGTTTTTGTTTCATTTTTTATTCTACTTTTCATAGATAAAAGATTTTATTTGAAGTTATAGTATAGATTTTTGCTCTTAGGTAAAATGTATATATTAATACGTTAAGCAAAATCCCTTGTATCCCTTTTTACAAAATACCTCAATCTAGGGAGTATGAATTATAGTTTATATAGGGAAAAAGCGTAGAATGCTAATATTTTTTTTAATTATGAATAAAAATATATTTAATTAATAATAAATAATAAATGTAACACACACTACCTAGTGTTTGAAATACACAAATAAAATTTGTTATTCTTAACTGATATTTTGTACAGGGTGGTAGAATCCAACTCCAAACATTCACTATTTAAGCAAGGATAGGAAATACCACATTTAAAATATATCTAAGTTAAATCTATATTTATTTACAGATGTAGCCTTCCTTAGACAGACTTTGTTCACAGCTTAGTCTTAACTAAAGAAATTTCTATTTTTGCAAAATAATATATATTTCATGTGTAATCCACCTGCATCTGAATGTAAACGTGACGGGTCGTGGGTTCGTTTCCTATTTGGAGGAACGATTGTATTTAAATTATTTTCATTTCCCCCCTCTGATGTGACAAAGCGCGTCGTTGAATTTAGCCGAAATTCTTTTATAAACTAGAAAATATATTTAAAAAAAATGTAATTATTGAAACGCCATCTGTTTAGTATTCAGATAAAGCGTATTTAGATTACTTTATTATATTTCTTGCAGTTATAGTATATATAAAAAATGTTATATACATACTTGCGTTTGTAAATTAGAAAATATGACATGGGAATATTGTTAAAAATATGTGAAGCTAAAAGAAAAAAAAATATTATATAAAAATGTTGCCTCTGCTAGAAGCAAAGAAGTTGTACTTTGTGACGTAGTGTATGTCTTTCACGTAAGATGGCAGTGGTGGGAAATTATAGCTATTGTCGCTTTTGACTTCGATTTCGTTCATTTTCTAGCTTGATTCCTTCTGCAAGTTTGATTATTAAGTATGCGACTAAGTATGGGTTCCGCAAAAAAATTTATTTTAACCCTTAAAAATTTCAGGAAAGGCCTTTATCTTACTATGTAAGTACTAGCCTTGTAGGTACGTTTCAATGATAAAATTACAAAATATTATTCACTAACGTTAAAATAATTATTAATTTACATCAATTATATGACTGGAATAAAATATATAACAAAGAACCAGTTGTCTCAAGTTTTTTAATTTGCTATTAAAATAACAGATAATTTTTTTCAAAACAGTTTTACTATTTGATTGTTTATAGGAAATGTTCAAATTGACATATATATATATATATATATATATATATATATATATATATATATATATATATATATATATATATATATATATATATATATATATATATATATATATATATATATATATATTGGTCAAATTTCTGACCAATGCTCGTCTTGTTTCCTCAAACAGGACAGACTGTATTGAAATTTTATTTAGTGACAGAAACGAAATCCCTTCTGACATATTTTTAAAATTCGATTGATTTTATTGACACGTGGCCTTAACAACTTTTCTCTGCTTTCTCCATGTAAGCCTTAACGGCAATATTTTTATACCTTCATCCATATAATTATTGAGCAGGTAGATTTAGACAGTTTAATTAATATGTAGTATACTGGAATAAAACGTGAAGCCGAAAACAAAAATAAAAATGACTAGTTTACTTTAGTTTAAAATGGAACGATGGAAATTGAATACTGGTATGTTTTTGAAATGTTATCCTTGCCTTGAAATCCACAGCTTTTCGGATTACATAGATTAAAAAGTTGAAAAAAATCTCAGTGTAGAGTTCGTGTGTGATTGAAAAATAAATTGCGGTGTAGTTTGAACCGTACCGATGAATCCCTTACAAATCGAAATGTTTTAGTTTCCCCTTGATATTATGGAAAAAATATCAAAAAATATACATATTATTTACACAAAATAACTTTTTTTTAATATACAACTTTACCCTTTTATTCCTTGTTTAGAGTAGAGAGGAAGTATGTAGTATCAAAACACTCCGTACTCCGTTTTCCACCAAATTCAATACGTTCCGTATTAGGTAGCGAAACGCAACGCCGCGCTTTATCGTACCAGAGAGGGGAAAATAAAATAATTTCACAACCGATCACGTTTACAGTGAGACACTGTCTCACTGCGCCGCGACCGGTCTCTACATATTTAATAGCACCTCTAGGATCATCGCGTTGCTGATTGTTACCTGAATGTTGACCAAAGATGTGGATTCATATAATAATATAAAATACTTTTAATATGTTCATTCATCAAAAAATTTTTTTGTTACTCCTTCAATAAAATACAGCTAGGGATTTAATAACTCAACATGATAATGTCTAGTCTTCAGCTTTAAAATTTTCTGTAGGGAATGTAGAGTGTATTATTAAGAAAAAAAATGAAACAAAATACGCGAATACTGCTTCAAAAATTTACATGTTTAAAAAAAATTAGTACTACAATTTATATATATAACATTAAAATAACGTTAAAATTCACATTATAATTTAAGATAAAGGGAACTTTAGGAGAGGTCATCGTACTGCAGTGTCTGGTTATTAGCGTGATCGGTTTAGGTATGAATTCCACTTAGGGAGATGACAATAATTTTTCCGCTCCGGAAAGATAAAAGCGCGACGTTGGGTTACGCAATGTAACACTCAATGTCTCGAATTCAGGCAGAAAGCGGCGAACAGATCGTTTTAACTACCTGACTGCTTTATACGGAATATATAGCGAACGTTATAAAAAATCACCCGTTCTTTAACTTAGAAGAGAGCCATCTAGCAAACAGTGAACGAAACTCGTTGTACCTACTTCCTCTAGCAAAGCAAAGTGGGATTTGAACCTAGAGTCCAAACACATCAAAATCATTTCAGTATGCCACGATGGCATTATTAATGTTATTTTTAGTTTGAAAATATAAAATAAACAATAGGATTAGACTAATTTTGTATTTTCCTTCAAAAGGAAACAAAATACGTCCGCCTATTGGAGTAATTGTGAAAATATTTTAAGAGACTTTTAAATAAAATAGACCCCCTGTGGGCTTAAGAAATAGGAGACGTAATAAAGGTATTTTAAGACGAAAAAGTAGATAATAAAAAAATATACCCGCCATGGGAATTACCAAGGAAATCTCTTTGTTTTTAACAACAGTATTGTGAATTTCGGGGCATACTACGAGTGCTGTGTAATAATGAAATGTTCTCTTGAATATAAATGCTGAAATTATTATTAAAATAATTGTCATTATATTTTAGGCCATAATGTAAGTCAGTGCTATCTTTTGTTATGGTAGAATGTTAAGATAGATAATAACGCTGTATTGCGCCTAGTTATATATTTATTTTATTATTTGAAAAAAATCGTTTTTAGCATTTTTTAGCTGACATTGTCAATTATTTTACCCTATATGCCTAATATTGAATAAAAAATGCATTATGCTATCTTTTAGGTTCAAAAATGTGAGAGGACAAGCATAAATTTTCGAAATTCCAGTCGCAAATAAAAAAAATAAATTTGGAATTTTATTCCCAATACATTTTTAAAGAATAAGTGATTTACCTTAAAGTTTTATTTTTTTACTTAAAACAGCTTCATGCTTATCTCGCATAGAAAGATAATTTGGAACAACCTAGTGTCAAAACACTTCGTTGACTGTTTTCCGCCAAAAATCAAGACATTACGTGTTGACAAGCAAACTTAATGCCATGCTTAGTCTTACTAGAACAGAGAAATAAAAACAAAAAAATTAATATAATTATTTCCCAGATTGGGGATGGAAGTTACAACCCATCGCGTTTACAGTCAAACAGTGCCCTACTCGGCTGCAAAGGTCTATTTTTAGTTTACAAATAAACAATATTATATATTTCACAGTGGCGCAAGTAAGTATCTAATTAACAACGCTTCCTGCACGCGACTGTTGTTATTCTAATCTATTGAAATATATAATCCTCGATCTTTTACATAAATTCGTGGCTCCCTTTTTTAACATGCAATCCTTAATGGGTTGGTAGAGAGTATCAAAGAACCTCGATCGTGACACTATTTTCTCCTATTTTTGTACGGGAAGGAGTACCTTCTCGTTTAAATTCGAGACATTGTAAGGTATTTGGTGGAAGTTGAAGCCGCGCGTTGTCTTTATAATTAGAAACCGTCATAGCGCAGTGGGTAAGTGTACAAGTAACGTTTGATATTCTTCGTAAACACTTTTTATAATAGTTATATAAATACAAAAGTTAAAATCTTTCTTTGTAGGAGAAAGAGATGAAGCGTTTTTATATCGAATAACAGGGTAGTCAGAGAGAACGTTCACTGCTTTAATTCCGATATAATACAATGCCGCGCTTTATCCAAAGCAGAGCGGAGAAATGAAAATAATTAAAATTTATACATATATAGAATTCCACTATGTGGAAATCGAAGCTATACACAATCGTGTTTACAGTAAGCCGCTGTCCCACTGCGCTATGGCCTCCCACTATCCAAAATGGTTATATATATTCGTGAATGACAAATTGCAATATTATAATGCTTAATATTGTAAATCTAATATCCCAAAACACCCAACTCATTGTGGTTTAACATAAAAGACGGCCGAATAAGCAGCGGCGGTATGAAAATATAATAGCTTTAAAATCCACAACATGCGTGCTATTTAGACCCTAAATTTAAGTTAGTGGAAATCAGATGTGGCTGTTACTCCCAACCTCACGTTATGGCAATATTTAATTTTGATTAAATTACTTTAAATATAATTTTTTAAGTGTTTTAAATAAAATTGTTTTAAACGGATTAATCGCGTTTATTTTGGTATTTGAAAATTAGAAAACCCGACGTTTTGAACGCTTTACCGGTGTCTGTGGTCAAATATAGATTGAGGTGGCAAACGTCTGTCAGTTTATACAAAATGTACACTCAGATTATAAATTTACACGTTAATAGTATTGACTATTTTTAACAAGTAAATAAAATCGATTTTTTACAAATAAATGAAATCAAATAAATAATATAGCTTTTCAACCAAATGTATATGAATGTATATGGTACATAATTACTATAATAACTTTTTGTACATATTTTATTTGTTTGTCCGTTTGTTCCGGCCAATCTGTGGAACGACTACGCGGATTTCGATGGGATTTTAATTTTCAGATAGTTACTCCTTATTAATTGAAACGTATACTGCTTTTATGTTAAAATCATAAAAACAACTGCCAGTTCTATCTAAATATGATTAGCTAAATTCGTGTAGCAACCAAACATAACAAAGGAATATCAAGTTTTGAAAATAATAAATACATTTTGTATTCTCCTATCAAACGTGTGTAAATTTATAAATAAAGCGAGAAGTCAAAATAGCAAGCAATAATAGATGTATATGCAATATTTTTATATATATTTTTAGCTTATTAATTATAAAGTTGATATTTTAGAAAATATCTTTTTTTATTAAATATTCTAGAATATAGTAAGATTAAAATTTTGCGTCAAAAATGAACTTGGTTCCACTCTTTATTCTCAAAGCGTGCCATTGAATCCTATGGCTAACATTAAAAGAACTTCATTATGTCCCAACGAGCTCGACTTCCCTATCCTCATTTAACATTATAAATTATTATCCTCAATTATGCATATCTTTTATATTATTCCGTGGAACAATAAAATTACTGAACGCTCAATAAATTTTTTATGACCGTTATGTGCGTAACTGGTCTTTTTCTTATTTTATAATAGTAATACTAGCTGCTGTTCATAACCTTGTTTACCTAAATTTCTTTTTTTTCTTGTTTAAATAGGAATTTTGAGTAATTCCCTCTCAGATTTCTATGTCCAGTAGTTTCTCTGTGCGTTGTGTGATAGTCGATGAGTAACGGAAGAATTCAGAGGCGCACGCTCAGACTTCACACTTGGAGACGGATTGCTTGAGGCCACCAACCTTGTCCAACCTTGTCATCCGCGGCAGGAGATCGGGTCGCCGGAGAGCGGCACATGACCGCTACCTTTGAAGGCGACGGTTATGTGCACGAAGCACCCTAATAGGCCAGAAGGCGGTCAGCGTGGGGAAGATGATCGCCTAGTCTCCTCCTGGTCCAAGTAGGCGTGCACAGGCGCTCCCACGCGCTACCCTTGACTTCACGAGGCGCCTTGCAGGCTCCCGCCGTCAGGCTCACAGGAGGTTGGGGTTCCCGCAGTCCGGCTAGTGGCGGTCGAGGAGGAGTTCTGTGAGGTTTTAGTGGGTAGTAGACAACGGCCGGAGTCGCACATAGCCAGGGGCTCGGCCCCCAATCAGACTGGTATCCATAACGGATTTCCTGACGAAAAGAAGTGGGTCACGATTGCTTAGAATACTACCCATACCATATATACTTATCAACTCCGACGTATAACGGTTTATGATCAATCTGACATAAGTAATTCGCGTTAATGTCTGATGTATGAAAGCGAAAATACATACTATAAATTAATTTTACATAAAAAAAAAACATTGTAATCTGTAAAGCCACTTTATCACTTATAAAAGCGATAATATATAATGTTTACAACAGAACGCGCAACGGAACACAACAAGAAAGAACGGATATGAATATGTAAAAGAATTAATATTTACTAATTTTTAAAGTGTCATTCCACACTTAGGATTAGAAAACATTTTCCAAGAGGCGCAGGTTCGAATCCCACTGCGTTCAAATTTTTATACGTTTTTTTTCAAAAATGTAAAGGAATTGTTTACCACTAAGTTTTAAGGTGAAAATCAAACAATATAGTTTTAGTTAATTAAATAAATAGATGAATGCACTATTCGCTTTAGTTATTTGATAACAATTTTGTTATCAAATAATATTGATATGTTTATTGTTATAATATGTTCTGTAACGTTTGTTTTAGTAATATGATTAAATGCTTAAATTTGCTATAGATAGAAATTTAATACGCTATGGATTAAAGTTCTGAATTTAATTAAATGTAAAACCTTTTTACATAACATACTTAATAACAAATTATTAAAATATATTTTATGTTATATTTAGCAGCTATCAAAAACAGATACAAGTATCATTTTCATTACTTATTTACTAAAATATGACCTAATTGATATATATTTATTTTTATATAAATTATGATAAGGGAGGCAATGATAGATGTATATGACGAATGCTTTCTCACAAACACACGAGATGATTCATATAATCATACTAATGTCTTGTCGGTGGGTGAATAAAAAAAAACGTAAAAAAATATTAATTAACATTTTCTCTATCCGATACTTCGAAAGAAATAAATAATCCGCTGATTATAATACGGAGGATTATACGTCCGCTGGTCGCTCAAACATGAAATAAATATTTTATAAAATTTCTTACCTCAATTAAAATTTTACTTGATTATAGATTCATCGTATCTAATATCAGTCATGAAGCCCATTAAATTATAGTTAAATAATAAGAAAACTGTTTTGTAAGGATTATATATACATAGTCTGTTTTTTATAAAAGAACGTTGTATAAAAGAATATACCTCGTCTAATATTACAAAGCTGAAGAAGTTTTTTGGTTAAACGCTCTAAAATTAGTAGCTACTAGGTGGAATTAAAAAAAAGTATTTAATTGTTGATAGCTCATTAAACGAAAAAGGCTTTATTTTTATTACATCATCCATAGAGGTATAAAATGTATTAAGTTTGTGTCAACGTAAGTTGCACAGGTTCTCTAGTATTTCATTATTTTTTTGATTTATGAAATAGTAGTCTCGGTGCAACGAATTTATACGTAATACTCATGTCAACAAAATATTTTCAAGTAGGTAAACGTCTGACTGTAAACGCGGTCGGTTGTGAGTTCGATCCCACTCGGGGGAGTGATTATATTTAAATTATTTTCACTTTCTCGCTCTGGTAAAGACAAAGAGCGGTTTTGAGTTCCACTACTCAACACGCAATCAAGGTACAGACTGTCTTGACACTAGGTACTTTCTGTCTACCCTGCTATGCGAGATAAAAGCGTGAAGCTAAGTTAAGTAAAGATTTAAGATTTGTGACATTTTCCAAAATAAAAATTTGTTAGGTGATTGTAAATATAACGCTAAAAGACAAAAACATAATTGCCGGTAAATCAAGATAATCTTTATGAGCTGACGCATAATAATAAGAGATAAACTTTCCCTGACATCTAACGCCCAACACTTATGTTACAACTTTCTTTGCGTCAGCTAACGGTATTTCCATTCACGAATTAATTTATTTATATATATAAAATACGTAGAATCTATCATGTAAAGTTTTAATTGCTGAGCTACAATTTAATAAATTTTGAGTTGAAAGAAAATGTTAGTTGATTTCTTTTTTACATCATCGGGAGCACCGAACCGCAGCGGAAGATCACGAAGCAATATGGTATTATTCTCTAAATCATTTCACTAAATATCGTTTGACAAAAATTGATTATCTAAAATCAAGCCTGGCTCTTGGACTGTCTTTTACGCCATCTAGTCGAGATACAATGTGTTGCGAAAGTTGCGTATTCAAATCTAAAATACAATGTTTAAAAGAAAAATAAGACAAATCTCTCTTTTAACTAGTAATTTTATACAAAAAGTATAATATTTTTATCGCATTCGGTCAAAGAACGAAGAATGGAGAGTTTTAACACTGGGCACCTTTGTTTGTCCTGTTATGCGGTAAAGCGTGAAGTTACAAATATTTTTGCTCTCTAAATCTGAATACCAATTGCAAAATTTTTGTACCTATAAAAAATCTTTTTTTTTTCAAAGAGCAAAGAGGTGGGAAACAAAATATTTTCATTTACATACTGTATGCTCGTATTTTTCTAAGATGTATGAGTTAAAATGAGGTATCGGATTGTAATTTTCCTTTTCCTTCATTCAAAAGAATAAAAAAGTAAAATACTTAGAAAGAATAAACAAAAAAATAGAAATATTTTTTTAACTATGGCTTTTTTACACTTCTATGAAATAATATTTATGAAGGTAGAATAATATTTTCTTATACATACCAGTATATCCGTAAACATGTCGCCCTGGCAAAGTGTTTGTCATGTGTCATATATGGGCGTGCTTGTAGTATTTTTTTAATTGATGTACAGTACCTTAAAATAGAATAATAATAGCCTTATAATAGAAAAACAGATTCTTTAATATATATATATATATATATATATATATATATATATATATATATATAGATATATATAATTAAAGCCTATTTCTTTTTATCTTTATTGTATCACTATTGAAAGTCAGATGTATTTTATTTATATTACTATTTTTCAGGGTATCATTCCACACCTAGGATCAGTAAATATTTGTGAAAGAAACCTATAAAAACTGAACGCAGTGGGATTCAAATCGCTGGAAACCGTCCAAGCGCTTTGACCGCTAAGCCATGCGGTCTACATCGGGCTGTTACAACTTATTTATGCTGTTAGCATCTATGTAAAGAGTTTTTTTACAAATTTTTGCTAACCAAAGATTCTAGATTTCTAGAAAAAAAATATTTGGCACAAGACAATGCTATTTATTTCAATATTTTACTATATTTGAAGTGTTATTCAACACTTAGTTGATTTGAAAACATTTTTGATACAAAGTATAAAAACTAATTGTTTATGTATGTACATGTGTTTTGTTGTTGTACAAAAATATTATAAAGTAATATTTATTATTTATAAGAGAGAATATATATTTTTAAGAGACTGTGGATGTACGTTAATGTGTATTTTAAAGGGGGCTTTAAATATAAACTTAAAATATAAACGTTGTCATCTTATAGCGAATTCTATTATTTTCATAATTAAGGAGAATTCTTAAACTACACCTGAGTAACTCACGCACAAATCCTGCAGGGAATAAATAAAAGAAATATATAAACTTATATAATATGTTTAAATAAATATTACATATGTATAACAAATAAATATATCTTTCCTTTATAACTTAATTATATACATAGTGACTAAAATAATATAAGTTTATGATTCCGTGGGGAATGAGAGCACAGGATAACAATGATTTAATGAAAGCTACAGAGTTACATTTTAAAAATTCTACCACTGTTTATTATATATATGTCCGTGTTCATTTGTAGGCTATGGTCAAGTTGTTGGAATACACACGTATTATTATTGTTATTTAATGACTTGTGAAAAAATAAATGAATAGAGAAGATCTTAGAGAAGACTTAGGCTCAATCTACATTTGAGGAATGATTAGAAATTAAATTTTTTCTTACTTCTCTGCTCTTCTAAATCTATAGGAAAAAACGCGAAACTATTAAAAACAGCGTATATATATCTGTATTAAAGCTGATCGTGGCGCAGTAGCGTCTGACTATAAACTCAACACAACACAACAAGTTGTGGGTTTGATTTCCTCTCGGGAGATTTATATTATTTTTATTTCCTCACCCTGGTGTGACAAAGCGCGGCATTGAATCCGACACACAACTATATATACATATATATATATATATATATATATATATATATATATATATTACGTATAATCTTGGTTATTCTCAAACAATTGCAAGTCATATCCTTATTACGTATCCCAGTATCAGTATAAACTTTAATCAAATTATATTAAACTTACTTACTACATAATTTTCTTTTTAAAATAATTAACTTTACTTTTTAACTTAGAACAAGTAATATTAACAGCTACACGCATTCTAAATTTACATCGGGATCTTGTACTATATTTCATTTCAGCTCACTACAATGTAAATTTTTAGAGGAATAAAGTAGAAAATTGTGGGAGTGGAATTTGCGGTGGACGATGTCCGCGCGTGTAGAATTCTTACCTTTCGTTTTAATACTGTTTCTAGAAATATTAATTCCAATGTAATTTAACCGAACTTTGTCAGCTTTTAGTGAATTGTTTCACGGTATATTGTGAACATAAATGGGTGCTCGGTTCGGGATCGAAATTAGTTTTTGTATGACTGAGTTAATACATGTGTGGAGATTTCATTTGTAAAATATAAAATAATTGTAAATCTTGATAAAATATTATTTAGTAGATTAGGTAATAGACTGAATATGATTATAATTTTATATATATTATATTTTTATATATCTCGATAAGAAATATTTTTGATAAAAAGTATAAAAGCTAAAAATCTAAAAAGACGTTAAAAAAGTGTAAATAAATATAATACAACACTGTCGTATTTATGAAACAGAAAGATTTATGAAGCCAAGGTGAGTGGTACGAGAGGTCGAGGAGACCTCGGTTGACCTTCGAAAACACTGGAGATACTGGAGGAAGGTCACGTAAAAAGTATGAGGACCCCCCGAAGGGTATGGATGAAGAGGATAATGACTGTGGACGAGGCGAAAGAGGTATACAGGGACCGTAGCGTTTGGCGCTCTGTGCTCTCTGACTACCCCGCCAGGGATAAAGAGTGAAGTTAAAAAAAATACTGCCGTATTTGGTGTACAGTTTTAAAAAAATCACATTAATATTTTTAAGAGAGGTGGGTAGCTATGATTGTGGATGTATCTCAATAATAATTTTAATTTCGCGATCCTTTGCGATTTTACCACATTATAAATGAGTCTAAATATTTTTTCCGATTAATCGCGTTCGGTGGACTTCTGTAAAGTGTCCGAACCGTTTTCAAAAACGCATTTTGAAATACCAAAATATATGCGATTAATCCGTTTAAAATAGTTTCATTTAAAATGTTTTAATTTTACGAAACTAATAAAACAATTTAATTTCAAACGTAGTGAAAACATTACGTAGTTAAAACATGAACAAAATTTCAAATATATTTAAGTAACAAAAAATGCGTAATTCCGATAAGGAGTGCAGGTTCTTGGGATGAAAATACTGTATTTATTTAAGATCAGGATACTCGCAAAGACATGAAAAAGTACTTAATTGGAGTATTCGTTTTTTTCGATTACATTCGACCTTATTTTATATGTTAATATGATGGTAACATTAATAATAAAACTTTCTTTAACATTTTAATTTATTAAAATTGGAAAAGAAATTCTTCCCAAAAAAGAAAAAAACCCAACCAACGAACTCAATAACTCTAAGAACAAGTTTTATAAAAATGGTGAATAATGGCGTACTAATTGCCGATTACATTGCCGATTGCCGATTTGTTACTTGGCTGGCTCTTCAATAAACTATAAGTTGGCATAAAATTATTTTTATATACAATATTAGCTGTCTTGAGTTGTTACCTACTTAATTTTAAACGTTTTCCATGAATATATAGTATTTTAGACAACATTAAAATACTCTGTCCACAAGTTTTAGTTGGAGAACTACTAGTGGCGGAGCTCAACGCCACGTTTTGTCCTATTAGGCTTATAAATTAAGGTCGGTTTCTAAAATTCAGATTTTTAAAAAATATTTTTGAATATCAAAATATTAAAAATACTTAAATTGTTTTACAGATTTTGTAGGAAATTTAGCCTTGAATAATTTGAAGTCGGGTCTGATAGGATAATAAAGATCTAAATGGTTTTTTTTATTTATATTTTAAATATATAATATATCGAAATAAACAATAACAGACTTTGATGTTTAAAACAAAAGAGGATATATAATTTATTTAAAATTAAATAACTGTAAAGTGGCTTAAACGTAACGTCAGTGAATGCTTGTTATAAGAATTCAAAGGGAAAATCCATATAAAAAAAACACAAAAACAAAATTCAAATATCCATTCCCCACTTAGAATTTTAATTAAATCATTCAAACCAAACCGTCGTTCTTTGTTCCGGTCAGATGTAATCTAAATAATTGGAAACGTATAAATATACCAGCGTTACATGCCTTTGACTAATGCAAGTTATTTTCGCCGACTAGAATTAACTACGCCTCGCGTATAAATGGTAAGATAGAGCAGTTAGCGTTTTCTTTGTAAGTTTAAAGCTTTCGTTTAGTGTACTTAAACTAATCAGGTGTTTGTCTGTCTTTCTATAATATATATATATATATATATATATATATATATATATATATATATATATATATATATATATATATATTTATTTATTTATTTATATAACAGCAACAACAAGAAAATATATGAAATTGTACAATCTATAAGAAAAGTTCAAATGTAATATGATGGCTTTCTAATGTTTGTTTTAGAAATGTCTAAAATTCTTAAGATTACGGTTAAAGTAAGCGTTGCTTATCTTATTTGTGTTAATTTTCAGTCATTCCTTTAATTAAAAAAAACATATGTTTTCATCACTATTTTAAGGAAATTATTGGCTAATAGCTTCACGTTCTTTTCTCGCATGGGCAGACTATGTTATCATATGTACTACCGCAATCTACATAAGGCAGGAAGTACCTGGTGTCAAGACACTCCGTACTCCGTTCTCCACCGAATTCGAGATATTGCGTGTTGATTGGCGAAACTCAAAGTCACGTTTTCGTCACGCGAGAAAATGAAAATAATTTAAAAATAATCATTCCACCGTGTGCGTATAGAACCCACAACTGATCGCGTTTACAGTCAGACGCTGACATTGCAGACCCATTGCGCCATGCCCGGGTATTAAAAAATTATATCGATATACATTTTTTAATATTAGACTAATATAATTTTTACATAAAATATAACCAGTGTGTTTTGGTGTTAAGGTTGATATTAGCTTGCAAGACGATTATGTTTTTAAAGAAAACCACGATATGTGTTCACTTATACGTTGTTTATTTGCGACTGACCCAAGATTTAAACAGATCGAGTACTACACTAGGTTCGAAGTAATAATTTGTTTATATATTAAAGAAATACTTAACACAGTGTTTAATTATATTAAAAAAACCTTATTTACTAGATAGAGATCAAAATTTAATATAAAAAAAAAACAAATTAAAAACAACAATTTTTGCTTACAAAAATATACATAGAACAACATTTTAAACAAATTTAATTTCTTCTAACACGGGTTACAATACACTTTGTATGTACAAGTTAATTGAGTCATAGCATTAGGTTTATGAGGTCATCATAATATATAAGTTACGGTCATGTAGTAAACCATTAAAATTTATGTTTATACTAAATACCTAGTATGGCAACGTTCCAAATCTAAATTATATTAAACGTTATCAAGGTATAATTACTTTGGAGTAATTTTAGTGATAACTATGGTACTGTACTTGTTTACGAAATTCGTAGGTTCAGGTAGGTTCTGGTAATCTTTTAGTATGAACTTGTCTCTCTTCTTTCTCTTCTATTTGTTTGTCTTCTTTTAAAGCCATATTATTTTAAAGCCATATTTTAATAATATTGGTCATAAGGTCAGTTTAATCTTTCAATAATAAATAATAATAAGATATGGAAAGTGAAACAAAAATAATAATAAAAAAATATACATATTTATTAAATACTTTACGTTATATTATCTTAACAGACTAAGTTAGAACCAATAATATATTAATATATATTTTTAAATACTTTTATAAAATATAATATATATATATAATATATAATTTCAGAATTATCGTATGCAAAATATAAATAAACTTATAAATTTTCTAACCGCAGAACTCTTGAACCTTAAGGCTGGATACTTCCCGTCCGCCATCTAACCACTGCAATTTAAACCCATTGTCCTAATGAAACGAGCAGTTTAATATTACAGTCACTGTCTCAAGTCATTTACAAAAATATTTACATACACTTATTTATACCAATATCGTTTTTGATTATTATGTTGAAACTTGAATAGCTTCGCTCTTTATCACGCATAGTGTGGTAGACAAGAAATACCTAATGTCAAGACACTCCGTGCTCCGTTTGCCACCGAATTGGAGACTTGACTATTGAGTGGCAGAATTCACCGCCGCACTTTGTCTTACCAGAGCAAGTAAATGAAAATAATTGAAATATAATCATTTCCACAATGTGGAATCCAATCCACAACGCGCCTCGGTTTTCCTTGTTAGACATTTTTTTTAATATTAAAAAAAAATATTATTTCAATTTTGAAATATAATTAATAAATAAAAAAATATTAAATCAAAAATTAGACAAAAATTAAAATAATATAAACCTCCATATCGTATCTGTTAGTAATATAATATTTTTAGATAATTTTCTTCGGGCAAATCTCTTGAAACGTCTCGACTCTAATTAATTGCCGTTCATATAATATTAGTCTCGGATATAACTTGTTATATAATAAGTATGAATTTTAAACGTAGTAAGCTCATAATTTCATATTTTCATCTAATTGCATATTAAGTCAACCCTTCAAGTTGTTAAGTGATGATCCTTAAGAATTAATAATAAATCTCGCAAGGGGGAAGGAATATTTATATTTATGTGGGCGCCTCCGTCTGTTGCGACAAACTGCGTCTTTGGTACAATTAAATACATAATTTGTTTTTATAAGGAAATGGAAAGCGGAGAATCTAAACACTACGTTCTCTATGTATTTCTTGTATATATTGGCCATTTGTACATCGAATTCTGGTTCCCTTACTCATCTTTTTACTTTTCGCCCTTTATCTAATATATGACTTATTTTTATCTTCAATTTATCTTCTTTGACTAGAGAAATGAAAACAGTTCAAATGAATTATTGTTCCAAAATACCTCAAGACAGCAACACAATATCAACTCAAAATATTTTTTTTAATATAAGCAGGTATATATTTTTGAGGGCGATCGTGGCGCAGTGTGACAGCGTATGACTGAAAACGTGACCGGTTGTGGCTTCGATCCTCACTCGAGGAAGTAATATATTCAAATTATTTTCACTTTCGCGCTCTGTTAAAGACAAAGAGTTCCACCACTCAACACGCAATGTCTCGGCTTCGGTAGAAAGCGAAGTACGGAGTGTCTTGATTCTAGGTACTTTCTGTCTACCCTTCTATGCGGGATAAAAGCGTGAAGCTAATAAAAAAAATATATTAAGAACCCGCGTGTAGAGTGCAAGAGGTATTTGTAATCTCTTAACTCGCTTATACTCGTATCTCCGTCCCTCAAACGTTTTGTGTTGACATAGACGTTTATTAAACTTTGATATTAATTTTATAACCACTTCATTTAGTCAAGTTGCAATTATTTCTGAGCAAATAAGCTTCATGTTAAATATAATATTAAATATGATAATTTTGTGTATGTAGTTTCTGATAGCATTTATTTACTGTTCTTATTTCGGTATATACCTACTGTAGGTTTTATTTTAATAATATATATGATGATACGATTATATTATATAGTGTGATTATTCTGACGGTATAACTGGGAAGGGATACGAGTTCAAGTCCCAATTGGGTGGACATTCATATTTAAAATGTAATAGTTCGTTAGTTATATATTTATGTACTTTATATTTATTTCTATACTTCTGTATATTACTGTATTTTTTTAACCATTTCAGGTTTTATATCGCTTGATAGGCTATCCTGTCAAGCGAGATAAAGCGTGAGAACAGTCAGAGATGACCAGTGACAACTTTTTTTATTTTATTGACCAGTGTCAACTTTCTTGATTTTAACGCCGCACTTTGTCTTACCAGAGCAGAGAAATGAGCATAATTTTTAAATATAAACATTTCCCCGAATGAGATTTTGAAAAATGTGTTAAACATGAAAATAAAAAGTAGGCCCAAGTTAAGACACTAATACACTGAACATATCTACGAAAGTCTTATTTGGATTCATATATTAATAATTATAAAAATTATTTTAGTTAATTCGCTAGAAAAATCTTTTGACATATTTTTATATTTTCAATCCGGTTTAGTTAAAAAATGATTTAAAATGCAAGTAACAATATAATAGAATGCAATTCCGGCCAATTCAATTCTAAAATAATAATTTCAAATCACAAAACGTCCATTTCACTCGATACGTAATATCCCTTGATATTCTTTTTGGAAAATCAATTACATACTTTTTAATGTATCCGATGCGAAAGGCGTGTGTTTTTAATATTCGGCCTATTTGAATATTTTAATGGATCGTATAACAAAATACGAGGGGTTCGACGATTTGTCGAATGCTCGCAATGAAGGCGACAGGTGTCCCCAACTGTGGGGAGATTCACAAAAATTTTTACAACCTGACAAAATCACTGGACATTTGCTAACATTTATTTTATTAGAGCATTAGAGCAACGAAATTTTTGCGTAAGCGAAAATATTTATTATATCCGTATTTTAAAATGTAAAAAAAGGCCGGTCGTGGCGCAGTGTGACAGCGTCTGACTGTAAACGCGATCGGTTGTGGGTTCGATCCCCACTCGGGGGAGTGATTATATTTTAAATTATTTTCATTTCCTCGCTCCGGTTAAGGACAAAGAGTGGCATTACGTTCCACCACCCAACACGCAATGTCTCAAATTCGGTGGAAAGCGAAGTACGGAGTGTCTTGACACCAGGTACTTTCTGTCTACCCTGCTATGCGGGATAAAAGTGTGAAGCTAAAAAAAAGCTTTGGCTTTTTGTGGGAATTGAAATGTGATAACGGAACATTCAATTTGGTATAGTTTTAATGGATAAATGCCAATTTTATTATTATTATTATTTAGTTATGTATTTACAGTCTCACATTTTTATCCTGCATATCTGTTTACGCTAAGCAGGAAGTATCTAGTGTCAAGACACTCTGTACTCTGCTCTCCGCCTAAATTTAATTCATCGCATGTTGAGTGACGTATGTATACGTCGCACTTTCACTTACCAGATTGAGAAAATGAAACTATTTTAACCGGATTGATCGCGTATATTTTAGTATTAAATACATTTTTGGACACCTGACGTTTCGAACACTTTACAGTAGTCCGTGGTCACTGGTAGACTGAGGTGGCATTCGTCTGTCAGTTGATACAAAAAATTAATTATATCAAACTACCGCCATCTGTTTCTTAATTGCCTCGCGTACTCCCCTGGATTCTTGCAGAATGAGCTCACTGTATCTTTGTCTCTGGTGTGGTGAATTTGAGACTTTAAATTTTTAATAAGTGAGTCTCATGTGGTAGAGAGTTTCCAACCATCTTCTCTATTGAAATTTGGATGTTTTTGAATTTCAATAGCCTCGCGGATCATTCTAGGAACATATCTACTTTCCCTAGCGAGGATATGTGGCTTATCAAACCTGATGTAATTCGTTAGTTGGTTGGACTTATTCATTGTATGTTCACACACAGCTAACTGCAATACACGCCCATTCTTGACATCGGATATGTGTTCTTTCACCATAACCTCGATGCTCCTCTTTGTTTGGCCAATGTATGACAAGCCACAGTCACAGTCTAGTTTATATACACCTGTACACTGCAAAGGAGTATTACATTTCACGGGTCTCAAGCATTGGCTCACTTTTTTATTAGGCTTAAATATGGTTTTGATAGAAGCTCTTCTTAAGATGTTGCCAATCCAAACCATATTTAAGCCTAATAAAAAAGTGAGCCAATGCTTGAATTCAAAAACATCCAAATTTCAATAGAGAAGATGGTTGGAAACTCTCTACCACATGAGACTCACTTATTAAAAATTTAAAGTCTCAAATTCACCACACCAGAGACAAAGATACAGTGAGCTCATTCTGCAAGAATCCAGGGGAGTACGCGAGGCAATTAAGAAACAGATGGCGGTAGTTTGATATAATTAATTTTTTGTATCAACTGACAGACGAATGCCACCTCAGTCTACCTGTGACCACGGACTACTGTAAACTGTTCGAAACGTCAGGTGTCCAAAAATGTATTCAATACCAAAATATACGCGATTAATCCGGTTAAAATAGTTTCGTTTAAAATGTATAAAAATCGCGAAAATCAAAGATCTTATTAAAATGAAAATATTTTACGTATAATTATTTCCCGGCGTGGGAATCGAACCCACATCCGATCGTGTTACATTGTGATACAGTCAGCTGTCCCACTGCGCCAAGACATCATATCTATTTTTTTCATCATAAAATTTCAAATTTAACATTGAAAAAGAAACTGCGATAAAGACTTGAACTAAACAAGATGACTGAGTCTAAAATATGTAAAGTAGAAAAAATAAGTAAGAAATAGTATAAATATATAAAATAGAACATTAGGAAGCTTGAATTTATATTTTTTTATCTATTATAATCATTTATAATTTTCTATATTTAAACACATTCATTCCTTTTTATTGTTATTGACAATTTGGTAACTCAGTGTTAATGACGTTAAATGTTAGTGACAATAGAAAGTTAGAAAATAAAATATTATATTTGTTATGTGTACGTGAATTTTTATGAGTTGTCATTGACTTTCTTTCTGGTTTGCCATCCTAATAACAATATATATGTATACATATACATATACATATATATATATATATATATATATATATATATATATATATATATATATATATATATATATATATAAATCAACACTGCGTGTTAAATGGTACCATAGCCATTCCCCCTAGTGGGGATCGAACCCGCATTCAAATCAATTCATGTTTCCACACCCTGTGCCACTGTGCCACAACGACTTCTAAAATATATTTTTTTATATTTAATTATCATTTATTACACGAATAAAAGTTTTCGGAAGCAGAGTACTGAGAAATAAGCTGCTAGTGGCTTTACTCTGAATCCTTACAAAGTAAAAAAGTACATGTTACTAGCTCTGGCTATCTGAAATATTTTAGTTTGGCTTTTCATTTCAGTGTATTATATTTTACAGAGAGATTATTGTGTTAAATGCTTTTTGGACGGCACTTCAGGGTTTTTAATAAAGATTATTATACGAGGTGTGTTTAAAAAGTATTGCAAATTTTCAATTTTCGCGGGTTACGTATATTCGATATTTTTTTTGGCGTTATGTTGGAACTCATGTTTCTCACTTATATCAACGCGATTTTGAATGTCAGTTAATTGTTGACAGATGCTTTGTTTGTATGTGTTTTGGCTCGTCTTCGAGTTTTACCTATTCAAAAAAATAGACCAAAGAATGTATCAAATTTTCTGTAAAAAAAGAAAAATAAGGAATGCAATTGGAAATTTGTACGGGGCTATCTTTGATCGAAGGAACTTTTATCAGAAGCCTTCTAAGACAAAAAATCGAAATTCGAATATACGTAATCCACGAAAATTTCCGATACTTTTTAAACGCCGCTTTTTAACACATGAGGTGTTTTTATTATATACTCTGAAAGTTAAGCTGAATATTATGACAAACATCTTTAAATTTATATCAAAAAGTCGTGTTATCACAAACGCAACATTTATATTCTTAAGTGATAATAGAATATTTTAAACAAAAAACAATAACGAAAAATTATATTTTGATAATCTAAGCATAATCATTTGGTATCTTTAACTACTTTACTTCTCAAAAATGTAAACGAAAATTTAATTAAATTTCACGTTTTATATCGCATAACACGTTAGTCAACGAGTCTAATGTCAACATTTGCAGGTTACAGGCAGGTCTTACCAGTGCGAAGAAATGAAAATAGATAACATATTTGGAAAAACGTATAAAAAATTGAACGCAGCGGGATTCGAACCTGCGACTCTTGGATTCCGTCCAAGCGCTCTGACCGTTAAGCCATGCGTTCTACTACCAGCTGAGTCGAAATTCTTATACATTTGTTACAACTTATTTATGTTTTCTAATCATAAGTGTGGAATAACACTTTAAAAAAATACTAAATATGAAAATAAATTTTAAATATAATCATTGCGCCTAATGAGAGCCAAATCAACAGTCAATCGTATTTACGCACATTATAAATTAAGTAAATATTATAATATAAAACCCCTTTAGTAATTTCCACAATATATCACAGATACAAACAAACGTATGCAAGTAAAAAGTGTTCTCATTTCGTAAAAAATGTAGCACTGATACGGGACGCTGCAGAAATGCACTCGTAATACACCGAAGAAAATAAAGTAGGAAAAAATTTTAAACGTGACAGGAAAGCCATCCGCTTTTTAATATATTTGTTGGAGATAAAGTTTCTTGTGAGTTGAATGTTTAATAAAGATTTATATTGTGGAACAAAACAATGTGATGTGCCTTTAGTTAAAACAAAATTAATTTTAAGTTTTCAAATTTAGTTTCTTTAAAGCAAAATAAACTGAGCAAAGTACTAAAATTGAGAGGCATGTCTCATCTAAGACGATTTCATAGTCTACTTAATACGTACTTAACAAGTAAATCCCGGATCCCCAGACTATACGGGTATTCACCTGATTCCATAGTTCTACCGCCACATCAAATATTCAACATTCATATACAGCAAAAGCAGTGTGAAGAAAATAATATTTTCCATCTTAATTTAAGTAAAAGAAAATTGCAACAAATAAAAATGAATTATTTAATTATTATTTCAATGTTATTCAAATGTAAAAACAAAGCGAGCGGAGCTTAAGAGGATTATAAGAAAAATCTTACAAAGACCGTGGAAGATGACACGACTTAAGCTATCATTTCTTGCTGTTTCGCAACATTCAGTATAAATCCACCAGATCTTAGGCTTCTTTCCTTTTCAAACATTTCCCTTTTATTTCCTAATCCAACGGCTTATTTGTTCGTAAAAGGATTACCATGTTGTGTACTATCGCGTACATAACACTATTTGTGTAATTGAATACAATGTTTAAAAAAATAAAATTTACATCTTTCATGGAAAATATGTTGGTAATAGGCATGTCTTAAGATATTCTTACATGTTATTTCGTATAGTCAAAGTTAGAAGGAAAATATAAAAAAAATGTGTTGACAGGGGATCTCCGAACGATGTTCCTCATGTTTTTTTATGAACTAAAAATATAATTATAAATGATATCTGTTTATTTATTTTCTAATGTACGTGTTTCCCAATAGGGTTGATAGGATTTTGATAGCTCACAGCCGCCATTTTGGTTGTTTAACATTTGAAAATTGTGTTGTTTTGTGTTCAGTAATGCCATTTAATCATAAACAATATCACGTTACCTCAACGTTTGGAAATTGTCCAAATTTTCTATCAAAATTCGAGAAATATTGTCTCTACTCAAAGAGCATTTCGTGCTAAATATGATCGTCATGGTGCACCGTCTGAGCTCGCTATACATCGCATAATCTAAAAACTGGAAAGTGAATATTCTTTGCATGATAGTAGACCACCAACACGACAACGGACAGGCCGTAGTGAAGAAAATATTACCGCCGTATCAGCCAGTGTCGAAGAAAATCAAAATGTTTCCGTTCCACGAAGTGTACAAGAATTGGGCTTATCCAGAATGACAACCTGGCGAATTTTACGTATGGATCTTGGCCTACATCCATACAAGATTGTGTTGGCAGAAGAACTCAAGCCAGCAGACTATCGATTACGTCGTGAATTTGGTGATTGGGCGCTGATGGAAACGGACACCGAATTTCATAGGAAAATCATCTTTTCAGATGAGGCTCACTTTTGGCTCAATGGCTATGTGAACAATCCTACATCCTGAAAAATTGACTGTTTGGAGTGGATTATGGTACGGTGGAATCATTGGTCCGTACTTTTTCAAAAACGACGAAGGTCGTGCTGTTACTGTCAATGGCGACCGTTATCGTGACATGTTGAACGATTTTTTTTCCTGAAGTGAATGAAATCGATGCGGACGACATTTATTTTCAACAAGATGGTGCAACATGCTACACTGCGACTGTTACAATGGATTTATTGCATGATAAGTTTGGTGAATCGGTTATTTCTCGCAACGGTCCTCACAATTGGCCACCAAGATCATGCGATTTAACACCCTTGGACAATTTTTGTAGGGGTATGTTAAATCTCAAGTGTATGCCAATAAACCAACTACAATCCAAGACCTTGAACGCAACATTCGAGCGACTATAGCGGCCATACCAGCCAGTCATCGAAAATTGGACCGATCGTATTCACCAGTGCAAAAAAAGTCGTGGCGGTCATTTGAACGATATTTTGTTTTATTATTTTATTTTATCATTAATAGCATAAAATTTCCTATTTAATAAAGCCATTGAACAGGAAATTCAAACATATATTACATGTTTTATTTCAATTTCAAAACAGTACCCAATAAGAACATTATTGGGTACTCCCATATTACGATTTATTTCAGGCAAATAACCTAAAGGAATGAATTACATAAGAAAGTTTCTTTCAATATTTATTCACAAAATTATATGCATAATAGTAAGTTATACATTGTATGAAAATATTGAATGAAAAATATATATGTCATCATTAGGTTCTGCTGGAATTGTAGATGTAATTCTCTTCGGTCTTATATAGATAGCCTCCATGTAGCGCTAGTACTGCTTTAAAAAATTTAGTTGCTTTACCTTAAAAATCGATCGTTACGGTTTGAAACGTATTTCTTGAATCTATTTTACAAATATTTTTGTTTTTGTTAACTATAATAATTATTTTTTTATTCACGCGGACGAAGTTGCGGGCACAGCTCGTATATAATAAAACAATTAAGAATTTTCACTTGAACTGTACTCGGTAACAACTAAGAAAATGGATAACCCTGTAACTGTATTGCAGCGGATCATACTAACGCACCTTTGTATTTTTACCGTCTTGTGTAGAGTATTAATTTGTTCAGTACTTTTCACATGTTTTTCGCAACCAAATATTTATCAATCCTAATGGATTATGTGTCTCACAACTAAGCAAGTATAAGCGTTTTCGTTATTTATAATTTAATTTCCTTTTCTGTAAGCGATACTATTTGAAGTTTTTAAAGGTTTTTTTTCAGTTGATACAATTGTGTAGTGCTTTGATATTTATTATACGGTTGGTTGTGGTAAGTACCAGTTCGATTTTTATTGTTCGTAATATGTATTTTTCATTATATGGCGGGGATCACAAAAAAATTTGAAATTGATAATTTTTTAGCTTTATGCCGCCCCTATTTCTGCATTGCAGTGTAGAGACAGGAAATACCTAGTGCCAAGGCACTCCATACTCCATTTTCCGTCAAATGTCAATCGTTAACCGTAAAACCGTCGAGAAATTGTACGTTGTATGGCGGGACTCAACTCCGCGCTTTATTTTATTAGAGGGAGAAATCGAAGGAGAGAAATAAATATAATCATTCTACCGAGTGGGGACAGAACCCATAACCGATCTCTGTTAAAGTCAGATTCTGCTCAACTGCGCCACGATCGGTCTCAAGTTGACTTTTGATAATATTAAAGCTTGTGTTTTTACACGTACCTTGCGATCGAACAAAGCCATGTAAAAAGTAGCCTAGAATAAAGTAGCAAGTAGTAACTGGAAAAAATCATGCAGTAGTGAGCCAGTTATTTATAATAGTATAGCATATAGAAACATAAAAAAGGTGGATGCTTCATAACTTGATATATGTATGTATGTGTATAATTCTAAGCAAATCAAAGTTTTTAATGTTTTATGGTCCAATGGTCCGTTTTCTTTCTATTAAATGACAACCATATTGAAGTGCCGAATAGGATGTAATTTTTTAAACTTTATATTGATTGTGGCATGATAACTGATTCACAATATCACATTAGAAAAGTAAAATTAAATCATAATTTCATATGTTTTTTAAAAAACAGATATAAAGAAAAAAAAACGGTATATAAATATTTAGAAAACTTTAAAATAATTTAATGTTTAATTAAATCAGCCGTCATATAATTCTTAATTGAATAGAATATTCAAGAAACCTTTCTTCTCTACCTACACCTTTCTCTTGCCTACCCTCTGTATGCAGGAATTGCGTGAGGGTAAAAATAAAATATCCAAGTAACGAGCAGTAGTAGTCCAACCCGTTTGATCTCTCATCCACTTAGCGTGAAGGTTTTGTAACGGTGTACTCGCTGAACCATTCGTGAAAATCAATGTCTAGACGCTTACTTCGGTCTCATAACAAGAATATGGTAAGAAATGATAAGGTATCTAATAAAAATAATATTTTAGATAATTTTATCAACGGATTTAAGATAGTAAGTTTTGATGTTTTAAGTTAACTATACAAGATGTGACAATAATAATATATTATAAAAGAAACGTATGGCGTGATGCACCACCAACCACTGACGACCACGACCACTCTGTCAAGAGAATAACGTGAAAGAAGATGAATGTCCCTTCATTGCAGGGAGAGTAACTGGTATGTTCGTTACGTACGTTCCCTTTAAATGCGCATTCTATCTTCTCTTTGTATTTAATCAAATTCATTTATCAATAATATTTAGTACACAATTTCTGAATTAGACACAATTTCTCATATGAATAAAGGTAACAGACAGTAATTAGGTAGAAACAATAATGAATAGATATTTAGAAAAGAAAAAAAAACAACGAAAAGAAAAGAAAATAACTTCAAAAAGAACTTAAAACTTAACACACTTAAAAAAGAGAAGTATAAAAATTAACACTTATTAGATACTTAATATAATTTATTACTGTCATCAACAAACAAACCAACAGATCACATTATAAACAGATAATGTTTTGAGTTATATACCGTATATATACCGTCTCCGTAAATGCAACGCTTTCTAACATCCTTGCTAATTCCACCCATGTCCGAGTAATGTAACCCGATAAAGGTAGATTCAGCAGCATCTGCTCAATTTGCCGTTGTTTGGGTCAAACGACTGAATGTACTTACGTATTCATTATCTTGGATGTAACTTTATATATATATATATATATATATATATATATAGATTTATAATGTTCTTTATGTTCAATTATCTATTTTCTTTGTGTAAGTTTTTATGTCTTATTTTTCTGCTTTTAGAATGATATTCTCAGAAAAACTAGTGTCAAGATATGGTATTCTCCATTATCAGCATATTTTTAGTGACATTACTTGGTAACTCGCGGAAGTTAACACCGCATTTTGTTTTATCCAGTGATAATAGAAAGTAATTTAAAAATAAAAGTTACTTAATTAAAATCTAATCTACAATCCCCGTGTGATTGACGTGTAGTTAGGAAATAGAAGAATTATATAAGTACATAAAGTAAGCCCAATTAACTTGTTACATCATTATACAAAATACCTAATTGTCGTTGTGGTGATCGTGAAATTGTCCTGAAAACCGAAACATTGTAATATAAATCATTCAACCCTTAAAATGTAATCTGGGGGTATCTTAGACCGGCTCCGCGTCGGCCGCACCGGTAATATTTTAAAATTTCAGACAAAGCTCCACAGATTTACGATCGGATTGTGTAAATTGGAAAGTTTGGGAAGACATATTGCATCCGACGCAAAATTAATGCGGGCCCAATTTTTTTTTACTTCTCTCTTCATAGTCAATTTTGTATATGTAAAAACCATTTATTTTATCGAGTGTGTTCAACGTGTGAATACAAAGTATGTAACAAGAAATTGATATTATTATAATTTATGCAATATTCTTAGTTATTAGTTAGAGATATTGAAATTGAGCTGAAAATTTAACGTTTATGGCATTTTATATTTACTTATATATGTAGTCGGTTTCTATTTGTTCACAAAATTCCCAGGTTGTATTCCCCAAGGAAGAAATTCTTGTCCATACATGTATTGTTATATCAAATAATTACGTAAATTGTACATTGAAATAATTAAATGAGTTACAATAAATAATTATATTAGCTCTAAGATGACAAAATTATTTTAATTTATAAAAATGTTCGGTTTTTACATGTGACTTGCAATAAATTAATTACCAATAAAGATGAATATGATTATACATATGTTTTCATTTTGAATTATAACCCATAACTACCGCATTCTGTAAAACTGTCTGAACAAAAGTGTCTGACTGTAGACGCGATCGATTGCGGGTTATATTTAAATTATTTTCACTTCCTCGCTCTGGTAAGACAAAGTGCAGTGTTGAGTTCCGCCATTCAGTATGCAAAGTTTGGAATTTCGGAAAGTGAACGGACGGACTTTCTGTCTACCCTGCTATACAGGATAAAAGCGGGTAACTAAAAAAAATATAACACGTTTACGTTGTAGGAAATTATTTACACGAAGCGGAAAATGAATGTATCATATTACCTTGTATTGCTATGCACAGATGTTCACGGAAAACCATTTAAGTCCTTACGTATAAAAATATGGCTTGTTAAGCAAAGATTTACTAAAATATGAACTTGTTTTAATATTTACTATTTTTAAAGTGTTATTCCACACTTAGGATTAGAAAACATTTTTGAAAAAACGTGTAAAAATTTGAACGCAGCGGGATTCGAACCCGCGCCTCTTGGATACAAGCGCTGACGCTAAGCTATGCGTTCTACTACCAGCTGCGTCAAAATTCTTATACGTTTTGTTACAATTTGTTTATGTTGTTAGCATCTCTGTAGAGAGATTTTTACAAATTTCTACAACTTAAAGATTATTAAGAAATAATCGTTTAACAAGAGAGATTATTTTATTTTAATATTTAATATTTTTAAACTGTTATTCTACACTTAGGATTAGAAAACATTTTTGACAAAACCTATTGAAAAGCGAAGTACGGAGTATATATATATATATATATATATATATATATATATATATATATATATGTATGTATATATGTATATATAATATGTGTGATATAGTAAATATTAATTTTGTTCAAGCATATAAAAATAGTATTGATACTGGCTTTGGTATTATGTAAGTATGT
Source organism: Dryadula phaetusa (assembly GCA_032432895.1). Lineage (NCBI taxonomy): Eukaryota > Metazoa > Arthropoda > Insecta > Lepidoptera > Nymphalidae > Dryadula > Dryadula phaetusa. Next base: position 3,148,781 of record JAOYRS010000016.1, on the reverse strand, counting down.
ATGTATTACTCGCCGAGGTTTCTTAATCATAGGAACTTTTCAAAACTAAACTAAAGAATGAACTAAACAATCGTGATATAAATTTAGGCAAAGTTAGTAACTAACTATACAATACTTAATAGAACAAAAACAAACAAAATATTATTAATATATAACATTATACAGATACTTTTAATACATTTAAAGTAAAAGGAAAAGTTTCTGCATTATTCGCTGTTCGGAGCAACATCGAGTTCTTATCGAGACTTATACTGGCGTGTTTCGTAAACTTTGTGTGTTACGCTCATATGAAGTCATGTCATCGATCCTCTTATCGAAACCCAAAAGTATCTCAGCCTTCTAATATTACCATGTAAGGAAATACGATTGGGCGTTCATCTTGTTTGAAACAGCCTTTCGCTATGTGTCCTTTGTAACTAAATGAAGGCTAACTATTTTGGTAAGTTTGTGTAAGATGTACGTGTTAAATAGTTGTAAATTGGTTAGAGTTATATTACAATAGTGCTTAAGTACTTTTGGCTGTAAACAGAAGCTATTGATGAGAAAAAATATGTTTTAATTTATACACGTGAGGAAAGAAATTTCTTTATGATATCATTCCTCGAAAATTAATTCACTATTTACAACTATACTAAGTTAAGCTAAATTAGATAAAGTGTATGAAGAAAAGCAATGTGAAAAATTTATAATTAAATATAATTTATATATCAGTGTTTCCATTTTCTAATTTTTATTATTTTATTATTACTGTTTGTTGATCTTTACAAGATTAATAAAATATTTTCTAACTGTGGTATTAATTAATAATTGTAATAAAATTAAACGACTTTTGGCCAGTCGTGGCACAGCGGGTCAGCGTCTGATTGCAAACGTAATCGGTTGTGGGTTCGATTCGTATTCGGGGGAGTGATAATATTAAAATTATTTTCAATACCGCGCTCTGGTAAGACAAAGCGCGGCGTAGAGCTCCACCACTCAACACGCAATGTTCGAATTCGGCGAAAAATACTGAGTGTCTTGACTCTAAGTGCTTTCTGTCTACCTTGTTATGATTTTTATAGCGTCAAAATTTCTCCAACATGTCAATAAAGACTTTTCATTTAAAAAAATAACAAAAGAATACCTTTTTTCGTATACAAATGTACTGCACCTACCTGCTTAAATCGAGATTGACATTTAAATACATACTCTATACTCTACATAGAGCAGACATCAATGTTTTAATAAATAATTTATTGTAATAAAAGCTTATTGTAAAAGATGTTATTATAACAGCATTTGTTCTCATTTCTATATAATTATGGAACAACCAGGAAATGGGAGCTAAATAAAACACATTTTGTTTAATAATTTGTTTCACAAACGGAAATATGTATTTTTTATAGATGGTGTAATATTACGAAAGTGTATAATTTTATATGATTTTTTTCTTTTAATAAACCTTTTTAAGCATTTCTAGGAACATTGCTCAATATGATAGCGGTATGCTGGTTCACAGTAAATGAGATGGATGTAATCCGTCAAAGAGTTGCTATTGTAACGTTTATCTGCTTTCATATAAACTAAATATATAAAAATACAATATTTATTAAATCACGCCTTGGCTCGTGATACGTGACGTAGTTAGGACCCAATTATTATTGTGTTCGTATGTAAGCCAAAAATTTTTAAACATTCAGAGGTAGCAATGTTAAGAAACTTTTTTAAATTTATATAATTAGTCACCTGAAGGTCCTCATATATTTACCATTAAAAGGTATCGACTGGTATATGAATTTATTTGCCATCTGATAGGATTTGTAATATCATTTATTTTTTCCATTGGGATCAACAACGGCTCGAGAAAAAGCCGAAGGCGTGTCCTATCTTTCTCCTACTTATAATGAACCATTGGAGGTAATCATAGTAAGAAAAAAGATAGCCAAAGCGGCCCCACCCCGCCGCTAGCCGTGAATTCTGACCGACCGTGAATCTTATAACCTTGATATGGAACCCTCCGGGAACAATTAACGTATATAATACTTACAATGCATTTGCAAACGATCAGTTACTAGTTATCTGTTACAACAGTTTATTTTAATATAGATTTATGATGATGATTATTTTATGAGACCAATAAAAGCCGTTGGTTGGTTTGTGAGACCAATACATGACGATGACACGTCGATTGGCCTGCCAGACCAATAATATTTTACGGTTCAAATATCAGTTAAGACGCGTAACCGCTAGGCGGCTGATTGTTTTATGTTCAGTTCAGCATATACGTAGCAGTCGCTTGTCAAAACCAATAATTAAACTCGGTTACACTTGCTGAACACTTACAGTCGTGTGTCATATTATGCGTTCTATCACCAAACAAGGCGTTAGGCAAACAGTCGAACGGATCGAACAATCGAATCGACGCCACTAAAACATACTTTGAAACGCATGAGACGTAAAAGCTTCACATAACCATTAATCCCACACTAGGGGTGTAAAACGACATAGAAACAAATTACATCTAAACCTAACGCCGTACAAGTATCACATGCGCAACGTAAAGACAATGTCAGAGAAGATACAAGTCGCGCCAACGATATCAGTTTATCAATAAGTTATAAGGCTCACTGAACCCCGACAGTCGCGTACCACAAGTTATATCAAAGTCCGACATCGTACTAACATCACTGCCGCAACTCAAGTCAGCAGCAGTCAAGATATAATCATCCAATATCGCAATTCACCTAAGCCAAGAATATTAGACTCAGTGATGCCGAGCAATATTGGATGGCACCACCCACATCAGTTATCAGTAAGCTATAACCCTCACCGAATCCCGACGGTCGCGTGTCGCAATTTGTATCAACGTCCAACGCCGTATAAGCACTGCGCACGCGACGCGAGACAGGTTTAGTACAGTAGTACAATCGACCAACATCTCCGTAGCAGTTCTCATCAACCTTGGTTTTTGTCAGGTTTAAGCCAGAATATCAAAAGACAGATGGCACAGTATGTCGTTATATACGCAACAGTTTTAACACTCATGATGGTGTAACCTGAAATCTCTTTAAGCATTGAGTGAAAAACTCGCACGACGTCGTCGACGTCGAACAAGCTCGGCCGCTCTATTACACGCGCAATTGCAACTTTTCTACCATACGAACACAATTTGTTATATGAAATATTTAATAATTTTATTATAGTCTGTTATTATATAATATTATATATAGATATATTTGATATAGATATATTTGATTTAAATGATAAATCATATTTATATTTCAATATGTTCATACGTACAACGGTACGTACGTACAGTGTAACGACACTGTTCGGAGTGTATATATGATAATCTAGTTTAGTAAAAAATATATTCAGTAATATCATTTCAGTATAGATATTTAATTAGTTATTTTACTGCCTTGGATGGTAAGCAAAGATAAAGGAGCGTCAAACCTTACAGTCACTACTACTTTCAAAATGTTAATGACGAAATATGACTGAAGTCTGGTATAAAAATATGTATGTATATACCGTATGCAGAGTGGTGTTTAAAATTATCGATTTTTATAGTTTAAAAATAATAAAAAATATATTATAAGCACAAAAACTAAAACCCGAAAACTAACTAGTTAACTAAATAGAGCTAAAAGAGTAAAAGCAAATAACAATAATAATAATGTGCTCTGAAAGGTTTCATTTATTTTTCAGATAATATTGCCTGAATATCAAATGTAAAACAGATTTCTATGATAATCGCCACACATCATTCTGTTCAGAGTCCACCTCATGTAATCGTCACTGCATTTATCTGCGATAACGCAACTCCCTCGTTTCTCACACCAGCCACATCCATATTCCCTTCTAATTTTTAAACACGATTCACAATCATGACCCAATAATTCACATTTATATATCATAATTGGTATTTCATTAGAGAAAGGGTTTGCTCCACCCCAGATTAGCTGAAACGTGCCTTCTTCTACTTCTAGAAATTTATTATAAAGTGCTATGGGATAGCAGTAGACAAAATCACCCAAAATAAGACCTTTCAGATTAGTGACACGGTCTTTAAGTTTAACTTGGCATACAATTTCTTTATCATATAACACTGGGTCAAAGTTAAGTAATTTGACTTTTAGATTTGTTCGTATTCCCGCTGGTACCAATATGGATTTTGAATGTTCATAAATAATCCTTGGACAAGATAGATTTCCATTGAAATTTCTATCTTTACTTGGACACAGTTGTTTCGGGTTATCAGTACAACCAAAGTTATGGCACCAGCCACATTCGTAAGTTACATTGTTAACACATTCGTAGCATGTTTTAAACGTTTCACAAGGATTCAGATGTTTCACACTGGTATTGTCTTTTGATTCTTTATTGTCTCCAACAGTACTATTATTATTTTCAATTGTTGCCTTTATTTCCATTCCGTCAGCGCTTTCGTCTATGTTCACCATAATTTGACATTGTACTCCCAATGACTTGATGGCAACAAAAATTATAATAAAATGTATGACAAGAGTGAATCTCATGTCGAAGCCTCTATCTCTTGCAGTAATTTTTTTCTAAATGATAACAAAATGGTAAACGCGTTTTTATATAGAAATAGAACATTTGTTTAAACGATCCACGATAAATACTAGAACTATAAAAACATTCAGAACAATGGCTTCTACTTATTTCTTCAACTTGTTATATTTTACACTTTGCGCAAATATTATGAGATTCTTCAATAGTTATATTAAGTGAATAAACGTATACCTATACGCTTCTATTTGTTATATTATATAGTTTACTGTGGATACTGATGTTACCTTAATGCTGTTCATAATTGCTTAACAAAACACAATTTTATCAACATTCTATGGTTTTCTACGCATCTACATACAAAAAAAAAAATTATCCATTCTCAACTTTTTGTCGACTTTGAGGAATTATGGATTATTGTCTGGGCGATGAAATACTATGTTTTTAAAAGAAATCTCCAAGCTATATTATATACATATATAGGTAAAAAATTATATGCATATATAGGTAAAAAGTAAGTATCGCTTTTCTTTTCAGAGCATAGCAGAGAGAGAAATTAGTATTGAGATACTCTGTTGAAATCTGTGTTGACTTGCAGAACACAACGCCGCACTTTGTTTTACCAAAGCAAAATTCACACATCAGCACATTTTTTAAATATACTAATTTCTCAAGTGTAATTTCTATTTGACATTATTGTATTCTATTAGATAATTTTTAATTATGCTAAAATATCATTAACAAGCCTTTCCAAAATATAATAAACAACAAAAATAATGAAAAATAATAAATAATATTTTGAATATATTTCAAGTTCCTTCTTCATTTCAATGAGAGAAGAAACTTAGATTGCCTGAAAGCTAGTTGAGCGAACACTGTAGTTAATACCAACCGCAGAGCAAATGATTTTTAGATATGGCTTAATTTATACTTATTAATTATATTTTACGAAGTAATTATTATATAGTATTATATAGCGAAGTACGGATTATCTTGACACTAGGTACTTTCTGTTTACCCTGCTATGCGGGATAAAAAGCGTGAAGCTAAAAAATATATATATTTTAATGGTATATTGGTGGGCCCATTTTAGTAAAAGTATATACATTGTTACATTTCTATTAATAACAGGGAATAAAGTCTTTATAAATATTTAATTATGTATTTTTTTACTTTTTTCTTCGTTAATTACTTAAGTTAACGTTTCTTATTTATCGAAATTGCTTGCGAACAAAATATGAATTATATAGTTACTATTTCTTATCGTCCGATTTTCTTGAAAACTTTGCCACGTGGCCGAATTCGACAATCTATATAATAAAAGAGGAAAAAGGCAATTCTGTATATGAAATATTAATCAACAATTGGAATTGTATACTTTAATATATAGGTAATGGAAAAAACTACTCAAAAAATGCTAAAAAACTACTCAAAAAAATTTTTCGACGTCTCTCTGTTCGTTTGTGCGTCAATCACCCAAAAACTACTGGGTAGAATTAAATGAATTTTGGCATGGTAATAGCTTGTAGTCCAAAGGTACATACAGAATAGTTTTAGATTAATATTTAATATACTTTTCGTTTAAAAAATAAAAAGGCTACCTAGCATATTCCTATCTAGGAATTATTATTTTTTTGATTTATTATTATATGAGGAGTATTATATTTGAAAATTTAATCTTGATATTTACATTAAATAGGAATAATTCCTGTAGGAAAAATAAAAAACCGAATCCTTCAAATTACGTCGATATCTTTTAAAATCTTTCTAATCTCACTTAGTAATGTAGTTAACGCAAAAAATATATAAAAAGAATAATTGTTATGTACATTTTTTTTATAATAATTAAATAATTGATTTTAAATTTTAATATTTAATCGATCCATAGACTAAACTCTGTAAGTTTCTGACTTACCCACTTCTGAAAATAAAACAATATTTAAGTGCCTTAGTTCGTTAAATATTGTATTTTAATATGATTTAAACTAATTTGGTTTGGTTTGGTTTGGTTTAAATATTAACGGGAGAGTATATTCATAGAGTGGGAAACAACACGACATCAGGTATCGTAAAATAATATTTAAATAGTAATAACAAAAATAATATTCTGACTCAGTATTTGACTGTAGTTACAAGTAATGGGGAACGGTTGCTCCCTGGATGCAAGCTCTGTATGAGCGGTACATCTGAGGAGGGCAACGGGTGCAGTTCAGCCGATTACCCGGGCCTTTTTATTTTGTCGAAAACGGCAGTCGCAGTAATTTTAGTGGATAAAAATCGCACATAGTCCAATTTATTGATTGGGTATTTTCTAAAGATTTCCCCTGTGTATTAAAAAACAGTTTTGTTTAACTATCCTTTTGGATAATTCATAGTATAAAAGGCAGTGGCCTCCGTTATCTGTCCTATTGGATCTTTTGTATTACGTAACAAATTTTAATGCAGTTTTCATTTAAACACAGGGCCAATTATATGCCAATATAAAAAAATGGCCGACTGACTGACCTAAGGGAAAGCACGGGCGTACGAAAACACAAAAAAAATAAAGTCATGAAGCGAAAGTCATAGTCTGCCGTTAATGATATATATAAAGTGTTTCCCAATAGGGATGATAGGATTTTGATAGCTCACAGCCGCCATCTTAGTTGTTTAACATTTGACATTTGTGTTGTTTTGTATTTAGTAATGTTTACCATTTAATGATGAACAAGTTCACGTTACCTCAATGTTTGGAAATCGTCCAAATTTTCTATCAAAATTCGAGAAGTATTGTCTCTACCCAAAGAGCATTTCGTGCTAAATATGGTCGTCATGGTCCACCGTCTAAGCTCGCTATATGTCGCATAATCCAAAAACTGGAAAGTGAATATTCTTTGCACGATAGTAGACCACTAACACGATAGCGGTCAGGCCGTAGTGAAGAAAATATTGCCGTCGTATCAGCCAGTGTCGAAGAAAATCAAAATGTTTCCGTTTCACGACGTGCACAAGAATTGGGCTTATCCAGAATGACAACCTGGAGAATTTTACGTATGGATCTTGGCCTATTTCCATACAAAATCGTGTTGGCACAAGAACTCAAGCCAGCAGACCATCGATTACGTCGTGAATTTGCTGATTGGGCGCTTGAAATGATGGAAACGAAAACCGAATTTCATAGGAAAATCATCTTTTCAGATGAGGCTCAATTTTGGCTCAATGGTTATGTGAACAAACAGAATTGTCGTTACTGGAGTGAGTCAAATCCAAGAGTGGTTCATGAAACACCATTACATCCTGAAAAATTGACCGTTTGGTACGGATTATGGTACGGTGGAATCATGGACGAAGGCCGTACTGTTTCTGGCAATGGCGACCGTCATCGTGACATGTTAAACGATATTTTTTTCTGAAGTGTATGAAATCGATGCGGACGACATTTATTTTCAACAAGATGGTGCAACATGCCACACTACGACCGTCACAATGGATTTATTGCGTGATAAGTTTGGTGAGTCGGTTATTTCTCGCAACGGTCCTCACAATTGGCTGCCAAGATCATGCGATTTAACACCCTTGGACTATTTTTTGTGGGGGTATGTTAAATCGCAAGTGTATGCCAATAAACCAGCTACGATTGACAGCTACCTTGAACGCAACATTCGAGCGACTATAGCGGCCATACCAGCCGAAATGCTGCACCGAGTCATCGAAAATTGGACCGATCGTATTCATCAGTGCAAAAAAGGTCGTGGCGGTCATTTGAACGATATTTTGTTTAAATCACAAATAGCATAAAATTTCTTATGAAATAAAGCCATTGAACATGAAATTCGAACATATATTTGAACATGTTTTATTTCAATTTCAAAACATATTGTTCTTATTGGGTAACCCCATATTAAGTACAAACCAGATTCTTATAGGACCAGGATAACAAGAACGTAATTTTACGCGCTTACTTCTTAGTATCTTTTTATATTCGCTTCAAGCATGTTATTTTTGTCATGTTTCTATTATATCATTGCAAGTTAGTTTTACAATTAAAAGCAATGAAATTAATGCTTTGTGGAATAATTTGTTACAGATATATTGCTTTCAACTGATTAATTTGAAAAAAAAAAATGGTATATTTAGAAAAAAACGTATAAAAAGTTTTTTAAAAGTGTTTTGTAATCCTAAGTGTGGAATAACATTTTAAAAATAGTAAAATAAAGTTAGCTATTAAATATCTTATTTGGAATATAATTTAAATTAAAAGGCTTTAAATTTGGAAGGCCGTCGTAAAGCAGTGGGGCAGCATCTGACTGTAACTGCAATCAGTTTTAGATTCGTTTCCCACTCGGGGAATGATTATATTTAAATTATTTTCATTTTCTCGCTCTGATCTGATCTGCTCGACACAACGCGGCGTTGAATTTCGCAACTCAGAAAGTTGAATACGGATTGAGTTGAAAGTAGGTACTTTGTATCTACCATGCTATGTGGGATTGACGGGATGAAACTAAAAAAATAAATAAAAAGATCCTATTTGATGTTCTGTGATAATTTCCTCCAAAATACAATTTCATAACTTCGAGAATCCTCTTTCATTCTGAACGTTCGTTATGACTACTGTTATTCTGATTTATTAAATTAAATATTATTTTTATAGCTTCACACCTTTTCTAGCAGAACACAATGGTCAGAAAGAACCTAACCTTGAATGGCGGAACTCAACGCCGCATTTTATAAAAGCGGTAAATTGGAATTAATTTAAATATTAAAATTATTCTCATGAGTCAGATCGACAATCACCAATACAAACGGTGATATTTAGAAGTAACTAATTGTACATACAGTAGCGTGAATCCTTATGTTTATATTGCTTTCACTTCCCCAATTTTATAAGATAAATTTCGGCGTTGAATTACGCCACTAAATCAGAAATTCAATCTATTAAGGACATTATCAGAAATAAGTTTCAAGTTAAAAATTTCATAATAAAACACTTATTTAATTTTTAATATTACAATATATAATGGTTAATTTTCATATTCAACCAGCAGCAGCAACGGCAGTGGTAGTGAGATTAGAACCTGCAGTAGCCGTATTTGTTCCGTTTTTGTCATTACCTGTTGTTTTTACCGCTTCTGTATTTGCACTAGAGGACATGGGCGGCGGTTTGGAAGGTGGTGTAGTCCTGATAACCATTTTGTTTTCACATCCAACGTATATATTGACTGAAATAGGATAGTTATACAAGGATGTCATACGTAAAACTAAATATTTCGATCTAAGACCGCCTCGTATAATTTGCACAAATGGTCCTCTTCCCACGCCTAATCGATCTGCCACTCGGAAATACGTTATCTGGAAAAGGTGAAAATTTTATTATATGAAAACGGAGAACGGAGTGTTTTGACACTAGGTTCTCGCTTGTTAACCTTCTATGCGTTAAGCGGTGTAGGGTTACTTTGTTTTTTTACTAAGTCATTATCGTGGCGCAGTGGGATAACGTCTGTCTGTAAATGCGATCGGTTGCGGGTTCGCTTTCGATTCTGGGGATTATGCTTAAATTATTTTCATTGTCGTTATGGCAAGAAAATGCGTGGCGTTGAGTTCCACCACTCAACACGAAATGTCTCGAATTCAAAGGAAAGTGGAGTACGGAGTTTCTTGACACTACGTACTTCCTGTCTACCTTGACATGCAGGATAAAAGCGGGAAGCTACGAAAAAAAGCTAAATGATTTATTTGTTTATATAAGTTAAATATATGAACATAATAAGACCATTTTATATGTAATAATAACATCAGAAGATAATATTTGTATAGAAAATTCTTTTATAAACTTATGTACATATTACATGGTTAGAGTACTATAACGTTGTAAAAATCTTTGGGTTTTAAAATTTTATACGCGGATTTAATTAACACGTTCAACGCCAACGCGCTTAGTGCTGACCTACAGTATATTTTCCCTTAAGTCCGATCAAAAAACACCGTTATATTCTAACTTGAAGCTATTGTTTTTTTCAAAAAAAATAATATTTAATATCAAAATGTACTTTTTTATTAACAAAAGTATTTTATATCACTTATTAAGAATATAATTGAGGCCGGTCGTGGCGCAGTGGGACAGCGTCTGACTGTAACGCGATCGGTTGTGGGTTCGATCCCCACTCGGGGTGATTATTTTTAAATTATTTTCACTTCTTCACTCTGGTAAGACAAAGTGCGGCGTTGAGTTCCACCACTCAAAACGCAATGTCTCGAATTCGGTGGAAAGCGAAGTACGGAGTGTCTTGACACTAGGTACTTACTACCTACCCTGCTACGCGGGATAAAAATGAAGCTAAAAAAAAATAAAAAAAATAAGAATATATTAAGCGCTGGTCAGCACTGATTCACATGGCCTACAGAAAAAAATTAATTGTCGACCACCACTGACCAACAATGCCGGTATGGAAAGATACATTAACAGAAAAGATATTTTTTCTTAACGTTTTACATGTTTAAAAAATTTAAATTATCAATACTGTTAATTCTTTGTACATAAAGATACTGGAATTGGAGGCCGGTCATGGTGCTGTGGGACAGCGTTTGACTGTAAACGCGGTTGGTTATTGGTCCAATTCGAGGGAGTGATTACTTTTAAAATTATTTTCATGCTCTGGCAAGACAAAGTGCGGCGTTGAGTTTCGCAACTCAATACGCTATGTCTCGAATTCTAAGGAAAGCCGAGTACAAAGTGTCTTGACACTAGGTACTTTCTGTCTACCCTATTATGCAGAATACAAGAGTGAAGCTATAAAAAAATATAAATTACCGGACATTTAAAAATTCTACCATATTTAGCCTGTACTTTTCTATATGGAATCCGTTCCTTGTAAAGTACATCCTGAGCTACGAGAAGGTCGTTCCGTTTAAACATGCCAACATAGAAATCTCCACAAACATATATTATACATATCAAAACTAATATAAACAATACTTTCATATACATAATTTATGGTATACGAAACTAAGTAACGTATTTACTAGTGTTTTATTGGGAACAATAATTATTTTTTGGTTTTCATTGGCTATTAATGTGATTTTAATTGTTTTTCTAGGTATTAATTGCGTGCTAAAACGGTTTTTAAAATAGTAGTTTAATTTCAAGTTTAGTATTTATATACAACTATCTAGAATCTATGTAGGAAATGTGTAAATGCGTAGTATAATGTATTTATAAAAAAATGGAACCGTTGCAGAGCATGGGTTTTAGATTGTGTTCTGAGTGGTAAGGATTATATTGAAATTATTTTCTTTTTTTTTATTGTACAATACGACGATTTATTTCTTATACAATAAGGTACGGCGTTAGGTCCCGCGAAATAGTATATTATCTAAATTGATTGAAAGCAGAAAATGGTATTTTATACTAGAGTACATGTATGTGAACCCTGTATTCATATCCGAAATTAGCATTAAATATATATACGTCATATATGACGTATATATACGTGATGCTAATTTTGTCTTCTTTACTAATGGATGAAAATATAAAACACTTAAAAAAATATACTTATATATAGGAAGCCAAACTAATAATAAATAAGCCCCGGCTTTCGTTTTAGGCCTATTTCTTTAAACAAATCTAAAATTTAATAAACTTTATATAACTTGCAAACACATTTGGATGCAAGTCAACATTTTCCAGGGCTGTCAATTTGTCAACTAACTTGATATTTATGTACAAATATATTCAAAGTGTCTAATATTATGTGAAACGTGCACACCTGGCTGCGGTAAACAGAATGAAGATGAAATTCTATCACAAAGACGATACAAGGGTAAGCTATACGGGCTATATTGTTGTGTTTGTTTAAAATATATCGTATATAGATGAAGTATGTATGCGTTGTTTCTAATATAACAAAGTGCCAGTACCCATAGTGCTGGAAAATTTAACGTCATGCCTATAGTTAAAAAATTAGTTATTGATATATAACATATATTTGAATACAATAAATGTTTTGATAGATACAATCTATTATAAGGAAAATGCAGATCCACCCTTTATCCCGCTTAGGAGGGTAGTTAGAGACAACCTAGAGTCAAGATATTCCGTTGAGTTTTGCTCGAAAATCGAAACATTGTGTCTAGAGTGGCGAACTCAACATCTGGCACTATCTTATCAGAGAGGAGAAATGAAAATAAATTATAAATATAATCATTCTTTCCAGTGGGAATGGAACCCACGACCAAACGTGTTTACAGTCAGACGCTATCCCACTCTTTTTGTTTTGTTTTGACAGATAGTTGGGATTTTTTGTATTCATAGCTCATTCAATAAAAAAACAGCTTCACGCTCTGCCCCGTATATTAAGGTATTCAAAAAACAACTTAGTGTCAAGACATTATGTTGACTTCATTGCGATCGGAAATTTTAGACATTGCGTGTAGAGTAGCGAACTCAACGTCGCGCTCCGACGCGTTTACAGTTAGCCACTTTCCCACTGACCTACAATAGCCTTAGATGGGCACTAAGAGACATATATTATTATAATTTTTATTGGATTTGTTAGACAATGTGCGGCGATATCCACTACCTACGCTACATTACATAATATATGCGAAAAGTGAAGAGAGCACATAAGTATTTCTGCCTATCCCTAAGTTTTACATAAACGGAAAAAAAGATTACTGGTTCCACGAAGTATTATAAAATATAAGTAACATTCCTGTTTCTCTCTTAGCAGCAAAAATTATTTAAACCAAAATAAATCAAGATACTCCGTTCTACACTTTTAATTGCGTGTTGAAGGGCGGATAAAATAAAAATAATATAAATTTAGTTATCGCCCCAAGTAGAGTCGAATCCAAAGCCAGTCGTATTTTAATCAGATGGACCACTGCATTATATATAAACTTTTTTTTTAGCTTCACGCTTTTATCCCGCATAGCAGGGTATATATATATATATATATATATATATATATATATATATATATATATACCCTGCTATGCGGGATAAAAGCGTGAAGTTATATATATATATATATATATATATATATATATATATATATATATATATATATATATATATATATAAACATAAATTTAATAATAACCCATTTATATGCTAACTCCGTTACATAATGATCGCAATCAAAAATATTTCTCGGTGCTTTATTGGAAATCGTGTTCGTAACGACCGAATTTAAAGAAAGCCTCGAAACGACAGCCACTTTGTTCACAAAACGGCGAAAATTGAGATAGATTTTGCCAATTTAGGCCACTCATTTTATAATTCGTTATAACAATAGCGAAATATCTACTGGCCTTTATTATAAATAAATTAAAATATTTACTTTACGTTATAATGAAGATGGGCTTTGTTGATGAATGATGTTGACTTTTTTAACCTTATTTCCAAAAAGAAGGTTATATTGTTACCGAGTTTTAGTATGTACGAACATATGTCCGTTTCTTTGTTCCCTTGTAACTGCTAAACCCGTAAATCGATTTTAACAAATGTTACGTTGTTAGATTCGTCTTAATGGCGCGAGTGCCACTGAATATATAAATGTACTGATTTTTTTGAATTTTTTCTTATTATTTTAATGTTTGCCAAACAGATATTAAGGTACCGGGTAGTAAAGTAAGGTAAGCAAAACAGGACAAGGTATTCGATATTTCTCTGCAATCTAATGTTAGTTATATTTTTGAAATTTATTTATTTATATAATTTGACCTATATAAATTGAAATTACTTTTAATTCCAATTTTCATTTAGTATTGTAGTAAGATGGTGGTAGATGGATGACTTCAATATAGGAATAAAATCCAGAATTATCTTCATCAGTCACTTTTGAGTCCACTGAATCACTATTTAGAGTTATTTTAGAGTTATTTTTCAAACAAATCAAGTAAGTAAGTATAATTACGCATCGTACTACAAGCAATGATATGCCATTACAATAATAATAAGTTAAAAAAAATGCAAATATTTATCATTTTCCAAACACCATAGTAGCTCAGTGGTGCAATGTTTGTGCAAAGGCGATGATTTTGAGTTCGATTATCAGAAATATTATTTTTAATCTAGATTTGAAAAAAATAGAGGCCAGTCGTGGCGTAGTGGGACAGCGTCTGACTGTAACGCGATCGGTTCTGGGTTCGATCTCACTCGGGGGAGTGATTATATTTAAATTATTTTTACTTCCTCGCTCTGGTAAAGACAAAGAGTGGCGTTGAGTTCCACCACTCAACACACAATGTCTCCAATTCGGAGGAAAGCGAAGTCCGGAGTGTGTTGACATTAGGTACTTTCTGTCTACCCTGCTTTGCGGGCTAAAAGCGTGAAGCTAAAAAAATCGTTAAGTTCAGCTTCAGTACACAAGGCGGAGAATGATTAAAAACGGAGAACGAAGTGTTCCAACAAGTCAAATACTTTTTACCTACAGGAGATGCTTAAGAAATTTTAGAAGAACTAAAAAATTGTTGTTTGTTGTTTTAAAAAAATGCCGGTCGTAGCGCAGTTGTTTTAGTTTTCACTTCCTGAGTAAGACCAAGTGCAGAGTTGAGTTACACCATTCAACCTGCAATGTCTCAGATTCGGTGAAAAGCAAAGTACGGGGTGTCTTGACACTAGGTACTTCCTGTCTACCCTGCTATACGAGACAAAAGCTTGAAGCTAAAAAAATGTTAGATGAAGAGAGTTCCAGCACTGTAAATAAATACTTAAATTATGATTAACAAACTTTTTAATCTATTATGTAAAATAAATTCTTCAGGTATAAAGCAAGTAATATAACGATGGGGTTCCGTATAAAACAAATAAATTTGTTCCCTGAAAGCAATTATGATACATGGAGTGGCCTTTTAATAGTCTTTATTGTGTTGCTCAATATGTTCTATTAGGCTGTTATTTTATGCGCTGAACTCCAATAAGGAACGATAAATGTATATATTTATTTTAATTATTAAAAAAATCAATGTTTTCTATTTACATTATATAACCGTATGTCAATATAAATATAAAATTAGTTTTTGTCCATATAGTACATATTTTTCTATGGGAAATCTAATAACTTGAAAATATCGGATACTAGAGGACAATTGAATGTTTCTGGGCCACGGGAAGGTCAAGATCGAGAGCAATTAAGGGCGGGCCCAACCTAATTTCAATAAAAATATAATATCATTAATAATATTAGTTAAGGCTATCCTGTAACTGTAAACGGTATGGTTGTGGGTTCAATTCTCAGTTGGGGAAATGATTACTGTTAAAAGTAATGTTATATATGATATAACGTGGCGTTGATTTCACTAGGCAATACCTAATGTCTTAAATTTGGTAGGTTAGCAGTCAATTAAATGTATTGTACACTAGGTCGTCTCTGACCACCCTGCTACACGAGACAAAACGTGAAACTACAAATAAAAGATACTTATATAAACGACGCTTTTTGAAAATAATTAGTTGGAAGCAATAGTTTTCTTTAGGAATTTAGTTTGAAGAGTTTTTTATATTTGAAATATTAATGCGATGTGAACGCGAATGTAAACGTGATGGCAGTGAATTCGATTCCCAATCGAGGGAATGATAATAATTGAAATGATTTTTATTTCCTCCCACTGTTAACGTTGTCAACGGAACGGTTTTCCATCAGATGCTGTCTTACTGCGCCAAGAAATCCATATTTTTGTAAAGAAATATTTCACTTAAACATACAAAATATAACTAAACAATACTGGAACAATTTAAGATGGTAATCCATAATAACTAAATCATTACAACAGATAATACAAACTTTAGTGCAATATAAATTAATCGCGTGTCAACTGAGTCTTCAATCACCTAGCTATTGATGGATGAACACGGCAGTTTGGGTGCTATCAATCATGATAGTGAACAAGTAAGCTATCGATTTGTGAACGGTTTATTATCAATAGTAATTTTTTTTTTTAATTTTTCTCATAAATGTAAAAGATATGGTGGTTAGACATTAAATTTTCAGATAATTTGGAGATATTGCGAGTTAATATACGTAACACACCGCCGCATTAAACTTAATTGAAATATAAAATTTTTAGTAGCTTTAATACATATATTGTGTGTTGACTGGTGGAACACAACGCTGCATTAAACCTAATACAAAATATAAATATATTCAATCAACGCCATAGCTACGCAATTGAAGAGTCCCAGACATTGATTGTATATTCGGCTTTCATTCGAAGAATGTATGTACTTCTATATAAACTATTTATATTATCCCAGTCCATTTAGACAATGTAGGGCGATGAGTTCCGCCAACTAGCACGCATTGACCATAAAAATAAACGTAAAGTTGAAACCGTGTCACCTATTGTTAGGTTTCCCTTTGCCTACCTTCGGCGAACTGAAACGAACAGAATATTACAATATTAAAATTAATACAGAGTGGTGAATTTTACCTTTAAAATAATATTCCCTCTGTAATTCAGAAATATATATATATATATATATATATATATATAGAGCCTGACTGTAAATACGATTGGTTACGGGTTCGATACAAATTCGAAGAAATGATTATATAAATATAATCATTTTTTCGAATTTCATTACTCCACTCTGGTAAAACGAAGGGTGGCGTTAAGTTTCGCCACTCAACTCAAATTGTTTTAATTGGTTGAAAATTAAAGAACGGAGTGTTTTGACTCCATGTTGTCTCTGGTTACAAGGTGATAAAAATATACTGACACAAGTAAAGTAGGGTCGGCTGCCGAAGCTAGTGAGTAGTAATAAATCAAACGTAAGTACCTCTCTATAACCCCGCACAATGAGTTGGGGAAGCGTTAACACTCTCAAATCCGGCTTTTACATTAATGTGTTTATTTATAAGCAATTTCCTTCCCTGTATAGGAAAATTCACGAGAAATTCTTTTATATTTGAACTGGCGTTTAAGTTGTTAAAAATATAATAAACTTGTTATTATGAACGCGATAAGAGAAATTTTAGCCATTCTGATTTTTATGTTATTATAATTAGCTATTTATGTACATATATCTAAGAAATTTATTAATTTATAGTCAAATTACGCAAAATCTTTTTTTATCCACATATGCTCAGTATTTATTAAAAGAGTAAAATACGATTGGTTGTGTGTGGTGGAACTCAACCCCGCACTTTGCTCTTTACCAGAGGGAAGAAGTAAAAATAGTTTAAATATAATAACTCCCCCGAGTGAGGATCGAACCCACAACCGATGGCGTTTACAGTCAGATACTGTCCCACACAAAAAAATTACTCCATTTTGCTATTATCGCATTTATTATTAATTTGAAACGGGATATTCAGTTCCTTCATCCATATTATTAAATGATTAAATAGAAGAAAGAAGGTTTTTTACTTTAAACCTTACTTACCAACCTCACCATTGTAACAGATGCGTCAAGTAGTCTTAATATGTGTATAATATAAAAATTTTTTTTATAAATTTATTATATGTTTCGAACTATATATTAATCGCACACTAAACAATGAAATTGTTTCATAAATTCATAATTCAATCAATAATAATCCGAGGTTCAAATTTTAATACGTATATTGAATATATTACATTAATTTAAAAAAAATGATAACGATTTCGAATAGAATTTCGGTCTGTATGTTTCCAAGTAACAATAGAGACTGGCTGTGAGCAATGACAGCGGCCGGGAGCCGCTAATACGCGTGAGGGTGCATTTTTTGATGCACTCCAATACATGTAACAATGTGATTTAATGTTAAACGTGTTCTAATACCGTTTGGCTTTTACTTAGCCATTATCCCTTAGTTTGTTTGAATTTTGCAAGTAACATTTGTTTTTGGTCTAGGCATTATTATATTAATAAAAAAACTAGCTTCGCATATCAGGGTAGTCAGAGACAACCTAGTGTCAAGATACCCCTTTGTTTGATATCCGCCCAAATCAATTGTTCAGTGGCGAACTCAACGCCGCGCTTTGTCTCACCAGAGCGGAAAAATGAAACTAAACCTATAAAATCATTTCCCCGAGTGGGAATTGATTCCACAACCAATCACGTTCATTTAGATGCCATCCTACTGTGCCACGATGGCCTCTAAATAATATTATATTAAAATAAGTCAGATCGTTTTTTATAATCCACGTCTAAAACAATGTTAGATTATGAAATGTAGAATTCGTAAAACACTGAATGCAAATATTTAAAATATATATATATTTAACAAAAAGGAATAGAAAAAGAGTAATATAACAACAAATTGGACGTTCCTTTAAAATTTCGTTAATATACTTTAAATTTCGTTGCTACGGCAACACATAAGCTACACCAACGGAAGCAATTAGCTACGTATATATATATATATATATATATATATATATATATGTATATATATATATATATATTATGATATACTTCGAGATTTGCTATAAAGTTGTACGGTACGATATGGCGTTTTCTACCTTCTGCGAGTGTGTAGGGTATTGCACTGCATATCATTTAGTATTCAAAATATCTATATTCTTTTAGCTTCACGCTTTTATCCTGCATAACAGGGATAGACGTTTTTGCGTTGGTGAAACTCTACGCCGCACGTTATCTTACAAGAGCGAGGAAGTGAAAATAATTTTTAAATATAATCACTCCCCTGATATGGGATCGAACCCACAACTGATCGCGTTTACAGTCAGTTGCTGTCTAACTGCATCACGATTTATATTATGTTTCATTATGTATTTTCAGTTATTTCCGTTTGGTATATTATCATAAAAAAATTAAACATCTTATATATATTACGCAGTTTACAAAATTCAAAATAATCAGAGATAAAAAAATGTTGAATAAAAGATCAAACACTAAACAATCTGTTATATTGTCAATCTTATAGGAAACTATCGCCGGCTTTTAAGACAACTCTTCTGAAAAAAACCGGCAAGAAACTCCACAGTTTTTTCTAGCTTCACGATTTTACTACGCGGGATAGCAGTTATACATAAAGTATCTGTAAAGACACTTCGTACTTCGCTTTCCACCGAATTCGAGTCATTGCGCGTTGAGTGGTGGAACTCAACGCCGCAATTTGTCTTGCCAGAAAGAGGAAGTGATATTAATTTAAATATAATCACTCCCCCAATTGGGACTCGAGCCCACAACCGATCGCGTCTACAGTTAAACGTGGTCTCACTGCGCCATGGGCGATTGCTTATTTTAAATATATAAAGTTTTACAATGAGTCTATAACAATTAGCTTCCTGAGTATCAACAACATTTAATTCCACTTCCAATTGGATAGAATTTCTTTTAATCTCATATGACAAATCTAAGGTCGTTAATAGTATTTGATTACACATACGTACCTGTACCAAGTACGATAAATGGTATATTCAAATATTGAAAACGAAATCTAGGAGTAACCACATGTTTGATTGTTACAACGATTGGTTGCGAGTTCGATTCCAACTCAGGCAAATGATTGTATTTGAAACTTATTTTAATTTCTTCGTTCTGTTGAGATAAAACGAGGTCACCTTACACGCAATACCTTCATTTTGGGTGGAAAGCAATTAATGGAGTGTTACGACACTAGGTTGTTTCTGACTGCACTGCTAGACGGGATAAAGGCCGAAACTGCAAAAACAACAAATAAAAGTAAAAGATTAAAACATATATCCATAAAAATATAAAATTAGGTTTAACAAGTTTCATTCCTTTATCATGCCTCACCAGGTAATATTGTAGCTAAGTTTTGTCGGTAAAAAGAAAATTATTCTATAAGATAGAATAAGTTTTTTTTATCAAAAGTTATTATTTTAAAAATATAGCACAAAGTGCATAAAGAAACCTTTGAACTTGTACGAAGAAATTAATTTTTATCATGAATTACTTCATTCCATACTTCTTTTAAGATGTTCTACAAAGCTAATAAAACAATTTACTCACAGTAAAAAATTCTATTATAACTAACTTCAGCAAAATACGAGTATACACTATTTATAAGAAACGAGCGTCGTATCCATGATCTGTAACTAAGATTTACTATTTAACTTTACTGAATAAATGCTATGTTTTCGAAATTATTTGCTAACGATTCTCCGTATTAGTATGAGAAAATTCAATACTCATGAAACTTGATTATAAAAGCTATTGCATTAATGTATTACAAAAGAAATGAAGAAATACTCATAAATCTAATCAACTCATAAATTATTCTAAATATCTATAAACCTAATTTGAAGCGAATTCCGCCATTTTAAGATACAATGTCTAGAATTAGGATAAAAATGAAGGGCACAGTGCCTTGACCCTACTTTTTTCCTGATGAAAACGTCGAGTTGTTTGTTTTTTCTTTTATAAATTACGTTAATACGTCATATTTATTACTAGGTCTATTTTATTCAATATATTAGTTAATTCCCGACACTTCATTTGCATGGACACTTGCTATCATTTTGTCGAACAAAATATTTTAAATATATAGAACTTTGTTATTATAACTGATTAATATAAAACATACACTTAATTTTAAGAGGACGTTGTAAAATTACAATGAGGAAAACTGCATTTAAATCGGTTAATCCCTATTCGAGATTAGCATGCACAAACGTACAGACAAACTGATAAAACAAATAAAAATTATTGTTTCGGTTTATTAAATGGCGCCAATATTATTTTTTCTCAAAAATCTTTTACAAATAGACAGAAATATGTACATTTTTATTATAAAAAAAAATTATTAAATATTTTAATAAACTTCAAATTGATTAATTTAACCTTAAAGATTCATCTACCACATTATTCATCTGTAATATATATTATTTTATTATTATGAAGATCCCTTTTCGATTATACCGGCGTTGGTTCATAATCCCAGTTTGTTATATGAAAAATATCCAAGGTTACACAAAAAAGCTTTTATATACATATATGCTAATCCGAATCACGAGCTCTTTGGATTTTTTTCATACTGTACACTCTATATTATCCTGCTTAAAACTGCGTATGTAATATGTAAGTAAAAATCGTGGTACCTTTGTCGTCCTGCATAGGAATCGACTCGAAATATTCATTTCACCATAGCAAGCGACACAGGTGGCGACAAACGGCGAAATTGGAAAATTTTATTGGATTATCCCATTCCTTATTTACTTTTCCAAGGAATTTCTGAGACACTGATATATTTTGGTTTTAAATCAACGAAACAGTGCGCTGTTTAACTAAGGACTATATTTTAAGTTAGCTGACGAGAATGGGAGAGTGAAGAGTAATGGGAGAGGTTGAAATGTTTTTACTTGAAAAATATTGAATTATCTGTATTTTAATACTTTATATTTTATTCTACGCCAATTGTTGTAATAATTACTAGTTATTTATCATTATGTTACTGGCATATTATTATTTTTTTTTAATTTCTAGCCTATGTACTATATTGACGTTTAATTGTCACATATAACTGTAAAATTTCATCTGGATTTTGCTCAATCGCTCAATCAATTGTTCTAAAGCGACATTTTTGGTATTGGCAATGTTTATGATTTAAGAAACAAACAAAACCTTGATATTATTCGAGCATATCATAATTTTTTTTTATATGAAATAGTTATAACAAGAATCTTTTCAATATTATAAAAAAAATTAACAATAAATAAAAGCAATGGATTGTTCTAAACAGAGTCAAATAAAAGAATTTACAAACACAGAACAAGAATAATATTAATAAGAAATGATTGATATATGTAATCGAGGCCGTCTAATAAGACAACTGGTGACATTAGGCTATGACATATGCAAAGTTTCCAAATTGTAGAAGAACGAAGCACCTTAACACTAAATTCTCTATGAATACTCTGCCACGTAGGAAAGCAGATTTTTAAATGAAACTATTTTAACCGGATTAATCGCGTATATTTTGGTATTCGAAAATACATTTTTGGACACCTGACGTTTCGAATACTTTACAATAGTTCTCTTTGTTTGACCAGTGTATGTTAAGCCACAGTCGCAGTCTAGCTTATACGTCTGTGACTGTGGCTTATCGTACAACAAACAAAGAGGAGGATCGGTGTTAGTGTGAAGGAACACATATCCCATATCAAGAATGAGCGTGTATTGCAATGAGCTGTGTGTGAACATACAATGAATAAGTCCAACCACTACATCAGGTTTGATAAGCCACATATTCTCGCTGGGAAAGTAGATATATTCCTACAATGATTCGCGAGACTATTGAAATTCAAAAACATCCAAATTTCAATAGAGGAGATGGTTGGAAACTATCTACCACCTGGGACCCACTTATAAAAAATTAAAGTCTCAGATCCACCACACCAGAGACAAAGATACAGTCAGCTCTTTCTGCAAGAATCCAGGGCAGTACGGGAGGCAATTAAAAAACAGATGACGGTACATTGATATAATTAATTTTTGTATCAACTGACAGACGAATGCCACCTCAGTCTACCTGTGACCCCAGACTACTGTAAAGTGTTCGAAACGTCAGGTGTTCAAAAATGTATATTTGTGTACTTTCGAATACCAAAATATACGTGATCCGGTTAAAATAGTTTACTATTTAGAATGTGTAAAAAGTACGAAAGTCAAAGAGCTTCGCGCTTTATTCCGCATAGCTAGAGTAGTCAGATTATCTCTGACTACTCTGATTTAGTGTCAAGACACTCTGTTGAGAGTTTACATCTATTTAAAATATCTAATAATATATGAAATATCTTCTATTAGATTATATTCTCAGCAGTTACATATAACTCTAAAAACAATTTTTAAAAACATAAATATTTAAATTTACCTTCGGCGTTGAGTTTCGCGACACAATACGCAATGTTTCGGTTTTTTATGAAAAGCAGTAAATGGAGTGTCTTTATATTAGGTTGTCTCTGACTACCCTGCCTAAACAAAGCGAGAAGCTGAAATACAAAAACAAAAATAGCATTCCTACTTTCATACATGTACCAATATTTCTGACCAATGGACCATTTCACAACAAAATTTTGTTTTTTTCCAATAACCAAATAAATCTTTCTATCGTTAAACGCGATTCATGGAAGCATAAAATATATGTAATTCAATCATTACCGACGGACGGACATCCATTGAAGATTAAGGGTCTTAATGTGAAACCATTTTACGAAAAATATAAAGCAATATGTGTATATATAATATATGCAGAGTGAAAACTCTGAAGGGTAGATAGGAAGGATGGTAATTTTGGTGCTACTGAAAAAATCATAATGATTTTTTTTTACTTCACGCTTTAATCCCGCATAGCAGGGTAAACACAAAACACCTAGTGTCAAGACGTAATTCGCTTTCCAGCGAAGTTGAGACATTGCGTGTTAAACGGTGGAACTCAACGCCGCACTTTGTCTTTACCAGAGCGAGGAAGTGAAAATAATTTAAATATAATCACTCCCCCGAGTGGGAATTGCACCCACAACAGGTCGCGTTTACAGTCAGACGCTGTCACACTGCAAGACCGGCCTCATTTTCTTTGTAAATGACTCCAATTCCAATTCCTGTAAAAAAGTTAGACATTATTGAGGCATACAACGTCTCTATATATGTATATCTATACTCTTTTGTGACTCTTTTGTTGCTTTACTTGTAAAATTTTACTTCCAAGACATAAAAAAATGTATTTTTTCAACTCCACGCTTTATGCCCCATGGTACGTCCAAAAAGATTGAATATTAATAGATTTTCCAACTAAATTCATTACATATTTATGGCAGAACTCAACTCCGCGCATTGTCTTACCAAAAAGAAGAAATGACGTTTACAATCATACGCTGGCCCACAACACCGATGGACTGAGAAAACAATAATAATAAAAAATCATCAGAATCACAGTTTATTTCTAGTATAACAAATTGTTTCCAGGTGTACTCATACATAAAATGATGACACCGAAATAACGCTTCATTTGCTTGAAAAGAGGGCTTAGGGAAACTCCTTCAGACAATTCCTTTTATTTTTGACGCTCACGTCACCTAATCCTTGACACAGTGACATGAATTTTCACGATTTATTGCTTTACTTACGAATATATCTAAGTAGCTTTGTTTAAAGTTTATTTTACGTTTAAATAACATTTGGTATGTTAAGTTATTTATGTTTAAAATTAAACGGTTATGTTTGTGTTAACATTGAAATATTTACCGATATTATTACATGCTTGCTGTGCTCGTAACCTAAATCTAGTCGAAGTTATTCGTTATTCCATTACCTGTATGTCAGTGGAAATCCCATCACAATCAATCCAGCCATTCCAGAGATTAGCCAAACAAACAGACAGGTAGACGGACAAAAATTATAAACGATGAACGATTATTTTAATATTACAAAGAAATACTTCAATTTCATATATAAGCATAAATTTAAACATTATAATGTTAATTATTGTCAGATGTAAATATTCTATTATAACGACATCAGGGAGATAAGGGAAGAGAGACTTTTCTTTCTGCAAAAAGCAAGCACCAAGTGGCTGCTTGCTGATTAGATTATATTTAGGATTATATTTAAAAGTCTTATTTTAGTATTATTAAAGTATTATTCCACTTTTAGGATTAGAAAACATTTTTAAAAAACATACAAAAAGTTTAAATGCAGCGGGATTAGAATCCGCGCCTCTAGAAAACGTTTTATACGTTTAAAAATATTTTCTAATCCTACGTGTGGAGTAACACTTTAATAATAGAAACATATTGAAATAAATAGCAATCTCTTTTGCCAAACGATTAGGTAGCAGAAATTTGTAAAAATCTCTCTACAAAGACGCTTACAAAGTTTTTATCAGTAGTGACAAAAACGTATAAGAATTTCATCGCAGGTATCGCATGGTAATAGAACGCATGGCTTAGCGGTCAGAGCGCTTGGACGAGGTCTAAGAGGTGCAGGTTCGAATCTCACTGCGTTTAAAATTTTTGTACGTATTTGAAAATGTACCTATCTCGATATAGAAACTATGGAGATTAATCTTAACATGATATGTTGACTACAAAATAATGTTCACAAAGTTAAACAACTAGCAAACTGTTGCTGCCGCACTGCTTTTTGTTAAATATGTTTTATTACACCTCAGACTAGTTACAGCTTCATGCTTTTTATCCCGCGTAGCAGGGTAGACAAAAATACCTAGTGTCAAGATACTTCGTTTTTCACCGAATTCGAGACATTGCGTGTTGAGTGGTGGAAATCAACGCCGCATTTTGACAGACAGATGTTTTGTCCTTATTGTTATATATCACTATTAGTTGATTAGAACTAAAATTAATATTTAAACGACTTTTTGAAACAATTAAACTATTTTAATTCCACAAGTTACATTAACTTAGTGTTTTTTTAATAAAAAAATTAATACATTACTTACTGGGTCTATGCGTTTTTCCTTATTGTTATTTATTTTTCATTTGCATATAATAATAAATAACTACTTAGAACTATGATGTATATATAAATTTAATCGATTTTTTTACTGAATTAAATTATCTTAATTCTACGAGGTACATTTATATAAATTATTTTTCATAATGTACATATAAAACTAAACATATTTTAAAATAAATGAAAAATAACTTGGTGTTTGTACACGCGTAGTTCTTCAGAAACTTGGATTTTTGGAGCAAAGTCAAGCTGGCGAATAGTCAATGTGTCATTCAATATCGGAGGCTGGATGTGAACTGTCAAGAAGTAAATTAACCTGTCAATCATGGCCGAGAACTGGGGACGCTATGGTTTGTGCCAAAGAACAATGGCTTGGAAATGATATCAAAAAAATTATACTTTAAAACTGGATAGTGCGGTTTTGCGAGCAAGTATTCAATTAATATTATATCGATGAGAACAGCGGTAGGATAATGTTAATTTAAAATGTATAGTATACAGATTACATTGATTCAGGTTTTACTTTATTGTTTTACTCCTTACCCGAAGAGGTTATGTGCACGTTGTCAATAATATATTAAAATAGAGATGTTTTCTAAAGTACTAAATAATTAGATGATATAACTGATATAATCGTTAATATCAGTTGGGATATGATCGATTATATTAGTTTAAAATTTGTGCCCACACTACTTTTTTATATAAAACTTAATATATAAACATGGGAGCAGAGTGTCTCATCACTAAACACTCGCACACGCATGGCTTAGCAGTTAAAACGCTTGAACGGTTTCGAAAAGGAGCGGAACACTTTAAAAATAGTAAAATATGTATTTAACGTACTACCACGAGGTATCAGTGATTTTATGATGCTTTGAAATTCACAATAGTTCTAGGTGGGATTCCTTATAAAAACTTTAAACACGCAACGCCTATGTTAGAGATTTCTTGTTGAGCCTACAATATGACGAATTGTGAACATAGAGATTGGATTGTAAGCCTCAGGTATGATGATTTTATCGCAATGATCTATCTTCGTTTCTTTATATTCCATACTGTTACGACAATTTTAATATCAATCGTGCTTTTCCACGATCAAGCATGTAGCGTGTAGCATTTCTACATAGATTTTGAACTTTGTACTATCTAGATGTTATAAATATTCATGTTTTTACACTGCGGTTAAGTTCTGCAATGGCAATGGTCTGTAGAATTTTGAATCGTGACATATTTTCGCCCCGAAATACTATGGAATGATAAAATATTTAAAAGGCTCCGCGATTGTTAAACATAAAGTTTTATTTTTGTTGTGACACGTGACAGTGAAATTGCTTAATTGAGTATTTGTCTTTGTAGTCAGTTTTAAAGGAATTATTTTATCATGTACGAACGGCGTATGTAAGTATTTTTTTTTATTAAAAAAACAGTTTCTGTCCACAGTTTTCTATATGTGAATTTCAGATTAATGAAAGAAATATTTAAAGAGGAAGTCTCAAGTGAGTGTTAATTTGTGTGTTCTTTATTAAATTTAATATAAAATAATTAGTCGTCATAACTTGTGTGGACGTTGTGACCCGCGTCATGCTTTCTTTATTTCCATCTTTTGCCCGTAAAAAAATAAATTTACGTTTTTGCTATTTCTGGAGAAATCTTAGGAAATCTCTTAGGTCTTAACAAAAAACCTACACGTCAAATTACAGATTATTATATAGATAGATTCTGCTGTCTTATTTACTAGTCATCCGAGGGTTTGAATCCCGCTGCGTTCAAATTTTTATACGTTTTTTCAAAAATGTTTTCTTATCCAAAGTGTGGGATAACATTTTAAAAATAGTAAATATTTAAATAAAATAGCAATATCTCTTGTTAAGCGATTATTTCTAAAATAATCTTTAACTAGTAGAAATTTGTAAAAATCTCTCAACAGAGATGGTAATAATATAAATAAGTTGTAACAAAACGTATAAGAATTTCGACGCAGCTGGTAGTAGAACGCATGGCTTAGTGGTCAGAGCACTTGGACGGTATCCAAGATGCACGGGTTTCAATCCTGCTGCGTTCAAATGTTTATACTTTTTTTCAAAAATATATAATATTTATTGACTTTCTATTTTTTTTGGCTTCACCCTTACTTTCCCGTAGCAGGTTTGTCAGATATACCCCAGTGGCGAGTTACTATGTTAATAATCCATTTTCTGCTTTTCGTCCGGAATCAAAACATGGCGTGTTGAGTGGCGAATCTCAACGCTGCGCTTTACCTTTCCCGAACTTTTTAAAGGACAGCCAAGGCAAACGAGCGTGCGGATCACGTGATAGTAAGTGATCACTACCGCCCACGGCTCCGTGTAACACCAGAGCAGCTACAAAAGCGTTGCCGGCCTTTAAGGTGAGAATAAGCGCGCCTTTTGAAGGTGTTTATGAGCAGAGAAATGGAGAAGAATCTTATACATTATTAATTATATTTCCTCACATAGATTTATAAAGTATTGGCATTGCATTACATTAGCCTTTGTATATTATATATTCATTGATACAGCAGTATAAAAAACTTATTTCCCTTATAAAACCCCAGTTCATTTGTTTCAGTGAAGATCAAATGATTAAGCAGGCAAACAACATTGACCAACTTGCTAACTGGATTAGTAACGGACGGTGGTACAATTAAATATTTACAATGAACGGACTATTGTGATTAAATATTACGAGTTGGAAACGCTTTGCTACAAATAGGTAGCTATATATATACTAAGAAGATGAGAAAGATCGGTTCGTAGAAATAAGTCTTTCAGGGATTTGTGCGCAGTAAAATTGTTTCTTCCAAGTCATTGTTAATACCTTAAAACTCACGACAGTTAATTAGATCTTTGATATTCACGATTTTTACACATTTTAAATGAAACTGTTCTAAACGGATTCGCGTAGTCTATCTGTGATCACGGACTTCTATAAAGTGTTCGATACGTAAGGTTTTCTAAAAATATATTCTCGAATAAATATATGCGATTAATTATTATACCGTTTAAAATAGTTTGTTTTAAAACTCGATAATGAATTTAATAAAAGAGCAGAAAAGGCATAGACTCTGTAAGTTTGTGGTGTAATTCGTTACCAAAATAAAAAATTCGAATTTTTAGGGTCGATGTCTTTTGTTACTAATTTTTATATGTGTGAATTCTGTATGAAGAGGATAATGATTGTGGACGAGGCGAAAGAGGTATGCAAGGACCTTAGCGTTTGGCGCTCCGTGTTCTCTGACTACCCCGCAAGGGATATAGCGTGAAGCTAAAAAAAATACTGTTTTAGTGATGTAAACGCGAAGTAAAGTAATGATTTAAATATTTGAATCTGCTTGAATTTCAACCAGGCTCGAATGAAATTCATATTGTATATTGTACTAGATGTTCTCGGTTTAAACTCTTAACGAACGACATCTATGTAAAGACTGTATTATAAAAATAAAAGACATATTGCATGGTCAATGTTCTGACCGATTGCAAATATAAATATTTAGTAAGCAATTGGATATGTAAATTCTTTGCGTAGTGTCGAAGACTACGCAAAGAATTCTTATCATTTGTATTCGTATCGTATAACGTTATAGGTTCAATTCCTACCTATAAGAATAATCATATTTTAATATATTTTCATTTCTCCGCTCTGGGATGACAACGATGGCGTGGCATTCAGCCCACCACTCAATACGCAGTATCTTGATTTCGAGTGAGAAGCAGTCAACAGAATGGCACTAGCTTGCATCTGACTACCCAGTTAAGGGATAAAAAAAACAACTTACACTTTATAGAGTGAGGACAAAAAGCTGATTTTGAAACAAAACTATTTAAAACGAATTTATCGAATATATTTTGATATTTGAAAATACGTTTTTGAAACTTTTCGTCCGTTTCGAGCATTTAATATTTTAGGGTCTTGAAGACCAAAATATACATGAGAAATTTTGACAACATTTATTAATTAATGCAAGTAAACAAAAGACTACAGCAAAAAGTATGTAATCTACAATTTTAATGTTATAATATTTAAAACAATTTCTTCTAAGCTCAGAGCTGGTGCAAAAAATTCCACAAAGGAAAATTGTAATTCCTTTAATAATGTTTTCTATAATGCAAAAATATAAATCCTTGGCTTTCCTGTTAATAAGAGGATTTTTGCTTTCCATCACAATATTTATGAAACTGAACAATAATAATTTGATGTCATAGTAAGTGACCTCTTAATAAAATTAATTAAGAAAAATAAATAATAGTTAAAAATGAGGATCTCGTAGCGTAGTGGACAGCGTTTAACTATAAAAACGTTTGTTGTGGGTTTGATTTCCAGACGATGAAGTGTTTATTATTAAATGATTGTTATGTACCCGTGAGATAAAACGCGGTGTTCAATTCCGCCACAAGACACGAAACTTCGGGTAGAGAACAGCTTTTCTGTATAGAAGAGTAATCAGAGACAATCTATTGCCAAGACACTCCGTTGAGCTCTCTAAAATAATTAATATATTTTTATTTCTTAAACTTCAACTGATACTTAAAAATAGAGTCCTGATCGTAAGATGCATGTTTTTTATTTGATATATACATTAACAAATAAAACAAAGTAGTGTCTGTTTATATTATTAAAATAACTTTTTATTAAATGCATATGTATATACACGGTACATATGTATACCAAAATATTATTTTTTTAAATTTTATTTTGTATATCCGTATGTCGGTTTGCTCTGGCTAATCTCAGGAACGACTAAAACTTATATTGAGGGGGATATATTCTGGCAGATAACTTACATAATTAGGTTGGTAATTTTAATTTTAGAATTATTAAATTAGTATCATAAATAGGTGACGAGATGTTAAAATCCTAAACGGAGTCGCGGACACATCTAGTTTAACTTAAATTCGCTGTAACAAAACCATATTTGACATACGCAAAGAAATTAAAAAAATTGGTAATAAAATTTTTATATGCCTACTGGTGTACTACATTTTATTTAAACAAAGCGCTTGTCGTTTCGTACCGTCAACTCTATTGAAAACGAACAAGTTAGGACATTCGTTTGGTGTCTTTTTTCATTTATTTCTACTACAATTGTTCTGTAATTTATGTTTGTGTGTAGCTTTTCTATTTTTCTTTATTTTGAAGTTTTTTACAAAAATGCTTATAAGAAAAGTATTAATTATTTTAACTACTTTGGCTTTGGTAAGACAAAGCGTGGCGTTAAGTTCCACTACTATACACGCAATATTTCTTAATTGGACTAAAAGCTAAGAATAGTTCTTCACTAAGTTCTCTCTAATTACCTAGGTGTAGCAGAAAATATATACAGTTATATATGAGTGTACATATGGAATACATTTAAATGTAAATAATTGTTACTCCATATATTTGTTCACATTACTAGAATTTTTTTAAGGGTAAGTAGGAATTTCGTGGTAAGTCATTTTTTTATACATTATCTTCAATCATGTCGGAGATTCTTCGGCGTAATGTAACAAACAGAAATGCTTCTTATAGAACATATTCAAGGTAAAATCAATGCAATAGTTTATATATTCGATATTCGAATTTATATTTACAATCTTTATGATTTTTTCTTCATGGTTTAGAATTTGCAGCCATTAGATTAACCTATATAATATAGAAAAGAAACTTCTCGTTTTATTCCGTGAATATTATATTATTTATATAGCGTAATTAGAGACAACTTAGTGTCAAGACACTCTGTTGACTGCATTTCGTCATTTTCGTGTTCCAAATCGAAATTAAAAAATCAATTTACAATATTTTTTTCTTTCTGATACTAATTCTCTTAAATATTTTGACATGTTCATTGTTATTCATATACTAAGGAAAAAATATGTTTAGAAAATTTAATTTTTGTATGCTCTCCAGCTACTTAGCTGTACGTTTTCATCTAAATACATCAATTTTTTATAACTTTACTATTATAACTATAATTATTATTTTTATTTTTTCTTTTTCATTATATTTTTATAATATTATTATTAAATATTTAAAAGATACATTTGGGATACATAAAAAAATAATATGATGTTAAAAAATTATATCTAATTTCGTAAAATAAAAGTTGAAAATGGAATTCAAAACCTATAGCATGGTAGACAAAGAGAAAATAGAGTTTATTCGGAGTATTTTCTCAACTCTGCGCTTAACATATAGACAACAGTCGAATTTTCAAAGAAAAGAAAAAAAACATAAATTAATAATAAAATATTTATTAAAATATTCTATTTATATTAAAATAAAATAAAAATAATATTTTTAAATTAAATTATTTGCTTATACAATTAATTGGATTAACTAAAAAAGTCTCAAACCATGCAACAGAATATTAAAGTTTACAGTACTCGTACATAAAATACTGAGTTACCTTAACGCTGTAAGCTTCTAAGTTGGACTGAATAAACAAAGTAGACTGAATCGTGCGGGGGCTAATTTCGGCTCAGGTTGACTTATGTAACTTTCGGCGACGTCTTCCTTTGCTAACTTCGCCCTACATTTATCTATTACGGATGAGTAAAGTAAAACTTACATATTTCAGCCAGTATATAAATTATTTACTCTATCGTGACACAGAGGATGGTATTGGGTTAAAATATATTAACGGGTTCGTATCTCGCTAAAGTCAAATTCAGAGTGCAAAGATTTATATTAAAAAAATAATAAATATTTTTTTTACTAATTTAAAAGGAAACTACTTCACCCATCATAAGTCAAAGAATATGCGTATATTTTTTTGCTATTCTTAATCCATTTATCTATAACTGCAGATAAAGATAAAATGTTCAGAATATTTTTTTCTTATCTTAATTAGCCCGTTCAAAATAGTTTAGTTTTAACTATAATGTATTGGTCTTTGTTTTTTAGTTCTTTATTCCTTACCTGTTAAGTAATATATATATATATATATATATATATATATATATATATAGGTGGGAATATTAAGGGAAATATGTAATAATAATTGACTGAAGTGGTCGAGGCGAAAGAGGTATGCAGGGACCGTAGCGTTTGGCGCTTCGTACTCTCTGACTACCCCGCCAGGAATGAAGCGTGAAGCTAAAAAGAAAAAAAATATATATATTCTTTATTGCACACTATATATTAAAATAACAAGTACAAAAGGCTGGATATATTTAAATTAAATTAAACTATATATTAAAATAACATATAGAGGCCGGTCGTGGCGCAGTGGGAGCGTCTGACTGTAATTAATTATTATATATTTCAATTATTTTCACTTCCTTGCTCTGGTAAAGACAAAGTGCGTCGTTGTGTTCCACCACTCAACACACAATGTCTCGAATTCGGTGGAAAACGAAGTACGGAGTGTCTTGACACTAGGTACTCTTAAGGCGGTCTTAACGCTAAACAAAAATCTCCACCAAAATATTCTATTTATACCGATAATAGAGGCTGGACGACGTTGTGGAACAGCGCCTGACTGTCCACCGACCTCTTGTACCGCTCACTTTTGCATCATAATTATACATATGGAATACATTTAAATTAAACAAAACAACGGTACGCTCGTTGTGTCTATCTAAACGCAACGGGCGTACAGCAAGTATTATATTTTAATAAAATTATTAACTCCAATCCATACAAAAGGCGTATAAATTATGAGCGTAAAGATCAGACAGCGGGAAAACTGTAGATAATAACTCACACCGGACAATGGTAGTCCTGACCATTGTCCAGGGACCATTCACACGACCTAGTCCTATTGAGTTTTATTAGAATTTTTCTATATTGACGAATGATTTGACACTATCTGGGCGGCAATTCCTCTTGCTCAAGCGAAACTCGATGTGACAATCTATGGGGCTGATATATGAAAACGTAGCTGTTTGTAAC
Source organism: Dryadula phaetusa (assembly GCA_032432895.1). NCBI lineage: Eukaryota > Metazoa > Arthropoda > Insecta > Lepidoptera > Nymphalidae > Dryadula > Dryadula phaetusa. The sequence continues at coordinate 3,115,015 of JAOYRS010000016.1, read as the reverse complement.
GAATAAATAACTCTTGTATAAATGTTTCTATAATGGTTTTAATAAATTAGTTATTTTTATCTATAAAGGTTATATATATATATATATATATATATATATATATATATATATATATATATATATATATATATATATATATAAATGTAACAAATAGCTATCTGTACGTGGAACATATATGAGAAAAATCATTTTTGGCCTAACTCTACACAATAATTTTATTTTTTTCTATTGTATTTTGGTAAACTTGTTTAAAAAATTGGTGCCTATTTTATTTCAATCGATTCATGAATAGCAAAGTAAAATAAAGCAAAACCCAAATGAAGTCACTCATACAAAGTTGCGAACATTTACTGGTTTTGTTCTACCTATAAGTTTTGAATAAACCATATATGCTAATATTACGTCAATATTCATTATTACGTATGTCGATTTATAACAGATATTAATTGTAACCTTTGCACCCTATGTACGAAGACGAAAGTTACGTGAACCTTGTTACTCCGTTCTCTAATTTTAAAATATTGCGAAAAATGCGATGTTGAGTTCCGCCATTAAAATGGTTGCGAAACACAATGTCGCCTAATGTGGCTGAATGGAAACAAACAATGTGTAATAATCATATATAATAAGAAAATCCTTTGTTGGTCCTGACATAGGACTTATAGATCAGTTAATTAAATTAAAGTCGCTGTATTACGTTCTTCGAAATCAATTAATTGGAAAGCTTTTAGTGCAAGTATTTCTATTGTGTTTATAAAATCTAAAAAGCTTTTACCTTATTGTATTTTTTTTTATACCGCCTTTTTTGTCTCACATATTTGTGTTTTTTAATATTAATATTAGTACAAATAAAGTGTATATAATATTAAAGTGTATATTAAAATAATAAAATATATAATATTTATTGCAAAATATCTCTTATTCGCTTTTATCTAAGACAAAAAAAATGTTTCACACAGGTATGCAGAGGTAGACAGGAAGTACCTAACGTCAAGACACTCCTTACTACGTTTACCACCGAATTCGAGACATTGCCTGTTAAGTGGCAAACTCAACGCTGCGCTTTGTCTTACCAGAGCAAAGAAAGGACCATAATGAAAATATAAATGTTCACCAAATGGGAATCAAACCCACAACTGATTGCGCTTACAGTCAGACGCTGCCCCTCTTATATATAGACCAGATTGCCCTCTTACATGTAGGACTCTTTTATATATGATATAGAAACTTTTTGATGCAGAATGTTTGTTAAAAAAAATCACTAAAGTCCGTTCAACAGTACTAAAAACTAATATATTAGGTTGGGAAGAACCGCATGAGAACGATAATTTTGAACGATGCTATATACCGTACAATTTTTTAAGCAAAAAAGTCGAAGAAATTAATTTTTATATACTTTTTGTTTGTCTGGCAAGCCTTTAATCTAAACGTGGAAGGCGTTACGTCCATATAGACGGACAATAGCAAAGTGCCCTTTGTGAAAATTTATTTGTCGATGTTTTTGGTTCTGTAGGTGACTTTTACATAACCATTGGAGGGTCCTATTTCCGGTTAAGCTTTGTGAGAAAATTTCTGTTTCCGCCCCATCCCTTCACTATTATATTCAACCGCAATAAATTTAAGTGAAATTCGAATATAACGTGATAAAGATGTTTTGTATAACGCTTATTATTCGTTTAGAAATTTTGTTAGTGTAGATTGTACATATATATATATATATATATATATATATATATGTATATATATATATATATATATATATATATATATATATTTATATATATACATATATATTATATTTTTGGGTTTTGTTATACAATTTAACAAATTTTTAGAAAATGTATAAAAATTGAACGCAGTGGGATTTGAATTCCCGCCTATTGAAAACCGTCCCATTGCTTTGACAACTAAGCCGAATTTGTAGAGAGTATATTTACAAATTTTTAAGAATATAATCTAAATAAAATATAATCATAAATTCGTAAAATCTCTCTTCAGAGATGCGAACAATATAAATAGGTTGAAACAAACGTATAAAAATTTTGACGCATCCGCATGTAGAGCGTACGACTTAGCGATGGGAGCGCTTGGACGGTTTCCGAGAGGCGTGGATTCAAATCCTGTTGCGTTCAAATTTTTATTTTTTTGCAAATTTTTTTGAAGTTTTCTAAAAACTTAAAAAAATGATTATAGTGATATCTATTATTATAAGGATTATGTTATTTATAATGATACGGATTGTTTCCATAAATATATCAAACTATAAAAACGCATTTATTTATTCTTATTTTTGTTATGTCCTTCTCTTTTTCTAACCTAGTCTTAGTCACTTTAAATAATTAGACTGTAGGGAAAGGGTACCTTATATATTATAGAAAAATATTTAAAACATATCATTAAAGATTTAAATCACAAACATAGCGAGAAACTAAAAATACTTCAAATAAAACAAAAAGCTTTTTAACATTCTAATGATACAACGTGCTAGTAGCGGACCTCACGTTGCAGAGGAGGAGCTCTGAGCAATACTCGGTAGGCTTAAGAGCCCCTTTAAAATGTTCATTAGCACTTGTCTCCACTCTCATCCCCTCTGTCTACCTAACCAAATTTAAAATATTCGCAGAGGTGCTAAAAATTAGCCATATTATACATTATGTTCCCATTAACACATAAAATAAATATTCTTCCCACATCCATTACCATACAAATTTAATACTCTAAAATCATATACAAACCGTAGCGAAACTAATTAATTGCATATAATCAAAACGGATAACACATTCAGTCAAATGAAATATAAACATATTCTGCTAAGCTTACTGAAGCGTGGCCCAAATCTCTACGATATCAGTTGCTTATTCAATTGGGACCGATTTCGAGCGGGCGAAAATACATTTGGGTGCAACGAATTTACAATTCACTTGCTTGTTGTTGCTACGGATAGGGACAATGGGTATACATATGAGTGTTAGATGTTATTATTATTTTTTTGTTATCTTGTAAGGTATAGTCGAATTAAGGTTTAGTTGATTTTTATGTGAAAACATCGATTTTTGATTAAATATCTTATATTTTACTTGCTTCATATTACAGAACAAGTTTAATAATTTTAGTAAAAAGGAATAATTACAATTACGCATATAATTGTTGATTGTGAGTATTAATATAGATATACCGAATCTAAATTATACAATCATGCAAATAACTAGTATTAACAAAGCTTCCTGACTTAAGCGAATTTGATATAAAATTTAATATTTTATTTCAAATAAAATATATAATTATTATGTGTACCCATAATTTTGGACGCCCGTGCACAATTTTCCTATGCATTTAGAGCTACATTTCGATACGAGTGATGCAACCAAATGACCACTTGTCGATGTAAGTGTCCCCGTTCGCCACCTATTTTGGATTTAGTACTATGATCCTTGTACTAAAACGCAGTTTGGGCTTGGTTGACTGCAATATATACATGTAATCGAGACCATGCATACGTTATGTGTTTAATGTGTTTGTATTGTTGGAAACGAATGGTGTGGACAGGTTTATTTATAAAGTATAGCTGTGAAAGAATACTGTATAAGATATGTGTTTGTTTTAAAGTTAGTATAGAAAATATTACATTAAACGCTAGAGGTATAAAAATATTTTTTTTTTTATTTTTTCCTTCTTGTAGACAGAAAGTACCTTGTGTTAAGACGCTCCGTCTTTCGGTTTTCGTTGAATTCGAGACATTGCGTGTTAGAAAGTTAGTAGAAATAATTTAAATATTTCCCCGAGTGGGTTCAAACACACAGCCGATCGCGTCTACAGTCAAACTGGTGATATTGAACAGATTTTATATACAGAGTTGGACTTCGATTAAGGGTACATCAGTATCGTTTTTTTTTTGTTTTTGTATAGTAACGTGTTTTCTATTTAATGTCTTATCGTGTTAATTTTATTGTTTTTTTTTGCTACAGTCTATCACGCTTTTATCCGTCATAGCAGGGTAGACAGGAAGTACCAAGTGTTAAGGCACTTGGTACTCCGCTTTCCGACGAGTTCGAGACAATGCGTGTTGAGTGGCTAAATGAAATAAACGCCACGTGTATTCATTTGTTTTTTTTTTAAATTAATTTAAAAGATATTGCGTATAAAGCGGACAATGGTATGTAAAATTCGAATCCACAAATATCACATATGGTAAGATAAAGCGAATCTAAGCCAATGTGACTGTTATATATATAACAGTGACATTGGCTTAGATTCGCTTAATAAACTGTGAAATAATTGCAATAAAAATCATCTATAAGTATAATTTTTCGAAACGAATAATTTTATACATTTATTTGTATCGTGAATATTTATTAGTTGGTAGCCATTTAAAAATATGACCATGATATGACTTTATATTATAGAAAGGAATACAGTTTTATACGTTAATAAAACATAATATATACTCCTTTTGGGTTCCATTAACGGCTCTTCGATTGAGTTAATGCCTGATATTATAATATACGGCAGTTGTTTAATGTAGATACTTATTTTATGGCTTTTGTTTCTTGTTTGTCGTGTAACGATTACTGATACATCGCTTCCTATAAGTTTATTTGGTTATCTCTGTTATCTATGGTAAAAAGTAATTTGGAAAGCTTAAAAGCCTGCTGCCTGAGGCCGGCCGTGGCTAGTGGGACAGCGTCTGACTGTAAACGCGATCGGTTGTGGGTTCGATTCCCACTCCGGGGAGTGATTACATTTAAATTATTTTCACTTCCTCGCTCTGATAAAGACTAAGAGCGGCGTTGAGTTCCACCACTCAACACGCAATGTTTCGAATTCGGTGGAAAGTGAAGTACGGATTGTCTTGACACTAAGTATTTTCTGTCTACCCTGCTACGCGGGATAAAAGCGTGAAGCTAAAAAAAAGTAAAAAAAGCCTGCTTGAATATAACGTTTGCAGTCAGGCATCTTAAAATTATTTGCGATAAATGAAAGCAGTCTAAAACTAATACGTTCCGTTTACTTCTTATGTATTTTAAAGATATATCGTTGCAAAACTCAGCGCCGAGTTTTCACTAATACATCTAATATAATAATATAAAAGTACAAAAAGAAAGTAAATACGTAGAAGTCATCGGGATTTTTTTAGCTTAAACACTCCGTATTTCAATTTCCACTGAATTCGAGACATAGTGTGTTGTATAATGGAACGCCGCACTTTGTATCGCCAGGGCGAGGAAATGAAAAAAAAATATAATCACTAAATATAACATAATATAACATATATAAAAAATATTTTTATATTTTTAGGTTTTAAACCTGCTTTTTAATTGAAATTGATTACTAAATGATATTAAAATTTATCTCAATTAATGCTGCAATCCATAAGTAAACTCAATTCTATACGCATGAACCTAATTCGTTAAGTAACAAGATTTGCAATAGATTTTAAAATACATAGAAAAATCCAATTTATTCTACATTACCATGAAGTGTTTTTTCTGGCTTCATACTTTTACCCTGCACTTTACCGGGTAGTATAAAGACACTCCGTACTTCGCTTTGAAATCAACGCCGCACTTTTTACAATAGCGAGACAGTAAAAATAATTTAAATATAATCACTCCCCCGAGTGAGAATCGAACCCACATATGATCGCGTTTACAGCCAGACGCTCCCCCACTACACAATGTCCAGCCTCTTGGGATATGTCATTAACTAATTATTTTAAAATGTCAAACAGAAGCCTCCAAGTGCGAAGTTAACTAAAATAATGCCTCTAAGATCGAACTTGTAATCGTATTGAAGCTTAGTTTCGTTCATTTAATTAAACCAATAATGGAAGGGTTGCTTTTAAATGGTCTAAGTGATAAACTGTTTTTATATATAGTAGAATATTTTTAGTTTTATATATTATAAATCAATAATACTTTATATGGGTGTATTTTGTATAGTTAAGATCATTTTATCGTTAAGAAATTCGATTAAATATAAACCTTACTTCTAAATAACCAATTGTATCAATTTAGTTTTACCTAAAACATTAATATAGCAATAAGAACAAAAAAACGGTACAGATCTAGTTTGTAATGCGATAAGTTTATTATAAAAAAGTAAGGAACTTGTATTTTTAAATCTATATATAAATATATGAAGGAAAAATATTGTATTTCGTATAACGAAAAATAAGGTGATTAGTATGAAATTTGGCACATATCAAGGGTACATCTAGTTATGCTGATACCTATATGTACAAATTTGTATACTGTAATTGACCCTAGTAATACACATCTACTGTTGAAATTCTTTAATAAATGTTAACTAATAATTTTGATAACTGAACTGATAACAGCTTCACGATTCCAGAGCTTCGTAGTCAGAGAGAACGTAGTGTTAAAACTCTCTGTACCCTACTTTATGCCCGAAATCGAGACCTCGCATTATATTTTTTTATACAATCTCTCTTCGTAATAATAAACTTTTTTAATTAATTTAACTGACAATTCATTTTTTTTGTCAGAAATAAAAAAAAATGACTTTGATTTCTTCATTCGCTCGCAAGTTGCAATGCGTCCGTGTAAAATTGCGGTTAACCCTTTGAGGAAGTCTTTCGTAAGTGAGGTCACGAATTGGCTACACATGGCCAAAACTTACTTAATTACTTTAATTAATTTTGCAATCGTATTTGTGTCGACACAATTGACAGTATAATTTTATATATTTTAAATTAATATTCATATTTTTAAAGTGTTATTCTACACTTAGGATTAGAATCAAAAATGTAGTTTACTGTGTTAGTGTAATTACTTATTAAAGCAATGTTTCGAATTCTGTGGAAAACGAAGTACGGAGTGTCTTGACCCTAGGTACTTTCTATCTACCCTGATAAGCAGGATAAAAACGTGAAGCCAAAAAAACACTTCATGTTAATGTAGAAGAATTGGATTTTTCTATGTATTTTAAAATCTTGCAAATCTTGTTACTTAACAGGTTAGGTTCATACGTATACAATTGAGTGTACTTATGGATTGCAGCATTAATTGAGATACATTTTAATATTCGATATCCTTTCCTTTCATATAGTAATCAACTTCATTTAAAAAGCAATTTTAAAACCTAAAAATATAAAAATATTTTTATATATGTTAAATGTTATGACATATATTAATTAAGACATGTATATAATGGGGTATCTGTTTTCATAAATATTAAAATAAACGCTTTTTGGTATATACAAATATGTATAGCAATTTTACTGTACACATACACAAAAATAACATTTTTAACTTTTTCTTCTATTCGTCAGTTTGTTTGTTCTGGAATGGCTAGACCGATTTTGATAGGGCTTTTACTGGCAAATATAATAAGGAGTAACTTAGGCTTACTTTCATATCTGAATTATCAAATAGTAATATTAAATTTTATGCAGACGAAATGGCGGGTACAGTTAGTCAATAAATATAATTATTGCAATCTAATCGGGCGTAATGTAAACTCTGCATTTTTTTAAAAGTATTTAAATTTCTTTGTCTCAGTTAGTATCGGTACAAGGGTGGAGTTAAGTTCCACGGTTCAATATACAATGTCTTGAGTATCAGTGGTAACCGAACGAATGACGAAAAGTGAAGTGAATGGAGTGTCTTGACACTACGCCCAATTTAGGCTTGAATAAAAGATGTTAGTTGCATTCGGTGAAAAAATATTAAGTTTTGTATCAATTATGTGTACTTAACCCGCAAAAGGCGATTGATAATCAAGCAACACAAAAATAAAAATTTGGACACGTCTAACGCACATTTATCTTCTATGTATATCTTTCTTCTTTTATTCGAGACTATTTCGAAGTCTAGCCAGGTTTAACTTAACACAAAAACTTTTATTTATTTGCTTTCGCACAAGGAAAACCTTGTTCCGACGTCCGCCATTCAACATCCGGGCCATAATGGCCTGACGCTCAATTACTGTCAATCTGTGCTGATGCTTGAAAAATCCGATCAACTTTAAGAGTCACTCTAAAATACTTGAAGTATGAGAAAATGACTAGTGTACTTATATATTACATACATTCAATGTTTGTTGCCTTTATATTTTATACCCACAAGTTAGCTTGATCTTTTTGGCAGACAGGCTAGTGGTAGGATATAAATATTTAGTAGTCCAATAAATAATTTTTTATAATATTTTTCTATGTGACGAGATTGTGTGGGTGTATTACGAGTGACATTCTTTATTGCCATGTAAAACATTGGTTAGATAGACGGTGGGTCAATATTCAAAAAGATCAAGCTAACTTGTACAAGGTATAGCTTGGTTGGTTATTACTTATTTATATGTGTCACAGAGAGGTCACGGTTGTGAATATGACATCGTCTGATTGTAAATGAATTGTTTTTGGGTTTTATTCCCATTTGGGAATTATTTCTATATCTCCGCTCTTGTTAAACAAAGCACGGCGTTGATTTCCGCCACTCAACCTTGAAAGTCTCTATTTATACATTGTGCTTAGTCAATCATATCTTATATGAAACAATAACTGCTACAATGTATTTGATTTTGGTTTTTAATATTTTTAAAGTGTTATTTTACACTTAGGATTAGAAAACATTTTTGAAAAAACGTATAAATTTTTTTAACGCAGCGGGATTCAAACCCGCGCCTCTTGAATACCGTCCAAGAGGTGATCCAAGAGGCTCGGGTTCGAATCCTGTTGCGTGCAAATTTTTATACGTTTAATTCAAAAATGTTTATTTTGGTTGTCATTCTGAACAGTAAAAAAAATATTTGTATGATATAAAACAAATATAAAAACAATATAAAACTATAATAATTTTTATAAAATAATTATATTTTTTATATAAATAATAATAGTTATTATATTAAAAAAAATATATTTTTTAATAATGATGAATATATTTATTGAAAATAATCATCATCCGGCGTGAGAATTGAACCCAGTAACCACAGCGCTTACAACCGAACGGTGTACCACTGCGCCACCCGTCGTAAATAAGGTTTGAATTTCCGTTTTATATCTCGAAGTTTCTCAACATAAAACATATCTATATAAAGCCAAATTACAAAGTTTATAGCAACTTAATTACATTCCAAATACGTATCAGATAACTTAGTCAACCTTTTAGTCTAATAAAGACATAAAATCCAATGAATAGAAATGGACTAATTGTGAAACCACACGTGCGTTTTATGTTTTACCGAACGTTTATGGATATGGTATTGTTTTAATGGTGTCTAATTTCTGTTTCTTATCACGTGAGGTGATGGATTGTTTATAAACCTATGAATACAATATTTATAATAGGAATTACATTAAAAAAAAATAATTGGCCATATGTTTTTTTATTAATATAAAATTTTAATCCACTACAGACTGTGGCCGTACCTTTTTTTCCTTATTATTATTTATTTTTCATTTACATATGATTATAATCAGTTACTTAGAACTAAAGATTTATTTATTTAAATATAAGCGAAATGACAAAGGCGAAATGGAAATCTGTATTGCGGCAAACAGAGCTAACTTAATAAAATCAATTAATAATAAAGTACAATAGTATGGCTACAGTAAAATGTTTTTTCAAATACCAAAATATACGCGATTAATCTATTAATATAGTTTCATTTAGCTTCACGCTTTTATCTCGCATAGCAGGGTAGACAGAAAGTACTTAGTATTGAGACACTCCGTACTTCGCTTTCCACCGAATTCGAGACATTGCTTGTTGGGCGGTGGAACTCAACGCCGCTCTTTGTATTTTTACCAGAGCGAGGAAGTGAAAATAATTTAAATATAAACACTCCTCTGAGTGGGGATCGAACCCACAACCGATCGCGTTTACAGTCAGACGCTGTCACACTGCGCCACGACCGGCCTCGTTTATTATCTCTAAAAATTGCGAAAATCATATATCTCATTCAGGCACAACTTATATAAAGATCATTTTACAAGATACACCTTCTTACTTTTATCGTAGGAAAGCTTTTGAAATATTATATAAATATCTATATAAAATATAAATATGACAGTCAGTGTATAACACTAATTTTATTAAATCAGAAAATTTCTAATGAATTTTAATTAAAGAACAATACTTGAGGCCGGTCGTGGCGCAGTGGGGCAGTATCTGACTGTAAACTCGATCGGTTGTGGGTACGATACCCACTACTGATAATACTTAATTACTTTCACTTCCTCGCACTGGTAAGACAAAGTGCGGCGTTGAGTTCCACCACTGCTCAACACCGATGTCTTGAATTACGGAAAGTGAAGTACGGAGTATCTTCACACTAGGTAAAAAGAATAATACTTCTTTATTTGTATGCCAAATTTTATAAAAAACTATAAGAAAATTAGATTAACGCTTTATTCTGTTTAGCAGGGTAGTCTGCTTTCCGCCAGAAACCTAGACTTTGTTCTTTGAATGGCGAACTCAACGTCACGCTTTGTTCAACCAGAGCATAAAAATAAATATGTAAATTTTAAAGCAATAATTTCTCTGACTGGACACCGAACCCATAACTAATCACATAAATTATTTCCTCGCTCTGGTTCTTATAAGAAAGTTCTTATCTTTATCGCGATATTCCGCCACTCAACACGCATTGTCTTAAATTAGGTGGAGAGCGGACTACGGAGTATTTTGACACTACGTACTTCGTGGCTACCCTGCTATGCGGGATAAGAGCGTGAAAGTAAATAATATATATATATATATATATATATATATATATATATATATATATATATATATATTTATATATTTATTAAATATATAACAACGTAAAACATATTATATAGGTATGTGTAGGCTTTTCTCTTTCCATACAAATTTAAATTTCTACTCTCGAATTCATTGTTAAGAAGAATTGTGGCAGTTCAGTTATTACTTCCATTAATCACTAGATATTCGGTTAACACCAATTTTGATATTATTTAATAATTTTGTATTAAGCTATAAGGACTGTGAATAACAATGACGGTCGAGGCTGTTGTTTGTTGAAAGTAATATTGAATTATTGAAAATAACGAAACGATTTTTGATAACATTTTTATGTAAACTAATTATTTTAAATATGACCTTCAACTTTAAACGCGATTGGTTGTTGGTTCGATTCCCACTCGGAGGGAGGATTATATTTAAAATAAATATTTTTTATTTCCGCTCTGGGAATATCGAATCAAATCGTTAAGTCACTCAACGCCACTAAATTACTATCTTTTGGCGTAAAACTGTCAGATATCGGTAAGAAAGGAAATATTATGTGAAACATGAAGAAATCAAATAATATACAAACTGCCTTATCGCTATGTAATTTTAGAAACCATTGCAAGCATAAAAATATCAGAAATCTATTTTTAATTATTTTTGGATACTTTATATAAGTGTATATTTTTATACTAGTGGCCACCAAAGATATAATATCTTTTTCCATAGACGCTTTTGTAAATCTTCTTTACCTTCAAAGTCAATGTCAAATAGTTTAATTAAAAATAATAAATTACATGCCTAATCGTTTGAACGTCAAATTATTTACAGCCAGTTCACTAAAGTGCCTCAGACCTGAAAAGAACCGGCGTAACTCATCGGAATATTTTTTTTGCATCCAAATTACGTTTTGAGTAGTATTGTCTGTTCTAAATTAGTAAAGGAAAAAATCTTATAGATATTTTTAGTCGTAAGAAATATTTTTTTTATATAAACTATATAGATTTTGATTCACTCAATATCTCTTTGAATGTTTGAAAATATAACAAGGTTTTTTATGAAAGGCACAAATATTTTCTTTTTATTTAAATATGATTTTTATATGATAATTTTTTAAAGATATATTTTTTCCTCAGAAGCAGCATGGCGCTAGATTGATAAAATATTTTTTATCTCGACCTCGGGCTACTGTAAAGTGTGGAAAATATTGGATTTTCAGAAATGTATTTTTAAATATCAAATTTTACGTGATTAAATTAATTAAATTAAAATCGTTTTATTTAAAATGTCTAAAAATCGCGAAAATTAGCCATATTTTTTATCTTATTATTTTAACTGATTTACTCACAAAGAACTTTAATTTAGAAAACTTTACGAAATACTATTGGGATAACTATTTTAACAGAGAAACCAAGTACTGCTCCTTAAGAAAATTAAAAACTACTTAATTTGTACGAAATTGGATTATTTCCAAACTATACTTTTTTTCTACAACAAAAGCCAATTTGAAATTCAAATAATGTTCGTGACCTCACACTTTTCCAATCTCATTGCAACTAATTAAAACTTCAGTTAAATCCGACACTACTATTATGCTTTCAGAAAAGGTTAACCCCCGTACTAAGGAGGGTAGTTTAGGGTTTTATGTACACCGTTACAAGGAATGTATATGCACTTTCTATTTTTCGTTTAATACGATTAAAATAATTTAAAATAAATTATTTCCATTTGAAATATTAAACGAAATGTTAAACAGAATCTTAATTAAGCATATTTAATCTTTTAATCCAAATGAACTGTATTTATAATTTCTATAGTAAAAGAGGTTTGATTTTTTTCATGTATCCGTATATATATATATATATATATATATATATATATATATATATATATATATATATATATATATTTATTCCCACCCTTCATACCAATATATATATATATATTGGTATGAAGGGTGGGAATAAAGATAGCTGTTTAAATGATACCGAGCCAGAACACATATTTGGCGGATCGTTTTTGTCATGGTAGTGGTCGCGAGCCAGTCGGAGGACCTGTATCACCAAACCACCAAACCAACACCAATCACCAACCAAATTACTGGGATACCCACATTTTACGGGACGCTTAAATGTAAATATAAATTCATCAACGTAATGTTAATTATTATTACACACATTACCCTGTATTTAATATACACTCTACTATATATATATATATATATATATATATATATATATATATATATATATATGCTAATGACTAATTTACTAAATAATAACAATTGTATTAGGAATTTTGTATAATAATAATAATTTCGGTGTGATCAGAGGATCTCTAACGACAGAGGACGAAAACAGAGCGACTTAAATGGTTTTCTCGTTGCCGAGGCAATTTCGTAATGTACTTATTTTCGCCTGTTGACATTCTGATAGTGAATTCGGTACTTTCAAACTACTTGCAGCCACAGTACCTACTTTATACTACAAACTTAGATATCGCCCAAGTTACTTTATATATCTACATACATATGATAGCGTTTCCGAAAGCTCTTTTGAGATTATACTCGTACAGTTGATACGGTAAGTTCAATTTTTATTTGCTAAGACTTGAGTAGCTTACAGCAGTTTTCCGTCTTTGTATTTTATATATATGTATGTATATAATCATAGAAAACTTACGTAAAAAAGGAGAAAACATACTTTTATTATAAAGTATGTTTTTGTTCTTTTTTCCAACTTCACGCTATATTCCATAGAGAGATATTCAAAGAATATATAGTATCGAGACACTCCATTCTCTATTTTATGTTTTACATAGGGATAGTGTAATAAGAACTTTGCTTTTTATCTTGCATAGCAGGGTAGACAGACAGTATTTAGTGTCAAGACACTCCATACTTTGCTTTCTACCGAATCGATGATCAACGCCGCACTTTGTCTTATCACAGCGAGGAATTGTACATCATTTATATTAAATCACTCCCCCGAGTGTGAATTGATCCCACAACCGATCACGTTTACAGTCAGAAGCAGACCCACGACCGGCCTCTATATTTTGAGATTCAAAAATATATTTTTGAAAATCCAACATTTCGACCTGCTTCATTTAAAGTTGAAATATTGGGTTGAAATGCAAAATTAATAGATAGGTAAGTAAAAAAAGTATTAGGCTTGAAGCTCCTCTGAGTGCATCTTTATAAGCAATTTTATTAGCAAGTTAGCAAGTAAATTATATATAATAGAAATTTACTAATTTGAATAATTCCATAAATGCCTATGCAACATACCAAGCTAATGAATGTAAGCAAGCTAGAATTCTAATCAGATTGAAATTGAAATTCTACAGATTATCATATTATTGTACAATTCCAATTTAATCTTAGTACAGAAAATATTTTTAAAAATGTGTCTATAGTAATGTATAAAGGTTCAAATTAATTTATCAATCAATGTTTTATACAAAAATAAAAACGAGCCGACTCAATTAAAGCGAAAAATAAAGTATAAAGTCCGTAATGCTTATATCAGTGACATGTATTAAACGTTAAAATTGTGTAACCGGACACAAAAAAAGCATTTCGTGTTTGCTTTCAAACGGTTTGTGTATTATATTTGTTTTGTGTTACTTTTAAAATTTATCAATATGTAATAACCACTAGCAAACCTTGTATAAAATAATAAATAAAGTCACCAATCTTCCCTTACAAAAAATGGCATAACAGGTTACTTAAAGATATCCTAGTGTCAAGGCTCTCCGTTCACTATTTACATTCCGAAATCAAATACGTGTTAAGTGTATAATTCAACGCCGCACTTTGTCACTAGAATGAAAAAATGGAAGTAAATTTTAAATATAACCATTCCTCCGAGTGGGTACCGAACCCATTACCAATCGTATTTAGTCAGACGCTGTGTAGCGCCACTAAGGGCTCTTGGATTGAAAGAAAAATATATGCGTATGTTTTTATATATTTATTAAAATTGTCAACCACACCGTTTGCAACATGTCTTCTATACGTATTTGTTGAACGTATTAAACTTTATTGACATTCAAATATGCTTATATAACTTATTAAAATATATTTGAGGCCAGTCCTGGTGCAGTCTGACTCTAAACGCAACCGGTTCTGGGTTCGAACCTCACTCGGGGGAGTGATTTTTAAATTAGATTCACTTCCTCGCTCTGGCTAGACAAGTGCGGCGTTGAGATCCACCACTCAACACGCAATATCTCGAATTCAGTGGTAAGCGAAGTGTCTTGACACTAGGTACTTTCTGTCTACGCTACTATGTGGGATAAAAACCGTGAAGTTAAAAAAAACATAAAAAAGCGCAAAATATATAACAGTATCACTTAAACTCGATAAACTTATAGACGTATTGCAATACTGATATAAGGGCTTTAAGTAATGATAAAACCCTACCCAGGTGCGTTAGATGGAGTCGTTTGGACGTAAAATTTCATAATGCCTCCCTGTTTGACATTCACGAGTGTGAGGGAAAATTGCTAAAGTTCTGCTTGTTAAGGTCGCACGTGACCGCTCTTCGGCTTATAATAACTACAAGAACGAAATATGTCAGCGTCTGAAGCATTGAAATATACGTATTCTATTGTATGTCTTATATTTAAATTATTTTCTTTTCCTCGCGCTGGTAAGATAAAGCGCGGCGTTAGTTACACCCGTCTATACGTAATTTCTTGAATTCAGTGGAATGTGGAGTACGTGTACTGTCTTGACATTAGGTACTTCCTGTCTACCCTGCTATGCGAATGTAATAATAATAATGTAAAAAATATACTTCTTTTCTCCTTTAAAACTCCTTTATTGTTTTCGTGTATAAAAAAATTCATGTTGCTAAAGCTTACAAGAATCTAAGGATTATGACATCTAGATCTCTCTTGAAAATTAAAATGGTATGTAGTAGCAAAGGCTTTAGAATATATGAAGAAATATTTTGTGTTTCAGATATGATTTAAAATGATTTTTACACATTTGCCTCTTTTACCAAGGTTAAAGAGACGGTAAAGTACAAGTAACTCGAAACATCATTTTTCGCCTCTAAGTGACAATACTTGATATGGTTGCCGGAACTCAAAACCGCAATTTTGTCTTATGAAATTCGATTAATTATAATATTTTCTAAAGTTAATATTAAGATTAACGTATAGCGACATTTTATACTACTATATAAGCAAAAATAATAATATTTTTTTTGAAGCAATTCACTCTATCACACACAATGTCTCAAATTGAGAACAGAGTGCTTTTACACTACGTTTCTTCTATACTTCTGACTATACTGGCATACGAAAAAACGTAAATAACTGAAAATACAAAGCTCTAATAATAAGATATATGTATTTTTCTATACGAATTCAGAACATATACATGAAACCAACTATTTCATCACATGTGCATGTGATCTGAAAAATCTTATTGATAAGCGAACAAAACCGCTTACTATACAATTTGCAAATTAAATTTTTCCGTTTTGTAGTTCTAACTTTATTGGTAATAACCGAACCATAAAATACTCGATGTTCAATTCTACTCACCCCAGTGCCGGCTTTTGTTTTGGCCCACAGCCAATTAAACGCACTAACTAAACGCTTTTATTTAATAATGCGTTTTTTGTAATGCCTTTATATATAGATATTTTATACATACAGGGATTTCATATTCCCGTAGAGAAAACGTAGTGTCGAGAAGCTTCGTTCTTTCTGCCTAACTTTTTTTCGTAATTTTAAGTTTCGATTTGCGTAATTTAATACCGTACCGTATAAGTGTGAAAAAATGATGATCATTCGAATACATTTATTGCTCCGACAAGAAACTGAATCATGAACCAATGGCATTTACGAACATTGTATACAACGAATAAACGAAACAGCACAGAGACATTTATATATGTGTGTATATATATATATATATATATATATATATATATATATATATATATATATATATATAACATAATTATGTACATATACATTCATATATGTATGCAATTCCCCAGTATCTAGACGCTCCAAAGTTACTTTGATAAGCCGTATCGTAAAGGAATTTCTCAAATGAGTTCACTCTCGTAGGCACGGTTTGTTACAAACACTCATGTAACTTCAAACTTTATACATTAATGGCTTCCTAACTTGTTACACTCAAAAACTATTACTTCCGAAGCAATCAGACTCAATGACGTAAATTTTGCTGTAAATTGGAGTAAAGCTTATGATATTATATGACTTGTAACTATATTAAGGTCTATTACTGATATTGTAAGTAACAATGTTTAATCATATGTATATAAAATACGATTTTTTATTTCTATGATTTTTTCTCATTCTAAATAAAATTATTCTAAACGGATTAATCGCGTATATTTTGGTATTCGAAAATGGAATAATGAAAACTCAACGTTTAGAAAACTTTACAGTAGTTTAAAAAGTGTTCTAAACGTCAGATTATCAAAAATGTATTTTCGCATAAGAATTATGGTATTAATCCATTTAGAATATTTTCATTTAAAATATGTTTGTATTTATATATAAAGGCAAAACTATTAAATTCTTTACAGAGTTCTGTAGTCCGAGTGCTAAAAGGAACCTTATTACAAAGATTGCTGTTTGTTCGTCTGTCACCAGGTTGTAACTCCTAAACCGTGATAGTTAAATAGTAGAAAATTTCACAGATTAAGTACTTTTGTTGCCCATTTTTCCATTACAGCGAATACTAAAAAATATAATAAAATAAATATCTAATAGCCTTCCCCATGAACATTAACATCATTTTACTTGTGGATACCTTGCCGGCCTTAGGGTGGAAGTGAAAGGAGATAGTGCAGTGTCCTCGGCAGCCAGAACTGTCGGAACCACTACACTCTGAAGGAAAGGATGGGTGGGAATAGAGAAAGCTGGCTTACATGACATAGAACCGGAACACATCATCAGATATTTGGCGGATCGTTTTTGTCATGATAGTGGTCACGAACCAGTCGTGAATAAATCTTTTACCACCAAATTACTAGGATACTCGCTTCTCATGGGATGCTACTCAGCAACGAAGGGGAATTATATTCTACCCCGTCCTTTCACAGGTAAAAATATATATATTTTTTAAATAATTTCATAATAATTATCATAACAAAAATATAATTTGAATTAATGAAACATTTAAGCATTCCATAGATAAACATGTTTGTTACATTTTTGTGTAAAACGTACGTACGTGTCAATGAAGACTATTACATCATCACTCACTTAATAGCTTGAGAACAAAGCGGCGTGTAACAGTCACGCCAATATTGTCAAAACTTAGTCGAAGGGACGGAAATCGAGTTAAGTAAATTTATACTAAATATTCTTGTGTTTATTTTTTTCTTAATAGTCCTCTATAATTCATTCATACAATATATTTTTTAGGTTCACGGTTTTATCTCGCTCAGCAGAGTTGACAGAATGTACCTAGTATCAAGACACTTCATATTTCCATCGAATTCGAGACGTTGAGTTGTGGAACTCAACGCCGCACTTTATCTTAACATGTGCAATTATTTTTAAAAATTAACTTAAATTAATTTTAACTTTTCTTTAACATCTATATCCATATAATAAAAATGTAACTGATAACGGTCTGTACATTATTGGGGACATTTATTATAATATTTAAATTAAAATTTCATACTTGAAATATTATTTTATTTTATTTATTTGTTTATCTGTGCGTTTGTACATGCTAATCTTTGAAATTACGATTTAAATGCAGCTTTCATAATTATATTATGAACCTATAAAAATATATTGTATGAATGAATTTTAACCTTCTCTAAATATTAGTGTTTACTTTATTGCAAAAAACTAACTATTTTTCTCATACTTGAAAAGTTTCGTTTTCTTTTTTTTAGCTTCATACTTTTATCCCGCATAGCAGGGAGGAGACAGAAAGTACATAGGGTAAAGACACTTCGTATTTCGCTTTCCACCAAACCCGAAACACATTGCGTGTTGAGTGGTGGAACTCAACGCCGCACTTTATCTTTACCAGAGCGACGAAGTGAAAATTGTTTAAATATAATCACTCCCCTGAGTGGAGATCGAACCCACGAACCCGTTTACAGTACAGGTCTCAAGTTTCGTTTTCAATATTGTCAAATTAAAATTTTACCAATATTTTCATTTCGATAAAGGGATTTTTTAGTATCTTGTTTATAACAAATAAGTACTAATTAAAAATTACATCAAAAATAAATTATTTGAGGAATATAATATTGAAGATTGGAATTTCCTACGAGAATTGAGCTAGCTTGGGATCTTAATCAAGGAGTGCAGAGCTACACGCTCAGCGGTCTTGTTGTCTTGAGCGACATATTTCCTAAAATTGTAAATCTTCTATCGTATTAGAACAGCGAACATTGTTTCAATTACTTAAGATTTATGTCTATAAAAGGGTAGATATGCCACAATTAGTTCAGATAATGTTTAATTAAGTTCTAATTTATATGAATTATAATATAATAATTTATTCAGTTTTAAACTTTCAAAAATTGAAAGCCGTTGGGTTGGGTTGCCATTTAGATAAATGATTTATATTTTAGTTATTATTTTATCTATGTTAGGAGCTGGGAGATACGTTAATTCATGAAGTAAATTTGCGTTTAGTTTATAATGAATGTTTGGGACCAAATGTAAAGTCATTTGATGTTAAATATGGCAGGATAAAAATGTTTTTGAAATAAAACTGAGTGTATATGAGCAAAATTTTTGCAGATAAATGTAATTAGTGGCACTAAAATGCTGTAGATTTTTGTTCAAGAAGAAAAAGAGAAAAAGTGAATGTAGCAAGAAGCACATAGTAATGGAGTGAAAGATCGAGTGAGAGGGAGATAGGGCAAATGTGGCATTACGTACAGTGGTGAAATGGGAGACCCAGTGAGAAAAATTAACAGAGAGTGGTGAATGCAACATAATGTGAAATAATAATCTAAATAAACAAATTATAAATTAATGATTTTATATTTATTAATATAATATTGAAATACTAATTTATATTATATATTTTTGTTATCATAATGCTTTTGCCACAATAATACAAATAGAAATAAGAATAAGAAAATAGCAAGATATATATTTCGAATTGATATTAATTTTTATTCACATACATTAAATTAATTACATGAATTAAATTAATAACATATCTTTCTTGTTCCCTGCCTTTGGTTCTTGGAAATGTAAAGCTTCACATTAGTATAAATATAAACGAGATTTAAAAATTAGTTTGCCTCAGAAGTATTCTGACTTTATATGTCAAAAGTGAAAATTTCTGATATATGTACTTTATATAATCATTTTTTAGCTTCACGCTTTTATCCCGCATAGCAAGATAGACAGAAAGTACCTAGTGTAAAAACACTCCGTACTTCGCTTTCCACCGATGTCGAGACATAGCGTGTTGAGTGGTGGAACTCAACGCCGCACTTTGTCTTTACCAGAGCGAGGAAGTGAAAATAATTTAAATGTAATCACTCCCCCGAGTGGGGATCGAATCTACAACCGGTCGCGTTTACAGTCAGACGCTGTCACACTGCTCCACGACCGGCCTCTTATAATCATGTACTTCTTAATTTTATTTTAATACGCAGTTGTCAACACGCTCCATTCTTCTCAAAAGGAACAGTAATGATATGATAATTTTTTTAAGTATATTTATAGTTGATTTATATATATTTGATTTAAACCGCCGGTCGTGGCGCATTAAGACAGCGTTTGACTGTAAACGCGATCGGTTGTGGGTTCGATCCCCGTTTGGGGGAGTGATTACGTTTTAAATGATTTTCGCTTCCTCGCTCTGGCTTGTGCGTCGTTTAGTTCCACCACAACACACAATATCTCGAATTCGGTGGAAAGCAAAGTACGGAGTGTCTTGATAATAGAAAAAAATATTGTGAAGTCAGAGAAAAAAAGACTTTACCATATTATCCTGCATTGCAAAGTAGTCAGAGACAACTTAATGTCAAGATTGCGTTGACTGCTTCCGAGTGGCGAACGTAACGCACTTTGACTTACCAGACCAGAGAAACGCAAAATAAATATCGAATTTTGAATTAATTTCCCCTAGTAGAATTTGAAGTCACAACCGACCGCCTTCAAAATCAGACGCTTACCCACTGTGCCACGATGGCTTTAAATGAGAAGATGTGAGCGATGGCAACGAAAAACTAGTGTTAAAACATGTCGTTGTCCATTTTTCGCCCAAAAACAAGTATTGTGTATTGAGTAGTGAAACTTAACATCGCGCTTTATGTTTCAAGATAACTAATAAAGGAATTACTACAATTATTCTCCCGAGCGGGAATTGAAGCTGCAACCACCCTCCTTATAATTACAAGTATCATTGTTAAAGACCTAAATATTTATACTATTTGCAAACGAACTAAACTTTACTTATAAATATATAACACCAATATCAATCATGAAACAAAAAGTGAAAATTTAAAGAAAATAAAGGAGTATTCACAAAGTCATTTCCGTTCTTGATCTCAGGCGGGGCAAATCGAGTAACAATTGTTTAATGTAGTGTGGCCGATCCGATCTCATAAGGCGAAGCGGCTCAGTGGATCGTGCGCTAAATAGAATTTAGTCAAAGTTCAAACGTACCTGTTATGAGTGGTACAAATGGTTTATTTTTATGTGTTTCTTTATGGCCATTGTGATATGTTGGGAAATGGTTTAACTATAAATGTGATTTTTCATGTGTTCAATTCGTAATTAGGGGAGTAATTATATTGAAATTATTTATTATTATTTCTCCACTTTATTATAATATACTGTGATAAAGCGCTAAGTTAAGTTCCGCTACTCGACTATATTACAACTAATGCTTAGGTAATTTTAAATCTAGTTTTATATTAAAACTTATTTAAAAAAATATTGTATTAAATTGTAACTGAACTTCCTATTTTCTTATTAAAAAAAACTTTTTTGAAAAAACGTATAAAAATTCCAACGTAGCGGGATTTGAACCCGCGCCTCTTGGATACCGTCCAAGCGCTCTGACCGCTAAGCTATGCGTTGTACTACCAGATGCGTCTGAATTCTTATAAGTTTTTGTTACAACTTACTTATGTTGTTAGCATTTAGTTTTAAATATTAAAAAAAAAAACTAACTTACTACATTATTCATATAAGGTACATAGAAATATTATCTCAATTCATTCGGACCTAAAACTGTCGCATTTATTTCTATTAATTCAAACTGCAAAAGTATAAAATATATTCATATATTAGTCTTAAAATTACCAAGATTTAAGCAAGCCCGCATCCTTTTTGATAAAATTTTCAGACGCTGTTTATAGAACTGTATAGTACGTTTGAACGCAAAAGCTCATTAAAGTTTACTTTCGTTGAAGAAACTCTTCCTTCATAAAATACATACTATTCGCTCGCGGCTTTGACTGCGTGAAAGCGCTTAAATCGCTTAAACCACAAATTGAAATAAATACTGCTTAAATTTTTATTTTATCGATTTATTAAACAAATGTAACAATTGATAAGGTTTCACGTTTTTATAAAGAATAGCAAGATAGACTAGATGTACATAGTGTCAAGACACTTCGCACTCCGCTTTCCGTCGAAATCGACATATGGCGTGTGAAACTCGATGCCGGGTTTTGTCTTACCAGAACGGTTATATTGTAATTATAATACAAAGACTAACTAATATATAAATATATATATATATATATATATATATATATATATATATATATATATATATATATATATATATATATATATACGTCATTACCCGTTAAAATCGAGCCCACTATCAACAGCGTTTACAGGCAGAAGCCTGAATATAAAATTTTACGTACAAATATCATATGTAATACTTAAGTTGTAAGGTAGTTAGATTTTTATACAATTCCACAAAGTAATACTGTAGCCTCCAAAACGGCTGACAATACTGACATTTTTGTATTTTTATTGTTTTACTGACAAATCAAAATTGCTTGTAATGAATAAAGAATATTTTGACTTTTTATTTTTATTTAGTATAATACAGTTAACACCTAAGCTAATTATAATTAAAATTAATGTTCATTAAACTACATCAAATGCTAGTACGAACTTTAAAAATCACTTTAAATGTACTGAAAGTAATATAACTTAAAGTGGACTTGGCTAGTTACCAACATTGTGACACAAACTTAAATACAATTAATACACGTTAATACTGTTTGTATATGCGTTGTTATGTTACGTTTCGAGTAAATTTGTTTCAATAATTAATATACATTATTTGTATGTAAAAAAACTGTGCTTGGTTTTGATTCTTAGTTCAAAGCTTATTTAACTTAACAATTGGAATTTATAACTTGAACTAGAGTTACACATTTTATTATTACTTACCAGCATTTTCCTCTAATGAGCCAAAATGTATACGGGATAGTAACAAAATAATAAATTGTATGCTAAAAAAACATGAAGAGGTACAAAGGAAGACAAAACGCGATGTAGAGCTCCAGCATTTAATATGCAATGTCTCGATCTTGAGCGGTTCCTGACGCTAGGTGCCGTCTGTTACCCCGCTTTGCTGGATAGCGTGAAAGTAAAAAAACACACCTTCACATTTTGTCCCGGATTGCAGTTTACTTAGAAAAAAATCGACACATTGCTTTATGCAAATCAAGTCATCAAATTGTATATTTTTTCATATATTAGTCGAAGTAGTAGAAAACGAGTAACAAAACTAATATTACTAATATTATAAACTAATTCTAAGTACCTCCCACAAACTTCACGTTTGAAGTTATTCAAATAAGGTGTAATTTTATTCATAAATTCATATCGCTTCGTTTCCTATTATTAGATGTATCTACAAGTGTGTATATTTATCTTAGCTGTTGTGATGAAGTTAGGAGTTGATTGACTATATAGATAGCGTGTGGGTTGACACTTCACTTAATTTGAGTTCAGTACTTATGTACAAATATTATTTAATATATATATATATATATATATATATATATATATATATATATATATGAGATTTTTAAATTTCTTCGCTTTGGTAAGAATAGGAGCGGCGTTAAGTCGCCGGTCCTCCTTTAAGTGAAATATTACTTTAAAGCTATATATAGTAAAACTGAATCGAGTAGTAAAAAATCCTAAAATATTTCTGCTATTTCAGGCAATAAACGATGTGTCAAAAATTTATATATATATTTTTCTTTAAAAATATTGTATTTTTTGTTAAAATGTAACGTACAAGGTTATCATTGAAAATATTTTCACAAGAGCTTCATACATTTTCCTTAACTGTACTCAAACCCAACTTCTGATAGAAAACAAACGATAAAGTAGAAAATTACGTGATGTAGCCATATTAGGACATGCTTGATACATACAGTGTTAAAGTTCAGTTAGCCATCTATTTTTTTACCCAACTATGCTACTAACTCAGTATATCTTTGTATTTAACGAATGGCTATTCATTTTTTATATAAAAAATATATTGAAATTATTTTTTTATTACAAAAAATAATAATGTTATTTTACTATTTTTAAAGTGTTTTTCCACACTTAGGATTTGATAACATTTAGGAAAATGCGTATAAAAATTTAAACTCTATTCAAACCTGCGCCTCTTGGAAACCGTTCAAGCGCTCTGACCGCTAAGCTAAGTGTTTTACATGCAACTGCGTCGAAATTCTTATAAGTTTGTTACAAATTATTTATGTTATTAGCAAATGAAATAAAAGTTTTCTTTCTTGCCAATTTTGAATGGTAAGCTAACGAAATGGCCATTTTTTAGAAATAATTATTTCTTAGAAATAGTCGGTGAGTAGCAGAGTTTGTAAAAATCTCTCTACAGAGATGCTAACAACAAAAATAAGTTGTAACAGACGTATAAGAATTTCGACGTAGTTAGTAGTAGAACGTATGGCTTAGGGGTCATAGCGCATAAACTTCTGAAAGGCTCTAATTTTTATACGTTTTTAAAAAAATATAATGTTTAGAATGTTGTGTTATTAAAACACAAAACAAAGGAAAAATATTTCGTGGATTTGAGTCATACTGCGTTCACTATTATCGTACAATTAATTATAATCAGTCATGTTTTAAAATATGTGTTTTTTAACTTTGCTATAATATATCTAATACTATACTATAGTATTCGTCGTATTTTACGTATGTGTGTAAGCCGCCTATTTCATAAGGAAGTAGGCGACAGAGTGTCAATGTTTCGGTTATTTCTTTCCTTAAGTCTTAATTTAATTTACTTACAAACTTGTATTGAAAGAAAAATTGTTAACTATTTTTTTTATAACTTCACTGTTTTTTATTTGATCTTCCTTTAACTGAGATTATTATTACTACTAATTTACTATATTTTACTATATTTTTTTACTTATATAGAGGTTTGACTTATATGGAGGCTGTTCCAGTTCGTCGCGAACTGGAACCAGCATCTGATTCTTCCCATTCGGGAAGTAGTTATATTAAAATTTTAACTTCATCTCTCCGTTCTGCAGTCTGTGAAGATAAAGTACGGCGTTGAGTTAATCACTCGATTTCGAGTACAAAGCGGAGTACGTAGTGTCTTGACACTAGGTATTCCTGTCTACTCTACTGTTAGGCGGGAAAAAAGGGTGGAGCTAAAAATATATATATTTGTGACAGTTTAATATCTAATTATACGTTTAAGTAAAAATTTTAAAAGAATTTACTTATAAAAAATAAAATAATAATATTAATTTATGAAAGTAATTAAACTATATTGGGTATAAAATTATAAATGCAATTTTACAATGAACTCTTATATATATTTTTTAACAAAAATCCGTAATTTAAATTTACAAACTTCATAGCTTTAGAATAGCTTAGTTACATAATAGAAGCGCTTATTTCCGTTCCCTAACAAAAACCACGAGATGAATCAATTTGCTCTCATTTAAACTTTATAAATGCTAAAAAAATGTTTTAAAATAGACTGGCGTACATAGCGTCTGGTCGGAGATTGACTGCGAGACTGGATTTGTGGATATTATGAAATTCCAATTAAAAATATACACAGAGTGGCGTTAAGTTACGCCACCTAGAATGTGAAAGCAGTATCGAAGAATGAACGTTGTCTAGGTTTTCTTATAAACAATAAAAAAATGATATTAATAGCCGTTCTTATATTTTATATAATAATTATGAGCACTCATTGCGTATGACAAAAATAACTTGGAGAAATATTTAATATACATATTTCACAGAAAATTTTCCTTTTAGGAAGGAATGGAATATATTTATTCGTTATAATATTATAATCAAGATATCTTAATATCCATATATCATTTAAGATATTTATCCTATGATCACATTTCCATTATTTTTATTTCGCTGCTTTGGTAAGACAAAGTGCGGTGTTTAGCTATGTTACTCAAACGCAAGGTTTTGAATTCAGTGGCAGAAAGTGAAGGTACCCGTTTTACACCTTCCGAACGGAGAGTCCTGAACGGAGAGTCTCTATGTTCTCCCTGCTTACTATTCTGTACGTTGTGCTTGAAATAATCACTATATACACACACACACACACACACACACACACACACACACATATATATATATATATATATATATATATATATACATATCCTTTTGAAAACAAGAAGATAAATCAATTTGTCGGTAATATAAACTTGGCACACTTAAAAATTATTAAAATTTAATTTCCTTGTCGTTCCAGTGCTACCACATTCTAAAAGTTTCAAGAAACTTAATAGTCACCTTGTTTCAAAATTTACTATTTTAAATCTATTTCCGCTTGAATACGGCTAGAATTTAAACTACGCTGGCTTTCTTTTTAGTGAAAAGTGTATTAATTGCAATTGCAACGGTTTTTCTTTCTTCATGCTTAAATATTATATAATAGTTTCGTTTTTAGCACTTTTTCTCAATATTTTGTGTGGATTTTTATATACTTGGCAGTATCTGATTATTATATTTAGGTTAGTTGTGGCGCAGTGGGACAGTATCTAAATGTAAACTCGGTCGGTTGTGGATTTGATTTCCACTCGGAAGAATGATTACATTTTAATTATTTTCAATACTGCGCTCTGATAAGACAAACCGCGGTGTTGAGTTCTCCGCTTAACACGTAATGTATCAATTTAGGGCGAAATCACTCAACGAAGGGTCTTGACACTCGGTTGTCTTGCTATACGGGTTAAGGCGTAAGGCTACTTACAATACTTTTTATTTCTGTATAATTTTCTGAGCTTGTAATTCAATCCTATATATATATATATATATATATATATATATATATATATATATATATATATATATATATATATATATATATATTCTATTAAGTACTTGTATAAATATAGATAAGAAATAATATTTATATGTTTAGTATTATATGTTTAGTTAAAAAAAAATAGTTAAACTAAAAGTATAGCGTTATTTACATATAAAATGCTCACCCATATTTAAACATGCAACTGTATTGTCGCCTTATGCGGAGATGTGATCTTTGTGAAATGTGCAACTAGGTCGGGGGATTTAGGAAAAATTCAAACGTCTCTAGTACACGTTATATAACAAAGTTTCTGATAAAACTACGGGATAGCTACTTTAAAAATGTATTACTATTTTTAAAGTACATCTATTCGAGTATCTTTAGTTAAGAATCTTTAGTCGTATATTTATTTGATACTTATCATATACATAGGGTTTTAAAATATCTTTCGAAAGAAAAATTTGAAGTTTATTTTGAAATTTTGTATGATATAAAAGGAGCTGGCATTGTGAGCGTTAATGTATATCTAAACCTTCGCTTGAGTCACAGATGGGTCACTGTACTGAGTTCTCTACAACGCCATAAGGCCATGGAGTTCGTAAGTGTTTTATTTCTCTTAAATTAGAATTACCACTTCAAAACATCGTACTGTTGAGACTTAGGCTTAAATAAGCATTAATAAATACTTAAACTAATATAACTTAATGGTTCTGGCCGACAAATAAAAAACAAAATATTTTTACGATAAATCAACTACTTGAAAGAGAAATAAGAATAGAAGGCTTTTGTAAAACATAATCTTTATAATTCCCGTAAATTATTTAAATATATACACAATTCCAATCAAGTTAAAGAAAATTAAGAGGCCAACGAATGATTGAATCATAAAGGGTCTATAAACATTCCGGGAAACTTCCAAGTCCAATAAGAATGGCTCGTTATCAGGAAGAACAGTCAATTGGGACAGAGTTTGCTATTATCACTCGTTTTCAATTACAACCCTCTCAAAAGTTAGTTCGATATCAAGGGCTTGGGCAACGACAGACAAAACGAGTTCACTCTTATATGTGCTATATATATGTATATTAGCTTTTTTGTTAAATCTATTGACGCACAATTGGTATGTGATGTTGAAAGTGATGGTAGAATTTCTAAACTAATTATATTATTTTATAAATAATCGATCAAACGCAATCGGTTGTGGATTCGATTCCGTCTCGGGGGTAGAATTATATTGAAAAACTTGTCATTTCTTCACTCTGGTAAGATAAAATGCAGCATTGAGTTCCGCCATTCAATACGCAATGTCCAGAATTCGCCGAAAGGGGAGTACGCAGTGTCTTGACACTAAGTACTGCCTGCCTATTTTTAAAAAGTTGGCAAATAAATCTTATAAAAATATATTATATATTTCTCTGCAATATTTTAAACATTTAGATTTTATTGAAAAACATTTTTTTTTACATATAAAAATTAGTGACAGACGTTTAAGGTTTTGTCATTATCCTTTGTATTCGTAGACCTCATCCTCTAAAGACAACAATTTTACAACGAACTAAATTTACTTTTCTCTCACCCATTATCATAAACTATCTAAGAAACATTTAAAGTGGAAAAAGTCTACCTGTGACCACGGACTAGTGTATAGTGTTTGAAACATCAGGTTTCCAAAAAAATGTATTTTCGAATACCAAAATATACGCGATTAATCCTTTTAATACAGTTTCATTTAGAATTCGTGAAAAGTGCGAAAGATCAAATATCTTATTATACACAATCAAAATAACACGGCACGTGCATCGATATTTAAATATGCCTATTTAACGTCTACAGCTAATGGAAGACTTAAATATTAAAAGGTTCTTAGAAGACACGGAAATGACGAATCCCTTGATTGGATGTTAAGTAATACATTAATTAGGGACGAGGGCTCTCAACGCTTTGGACCTTACTGTAATTAATCGGTTTTCTAATGGTGAATTTTATTTTGTCATCAACTTTCGTCCAGCGTTAAAACGTAATTTCAAATCGAATCGATTTGGGATTTTGCAAATTTTCTCGTTTGAGTGTCAAATTACTTTTTTTACACGTAAAACAAATTTTTAATAATCTTTTTATGTGTATAGAGATCATCATGGTGCAGTGGCGTTTGTCTATGAACGAGATCGAAAAATAATTAGAAATATTTATTAAGAAAAAGTAGTTTTTACCATTTCTTCACTTATCTGATGGACGGTCGGTTTACAAACAGATAAAAGTTCTAAGAAGCAATTTTATCCCTTATACCACATAACAGGGTAGACAGAACTACCAAGTGTCAAGACACTCAGTTGAGACTGAGCGGTGGAAATCAACGCCGTGCTCTTGCCAGCGCGGATAAATAATGTAATAGAGAATAGTGACACATTTTCCTCAAGTTATTTTCCATGACTATTTTTAACAAATTACAAACTCTGAACTTTACAAATAATAAAAAACTTATTAATCAAGCTTTAGTAAGTGGTCAAAACAGTTCAATTGATTAACATAACATAGATTCTGTTAGAAATAATTTCAGTGTAACAGTAGTTTAAAAAGACAAGCTGGAAGGCTATTGTAATATATAATATAATATTCTTTGAACATCGAACTACTTTGAAATTTTCACTTCAAATAATTATAAACATTTCCCCTAGGGTAATATATGATTAAAATCTGCCCATTCAGAACCAAGGTTTTATTAATTCCGAAACAAACTGTAGTCCGTATTGACTACAAATGAAGGAAAAATATTGTGTCTTGAACTTCTCTTGCCCCTCCCGGGAATGTTTCAGTATAGCTCGTCGAATTTAACTTGTTTGATATAACCCCTAGAGGTTGAATTTATTTTTATTATACCCAATTTGATTTGGTTGTTGCGATACAATAGGATATATATCAAATATCTTAGTTTTATTTTTTTATTAGTTTGCTATCTGGTTTCTTCTCACGTACTGTCCAATTCCCAATGTGGAGAGTTTTGTAAAGTAAAAGTTGCAAAAGTCTAGTGAAAAAACACTTGGCGTTGATTTTGTTGTCATTTCTTTGCTACTTGTATAAGAAGTTGTTAGCGGCCCGTTTCAACTACAAGAAAATACGATATGTTCAATATCATATAGATATTACGTTTGTATATAAATTTTTAAAACTTTTTTCATATTCCAGTTCGTTTCAATCGTATTATTATAGTAAAATAATAGAATTGGAGTAATTTAAACAAATCGCTAAATATTACGTATCAAGTTACTAAAAAGAATGTAAAGGCTTTTAATACATCCAGTTGAATTAACGTTTCCTCGTTTCGATGAGATAAGCCGTGGCGTTGAGTTTCGCTACTTAACAAACGTTTTACTAACTCTCTCTGACTGCCCTGCTGTGTGAGAAAAAATGTGTAACTTGGGTGAAAACCTCAGCTTTTTGTTTTTTCTTTGGTTTTTTTTACTACACGCTTTATCTCTTGCGGTGTAGTCAGAGACACCCTGCATACCTCTCTCGCCTCGGCAACAGTCATTAGTCCTTCTTCTTCATACAAGTTCTTCTGGGGTTCCCCAAGATTTTTACGTGACTTTCGTTTCGAGGTCGCACCCCACCTGTCGTACCACTGACTATTGCTTCATAAATGTTTCTTACCACTCTTTCGTCACTTATTCTCTTAATATGCTCCAACCACCTGAGCACGTTTTTCTTGATTCTTACTATGACATTCATGCTTACACCTACCATTCGTATCTCCTCGCTGAATATACGGTCATCTAAACTGACTTCGAAGATCGCATCTCTAGACGCGTTTTACCATTGTATTACTATTGCAGTAATAGCACCATTAACCCTGTTACCGGCAGCAATACGCCTTTCCACATCCATTTTATATCTTCCATCTTTACTGAACATACTTCCCAGGTTCAGCGCCTCATTCACTTATTCTAATATCTTTCTATCTACTCTAATCTTACATTCCGTTCTTTCTTCATCTCTTACAAATACTATAAATTACTTTTATTCGCATTCAGGTTTAGACTATTACTTTTTTACCCTTCTTTTAGAATGGTGACCGATGCCTGTAACTCACATTCTGATAATGCAATAAGCACTGCATCGTCTGCGTACACCAGACAATTAACTGTCAAATTACCAACTTTCACTCCTATGTCACTTTGTTTCACACCTTGGAGACAACTATCAAAATACAAATTGAACAGCCAAGCTGACATGGCGCAACCCTGTTTAACACCTGATTGGATATCAAACTGAAGCGTCATGCTAGATCCTACTCGTACTCGGGCTGAGTGGTCTCAATTTTGAGTGATCGAAAGAGATTTTTCAGCCTGCGACAAGGGTTCGTTTACATTGTACCTGGGCAGTATTTCCCAAAAATCTGTGAAATGCCTTTTCTAAATCCACACAAGTACAGAAAATTTTATGGTTTATAGCCAATAATTTTTACCGTGATCATACAGAGGGAAAAGTCCTGTTCCATGCATTTTCTTCCAGGTATAAATTCTTGGACCTTCTATAAAAGCCTTTTGAATCTCTCTTGCATTCTTCTCGTTTGAATTTTAACATAAATTTTACTGCTCAAGCTAATGAAACTGATAGCACTATAGTTTGCACAGTCTATCTGTGAACCTTTGACTTTATACAAAGGCATGATGGCTGTGCCTCATTTATCATCTGGGATCCCGTTTTCCAGCATAAATTGTAAAGAAAAAAGAGCAGTTGCAAGCTGCGCGGCACACCAGATTTGAACATCTCTGCTGTACGTCCATTTGCTCCCGCTGCCTTACCACATTTCAGACTTCGAATAGCATTATCTACTAATTTTATACTGATTTAGCCGTCTGCTACATCACGACAGCAATATGCTGAATATTGCTATGTTGCCCTAGCATTGTGCGCTCTGGCACTCTTGGCGGATGGAATGCTGCAGGCTTACATAATTGTTACAGTTGCTGGCAGGGGTCACTACGAGCAAGACTTTCATCTTTCGAAATATTCAATACATTTTTTTTTCAAACATATTATCGTACACTAATAAAAGTCATGGCGGGGCAGTAGAACAGCGTTTGACTGTGCGTTTCAGACAGTCAACGGAGTGTCTTGACACTATGTTATCTCTGACTAACCTGCTGTACGGGATAAAGTGAGAAGTTATATAATAAATAAGAATTCATTAATTTACTTGGAATCTCTAAGATTACAGCCTACATATTTTAGTAGGCAGTTAAGATCAAAGCGGTTAAAACGTTTGATAATGAGTTTTAAGTTTTAATTATAGTTAGTATAAAGCCCGCTAAACGGTTTCCGTTGCTAAAACCGCTATATAATCTTCTTATATTTGCTCATAATATTTTGAAAAGCTTCGTTAATTTATACTTATGTGGGTGACCCAAACTATATGTAACTTTATTCAAACATATGAATTCTTTATAGATTTTATGTTGCATTGCAGTTTACGGTTTCCTTTATTTTCAGGGCCTAAATTTGTATAATAATAAGTTATCTTTTTGAGCTCTATTTATGTAGGTAACGGCATATATAACTTGTAAATAGCTTTTCTATTAGTTTTCACCGGAAATTGAGACATCACGTATTGAGTGGTGAACTCAATATGTCGTTTTGTCTCTACCAGACCACAGAAATTATAATAAATTAAAAATATAAATCATGACTTTTAGTTATCATAATTTAAAAATGCAAACACGTTTTCGTCTTCAATTGGAAATCGAACTCACAATCAAACACATTTACAGTCAAATGCTGAACCCTTGTGCCACTAGGATCTCTTCTAACTTTTGTTATACGGTAAATAATAAATTTGTCTAAATGAATTAGTTATTACATATATCGGTTTGATTGTTTATATCTTTATATATTATTACACAAAGTAATCTATTACTTCGGATTTACATATATATGTATTTATTACTTAGACGTGTATATTTTCTAAATACGAGAAGACGAAGATGTTTCTAAGAACACTGTAATAAAAATATGAGCAACCCTTTTCAGACATCCGCTAACTTGTTTTAAGTAAAGTGCTTTCTTGCCACATAGAATTTACAAAGACATTATTTGTTTAGAAGAGATATGGGGTATTATTTAATAAATTATTTATTATTAAAAATATACAACATTTTTCATCAAAGCAGTAATCAGAGAACCTAGTGTCAAGACTCTCCGATATCCATTTTCTGTCTGAATTCGAGAATCTTTTGCTCAGAAGTGGGGGCTCTTGAGGATAGCCGTATCGCATTGTAACAGATGCTGACTGTAAACGCGATCGCTTATGAGTTCGATTCCTACTCGGGGGAGTGATCATATTCAAATTATATTTATTTCTTCAGTCTGGTAAGACAAAGTGTGGCGTTGAGTTCCGACACTCAACACGAAATATCTTGAATTCAGCTGAAAGCGTAGTACAAAGCGTCTCAACACTAGGTGAAAGTGTGAAGCAAAAAAAATTGGGACTCAACGTTGTATTAGTCTTAATAAAGTTGAAAAATGATAAAATATATATAATCATCTTCCCAAGGTGTACATTCATTGCTTTTATAATTTTAGAAGTAGTCCCACTGCATCACGCAGACTTCTAATAAAAACAGTGTTAGACTGTGGAATCTTGCTATCAATAAATTTTATATGAAGCAGGTTTGACCTCATATCTTATGTTTTATAAAAACGAGCAGCTTCATAGCAGAAAGCCTAGTGTCTATTAATGTCTTGACATTTCATTGAGTGCTTTATGCCCAAAATCTAGACATTGCGTGTTGAATGGCTCTCAATGCCGCACTTGTCACTAGTGTAGAAGATGAGAATATTTTTTCGATATAATTATTCCTCATAAAATCTATAGTTTAAGAATGTTGGTGACGAAAGTATCTAGTGTCAAGGCATTCTGTACTTCACTTTCCACCGAGTTCGAGGCATCGTGTGTTCAGTGGTGGAACTCAACGTCACATTTTGTCTTACCAGAGAGAAGAAGTGAGAATATTTTTAAATATAATCACTGCCCCGAGTGGAAATATAACCCATAACCGGTCGTGTTTATAGTCGGACGACACTGCGCTACGACCGGCCTCACTATTATTAGATGTACATTATTGTAACATGCAAGCGGAAGAAAGTTGAAAAGCAAATTGGGTACATCAAAATTCCAATATATTATACATTACCTTCTACATACTGTGTTCTTCTCTATAATTCATTTAACTAAAATTTACGCAACGGAAATATAATAAATTATAACTAGGGCACTAATTACATGTTAATTGTTTTAGGTATTAACGACCCGATTTCGCTCCACTACGGCCTCAATGACCATCGACATGCACCGGGTGATTTACTACTCACATTAAAATATATCAATTTTAAGAAAAAAATCACTTATCTCAGGAAAAACTTAAGTTGATATAAAATATATTTTGATTTCATAAAATTATAAATATTACAGAATATCAACAAATTTATATCGAGGCACATCCAGGCACCTATATAGCTTCGAAAACATTTCTCTTTCATACCTGCATGTGGCCTACGCGAGATAAACTTCGTGTCGGCACATCCCGCCTAATTACTGCCAGTGTTAGAGCATCATTATCATGAATATTTTCACTTGTACCATCTGGATCTTAGCACCCTGAACATGCTTCCTTGAGTTTTGAACATAAGTTTAAAAACGTATATTTTAGCACATCTTAGTATGTTTTGATGCTAACTTGATTACCGCATTAAATGTTGTTATTTAAAATCAATAAAAGCTAGCGAGGCCGGTCGTGGCTCGGTGGGACGACCTCTGTCTATAAACGACTATAAACGTTGATTAAACTTTAATATTAAATTATACTAGAAAAAATGTAGAGGCCGGTTTGTAGACTGCACGTATCGGTTGTGGGTTCGATTCCCACTCAACTCGAAATATCTCGAATTCGATGGAAAGCGAAGTACGGAGTGTCTTTACGCTAGGTACTTTCTGTCTACCCTGCTCTGCGGGATAAAGCGTGAAACAAAAATAAATATATAAAATCTATTTGGTCTAATTTAAACATATCTGATAATAATAATAAATGAAACTATTTTAAACGGATTAATCGCGTATATTTTGGTATTCGAAAATACATTTTTGGGCTTACCTTAAAGTAGTCAATAATTACAGGTAGACTGTGACCACGGACTAAAATATACGCGATTAATCCGTTTAAAATAGTTTCATTTAAAAAATGATCTGTGTCCTTGTAGGCTAAAATGATACATTTGATGAAGTAAACATTGAAGTGCCTATATGCTGTATATTTAGCGTAGCGTTGAGTTCCAGCACCTAATACCTAATGTTTTATTTAGAGGAAATACATGAGTAAATTGTCTCATTACCAATCGTGTATACTTATCCAATAAGACATTGAAAACATAATAATAAAAAGATTACCATCTAAAACATGAAAAATAATATACTGGAACGTGACTTTAAAATGTTCAGTCAAATGTATTACAGTAACAAGAATGACATTTCTAAATTGCGCTACAAATAACCCGAAGTACACTACAGCGCTACCAACTTACAACATACCAAAAATTCATCCACAAAATTCCCACATGTATTCAAAATGCAATATACCCAATGCATCGTTAGAAGTATTTCAGATCTACAAACCCACTGGCTGTATTGTATATTAGGCAGAAGTAATGTCTAACCCTATAAATGCTAATTGCACTCAGTAAACTAGTGAGCCACGCCATCCATAACCAAATTACGCCCAAGCTGAAGGTTGTAAATCATTGGCACGTTTCAAATTAATTCACTGCCGTACCTGATTCTAATCTGGCGCAATCATCTGGCTTTTGTACGACTTAGCTGAGTAATTTGAAGTCCAGTACAAAATTTTCACTAATATATTTATATGGTTTTCCTTGTTCTATATAAAAATGTTTAGTTAAACAGCGAAGAATGCAGTTTCTGATCATATCTACCTACGCTAACATTTACAATATAATATTAATTATATAATTTTGAGATCTTTTATGTTTTTTAGAAAATAAATGAAAAATTTTCTCGATCTGGAATATGACATATCTAATGTAATTTAATATATAATTAAATATAACCATACATCACACCAGACAACCTTGAACTACTACTAATTAGACTTATTTTCTTTGAGCCTGTAATTAAATAATAAAAAAATATTATTAATGTTAATAAAATTATCTATGATTATTATTCATAAAATGTAATAGATTTGGTTTAGAATCCGCAGCAGAAATATGCCAGCGGTCGATAGCACCGCGATCGGGCTTTAGAGTGTTAAATTTAATTTATCGAGTGTGAATGTGAGAATTAATAGATTTTGCGGTGGCTGTAAAGTGTTTTAACTATTTAGCAGCTTTGTCTATTTCATATGGAAATATATTATAAAATAACATATTTTAATCTAAATTGCATAGAATGGATTCTAAATTTGATACTTATTAATTGAAATGGCTGGTATTGGAATTATTTTCTTTTTTTTTATTTACATCTTTTTTATACGTGCTTTGCTTTGGAAAATTGAGGATAATAAAGTGACGATTTATAAGATACTCAGTACCGATGTAAATAAAAATTAGGATAGAATAAACACACACTAATATTATATTTATATATTGTATAAAGTCTTTAGTTTTTTGGTTTCTTCTTAAATTTCGGATCAAATATGAGGCAAACTACGTTGCCTTTTTTAGATATAACAATAACTTTAAATAAATAATCGCCGTAAAAGAAGGACTTGCCGAGATAGTTCATCATCAAATCTGACAAATTCAAATTCATAACGTAGTCGCCCTGAAAACAAGAATTAAAGCTTTTATATGATATTTCAAATAAAACTATTTTAACTGGATTGATCGTGTTTATTTTAATAATCGATAGTGTCTTTGAAAATCCAAAGTTATGAAAAGTTTATGGTAGGCCGTGGTCACAGGGAGGCTGACCTACCTGCGTGGTCATAGATATCGTAGTGTCAAGATTGACTGCCTCAAATTGAAATATCGTGTGTATGTGTGTGTGCACTTTGTCTTACCAGAGCGTATAAATGAAAACACACATGACGTATATCATGTAGATGCTTAAAATAGTTTTATTTAAAATGTGTAAACATTGCAATAATTAAAGGTCTTGTTATGATTGTTTCGACTTCAATCTCTATTTAAGGAAGCATAAAACTCAGAGTAGAAAGGAAATAATTTTATTTCGAAAAATATGCGTTGTATTCTACGATAAGGTATTGCAACAAAATAATTATTTATTTACATTAAGAAGAATATATTAAATACACCAAATTGGTACTCAAGACTATTTCTTATAACTTGTGAAAAAAGGTGAGTGTACATATCAATGCATTAAATTAGTCAATTTTCATATAAATTCCGCCGACAGAAACATAAAATTTAGAATTAATTATTCTCATAAAAATGCATTATAAACATCTTAGGCCGGGCGTGGCGTAGTGAGACAAAGTCTGACTGTAAATACAATAGGTTGTAGGTTCGATTCCCACTCGGGGATTGATTATAATGAAATCTCCAATTTCTCATAGAAGCATAAAACTCAGAGTAAAAAGGAAATAATTTTATTTCGAAATATATACTTGGCTAATTATTGTATATTACTTTTATTTCATATTTTAGTTTACATCTCTATGTTAATGATAATATGTTTTTTATTACGTAATTACATGTGTCACGCTACTCAGAAGATAAGATATTGCGTGTTGAATGGCAAACTGCGCTCTTTGACTTACCAGAGTGGAGAAATGTAAATAAACTTTATATTTTTTATAAGTAATTAATTTTATATATATATATATATATATATATATATATATATATATATATATATATATATATATATATATAATATTATCTATACTATTAGCTACATCCGTGAATTTTCACAATATCTCTTTTATTTTCAATCCCAAACCAGTATAAATAAAGAATATATCAACCAAGATATACTGCACATACCTTTTTGACAACGCAGTTCTTAACTCCGAGCTGAGACTCAAACAACGCAGCTAAAATGTAGTGCTGACATGGTTTATTCACAATGTAGTTCCAAAGGATCGTTTTCGTATTATCTTTCAGAGAGTACACTGACATTTTGATCTAGAATTTTTAAATTTTAAAATGTAATTTTTTTAAACGTAATTTTACTTATTTACTTATAAAATATATTTCGTATAGAATTTTTAGAAAAATATAACTAAAATTACTATAAAATAAAACAAATGGTGATGTTAGGTTATATCAGGAACATGTCTTGTTTGAGGTGAAACGTAGGGAATAGAGTGTCTTGACACTAGCCTGTCAACTCTCCTTAACAGGAAAAGGCACGAAGGTCTCTTTTTTAAAGATAAAAACAAAATTAATCCTTTATGCAATATAGTTAATGAACTAAATTTGTACTGTATTTCAGTGGTTGTAGGTATATATGGCATAGTTCTATAACTATTAGTTATTATGAAAAAGAGCAGAAAGTCAATATTTTCATAAAAATGCATTATGAACATATTAGGTTGTGGGTTCGATACCATCTCGGGGGATTGATTATAATGAAATTTACAATTTCTCGCTCTGGTAAAACGAAATGGGGGCGTTGAGTTCCGCCACTCAACACGCAATGCACGAGTATGGAATGTATTGATACTAGGCACTTCCTGTCTATGCAGGATAAAAGCGTGATGCTAAAAAAAATATATATAAATTACATAAATTAAAATTATTACATAAATTTAAATTAGTAAATAGAATAATAGTAAACATTAAACACAATACTATTGTTCACAAAATATCTTTTATATAAAATCAGGCCGTGTTTGACGCTAAACGCTTACTTTACGCGTCAACGGGGCTACTAGTAATAGAATATTTTTCTTTACCTCGTCGAGTCGGGTGTTATCCATAAAAGT
This sequence comes from Dryadula phaetusa, assembly GCA_032432895.1. Lineage (NCBI taxonomy): Eukaryota > Metazoa > Arthropoda > Insecta > Lepidoptera > Nymphalidae > Dryadula > Dryadula phaetusa. The sequence goes on along the minus strand of JAOYRS010000016.1, from coordinate 3,076,052 downwards.
TACATTTAATGTCCCTTTATAAAGATTGCCGTCATATTTTATTAAATGAGTGGTAAATTTAGTTAAGTTCGCGAGCTTTGGTCCCCGACACTTGTCGTAATGCTCCCATTCCACAATATAGGGACCCTAAAGAAATATGAAAAGAAGAAAATTGTAGTGAGTATCGTGGCTTTTAGAGCTTTGATAATGAAAGTGTTAATAGAATATATCTGATTTGCAAATAACTCAAATTGACTCATGTTTAACTTAAAGCCAGTTAAAATTGTGTATGAGGTCGATCGGGCTAGTGCCTGACTGTAAACGCGATCGGTTGTGAGTTTATTTCCCACTTGGGGGAATGATTAAAATTAAATCATTTTCTTTACCTCGCTCTGGTAAGATAAAACGCGGCGTTGAGCTCCGCCATTAACATGCAATATTTCGAAGTGCGGAAAGCAGAGTACGAAGTGTCTTGACGCTAGGTACTTCTTATTTACCCTGCTATGCGAGCTAAAAATAATAATAATAATAAAAAAGGTATATTTGGAAGATGAGCTTTTTTATATTTGTTATACAATATTTGTGTTGAATTTTGCAATCTAACACATAATGACATTATTAGAGCAAAATTTTCTACATAAGTAACTTGTTACTCCATAAAGGAGTTATTAGTGGTTATCATTTACAATGTTTTTTTAGTTATTTAGTTAGCCCGCATAGCAGGGTAGACAGAAAGTACCTACACTCCACACTCCGCTTTCCATCGAATTCGAAACATTGCATGTTGAGTGGCGGATCTCAACGCCGCATTTTGTCTTATCTAAGCTAGGAAGTGATAATAATTTTAAATATAATCACTCCTCCGAGTGGGGATCGAATCGACAACTGATCGCGTGTATAGTCAGACGCTGTCACACTGTGCCACGCCTGGCCCAGATCTATATTCAAAATCAAAGTACAACTTACATAGTTATCAGGATTTTTTGTCAGAAAATCACATATAACCACAAAAAATAATGAACTCGCAAATATATAATACATTAAAAGTTTCATTATGGAATGTAACAGACCCGGCTATCAAAATGAAACGTAATGTACATTTAATATCTTATTTATATACGTATTTTTTGTTGAACGAAAATTAAATACATTTTAATATACAAATTTAGGTAATCCGCTTTTCATATGCCGTGTCAAATTACATGTAATACGTTTCTATTGTTGCGTGTTACTGACAAAGAGCTTGGGAAGATGTAGTTAGAAATGTCTATTTTTTTTCTCATCATGGCTGTTTTTTTTTATAAAACCTTTAAAACAATGAGGCTGTGGCAATGCAACAAGGTCTGACTGTAACCAATCGATTGTGTGTGCGATTCTTACTCGGAGGAATGATTCATTTCCTCGCTTTGGTTAGACATCGCGCGGCTTTGAGTTCCCTCACTAAAAACTAAAATATCATGAATTCAGTGGAAAGCGAAGTACGGATAGATACTTCTTGTCTAGCCTGTTATGCGGGATAAAAGCATGAGGCTAGAAAAAACAATTGAAGGCAGCTGGGTTCGAAACCGCGTCTTTTGGAAGTCGTCAAAGTAGAAAAGAAGTGTACAAGTCATGCTTCATTTCACTTTTTTTTACATGCTCTATAAAATATTTTTATTGTTCTAAGTGTTAAAAGTATTAAGAAAAATATTTTTACTTTTATAATATATATAAATATGTACGTACGCTTAAATGATTTTATTTTAAGAGAATTAAACCAGTATGTTTTGGTATAAAAAAGTTAGACATCGGTAGCATCGCTCTACCTTCCGTAAAGCTTCCGTAACTTCGAAATATCTAAAATTTATTTTCAAATATTAGAATGTACTATTTATCTACCTTTACGCTTTATCCTGAATAGCAGAGTAGTTAGAGACATCGTAGTGTCAAGACATTCCGTTGAGTGCCCGCCCAAACACACACGGCATATTGCATATTAAATGGCGAAATTAACACCACACCGCTCTTTGTCTAACACAAGCAGAAAAATGAAGATAATTTTTAAACATAATTCCTTTCTCTCTTCTTAGTGCGAATGGAACCTATGACCAATAAGTTCAACAGTCAGACAATGTCCCACTGCGGTACGACGGACTCATTTGTTTCATTAGATAAAGTTTCGGGAGCAAGTAAACGAATCTGGACTCATCGGACTTAGACTCAGATGCTGTGCCACTACGGTTTCATACACACACACCTATATACATATATATATATATATATATATATATATATATATATATATATATATATATATATATATATATATATATATATATATATATATAAACATCTTTATTGACGATAGAAGATCAATGAAGTGGCTAGCCACAACCATCAAAGTATCTACAGTGTCATTTTGTAATTAATCAAAAGCATGATCTGTTCGTTGACGAAGCAATTATAACGTTACGCACTCCAATGAGTATTCATAACGAGGTGATATTGGCTATGGGAATTTACAATATGTTTATGAGGAATTCCATTAAATACTGATAAACATTGCAGCCAATTTTGAAAATATATACATGATGTTTGCGAGTTCGATTCTAAATCGTGAGAATCAATCAAACAAACAAACAAAATACCCTTTATTGAACACACAAATAAAACATTAACATACAAAATATAAATAGAAATTGGCAATAAGGCTTTTCTAAGCTACTTTTCCACGTAAGAATTGTATAAATTGATGATAGGCGAATCATTCTCTATATTAAAAAAATGCTTTAACTACTGACCTTCTGTAAGACATAGCGGGGCGTTAAGTTCCGCACGTCAACACATAACACTTAGAAATTAAGCAAAAGGTAGGTTGGGCATTTTTATTGTCAGGTTTTTTCTTCCTACATTATCATATGCGCGTGAAATGGAACAAAAGCAAAACGAATTTGATCTTATCTATGGTTATCTTTGGACTGGTTGTTTCTTCTAGATTATTCATTGAAATTGGAGATGTACACTGAATGTTCGTCTAAGTAAGGTATTTATGTGATAAAGACCAGTACGTTAGTGTACTCTATTTATAAATAGGTAACATTGTATATTAGTAATTAAGGGGACGTCATTCGATCTCCATAGTTATATTATATAAAAGTCATTTGAATAATAATATTGTTACAAAAACACCTAATCTCTTATTTAACTATGATTTGCCCTCCTTTATTCAATGCATATATAAGTCGACATTTTTTTTCGTAAACAGGGTTACAAAGAGGTTTTACTTCACGTTTTATTATATAGATGACATTTTCTTTTTAGATATTTATTACTTTCATAAAGTACATAATATAATCTTAATTTTTGTTATGTATTAGATTTTTTTATTTAGTACCATTATTCAGAAATATATTAATATGATTACTTAGCTAGTATCTATTCTTTACAACATGTGTAATTTTATTGATTTTTTACGTATGAATCTCCTTTATGAGTTTTCCATGCAACGCGATATTGAGGAAGCGGTTTACTGACATGTTCGAAGTGGCATAGCCAAAGAACTGAGCTAAACGGAACTGAAAGGCATTGTTTCAATTTGCTTTAAGTGTTTGTTTCATATTTGGATGTTTATTTATTCGTTAATATATCTATATAAAAAAAAATTTAACTATCATTAACTTTATATTAGTTTTAATAATTTTCTTACATAAATTATATTATTACTTTACTTGAGCGCTAACTATTAATTTATTAGTTTATGTGCCCTTATGGCGTAGTGAGACAACGTTCAACGGGATTGGTTGTGGGTTCGATTCCCACTCGGCGAAATAATTATATAAAAAATATATTTTTATTTCCCCGCCCTGGTATAACATAACCCGGCGTTAATCTCGCCACTTAACACACAATTACGGGTGGAAAGCAAACAACGGAGTATCTTGGCACTAGGCTGTCTTTGACTATTCTGCTATGCGGGATAAGCCTTGCTTTTTTATTGAAGATAATTCAAAATCTAGCATTACATACAAATATTAGAGGTAGATAGTAATAAAATGTTAAAATATTTTGTATTTTATTTTACTTGTTCTGTCGCGTTGGTGTCCATCACAGTAACGCAACGTTACGGAAGAATAAACCTTTATATGTTTTTGATATATTGGCCATCGTTGCTCAGAGGGATATATACGTGATTGGTTGTGGGTTCAATTCATAATTGAAAAATATATTTTTTTTAGTTTTACTCTTTTATCCTGTATAGCAGGGTAAACAGAAAGTACTTAGTGTCAAGAAGTGTCTTGACACTACCATAGCGTACGCTCCGTATGGATTGCCGTTCTTCATTTTAACGATATTAGCAACGTAATTTGATATAAATCCTATGAATATTGTGTGAATTTCAAAATATACTTTTATTTCATTTATTTATTTTTTTAATATTTTTAATAAGTATTGTTTTAGCTTCACGTTTTTATCTCGCATAGCAGGGTAGTCAGAAAATACGTAGTGCCAAAACACCGAATTCGAGACATCGCGTCTTGAGTGGTGGAACTCAACGCAACGGTCTTTGTCTTTACCAGAGCGAGGAAGTGACTCTATATCTGTAAATTTATATTTTGGGATGAAATTGTCTTGTCCGAATTCTATTAAGTTTCCATTCACCTATAAATATTTTAAGCTCAGTAAATATAAGCCCAGATCACTAAGTAGTCTGCTACGTAGAGTGCACTGCTTGCACTGCTGTACGTGTAACTGGTATAAGGTCCCGTTTACACTATTATTTCTATAAACTCCACATATGTATTAATATAAAACATATTTATGGCTATGCTAATTTTGATAATGTGAAATCAATATCGAGATATTTGTAAAAATTTTTATGAATTATTATTGTATTATTGTAGCATTAATATATAAAATTATTTATAATTGAAAGCATATAACGTGTTTCCCAATAGAGATGATAGGAATTTGATAGCTCACAGCTACCATTTTGGTAGTTTAACATTTGACGTTTGTGTCGTTTTGTGTTAAATAATGTTTGCCATTTAATCATGAACAAGTTTACGTTACTTTAACGTTTCAAAATTGTCCAAATTTTCTATCAAAATTCGAGAAGTATTGTCTCTACTCAAAGAGCATTTCGTGCTAAATATGGTCGTCATGGTGCACCTTCTGAGCTCGCTATACGTCGCATAATCCAAACACTGGAAAGTGAATATTCTTTGCATGATAGTAGACCACCAACACGACAACGGACAGGCCGTAGCGAAGAAAATATATTAAATAAATATTGGTAGAAATGCTGCAGCGAGTCATCGAAAATTGGACCGATCGTATTCACCAGTGCTAATAAAGTCGTGGCAGTCATTTGAACGATATTTTGTTTAAATCATAAATAGCATAAAATTTCCTATCAAAGAAAGCCATTGAACACGAAATTCGAATATATATTACATATTTTATTTCAATTTCGAAATATCGTTCTTATTGGGAAACACAATACCTCATTATCAACATGCGCCACTTCTCATTTTTCGACCGAATTTAAGACATAACGCTTGAATGGTGGTACTTAACGCCACACGCCAGAGAGGCGAAGAAATAATTTGAATACAACCTCTCCAAGGGGAGTTCGAACCCAAAACCAATTGTGGATACAGTCAGATGCTGTGCTACTGTATCATATTGGTCTGTTATAATTTAAAAAAAGCGGATCATGCCTTTTTCAGTTTAATACACTATTGTCAGTGTATTAACCACTTGTAACGATATCTTAAGCAGTATTTTTATAGTCTTACGCTATAGCCCTTTTAGTAGGGTAGACAGGAAGTACCTAGTGTCAAGACTTCTGTATTCTGCTTTAAGTTATTGCACGATAAGTGGTGAAACTCAACGCCACAGTTTCTCTTATGATAGCGAGGATATGAAAATAATTTAAATATAAACACTCCGCGAGTGGAAATCGACCCCACAACCGATCGCGCTTACAGTCACTGCGCCTCGGCCAGTTTCTCACCTCTCGCAGTCAGCATATTGATATAAAATTTTAATAAAAAATTATATAAATATTTGATAAATGTAAAACAGCCTTACCATCCTAGTACGATTCTCTTAATACGAACGATATTAGGCTTATTGTTCTATCCGTACTGAAAAGGGGAGAGGATGGAATAGGCTATATTAATCCGTTCACAGTAGACGAAAGATCAAAAGTGAACTACATATATGTACAATGTACATTCTGATACTGAATCCCCACAAAGGACTAGCCGAAGGGTAATATTTCGAACCTTCGATTTCGGTTTCAATTAATTGATTCTCGGTCTATTTTTGTTGCTTCTACTTTGTTGTGAGGTAGATCCGTTTGATATTATTCACAGGGATGTCCGTAGTTCCAGACTAAATATTAAAAATATTTTATTTATACTTATTTTATATATTTAGTATAATATATATTATGCATTATTTAAAAGATGAATGCAGTAGAGATGCTTAGCTGAACGTATATGCAGTGAGGAGCTAAAATGGCAGGCTTAAGCGATAATATCATAGTAAGAATGAAGAAGAACGTGCTTTGGCGGTTTGGGCACGTTGAGATGATAAGGGACAAAAGATTACTACGAAGAAGTTTTGAAGCAATAATGAGTGGAGAGGTTAGGAGAAACTCCGGTCGACCTTTGTAAACCCAGTATTAAAGATTCTGGAAGAAGCTCACGTAAGTAGTGAAGACACTCCGTACTTCATTTTCCGCTAAAATCAAGACAACGCGCGTCGACTGGCGGAACTCAAAGCCGTATTTTGTCTATTGTGAGCGAGGAAGTGAAAGTAACTTAAATATAATCCCGAGTGGACATCGAATCCACAACCGATCGCATTTACAATCAGACGCGTCACACTGTGAACAACGTTACTTTGAAAACTAATAACTCGGATGACGATATTTATTGTCAATGAACAACTATTTCGTCTGACGATAGTATAGTTTCACTTTCACGTAGATAGTTTTCACAGTACTTCTGCTCCTCTTAATACACTCTTAGACGTGACATTCTTGAACTCTGCTAAACAGTTTGTATCAACGCTCAAAGCATGCCCGCCCATTATCCTGACCTGTTAACAACCTTTGAGGTTAAGAACGTAATGCAATCTTGGTCTCTGAATCTTATTCGAAATGACCGTACAGAGAAAGGCGGTGGAGGAGTAGCCATTTATCTACGTAGTCACATATCTTTTTCTATCCTCGATAAATCTCCTACACTCTACTCAAATACTTCTGAACATATTTTTATAGAAGTCATCTTTGGTGCCTTAAAATTTTTATTAGGTATATTTTACAGTCCATCGCTCAACATTAATTATTTTGACTCTTTTTAAATTTTATTAGATAAGTATGTACCACATGTTAATCACACTATTTTAATGGGAGATTTTTTATACATGTATTATTAAAAGTGACTCGAGAGCCAAACGGATAATGAGTATTATAAACAGTGCAAACCTCAATCTCCTACATACTAACGTTACCCACTTTTTTCCAAATACGTCTCCATCATAACTGGATTTAATGATAGATGAACACGTCTCCAAGTTTGGTCAACTGAACGCGGAAGCATTTTCATATCATGATCTCTTATATTTAGCATACAATATTCGCATACCAAAAGTAAAGCTTACAATAAGGGTTTTATGCAAAGTTAAAGCCGGATAGACTGGGATAGTGTTTTGAATCCGGCAAGTACTAGCGACAAATGTGACATATTTAATTCTCTTTTAATTAAACTATTCGACGTATATGCTTCATTTAGACCAGTTAAATTTAAACATCTTCCCGCTCCCTGGCTAACTGACGATATAAAGAAACTCATGAGGAAAACTGAAGAAATTCTTAATAGGTTCAAAATACTACGGAACCGAAGCAGCTAAACTTGCATAGATGCGTAACCCAAATTTATTGTTAATTCTATCCAAAATAGCAGCTCTGCTAAGGTGTGGAAGTTCTTGGATTCGATGTGTATCAAAGAATACAATTTTACTAAGCGAGAAAATTAGTCTTGACGACATTAACAAGCATTTCACAGGTGTTAAAATATTGAATCATAATGTAACACCTCTGGTCCGTCCCTCTTTTGTTTTTCTATTGCTTTTACCAGTGAAGTGAAAAAACACGTAGCTATTAAATCCGATGCTGTTGGTAGTGATCAAATCAGTCGGAAGATGATTCTCTCTAACTATAAACTGTGTGCTTCCTATCCTACGTCATAATTTAAACCACAAATTGTTTTCCCAACTCCTGGCATCAGGCTGTAGTGGTTCCTATTCCTAAAGTATATAATCCTTCATCTTTTACCGACTATCGTCCTATCTCTATTCTCCCGTTTTTATCTAAAGTTTTGGAACGTATAGGCCACTAATAACTCTTATCCTTTCTAACTATAAATAATATACTCTCGCCGTTCCAGTTTGGTTTCTGCCCTGGGCACAGCACTGTTACGGCATTGAACAAAGTCAATGACGACATCAGATTAGGTATTGATAATCAGCAAATCACTATTTACTTCCCTCCTAGATTTCTCCAATGCTTTCAACACTGTTGATTTTGATATCGTTCTTACTATTCTTAGAATAATTAATATATCCTCTGAGTCTACGGAATGGTTTTATTCTTATCTAGTTCCCCAGGGTGGTGGAATTTCTTCTTTACTTTCATTACTAAGCCCCTATCCCTTCCTTTCCACCAATATACTGATGATTTACAGATTTATACTTCCACAGATGTGAAGGATATTGGGAAAACCATAAATTTTGTAAATTCAAATCTGCAAATAATTAGCACTTGGAGCAAGTCCTTTGGCCACTCTACAAATCCTAAAAAGTCACAAGTCTGTATTCTGGGTAGTTTAAGACAACTATCCAAACTAAATATCTTTTCTATGCTGACACTTGCTACCTGGATTTATCACTACAATTGCTCAATACCCTAGAACGTTTACAAAACCTCATCATTAGGTTCATTTTTGGACTGAAGAAATTCGACCACGTCAGTCAGCATCGTGTTAGGCTGCGTTGGCTTCCTTTGAAAGACCGCCGAAACCTTCACACTGTCATTCTCTTATATTCTATTCTTTTCAATTCCGATACCTCATTTTATCTTAAAGAACGATTTTCCTTCCTAGGAACCAATTCCAGTCTTCCGCTTAATCTTTGCTCAAGAAGCGGAAAAATCCTAGAGATACTTTTGCCACAGTCATCGTTACATCTTTTACTATACAAGCAGTGAAGTCGTGGAACCAAATAATATTAGGCAGTCCAATACTATAAATGTTTTTAAAATAAGGTCAAGAGTTTCTATGTCATGAATGTAGTGCAAAAATGTAATATATAAAAAAACCTATGGAAATACTTATATTAATGTGTATATTTATTTTTATAAAATGTGTAATCTATGTATATATTATGAGTTGTATACTAACTAACTGTGCCACGACGGTCCTAACATTACGTTGCAATAGTACATGCATATTACACACAATCGTGTGTAATATGCATACTGTTGTATAAATTGATATACATGTCGCTATGGCAACGAGTATACACATATTTCAGTTAAATGTAATAATATAAAATTCATATTTATATTTAATATTACCGGTTAGTCACAACCCCGATTGAGTACTAAGACGTCTCTTTGATCGTTCACTTTTTTCTGATAACTCAGTAAAATAAAGTAAAAGAAAAGTTATGTCAATTCCAATGAAACCTCTCGTAGTTTAACGCCAACGCAACAGTCTATATACGGAAAACTGTTAAGAAGCCGGTTTCAGTGGATATTACATAATGCAGATTATAACAATTTTTAATTATTTCCATGGTTAGTTTTAATTGAATTCATATTTACAAATCACAGAGTTAAGTTCCGTCTTTTAACTCGCAATGTTTTGTATTCGGCCTGAAAATGGCAAATAGAGCGTCTTGATATTAGGGCCTCCATGACTTCTTTATCCCGCATGGCAAAGTAGTTTTTCATATGCATAAATTTATACTTATTATTTCTTATTATAGGCGTAATGAATGTAATGAACGCAATTAAAATATAATAATCATATTAACATTAATACATTTTTTATTTAATATATTAAACTAATCAACTAACTTCCTGCATTTTAATGATGTTTTATGGACTTAGTGGAAAAATTACTAAAAAGTAATAAAAATGAAAAAAATAAACGAAAATATTTTAAAGTTAATCAATTGTCCGGTAGTAAGCGAACCCACTATTACTGTGTGGACGATCAGAGTCTAAAAAATAATATAATAAAAACAATATATATATTTTTGTTACATTAAAATTCATGAATATTCAATTATTCCGAATATATTATGATTTCATTGTCACTTTCCACAGTTTTCCAGAGTTTAACGCATCGTTTCATTAATTGCTTAATTAACATAAAATATAACTGATTGCTTTCTATAGGTACATGGAAAATGTTGTTGATTTATTTTTATTGAATATATTTATTAATGTCTGTCTTTGTATGTTTGTCTCTGCGTTTGTGAACGCTAATCTCGGAAACGTCTTAACCAAATTAAATACAGTTTTAACTATTGTATTTCGGCAACCTTTCCTTTGTTTCATATCAAACGGTTCACAGATATAAATGTTATATTACATTATATTATTTTGTTTGCCAAATTATTGTATAAGTCAAGTTAGTGCTAATGAAATTTCCAACCTTCACTATATACTTATAAATATTTTTCTCTTACAAATTAAATATACACAGGATAAAAGCGTGTAGCTAAAAATAAATAAATTTATATTTACTACGATCATAATCTCAAGACGCATATATATACAATTCAAAGATTATCTGAGTTTTATATATGTAAGTAAATATTTAGATTGACCTATATTGCTTTCACTGGCACTTTGCCTATTAAAATGCGGCTCAACGATACACCTTAATTATACACTTGACTTCAAACATCCGCTTATGGTACAGTGCAAAGAAACTTGTCTTCTATACATTAGTTATTATAAAAATTGGCTTTTTTAGCATTTTCATATAACGCATTACAAGGTAGGCAGACAGAACCTACTGTCAAGACACTTTGGTTTCAAATAACCGCTCTTTTTTGAGATATTACGTGTTGAGTAGCGGAACTGAACGCTGTCATATCAAGCTAGCAAAATATAAATAATTTAAATAAAATAATGATAAAAAAAATAAAACAGATATGATGAGATACACACAACAAACTTTGTGGTTGCTTGACTTCCCCTTAAATAATGCCTGTATTAAGATATCTCACCCTTAAAATAACAACATTAATATTTCAACGTGCTAAGTGATTTACTTATACAGTTTCTTACTACTATCAAAGTAAATATTTGTATGTGTGAGCGTGTGCGAGTTGTGTGAATGGTTTTTTTTTGGCTTTAGGTGTGCTTATATTTCTGGTTATTGGGCATGGTGATATTAACGGGCTCAACTACTTTTGCTAGAATGGTATCTTGATACATTTGTGACGATGTTTTGATACCGATTTCACAAAAAAATGATTCATTCACTCCTTGTAAAGCATCTATAGATCTTTCAGCATAAATAATAATGGTGATTTTTTTTGTTAAAAATTCATTTTTATTACTCATTTGTAATAACCTAAATATACCAGCATGTTTCTTTTTAAATTATCAGTTAAAGAATGCGTCTCTTATAAGCTGAAATTCTATAGCCATCTTTTATAATACACGATCGGTTCTAGGTTTGTTTTCGGAAAGAATTTCTTCGAATTCTTGCCTTTACTATTTTGTCAGCTATATCTTTTTCTGTCACAAACAGAGAAGTTCAGTAGACAAATATTTGACTAATACCAAGTAGGTTTTTTGAAACGTTTATTTGGCTCCATATCTTTTTTATGTAATGCAATCACAGCGAATCGGCTCTCTCTATCACCCTACTCCATTTCAGTGACAGAACTATCGTGTAATACTACCGGATTCTAAATTCAATTTTGAAAATAATGAACGAATGACTGAAGCATATTTTGAATGAATGAATGAATAAAATAATTTTGTTTGTTTTAAATTGTAACAGTATTTATTGCCAGACTAATCATAATTGTGCTGATCACTTACCAATTTGGATTGAGGTTAATAGAGTTCTTATTGTAGATATTTTAATATAATCATGCTTTCTAGTGAGATGAGACCCGTTTTTATGTCGCTAGGAAACGACGGATGGACGGATGATACAGTGGGACTCATCAGTGATACAGTGGGACTCGTCAGACCTAATACTACCCACTAAAACCCAGCGGAAACTTTCTCGACCTAAATAAGACACCGTAGGATTGCTTGCGCATGCCACTACGACGCCTCGGTGGATGGGCCGCCTATTGCAGGCCACCGTCGCCTTCAGGGTGCTCCGGAGTTTCCTTCAGAGCACCGGCAGGCCTGATGACTTGCAGGATGATCACAATCAGCATCCAGCAGTGGCTCTTCTAGGGTAGGGGGAGTTGGAGATGCGCATATCGCCTTCTCCTACCCACTGGCCTGCGACGGCAAAGCCGGTCTTCATGTGTGATGGACGCGCGCACCCGCTCCACTGCCTCATTCACAGTGATAACTGACTCACAGAAGGAGACCATTGCAGATCCATTCTTCTCACTATCCAGCATGGCCACCACCACACTGGGTAGTGAGAGATCCCTACCCTCTACAGCCATCAGGACATTGACGGGCCCATTACACTCATAGCACGCCGGCGACATCTCCCGACGTGCAAATTGGTTTTGCAATATTTGTCGAAGCAACCATGCCCTGTTAGCATCTGTACCAACCTCAACAGCAGGATCTTGAAACTTCTAGTGGCCCAGCATTTAATATGAGCGCGAACTGCCTCTAATGTCGGTAGGCCTGCCACCGGGGACCCCAACTTTTGCGCGGGCCATGAAATAAAAGACCCACCGCTTTAATGCGATCGATGACAAGTTGGGCGCTGGATTCATGCCGCCACCTGGTAAGTCGGTCCCCAGGCAGTGACGAGGGTATCATCCATATAACAAATGACACCTAGCCCTGGAGGAAGACGACAACGCAGGATCCAATCGTACCCAAGGTTACCTATAGAGTTGGACCCAAAACCGACCCTTGTGGAACCCCGCAGTAAACTATTTGTTGAACGACCTGACCATCTCCCCCAACCCATAGGACTATTCTGTTCTGGAGGTAGTCATCTAACAACCGCCGGGATAGTGAGGTACATCATGGTAGCAGTAAGTCTCTCTTAACGTCTCAAACGGCATGATGTTACAGGCGTTAACCACGTCCAACGAGACGACGAGAAGAAGACAGTTGCTAAGCGGCCAGCCTTAAACCCGAACTGAGCCTCTAAAAAACCCGGACTTACCTCGTCTAGGTGCTGGATAAGACGAGCAGCAATGATCTTCACAAAAAGTTTGCCCGTCTCATTCAGCAACACAATCGGCCTATATGTGGAAGTAGAGCCCATAAGGTGACCCTTCTTACGTAACGGGCACACTCTTCCTTTCTTCCATATCTTAGGGAATTATACAGTCGACAGGCTCTGGTCAAACAATTTCCGAAGATTGTCACTTAGTTATTCCAGGGCGACGCTTAATACTCTTCTCTTAGCTCTCAGTCTCTTCAGAGCTAAATCCATCTCGCCCACAGTAATAGGGGGAACTACCACCTCTGGGAGGAGCCATTATAGGGGGGATGATTTGAGGGGACTCCTGAAATAGCTCAGCTACAAGATATAGGAAGAAGTCTGGCAACAGCGTTTCCGTTAATGGGGCGTCGCACTTAAACTGGTGTAATAAAAATAATTGAATTTATTATGTCAAACGAGAATAGAACCTACAACCAATGAGTATTAGTAACTAACCGTTCCATTGCGCCAGAAAAGCCGCCATCATTGCTTATACCCATCAGAAAACGAAAATGTCAGTTTATGAATATTCATAAGTTTAGCCGGTCGTTTTACGCTATTTTTGCATATAAAGCGATAGATAGATGAACGGTGAAAGAAGAAAATACCGATTTTTGATGCCTCTTTGTTGAGAATAGGATTTTTTATAATAAAATTCAACATATTACGGTATTTATATGCTGGTTATAAACTTTTTAAACTATATTATTATAAAGTATAAGTAGTAGAAGTATTGGAAAAAAATAGTAAAATTCTAATGCTCAAAAACTGCAAATTATTGTAATAAATGCATTGCATAAGCACTTGTACCGGTTATTTATTTAATATATTTTCAACATTTTTTAGCTTAACGCTTTTTATCCCACATAGCAGGCTAGACAGAAAGTACCTAGTATCAAGACACTTCGTACTTCGCCTCCCACCGAAGTCGAGACATTTCATGTTGAGTGATGGAACTCAACGCTGCACCTTGTTTTATCAGAGCGAAGAAGTGAAAAATAATTTTAAATATAATCACTCCCCCTAGTGGCGATCGACCCCACAACCGATGATGTTTACAGTCAAACGCTGTCGGTCCCACTGCGCTACGACCGGCATTAATTAAAAAAATTATGTGTTATAATTACTTTTTCTTAAGGCAAAGTTGGGACAAATATCTAGTTTAAATTCAAAAACCTGTTCATTTAAAAGGATTTTTTTACACTTTGAAAGTTTCAAGGCTGTCCACGTTAATAAGTAACGCGTTTCAACGTAGATAGTACTCCAGATGCGCTAAACTTAAGAGATGAAAGCGATCTTAATATATAATGTAAGAGGAATTTAAATATTTTTAGCCTAAAAAGTTGTAAGTATATATAAAATATAAGCTTCAAAAGCTACGAAAAGCTTTTGTAATTTACTTGTAAATATTAAGCCAATATTTTTTTATTATTTTTTTCGTATTTTCACATGGTTTTAAATGATTTTATTTATTACATAATAACAATAGTCACATTCCATGGCTCTCTCAAAAAACTTGATATTCATCCGTTGCTTTATTTTCAGTTACAAAAAATATTCTTAAGTCCTAACACTTATATTATCGGGATTTTTATCTCTCCATTACTCACAATAATCATATTAATATTTCCAGTGTTTGACCAAAAATCTGTTTGATCAAAAATCTATTTGACCAAAAACCAAAATTCTAGGAAGTCGGTGGTGGCGCAGCGTGACAGCGTCTGACTGTAAAAGCGATTGGTTATGGGTTCGAGTCCCACACTGCAGAGTGATTATATTTAAAATTATTTTCAATCCTGCGCTCTGGTAATACAAAGCGTGGTATTGAGTTCCGCCACTCAACACGTAATGTATCTAATTCGGCAAAAACGAACTACGGGGTGTCTTGGCCATAGGTACCGTCTGTCGGGATAAAAGCGCGTAAAAAAATCTGCTAATCTTAGTAAAAATACCCTAGTAACAGGAGAAATATTAATTTTGTAATAATAATAAAAAATCAATTCTTAAATTGTTTCCTTGACATTTCATCCCCAATGATCAGAATTCAGAGGTTGAAATTTAATTTTTCAAATTGTATATTTATTTAAAAGTACAACATCGGGATATACATAAATAGAGTAGCTGTAGGTTCCCTTTCGGAAAATAAATACATATTAACTTGTCTACTTGTCCGTTTTTTTCAATGCTTGAATACTACTTTCTAAGGTAATTAACTAATTACAGTATATGCGAGTATATCATACAGTACGACTATATTCATATAACTTTCCTATAATTCTGTACATGGTCTAAAATTTCTTGATTGAAATTAATGTATGAGCTTTCCCGTGAGAGAGCTTAAGCCAAGTACTTTCAATTATTGTGAGGATAAAAGATTTTTAATGCTGAATTTTATTCATTTTAATACAAATTATTTGAAGAATATAATAATGAGGACACGCAGATTACTTTCAAAAGATGATAATTTGTGGATTATCGTCATTTTAAAAATTCATATAAAAATAAATGAAACATCAAAATAAAATATTTTAATACAAAGAAAGTACAAAACCGCTCTAATTAAATTAATACATATATTATATGTAAAAAAATAATAAGCCTATATTCATTTTTTTTCTTTTTCTTGAGGGGATATAGACATACGCAATAGCCCCGGGTATTACGTATGTCTATGGGCAAGTGATCATTGATCATAAGAAAGCCCTTCGGTTCGGTTCGTTTGCCTCCTTTTTTAGTAAAAAAAAGCTGTTTGGAGAGGTGACACCATAGACCAGAAAGTGATTAAATGGCAAAATAAATAATTTATCGTTTGCATTTGGCTCCCACGTAATCGTGGTATGGAACATGTGCGTAGACAAAAGTAGGAAAATTATTAAGTATACCAAAGTATAACTTTAGTACACCAAAGTACGTTTTAATTAAATTTGAATTACCAAAAATTTTACTGTAGCCTATGAGCACAATTGGATTGAAGTGATGTTCGTCTGGTTATGTGATACAATTGGAGAACGGAACTAGCTACGTGAATGTAAAAGGAGGGCTGTAACAGAATAGGAATTAATTATTAAATGTGATGGATGAAAGACATTTGGATGTTGTTTATGTGACTGAGATCAAAAGAAAGGGCAATAGCATGACCGATTTACCGGACAACCGAGTCACCTTCTGGGCGGGAGTTCCATAAAGTGAACGAGGGTGTCAAGGTGTAGTTGTGTTATTGTCATCTGGATTGTTGAGTGCAACGTCAGAATATAAGGCGATCAATCCGAGACTGTTCTAGGTTCGCTTCAAGCTGGTAATAAAAAAACTTGTTAGTGGCGTATATGCCAGTATCCTCAGCTCTATCAAGTAAACTAGAGGAATTCTGGCAGAGTGTTAGGAAAGTTCTAGTTTGTATAAGAGGGAATTCAAATGGATTGTTCAGAATCAATGGACATGGTAACGAACGAGCACTAAGGAAGTATGGTGACAAGAGAGTAAATGAGGCTGATAAGCTCATACTAGAATTATGTAAGGAAAAGTATTTGTTTGTGGCAAACATGATATTTGACCCTTGTATATGTGGGAATGGATAGAGAAGAAAAGCATGATTGATCTATTCATAATAGAATGTGTGGGAATAGAACTATCTAGTAGTTGCCAGAATAAGGGAGACCCCTTTTTCAGGCAACAGCCACCTGCGCCTATCTGCAAACAGACGTTTGCAGGTAGGCGCAGGCGCACGAGGAGTCCAAACTTTTAGGTGAATAATCGCATAAGAAGCTGAAAGCTTTAAGATCCACCTATTAGGGAGGAATTTGAAGAAAAGGTTTCCAAGAAGCTAGACAGCTGCGAATACATACTAAGAGTTTTGAAGTATGCTCGCAAAATCTTAGAAATTGTATGATTGAATTGGCCGTGGAAAAAGATTCTTCACTAAAATGATGAAAAGTAGGATGATGATGTGAAAGAGGTAGTAGAAAGAAAGAAGAAAGCATAGCAGGACTATAAAGCCTCGAGTAGGAATAAAAGTATGTGAGAGGTAAGAAGAAAGGATGTAAATTGCAAAAGCACCTAACGAAAGCACTGACAAAAGTGAAGCGTTAAAAGTCAGAATATAAAAGAGATGACACTATTTCCGGGAAAACACGAAGCTTCTCTAGTGAGAAGTTAGTGATACTCAACGTTATTCGTCAACCTATAGAATGCATTGGGATGTACGTTGCTTTACTTTATTGGCGTACGGTGAAATACTTAAAGAAAAAACACAAATTTTTCAACGATGGGCGATTCTATAAGGAGATGTATGAATGTGATGATGCTTTGGTCTCAAGCGACAGCAAAATACTGAGTTTTGATGTAGCAGATGACGAAATAAGGTAAGGCAGCGGGAGCAGATGGAATTGTTACTGCATATATGATAAAAAATATAGTGGGCCGCGCATCTTGGATCTATTCTTTTTTTATGCAATTTATGTTGGGAAAAGGGAGAGGTTCCGGATAATTGGCGAGGCGCAGTCATCGTGCCTTTGTATAAAAGCATAAATTCACAAGTAGATTATGCAAGCTATAGAGGTATCAGTTTCAATAACTTGGGCAGTAAAATTTATGCTAAAATCCTAGCGAGAAGAATGCAAGAGAGATCCTAAAGGCTTTTTTTACAGGCCCAAGGAGTATTTAGACTTGGAAGAGGGTGCATGGATCAGGTCTTTTCTCTCCGCGTAATCACGGAGAAGTTGTTGGCTGTAAACTAGACAGTTTTTTGTACTTTTGTGGATTCAGAAGGGGCATTTGACATGGTTACAGTGTTTACGGATCCTTGTTGCAGGCTGTAAAATCTCTTTATCGAGATCACTTAGCCTGTCTACGAGTAAGAGCTGGCATGTCACCTCAGGTTGATATTTGATCGGATGTCAAATAGGGCTACGCCATGTCATCTTGGCTGTTCAATTTGTATTTGGATAACTGCTCAAGGAGTCAAAAAAGTGATATAGGAGAGAAAGTTGGTGATTTGACAGCTAACTTTCTATTGTACGCAGATGATGCCATGCTAATTGCGTCAACAGAATATGAGTTACAGGCATTGGTCACCATTCTGAAAGAAGGGTGTGAAAGTAATGGTCTAAACCTGAATGCGAGTAAAACTAAGATTCTAGTATTTAAAAGAGATAAAAAAAGGATGGAATGTAAGATTAGGATAAATAGAAAGATATTAGACTAAGTGAATGAGGTGGTATATCTGGGAAGTATGTTTAGAAGAGATGGAAGATACGAAATGCATTTGGAAACGCATATTTCTGCCGGTAACAGGGTTAACGGTGCTCTGGCTGCATTGATGCGATGGCAAGACGCCAGCGTAGCACGTCTTGCCGTTCACAATGAGGTACATCAGTACTATGCCAAGTCAGTATCACCGACGTTGTTATACAGCAGCGAAACGTGGGTGTGTCAAAAGAAGAATTAAAGAAACATGAATTCAGTAGAGATGCGATCTTTTCGTCGGATATGTGAAGTCAGTTGAGCTGGCCGTATATGTAACGAAAATATAGGCAGAAAGGTATAGGCGTGAATGTTATAGTACGGAAGAAGAACGCGTTCTTCTCCGGTGTTTTATGCACGTTGAGAGAATGATTAAAAAAATTAAGTGATTAAAAAATGGTAAGAAAGTTATGAAACAAAAATATTTATGAAGCAATGGTACGAGAGGTCGGAGGAGACCTCAGTTGACCTTCGAAACAACTACAGCATCGAAGATATTGATACTCGTAAAAAGTATTAGAACCCCCCGAAGGGCATATATGAAGAGGATAATGACTGTGGACGAGGCGAAAGAAGTATTCAGGGATCGTTGCATTTGGCGCTCCGTTACTTCCAACAAACCCGCAAGGGATACAGCGTGAATAATTATTATAACAAACTAAAAACATTTTTGACTTTCACTATATATACACACTTTATAGGAAAATACTTTAAATAGTAAAATACTTAAAATAGTTTCATATTTAAAATTATATCAAACTACCTCTATTTATATTCTCGTCATAATCAACTGGATTTTGCTATATTACCTTACAGTTAGTTAAAGTAGTTTAATTTTAAAATATATAAATTTATGTATGTGTTATCATATTAAATAAAAAACATATGGAAGAGATTGTTAAAAACGTACTATATCTAGAACAACATCAAAATCTGCAGTGAGTTTTTATCTCAAAATGTAGGGCATCCACGCGGAAGATTGTCTCTATTTTACCATTCATTTTTCATCTTGATATGCGTTAAGATCCCTATATACTACATGGGAACGTCAAAATGAGGAAAGTATAAGTTCGTATGTACTCGTGCTGATGCAAGCCTTCTGCGTCTTTATTATTTACGCCACAACGATGACACTGGTTAAGGTTTGGTTTCACTGTGGGTTTCGGAAATAGGTAATTACGATAATTTAAGTATTGGTCTGATTATAGTTTTAACGTGTGATTTACCATTGATATAAAAATATTTATTTAATCTGCAGTTTCTTTTGTACAAGTTACGATATTTGGCTAACTTTTCAAACGTGGTAATTGTTTTTATTATTACAAAAAATATGATAATTGATATTAAATGGGAATTGATTTGCTGAAAGTTGTTAGAGTGCTGATTTATACAGTAAGTATATAAAAGAAACACATATGATTTGTTTCAAATTAAGTACGTTTCGTTCAAAAATAAAATATTATTTTTCTTGTTTTTTTTTCATTGAATTGGTTTCGATAATATAAGATTTTTAGTGACGACAACAATAAATTTTACATTTATTTATAATAATTCTTCATAAATATATATCTTCAAAATAAAATAAATTACAAAAGAGTTATTTTATTTCAAATTGTAGCCAAAACAGACCTTAACCTCAAAATATGAAAGCCCGATGAAGTAGCGCCATACATGCGCAGAGTAACAACCGCACCGTCGCGTTTTACGAAGATTGCTTGCGGACAAAACGTAGTGTTTCTTAAAAAAAAACCTCATCTCGTCACTGTTTCACGCCTCGACACACAATTACTATCGCCATGCTCTATTTAGTATAAAAATAAATTTAACTTTAAATATATAAAATAATTTTAATTTCATAATTGATATTGATCATGACGTTTCCATTTATTGATTATGTCCAGGCGAGTTAATTGCGAATTGAAAACTCATTCAATCGTAAAATTATTTAAAAAAATAGGAATTGATTTTTGGTTTTCTTTGGTTAAGTTGAGATTTATATTTATAGTTACAAACCTACTCCGCAATAGCAAGAGGTAGAAAAGTTAAATAAAAAATTAAACATTATGGGCAAACTAACTTTCATAACATATGTTATACTTCTATAGACATTTTCAGCAATTACTTTCTGTAATAAAATCTGAATAGTAATAAACCTGTATAACTTTATACGCTGGGCGTCATTCACCTAAATGTCAAATTTTAGTGAAACCACACCTTAAAGCATATTACTCTATTATGCCATTTTAAGATAAGTTATAAAAACATTAATTAATAAAATTTGAATAATTTACTAAAATAATGACTGAAAGCAATATTATATTTTTATGTTATTTCCATAAACCTTAACTAGTGTAAAAACAACTCGTACGAGTGGTGTAACTAAACGCCGCGTTTTGTCTAGCCAGAATGAAAAAATAAAATTAATTTAAATTTAATCATTCCCCGAGTGGGAATCGCACCTACAACCAACTGCGTCTCCAGACAGAAGCTGTCACAATGCGCCACATCCAGCCTCAATATTCATAATGTATCACTAATTATACTAGCTTTAATTATTTTTGTCTCCCTTAATACATATAAAATCTATTAAAAAATAGATAAATGGAAAGTAGCGTAACATAGAGAACATGTCATGTCACTGGGATTATTTACCCTGCGAGAAATGAAAGTCGTAAAAGTTAAAATATGTTACTTTAAAACATTTTCCAAGTAAAGTATAAAATTCGTTGCATACATTTTGTTTACATAAATACTCTTTTCTTGTATTATTTATTTATTTTCTGTTCAATTAAGATTATTATATACTATTCTAATCTATTTTATAGTAAACATTCGAACTGTTCATAAACAAATGTGATTCTTAGGAGTAAAGCCGGAGTCTTAACGAGGTATAAATACAAAGTTAACAACCTTAAAAGAAATAATTTGAAAATATAAAAAAGAATTTCACGCTTTATTTCGCTTAGCAGTCGAAAGCAACCTAATGTCAAGATACTGTTAACTGCTTTGATATAAGACCGTGTGGAGTTCAGGGACTAACTTAACACCGCACTATGTATAATAATATTTTTTATATATAATTAGTAGTATTATCATATTCTTTATTGCACTACGCACACACGCACGCACACACACACACACGCGGACGCACACAAGCACACACACACACACGCGCACACACACGCGCACACACACGCGCACACACACACACTCACACACACGCGCGCACGCATATATAGACACACACACACACACATGCACATGCACACACACACTCACACACTGGCTGGATCCAAAGAGAAGCGGCAGAGAAATTTTATATTCATAAAACTTACCTGTATTATATACATACATACTTGGTTCACAATGCTTGCAAATTAGCTCGGCTATAGTAAACGTTACATTACGATGCCGCATAGCTGTATGTACATCCTGTATAATGGTGTTAGTAAATCAAATCGCATACTACCAAGATATATCTCTGTTATTTGAGGCTTAGCTGCTGTCAGATGCGATTTATAAGGGCTATATATTTATTTATTTAATTTAGTTGAAATGGCTGAAATGAAATTATTATTATTTTATTATTAATTGTATGTAGTCATTATTATTTTTATGTCAAAATGCATTTTTTAAGAGGCCGGTCGTGGAGCAGTGAGGCAGCGTCTGACTGTAAACGCGATCGCTTATGGGTTCGATTCCTACTCGGGGGAGTGATTATATTTAAATTATTTTTACTTCCTTTTTCAGGTAAGATAAAGTGCGGCTTCGAGTTCCGCCACTCAACGTGCAATGGTTCGAATTCGGCGGAAAGAGAAGTGCAGAGTGTCTTGACAGTATGTGTCAAGACACTCCACCTCCGTTTCTGCCTACCCTGCTATGCGGAATAAAAGCGTGAGGTTAAAAAAATATCTCTTTGTACGTGGTCAGCTTCTAACTGTAAGCTTTTAGTTAGATCGATTCCGACTATTTTCCCATTTCCGATTTATTTTCCCATTTTGGTTAAACAATATGCATCATTCAGTTACGCCATTTAACCTGTATTATTTTGAATCCCGGTAGAAAATTAAGAGAAAGGAGTTATTTATTTTTGAATTTTAAAAAATATTTTATTAACTTGGCTATATATTTCGCTTTTACCATATTTTAACATAGTCATTCACCTTAAAATAAGACATTTGGCTTGAATCAATTATTGGTTTATTATTTCAATTTAAAAATATATATAAGGGAAATCTCTCTCAGCACACATAATTACATAGAAATGTATTTAAATGACAATATTAAGAAAGAAGAAGAGAATATTAAGAAATACGATTATATTAATGCTACAAACGTTATAACGTTGCTTAAACTTAAACAGCTTTGTGTACAAAAGTATCTTAGATACAGATTGTCTACCTAATAGGCAATTACATTAGAGATGGAAACTACATGTTCCTTAGCTTTTATTCTAATGTATTAAAGTTGAAAATCACTTGGCAGAACAAAAGAAATTGGTTACACGAATAATCTCTTTTAAGTTACGTACTAAAGCACTGTTTTCTACAATAATGGGGTAGAGATGATGAGATTTGCTTGAGACTGTCATACTTATATATATTCTTAATGGTAAATAAGTACTTAGAAAATATTTCAATTTTCACAAATAATAATGAAAATGTGTTTTTGTTTATGGTATGAACAAAATATGTACGTGTTAATCATTTTTACCTGGTTTGTATCTTATTATGAGATGAGCGCTATAAGATTAAAAGATTATAAGATGACCTAATTATAAGATGGTAATTATTTAAGCTTTTATTTCTTTTTAATATTCTAGCAAATAAGAATACCTACAAGATATTTGTAAAAGAATGCAAGATTAGGGTTGATAAAAAGATTTTAGAACAAATGAATGAGGTGGTATCTGAGAAGTATGTTTAGTGGAGACGCAAGATACGAAATAGATGTGGAAAGTCGTATTGCTGTCGGTAACAAGGTTAACGGTGCTCTTGCTGCATTGATGCGACGGCATGACGTCACCGTACTTGCACGTCTTGCCGTTCACAATGCAGTAATGATACCGACGTTGTTATAGGGCAGCGGAATAAAGATGTGTCAAAAGAAGAATGAAAAACATGAGTGCTGTAGAAAATTCTTTGCGGGATATGTGGAATCAATTTAGCTGATCGTATATGAAGCGAAGAAATTCGTTGGATGGCAGGCGCAAGCGTGTATGTTATAGTGAGAATGGAGATAAACATGCTAAGGTGGTTAGGGTACGTAGAAAGGATGAATGATATTAGAATGGTAAGGAAGATTTATAAAGCAAGCGTTCAGTAAACGGTGCGAAACTCAACTACCTACTACCGAAAACACAGTCAATAATACTGAAGAAATGTCTTGTAAAAAGCATGGCAACCCCCCGAAGGGCACGTATAAAGAGGTTGATGATTGTGGACGAGGCGAAAGAGGTATGCAGAGGCCGTAGTGTTTGGTGCTCCATCCTCTCTGACAAGGAATAAAGCGTGAAGCTAAAAATAAGATTGGGGTATTTTTTGGAACGATGTTCCTTAATGCCGCTTACTAGAAGTACGATTTAGAAAAAAGTCTATGACATATATTTTGACAGTAACTGTAAGTAAAATAAGCAAAAATTTCCATGCATAATTATATTTTTTGAAATTTAAATAATACTTGAGGCCGGTCGTGTTGCATTGGGACAGCGTCTGACTGTAAATGCGATCGCTTGTGAATTCGATTCCTACTCGGAGAAATGATTGAATTTCAACACTCAATACCCAATGTCCCGAATTCGGCGGAAAGCGGAGTACGAAATATTTTGACACTAGATACTTCCTGTCTACTTTGCTATGCGGGATAAAAGTGTGTGGCATAAAAAAGCTTTTAGAAATAATTAACAATATTACAGTGATTCTATCATTATAATTATTATAACTAGTAACCTTACCTGGGGGTCAACGATGGAAGACTTGCGCGCAGTGACCCCTGCCAGCCTTACATAACATCAACAGTTTTGTAAAGCTGCAACATTCCATCCGCAGCGAGCACCAGTGCGCATCATGCTAGGGCTTCCCCCCGAGGCTAAGCGCACCAGTGCGTCCCCGCTGGTGTGAAAAGTGACTATGAAAACGGCGTTGGGGGCGGTGATTGAAGCTGCAACTGTATGTGGCATTGGGAAAAGAGGCTTTAGTAAAAAGCGTGATGAATGGTGGGATGATGAAGTGAAGGAGGCAGTAGAAAAAAAGAAGAAAGCATGGCAGGACTATAAAGCCTCGAGTAAGAATAAAAGTATGAGAGAGATTAAGAAGGAAGAATATAAGTTGCAAAAGCACCTAACGCAAGCACTGATAAAGATGAAGCGTGAAAAGTCAGAGTATGAAAGAGACGACAGATTGACAAACAATTTCCGGGAATACACGAAGCTTTCCTGGCGAGAAGTTAGTGATTCTCGGCGTTGTTCGCCAATCTGTAGAATGAATGGGGTGCTTTCCGAGGACGGTGAAATACTTACGGAAAGAACACACGTTTTGCAACGATGGGCGGAATTCTATAAAAAGATGTATGAATGTGATAACGTCTCTGTCTCGAGCGACAACCATATGCCGAGTCTTGATGTAGCAGATGGCGACATCCGTATTAAAGACCTAGAAAATGCTATATGAAGTCTGAAATGTGGTAAGGCAACGGGAGCAGATGGAGTTATTGAAGCATCAGCAGCATGGACCGCGCATCTTGGACCTGTTCTTTTTTCTATGTAATTTATGCTGAAAAAAGGGAGAGGTCCCGGATGATTAGTGAGGCACAGTCATCGTGCCTTTGTATAAAAGCAAAGGTTCACAGATAGACTGTGCAAGATATAGGGCTATCAGTTTGATTAGCTTGGGCAGTAAAATCTATGCTAAAATTCTAGCGAGAAGAATGCAAGAGAGATCCGAAAGGCTCTCTCCCCATGATCACGGAAAAGGCTTTTGTGGATTTAGAAAAGCATTTGACAGGTTTGTAAGAAAGAAGTTATGAGAGATACTTCCCCGGTACAATGTGAACGGACCCTTGTTGCAATCTGTAAAATTTCTTTATCGAGGTTACTCAGCCTGTGTACAAGCAGGAGCTGGCATGTCGCCTCAGTTTGATATTCAATCGGATGTCAAACAGGACTGCGCCATGTCAGCTTGGCTGTTCAATTTGAATTTGGATAGTTGTCTCCAAGGAGTGAATGATAGAGGCATAGGAGTAAAGTTGTTGATTTGACAGTAAACTGCCTGTTGTACGCAGATGATGCAGTGCTAATTGCATCATCAGAATGCGAATTACAGGCATTGGTTACCGCTCTGAAAGAAGGGTGTGAAAGTAATGGTCTAAACCTGAATGCAAGTAAAACTAAGATTCTTGTATTTGAAAGAGACGAAGAAAGAACGGCATGCGATACGAAATGAATGTGGAAAGGCGTTTTACCGCCGGTAACAGGGTTAACGGTGCTCTTGCTGCATTGATGCGACGGCAAAACGTCAGCGTACCTGCACGCCTTGCCGTTCACAATGCAGTACTGATACCGACGTTGTTATACGGCAGCGAAGCGTAGGTGTGTCAAAGGAAGAATGAAAGAAAGATGAATGCATTATGCAAGTATGGTAAGAAAAATTTATGAAGCCAAGGTGAGTGGTACGAGAAGTCAGGGGAGACTTCGGTTGACCTTCGAAAACACAGTATCGAAGATACTGAAGGAAGGTCCGGTTAAAAGTATGAGGACCCCCCGAAGAGCATGTATGAAGAGGATAATGACTGTACGAAAGAGGTATGCAGGGACCGTAGTGTTTGGCGCTCCGTGCCCTTTGACTACCCCGCCAGGGATAAAGCGTGAAGCTTAAAAAAGTAATCTAAGTTTAAGCTGTGTTTATTTCAATCAAAACTAACAACTAAAAATTAAAAATTAAATTTTAAAATTCAATTAAAAATTAGACATGCCAATAATATTAATTTTCAACAAGAAATACAAGTGCAATGTTATTAAAAGAACTGACAAAACTGTAAAAAAAAAGAAAAAAACGATATAAACAAATATATATTATAAACGTACATAAACACACTGTACCCGTAATCCCAATATCTGTTTCTACTTGCAATCCAGAATTGAAGTTCTACAGCGGAAGCCAATAGTAATGTTAAAATTTCACCGCAAAATCAACTTGCATACAAGATTGAAATTATACATGCATTGATTTATTTCGGACAGATAAATACGATGAAGTGCATAGTTATTAATATTATATGAAAGTTTTGTATAAACATTATTGATACTGAATTTCATGTCGAATGAGTTGTACCATTACATTTAAAAATTATATTCAAATATTTTTGTACTTATTCAACAGATAGAGGTGGTTATTATGGGAAAATATGATGAGATTTGTTAAAAAGCCTTTTACGAATATAAATGATAAATATTAATAAAAAGCAATGTCCTGTTTTTAGTTTAGTTACCGTTTGCCACTTTCGAGAAATTGCATGCTAATCGGCGGAACTGAACGCCGCGCTTTGTCTTAACAGAGTGTGGAAATGAAAATAAATATAATAAAACCAACAAATAAATTTATTCATATTTTTAACAGAATAGAATAATTCAATATTCGTTATCTTACAAACAAAGCAGCGTGGATATACTCGTATTATGTCTGAAAGTTCCAGAGCCTCGCCAGTGGAGCAAAATATAGAAAAGAATGAGCTTTAGAAAAATGGAACCCTTCTAGTCACTATTAAAATAAACTTAGGTACATATTTTTAAAATGTATTCTCAAGAATATCTCGACTAAGAAGGGTTCGAACCCTCAACCGATCGTTTTTACAGTTAAACGCTGTCACTGTATCACAATGGCCTCGATCTTTTTCTTATTATAAATAAGATATATTTATATACATGTTATAATCTAGAAATAAGTTTCTTGATGCGCCATTTCTAGGATATTTTAAGCCAATATTTTTATAAGACCGAACTTCATCTAAATAATTAGTTCTTTTTTACATTATCTAATTTATAATATAATTTAAAGATAGGAGTTGGACTCACAACATTTATGACAAAATGGAGTATACCCTTACTTATGCTGAGTAAAGTTTGCAACTACGAAAATAAAACTATAAAATAAATGATTTTATCGTACCTTCAATTTTCCTCTCTAAAACTGTCTTTGTAAACAGTGTTTCGAATCGAATTCGCCACGTTGCAGATGGCGGCAACTTCAAGCATAAATTCCTGGGAAATTGAATCTATTTTCAATGTAAAATAATATTCTTACTTTTTTGAGAGAGTATTTTATTTTGTAAATATAATATTGATTTTTTTGCAGCTTCACGATTAATATCTCTAACTACTCAGACAGGGAGAACCTAATCGAGACATTTTTGTAAATGGCGGCACTCAACGCAGTGATTTGTTTTACTAGACCTAGGGAGTGAAAATAATTAAACGAATCATAAATAACAAAGTTTAACTTCGTATTTACAGATAATAACCTACGCCAGGATAAATTCAAATTAAGATATAGTTTTTTTAGCTCCACACTTTTATCTTGTATATTATTGTTCTTCTTTTATATAGTAATATATATATATATATATATATATATATATATATATATATATATATATATACACACATATATATATATATATATATATATATATATACACCTGGAGAACCTAATCGAGACATTTTTGTAAATGGCGGCACTCAACGCAGTGATTTGTTTTACTAGACCTAGGGAGTGAAAATAATTAAACGAATCATAAATAACAAAGTTTAACTTCGTATTTACAGATAATAACCTACGCCAGGATAAATTCAAATTAAGATATAGTTTTTTTAGCTCCACACTTTTATCTTGTATATTATTGTTCTTCTTGTATATAGTAATATATATATATATATATATATATATATATATATATATATATATATATATATATATATATATATATATAGCCTTAGCAACGTCTCTATATAAATGTGTGTCGAGCAATTTTTTATTTAATACCTTATTACACTTTTTCTATAACTGTGCCAAATTTGATGACCCTCCGTCTGCATAACTGTCGCCAAAAAGAGTTTTCTGTCTGAGCTATATAACTAATCAGTTACATATATATATATATATATATATATATATATATATATATATATATATATGTATATATATATATATATGTATATATATATATATGTATATATATATATATATGTAACTGATTAGTTATATAGCAATTCGAAGTTTTTTGGGATTTTTGACTCTGTATGTGTCTTGTGAACTGTCACTATATTTTTTTAATAAATACATATTTTCTTTCAAGGATATTGCTAATCGAACCAACTATAATCATGCGTTAACTATATCTTGAGGCCGGTCTTGGTGCAGTAGGATAGCCCTTGACTGTAAACGCGATCGGTTGCTCGATCCCCTCTCGGGAGAGTAATTATATTTAAATTATTTTTACTTCCTCGCACTGGTAAAGACAAAAAGCGGCGTTGAGTTCCACCACTCAACACGTCTCGAATTCGGTGTAAAGTGAAGTACGGATTGTCTTGACACTTTCTATATACCCTGCTATACAAGATAAAAGTGTGGAGCTAAAAAAAAACTATATCTTAATTTGAATTTGTCCTGGCGTAGGTTATTATTTGTAAATACGAAGTTAAACTTTGTTATTTATGATTCGTTTAATTATTTTCACTCCCTAGGTCTAGTAAAACAAATCACGGCGTTGAGTGCCGCCATTTACAAAAATGTCTCGATTAGGTTCTCCCTGTCTGAGTAGTTAGAGATTTTAATCGTGAAGCTGCAAAAAAATCAATATTATATTTACAAAATAAAATAGTCTCTCAAAAAAGTAAGAATATTATTTTACATTGAAAATAGATTCAATTTCCCAGGAATTTATGCTTGAAGTTGCCGCCATCTGCAACGTGGCGAATTCGATTCGAAACACTGTTTACAAAGACAGTTTTAGAGAGAAAAATTGAAGGTACGATAAAATCATTTATTTTATAGTTTTATTTTCGTAGTCACAAACTTTACTCAGCATAAGTAAGGGTATACTCCAATTTGTACTAAATGTTGTGAGTCCAACTCCTATCTTTAAATTATATTATAAAGTAGATAATGTAAAAAAGAACTAATTATTTAGATGAAGTTCGGTATTTCTTATAAATATATTGGCTTAAAATATCCTGGAAATGGCACATCGAGAAACTTATTTCTAGATTATAACATGTATATAAATATATCTTATATATAATTTATAAGAAAAAGATCGAAGCCACTGTGACACCGTGACAGCGTTTAACTGTAAAAGCGATCGGTCGAGGGTTCGATTCTTAGTCGAGATTTTTTTCAAGCATATATTTTAAAAAATATGTACTTAAATTTATTTTAATAGTGTCTAGAAAGGTTTCATTTTTCTAAAGCTGATTCTTTTCTATATTTTGCTCCACTGGCGAGGCTCTGGAACTTTCAGACATAACACGAGTATATGCACGCTGCTTTGTTTGTAAGATAAAGAATATTGAATTATTCTATTCTGTAAAAATATGAATAAAATTATTTATTGATTTTATTATATATATTTAAATTTCCACACTCTGTTAAGACAAAGCGCGGCGTTCAGTTCCGCCGATTAGCATGCAATTTCTCGAAAGTGGCAAACGGTAACTAAACTAAAAACAGTACATTGCTTTTTATTAATATTTACCATTTATATTTGTAAAAGGCTTTTTAACAAATCTCATCATATTTTCCTATAATAACCACCTCTATCTGTTGAATAAGTACAAAAATATTTGAATATAATTTTTAAATGTAATGGTAGAACTCATTCTACATGAAATTCAGTATCAATAATGTTTATACAAAACTTTCATATAATATTAATAACTATGCACTTCATCGTATTTATCTGTCCGAAATAAATCAATGCATGTATAATTTCAATCTTGTATGCGAGTTGATTTTGCGGTGAAATTTTAACATTACTATTGGCTTCCGCTGTAGAACTTCAATTCTGGATAGCAAGTAGAAACAGATATTGGGATTACGGGTAAAGTGTGTTTTTTTTATTAAAAAAATATAGTGACAGTTCACAAGACACATACAGAGTCAAAAATCCCAAAAAACTTCGAATTGCTATATAACTAATCAGTTACATATATATATATATATATATATATATATATATATATATATATATATATACATATAAATATTAAAATGTAAATAAAAAAACTCTTTTTGGCGACAGTTATGCAGACGGAGGGTCATCAAATTTGGCACAGTTATAGTAAAAGTGTAAAAAGGTATTAAATAAAAAATTGCTCGACACACATTTATATAGAGACGTTGCTAAGGCTATATATATATATATATATATATATTTACATATATTTATATATATTTATATATATACATATATTTAACGATATATCTTCTGTAAACCTATTTATATTCCCACCCATAAACCCGTTTAAATCCGCGTCTAAATACCCTTTGTTATATCCTTAGCTGGGAGTATTAAAATATTTTAGTTCGTTAACTTCGTGTAAAATGTGATACGTGTACTAAATTTAAGTACATATAACGTATAATATTTAATGGTTTTCATATGTAACTTAATAATGTTTGTTTAAAAGCTTTTTACATCTCATAAAACTAATTGAATATATCTATCTAAAATATTCTATAAAAAATTATGTTCTTTGTTATGTACTTACATGGTGTGGTGGGTGGATGTCTCTAAATAGAATAGGATTGTGGGTTCGAATCTCATTTGGCTTAATGTTGACACTACGTACTTCCTACCTTCCCTGCCACAAAATATAGGACCGCCTATCTAATGGAACGATAATAATTAAGTTATTTGCTATTTTAGTGACATGAATCACAACGTTAGGTTTTGCCATTCAGCACGCAATGCAGAGCACTAACAGTAGTCTCTCTATCTATATGATATCAAGCTAAATCTTATCAACTTAAGATTATCGTATACCAATTTTTCTTACACAATAGTGCTGAAATCCAAATTCCATTTCAAATTAAAGATATAGAACGGAGGAGTAAATATATTTAAAAAAAGGAGAAGTAGTATATTCAATTATCAGAAATATACTAAAGCGTTTTACTTTGAGGGAACGTTAAAATGAAACCGCAAATTGCTTTTGATATGTGAAACAAGGTGAAAGTTTAAAATTAGAGGTATGTTGAATGATTAGTTGGGAAATTTTGTTAGAAAATATGAAAACATCATTTTTAAAAGGCCTATATAAATGAGATTAAATTTAGAAAAGAAATCGTGACGTGGTTTATAATAATTAATGAATAGAGTAATAGTTGGCATAGATGGGTGTTAAAAAGGGTTCCTTAGGCTACTCTTGGGTTGCACGCTCCATGCACTCCCCCGAATTTCTCTACTTTGAAGTTACACATGGCGTAAGTGTGATCGATTTGTCTACACGCTAGGGTAGTAGGTATCAATTATTAATTCTACCTGTGACCACGGACTACTGTAAAGTGTTCGAAACGTCAGGTGTCCAAAAATGTATTTTGGAATACCAAAATATACGCGATTAATCCGGTTAAATAGTTTCATTTAAAAAATATATTAATTAATCTATTATTATTATTACCCGACTACTTACAGATCTAGTATACTAAACCTGATGGTTTATTGTACTAGATCAGTAAGTAGTTCAGTCACAAAAAGACCAGGCAAACAGGGAAGTTGGTCGTGGCGCAGTCGGACAGCGTCTGATTGCAGACACGACAGGTTGTAGGTTTGATTCCCACACGAGGGTATAATTATATCTGAATGGCAAAGAACGGCGTTGAGTTCCATCACTGAACTCTCTCTTTTTCTCTCTAGTTCTCAAATACGGCGGAAAACGGAGTACAGAGCGTCTTGACTCCAGTACTTCCTGCCTAGCCTGCTGTGCTATACTATAAAAAAAAAATAATTAATCAAATAGACTTTGTTTTTAATAATGTATTACCGAAAACCAAAATAAATGCAAATAATCCGTTTAAAACAGTTTTTTATCAAATTATGCGATTATTAACAGAAATAAAATTGTTTTCTAAAACATCACAAATAAATCAACCCCCTAGCAAATGAGAGGTATGTTTTGAATTCGCTGGAAAGTTACCATTTATTCACTACTTTATTATCCGAGAGAGTACTTGTTGCGTGCACGAACACCGTGTGGGGAAATAAACGATGCCACTGTGAAATAAAAATGCTTACTGTACATTTAGTATGGTCGGTTGGTGTGTGTGGCGAAAGGTTTCTTACGTAGATATCACAGGTTCGAATTTTGGAGGCTTTCAAATTAAATTTCTTAGAGTTTCTTTTAAATAATGTTATATAGTATTTTTTGGAGTTGTATTTATTATACAACAAATTAACTTACCTAATGTGTGTTTCTTTTTTAGTACAAAAATGTCTCTAAAAGGATAGGATTGTGGGTACGAATTTCGTTCGACTTAATGTTCATTTAAAATATTTTTCCATAGAATATCTTTAAAACGTATGAAAAAATAACTATTAGAATAACTTATATTGGCTACAGTCATAACAGCTAGTCGGTAGCCTCTGTACATTTTTGTCAATTGTTGGTAAAAATAATAAGTCAACTGTTGGTAAAAATAATGTTCATTTAAAATATTTTTCCATAGAATATTTTTAAAACGTATGAAAAAATAACTATTAGAATAACTTATATTGGCTACAGTCATAACAGCTAGTCAATAGCCTCTGTACATTCTTGTCAATTGTTGGTAAAAATAATAAGATATGTATATTTTTTGTTTAAAAAATACTTCACGCTTTTTATCTCGCGTAACAGGATAGACAGAAAGTACCTAGTGTCAAAACACTCCGTACTTCGCTTTCCACCGAATTTGAGACATTGCGTAACAAAGCGCGGTGTTCAGTTCACCACTCAGCGCGCAATGTCTCAGAGAAAAGCAACCAACGGAGTGTCTTGACATTAAGTTGATTCTGACTTCCCTGCTATTAGGGGATAAAGCGTAATTGCGCTTACAAAAATTATATCCATTCAACCCGAGTGTTTACTTAATGAATAGATTTATAATATCAGAACAATGATTTATGTACCCCAGCAGTCGAGTAATAGCCCACTGGGGTGATGTTTATATTTAAATTAATTGTCGTTCGTAACCTAGTTTATGTAGAACTTAAAGTCTTTCTGTCTGTTTCATTGGAGTTTAGGCGATTACTCCCTTATTTCTCTCCTACTCTCTCTAAGGAACCTTCAGTATAATAATTTGAAATGAACTTTGTGTTGGTAACTTATAATGTATGAATTTTAAAGTAAAAATTTTTTCGATAACTACACACTTTATCCCGCACAGCAGAATTGTCAGATACATCCTATTTTCAAGACACTACATTGACTGCTTTCCGTCCGAAATCGAGCCATTGGGTGTTCAGTGGCGAACTTAACGAAAATGAAAATATATACATTGATATACAATAAATTTGAGGTCGGTCGTGACGCAGTGGGACAGCGTCTGACTGTAAACGCGATCGATTGTAGGATCGATACCCACTCGGGAGTGATTATATTTAATTTATTTTCACTTCTTCGCTCTGATAAAAGACAAAGTGTGGCGTTGAGTTCCACCACTCAACACGCTATGTCTCAAATTCGGTGGAAAGCGAAGTACGTAGTGTCTTGACACTAGATACTTTCTGTCTATCCTGCTATGCGGGTTAAAAAACCGGGATATAGAATATATTAACAATGTATATAAGTTTTTTTTTAAATTAGTTTTTTTTAATACAATACAATCTATAGAAGCAAAGCCGGATAATTTCTAAAGCTTCATACAAAACGCAATAGCTTTGCCGCGTTAGAGGGATGATATTTTGAATTCCCTCACAACTTACCATTTATCCCGTGCTTTATTATCCGAGTTCCCTACTTGTTGCATGAACAGTGCTGGAGAAAATAAAAGATGCCGGCTCGCTATAAAATCTCGTATAACACTTATATTCAGTTTATGGCTATATTACGTTGGCTTTGGCCTACAAAAATCCTATTAAATATAGGCGTTTTACATTTTAATGAGCAATTCATTAAAACGAGACCTTTTTCATTATGTTCGTGTATTTTGTATATTTTTGGAGGTAGCAGGTAGAAAATCGAAAACTTTACACTTTTATCCTGCATAGCAAATTTGACAGGAAGTATCTACACACATTGTACTGCCAAATTCGAGATATTGTGGCGGAACTCAACGTCATAGACTAATTTTGATTTATATGTATGTTAGATATGAATATCCTTTATTCCCTTTGTAACCATTCACTGTAAAACCTAGTATGCGTCTTTTTGAACAAAAGCGGCTAAGAATAAGCATAGATGTTTCCTAATGTAATATGTATACACGTATACTGACCATGAGGTTGTGATAACGTATAATGAACACACTTAAAATGTCATAATATTATTTTTTTTATTATTTTTAGCTTCATGCTTTTACCCTGCTTAGCAGGGTAAACAGGAAGTACCTAGTGTAAAGATATTTCATATTCCGCTTTCCACGGAATTCGAGACATTACGTGTTGAGTGGTGGAACTCAACGCCGCGCTCTTGTATTTCTCTGAGTGAGAATTGGATAGATCCAATTCTCTAAACGTGATCGGTTGTAGACAACTGATCACGTTTAGAGTTCAACGCTATCCTACTGTGCCACAATCGGCCGTCATATTTAGTAGAATAAATATTTTATTAAGAGTAAAATAAATTTGTATTATTTTATATTCCTTTAAACTTTCATCCTATATGCGTAGTTTTCTTTTTCGGTTAAGTGTCGAGATATTGCGTAATAGATGGCGGAATTTAATGCTGCATTTTGTCTATCTTGAATGACAGAAAATAATAAATTAAATATACCAATAATCTCTTAATTTAAATCTACTATTAACATTAATGTAAATTATAGATTACAAAACAAATAACAGTAAGGTTTAGAAACTGTCTGCAATTTTATAATTTTCTAGTGTGGGGAGACGGGGTAGAATATAATTCTCCTCTACTGCTGGGTAGCGACCCGTAAATTGCTGGAATCCCAGTAATTTGGTAGTAGAGATTAGTCTTCTGGCTTGTTCGCGGCCACTATCATTATAAGAACGAACCGCCAAATATATGAGGATGTGTTCCGGTTCGATGTTATATAAGCCAGATTTCCCTATTCCTACCCATCCTATTCCTCATCTCCTTTCACTTCCCAAGATTGGCCACCCCAATATTGTAGATGATCATGAGTTAAGGTGGACTTATCATCTGGTGGCCCTTCTGATCGATTACCTCCTTTTTCTATAAAACAATTAAATAAAAATATGAAATCGTTCCCCTGTACAAGATTTGTACCAGCAATCTTCTTACATATACAATATTAAATCCTGCTACACTGCTCCACAAAGGCGTCACATTCGTTTATGTATACAGAAAATGTCCACGCTGGGTACTCAATTATATTTCGATCTACACCTCACAATGACAATAATATTACAATACAATACGAGCATAATATAGTTTAGTTATAACGTATT
Organism: Dryadula phaetusa; assembly: GCA_032432895.1. NCBI lineage: Eukaryota > Metazoa > Arthropoda > Insecta > Lepidoptera > Nymphalidae > Dryadula > Dryadula phaetusa. The sequence continues at coordinate 3,039,780 of JAOYRS010000016.1, read as the reverse complement.
GTGGCGAAGACATATTGAGATAACAATGGCGGGTACGAAAAAAGAAATTGCGAAAAACGTAAAGATTTTAACGATATTTTTTTTCCTTTTATCATCCTCACGCTTGCACTATATTGTGCCTTCCATTGTTATTAACATTATATTTAAAACGAAGCTGTGCCAGCGAATTAGTTTCCGTGGAATCTAACATTTCTAGATCTTTATTTCAAAATTCTAAATTAAAGGTTCCTAAGCTACTCGTTATTACATCGGCTATCTGCTAGTGAAAGTCCTTTCAAATCCAGCGGTTTCAGAGATTAGCAGAAACAACCAGACGGTCAAACAAAAATCGTAAAGGATATTACTTTGGAATATGTACAGTGTATAAATTCATATGCATTTATTGCGGTGGTTATTTTAATATTAGAAACGTACATCTCAACAGCTATTAATATTATTTAATTTCATTTCTTCACTTTAATAAGGCAAAGCGTTGCTTTGAGTGTATCAGTATTAAAGCATCAGGTAACCCGTTCACTTGTTTGTCTTGAATATTCTCTATGTATAAAGAAATAGAAGAATTATAAAAAAAATATCATAGCACGGTATATATATGCACTTGATTAAGAAGAAATATAAAAAAATATCATAGCACGGTATATATATGCACTTGAAGTGTATCTTAGAATCCTAGACATTTTTTTACTATTTATAAAGCGTTAGAAAACTTTTTGAAAAAACTTATAAAAATTTTGAACGCCTCAGCGAATAGAGCGCTTGGACCATTTCCAAGAGACGCGGATTTGAATCTCGCTGCGTTCAAAATTTTTATACGTTTTTCAAAAATGAATTCTAGACGGTTTTTATTACTAAGCAGTACTTTTTATCATTTCTAAATATTTTATAATCTTAGGTTGAATACTTATCAAAATATTAGGTAAATAACATTTTTCTTGCGATAGGATTCTTTCCTAAAACAGTGTTTGGCTAGCGAAGCTTTCTAAATATATTTCTATAGAAGATGCTTACAACAGTTTTATAAGAATTTCGGTGTAGCTCGATAAAAATACGTAGTTGCAAAATTGACATTTCCATATACAAACGGCTATAAATCCGGAGCGCTGATTCGATTATTTTACATGTTACATAATTTAAACTAGACAATAAAGACGTTAATAATTCATTCAAAATAAAATCTTTCAACAGTACTTATTCATTTCTTTCGTCAGGCACAAAACGCAGGGGTAAATTCCATCACTCAACACACAATGTCTGAATTTTGAACGGAAAGTGAACAATGGTAGGTTTCTCTACGCTCCGTTATACAGAAGAGTATATACGTCGGAGACTATATATTTTTAATCTGATTATTAGTGCATTACCTTTTAAAAAATTTTAAATAATAATAATAATTGACACTTTTTTAGGTAGATTTGAACCTGCACCTTTTGGAAACTGTCCTAGCACTCTGACAGCTAAGCTATGCGTTCTGCTACCAACTCGAAATTTTTATACGATTTTGTAACAACTTACTTACGTTGTTGGCATAAGCTTAATAACAAAATTTATAAGAATTTCGATGCAGCTGGTAATAGAACGCATGGCTTACCGGTCAGAGCGCTAGGTCGGTTTCCAAGAGGCGCGGGCTCGAATCCCGCTGCGTTCATATTTTTATGCGTTTTTTTTTAATATTTTCCAATCCTAAGTGTGGAATAACGCTATAAAAATAGTAAAGTAATAATTGACATGTTCAATATAAATCGAACTCAAAACCCACTGACCAATGGTGGCATTAATATAATTATAAAATTATTTACTTTGACACATAGCTAATAATAACTAACACTGGCAATTCAACACATCATGTTCCACACTGGAATGATTCAGTCAACAATAGCTTATTGGAACTGTTTGCTAACAAATTTACTTTTTGTGTTTCTGGGGCAATATGAACGAGGGCGTTTAATTATGTTTAAATAGAAATATTGTTTTGTATTTTACGTTACATGTAACCAACATGCACACGTTTATCGAAATCGTTTTCATTATTATGTTCATTAGTGTACGCAAAATTTTTGTATTTTGTATAATATTAGTTTCTTCTGTGTATGTGTACAATAATATCAGAATATATTTTATTTTAATAATTCTAAAATTTCTTTAATCCATTTTAGAAAAAACGTATAAAAATTTGAACGCAGCGGGATTCGAACCCGCGCCTCTTGGATACCGTCCAAGCGCTCTGACCGCTAAGCCATGCGTTCTACTACCAGCTGCGTCGAAATTCTTATACGTTTTGTTACAACTTATGTTGTTAGCATCTCTGTAGAGAGATTTTTACAAATTTCTACTACTTAAAGATTATTAAGAAATAATCGTTTAACAAGAGTATGTATGTAACAAAACGTATAAGAATTTCGACGCAGCTGGTAGTAGAACGCATAGCTTAGCGGTTAGAGCACTTGGACGGTATCCAAGAGGCGCGGGTTCGAATCCCGCTGCGTTCAAATTTTTATACGTTTTTTCTAAAATGTTTTCTAATCCTAAGTGTGGAATAACACTTTAAAAATAGTAAATATTTCTTTAATCCATTTTGAAACGACATCTGTAACAGGAAGTAACAAAAATTCGGTTTTAAATTTTAAATGTAAAAATATTTCATTTTTTTAAATTAAATAATAGACACACTAATAAAAATACATTTTTGTGAGCATAATATTTCTAATATATTGCATTGTGTACTGAAGATTTTCATATTGAAAATAAGATTCATATTAAATTTAGGAAAAATATGATTAGAATGATACGTGGCGAATTTCCGCCAACGTAGTTACGTTGGATTCCTTTTTACGATAATGGAGTTGCATAATGAAGTATATATATATTATAAAAAATCCCAATTTTTTTGATAATACACATGCGTTTGATATATATTTTAAATTAAAGTGACATACGAGTAATTACACGTTGTCAAGGCAACATGTGTTTTACTTGTTTACGTTTTTTTAGCTTAATGCTTTTAACCCTCATAGCAGGGTAGACAGGAAGTAACTAGTGTCAAGACACTCCTTACTCTGCTTTCCACCGAATTCGAGACCTTGAGTTGATTGGGAATCGAACCCACAACTACAAACCGGCCTCTACATTTTTTCTAGTATTATTTAATATTAAAGTTCAATCAATATGTTTTTGTTTCATATTCGCTCTCTAAAACTTAGGTATTAACTAACTTCCAACTGAATTCACTTATAAAAAAACAACCAACAAACGCTAACATCAATTTATCACAGTTTTCTATATTACGGCTAACAGGTTCCTGAATATGACAATATATTAACGTCAAGTTATAAGTAACATAAGGCAAAAGAAATGAAGCTATTACATATAATTTATAGCATTTAATAATAGCACGTAAAGCACTAACTCAATTCCATTTGTAGTCTATAATGTATTGGGGCAATACCATCGAAGACTGTCTTAAATTATCTTTTGGAAGTGACGTTATATTAATATATAAGTACATGTATGTACAGACTTTGCTTGGAATTGGTTATGGATTCGATACCCGGGGGATAAGATAACGGATAGACGGGACAAATGTTATCATAGATATGCAAAAAATAAATATGTACGTAAATATAAAAAATATATATAGACAATATATTTTCGAGTACTTAATTATTATATATGTAGAGACGGAATTTTATGCTTGTTCTCTACTTTATATATATATATATATATATATATATATATATATATATATATATATATATATATATATATATAGATACATATATATAGAAGATAAATACTGTTTTCATATGATAGTAAAATTGTAGGTACAAAAAAGAAATAAATATTCCGATAGAAAACATTACTTTTATTCTATACATCCTAAGTACATAATTGTAAGGTAATATATGTAATATTAAGTTTTCCTAAAATTAAATAAGCCTTAAGTGCTGCAGTTTAAATAGGTATTACAAGAAATAATTGTGATGCAAACGACATTACCACCAACATGATGTCACTTTGCGGTTATTTCGCTTATTTATTTACGTTGTAATAGTATAGCTTCAGGTCAAAAGCGTTTTCAGTTTAAATTTTTTTTGCATACGATGTAAATCACATTTGATATATGTATCTATAAAGAGAACCTACATTATGGACGGTGATAGGATGAATAAAAAAAATATATACATACATATACTCCCGAAGAATCTTTATATTTAAATTATTCTTATTTTTCACGCAATGTTTTCATTTCTTGGAGCCTCAAGTGCCTTGACACTAAATAGTCTCTAATTATCGTGCTACGTGAAATAAATAGTAAACTAAAGCCGTATTAAATATATATTATTATTAAATTTATAACCCCCATTTGGAATGGAATCCAAGACCGAATTGGAAATTCTGATTAAATTACTGAGCCAGACGATAAAATTTGACTATTCTATTTTATCCAATTAGACGTCAATATGTGCGGGCAGGAGTAATCAGGCTACATAAATAAATACTTATCCCGAAACCTTTTCGTTCCCAGCGGACGTTATAGTAACCAAGTCTTACAAAGCCAGTAATATCAATGGTGGCATATATTTTCTTTTTCCTTGTATATTTTATTTCGATTTCTTCATATCATATTATGGAGATATTATTATTGGGTACGTATTGATTTGTGGGATTTATTATGTTGGAAATTTGAAAAAAACCGTATATTTGGCTCCGAATCCCGCTGCGAACTTTTTTTTAAATGTTTTCTAATCTTAAGTGTGTAATAACATTTTAGAAATAGTAAAAATTAAAAAATAAATAACATTGTCTCTTTACAGAGATGTTAACAATGAAAATAAGTTGTAACATAACGTATAAAATGCGTACTACTACCGGTTGCATCTAGCTAGATGAAACCAGTAGTAGAACGCATGGCTTAGCGGCCAGAGCGCTTGGACGTTTTCCAAGAAGCGCGGATGCGAATCCCGCTGCGTTCAAATTTTTATACGTTTTTTAAAAAAATGATAATCCTAAGTGTGAAATAACATTTATTTCATTTTAAAAATAGAAAAATATTCTTTTCTAGTTTTAATTGCTACTTGGTTAATTGACAAATCAAGGTTATAGCTTGAATGGGCCTCGATTCATAGCTGAGACCTTGATTAAAACTAAAAGATACCTTGAAAACTAGACTAGTGAGACATAAAACTTTAATGTATTAACCTAAGTTATAAGAATAAAGGATATTCATAAACATATTAATAATATTAAATTGATCCTCATTTAATATTTTTTTTTGATAATTAAAAATGTATCACACATTGCCATGTTTTGGACATACATGTTCTTATGTAACTAGATGCCCAGTCAAAATTATACTTTTCGTACAAGTAACTGTTTCTTTTTGATGGATAATTCAATTCGTTATTTTCTCCTCTAAAAAAAAATTGGTTGTAAATCTGAATATTTACCAAATTAATTATAAAAGAGTTATTAAATCAAATATTTATAATAATGTTATCTTTTATATCATTTAACACCGCAACTTTAGTTTATCAGACCACCTTAAGAAATGTGGCAAGTTATAAATAATACTTTAAGTTATTCAAAGAAATTACATTCTATAACACATTATATAACACCGGAAAGGTAAATAATTCATTTACAATTTTTCCCATATTTTAAAATTTATTAAAGCAATAATATCAAAAAAAGAACTGAACCCAGAAAAATTTTCTTCCCGTCATTCCTAACTAGTACGGGTCTAAAAATGTATAAAGTATACTTAAAGTGTCGCTTAAGCTGTCAATATTTCGAAAAAGTAACTTTTTTAATAAGGGTCGGTAGAAGACATAAAAAATTCATATAACAATATTAAAGGTGCGAAGTAAACAGGGTTGAAGGGAGCGGTCAATGTTTGAATTTACAAATTCTCCCATGGGTTTCCATAATATTTTTATTTCCCATAACACCGTACTAATTTGTAAATATTTGGCTTAATATGTGAAGTCGTTTGTTTCTTTTTTTTATTTTTTGTGCGATTCTTACCTTTGGATAATTCCATCTATAAATATAATAAATATGTAAGTAACCGCTGTCTGTATATTGAATGAAAACAATGTATATCAATGTAAAAGAACACAAAACAATATTATTACGTTTGTCTATCTGTTTGTCTGTGCATTTGTACACGCCAAGCTTGAATACGGTTTAACCGATTTTGATGCGATTTTCACTTATGTATTTTGGCAACTGTTCGTAAACAAAAAAGTTATATGAATTTAATAAAGTATTCTGTATTACAAAATCGTTATACAAAATATATTTTTAAATTTGCAGATAATTTAAGTTTTTATTACTAATTGTTGTATCAAACGGCAGTAATTATAGCAGGGGTCATTTCCTCGCCTACTAAGTTACGGGCATTTACTAGTTCTGAATATATTTTTAATCATACAAACATAATAGTGTTATCTAACTGTACCCCAGCGACTAATTTATTTCACTCTATTTCAAATGTTTTTATTTTTAATTTAATATATTTTCATACAATAATGGGACTTGTTAAATTAATGTGCAAATACTTACTAAATATTTTAAACAATTTGCAAAGTCCGCATGGACCACTAATATTATACCAATTACTTCTATTTCTATTTTAAATAATTAAAAGTATTGAGTAAAATAGCGAAGTACGGAGTGTCTTAACACTAGGTACTTTCTGTGTACCTTGCTATGCGGGATAAAAGCGTGAAGGTAAAAAAAATTGAGTAAAATGGACTCAGGTTTGAAATTATAAATGAAGTTTAAATTCACATAAAATAATGAAGTAGAAAATAAATTTCCAACTTCATCCTATTTTTAACCAGGCAGTAGTATCTATATGTATATTTAGATTATTTATTACCCACTTCCTATATAACATATATTAATATAATTCTATGAACAATTTACACCACACATCTAGCTTCGAGTTACAAGTACGAACATAGGTAATTAAAGGCTTGCAAATGGCAATTTCCCAGTATAATTCAATATTAATGAAATTCGATTGACTCAATCGACTAGTTAATGCTGGCTTTAAATTTCTATATGATAATCTAATTTTGGGTTCTATAATTAATTATATGTTATTGATTAATGTTATTATCAAAATAGATTATATTTTAATGTTAAACACGTTTCCTCGCTCAGGTAAGACAAGTCGCGGTTAAGTTTTGCCGGTCACCACGCAATGTCTCGAATTCGGCGGAAGGCGGGGTACGGAGTGTCTTGATAGTAGGTACTTTCTGTCTACCCTGCTATACGGGATAAACGCGTGAAGCTAAAAAATAGTAGTAGAGTAGATATTATTTATAAAATGTGTTGTTTTAAAAGGTATTATGACCCTTTAACGATTAGCTGGAAGACTTTTCATTCGTTTTTTTTTTAAATACTTGATAAATGTTTCTATTAGTAAACAAATTATTTTATATTGTTAAGTTAAATTGTTTGCTTAAGCTACGCCTACTTATGTGTTTTTGTTTTTGCCTTTCAAATTGATGAATGTTTTTTTTTTTGTTTTGTTTTGCTTCATATTTTTTATCCCACATAGCAGAGTAAACAGAAAGTACCTAGTGTCAAGACACTCCGTACTTCGCTTTCCACCGAATTCGAGATATTGCGTTTTGAGTGGTGAAACTCAACGCCGCTATTTATCTTTACCAGAGCGAGGAAGTGAAAATAATTGAAATATAATCACTCCCCCTGAGAGGATCGAACCCACAACCAATCGCGTTTACAGTCAGACGCTGTCCCACTGCCCCACGACCGGCCTCAAATGTTTTCTTTATTGTATATATTCCTACAAAAAGTAATTTAATATAAAATTAAAATCAAACAATTTATTCGTTAATCAAAATAAGGAAAAAAATATTAATCTCATTTGATAAGCAAAAATATAGAAACGTAACAAGTAATATTCGATTATAAAGCGATACGATTTACGTCCTAAGGTTACAAACATGAACGCTTATAAAGCCCTCATTCTATGATTCTTCTTCATTCACGTCAAAAGAAACCTCTTCAAAGACCGTAAGTAACTCAATCAAGGATAAATGAGTTGAAATATGTTCGGAAAATATCTCGAAGGTGCGGGAATTATGATGGAAATCATTTTCTAACAGAAATGGCGTTAAAACGACGTGTAATGGGGACTCGGTTGTATTTGACGATTTTCCTTGATATAATTTATTATTGTATACAGATTTTAATATGCTGGCTAGTTTTTAGTACTACGATAGTTAGAGTGAACCTAGTGTCAAGATTCACCGTTTGCCGCTTACTGCCCGAATTTTAGACATTGTATGCTAACCGGCAGAAATCAATATCGCTTCTTGTACTACCATAATGTAAAAATTAAAAAAAAATAAAATTAATCAGTCTTCTGAGTGAGAATCGAACCTACCAACAATCGTGCTTACAGTCAGATGTCTTACAGTCGTGCGTACAGTTAAAATGTCTAAGTTAGTTAGTTATTATACGATACGGATTTTAAGTTTTGGAATTTTTTTATAGTGAAGAAGTTTATACTAAAATAAAAAAAACATAATGTTAAATCTTTATTAAATGTATTAGATAGAAAGTGCCTAGTGTCAAGACACTCTATACTTCGTTTTCCACCGAATTCGAGACATTGCGTATTGAGTGGTGGAACTCAACACCACATTTTGTCTTACCAGAGCGAAGAAGTAAAAATAATTTTAAATATAATCATTCCCCTGAGTGGGCTTCGAACCCACAACCGATCACGTTTACAGTCAGTCAGTCACACTGCTCAAACATTTGTCACTCTTAAACAATAAATATAATCATGATGCAATGCATTTAATTCATATATGCACAAGTAATATAATAAAGTAACGAATTACATATTTATTTTAATAAAACCTCTAGAGTGACGGAAATTACTTACTTAGCCCTAAAAAATAAAAAAAAATAGAACAGTATAAAACGAAACTGCTGAGAAAATTTTTGAAATACAGTATCAACGTCCTTTAAGCTTTATATAAGCTTTATTATCTTTAAAAATTTAGGCTCTGAATGGAGTTTTACGCCTTTAGCTATTTTGGAGAATATTCCTGAACATTACAGGTGAGATGAGACGGTCATTTGAAGAAAGTATAGAAGCCGTTTTCATTTTTTTCTTTGTATATATCTTAAATATGAAAATTTTAATAAGGGACGTCATTTGCATGCGACGCCCATGGTCGTAGTGTTTTGATTACGTGATTCCAGAGTTAGGTTTTTCTAATAAAGACTCTTTATAAAGCGAATCTTTGTTGTTGAAGGCATCGTTGTTGACTTTTTGCTTGAAGATTTTCGTTTACATTTTCTAGTATTGAAATTTGGTCGTTTGTTGAAATGTACGACCTATGTATATGTATAGACGTAATTATGTCGTCTATAATTGCACAGGAGAGTATAGTAATTTTTTTTATCTTTTTTAATATTTTTTTTTTAGCTTCACACTTTTATCCTGCATAGCAGGGTAGACAGAAAGTACCTGGTGTTAAGGCACTCCGTACTTTGTTTTCCATCGTATTCGAGGCATTGCGTGTTGAGTGGTGAAACTCAACGCCGCACTTTGCTTTACCAGAACGAGAAAATGAAAACAATTTAAATATAATCTCCTCCTCTCCACTCCCCCAAGTGGGGATCGAACCCACAACCGATTGCCTTTACAGTCAGATGCCCTCCTACTGTGCCACTACCAGCTTCTATATTAATATCGTTCTTTTATATAACTATTTGCTTCTGAGCCTGAATTCGAGATGATGCGTGTTGAGTGTCAAAACTCAAAGCCGCGCAGTCTTACCAGTGCGGAGAAAAGAAAGTATTTTCTATATAATCACTCCCACTTTCGATTATTCGATATTAGATTCTCACAATCGATCCCACAACCATTGCGCTTACACTCTGCACTGAGTCACGAAGACCTTTTCAATATACAATATACTTTCAACTTATGCTTTTTTTAATCAAATTATAGATTTTATATATTTTCTGATTTTGAAGTTTAAAGTAATATAGTTAGTTATTGTACCGTTTCTTGTAATTATACATTCAGTCTAGTTTCTCTTGAAGTAAAACTACTCAGGCTAATAGTATTACATTAGACAACTAAATCAATACTAAGTATCCAATAGTGGATGAAACCACTCAAAATAAAAAAATCTCAGATACAGATAATGTTTCATGTATTGTACTTTATTAACATAGATTTACAGAACTATAAATGCTATTATAAATTGGATTCTTATTTAAGAAAATTATTATATTTTATATTTTCATTTCCCTATAATGGTAATAGTAAGATAAAGCGCGGCGTTGAGTACCGCCACTCAACACGCATTATTTTTAATTCCTGTGGTAGGAACGGAGTGCCTTAATACCAGAAATACCATAAAGAATGTAAAGCTGGGCTATATATATTATTAAACTGTAGACCTTAACATTATTTAACTTCATTTCTTTTTAATTACTAACTTAAACTGTTTAATAAAAAGTAAAGATTATCTAACGGTACATTTTTAACACAAACATGAGCTCAAACAATTTATTTAAAAGCGTCAGACGGTATAAATTGGTTGTGGGTTCCCATTTGGGAAATGATTATATGTATCTAACCTTTATTTTGATTTCCCTGCTCTGGTAAGACGCATGGCGTTTAGTTCCGCCACTTAACACGCAACGTATTGATTTCTGGCGGTAAACAATCAACAGAGTGTCTTGACACTGCTATGTTTTATTCCTGTTAAAGCACTGGATGTACCACTTCATTAATAAATAAATAAAAAAAAACGAATTTAATTCCAAAATTTATTTAACTTTGCATTACAATCTATTTATACATTTCATATTTATAATATTATCAACTAAACGTATTACTTTATATGAGTGGAATGCAAACGAACATACATTATGATTAAAATATGTTTTATGAACATTTTTATGTTAACCAGTTAAAAATGCAGTTAATTACCAAGTTCTGGCTAATACTTATATATAAAGATAATAACAGTTTATGAGGTATGTATGTATATATGCTACACGGACAAGCTGACTTTCAATATTTTTGAGTTTACCAAATACAGATATAACCAATCAAACGTATAACTTTTAGGTAAAAAAAGCTCTTTTTACTATACATTATATTATGTTTAATTGACTGCAAATGACTAAGTAACTTAAATATTAATTTTATTCAAAAATCCTAAAACTATTTATAAAATTTGTAAAAGAATGATTTTTTTATAAAACTAGATGCGTGAAGGCCAGTCGTGGCGCAGTGGTAAAGCGTTCGTCTCTAAACACGATCGGTTGTGAGTTCAATTCCTATTCAGGGGTCACGTAAAAACCATGAGGATCCATCGGAGACACAAAGCGTGTAGCTAAATATTTTTTTAGCTTCACGATTTATCTTTAGAATGAAGTTAGAGAGAACGGAGTGCCAAACACGCATAAATCCATGCATATTTCTTTTCGTCATTTGTCTCTTTAGGCAGCAGTCAATAACCTCTTCATACACGCCCTCTGGAGGTCCTCATACCTTTAACGCTTATTATAATGGGCTTAATTAAAATTACTCAAACAAATATATAAATAACTCAAATTAAATCATTTTTTTTCTTTTCTTAATAAAGAATGTAAAATTGATGAATTCATTTCATATTTACATTTAATATACCTTTCTGTGATAAAATTAGATATTTTTTTACAATTTCACTTAATTACATATTTTTATTTTTTTTTAAAGTAACCTGATCTCTACACTTATTCTTAATTATCACAACTCTAATGCTAGTTAAAAGTTACTTAAACATAAATTAAAATTTTCTTTGTGAAAATGTAAATTTACATTTTTTTAAGCAATTTTGATTTTGAAGTCTTAATTTATTATTTAAAAAAATCGTTCAAACTTATAAACCTACTCAAACTTTGCTAGAAAAACTTACTATGTATTTTATATCAACAAAAATTCTAATCCAACTAATATATTTCAATATACCAGTAGACGAAAGAAGTAGTTTATTTTTTTATTTAATTTTGAAATTATTATAAATTAATATTGATTGCAATAATGTTTAAAAAAATACTTGTTCGTTTTTAACGTTAAACCATTCGTTTCATAAAATATGTATATATTCAAATCATAAAAACGTTATGTACGTAAAACATGATAATATCACTAATAAAAGTTTTCAAGTTGGCTGAAATCATGCCAAGTACGACTTCCTACATTAAAATATCAATACATTTAGCTGCTGATATCGCCACCAGAAAATACATATACTAAAACAGAAACCACAAACATCAATGAAATAAACAGTATCGATATATAAATATAAATAAAATTATTTTAAGCTATTTCCCAGAACTATATGTTTAATTAAAAATTTATTAGTTAATTAAAATTTTTGTTTAAACGTATATATTAATTATTCCACGAACAATTGAATCCAGTTTAAATATCAGACAAAAAATTGCCTACGAAATAATTAAATTACTTATTTATACTTAACCAGTCTTCTTTATTTATTTAAATAAGTAACAACACGACCATACGACGTTATTCAATTTGAAGTCCTTTGCACAAAGGCTTTATTTAATGCAATATGTTTATTATTGTCAATGTGACTACTAGAGATAGATTTGTTAACATTTTCAAGCTCGAATTTGAAAGCCAATAGTTCTCTTCTTTTGAGGATAACATCAAAGAGTCTTGGCCGTTTTGTACTAGCTTTCCGGCACAAGGTAACGTTTGAGCGGGTATATCGACTAGCGTTACTTGATTTTCTAAGGATTTTATAGTTTCTTCATATTTGTATGTTGGATTCGACTCGCCGTAGATGTCGTCGTTTCCGTCCTGCTGGAACACTTCACTGTTCGTCTCAACTTCGAACACATTATCGTTATTGGGTTTTCCTTTACGTTCCTTTATGTTTTTGGTTTCGACATCAACGTACAAACACGTCACTTCGTCAAGCGCCATTCTCAGCGGCTCGCTCTTTGTTTCGTTGCGTAGCATTTGCACCCATGACAAACGACAATCGCACCGTAATTTATTACCTGCAAAGAAATGTAATTTTGTATATGGAATGTATTTTAAAGTTTTATTATTTAAATATTATTTTTTAATAATATTTTAAATATTATTTTCACTTCCTCGTTCTGGTAAAGACAAAACGCGGCGTTGAGTTCCACCACCCAACACGCAATGTCTCGAATTCGGTGGAAAGCGAAGTACGGAGTGTCTTGACACTAGGTACTTTCTGCCTACCCTGCAATGCGGGATAAAAGCGTGAAGCTAAAAAAATATTTAAATATATTACTATTTTTTATTATATGGCAATTTCTTATGAAACGTATATGCATGATGATGCATTTAAACTATATATTTGTATTTTCAAACCTAAAATCGTTTATTACGGGCGTTATAAATGTTAGTAAAAACTATATTATGTAGCGGAAGTTAACGCCGCAGTATAGACTGATTTCGATCAGTCACTTGTCTATACTTTAATGGATTTGAATCTAGACGATAAGTCGTTTACAACATCTGCGCCATTAGTAACAAATTATTTTTATTAATAATAAATATAATAACATAGTCTATTGGACTTTTTGCTTTAACTAAAAAAGGGTAAACTAACTAACTAACTAAATCGTGGTTCGTAGTAACGTTTGAAAAGCATTTACCAATTACTCTCTCTTACAATACTATATTAGTAAATGTTAATAGTTGTACAAAAATTTTGCGAATTATTATAAAATAAGGCCATGAGGCCGGTCGTGGCGCAGTGTGACAGCGTCTGAATGTAATTTCGACTGGTTGTGGGTTCGATCCCCACTTGGGGCAGTGATTGTTTAAAATGATCTTCACTTCCTCGCTCTGGTAAGAGAAAGTACGGCGTTGAGTTCCACCACACAACAACTAATGTCTCGAATTCAGTGCAAGGCGAAGTACAGAGTGTCTTAAGACTAGGTACTTTCGGCCTGCCTTGCTATGCGATATAAAAAGCTATAAAAAAAAATTATATTATAAATGGCCATTGCGGTATAGTGGGACACAATTGTAAATACGATTGGCAATGGGTTCGATCCTGACTCGAAGAAATGATTATATTTAAATAATTTCCATTTTCCTGTTTTGGTAAGACAAAATGCAGCGTTCTGCTCAACACATGTCTCTATTACAGGTGGACAACACAGTGTCTAAACACACTAGGTTCTCTTACAACCCAAAGTAGAAAAAGCATGACATTATAAAATTATAATATAAATTAAATTATCCCGAATACAAACATTCATACAAAAACACAATTGTAAAAAGAACACGTCTATTATGAAACTGGTAAGTTGATTTTGAACAATGCATTTTTTTTTCTAAATCGTGTTATTACGCCATTGACTCGCTAAAGAGACTGTAACAGTCATTAATTGATGCCAACGTTTGTAGGGTGTTTTTAGTAGGGGATTAAAAATCCATGGGGAATGTATTGTTGGCGCAAAATATAGTTATTTCCTTTCCCATGATTGTGTAAGTATGCTTGGTGTGGTATTAAGACCTAAATAACATACTGGGGCCGATAATTTTATGTTTATATTTTTTTAGCTATAAACTTTTATCCTGCATAGCAGTGTAGACAAAAAGTACCTTGTGTCAATACACTCCGTAGTTTGCTTTCCACCGAATTCAAGACATTACGTGTTGAGTGGTGACTCAACGCCGCACTTTGTTTTGCCAGAGCGAGGAAGTGAAAATAATTTAAATATAATCACTCCTCCGAATGGATATCGAACCCACGACCGGTCGCGTCAATTAGACACTGCCCACGATCAGCCTCCATTACATATTAGTTAGGTAATCAAAATAGCTTGCCATATTGCAAATATGTGTTTGGTGATTTTAGTTCTGGTAACATTACTTCTCACTTATAACTTCGTTTGTATGTGCTTATTTAAAAAAATAATAAATAAAAAAAAAATAGAGCCTTTCCTTCTATTTCTTGATAAGGAATATAATTATAATAAAGATAATATATAAATTTTAAAGAAAGTTAATATGGATAAAAAAATAGTTATTGGAATGTCCGTTGTTTTATTTTCTTAATTTTAAATTATATATACAATGATCCAAAGTAACTACTTTTTGCTTGTTTGTTATTTATAACTTTTGATGGTTAGTTGCTTGTATTTAAATAAAGTAACTTTCAATTACTATGAAGTAGTTCTAACAATTATCTTAGGCCATGATAAAGTTTTTAAAATTTTGTTAATTATCAAATGCTAAGATATTTATATTGGGGTCTAGGATCAATTAGATGTATTCAGTATTTTGGGTGTAAATGAATGTTTAGCTACAAAAATTCTTCTCAGCAAAAGTTAGGGGACTTATTAGATTTATTTAGCTGTATAAAACTAAAAATAATCAATTAACGACAGAATTTGTTTCTAATTCCCGAGAGAAATTCCCTTTTAGTGCTTCTTTAAAGAAAGCTCTTTAAAATTATATATTTTATCTGCACTGTCTATTTGGAACGATACAATAGACGAACGGTAAAAAAACCTTTCTAAGATTAAAAATAAATTATAATATATATTTTTTTATTATTCTTAAAATTAGTCCTAGAAATATATTTTTATTTCAAAACTTACCACTTAAATAAAGTACCGAAGTTTTCATCTTCAAATTGTCGTGAATAGGCTTTATTGTTTCATAGGTGAACAGTTCAATGTCGTTGTTTCGCAAATCCAGCAGTTCCAGCCCTCGCACGCCCTCTAGCAGCCCTTCGTTTATAGATTGTAATTTATTCCCAGTAACAGATAATTTTTGCAGCATAGTCAAACCGTCGAAGGCTCGCTCCGATAAATATTTCAATTCATTATTATCCAATAAGAGCTCGTTCAAATTCCACAGTTCCGAGAACGTCAAGTCACCTATCATAGACAATTTATTCGACCTCAAATCCAATCTAGTCAAATTAGCTAAGCCTTTAAACGTATCTCTAGTTAACACCGAAATTAAATTCGCCTCCAACACTAAATCGTTAAGTACATTCAAATGTTCAAAACATCCGTCGTGAGTCAGGCTAATGCTGTTAAACGACAAATCGAGGTATCTGAGACTTGGTAAATCGACAAAAACATCACGCTGTATCTCGGCTATTTTGTTCCCTTTTACAGTCAAGTTCACGAGGGTTGGTAGGCTTGAAAACGCAGAAAAATCCAATTCAATTATTTTATCGTTCATCAGTGTTATTTCGCGTAATGTGGTCATGTTGGTAAATGTTTTCTTTTCTATCTTGTTTAAAGTTGCATAGTGTATATAAAGTTTTTGTAGTCTTTTCAAACGGTGAATCACTTGGAGAGGTATGAACGTGAGCGCTCCATCGGACCTAACATTAAAAGTCAATCTTTCTAGATAGGGTTGTGAAGTGAAACTGGCCCAAATTGGGTCAGTTTCGTCAATGCCCCCGTTAAATACCCAACAGTCGGCTCTAGTAGCTGTTTTAATTTCTGTATTCTCGCAATAACAATGCACTTTCGATTCTCGATTCGTAATTTCGCACATATTATCTTTGACTTGCACGTTATGATATCTTCTCTCAGTTTTATCTCTGCGTTTTTCATTTAGACGGGATTCAGTAAGGGATATTTGTACAGAGGTCAGCGCAAGAGCCAAAAGTAAATATTGAACGACGGTCTCCATATCAACTTTTTACACCAGTCTGGAACAAACAAACAAATAAAATATTAGACGTGATATGATACTTCAAACTTGAAACTAAATTTTATATACGTATATATATTTTTTTAGAACTTAAATTTTGTTGACAAAATTTTGCTAATGAAATTGAAATATAAAGTAAGTAGTTCTATACTACATTACTTTTACATTTTATTTGGATTGGACCTGTTTGATCAATCAACTAATGCATCCACGTATTTACGAAACTCGAAAAGTGAATACACGTTTGAAATAAAATATACCAAATGACATGTTTACGAATCATTTAATTTATTACCGTAGAGAAAATTAATTATTTGTAAATAGAATTTAGAAATAAATTATATTTTTTAAAAATTGAGACATTGCATGTTGAGTGGCGTAGCTCAACGCCGCGTTTTTCTTACCAGAGCGGAAAAATAATTGAATAATAAACTCGCAAACAATCGCGTTTTCAGTTGGACACTTATCTTACTGCGCTTTTTCTCAGTAAATTTCAACAAACAAACAACATTACTATTATTCAAATGAACAGCGCATCGCCATACATTTTAAAACAAGTGCCCATAAAATGTTAATTATCCATTAAAAGAGCATATTTCGTTTTATTATAGGAGTCAAATTTTAAGTTTTATCACGCTATACATGAAATTCGTATAGTACCTTGTGTAACGAAGCCGCAGGAATATTTGGTAGCTAATTTTTATACTTTTTTGTGACGGATTAGAGCGGTATGGTTCTATATTATTGATAGTCAAAAACGTATGTGCACTCAAACTAATTTGTAGGGTGTGGAGTTGGGAGGGAAGCGTGTGTGTTAGTCATTCAGTTTGTTTTGGCGTCTATTAAGGTTTATCGGATATACTGTTCAAATAAAATAGATCAAAGTTTTTATATGTGCGGTGATAGTGTGTTCAATATCTCTTCAGAATCTTTAATTGTATTAGAAAAATATTCCGTTTGTATTGGATTTCTTTTGACAAAGGGCGGTGTTAGTTTACGTTAATGTACTTAATTAATGGAAGTCAGTGATAATCTAGTATCAAAACATGTCGTTCTTCATTTTCTTCTCGGAATCAAGATACTGCATAATGAATGGCGAAACTTAACGCCGTAAAAATTTCTTAATAGAGCGAAAAAATTAAAATAATTATTCCTCCGATTACGGATCGAACCCACAACCATCGTTAACATCCAGATGCTGTTTGATTTAAATCAAGTAGAAAACAAATTAATCGATATAAAAAGTCAACTTTGAGCCTTTGTTATATATATAAATTAAAAAGGGTTATCATTACAAGTGCGGTACTCGTATTTTTTTGTTCGATTTTTGTGTATTGTTCTTAATAAAATATTTATTTAAACATGATATTTAATTTGATACATTAATAAAGTCTTTAGTATATTATTTAAGCTTTAAATATAAGTATTTCCCTGGTCTTATTAGACAGAATGCATTATTTCTGTATTACAAATATACTAGCCATTTTCATGTCTGTTTTTGTTTCCACGATCCCTAAGGGTTGAGCTATGATGGAGACCAGACAGGAAAGTAAACTATAGTCTATATACGATATAAAATATATACGATGCCAGGAGTCAATAAACAAATAAATAATTTTTAAAATTCGTTTTTTAGTTTCAGAGATTAGCGTGTATATACAAACCGCCAAATAGACTGGCACAAAAGTTATTTTAATCTCAATAAGAACTTATATGTTTCATTATTTAACATCAATTTTTTTACCACAGGTTAATAAACTCCTCACATTCAGACAGATCGCCGAATTGGTAACATTGCTTGATGTGTGTCGGAACTCAACGCTACACTATGTCTTATCAGAGCAAGGAAGTAAAAATAATTTAAATCCAACCAACCTACAATGGGAATCCAATCCACAATCGGGTTTACTGTCAGAAGCTGTCCCATTGCACCACGACCGGTCTCGAGCTCGACCGGTATTAAGGTTATTATACATAAATATATTATAATAACATACGTTTGTCCACATTGTATCATTTTTTTAATTGTAATTAAACTTGGTAATCGAAAACTTTTAGGAAATATGATATTTTGGACTTAGTAGCAATATTACTAGCTACTACTTGTCTAAAAACACACAATTAGTTAACAAATATTGTTTAATTTAAAATCTTATTAATTTTAAAGCTTTTTTTTGCGAAATACCTCACATATTTTGATAAAAATTTCCATAAACTATTCTTTAGTTAAAAATTTCATTATTACTCAGTACGAGAATTTGAATTGGTATTTTTCAATATACTACATTTTCGAAAGATCGCAACTCGAACGCTGCTGTAAATATAGTAAGGTAACCATGAGATGCGGAAAATTTACTTTCATAAACTTAGCTTGGTCCGCAGAGACTGGAAAACCTGATAAATTATTATTTTTGTCTACTTTCTAAGCTATAGCTAGTGTGACGTAGCTGACTGGATATACGTATAGTTTTATAAAAAAATATTAATTAATTATTAAACGCATTGCCAGAAATAAATTAAATTAAAAAAAATGCTGTAATAGATAAAAGACACTGGTTTCATATAATAAACGCTTTTTAATATTTAATATCATTCATACAAAAATAGTATTTCTTTACTAAAATGAAAAAAAAACACAACATTAAAATAGTAATCTTTGAATATAACTTCTGTCTGTTTTAAATGTTCCAATTTTAACTAATTTATGTCATCGATTTATATTTGAGGCCGGTCGTGGCGCAGTGGGACAGCATCTGACTGTAAACGCGGCAGGTTGTGGGTTCGATCCGCACTCGGGGGAGTGATTGTAATTAAAATTATTTTCACTTCCTCGCTCTGATAAGATAAAGTGCGGCGTTGAGTTCCAGCACTCAACACGTAATGTCTCGAATTCGGTGAAAAGCGATGTACATACATTTTTACACTAGGTTCTTGCTGTCTATCCTGCTATGCGGGATAAAAAGCGTGAAATTAAAAAAGCGCACGCTTTATACGCTTTATCTCGTATAGTAAAGTAGTCAGAGAGAGTACCTAGTGTAAGGACACTCCGTTCACTATTACGATATAACATCAATTTCGATATATTCAATAGAAAATTATATAAAGAACAATCTATATAGCACTGAGACTGTGTTTTATTATTATTTATATAAGTTAATATTGAATAACTAAAACTTTTAAAAAAAAAATTACCACTTATTTCTTTTTACGGTAATGACCTCATCAGGACGAAAATGGAATTAAAGGCCCTTTTGTTGTTCAAATTATTCTTATTCCATTGAAGTTGGTAGCCCTTCATCATTTAGGATTTAATTGAAAGACTTGCAATGTATTGTGTCCTAACGATTATTTCGGTTCCATCAAGACCTAGTTTTTAATTTGATTCCTTTGAATGCCAGATTTCTTTCAAACTTGCGACTTAATTTGGCCATTTCGTTTTCTTTGCCTCCATTGTGTTTCGCTTCGTAATTCTCTACAGAAAAGTATGTATAGATTTTAATATTGAAATGCCTTTGTATCGTTGCCTTTAGATGGAGAAGTTTGATCTTTCTTTGAAGATGTTTGAAGAGACAATTTTACGATTGTAGACAAAGTTGCCTCACGTAAAATGGAGGTACTTTTTATTTAGTTGTTCCCGAACGTCTGTTGTGAGTTTGAACTCAAAAAGTATCTGAATATGGATAAAGATAACATATTTAGAAACTTCGAACTTGTTGGCTTTGTACGTATGTACATCGATATAACAAATGTTTGTACAAGCGCTTAAGATAAGGTCCCTGATCATTTTGACGTTTTGGCTTTCAAAATTTTATAAAAGTTAAGTGGTATGCGGTTTTCTGGTACCCTTCTTATATATATATATATATATATATATATATATATATATATATATATATATATATATAAATATATTTATATATATATATATATATATTTATATATATATATATATATATATATATATATATATATATATTAAAAGCAGGTTTACGCTTTATCCCGTAGTCAGTGACGGCCCAGTATCAAGACGGACTGTATTTTTGGCTGCTAAGGTAACTACATTTTACTTAATGCACATTTATAGTGGCATATACGAATTAAACCAAAATAATATTTACAACCAAAATTATATCTTTTTGGCTGTCTGTTTGTTTTAGGCTTATCTATATAACGGTTGAACCGATTTCGACGGAACTTTCACTGGGAAATAGCTGATATAATAAAGAATTCTTCAGGCTTTAATTTTAAACTTATACAATAAAGATCTAGAAATATTAAATTCCATGCTGATGAAGTCGCGGGTACAACTAGCCATATATAACCACTATTGTTGATATGAAAAATCTAAAAAATGCTATTTTTATATAAAAATAACAAAAATACGTAACTGTAGTGGTAGGGTAAATACTGCTGTTCACGTGAAAGTTTGCTTATTTTATTAAAGATTTGTTTGAAGATTTTTTCAAAACAGTGATTTCTAAGAAACAAATTATAATAAAAATTAAGTTGTTCTTTAGTCAATGGTATTTCCCGTCTATTACAATAGGTATATTGGAAACCGTCCAAGAGGCGCGGGGTCGAATCCCGCTGCGTTACAATTTTTGTACGTTTTTTTCAAAAATATCTTCTAATTATTAGTGTAGAATAACGCTTTAAAAATATTAAAAAGTTAGCAAGTATAGAATGGCGAAGTTACCTTATATTGAGGTGAAAAGACCAAAGAAATAATTTTTAATACTCCATTATATATTATTCAAAGAAGATATTCAAACCCTCAATTGCGCCATGACAAATCGTAATGGTAATAAAGCACAGCATTGAGTGAAATTGGTGAAAAGAGTTATTTGAAACTAGATTATTTATATGTACATTGTAAAACATAAAAAGATGTCGAGTATAAGAATAAATAAGAACAAAGCGCGGCGTTAAGTTTCGCAATGTGTCGGCTTTAAGCGGAACGCTGTCATCGGAGGTTGTCTCTCACTGGGGTCGTCCTCATATCTGTCAGTCTACACGTGAAAACCGTGAGGCTTGGAGCTTTTAAATATAAGCGAAAAGCATTTACCAACAGATTTAATTATCATGAACTACGTAATATTATAAATAACTCATTATGACTTTCCTGAGTGCTTTTAGCCATAATATTGCAGTTCTTGCTGTAATTCTATACTGTGTGTTTATGTTATGATTACGAGTATGTACCTATTGAAATGTATACGTAAATACATACAAATAATAATAATAATAACACATTTATTGGACAAAATTACACTACTAACACACAAAAAGTATTAACAACAAAAAAACAACAAAGCAAAACTTACCCTAAAAGTACACAAACAAAATAAAAAAAAAAAGAAAGGAAAGAACTTATAATATAGCAAAGTTAAGTAAGTAAATAGTGCGCAGCAGTGCAACCTATCCAAAAGGAGATCTACTCAGTGTACGTAGAAGACGTAATTGCTTCCACACTGATTTTCAGTAGTCTCCTGTTGGTATTGCGGAGCTGACAGCGGATACAAATAAAAAAGAAAAAGTAAATATAATAATAATAAAATAATAAAATAAATAAATATAACTAAAACTAATACATGAAAAGGAACAATTGTGTTAGTTTGAATCAATAATTTTTCTTAGGTAATGTTAATTTGTGTATACATAATTTTTACTACCATTTTGTAATAAAACTTTTAATGCGTAGGTTTTCGTTTGTATTTAAGAGAGTATATGTATATATATATATATATATGTATATATGTATATATGTATATATGTATATATATATATATATATATATATATATATATATATATATATATATATATATATTTATCCTAATTTCTTACATAGTCTCTGTATAATTTTTATGCTCTATGAAGAGAAAAACCTCCTTTGACCGTTTTCCACTCAAGTGGTTTTCAACTCAAGTTGTCTTATATATAAATATAATCTTCCTGGAATGGGAATTTAACTCACAATTATTGTTTTTACAACCACACGTATATATTACAATTTTTAGTAAAAAAAAATAATTTGACTTACATTGACGAGCAAATTCGTGTGGGCAAGCTAAGTTGGAGCAACTCTATAGTATCCAATTGAGCGGAAATTTGAAATTCAACGCAATCAGATATTGTATTGTTAATAATCAATACGTTAATAATCAATACGTTAATAATCAATACGTTAATAACCAATAATAACAATAATGATTATATTGTTATTGTAATAAGATCTTTGATTTTCGCGATTTTTATACGTTTTTTTTGAAAGCTTGTCGGTTCGAACACTATAAAGTAGTCCGTGGTGACCACGGAAGGTAGAGACTACCCGTAATAAGATTTTTTTTTACCTTCACGTTGTTATCCCGCATAGCAGGGTAGACAGAAATTACCTAGTGTCAAGACACTCCGTAATTCGCTTTCCACCGAATTTGAGACATTGCGTGTTGAGTGGTGCAACTCAACGCCGCACTTAGTCTTATCAGAGCGAAGAAGTGAAAATAATTTAAATATCACCCTACTGCGCCACGACCTGTCTCAAGAAAAGAAAATTATATGCGATTAATAATTATATTATTGTTAATAATCTGAAGTAATTACTTGAATAAAATAGCGAATTATTTATTTTTGTACAATATATCCAACAAATGTATCAAATCTAAGGATTTGAAGAGTAAAATTGGCTTCAAAAACATGTTTATATTCATGTTTTTTTATAGTTTTAATACAAAATATTATCAAGGAGTTTAACTGGACACAATGAATTCCTTTTAGTAAATAATTACCTATAAACATTAAATGAAACTATTTTAATACTATATTAAGAAAAAATAAAAATTAAGATTTTTTATAAACTAACGTGGAATAAATTAAAGTCATATGTATTTTTTTTTGTAATGTGCTATCTGCAACGAATCAAAGGGATTTTATTTTATTTATGTATTTAGTCAGGGTAGAAAAAGCGCGGTTTTTTTCCATGAAGTATTAATTCATTAATTGTTAGAAAGAAAAAATGTTAAAATCCATTTTGATGAAGTCGCTGGTACAACTAGTCATATATAAACAAATAAAAAATGTTTATTTTATATAAAAATAACAAAAATAGTAATAAAAATAAATATATGAAGTATTAATTTATTAATTTAGTAGATTTTAAATGAAACTCATAAATAGCTTGATTTAAAATTAAATATAACTTTTAAAAGGGAATAAACAAGTGACATGACACTTCATTTTTCATGACGTCTTCATTTTGGAAATGTCGAAGATATGTTTTTTTTAAATTAAATGATAAATTATTATTTATTTTTGTTTAGCAAAGCAGGGAAATAAAAGCTCTCAAGACACTTTGTCTCATTTCACTTTAGTTCGGGCATTTCTTCATTACCTCAAATGGCAGTCG
Source organism: Dryadula phaetusa (assembly GCA_032432895.1). Taxonomy (NCBI): domain Eukaryota; kingdom Metazoa; phylum Arthropoda; class Insecta; order Lepidoptera; family Nymphalidae; genus Dryadula; species Dryadula phaetusa. The sequence goes on along the minus strand of JAOYRS010000016.1, from coordinate 3,015,629 downwards.
AACCGACAACCATCGCCTTTACAGTCGCTGACACTGTGCCACGAGGACCTCAATACTTGAACCATAATAATTGTATGTATTATCACATAATGTATACTCAAGTCGTGCAAAGCACTTTAGCAAATACGATTATTCTGTACAGGTTTTACTAATAAATTATACAAATTTAAATGATCTTCGCCCTAATGGTGTGACTGAATTAATGGAAGGCGCTAATCTATTAATGCCATTCGATACAATACTTGTGAGCAGCATTCAAATTAAGATCTAGGGGATAATAATAAATGTACTAGATTTTAATAGTAAATAAGTCGTTTTTTTTAGCTTCATGCATATATTCCGCATAGGATATACAAGAAAAACCTAGTGTCAAGACACTCAAAGTCCACTTTCCGCCGAAATCGAGACATTATATATATATCGCTAACATTATGTATATATATCGCTAACGCTCCTTCATAACTCAACGGTTTTAGACAATCATAAAGAATATAGCTATCTGACTATCCCGCAATACCTTAAAGTATTCTGGTGAGCCTACCATATTTATTTCAGAATTCACTTGAGCAGAAATCACTTCACGAATTTCACGTTTTATAAAAACTTTTTGAATACTTATCAGTAAAATATGTGAACCACGTAACATTACTTGCTTTAGTACATTCACTTTTCAGACTATTTTTTGACTATTTATTCTTATTTAATACTTATTCTTATTTAATACTTATTCTTATTTAATACTTATTCTTATTTAATACTTATTCTTATTTAATACTTATTCTTATTTAATACTAATCACTAAATACAAAAAAAATACAGTAATTGTTAAAAGAATTAAAAATATACAATGCCAGATTTCGGCGTACATTTTAAATGTAATTCAAATTGCGTAGACCTTTAGTATTTTACGATCTGTAAATCTCAATATTCCACTTCCACACAATCAACGCCTTCGAAATGGCTTATTGATTTCCATTGTAATAGCTTGGACTATACAAATGTATTTCAAGTACGTATGTATGTATGTATACAATACTTGGATTATGTGTTTGGTGTGTTTGTTTCATGTTTAATCATAAGTATAAGTGATTTAGTTTTTATGCTTAAAATTCATATATGAAATTATCTGACTTATTATAATTAGAGATTCTAGTCTAGATTTTGTTTTCTCTGCTAAGTGGAATAAAGCGTGGAGCTGCTAAAGCGTAAGTAAATTTAGGTTGCGATCGCGACTCTACTGCAATGTTTCGATATCAGTCAACGGAGTGTCTTATCACTAGGGTATCTCTGACTACCCTATCATGCGTGGTAAAGTGTGAATAAAAATCATATGCAGATAAACTTCTATTTTCCAACTCGAGAGGTTTTATATAGTTTAAACCTTTATAGTTATAACGGTTTCATTTAATACTTTTAAGTTTTATGGATCAAATATTTGGTTTTAAGTTGTTTATTTGTTATTTTGCAAATAAAATTCATCAATCAGTTTTTAAAGCAAAAGAATTATTTTAAAATTTAAAATTTTTATCTGATACTCAAAAAAATGAATACAACGAGCAAAATATTGAATGTTGCGGTTTAAAACACTCAATGTTACAAAAGCAAAAGTAAATTATTTTTAATAAATCTGAAAATAAATATATATTTTATAATTTAGCTCTAATTTAAAATTAAATATTTACTAAAACCGGATAAAAAAATGTTTCTGTAAATGTAAGACAAAACGCGGCGTTGAGTTCCGCCACTTAACACGTCATTTCTTGATTTTCGGTGGAAAGCGGAATACGGAGAGCCTTAGCACTACTACTAGTAATTCCTATCTACTCATTTAAGCAGGATAAAGACAAAAAAAATTATAGAAATACAGTTCGCTCGTCTTCTAATCTCAAAATTCGAGACATTGAGTGGCGGAAACTAATACGCATTATCGTTCCAGAGCAACGAAATATTAGTAATTTAAATTATATAACTTCACCGAATGGGAATCAAACCTATAACCACCGTTTAATTATCAAAGACTATCCCACTGTGCAAAGATAGTGTCTTATTAATTTTTATATAGGGAATTTTATTAATTTAACTTGGGAACTTTAGAACAGTTTGAATGTCCTCGAAGGATATAACAAGAAAAATATTTTTTGTCGTTGATCCTTTTTTAAAAGTAAATATCGTTTAATTTCAAAATAGTCAAACGCATAATTTTAATTTAACTAGTCAACACGGGTTTAAACCCCGTTAGTGTAAAAAATTTCAATAAATTTCTACACTCAACAGCATTAGGAAAATTATATGTATTTAGTGAAATATACGTGTAATATACATTTTCATAAGGACTAGGAATTTTTTCATTAACTTTAAGTGTCGGGGGATTCTTCTTGCGAATTTAGTTTCCTATGAGTTGGCAGCGGATCAAAACACTCGGCTAATTTTTTGCTGGTGCCAGAGATTTATATAAGGAATCCCTTTTTGCACGGACAGACCTCTGTTACTCTTACATTATCTTTCGGCTTATTCTATTCAAATATATTTAAAAGTAGCGCTTGTATAAGGTAATTCATCTTTATGTTATTCGCAAGGTCTTCTAAGAATATTGTTGTAATAAATCACTCTTTTTTCCTTTGTTCGAGTTTAGTCTATAGCGAAGTAATGTGAAATCACGTCTGAGGCTATCGTGGCGGAGTGGAACAGCGCCTGACAGTAATAGCGATTGGTTGTGGGTTTGATTCGCCCTTGGATGAATAATAAGGTATAGTAAAATTAGTCTCATTTCTTCGCTCTGGTAAGACAAAGAGCGGCGTTCAGGCCCTGAATACCGCAGGGTATTATTACGCGGGAACAAGCGTGTGACCATTTTAAGCCTTAATCAACCATCGGGTTTCAGGCTTAGGTGATGTTTTGTAGTTTTTTCTAATCACTTTAACACCTCAACTATCAGAATAGACTTGGCTGTAATTATTAGAACTTGTAACAAGTTACTTTTTTAATGGTTGACAATTATTATATATCTAAATCTAACAAACTTTGGCTATACATTTTTATTCACGCTTATCGAATCCTGACAGAGACTTAAGACACTGTTCTCCTCAATACATCCAAAATTGAGACATTACGAGTTAAGTGATGAAACACAACGCCGCATATATCTTAAAATGGCCGAGAAATTAAAATATTTTTGACAAAATCGTTTCCCCAATTGGATATCGAATCAGCGACCATTGCTTTAAAGTTAAATATTCTGCTGATGCGCCACAATAAGGTTTAATTGTAGAATTCCTTTTCTAATATACAAATACGAGTATATCCATATATGTACACGTACCAAATAAAAATACATTTAATTAATTAGATCTCTCGTTTCAAAATTAAAATATAAAGAATATATGAAAGAAAAGAATAACTAACAAGAGAAGCAAAATCCTAAGATGAGCATAATTTCAAATGTACTTAATTAACCAAATATGTTAGTGGAATACTCAAAAGGAATATAAAAATATCACGTTTCCTGCTAGCGTTTGTTACCTATCTACTTGGTTTTTATTGTGATAAAGAATGTAAAGAAGAAACTAGGTTTATGTATTGTTAATCTTATCTCTCAGTATTATTATTATAAGATAATCCTACCTATACATATAAATAAAATTGGTGTGTCTGTTTGTATATTGAAATACCCGCTATTTACTGCATATATATGAATATACATACAACACATATACCAAAATAACATTTTTATACAATTTTGTCTGTCTGTATGTCTGTTTGTTTGTTCTGGCTAATCTCTAAATTGGCTGGACCGGTTTTTTCGAGACATTTATTAGCAGGTAGCTGATGTAATAAGGAATTACTTAGGGTATTTTTATTTTAGAAAAATAAAGTAATTTTGCAATGTCCAATTATGTTTACCTAGAATTTGATTTTCAGCGTCTTATTGTAAATGCAAATAGTTATCGATTCGAATTCTACTCGGAGGAATGATTATATTTAAATTTTATATATATTTCTCAACTCTGATGGGATAAAACATGGTGTTAAGTTTGACTTAGGGCTGAAAGTAGTTAGTGTCTTGAAACTTATTGTGAAACTTGTTAAGAGGTGCATTTTGAAATAAGCCTTTAATATATATTTATATGTCTATTTATTTTAAATTTTAACTAATATTAACTCAAGTTGTTTGTTTGTGTAAACAAAATTGCAATACCATTTTTTTAATTAATAATAACTACCAATGGAGTGTCTTGACATTAGTTTCTCTCTGTTAATCTGTTTTGCGAAAAACTACGTTAAATAGGTTTTTTAAACATTATATATGTTTTTTTAGATTTTCAGTTACCTTATTGTTTTAGTAACAGTTTGAATTATATGTAAAAAAATAATATTACTTCGAACAACACTCTCTAAAAATAGAGGGTGTTGTTCGAAGTAATAAAAATATCATCTGATCCTTGAAGTTATTTAAGGAGATAACATTTTGAATAATCTTTTTTTATTAAATATTTATTCAAATACTATTACAAAGTTTGTGTAACATCAAAGTGTGTTTCAAGAAATTTAATTTATTATACATGACGTTCTAAAAAGATCAACTTGAGGTATTCGTTGAAAATATTAAACTGTTATAATTCTCAACGGTTTTTAAGTTTTTAACTAGAATTTAATTATGTTAAGTGCTAAATCTTGTAAAAGATTTCAAGTACATTTTAAATAAAACTATTTTAAATGCATTAAACGGGTATGTTTTGATGTTTGAAAGATTGAATCTACCTGTGACCACGGTCTACTGAAATGTTTGAAACGTCAGTACAATATCAATCAAAAACTCACCAAAATATATTAATTTATTTAAAATAGTTTTATTTAAATAGAAAAATCGCGTTAATTAAAGATCTTATTATTTCAAATTCATTTTTGTTGCGCCAAATTATTCAAAAGATAAAAATATCAATATCTATTTATAATAATATATTTTATAACTTATAAACAAATGTATAGCAATAATTCAGTATTAAATTCGATTTATTAGTTCAATAAATTAATTTAATATCAATAAATAATAGAGACCGGTCATGGTGCAGTGGGACAGCGTCTGACTGTAAACGCGATCGGTTGTGGGTTCGGTCCCCACTCGGGGGTGTGATTATATTGAAATTGTTTTCACTTCCTCGCTCTGGTAAAGGCAAAGTGCGGCGTTGAGTTGCACCTATCAACACGCAATGGTTTGAATTCGGTGGAACGCGAAGTACGGAGTGTGTTGACACTAGGTACTTTCTGTCTACCCTGCTATGCGGGATAAAACGTGAAGCTAAAAAAAATATAATTTCATAGAGACAAGCATGAATTTGTTACCTGCGTGTAAAGCAAAGACTGATATACTATAAAATTCACATGTCAAATACTAAGAAGTAAAATATACATTCTATATAAGCCCTTAATCTAGCCCTTAGGTCAGTTATTATCAAGTCTAATTTCAAAAAAGTAAGTAATCAGAGTCAACCTAGTGTCAAAATACTCAGTTGACTGCTTGCCGCCCGAAATCAACACATTACGTGTTTGCTGAGCTCAACGCCGCGCTTTGTCTTACCAGATCTATAATCTCAAATGTAACTGAAAACCTATCTCCAATAATATACAACTTAAGTATTAGTCACGTATTTGATGAACAACAATAAAAGATTTGGAATACATTGCACATTTCGAAAAAAAGGATCCAAAAGGGCTTTGTTGATATTTCAAAGAATTTCAAATTTACCTGACTTTTTCTACCTGGTTTTTTTTTATAAAATTATTGTACAGCACACGTATCTGCTATGCCAATTATGAAAGAATTATTTACGCGTTAACTATATACGTTTATGTTGAATAGTATTTTGAGGGTTAGCTATGAAGAGCAAAAAATCTTCTTAAATAATTTTATATACAAAAAGAATGACAAACCAAAGTTACGCGTTTCAAGTAAATATTGTGTTTTCGTCATATTGTACTGTGTTTGGTAAAAGTTAAAGCCGGTCTTGGAACAGCGTCTGATAGTTAATGCGGCGGGTTGTGGGTTCGATTCTCTCTCAATGATTGTGTTTAAATTGTTTTATTTCCTCGCTCTTCTAGATAAAATGCGGCGTTGAGCTCCACCACTGAACAAGCCTCTCGAATTGATAAAAAAATATTTTTTATCTATTCTAATTACTTTTGGTCTACTCTATTAGGCAGGATAAAAGCGATAAACTAAAAAAAAATGTAGTCAATTCGCTATTTACCTGTCATTATTCTACTAGAAATAAACTTATATTTCTAAAAAATTCTCGTTTCATAACAAGTAAATTACTTCACCTAAAAATTTTCAACCGCACCATTTGAAACGTAAATCATAACCATATTATAATAGCAACTTTACTAATATAAATTAAAGTCAAACATAAAGTAAAAGACTCTCTGACTACCCCGCCAAGGATGAAGCGTGAAGCAAAAAAAAAATTAAAGGATATGTTGATATCTTCTATAGTTATAAAACGTCATTTATTCGTGATTGACATTGCTGCCCCAATTATAACCTTAATTCCGAAAGACCAGATACTTTCCACTATACTAAAAGAAAACTCTTTTTTTATTTCATTATTCTTCCAGATAGACAGAATGTACTTAGTGTCAAGACAGAAGAAGAAGAAGAAGAAGAAGAAATATGGAGTGTACTTTGCTTTCCACCGGATTCGTGACATGACGTGTTAAGTGGCGGAACTCAACTCCGTACTCTTTCAAATAGACCAAATCTCAAGTATGAATACTGTTATTCGCTATTAAACGTGTATATAATAAATTATAATTTGATTATTCTATTAACATCGTTAGGAAATTATTATGATATCATCACTTCTAGCTTTTGGCCCATAAAGTTAAAGACAAACAAAATTTCGCAAGGTATTCTATCATTTAGCTACTTGTGCAAAATTAATGCGAGCCGACTTTATCTTTGCGCCCGAAGTTTAGAGTTAAGTTAGAACTGTGAGTACGAGATTCAGTTTCCACTTAAGGCAATCGGTTGTAAAGTATTTAGGTACATACTGATTTGACTGATGGCCGCCACCGGTTACAAATTGCTCGGTAACTTTAATTCCTTGTATATCTATCTTCTGAAAGATCGTGGAATTTATTGTTTTGATTAATGTGTGTTTTGCAAGTAATATATTGTGTGTGTAGAAATACATGATATCAAAGTATTTATTATGTAAATACACATATATAATGTTTAAAATTATGTTTAGGTTATTAAAGTACCTTTACTGAAGTAATCAGATAAAAGTCTGAGCAGAATATTTCTTTTTCTTTAAATTATTCACACGTGTACTATTCTTATTAATAATAGAACGTATTAAGAATTAAAAGTAACACAGGTTCCCCAGTACAGCGACACTGGCTTCCAAAAATAGTTTAAGAAATTTTAACTAACTTAATATTTAGGTATACAATGCTATAATCATTAGTGGTGGAAAAATAAATTTATTATTATTTTATAATAATAATAAATTTATTATTAATTTAAAATATAGACATAAAAATATTTTTTGAGCATTTTAATCTTCACATTTTTATCCCGAATAGCAGAGTAAACAGAAAGTAAATACTGTCAAAACACTCCGTACTTCGGTTTCCACCGAATTCGAGACATTGTGTATTGAATGGTGGAGCACAATCCTCGAGTGGGGATCGAACCCACAACCGGTCGTGTTCACAGTCAGACGCTGTCCCATAGCGCCACGACCTGTCTCAACTATTCACCCTCAAAATAAGAGATTTCATAATAAAAATATTGAAATTCGAGTGAAATAAATTAATCGTACATTATAATTCTTTAATCTGTCAATCTGAAACACACTACAATATTGTATAAAATTAAACAATATTCAGTCACAAAAGGAGTGAAAATGCTAACTTTTTACTAAATTAACTGTACTGTAATAGTATTTACAGAGCTATCTACCAGTCGTGTTCACTCGGCAAACACCCAAAGAATTTCCGCCGGATAAAAGTAAATGTATTGTAAAATAAAATATTTTTTTAGCTCTTATCTCACATTCTTCATTTTATTATTTTTTTTTGTTCTTGCGCATCACAAAATTGAGGTGGAATTTTTTTTTAGATGACTCCACGAATAAGGCTTGACCTACATAATGAGTTTGTTTATATGCATATGTGAGTATAAAACACTATAAATATTTTTAAGGGAATTTTATGTTATATTTATTAATAGTAATTAATTAGGTATACAAGTAAAAATAAAGAAAAATTTACAACCCGACTGTAGTCAACTAAATTTTAAAAGCCGCCATTTTTTATCTCATTAATTTGACATATTTACGTATCAATATGTATTTTATATATCAATCAAAATGTATCAATCAAAATCAATTCACTAATTTAGCAGTTAGAAGGGAACAAATAAACGTACATACATACATACTTACAATCATACCTAAACTTAATCCTCTCTTTGACAGTTTGGTAAAAATGAAAGTTTTGTTACTACTGGAATATCAAAGAAAACATATGACGTTAGAAACTGTCTAATTGTACACGTGAAGCCATGAGTTTATGTAACCAGTCTGGTGAGATAAAGCGAATAGATAAAAAAATGGTAAAAGGAGACGTTGAGCTCCGTCATTGATTATGCCATATCTCGAATTCGGACAGACAATGAAGGCTGGAGTTTGTTGACACTAAAAATATATGACGATAGTTCTAACCTTGGTAGAATCAAAGATAAAAAGTTAAAAATATTAAAAACTTAAAAATATTAAAAAAATGCAAGAAAAGCCACAGATTTTGTCTATATTTTTTTAAACTATAAATCAGCCATACCTATTCATATTTTGTACGGGTCAAAAATATAATTCGATAACCAAATAAACCGGTGCACCTTGTACATATAGGTACATTCGTAAAAGGCAATATAATTTTGTTAACTCGTGAACATTTACGCTTTAGAAAGATCTTCGAACTATCCAGATCGTTCCACAGACTGAAAGATAAAGTAGCGCAAACTTTGCAGAATACTCAAGGAAAAACTTTTATTTACTGCCCATAAGGTGAGGTGGTGGAAAAAATTTGCAAAGCGCCTATTCGGCCAGTGGTCGTTTATTACACATTGTAGGATTGAATGAACTTTTAGCATTTTCTTTGTATTACACTATAGATTAGTTATTACATTTTATACAATTTATACTTAGATTGGAGTTTTGTTAGCGACACATCGTCTTGGCACAGTGGGTAAGTAATTCTGTGCGTTATAGGTTCGATACTCGGTCGAAGAAACAATTCATATTTTAAAATATTTACTTTACCAGTTTAATATAGCGTGCCGTTTAGTTCCATCACCTAACAGGTTATTTTAAAAAGTGAAAAATGTAGAACGTAGTGTTTAAACACTAATCCCAAAAGAGTTCAGACTTTCATTATTCATATATTCAATATATTCAGAGTTAGTCTTAAAATACGCGTTTCACCTCTCTTAAGTTAATGTGTACATAAATATCAGCCCCAGAAGTCTTTGATCGTCAAAAGCAGACAAATAGCGGAATGAGAATCGCAATAACAGTTATGATTTTTTCAATTTCATCGGAAGATGTTCTATAAATAATCATAAAAATGTTTTATATGTACAAATGAATTATTATATTCTTTTATTAGTTATATGTGACGGTTTATACACACACACACACACACACACACATGGAGGCACACACAAACATGCGCATGCATGTTTGTGTGTGCATGTTCATGTATGTGCATGTAAACATGCGTGTGCATGTTTGTATATATGTGTTTACATACATATAAACATGGGTGTTTGTATATCTTTTAAAATATATAACGTTGACTTTATAAAAATAATCATTTTTTGCATTTGAGTGTTTCTTCAAAAAGCTTGCTTTTAGCGAGGCTTATTGTATAATCTTAATCTTTAAATTAAGCAGCTCTGTACTTAGGACTATTTTAAACTATATTTTGAGCCTATTGATAAACATGCTATTTTTCGCTTCAGTATACCGTAATGAAATAAAAAAATACTCAAATATTACCTATTGAGGCAGGTTGTGGCGTAATAGAATCACATCGGACTGCAAATCAGTTGTGGATTCGATTCCCACTCGGGGGAATGATTATACTTAATATTTTTCACCTCCTCATTCTGGTAAGACAAAGTTGCGGCGTTAAATTCCACTACTCAACACACAATGTCTCGAATTGAGTTGAAAGCGAAATGTGGAGTGTCTTCACACTAAGTACTTTCTGTCTACCCTGATGTGCAAGATAATAGCGTTAAGCTAAAAAACAAAATCTTACTTATAATATAAACTGTTATATTACGGCACTGGCTGTTCTTATAAAAAACTATAATTATGTATAATTATGTATGTATAATTATATATGATTATATTCAAATTGTTTAAATGATATACGCTCCATTAATTTCCTTTTTCTTTCACAAAGTGCCTCAATTTATATTTTTCTTTGTATTTAAGACTATCATGATCTGCCTAAAATAAAAACTTCTTAAAATAAATACTTATATTTAAAATATAGGTATTTCTTCGTAATTCCGCTTTCAATAAGTCTCTCATGAATTTACTTAAGACTCAATTCTCGCTGTAAAATGCAAGAAATGTCTTATTATAAGTTTGTTCAAATAAAATAGCAAGGCAAATAACTCGAAACATTGAAACTCACTTTCCGAAGTCATACAATCCAGGGAACATCAAATATAGATAGTTACGTACATATATATATATATATATATATATATATATATATATATATATATATATATATATAAAAGAGTGGTGTATTTCTGTTCTATTTAAACATACGCATACGTACGTTCGTATACAATCAACGTAGACCACATCAACGCTCAACAACAGTCTTGTTGTGGTCAAACGCAAGTCATATATAAGAAAAAATCTCGACAAAAGTCAATACGAAGCCTTTTCTACATATGAAGGAGGCTATTTTTCTAAACGCAGTACTCGAGCTTTTTCTTTGTTAATCTCTTCTGTGCTGTACAAAACGCATGAGAAATTTAAAAATAAAATTATCTTTATACGAACGTTCTTGTTAGAAAATCCACAAACGAACCATATTAATGACTACAGTATGTAGAGTAAGCTTATTATATAAGTTGCGGGCACAATTTTATATTACAATTCGCCAATGGAAATTAAAGAGGCTCTTTGCAAGGCTTAAGTACTTAGTTTGATATCAGTTGCCATGTAGGAGTAGCCCAAGTCATTACTTTTTAGAACTTTCTCTACAAATAAAAGGTCTACATTGTGTACGTACTAAAAATAATTTATTTTGATCAGAAAGTTGGTCTTCTATGTTTACTTTGTGCGAGTTTATTTTTGGTACAAAGTCAACAGTAAAGTATACTTAGTATTCATGTATTGTTGATATTCGTGTATAATAAGCGCGAGAAGTCTAAAATATACTTGATTATTTTTAGCTTCGCGCCTTCATCCCGCAAGGCAGGGTAGACAGAAAGTATCTCGTGTCAAGACACTGCCTGTTTTGCTTTCCACCGAATTTCAGACTCTCTCTCTCAACACTATACTTTGTCTTATCAAAACGAAGATGTGGAAATAATTTAAATATAATCACTCCCCCGAATGGGAATTGAACCCACAACCTATCGCGTTAATAGTTTAAAAAATTGTAAATATTTAGTTTAGTAATGGCTAAGTTATAACATTGAAATTGTTTTTCTATTTCTCTCTGTCTGTTCTCTTCTTTATTATTTATTTGTGTTAAAAGAAAAATAATTTACCATCATATTTTATAAATTACACAATACACAATTAAGCACAAAAAACATATATAACACACACTACCTCATGTTTCACATACACCAATATAAAGTAACATACACGTTGCTAAGGTAACGCGTACTTAAAATAACAACAAATCTACTATTAAGCCAGAAATAGATAAATTCCCCACACACAAACAACAATGAGCTATGAGCGATACGTAGAAGTTATAACAACTTTTGAGATCAACTCGTCAGAACAATAATGTTGAACTTTTATGGAATTATGTGGACACGAAATCGAGAAACGGTCTTACCCTTTCAGTTAAACTTTGGATGAATTTGAAATCAGCAAGCAAAGTTTAATAACGTTCCGCTGATCGATTTTGTTATATGATAACCTTAACTTTTGTTCCAATTTTCAGATGATATACATTATATTAACATAGTAATTTTCTTAGATAATTCATCTTTACAAGATATCCCATTGATGCGTTGATAACGTTTTGCCTTAGCAACGTATATGTTTTTTTAGCTTCACGCTTTTATCCCGCATAGCAGGGTGAAAATAATTGAAATATCTCTCCTCTGATTGGGAATTAAACCCACAACTGATCGTGTTTACAGTCAAACACTGTTCCACTGTGCCACGACTGGCCTCACGTAATATAAACGTGTATATCAAACACATGGCAATGCCGTGCATATTTTTCAAAAACAAGCATTCTACGCTCCTTCTTTTCCTTCTTATAAACGTTAACTGTGCCAAATTTCATACTCTTCAGTTGCTTTCTTTTCATGAAAAGGGGTACAATTAGAAATTTAAAGGGGTACAAATATTATGCTCCACACATTAATATATATATATATATATATATATATATATATATATATATATATATATATATATATATATATATATATATATATATATATATCTAAAATAAAGACAAGTAAAATATTAATTATTAAAATATTGTACTCTATTTCTTCAGACCTTTGTGGTGTAGTGGCACAACGTTTAGTCAAACGTTGCCAGTCGAAAACGCGATTGGATGTGGGTTCCATTCTCACTCAAGGAATAATTATATTTAAAATTTATATTCATTCTCCGCTAAGGTCAGATAAAGTACCTCTTGCGTTTACTTTACCCTATTCCTCTGTACCTAATTGGCCTCAAGATTTGTTAACTTTATGCTTTATTACCCATAGCTTGTTAGTAAGAGACAACCTAATGTCTAGACACTCTTGACTGACCTCCGCCTTACTTACATACTTAAGACATTGCGTATTGAGTGGCGAGCTCAACGCCGCGCTTTTTTACCAGAATGGAAACAAGTTATAAATATAATCAATTCCAACACTGGGAATTGAACCCACAAACAATCGTGTTTACAGTCAGTCGCTGTCACACTGCACCATGGTGGCCTCACAATATTTTTCGTTTTATTTTATGCTTTTGTTATGTTATTTCAAATAATAGTAATTATTCATTTGTATAATAAATAACAAACAGTCATACATATTGTTTGTCATTTCGATAAGATGCCTAAGTAGTTATATAAGTAATGCAAATCAACAAAGACTATGGATCTGAATTTCCAATAAGCTAAGGTCAAGAGAAGGCACGCTGATGCATGAATGTTAAATTAGCAATGATTGTCCTCTCTAAGGCGCCTTACTATTTTATGAACAGAATTATTTAGTAGCGCAAAGTAGCTAGGGATAAAGGTTTTCTCAATATGGACTAATTTATTAAGTATAAGAGAATTTTAATAGTGAGAGTGCTCAAGTATATATATATATATATATATATATATATATATATATATATATATATATATATATATATATATATATATATATATATATATATATATATATGATTAGTTGTTAGTTGTGAGTTTGATTCCCACTCGGGGGAATGATTACATTTTAAATTTCTTCTCCGCTCTCCGCTCTGGTAAAACAAAAGCAATCATCAAAGTGTCTTGAGTATCAGGTGGTCTCTGATTACTCAGTATAAAGACAGTTTTAAATTTCAATAACATTTTTAACATATCCAACTCCAGTAATAAAATTTTGAATTTAGATTGTTGCGAGTCAATTTTATCTTTAAGGTTTGAAATTTGTCAATTTAAACTCGATTTCACGTTAATAATTTTGATTTTTTTTCGTTTGAAGGAATATAATGAAGACATTTTCTTCGCTTACAGTTATTGTTTTCTGTGAAAAATAAAGCTATAATGAGGAATTTCTTATCTGACTTAATTCAGACAAAGCGCAGCGGTGATTTACATCACTTAACACGCAATATATATAAACCAGGCGGAAAAATCGAAAGCGGAGTGTTCTAAAATTGTGTTCTTTACTATGAAATAAAGCGTACACTTGAAATGTTTTTAACTTCATATAATCCCAAACGAAATAAACAACAACACTAAAATATATAAAATAAATTAAGAAACATCTACTTTAAAATTGTCTCATTTTAATCTTACTTAAAGTTCCATAAAAGTTAACTATATCTTGATAGATAATGCCACACATAAAACGGCGCCGCCAAAGCCTGCACTTATAAATGGGTGACACTAATTGGACGAAGATTTTGTGTTTCCAGCTCAAGAAATTCTTTAAAAATGCTCCCTGAATCCTGATTCGACTGTTATTATGGAATAAAAATGGTTTTAATATTATAATATTATATGTCATGAAATAGTTAGAGTGAACGTTTGAAATATATGTTCTACTTTGTTGTAATTTGAAATTGGCCTTTGTAATGAAACTTGGCTTTGTTTTTGGATACTTTTATTACTATTTTACATTGAAAATGTTGTAATATATTTTTTGTTTTAATAATAGTTAATAAGGTTTTTGAAATTAAAATAGGTGTTTAGAGGATTATCTTAGGTTTGTTTTCCAGTTAAAAAGAAACAGATAAATTAAGTTCTAGCTAAAGAAAAAGATTATTAAATAAAAAGATAAATAAAAAACTTATATATATAAAAAAATGTAAAAATGGAAGAAAAGAAATGTATGTTAAATATTTATTTTTACACCTTCACACTTTATTCTGCTAGGCTGCTAAGAGACAACCTAGTGTCAAGACACTTTGACTGCATTACACCCGACTTCGATAAATTGCGTATTGGGCGGTGAGCTGAACGCCGCAATTTGCTAGGCAAAGAAAAGAAAATAAGTTTGATCGATCGAAACGAATCGAATTGAACCCATAACTGACTAACTGTCATGACACTAAGTTGTTTATGACTACCCTACTATGCGGGATAAATCGTGAAGCTAAAAATATCACAATTAAATTGAAATAATTAGAGGTAACTTTAAGTAAGACTTGTCAATTGAAAGTAAAACAAAAAAAATAAGGTTCCATTTTCAAAGGCTATAAAGGATGTACTATAAAATTATATCTGTCTACTATTTAATTTTTTTTCTTCATACTTTTTATCCCGCATAGCAGGATAGACAGAGAGTAGGTACGTAGTGTCAAGACACTACGTACTTTGTTTTCCGCCGAAATCAAGTGTGTTGAGTGGCGGACCTCAACGCCGTACTTTTGTCTTATCAGAGCAAGAAAATGAAGTGAAGATAATATAAATGTAATCATACTCCTGTGCGGGAATGGAACCCACAACGGATCGCATTTACTGTCAGACACTGTCCCATTTCTCCACGACCGGTTTCTACTACTTTTGCACCGTTATTAATTTAACTAGGGTAACAAGCAGAAAGCAAGAACGGTTTAAGATGAAAAGTAATTAATAGCCAAGAAACAAGATTCTGAAATACGCTTCTTCATGCAAGAAAGTTTCAATGACCTCATTCGTATTTCGATGCTGGCAGTATGTACACATTGGTATTTTTATATATGAAACAAACTGTGCCCGTGACGTCTTTCGCGTGGAATTCCACATATGTGGTATGTTTGTTCTATAATTGTGAACTGGAAGAAGTCCAAGTTACTCCTTATTACTTCACTTCAGCTTTCTGTCAATGAAAGTTTCGTCAAAATCGATCCAGCCATTCCCGAGATTAACCGGAACAAACAGACAGAGAGATAATTGAAAAAAATATATTAAAAGATGATATATATACCGTGTATACATACATACATATGCAATTAATAAAAATTGTTTTTTTTTTAATATTACAACGACACTCCAATTTTTCTTTATTTATGTAGATAGAACAAGATTGACGTCAAAGTACTAATATTGGATAGTATCTAAGCACAAAGGGTTCCATGTTTAATCGGGAGAATGTTGATTTAAAAAAAAATACTCCAATTCGTGTCATGAAATTTAAAAAAATAAATAAAAATAAGTAATAATATACAAACTTTCAACTACTGTATATTCACTCTGCTTATTCTTCTAATTTCGCAGCCGCATTCAAAAAGATTCAGTTCAAGCGGGAATACTATCTACTACTTGTCCACTCTACTAGAAAATTCCTTTATTATGATAAATTTTAGCAAAAATAAGGCAGTATTTTATGAAAAGCAGTTTGTTGATATTACGAAGGGCAATTTATATTAAAATACTCCTGTAAATTGCAGTTCAAATAAAACGAAAGCAAAAATTCCCTTGGCAATGGAGCCGGAATAAGTCGTTTACGTCGTGAAATATTGAAACACTAAGGTTTGTTCAGGAAAATAGTAGTAATAAAGAGCAAAGACAATACTACAATTTTCTTTGACAAAGCGCAACGAAGTGAACTGTCACTAAAATCCCTCTGTCAATTAAATTTGAAACTTATTTTGAATCATAATCACAATACATTTATTATTTTTTTGATAGCCACCGAGCGCGATAGAAAAGTATCGGACTTTATTTAGCATTGGATGGGTTGCATATCTAAATTATGCACTTTGATCCTGACTACGCGCGGCTTTTAACTCCGCCGCTTAACTTGCAATATCTTGAATTCAGACGGAGAGTGAACAGTTTCTCGATAATAGGATCAATCGTTGCTATGCGGGATAAAGTATGAAGTTGTTTTTTTATTATTTTAAGATTATCATTATTCATTAGTGGATTTGAAACTGTACTTTGCCCATATAATCAATATTAGATAAATTTTCACCGCTGCATCACAATGGAGTCTTTTCTTTTTTATATTAGTTGTTTGCATCCATCATGTCGAAAGATCTAATGCACTATCAATGGGTCAGCGGTTGACACGCCATTTGTCAATGTCGCCGCGCTTATCTATACAGCCTATAGTCTGGTGGTATTCATAATAAATAATTTATTAATATGGGATTCAAATAAAATATTTAGGTTGTATTGTTATATTGTTTTTAATTGATACGTTAAAGGTTACGTGTTTAAGGAAATACATAATAAATTTATATATAAGTATAATTGATGTGTATTCAAAATGGCCGTCACCACAAAATGGCGGATTGTTTGTTTTAGTACAACCAACTCTATATAGATGTCAAATGAAAAGGTTTATCTTGTAAAATGAGATACACTATAAAAAGCGTGTATTTAAAAATTGATTTCTAAATTAATATTTTATTCTAATTTTTATACATGGATCTTTATGACTTAATGGTGACATTTCGTTGAAATGAGAGTGTTGGGTTCAAATTCGATTTAGGATTTTTTAAAATCTATATTAAATAAACTGTAGTTCTAAATAGACTGAAATTAGAAACCAGAGTTTCAGATCGAATGAAATCGTCATATATGACATAGAAGACATCATTTCACCCCTCTGTAGAAAATACGTATTCAGTTACGATTCTCACGACTCGGCTATCTACATAGTAAATAGATATAGCTACGTAAATCCCATAACGAGAATTGGAAAATCTCCGTGGGATTGAAAATTTCACAAATATCTGTGTAACACGTTTATATGTATGTTTGTTGTATGTATAATAATAACAACACTGTATTGCAAACAAGAGCTTACCGTTGTTTATATAAATATACTATATATTTTATATAGGTATACATATAATAGTAGACAGAGACATTGCGGGTTGCGTGGCGGATATTAACACTGTGTTTTGTCTTTTTTCAGCGATTATATATTGTTTTTAAAATAATTAATGAGAATCGTACTCGTACATTTAGACTTAGATTATTGTACCAATGAAAAATATAACCAACTTTTTGACTTGACTTTTATTATGTTAATATCTCATATTTATTGAGAGAATGACACTAATTTGATTTATCTCGTTATATATGATGAAATAGAATACAATACGATACTCCATTCGTAAATTTTCTACATTTTATATATTCAATAATCTTTTCGTATAAAATATTTTTCACGTATTCAAAACAACTCTTTATTACGTAACGTAACGTAAAAAAAATCTATAAGATTATAAACTTTAGCTCTCACTAACAAAATCGTATAGAGAATATGAACTTGCGATTGAGAGAGAAAGTACAGCAGTGTTTACGATAAGCACTGCTAACGTTGATAATAGAGTAAAATAACCGTTGCCATAGTAACGCATAAGTCACTATAAAAGTGAGAGAGTGAGTCAAACTTATACTAAGAAATATTAAAATTCTGTACTATTTCACAATTAATTAATTAAACCTTAATTGGCAAAATTTTCGACTCCCACATTATTGTCGAAAAAAGGCTTCCAAAGTTTTACCTTTACGGTGGAATATATAGGTAAGTTATAACAGCAATTAAATTTTGTAAAGAAACTTATGAACATTTATATGTACGAGAAGAGAAATAAACATAGTATGAATGTTCATGATTTCTTTGCAATTTTTTAATGTCTTTTCAATAGAAAAGATGAAAACAGCTTCGCATTTTATTCCGTAGTTAGACTCAACTTAATGTCAAGACATTTCGTCACTGTTTTCCACCTCAAATCGACATTGCAGGTTTAGTGGCAAACTCAACGATGCACCAACCTTAAAAGGTAGGAGAAATGAATATATTTTTTAAATGTAATCATTTTTACGAGTGGGAATTGAACCCAAAACCAATCGCATTTACAACCAGGCACTGTTTTTTTGTGCTACCATGGTCCGCTTATCAATAGAGATATAAAAAATATATTTTTTAGTTTCACGCTTTTATCCCGCATAGCAGGATAGACAGAAAGTACCTAGTATCAAGACATTCAGTACTCCTTTTTCCGTTGAATTTGAGAAACTGCGTGTTGAGTGGTGGAATTCAACGCCACGCTTTGTCTTATCAGAGCAAGTTAGTCAAAATAATTCAAATATAATCACTCCCCGAGTGGAAATCAATCAACATAACCGGCCTCGCATTTTTTAATACTATTTAATTTGCAACATTTTTTACAATGAGATAATAAACGTAAATATTCACACTGACAAATACCAGTTTTCGTTTAATTGAAATTAAAATTGTATAATTCAAACAAAATCTATTAATTTAATTATAATATACATATCTAAGAGGTTAAACACGCTTTATATATTCAAATAAAATCATGTGTAAAAGGTTAAATGAGTAAACGTATATCCAACTAACAATAAGATATACAGCATCCCACTACATAATGGCAAGTGATCTGGAAAATTATTCGTTTTATACCTTTCGTGTTAAAACGAAATGTTTTATCGTCTCCAATAAATTTTGCGGAACTCAGTATATGGCTTGAGATGTGAATTTTTAGCCAGCTCTAGCTTGCTTGTCTGTTATTTGAAATTTTTGTTTATTTTTCAAGTGTTACTACTGTATATATTGTTATGAAAGTAGTAAAGCAAATATTTTAAACGTTATTATTATAGAATAACACATCAAAAATTAGTTAAGTAGTAAAGAACCTGAAATAATAAATTATTTTAATAATAAACTAACCAATACATGCATTTAATTAGTTATCCTGATAAGATTCAAAATGAATTAAAAAAAACAGTAAATAAGTTTAATTAAAAAAGATACCCCGATCAGATCAGTTTCATATTGCGAAAATATCATCTTACATTCCGTAGACATTCCGTACTCGGCTTTCTGCCGAATTCGAGATATTGAGTATTGAGTGGCGGAACTTAACGACGTACTTTTCTACCTGCGCCAGCATCGGCCCACTGTGCCGAAATTTTATACTATCTGTTTTTGTAAAGTTTAAAATGATTTTGTGATACGTATTGTATTTAATATGAATTACAGAACATAATATTTATTTGTGCTGAGACAAAGTGCGACGTTTACTTCCGCTGCGTATCCCACAATTTTTGAATTTGGGCAGAAAGCAGCCAACGATTCTTTTCGACTACTGTACTATGCTAGATAAAACGTGAAGCTGTTCATACAATGACTATAACGATATTCCAGTAGCGTCTTCTACGTAGATACGTACATATATCTACAATCTAAACGCGAATCCAAAACTAACTTGAAATACCTTTCGTTCACCTTGTCAAGACCCAAATTATACACCAACACTAACGTATGAAATTTCACTCTTATATATTAAATACTTGAATTTTTCAAATAGAATAAAATGTTGTTATACGTTTATTATTATGTAAAGAAGATTAAATATCAATATTTTCTAGACATTACATAGACATTACCTAAATATTACCTAGATATATACTTAGTTATTTTTTTAAATTTATTATCTTCACGCAAGTTCCGCTTACAATAGAAATAGTATAAAAAATGTAGCGAGAAATCTCTGCTTTCTCTAATTACTGAGTTTTATAGGTATTCCGAATTGAATGACGAAACTACAGCGTTATGTCTTACCAGATCATTATTTAGCTTTACACTTTTTATCTCGTAAATCAAGGTAGACAGGAAGTTCCTAAGTAATTAAGTAAGTCAAGACACTCTATAATCTGCATTCCGACGAATTAGAGACATTACGTGTTGAGTGACGGAACTCAACGCCGCACTTTGTTTTACCAGAGCGAAAAAATGAAAATAATTTAAATATAATCATTCCCCTGAACCCACGACCGATCGTGTCAGACCTTGTACCATTGCGCAACGACCGGCTTCCACCAGATCATTTTATTATATATACATTAACAAAGCAGCTTCAAGCCTTTTCTTGTATACCAGGTTAGTAAAAAACAATCTGGTATCAAAATATTCCCTTATCCACTGCATTGCCAGTTTTATCGCTTTGTCTTGCTAGAACGAAAAAAGTAAAATAAAATAAATATCAATATTTTTATGACCTGGATTTGAATCCCTGACATCAGTTGTCCAACTGCGACGACCTAATATGGTTAATTTTGTCCTAGAATTTAAAATAAAATAGTAATTCTATATTTTTATATAGATTTGTGTGCACTATTAAAAAACAGTATGACTGTAAATGCGATAGGTTGTGGGTTCGATTTGCACTCGGGTAAATAATTATAAATAGTTATTTTCATTTCCTCGTTCTGGTCAAACACAGCACGGTATTGAATTCCGCTTCTCAACGCGTCATGTTTCGAATTCGATACGCGGAGTACGTAGTGTTTTGACACTAGGTACTTCGCGTCTACCGTGCTATACGGGATAAATGCGTGAAACTAAAAAAAAACACTTAGTCTTAGATTTTAATATAAAAAAATATATTTAGTTTTATATATAGATTGCATTCAGTTGATTCAATTTAAAAATATATATATATATATATATATATATATATATATATATATATATATATATATATATATATATATAAATTATTTCATAAGTGTGTGCTATTCTATGTAAATACCCTACAAAATATAAACGTGGAACGTCAATTAAAATAATTGGATATATTTTTGCAACTCTGTTTCAGTGTCCCAATAAAATCCCCTTACAATATAACGGTTGAATTCTGATTACATTTAACATATTGTATGTATATTGAAAAACTATAAGAATGATGTGTGGAGCAAAAACTCTATCGTAATCTACTTTAAATTTCATTTTAAGTATAGCTTTAAGTAAGATATAGTTAGTAATAAAGCGAGGAATAGCAGGATAGACAGGAAGTACCTAGCGTCAAGATATTCCGTACTTCGCTTTCCGCCAAATTGGAGACATTACGTGTTGACTGACAAAACTTAAAGCCGCGCTTTGTGTTACCAGAGCAAGAAAATAAAATAATTTAAATACAAATATTGCCCGAGAGGGAATCGAGGGAATCGAGCATAAGGTAATTTGCGTTTGTATAAAAAAACAACTACTGGTTTCTTACAACATATCTATCTTGCCAAAACGAACATCTATTTTAATATAATTTGAAGGTCTACTTCTGGTTGATCAAGGCAGTTAAAAATTTGAACACACTTCAGCACACTTCACTTTGAAATAGCTTCATGTTCAAATAAAAATATATTAAAGAAAAAGCAGGAAAATACATATAATATATATGTTATATAAGCAGGAAAATACATATAATATATATGTATAGTTAAGTGATCAACCATGTATAAAGTATTGAATACTGTACTTTATGTGCACATATTTGTATGAAAAATGTAATGTTTTCAAAGGGATTTCGAACCATTAACCGACTTTAAACTTCTTGTGCCTTTGCAAAAAAATTCTTTCATATACTGGAACCATACTTAATTTTTATAAATCAAAATTTTAAAATTTTAAAATAAATGTAATTATTTGCTAGACAATTTAATGAATTATTGAAAAAATCTCAAATATTCATTTCTATATATATATATATATATATATATATATATATATATATATATATATATATATATATATATATATATATATATATATATATATGTATGTATGTTATATAACAGCGCATGATTGTAACACACACGGACAGCGCACGATCAGTTATGGTTCTATCCCACTTGGGGGAGTGATCACATACATTATTTTCTCACATAAATTACTTTCTCGTTCTGGTAAGACAAAGTGAGGCGTTGAGTTCCGCCACTTGACACGCTATGTTTCGAATTCGAGTAAACCGAGATACGGAGTCTAGGTACTTTCTCTCTACCTTGCTATGCGGGTTAAAAGTGTGAAGCTAAAAAAAACTCCTATAAAATATATAAAAACTCGTATACTTAAACTGACAATATCTTCATCAAGTTTAAATTGAACACAAAACCCTCAATCATAGCGTGTAAAGTCATACATAACCACTGTACCACGATGAACTCACTATGGATTTATTTAAAGCAAATAATTTAAAAAGTATATAGTTATTTTAACAAAAAAAACCATCAAAATACTAATATATTCATAATATAAAGTTAAAACATAATAAACAGAAAAAACATAAAAACCTACATATAGGTATTTATATACAAACGCGGAACGAGGAAACATCGAAAAATTATATATCATTTGATTTTTTCAGAAAGCAACTTTATTGCGAAATTTATTTGTATTGGTTTCCTTCAGCCAAATATTTACATTTGAATCTTTAATAAAACCTCGGAGGTTTTCGTTAATAAAAACCTTAACCGTTTAATAGCATTCCGTTTGCTGTGATCGTAGAATTTAAATGAATTCCGCTTTAAATGAAAAGTCCGCTTTAAAGAAAAATAAATTTAAATGAATTCTGCTTTAAATGAAACGTCCGTTTTAAAGAAAAATAAATAAAAAATATATAAGTTTTAATTTTTTCCGTCTATATATATTACAAAAACTTCATAAATTTTATAAGAACAAGGCTAGCAATGTTAAATTATAAATTTTCTGTTTTTCCTAGAAATAAGTAAAGAACTTAGAAAAAATATTAATAAATTTATTAAAATACAATAGAACTATAAAATAATTGTACCGTAATATAATATTTTTTTTATTTTATACACAAAACCAATATACTGACAACATAAGATATATAAATTTCGAATTTACGAAAAAAAAAGTTCTTTATTTATTCTTTCAATTACTCTAAAACTATGAAAAAATTAAAAATTACAGTCCATTATATTATAATAAACACTAAAAACAAGTAGAATAAGCTTACCCGGAAGTAAAAGCAGGATCAATTACCAAAATGCAATTCCGCAAAAAAGTTTCACTCAAAACAATAAAGCTTTTCGTACACGAAACTTTAGGCGAGACGTTCGTCCCACCCGCGACCGAGTTTACTACTGAGTGTCGAGGGAACATTCGACAAGGGGTGTTTAATAGATATAATTTAAAATGTGCTGTACGGTTTCTCTTTGCAGCTTCATGATTTAATACATTGCAGGATAGTCATAGAGAATCTAGTGTCAAGACACTGTGTTCCGCCCGTCTGAATTTAAGACAATGCGTGTTGAGTGCCGTAACTCAACGTCACGCTTGTCTTATTAGAGTGGAGAATTTTTTTTAGTATTTTTGGTGTATTATTTATTGAATTGTTTTGAACTCGAGCTTTTTCATAAGTTGTGTATGTCAAAAATAAAAAGAAAATCTTGTCATGTATATTGGTAAAAAAATATATATACAAACAAATAAATTTAAAATATTTATATATTAATAATATAACAATATTTCCTTAAAAAATATATTACATTTCATATTTTCCCTACGTTTCAACATTTGTATTATTCATGTAAATTAAATTATTATTCTATACCAATGTCTCTAAAGAATTTTCGAAATATTTTAAATGAAACTATTTTAAAGTAGACAGTTTGTACACTTTAAAATAGATTCATTTAAAATATTTCGAAATACAATCGGCGGATACAAAAATATATTTTCAAATACCAATATGTACGCAATTAATCCATTTAAAATAGATTATACTATTTTTAAAGTGTTATTCCACACTTATTTTATATAATACCATAGCGTTTGGCACTTCGTCCTTTCTAACTACCTGAACGTGAATCTAAAAAATTTAAATATATTTAAGACTTAAATAATATTTTAAATTATTATTATTATTTTTTTAGCCTCACGCTTTTATCTCGCATAGCAGGGTAGACAGAAAGTACCTAGTGTCAAGACACTCCGTACTTGGCTTTCCACCGAATTCGAGACATTGCGTGTTTAGTGGTGAAACTCAACGCCGCTCTTTGTCTTACCAGAGCGAAGAAGTGAAAATAGTTTAAACATAATCACTCCCCCGTGTGAGGATCTAACCCACAACCGATCGCGTTACAGTCACAGTATTTTAAATTAAATTCATTTAAAATGTGCTAAGAATCACGAAAATGTTAACAGATGTGGATAAAAAAAATTTCTTTTACAGCGCTCTCTTTAATATCTAATAATTATATAATGCAATACTTTTGTACAGAACCTAGGGTAAAGAAAATACATTCTACAGTGTTTGTCAAATTTTTGACCATTGTGAGTGATACGGTGGAACACAACGCCGCAATTTAATTATAAGTATTTAATTAACTATAAAGAATCTTATTTTAATAACTGCAAACAAAGTCATTTTATAGCTAGTTATAATATACGTGAATGCAAACGACAATTTTCAGAACTGCTTTTGTGTGCGAGAATATTAATAACTAATTAATATAATTTTTGTTTCTATGAATTTATTATACAAAGTGCATCAATTGCATCCGTTACTTAATACATTTGAGTCGTAAGGTTGAAAATTGAAAATAAATGTAAGAAAGCAGAAAGAAATATGAAAGCAGTACGCTTTATTCTACAGGGACAACCTAGTGACTTTTTTAACCTTCGTTGACTATCTTCCGACCGATACATTGCGTGATGAGTGGCAGAACTTAACACCGCGCTTTGTCTTACCAGATCAAAGAAAGGGAAATAAATTTGAAATACGATTATTTCCTCGAATGGAAATAGAACCCACAAATAATAACGGTTATACCCAGTCGTTGTCTCTCTGATTTTTTTAAAGGACAGGTAAGGCAAACGAGCGTGCGGGTCACCTGATGGTGAATGATCACCGCCGCTCACGACCTCGTGAAACACTAAAGGAGCTACAGGTGTGTTATCGGCCTTTAAGGGAAATATGCGCGATTTTGGAGGTATTTATGTCATATCAACCTGGAAATACTGCCTCAGGTAAGCAGTTCTGCTGTTGTGTGGCATGTGGACGGAAATGCCTACAAAACCACACAGTAGTAGGACGCCACATATTCAGGTGGTAAGGATGTTTTTTGATCTGTTACGTACTGTGCGGTTAGAAAATCCAGATCAAACAGTTCACCAGAACACTGCTCAAGGTATATGCTGTAGGGAACGCATATCGATGAAACGTCTCTACGCAATGCCAAAGTATCAAACCTGTCATAGACTATTGGGTCCCTAATGATCCTTTTAGATCTTAATATAGAAGCTTTAGGTCTTAATATAGAAGCTGTGTAAAAATATTTCCAGTTATTTTTTTAAATTTATTTTGTATCAAATTCGTACTAATTTATTTAAAGTCGTAGAAATATTCTATCTAATTTCCATTAAGCTAGACGAGGACAGCTGCAAGGTAAACATAATATTCAATTAAATTAGATTTACTGCATAATATGATTGCTTGATAAGATACCCCAAAGCTCTAATGGCTATTGTTTCGAATAGCCTCTTCGGCAACCCCTGTATGAGTCATCTAATTTATAAGCGTTTTGACGGCTGGCTTATTGATCTTTATACTAAAAATAAATGACAGATAATATTAGATCTTGCTTTTCTAGGTTATTTATTACAGGCTTTTATTTAACTAGCCGTGTTAGTGAGTTAGTGTGTGTGGAATCTTGGAAGCTCAATTTGACCCACTTCCCGGTGTCCGATTGACCTGAAATTTAGCATGTATCTTTATTACCTTGGACAATATAATTATATAAGTTAGCTTGTTGTTTAATACAATATTAATTCCATATTATACCCAACATGGATACCAAATGAAACGGTTTAACTTGCAGAATAAAATAAATTATGAAATAAACTCAAATCCAAGATAACTGCCAACACAAAATGGCAGATTAGGAACACATTTTTGCATTATCCATCCAACCATTATCCATATGGGTATCAAAGAGGCAAAAAGGCTTGTTTTGTATATTACAATAATCTGTGAAAAAAAAAAACATGTTTTTTATAAAAAAATAATAATATTTACATTTGAATGTGAATGAAAATATATAATATAAAATGCAATGATTATACTATTTTA
The DNA here is from genome assembly GCA_032432895.1 of Dryadula phaetusa. Taxonomy (NCBI): domain Eukaryota; kingdom Metazoa; phylum Arthropoda; class Insecta; order Lepidoptera; family Nymphalidae; genus Dryadula; species Dryadula phaetusa. Next base: position 2,988,798 of record JAOYRS010000016.1, on the reverse strand, counting down.
AATGGATTATAGGAGTATATTTTGGTATCCGAAAATCCATTTTTGGAAACAGTAGTCCGTGGTTTACTTACGACCACGGACTAGTGTAAAGTATTTAAAACGTCTGGTTTCAAATAATGTATTTTCGAATACCAAAATATTTGCGATTGATACGTTTAAAATAATTTCATTTAAAATGTGTTAAAAATCACGAAATTCAAAAATCTTATTAATAATTATATTAATTTTAAAGCATGTCCAATTATTTATTATTTGTGATTGTGTACACATATTTATGTATATATAGAAGAAGCTACGGTGAATGGTATGGATGTTGTTTTATTATTCTCTTATACTCCTATTTATTGTGTACTCCAACAAATAAAAAAAATAGGTAAAAAATTAATATTTAAGCAACAGCAAGCAAAACACCTTATGTCCATGTTAACAATAAAAAATGTTTTAATTCATTAGACATAATCATACATATTTCAATGAAACCCACTTATTCTTAACAACCACTTATTCTAAATTTCATTAATTCTGGATATTTAAACCCATTACATACGTAGTTAGAAATGAAGCTGTGCTGTGAATAAAATTTTAAAGTACGTATATTGATATTTAAGTGATGTGAATTTAAGCTTTTAGTCATTATATTTAAAAAAGGCGTTACAACTGCGCCATAAGGGTGTTGATCATATTTAATTTCCCTAATTCAATACAGCTTCAGAGGTTCGGTCCGTTAAAGAAACAAAGGAATTTTAATAATTTTTTAAATGTACACACATACATATGTACATAAAATTTACCGTTCTTTACAAACATTTCAAATTCACAAACAATTACAGTACCCATTTGCTAACTTACACTGTTGAACCCCAAAAAAATCAATAGATGCCCTTCTCGTATATAATTTTATTACACTTGACATTTCCTATATCCAAATTATAGATAATACAATATAGAACCAAAATATTGGTATTTCTACGTTCTTTGATGTTTCATTTCTTTCGATACTGTTATCATGAACAAATATTACTCCACTTTCTTTGTAAAAAAATATTTTTTTTTTATCTACAAATACTTAGAACGAATAGTAAACTATTAAAAGTGCGATGAACGATAAATAAATATTATACAAATATATACTCATATTATATACATATATATATATACAATTATAGTGGCAAAGAAGTTAGGAGAAGGCCTTGATCAAAACCATCGCTAAAGGATGAGAAGTGAATAATTATCTTATATCTTAACTTAACATCTTCCTCAAAATAATTATGATAAATAAATTATATATATATATATATATATATATATATATATATATATACTATTTATTTATTAATTATTTATGTAAACTGAATAAATATATTCAAGTTCAAGGCATTTTTTTGGTGTTTTTCTCTAAATAAATAATACTAAATTAATAAAGCTTAACACAACACTTGTACCATAAATTCTCTCTCATAAAAGACTATAATAATAAAACATTTTAACTGGGGATTTAACGGACTTTCGTGAAGTTTAAAATAAAAGATTAAGCAGTTCTGCCTTGGACAATAACATAACAATGAATACTCTAGACTCAAAATATGCACTTACTTTGAAAGCGCTACATAATAATTTCAAGTACACTGCAATAAAACACGAGTATACACTCAGATCCTTTCTAAGTAAAAATAAAACTTGCAAACCAAAGCCCCTTTTTACAATAGCTTATAGAAAACGCGTGTCTCCTCGTCCTTTTGCGGTGTCGAGCTTTTTTGGTCCACTATTATTGAGGTAGAAGTAAATAAGTGGTAATCTTCGCTTTTTTTGAGTTTTGAGCTTTTTGCTACTTATTTTTTGTGGTATTTGTTGAAAGTTATATGAATCATTTCCGGCAAATGCTTTGATAACTTAAATATTTAAAAATTACGCTAAGCCACAAATGTAATTTGTTATTATTAATTGCAAAAAATGGATCTACCTTCGATAACTGATTATTAAAATATTAATGACATAATTTAAAAACATATTTTAAGCGATATTTCATGTGTGCGTGTGTGTGCGTATGTGTGTGTGTGCGTGTGTGTGTGTGCGTGTGTGTGTGTGTACGTGTGTGTATGTGTGTGTATGTCTGTATGTGTGTATGTGCGTATTTTTTTTGTTAGTATAAAACTCAACATCGTAGCTTAGTGTGATAGGAGCGTAAGACAATGCTAAGTAACAAAAGTTTGGCGCCATTGTTGAATTTCACAAGTTCCCAGGTAAAATCCTTTTATTACTTCCATAGTGGAAATAGTTAAGTTTTATTAAATAAATAAGGAATAAAGCAGTAACGTGTATTTTTTTTAGCTTCACGCTTTTTATCCCGCATAGCAGGGTACACAAAGTGCTTAGTGTCATGACACTCCGTACTTCGTTTTCCACCAAATGCAATGTCTCGTACATTGCATGTTTAGTGGTGGAACTCAACGCCGCACTTTAACTCAATCAGAAAGGAGAGCAAGAGTAAAAAGAATTATTATGCTGACGTCAACCGGTAAACAGAGAGAACCTAGTGTCAAGACACTAAGTATAACGCTTTCCACCAAATTTCCAATATTGCGTGTTGAGTTGTAGAACTCAACGCCGCACGGTCTTACCAGAGCGAAGAAATGGAAATAATTTAAATATTGATAATATTTATCTCTTCTGAGTGGGGATCGAACCCCACAAGCGACCGAGCTTACAGGCAAGCTGTCCCACTGCGCTACGACCGGCCCCGCCAAACAGCCTAGGTCAGATTTAGTTTACAAGCCCAGGGTTGAAGAATTTTGAAACTGACCAAAACTTGAGTTTCAAATTAAAGAGAAAAAATATTTATACAGCACTCATAGTCATTCACTATTATCAATTAACGCTTAACAGACATTAAAAATACGTTTTAAATGTACTAAAAACTTTTTATATTTTGGTACTAACACAATGCTATCGAAGATACCATAGTCTCAAAATTGATAATCTGATAACCCTCTTATCTGATAGCACAAACAAGTCAACAAGTCCTTCGATGTAAAAAGGCAGGAAATATCTCGGAGTCAAGGCACTTCCTACCCCGCTTTCCGCCTAAATCGAGATATTGGATAATGAGTTGCGGAGCTCTACACCGCAGTTTTGTAACTACCTTGTTATATAAAAGAAACGCATAAAGCAAAATAAAATCACCAAACATAATTTTCTTCTCATACAACAAAAATATTAATAAAAATAGAACACCAAATAATATTTTAATGATTCATAATAACAGTACGTCAGTTTATACAAAGAATAATCCACAACAGTGATTACCACTCAATAGGAAATACGAATCCTTTATGCAATGTTGAAAAAGCTATAAAAAAATCAAAATACGTGTTATATTACCAAAATTCACCCTCCGTTATGAAATTATGTTAATTTTCATAATATCTATATTTTATTTCTAATTCAAGCAACTAAGGTCTAAATTTGGCTAGCCGTGGTCGACAAGGGTCGGAGCGCCCTATCCCATAGAGGGATTATTAGAAAAAATATTCCATACAGTTTCATTGTGAGCGCGTGTTATATAGAGAATGATGTGGAGTGAACTTTAATAAAATGCATTATGGTCAATAGTATTTTAATACACGCTTTCCTTAATAATGATAAGTACTGGTATTAAGTATGAGTCGTATGGTTTTAATATCTTTTTCCGATCATTCCCACACTGCATATAAAGAATATGTGGATATTCTTTGTATATTATTTCTTTTATTTCTTTTTTTATACGTTATTATATATATATACGGAGTACGGAGTGTCTTGCAACACTAATATATATATATATATATATATATATATATATATATATATATATATATATATATATAAGTACTTAGTGTTGCAAGACACTCCGTACTCCGCTTTCCGCCAAATTCGAGACTTTGCTTGTTGACGTGACGGTACTCAACGCCGCGCTTGGTCTTACCAGAGCGAAGAATATAAAAAATTTGTAAATCTAATTATAATCCCTTTGTAGGAATCAAACCCACAACGGTCGCATTTACAGCCGAGCATATATATATATTTTTTAATTTAAGGTCCCAGTTTCGATTTTCTTATATAAATAAAATTCATTAGCGAGTTAAGTACTAGTTTTCTTGTATATAAGGGTGGATATATTTTTGATATACATATTTCTAATACATTATTATGAAAAATATAACAACTGCATCTTTCTCCTAATAATTCATCCTTCAATTTCACTGTTAATAAATATAGATTTCAGATTCCTTTTGAGAAAATTCGTAATTAATTGACTGCGATTACTTGAAGACTGAACAAAAGGCAACGTCTAACCGCCACATGTAGCTGTAAGATTCCCATCTCATCAATCTAATGGAGATCAGTCTAAAGTTGAATACAGTTCTGTATAAGTTTATGAGAACCTAAGTTAGCTTATAACCATATATTTGAGAATATTAAAAATCAGCTTCACGTTTTATCCCGCATAGGGTATCTATTGCCAACTCTGTTAATTTCTTTTTCAAGAAAATGAAACATTAGTCTTAACGCAGCATTTTGCCTTAACTGATTAGAATAATGTAAATAAATTTGAAATATAATCATTATCTCAATTGAGATGAACTCACTGCGGCGTTTACGATCAGATACTGTTCCACTGCGCCACTTTGGTGTCTTAAGAATATTAATTAACTCAGATTATTAAAAGCAAAATTTAGTTATTTTTAGTTTCACGGCGTTAAGTTCCACTTATCAATACGTAATTTCTTTAAAATGGGGTAAAAATAGTAAACGCCCTATCTTAACCTCATCCAAAATTAAATGTTTTTAATCTGGCGTAAGAAAGCAAGTTAGTTATTTGCTATCTATTACGCACAGTATAACATATCGACATTTTTTCAATAAATTTTATAAATCCAAAAATCAGAAAATATATATGAATAGATATTTGTTGAAGAATTACTAATCAAACCCAATTAAAACTTTGCAGTTATACAGATTATGCATCAGAATAACACATAGGCTACAATTCAAACTAAAAATGACATATAATTTCGGTATAATATTATAATAAGTATCTAATTTCATTATATTTCTAAAAATATTATTTGAAAACCATTTTAAAAGATATATCTAATAAAACGTTAGCAACTCTAAACCGCACGGATAATCCTATATTTACTTTTAAAACGGGACGCGTGTTTTTTTGAATCCTCAAAGCCCCTTTGTATGTTTGCAAGCGCAGTTCAACTAAAAGTAAAAACGATTATATATAAATCCGTAGAAAATTTTAGAGTTACACTTTACCTGCTATACAAAGAAATTGGAACCTTTGCATGTTATTCTCAAAATTAAGGTAGAGTTTTATAATAATCGTTTGACACCTATGGTGCAGTTTGGAAAGTCCAATTATAGGCGATGGTAATAGATTTAATTTTCTATCATAAAAATGAAGTATTTTCGCATTATAGTTAAACAGAAATAGAAAAATAGAGTTGAGTAATATATAAGCAATAAGCTACTACTTTTTAGCCCATGAAGCTGTTAATAAAAATTAAATTTACAATTCGATGCTTTTCCCCGCATAGCAGGTTAGTTAGAGTCTAGTGTCAAGATACTCCATTACCTGTCTTTCGCTCTATTTCGGGACATTGTGTTGAGTAAGGAATTCAATGCCGCACTTTGTCTTACCAGAGTAGAGAAATAAGAATAAAATTTAAATATAAATATTTTCCCAAGTAGGAATCGAACCAATAACCTATAGCGTTTACCGTCAGACGCCATTCCACTGTACCACATTGATCTATTTATACTTTTTTTGGGAAAAGGAAGCAAAAGAGCAGAAGGGCCACCTGATGGTAAGTGGTCACCTTCGCTCATGGACATCTACAGCATAAGAGTTGTAGATGCGTTGCCAGCCTTGGGATGGAAGTGAAAGGAAATATAGGAAAGGATGGTCGGAATAGGGAAAGCTGGCTTACATGACATCGGACCGGAACACATCCTCAGATATTTGGTGGATCTTTATGTCATGATAGTGGTGGCCAGCTATTCGAAGGACTAAACTTCTACCATTAAACTACTGGGATACCCGCCTCTTACGGGACGTTAACCAACATCGGAGGGTAAATGTATTCTACCCCTTCCACCAGGGAAAGGAATAATATTATATTATGATTTTCATGTTATAAAAGATTTTTTTTATTTTTTTTTTTTAATACAATGTGATAATTTATATCGCGCACACACAAGCCTATAGCTCAGGACACTGAAGATCCACGTGCACCACTGACGCGCCATTACTCGAAAGACATCCCGGACGTTGACGTAAGCGAGATTAGTGCGGCTCTTAAACAGCTCAGGAATGGGAAGGCCCCGGGTGATGATGGCATTACCACTGAGCTCCTAAAGGCTGGTGGACTACCGGTCCAAAAGGCCTTAGCGGAACTCTTTAATGCCGTCATCCGCCAAGGCATGACGCCAGAAGCGTGGTCCAGGGGTGTGGTCGTCTTGTTCTTAAAGAAGGGTGATAAAACCCTCCTAAAGAACTACAGGCCGATTACACTCCTGAGCCACGTTTACAAGTTGTTTTCAAGAGTCGTCACGAATCGTCTCGCCATCAAGCTCGACGAATACCAACCTCCGGAGCAAGCCGGGTTTCGAAAAGGCTACAGCACCATAGACCACATACATACTGTTCGGCAGATTATACAGAAGACCGAGGAGTATAATCAGCCGCTGTGTATGGCATTTGTGGACTATGAGAAAGCGTTCGACGCCATCGAAACCTGGGCTGTTTTGGAGTCCCTGCAGAGATGTCAAATCGACTGGCGATATATCGAGGTGATGAGATGTCTCTACAGCGCTGCGACGATGACCATCCAAATCCAAGATCAGCGGACAAGACCTATTAACTTCGAGAAGGAAGCGGATAGGAGGATTCAGTTGGGTTGGGCGGCATTTGGCAAGCTCCGTCGAGTCCTTACGTCAACAATTCCGCAAACCCTAAAGACGAAGGTTTTTGAGCAATGTGTCCTACCTGTAATGACATACGCTGCCGAGATGTGGACACTGACAGTAGGGCTGGTCCACAGATTTAAAGTCGCTCAGCGAGCTATGGAGCGAGCTATGCTTGGGGTCTCTCTCAAGGATAAAATCAGGAATGAGGTTATCCGTGAGAGAACTAAAGTAACCGACGTAGCTCGCAAAATCAGTAAGCTGAAGTGGCAATGGGCCGGTCACGTCTGTCGCAGGACCGATGGCCGTTGGAGCAGACGAGTCCTGGAGTGGAGACCGCGTCTTGGCAAACGTAGTGTAGGACGCCCTCTGGCCCGCTGGACTGACGACATACGCAAGGTTGCCGGAGCAGGCTGGATGAGGGTTGCGGAGGACCGGGATGTTTGGCGCAAACTTGGGGAGGCCTATGTCCAGCAGTGGACTGCAATTGGATGACGATACGATACGATAATTTATATCTATTTCTACACAATAAGTACTTTAATTATGAAGATTTAGTTATAATATGTCATTTGAGAAGATTAAAGCTGTGAACAGAGTGTATGGACCTTATTTTCTCTCTCGACTAGCTATTGTGGTATAAAGAATGAAGTTGATACAAAAATATAAATAATATAAAATAATAAATTAATTATGTCATTATATATTATGATTAGGTATACAAGTAGATTGCATTTAAATCCAAGAGATAAATAAGCAATAAGTATATATATATTTATATATATATATATATATATATATATATATATATATATATATATATATATATATATATATATATATATATATATATATATATATATATATATATATATATCGCGAAGCAGTGGGACAGTGTGTGACTGCAAAATAACTACATGGATACTGGGGGGAATGATTATATATAAAATTATTTTCGTTCCTCCGCTCTGGTAAGGCAGGGCGCGGCATTAAGTTCCGCCACTCAACACGCAATGTCGTAAAAGCGGTGGAAAGCGGAAAACGAAGTGTCTTGACACTAGGTACTTCCTTTCTACTGCTATGCGGATAAAAGCGTAAAGCTAGAAAAAAATACAAGTATATCTATTTATTTATTTTTTAATGGAAACATACAATATTTTTAAGATATAAAAATATTTTTTACATACTGTGTAATCAAAAAACCAATCATAAACGTACATACTTACATAAATACATTATACTATGTTATATGGCTGGGAGTCCACCGAGGCAACATAGTAACGTTCTGGAGTGATCCTGCGGCGTCTCAGATTGGTGCAGAGCGTTTCCTTGATGTGCCCTTGTTATCGTTATTTATTTCTACAAAGCATCTAGCAGGACCAGCTAAGAATAACTGACAACATCGATTTGAAATTCTAGTGTATTGATTTTACTATATATTTTTTTATCTTGACAGATTTAAAATTAATTTTGTATTTCCTACAATAAGGAAGTTATGAGCGAAAAAATCTTTAATGTAAAAGTTTATTAGTAGTAGTATATATATATATATATATATATATATATATATATATATATATGTATATATATATATATATATATGTATATATATATATATATATATATATATATATATATATATATATATATATATATTTTTTTTTTTTTTTCTTGAATTTTATTTAATTTGCTGAGAATTTAGTTTTTAACACAGATCATAATTTTATCAAATTCTTAAGTATTTAATATTAATAACGAAAAGCACTAGTTCCAAATTCCCAGAAATATGTCAATTAATGTAATCTGCGTTTCTCAGTGCGCCCTCTCGACGTGATAGATAGTCTCTTTGAATATCGATATAAGACATTGGCAAAAGCTTTGAATTGAATTTGTATTTTAAATCCTCTTATGAATTTCATTATTTACTAAACAGACTTTAATTATATTTCCTCCAATTTGACGCAGTTGCTAAGACAGTTAATATTGCAATTACATTAGTAGAGAAGAGTGTAGGTTCTAAAACGTTCTAATAACAGTTTTATGGTACACCAGCAATTGTTTTAATATTAATTTGGATATTATGTTTTAACGCTCTTTATTTCTTAATATATATTTTGTTTGTTGACAGAAAAAACAAAGTTATAAACCTCTACTCTCTGCCTATTATTGATATAAAGTCTTACGGTACTTGAAACACGAATAAATGTTTTGAAAGTATCTATTTGAACATGCGATTAAACTAATTTTCAAAAATATGCCGTCCCATATTCTAAGATAAAATAAATTATCTAAACATTAAAAAATATATTTTAACAATAAACGTACATAAGTAGTGTACTACTAGTAAGTGGTCATTTCTTTGAAAAAAAAAATTATTATTGTTTTATCTCCCAATATAAGAATAACAAACTAAATCATGACATACTGAGAGCTGTTGACATCACACAATACTATCGCACATGTAATCTGACTCGTGATCAATCTTCACAATTGGAAATGGGGCTGAATGGGGCAGATGTAAAAGATTACTTTGTGCACCGGTTTCACTATCTTATGGTTCATTATAGGACAATGGAAAAGTTTTATATTATGGTCTGAATTTAGTTAGGGTTTCGTGCTGTTTTTGTAGAAATTGCAATTTTATAGACTTTATTTTCTAATTGTAAGCAGTTTTAAGATATTGAGCATGAGCATCATATTGGCATTTATTCAAATGAGATTTATTTTATAATAATCGTTATTAACGGAGGCCCTGGATCGGCAGAATGTCATGGCATGGAATAATGGTCATGGGTACGATATGGAGGGCTATACTCTAGCGTCTGTTTTTAGGCGGCGTTGTCATCTTGGAAAAGGTGATCGCCTAGTCCGTGTAAGTTACTCTCGCGCGCTGTTCTGATCGGGCCGTCAATGAAGCGCGCCATCCTTGAGTCTGCGACGTGCTTTACAGCCTATCGTCGACAGCGTTCTCAGGTGACTATAAAGGCGATTGAGGAGCACCGAAAGATTTTAGTGGGCGTACTAATGTTCCGAATCCCTATTCGGAAACGTAGCCGTAACGGATTTCCAATAAATAAATTAAAAATGAAAAACAAAAGTATAATAATATTTTCTTTCACAACAGCAGAAACGAAGTGGGAACGGCGGAAACAAAGTCTGTATCGCAAATATATTTTAAATAAATATATTTTATATTTTAAATAGTGGGTGGTGTGGGTTAAGGTCAATAAATTATCATTAACCAAATTTAACTTTTTCTTAGTATAATACGTTAGTAGACTTTTCAGAAATTTCATTAAAATAAATATTGAGGTCATCGTATCAATATGGGTATCTAATATGGTGAACGTTCAATTATTATAATAGTTGTGGCCATAATTACGTTCGCGTTGTAAATTATATTTTCCTGTTTCCGTAAAATCTTGGAAATTTTCTCTTGGTACTACACATATTTAATAGTTAATTATCGCTTATTTGGAAAACTGCTCCTTCGCGGTCAGGGTAGAGTGATGTAACCGGCAGCCAACCTGCTATCACGGGTGTCCCACAGCGCAGGATTCTATAGCCTCCTCTGCACTCGATGACATCCTGGTGCCTGAAGACGTATTATTTGTATATGGTCCTCAGTACTAGATAATAAACACCCAATAAGCCAGCACGAAGCTGCAGATGTCCCTTACTTGCTGCCCGTGTGTCCGCTGTCCAAGTAGCGCCTTACACTGAATATGGTCAAGATCGAAGCAGTCTCCTTCGGTCCTATAGAATCCTATAGAGTCCTATAGAATCTATTCTGTGGTCATCTGTAGTTACCTGAGAGACGCTAATAAAATAAAATTAAACTATGAAAACATATTAAACGATACTTATTATTGAAATAGATCACAGGACACGTTCCCTTTGAAGTGCACCAACTAGCTTTATGATCATTCTATAGAAATAAGTTATTTTAATCGAAACCTAAAAATTACTCACGTGTAAAACATGGGATGCATTGTAACATGCCCTTATTTTGAGGGATACAATTTGCAGGCGGGAAGCATATATTTTTTTAATTGTTCAACGAACGTCTATACAAAAGAGTAGAATTGGAAAGTCCGTTTATAATATTAATGTAATGTTTTTTTACCGCTTTGTCTGTTTGTTTGTTTTGTTTCAGCTAATCTCTGGAATGGCTGGAAAGATTGTAACGGAACTTTCATAGGCAGTAGCGGCAGCTAGTCAATGTTACAAGATATTCTTATTGAATATATGTTTAGGATCACTATTATTATTTAGATTTGTTTAACTATATGTATGTCAAGTGCCACGAATATATATTAGTATATACATATTTACTATAGTATTTACGACAATAGTGATATTTGAAATGAAAGATACGATTAGCTTAAACTAAATTAGTAGGCTACTTTATTATAATTAAGGTTAATGTATGATTATAAAGAAATCATTAATTTTGACTTCCTACTTCTTTACTTAGCATAATTAATTATTTTATACAAAATATAAATTTAAATAAATTTTCATATAACAATATTAAACTAAATACGTGAACCTACTAAAAATTGATTAATAAAAATCTTTTAACGTGTTTCCTGTATACAATTGACCTTAAATATAACTTAAAATTAACAAAATCATTATTTCTAATTACTTTTCTATTATGAAATTAATTAATATAAAACATTGACACACTAAGCTACATAATTAAATATAAACAAACATATTAATGTGATAAACAAACAATACGAGTTCCCTTTGAATCGCTGTAGTTTACAACTTAAACTAAATCCGACGAATAAGAATCACTCGGTTGGAAGGCAAGTTCCTTTGTAGAGTCCCATACGACCGCGCTACAAGCTTATAATAATAATAGCATTCCCCCAGATTAATTGTATTATTTTTGTTAGAGAGCTTTTCAGATTCATTCAAACGTTCATAATTTGTTGTTACAATATCTTAGAGGATGCCGTTTTTTTAATACTTCAGAGATTTATTTAAATAAATCAAATACGTTTATATTGTTTATCCTTTTTTGTTGTTGAAATTTTATTTTGTTAATATCTTCTTAATGTCATTTAACGAAAGAGACGAAAGAGTATCTCTGTCTTATGTTCTTGCAGAATTGAATCTAATTCATTCATTATAGCAGCAATCTAAACATTAGTCTTATTAGTCTTTGTACAGTGGGATAGCGGTCGACTCTATACGAGATAGCTTACGGGTTCGGTTCCCATTTATATAATTTATTTATTTTTTAGTTCCTTTCTTTAATTATTTTATTGCTGTATATGGTAACTCAAGTATAGAAATATAATATGCCTATAAATTTAAATCAAACATGTGTTAACATGAACCCGTGCCTCTACAAATAGAGATCCTATATATTACTTACTGTGAGTATCACTTGGATCCCACGATAGTAATCACGACACATGGAAGTCTTAAAACAAATACTTTGTGTTCAGTATATACCCAGTAAATAATTTCACTAATCAATATTTAGTAATTTCGGTCGGACAGATTAATAAAAATTACAGAAATTCTTACAATGTCGATGATCCCATGAAGTAATTATTTTTCCCAGTGGCTCAAAGGATTAGATTAGGACCTACAAAAGAAATTCCAAATTCAATTAAATCTTGTCCTTTTAAGGCTTAAGGTAAAAGTACGAAATGACTATCGCATTATAATCTGATTAAATACCGTTGGGAATAATCGTTAGAAGGTGTGGTGTCATAGTGGTCTTGAAGAGGTTCTATAGAGGTTCTAACAACCGAGCCAGCAAATGCATTTGTCTGTCTAACTAATAACATCACAAAACTAGTAATAATGCAAAGTTTGTTAAAATTAAGATAAAATATACTTTAGTATATTCACGAAATAAAAACTTTTACCATACATGAGTAGATATCAGAGAAATAATTTCAATTCCCCACTCTAGTAAAACAAAGTGTGGCGTTGAGTTCCGCCACCCAACGGTGCTTTAAAATAAAGAATAATATACAAAACAAATATATCAACGTATATAAGAGAATGCCAGTTCAAAACAATTCTATTGCGAGCCGTGCGTGAGTGACGGACATAAAGGAGAGCGTGAACATTTAGTATTACGCGATAATAATTCACCGGTGAATATACTGATACTGAAGTGTGATAAATGGTATTTTATGAAGATATAAATAGACTTCTGTACCTTTTATTAGGCTATTTGATAAATGAAACAGGATATTTTGTATGAGCAAGTGAATTATACCTGTTTTATATATTACTAGCGAACTTTATGACTATATGTACTTAGTTTTTGCTCCCATCGGCGTTCTTCCTTACATCAAAAACTTTGTTAAAATTTATAACTCTCTTCATATACCACTCTGTGTTTTAATGAAAACTACTTTAAAATCTATTACGTGGTTTAAAAGACAACGGTGGTGACTTTGTTTTATACCCAATAAAATAATTAAACTTTATATAAATAATGCATTTGATATATGTTAACAGTTTCACGTGCTCTCACGCATAGCAATTTTTAGAGCTACAGAACTGGTATCAAAATACCTACTAAAATTTTCACTTTCTGTACGAAGAGTTTTAAATAACTCAACGCCGTGCTCTGTTTTATATAAATCAAGAAGTGATAATTACCTTATAAAGTATATTCTTCCAAATGGGAACTGACCCACAACCAATCGTGCTCACAAATATATAGTCCCACACAACTAACACCCACTCACTCCAAAATTAAGGTCTAATAATAAAATGTATGTAAAACAAATTGTTAGCTTTTGCGGAATAGTTTTATTCAAACTAACAAGTAAGACTGATTCTCAGTTTAACTTGAATAGGTTATATAAGCTGACAGTAAATTTAATACAATGCTAGTATACTAACAGAGCGAGAAAAAAAATTATATATTTAAACTTGACGTGTGGGTGTGGTAATTGAATCTGGTGCTAAATACCTTTTTCTATTATTAGCTAACTATTGAATCAAGAACTGGATATAGGGAATATTACTTGAGACGGTTAGCGTCGTGATATTCTAAAGTCCTAGATATTTTAGGCCTGGACACATATCACGCCATTATTTTTTTAATATTAATTTAATCTTACTAATATTATAATTGCGAAAGGATAGATGTATATTTATTTATTACTCTTTCTCCTAAAATCTACTAAACGGATTTCGATAAAACTTTACAGTAACATTGATTGTATATCTGAAAAATACATAGCCTATTTATTTATAATGAATTTGTATTTCACCTTTCAATTTGGAAATAGGCATATCTTATAGAGATATAAAGGCAATAATCAACCTGACGAGGAAACTGAACTAGAATTTAGTCGACGGCACCAACTCAAGAACGTATTGAAAATAACGTTTGAAGCAACATGCTAAGGTTTAGTTTTATATATTATAATATATGCATTCGTATATAATATTCGTATATAATATATGCAACTGATTGAATTTAGTATTTTTAAAATAAATAAATAATGAAAAAGGAAAGAGCACAGATAGAAAAAAAATGGGCACGAGCCATCCATATTCGTAGTGCCAGTAAAATTCACATAAAAATATAATGATTTTGTTTAAATTGGTCATAATGTTATTAATATCAAGCCACTTTTACAAAAGAAATCTAGTGTTATAATATAATTTGTATAAGAAACAAACGATTAGGCCAGTCGTGTCGCAGTGGGACAGCGTCTGACTGTAAACGCGATAAATTGTGGGTTCGATTCCGAATTGGAGGTGTGAATATATTTAAATCATTTTCACTTCCTCGCTCGGGTGAGACAAAGTGCAGCGTTGAATTGCGTCACTCAACAAACAATGTATCGAATTCAGCAGAAAGAGAAGTACGGAGTGTCTTGACACTAGGTACTTTCTGTCTACCCTGCTATGCGGGATAAAAGCGTGAAGCTAAAAAAACAAATAAGTCAACTATATTAAATAAATGTTTCTCTTTTATCGTCTAGTACTAACTCATATAATGACGTAAAGTCGATACACGAAGCATTTGTCGTAAATTGGTTTGCGACTGCACTAAGGAGCTTCACAAAGACTGTTCGTATGTTATTGTTAGAAAGAGTAGATCTATAAACTAAATGTATACCACTTGGACAGGGCTTTGTTCAACATATAATGTTGAACAAATATTATATATTGAGGCCGGTCGTGGCGATGTGGGACAGCGTCTGACTGTAAACGCGATCGGTTGTGGCTTCGAGTCCTACTCGAGAGTGTGATTATATTTAAATTATTTTTATTACCTCGCTATGGTAAGACAACGCACTTCGTTGAGTTCCACCAATCAATGTATAGATATCGCAATGTATTTAATTTGACGGAAAGCGGAGTGTCTTAATACTAAGTACTTCCCTGCTATGCGGGATAAAAGCGTGAAGCTAAAAAAATATATCATTGGGACTATGTTAATGTAACTTATCTTATTCTAATATTTATATATTATTATTTCTTTTATACATATCTTTTTCCTTTTAATTCTTAGTAATGATGTTTCAAATTCAACTCACAAAAGCTCAGAGATATAGTTAGTTCATTCTGCAATAATCCAGCGCAATATTAAGAAATTACGAAACAGATGACGGCAATTTGATATATTCAATTTTTGTATTTACTGACAGACGAATGCCACCCATAGTCTGTCTATCTATAACCACGGACTACTGTAAAATATTCGAAACCAAACTGTACACGATTAATTTTTGTTCATTTAAAATTGTTATATGTAACTTTGGGTCAACTCCACGTTGCACCTGAAATCGATTTATCACAAATTAGTATGCGGATCACAACGCTGTTGAAAGATAACCAATCCCACGAGCGCGGTTCCAACCCACAACCAGTCGCGATTATAGTCAGACACTGTTTTACCGTGCCACGATGAACTCAATTCTTATAAAATAAAAGAACTATTACCTATAATGAATTAAGATAACTTCAAATTGTCAAAAATTCGCATAAATTTAAATATAGATCTTTAGTTCTATGTTGTTGATTATAATTATATGCGAATGAGAAATAGAAAAAATATATAGAAATAGAATAAAAAAAAGAAAAATAGAAATAGAATAAATAAACATATACAGACCCGGTCTATAGTGCATTAAAGTTTATATTAAAAAAAAAAGAATTGCAAAAACCTTTCCATATAAAGATGGCATTAAAATTCCGTTTACGAGGACAATATAAAAGTAGACTGTAAAGTCCGCGAATTTACAGTCGAATATCTCGACATCGGAAATATCTTGTTATATCTTCTTTGTGGTTTCATTGTAACCTTTTCTTTGAAATGTAGAATAAATACGCTTTAACGTAAATGCCACCTAAGGCTAAATAATGTTGGCATAAACGGAAATAGTTGAACACATGTTTTTGTTCAAACAAGTGAAATGTGAAAAGAGTATATATTTTTATTTTATACGTTTTCTAGTCAGTTAGTTCAGTGGAAATAATAGAAGAAAACTTTACGTTTTATTTCTTTCTTAGCAGAGTGGAGAAATTATATATATATATATATATATATATATATATTTCAAATGTAAACATTTCCCCGAGTAGGAATCGAACCCACAACTCCCATTGTGTCACGATGGCCTCAAATGGAATTATTGATATTAAATATATACAATTAAACTAACAAAAATATAAAATGAGTAAAAAATTATATGTATAAGTTAATTGAAGAACATGTTTATACCATGATACTTCTAGATGCCATCAATGTTGCGAACACTCAAATTTATGATGTATATCTGATGGCCTACTTTATGGAGGACTCAATATTGCCAATAAATTTGTTGAATAGTAAATATATTTTAGTATTCAAAGGAAATTTTCAAGATATTTTTTTTATTGTGTTCTTCCATGCTTTGAGCTTGTGCATACAAATAATATATAAGAAAAATATCCTGAAGACCCTCGCCAGCGCCACTGCGCTGAACGCTGTTCCACTGAACAGCGTATAACTGTAAACACAATTGGTTGTGGGTTCGAATCCGAGTTAGAAAAACGATTATATTATAATGAATTATAATAAGTTAAAATAAATTATGATAAATTATAATAAATTATACAATAGCTTCCATTTTACTGATCAGGCAACACAAAGTGTGGAGGGTTGAGATAAGCAATGAATGGAGTGACACTAATTTCACTCTGATTAACTTGATGTGAGGAATTATTCCTTGAAGCCATTTTTTTATATCTTCGAGTGAGATTTGAATCAAGTACTATCTCGTATCATTGAAAGAAATAAATGTTTTTATTTAAATTTAACAGTAATTTATAAAAATGATATTATAGAATTGTGACTAATGAGAATGAGAATGTGAATAATAGTTAATATTACAAAATATTTGCATAATGACAAAGTTTTTTTAGCTTGACGCTTAATCCCGCCTAGCAGAGTAGACAAGAAGTACCTAGTGCCAAGATACACTGTACTCCGTTTTCTATCGAAATCGGACATTGCGTGTTGAGTGGAACTCAATACCGCACCTTGTCTTACTAGAGCAAGGTAATGAAAATAATTTGAAATATAATCATTCCCTCGAGTGAGAATAGAACACACAACCGATCGCGTTTACAATTAGACACTGTACCACTGTAGTACAACCGACCTCAACAAAAAAACAACAAGCAGTATGGTATACGAGTAGAGTAGTATATCATTTTATAATATCTCTAGGGTATATCGTGAGTCGCGTGTTACGTTTTGATAGTACGTCGTGTGAAATTTATTTTGTTTTATTGCGTTAATTAGTTACTTATATACTTTATAGTTAACTTATTTGAAAAATAAGCCGAAGAAATATTTAAAGTATTCTTTATTTGGACAATGGCTTTTTATATATAAAATAATTGTGTTACAAATAATATCTTTGGTTTTCGGGATATTTACATATTTTAAATGAAACTTTTTGAAATGTCTGGTTTATAATTATGTATTTTATATTCAACAAAATATACGTTACTTCGGTTATAGGGTTTTCACTTCATTTTCGTCGTTCCCAAAAATTTGTACAAAATCCTACCTTAATGATACAGGGCAAATTACAACGTTTTATTCAAGCAAGTATTACATAAATATTTGTTTGTGAGTATATTTATGCAGGAACTCTCTGACTACTCCGCTAGGGATGTAGTTCCATCACCAGACTTTAGTTATCATCTAGCACCAAAATGCTCGTCATTAATCAAATGAGTCCAAATTCGATGGGCTGAAGTCGTTTAACTACCGAGTTCCTATGATTGCCTTCCAGCTTCTTCATCACATCAGCTCCATATTATAATATTTAGCAACCAAGAAATCAAATTTAACTTGCAAAATTAGATGACAATTATTTGTGGCAGGTGAAACTTGATAAAAGTTTATAAAAAAATAATTTTATTAAGACGATGCTGGTGTATAGAGTACTTTAAGGCAATTCTCATATAAATATCAAAATTAGTTGCCTATCTTGTAAAAAGAATTACATACAAAATTCTCTTATATATGGTAAAATACTTATTCGAAAGAGATTTACCACGGTGTAAGCATAAATGCATGAAACACCCATCATATAATGTCATACTTTAGCACGATTCCACACTCGATGTCTATGGGCATAAATTTACTATGATAAAATTCAAGCTCTTTTTGTACCTGTCTATTTGAATATCAAAAAAGATATGTAAATAACAATTGAATTTTTTATCCTTATTTATTGTTCGGTAAATATACGTACATATATTTGAATCGCACGCTTTGTTAGGGAAATATTTCATAACACGAAATATATACTGCATTTGTTTATCATATTTTGTCTACTAGTACTGACTGTAGCGGTACAGTGGAAAATTATAAAGGCAATTTTTTTTTTCAAAGAAAATCTTCTCTTATAATCTTAATACATTCCGCTCTCCACCTTTTTCTAGAATTCAAGACGTGTTGGGTGGCGGAAGCCAACGCCGTGCTTTGTCTTATTAGAGCGAGATAATGAAAATAATTTTAAATATTATCATTTCTGTGGAGATTCGAACCCACAATCAAAAGCGTTTACAGTCAGATTCTGTTTAATATAGTATTTAAAAAAAATTCTGATCAGCTTGAAAAGCATAATGGATTAAGTACTAATGTTTACCGACGATCATAGTATTCATTTTTCTTATATGTTAAAAATAATTCTGATATATAATCTGGTTATTATTTCTTTAAATACTATATAATATATTAGCTATAAGAAGCTAGTCGTGGGGCAGTGGGACAGCTCTGACTGTAACTTGTTTGGTTCTGGGTATGAATTCCACTCGGAGTAATGATTATATTCAAATTAGCTTAATTTCTTAATTCTATTGTGACAAAGTGCAGCGTTGAGTTCCGCCACGCAATGTCCCGAATTCCGCGAAAAAAAAGGTGTAAGCAGTATCAAATTAATCGTCATTAAATTATTAATTTTACGTTTGAATTTATTATTTTTAAATAAATACTATTTAGTACGAAAAAATATTTTAATCAGTCAAAAATATTGGAAGCCCCAAAGCCTACCAGTACTTTATTATAATATATTGCACATATTACTATTTACTAAGTGTGGTTGAAAAAGCTATTCCTTTGTACGTCACTTAATTATCTACGCCGAAATAAGCCGATCACTCACTGAAGGATCTTCACGCCAAGGAGGGGAGACTGGCTATGATACAAGTGAGACTGGATGTACCATGATTTGTTATAATAATATTAGTAGATTTAAATATATTTATGCCAAAATATTGTAAAATATATAACCATGTTATAATTTCAAAATTATTATGGGTTATTTAATATGTAATTTATTACTTATATAGGCAAAAGAATCAGTTTCATTCATAGAAGCAGATATTGTATGTCAATTATGTGTCTTATATTATTGTGATTTTCATTAATGGGCATATTTATCATTATAGTACGGATAAAACTTCAGGATACAAATAATATAAAATACTTTTTGTGAGTATCTCTTAGAAAAGTAGAGTGATATTTTTTTCTATTTAATACAATGGAAGAACTCAACGTCACACTTTGACTAATCAACCTGTCAATAATATTATAAATGTTCCACTTGCGGGGCAGTAAGACAGGAGGGAGCGTCATACTATACGGTCTTTGCATTCTCTATCACCTTATCCACAGTCATCAACCTCCTCATACATCCCCTTCAGGGGGTCCTCACCCTTTTTACGTGACCTTCCTCAAGGGCCATTGATACTATGCAAAGTCAACTGAGGTCTCCCACAACCTCTAGTTCCACCAAACCTTCACCTTTGTACATAAAGTACAAAATATTTGCATTTACAGTGTTCTTCATCTTATTGGATATTTGGCTAACCATTACGTATCTTCTTGTTTATTTATAAGATTTCTTTTAGAACA
Organism: Dryadula phaetusa; assembly: GCA_032432895.1. Classification (NCBI taxonomy): domain Eukaryota; kingdom Metazoa; phylum Arthropoda; class Insecta; order Lepidoptera; family Nymphalidae; genus Dryadula; species Dryadula phaetusa. The sequence continues at coordinate 2,968,424 of JAOYRS010000016.1, read as the reverse complement.
GCTTGACTTTAGTATTGTATTGAATTTAAAATTCAAATAATCATTAGTAATTAGAGAGAAACTACTGTGAAATTATTATAGAATCTGTCTACAAGCCGAAAGCAGGGCTGTCTATTGACTGATCTCAACACCGCACTTTACCTTAACAGTGCGGAGAAAAAAACATTTATACTATTTCAAATTTCGATCTAGTAATACACATGCAAAAGTAACTCTCTATATATGTCTGTTTGTGACAAAATCATGACCAATCTACTGAACTGATCTCAATTAAAATTGATTTAGAAATATTTGAAGGTCTTGGGATAAACATAATCTTCCTATATCCCACTTTTTAAACGTTTATTATTAGTATCATTGTTTTAGGAAAAACGTCATCAAAAACAAGTTTCCTGCATGCGTACATGTTAGTTTTTTTTAATAATAATAATAATTTTAATTGAAGCAGTGGAAATTTCAAATACGAAGTAGCAGGTAAAGGCCAGTGATTTATATATATTAAATCATTTTTCGATTAGGTTTTAAATATTTTATTATTTTTATTATAAAAATAATAAAAAATAACATTTGTCTTTATATCTGTGATAGGAAAGGCGGTTGTTTAATTTACCCATTGATTGCTCATTGTTGGGGTCCGTTCACATTATATGCGCTAGGGTGCATTTTAAGGGGACTCTGTTTACAAAACTTGTTTGATTAAGGGGTGCATTCGTTAAGATATCGAGTTTATATTTAATTATATCATAGATATTGTATTTATAAGAAGGTTAAGACATGAATATGGTAATTATTTCAGGGAAGTTAATTTTGTACGAATAACAACAGAAATATATTGATTATAAAGGAAGTTGTATACGAGTGTAATGAACTTTATAAACTTGGCTTGATAAATAGTTCTGATGAGAAGAACTGGCAAGACCTACAAATCTTGCTGCTGCTGTCTTGCTTGCTTATCTAATACATTATTACACGGCGTTGAGTTCCGCAATTATTATATTGCGCGTACTGTAAAGCTGTTAAAAATGGAGAACAAAGACATACATACACATATTACTAGGTTATCCATCTATCATATAAAATGTACAATATCGATACAATATAATATATCTTATCAATTAAGTAGTTAACCGAAAAATTATATTAATCGAGATAAGTGTCTCATGTATGAATAGCCAATAATTTTACATGTAATAAAACATGATAAATACTTATGTTCTCACTTGACTTTCAATAAAATGATTAAAGCCTAAGAAATATTTACTTTACTTACTTTCATACATTTTTTTCTAAAATAATAAAATATATCAATATTATAAGAACATTAAAATTTTAATAAGTTTATTTTAAATAGATATATAAAACCCATGTAGCGTATTTCGTATATAAATGCAATGATTTTAGATTCGATTCCTACTCGAATGAATGATTTTCATTAAATATTTAAATAAATATACTTTACCGTTCTGGTAAGACTAAGCAGCCTTTAGGTCCGCTGTATTGTACGCAATCTCACGAAACCAGGTTAAATGTGGATAGCGTCCTTTAACATTAGATTCCTTCTACATGTATATTAAATAAGTGAAGCTAAAAACGGCAAAACTCAATAAGCAAATTTTAACAAGTTACTCATAAAATGTAATATTTCTTTAGTAATCATTTTATTACTATAATAAAATAAACAAACATTATTTTCGTATTCTAAACTACCCCTAACGCAAACTAATTATCAGGTATTACACAATCTACCCCTCGCTCTCCATACTGTCACGTCAAGGGCACAAGTTATAATGAAAAAATAATCTCCAGGATGATTTTTTTTACATAAGTTTCATTTTTATAATATATTTTATGTAATTAGTTTACTTTTCAATATATATTTAATTAAGAAAAAAAGCTGGCAAAAGGAATAAATCTGGTCTACAAAAATTTTTTATAAAAAAATTTACAAGTAAATCTGTTTCTGTCTTTCCACTAGGGGTTATAAATTAAATAAAATTAAAATGAAAAGCCTTTTATTTCGTTGCAGATATCACATTGAAAAACTTAATTATATATATACACATATAATTACATATGTTATGTTAAATTATATTTAGTAATCTAGTAAATTGAGGCCGGTCGTGACGCAGTGGGACAGCGTCTGACTTTAAACGTGATCGGTTATGGGTTCGATCTCCACAAGGTGGAGTGATTATATTTAAATTATTTTTACTTCCTTGATCTGGTAACGACAAAGTGCGGCGTTGAGTTATACCACTCAACATGCAAAGAAGGAAAGAGAAGTAAGGAGAGTCTTGACACTAGGTACTTCTTGTCTTCCTGCACGGGATAAAAGGGTGAAGCTAAAAAAAAGTAAATTAAATATTTTATTTAGTATAAATTTTGTTCATAGCAATGTCAACATATAAATATATATATTTTGTTTTTAGTTCAAAAAGTATATCATTCACAGATACATACACGTCACGTGACATGTAAAATCAGACGTGTAGATATATATATATATATATATATATATATATATATAAAACAATCTAATTGTAAAAGTTTCTATCTAAAAAATACGTCATCCGCTTATAACTTAAACTAAACACGCCGGGCTTAACGCGGTACCTAAGGCATAATTTCACGGACCGTCGGCACTACTGTCCATGCCTTGTAATAAGCAGTGTTTACTGTGAAGTCTTATATAGACCTATCAGGGGAGAGGACCGAACTAATAAAGCGAGAAATTACTACATTCAAGAAACACTGATTAGATGAATATTTTCATAAAAATTGTAAATTTTGATTTTTGTGTTATATTTACTTTGCTTTTTAAAATATTAAAGGCATTATCATATTTGTAAAATAGTTAAAGTAATGTTTTAAATGAAACTACTTTAAACGGATTAATGCGTATATTTTGATATTCGAAAATACATTTTTAATTTAAACCTGACGTTTCGACTACTTTACAGTAGTCCGTGGTCACAGGTGTATAGTCTACCTATGACCACGGACTACTGTACCGTTTAAAATAGTTTCATTTAAAATGTGTAAAAATCGCGAAAATCAAAGACTAATTAATACTTTTGATAAGTAAAAGTATTGTTGTATTTATAAATGATACTGCATTAATGTTTAGAATTTATAGTCAGGATATATATTTTGTATTATTTCAAAATAGTTATTATAGATTCTTTTATAATAATTATTAAAAAATAACAAGCAAATGTTATAAGATCTTTGATTTTCGCGATTTTTATACATTTTAAATGAAACTATTTAACCGGATTAATCGCGTATATTTTGGTATTCGAAAATACATTTTTGGACACCTGACGTTTCGAACACTTTACAGTAGACCGTGGTCACAGGTAGACTGAGGTGGCATTTGTCTGTCAGTTGATACAAAGCAAATGTTCTTTTATTAACAATAAAATTATTTCTCTATGACAAGAAAAAGCCCTGAAATTCATTTTTTAATAAAAACTAGACGCATGTGTATATCACTTAATATAAACGTATGTGTCAAACATATGACAGTGTGTGTTACATTAATTTTATTTATTTAATATATTTTTATGAAATTTACACATAAAATATACTCCTCTATATAAACTATAACTGTTTCTTTTTTCAATTTTTTTTATCCAAATTTCATCTTCCTCAGTTCTCGTTGTTTTAGTGAAAAGAGGTACAAAGATTTTGCTTTACGTCTTAATCAATTCAATTAAGTAAAGAAATATGAAACAAATCCTAACAATAATCCCTCAAATCAAAAGAAAGTATAAAAAATATGAAAGAAATTAAAAAAAAATATTCATTATACTTTACTTAATCAAACAAAGGCATTGTCATCAAAATTTCTCACCCCCATTAAATTAACCCTTCCATACTATAAAAGCTAATAAAATGAAAAATTCTTGCCACAAGTAAAATAAATTCGCTGACGCGTAATTTACATATTTTCCACACAAAGAGAGTCCTTTCACAACTTTTCCTTAAACTGATATAAGATTGTGGACGTGTCAATGCTATCAGGTTACCCGTTTCGTAGTTCGAAGTGATTGATGGTGTCGATATCAAGCCTATGTTACCTAACTCGCAAAAAAAAACCCACATAAAAAAAGCGCTTCAAACTTCTGCTTGATTTACAATAGGCCCAAATGTAGAAGTAATTTCAAAGTTTTTAACCAGTTTAGTTTCTAAAGATAAAGATGTAAAGGGATTTTTTTTATGTAATATATGTGGAGGTCGACATCGTGTCGACCTTGGCGGGTAATATATGATTTTATCGGTTTAATAGACATATTTTAGAATTGTTGTTTTTTTTTATTGAATGGAGTCGTGACGTGTTAACAATAAACTATATCGTGTTTAGTTTTTTATACAATATATGTATCTATAGACTGAAATATTATTTGTTTTAAAATATAGTAAGCATATTAGAGAAAAAAAACCTTCCATTTTCCCAAATAATACGAATATTTTTTTGTTTATATTAATATATGAGGAAATCCGTTGCCGGATACCCATCCGATTGGGGTTTTTAAATGGATTATGGATGAAATTTGGTGTGACTAAGGACCATACGTAACTAAATCATCCACTAAATCCTCATGCTGCTTCTCCTCGACTGCCACTAGCCGGCCCAAGGGTACCCGCAAGGATTTACACGGTCAAGGTCGAGGATGGTGGGTATGGCCGCCTTAAAGCATCGCGTGAGAGTTGCAACCTACTACGGCCAGAAGTCTGTGCGATCAGCTTCCCCATGATGACTACACTAACGAAAATTTACTAAACACTGTACTGTAGTTCATCACGAAAATGTTAAAGATTTAATTGTTCAAAAAAATATAAAGCCTTTAACAGATTTTTTATTAATATAAGCATATATTTTTAATAAGAAATAATTCATATTAATATTAACACTACAAATAATGGTATACATATTTGTATGAGCGACAGTACCATTTGACTACAATAAGCCGAATACACAATAGGCAGACTAATAAAACATCAATCAATCGACGAAAACTCTCATTAGGTCTATTTAATAGGTGCTACCAAGCTGATTGTACCTATTAAACTATACAATGTGTAACCACTTCTATTGAATGCTAAATAAAGATCAATATTGTGTGAAAGTAATGTATAGATGATATGCATAAATGTTCCGAATAATCGCTAAGGGACTCAAATGACAAATGACGGAGATCGTTTATCTTCTTAACTGTCAGTGGAACCAATCAACACATATGCAGGCCTTTTGGTGCTAATATGACTCTTATTACCATGATGTAGCGACTGGTCCAATTTAAATTGAACTTTAAATGTGTATGTACAAATATTAGTACGATATTAAGTACATTGGTCGATTTATGTTGGCGTAGTAAATTAATGTTAAAATAACAACCATTTTCAGTAAAACTATAAAACTTAGGAATTGCAATGTATTAAAAATAAGTAGATTCACGCTTAATCTCGCCTAGCAAGGTAGTCAGAGACAACCTAATGTCAAAACATTCCGTTAACTCCTTCCCGCCCGAAGTCTACACAAGTCCACAAGTTCGAAGTCACTTTGCGTGGTGAAAAGCGAACACCGCGCTTTGTCTTAACCGAGCGATAATTTTTTTTTTAAATATAATCATTCCCTCGAGAGAAAATTGAACTCACCACCAATCGTGTTTAGAGCTAAAATTTTCAGTTATTTGAGTGAAATTAAAATAAAAAGTAGAATAGCAGCTTTTCCCATATCATATGAAATGATCATAGATAGTACGAAATAAACTCTAGCTACGTTTTTGAAAAAACGTATAAAAATTTGAATGCAGCGGGATTCGAACCTGCGCCTCTTGGATACTGTCCAAGTACTTGGACAGTATCCAAGAGGCGCAGGTTCGAATCCCGCTGCGTTCAAATTTTTATACGTTTTTTCAAAAATGTTTTCTAATCCTAAGTGTGGAATAACACTTTAAAAATAGTAAATATTAACTCTAGCTACCTTGAGTTCTTGCCGTTTGATTTGCTTAAATAATACAGCATTAATCTGTACAGATATCCTTGCCAGGACCAGTAGTAATACAACAAACCAATTTTAAGCTAATTTGATTGAATTTTAATACAAAATAATTATTTGGTTATTATTTTCCTCACACTCATATCCGGTCACGTTTTTTTCTAATTATTTAAGGGAAAAAATATTAAAAATACTCAAAATTATCAATCTATTATCAATTAAAAAATAATTGCAAAATTTCTTATTTATTACATCAGCTATCTTTTTTACATCAGTGAAATAGATATTACATCCGTGATAGCCTCGTCAAAATCGGTCCAGCCATTTCGGAGCTAAGCCAGAACAAATAGACCGACAAAAATTGATATTTTGATATATTTACCGTATCTACATATGTACATGCATTTAATAAAGAGTTGCCATTTTAATATTACAAACAGATTCTTTTATTTTTTTATATGTTATAATAGGCCAGCGTTTGACCACATCATGCCTGGTGTTAAGCCATGTTGTGGTTTAGGTTGATATACGCTTGCCTAGAAGAAATCTAAGAAATTTGAATGAATTGAATGAAGATTCATTTTTATATTTTTATATATTATATATTGTCTTATGTGTTATGCGTTTTTGTGTGAAAATTTGTGTGAATTTGTGTGAAATTTACACAATATAAGCATAATATAATATTAAAAGTATTTTACTTTTACGCTTTTATCCCGTATAGCAGAGTAGACAGAAACCTAGTGTCAAGACACTCCGTACATCGCTTTCCGACGAATTCGAGACATTGTGTGTTGAGTCGTGGAACTCAACGTCGCATTTTGTCTTACCAGAGTGAGGAAGCGCAAACAACTTAAATGTAATCACTCCCTCGAGTGGGAATCGAACCCACAACCGATCGTGTTTACATTCAACATTATCCCACTGCACTATGACCGGCCAACACCACGACCGGCCATTTTATTTATAGCTTGAAATATATTAAGTTAATTGTAAAAGAGACGGGGAAATTCTATAAAGGTGATAATTATGAATGACATCGCAAAGTGCGACGGTTATTAACGACGTGAACTTTTCACTTGATTGGAACGAATATATTAACGAAAATAAACTTTTAATTAGTTTATTCATATAATTGTAATTTAATTGTAAGTATATAAAAATATACAATTTTTTTGAGTAATAAAATCAATATAAAAGCATGAAGTATAAAATTCAACAATATTAACATATATAGGTATCCCCTTTAGCGGGACGGGGTAGAATACAATTCCCATCCTGGGTAGCGTCCCGTAACAGGCGGGTATCCCAGTAATTTGGTGGTAGAAGGTTAATCCTATAACTGACTGGTGATCAATATTATGACAAAACGATCCGCCTAATAGCTGATGATGTGTTCCGGTCCGATGTCATGTAAGCCAGCTTTCCTTATTCCCACCCATCCTTTCCCTCATCCCTTCCATATCAAGGCCCGCAACGCATCCACAAGTCTAATGGACATCTACAAAAGATGTCCATGGTAAAGGTACTTACTGACAGGTTTCTTACCTTTAGCTCGTTTGCCTTTTCCTTTTTCTATAAAAAGTATATCTACGCTGTTCTAAGACAAAGTGCGGTGTAGACATCGTCACGCAACTCAAAACGTCTTCTTGACACTAGGTTGTTTCTGACTAACCTGTTATACGGGAAGCTTTTTTATATCTGTATAAAAAATCTTCCTATAACCACTAAATGACCGACTAATAAAGCACAGCGGAATCTGCTGGATGTAGAAACTTGAAATTTTCTATATAAATTTCTTGATGCTTGTAAAGGAATACTAAGAGAGGAAATACTGTTTTTTTTTCCATCCATACATTACATCACTCGTTAATGGGAGGGAGAGGGTCCACGAAGTGTAACGTTGCTTGACAACGAAGGTCTAACAAGAAAGACCTGCTCTGAGAAAGACGGGCAAGGGGTCCAAAAACCGTGTATCATATTACATAGATGGTCTGTTACAGTCAAAATTAACTAAATACTTTGGCACAGGCATAGCGGAAGTATAAAAAGAAGAAGAAGAGGTATATTTCTATTACAGACGATTTATTAAAGCTAATTTGGAGTTAAAACTTTTAACAATTGTTTTAATTTTTTTCATTTGTTAATTAAATATATTTTTTGAATTGTCCGAATGATATGTGAAAAAAATTTTATTAACAGAATAATTCAACAAATCTATGCTTTTTTATAAAAAAACTAGTAACAAAATCGAGACATTCTGTATTACAACGCGGAGCACAACGCCGCGTACTAATAATTTAAATATAATCATTACCCCCGAGAAATCTTTGTATAAACTTGTATAAATATAGTTACATAAATAATGTTAATCAAACGTATATTATACACATCAACTGGTTTAACATTATAAAACTACATTTATATAACTAGACTAATAAAAAAAATAGTTTTATACAAAATATATTTCAGGCAAACATTTTCTTTTAAATACTTGTAATGTAAAAAATACACTAAGGTCTTAATACTAATCTACCGACATTCTCAATCTCCAAACAGCCTCATCAATCAACTACAAAAAAGCTGTCGACCGCTTTTTACGATGTTAAAGAACGTTATTAAAGATTTATAAATAAAATATTTATAAATAAAATCTTCAATATTATAAAAATATGATAATTTCATTGCTTTTAAAGTAATTTTTTAAAGGATTTCGTGTTACAGTGGTTTGACTTTTGAGAGTGTTTCAAATATACTCGATAATTTCCATTAAAATCATTTATTTAAAATGTAAAAGTATATACATCTTTATTTTAATTAAATTTACTACGCACATTGTTCCTCATCCTATATACCATGTATTTGAATTAGACGTAAGTGGTATACAAAGATATATTCTCTGCTTTTTTTAGCTTCACGCTATTATCCCGCGTAGCAGGATAGGCAGAAAGTACCTAGTGTCAAGACACTCCGTACTTCGCTTTCCACCTAATTCGAGACATTGCGTGTTGAGTTAGTTGAGTGGAACTCAACGCCGCACTTTGTCTTACCAGAGCGAAGAAGTGGAAATAATTTAATAATAATCACTCCCCCGAGTGGGGATCGAACCCACAACCGATCGCGTTACAGTCACTGTACACTGAGCCACGATCGGCCTCGGCTTTTTCCATGAAATAAACAAAAACAATAACAAAAAAAAAACGTTTAAAAATCAATATCGCAGTTTTAAATACTGTTCTAATAAACTGTATCAAAAGTAACTTAAAACAAGGTTACTGGGGGAACGATAAAAACATAATTTCATTAGAGACCTCTTCAGAGTTATGACAGAATGTAATTTACAAGAGTGGCGTTCAAGGAAATAAATTCTTTTTGCGTTAAACTTTCAACTTTATGTTGAAAACCTTTTTATGAACCATTGGGAGTGAAACAGGCTTTACAAACCAATATCGAAAATAAGGGCAAAATGTAAATATGTACATAGGTACGTTGAAATATTTAACGTAGATTAACTTGTATCGGCGCGTGGCGTTTGTGATACTGTCTTAGTATGCTTATTGAGTTACATACTAGCAATGTGCAATAGGCAATACTAGATTGGACAAGTTATTAATTATGCGGGTTCACATTCTTAACAATATTTTTAGCTTTTCATTTTTATCCCATATAGCAGGAAAAACAGAAAGTACCTAGTGTCAAGACACTCTATACCTCGATTTTCGCCGAATTCGAGACATTGCGTGTTGAGTGGTAAGACTCAACGCCGGACTTTGTCTTACCAGAGCGAAGAAGTGAAAATAATTTAAATTTAATCTCTCAAGTAATTTAATCTCTCTAAGTAAAATTGAACCCACAACCGATCACGTTTACAGTCAGACGTTGTCCCACTGTGCCACGACCAGTCTCTCCTTAGGAATATGGAAATGTAAAATAAATTTGGAAAGAGTAGGCGCGAGAGGCTAATAGAAGATCTCGGCCATCTACTATATAGAACTAATATCAGTTCATATCTAGCACGTATTTTGATGGCGGGGTAAGTAGGATTTTTTTCAATTTTTAGTTAGGTAGAAATCGAACAGGAAACGCTACTTTTCACACTTAAGTCCCAAGTCCCAGTCCGCAGTCTCAGTTCTCTGCCCTTTCTACAATACTATGAGACCGGTATTCACATATTGAATACAAGACATGTTTTTATTTTAATTTCTTATAAGATTATTATTATGACATAGCTTATATTTGTCTGAATTAGCGTAATGAGTTTAAAAATAAACCTAGAAATATATTAAGATATTAAATAAAAGCAAAAAAATACTTAATATTCATTATTCAAATAAACTGTTTCCAAGTACTTTGGAATCGTCAATCAACACAATTGTATTATCAGTCCGTTATTGACGGTCCTACAGAAAACTACCTCCGGCTTGGAATGCAGTTTTGCCGAGAAAAAGCCGTAGAGAAACTCAACAGTTGCTCTTTTAAAATATAGTTTTACAATGAGTTCATGATAATAATTAGGTTCCTGATAGTATCAACTGCATTTAATTCCACTTAACATCAGTATAACATTCACTAATAGAGTAATATTCTTATTGCAATAATACATTTTTAATATTAATTTCTAAAAATATAAAAATAAAAATAAATTATACATGCGTATACCTTGTGCTAAATTAATATCCTAGACCTGGTTAGATGATCGGTGGCGTTACGTTCTGCCACTCACAGTTGTGTTTCAAAGAGCGTGGAGAGAGGAGAACGTCACTAAGACCTCTATAATAATTAATAAAAATATATATTAAAAAACCGTATATAACATTCATACTACGAACATAATAAAAATATAATCAAAAGGAATCCATATAAAAATAAACGAGGTAATAGTCTATTAAAGACTGTCTGAGATTCAGTAAGGGCCACTAATAGTATCTTAGTAACAACATACGCTTTCATTACAAATGATAAGTGCTAAAATGAGAAAATTTTCAAATACAATATGTTCTTTAGGTACGTATTTCATGCAATAAAGTCTTGCGAAATGGCATCTTTGGTACGTGACATGGATGAATCAGATAACTTTAGCGTAATAATGGATGTGGTAGTGTTGTGTTGAATGTTACTTAAAATGTTTTCTTTTTCAGTTTCACGCTTTATCACGCATAGCTGGGAAGTAAGAGAGAGCTTTGTGTCTAGACACTCCGTTGTCCGTTTTCATCTGTATTCGGGACACTGCCTTTCGAATGGCAGAACTCAATGTCACGGTTTGTCTTACAAAAGTGGTAAAATGGAAATTAATAATTAATTTGATAGGTATCATTGCTCCAAGTGGAAATTGAACCCATAAACAATAGTGTTTGCAGTGAAATACCACCACTTCGCCATGATGGCGAAGACCAGGTCTGGCGGTAATTATAGTTCGCAAGTTTTATTTCCATATATATATTTTTTGGGAAATTTTAATGGGGACGTTATACACTGCCATATAATTTTACCATTGACACTCCATTTTTATCTGTTTACAAGGCAATTTAAAGAAATCCACTTTCAGTGCTCTTGAAAGAAACTTATGCCAAATTTAAGATATTTTGCGCTCGTTCGCTCGTGCAACGTTTGTCATTCCATTCCATTATAACTGTTTCTAAAAGGTAGATTGTTTTTACTCGGATTTTACTGCTATAAAAAAATCCATAACCGAAAACCTCATTCCTTATATTACCTATAGTTTAGAAAACGTTATCCAAATATCTTACTTTCTTGGTATGTCTTTATACCACATTGACGTGGCGTTTGTAGCTCTGGGACTATTATTCGGAGATCAAATGGGCCATTCCGCTCGCGGGTTCGCGGCAACATTAAACAAAATTTTATTTTCTATACTAAAACTTTGGAAAACCCACAGGAATTGCTTATTAAATGACTGTGGTACATTGTAATTGTATTTTCTTGTTAGATTTTTACTTCTTACTTACTCTTTGTTGGTGGTGATTTAGTTTAACTTTATTTTCAATTTTTGTTATTGTTAGAATTTTTTCTCTAAGTATTTCCCATATAAAACAGGGTAGCCTGAAACGACCAATTTTTTTAAATTGAAAAACATTACGTACTTAAGACGTTCGTGCCATTTTTGCCTTTTTTTCCTGAATATTGTGAATCATAAATAATAGAACCATTATTTTACCCGATAACAGAAATTTTAATGCTTATTTCATATTTTTATTCTATGCAAGTTAATGTTTTTTAGGGCTCACATTATTTAGATCTAGATGTTGAAAAAAAAATCTTCTAAAAGTAGATTTTCCAAGTGATATTTTGTACTTCTTCCTCCTTACTCATACTCATCGTGTGTAGTATCTAGTATTTGAGAATATGTTAGATAACCATTATTCCATTTTATCCTGGCCGCTAGTCTATAAATTGCCCTAAGGTCTCTGTCATAGATTAGCATTTTTAATCTGTGTTTTAAGCCTTAGATTCGATTGTCTTCTTTTTAACCGATTTCGGGATAAACGAGTTAAGGCGCAAAACACCGACCGATAAAATCGTATTAATCAATAATAATAATTTACTTACAATCATATTTGCGAGTTAGAGTCGAACCCATAACCTTCGCGGGTATAATCAGAATGGTTCCACTGTACCTCAACAATACTTTTCTTAAGTAATTTTCTTTGGTGGAACTTCACATTAAAATATAGTATTAATATCATTTAAATTTCAAATACTGTCTACTTTTTACTGTACTAGAATAAAATATTTCATTTAAACAAGGATTAGAATTGTAAAGCGAAGAAAATCTAGATAGTTTTAAATTAGAATACTAAAGAGTAGAAAAGAATATTGAAACTACTTCGTTGTTAGATGTTAAGATAATATAATTTTAGTAGCGTGTATTACATAGAAAATAACACAGTTGCACAGGGATATAGTCTGACTGAAAACGCGATCGGTTGTGCGTTCGATACCCGCTCGGGGCAATGATTATAATTAAATTATTGCCATTTCCTCGCTCTGGTAAGACAAAGCGCGGCGTTAAATTCCAGCTCTCAAACTGCAATGCGCCGAAGTTGGCGGGAAGCGGCGGCTTTGCTATACGGGATAGAAGAGTGATGTATATATATATATATATATATATATATATATATATATATATATATATATATATAGATTAATTTATTTTAAATAGTTTACTGTACTCTAATTTTCTTCTCTTCTTCATACATATATTGGATGGATTGTATAAGAAAATAAACGACGATATTTTGTTGTGGCAGCAATAATACTGAATTATATAATTGTATTGTCATGAGAACTAAAGCTGTATTCAAAATTTCCGCTTGCTAACTGGGAAGTGGGTCGAATTGAGCTTGTAAGATTTCACACGCATTAACGAACCAACCTAACACAGCAAGTTAAATAAAAGCTTGCATTTAAAAGCCTCTGAGCTCGAAGGAGGGCCTGAACCTTATGCCCCAAGTATAGGCTACACTTGGATAATGGAATTATCTACCACGTAATGGAATTATCTAAAGATTGATATTATTTTGTGTCGACAAAAATTATAATATGACATGTGTCAATTTTGCTTGAGCTAAGCTCTTCATTATTTATAAAAATATTGTTTGAAATTAACTATCATTTAAAAAATATATTAAGACTTAAAACGTTTTACTATTTTTAAAGTGATATTTCATATTGAATATTAGAAAACATACGCAGCGGGAAACGCAGCGGGATTCGAACCCACGCCTCTTGGAAACCAAGATTTCCAAGGCGCAGGTTTGAATCCCGCTGCGTTCAAATTTTTATAAGTTTTCCTTTGAACAAGTGGCTCTTTGAAACCGTCCAAGCGCTCTGACTGCTAAACCATGCGTTTTACATCAGTTCGTCGGAATTCTTATATACTTGTTTACAATTTGTCTATTATTGACATAGAGTGGCAGTGACTTCCGACAACACGCTATATTTGATTTTTGGACGGAACGTTCACAATATGGAAGTCTTTAGATTCCCTCTGGCATTCCAGATATGCGGAAAAAAGCATAATTCTCGACTATTGACTGACATAATATGCGTTTCTTGTTGTAACTACACCAATCATGCCAAGAAAGTTTAAAAGATAAAAAAATCAGAATCTCGGAAACATAGTCTGTGATTTTAAAAAAAAACGAGCGTGTTGCTGGATTAGTATCGTACACGACCTACAGAAGCAAACAATACTTGCTATATGGCTTAAAAAAAGATGACAATATAATATGTATACAAATTATTATTAATAACAAGGTGTCCCGTTGCCGCGTTAACAACGCGTTGCCTTAGCAACGTATATATCCCTTTATTTAAACGTGTATGTCAAACACATGGTAGCTTGTGTTATATTTATTTTATTATTGGAATTAGATGCATGATTTAAAAAAATATTATTATATAAACTATAATTGAGCCAAATTTCATACTCCTCATATCGCTCGTAATTTTCGTAAAAAGGGGTACAAAGATTTTGCTATATGTTGTTATTATGTATAGGTTTGTACCTCACAAGGATGTTTCTTGAAGTGTTGATGTGTTAACGGTGACAAAAAATTTTCAATTATAAGAAATTAAAATACTAGTATCATTACACATAACCTGTAAACGCGATTACAGGTTCAATTCCTGCTCGCGGAAATGATTATATTTAAAATTTCCATTTCTCGATATACTTTGCTATCATTTTCCTATGGAAAGCAGTCAACGGAGTGTCCCGACACTTTATTGTCTCTGACTACTTTGCTATGTGGGATAAAGCATGAAGCTGCATACATAAATGATTATTAGAATAATAATTTGTATAATAAATGCAATCAATTATCGTATTGTAATTAGTAAATGCTATAACTATACCTTCTATGGTGACTTGTTCCAGCATCTGATATTATACGAATATATCAATGATATAAATATATAGAATGTGCACTTAACGTAGCAGTTATGAATTCATTTCCATTCCTTCGTTGATTATATATAAATTATTTGCATATCTTCGCTCTAGTAAAAAAAACACGGAGTTAAGTTACGCATTAACATGCAATTTGTCGAATTTGGGCGGGAAGTGGAAACCGGAGTGGCTTGACACTAAATTCTCTCTACCTACTCTGAGAAGAAAGCGTATAGCTGTTTTTTGTAACAATAATATATAATTAGAAATGAGAATATTTGGCGCTAAAATTATATATGGAATACGTGTGTATAAGTAAATAAAGTTCCTCCCGTCCCTTGGGAAAAGCAACACGAATATACGAATGAAATATGATAATGTTTTTAGGTCATTGTATGACACTTTACGTACTTACGGAATTTAGTAAAATAATTATTTATTTTAGCTTCACGCTTTTATCCAGCAAAGCAGAGTACACAGGAAGTACCAAGATAATCCGTACTCTGCTGGAACGGAACTCAACGCCGAGCAAAATTATTATTTATTTACTTATTTTATTTGTATTTTACTTTTTTCGTTTATTTATTTATATTCTAATTCTGTGTAAAAAAACATTTTAATCCAAAATTTTGTAATTTTAAGTAAAGGACTGCCTTTAATCTGCACGTCTCGTAAAAGAGGCAGTGGCGTCGTGACATAGCAGGGCAGCCTTTGAATGTAAACGTGAATGTGGATTCGATTCCCGATAAAATTGTTTTTCTTTAAAGAAGAAGTTATTTACGTAATATAATTGCATGTATTATAAAAATCAGGCACTGTCATTTGTCATTCATATTAAGTGGATTGAGTAAAAATATATAATCCGGCGTATTTTAGAATTAAAATAATTAATATTTATTATTTGTAATATCTAAATATAAAATGCGAATTTTAGCTTAATTGGACACTGGGAATTGTGTCAAAATAAGCTTGCAAAATTGCATACACACTATAGTGTTTGCTTACTTGCCATATATATATATATATATAAGGTATTTCATTCATAAGAACCTGTAAGAAATCATTTTTTTAAATAAACGTATAAAAAATTTCAACGCAGCGAGATTCGAACCCGCACTTCTCTGACCGCTAAGCCATGCCAGCCAGCGTTCTATTACCAGCTGCGTCGAAATTCTTATACGTTTAGTTACAACTTATTCACGTTGTTATCATCTCTATAAAGCGATTTTTACAATAATCCTAACTGTGGAATAACTACTGTGAAAGAACCAGTTACCAATTCAAGATTAGTTACATCTACCCAAAAATCTATATGGAATAGACAGAAATATATAAAAGACAACAAATAACTAAAGCAAGGCACTTAAATATTCCACCGCGTCGTACTTTCATGTACGCCGATATTAATTATTAACGAAATTAAACAGCCTAAAAGAACGTGTGCCGAATTCACTCAACTAGGTCAACTTATTTTTGTTGTCAAAAATGTATTCATTTATTCCCCCCTTTTTGCATTGGCTTTATACGTGAAATTTACATGTTGTGTTTCATACAGCAATTAGCGTTGGTAATTATAAGGCATTTTTCTGCGTGAATACTTGGGACCTTTTCGTTTTTATTAATTGACTACTAAACGTGTAATTACTGGTGAATCTTTAATTAGTCCAGTGTTTGTTTGTTTTGTGAATAATAGGGTTCCAGGTTCGATTTTTTCATTTTAAATGAAGCTATTTTAAATGGATTTATTAGGTGTTTTTTTACTTTTAGGATGTTTGGAACACTTTATAGTGATCCATAGTCACAGGTAGACTTTCAAAAATATAGACTATTAATTACTTTGAAATAGTTTCTTTACATTATGAAAAAATTGCGAAAATGAAACATCTTCTTTGACTTTTTTATTGTTGTTGGTATATTAAGAATACATGGTACTCGCCTTTTGTATATATTGGTTTAAATTTTTATCCATACATATAATGAAAATGTAACTCATTGCCGTCTGTACATGTAAGGTATATAAGAAAATCTATTAATGGGTGTGTCAATGTATGAAAAATTATTGTATTGAATTCTATAATTCATACCTCGCTTATTATATATAATTCGCTATATAATTCGTACCTCGCTTACGTGTTATTGAATAAAAATAATTACTTCTAAAGTCTTTCTGTATATCAAGAATTTGTCGATTTTCATTACATAAAAAAAAATAACGGAAAAGCCCAGAAAATGTAAAAAACAATCCTACAATTTACACAATGGACGGACCAACAGCATGTAATAAGAAATAAACAAATATCTAGCTTCACAGAGCGATTCTCGTCCAAATTGCAATATAGAAAGGAATTGTAATCACTTCCAAGGAAAACCTTAAACGTCTGTACTAATTCTAATTTGAGACGAAAACACGTTTAATTTTCTTTGCTTCTTTTTCAAAATGAGATACTAATTGAGCTTTCGGAATGAATTCATTAATTATTCAAAGGATCGCTCCTGTCACTCCATTACATTCGGACATTCACAAATGGAAAAAAATGTTTTTTATAATACAAAATTCTTAACAATACTATACATAGCTAGGTGTAAAAGTATTTTCACGCTCTCATCCCGCATCATAGGAAACACAGGAAGTACTTAGTGTCAAGACACTCTGTACTCCGCATTCAGATAGTGGTATGGCGTGTTGAATGGTGAAACTCAACGCCGCGCTTGCCTTACCAGAGTGAGAGAATGGAAATAATTTGTTAAAAAGTGGGAATCGAACCCACAATCGATCGCGTTTACAGTCAGACGCTGTTTCGCTGCGCCACAATCGGCCTATTTTTATTTTATTTATTTTTGATAGTTACACATATTCAATATTTTAACCAGTTTACTAGAATTTTAAGATAATTTATAACTAAGTTACTAAAAATATATATTTTAAATATTTGACAATATTCTGGGTGGATTTGCATTTAAAATTATCGCGTGCAGTTAGGCAAGTCCCAGAAGCTTTAGTCAGCGTGACTGTTAAATTTTTTTTTGTACACTTCACACGAATATCGTTAAGTATACGCCCTTTAATCCCCTAGGTGGCGGAACTAAATGTTGCGCTTTGTCTTACTGAAAATAATTTAAATAAAATCATTCCACTGCGTTCAATGTATTGTACATTAAATTTTATTTAAAAAAATGCAGATTTAGACAATGACTAGCGTTAGATTCTGTCATTTGAAATATAATGTTGCTGATTTGCCGAAAACTATTTTTTTACTATCGACTGTTTTATGGGGAATAAGCTGGTGATGTGTATAATTAAATACCTACATGTTTAATCAGATACAACCTAGTGTTGTGACACTATTGACTGCTTGTATTTTACAAGAGCAGAAAAGTGAAAAATATTTTTTAAATATAATTGTTTCTCAGAGTGGAATCGAACTGAGAATTAGTCCAACATTCAACTCAGACGCCGTCCCACAATATGTTCTAAAACACGTTTATGTTTAGATTTTATAATAATAATAAACAACATAAAATAATATATTATAATTATAAAAAATAACATAATTACTATAGTCAATACATTATCTATATACAAAATATACATCTACTTATATATCTTAAAGATGATCGAATCGCCGAGCGGAGATAACTTCCGGCGAATCATTGGCAGCGCCAAATATTCGCTGAACGGCCCGCCCATTTTAATTTCCTGTCAGACCAAGGCTTTATACGCTATGGATTGTTTTAGAGTTCTGCTGGCTGTCTAGGTATTATTTCCTTTGGTTCTAATATATTATTCTAATATATTATCTATTCACGTCAAATAGGGCCGGTCGTGGCACAATGGCACAGTGGTTGTGGGTTTGATGACTCGGAGGAATGATTATGTTTAAATTATTTAATTTTCCTCGCTCTGGTAAGACGTTGTGCGGTTGTGTGACAAAGTGTGACGTTGAGTTCCACCAATCAACACGCAATATCTCGAATTCGACAGAAAGTGGAGTACGGACTGTCTTAACACAAGGTGATTCCTACCATTGTACGCAGGATCAAAGCATGAACCTATAAAAAATTACGTGAATGTAATCTAAATCTAAATATTTTTTAATTTCAGTGTATATAGTTCATAGTGTATTATAATAATATTACTATCTTTTACTTGATATATTTTATATCAAAAATATTTTATTTTTGTTTGTTTTGTAGTCAGATAATATAATCTGATCGTTAGAGTTACGATAAAGCAACAAACATGTCTAGTTAAAGCGTAAAGGCATAACGTAGGAGTAACATAAGGTATGAAAAGGCTAAATGACAATAAAGCTTTCAGATTATTCTAGATAATTTTTTAATCCTATACATATATTAATCCTATATATTTTTATAGAATATTAGAAATATTAATATAAAAGAAACATTTATTCCCCATAAAAGAGTAGTCAGAGACAACCCAGGGTCAAAACACTGCTTTGACGCTTAACGCCCAAACACGAGACGACAGACTCTTTCGCTTAGCAGAGCGGCTAATACAAACAAATTTGACTTACAATCAGTACCCTGATTGTGAACCGAACCTACATCCGATCGCGTTTACAGTCAGACAGTCCCACTGCGCACATAGGCTTAAGATAAATTAACTGATATTATAATAAATTCACGAATTTACTAGTTAAAGCAGTATTCCTAAATACCATACACAAATGCATTCCATAATATTAATATTAAACTATTTAGTAGATACAAATTTCTACCTTGACATTTGCAAAGGCAAATTTCAGTGGCACGATCAGTCTATTAGAGAAACGATAATTGAAACGGTAGTGTGGTTACGCCTCGAATCAAAAATCCATCAAGCTGCATCGTTTGGTGGTTTGGATTCAATTCGTAGCTATTGATTCAATATTTCTGTTTTAGATTTAAATATATAATTAGATTTGTGACCGCATGATTCATTAAAACTTATTATATTTTAACGTGTATGTTGTGGGTTTAGGCGCTATTTAGTTGTGATTTGTATGTGACACTAATTTTTGTATGATAAATATATATACAAGGTTATAATGATATATATCAAGGTCACGTGCAATCGCTGGATGCGGGAAGCGCAGGACCAGTCGTCATGGAAATCCTTTGAGGAGACTTATGTCCATCAGTGGGCGCAATAAGGCTGAAACAAACGGACGAACGAACGAACAAATATATAAACTTAACATGCACATTTCTTAGCATTCAAGATGCTTTTACTGTTTACAAGTAAACTTGATAATTATGAATGTTACTATAAAATATAAAAATATCAAGGTCATAGTGGAGCCGTCTAACTGCGTCTGAGTGTAAATGTGATTAGTTTTTGTTTTCGATTAGCACTCAGAGGAATGCTTATATTTGAAAATTATTTTAATATCTCCACTTTGATAAGGTTAAACGCATCGTTGATTTCGCCATATAACAAGCAGTGTCTCGATTTCATGCGAAAAGCAGTCATCAGTGTGTCTTGACTCTAAACGGGAAAAAGTGGGAACGCGTGAAAAAAATACAAAAATGTGAATAATGCTTATATTTTAAAATTATCAACAGAAAGTTTACGTAAATAAAAATTAAAAACAGGTTTATTTATAAAAACATATATATTTAAAAAGTTTCAAATTCAAACCTAGAAATTCAACCCATTTACAAATATATACTTTGGCAAGTTCATTTCGTACTATTTTGTAATTCTTTTTAACTTTTTTTAGCTTCACGCTTTTGCCCCGCATAGCGGGGTAGACAGAAAGTACCTAGTGTCAAGACACTCCGTACTTTGTAATTCCCATACGCTCTATAGGAACAATTTAACGTTTCAATATCGTAATATTTCTAATATTGATCATTTGGTAAAAAAAAATATTATTCATATCGACCCATAATGAGCGTAAGGGTTGTGGGCTTAAATCTTTTACAGAAATAGATTTTAATATTTACTATTTTTAAAGTGCTATTCCACACTTAGGATTAGAAAACATCTTTGAAAAAACGTATAAAAATTTGAACGCAGCGATTCAAGACAAGAAAATTTGAACGAGCAGATTCAAGAGGCGCGGGTTCGAATCCCGCTGCGTTCAAAATTTTTATACGTTTTTTTTCAAAGAAATAGATTTGTTAGTCGTAACACAATCCGCATTATTTTTCACTTTTACAAACTACTTAAAATTAAATTCAGCGAATTTTCGCTTAATGAGAATATATAAATAAATATTGCTTTTATAAGCAATAAACTATATTTATATTTAACTATTCGTGTGTTAACTACATATATATTTTTTGTAAAAACTGTCATGTTAGTTAAACTAATTGCTAATACGTGACACCTTTTTAGTTTTTATTTAGTTCACGTTATTGAAAATGATTATAATTGAAGGTTTTTTTTAACTTTAGTTACGTTATCATTAATTATCATAGGAGTTTATATAAAACAAATAGCACCTGACTGTAAACGCGACTGGTTGTGGGTTCAATTCCCTTTCGGGAAATAATTATATTTTAATTTAAATTATTTTCATTTCTTCGCTTTGGCAAGATTAAGCGCGACATTGATTTCTGCCACTCAACACGCAATGTCTTGGCGGAAAGCGGAGTATGGAGTGTCCTGACACTAAGAACTTCCTGTCTACTCTACTATGTGGGATAAAAGCGTGAAGCCAAATATAAACTGTAATAAAAATTCTGTGCAATGAAATATTCCTTTTAAAATCAAGTTATATTTATCACAATATGAAAATTTATTCAAATATACAAACATAGAAATAACCACCACAAATACAAACAAAATAAATAATTGAACACTCCTACTTCATTCCAAAAACAGGTATAATTCGTATCATAAATATATGAGATTAAATATAAAAAGTCGAGTACGAATTAGCGGGCAGCAGGAAGGATTTTGTCGAAAGCCTACAAGGGTCGACCCCGGACCCAATTAATTCTTCAGCCACCTACAGTCGCCCGACAAGTTTTTACGTACGTTTTGGTACATATTGTACGAAATTTAATCTAAGGGAAAGCAACCTTTGCTTTGCTCTTCATACTACCCTTTAGTACAAGGATGTTTATTTCAATCTCGTTGATGAACAGTTAAAGTGTTCTGAATAGATTCGCTTTAATAGATTTACCATTTATTTACTTAGTCATGGTGAGGTTATATGTTTTGTTGTGAGATAAATTGGAATATGATTTTATACATGCGATTTTTGTATCTTATAAAACAATACAAATGTTTCATCAACCTGGTTAGTTTGAGCTGTAGATAGTAGAATGTTCTGAAAGGCTAAATCTATTTTTTTTAGTTTTTATGCATTTTATCCCACATAGCAGGGGTAGACAGAAAGTATCTTGTGTCAAGACTTGGTACTTTATTTTCCATCGAATCCGAGACATTACCTGCTGACTGGTGGTACTAAACGCTACATTTGTCTTCCTAGAGCGAGGATGTGACGATAGTTTTATATATACTCCTCCAAGTGGGGATCAAACCTACAACCGATGGCATTTATAGTCAGACGCTGTCCCAATGCGCCACGACCGGAACTTTCGAAGCTAACTCTTAATTTGATGGAAATTATAAAATAAGATAATACTTCCAAATACCATAAAAACGCTCTCGTCGCTAATTCATGCGTTCCACATCCGGCTGCGTTGACACTCTTACACGCTTCTTACAATAGTAGTAAAAAAATAATAATTTTTAAAATGTTGTGCCACACTTAAGAACAGAAAACATTTTTAAAATTTATTCCCAACTTATTTTCGTTATTAAACGTAAATGTAAAAAAAAACAAGCAATATAAACAAGGATATATGAATTTCGACGCAGCCGGATGTAAAACATCATGTATGGAATAACACTTTAAAAATTGTAAAATATAGCCTAATGTGGACAAATATAATGTAAACTATAACACCAAACTATTATCTTTACGTTTTATATATACATATGGCCTATGACACAGACGTGCAATCTTACATATTCCCACTTTGATAAAATAAAGCGCGACGTTAAGTTCCGCTAAGCAACACACAATGTGTCGATTTCCGATGGAAAATGTACAACGTAGTGTTTTGTCTCTATATTTTCTTTGTGGTTATACGGGAAAAACCTGAAGCTGAAAAAAAAACACAAGCCTCATCTAAACTCAATTAGTAATAAAATATTCGATACCACGACGACCGAGTGGAGTTAAAAAGAAACAAGACAAAGCTTATATATAGAGTTACAAAATATTTAATTGGTTCTCGAATAAATTTTTAGAGGACGGTCGTGGCGCAGTGGTGGCGTGGCGATTCCTACTCGGGGGAGTGATATTTAAATTATTTTCGTTTCCTTGCTCTGATAAGACAAAACGCGATGATTTCCACCAGTCAACACACAATATCTCGAATTCGGCGGAAAGCGAAGTACAGAGTGTCTTGACCCTTTACCCTGCAAAGCGGGATAAAAGCGTGAAAATAAAAAAAAGGATAATATTCTAAAGAAATTACAAACAAACAAACAAGCGAAAGTGCATCTACCTGCAACCAAACTTAATTGTATCTCAGTATTTCGAAATCGCATCTGCCAGTAACAATAATATTATGCCAGGGAGTCTATTTAAACATGTTTATTTAAGTTGAATACAGTAACGTAAGCACTGCACTGCGCTGCACTGTGCATCGCATCAATTAGTCTTGTCAACTGCATAAAGAGCTTAAGTATAACCATTGAATTACTATAAAATTGTATTTTAAAAGGAAAATTATTATTATTTTCGCAGGCTTGAAAAAGCCAGCAGTAATGCTTACCGAATCCGTGACAACTTCCCGTAGGACGAACAGTACTGATTTTTTTTGAAAGTATTTAATATGACTATTTTAATGAAGTGTTTTGTTTTCGGATTAATTGTTTATTTTTTACGTTATAGCGTATGATATATGTATTCTTTAACAGGCAATAAAAATATCGTATCTGCCCTAATTGAATAAAGTAATTCCTAAAATGTATTGTGTATGAACATACAGAAAGTAGCTTCATGTTTAACTTTTTTTTAGCTTCACGCTATATCCCTGGCGGGGTAGTCAGAAACCACC
Source organism: Dryadula phaetusa (assembly GCA_032432895.1). Classification (NCBI taxonomy): domain Eukaryota; kingdom Metazoa; phylum Arthropoda; class Insecta; order Lepidoptera; family Nymphalidae; genus Dryadula; species Dryadula phaetusa. The sequence continues at coordinate 2,944,422 of JAOYRS010000016.1, read as the reverse complement.
GAGCCCCAAACGCTACGGTTCCTGCATACCTCTTTCGCCTCGCCTCGTCCACAGCATTATCCTCTTCATGCATGCCCTTCGGGGTATGCTCACACTTTTTACGTGACCTTCCTCCAGTATCTTCGATGCTGTAGTTTCGAAGGTCAACCGAAAGCTACACCGACCTCTCATTTCAATTCTAAATATTTCTTACCGTTCTTTCATCACTCATTCTCTGCAACCACCTAAGCACGTTCTTCTTCATTAGTACAATGACATTCGCGCTTACACCTGCATTCTGCGTATCTCGCTGCATGTGTGGTCAGCTAAACTGACTCCGCATATCCAACGAAGAGATCGCATCTCTACTGCATTCACCTTTCTTTCATTCTTCATTTGACACACCCACGTTTCGCTGCCGTATAACAACGTCGGTATCAGTACTACACTGTGAACGGTAAGACGTGACGGTACGCTGACGTTTTGCCGTCACTTGAATGCAATAAGAGCACCGTTAACCCTGTTACCGGCAGTAATACGCCTTTACACATCCATTTCGTATCTTCCATCTCTACTAAACATACTTCCCAGATATACCACCTCGTTCACTTATTCTAATGTCTTTCTATTTACCCTAATCTTAGGGTAAATACCTTAGAGAGACTTATCTCGATAAAGACATTTTACAGCTTGCAACAAGGTTCCGTTCATATTATACCGAGGCAGTATCTCCCATAAGTTCTTTCTTACAGCCCTATCAAATGCCTTTTTTAAATCCATAAATGCACAAAAAATTTTCTGGTTTACAGTCAAAAACTTTTCCGTGAGGAGAGAAAAGGCCTGTTCCATGTACCCTCTTTCAGGTATAAATCCTCCTTGGGCCTCCCATAAAAGCGTTTCGGATCATCAATCATCCGGGACCTCTTTCTTTTTCCAGCATAAATTACATAGAAAAAAGAACAGGTCCAAGATGCGCGGCCCACCATATTTGATCATCTCTGCAGTAACTCCATCTACTCCCGCTGCCTTACCACTTTTCAGACTTCATATAGCATTCTCTAGTTCTTAATACCGGTTTCGCCATCTGCTACATCAAGACTCAGCATATTGCTGTCGCTCGAGACAGAGGCGTCATCACATTCATAGAATTCCGTCCATCGTTGTGAAACGTGTGTTCTTTCTGTATTTCACCGTCCTTGGAAAGCACTCCATTTATTCTACAGGTTGGCGAACAACGCCGAGAATCATTAACTTCTCGCCAGAAAAGCTTCGTGTTTTCCCGGAAATTGTTTGTCAATCTGTCATCTCTTTCACGCTCTGACTTTTTACGCTTCATCTTATCAGTACTTTCGTTAGGTGCGTTTGCAACTTATATTCTTTCTTCTTAATCTCTCTCATACTTTTATTCTTACTCGAGGCTTTATAGTCCTGCCATGTTTTCTTCTTTCTTTCTACTGCCTCATTCACTTCACCATCCCACCATTCATCACGCTTTTTACTAAAGCCTCTTTTCCCAATTCTACATACTCAGTTGCAGCTTCAATCATACAATTCCTAAAATTCTGCCACCATACTTGAACCCTTTCAGTACCTATTTCACAGCTGTCCAGCTTCTTGGAAACCGATTCTTCATATTCCTCTCTAATCGGTGAGTCTTGACGCTTCCAGCTTCTCATGCGATTATTCGCTTCCAAGTTTGGAAACCTCGTGCGGCTGCGCCAACCGGCAAGCAGACACCTTATTCTAGCAACTACTAGATAGTGATCTGTTTCCAAGTTGGCACCCCTAAACACACGCGTGTCCATAACTTGGTTATGAATATGCTGATCCATAATATCAATAGAAAAGATTAATCATGCTTTTCTCTTCCATCTGTTCCCACTTGTACATGTGAATTTGTTTGTGGTCAAACATAATTCCAATAAGAGCTTACCAGCCTCATTTACTCTCTTATCACCATGCTTCCCAACTACGCGTTCGTAACCACGTCGTATGGTTCTGACCCATCCATTCAAATCACCACATACTATTAATTTTTCGTTCCCTCTTATACTACCTAGAATTTCCCTAACACTCTCTCAGAACTCCTCTAGTTCACTTGAAAGAGCTTAGGATACCGGCGCATACGCCACTAACAAGAATATTCTTGTTATCCCCAGCATTGAAGCGAACCCAGAGCAGCCTCGGGTTGATCGCCTTATATTCTGCCATTGCACTCACCAATATAGAGGACAATAACACACCTACACCTTGACACCCTCGTTCACTTTCTGGAACTCCCGCCCAGAAGGCGACTCGGTTGCCCGGCAAATCGGTCATGCTATTGCCCCTTTCTTTTGGTCTCAGTCACACAAACAACATATAAATCTCTTTCATTCATCACATCTAATAATTCTTTTATCTTCTGTTGCATCCCTCCTCTTACATTCCACGTAGCTATTTGTAGCTCCGTTCTCCACTTCCCGCCGTTATAGAAATGGTGTGCTGGGTGGCGGTCCCCTACGCTGCATTCGTCGCTACTTTTCACACCAGCGGGGATGCTCTGGTGTGCGTCGCCTCGGGGGGACGCCCTAGCATGGTGCGCCCTGGTGCTCGCGGCAGATGGAATTTTGCCTTACACAACTATTGGTGTTATGTAAGGCTGGCAGGGATCACTGTGCGCAAGTCTTCTATCGTTGACCCCCATGCTTTACATTGAATGTACATTCATTCATTTCTTCGTTTTGCTAAAACAAAGCGCTTCGTTTGGATCCACCACCCAACACGTAAAGTCTCGAATTTTGCGGAAAGCGGACTAGGGAGTGTTTTGACACTAAGTACTTTCTGTCTACGCTCCTATGCAAGATAAAAGCGTGAAGCTAAAATAAATATATATGTAAATATAAAGATAGTGTGAAAATTGCAACAAAGTAGCTGTCAGTACGTTGTGCTTAATATTTAAAATTGTTCCTGTTAGAGTTAATGCAACATATTTGTGCCTTCAACTGCATTTCGACGACAGAAACACAGCATTCCCAAACGAAAACCAAAAATAGTTCAGAAAATGTTTAACGCTTTATTAGAATATATGTAGTTACTTTATGGACATTTGCTACCTATTCTTTTGTTTAACGGGTAAAAACGCCATCGTGATATAATTGATACCCAGTCTAAGTGTCGGTTTTGTATTTCAATATAACTCCGATAGTTGCTTACAGATATTATTTATTTACGATACATTTACACTTACCTTACAATATATACATCTTATGGAGGATGACTCCTCTATACTCCTCGACATCGAAGTACGATGTTGACTTCTGTAAATCAGCACTTTTTCCAATGAAGGAAAATTGAGTAACGTATCTTAATAATTCATTTCGCTTTACCCACCTCGCTTTAGTATATGAAATGCGTACCTAGATATAATCCTACTTTTATACTACGCCTAAGTTAAGCAGAATGTGGCATTAAGTTCAGTCCTATATCATAAAACGTGAAAGTTAATCAAGATTCCTCAATTTATCTATGAAAAGATTTATAGCAGCTTCACGTTTTATACTAGGACAAAAAGTAAATTGTGTATTAAGTGGCGTTCAACGCTACGCTTTGTCTTATCAGAGTGGAGAAATGAAAATAAATTTTAAATAAAATCATTCCTTCAAATGGGATGGGAATCACAAATCAGTCCTGTATACGTTTGGAAACTATCCCAGTACGCCACGTTTTTTAGCTTTACGTTCTATCCCTAGCGGGGTAGTCACAGATCAAGGGGCGCCAAGCGTTACAGTTCCCCGTATACCTCTTTAGCCTCGTCCACAGTTATCTTCTTCATACCTTTACATGACCTTCCAAGGCAAAGAAAATATTTTTAAAACATATATTATTTAAGTAAAAATTAAACCTATTGCAAATTTTACGAATATTATTGTAAAACGTTTTCTTATTAATATAATGTTGTTGGAAAACCAAATGAAATTAAATTTTACATTCAAGTAACCTTTATTCAATTTGGCCTTTTAAGTATCTCTTGAGGCCATTTTGGTGCAATGGGAAATCTGAATGTTTAACGTGGTTGGTTATGATTTCGATTCTCATTTTAGAAAAAAAATATGTTTAAATTATTTCAATTTAGCTTTTATAACAAAATACACAGCGTTAATCACTCAGAAAAGAATTTAGATATCGCGTATATCTGAAATTTAAGATAGATATAAAGTGTTTATGACACAAGATTTTCTATCTTTCCTTCTACTTAAAATCTCTTGCTATCATTAAGCAAAAGACGATCGTGTGGAAAAAGGGAGAGAGCGTCTGACTCTCGTTTCGTCACGTCTATTGATTGTGGGTCTGATTCGAATTATTATATTTAAAGTTTATTTTCTTTACTTTGTTTAGGTTAAACAAAGTGCGGAGATGAGTTTTCCATTCAACGCGTTATGTATTGATTTTAGACTAAAAGCCGCCAGTGGAGTGTCTTGACACTTGGCTGGTTCTGACTATCCTGCTATGCGGAACTAAACCTGAATTTACCTATCAAAAATTAACAAATAAGACATCTATATCAGATAAACATATATTTCAACTAAATATAATTAAGTTATTAATTTATGATAAATATTTATTTACTAAAATATTTTATTTTCTTATTATATACTAACATTTTCACTCACCACTTATCCCTAATCACAAATAATCCGAGTCATAAATGGAAAAAGTCGCATAAGGTCGAATAATACACCGCAGAGGATTGTTGAGAAGGGGTTGATCGCCTACATTGAATAGAATTATATTTACCTATTAAATATGTAAAAAATAAATATTTTGTAAATAAAATGTTTTAATATAAATATAACAATTTTAACTCAACCGGATGTAGAATACGTGGGTCAGAGCCCTTGGATGATTTTTAAGAGGCGCAGGTTTGAATCCCTCTGTTTTCATTTTTTATGTTTCCTGAAAACTTTTCTCATCCTAATTATCGATTAACACTAAAAAAATCTATTATTTTATAATTTCTAAGTATGTATAAAAATTAATATAATCTCTTATAAATTTTGAGGCCTGTTGTGGCGCAGTGTGACAGCTACTGTAAACACAATCGCTTATTGGTTCGATTTTCACTCGGGGAGTGATTATATATTCAAATTATTTTCACTTTCCCGCTCTGGTAGGCTAAAGTACGGTGTTGAGTTCCGCCACTTCACACGCAATGTCTCGAATTCAGCGAAAAGCGAAGTATGGAGTATCTTAAGTACTTTCTGTCTACACTTCTATGCTGGATATAAGCTAGGAAAAAGCTATACAGATGCCCGATATTAAGGAGATAAAATCATGTTAATTTATCATCATGAGACCCGCGTGGCGTAAAAATAGGTTTTAAGAATGACTATTGCCTATTCGAAGAACAAAATATCTTGAAACTAAACTCAGAGAGTGCCTACGATAAAATGGGTGAATATTCAAATTAAATTCCACGTCATTTCTCCTAAAAATAAGTGCTTATATGCCCCCTGCTTATTACGCGAATACAAGAAAGATTTTTTTAAGCGAATAAGTAGATTCGTTCAGTTCAGCTTGTCGTCGTTCGATTTGACTCGTTAAAGAGTCACTTTTTACAAAAGTGTATAAAACAGATGTTTGTGTGTGTAACATTTATTTTTTATTTTAATATATTATTGAAATTTTATTTTAATTTTTCTGCTCTAGTTAAACAAAGCGCGGCGTTGAGTTCGGTATTCAACATGCAATATCTCGATTTCGAGCGGAAAATGATCGGAGTGTCTTGACACTATTTTAACTGACTATCTTACTATGCGGGCGAGCGTGAAGCTGGTCTTTTTTTTAAAGTATTAGTATTCCACACTCCTTTTCTATATAAACTATATTGTGCCAAATTCCATACTCTCACTTTAGCGTAATTTTTGTTAAAACAGGTACAGAGATTTTACTTTACTTATTAATATATGGATTTTTTCTGGGTGAGAGGTATCAAGCCTTCACGGTTAGCAATTAGTCACTAACCAGGCCAGTTCAAATATTAAAGAAGATTCGGCATATGCTTTTGTATTCAGCCTACTTCATTTTTTGGAAATGGAACGCTACCCTATATCATCCTAAATTGCAAGATAACGTATGATTTTAGCTACCAATTTTGTTTAAGCGGTAGTGATTTAGGGCTTTGATTTCCACGTTTGAGGAATAGGTATATTTAAATTATTATCAATTCTCCATTCTGGTGAGATAAAGTGTAGCGTTGAACTCCGTCACTCACGCATTGTTTCGGTTTTGGGCGGAATGCAATGAATCAAGTCTTTTAACACTAGATCCTTGTACTATTCTAAGCTGAGTAAAGTGTAAAAATGATAGAAGTTAAAGGTAAAAATAATAAAAAAACCAATTACAAAACTTTGAAAATCGTTGCTATAATTTTCAGACTATTTTTATAACTCATAAGAAGATTTTGTAATCAACCATACTGAACTCTCCTGCAAATTGATATTAAAATAAAATTAAATAAGAGGCTGAAATAGTACATTAGGATAACGTGAGACTGTCAACGGAACTGGCTGTGGATTCGAATCCCATGCGAAGGAATGACTATATTTAAAATTTATTTTCATTTCTTCATGTAAGACAAAGCAAGGTGTTTTGTTTGCAAATCAATACACAATGTCTCGATTTCGTGCAGAAAACACTCATCTCAGTGTCTTGACACTATGTTGTCCCTGACTACTCTGCTATGATTATATATATATATATATATATATATATATATATATATATATTAAAATATATCTCCTTAAATGTTTTTAAATAATTGTCATCGATTTTCTCAGCAGGTCACCACATTATTTATTATCTATTAGTTTTCCAAACATTTTCCTCAATAAAGATTCCCCAATTTGTTCATACAAAGCATCCCGCAGTGACGCTTGCCGCGTTTTCAATTTTACAAAGCTCGTTAGCTGAAAGCCTTTATAATACAAGTTGAAGACTATGTTGTTACAGGGTACTAAGCTTACATGACTGGACTTTAATATGAGCACTATAGAAATACTTCTATAAAAGTAGAAATAATCAGTCAACGGAGTGTCTTGACACTAGGTTGTCTCTAACTATTCTCACATGAGAGATAAAGTGTTAAGCCTTACCAGAGCAAAGAAGCGCAAATAGTTTTAATATAATAACACCCTCAAGTGGGAATCGAACCCACAACCGATCGCCTTTACAGTCAGATGCTGTCCCAATGCGCTACGACCAGCCTCATCAATAAGTCTTTTAAGTTATTATTTTAATGAGCAATATTTTAAGATAGCTTTGAAGCTGCTCCTATCGACATAAAGGATATAGGCATAATGTACCACAGGGACATAAATATAGATCTTATTAAATATAACTTTTACATTAGGATCTCTAGAAAGGAATACAATCATTTGAATAATAAATAAGCATATTCGTCTTCAAAAACATTATAAGGTTATTTTTCGTACAAACAATAACCTCTAAAGACATCACGTTCGGTGTTCTCTACAAGGTAACGCTTTTAACGTACACAGCTATGTTTGTTCTGTAAAATACTTGAAAATACAATACATACTTGAAATATTGAATCTGATCGGTTGGAATAATGCTCTGGAAAACTGTTAAAAGGTATATATTTTTAAATTTAAGTTTAACAATTAAACACTTTATAATATTCTCAAATCGATTCTCTATTGCACTCTATTGCACAATGTAAAAATAACAATATTGCTGGCATGGGTGAGCTTATCTCAATCTCTCACTCTTTTTTAATACATGAACAGATGTACTCTCCCGTATCGTTTTAGGTAATTTATTCCAGAGTTATCTAGTATTACTAATTGGCATATCCAGCATACGTATGAAGCTTATTGTCGTTGTTGATGTTGTTTGATATCATTAAGTTGTAATTATTATACAAAAAATATATTGCACCGTTTGTCTGTATATATATTTAAAAAAAAACACACGTAAAATATGTTAAAATAATAATAATAACGTCAAACTTTGCAAAATAGGTAGCACCGGACACAATTTACTTACTATTGGAAAGTCGACGAATAAAGAAACCCCGTGTTGCTTAAATTGCCGACTTACGAGTATATAGGCATCGAACATAGGAAGGCAAATCCTAGTTAAAAAAGGGTGTAGATGTTTTATAATCATTTTATTATGACTTCCTTTAAAATATAACGATTATTAAGATCGAATGACGTCGCCTTAATTACTATTATTTAGAACTTATATGCAATGTTACCTATTTATAAATAACGCCAATAATATGCTTATAGATTCGATCCGCATTCTAGAATATATTTGCATTTAATTTATTTCATTATCTCGCTGTAAGGAAGACAAAACGCGACGTTGGGTTCCGCTATTACTCGTGCAATGTTTTGATATTAGATTGAAAGTTATAAACAAAGTGTTTTAACGTTGGTTTTTCTCTGGATACTAAGAATATATTCTACGAAACACATATAAAGTGTAACTAACATAATTTGACCTATCATGTTAGGCTTGTAGTAATCTAAAACACATTAGCCGGTTGTTCTGCGGCTTAGCAACTATGTAGGTACGTGTAATGTCAACAAATATGCAGTTTTACTACTTGTTTGCTTGAAGTAAGTACTGTAAGTCTATGAGAGTTGTTATTGTTTTAAGTATGCAATATTTTTAAAGTTACTTGCTATATACAGTAATTGTGGAGGACTGACAATACTGATAATACTGACATACTAATGTTCATTCTAGATTCATTTAACAATCTAGTTTAATTTAAAAAATTAAAATGATCATTAATTACAACTTTCATAAGAAAATCTTTAAAATTAAATTCTAAATCTTTACTTGTTTTGTTTTATTATTTAGATAAGCTGAAATTATTAATATAGATATTGTATATTAAAACATACAACTTAAAATGTTTAGTTTTTAATATTATACTATTTTTAAGTGTAAATTGAACGCAGCAAGAATCAAACCCACGCCTCTTGGAACCCGTCCAAGCGCTGCGACCACTAATACTAATAATACGTTTGTTATAATTTATTTATGTTTTCATGTTTAACTTGCAAATCTATTAAGGCGGACCTATCACTTAAATTAAACCAAGCTTGTATTAGCGTATTATTTTATATTTTCTACCTAAGACGTTAGTAGAGCTCGAAAGCTATAGTATTTGCCCAAAAATCAGATACTAACACTGTGTAATCCGTATAATCCTGCACGAGTATACACAAGAGAACAACGTTCTCGCGTAAGCTGGGAAGGCACTTCACTATTTCGTAGAGGATAACCGGTTATCGAGACACGTAACATTTTGTACACAGCTACAGTAACATAGAATTATGATAGTTATTTTATATATCTATTGATAATTGAAATAATTATATCTATGTTTTGGTGATTTTTATATTACCATAAATAATTATAATATTTTTTTATATTTATATAATATTTTTATATTGGTTTTTGATTGGCGAAATTAAAAGTTAAATATTATTTTGTTTTATGAATTTTTAATACAACAGTATTATAAAAGTCATACAATTAACTTATATATTTCTAAGCCATTTTAGGGTCTAGTCTAATACTTTTGACTTCAAAAATTCTCTCGCCCTCAAAGGTTTCGCATAATTAAAATTTAAACCTTAGAATGGGAGGAAAAAATTTTACAATGCAGATAATATTTCGACCCTACGACAGAAAGACCTGACGTTTTCATTCTAACCCAAAGGTAATGTAACATTCCAACGTAATTATACTGTAATTTTTGCTTAAAGGATAATTATATTTTACTTTATACGCATTTTGTGATGTGGTTTGTTGTGTGTTAGGCCTAAGCTTTTATATCTCTGTTTTTGGATTGTATTAAAAAGTTATTATATTTTATATGTTATGAGATACTTTTTTTTTAGGTGGTGTTAACATACTTACTTCTCCACTCTCCGCCTCCTTTTTTTCTTACTACTGTAGAGAAATGAAAAAAGAAATTGATAACATTTTATGTCAGTTTACAATGATAGTGTCATTTAGTCCAAATAAAATAATAATTATACCTAAAAATTCAAAACATTTTGAAAAAAAGTACATTTTTTTAACGTAGCGGGATTCAAACCGGGTGCTCTTGTGTATAAATAAATGTTTCCAATATTTTTCTTAGATTAAACTAATATTTCTTCAATATATAGCTATCTAACTCAAAATTTAGTTCACAAACATTACATTAAAGCATTTCAGCAAGCAAATTTTATTAAAATACTTCTACTACTAATTAAAAGTGTTTTAAATTACTAATAAACTTCATTTAAATATGGCGAAGTTGGTGAATCCAATTTTAAAGTCCCCGAAGCGATCAGAGTCCAATTTGCAATGTCTGCCCATTACATTAATTTTTTGACTTCCTTAATTAATTATTTCTAAGAAATATTTTTATATATAAGCTTCTTATACAGTCATTTGTAGGAAATATACTAAATTGACTGATAAAATGATAAGCAGTTTTTTTCTATATTATGGTATATAGTAAATATTTAATATTATTTTTAGGACAATTGAAATAAAAATTAACATCTGCTTATAATTTTGAACTAAAAATATTACATTTTTGCCTGTTCACGATTTTATTTATATAGCCAGGGCACCTAGTCGCACAACATTCTGGTCTTCACTTTTTGACCAAATTTCCACTGCGTGTTGAGTGTGCGACGGAACTCAACGCAATGATTTGGTAAAGTGAAAATTTGAATAAAATGTCAACACTCACGCCTATATATATATATATATATATATATATATATCATAATATATATTATAATAAGCAATCATGCATACTATACATATATATCTGTTATTTTACTAAAGTAAGTATCGAACTAATTTCCTTACTGAACTTACACAATACTATATTCTACCAGGCATCCCAAAAGTCCCCCAGTACAAACGGTGTACACAAGCCGAGGTTCGTGTCTCACAGGAGGCACCCTTATGACACTGTATTGCAAGTTGATGGTTTCCTCATGAGGTCTTCACGCCTAAGCTAGAGCTCTTCTAGCTCGACCTCCCCTAAAATTGGGCCGACTTAAATTCCCACTTACGGAAGAAAATATTGACGTAATACAAGAGTCAGTTTATGAAAATCCTACTCAATTCATTCGTAAGCGCTCCAGTGCATTAAATATACCTTCGATCGATGTTACAGCGCATTTTAAAGATACTGAGCCTACTATTAGACTTAATTCCATAAATAAAATAATGAACCGCTATACTTCGTTCATTAATGTTTTATTTTCTGATGAGTGAACATGGTCATGCGGTTTCTGTTACTATGGAGTATGTGGTAATGATAAAGAATTTTTTCGACATCAGAATGAGATGAAAGAATTTTCTAAATTACAATATCCGGACCTGGTTTCAACAAGATGGCGCAAACTGCCCATAAACCCAAGAGCACTATGCCCATCGTCCGTCAACTTTTCCCTAACAAAGTGATATCTTGAAGAGGAGATATTCCCTGGCCACCACGTAACCCGAATTCGTGTCTAAGGGACTTTTTCTTATGGGGTTACCTTATATCTAAAGTCTAAGAAACAAATTCATGGTCAGTTGATAAACTAAAAAAAATATCCGGCGAGAAATGTCAAGCAATTCAGAGCGTACTTGCCATGCAGTCATAGAAAATTTTAGTTCTTGTTTACAGGAGTGCCAAGAACAGAATGGAGCACATTTAGATGAAATGATTTTTAAAAAAATATTTTAATTTAAATTACTAAACTAAATTTTTTTATAATCGGGCAGAAAGCAGTCTACGGAGAACACTAGGTTGTTTTTGACTACCTTTCTATACGGGATAATGCTTGAAACTACTTTTTTATACATCCTATGCGGACATCAGAGATAAACACCAGGCTTGATGTGTTTTTAAATTATTTAAAAATTATGGTTACCTTTTGCTTTCCAACTCAAAATATAGAGGATTACGTTGCAAACGAAAAATGTAAGCTTAGATATATAATCCTAAAATAAATCATTGAACATTTAATAAAAGGAGAAAAGCGGATGAATTATATCCAAATTGTGATCATAAACGTTAATATATTATTCTTTCGTGTCTCATGCTTCAATATAGTTAAGAAAATATGAAGACCTATCACTATGCAAATATGTTCAAATTCAGATGAAAGAAATAAAATCTGGACAACGTATTTTTAATATTTCATATTTTCAAGTATTATCCTTCCACTTCCTATTGTAAAAAAATAATTTTTAAAATACATACTCGCAAAAATTGAGATTTGAACTAATATGTGATCTCATGAAGGAGATGTAATAAGTTTCTTTGTATATCGCATCATATATGATGCCGGTCGTAGCGCGTCTAACTGTAAACGTAATCGGTTGTGTATTATCTTACCGAAGAAATAAAAATAATTTATATATAAACATTCCACTAAGTGGAAATCTACTCAATAACTGATCGCGCTTACAGTCAGACGTTGTCCCTCTGCGCCACAGCCGGCTTTATTTTTTATTGAATTAGGTTTTATCTACTTTGCTTTTTACAAATATATACTGATATACAGTAGTAATTTATTTGCAGGTTTTGCCTTTTGAACTTTTAGATTCATTTAGTTTGACTACACATAACCCTGTATTTTGACTAGTTATCAATGTCAAACAAGCGTTAAGCGCCTATGACGGCTGTCAATGATATTACCGACGACCAATTATACGTGCTCTCTGAATCGAGAAGTTCATGTCTACTAACTTCGGTCTCACATTTGACTTAGTTGCGTTTAAGCTTTACGCTTTATACCTTGCGGGGTAGTCAGTACGGAGTGCCAAACGCTACGGTCCCTGAATACCTCTTTCGCCTCGTCCACAGTCATAACCCTTTTCATACATACCCTTCGGGAGGTCCTCATGTTTTTTACAGCCAGTATCTTCGATATTGTATTGTCGAAAGTCAATCGAGGTCTCCCCTGACCTCTCGTTCTTTTTCATTCTTATTATGATATTAGCGCTTACACCTGCCATTCTGCGTATCTTCTCGCTACATATACGGTCAGCTAAACTGACTCCGCATATCCGACGAAGCGATCTTTCTTTCATCCTTTTTTAGACACCGTACCGTTAAACTTGTTACGGGCAGCAAAACGCCTTTCCACATTCATTTCGCATCTTCCATCTCTACTAAACATACTTCCCAGATATACTACCTCATTCACTTATTCTAATATCTTTCTATCGACCCTAATCTTAAATTCCGTTTTTTCTTCTCGTGCTTTCATTCGTCTCTTTCAAATACAAGAATCTTAGTTTTACTCATATTCAGGCTTGGACCATTCCCTTCTTTCAGAGTGGTGACCAATGCCTATCACTTGTATTCTGATGATGCAATTAGCACTGCATCATCTGCGTACAACATACAGTTAACTGTCAAATCACCAACTTTCACTCCGATGTCACTTTCTTTCACTCCTTGGAGACAGCTATCCAAATACAAATTGAACAGCTGACATGGCGCAGCCCTGTTTGACACTCGATTGAATATCAAACTGAGGCGACATGCCAGCTCCTACTCGTACTCAGGCTGGGTTATCTCGATAACGAGATTTTACAGCCTGCGACAAGCGTTTTTCTAAAATATTCTTTAATTTTTAGTATGGTATTGCATTAAAAATTGTAAAGTATTCATTATTCAAATAGATACAAGTTTCAAGAATCTTTAAATCGTCAATTAATATAAAATGTGAGTATTGTTAGTCCTACAGGAAGCTACAACCAGCTCGGAAGGCTACAGAGAAAAGCCTGTAAGACACTCAACACTTGCTTATTTCGAATATAGTTTTACAATGAGTTCATGACAATAATTAACTTCCCGAGTGAGACAAAATTTAGAATGGAAAGAAAAGAACGGATTAACCTACCATGTATTTTTAACCATAAAACGTGTAAAGTAAATTTGAGGCTGCAAACCATACAAAAAAGGAGTCAATATAGCTGCTTGCCCAGCAAACGTCTCAATAACAAAACAATGAAAATACAGGCATATAGCTATCACAGTCTGTTATTATGTAGAAAATGGTTTAGTCTAGTCCCCTATAGAAATTACAAGCTTTTTGCAAGTATATTTTCTGCCTCGTAAATGATATGTCAGGTGTGTCAAAGCTTTATGATTATGTCAAATTGGCCATCAATTATTCTCTACATAAAGATTACAGGGTATGTATGAGAATCGATTGTAGCATTTACAAAAATGAAACTTAATGCAAAACCTATAATATTATGAATATTTATCTTCGCTATTTATTACCGTGGATATTATGAATTTATGACTTTCTTTACGTTTAAAATTACTTGCAAAAATTTATGGACATTGATTAAATATTTGTATCGCCATCGTGGCATTGTGAGGTGGTCGATGACGCAATTAGATGTGGGTTCGAGCCGTACTCGAGGAATATATCACATTTCTGAATCGTTATTTTATAAATCTAAAATAAAAGTACTTTTAATTACTTTTTGTTACATCAGGTAAATACTAGTGACAGTCTAATCAAAATCGGTGTAATCGTTCAAGAGATTAATCATAGCAAAAAACAGACAGGCAGACAAAAATAAAAAAAATGTTATAATATAAAACGAATATACCGTTGGTTGGCTACTCATCACATTGAATCTCTAAAGGCGCTAAATGGAGTACGGAGTTTGTGTATATATATATATATATATATATATATATATATATATATATATATATATATATATATATATATATATATATTTATATATATATATATATATATACTATGTTAAAATGAAATAGATTACAAATACCAATAAAACTTTTCTTACACAACGAATTAAAAATCTATCGAAATTATTCTGCTTTCTGTTTGAAACTAGAACAGTACTTTATTCATATCAACTCAAGCTCGAAAGTTTAAGAGTTTGACGTTCATTTAATTGTCAACAAGAAGAATTTATTTATGCGACAACTTTACAAATTTCTAAAGTTATTTACAATATAATTGTTGACATGTAATTTTATCTGAAATATTGTAGAGTATAATAATAATATTATATATATATATATATATATATATATATATATATATATATATATATATATATATGTATATATATATATATATATATATATATATATATAGCGGCGCTGAGCAGCGGAGTATGGAGTGTCTTGGCACAGTACTTCCTGCCTACCCTGCTACACGGGATAAAAGCGTAAAGATAAAAAAACAACACTGAAATATATCAATAACACACATTGGGGCCAACGCGACACAGTGAGACCACGTCTCACTGTGTCGCGTTGCTTTTGGTGAAATAACCAGCTCTATTCTACTTCAGCGTACGGATCTTACGCGCAATATCGGTAACTTTCTTAAACTGATTAATGATTTCATTAGGATTTCTATCGTGCAGAGAAACTCTAAGCATTGAGCATTCCATCTCTTTTTTTTCTGTCTATGTAGTTACATGCTGTTGACCTTAATGGTCTTTACAGCGACACTGATAGGGGGAGGGAAGAGGCTCTAACCCTGCGAAGTTTAGCAAGCACTGACGTGGCTGCTTGAGAGGAAGCCGACAACTGCAAGGGCACCCCCTGCGGGGCTTGAACCTCGGCTTGCGGTTGGTGAGCAGGTTGGGAGTTTTCCCTACACTAAATAAACCAGCCGCAGCGTGAAGTCGCAACTGGGGGAAATTGACACTAATCTAGGGAGCCTAACAGTCTCCAACCGTTGAACCCGGACGCGCCAACGCGCGGATGGGCCGTGAGGTAAGCTTGACTTCACCGTCGTTTCCGTCGACGGCAGTGTTTGTGTGTTTGGTCTTATTAACTGATCTGGAAGGCCGGCATTGCGCAGCTTGTAGAATAAGCCGTTATGCAAAACTTTGTTGAAAGCTTTAGCGATATCGAGAAAAATGGCTGCAGAGGAGCTGCGGGCGCCATTTCTAATATTGTAACTGGTTATGTGGTCTACTAGCCGATGCCCTTGATGAATGGTGGAGTGGCCCTTGCGGAATTGCTCGTTTAAGAGCAAACATTTTGTCTCTACCATTTCAGAGAGTCTAATAAGAATTATCCTCTCATAAATTTTACCTAAGCAGCTCAACAGACTGATAGGTATGTAGCTGCTGGGAAGATTCCTCGGCATGCTTGACTTTGGAATATCTATGACCATTTCCTCCTTCCATTGATCTGGGAAGGTACAAGATTTGAGGAGGCAATTAATTTTATTATTTATATTATTTATTATTTCAATATATTTCACTTGTGTATTCTTGCATATATCATTCAGCATTTTAAAATATTTATCCTTATCCTTATACGATCTGTAAACCTAAGCATAACTTACCTAATAACAAATTCCAAAGGTCAAGCTTGATTATCTTGTCAATAAAATCAGACGGATCTTTGAAAATATTGCTTTATCTTCGTATCCAGATAAATGAACAGATTTTAAAATCGTCAAAAACACTGCCTAGTAGTAGATTAAGAATGCGTTGGAAGGTTTCCCTATTAGAATAGACAGATATATACACATTTAAATAAAAATAATAATAATTATTATTAAGCTTTCATTATCAATATTTCTTTTTTTTGAACAAATATATCTTTATCGTTTATATGTGTTTATTTTGTATCAGCTTGATGTATGCGAGACGAAGGCCTCCTCCAGCTCTTTCCAATTCTGTCTAGACAGTGTTATTCGTTACCCCAGCGGGCCTGCTATTATTCTTATTTCATCAGGCCAACGCTTTCTTCTTTCTTTTCTTTTCTCTTTTCCTCTTTATTTGTAATCTTGGTGTCCATTCTATTATACCTCTTGTCCATTTTCTGATGTTCCTTCATCACGTGACATCTCCAGCTCCTTATAAGTGGTTTGGTTTAGCAAACACATCTTTCATTTTTGTTATGCACAGCTCTTTAACATGTCATCAATTTCTGGTTCTGTTTTTGTGTTTGCCCAGGTCTCAGATATAATTAGTACAGGTTTAAAAATAAATATATATTTTATACTTTCTCTATGGAAAAGCGTAAACATACAGACAACAAGTAGATAATTTAAATAAGAAAATAATAAGGTTTTTATCAATCTTAAAAATCTCGACTAAGTTACGTATAAAGGGAAACGAAACATCGCTTGAGGCCAATTCAGTTATTTCGACGTACTAAATATAAAAGTCTTTATGTCATTTTCTGCTTGACAACTTTTGTTTGTATCGTTAATTGAATGAAATTGAATAATGTTTTAGAAATCGTGATTAATTTTGCTTAAAAATTATTTCTTGTCTTTAGAGACTGATAGCACAGTAGCACGAGATTTGACTGTTTGTTTATGGGTTTAAATCCCTAATGAATAAATGATTGTTTAATTATTTATATTTCGCTCGTCCCAGTTTCTATTTCCGCCCCCTGATAAGACCAATGGTGGGTAAACATTTATAAATTTGAGAAATTCCATAGGAGTGATAGAATTAAAAATGCACTTTATATTGAAACTATTAATCATACATAATTACATTACTGCACCGCACCCCCTCTTCGCACTTTGCAACTCACTGATCGCATAAAAAGAACTACCACGCAGCCTTATTTTAACTCTTTTAACCATACAATAATTATTCTGCTTGCTTCTCATACTTCTGGACTGACAAAACGCAATTAACGCGACCTTTACCTTTTACCCCCCGCTTACATGACAAATACGATTCACCAAATATAAAAAAAAAAAAAAATATCAGATGATGTGATCCAGTTCGATGTCATATAAGCCAGCTTTCCCTATTACTACGCATATTTTCCCTCAGAGCGTAAGGGTAAAGAAAAAAAATTCTAAAGATCACACGCCTGATATAATGTTTTCCCGGGCTGAGATGGACCATGGACAGTACTAAACTGGGTAAGACAATGCGCGACTTTAAAATTCGTTACTCAACACGCAATGTCTCAAAATCAGATGGATAGCGGAGTCTTTTCCCACTAAATTCTCTATTATTGGTATACGGAAAAAGCGGAATGCTAAATGGTATTTAAAAATTAAAAATTGAAAATGTTTTGTAAAAATAAAAGATATCGATCCTATAAGAATTAATTCTAAAGTCTTAAATTAATTAAGGAAAGCGTAAAAGTAGTCGTATCGGGTTGAAATTTTTATGTTATTGTTACATCATATAGGTATTTGAGCATCTCTTGGAAGATTTAGCAATATCTCTCTATACAACTCTTAACTAATATATTAAATTTTAACTGTGTTAAGTTTATTTTTGTAGCTTCAGTTTTTCAGCCTCACCTTCGCTTTATCTCACATAGGAAGGTAGTCAATATAACATTATTTAAAAAAAAATCATTTCCTAAATGGAAATCGAACCTACAACCAATCGCGTTACAGACAGATATAAATATAAATACATAATAGGTACACTCTAGCATGATACGCAAAGTAACAAAGAAAGGCGAATGTTCGTACTAGAATACTATTACAATATTGTTAATTGAAATGCGATGTTAGGTTTTTTATTTCATTGTATCTTCATATTTCGCAGCGGGAATGTAGTAAAAGCATTATATTCTATACATTCTCTCAATAACAAATTGGTTTATAATAAGCGAAATATAAAAGATATTTTTAAAACAAATTCTTTTGAACCGGATCTTTAATTTGTTTTTTTAATTGTTTATTGTATTCTACTCTACAAGTCATTTCATTTGACATATGGATGGTTTGCTAAAAAAAATGTCCGACATTTTGTTACAGCGGCCATTTTGAATTGAAAACAGTACAGATTATATATATCTCATTAGTGTATTCAGAATTTCAGTTTAATCACACTAGATTTCACATAAATACCTATACTAACCTAACCAACACGACAAGTTAATCAAGGTAACGACAAGGTAAATAAGGTAAAAGGAACTATTCTGATATTCTGACCGCAGCTTTGAACTCTCCGTCCTCTCTGACTACCCCGCTAAAGATTAAGAGTGATACATAAAAACTATCCTACTAAGAACATCAGGTTCACTTTCATAATATTCAAAATTATCAGCGAAACCGTACACAAACACCGGCGCAAATTTAAAAACGCCTAACAGAATGATGTGTCCATAAATTCTTACTAGGCGTGAACATACTTTTTTTAACTTTACGCTTTTTACTTCCGCGTAGCAGGGTAGATAGAAAGTACCTTGTGTCAAGACACTCTGTACTTCGCTTTCCACTGAATTCATATTTTCACATTGCGTGTTGAGTGGTGGAACCCAACGCCGTACTTTATATTACTAGAGCAAGAAAGTAAAAATAATTTAAATATAATGACTTCTCCGAATGAGGATCGAACCCACCCCATTGTAGTTTATTTACTGCTCAACTGTATTTACTTTGAGCCTATTATGACTTAAAAAATATATACTATTCTACGTATCAACTTATTCACGCTCTGTATGAAATATATTTCAAGATTTTCTTACATCGATTGATAGCTTATAAAACGTGTTAAAATAACGTATATTCATAATTGGTAGAACTCAATGATATTATATTTAATTAATTATCGAATCCATACCTACCTTATATACGGCGGAAAGCGGAGTACGGAATGTCTTGACACTAGATATTTTCCGTATACACTGCTATGCGGGATAAAAGCGGGATATAACACTCCGATACTATAGAAATACAAAATTTTGTACATTGAAAGCTATTTCATGGAACATAAGAACAGGCCAGATTTAAATGGTAAAGCTTTGGGTAAGCCGTAATGTGCATCTATTTTGCGTGATATGCAATAAAACTTATAAAATCCTCTCAGCTTATATCTAACTGTACTACGTTTGGTAGAAATTCAACTTTGTACTTTATATTGTATCGAATAAAGTTCCCTTTAAGCTGTTTATATAAGAAAAAATTAATTCAATGATATATCATTTAGAATATACGCGATTATTTCGTTTCAAATACTTTCCATATAAGATCAAAGATGTTATTATATAAATTAATTTTGAAAATACACACCTTCTAATTGATAATTAAATGTATAACCATTGTACGTACTATCTGATACTTTCATACTACGCCATAATTGCTTTAAAAATCTGTTACACATTTTTGTTTATGTTCAAGCTTTTATCCCGCGTAATAGACAGGAAGTAACTAATGTCAAAAGGCTACGTACTCCACTTTGAGATGGAATCGTGATATTGCGTATTGAGTGGCAGTACTCAACGCCGCACCAGAGCGAGATAATAAAAATAATTTAAATATAATCAGTCCCTCAAATGGGAATCGAATCCACAACCGGTCGCGTTTACAGTCAGACGCTATCCCTAACGGCCACGACCGCCTTCACACGTATTTCAAATACAAAAATGTATTTTTACACCATGAATAAACCAAAACAAAACTTAGATTAGACTTAAGTATTATAAAAACTTGATTAAGGAATATTACTTACATGGCTGTTTAAACGTTAAAAACCATGTTATTAAAGAAAAAAAAAACCACGAACTATTTTAGTATAGAGTGCGTGATCTTAACAATAAAACACTATACTTGTTCGGTTATACTTTTTATAAACACTCAAATAACTCACCAAATAAAACATAAATTAGCAATGATTTTGTTTTTATCGTGCTTATAAATTTGGTCTAAGAATGGAAAGTTCCTAAGTTTCCTTTTTATATATTATTTATATTTTTTAATGTAACAGTTTTACATAGAAGAATATTGTATATATTGGTACTTGAAAATACATTTCTAAAAATCTGACATTTTTAACACATAGCTTTGCTTTACGTGGTTACGGGTAGAATTAAGCAAAATATTCGAATTGAATCCATTTAAAACACAAAATATTTGCCAAGTGACCGAAAATATATTCAACATATATTATTAAAGTGGCGCACGCAGTAGAACAAAGTCTAACTATAAACACGATTAGGTGTGGGTTCGACGCCTCCTTGGAGGGATGAGTATATTTAAAATTTATTTCATCTCTCTGCTCTGGTAAGACACCACCGCCACTCAACACGCAATATCTCGACTTTGAGTGTATAGACACTAGTTTGTTTCTGACTATACGAGATAAAGCTTGAAGCTGAGAATCGATGTAAAAATATAAATACTTGGGACCCTATATAGGGACTTATTTTAAACAATATTATCAAGTACTAGAGTATTCCAATATATATTTAGTTCCCGTTAATTAGTTACTTTTTAGTTAATTTTACTAATATTTATATTATTAACATTTTTAACTAAGAAACGCATTTTTCCGGGAATAGTAATAAAAAGAAAGGTATAGGGTAGACAAGAAATACCTAATGGCAAGGCACTCAGTAATCCATTTTCTGCCGAATTCGATACATTGCTTGTTAAGAGGCGGAATTCAACGCCGTGTTTTGTCTTACCAGAGCGAAGAAATAAAAATAATTAAAATATAAACACTACCCCGAGTGTAAATCGAATACTCAACCGATCGCGTTTACAATCAAATGCTGTTACACCTCCACTTGATACTTGACTTGAATGATTATATTTAATAAAATATTCATATATCATTTCTCCACTCTGGTACACGTGCGTGCACAATGTCCCGATTTTGGGTGGTAAGCAGTCAACAGAGGGTTTTAACACTAGGTTTTCTCCGACGATCCTGCTATGTGAGATGAAAGCGTATATATGTTAATAATAATAAACGCATAGGCTATTGAATGATAACATTTCTATATATTAAAATATTCTATGAAACACGTTTTTTAACAACCTGATTAATAAATGTTTCAGAACATAGCGTTTTGATGTGGCAATTTGAATTATTACATATTTTCGTGATGAAATTCTATCGCTCCATTCGAATCATATGTAAATTGTGCTTTGGAAATTACAATGTTAAAATGAGGGGAGATAATAGGGAAAATTCTCCATCTCTTGTAAATTTAGTTCAATAAATGTATATACGATATCTTCTTTACTGACGAAGCTTATTATTGAAGAAATTCTTCAGTACAATATTCATGTTACAGTAGACATTCGTGTTTGTACGAGTTTTAACTCGTTTTAGCAAGTTAAAACTAGTTCAAACTGGAATTTATGTTTTCGGGGACTAGTATATTTTAAATATAACTTTTCTTTTTTTTATATTTTAATAACAGTAGAGTTATTTAGAAATTAAATTCCAGTTATAATTAATGTATCCAGTACAAACTATTTTTAACTAGTTGAATCATACTTTGATTTAAATTAAATTTTGACTGTAAAAAAAGCATGCGCTTGTGTATTTTTTTCTTTCCTAGTTCCTGATTTTATCCGCATAGAAGGGTAAACAGAAAGTACTTAGTGTCGAGACACTCTGTGAAGTACAGTACTGTGCGTGTTGAGGATGTGAAAATAAATTAAATATAATCGCTTCCTGAATGGGAATCGACCTCACAACTGATCGCATTTACATTCAGACCCTGCCACTGCGTCACGACCGGCCTCGTGTTTACTTAATACCTATTATGTTTACATGTCTAGATTGGCAAAAGCCGAATATGATGTATCGTTCAATTTTGGTAGGGACTGGATATATTGATTGAATCCAACCAGAGTAACTAATAAACATGTATATCTTTTTAGCTTCTCTTTTTATTTAGTACCTGGAGTCAAGACACTCAGCACTCCTCCGAATTCTACGTAATGTCAAGCCACTCCGTACTCCGCTCTTCAATGAAATTGACATATTGTACATTGAGTGCTGAAACACAACGCTCCGCTTTGTCTTATAAAAGCTAAACCCCACAACCGATCGAGTTTACCGTCAAACACTTCAACTCCCCCACGACCGGCCTCAAAATTTATTATATAGATAAAATACTCTGCGTAAACGGGTAATAGTCACATAATTCAACAAATCTGAGACACATAAACGCTCTTTATAAGATAAACAACATCCGGCGTTGAAACAAACATGTACTAATAAGGTAAGAAAGACTGTGTCCATCCGGGATTAAGAAAGAAGATACGTTTAATTCGAAACACATATCAGAGCCGCTAATTCCAAGAAAGCTTAACGTAGGAACTAATCATCTTGAAAAAACAAATCCAAAAGAGTATATACATATATATATATATATATATATATATATATATATATATATATATATATATATATATATATATATATATATATATATATATATATATATATATATTTCACTTAAAAAACATTACAGTAATAAAATCCGCAACACTGTGGACTTATCTCTAGAGGAGATAAGTCCATCGTGTATAATAGGGTGATAATCCAGTGCAGTAAATATTGGATAAGACAATA
Source organism: Dryadula phaetusa (assembly GCA_032432895.1). Lineage (NCBI taxonomy): Eukaryota > Metazoa > Arthropoda > Insecta > Lepidoptera > Nymphalidae > Dryadula > Dryadula phaetusa. The sequence goes on along the minus strand of JAOYRS010000016.1, from coordinate 2,921,094 downwards.
AAAAACAAAACACATTTAAAATATATAGACCTTAATAAATAAAAATAGACATACTCACCATTAAATACATACACAGACACACACACATGTATATATATATATATATATACATCAGAGAACGGTCAGAGTGTCTTGGCAATAGGTAATTCCTGCTTACCATGCTTTACGGGATGAAAAGGTGAAGCTAAAAACAGGGTTTCTAATTTCGTTAGCCTGGATATTATGATATTTGTCACAATATTGTCATTTCTAAGTCCGTATTTATGACAATCAAACGTCAAATTTTATTTTTCTTTTTTTTATATAAAGTAGTTTTGATAATGCCGTGTCTGTCACTGAAAGAATAGGAGAGTTATTTTATAGTTATAGATAAAACTTATTTACAGCAAAAATTTAAACTTCTTACCAGTCCGTTTAAAATGTAAAAGTTATTTTTCTAGTTCTCTATTAGTGAAATGATTTTTAGAGGTTAAAAATATTTTACTGGCCTTCTTTTACTTACTAAGTAGTCAATATATCTGCTAATTGTAGCAGATTTAAGATCTGTCTACCGGTGACTACGGACCACTGTAGTGTTAGAACGTCAGGTTTCTAAAAATGTTATTTCGAATACCAAAATATACTCGATTAATCCATTAAAATAGTTTAGTTAGTTTAGTTAGTGTTAAATAATTTTATTTAAGTCAATTCAATAGTAATTGTTATCTTATATAAAAAATATTTATACAAATATCTCCATTTGATTATTGGTGTGTATTACTTTTGTACAATTGTGATAGAAATTGTAATATTTTTTGAACTATTTTTAACTATTAAAATTGATTTGTTATTATTATTATATTAAGAATAGAAAAATATAATTTTATATATATATATATATATATATATATATATATATATATATATATATATATATATATATATATATATATATATATATATATATATATATATATATATATATATATATATAAAATAATATTTAATATTTTTCTAATATATATACACTTCATACCGCATACGAGGGTGGTCAGGGAACACGTAGTGTCAAAACACTGTGACTGCTTTCCGCTCAAAATGGAGGCATTTTGTGTTGCTGGGTGAACTAAACGCCACATTTGAATCTATTATTTCTACATTATTAACTTCGTCAAGCGGTTCGGTTGATATCTTTAAAAACCTTTGGATTTAACAAATATACGCAAACAATAACAATGCTGATAGACAAATCGCAGTCGCCATATTTTCTTTAGCAAAACGTCACCGACACGTAACGTCATCTTGGTCAAGTAGCCCGATAAGGAAAGCAAAAGGAAAAAATTTATATGTTGAAATATAATAGTATAGTTCTCGCAGATAAAGCAATGAGCAGGCCTCTAGTTAAACAATAAACTATAAATTCTTTATTTTATTTAATATTAGAAACATAGTAAATGAGAAAAAATGTGGATGAAATAACTAATAAATAATTTCTGAATATAATAACAAAATTAAATACTTAGACTAACAACAAAAGAAGATTACGGTACGAAAAATCAAGGAACTTTCTAAAATCATATTTTTTTTCCTTCAAACACTAAGATTCTTATCGTATCTCGAATAAATAAAGTTCTTAAGCAAAGGTTTAAAGTAAAGCACCACTGGAGGTTATAAGTCTAAAAGTCCAGTGAATTTATTAAATTTTCTTTTTAATTAATTAAATATTTATAATTTCTTCTTAACTAAGCTTCGAAGAAGAAAACTGACGTTTATTGTAGTTCGTTAGTAGTTGGTACAGTATCAGTATCATAGGTATATCTAATATTCACGCGAAAACAAGAAATAACTCAAGTAATTATTATCTTTGAAAAAACGTATAAAAATTTGAACGCAGCGGGATTCGAACCCGCGCCTCTTGAATACCGTCCAAGCGCTCTGACCGTTAAGCCATGCGTTCTACTACCAGCTGCATCGAAATTCTTATACGTTTTGTTACAACTTATTTATGTTGTTGGCATCTTTTCAAAGATGTTTTCTAATCCTAAGTGTGGAATAACACTTTAAAAATAGTAAATGTTAATTATTATCTATAATTTAATGCAAATATAATATATAATTTTAATTATATATTTTTTTTACAAAACTTCCATTTCCCCATCCGTAAAATAAAGTCGACAAGCAAAAAACAGATGGCACTTACAAAAGAACAGTATTTATGGCGTGATACAGCGATATCTTGCGCGATATATCATGTGGACAGTCAGATTTAAAGCGAAAAAACAACGAACTAAACCGTGGAAAACAAAGCCCCCGCACTTGTCAGGAGAGGAAAATTATTTTCTGAAACTTACTCAGAGTTATGAAGTACGGATAAATTAATTTTTTTTTCAATTAGCATAGTCTCCTTGTAAATGAAATTGGGTCGGGGTGAGCTTATTTATTCACTTACCACCGAAACTATTGTATGTTAATGTTGAAATTTCAATATTTTTATGACAACTATATATGTACTGAGGTTATGTGAATATTATACAACGTTATTTTTACATTTTTTTTAGCTTCACGCTTTTATCCCACATAGCAGGGTAGCCAGAGAGTACCTAGTGACACGTACAGAGTACCTCCTAGAGTATTCGAAACATTACGTAATGAGTGGTGGAACTCAACTGCGCTCTTTGTCTTACCAGAGCGAGAAAGTACAAATAATTAAAATATAATCACTCCCCCGAGTGGGAGTCGAACCCACAACCGATCGTGTTTTTCAGCCAGACGCTGTCCCACAGCGCCACGATCTGCACCGGCCTCTATTTCTGCATATATCAATTTATTATTATTTCTTAGCTTTACGTTTTATCTCTGATAGCGAAGTAGTCGAAAAGAGCCTTATATCAAATCATTCCGTTCACTACTTCTCGCCTAAAATCCAAACATGGCGTGTTGGGTGGCAAATCTCAACGCTTAACTTTAGGTTACCAGAGAGAGGAAATTAAAATAAATTATAGTATTTTTTTCTGTAAGTGAAAATTGAACCCATAACTAACCGCATTGACAGCCAAATCCACCGCTACGACTTGATGCCCTCATTGAAATTACCAATTCAAATCCTTGGAGCCAATTATTTATTTTACAAACTACTGGTGTTTTAAATGATAAATTTTAAAGTACTAAATTATGTTGTTAGCGTTTATTTTGTTGTTGATAATTTAATTTAAAATTTAAATTATTTTTTAATTATAAATAAGTAAAACCCTAATAATTTCCGGCCGGTCGTGGCGCAGTGCGACAGCGTCTGACTGCAAATGTGACCGGTTGTAGATTGAATTCCCACTTAGGGGAATAATTATGTTTAAATTATTTACTTATCAATTCTCTCTTCTATTATACTCGCTCTGGTAAGACAAAGCGGAAAGCGAAGTACGGAGTGTCTCCACACTAGGTTTTAATAAATATGACGCAGTACATAAAATAAAGGTAACTAGATTTTCTACTTATTTCGCTTTTAGTCTGAAAGTTAGGAACATTTGATAGTTTTTTGTCTGTACAAAAAGTGATAAAGAGGCTTAGCGGAACAACTCTGAAACGTTCTTAGAAACCCCACAACCATATTTAGGCTTATGTTGACATTTACATGTAACTAACTAATAGCCTTCATCTGTTCTTTTGTATATATATATATATATATATATATATATATATATATTTAGCTTCACGCTTTCATCCCGCATAGTAGGGTAGACAGAAAGTACCTAGTGTCAATACACTTCGTACTTCACTTTCCAACGAATTCGAGACATTGCGTGTTGAGTGGTGGAACTCAAAGCCGGTCTTTGTATAAAGATTGAACAAATACTTTAAATTGATATATATATATATATATATATATATATATATATATATATATATATATATATATATATATATATATATATAGATTTAATTATGAGCTTATTGACATAAAACAACACTATATGTTTATGTTTAAGGAAAGTTGCAAAAATACAATAATGAAAACTGTATTTAAATCATTTCAACCGTTTCCGAGATTAGTGAGCACGCACGAATTTAAAAATCATTATTTTTGGCTCTATTACATTCTTTAATAAGCCCTGAATTACAGTGTTTCTTCAGATTAGATATGATTATATTATACGTATAGAACTATTGAAAGGTTTTAGAGGACATTTACATATTCAACGTATAGTTTATTAAGGACAAAGATTTAAAGATAAACAGAATATAACCGCATCGCCGGCGTTCAGATAACAATTCCATACAAGGTACTAAAATAACAAGCCATTTGCACCTGAATGTGGAATTGTACGTTAAAATAAATAACCCGCTCAAAATTAAAGCCAAACCCGTTCTAGTCTCGATTGTCCAATGTGAATGCATTCACAAATCCGGCTACGCTAAAACTTTGACAATAATTTCTAAGCTAAGGGGATTGATAAAAATAGTGTATATATATATATATATATATATATATATATATATATATATATATATATATATAGATGTAGAGTTTTATAGATTTAGTTTCATATCACTCTCGATCTTTATTTTTTAAGACATTTGTTTTATAGAAAACGGCGGCTAACAAGCAGTAGGACCATCTGATGGCAACTGGTCGTCCACTGGTAGATATTCGTAGCATTGTAGTTGTGAAAGCGTTGCCAGTCGTGATATAGAAGCGAGGGAAGACATCCCACACCGTGAGAGAAAGTATGAACAAGATTAGAGAAAGATGGCTCACATGACATCAACTCGGAACACATAATCAGATATTTGGCGGAAACTACTTCCAAAATACTCGAATACCTGCCTCTGCTGCCTCCAGCAGAGGCGGGGAATTGTATTCTACCTCATAAATAAAAAAAATAAATAGTAAATTAAATATTTCATTAAAATCTTTAAAAGTTTTTAAATTCAAAATATATATTCTCAAGGTATACTTTGATGATATATTTTAAATTTGGAAATCAGCTGAATTTAATCTCTGAGAATTTCTTGATAAATTATTATATGCAATGAATTACGGGTTCTAGATAGATTCAGGTATATTTATTATTAATCCACAAGCTGGTGATTCATGATGATCTTTTAAGATGGTTAGAATCCTATCTACGGAACAGAATTCAATCAGTAGCCGTCAAAGGCTTTATTTTGAGCGCTGTCCCTATTACTTCGGGCGTTCCTCAGGGTTATCACCTCGGACTTCTCCTCTTTAAAATCTTTGTTAATGATATTATAAAAGCTTTCAATAATTCTAATATTCTTCTTTATGCTGATGACATAAAAACAAATAAAACTATTGAGGTACCAAAGGATTGTGCAAGACTACAAATGGATTTAATTCAATTGGAATATTATTATAAATCTAATAGATTATTTCAGAATATTGGTAACAGTCAAGTTATAACTTTTTCTTACAAGAAGTCTTCAATTTGACTACGTAAATTGTAATATACCACTATCAAGAGTCTAGATACTCTTGACAATGATCTTGGTGTCGTATTAGCTTCTAGCCTCTTATTTTGATAAGCACATAAATAATATAATATGTCCATACATTTTGTGTTTTATATAATAGTTATGTTTGGTCTTATCTAGAGTATGCTTCACCTGTTCGAAATCCACAATACAACTAAAATGTGTGATAGCTTTCTATATTATTTAAAGGATGTCCTAGAACTGAATCTGTTATCATTAGAAAAGCGCAGAGATTTGCCATAATCTTATTTTACATTCCAATTATTTATTAAGCTAAATTCATATTGAGTGTCCGCCTTTTAATGCCCGCTCTATAGACACCATATATGTTGCTGTTCGGAGGGCCACTTACGCCAAACATTGATTCATAATAAGATTTTGTTGCATTCATAATAAAAATTATGGCAAATTTGATATTTTTCATACCTCCATTAACTCATTTCGTATGGAAATTATTGGTAAAATATACCAGAATTAAATTCATATATATAGATTTAATTATGAGCCTATTGACATAATACAACACTATATGATTAAGGAAAATACAATAATGAAAACTGTATTTGATTCATTTCAACCGTTTCCGAGATTAGTGAGTACGCACGAATTTAAAAATCATTATTTTTGGCCCTGAATAATAGTTATTATACGTATAGAATTATTAAAATTATGGGTAAAATATGCCAGAATTAAAGAAAAATTAACTTTCTATCTCCACAACTTGCCATTTAAAAAGTGTTATATTTAAAACATGTTACTGTTAATGACAACTCAAATTAAATTGTATTAGAAAACACCACAGCTAATATTGTCATTATAAGTATTGAGTCTCCTTATTCAGATCTAATGTAGGCAAATTTAACTTTTTTTTCTTCTCTTTTTTAGTCACTCCAGATTTAATGTAAAATTGGAAATTTAATTGGTTAATGTTATGTTTTTATGTGATAATTATATGAATTGTAAATGCTGTTTGTTTTCCTATATTTAAAAAATAAAAAGGAAATATTTGACATACTTGAAAACGCAATTGGTGGTGGATTCGATTCCTACACGAAGGTGATATTATATTTACAAAAAAATATAACTTTTACGTTCTGGTAAGAAAAGGACGGCATGTCTCGATTTTGGGCGGAAAGAAGTTAACGGAGTGTCTTAACACTAGGTTATCCCTGATTTCCCCTATTTTTTATGTCTATTTTTTATGTCTATTTTTTATACAAATGCAAGAAGAAGAATATATTTTAAAAATGCAGGTAATTATTTCACCACATAATCTCAACAAATCGGCTCCCTCGGGCGACGTAAGTATAAACAAACAATTTCTTGTTTCATAACGTAATACGACTCTCTCTCAGTTCCAACGCAATTCCAACCTAAATTGAGTTTTGGTATGTATGTATGTATGATTGTTGATTTTTTTTAAATAAAGATAAGAGTGATATCCATTTCTTTATATAGTACTAGATTCGACTCGCAATTTCACCTGCTCGTTGTACTGATGAAAAAGCTTAATATTTTAACCATTACAAATATTTTAAATATTATAAATTCAAGTCTACGTATTATTTTAATGTATAATTGCATTATATAAGCAATACAAAAGCCTACCATGATAGTATATTGTTTTAGGCTAACACATATTTTTCAAAACCTTGCAGGTAAATACATTTTTCTGTAAATATGCCATAGGCATATTTATAGAAATATATAGTTACATGCAGTTGAAGGCTGTTAAAGTGAATTAGATTGAAAATTGAAATAAGTGTACTTCAAGTCACTTTTACAAGACCTAATCTATATATATATATATATATATATATATATATATATATATATATATATATATATATATATATATATATATATATATATATATATATATATATATATCTTTATTTAAATTATTTTTCTGGATGTAATTAACTACATTGTGACACAAGCGGCCACTACTCGACATGTTGTCTACTCGAAATATAATTTTTTTATATTTTATGATTCAGGTAAGGTATCAATCGAGTCAACCTACTCCTTGATGAAATTATCTATATAATAAGCCATTTTTCATAAAATATCTACAAAAATAGTTATATATCGAAATAATTTTCCATATAAATACTTATATAATGACTTATTACCATTTAAAAATGCCACCTATTATTAGAGCACAGACAGCTCATAGCCCCGCATTGACCGGAGGCATTAGATAGGTGTCGTAAATAAGAATTTATGGGAAGTAATAAACCGTAAATATCTATCGCGTGGACGTACACGTGACAGGTTTATACTCATACAATTTAATAATCATGTTTAAATTAATCAAAAATCCCAACTTTCATCGATTATTCGTTTTATTAAACTAGTAAACGTAAATATGCATTGCCTTAGCAACTTTTATATCATACTTTATATGAAAAAGTATGTCAAATACGTGAGTGGTATTTGTTTATTAATTTTACTTTCATACTAGTGGCCCGCTCGCAGCTTCATCTGCGTGAACTCACTATACTATAGCTATTTCCTTCTTTTATTTATACGCGTTTTTGCTTAACTTCACTTGCGGGAGTCCCTAAATCTTGATAGTCTCACCCTGTCTTAAAAACTGTTTTTAACGAACATCTTCTTCTACATCAAAATTTCATATCATCTCGGACAGGTTGTATGGACATGTGAATTCATACATTAACTTATGACATCATGATTCACATGTGATTTTTCTCACCAACATACAGTTCCACGGTCCACGATCCACACGCCACCATGGTCCACATATACTCTTACTCAACCACATATTACATCATGCTCCACATATGATTTAACTCGTCCTCATATGACATCATGGTCCATATATAATTTTACTCATCCATATATGACATTTTGATCCACATATGAAACCACGGTCTACGTATTATTTAACCCATGCACACGTTCCACCATGGTCTACATATGATTTTAGTCGTCCATATAAGACATCATTGTCCACATGTGATTTTACCCTATAACATTTGCCACCGTGGTCCGCATGTGTTATAATCATGCACGTATGATGCATGCATGCACCTTCGCTAACGTATGATTTTACTTGTCCACACATGACACAATGGTCCACATATGATTTCACCCATCCACATATGATACCATGTTCTACATATAATTTCACCGATGTGCATGGTCATGACATCATGGTTCAAATGTGACTTCATGTGTTCACATGCGATTTCAGGAGTCCACGTGAGTTTACCTGCCCTTACGCCATCGCGGTGCAGTGGAACTGAGCACAGAACGCTGGACTGCGTACGCGTGGTTGTGTGTTCTGTTACACTCGGGGAAAGGATTATTATTTTTTTAAATTATTATGTTATTATGACAAATGTTGCCTTTTGCATTTTGTCTGTATATAACTTTGTGATAAATTTTAAATTCCTTCATGTTACGTAAAAATATGCAAAATATTTTCTTTTATGTTATGTAATGTATGTTATGTTGGTGTAATTTATTTATAAAAACTTGTCTATTCCTACATCTTATTTTATTTATTCAAATACGTCGATAAAAATATCCGAAACCCGAAGATCGTTTTAGTGTATTTTTTTTTAGCTTCACGCTTTTTAGCAGGGTAGACAGAAAGTACATGGTGTCAAGACATTCCATACTTCGCTTTTTACCGAATTTGAAACATTGCGTGTTGAGTGGTGGAATTCAACGCCGCACTTTATCTTTACCAGAGCGAGGAAGTGAAAATAATTCAAATATAATCACTCCACCGAGTGAGGATCGAACTCACAACCGACTGCGTTTACAGTCAGTAAATATTATTATAACAACAAATATTTTAGTTAAAACCATTTTCCATGCAATTAAAAACAAGACTTCTTCTTTTGGAGCTTTCTTGAAATCGAGTCATTGCGTGTTGGGTGATGGACCTTAACACATTAATTAAAACCATAATTACAGTCATATTGGGAAAATAAAAAAATAATAAAATTAAAAAAATATCCCGAGTGGGACTCAAACTTACAACCTCAGTTCACAGTCAGAAGTTATCCCATTGAACCATAAAGGCATCAATTATCTAAGAATTTAAGTAAACATCATGTTTTATTTACATTTTCAGAAAACAAGATAAAAATGAATGTTTGTATTTCAGTTTATTACTGTCGACATGTCAACGGTTGGTACTGCTGTATGCATGTAAAATGACAATTTGTATGACTAAAAAAATCCCCACGTCCGATAGTAAATACATAAAACTATTTTTATGGCATCGATACTGTTCATAGAGGCTAAACGAAATAGATGGAATAAAAGATAACTTTGTTAAGCACCTAACGTTTTGCGCAAACGAGTCGGGTAGTCGCGAAATACTAGTCATGTTTGGTGTTTCGGTAAAATATGTTTTTTTTTGTTAAAACCACATTAATATATAAAACAGGAGAGAGCGTCTGAATGTAAACGCGATCGGTTGTGGATTCAATCCCCACGGGGAAGTGATTATATAAAATTATTTTCACTTCCTCGCTCTGGTAAGACAAAGTGCGGCGTTGAGTTCCACCACCTCAACACGCAATGTCTCAAATTCGGTGGAAAGCGAAGTACGGAGTGTCTTGACACTAGGTACTTTCTGTCTACCCTGTTATGCGGGATAAATATATCGTTTACAAAACCATTTGAGCGTCGATTACGACACGTCTACACAAACAAGATACCATTTGTTCTTCAAATAGAAAGTAAAGTTATTTACAGGAACTTTTTGCTACAACTTTTCTTTCACTACGTCGTTGCACTGGCAGTTCGTTTCGATGCAAGCCTAATAGAATCTTCCCGTGTTGATAAACTTCTTAGAAGCAAAGTTTTATAAGGCTTTAGCTTTTTGTGTTAGTGAATTGTGGTACAATGTACGTACTTAGTTACAGAGAAGTATTTTTGAACTGGCAACAGTTCGTTCTCTCGGAAACTGTCGAAAGAGTATGTATCTCAGATTTTCGTTACTGTAACTCTTAAATAAATAAAAACTAAGCTTTTAACGTACAGTGTGAAACGAACAACAAGAGTTACGAATTTGAGTTCATTGTGGCACAGTGAAGCATCGTCTGACTGTATATGAAATTGATTTTGAATTCGATTCTCACTTAGGAGAATGTTTAAGTTTAATATTTTCCATTTCTTCAGTTGAGGTTGCTTTTCAACACGCAACGTTTTGATTTCGGATGAAAAGCAGTGACCAGAGTGTTTTGACACTAGATTTAAGAAACGACTAGAGAAATAAGAGAGTATCAGAAGACTACTCAGCTATGCGAGATAAAGTGTGAAGCTTTAAAACAAAGAGTACCTTTATATTCAAAATTACCTATACATTAATTCCAATTATAAAACATTAGATTTATGTACACTTTATTATTAAGAAACATATACACGTTGTTAAGGCAACGTATGTTTTACGCGTCAATAGGATATAAATGGTAATACATTTGTATTCGAGCGTAAGCACAGAACTAAAAGATTGAAATTGCATACAAACTTCGTATAAACGTACATAAACGTATCAGAATTTGAATACATGATTATTTCAATTTGTGTCTTATATAAATTAACCTTCGAGTTAAATTTTTCGTGAAGAATTGAAGCTGGTCGTAGCGCAGTGTGACAGCGTCTGACTGTAAACGCGACCGGTTGTGGGTTCGATATTATGATTAAATATTATCACTCCCCCGAGTGGGGACTCGGATGATAATATTTATTTAATATTTAAATTATTCTCACTTCCTCGCTCTGGTAAGCGAAGTACGGAGTGTCTTAACACTAGGTACTTTCTGTCTACCCTGTAAAGCGTGAAGCTAAAAAAAAATTGTTAGAACTTACCTGATGATCTTAAACTAATGACTGACAGACATTTTAAAAATATTAATTTAAAAAAAATAAAAAAAAACCATAGTTTTGCACTAAATCTAATTAGAGAAAACGTATTATTACACGTTTATACATAATTAAATGTTGTGTAAATGAAAATTAATTTTTAAAATATTAAAAGGATATATTCAAATATTATATAATAAATAAATCGTGGACGGAATCCATCTATATTCAAACCGCAAATTAAGACAAGCAATCTCGAGCACTGGACAAAACGTCGCCTGCGGTCACTTTGAAATCGGCTGAGGACGTTACGGAAAACATATCTACATCTAAAATATATAGCTCTTTGGCATTAAACGTTATATGGAATTGATTTTGTTATTTCATCTTTAGATAGAAAGATAAGAAATATTTTCTTTTGGAATAAATATCGAATTTTTGTTTTAATTATTGAATTTCTTAATACGCAATACTAATTTTTTTTTAAATATAACAATTCGTTGCCATTTCATATTTAATCTGCAGCTTATAAAGATCGTATTGTCAAGATATTTTATTTTCAAAATTCCGCCCGATATCGATATGGCTTAACTTAACGCAGTGATTTTTCTTATCAGAGTGAGAAAATTAAATTAATGTAGATTGAAATAATTTTCCTTGGTGGTATTTAAACCTATATTTCCTTGACATATTTGATATAGATATTGTAATGATATTATCTTTAACTAATAAAAATATACACGATATATATATATATATATATACATATATATATATATATATATATATATATATATATATATATATATTATTAAAGCACAATCCAGTTAACAAGTATCTGTATATAATTTTTGCTCCATCTCGCATAGCAGGGCAGTCAGAGTCCACAGACAACCTAATATCAGAACTCTTTTTTGAGAATTTTCACCCGATATCAAGACGTCGTCAACGTAAATCGTGTTGAGTTATGAACTCAACGCAGTATTTTGTCTTGCCAGAGCGGAGAAATGTAAATACTTTTTAATATAATCATTTCCACGAGCGGGAATTGAATCCTTAATATCCCTAGACGCCGCAATGGCCTCAAAAATTTATACTTTAATTAAAATTTTACATTTATGACACGTTCAACTAGAAAATTAATGTTCAACTGAAAACTAAATTCAAATTAGGCCCGACAAAACGGAAGCATTATATTCATTAATCACTCAAGAAAAGGTCCACTATTGTTTTGTCTACACTAAATCTAAGAAAATGGCAACTATACCATTTGCAAATGGCGGAATTAAATACCCCTTTCATTGTTTGTTTTGAGCATCCTTTGTCATTTGAATGGGGATTTTCTAAAGATTTCGGTGGATAGTTAAGTTCTAGTAATAGTCTTAAATTTAGTTAATATTGAAATAATTGTCTTACTTAGTGGAACAATATAGTAAGTTTTCTGGATTTATTTATTTATAAGTTCACCAGTTTTCATTTAAAGAGGAGACATTTTGATAAATGCCTTAATATTAATACTGTATTGCGTTCTAAATAATACGTCTTCATTTTATATGTAGAATTTTATTTTGATACATTTACCTTTCGATTCAGTATTCACTGAAAAATTGTACATGTGTCCGGATTCGATAACAATACAATAATTTCACAGAAAAATCCTATTGTCTTTTTAGATTACCAAGCTTCATTTGATTTATTTTAGCTGATTTAGTTAAAAAAGAAATTTGTTTGAAGTTTTTTTTAAATAAATCATCTTTTTATATTTTACTTTGTACAAGTTACAAATAATAAATATACACATTGAAGCCGGTAGTGGCGCAGTGGGACAGCGTCTGAGTGTAAACGTGAACGATGCTAGGTTCAATTCCCACTCATCCGACACTCAACACGCAATATCTTAATTCGATGGGAACCCGAGTACGGAGTGTCTTAATACTAAACACTTTCTGTCTATATAATTCTGAGTATAAGCGAAAAGTCGTACAAATATATAATTTTTACATTAACATCTAAGGATACAGGTATACAATCTCTTACTCCATGTTGAAGATAGGGCGGAATGTAGCTCTTCGAACGCCGAACTTGGCATCTGAGTGGTTAGTGTAAGATGTACCCAGTGATTTTATAATTAGCAGATAGCGGAGTTGCTTCGTACCTCAAAGTTTTATTATTTGCTTCAATAAAATAAAAGATTGAAATATATAATTTCTTTATTAGGGTTAACGCATTTATGATTAGTATTTTTTTATTACCTTAGTCTGAGAGGACAGGTTGATTGGCGATACTTAACGCCGCGCTTTGATTCACCAGAATGGTAATACGGAAATAAAACATTTAATTACTATCTATACTAATCAATAAAAGCGTATATTTGTACTATTAAAATAATCGCTTTTTATTAGACGCGTATGTATGTGACGCGTATACACGACACATATACCAAAATAACATTTTTATGTCTGTCTGTATGTTCTGGCAACTCTCTGAAATTATTGAACTGATTTTGACGGGATTTTTATCAGCCGATACCTGATGTAATAAAAAATTACTTAGGGTACTTTTACTTCAGAAAAATAAAAAAATGAAAATATATTGAATCAAAGTAGATGTGCCCAAAACACAGTGGATGTGTATATCTTGCTGCCTTAACAATGAAATTTACTCATACATACAAATAAAATAGAATTATCAATTTATAAAACTATATATAAAGCAATAAACAAATACAATATACGTATATATATATATATATATATATATATATATATATATATATATATATATACTTACTCGAAATAACTTTATCTTAAAGTTATATACGCGTTGCCCTAGCAACGGGTATAATTAAATATATGCTAGTGTGTGTGATATTTCTTTTATCTTAAGTTCTCTGATGTGTTTTTATAACACATGTGCTTTCTCCACTTTTTTGGACTATTGTTACCTTAGCAACGTTTATGTTACTTGATACAAAAGTATATAACAGTCATATGCGTTTGTGTGTGTTTTTAAGTAACATCTTTCTATTAGGTTATGATGGAAGATATTGGCTTTTTCTATATATATATATATATATATATATATATATATATATATATATATATATATATATATATATATATATATATATATATATATATATATGAAATGAAATTTACTCATACATACAAATAAAATAGAATTATCAATTTATATAACTATATATAAAGCAATAAACAAATACAATATACGTATATATATATATATATATATATATATATATATCTTGATAAAAATATATAATATAAAAGAAACTGCACTTTAACATAAGTCCAATTAAAATGGATCTATGTATTAATAGATCCTAACCTAACCAACCCTAATATGTAATATACGTAACTTCTCTTAAACGCCCAACTCCTAGTTTTCAACCACATTTTAATCAAACTACCGATATCTCGACCAATTTTCTAATTGTAGCGGTATATTGCTAAATTTATCATCTTTGTAGCTTGCTTGCTCGAAATAACTTTATCTTAAAGTTATATACGCGTTGCCCTAGCAACGGGTATAATTAAATATATGCTAGTGTGTGTGATATTTCTTTTATCTTAAGTTCTCTGATGTGTTTTTATAACACATGTGCTTTCTCCACTGTTTTGGACTATTGTTACCTTAGCAACGTTTATGTTACTTGATACAAAAGTATATAACAGTCATATGCGTTTGTGTGTGTTTTTAAGTAACATCTTTCTATTAGGTTATGATGGAAGATATTGGCTTTTTCTATATATATATATATATATATATATATATATATATATATATATATATATATATATATATATATATATATATATATATCGCGTCTATCACGTCTAAGATTTGTCACTACTATAAGTTTACTCAGCCACGTATTACTGTAAGCGTAAAGCTATTTCGACATTAGCTTAGAAAGCAAACACCTGCTACAATTGAGAGGTAAATGTAGAACACTCGCTAGATGTAATTCAATTTAGCTTACCATCAAATGCAGGAACATTGACGCAAATAGCAACTTAACGTACACAAAATCCTTTATGATTTATTTTATTTTTTTGTCTACTAATGCAATGGCATGCATGGAAAACCATCGTGGTGCAGTAGAAACTATCCACATCCCATTCCATTATTCTTCCCATGCTTCTTAGCGTCTGACTATAAAGGTTATTATTAGTGGATTCGATTCGATTGGGAAAATATATATTCATTTTTCCTTCCGCTCTGGTAAGGCAAAATGCAAATTTGAGTTCGCTACTTACCCGCAATGTGTCGATTTCGAGCGAAAAGCAGTCAACGGAGTGTTTTAACACTAGGTTCTCTCTTGCTATATGGGATAAAGCGTAAAGCTGCTTTTAAACTTAAAAATGAATAATATTGAGGCCGGTAATGGCGCAGTGTGACAGCGTCTGATTGTAAACGCGACCGATTGTTAGTTCGATCCCCATGCGAAGGAATGATTATATTTAAATTATTTTCACTTTCTCGCTCTGGTTAAGACAATGTGCGGCGTTGAGTTCCACCACTCTATACCCAATATCTCAAATTCCATGGAAAGTGAAGTACGGAGTATCTTAACACTAGGTACTTTCTGTCTACCCTGCTATGCGTGATAAAAGCGTGAAGTTAAAATAAAAATTAATAATTAATTAATTATTTAACATATATGAATATAAAATTTGATTTCGAATAAATAGTTACTTCAAAGGTGTTCAAAAAATTTCATTCAAGAAAACTTATAATTGGAGCATAAATGTAAAGTTTTAATTACTTACAAAAAAAAGACCTTAATTACTTACACGTTTTGAACTTAGAAACAGGAATCAATTACTGACCTATTAAGCAATATACTTAAATGAACAAAGTTTTGTCATAGCAAAGTGATTAGAATGAAAGTTTATTGCTGCTGCGGGTGAAGCTTATAGCCGTTATAATAGTAATATGTTAGTGGGCTTTTTCTACCTTTGGGTTTATATGAAACAATAAAAATTTTTAGGTATATATTTACTGTATAGTGAAACCGTAGGATAGTGGCTTTTACTATAAGAAATGTTTATTTGATATGATATATTCAATTATCTCACATATTTAAATATTATAGTATATTAGATTTCAGCGTTCTAAACAATGTTAAACTAAAAAAGAGAGTGATTATATTTATTTTACGTATATTTTTTAGGTCGAGCAAGACTTAGTTTAGCGTTGAGTTCCGCCACTCAACACGCAATGTATTTAATTTGGCAGAAAGCGGATTACGGAGTGTTTTGACACTAGGCGGTCTCTGACTACCTTGCTATGCAGAGTAAAAGTATGAAGCCTAAAAAGTAACATGCTCAAAAAAATAAATGGCAACCTCTTTTATATTACCTATGTACATACTGTAAATATTTTACTTCAGTCTCAAGCTTTATCCCGCAAAACAGAATAGTCAGAGAAAACGTAGTGTCAAAACACAGCGGTCGCTGCTTTCTGCCCGATATCTAGACATTTTGTACTAAGTTGATGAACTCTACAAGGCGCTTTTTATTCTTAGAGCGAAAAGGAGATAATAGTTTAATTATATTTTAACCCACAACTAATCGCATTTAATATGAAATACTGTACCACTACACCATGATATTTATAAAAAAAATATAGTATTATTTAAATAATATATAAATAATTATTATTTACTAAATAAATATATAAAAATAGTTAAAAATACACAAACAAACTTAAGCCTGATTTCTTGTTACCGAGTTATTACTAATTTGTTCGCGCAATCCCAGTTCCTGTTTTCTAGACGAGCATTTCTCGTTCAATCTAGAACAGACTTCGTCCTATTAGACGCTCTATATTTGTGTACTTTAGAGTAAAATATTTCTGTAAAACTGTTTTTACTGTTAAACATAATAAATATTTTGCTACAAAAAGTATATTAATAGCTTTATCCTAATTGATTTGATTTATATTCTAATTATAATCTCTTTATAATTTATAAACCTTCCTAGGACAAGATTTTATAAAAATTTTAGCCTTGCTAAAAGTATCTAGATTTTTCGATTTGAAATCATTACAAACAAAAAGATATATTTTCGCTTCCTCGCTCCGGTAAGTCAATGTGTGGCATTGAGTTCGCCGCTCAAAACACTATATCCCGATTTCGGACGAAAAACAGTTGGTTGTTGACCAAGTGTCAAGACACTTGGCTATCTCTGACAGCCCTGCTTTTTTTATAGAAAAAGGAGGCAAACGAGCAGAAGGGATATCGTCCATGGACAACTATAACACTAGAGTTGTAAATGCGTTGCCGGCCTAAGAATGGAAGTGAAAGGAGAAGAAGGAAAGGATGGAAACAGGGCTATCCAGGATAGAGCGTGAAAATATACCTAATTAAAGCTAACCGATAATAAATTATCCTAAAAATCATAAAAACAAATTCTCTATAGTCTTCTCACCATAAGCTTCTTTCACACTTCAAAATGAAGGCTCATTAAAAGTATATAAACGTGGCATGCACCGCTTGAATACTAAGTTGGTACGATAGGTGGGGTAATTTCCCCAAGTATAATTTATGACTATTTTCATGTCCTTATAGAAATAAAAGATCTAAAAGGTAACATCTAATAAAATGAAAGTGCATGTAAAAATAAATATAAATAGGTAAGCCTTAACGACCTAGCTGATCGTGGCGCAGTGGGATAGTGCCTGACTGTAAACACGATCAGTTGTGGGTTCGGTTCCCACTTGGGGGAATGATTACATTTAAATTATTTTCAATAAGACAAGATGGAAAGCGGAGTACAGAATGTCTAGACACTAGATATACCCTGTCTTGCCTGCTTCGACTCGGATCTGTGAGGTTGTGTGTCGTTTGGTGAAATTAAAATCCTTGTTTTATCTCGCCACATTATTTTTATGAGGGAGGATTATGCTCACGCCGCACATATTATAACTAGACGCGGTTTCACTGCTTGTCGTTAAAAAAACAGCCTATTATTTATTGTTGTTTTGTATATAAATATAATAATACACAGTGAGTTATTCAATACGTTAAAAGTAACAGTTAAAGTTAGTTAAAGTTAAACAGTTGAAAGTTACCTTGTTTGATTATAGGTTCAAATTTAAGTATTATGTGCAAATCCGAGTATACACACATTACTAATTAAAAAATAAACGTATATTTAAAGCATATATATATATATATATATATATATATATATATATATATATATATATATATATATATATATAGCTCTGTAAAGATCTACGCAGCCATAAGATTGCAAAATTTAATATTATCAAGGGAAAATGTCTTGGAAAAGGTGAAAGAGAAATTTGTAATTATGTTTTTGTTAAAAAAAGTGTTTTCCACTGTATAATTTTAGTCACTTTATCAAAATATTCTTAATATGAAAAAAATATGTAGGACAAGGTAAATTTTAAATTAAATTACAAACAATTTCTACTTCGATACTTTAAAATACAAAATACTAGAGGCAAGTTTAAACTGAAGGTAGAATGAAATATATTTTCAAAGAATTCTTGAATAAAAGAGAGCTTTGTCGCGTGTTAAGCTCAAACAAGAATTTCAATAATGTGGCTTGTATTTTGAGATATTGTTTCTATTTCATACAAATAATATTTAATTTCAATAACTCTTAGAGTAAGTATATATATAATTATTTAAACTAATTTGATAGAATACGATAGTTATGGGTTCAAATACGTATATGGTAACTAAAATTTATATGTAGTTATGTATATACTGTTATTCTTTTTGTAATCTCTAGTGTCACCTAGTGTCAAGGAACTCCGTACTTCTCTTTCCGTCGATCAAATTCGTAAAGATAAGCGCGACTGTAAGCGTATTAACTCAACTCACTCACTTTGTCTTTCCAGAGCGGGAAAGAAGAGATAATTTAAATATAATCCTCCCCTGAGTGGGAATCAAACGCACAACCGACCGGAAGTATATATTTATTAATGTATCAATTTCACTGATAATGAGGTCTTTGTGGTGCAGTTTGACATGCCGTTGGTTGTGGGTTGTATTTAAATTATTTTCATATTAAAGTTATATTTTTAAACATACAAGTTATTGTACCCTGAACACAGTACAGTGAAGAACACAATGCCTCAATACTAATTTCGTCTTCGGACATTAAAGGCGAAGTATCTAGTACTATCAGCTTCGTCGAAATTCTTATACGTTTTGTTACAACTTATTTATATTGTTAGCATCTCTGTAGAGCGATTTTTTCAAATTTCTACTACTTAAAGATTATTAAGAAACAATCATTTAACAAGACAGAATACTATTTTATTTTAATACCGTACTATTTTTAAAGTAGAATATTAAAATAAAGTAGCAGGAATTTATAAAACTCTCTCTATAAAGTTAACAAACATAAGAATTTCGACACAGTTGGTAGTAGAACGCATGGCTTAGCGGTCAGAGCGCTTGGATGATTTCCAAATGGCGCAGGTTTGAATCCCGTTGCGTTCAATTTTTTATACGTTATAAGATCTTTGATCTTTGATTTTCGCGATTTTTATACATTTTAAATAATTTAAAAGGTATTTAAAATAAAATTCTAATACTAGATGTGGAATAACACTTTAAAAATAGTAAATTATTCCATATTTTTTTCATTAAATATTAAATCAGAAGAACGTCATTGTATCGAAGCAAGCCACAGCTTGCGGTCACTTCATTTATAAACGTCACCGACAACAGCAATGAACTGCATTTGACACCTAATATTCCTTGTGGAACCATAAATCGGACATATAACTTCCTATTACAACAGATAGCGGTTAGTTGGTTAAAGGTTCACGCATGTTAATTAATATATATGTATGTATATATATATATATATATATATATATATATATGTATATATATATATATATATATGTATGTAAAGAGGCCAACATGGCGCTGTGGAACACCATGGTTATTGTGGTAAACGCAATTTCTTTCGTTTCAATTTCTACTTTTATTTTCGTAGTGATTATATTCAAAATTATTTTCACTTCCTTGCTCTGGTGAGGCAAAGTGCGGCGTTGAGTTCCACTTCTTAACATGCAATGTCTCGAGTTCGATGGAAAGCGAAGTACGGAGTGTTGACACTGGATACTTTCTGCCTTCCCTGCTTTGCGGGATAAAAGTATACAATTTTTTTTTGTTAATGAAAATGTTAGGCCTAGTTATTTTCTAATTATAATCTATATCTAGTACTTCAAAGTAATAATTTTGAAAAAAGTCAAAAGTCTTTCTGACCTTCACCTCTAGACAAAGAAATTAAAACACATGCAAATCTAATAAGTCTAATTGTTGCGAGTTCTCGTAGATATAAAGAGACAATATAAAACGTAAGATAAAAGTACAGAAACTTTGAAACATTTTATTACTTGACGTAATACAAAACTTTAGCAAATAAAAAGTTTTCATAAGAAAATATATTTAGTTTGCTTTTTTAAATATATTATTTTCTAATTATTGCGACGCAGTGGGACAGCGTCTGACTAGAAAGCAATGGTTGTGGGTTCGATTCCCAATTCGGAAGAGTGATTATGTTTAAAATATTTTTATTTTCCCACTCCAGTAAGACAAAAGGCGAAGCGCGAGTTCTATCAACACGAATCTCAAATTCGAATCACTAAGTAGCTGTTGCTGCATAAAGCGTGAAGCTAAAAATTAATTCATAATTCAATGTTAATAACTCGAAAATCGGAACACCACTACATATACAGTGTTTTTGAATTGATTTGCATAGATCTAGTCTACATTAGACAAAGATTATATATTCAATATTATTCACCATACAAGTATCTACTACCGGTTTGATTTTTATACGAATTTTTATTTTAGCTTCACGCTTTTATCCCGCATACCAGGATAGACAGAAAGTACCTAGTGTCAAGACACTCCATACTTCACTTTCAACTAAATTCCACACATTGCGTGCTGAGTGGTGAAACTCAACGCTGCACTTCGTATTATCAGTGCGAGGAAGTGAAAATAATTTAAATATAATCACTCCCCCCAGTAAGGATTGAACCCACAACCGATCGCGTCACAATCACACAACGTCCCACTGCGCCACGACCCCAATTTTAGGGGTATAATATTAAAAAAATGATTAATTTTAATATTTCCACGTATTCCTCAACGTGTCACCAATATGGTAGCATAATGTATAGCTTCCGCTGTTGAAACGTGTTGCTGAGTCACTGGCAACATTGCTCATTTTTCCTTACTTTGATATATATACTTATCAAAAAGACGGATTGCCTTTAAATTGTGTTGTTTTATTTCACGTTTTATAATTTCAGGTCAATGTGTAGGTAGCATTGAACAGTTAATAGAATCTAGGTTACGGGACTTTCTTCATAAATCACAATCTAGTTCAGAATTGAAACAATTTGTAAGTTCATATTGTTCGAGTTCATATTGTTTAAAATAATTATTTAGTCTTCATATTGGTATCGCTATATTTAGTTTCTTAAAGCAAATTTAATATTTACTATTTTTAAAGTGTTATTCCACACTTAGGATTAGAAAACATCTTTGAAAAGAGGAGGTGCGGGTTCGAATCCCGCTGCGTTCAAATTTTTATACGTTTTTTCAAAGATGTAGTTATATTTATTGTTTTATAATTATGTAATTATGAAAACTAGATGTTAGTGCCGTAGACGCGTTGACAAACGCGTTGACAACGCGTTGCCATAGCAACGCGTATGTCACTTTATAAACTTGTATGTCAAACGCATGGTAGTGTGTGTTACATTTATTTTATTGACTAACAGTCCGCTCGCGGCTTGGTCAGCGTGGAGTCAATAACCGTGACGTCATTAAGCATGGAATTATTAAGGGTGTTCTTGACTAAAACTAAACCATTGCTATACTATTTCTATCTTTTACCTGAGAGTTCCTTGACTAAATCGCACAATTTGCCAAAATGTTTAATATTTCACATAAAAAATGTTTATAAGATTTACGAATATGTTCGTCTACCTTCAAATCTCAATAAAATTCGTATAAATTTTAGCATATGTGTTATTTTGATGTATAACTTATAACATTTTACGTTTCATCGAAATCCGTCAAGTAGTTTTCCGTGAAAGAGTAATAAATATCACATTTATAATATTAGTAGAATTTAATATTTAATCTTTGTGCATCAATTCCAAAAAGTATTAGGCCTCGGTGGTCTTTCTTTATGTAAACTGTGTAAACCAAATTTCATATTCCTCTGTTCTTGTGATTTTCGTAAGAAGGGGTACAAATATGAGACTATACATAGTGTGCATATATATATAACTAAGTTAAATAATACTTTTTTTAGCTTCACGCTTTTATCCCGCATAGCAGGGTAGACAGTAAGTACCTAGTGTCAAGACACTATACTTCGCTTTTCGCCGAATTCGAGGCATTGCGTATAGAGTGTCAGAACTAAATGTCTCACTTGGTTTTACCAGAGCAAGGAAGTGAAAATAATTTAAATATAATCACTCCCTGTGTGAAAATCCATCGAACCCATAACCGATCTCATTTACAGTCATAGGTTGTTCCACTGCGCCCTAACCGGCCTTAAGTAATATTTCTTATATAATGAAAAGGTGTACGAGAATAATTCACTTGCTATCTCCGATTTAATTCATTATAGTGTCACAAAGTTCTAGCCCATTACTCTAAGTATCTCACACGTGTAGTTCAAGTAAAAATGCCTGAAAAGTAGGCACTAATTCATCCTAACTTCGCTACGTGGACGTTTGCACGATATCTTTAAGCTTTCTTGGTAGAGCTTTGGGGTTTTTGTTACTTTACGTACTAGATTTTTCATGTATTCATATGTATTTTAAATTGATAATGATGGAAAAGATTTTTTTTAACTTCACGCTTTTATCCCACATAGCTGAGTAGACAGAAAGTATCTAGTGTCAAGACACTCTGTACTACGATTTCCAACGAATTCGAGATATTGCGTATTGGGTGGTGGAACTCAATGCCGCACTTTGTCTCACCATAGCGAGGAAGTGAAAATCATTTAAATATAACCACTCCCCTGAGTTTGAATCGAAGGTAACAGCTACATATGTATAATTAATACATAAATGTCATTAATTTCTCAACTTTTTGCCTATATTTAAGATATTTAGTTATGAGGCGGAACCCAACATATCATGTACCATAGTACCATAGTACCATAGTAGTATTAAACTAATTTTTAGCATTGTTTGTTATAGGGGGAGGAGGAAGATGACCGTTACTGTATAGTATATGATATAAATAATTATATATTTTTATTATGAACTTCTTTGTTTCTTTACAATAAAGATAAAGCGTGAAAGTGCTTTTATATATTTTTTTTTTATATTTTTAAATAAAATACAGTTTTTCGTTTAAAAGTTGAGAAACCAAAGTAACAACTTGAACGGAGAAACGTTAAATATATAAGGAAAAGCAAACTAAAAAGAACTTTTTTGAAACAATCCGTGGAGCGTCGGTTACGCCTCAGCTACTCTAGATTGGTTAAGACACCTTTGGAAAATAGACATTTTTTATTCATGAATTTCAGACATTTTGCGGCGTAGGCATGAAAATTTTAGTGTTAAGATACTTAGTTCTTAATTTTTCACTCATTTATGTCATAATATAAAGGAATTTAACGCCGCATTTTTTTAATTACTATATATATTTTAAAATAACGTCATATTATAAATAATAAACATGCTGGTCATGGCGTAGCAGGACAGTGTCTGACGGTGAACGTGATTGGTTGTTTGTTCGATTCTAATCTGAGATATGATTATTTAAATTATCTTCGTTTTCTCGCTCTGGTAAAATAAAACGCGGCGTTGAGTTTCGCCACTTAACACAACATGTAATCTATTAATATTTCTCCGCTTTGGTAAGACCAAGCGTGACTTTGTGTTCTGCTGCTTAACACAATATATATCGAAATCAGACGGGAAATGGTGTGTTGAGATTAGGTTATCTCAGACTACAAATTTTAGTGTTAAGATACTTAGTTCTTAATTTTTCACTCATTTATGTCATAATATAACGGAATTTAACGCCGCATTTTTTTAATTACTATATATATATTTTAAAATAATGTCATATTATAAATAATAAACATGCTGGTCATGGCGCAGCAGGACAGTGTCTGACGGTGAACGTGATTGCTTGTTTGTTCGATTCTAATCTGAGATATGATTATTTAAATTATCTTCGTTTTCTCGCTCTGGTAAAATAAAACGCGGCGTTGAGTTTCGCCACTTAACACAACATGTAATCTATTAATATTTCTCCGCTTTGGTAAGACCAAGCGTGACTTTGAGTTCTGCTGCTTAACACAATATATATCGAAATCAGACGGGAAATGGTGTGTTGAGATTAGGTTATCTCAGACTACAAATTTTAGTGTTAAGATACTTAGTTCTTAATTTTTCACTCATTTATGTCATAATATAACGGAATTTAACGCCGCATTTTTTTAATTACTATATATATATTTTAAAATAATGTCATATTATAAATAATAAACATGCTGGTCATGGCGCAGCAGGACAGTGTCTGACGGTGAACGTGATTGCTTGTTTGTTCGATTCCCATCTGAGATATAATTATATTGAAATTATTTTCGTTTCCCCGCTCTGGTAAGATAAAACGCGGCGTTGAGTTTCGCCACTTAACACTACATGTAATCTATTAATATTTCTCCGCTTTGGTAAGACCAAGCGTGACTTTGAGTTATGCTGCTTAACACGTTTCATTTCGTTTTGGTGTGTTGAGATTAGGTTATCTCAGACTATAGGGTGAATGGATTCAAAAGTTCCTGTTACCACCGTGTATATAATCGTATACTTATCAACTGAATAGTAACGTCTACGTTAAAATATTCACAAAGGTAAAAAAGTAATAAAGCAACGATCAATGACCGTCTGGACAGTATACAGTTATACTACGTGAAGTCACAATTCTCATATAACTAAGGCACCCTTTTCTATAATCGCAACCGTCTGTCACTTCAAAAGATTCATTTTCTGACAATTTCGAAACATTTCATTTCGAGTGGTGGAACTCAATGCCGTGCTTTGTCTTACAAGAGCAACGAAATGAAAATAATTTAAATTAATCATTTACCCGAGTGGGAATCGAACCCGTAACCGATCGCATTCACAATTAGATTAATACAAAGGTTTCATACACAAATATGTACTTATGAGTTTAACACACGTATAGGAGTACTTGTATGAAACATTCAGTAATATATTGATTCTGTCGGCAAGATTGATGTATGGACGAGGCTCTAATTGGATTGACGGACACGCTTTGATATATCAATGCCTAGTGTGTGGATACCCACCTAATTGTTGATCTTAATAAAATATTCTATAAACGCAACACGATGATATAACTATAGCATTATGTTTAAATATTATATTGAAATTAAGATGACAAATTTTTTAATTAATTTTTTTAACGGATTAAACGCATATATTTTGGTACTAGATAATATATTTCGGAAAACATGACATTTCGAACACTTTATATTAGACTATCTATAAACACGGACTATAGTAATGTGTAAAAATCGTGAAAATTAAAGATTATAACTAAAAAATAAATGATTTTTTTATTTAGTATTGGGTGTTATTTTTTTCTGTTTAGAAGGATGGGCATAGAGAAAGTGGCATTATAATATAATACCATTTTTCGATCAAATTTTAGACATTACGTATCGGAACTTAACGCTGCGGGTTAACTTACTTCATTACAAGGAGAACTCTCATTTCTATTTAAAACGAATTTAAATTTTTCTCACTACTGTAACCAATAGATTTTTCAAATATGTTCAAATAATCATTTCCTCGATTGAGAATTGAACCCACAACCGATCGCGATAACAGTCAGTCTCTACCTCTAAACTATATTAAGGTGACTTATTAGATCTAAGCAAACAATCAAGGCTTCGTTGTATCGAGACCATTGAGTTGAAACGCTTTGGCATACAAGATAAACCAACATGTTTAATATTTAACTGTTTTATAAATGTTATCCTAACAACATAAATAAGTTTTAACAAACGTATGAGAATTTTGAGGCAGCCGGTAGTAGAACGCATGGCTTAGAGGTCACAGCGGTCAAAGACGATTTCCAAGAGGCGCGGGTTTGAATCCCGCTGTGTTTAAAAGATTTTACACGATTCAAAAATATATTTTTCACGTATTTATTATATCATATATCTACTTCACTTCTTATCGTTATTTCTTTACATTTTCTATACTATATCATACTATATATATATATACTAGCAATCATGAAATAATATAGTATAATTTTGATCAAAACATTACGTTCTACGAATTTTATCACGTACGTATATTACATACGATAAAAGTTTCAAATTTAATTAAATAAGTGAATGCATGCATTACAGAGTAATAATATATATTTAGGTTTTTTTTTAATATATTTAGGATTTTTAATATATTTAGGATTTTTTTTAACTTCGCGATTTTATCCCTCATAGCAGGGTAGACAGAAAGTACCTAATATCAAAACACTCCGATTTCAACAAAATTCAAGGCATAGTTTGAGTGGCGGAATATATATATATATATATATATATATATATATATATATATATATATATATATATATATATGTATGTATATATATATACACATATGTATATATACATATATGTATATATATATATGTATATGTATATATATATATATATATATATATATATATATATATATATATATATATATATATATATATATATATATATATATATATATATATATATATATTAGAATACACACACAATGTATGTTTATAATCCATACTAAGGCTGGTCAGAATTGAGTTTTTAAACTGTCATTAATCACACACAAGCGAAGGCCTATTGTCCGTCCGTTACGTAATACATTTATCATAAGCGATTCGGATGAAAAGCTCCACAATGGCCGCGATTTACGCATTTTCCAGGTTTATTCACATTTTTTTTCTCACACCACCAGATCTTTATGAATTAATTTTTAATAAAATATATTTACATGAATGTATTAAGTAATAAAGGATATGTTTTAAGGCGTTAAGTACTGCCAATTATTTAGTGTATCAGGGTGGAAAGGAACGACTGGAAAATTTTGATACGTTTTTTGGTTCTCGCTAACTACTCTGCAATGTGGAATAAAGCGTGAAGGAACGCAAATGTCATTGCTTATATTATATATGCTGTATTTATATGACTGAAGACTCATAGTTAAATATATAAAAAACTTAAAAATAACCCTAACCGCTAAAAAAAAATTAAGTATAGTGTTATTTTACTATTTTTTAGGGTTACAAAATATTTTTGATAAAATAAGAATTTTTAAGTGTGGAATAACACTTTAAAAATAGTAAATTGTTAATATAAAATAGCTATCTCTCTTGTTAAATGATTGTTTATCAATAATTTTTATATAGCAGAAATTTTAAAAATCTCTCTACAAAGTTGTTAATACCATAAATAAGTTTTAACATAACGTATAAGAATTTTGACGCAGCCTGTTGTAGAACGCATGGCTTAGCGGTCAGAGCGATTGGATGATTTCCAAGAGGCGTAGGTTCGAAACCCGTTACGTTTAATTTTTTATACATTTTTTCAAAAATATTTTTACTAAATAAAGTATTACAAAAAAGATATTGAGGGCTTTCGTGGTAGTGTGACCGCGTCTGGCAGTTAACACGATCGGTTGTGGGTTCGATACTCACTCGGGGGAGTGATTATATTAAGATTATTTTCACTTCCTCGCTCTGAAAGACAAAGTGCGCAATTAAGTGCCACCACTCAACACGCAATATGGCGGTGAAAAGCTAAAGAAAGATATTCTAATATAATATACACATCGTTTTATATAAACACATGTATTATATGAGCTGTTTTAATCCGATGGGACGTCTAGAAAGTATCGAAACGTACGCTTCCAGAATAAGATCAGGTGCAACACCAACAGCCACTCTACTATGCAGGTCCTATAAGAATATATACTACATTCACAAAATTTGTGAATTCAACGCTGCATATACACTACGGATATAACTAGTAACGCTAAACAACAATAAATTTTCGATTTTTTTAATTTTTTAAAATATTTTTTCTTAAAAACTCTTAAAGGCAAATTATAAGAGCAGCGTCACGCTTTATCCCGTCATATCAGCTTATTTTCCTATTTGGCACAAATATTGAATTTAAAACTTATTTTAATTTCCGTCCTTTGGTATGATAAGGAACGGCGTTGAGTTTGTCATTCAATACGCAATGTCTCTACTTCAAATGGAAACCACTTAATGTTGTCTTATCACTAGGAGATTTCTGACTTGCCACTTCTTGACCTGTTACGCGGGAGAAAGCATATAACTATTAAAATTTAAATGAGTATAATAATGAACTATTTTAATAGAAATAAAAAAAATGTACACAAAAACGTATTCAGCATACGGATAAACGGAATATATATTAACGGAATATATAACGGAATATGTATATAAACGGATATAAAACGGAAAGTTTGCCAAAATTTACCATCATTTAAAATTGAGTATGAGTAATTTTATGAATAATAAACTATTTTAATATAAATAAAAAAAATTACACAAAAACATATTCAGCATACGGATAAACGGAATATATATAAACGGAATATATAACGGAATATGTATGTAAACGGATAATAAACGGAAAGTTTGCCAAAATTTACCATCATTTAAAATTTCGTATAGAGCAATAAAACATTGCAAGTCGCTCGAAACGCAAATTTTTTTACTAAGTGTACAATATTCACGATGTGATTGCGGTTTCTAATCGTAAACTAAAGTAATCGTGTCTTTAATAGTTATTTATTATATAAAAAAATAGAATTATTCTGTTAGTCTTGAAATTATTTAGTTTTATATTCTATAGTTATGAATTCGATTTCTACTTAGAAATTGATTATAAAAATGTGAAGCTAAAAAGAAAATCTCAGACAATCTATTTAATATCAATAATACCATCATAAGACTAATTGGACTCGTAATCGATCTCAAAGTAACCGTAAGCTGTCAAAGACAACTTAATGTCAAGACACTCAGTTGATATTTTTTTCTCGTGCTAGCTAGCTCGTGACATTGCGGTTTAAATAGCGAACTTAACGCCGCGCTTTATCGTGCCAGAGTGGAGAAATGAAAATATATTTTAATTATTATAATTATATCCCCCGAATTGGAATTGAATCCACAACCAATCACGCTTACACTCGTCGAGTTTGAGACGTTTGTCTCACTACACCAAGATGGCCAGTGGTAATTTTTATGAATTTTTAATTTGTATTAAAAATACGAACATAATGGCTAACTAGCGAAATCTTAAAATTTTAACAAACTAAGTCAAGTACTTATGTATCGTTACAACTAACGTTTCGCAACAGATATTAGAATTAGTCTAAATCCAAACTTTAGTGTAACTCAGTTCTGTTCTTGACAGCTATGTAAATGCTAATTAAAGTTTAACATTTTAGGGGCAGAAATGTATGATGCCTTTGTATTAATATGTTATTAATTTACAATATATATTTGTTATTCGATAAAATAAGATATTGGAAATAAATAAAATTCAATATAAATTATGATCGTTTATTTAAACAGTGAAAAATTTAAAATAATATATGAAATTTTGAAAGAATGTCTATAAAAGGTATAGTAAATGTTCACTTTACGAAAATGACAAGCAACATTATATGAATATACCTATAAACTACATATCTATAATTTTACGGGTGATAGCAAATTTGCTTTTTACCATATACTAGAGACATAAGCATTTTCACCTTAAAGACTGGCAACGTAGGGCGGCTCTAACTACCCTGGTGTTACACGAGGCTATGGGTGATCACTCATCTTCAAGTAATCCGCATGGTTTTTCTTGCCTGTTCTATACAAAAAAAATAAGAAAGGGAACTTGAATTTTCTTTCACGCCTTAATCCCACATAGCAGGGTAGACATAATGCATCTAGTATCAAAACACTCCGTATTCCGCTTTCCGCCGAAATCAAGGTGCTTATCGTGCCAGAGCGAGGAAACGAAAATTAAATTTAATCATTTCCCCGATTGGGAATCGAATTCAAAATATGGCTATGTTATACTAATTAGTTCCTGCACTTAACACTCAACATATAGTGCCTTGAATCACTCAACATAGAGTGAACTAACACTAAGTTTCTCTCGATCCTTTACTAAAACGTAAATTAATATAGAGAAATGAAATTTTACATTACCAAAGATTAAACACATTCAAGCAATTCAAGTAGATACTAAAAATAAAAGTCGCAGTAGTTTCAAAGCTCTCTCGTTTGTAAGGAGCTTAATAATTGGTCCACTAGCGTAGCGTAGGAACGTATTCAATAACTGATATTTATAGAGTATCTTTCAATTTTTATCATTTAGTTAGAACGAAATAATTGAATGGTATATTATTGGTTACTTTTTTTAAATTTTTTATAATGTATGTGGGTAGTCTGTGTATTCCTGGAGGAATGTTTAGAAATCTATTCATAGTGTTCAACTCAGTCTGTTAGTCGATTAGTAATGAAATTATATATATACAGGTAATATACCTCTAATATATATTTAAAAACCACAAACCCAACTGCGGTTAAAAACTAAATTTTTAAACACACCATTTTGTTTTTTTACTTTTTCAAAATCGGTTTACAGATTTAGTAGTTACAAGAGAACAAAGAAACGAACATACATGCCTACTTACATACATCCGGTAAAAGTATAACCCTCCTTTCGACAGATAAAAATACCTCCGTAAGAATGTCAATTTATTTATTATCAAAATGTAATTTATATGGAAAACGCCAGGTATATCTATTGTCATTTTACTCATAACAAAATCATGAATGATGTTTTTGCAATAAGCTATTTATTGATTAAGCCTGTGGCAGGAACTCTCCAAATTTCAAAACTGTTGACACCTCGTTCAGTGGAAACTTTTGTTTTTACTGACGACGCGAAAATAACGTAAGTAGCGGAAAATGAGCTTCAGTCAGGCGATGTGAGGGAACATTTTGTGCTGTTATTAATGGATGTTTTATTGTAGAGTACAAAGATGACATTGAATTATAAGTGATATTTATGTAATATATATGATATTCTATATTTATATATTTTAGTGAGAGACTTAAAAACAAATAAATAAAAAAATACTCTTTTTTGCACCTCCTAAAAATAATATACATAAATATACAGAAATAGAACTGAAGTAAGGACTTTTCAACTGCAACCTTTTAATGTTGGAATTTTATAAAATAAGACTAGGTGGTGCTTGGACATTAGACATTTACACATACAAACATAAATATATACATACATACATACATACATATACATATATATAAATATATGTATATATATATATATATATATATATATATAAATATATGTATATATATATATATATATATATTTAATTTCTTGTTACTAATAAGTATTCATTTTTTACAATTCTTTCTTTCATTTATTGGCATAATTTTAAAGCGATCTTTCACATTCAATTGAGCATGTTTATTCAGCGATTCTCAGTAGATACCTCAGATAGAGCACCCTCGATTTGTATGAAGTTTTGAGGTCAGTGAATGTTTTGTATGTAAATTATTGGATTATTATTAGTGTTATAGAGACTAAAAATAATTCATATTACATATATTTTTAAATATTAAATATAATATTAAATTATTATAATAAGGAGAACTTAGAGGTCATCGTAGCGCAGTGGCATCCGATATTATTTCGATTCCCAATCAAGGAAATGATGATATTTGAAGTTTACTTTCATTTCTTCACTCAGGGAGGGCAAAATGCCGCGTTGAGTTCGTCACTCAACACGCAATGTCTCAATTTACGGGCGTAGAACATTCAACGGAATGTCTTAACACTTGGTTGTTTCTGGCTATCCTGCTATACGGAACAAAGTGTGAAGCGATTAATGTTTTAGTTTGAACAAAGTAGTCAGAGAGAACCTAGTGCCAAGGCATTCCGCTCACCGCTACTCTAATTAACCGTACAAAATCGAGCCATTCAAAGATTGTCCAAGTGTAGGAGATATGATCAGAAATCCTGCCTCTTCATATCATCCTAAGAGATCATATAGCTACACTAAATAAGGATACAATATTTACTATTTTTAAAGTGTTATTCCACACTTAGAATTAGAAAACATTTAAAAAAAAAACATATAAAAATTTGAACGCAGCGGGATTTGAACCCGCGCCTCTTGGATACTTGGATACGGTATCCAAGAGGCGCGGGTTCGAATCCCGCTGCGTTCAAATTTTTATACGTTTTTTCAAAAAATGTTTTCTAAGGATACAATATTTTTATTCTAACTATTTTAGTTAATTTATTATTGACTAAAATAGAGTATTGTATATTAAGGAATTTAATTGCGTATTTCGTAATTCAAATCGTTTTTATTAAATGATCCATTTGTTCAATTTACACTTAAATTTAAATTTTTAATATTATTTTTGCAAAAATATCCATATATATTTTTGCTTTACGCTGGGTCACTATCTTAATAGTCAGGGGAGGACAGTGTATACCTCTTTCGCCTCGTCCACAGACATTAACCTCTTTATACATGACCTTCGGAGAGTCTTAATGCTTTTTAAGCGACCTTCCTCCCAGTATTTTCGATACTGTGTTTTCGAAGGTCAACCCAGTTTCGCACTCTATTATATATACCTCAAATGTAGAATAGAATAAAGAATAAAAGATCTTTGAAAGTAAATTTATAACTGTTTGAATAAAAATAGATGTTTATAGGTTTTCCATTTTCCGATTTCCATTCGTTCATTTTAATTCAAGTTCATTCATGTTCTTGGCTGTGAAAAAACGTTAGTCTTCTATAATTTTAAAGCTTTTTTGTAAATAAAAAAATCATGTAAAATCTGTAGTTATATCTAAATATAACTAATTAATTATACATAAAGTATATTAAGTAAAAAGTAAGTATAATCAAAAAAAATACATTGAAATATTATTATAAAAGTACGATGTGACAATTATTTTTTCCCGCCAATTAATTCGACTATAGATTAAAAACATAGTTAAAGTTGCTGTCGTCTACAACATCCACAGATTAAAAAAAACAGCATTGAGACGCGTCAGATGCTCCAAAGTCAAATAGAAATCGCCATTTGCATGTATAAAGTAATAAATTATATCTAAATATAACTTATTTAGAAATTAATATATACTATGAATATAAAAATTAATATATACGTATAAGTAGCATAACGACATGTTAACACGCTTGTTGCTCCCATACGAGTTTGTCATACATAGAGAAGACTCAGTAGCTCGCTGCCAAATAGTGGTACTAAATATTGTTCATTTATCTGAGGTAAGGCTGAAAACGTATTAAATATTCTTTTAACTTCACGCTTTTACCTCGCATAGCAGAGTAGACAGAAAGTACCTAATGTCAGAACACTCGTTACTGCACTTTCCGCCGATTTCGAGACATTGCGTGTTGAGTGGCGGAACTCGACGCAGTATTTTGTCTTATCAGCGCGAGGAAGTGGAAATTGAACCCACAACCGATCAGGATTACAGTCAGATGCTATCCCTACAATTAACGGGTACTAAATATTGAGTTATTATAAATAAAAGTAATTTAAATATTATATAACTTTTAAATGTAAAGTATTATTAACAACACTCAAGCAATAACTCTAGAAGTTAAAAATTAAGTCGAAGAAATTTACAATATAAATTCATTACCAAAGTTTAATTTCTTATAAATTCCGTCAGGCACTTCAACAGCTACAGTTGTAGGTTAATACTGACCTTGTGCGGAGTTTAGTTCCAACACTGCACTATTACTCCGTTAAGCGAAACAGAATAATCGCTATTAAATGCGTAAAGATAATAAATCTTAATAATACCTGATAAAACTGTACACACAATAACGTTGGGCAAATTGATTTTATTACTGGTTTCCATCAAAGAGTTTAACACTGAATTCAATTTAAAATGAAAAATATAGGTGTTTCAGCAGTCGCACCGTATAATTTTATTGCTATAATTTAAAACAAAAACATGGCGTAACCTTATTCATGTATAAAATATTTACCGTGTGCTATTTGCAATATTTATCAATTACATCGCAGCAGAAGAGGCCGGTCGTGGCGGAGTGTGATAAAGTCTGTTTATCTTCTCGCATTGAAAAGATAAAGTGCAGCGTTGAGTTCCACCACTAAATTGTGTATTTATAGTCACGTAACTCATCTCCGCCGCTTATCTTAACTTTGTCGTATTAGTAACTATTATTCCGAATAGAAATCGAATCTATAATTATCTCGTAAGCTCTCTTTATGTGCCTGTTTGGCCTCCGGTAAGTAGACAATGTAAATTAAAATAATAAATTGTTTATTTGAAACAAATTTTCACCCTTATATAGTTAAGTTACATAACATTACAAATTATTTTCAAATAAAAATATACTAACTAACATTTCTCGCCAATATGATACACTACACAATTTTTTTTTAGCTTTACGCTTTTATCCTGCATAGCAGGGTAGACAGAAAGTACCTAGTGTCAAGACACTCCGTACTTCGCTTTCCACCAAATTCGAGACATTGCGTGTTGGGTGGTGGTACTCAACGCCGCTTTTTGTCTTTACCAGAGCGAGAAAGTGTAAATAATTTAAATATAATCACTCCCTCGAGAGGGGATCGAACCCACAACCGATCGAGTTTACAGTCAGACGCTGTCCCACTGCACCACAACCGGTCAACACATAATGAAATAATAATATACCAGCAGAAAGCTGGCGGCCAAGAAAGATTGTTCTATTTAATTAAAATGAACAAAATATAAACTAACACAGATGTCCCTCTGGTCTCACAGAGAAACAGAGACCAAAGGTTACGGCTTTTCTTACGTAACACATATCTTTAAAATCTGCAAAGTAGTAAATGGGGTAAGCAAATTATGATAAGGTTGTCGCACTTTAAATCAATTTAAGATTTTCGTAATAAATTATATATTTTAAATGTAAGCTACATTACTTGAGTTTCATGCTTTTACCCCGAATAGCAGGATAGACACGAAGTACCTAGTGCCAAGACTATCCGTTCTCCGCGTTGTGTGATTGCGTGTTGAGTGTCAAAAGTGAAAATAATTTAAATATTCTCGTGAGAGGGAATTGAACCCACAACCGATCGCGTATACGCCCAGATGCTGTTCCGCTGCGCCACGACCGGTCTAGACTACACATGATTCTAAAGTATTCTAAACGATGGATTTTTTAAAATATATTTTAGAATACTAAAATATGCACCATTAATTCGATTAAAATAGTTTCATTTAAAATGTATCATTTTATTTTTTAAACTTACATTTATATTTAAATTCTTTGCGTATTCATATTATTATTTTTGTTATTATAGACTTAAATATATACATAATAATATTAATATAATATTTTTTTTATATTTAATACGTGAGACAAAGCGTGGCGTTAAACTACTCTACTCAACATTTCAGGCGGAAAGCGGTCAACGGAATGTCTTGACACTAGGTTGTCTCTGACTAACCAGCTATGCGCGAAAAAGCATGAAACTGCTTTTTATATAAATAATACTTTAAAGTAAAACCTTCAAGATTCAACCATCTATAATCAAAAGCTACAGCAACAAGAATAAAGGCGCCGAACAATTTTTCAAACATAGAAAACTTTTTTACTGTGTTACCCACCTTTTGTTTGCTAAAACAAGCCAAATTAAACTTTATCACAATGCTACAGAGTGCTTTTAAGATTGAAGAAAGATAGAGGTTAAAGTTTGTGAAAAACTAACCCTCGTTTAAAACTTAGAAGCGTCAAGGCAATAAAACACTCTCGCTCGAACTGCGAAATCACTAATTGTAACTATTGCAGAAAGAAATTAACAGGCGAGCGGATATCTATTGACTTGATGGAATGTAGTGTAGGAGTTACTTTTTTTATATACAAACAACATTTGAAAGTTAAGCAATTGTATACTTTTTAGTAAACAAAATACTTTATAACAATCTATGTTAAATAAAAATACTAAAATCTCACTCAGAGCAAAAGAATACATTTTAGAAATTATCTATTTATACTATTTTTCTCTATCTGACCGTTTGTTCCGGCCAATCTCTGGAACTGCTAGACCGGTTTCTATGGGATTTTCACTGGCAGATAGCTGGTGTAATAAGCGTAGGCAATTTTTATTTTGGGATTATAAAATCCAGAGATATCAAATGTCAAGCGGACGAAGTCCATCTCTGTTTCTTATGATACAGTATCTAATCATAGCCAAATGCGATATTTGGTTGCATCATCTACTATAAGAAGCTTAATGGTACAAAAATAAAGAAGAGGATCAAATAACCTTCAACCGTTCCTTGTAGTACAAAAATTTGAATAAATATTAAGATTTACAGAACATATAGTGGATTTGATTCCCAATAGGCGGAAAGGTTTTTCCGCTTTAGTAGACAATGTCTAGATTTCGAGTGGAAAGCACTCAACAGAGTGTCTTGACACTAGGTTGTCTCTAACTAACCTGTTATATGGGAGAAAGCGTGGAACTGGTTTTTAGATGACTATTAATAAAAATTTCTTTTCACTAACTACTGTAAAACAGAAAGGTGTTAGCTATCACGGGCAATCATGGGGCTTCCGCTTTGTGGTTCAGCTAAGTACAATCAACTTGCTGCTCACAATAATAAATATACAAACAAATTACGCCTCTGTTCCTACATTATAAAGTTTGAAATCCTATAACAATATTGATACATGTAAATCTATTACAAGTGTATGAAACACTGTTCGTGACTTGCTTCAAGTGTTATCTACTTCGAGGTTTGATTGATGGAAAGCTATTTAAGCTGTTCTTGTTAATAAAATCAAAAAAAATCGTAAAGAATAATGGACAAAACATAAGGATAGAATATTATACTCACTTCCCCACTATGGTAAGACAAAGTGTAGCGTTGAGTCCCACCATTTAACGCGCAATGTCTCAAAAGAAAGCGAAGGAAGAAGTGTCTTGATACTACGTAATTTCTGTCTACCCTGCTATGCGGGATAAAAGAGTGCAACTTTAAAAAATAATAAAGACTTGTATGAGTAAGAAGATATTTATATATATATATATATATATATATATATATATATATATATATTTTCTATATTCTATCTCCACAAGGTAATCGAGGTAATAGAGAACTTAGTGTCAAATTCAAGATAGTGTATATATAATGGCGGAAGTTAGCTGCCTTTTGTCTTGCCAAAGCGAAGAAATACAAATAATATGAATTTGTTAATGATAATTATATTTCAATTTGACTCTCTCTGACTAAACATTGTAATATTGCACTTACAAGAACTTTTAAATGAAATCAGCTAAGAGCTATTGCTAACTGTATAGTATGTTCTTCTATAGTATAAATGTAGTATTAATCAAGGCAACCGATTCTTCTGGATTATATGCATTTCGATGAAAAGATTTTTTTAGCTTCACGCTTTTATCCCGCATAGCAGGGCAGACAGAAAGTACCTAGTGTCAAGACACTCCGCAATTCATTTTCCACCGAATTTGAGATATTGCGTGTTGAGTGGTGGAACTCAACGCCGAAAAGATTGGTTCAAAACATTTTGATGGTTACCGTTGATTGCTGGGCGAAGCGAGCAAGTGGTGAACCCCCTAGTATTGAAATAACCAAAGCATAAGAAACACGCCCCCTAACTATTATATATACATATATAATAGTATAAAGTTAGTATTAAAACTTTGTGGATATTTGCTAAGAAACCGCTGATGTGGCTAAATCGTTAACAAATAGTTTGAGGCTGATATTTAGATTACCCTAAACATAAGTATATAGGAAACTGCTTTTGACAGCACTTTGAACTAGCCAATGTTATTTAAAGTTTTCAAATAAGGATGCTTGCAAGCTCAACATGAATAACTTATATGTATCTTGAAGTATTATACTGTTTTAATATTTCACGACATACATGAGATTCAGTCATACAGACGTGTTTAAATATTATATTAAATTATAGTTCCAGTGTTTAACGCTGCATTTTATCTAATAGATAAATAAAGTGAGAGAACCCACGATCTTTGACATTAGTTAGAAACCCACGCGTTTTCAAAAACCGCTCAGGTAATTCTTTAAACAATCCATTTGGGAATATACTTTATCCATGTCAGACTGTAACAAGTGAACACATTGGAGATTATTTAGTTAGCAATGAATAATATTATAAGATCTTTGATTTTCACGATTTTTATATATTTTAAATGAAACTATTTTAACCGGATTAATCGCTAAAATAGTTTCATTTAAAATGAATAATATTATTAAAATTTAAAAAAACGCTCATTTTTGAGTATTTTCTCAAAATAAATACATTAAAAATCATGTCTGATTTTAAAATTCAAAAAACTAACTTAATAAAACATAATAAAAAAAACACACAATAAAATAACTGTCAATATATTTAAAATGCAATACACATATAACAATTTGCATCAAAATCAAAGTCAGTCAATGGAATTAGTGAACATACATTCACCTAGCTGTTATACGGACACTACAAATACGTTATTAAATCGCACTCAGAAAACGCACTTCGCGTCGTGCCAAAATTGTATTTATACTGCAATAGTGAGTGCTGCTAGCAAAGCAGAAATTATTGGTTGGTAGCCGGTACTGGTTTGCTAATAGCTCGCGTTGAACTATTAATACAACTTTGAATTCGAAATGTATGACAGTACTCCTTCCTATATTATAATTTATGTACATTTTAACCATGTTGGGTTATAATCGATACGTACTTGTATATCGAACTAGCAAAATATAGATAGATTAGTGATAAAATAAAATTTTCACATAAATTTAGGATTTGAAGAGCTATATTTCATAAACTTTTTTTAATGGCATAGTCAAAGAGAACGGAGCGCCAAACGCTACTATTCCTGCATACTTCTTTCGCCTCGTTTTACCTGACCTTCCTCTTAATGTCATCGTACTGACTCTCTCACCGCGCACTTTTGCTTCATATATCATTCTTACCATTTCCACCACTAACCCTTTCGACGTGCTCAAACAACCTGAGCATATTTATATATCTATACTCTAAAACGTCTGTATTTTGTATATTTCTTAGGTAAAAAAACATGTTGACGTTTTATGCTTTGCCACCAATATCTATGAAATATTCGAACACTAGCTACACTACTTGTGACATTGTTGCGCGGAATGATAATATTGGAGTGTCTGGAAAAACTAAGCGCGGAGTTGAATATCACCACAAAAGACACAGTCTCACATTCTGGGGGTAAAATATTGAACGGTGTCTTGATACCAGATTCTTTCTGACCATTCTATACTCCTTACCCATATGGGGAATCTGCCTACTAGAAGCTATGCTGCTGAAGTACTAAAAATGTATAACACATTTAAGAAACCATCCACTGTAAAGTTTCAACAAATTATAAAATAAAATAGTTTACAACAATTTAAAATTTCCAATTTGTTTGTATTGTATGAACGAAATTGCATAGTTAATGAAAAATAACGAATGCCGGCGGCGTGTTACAATGAATATAGTTTTGATTTTCTATTTGAAACGCTTTGCTGTCACCGAATGAAATCTGTATTTCCTCTTACATTTTACCAATTCATTACGTAACTTACATTATGTCTTTGTGAAGCAATGTGACTTAGCTAGTTTGTGTGTAATGTAGTGATATCTAAATGACTATAGGTTATCTACCTCCTTCCTTTTGCCATTGTCGCAGCACTAGCTAGGTTCCTCATTCATTTTATACTATAACTGTTTTATATTATATATATACCTATTAATAATATGAAATATTGTATTTTGAGAATAAATACTACAGTATTAACTTTAGATTCTCTTTTACTACGATTTCTTTACCGGATAGATTGTCAAGCTTCTTTTTGTTCTACCTTAATACTTGCAGGTAACAATTTTTTTAAGTAAATTAAATTATTTAGAAAACATTTCTTAAAATAATTTAAAGTGTGGAATAACAGTTTTAAATAGTAAAATACCTTTAAATTACTTGCTACTAAATGTTTGGGCTACAGTAGCTGGTGGATAAAGTATAATTACATATCCATACTTATATCACACTGATGACTGATGATATGAATTGAATTTAAACATTGTTTTTTTCCCCAAGTCCGAATACGAGAGATTTTTGACAAAAAAAAAACACAAAATATTTTAATATTTTCTATTCAAATTATTATTATTATTATTATTTTAGGTTCACGCTTTTTTATCTCACATAGCAGGGTAGACAGAAAGTACCTAGTGTCAAAACACTCCGTACATGGATTTCGACCGTATTTGAGACATTGCGTGGTAAGCAGTGGAACACTACTCCACACTTTGTCTAACCAGAGCGAGGAAGTGGAAATAATTTTAAATATAATCTGTACTCCGAGTGGGGATCGAACCCACAATCGTCATCCAAATTATTTTCTAATTAATCTTTCTATACAAATATTAATAACCAACGCAAAATTACCGTTAAGTAATTTCCACATGGCGCGGCGTTATTAGACCATATTCCTTAATTTCTTAAAAATCTTCGACAATACAAGAAGTTCGGGTTCATATCCTATACATAGCTTTTTTTTTATTTTATAAAATATATTAATGTAAGTAGTGAAAAATATTTTTATATATATTTTTTAGAGGTCACTGTGGTGTACGATGGCGTCAAAATCGGACGTAAAACGCGAAACAGAGTGTCTTAACACTATTTTCTCTCTGACTAACCCGCTGTGCTAAATCAAGCATGAAATTACTATAATATATTTTTTTTGCGTTATCCACACACTATTAATTAGATAATTACTTAGAAACGTATATATGTATGTATACATACTTATAAAAATTATCGTATATTTAAATTCATTCCCTCGCTCTGGTAGAATAAAGCGCGGCGTTGAGCTTCGCCACTAACACGTAATGTCTTGAATCAGGCGGAAAGCGAAGTACAAAGTGTCTTGACACTAGATAATTCCTGTCTAACGTGCTATGCGGGATAAAAGCGTGAAACTAAAAAAAATAAAAACAATTTCAATCAGAGTATTAATACAACCTTCTTATTCTGATACAACGATGTACTTTCATAAAAAATTATGAACACAATGTAAAAATTTTTTTACATTTTTGCAAAAGAAAAGACGTCCACAATTTCCACGCAATATTAACGTTTAATATGCGATATTACCAATTCGGGGTGGTTGTTAACTGTTCACGCGATAATAACCTATAATTTTGTACAATGCAGTTTTTCGCTTGTAGGCATTACTTGTATGAAAATTTATTTTTGATAATAACTAAAGCCATTATGGTACAGTGGAAAAGCGAATGGGTTCGATTCCCAGTTTTATGTAACTCTGACATATAATATGAAATATTTTAATTTCAACACAAAATTGAGAGGGGTGTATGTCTTTAACTATAGGTTCATTCTTACTCACTTGCTATTCGAGAAAAAATGTAAACATGCAAACCACAACGCGCGCTATATTTTAAGATCGAGCGGAAAGAGTAGAACAAAACGTAGTACACCAAGGAACTTTCTGTCTT
The DNA here is from genome assembly GCA_032432895.1 of Dryadula phaetusa. Taxonomy (NCBI): domain Eukaryota; kingdom Metazoa; phylum Arthropoda; class Insecta; order Lepidoptera; family Nymphalidae; genus Dryadula; species Dryadula phaetusa. The sequence goes on along the minus strand of JAOYRS010000016.1, from coordinate 2,879,043 downwards.
CACTGTATATCTAAAAAACTACAATTTTAATAAAGCCTTATACAAACTTACATAAGCAAGTAGATGAAAAGGTCTTGCTCCGTAAAAAAGTCCTTAGGTTTGGTTGTATTAAGAAAACGATCAGCCATCTAATTTGAATTCAGTCACGGCCATCGCACCCAAATCAAGGGTGTTTATTTATACCTTTTCCCCTTTCCTTCGAATACCTTGTTCTGGCTTTGCAATTGACCTCTTGTTTATTTCACAGTTGATCGCGTTGCGGTATTTTCTTTATGGGCTTTCTTTGTAAGAATAATATATTTGGTATTTTGAACTCTATTGGTAAGAAAATAGAGTAAATGTTTTAGCATATTTAAATATTTCAAAACACGTCCGTCCAAAGTTTTCTACGTTTATCAAGAGGCAAATTAAATGTATAATACTGATTGTTCTATTTAGTCTCATTTTTTTTGGATAAATATTCTTCAATTTTGTAACTGTTTGTTTGTTTGTTTGGTTAGTTCATTTTTTGTTTTTTAAGATTAGTTCATACAAACTTGTAGAGAACTGCTATATTAAATTTTAAAATTAGTATTAAAAAATAAGTTAATTTTTACTATTATGAACTTGCCTTATTTTTTTTTATTAAAAGATACAGACAAAAAAATCTACACGTCAAATAAAAATGAAAGGCAGAATAAATTACAAATACGTTGATATATTAAATAAAATAATTTACCTTTCCGAGTACATGATATCTATTTATTTGATATATTTTGCTACCACCCAATTTTGGTATTCTTATATACTACTTGTTATTTTGGTTTTTCTTCTGGACTCTCTCTTGGCCTCATCTTTTCAACATCTCTGTTTGAATTTCTCTCTTTTTTCTTATCTTCGACATACATTTTTTTTGTTTCATATATATAGCCAGCACCCAATTTTGACATTCTAATCTAATACTTGTTTTTCTTGTTTCCCTTTTCTACAAAATTTTCTACTTCATTTTTGAACTCATCTCTCCAATATCTCTCTTTTGACTGACTTCCTCTCTTTTTCTTATTAGAATCTTATTACACTTTTAATTAATTATATTAAATTAAAATAATCAATTTCATCTATAAATAACAATCAAAAAGAGAAAGAGCGATCAGGCTTAGGCTATCTAGAGCCGCAATGTAACACTTGCGTGTTTATTTAGGATCATCCTATATTGTCTAGACGCTTTGTTTATACACCCCTTATACAATTTCATTTGCAAACATTTGTTATTTTCATTTCTTGATTAATTTCTACATTTTTTACATTATACTATATGTTTTCAAGATAACGTTGATAAATTTTTACATCTATTTTGATGATACATTTTTTTTGACAGCTTCACACTTTATTTTACAGGCATCCGAGTAGTATTTAAATCATTTGCATTCTTTCGCTTCGATAAGACAAAGCGCGGCGTTGAGTTCCACCCTTTAACACGTGATATCACGAATTCGGGCAAAATTAAATCGGAATATTTTGACATTATGTTTCTCTAACACTGCTAAAAAAACTAAAATAAATTAATTAAAAAACAAAAATCTCATTTTAGTCTTTCCATGAAGTTGGTTACGAGCAGTTTCGCGATAATAATTTTACTGCCAAGTTTGTATCTGAGGGTCGAAACTTTACGATATTAAGATTAGCTTCCTATATAATGATCCATATATGAAACTGTAGAGTGACTATGGTTTTGAAATTTTAGACCTTTAACAAAATTAGATATTTATTTTTTTTATTCAGAAATTTAGTAAAATATATAATATATAATAAATAGAGGCTGGTCGCGATAGTCTAACTCTAAATTCGATAGATTGTAGGTTTGAATCATGCACGGAGGAAAGTAATATATATTTTTTACTTCTCAGCTCTGTTAGACAAAACGGAGAGTCTTGACACTGGGTTGCCTCTGACTACCTTTCAACGTGGAATGAAGTGTGAAACTGCTATAAAATAGACGTAGAGGGTAGTGACTTATTATACTGTTATATTCTCTGCACATTTGCTTCTGCTTACGCTAAATAAAACTATAATGATAATTCATTACACTTGAAATATTTTCAAAGGATGTATACAAAAGAACATTTTAATTCTCAATATTAACTTTTCTTACAGACTAAAAATAATATTGTTAATCGATTACTCATAAATAATTAATATTAATCATTATTTTTTTCATATTTTTAATTTACATAATAAAGGAAGTATATAGCGTCAAGACACTCCGTACTCCGCTTTCTGCCAAATTCGAGAAATTGCGTGTTGAGTGGCGAAATTCAACTCCGCGCCTTGTCATATCAGAGCAAGGAAATGAAAATAATTCAAATATAATCATTCCACCGAGTGGGAATCGAACCCGAAACTGATCGCGTTCACAGTCAGACGCTGTCCCATTGCGCCACGTCCGGCCTCATAGTATGTGTACGTCATAATTAGTACAATCAATCATAATTACTCTACTCAGTACGATATTATTAAATACTGAGCGGTATTTTTGACTTATTAAAACTAGACGTCCCATTGACGCGTTAACAACGCGTTGCCTTAGCAACGTGTATGTCACTTTATATAAACGTTTATGTTAAATATATAGTAATTTTCGTTTATAGGTGTACAAAAATTTTCCTTTAAGTATTAATATAAAGATGATTCGTTTTTAAAAACATACAATCTAAATACACAATGTGTTACAATACAAATATAAATGGAGTTATTTCAAAAACTATAAAGATAAATAACATATGTAGTAAGCAACTTTAATATTGAAATACCTGTTTCGTATTTTCATAATGAAAATTTAAATTTTGTCTAAACAATTGCAAAGGTTTCTATTTCTTACGCTCGATGGCACTACCTTTTCACCCAGTTCAATTTACCCTAAGCTCTGTAATAGACGTAAAATGGAACGCTCATGAAAAGACCAAGAAGCTTATATCAGACTAGAATAATATGTATATTGAAAATTTTATAACTAAGGTTATAAAATAATAACAGTAGTAAATCTTTTTGTTATTGTTAAGACCATATTGGCGCAATGAGGCAGTGTCTATGGGTTCGATTACCAGTCAGGGTAAATATTAGATTAGTTTCATATAGATAAGTTTCATTTTTCGCTCAGGTAAGACAAAGTGCGGCGTTAAATTTCGTTACTCAACACGCAATGTTTCGATTTCAGATATAAAATAAAGAGCACTTACACACGTGTTACAAAAATATGTTTTAATAATAAAATTGTAATTTATTTTAGCTTTATGGTTTTATCCTGCATAGCAGGGTAGACAGAAAGTATTTAGTATCAAGACACTCCGTACTTCGCTTTCCACCAAATCCGAGAAATTGCGTGTTGAGTGGTGGAACTCAACGTCGCACGCCGTCTTTTAACTAGAGCGAGAAAGTGAATATAACTTAAATATAATCATCCCCCAAATAGGGATCGAACCCACAACCGATCGCGTTTAGTCAGACGCTGTCCCACTGTCCCACGACCGGCCTCTAAATTAAATAAATTAAAATTAAATTAAATTGTTAAATTAATTTAAATGAATCCATAGAAATATATGTTTAATGAATCACAGAATAAACTATCAAATCATATTTTATAAGGAAAGTAACTACGTGTCAGTTCCTTTTGTAAAAAATTCACATTCTAAATCAAGAAGACAGCTATTGCAATCTAAAAGCACATCTAGGAAGAAAAGTGAAGTATGTTATACTATTTCAAGAGCGACTTCTAAGGGTAACTGAATAAAATATTTAACTTATACATATACGTCACAAAGTTAAGATAATTTAATATATTTTTTTTTTTAAATAAACCTTATTTTAAATAAAGTTACATTATTGTTAGTTTTACAAGAGAAATAATATAGCAATAAGGAAAAGTCGTATCTGTACCTTTCTTAGTCTATAGTATATAATAAATATATATTTTTTATTAGTTAATAAAGCTTGAAGCAATGAAACCCTTAGATAGATTTTATGTACTATTATTTAATTTTAATTTTTTTGTAGTACGCGTTCAAGAAAAGAATATATATATATATATATATATATATATATATATATATATATATATATATATATATATATATATATATATATTTCAACTCAACACTGCGCTTTATTGCCTAATTATTGCCCCGAGTGTTCATCCACCCTCAGTCAATCGCGTTTACAGTCATATGCTGTCCCACAGCGCCAACGTAGCGTGGTTTACATAGGATTTAATGACCTTTCATAATTCATCTTTCATATTTTTACCCATTTTCCGTTTAATTAGATCCTATAAATAAATAAATATCCTCCCATAAACGTTTTAACCGAACAAGCACTACGTTGTTTCAGTTTTCACGTAAAAGCATTATTTTTTTAATTAAAATCCAGCAAACTAAACAGTCATGGCCACGCGAGATTTCAACTCCGAATATGACAAGGAGCGTTAAAATCAACTAATTCTGAACAGATCGACCGAGGGTCACTTTACAATGGCACTGCAAATTGTTATAAGCGATAGAAGGGTTAATTGCTACCGTTCTAGTTCGAATCGCTCGGGTTTAATGACGATTTAACGGAGTATTCATGGGTCTTTTAGAGGCTTTCGATATGGCGATAACGTCAAAGTGGATTAAATTCTACGAACTTGTACGGATTTTGCTAAAAATAATAGTGCAGTGGTTGGTGGATTGGAAATACTTGTTGTTTTGCATAGTTTTTTTTTTATTTATTAAAAACCCACAGCTGGGTAGTGTCCCGTAAGAGGCAGGTATATTAGCTTGGTAGTAAATTGGTAAAGTAAAGTATAAGGTTAATCCTCCGAGTAGCTCGCGACCACTATCATGACAAAAATGATCTACCAAATATCCCTTTTACTTCCACCACAAAGCCGGCAACGAATCTACAACTCTATCATTGTGTGAGATGTTCATGGACAAAGGTGGCCACTTATCACCAGCTCTTCACCTCGTTTGCCTCCTTTTTGTATAAAAAAACAAAAAAAAACACTTTTTATTCAATATTTGTGTTTGTAATAAACTGTTATATTACTCACTAAGTGATTGGCAGACGACACATAGGTGGAAATACTATGATCTAGTTTGCAATTTGGTATGTTCATTCCGTGGGTAGGGTACGGAAAGCATTGATTCTTACACATTTAATATAAGCTTATTTCAAACGGATTACGGTAGACTCTACTTTTGACCACGACTACTGCAAAGTGTCTTCTTTTATACATTTCATATATCAAATATACGCGTTTAATGTAGTTTTATTTAAAATACTAAGCGATGCCTTTCTGAAATCCAAAATTTATAAGATCCTAATACTAATTAAAAAATAATGAAAAGAAGAAAGTGTAGTGTTGGAACTTAATGCAACGCTTTATCTAACCAGATTGAGGAAATTAAAATAATTTAAATATAATCAACCCCACAACCAGTTTGGTTTACAGCCAAACACTATTCCACTGCACCACGACGAGTTTCTCGATAAATAAAAATTAAAAAAAAACATACAATAACGTCACTTACACGATATTAACATATAAATTTATTAAGCAAAAAATATATGAATACCGTGAATTAATTTTCAATATGCCTTTTAAAACACTCGAAGACTTTGTAACTAACTATTATAGTAGAAACACTAAATTTTGTTGCAATTTTAAAATGAAAATTACCGTACAAGCTTTTACTGCGATAAGTAAAGCTGCACGATGTTATTATAGCACGATTCATCGATAAAGGAAATAATGACTTCGCCTTACATTATATAATTTTTATAATGCAATTCTTATGCTAAAATCGGTTAATAATATGTACTAGATGTCCTGTTGACGCTAAGACAGCATTTCCATAGCAACGTAAGTCAAATATGTACGTCAAACCCGTGTTATATTTTATTTATTTTTTATATACTGCCTTCTTTCTCTACATAAATTATAACTGTATCTAATTTCATTGTTCTAAATAATTTTCATAAAATTCAATATTAGATAAAAATATTCATAAACAAATTGTGCCCAGCCAATTTTTTCTAATTTTGTGGGTAGTTTAAAAAAGATTTCTCCAAGCTACATACCAATTTTCGGATTTCTACGATTTCTATTGGGGTAGTTCGTTTTCTATTATATTGTGTTACACACAATAGAACATATATAGATGCAGTAAAAATAATATAAATTTAGTAACAAAAATAGGCACAATTAGTTTACCAAATTAGGTTAGGGATGACGTTCCATATAAACTGAATATACACGTAGCTAGATTAGCTCGCATGGCATTGTGGCAAAGGGACTTTTGTTTTATTTTTTTTTTTTCAATTTAAGAAAGCTATATAAACTTTATTCACTAAACAAATCAATTCGTATCATGCTATTACTAACAGCAATTGCAAGTATGGAATAGGCTAATTACCTTATATTATGTTTCACAAAGGTAATGTTGTTATTTTTAATGCAATATTATAAAACACTTGTAAATGTAACATTAGATAATTTAAAACTTCAAATAACTATTTCATATATCATAACTTTCATCTAAGCAACTTGTAGCTACAGAACAAAAAATTCAAAGGTTTTTGTGACAACTTTTAACTTTCTAAGTGAAATGAATTTAATATGTATATTTTTACTATAGATATTCATTTAGACGTTTTAATGATTGCCATATCTCAGAAGATACAGAAAAAAAAGGCATCAGCCAGGACATCATGGTCAGAACATAACACTTTATCCTGCCAAAATAAAAGTAAAAAGGATACTTTTAACTTAACACAGACTATTCTGATCTCGTTCGATAATTTAACGAAAAAAAAAATCTGAAAAGACAAATGGTGTAGTCCTAGCCCTATTACAAATATTTCCATATATAGCAAAAAAAATTATAAGCTTTCTTCTAATACAGATAAGGTTTAATTTTGTATGGAAAGTAAATTTTTGCTGGCCGTTTAAGCTATTGAACTACGATAGTAATGTAGGACTGTTATCGGCGCCAACGCGATTTATCGTTTCTATGTTAAAGACTACGACCTCTGGGGTAGCGAAAATACGGAAGACTTAGGGCAATTTTACAATACATTTAGCTTGTTTGCGTCCTCGTGTAATGGCTGTGTTAGATTTAGTTCTTTGAGAAATTAGTGAATATAAATAATATATATTTTATAAAATTTGCCTTAAATATATAGAATTTAACTGTATTTATGTGTTTTTAAATAATAAATGAGTGAATTAATAAATATTATTTAACCATTTTTGGGAGAGAAAGCTTTGTCAAAATATTTTCAAAAAGTCACTAACAGTAATATAAAACACACTGAAAACAAAAAAAATGAAGCCTGCTGGTTCATATTTTCTTATATTTTTAAATTAAATTTATTTTTATATATATTACATTAATATTTAAAAAATTACGACACTATTTTCCTTATGATAGTAATGTCACAAAAATAAATAAAGCTATAATACAAAATGTTTCATAAATTTTGTATCTAAGAGTTTGAAAATGGGAGTCCCTCTCATAACTTTGGTTTCCAGTAGCCGTAATTTATTAAGAGCAATTAATTATGAAATCAGACACCGTAAGTAGCTCATTAGATAATTTCTATTACAAGTACATGGTAAGATATGCTATTTTAATAATGTAATTTAACATTTACTATTTTTAAAGTGTTATTCCACACTTAGGGTTAGAAAACATTTTTGAAAAAACGTATAAAAAATTGAACGCAGCGGGATTCGAACCCGTGTCTCTTGGATACCGTCCAAGTATCCTAGAGGCGCGGGTTTGAATCCCGCTGCGTTCAAATTTTTAAAAATTTTTATACGTTTTTTCAAAAATGTAATTTAAGTTTGTAATGACGTTTTACTATTTGAAAATATTTAAAAATAGTTTATAAATGTATATTTGTTTTATTTCCGATTAAAGATATTCGATATGGTTCCCAATTTTAAACAATAATGAAATGCAGAGTTAAATTTCGCTCGCAAGATTTTTTAGCTTCACGCTTATCAAAAGTTAGGGAGTCAAACAGAATGGTGTCCGGTGTATATTTCTTTCGCCTCGTATATGACTCATACTCAAAAGATTTGTAAATCATCACTCTCTATTTGAGTTGCAACATGAACTTAGTTGTGTTAATTTAACCCATAAAAATATAAATATGAAATAAGAGCCAAGTTCGATCTCATAATATTGGCATGTATCATACTGAAATTTGGTAACTTCACCAAGAAATAAAGGGAAATCTTAATTAAAAAAATGTCAAGATCTGAAATTTATTTATAATAATATAAAATAGTTTATAACAGCTTCAAATATCCTTTCTTCAAATAACTTATGATAATATATTGAAGCCTACGGTCATGGATAGTCTTGTCTAGTCAGGCTAGAATTAACTAATATGGATAAACCTTGGTTAATATACTGAAGAGGCCGGTCGTGGCGCAGTATGACAGCATCTGACTGTAAACGCGATCAGGTGTGGATTCGATCCTCACTCGGGGGAATGATTATATTTAAATTATTTTCACTTCCTCGCTCTGGTAAAGACAAAGAGCGGCGTTGAGTTCCACTACTCAACACGCAATGTCACGAATTCGGTGGAAAGCGAAGTACGGAGTGTGTTGACACTAGGTACTTTCTGTCTACCCTGCTATGCGGGATAAAAGCGTGAAGCTAAAAAAATAAAAAATAAAGATAATATACTGAAATCTTAATTGAATCTAAAAGATTAGCTTTTTTCACTGGCAAAGGTAAAGTATCGTAAAGTCATTTAAAAACTAGCTTAGTCAATTTTTCTATTGAACTTGGCTTTGACTTGCTGCCGCGTGTCTACATAAAATGAAATGTTTCTTATATATTTCGGTTATTATGGTTATATCTATGTTAGTGAAGAGACTTCTCTCAATCTTACTTTTCACTTCTCACTGGACTACCTGTAAAAATTAAAATATATTTTCCTGCATAGCAAGTTATTCCGAAAAAAATTATAGTAAACACTCCGTTCTCCGTTTTCTTACAATTGACCCCTAAATGTAATATGTAACTATTTACATTTGGGAAAAAACATCTACTCATATATGTATACATTGTTACATGATTAGATTTTGTACAAAATTAGCTTGCACAAGCTAATCTAACAAAATTAACTTTTGATCCCCGAAATTTTGTTTGTTGCTGGTGAAAGTTAGGTAATTCACAGTTTTAGCTTAATTTGAAATGGTATCAACTATTCAAATTATTAGGTTCGAATGTTTGACCCATTCGATTTGATAATGAAAGGTTTGATTATAATAATTTAAGTAATTCGTGATACCGCCATTGCTTTTATGACAGTAAAGTAGCGTGTGTGTGTTTGTGTGTGTGTGTGTGTGTGTGTGTGTGTGTGTGTGTGTGTGTGTGTGTGTGTGTGTGTGTGTGTGTGTTTTATATTGTATATATATGAAAGAAATAAAAAAATATAAATACTACAAAAAAAATTCGAAAATATACCTCAAACAAAAAATTATACAACACTGACAAGCCGTTGTTCCCGGGCACTCTAAAAAGTTAGTGAGAGTATCAAAGAAATTGGCTTTTAAAATAATAAAAGGCTTACGTTTTTTATCAAACTAAACAGAGTCAGTCAGATCAAATTAAACAGAGGTAGTTTAGTGTTAAGACACACCTTTTTTCGTTTTCTTTCCAAATTCGAGACAATGTTAGTTGAGTGGCGGAACTTAACTCCGTGCTTATTTTTATTTAACTATGGCAATGAAAATAATTTAACTATAATTTCTACAGGCTATCTGAAACGGCTTTCATTTTACCATCTGATATTTCAACATAAAAACAAACCAAATTCAGATTTAGTAGACAAAGCCACTAACTTCTGAGCCGTAAGGGAAATCCAATTCACCTATTCTCTGATATCAATATGAAAATAATTAATGGAACCAACCGTGAATCTAGGTTATATGTTAATGATATCTATACAGTCAATATGCTCTTTATTTATTTTATAAATATGTATTTATGTGACATACTATTGTGTATGCTTATTATTAAAGACGAGTTAATTAATTATTTCCGTTTGTTTCTCGATATATTTACTATAATCACTTATTATTTATACTTTTATAGTTATTTATTTAACAATTACTTTATTGTGTAATGGATTTTAGAATTTTTTAAATATTTCTTAATACTATTTTGGGTCATTTTCAAATTGCAGTAACTTTTTTTGAAAAAACGTATAATATATAATTTGAACGCAGCGGGATTCGAGCCCGCGCCTCTAGGATACCGTTCAAGCGTTCTGACCGCTAAGCCATGCGCGCTACTATCAGCTGCGTCAAAATTCTTATACGTTTTGTTACAACTTATTTATGTCGTTAGCATCTATGTAGAGAGATTTTCACAAATTTCTACTACTTTAAGATTATTAAGAAATAATAATTTAACAAGAAAGATTGTTATTTTATTTTAATATTTACTATTTTTAAAGTGTTATTCCACACTTAGGATTAGAAAACATGTTTAAAATAACGCATAAAAATTTTCTGCGTTCAAATGTTTATACGTTTCTTCAAAAATATTTTGTAATTTTAAGTGTGGAATAGCAATTTTAAAACAGTAAATATTCCTGTAACTTATTTGATTTGATTTGCTTCACTATTTAACCGTAGTCATTTATTCTTGAATATCAAACAACTTACTCCAGGTCTATGAGCTATTTATTGTTAATATGATGTACAGTTTTCACCAAATTGAGATATTGCATTTTAGATAACTACGCCGCCTTATGTCTAATTAGAGCAAGAGAGAAATATATGTTTAAATAGGCATTCCCTGTACGGAAATCGAATCCAAATCTATTAATGCTAAGCAACTAAATGCGTTACTTGTTTCGTTTATATTAAAAAACAACACTACAAAATCAATATGCCAGCGTGTCGCAAAATTTCAACTATGAGAGCTTGAAAGTGCTTTACGTTAATTGAAAAATATTATAATATATAATGTTATAATATATTTAAAATATATTATTAAACTTATATATATATATATATATATATATATATATATATATATATATATATATATATTATTAAAGTTAATAAAATATTCATAAACATTTTGTTATATATTTTGACTGTCTGGTCATAGGTTTACAAATGGATAATTCTTAATTAGATTGCAAAGGTATGAGTTAGGTAAATGTGGTGTAAAATATGAATAAATAAAAAAAAAAAAAAAAAATTTGAATATAAACATAAACGCGTTTTGCCACATCGCTTTGGTAATATAAAGCGCGGCGTTGAGTTCCGTCACTCAATATCTAATAAATACTAAATAGAAAAAGGTAGGCAATGAATAAATAGTCTTAATACTAGGTTTTCCCTGGTAACCCTGCTATTCCTAAAAGGCTGATAATACTTGTTTGTCCTTGAAAAATCGGATTAAACTGTTTATCATAACTAGCCGGAATTTCCCATAAGTGGATGTTTATTCATTACTTTTTATTATATTAGATCTCTACTAGGGAAAATGTTTGGCGCAAACTTGGGGAGGCCTATGTCCAGCAGTGGACTGCAATTGGCTGACAATACGATAGGGAAAATCTCAGCAAATTTATCTAGTCATTCTAGATATTATTCGGAACAAACAAACAGACAAACAAAAATTGTAAAAACGATACTTTGATATCTGTACTGTATACATACATAAATAAGTATGCATTTAATAAAAACGATTATTTTAATATTACAAACAAATACTCCAATTTCATTTATTTATATAGATATACAATATGTAAAAACGTGAAAAATCCCTAGTGTTATTTTAAAATGGTAAGAGTGCTACAGATTGAATAAAAAATAATTTTAAAAGTGTTCGCCTATTAACAAGTATAACAAAGTGGTGAGTTGAGTATACCTAAAAACCGTTTATTCGTTCAAGTTTTACTTTGATTAATTTAGGGCTGGTCGTGGCACACTGTAAACGCGACCGGTTGTGGGTTCGATTCCCATTCGAGGTAATAATTATATTTAAAAAAAATCCACTTCCTCGCTCTGGTATAACAAAGTACGGTGTTGAGTTGACACTAGGACTGTTCTGTCAACCCTACTATGTGGTTTAAAAGCGCGAAGCTAAAAAAAGCTCTTTACCATTCATTTGCTTACAAGCAAGAATAACACAATACTATTAATTAATCACTCACCACCTATGAAATGCTTTTAATGACCGATCAATCAGTGTCATTATATTTTTATTTGTAAAAGCATCAGTTTTATCTATTTTAGGTGAAAATTGTCAATTGTGTCGCGTATATAATGACTCGGTAGATATTTACTCGTATATTTGTAATGATCGTTACAAGTTTAAATCTGTCTATGGGGATCTTTTAATATAATGAAGAGGTATCATTTGGAGCTTTATACTATTTCTAGCACAAAACGGTATAATATTATAATTAAAAAATATATTTTTAATTATTTGACACTAGATAATTTGATCTTGAATGTCTAAATGATCATGTGGCGGAATTTAACGCCACGTTTTATTCTATCTAAGTGAGAGATGAAAGCAATTAACATAAAATATAATTAAATTTTCGTAGCTTTTATTGTAACACTAAATGTGCGGAGAATGTATTGCGTTATTACAAAAGTTATTAAATTAAATAACGTATATGTAATATATCTTATCACTAGCTTATGAGTGATACATATTGATAAAAAGAAATTATTTGGCCGGTCGTGGCGCAGTGGGACAACATATGACTGTACACACACGATCGGTTGCGGGTTCGACTCCCACTTGGAGGAATGATTATATTTAAATTATTTTCAATTCTATACTTCATACTTACTTGATATAAGTATTTCCTGTCTACTCTTCTATGCAGGATAGATAGTTCGTTGATCGTCGAGGCCGGTCGTGATGCAGTGTAACAACGTCTGACTGTAAACATGACTGGTTGTGGGTTCGATCCTCAATGGGGGTATTAATTATATTTATATTATTGCCACTTCCTCGTTCTGGTAAGACAAAGTGTGACGTTGAGTTCCACTCAACACGCAATGTCTCGAATTCAGTGGAAAGGAAACGGAGTGTCTTGACACTAGGTACTTTCTGTCTACCCTGCTATGCGGGATAAAAAGCGGGAACTAAAAAAATATAAAAAATTAAAAAAAAACATTGTTTCAAAAAAAGATAAAAAATGTTACTGACCGTGTCATATACAAATTGATTTCCTGGAAGATATAACGCCCAGTGAGGAGAATATTCGATTCTAAACCATGGCGAATTCTTTGCCATAACAATAATTCTACTTAGGTTTATATATAACTTCTTTAATGACTTGATTATGAATTTTTTTATTTATTTTCTTTTATAATGTATTCTATTTTTAAAATTATACAATATTCTCGCATTGGTTATGGTTTCTATTATAATGACATTTAAAATTGTATATCTGTTCGTTTAAAAAATCCTATCCCAAAGAACGTTTAACACATATGTGGGAAGTGACTATACACTATGCTCTCTATCCTATCTATCTATCCTGCTGTATGTGTAAGATATACGTATCTCAAACAAATATCAAGATCTAAATAGTATATATAATTAAAGTACTATAATAAAGAAGAACACTATTTCAAATCGGCTTTAAATATATTTTCATATATTTAATTTTGCACCTTAAACTAAATTTTCTAACAATTTCACCTACGACATGAAAAAATGATAACATACCCGTAATATTATTTTTCTTCCTTACTCTAATGAGATCATACGTGACGTTACGTTCCGCATCTAGCCTAGCCTAGATTAAAATACTTACACATATAAAAAATATTTAAAAAAAACAATTTTTAAATATAACTGTAACTAGATTTGAACTATATCAAAAGACTTAAGTTATTCGTTCAATTTAATAAAGCGTATGGAAAGTTTAATTTGTAATTTTAATGTAGCGTAAATTCAGACTAATCTGTAGAATTCAGGACCGGATTTAGTCTAAAATGGTGATAATATTTTAAAATAAACTGGCCATAATATATGTAAAAGTATAATAAAATCTTTAATATCCCATTTTTATATATTTGAAATTAAACATATTCAACGGTATTTTGGTATTCAAAGAGGTATTTTCGAATACCATAATAATATAAATATACGTGATTAATCAGTTTATATATATAAAATATGTATGTAAACTGATATATTTAAAAAGAATAAATTAGGAAACTCGTATGTATTTCCGAATACAATGTAGTTTTAAAAAAAAACTCAACATTATGCATACTAAGAAAACTAATAAATTTTATAAGAGTATATATTAATTATACTTTATTAAATTATTTCATTTCAAATATAACAATAATATAAGGTCCATTGAAGCCAGTCGTGGCGTCGTAGGACAGCATCTAACTGTAAATGCGATCGGTTGTGAGTTCGATTCTAACTCAGGACAGGCATTTCGACAGGAAAATGAATATATTTAAATTATTTTTATTTGCTCGATCTAGTTTATAAAGCGTGGCGTTGAATTCTACCTCTTAAAAGGCAATGTTTTGAATTGTACGGAATCTCTTGACACTACTTCACGTCTACCCTGCTATGCGGGATAATTGTATAAAGCTAAAAAAAATGATAAATCATTCAAATTTCCATTATATTAAAAAAAAGCAACAATTAAAAAATTCCCCACCTAACTCTGTTCTACAATTTCCATGCAAATAAATCGCCGGTCAAACTTTTATTTTCCAAGTAACTTAGTGAAGAAAATTGAAAAGTAGTTTCTAGCCGTGATTCCGCATTAGCTGGGCTCCTCGTTAATCAACCGTTTAAGTACAGCTTAAACTGTACTTGGGAATTACTCAAACTTTGATCCGGTGTCGGAACTAGGATTTTAGCTGGGTGTTTTATAGTGCAAAATTAAGCGTGGCTATTTTATTTAGACCGAACTAACGTAAAGTAGCGTGAATGACAAACTTTTAATATGTACACGTTAAACAACTTACTAGGCGGTAAGTAGTTTGTAAATATAACATAGTTGTTCTATTTTATAATGGCTATTGCTTACTTTTATAGCGATATTCGTATATTGGTATTAGTAGTATGGAAGTTCGCTCGTTTCATAGGTAAGTCGTTACGATGAAGCTCTTCCGCGGATTATGAAGTATTATCTATAATGTAGAAACAATGCATACATGCCGTATAATATTAAACTATTCTACTGTTTTGAAATTGTTGTATAATTTTTTGTATATACAATGAAAAAGGATTTTAATATTGTATACTGTAATTATATTATATATATTTTCACATTAGTTTGACGTTTTCATGACGTTATTTTAAGTGAAAAAAAACTTATTCGGCTCTGAAATTTGAGATAGTTGACGTTGATATAAGGAAAGAGCGCAGAAAATCCAACGAATATATATATATATATATATATATATATATATATATATATATATATATATATATATATATATATATATATAAAATGTAATTAAAATTTAAAATACATATTCCAATGCAACCTCATATAAAAACAAACCAAACCCAATCATTACGCCATTTTAAACCGTCAACAAAACAGATGCTGCTGCAAGAATAAATTGCAAGTTTTCCACGCCGTCGCCTCCCGTATTGACGTTGACACTTAACTGCATATAAATCTAGTGGATAATTAAATTAAATCGCTGCATAGACACTATTGGAGATTGATGCACTTTAGATGATTCCATCAGAATTATTTGATTATATTCTGAAATTGTTCTCAAATAGCATCTAAAATGTTAGTTTAGTTAGGTAAAATGACAATTAAAATATTTTAAGCTCAAAATAAAAAAGCAGTTATTTTATCCAGCTCAGTAGGGTAGTCAGAGATGAATTAAATATGAAGGCGAACCATTGCGTGTTTAGTGGGGAACTCAACGCCGTTTTCTATATAAAACATTATATTATCAATATATTTGGAAATCTGTAAGTATGTGTACCGTGTTGCTTGCTTGTTCTTGCAAGATTTTCTTGCTTGCTTCTTCTTTCAAGGTTTTCTTGCTTATTTGTTGTTGCAGATTTTCTTGATTTTCTTACATAAATAGATAAACACAAGTGAATTTAACAAAAACAAATATACTTTTTTGCCTTTTGTTATCAGAAAAAGTCAATTTAAATAAAAAATCAAGCTATATATAATGTTTATAGCAGTAGAAATATTCTAGAAATCAAAGAACCTCCATACTTTATGTACATACGATATTTCGTACGCACGATTTCACACCGGCTTGCTCTACATATGCTAGCATTATAAAAGGAACAAAACTTGCAAACATTTATCAAACATATACATCGAATGAAACGTAAAGAATGAAACAATAATGTATCACTGCATATATATATATATATATATATATATATATATATGGTGAGCGAAAGAACCTTTTAATAAATTCCGTTCCATTTTCCGTTTTTCACCCACTTAGAGATGGTATTGTTATGGGTAGGCCTTAGATATCATCAGTTTTGTTTAGTAATAAAATTTTATCTTTTAAAATGTAGGTAATTCTATTTTTATCTCGCTTAATCATTTCTCTATTAAAACAGTGACAACCTAGTGTCAAGACACTACTTTCCGCCCGTAATCGAGACATTGCGTATTGAGTGGCAATTTCAACGCCGCAAGTTGTCTGGTCTCAGGTATAGTTTATTACTTAAATATTGGTTATTTTTTATGAACTACAGTTTCTTGTATATAAAAAAATGAAAAATGAAGAAATCCAACTCATACTACTTAAGCTGACTGAAATATGCAATTGAATATTTTACTTTGAGTAAGATATGGAGACGTTTTAAATACGTATTGCTGATTATTTTATTAATTAAATTTATTTAAAAAATTGTAATAATAATTATTAGCTTTTTTTATATAAAAAAAGAATATGTTTAATTGTTTTTATTTTGTTCGATTTGTTGTGTTGGCCGGTCGTGGCGCAGTGGAACATTTATTTTCATCTTCTCGCTCTGGTAAAAGACTAAGTGTGGCGTTGAGTTCCACCATTCAACACGCAATGTCTTGAATCCGGTGGAAGTGTGTTGAGACTAAGTGCTTTCTATCTACCCTGCTAAGATAAAAGCGAGATAAAAGCGTGAAGCTAAAAAAACTCATTTAATTTTCTATACATATTACTACATGGATAAAGTAAAAATATTACTTCATACTAAAATTCAAGAAGGAATGAACACATAGTTCCGTAGTACATATATGTGTAGTAAGCAATCAGCAAGAGAACTATCATTGCAGGTTCATTCAAAATATGTACGCGTGTCGTCTATAAGTAAAAGACGTGGCCGCTTTTACACCGTTACAAACAAAATGAAAAAAAATATAATAATAAAATATATTTTAAATTAAATATAGTGTAATGTATTTGATTATCTATAAAAAATTTTGTTTATTTACATTTAATATAAATTTTAATAATTTGGTAAATTTAATATAGTATATAAAATATTATGAATAATATTGGTATTTTGTTTATTGCACTTAAAAAAATTATGAGAGAAAAAAATAACTGTAGAAGTTTTGTACACAAAGGCAGAATATCTCATCCAATCAACCCGTGGAAGAGATATTAAAAATGCAAATTTGTTAAAAAGTTTAAAAATATACAAGTTAATATATATTAGGTACAAACATACAGAAATATAATATAATATAATAAATAAATATGTGTTTTTTGTGTATAAAAGGTGGAAGGAAAGAATTTTCATAGAGATTTGGTTTTTCGTAAAAATAATAGCTCGTTTTCAGTATTTTCCTAGTCATTATCGTCTACTACAGGGATAGATAGTGTTAATGCATATTTGGTCACACCTTCCTGCTATAAACCTCTCCGCAACTTTTTAAATATTATTCACAGCAAACTTTTTTATTGATCAAGTATCAATAAAAAATCTCTTAAATATACTAGTATTTTTATATACGTTAAAAATTAAGAATTAAAAGGTACGAGAGGAATTTAGTTTTGTAGATTTTTCCTAATAAAGCTATTATAAACGGATTAATCGCATATATTTAGGTATAAGAAAGTACATTTTTGAAAATCTGACGTTTCGTACATTTTACAGTAGACCGTGGTGGCAAATAGACTCTAATCTTCCTGTGACCACGGTCTACTGTAAACGTCGGTTTGTCGGGGCCTTAGATTACACTTAATCTTTTTGGCTTATTTGAGTATAGTAATAATCATAATCGATCATTGTCTCAAGATATTGTCTTAATTATGGGCGAAAATTACTTAACAGATATCTTAGCACCAGGTCTAAGTCAAATATTAGTTGAACGTAATTATTACGTACGTATTAAGCTTCAAATCTGTGTAATAAACCGCCATAAAAACATCTCTCCTGTATTTGCTCCACGCACGTACGATGAGAAAAATGCGCCTCTCGAATTCAGCACTAGACTGAAAACGAAAAATCAGGAAACACGGTCGTATTTTTCAGTAACGAGTGAAATCGAGATGAACTGAGAGGCCCTTGAAAAATGTTGATTGAAATGTCGTTGCCAATATATAACTTGTACAGACAATATTTTGAAAATCTTCGAGCAATATTGACGCTGTGAGCTAGGACACGAGCAAGCGACTAGGATTTTTGTGGATTAAATATAAATTAGGCGATATATTATACAAAGATATAGAGATTTTTTTCAGCTTTACGCTTCATCTCGCATAACACTTAGTGTTGAGATGTTCCATTTTTTTTATAGGAATCTTGTTCTTGGATTAGTAAGACTAATGTGATTTATCTTATAGAAGTCAGATAATGTTTTTTTTAGGTTCACGCTTATATACCGCATCGCAGGGTAGACAGAATGTACCTAGTGTCAAGACACTCCATACTTCGCATTCCACCGAGACATAAAGTGTTGAGTGGTGGAAGGCAACGCCGCACCTTTGTCTTGCCAAAGCGAGGAAGTGAAAATAATTTGAATACAATGGCTCCCGCGAGGGGATCAAACTCACAGCGTCTTTACAGCCAGACATTAATTTAAGATACATGACTAAAATAAATTTCTTCTAAATTTAATATTATATTTCTTTTAAATTTTTAATTTAACTAAAGAATAAACAAAATACACAAATTAATTTTTAGCTTTATTAACTTACTGTTTACTTATTGTAGTAATTTATAAAAAATACAGAAATATCTTAGTAAATTTCTTTAAAAATATATATTTGTACAAATAGAAGAAATAATGTAAAGCAAATGTACGGTTGTCATCATCTTCGTGAATTATTTTCAACCAATATTTAAATATACTTTTAATTGATTTCTAGCGCTTGGACAAATTCAATTGTTTTAACATATTTTTTATTAATTTTTAGACAATTCCCTTATTTTTTTGTATAAATAATACTTTTTTAAATACAAACCAACTTTGTAGAAATCATAAAAAAACATGTCAAAAATTCATCCAATGTAAATCATTTTTTTTAAATATCTTCATCTTCATTAAGGAGATGAAGCGGCGTTGAGTGTCTCTCGATATATCACTTAGCTATTCCTCATGGGTCTTAGCCGATCGCTCGGAAAGAACACGCTCTCCTGATTCGATACTAATACCATTTTCCACTTGAGTGCGTTTAGTTAACAAGTTCCTCTTAGCTAAACGGGGATAATAAATAGAAAAAAAAATGCCCTCAGCCTAACAGCAAGTGTTCTAAAAGTTAATTATAACTTTCTAAATTTATATACCTCATAAAATTGCTGAGAATTTTAAATTTATCATGTTTCTTTACAGATTTGTTCCTTGTGAAAGTCAATCCCAACAAAAATATAAATATGAAACGAAATCCTAGTTTAATATAATAATAAATCCCAATGAATATTTTATAATAATTTAAAATATCTATACAAAATATCGTCTTATAATTCCTTCTAAGACCTTAGATTTTAACATATTATCGTAATAATATATCAAAATCTTAGGTCTGACTTAACTTTACTCAGTTTTAAATTAAAATATTCCTCTGTCTATAAGTATGTATGCACTTGTGATGATACATCATTTTCATTAAATCTTTGGTAACTACCAAAGCGAAGAAAATGAAATGATTTTAAAAAAGTATTCTTTCCAAATAGAACCCACAACTAATCTCTAATATAGTCAGACGCTGTCCCACTGTACCACGATGGTCTAATGGTTTTATTATAAAAAGTGAAAAATCAGGCATATAATATAATACAAAACGTATGGGAATTGAAAATTTTAAAAATTATTTTACATTTTTATTGTTTTAATTAACGAACAGTTATTGGTCCGAGCTTCGCACGGAGCAAATATGAATAACACTCTATGAAGCCGTTCGTTCAATTGAGCTATTGACTTTATTTTTGATCAAATAATTGCCGGTCCTCGTACAGGCGTGAGCAAGTTATAAACTTCTATAAATCTTGTTTATCTTTTTAAATTTCATACACTTTTTTTAATTATTGGAAAAAAACTTTTTTAGGTTACCATGGCGCAGTGGAATAACCTGAGTGTAAGCGCGATTGGTTAAGTTCGATTCTCACTCGGGGGAATGATTATATATATTTGTGATCTGTCTGTGTGTCTATGTGTGTAAGTAACTGTCAAACGATATTTATAATCTAATTAGCATAGTAATCCCAGTAAGGGCTCAGGGTGGGCTACTATTCTTCAGCTGCTGGGTAGCGTACCCCCCGTCCCGTACGGGGCGGGTATTCCATTAATTTGGTGGTAGGAGGTTAGTCCTCTGACTGGTTCGTGACCACTTTCATACCAAAAATAATCCGCGAAATTCTGAAGATGTATTCTAGTTTGATGTCATGTAAGGTACCTTTCCCTACTTCCCATTTTTTCCTTCAATACGTAATGGTTTCGACAGTTCTTGCCCCCGAACTGCACAATTTCCTCTGCCATCCCAAGCCCACCAACGAATCCATAAATCTAATGTGGCCCTTGTATTTATTCGCCTTGTTTTCTTTATAAAAACTATTAAAATGTAACAAATAAAATACATGCTTCTTACCCTTTCTATTAGAATATTACGTTTTATTTTGTACACTTGTATTCACGCAACTACCATATTTTAGTAGGCAGTCTGAAAATCCTTGGATATTATTTTGTTCTATATTTTTCGCCTTATTTGGTGTATAAAGTAAATTATATCAATAAATATCATAATATATATATATGTAATAAAAATGTATATGTATATTTATTAATATCTGTTTGTCTGTGCGTATAATAATATTAATTCAATTTCTAAGAAAGTTATATTAATATTAATTCAAATTAGGTATATTTGTTCGATAAAATTATAGCAAGAGTCAAGGCCATGCAAACGAAACGGCATTCACTAGTTTTGAATTTAAACATTGTAATAGAATTAAATATTGAAATATCATTTTCGTCTAAGCTTTCCAATTATTCACCTAATGCCGACTAAAATTACCTATATAAAAGTTGTAATTTTTTTTCTGACAATTGACTTATATGCTGTTGACCCTGTTGGTCTTTACAGCGACACCGGGAGGGAATGGAAGAGGTTGCTCTTGAGAGGAAGCCGACGACCGCAAGGATGCCCCCTGCGGGCTCGAACCTCGACTTGCGGTCAGCGAGCGGGCTGGGGATTTTTCCTACTCTACACAGACCAGCCGCGGCGTGAAGTCGCAACTGGGGGAAATCTAGGGAGCCTAACAGTCCCTAACCGTTAGATTAACGCGCGGACGGGCCGTTAGATAAACTAAGATACGAGTGGAGTGTTTCCTACCTGCAATTTTGCCGTTGGCTACCGTGATGGAGTCATCGGAGTCTAATAAGACGCTACACGGGCGTTTAAGCTTAGGGGGCGCGGACGGGGTGTAATCACTCGCCCGTACTACAAGGGGATTCGCGTGAGTATATGCGCGCTCGTAGTAGCGCTTGGATAAGCCATTGCAGAACTCTTTAATCGATTCCAGTTCAAAGTCCTCATGAAGGTCGACGTTACGAACGTACCAGGGGAACCCGATGCGATTTGTAGAAATTTGTTTTGTACCACTTAGAGTGGTTTAAGATCCGCGTGCGCGAACGCAACACTAGCGTATGTGAGGACGGGCCTAACGCAGGTTTTATACAATGTCAGCTTATTTCTAAGTGACATTTTACTGCGTCTATACATTAAAGGATGCAATCTATTAAAATACTAGCGGGCTGAATTACACACTCGATTAATGTGTTTTCTGAATGAGAGTTAGGAGTCTAGAGTGACTCCGAGGTATTTAACATGTTTCTGCCATGGAGTAAGCTTATCTAGTAGGAATATGGTAGAGACCGTTTCGTGATTAAGTCGGGGAAATAATACCGCGGCACTTTTTTCGGCATTAACCTCGATTCTTCATTTGCGGTATGAAGCGCTTAGAGCGTCGGCGGCCGCCTGGAGTCTCTCAGCAATAACGAAAGAGTGGCGGGAAGTAGTGTATAGGTGGACATTGTCTACATTAGGTATGTCACTAGTGTACAGCGCATACAGAATAGGAGATAGCGTGGAGCCTTGGGGAACTCCAGCAATTAAGTGGGGAGAGGAGAGAGTACCTTCCACTTTATATCTATTTGAGAGATAGTCCTTAAAGGCGCGAACTAAATGGTCAAAGAGGCCGGCATTGTGCAGCTTGTGAATTAAGCCGCTATGCCAAACTTTGTCGAACGCTTTGGCGATATCGAGAAAAATAGCCGCAGTGGAGCTGCGTGTACTATTTCTAATATTGTAATATACTTAGTGGAACCCGAATTGCTCAGGTTCTTAATGATATTTTGGACCTCACTGGCATAGGTCGGGCGAAGCAGTTCACCCGAAGGGGGTAGAGATGCCAAGGTTGTTAAATCAGAGTCGAGCTCCTCCTCAACCTATTTAGTTCCCTACGGTTGTCGTCTGTCAGGTAGGAGTCATGTCGTCTGGCTGCGGCGTTTTTACGCCTTATTAATCTCCTGAGCTTTTCTAAGATTTCAAATCGTCCTTCCGGTATGTTTGTAATCTCTTTTGAGCAGCTGAGGATCGTGTCTTTAATATAATCGGTAAATAGAAAAGCTGTCAATAGTTTAAAACCTTATAATGGTTCGGTCGTGGTGCAATGTGACAGCGTTTGACTGTAAGCGCGATCGGTTGTGGGTTCGTTTCCCACTCTATAAAGTTATTATATTTAAATCATTGTCACTTCCTCGCTCTGGTAAGATTAAGCGCGACGTGTAGTTTTACCACCCAACATGCAATGTCTTGAATTCGGCAGAAAGTTAAATACGGAGTGTCTTGACACAAGGTACTTTCAATATACCCTGCTATGCAATACAAAAGCGTGAATCTAAAAAATATAATGAAAGTTGCTTTAATTTAATTTTTATACAAAAAAAAATGCTAAAATTCTCATCTTTTAACAAGAAATACCAAATAAATCACTATACACTAAGTAACACAAATAACTAATTGATCATATGTTTTAGACAATACAACATACGCTAAGGAAAACGAAAACCAGTTCCATTAGAGAACTGCATATGATGTAGAGCAAATGGGCTCCTTTGATGGCAACTAAAACTAATTATACTAAAACTAAAATTCAATTTCATAACACGAAGAGCAAACTTGAGCTACCTGTACACCATGTAGAGTATGCAGGGAAAATTAATATTACAACTGATATCCTACGTGCCAATTACACTGTACTAAACAAATAATTTTAGAACGTGCCAATTATGTTTGATTTTAGTGATACAGTTTGAATATATGTACGATGGTTGTGTGTTCTATTCCCGCTATAATAATGCTCTAGTAAGATGAAACGCGGCGTTGAGTTCCGCCATTCAACTTGCAATGTCCCTAGTTTTGGAGTACAGTGAAAAATGTGCTCTGACAGTAAGTTCTCTCTTACGATAGTACTATAAGGTAAAAGCGGTAAGAAAATACAATCATTCCCTATAATAACATAACCAGTCTACAACATGTCAATTATATTGTGTTAAGCAAATAATTCAAGTACGTAGATGTTTTTACACAGTTTCAAGCATTATTCCGCATAGCAGGGTAGCCAGACACAACTTAGTGTCAAGACACTCCGTTGATTGCTTTCCATCCAATATTAAGACATTGCGTGTTGAGTGGCTGTTGAAAGCTGAGAATTCAAAATAAATTTAAAATACAATCATTCCCCAATTAGGAATCGAATCCACAACCAACCGCATTTACCGACGATGGCCTCTTGCAACGGAAATAGGTTTTTAATAAAACTATAATAGCCTCTTGCAACGGAAATAGGTTTTTAATAAAACTATAATAGCCTTTTGCAACGGAAATAGGTATTTAATAAAATTACTTTAAAACTGTTAATGTGCAATAAAGAATATATATATAATTTTCATGTTGTATTAGTATAATTTTGTTATAATGTCGTTTTGAAAGTTATGGAAATTGTGGTTGGAATAATGTTTTTGTTAGCCGGTTGTGGGACCGCTTCCGTTTTGGGGTTAGTAACAATATTTATGTATTGATAAGCATTTGTTACTATTGGCAATGCTTTGTATGCCAATAAAAGCTCGTAGCCGTATTATAATATTAGATTAGGATAAATTCCACATTGACTGCTTAGATTTTATTAAAAATACTTGTCAGTTCAGTTTAAAAATTAACATAAAAACACACAATGAGATCTTTGATATAATAAAATCTTTGAATTTTGCAATTTTTCACATTTTAAATGAGACCATTTTAAATTAATTTACTACGTATATATTGGTATTCGGAAATATATTTTTGAAAACCCAACGTTACGAACAATTTACAGTAGTCCGTGGTCACAAATAGAAAATCGGGTTTTCAAAAATATATTTTGGAGCGCCAAAATGTACGCGATTAATACGTTTAGAATTATTTTATTTGAAATCGTTATCTGTACTTTAGAAAGCTGATGTAAACGACAATCTTGTAAAATCCCGCAACTAACCGAATAACAAAGCCGACTTAACTAAATCAGAAATGGCGAGGGCGAAAACGCAACTATTGTACCGATTTTTCATATTAACGATATAGGGGTACATATTAACCCCTATGGCGATACCACACGTCGATACGATGGTACAGTAAAAACCCACTTATAAATCATGATAGGTTTTATAGTCGCGCTAAAAATTTTAACACACATGAATAAAACATTTAATTTCGGTTCGGCTAATGTATATTTTATGTGCCTACATTATTCAGTAATGGCCTATTACGGTGCTATAAAGCGTTAATCTAAAATGACAAAGTGTGAAATTTTATTCATCTAACGCCGATTTTTCAGAAAAAGCTTATTAATTTTCTATAGCGGTGTAAAGGAGCGGGGATTTCGCTTAAATCCGCCTATAATTCCACTTTCATGAAAAATCGTGGTGATATATTTGTATAATCTTATACGTTTTTTATAATACAAAGTAATAAAGTATTGTTCTGGTTTTTTATATCAATAAATCAATCAAATCATATTTGAAGAAACAGTATAAAACATAGCTGGATTTGAACCTGTGCCTATTGGAAACCATTTGAGAGCAATGGTTTAGCGGTCAGAGTGCTGGACGGTTGTCGAGACGATTTCCCGGCTCGGGTTTGAATCCCGCTGCGTTCAAACTTTTTATACGTTATATCAAGAACAACACTTGATAAATAGTATAACAATTAAACAATTTTAGCGTTTTTAAATGTATAATTTATTTTGTATGACATTTTAAATTGACATATGATCTGTACTTTTCAGTTGTAAGTACAATATGTTTTGCCCTTTTTTGGCATTACTTAAAATACACCTTATACATAAATAGTTTTTAAAAGCTTTTGAGCTTCTATCTTACTTGACTTTTTATGATTATAATTAATACTTAAGTCTATTATGATCACTAATTCGTTATATATTGAGTTATAAACACATTTCAAGGTTAGACAAATTGGAATGCGATTAGCAATACTGTTAAGAACGACATCATCGCTCCAATATTTATCAATGTTCCGGTGACGCGTAAATAACGCGTTGCCTTAGCAACGTGTATGCTTTATTATATACACGAGTAGATACGTCAAACATATGTTAGAGTGTTTGACATACAATTATATTTATTATATTGTTTTTTTTTTATTTTTATATAATATAAAAATATATAATATAGCGTTCTGCACTCCTCTATATACACAAAAAACGCCGTCTATTTATGATTTTTTGACTACTCCTCCATCCTTGTCATAGCAGATCTCTTTTGTTAGACCACCGTTATCAAGCAACGTTACACTTTGTCGACCCCCTCACTTCCCCTTAACGTATGAAGTAAGTTATGAATTGTAACCCCTAATTGTGCCAAATTTCATACCCCTCCATCCGCATAATATTCATAAAAAGGTTAAACAGATTTGAATTATTTGTATTAATATATAGATATTAACATATTTGAATACTCCATCAAAGTAATAATTTGTATAATTATATATAATGGACATTGTGTAACACGAATCGTTCTGTACGTCTGTCACATGTGGACTATTCGCAACTGAATTGAATTTGGACCTTGCATCTCATTAAATTTACAAAATCATCACGATGTATGCATGCATAAAAGTAGATAAGATAAAATCGTAAATATTTTAAAGATATTAAATTATGTATTTGATTATAAGTTCTCTTTAACCTGACTATGTTATATAAAGCTAGTTCTAAGCATTTAAAATTTTATTTTTTTTAGCTTCTAAACGAAAATAAGTTTTAAATGTTATCATTTTTCAGACAGAATCGAATCTACAACCAATCATGATTACAGTAAGACGCTGACCCACACCACGGAGGCTTCGATTGTTATTTAACGTTTTGTTTACATTCTATCTCTTATTTATTTTATGAATTTTTCCTGAGTGACTTAAAAATAACGCAAAGCCAAAACTGCAAGATAAAATCTCCAATTAGAGAAAGAAAAGTAGCTGTTGAAGAGAATTTCCTGATATACCTACAAAAACATAAAAAAAAGAAAATATAGTATAATTAACGCATAAAAGCATCTGTAATTTTAAATTTAAAGTATTTTTTAAAGTAAAAAAATGTCAAAACATAGAAATTTTATATCAAATATCATAAATTGAACGCAAACAAAGTTGCGGGATTAACTTGTTAGTTGCTTATAAGAAACATACCGTATCCACGTGTTATACCACATGTACCAACTGTGATCGCTTACTGTACATACTGCGTCTATTGTTAAAATAACAACAATAGCCCGTAATGGAATAGATTATACCCACTATTCTATATTCTATATATCAATTGTATGAACCACTTATATAAATATTGGGTGAGGATTTCTGACCGTCTCTCTGTGCGCCATTGTGGCCAACGTGACGTAGATAGAGTAGGATAGCGTTTGTGCATTTAAAATGTATTTTCTGCTCTCGTAAAACTGAACGCGGCGTTAAGTTCAACACTCAACACGCAATTTCTCAAATCTTTAGTGGAAAGCAAACTGTAGAATGTCTTGATAATAGGTTATTTTTGATTGACTGCTTCATTTATTTCAATTTTATGTACATATTTTAGCCACATAACTTATTTAAAAAAAATATTAGATGTAGTGGAACAGCGAATTGTCATAAAGATAATTTGTTGTGAATTTTATCCCCTTCAGGATAATGATAATACTAAAATATTATATATTAATTTCTTCTGTCTGGGAACATCTCTTTTAGAAGAAACGTGGCGTTGATTGTAAAGAACACACAACATCTCAACTTTTGGGCAAAAAACAGTCAACGGAGTGTCTTGACACTAGGTTCTCACTGATTACCTTTTCACGTAAAAAGAAGCATAAAGCTGTAAAAATCCAGTATCTTCACTTTAAAATATAATAATAAATAATTTAATTTCTGTAAAAATAACCTTAATAATATTAAGTTTAATAAGTATTAAATATGCATTGCTTATTGAAAAACTACATTTGGTCTAAAATATGCGCATCTGTAGATTTTCATTTAAGATTTGAATTCACGACTATCGCATGCTGAGTGGTCGTTACGACTGCACCGTCTGGCCTCTATCAGAAAATTGCACCATATTAAAAATAATTATACCTTACATGCATTTAATTGCAGTATTAATACTAATTTTGATGTTTGAAATAATTTTAATTCATGTAAATAACTGCTTTGCGTGATCAGTAATGGCTTACTAAAGTAATAATAAATAATCTTTATATATATGACTCCGGTAAGTAGATCAAATTAATAGATTATCACTATACTTCCATATAAAAGAGCAAAGAGTATGTATATAAGTAATAAGTGGGTTGTTAGATTTTAATTATATAATATTTTTGAAATACCACAGATATTGTAAAATATTAGTTTTTCTTTAATGTGTAGAATACGCGTTGCCTTAGCAACCAATTATTACCAATATATATTTTAAATGCAGTATATTAATATAAACATTTCGAGTCTCTTCTCTATATAAATTTTACTTTTAACAAATTTTATACTCATCCATTACTTACGTCCGGAAAATTTTCAAAAACTGGAGTCTACAGTTTCTTTTTGCGTTTAGATAGAATGACAATTTGTTTAAACTACAATACAGACCAGGAATAGATCCCACGACCTGCGTTCAAATTGTCCAAATCATGAAATTAATCATTTACTTTAATTACATTCCTAATAACAATAATTAATTGATTCAATAACTAATGATTTCAATTTATTTCAATAATAAGTTATGATAATGATTTTGATAAAGCTATTATGGTCATCAATATTGACGTGTTAATTATAATTTCCTATTTAAATATAGATTTTGTATTGAAATAAAATATATTTAACAATTTTTTAGTTTAACAACTCTTTAGTATCAACTCTCGAATTCGGTGGAAAGCGAAGTACGGAGCGTCTTGACACTAGGTACTTTCTGTCTACCCTGCTATGCGGGATAAAAGCGTGAAGCTAAACAAAAAACCTCTTTAGTTTTGCCGGATTAATTTCCATCAAAGGGTTTTTGTATATTATTTGTCAATTATTGGTCCATTCTCATTTATCTCGTAATACATCAGTTACGCTCCAGATTGCAGTGAGAAGTCTATAGAAAAAAATAATTGCACGCTTTTAACTATGCTTCTTTGTGTCATGTCTAACTATTTTTATCATAATATTTACTATTTTTAAAGTGTTATTCCACACTTAGGATTAGAAAACATATTTGAAAAAACGTATAAAATTTTTGAACGTAGCGGGAATCCCGCTAAACGATTATATCTTAGTAATCTTTCAGTAGTAGAAATTTGTAAAAATCTCTCTACAGAGATGCTAACAACATAAATAAGTTGTAACAAAACGTATAAGAATTTCGACGCAGCTGATAATAGAATGCATGGCTTAGCGGTCAGAGGGCTTGGACGGCATCCAAGAGGCGCCGGTTCGAACTCCGCTGCGTTCAAAGTTTTACACGTTTTTTCAAAAATGCTTACTTTTATTATATCATGCATAGAAGAGTAGTTAGATAGAAGTGTCGAGACACAGTTCGCTGTTTTTAACCCGAATCCGAGACATTTTGCGTTAAGTGACCGAAATCAACTCCGTGAACAATTTTATCGTAGCGGAGAAATGTAATTTATCTAAGTGTAATCATTCCACTTTGTGTACTTATTTTTTCATTTCCCCGCTCTGGTATGGAAAAATGTGTGGCGTTACGTTCCACCACTCAGTACGCAATGTTTCGAATTAGGTGGAAAGCGAAGTGCGGAGTGTCTTGACACTAGGTGCATTCTACATAGTATAAAAGCGTAAAGTAAATAAAAATACACAGTCGTATTTGAACCACACCTCTGTGAAATCGCCAAAGCGGTTTCACCGCTGAGCCATACCTTTAATTATGGGAATACAACATGAAGAAAATTATCCAAATTTAATTAAATTATAAACATAATGTATAAGGTAATATGAACAAAGGGGTTTCGTTTACGTAAATTGAAACGGGAATGTTTACCGCGATTTAAGATAATTCACGTATGACAGTCCAACTTCGCACCCTAATTTGATTTTACCATAAGGATGTCATCTTCAAACTTCCAAGATTACGACTAGCTTTAAAGCATAGAGTACGCTAAACATAGACACTTTGCATGACATATTTTATAAAAACAGCTTCAATTGAGATATTGCGTGTTACGTTGTGGAACTCTACGTCCTGTTGTCTTAATACAGAAGATTAAATAAAATAATTTAAATATAATTATACACCTCAATGAGTATCGAACCCAAAACCAACCGTGTTTACAGTCAGACTCTGTCTCATGGAGCTACGATGGCTTCATATTAATATGTTCTAAGTAAGACATTGGTGTTAAGTCAATATAGAAATGTATACGTTTTATCAGATTCTAATATTATATTTCAATTTTATAAGTATTCAAAAACATTTAGAGGCTAGTCGTGGCGAAAAGGGACAGCGTCTGACCTTTGTGGGTTCCATTCTTAAATGTCACTGAACGGATTGACTATATTTAAATTATTTTTATTTCGTCGCAAGACAAAACACGGCGCTGAGTGGCGCCGCTCTACACGCAATATCTCTAAATCAGCTAAAAGCGTAGTGCTTCCTGCCTACCCTGCTTTGCGGAATAAAAAGCGTGAAGCTTAAAAAAATTGACTTACTTGCATTGTAGGTAAATTTTAAAGTCAAATTTTAATTTCAAATATAAAGGTAATTATTATTACTAAATTATTATTATTAAATTATTATTATTAAATTATTATTATTAAATTATTATTATTAAATTATTATTATTAAATTATTATTATTTTAAAATATAAAAAAATTAAAATCCATAATAAAAAATGTTTAATATATATAACATAAATTTTACTTTGTGTAGTTATAAATTAAGTTCTTATGGGAAACCTAGGTTACCTGATGTAGTAAATAATTCCGTTGTTGCATTTTTAGTATTCAATAAAAAGCTATAAACGGCTAAATTACATATCAGTACATACACAAAACGTTTAATCTTCCCACCTGAATTTAAGATATTGCATATTGAATGGCGGAACTCAACGCCGCGCTTTGTCCTACCGGAGCGATGAAATGAATATTAAATTAATATTCAATTGTTACCTGAATATTGGTCAATTACATTCCCATATAATCAAATTCGATCGACTCCTAGGCTTTGACGTGACCTGCATTGTCCAATTGCTTATTTAATATATATTATAATAATATTGTATTGGTATAGTAGGAAGAAGGTCTTTGACATTATACTGGTATAGTAAGAAGGTATAAAATATAAAAATTGGAAATCTTTTAACTTGTTTGGCCAGTCAGATAAACCCCGGCACAGTGTCCCGCTATATCGTCCATTCCAAATGAATATAATGTAATAAGATGAGTACTTGCTTTGCATAGACATTACGCAGCGTTGAGTTCCGATACTTACATATCATATCATGAAATATGCAAAAATAAGAAAAATTATTTAATATAATATATATATATATATATATATATATATATATATATATATATATATATATATATATATATATATATATATATATATATATATATAGGCAAGCGAAGTACGAAGTGACACTAGGTACTTTCAGTCTAACCTGCTAAGCGAGCTCAAAGTGTGAAGCTAAAAAAAACACTTGCTTAGAGTAAAATTGTCCATAGTCGTCAATAAGAAATGTAATTCTTCATTGTATCGTTCACTTTATTCAGCTTCAAATAACACAGAGAGCGACGGTTTTCAAAGCCTTTGTTTAGAAAGTAAATTGGATAGTCAATACAAATATTCTGTTAACGTTATTAAATCAAGTGAAATACCAATGATTGTGGCATTGTTCCTTATTAAAAAAATAGTTTTTTTATATGACACGCTGGTAAATTAGCACCTGATTGATGGTGAGTGACTCCCGACGCCCACGATCCATGTAATACCAATGGAGCTACAGATGCAATACTGGCCTTGAAGGTTGGAGTGACGGTAAGCGCAATTTTGAAGGTACCCCTGTCGCATCTATCTGGAAACACTGCCTCAAGTAGGTCTTTTCAAAGCTGTGAAGCACTTGGAAGGAAATTCATATGAAACCGCACAATAATAGAACGTCTAGACGGAAGGGATGGTCACTGGTTCGAATATTTTTTTAATACCTGTATCTGTTTATCATGGAATGTAAAAACATTTTGAACCTTATTATTTAAATTTAGCAGAAAATTTACAAACATAGTAATTTCATAGCAGAAGAGAATAATTTTATTTAAAACATTGATTATCAATAATTTAACTATATAATAGTTTAATTACAAAAAAAACTGTAGGTAACTAGAAAAGATCATTATAGAAGGAGTTTATAGCTTAATAAACGTAGTTTTATAAAATTGTCATATGATTGGTAGTAAACGGTGTTTCTTGACACTAGGTTGTCTCTGACTACCTTATTATGCGGGATAAGGCGTAAAGCTGTTACTTTGGCCTTCTGTTGCGTACTAAATGGCAAATATTTGTAAATATTTAAGACAATAATATATTGTAATTATTTATTTGTATGATTAATCAATAAGAATATACATATTCATATGAAAATAATCTGCTCTAAAATATATATAATCTAATACATAATCTAATATATATAATCTAATATAATCTAATAATCTATAATAAAATATATATAATCTAATATAATCTAATAAAGCACATGAGACTACAATAGCTGGCTGGATAGAACGTATGATCTCAGAGATCAGACGGCTTGAAAGATTTCCAAAAAGTGCAAGTTCTAATCCTGCTACATTTACTTTTAAAACGTTATTTAAGATTGCAAATAAAACTATAAAAATATGAACAATGTATCTCCTAGAAATTGTATCTATTAACAAAAACGTACTTAACTAAATATTTAAATCCAATATTTATTACACTATGGTACAGTAAGAAGAGACGAAGCTAGTGTTAATAAAAGGTTTATCTGACCTTCCATCGGTCCTGAAACTAAATTGATGCCACCTTAAACTCACATATCAAGTTAAACCCGTTTTGTACTCCATTTATCTTTTCATCTTGTTAGAAATCTTATGTTTTTACACTTTATATAGAAATATTTCTCTTTAGATTTTTTTGTACGTTATATTTTTTTATCAATTTTAGTCTTTTTCCCGCATAATAGTAAGTAAAGGTATGCAGAAATAACCTAGTGTCAAGACACTCAGTTCTCCATTTTTCGCTAATCATTGTTGGCAATACACCCTATTTTTTACAACAGATTTAACTTAAAACACTATTAATATTAATACAAGTTATTCGATTATGAGTCGACTCATTTTTATGTCAAATTGGTTTTAATGTGAAAATTTTATACAGGTTCCAATCTTATAATAAATTTAAAAAAGATCTTTACTAAATAAAAACATTCTAAATTTTATTTAAACTTAATTACGAGAACATAACTTTAATCTCAGTCTCAGAGACATCAATTAAAATTTGACCATTAAATCATTACTAATTAATATAAACACAGATTTAATGACAGTTTTAAACAATTTATAAATAACAATGACTTTCTTATGAACTTAAAAGAAACACGTGCATTGGACACTTGCTATTAATTGATGTTCAAATTACCCTCCAAGTTGAAGATTTATGGAGTTAAATTATTTACATTTTAGTACTGACAAATTGATACATAGAAATGTGACAATCTTTTAATACCTGCGGCATACTGTTAATGTGTGTGCCAACTGTTGCCCCCTCTCGCTTGGATAATCTAGCGAAACTAATGGCCATATTTCTTTGTGAGATTTTTAAGGGGAAGCTGAAATATAATATTTTTCAAAGAGTTACTCGCATACTCAGTATGAGAAATATGTATTTTTAATAAATATATAATTATTTGTGTTACAAGCTTCGTATTCGCGTCGCTTGTTAACCGTTCAAATGTTCTTGCTAATTAATTACGTTATTATAAAGGTACGTATTTAGATATTGTTATAATTTAATTTTTCCCAACATAATATAAAAATATATATTTTTAAATTTTTAGAACCTCACTGTACTAACACGTTTAACGTTTACTACTTTTAACTGAAACACAATAAAAAAATTTTGACCCAATACTATTAAGGCATTTTGAAAACCGCATAATACGTTTAGATTTTTTAAAATAAATTTGTAAGTATAATTGTTTAGCTAAACGGAATGTTATTTATTGTATATTTTAATAATTTTAATTTTTTTAACTTGTGTGTAAACACTTTAAGAAAATAATCAACTTTAATTTTCTCTATAAAAGAACTCTTATATATCCTAACTTAGTTTATGTATATGATATTTATGTCTTCCAATCCAGCTATATGTAAAATTTATTATATTAAAAAATGTGGTTATATTATGTTTGATTTAGCGTTTAGTTCTTATATCTTATTATTTTAATCAGTAAAAAAGAGAGAACGTACCCAAAGTATATACTACGTTCTCTCCTATTGCAGTATATATAGTTATAAATATCATATTTTTTTCAAAACAAAGCTGCAATTTTTTTGAAATATGTCAAAGTATTATTATAAACGTAAAACGTATTATTAACATAAGAAACCTACAATTCATATGAAATTTTACATTTTTCGATTTACACGTTTATCCTGCATAGCCAGGTAAACTGGAAATACCCAGTATCAAGATACTCCGTTCTCTTTTCCATTAAATTCACACATTTGACATTGAGTGTTGAGTGGTGAAACTCAACGCCGCGCCTTGTCTTACCAGAGCGAGGAAACGAAAATAATTTAAGCAATCATTCCCCCGATTGGGAATCGAACCCAACCAATTGCGTTTACATTCAGGCGCTGTCTATGCCAAGACCAGCTTTAAAGTTAATATATATATTTTTAAATATTTTATTAACAAGAGATTTATTTAAGCTATATTACCCTTAAGTGCATATTTTCATGCAATATTCGTAACACGTCGTTACATTATCGCATGCGAGTTGTGTCACTGTGGGGCGTAATGCCGCTTATTTATTATGACAATCGTTTGTTATATCTTATAATATAATATGAGGAAGAACCATTCGAGGAAACGTCTCTTTAATGTTACTTTACTGTAGAAAATATACTTATTGTTGTAATTGAGAAACAGAAAATGTTTTAGTATTATACGTTCTTTGATTTCTACACATTTTAAATGAAACTCGCTTCCTCGCTCTGGTAAAGAACGTTGAGTTCTACGACTCAATACGCAATGTCTCGAATTCGGTAGAAAGCGATGTACGGAGTGTCTTGACACTAGGTACTTTCTGTCTACCCTGCTATGCGGGATACAAGCGTGAAGCTAAATAAATAAATAAATATTAAATTAAACTATTTTATACGGGTTTATCGCGTTTAATACGTTTAGGCCGGTTGTAGCGCAGTGTGACAGCGTCTGACTGTAAACGCGCTGGGTTGTAGGTTTGATCCCACTCTAGTGATTATATTTAAAAAATATTTTAACTTCCTCGCTCTGGTAAGACAAAGTGCGGCGTTGAGCTCCACCACCAAGCAATATCTAATATTCATCAATAGTGGAAAGCGAAGTATCTTGACACACTAGGTACTTTCTCTTTACCCTGCTATACGGTTTAAGGCTTTTTTTATTGTATTCAAAAATACTTTTTCAAAAGCCCGAATTTTCGAACACTTTACAGTAGTCAGTGGTCACAGTTAGACTGAAGTGGCATCCGCTTGTTAGTTGATAAAAAATTAAGACACTCCGTACTCAGCATGTTCTAAGTTTATTTGCTTAAATTCTGAGTTACAACGATAAAAAGATAAAGGAAACGCCTTTCAGAAACTGTCCGAGTACTCTCACCACTACGTATGTTATATCCAGCTACGGAAATTCTTGTACGCTTGTTACAATTTTTTTCGTTACCAACCATTTTCTGAGTATGGTTTTCTAAGTATATGAACACTATAAAAATTTACTATAACATAATACTTTATTAATACGTATTTCATACAATTTGTTTTATTTAATGTAATTCTAATATCGCCTTATAAATTATATTTAAAACTATACTTATTTTTCTATACTAATTAGATAATAAACCGTGTTAAGTTAAAATGCGTAACTTCACGATTTACTGAGATACAGTACCAAAACTTTGGTTCTCTACTTTGCACCTAAATTAGAGACGTTGTAGACGACGTGTTACACGGCGGAACTCAACACCGACTTGGTCTTACTAGAGCGGAATAATAAAATTAGATTAAATATAATCTTTCCCCCGAGTGAGAATCGAATCCACAACCTATCACGTTTATGTGTTTTGAATTATAATTACGATGTATAACAATTTTAAACAATATTAATTATTTTAGATATTCAAGCAAAAATGACAAAGCGTTGTTTGAAGCGATATCCTCTTGCACCACCTCGTTAACGAGACAAATATATTACATTACAAAATGCATGTTATATATAAAATGTAGACTTAGAATCCTGATATGCTTTAGTAAGCTAGTATAAGTAAGGCGTTTTTTTAATAATGAGAAAGTACACATGGGCCTGTCGTGGCGCAGTGGGACAGGGTTTGCTTGTAAACGTGATCGGTTGTGGATACGACTCCCACCCGAAGAATTGATTATATTCAAATTATTTTCATTTGCTCACACTGGTAAGATAAAACACGGCGTTAAGTTCCGTCACTCAACACGCAATGTCTCAAATTAGGCGAAAACTAAAGTACGGAGTACACTTGATACTTCCTACCCTCTTACGCAGAATTAAAGTGTGAATCTAAAAAAAAATGACAACCTTGTAGTTATAACTGGCGCTTTAAGTAATGATTTTTGTTGGGTTGTATATAAAATAAATTGCGGCGTTGAGTTCCGCCACATAATAAATGCTCTTTTATGGTAAGGGAACGGTAAGGGAACGCTGGACCGCGTTAACCCTCTATCTTAGATTCTCTCTGCCAGGTACATTAGATAAGTAAAAATGTAAAATATATAAAACGTTATATCACCAATTTTATTAAAAAGTAGTTATTTCATTTATTTCAAACACAATAACTGACAGATGAAAATGATGGCAAGCGTCATTGACTTCATGATAAATGAAAATATTTAATAAGGTTTATAACGCTTTATCCTGCATAGCAGGGTAGTTAAAGTGAAGTTAGTGTCAAGATACTCCACCGCTCCTCAACCAAAATCGAGACGACGGAACTCAACGCCGTGTTTGTTTCCCCAGAACGGAGGAAAATACTTAATACTAAAAATGCACTCATATATATGGAAATCATTACATTAAAAGCTTAGATAAACGCTGCCGTCTATCATTTGATAAACAAATAAGATGAGTGTGCGAATGTATGTCCGTACAACCGTTTAATATGTTATTTTAATAAATACGTAATAAAACCGTCGAAGGAATTGGTTACAGTAGAATTTAATTTCCGGTTTTTATGAAAACATTATACAACATCTGTTTCAGGCTGGAATAAGTAAATGTTGACTACAAATTGTAATTATAAATTTGAAATTCTAATTGTTGCCTAATATTTAAAATGATATCTTTGTATTTTGTTAGAAAATTAATTTTCCATTTATTTATTTATATCCTACATATAATATTATAAGTATAAATGCATAGATGAATGTGATTTTATTAATCACTTTCCAGAGTTATTTTGATGAATTCGTATTATTTTTATTGAAACACTAAATTCAATTTTCAATTTGTTGAAATCAATTAAAACCATCAGTTTAATATTTACTATTTTTAAAGTGTTATTCCACACTTAGGATTAGAAAATATTTTTGAAAAAACGTATAAAAATTCAAACGCAGCGGGATTCGACCCGGGATTCGGGATTCTCTAACCGCTAAGCCATGCGATCTTCTACCGGCTGCGTCGAAATTCTTATACGCTTGTTACAACTTATTTATATTGTTAGCTTCTGTAGATAGATTTTTCCAAATTTCTCCTACTTAAAGATTATTAAGAAATAATCCAAGAGGCGCCTGTCAAAATCCGCTGCGTTCAAATTTTTATATATTTTCTAATCTTAAGTTTGAAATAACACTTTAAAAATAGTAAATATTAAAATAAAATAGCAATCTCTCTTAAACGATTTGAACGGCGCGGGTGCGAATCCCGCTGCGTTCTATTATTTATAGATTTATTCAAAAACGATCAGTTTATTCAAAGAAATATTTTATTTGTTTTTAAAAACAAAATTATAATATTTTTCATATATATAGTAATAAATGGCATAGATAAGAAATCCTCAATAATAGTTATGCTCAGAAGAAATAACTTGTAAATAGATTGACTATTATTTGATTTCCCACTTACAGATATTACAACGTTGGTTAGTGGTGGAATTTATCTTCATATTCTAATGAATATTGAAGTATATTTTAAGAGCCTAAAAACGCTTTCTAGAAATGAGATGAGATGAGATCAATTGATTACCAAAACTCCATACATACAAAATTTCATGAAAATCGAAATGAATATAATTGAAATATTTATATACTAGTTAGAGCTCTAACAATACAAATGAGTAACTAGATTACTTATACGTCTGAAGAAAAAGTAGGTACTTGTAAAAGTTATTCATTGTTATGATCATTTTTGTCTCTGAATAGAAAATAAATAATTTAAAAATATATACAAGTCCTGTAAAGCTTAAATAAAAAAACATTAAACGTAATCCTTGAATACAAAGAGAACTTTAAAAAATTACATTTATATGTCACATAGGCCGGTCATGGCTTAGTGGATAGCAAATGACTGTAAACACAATCAGTTGTGGATTCGAATCCCACTCAAGAGAATGATTGATCGAGAGCGGAATACGGGAGTGTCTTGACATTAGGTACTAACTGTCTACCCTGTTACGCAGAATAGCATATAGCCTGACACAAAAAAAAATATCAGATACTGCGATATTGCTCCACAATGTATAAAAATATTCGCTTTTATTGTAATAAATGTAAAGTAAAAATTTTTCATATAATTTCATGCTCAATTTAACGCTAAGTTGGCAACTTCTTACATTTATGACGCTCGGTGGCTGGCAGCAAGTAGCTGATAAGTTATTTATAATGTTGCTATTGCATCAAGATAAAAACTTTGCCAATTTCACGAAATACTCATTGATACGAATTTTTTTTAAATGTACAAATATATAGTTCAGGAAAAGTTTTTAAGTGCCTTAGATAAGATTTAAAACCAAAAATCGAATCCAATTCTTTATTAAGATGCATTTGATGATTTATTTCGTTTCAGTGGAAAGGGGGGAGTGTCTTAACACTAGGTACTTCCTGTCTACCCTACTATGCGGGATAAAAGCGTGTGGCTAAAAAAATAAATAAGAATAAAAATATATTCCTAGTAGTATTTTCGTACGGGAAATTCTGGTGAGATATCCAAGGGCTTTCAAAGTTGGAACGTCTAAAAATGTCCTAAATCAACCTTAAATATTATTGTGGTAACTTTCGGAATGTCTGCATTTCTTAGGTAAATAAGTGAATAAATAAAGAAAATAAATTAACACTTCTTCTACATTTAATGTAGAAAGAAGGAAAAGTTAGTAAACGATCCCTAATTTTAGATAATTTTACAAGTTTTTAATTTATGTGCTTAATGGTTGTAACTAAGGTAAGGTTTAACAGCAGAGCAATCTTAAGGCACATTTTTGACTGTATGTATTATATCGACGCTGAGGAAGACGCAGTTTGAAAATTCCCTTGACGGGCTTGCGTCTTTTCCGTAGACAATATAATTGACTTTAATATAAGAACGACTTGCTTTGGTATCTTTTATAGAGATACCAAAGCAAAAAGCAAGCTAAGATAAACTGAACATGAATATGATCACTCAAGAACGTATAAACCGAACCAGTAGAAATATCTCTCGGAAAAAAATTTAAATGTTACTTTAATTCTAATAAAATGTGTATCTGACTAAACTCTTATTCAGAAAGAAATGATGGAAATATAAAAGACACGATCATCCATGTTGGCGGCGCTTGAGGAATTGGAATTAACAAAAAAACGTCATGTTTTGCTTGAATAGATATAGACAATGGAAACCTTTTAACCAGTCAGAACCGAACCCACAAACGTCGTTTACCTCATATAATAATAATTTCAACTAATTAGCATAATATGTACGTAAATCATATAATATACTATAAAAACATTTTTTTATGTTTACGTAATATTTCACTCCTTTTGACGAAATAGAAAGATTCTTCAAAAGACTACTGGATAGTGAAACACAAGCTTCGTGTAGCTTTATGTAAGCAACTTTAAATAAAACATTTCATTGTTAGAAATTGCCCATTTGAATAGGTTATTTTTTTTTCATTTCTTTGATATGAAGTACAAAGTGTCTTGAGATACTCGGCGTTTGGTTCTGTCAACGCGCAATGTCTAAAAATTGAACGAAAAATGAAGAATGAATATTTTTATCACAAAATAGTGCCTATTAAGACATTGCATGGCGCAGTAGGACAGCTTCTGATTATCGTTGAGTTTTATTCTCAGTCGGAAGGATAATTACATTTAAATTATTTTCATTTCCCTTGCTCTAGTAAGACAAACCGCGGCGTTGAGTTTCACCACTCAACACTGCAATTCGTCTGAATTCTTGTCTACCATACTATAGAGAATAAAAGGGTGAAGCTAAAAATATGCATTTGACCTCTGTTATATAATATGTGAGCTTACTTTTGTGAACATATAGTTTCCGTTCAAATAAACCTAACACCTCCAAGCAACGGTTAATTTCTCATCGCGAAGCCATGCATAAATCAAATTGACCTTTGCCAATTATGTTAAAACATTCCCCCAATTTACATTTCAGATATCAAGCGCAATAGACTTGTAAACAAATTTAGCCGGCACCTTACAAAGTAAACACAAACAAGCCTATTATTGTTATTACAACAGAGAAAATAACTCTATAGAAAATCAAGATGTTCGTTGTTTTGTACAAATCGCTGTTTAATGGCTTCTGATTAATTAGAATCGTCTTTGATCATTTTGGTGCAGTGAGTAGATTGTGAACACGATGGTAGTAGGTTTAGCT
This sequence comes from Dryadula phaetusa, assembly GCA_032432895.1. NCBI lineage: Eukaryota > Metazoa > Arthropoda > Insecta > Lepidoptera > Nymphalidae > Dryadula > Dryadula phaetusa. The sequence goes on along the minus strand of JAOYRS010000016.1, from coordinate 2,837,889 downwards.
CGGTTAGATGTAAATATAATTATAGTATGGCAAGGCCTAATAAGGCCAGCTCGGCGATACAACTGATTCGTTAAATAATCATGAGTACCCACACAACAAACTATACGTAGAATATGTTTTTTATATTATTTTGTGAATTACTCCACTCTGATTTGATAATCCGCGGCGTTGAGTTCCGCCAATAAACAGGATGCAACGCTGTAGGAACAACCGTGAATCTGCTTATATCAAAAGGTTTAAATGAAAATGTAGTTGTAATTTCATATTTATTTGTTTCTTATTTTTTACTCCAGTATCTTTGTACTCGAAAAATACTTGCTTTATTATAATATTAATATATAATAAACCACTTGAGAAAATTGTTAGAAAGAGAGAAGAAATTGCAATTTTCGAGTAAAATTATTTTTGTTCAGTCTAAAATAAATTTAATATTAATACGTTTATTGCATTATTAATACATGAAGGTATATTATGGTAAAAAATGTTCTATAGATTTTGAGTATGAAAATTAAGATAAGTTATATGGGAAAGAAGCACAGGATGACAATATTTATTGTAAAATATTTTGTTTTCATAGAAAAACGTCAGGCCGGTCGTGGCGTATTGGGACAGGGTTTGAATGTAAACGCGATCGGTTTTGGGTTCAATCCCCACTCGGAGGAGTGATTATATTTAAATTCCTTCATTTCCTCGCTCTGGTATGACAAAGTGCGGCATTGAATTCCACCACTCAACACACTATGACTCGAATTCAGTGAATTATAGAGTTCCCTGATTCTGAGAGAGGAGTCTCTCCTACTACTTAGCTTCACGCTTTTATCCCGCATAGCAGGGTAAACAGAAAGTACCTAGTGTCAAGACACTCCGTACTTCGCTTTCCACCCAATTCGAGACATTGCGTGTTGAATGGTGAAACTCAACGCCGCACTTTGTCTTTTACCAGAGCGACTGTCCTACTATGCAGGATAAAAAGGATGAGAAAAAATAAAAAGGAAGCAAGCGAATAGAAGCCAAATGGTAAGTGGCCACATTCGCTCATGGACTATAACATTAGAGCTGTGGATTAGTTACCGGCATTGGGATGGAAATGAAAGGAGATGAGGGAATAAGGAAAGCTGGCTTACATGACATCGGAGCGGAACACATCATCAGATATTTGGCGGATCGTTTTTGTCATGATAATAGTCACAAGCCAGTCAGAGGATTAACCTCCTACCACCAAATTACTGGGATTCCCATCTCTTACTTCAATTTAAATGCCTTTTTTTACAATATTGCTAAGCTTTATTTATTTATTAATTTGGCTATTATTTAAATTATAAATTAATCAATATTTTCTAACTCAATACAAACTACTTCGTATAAAATTGTCTAAACCACATATATCAATAATAAATAATACTTAATATGGTATCATATAAATATGATATACTCACCATGTCTTTAATATAAACTTCTATTAACTGTTAAAACAGTAATAGAAAATATAATGTCATTTTGCTAATTACGTATTTAAAGTGACGTCACTCATACATCAGAAACGTCATAAATAATAAACTGGAACACTATACTGTAACATATCAAAAACTATTTGGATTTGAAATAAAAAATTAAAGAAAAAAGTATCAATTTATTCTCACACAGTTCTTACAATACATGAATAAAATATCTAGTCTATGATATATTTACAATATGGTCATTATTTTAAACTGACATTGACTGAAATTATCTTTGGTTTTATGTTAAAAAAAGAATAAAAGCCATTGTGGCGCAGTGGGACAACGACTAGCTGTCAACGCAATGCTTGTGGGTTCGTTACCGAAGGGAAGAATGGTTTTATTTACTTTACAAAGTGCGGCGTTTAGCTTCGCCATTCAAAAAGCAATATCATTTTAAGTTTAAAGCAAATGTCAAATATATTGACACTAGGTACTCTCTGTTTATATTTTTGAAAACATTTATGAAAAAACTCTCTGTTTATATTCAAAAAAAAAAAAATATTTAAAAAAATGTATACCTTACTTTATAGAATATTTTCCGCATTATTTTGTAATTACAAATCAATTTTCGTGAATCAAGTCGATATAAAGAACAACCTGTTTGGTTGGGCCCCACTCTCTTCACAGTAACGCGTATTATTTAAAATAATAATTTATTTTCTCAATACTTTTGATTATGTAACTTAATTTAAAAATAACTCAAAACTTTACAAAATTTACTACAGTAAGTAAATTACATGTTTTCATCTCCAGTGAAAAGGCGCTTTGAACACGTATGCTTATACGCTATTGCTAGTAACAGATTACTAGATAAATAGATTTGCTTTAATAGAAGCCTAAATTTAACTGAAATATTTATAACAAATCTTTGGTTTTTACGAATTAAATACACATTTTAAATGTATCAATCGTGTATGTTTTAGTATTTGAAGATACAAATTAGAAGACCAGACGGTTCTAAAACTTTACGGTAGTCTTTATTCTAGTTATGACTGAGATATATTTTGGAATACCAAAATATATACACGATTAGTTCACTTAAAATATTTTATTTAAATATATTTAAATATATATATGTTTATTTATATATATTTAAATATATATATGTTAATTTTTAACATGTTATCTTTTATCTTGTTATCGTTATCTTTTGGGTACAATGTTAAGGTTTTTGGTTTTAAATTTTATTGTAAAAATATATTAGGCTAAAAAGATAAAAGAAAACGTATAAAAATTTGAATGCAGCAGGATTTGAACCTGCGCCTCTTGGAAACCATTCAAGAGGTTCGAATCCCGCTACGTTAAAATTTTCATACATTTTTTTTTATTTTTTTCTAATCCTAAGTGTGGAATAACACTTTAAATATAGTAAAATGTCAGGAAATTCTTTATAACGAATATAAGCGTTCATACAATTATTTCCACTTCCATTGAGAAATCAGTTAAGTAAGTCAGTACACATCACTTTACGTTTTGGATAAAGAAATACAGACAAACAGCAAAAACAACTAATTTCACTAATATAATAATAATACTAAAACTTAATTTAATATAAGCTAGTAAATGACAAGTCATATAAGAAATTCTTTAAAATTGTTCGTCTTTTAAGACTTAAATCCCTCCCATACATATAATTGTGATCATATATCTCCTTACATTTTATTTTAGAGCTGAAACTACATTCAGTTTTCTCAGGAGCATAATTTAAAAGCAGATCTTATCCTAATATAATGTGCTTCTAGAAAATTGCTGTACGTTTGTATGCAAATACACGTTTTAATTATAGTAAAAAACTTATTTAGTAGACATCTTAAATTCAATGCTATTTACAATGATACTTGAAAGAAATAAGAACATTTCATCTAAACTAAATTATTATACTATATTATTTTGTGAATAATATATCAGTAAGAACAGTGAACCCAAATGTCCTAATAGTCAGGTAATGCACGTGAAATTCAAGATGTATCTATAATAGAATTTAATACACGAACTCTTCCTAGCAAGTAGTGGATAAAACATTACTTTGACATAATCTAACATGAAAAATTGTAACTAAATTACAAAGCAAATTCAAACACTAAAAAATGACAATATACTAATAGAAACGATGAATGATATAAGGCTGGTCTTAATATTAAACTTAATATATTCGAAGATGACGCTACAAAATCTTCGCCAATATCGATAATATTAGTAAGCTAATATGAGAATCACTTAAGGTTTTTACGCCTGATGTCTTATAATATTTCACCTCGTCCTGTGTAGGAGGGGAGTAAGAGGCTTCGTAACTAAGTTTGTTAGCGCAAGGCAGCATATCCACTGGTATTTCCATCAACTTCCGCCTGTACTCCCTTTTCAAGTCGTCACTTCCGTTGTCCTGGTCTCGCATTGCATCATCATAAGTATCTTCGAAGTGATCATCATCTTCGTCCATCTTATCGGGAATTTGCTTGTGTATAATTTTTATGTCGGCATTTTCTATTTTAATATTTCCCAAGTTGGTTTTTAATTTGGTATCCATAATGCAGTTAAGCCGCTCTAGAGATGCTTTGACGCGTCTACTTCTCGTTTCGTTACGTAATTTGTGCAGCCACGATAAACGGCAGTCGCATGTTAGCTTGTTGCCTGTTAAAAGATATATTTTATCATTAGTTTATTTTGGATAATATTTAAATTTCATATATTACGATTTTCTAGACAATTTAAATAAAGTAAACAGAAAGAAATAAAACATGAATATTACTTTAATTTAAGTAAGTAAGTAAGTATTTTGCAGTAAGTTTTATAAGTCGTCTGTCAGTTACGTCTCATGCATGTTTACAGTTGTCAGCTTAAATCTGATAGAAAATATGTTTTTTTGTTAATTTTTAAAATTGTTAAGTAAATCACAAAGAAAAAATAGATAGTTTATTTATTCCTATCTTCAGTTCATTGGTATTGCGTGTATTTTGTAAAACATTAAAGATTTGGACAAATAAATTAAAATGGCTTCTTTAAAACAGATTCCAACAGGCGTGGGTTCGAATCCTGCTGCAGTGAAATTTTTAGTGTAGTGAAGTTTTTTAAAAATATTTTCTAATCCTAAGTGTGGAATAACTTCTTTAAATAGGAAAATATTTCATATATTTTTGTTACTGAATTTTATTTTTCATACTAGACAAAAATAATTATAAACTACATTTTTTTAGATCCACGCTTTTATCCTGCATAGCAAAGTAGACAGAGTGTACCTAGTGCCAAGACACTTCGTACTTCGCTTTCCACCGAATTGGAGACATTGCGTGTTGATTGGGTGGAACTAAACGCCACACTTTGTCTTTGCCAGAGCGAAGAAGTCAAAATAATTTAAACATAACCACTCGTCCAATTGGGGATCGAACTCACACCCGATCGCATTTACAGTCAGACGCTGTCCCACTGCGCCACGACCGGCCTCAAATTTTAATAACATATACTACATACACGCTAATATTAATAAAGCAAATCCTTTAAAACTTTCTTATCTGTATAATTTATGTTTTTTTTTTCAAATAATTCTCCTGTAAAACTGATTCATAACAAAAAAAAGGTTGCTTACATACAACGCAAAGCAAATTAAAACAATAATATTATTAAATCATACACAATGCAAGTAACGGACAATTTTGCGGCAAATATAATATCTCTGGACCGCGAAATATACACCCATTAAAATGTCACAAGGCAACAAACAAATATAAATCAGCGTCTGATTCATAGACTGTTACTACAATGATATATACAAGCTTATACATTTAGCGTTGACCGGCCTGAAAGACTTGAAATACCATTAAAGTATAACTATTTCTATTCACTTGTTATAAAGTCCATATTCGGTTGTGTATTACAATAATTTTGACCCCATAGAGTGCACCATCTAACCGCTGCCTTGCACCCTTTCATGGTGTAAATTTTACTTGCGTGTGTTAAAGCGCACGAATTTACAGTGTATGAATTTTAAGGTCATATTTTAGTTTAGTGACATATGAATATGTTATTTACATACAGTAATCCCAAGAGTCCTTGTATAAATTGCACAACATGAATAAGGCTTGAGAATTTATTAACTAATGTTTTTAATATGGTTTCAGGATGGTTTCAGCATTTTTCAGGGTGTTTGGAGCGAAAGTGATAAGACACTCTGTTTTCCAAATTCTACCTAATTTTGATATGACCGAGACATTATGTGTTGAATGGCGAAAGAGATTTTTGGTTTTTGCTAAGTTATAAGCTGGCATAATAATGTTATTGAATTAAGTAACTGATAGTTGAAACCTCAGTAAGTAGTGTATATTATATTTAGTATAAAGCATTATAAAGATGAAATACAACAAGCGATGCTTATATTTCGAATTCAAAATAACATTTACAAAAATATAACAGAATCAAAAAGCAAATCATGTATATAATATTAAATATTTAATTTTATTGTATATATAGTACATTATATTAAAAGTAACTACACACTTTATACCGAACAAAAGGATAATCGATGAAGACCTAAAGTCAAAATACTAAGCTGGCCGTTGTCCGCCGAATTTCAGACATTCTTTCAGACGTGTATATATATATATATATATATATATATATATATATATATATATATAACGAATATACTACTTGTGTCGGTCTTCATCTGAGTGAAATCTTATATCTCTGAATCTTTATTACACAATTAAAAAAAATATTTGCTAAACTACTCCTTACTACATCAGCTATCTGCCAGTGAAAGTTCCATTAAAACCGATCCTGTCGTTCCAGAGGTTAGCCGTAACGAACAAATAGACAAACAGTCAGATCGTAAAATGTTATGTATTGTGAATAGTAAAAAGCAGTTACTTTAATTTTACAAAATACACAAATTTTATTTACTTCTATATATGTAGAAAAAGACAAAATAATTATACTCGTATTAATATAAATAACATCATCATCAGTTCACACTAACACAGCTTTTCATAGTAAATAAAATCAGTTGTGGGTTCAATTCCTACCCGGAGAAATGATTATATTTAATTTTGTTCTCATTTCTTGGCTGTGGTGAGACAATTCATTGCATTAAGTTCGCCACTTAATACGCAATACCTCGGTTTCGGGCAGAAAACAGCCAACGGGGTGTCTTAACACATAGTTGTCTCTACGGGATAGAGCGTAAATATGAAGTATACAAAAAATTTAAAAATTTATGATTTTTTTTCTATTAAAAACTAAATCTGTAAGCTTTTCCTGTAGAGCTAATCAATTTATTCTGACTTAAGTCAATACAACGCTAAAACTAAGTAACGCAGATCCCTGCCCCCAACTGTCTACCCACATGTTAAATACCTACTTGAAATTTCAGAGTGAATGGTTATATTCGGGAACAATTAACAAATGTAGAACTTTAGAACGAGTTAATTAACGCAGTAAATTTAAATTGTCTATAGTAAAGGACTGTTTGTAGGTGAACCTAAGTAATTTAGAAACAATGTAATTTTAAATCAGTATTGAATGAAACTATTTTAAACGGATTAATCGCGTATATTTTGGTATTGGAAAATATATTTTTGGAAACCTGACGTTTCAAGCACTTTACATTAGTCCGTGTTCGAAACGAATACTAAAATATACGCGATTAATCTTTTTAAAATAGTTTCATTAAAGTGTATAAGTATCGTGAAAATCAAAGACCTTATTAAGTATTATATTTTTGGAATTTAGAGGCCGATAGCGGCATAGTGAGACGGGATCTAATTGTAAACGCGATGGGTTGTCGGTTCGATTCCTACTCGGTAATATTATTACTTATATAATTTTTATTTCTTCACTGAGTTGAGTTCCACCACTTAACATGCAATGTTTCGAATTCGGCGGACAGCGGAGTACGGAATGTCCTGACGCTCTATACTTGCTATCTACCCTGCTATGCAGGATAAAGACGTGGAGGTAAAAACTATTTCTTTTATTGAATATTTACTTTTTTTTATTACTCATGTTTCCATGATTTTAAAACGATTTATTTTTCCCATTAAAATTAGTTTTTTATTGATAAATTATATAATTTAAATAGTTTGCGTGGTTCGTATAAGCATAACAATTTTGTTGATTTTTATTTATTTATTTATTTACATTGAGATCAATAGGAAATGCAATTTAAAAAATATATATGCCACATTAAGAACGATAAATGAAGACCTCAGTGTTAAGATTCTCTGTTTTCGCTTTCGCAAAATCGGATTAATAAAGACTATTTCAATAAAATCTACGAACCTACTACCAACGCATTTATGACCAGAAACTGACACCCTGAGTCGCAATAGTGTAACATAATTACAGTCATTTTGACAAACGAAGAATTTTTTTGTTTAAGATAAATTTGTACTTTGTACAAAATCATCTATTTATAAATTGAAATAATTTTTAGAATAGAGAACATCATGGCGCTGTGTGAAACGTTCTGTATACACGATTAGTTGAGGATTCGATTCCCAGCGGTATGAACGGAGTATCTAACTGACTATTTTACTATTATGGGTTAAAGCGTGAAACTGTAAATATCACAATAATATTATTAAAACGTAAAATGTCATAATATTTACATCATAACGTTCATTGTAATTATAAATCATTTTCGAAACGGTTAATTAATCCCGTATTGAGTAGTGCGTGGGGTCAGCCGACGTTGATAAACCACAGAAGTTGTGTTTTGCGGTCTTCAGAGTATTTAAATAACACTAATAATATAATAAAAGCATTGTTTTTTTAAAATTATATATAAATTACTTTTTTATTCCCTAGCCCTGGTAAGATAAAGTGCGGCGTTGGGCTCCGCCACTAATACGCAATGTATCGAATTCGGCGGAAAGCGGTAGTACGGAGTGTCTTAACACTAGGCACTTCCTGCCCATCCTGCTAAGCGAGATAAAAGCGTGAAACAAAAAATAATAATAAATATAAGTTAAAATGTATAGAAATATATAAAATACAAAAAAACTCACCATCTAAGGAAAGTAAAGCGTAATTCGACCTCATGTTGTCTATGACACTCCTCAGCGTTTCCTGTTTCATCGTCTCCAACTTGTTATTCCTTAAGTCTAGAACGTTCAACTTTTGCACGTCGTCGAGCACTCCGTCGTCTAACATAACCAAATGATTATCGGCCAAGGAAAGTTTCTTTAACTGTGTCAATCCACCGAAGCCTCGCTCAGATATAAATTCTATTTCGTTACCGTCCAAGTAAAGCTCTTGTAGACTCCAAAGTTCCGCGAAAGCGAGATCCCCTATCATCATCAATTTATTGTTCCTCATGTCCAAAGTAATCAGATTTGACAGACCTTGAAAGTTTTCTCTAATGACCACCGTTAACAAATTACTATTGAGATCCAGTTTAATTAAATTATTTAAGTGTTTAAAACATCCATCGTGTAATACGCTTATAGCATTTTTTGCTACATGCAACCTTTGTAAATTGGGTAGATCGTAAAATACATCCCTTTGCAATTCAGACAGCTGGTTCTCAATAATACTTATGTTAGCCAGCATCACTAAGTGGGCGAACGACATTTTCTCTAATTTGCCAATTTTATTTTTAGGCAACGATATCTCCCTCAAGGTTGTTGAGTTTGTGAATGCGAAGGACGGTATGCTAAATATGTTAGCGTACTGTATATTGAGGTACTGCAATCGATCTAGCCTAACAATAACTTTTGCCGGTATATACGTTAGTCCGCCGTCCGCTCGCACATTAAACGTGAGCCTTTCTATTTTCGGCTGCGAATAAAAATTGGACCAAAACGGGTCGTCCTCGGCGATGCCTCCGTTGAAAACCCAACAATCGGCCTTGGTAGCTGTTTTTATTTTTATACTTTCACAATAACAGTGTACTTTAGAAACTCGGTCTTGTATGTCGCATATATTTACGTAATGGGAGTAAGGTGACTTTTCCGATTTCCACCTCCGTTTGTCACTTTGACGACTTTCCGTCAAGTTTATCTCGACAGTTGCAAAGGCTATCATTAAAATGAAATATTTTAAATCCATCTTGTTTCGCTCTTTACATCGGATTCTGGAACAAAAGAAAGGAAATCTTTAATATAATAGCAAGTGTAACAAAATATGTTTGGTAAAGACAAAATGCGGCGTTAAGTTCCACCACTAAACACGCAATGTCTCGAATTCGGTGGAAAGCAAAGTGCGGAGTGTCTTGACACTAGGTACTTTCCATCTACCCTGCTATGCGGGATAAAAGCGTGCAGCTAAAAAAGAAATATGTCAGATATTCATTATTTGTTTTGCGTAGCGGTAATCAACACCGTACGATGTCTTGGAAGTGCTGTACTAAATATGAAACTTTATTAAAAATACTTGCAAATATTCCCCTAACAAGGCTCAAATCCACACCCACTAAGAATTTGTCCCACAGCGCCACAAATAGAACAAGACATTAAAATAATAATATTTTTATATTATTATTGAAAATTGTTTACTTAATACATCTAACAAATTATATATTTACAAGGTCTTCAGACAAATCTTCACAATATTACACAATTTCATCCCTTTGATTATCTTTGATTCATGTTTATTTTCACAAAATCAGCTAAATCATAAATAATTCATGACGATATTTGTCCTTTAACGTTTGGCAACTGACAACATTACAATTTAAACGAAATAAACGCAACAATTAAGCGCTCATTTCATTTTGTATTAATAAGGCAATATTCATGATGTAAATATATTGAAATCTATTTTAATATAGCTGATAGATGTTAGGAAAAAAATAATTATTTTGTGTATTACAATAGGTTATGTTATACACAAAATACTTTTCTAAAAAGCTTTTTTTCACACATTTTATTACTCGACAGTCATGAGGAGGGTCATGTTTTTACCGCGTATGTAAGTATGTATATATAAGTAGGTATGTTTGTCTGTTTCTTTGTTCCCTTGTAATTGCTAAAGCCGTGAACCTATTTTAACTATTGAAACATTATTAGATTCGTCTTAAGGACGCGAGTTTCACTGAATATATAAAATTACGGAAAACAGTAAATGGCGGATTTCAAAACTTGGTTTTCAACCGCAATCGGGTGTTTAATTATTGTTTACTATTTCTTTTTTAGAATATAATAATAAAAGAGGTTAAAATGTTTACATCTTTGGAATTATTTTATTTTATTTTTGTGTGTTGATTCAACTCAACGCCACGCTTTGTCTTACTAGAGCGAGGAAACGGAAATAATTTAAATAAAATCTTTCTCCCGAATATGAATCAAGACCAAAATCGATCAAATTTACAGGCAAACGCTGTCCTACTGCGTCACTATTGGCCTGGTCAGAATTTGAAGAACTATCAAGCAAATATGTACGTACTGTGATAATTTATTTGTAAAAAATAAATAAATATGCAATAATATACTTATGTATGTTTATAATTAATTTATTTTCATTTTTAATCGTCTGAATATTATAATATTGTATTATGTTAACTTCTACGCTCTGGTGAGACAAAATGCGGCGTTGAGTTCCACCACTCAACACGCAAAGTCTCAAATTCGGAAAGCGAAGTAACGAATATCATTAACACAGTACGTACTTTCTGTCTACCCTGCTATGCGGGATAAGAAAGTGAAGCTAAATAAAATATATTATAATTAAAAAAGGGGATGGAAGATATGTAAATAACCGTTATCAACTCATAAAACCCTGAACGTACGACAATGTGACATGAAACGAGGAAGTTTTCAAATTCACCTCATTTTATGAAAGTAAAACTGATCGCTTGAATTTTCAGTGCGACTTTAAATATTCAAAATTTCCAAAGCTATGTACATACTACGACAGCTAAGAAACTCGTGCTTCAAGATGTTATGAAAATAATTTATATACATACGTCTCGAGTGTATCTACTGTCTTGTTGAGAAAAATTAATAGCTAGTAACCACTAGAAAGTATTTTTAAAATTGAAAAATTTTGTAATAATTGTTTCTATTTCAAATTAATATAATAAAATTTAATTAATTTAAATTATATATTTCCTTTTGTTTTAATATACTTGTATGTACCGCAGGAAGAGAAATACAGAGATATCAGTATAAGAAAAAAAATTAACTCAATTTTGACCCGTTTCTTGACACCGTAGCAGGGTAGTCAGGGACAACCTAGTGTCAAGATACTCCATTGACTGCTTTCCGAACTAAGACATTGCGTGTGGAGTGATGGACTCAACGCCGCGATTTGTTATAAGTTTAAGGTAAGATATATTTTACGTTATATATTTATTACTTGAAGCTATTAATTCTAGATTAATCTTTCAAGTATCGAATAGAATAAACAAACACAAAAAAAACTTGCTCGTGCTATATCGTTAACTGCAATTGTTTAACTTAGCAACAGTTAGTTGGCCGTACATCATCATACATATATACACTTTATTATATATACTTTAACCCATAATTATTAAACTGAGGCTTATATACAAAAGTTCTGAAAAAAGGTTTTATTCAGTTTGTATGTTATTTTGTTCTGTAAAAGTAAAAAAATTTTAAAGTCGTTGGCTAACGTGGATGTATCAAAAGAAGAAAGAAAGATGAATGCAGTAGAGGTGCGATGTCTTCTTCAGATATGTAGAGGCAATTTAGCTGACCATATAAGCAGCAAGTAAGATTTATGAACCTTTGATTCATAAATCTTTAATCTTTGAGTGGTACGAAAGGTCAGGGGGGACCTATATATTTGAAGGAATATATAAGGAAAGGAATAAGAATATAAAAGGAAAATGCACAGAAGCACGCTTTATTCTTAGCGGAGAAGTCAGAGAGAACGGAGCGCCAAACGCTGACATTTGGGAGATCCTCATTCTTTTAGCGTCCATCCTCCAGCATTTCAATACTGTATTTTTTAAGGTCAACCGAGGTCATCCTCGACCTCTCGTACCACTCAACTTTGCATCATATCTTTCTTACCATTCTGCCCAACTCATAATATATTACAATTGATTTATTTATTTAAATTATTTTTGTATATATTCGAAACGAATTAATAAAAAGTGGCTTACAAAACTAAGCTATTGCGTTAACAGGCTACTAGCAAATATAAAATAATACCAAGAAACTTAACAACAATTTTAAGTGACTTTGAACAAGGGCATAAAGACGTTAACATAGCGAGAGCAATCCTTTCGTCCCGCCAGTATTGGTTTAATTACTTCATTAAAAGTGACATTTTATTAATAACTATTTCGTCTTCATACTCTTGCTATACAAACGTGTATGGAAAAAGGTCATTGTGCTTTCTTGATTTTTATCTAGCTCTTATGTAGTTATAAAATTTTGATATTTTTTAGTTTTATTTCGTGTAGCAAGATACTAGTGTTAAAACACTCCGTTTCTCACTTTTGACCCGATTTCAGAATATATTCTGACTTGTAAGTTGGAATGACGGAGTGAAACGTGTGGAATTGTTTTATTTAACATAGAATTTTTTGTATAAGTACCTTATATATTCGGAATTTTTAACCGAAGATTATAAAACCTTAAGTTCACTTCTAACTGTAACAACGATGTAGTAGGTTCGACTCCCATTTTGAGAGGTAATTATATTTAATTTATTTTCAATTCTCCGCTCTGATAAGGTAAACCGTGGAGTTGAGCACCACCATCAACACGCAACGTCTCTAATTTGTGCAGAAATCAAAGAACGGAGTGTCCTGACACTGCTCTCTCTGCGTAATCTTCTATGAGAAGAAAGCATGAAATTAAAAAAAATATTCTAGTAAATATGTATGTATAGAAGAATATGTTTACATCATATTAGGCTATAATGGCCTTTAATTAGATTCTCGATAATTTTAATAAGCAGGCACAATGTCAATCATGTAGCTGATATGATAACATATTGTTTTATTACATGCTATACGATAAAATCTAGTATAGAAGTCATAGACTAACATATTGACTTACCAGAACTAATATAACTTATAAGTAAATATTGTTACTAACACTGTATGGATGTAAGTCTGGAATAAAGTACGCTTATTTTATTTATTTATATAAAGTGCTTTTCTAACTTTACTTAATCCAATGAGAAACGCAAATCTAGTATGAAAGCTACGTTTGTTTTAGCGTAATTTATTTATAAATATTACAGGGGGCTTAGCGCTTGGACGGTTTCCAAGAGGGACGGGTTTGAATCCCGGTGCGTTCAAAAAATTTTTAATAGATTCTTTAAAAATTATTGCCTAGTATTATTTGATGCCTACATAAGGCGGCAATTAAAGCGACCCGGGACTCTTTTGCTCGTGGACTTTCGAATAGTAGGTTATGTTCCTATATTCTTCTTATCCTAACGTTATATTATTATTTTAACATATCCCACTTGTGTATTCTAACATTTGTTTATATTTACTATATTGAAATAAACCGATTATAAAACGGTCATCGCCATCGTCCACTGGACTGTTAAGGGGTTGGTTTTCGATCGGAATTGTGAGAACGGAATGTCTTAACACTAGGTTATATCGGCCGTGTTTAGCGTGACAAAGCTTGAAGCAGAAAAAATGAACAAATAAAAAAAAATTCATACTTTCTCCCGTGTAAGCAAACTCGAAACTATCGCGTGTGCAGCCAGACACTTTTCAACCGTCAAAAGCTGGCGTGGCAATATAAAGTTTATTATTTAAAAAAAAATCTAATAACCACCTTTAAAAGTGAACAATAATACAGCCGTCAGTTTTTTTTTTTTAGCTTCACGCTTTTATCTTGCGTAGCAGGGTAGACAGAAAGTACCTAGTGTGTCAAGACACTGGTGGTGGAACTCAACGCCGCACTCCAATTCCGATAGACACTTTATATATATCGTGTGTACTACAAATTTCTACAAGAAATTAAAAATCTTTTGGTTTCACTACAAAAGGATCCATAATATTTACATTGTTGTATATTAAACATTACACAGAATCAATCGTAGTGTCGAGTGTCAAGACACTCCGAGGACTCCTTTCCGCTTGAAGTCAAGACATTGGGCGTTGAATAGCAAATCCAATGCCGCGCTTTGTGTTACCATAGCGGAGAAAAGACAATCAATTTTCATTATAACCAATTTAAAAATAAAGTTTAGCTTAACGCTTTGTCTCCAGCGGCGTTCAGAGTATGGAGACTGACTGTCTGAAGTACGGAGCGCCTAACGCTACGGTCTCTGCATATTTCTTTCACCTCACCCACAGTCCTCATGCCTTTAACCTGAACTTCCTCTAGTATAGAAGGTCAAACGAAGTCTCCCCCGACCTCTTGTATCGCTCATTTTAATGAAAATTATTAGACCATAAAAAAATTACCCTTAAAAATACCTAAATAATATCAAGTATTTCTGTTACATTTTAACATACACCAAAACATTTCGCGTGAAACAAATATTTATTCGTAATTTTCATAATTTACAGCGCCATATGACTGTATTCATTCGCTTAATTATCATGATTTACTTTATCACCCTACTGTTTTGTGTTTAACCGTAGAACAAAAAAACAACGTGGAAATGGCTCGCGCACTTATGTGACCTAAATAATAAAAAATACACTAAAAATATTTTAATTTTAAAATTATAGTGTTAATCTCTATCTGCTTCATCCTTTTTCTCACGTAGCAGGGTTGTTTAAAAAGATATTAGAATTGAATTTCTAGTTTTAGGTACTTTGAGTAAGAATAGAACCATCAATAAATATTATTTACGTTCAAACTCTATTTATTATACTGATTTCATATTTCTAGAGCTACAACATTTAGGTAAAAATGTCAGAACTTTCATGGATTTCCCACTAAATTTAATAAACAAATCAACATAAATATTATAATATATTAATTTCTGAAACGTATATGTGAATAACAAAATTAAATAATTACATTTTTTTTTAGTTTCTCGCTTTTTATCCCACATAGCAGAGTAGACAGAAAGTACCTAGTACATTTCATACTTCGCCTTCCACCGAATTCCAGACATTGCGTATACACTCAACGTGGTGGTCCTCAACGCCGCACTTTGTCTTACCAGAACGAGGAAATGAAAATAATTTAAACATAATCACTCCTCCTAGTAGGGATCGAATCCACAACCGATCACGTTTGCGCCACGACCTGCCTCTAGAATTTCTTTCTTCTCATATCATTTCTAAATTTCCATCTATGACCAGCACTCATAAGCTCCTGGGCACTGACTACTTTGTAGAGGTCGTTAAATACTATAATGAACCCCAGTAGCTCCACTTATTGTTACGTTGAATTGTATTTAGACGTAGTTTGGTAGTGTTGTGCATTTATTTTAAACATTTTACCTAATTACTGAGTAAAGAAATGGTAATGTGTTTAATATTATAGTGTATGTGTTTATAAGTTATGACTTTTAAATACATTTATGTATTAAATTCATATAAAATTGTTTTTTTTTTCTATTTGAAATTCTTTAATTTATTTTGTAAAAAAGTGGTAAATAAGAATATTACTAATTATTTCATTTTTTTTTCAGGGAAGAACGTAGTGAAAATTCATTACATTTATCAATGTCCATTTTCTATCAAAATAGAAGGTTTGTTTGTTGAGTGTCAAAATAAAATATCTCAACATATATCCTCTTAGGAATAAAAAAAAATTAAGCTTAAATTTTTACAAGCTTTTATTTAACTAACCGTGTTAGTGAGTTAGTGTATATGAAATCTTAGAGGATTTCTACTTGATCCACTTGTCAGCATCCAATTGATCAGAAATTTCGAATATACATTTGGCTATGATGACAAAGCTAAATATATTTTTTTGTAGCTTCACGCTTTCCCGCGTACCAGGGTAGACAGAAAGTACCTAGTGTCAAGGCACTCCATACTTCGCTTACCACCGAATTCGAGATATTGAGTGTTGAGTGGTGGAACTCAACGCCGCAGCGTTCCACCACTTTGCTTACCAGAGCGAAGATGTGAAAATAATTTAAATATAATCACTACCCCGAGTGGGGATCGAACCCACAACCGATCGCGTTACAGTCAGACGCTGTCCCACTGCACCACGACCGGCCTCAAAGCTAAATATATGATTATATATACTCAATATTCTTCTCTATTCAAAATGGCCGCGAAAACAAAATGTCGGATTATATATTTTTCTACAGACTATCCAATTTAAGTATTAAATTTAATGACTGAAGGGTACAGTTAACTATTAATAAATTAATTAAAGATGTCTGAAAGCTGTTTTTAAAATATTTTATATATTATTTTTTCTATCGTGTACAGACAAACAAGTGACACCACTATTATGTATATCTTTATAGCAGATAGAGTCTACTTCGATTTTAAAACTTCATAGCACTTACTCTAAAAGTCACAACAAGTTATTACTTAATACAATATTTAATATTTATAATATACAAATATAAGTTTCAAATGATTTTCAAGAATTTTGTACATATTATCATTATTTCAAATAAAGATAAAACTTTTAAGCGTATTTGATAACTAAAATGAAACATGAAAGACGAATAAAGCATTTCAAATTCCGTAATTATTCTCTCCATCTAGAATGTCAACAGTAATCAGCTAAAAAGTAATTACAATTTTGCTACACAAGTCTTCATTTAGACTGTGTCTAACAATTTTTTGTTAAAAAAGTATACTATAGGAGTGATAGCGCTGGGTAAAACGACTATAGCGAAGGCGTCGAAACAGGCTATTGTGGTACGTAACAAAGATATTAATTTTGCTGGTGACATTTTCAGTGGATAGCTGGGAATTCTTAAAGCCTTTTTAAGCTATGATAATGATTAAGCAAATCTTTTCGTTGTTTATTGGAAAGTTATATTAGAAAATTTTGAAATATTCCAGCTGCATTTTTGATTTTTCTTTATATTATTGTCTTTCATTCTAGTATTGCTAAGTAAATTATGCATTTATACTAACATAATGGCTTACGGCTCTTAGATCTTCATATAAACTTGATCTATATCACATATGACTGTCCATTAAAATATCTTAAAGGAACTTAATTTTTTCAAAAATTATATAATAATATAATTTATATGTACTTTAATTTAAATACACATTTACATTAATTCATTTCACGACTACTATTTGTCTTGTATATTCATATTGATAAATTGTGAATACCTGCAACTTTATTACTCGAATTAACCTTTGCTTAAGTTTCGTTGAACAATCTACTTTAAATTAATACAACTTTCATACTATATGTTAAGAGGAAGGTTGCAAAAACGCACAGACAAACATACATACCGATAAAAGAGATAAAAAAATATCGTCTTGAGTTCTATTTCATTAATGATTGAATATTAAATGGATTCCTTAAGTATGAAATTCAGTTTTAAATTAAAAAGTCAAATATAATGAATTTAAACTGCAGCAACAGAGATAGTGACGCAGTGGGACAGTGTCTGATTAAAGGTCTGATGGAAAGCGAAGTACAGAGTGTCTTGACCCAAGGTAATTTCTGTCTACCCTGCTATGCGGGATAAAAGCGAAGTGTAGCAAAATAGAGAATAAACTTGACAAGACTTGTTCCATGGACTCAGTACATTTATCCAAAGGAAGCGAAGTATTCATTATGGACACACTGCACTAAAGATTTACATTCTTTATAAATGACTAGCGCTTACTGTATTTTCTCCTTTACATATAAGCTATTTAATAAATAATTATTAAAAATAAACATTTAAATACATTTTTTTATTGTAGTTAAAATTGAAAACACATAATTTTTACTTACTATTAACTACTACGGTACATTATTTAATAAATTTGTCAAAAAAAAAATACAACACTTACTAACAATGGAATTTTTGATGCAAGATTCTCATGTTGTAATTTTTTTATGTTATTGGTTTAACGTATCGTCTACCGTTTCCGAGTACATTACTAGAACTGAGATATACGTAACACACACATAGACACACGAGTATACATACACACAAATATACACACTCACAAATACATATAGACACATATATACATACGAGCACATTAGATAATATAAAATACGCACACTCAAACAAAAATTGATTAGATAACATAATTTTTTTAAATAAAATCTTACTACCAATAATGATAATCGATGTAACAACCAACGTAATATGTTTAATTGAATATCTTTATTAATTTTTTTAATCTTCAAATTTTATCCCTATATTTCTATCAATAGAAAAAGCATCAATAATAATTAATTTAATTGTACAAGCAAATCCAGGTGAGTGAGCGAGTTCAGAATAGTTTTTCAACTATGCTAAGTACAACATTCTATCAACGCACAGAAGCCGGAAATACAACATGTGACATATCGCGTTCCACTTGTGTCTTTTTGCTACCCTTTCTTTTTACCGACACGGATACGATACGACGGATAGCAAAATTCATATATTTGTTCTCCTTTTTTATATAAAACACGTTTGTTAGTCTCTTTTTTCTATTATTTTTGTAAGGATTTAGAAATTTAATTAATTACCTTCTCTAACGAAAATATAAACACTTAAATGTTTGCTGACATATATGCTATGGGCCTTTAGTTAGCACGTCTAATCCAATAAAATTTGATATTTTGGAAATTTAAAAAATAAACATTTATGTTTGACTTCTATCAAAAACACTTTGTAATATGCCATTTATTATAAAATTAAGATTGTACAGTTTTAAAATATTACTAAATATTAAAATAATTTTAAATATATATTTTTTATACAAAATTTAATACACTACAGACTGGGTTTGTACCTTTTGTCCTTATTGTTATTTATTTTTTCATTCACTTATAATTATAATGTGAGGCCGGTCGTGGCGCAGTGTGACAGCGTCTGACTGTAAACGCGACCGGTTGTGGGTTCGATTCCCATTCAGAGTGATTATATTTAAATTATTTTCACTTCCTCGCTCTGGTAAAGACAAAGTGCAGCGTTAAGTTCTACCACTTAACAAGTAATGTCTCGACTTAGGTGGAAAGCGAAGTACGGAGTGTCTTGACACTAGGTTCTTTCTGTATACCCTTCTTTAATAAAAAAATCTTATAATTCAAACAAAACCTAATAATATAATTAGTGGCTCTCAAGATTGTACACAAAACTCTTACATAAATACTGTAACAACATTTTTTAGTTAAAATATTATGAAAAAATCTAATTTTAACTACTTATATTGGGGTGTTATCGTTAAGAGCGATTCAAATGCGTGTTAGGTGGTGATTTAAACGCTACGGTTTAACTTTTACAAGGCACAGAAAAATATTAAGGAAATATTTTTAAACCAACAAACGTATTTCGAACCCTTACTACTGCAATCGTAAAGAATATGTAATTTTTATAAAATTTAATATCTTTTGACTAAAACAGAAACCAAAAAAAGAACTTAAAATTATATTTACACTCAACCATGATTTAAAAAATTATATATTTTCAAGAGAGCTCAAGCTCTCTGAGTATGTAAGACTATAAGTTCAAATTTGTCGTTCATTTTTTTTCGATTCTTTAAGCAGTCATATAAAATAAAAACTATAAAAAAATAATTTAGACCTATATATAGATTACAGAATACAAAATATAGATTTTCAATATATATACATATTTTTATACATATGTTGTTTGTTTGTATACATATGTTGGGACCTTATACATTTAACATTACATTTAAGAATTTAGAAGTAAGCGATAAAGAAAAAAGAGACTTCTCAATAACTATGTTGAAAAGTTAGTTTGTTGAAATAAAATAAAGGCAGGTTGTGGCACAGTGGCGCAACGTCTGCTTGTAAGCGCGATCGGTTGTGGGTTCGATACCCACTCCGAAGTATGATTATAAGTAAAATATTTTTATTTCTTCGCTCTGATAAGAAAAACCGCGGCGTTGAGTTCCGCCACTCAACAAACAATGTCATAAAAATAAAAGAACATTTCAATAATGAAACATGTCTACGACAAAAATATCGAATGTAAATTGCATCCAATTAAACACTAAAGCTCAAAGAATGCAGGAACTAATTATCGCCAGTAATTAAAAAGTTGCCAGATGTAAATATAAACTGCGGTATTATCCATGAAAGGCTACAAGTATAGCAATTTTACCACTAAATTGATTACAATCTAAGGGTAGTTCGCGCTTAAAAGCTTATACACACGCGACTTCCTTTTTAATATTTAACCGATTGTGTGTGATTGCAAAGAAAATTATTAAAAGAAATGAGCAGTTTGACGCTTTTTTCATAGCAGGGTAGGTAGTGAGAGAAAACTTAGGACACTCCGTTCTCCACTTGCCAATAAAAGCGAATAAATTTTTTGAAAGTCATGTTATTCCGGATAATAATGGCGCTACAGACAATCTAGTGTTAAGACACTTTCCGCCTTCATAGATATTGCATATTGACTGGTAAATTCAACGCTTTTCGTGTTACTGTAGAAAAAATATAAATAAATTTATATATTAACTTTTAAATATAATCACCACCCCAAGTGGCAATCGACCCTCAACAGTCGTATTTAGCAGCAATATTTACAGCCACATCCTGCCCCACTGTGCACAATGGTCTTATAGTAAATGAACTCCCTACTGCTCATTCTGGGGAGCTGATTAAGTGAACTATTGATACATTATTTTCCCGTTCTGTCAAATTAGTTCTAAAAATATTTTTAACAATTTTCAATATATATATATATATATATATATATATATATATATATATATATATATATATATATATATATATGTGTGTGTGCGTGTGTGTGTGTGTGTGTGTGTGTGTGTATGAAACTAAATTTTAAATCGGTTTTGATATTCCTCAATATATTTTAGAAAACACGACATTTCGAAAACTACAGTTCTCCATGTATGTATCGTTAAAATCCTATATTAAATATATTATTATATAATATAAATTAATATAATTGCCAAATCACTTTTTATACATATATATTATAATTATATACATATACATATATGTATATTTAATTAACCGCTTATTCTTTTAAAAGTGTATTCTATTCATACGTCTAAAATGTTTACGTTGAAAAGCGTTTTATGAATTTAAAACAAAAGATTGGGAAGCGTTATAAATTTTTTAAGGATATCAAACAAAGGAATTTTATACGCATATATTATATATGACAGAGTGAAGCTTAAATAAGCTAGTATATATATATATATATATATATATATATATATATATATATATATACATACGATGGTATTCAGTTCTTATCCATTTTTAATAGAAGACATAAAATTTTGTAATATTTCTTCAGTTTTACGCTTTATCCCGGGCAGAAGGATAGTCAGACAGTAGGAAATAATTTCACTATAGATAAAGACGCTCAGGTTTCGACTTTGCGCCAAAATTAGATACAATATATGTATTTGAAAAATGAAAGCAATTATGAATACTTATAATCATTCTCATAGATTATAGTCAAGAATGAAATACTTGGCATATAAAACAATTATAACTGGCTTATAAAAAAATTTTGTAATTGAAAAGTAATGTAATGTACAAATAAATAAAATTACAGTGCCTGTTTATTAATATAATTGCTTTTATTTAATTGATAGCATCTGCCTGAAAACACGATCGGTTGTGGGTTCGATCCAAACTCGAGGGAGTGATTACATTTAATTTTATTTCACTTCCTCGCTCTGGTGAGAGAAAATGCGGCGTTGGATTCCACCACTCAACATGCAATGTCTCGAATTCGGCGGAAAGCAAAGTATACAGTATCCTGACGCTAGGTACTTTCTGCCCTTCACTGCTTTATCCCGCATATAAAGGCGTGCAGCTAAAAAAAAGAAAAATATCATATGACAATATAAACGGTACATATTTTGCCATTATTTTTTGGCTCTTAATCTATTAGTTCCTGCTAATTTATGAAAAGGATTAACTGATTTTGATAGAATTTTTACTTGTAGATAGAAAGCAAAATAAGGAGTAACTAAAGCAATTTCTATTTTAAAATAATAAAATAAAAATCCAGAAACGCTCAATTCCATACGGATGAAATTGCGTACGTATCTAGTTTGCACATATATTTAGAATTCAAAACCACGAGTTATGCTGTTAAAAATCATCTAGTTTAAAAACACAGTAGATGTTTAGATTTAAATAATATGAGAAAATAATCTCACCTACCGTTTTAATACAAATTATAAAATATAAAACATTTATACAAAAAATAAATGACATAGGATATATGTAAAATACACATATAAGCGCATTGAAAACCACATCCGATTGAGTCCGCGCCAGGTAGTGCGATAGCCAACAATACAATAGCTTCATTAACGTACTTTTTGAGAAGAATACGTAATAATGTGAAACATACGCATACATAAATCACTTTGAATTGATTAAATTTTAATTATTTTAATTTCGCCATTCTAGTGTTAAAAAACGCGGCGTTAAGTTGCGCCACTAAAAACGTATAATTGCGTTGGTTCTGAGATCATCTCTACCTACCTTGTTATTAGGAGATAAGGATTATTTATTAGGTAGCACAAAATTGTAAGCGTGTAAGAAGTACAATTATTTTAATCTACTTCTAAGTAATAAATTTTAAACAGATAAAAAAGATGCATAGGTAATGGAAAAAATAAATGGAAAAAGTACGAGTAGGTTGTCAAAATAAATAGTGACGTCCTAGTGACTAGTCACTCCTTCTGGGACACATGATAAAGGCTTTATTGTAATGTTGAATGTATTTTAACCTCCCTCATAGCAGAATGATTAAACATAACTTAGTATCAAGACAATCTGTTGACTGCTTTCCGACCGAAAATCAAGACATTACGTATTGAGAGCGCACTCAACGCCGCGCTTTGTCTTACCTGAACGAACAACTGGGTTGAAAAATGGCCATATGTTTTGGTACAGTTTCTAACAGTAAACGTGATGCGTTGTGTTCCAATCCCGCTCGGAGGAATAATTATATTTAATATTTATTTTCATTTCCCCGCTCTGTTATACGTTCTGTAATTTAAAATTGTAACTAAAAACTGTTCATTATTCCAAGCTCGTTTAGTTCCGAAAAAAAAATTAAAATAGCGGGCGGTCCATTCGATTAAATAAACCACAACCGATTGGGTTTCGAGTTAATTGCAGTGTAAAAACGCTTGAATCGTACAATGGCTTCATTAGCGTATATTTCGAGATGTGCTCAGCGACTATAATTAATCGATTATGGACAACTATAATAATGTGTTATTCGATTTAACACGTGCTATGTGAACAGGTTAGTTGTTTAAATAAACAGCTCAAAGGTTATCGTAGAAAAGCAAATTAATTGAATCATTTAAATTATATATTTAATTTTTTTTCCCTCACTCTGGTAAGACGAAGCACGGCGTTTAATTCCGCTACTCTGCACGCAATGTCTCGAATTTGGCGGAAAATGTAGTATGAAGTATCCTGACACTAGGTTTTCCTATCTACCCTGCTATGTGACATAAAAAAACGTGAAACAAAAAAAAACCAATATAGATTTTTTTAAATTAAACGATTCTAAAATTTTTTCACTCTATTTAATCATAATAATATTAAATATAAAACCTTTTCTTTTGCCGAATGATACTTAGAAATAATGTTTTGACTAACAGAATTAATAGAAATATCTTTACCTAAATGCTAACAACCAAAAGAAATTGTAACAAGTGTATAAGAAATTTTCTCAATTTTTTTTATTCCGTATGTATTTAATTATTTTATCTTAAATGTAACAATAATACATTAAAAGTATTATATAAGTATTATAGACCGCCTATGTGCATTTATTACACCTTGTTGTTATCTGCTCAATGTTTCTATTTCAAGTGTGCAATAAAGACTCTATAAATAAATTAAAAATATTAAAATAACATACACAATTTTAAATGAAACTATTTAACCGGATTAATTGCGTATATTTTGGTATTCGTAAATACATTTTTGGACACCTGACGTTTCGAACACTTTACAGTACTACCTGTGACCACGGACTACTGTAAAGTGTTCGAAACGTCAGGTGTCCAAAAATGTATTTTCGAATACCAAAATATAAGCGATTAATCCGGTTAAATAGTTTCATTTAAAATGTATAAAAATCGCGAAAATCAAAGATCTTAACATACACAATTTTTGCTGTGTTTTACTATGAGCGATTTCTCCTACAATTCTACTGATTTCTTCTGTCTTTTAGCAATATTTCTCAACTAGTAAAGTATTCCATATGATTTTACATTATTACTAAAACCAGGGAGATTACAATTTAATTATATTTCAAATTTTCGTGATTTTTACATTTTTTAAATGAAACTACTTTAAACGGATCAATCGCGCTTATTATTGTATTCGAAAATACATTTTTGAAAATTAAATGTTTAGATTATAAATAGAAAAGTAGAGTATATCTGTCCGTTTAACATAGGTTCAATTAAAAGATCTTTGTTAATTTTCAGACACCTAATTAACATTAATGCCTTTTTTTATGTCTTTGACAACAAGTGTTTTTTTAGCTTCACGCTTTTATCCCGCATAGCAGGGTAAATAGAAAATACCTAGTGTCAAAATACTCTGTATTTCACTTTCTACTGTACCTATCATACCGTCTATCTGTGAGTAAGGACTACTGTAAAGTGTTCGAAACGTCGATCTTTTTACATTTTTTAATACCAAAGTAAAAAGTTTAAAATGGAGAAAATCAAAGCCTTATTTTTTTACACTTTTAATATTAAGCGGCAATTCATTCCACTATGAAGTCGAGAATGAGTTCATGGTAAAATAATATTAAAATATTATACACCTAATCACTCGAAGGAATGCACAACGTTCCATTCGTAGACAACTTATTTAATAAATAAGTTGCGACTATATTTTTATCCAGCTTCTCCTTGCAAAGCGGGGAAGATAGAAAGTACCTAGTATCAAGACTGCATTTTCTACCGAATTCGAGACATTGCATGTTGAGTAGTGGAACTCAACGCCGTGCTTTGTTTTAGCAGAGCGAGGAAGTGACAATAATTTTTAAATATAAAATCCCACTAACGGGTGTGTGAATCGAATCCACAACCGATGGTGTTTGCAGTCAGCTGTGACTGCTTCACAATCGGGCTCTATGACTAACTTGTAAGATTAAAGTAACAACTTTTTACTACATGCATTTATATAGATGGTACATATACCAAAACAACATTTATTATTATTTTTATCTGACTGTTTATTTGTTCCGGCTAATATCTGAAACGGCTTCACCGATTTTGAATGGACTTTCATTGGCAGATAGCTGATGTAATAAGCTAAGTGCTTACGCTTTTCATTATAGAATTGTAAAATAAACATCCAGAGATGTTAAATTTCGTGAGCGAAGTCACGGATACAGTTCGTATGGTACATGAATATGACCTTGGCTTATAAATTTTATTTACACTCTTTATAAGTTTGATTTTGGCTTGAACGTTAATTTAAATGAATAATTGTATTTACTTAGAGTTATTATACAAACGTTTCAAAGAGGTCACGGGGTCATGGATAGACGATCGTAGAACAAAACGAACGTCATTACACAGGTATTACACAGGTATTTTAAAGCTAATAAATTAAGTAAGAATTATTTAAAAGCCCACAATACGTACCAGTTTAAAACTTTTTAAGTTAACTGAGTTAGATAAACTAATATTAAAACTTCCATACTCCATTTTCCGCCTATTCCTTATTAACGCCAAGTTTCTAATCACATATAATAATTTGTACTATATTCTTTCTCTGTTGTCATTTGTCATAATTTGAAGATATTAACATAAATATGTTATTTTTAAATGAGTTACTTAGAGGAACTTGGGCAGTCACGGAGAATATAAGCGAGCCCTTTAAGCCTTGATGTGTATGTCGAGGGCCAAGGAAATCTTTCAACTCCTCCCTCTACAAGACGATTCGTCCCAGTACTGTAAATCCTACTGCTCAGGAATTAATCGCATGTAATAAGGATTCAATACGTTTCTGAAAAGCCACTGTTTCACGGTTGGCTTGTTGAGTCATTGTTTCACGGTAGTCGTAGTCACAGTAGTGGTGGTAGTTAAAAAGCTAGATTTATAATAATTTTTACACATTGACAAACACATTACGATTTTTACACATAACACACAAATGAAACTATTTCATACGGATTAATCGCGTATACTTTGGTATACAAAAATTTTGAAAACCCGACGTTTTCAACACAGTAGTCCATGGACTACGTGCTACTAAAAATAGTCCGTTCTAAATAATTTAATTTAAAAAGCGTAGATTTCATTTAAATTTAAAATTAATAAATCGCGTAAATCAAAGGCCTTTTGAAATAAAAAATAAACAATTTCTTTCTAACAAAGTATATAAATTAATATTAAAATTTTGATAAAATATAGTAAGATATCTATAATCCATACAGTATTAGAAAGCAAATCTTATCGAGTTACTTTATGTCACGCACTAAATATTGGAGGACGACGCACTCGTGTCTAATTCATCTTTTATGTTTGAATCGACTAATTTCGCTGACTGGTTGACAAATTGCCGATTTCTAAGACCGATAAGATTAAATTTAAATAAATGGCAGATCTCTTTGGAATAGGCTTTAAATGGATAGATGTCACTTTATTACGTGTTACTAGCTATATATTTAAGAATATATCTGGTACATTTCTCGTTTGTCGCTTATTGTTAGTTTTTTTGATATATTTCAGAGTTAGACATAAAAAATGTATACGAATTTTTTGCTATATAGAAATTTTGATTATGTATAATACTTATAAATAGTATGTAAAATATAGGATTTAAAAAAAAATAACAAAAAAAACCATAGAATACCATTTTTTCTCATTTCCTTTATATATTTCAATAAAATCTCGTTTTGATATCTTCACTACATTCCCTAAGGAATCTGTGTCCACACTCAAGCTTTCTGCGGCCAGAACACTAGACGTTGCCGCTTACTCAGTAAGAAATGGAAACGATTTTATAGTCTCATAAGACCAGGTGAAAGTACCTTTACATAGCTGATAATTGATAATGATTATCGGTATTTGTCATCTTGTTCTTATATTTCTAGCAATTGACAGTTTTCCACCTGCAATTGTAACTTTACATCTTGAAGTGCGGAACTCAACGCCGCGTTTTATATTATCATAGCGAAGAAAAGAAAATAAATTTTAAGTAAACCCAATTGCGTTTACAGACAGACGCTGCTCCACTGTGCCAATAGCTTCTATCATCCTATTATATATAATATATATTATTAATACATATAATGAAATAATTTATAAATGAAAGCACTAAAGCTCTCTCATTCGCTACAATACAGTATTTATAATGTACAATGTTTGGAGAGTGTCCAAATGTGTGTTTAACTAAATTGTAGTTTCATGGCGCTCCAAAGGCCCTGAACTTTGGTTTGCCTCGTCTAAATTAATTCTGGTTACGCGACATTGCAGAGGATGAAATATAAGAAATGGCATTCTATAGCATAATGTTATTATTATGAAAAAATTGTATATAAAATATATAATATAAAATTATATAATTTTTTTCAGTTTCACGCTTTTATCCCGCATAGCAGGGTAGATAGGAAATGCCAAGTGTCAAAACACTATGTAACCCTTGTTTGCTTGTTGAGTGACGGAACTCAACGCCGCGCTTTCTCTTACCAAAGAGAGATATCTAATATATATTGTATTGATAATATTATAAATAAGTGCGATTTACAAATGAAGTTGCTGTACATAAGTATCCAGCATTATATTTTGTGCTAAATTCCAACGTGCTTATAACATTTGTGTTCTAGAAAAATAAAAAATATTAAATATTGTGAATTTCGGGGAAATCCCCGAGCGAAATATTTATTTGAAAAATTTTACTATTCCTGTTTGCTTACAAAAAACCAGATATTTTTGGATTTATAACTGAGAAATACAAGTCATATATATCTGGCCAGATACAAGCCATATATATAGACACACTTAGTTATGGGTTCGATTCTCATTCAGGGAAATGTTCATATTTAAATAATCTTCATTTTTCCTGGAGTCAGAAAATGCGCGGCGTTGAGTTTCGCTTCGCTATACGCAATGTTTCTAATTCGGCCAGAAAGCGTAGAACAAAATATTTTGATACTAGCTTATCTCTAACTACCTCGCAATGTGAAATAAAAACTATGTAACTGGATATAAACAGTTACTATTCTCTCTGAGTATTTCTTGTAACTTGGAAATTTATTATTCATTTTATAGTGCTATTTAGTTCCTAGTCTAGAGTAGAAATATATTAAATTTAACATCTCAGCTCGCTCTCTTAAGATAAAGCGCGACGTTGAGTTCCGCCACTCTGCACGCGAATGTCGCGAATGCGGCGGAAAGTAAAGAAATTGACACTAGTGTCAAGATATTACGTAAGTATCTAGATACTTTCGTCTACCCTGCTATACGGGATAAAAACGTGAAGCTAAAAAAATTAAGAGCTTTTGACTTCCAAGTTATATAATACGATGCCATTTTAACTCTGTAACGTATTCCTATAGGTTTATAAATAAAATTTGCGTGAAATTTAAAATGTATAAACGGAAATTTTATGACCAACCACAACCACGACCATTCTCCTAAGAGACAAACGACAAAGAAGGTATTTTTTATTACATAACAACTAAATTATACAGAACGTTTAAAAACTTGTAGACTACTTGTTCTAATGTATAACATCTATGTATAACCGGATTAAAGTTTCGTCTGGATCTGTTCAGTAGTTTTTATGTGAAAGAGTTACTAACATCTACTTGTGGCCACGGACTTCAGTGAAGTGTTCGAAAAGTTGATTTTTCAAATATATATTTTCTACTATGTTATTACAAAAATTACGCGATTAATCCGCTTAAAATTGTTTGATAAATAAAAATCAAAGATATTATTAATACTTGTTTTGGGGTAGAGGAATATGAAATATGACATAGTTACACTGAAAATAGAATTTCTTTTAGCTTCACGCTTTTATCCCGCATATAAGGGTAGACAGAAAGTACCTAGTGTCAAGACACGCCGTACTTCGCTTTCCACCGAATTTGAGACATTGTGTGTTGAGTTGTGGAACTCAACGCCGCACTTTGTCTTTACCAAAGCGAGGAAGTGAAAATATTTTAAATATAATCACTCCCCGAGTGGGGATCGAACCCACAACCGATCACGCTTACAGTCAGACGCTGTCCCATTGCACCGGCGACCGGCCTCCCATATTTTTCGAATATATTATTTATCGCTATTGTAAAAATATATCAATAGTTAACAAGTCTTTTTACATTAAAAAAAACTTACTTTCACGTTTTTTCTCATACAATAATTTAGTCAGACAGAACGTAGTGTCAAGACATCTGTCATTTTCGAGACATCAAACCATTGGAATGGTAAATAGCAGAAATAAACGCCGCACCTTGTCGAACCAGAGCCGGGTGATAAAATGATTTAAAAAGCCACCCCGAATGGGGCTCGAATCCTCAACAATTCGCGTTTACAGACAGACGGCATAATCGACCTCGATGTTATCAATCAATACGAAAACAAACAAAACATTTCTACAATTTCGACTTTCGTTGATTTTATTATTCATTAGTGTAATTTCCCTTACTTTGATTTATTGTTAGGCGTCTTAATGGACGGCCGAAAGAATTATTTTAAAAGTTATAAAATTACTTTGGGCTAATGCTTTTGTGTACATTAATATATTTTAGTATTTAGATTGTGATTAGATTTTTTTTAGTTATTCTTATCTACTCGATTTAGTTATATTTATCTGTTACTAGCTTTCATTCTGAATAGCAGAGCAGAAAGTACCTAGTGTGAAGACACTCCGTATTTCACTTTTCGCCAAATACGAGTCATCACAATGATAATTGTGAAAGGCGAAACTCAACGCAGCACTTTATTTTACCAGAGCAACGAAGTGAAACTAATTTAAATATAATGACTCCCCCGAATGGGAATCGAACCCACAATCCATCGCGTTCACAATCGACGCTCATAGGCTGCGATACGACTGGCCTTTTATATAAATTTAGTAAATTAAGATTTAAAAAATATGTAATATGAAAAAAAAGATATGCTTTTGCTCGCATTACAGGATAAGCAGAAGAAGAAAGAAACATAATATAAAGACACTCCCGATTCCGTGTCCCGTGAAAGTTTAAAACAGCTATTGTCGCGGAATTCAACGCCGCACTTTATCTTACCAGAAATTCACAACTGTCACGTTTACACAAAATCGCTATCCGTTTGCAGTGTTCTCTGAATTTATGAAAATAACACCAAACCAATTAATTAATTATTAAGCCTAATTATAATGTTCCTATGTAGATAAGTTAACAAACCAAAAGGATTTTAACCAAAGAAATCTTGACATATTTATAGACAATTGAGCTGAACGACCTTTTCGTATAAATAATAAAACATTTTGAATTCGAACTTAAAGGCTTTTGTTAATAAGAGTTATTTTTACGAAGTTATTACAATACTTACTAACAATATTATTTAAAGTTACCTTAATAGTTACATTATTTACCGTACCTTAGGGGTCACACAAAGGGTGCATTTATTATACAATATTAAAACTAAATATGTATATATATATATATATATATATATATATATATATATATATATATATATATATATATATATATATAAACTAAGCGCAGATATTGCTTTGGGAACAAAAATATATGTGCCTTTTATATTTATACTTATGCCAAATGATTTATGGCACAATTTCGTACCTACAAGACAAGCTTGATGGTTGAATACGATGATTCCCATTTTTATATAAGTATGATACCTACAAACGCGTTTTCCATAATGAGAATCGAACCCATAATCAAACGCTAAAATACAGTCCTATGCTGGATAGTCTAAAGCATGAAGATGTAAATTATTATAATGTTATAAGTTAAGTAAGTACATTTGGATATATCATGGCGCAGCGCGATAACGGTTGACTGTAAACACGATTGATTGTGTGTTTCATTCCGACTCTGGGGAAAAAATTATAACTTAAGTTTAAAATTGTATGACTCCACTCAACACGCAATGTCTTAATTTTTGACGAATAGCAGTCAATGAAGTGTCTTAACACTATTTTACGTTTAATTAACCTTCTATTCTAGATAAAGCGTAAAACAAACAAAGAAAATATATATTTTTACTACCGTTTAAAATAATTCCTAATGACATTTACCCTTCAATTATCTCACTATATCTTATAATCTAACAACTTGCCAGCTTATATAGTAACTACTAACTGATACCTGTTAAATATACCTTTTAGTAAGTTAAAATAAAAATATATATTTAATTCATGAACTTGTAACAGTAGTTAAGGTTTCATTTTAAAGTACTTGAAAGGTTTTGAATTTTAGCTCAACTTTTTAGAATTTAATGTCTCTACGTTAGACTGTTCGTTTTACTCGAAACCAAAACGCGTATAATTGCATCTTAAGTGTACTTAGCGTAGGAAAACACCATGTATATAAATACAGAGTGCTACATTATCCTTAAAATGATATCTTCAAATTCTAAGATAGAGAACACCATTAAACAAAAGAAAACATACAATTCTTGTATTTTAAAATAGTTTAAATATACTTTGCGTCCATTTAGGGACAGTGCGTTCTTAATTGCAAGACTTGACGTTGCGCTTAAATTAAACATTTATTTATATTTCTATGTACGTAACAAATAAAAAAAATCCTTTTTATATATAGCAGACCTAGCGCGACGTTGAATTCCGCCATTAAGTTCGAATTCATCGGATTACGGAATACGGAGTATCTTGACACTACTTGACATACTCCCTGTTTTCCCTGCAATGCGGGATAAAAGTATAAAACTAAAAAAAACATATAGTTTTCTAATACTAAGCGTTCATATTAACAATTTTATAACCAATTATATACATTTAATTTTTTATATGACTAGTCTCGTTTAACAGTTATCATATTTTTGTCACATTTTACATTCAAAATTTATGCATCGTTCCTATTAATTAACGTATAAAATTTTTAGCCAATAAAAATGCCCTTTTACCAAAATTAAACGGACCAGGTGAGGGGTGATAAGTGCATATGCTTAATTAATTGAATATTGTATTTTGGAATGCACCCTTTTATCTGTAATATCAAATTAGGTGAAAATAATTATTATAATTTAGGTTTAAAACTAACGATATGAGTATAGTGCGGTGAACGTATTTATAGTCGTTGTGGGTTCGATTTCTGACTTTAAATTTAACTATTTAGTTTATCTTCCTTGAAAGACAAACTGCGGCGTTAAGTACAGCCACTCAATACACACGCTCAATAGCATTAGATGCAACCTAAATGTTCATTATTAAGGTAGTCGATTACCCTTCACGTCTTTTGTTTAGTCGCTGGGAATGCTATTCCCCTAAATAAAAAAAGCATGTTCACACTCTACCCTGTCTCGAAATTAGAGCCGACAAATAAAGAAAAGAGCTCTGTAACACTAAGTTCTCATACTTTGAACAGTTAATTGTAAGTAACGAATTCCATTAATTTAAGTTTAACAAGAGAAATAATATAACGATAAGGAAAAAAGATACCCATCAAATTCTCCCTTGCTTGCTGCTTGCTACGAATATATCGACTCTGGTATAAACTACTTGCAAATTTATAAAAATAAAATTAAAAAAATAATATTAATAAAAAATGGTACATGATCTTAAAATAAGTTGTGATATTTTTTTTTGAATAAGCCATTATTATTTAAGCATATTGCAATGCGTGTAAAAGATTTAGATAAAGCGCGGCGTTGAGTTCCGCCCGTCAACACGCAATCTATAGAATTCGGCAGAAAGTGGAGTACGGCGTGTCTTGACACTAGGTACTTCCTGTCTACCTTGCTATGCAGGACGAAAAACGTAAAGCTAAAATATATATGTTTTAATATTAACCACATAGTTATTGCCAAATAATCTCTAAGCCGATATTGTATGTAAAATCAAAACATATTTTATATGCGTTAAATATAATCGAACCTGCAACCATGGCCCGCAATATGCACTAGTCTACCATTCCACCCTGATCAGTGAAATCAGGTAAACATATGCTCTTAAAGAGGGTGAAAGTAGTTTTACAAGGGTGAAATGATTAATTTGGTATAATGAAACACTATAAAATATGATCATTTAGCATGACTTGTGAAGTAAAAATTTTATGGGTAGATTTTACGAATTATCATTACCATCTACTACGTATAATGTAATGTAGGCTTATTTAATTAATCATAACACACCTGTATTTTTAGCCCATTATACAGTGTTTGGGTTTAAATATTTATATTTGTTAACCCTAGTAGTGCAGTGGTACAGTGCGTAAATGAAGAAGAAGAGATGGTTTGGTTTGGTTGTGCCCGGTGGTACGGTGGTGGTACGGTGCATAAATGATGAAAAAGAGATGGTTTAGGTTCGATTTCTATTTGGCAAAATTATATTATCTTTTATATTGTCTTTTTTCCCCGCTCTGGTAACGGCGTTGAGTTCCGCCACTTACTGTTAATATCTCAAATTCGAACAGAAACCTGAGAACGTCTGCTTATCCTACTATGCGGGGTAAAGCGTATATATAAAAAAATTGTAGGGCGTCTGAACACATTAGATATTTTTATGTCATGTGTATTCAGTCAAGAGACAAAAAAATAGTGATAAGTTTCTCCGTGGACACACTTTCTACCTATTTACAGTATCTAGAAAGGGGCATGTTGTAGGTACTTTATTTAATCCAACTGGAAATATCTATACAAATACTTATATCTATACAAATAAATATAATTGGTGTGTCTGTTTGTAATATTATTGTATGCTTGTTACTAAATAACTATATATATATATATATATATATATATATATATATATATATATATATATATATATATATATATATATATATATACCAAAATAACATTTTCACAATTTTTGTCTGTCTATTTGTTCCCGCTAATCTCAATAAGGGCTGGGCAGATTTTGACGGGACTTTCACGGGCAGACATATGGAGTAACTTAAACGACTATTATTTTAGAATCGTGAAATAAAAGTCCAGATACTTTAAATGCCACGCGAACAAAGTCGCAAATGAAGGTAGTCATAAATAAAAAAATATATGAATACGCTAACAGTCGTTTTTACACGTACAACATACGTTTTTACACAAAGTTAAAAAATATCGCTCTATAAAAAATATTGAAAAAGTAGACAGACAAAGTCATAAGTAAAAACTAGTTTTAAAGAACGTGACAGTTGTAAAGCTCTTAAGGACTAATTAGAAAGTAATTAAAGAACAAAGTTCTAATTGACTTCTGTAATAGCACGTGAAAACTTAATATTACGCATCCTTTAATAACAGTCTAGTAATAATATATTAGAAAGAACTTTTGTTTTACCTACTTAGTTCAATTATTTTAATAATTAAGGCAATTTTCATACAGTGGCGGTGCTCAACGCCGTACCTTATTTTAATGGTACAATTTTCAGCTTCGCGTTTCATTTTGCATAACAAGGTAGTCGTTTGGTTTCCGGTCGAAATCAAGACATTACGTAGTAAGTGTTGAACGTCGCGCTTTGTCATACCAGAACGGAGAAATAAAAATAAATTTTGAATATAGTCATTCCTTCGAGTGGGAATCAAACCTACAACCAATCGCGTTTACAGTCAGACGGTTTACTACTGCGCTATGGCCTTAACATATATACCACAGTACCATGAAATTACAAATAATTTAAATTAAATATAAGAAAGAAAATTGAACCTGTAACTATCGTTTGCATCGTAAAAAAAACATTAATAAAAACTTTTCATTCCTGCTAATTGTCCTTTTGAACGAACCATCGATAAAAAAACTTTATTCTATATGTAATAGCGGGGTACACATAAAAACTAATGTGTGTGGCGGCGCTGTAGCGATTTTATATTCGTCCCCAACGCAATGCAATTTTACACGGCGAAATGTTAAAAATTTCGCTTAAAAGACTTTTGTTCAAAAGATAAGTGGAAAATTGTGTATGAAAATAAAAACAAAACTGTTAAAGTGAAAGAAATAGGGAAAGAAACTTATTTTTTTTAGCTTCACGCTCTAATCCCGCATTGACAGAGAGTACCTAGTGTCAAGACACTCCGTACTCCGCTGTCTGCCGCATTTGAGATATTGCGTGTTAAGTGGTGGAAGTCAACGCCACGCTTTGTCTTACCAAAGCGAGGAAATGAAAATAATACAAATATAATCATTCCCCCGTATGGAAATCGAACCCACAACCAATTGCGTTTACAGTCAGACACTGTCCCACTGCGGTACTCGGCTCTCTGCCGCATTTGAGATATTGCGTGTTAAGTGGCGGAAATCAACGCCACGCTTTGTCGTACCAAAAACGAGGAAATGAAAATAATACAAATATAATCATTCCCCCGTATGGGAATCAAACTCACAACCGATTGCGTTTACAGTCAGATGCTGTCCCACTGCGCCACGACTGGCAGATACTTAATTATTATTACATAGAATAAAAATATTTTCTTATCAGCTTTAAGCTTTATCCCGTTCTTTTAGACTACCCGTTAGTAAGAACTTGGTCATGACACTCCGTTTGCTGCTCCATCGAAGAAGTGATTCGTGGGTTCGTTTTTTACTCCACAGAATTAATAAAGTTTGAAGTATTCTAAAAATTATCATATTTAAATTATTTTAAGGCCTGTCGTGACGCAATTGGACTGCGTCTATCCGCGTTATGATGTAGGTAGAGAGAGCGTAATGTACACTATCGCCTAAATTCAAAACGTGCCGTAACTCAACGCAGCGCTTTGATATTCTGTTCCAGTAATGGGTAACGGGTTTTTTTCTATCAGGGTAGTCGTGGTTGAAGAGGACGGAACTGCAAACGCTACAGTTCCTGAATATTTGTTACCGATATGAAACTATTTTAAACGGATTAATCGCGTATATTTTAGTATTTGAGAACACATTGGTAGTTTTTGAAACTTCAAAATAATTAATTTATTTAAAATACTTTCAGTGAAAACGTTATATTTAATGTTATTTATAATTTAATTTAACATAAACCGAAACAATACAAATTCACAATATTTGAATATTAATTACAAGAAATATTAACTAATAAGGAATGGACCACACGACCTCCTAACTATCACGATCTGGATTTAACGTTTAAAAAATATCCGAACTTATTTTACGTTAACTTAATCGATAGCTATGTATTTGAAGATCCATTCACCCTCGCAAACTACACGATTTATGATATGAAAACGAATATAAAGGCCTACAGAATTTATTTGAAAATTTCATTCAGTTCCCGAGTACTTACTGGAAATTTGAAATATGTAAATAATTATCAACATCATCTATTATTTGACACCATTATACTACAGTACAAACAGGTTCAAATTCCATTTTATAAAAGCCAAATTTGACAAAACTTTGGCAAGAGTAATAGATTTAATAAAAAAAATATATTTTATTACGCGAAACGATTATTTTCTCGTACAAAACAATTAACATAAATACTGTATATAAAAAATTAATACTGTAAATAATTCATTCTAATTATGTTTTCACCTGTAAATTTCTTATAAAAAACAGCGTTATAGAAATTTTTATTCTGTAGAAATTTATACCAAATTCCAGCCTTCAACGGGTAGTCCGTACGTTGTCAGCCGTAAGTAGAGTAAGGCTTTGTACAATAAATTGTTTAAAAGAGTTTCTTAAAACTAAACCATTCTAAAAACTATAGCGTAAAGTTGATCTAGTTAAATCGATTTTTTGTTCACAGCAAAATCTTCATTACTTAATTCGAAATCTCAACCCTCTATTAGTCGAAATAAACAAGAAGAAACTCAACTCTGCAAGATATATCGATACACATTTTACCTTCATAACTCGAAAATTTAAATTGGATGTATTTCCATATGTCGAACAAGTTATTTTCTAATTTTTTTAACTCGATTAAAATAACTTCTTCCAACTAATTCTTCCAAGTATAACCAATATACTTGGAAGAAACATAATTTACCTATAAAATATGCCTGTGTACAAAATATGTGTGTGTATGTGTGTGTATAAAATATGTGTGTGTGAATAACGTTTATTTATAACTAATTATAATATAATTATCATCTATACAACTATAAAATTTTAAATTTATTTTACATCTCTTAACTCGAATTCTATAATATAGAATCTCAACCTCTATATGTCGAATTCGAATCGAAAGTCAAACTCATTCAAAACGCGAAAACTTTACCGACTTTGATTTATTGTTGTCTCCTTTGATATATATAAAATATTTCAACATATTTGCTACTCTAGACACTTACCTAACTGTCTCTAACAAAGAACGTAAATGACCATATATTATGCATTAGAATCGAACCCCGGACCGAAAGCCACTAATTAAATTTTAACCTCTGCGGTCTGCGTCGAACTGCCGTAGTTAGGTAAAGCAGCCGTGACATTACAATGCCGTAATTATTATGATTCTCATAGAAATTAGGTCGAAACTTAGTACGAACTAATTATACGAAATGTGAATTTATTTGCTACTTACTGGTTTATTACGTAAAAATAATATTTAAAAAAATTAAGAGTATTTTTTTATTTACAAAATATATATATTTTTTAGCTTCACGCTTTTATCCCTTATAGCAGGATAGACAGAAAGTACCTAGTGTCAAGACACTCCGTGCGTAGCTTTCCACCGAATTCGAGACATTGCGTGTTGAGTTGTGGAACGCCTCACTTTGTCTTTGCCAGAGCGAGGAAGTGAAAATAATTTAAATATAATCACTTCCCCGAGTGGGGATCGAACCCACAACCGATCGCATTTACAGTCAGACGCTGTCCCACTGTGCCACGACCGGCCGTCATAATCAAATAATTACACAATATTGTTAATTATAATTATCAAAATGATTATTTTATACTATTTCCTTTAATTATTTGCAATAGAAATCAATAACTGTTGAGTCGAATGTATTAAGAATCATATAACGATGCAAATATTTATCAAATTGGGTCAAAACGCGTTAATTTTACAATCAAATTACTTTAGAAAAATATTAATATTGACTAAAAGTTTATATGAGTAGAAATTAATAAAAAGATACCTAACATTCCACATAGGGCGTACAAATATTAAACGGGAAAAAGTGCCAAAATTATCTAATGAGATCGGTTATTTTATTTTATTTATTACTTAAAAACCTAAATATAATTGAACCTTCTACCTACACATTCAAAAACACCTTTAACGTGCATAGCACGGTAGTCAAAGACAACCCTATCGGTTATTGGTTTGATTCCCATTAGAGGCAATAATTATGTTTAAAATTTATTTTCTCCGCTCTAAGACAAAGGCAGGCGTTAAGTTTAGCCACTCAACAATCAATATCTCGATTTCGGGCGTAAAACAGTCAACGGAATATCCTATAGCGAAATACGGAGTGTCTTGACACTAGGTACTTTCTGTCTACCCTGCTATGCGGGATAAAAGCGTGAAGCTAAAAAAATCCTATACATTTAAATTCTTATAAATCGCAACAATATTATGAATATTATGAAAACAAACAAAATAGATTTCCAACGAATTCAATTTAAAATTCATAATAATTCTTATCACGTCCAAATTTACATATTTTAGATATACTTGTAATCCGTTGTTCTGAGCACTTTTCAATAATATGAATTAACTGGTAGACCTACTTGTTTAACGAACCAAAATATATAAAATTATGTTTAATTTAACAACAAGTACTAGGTAATCGACCAGATTTTACCTATATTTTACTTTATCTGAGATACTGTAATAAATAACACAGTAAGCTTCGTCCTTTAGCTTACTGTGTTATTTATATGACTTTCGGCATATAGAGATATAGGCAAAGAGAAACAAATGGTAGGACAGTATGTTTTAAGATTCTACGAGCTAATGAGCGGAACCCAACGCCGCGCTTTTTCTCAATTTTTCGCTATCTCCTTCCTTCTTTTTATAATAATATTCATACAACTAATTTGCGAAACTTAACGCCGCGTTTTCATTCATACTAAATAAAAATGTTTTTATTATAACCTTTCCTTCTAACCATCCTTTTATAATAATATTTCCACGTACAAGTTTTGAACCCACTACGTTCACAAAAGCTTAAAATCAATATGAAATCTCTTTGAAATTTGAAAAAAATAAACAAATAGTTTAGGAAAAACGATAACTGAATATTTTATTACTACGGTTTCATTTTTAGCTTAAAATATTTAAAGGAATGTAGCGATGGGATTTTAATTATACCACAGATATAATAATAGTGTTGTAACAGTACACCATACATGTATGTGTGTATGTAATGTTATTGACGATTTCTTTTTTTTAATCTGTATATTAAATATAGATTAAAAATAAATTAAGATTAAAAAATAATATTTTACATAAATAACACTTCTATAAAAAATATTTTATTTTTCCATTTCTGAATATAGTACATAGTTAATAATTGATATAATTCATTTTTATTCGATTTATTACTTTTTGTCATAGAAATTACGTTTAATTGCTTTCTAAAAATCCCAATTTTCTTTGTAAGAAAATCAGAATTATGTATAATTTTAAAGCTTATTTTCTTCGTTAAAATAGATGTTTTATTTTTCATTATATATCAACATTAATTATTTACATTGTTTTAAGTGACATTAACAAATCCAAAGCTATAGACGTTATTCCATATATCCCTTATATACACATATCACCTATATTCATGTATTGTTATTTTATATTGTTCTTACTAAAATAAGAGTGAAGTCAGTAATAATTTCGCAAACTGTTCTAATATAAATTCTCACAAACTGCTAACGCACGCAACTTTGTCTGCTTCTCGAAGAGGTATATTTTAATACATTGTGCAAAATTTTTCATTAATATCTCATTTTTATTATTCCTAGTGTGATTTATATGATATGCCATTAATATCCCTTGTCATGAACCTGTCATAATCAGTTTATTTTTTAAATCCATCCGGTACTTAAAGATAATCGGGGATAAACAAACCAACAATTCAGCTTTTTAAAATTAATATAGATAGGAATAGCTTATGGTAAAAAAATAATATATTATAAAAATATATATATACATATACATATAAATACATATATATATATATATATATATATATATATATATATATATATATATACATATAACATATATACTAAGGCTCTGACATTTTTAACACAAAGGGCGTCTTTAAAATTTATCATCCAGAATGAAATATTAATAAGGGATGTGAGGAAAATAGAGTTCGATGCTCTAATTTAGCTCTAATTTCTTTACCTAAGTATAGAATAACTCTTTAAAATATGAATATAAATTTACAAATCTTTTTTTATTATCAATCGACATAAAGTGCCCAATTCACCTTTGAGAGCCAATAGTTATCAGTTCATATGAACTTATAAATACTATGACCACGTACTAGTGTTGTTAATTATTTTATTTATTTGTTTATGATTTCCTAAGATCTTTAACATTTATAATTTTGCAATATCTTTTAAAAATTTCATTTTTTTTTACCTTCACGCTATTTATCCCGCATAGAAAGGTAGACAGAAAATACCAAGTGTCAAGACACTGCTTACTTCGTTTTCCACCGAAATCATAAGACAATCTTAAAAATTGAATTTCACTTTCAAATTAAAATGGAAATATATTCATAAAATAGTCATAGTTCTTTGCCTAGTCCAGGGTTTAGCTAACAAAATCCGTGCATTTTGTTAGCTATTACCACATGGTCTGTACCATGAGTTCGTAGTGTTCGTGTCCCTTTCTAATTTATCTGATAACTAAATAAAATATATAAATCGATTATGTTAGAAAATATATTTATTCTCTCAAGTATAAAAAAAACTAGTTTAAATAAATAAATAAATATGTTACGACCACTGTAAATCTCTACGTAACATTTTATACATCTCTTAAGAAATATTAAGAAAAATAAAAATAAACTTATAAATTATTTACCATATAACATAAAAACTTGGAAAAAATCCAAACATTATCAACAAAAAACAAAGAACATAATTTTTTTAAAAGCGAAACAAAAGCTCCATTTATATTGACAATAAACAAACAGCACTTAGACCCTCTTCAAATATGTTTGAAAGATAAATAAATAACTTTATATTACTATTTTATAGGTTTACGTTTACGGAGAAAAACCCTGGCTAGATACTCTTAATGGTATACCTGATTTAATTTTTATTATAAAACTAAAGTTATTAAAGTATATCCTTTTACCTTTAATATTTTACGCTGAGGAATCTTTATTACAAAACTTTAATTACCCCCGGGATATTTAAAGCTTAGATAACTCCTTCGTTTAACGAAATCTGATGCCAAAGTATTCGTTATAGTAATTAGTTATTGTCTTGATTTGAAATAAGAACTTTCTAGAATTTCGTATTGTTAAAATAAATATTTTACAAAAAAAAATTATGTAAAAATATTTGTTTAGACGAAAATTAAAATAACTCAAGCGAATCGCACTGAAGAGATGAGAAGTGTCATTTCGTGTGACTTCAAGAGTGCACTCAAAATCCACGTAAAATGCACTTGCAGTGTTAAGTAATTTAAACAAACAATTTGAAACTTCCACTTAATTACAAAAAAAAATTTGAAAATACCTTTAAAAGTATTAAAAAGAATAATTTATCATAGTTGAATAATGATTAATAATGTTTTAAATACGAACCGGAAGTAGTAATATAAAATATCATCAACGTATACAACACGTAACAGTTACACGAAAGTCTTCCGCCACACGAGGTACCGCTACGGCGGTAACTGAACGACTGAACTTTCAAAGCTTGAACCGAGCTTTGATACATTTGTGTGAAACTTTTGTTAGAGAAATATTTTATTAATTTATATTATGTTATAGTATTTTATATATATTGTACCTTTATTATATTTGTAATTGTACTTGTTTTTTTCTGCCTTTTACTTATTTGACGCAGGAAGAACCTAGGGTCAAGACACTCAGTTCATCATTGTCCGTCTAAATTTGAGACATTGTGTGCAATGTGGCATAATTACACACCGCACTTTCTATTAATAGAGAAATGAAGGCAATTCTATTACGTTTTAAGTCAGACGTCAGTCAAAATAAGGTATACTTCGCTTTCCGCAAAATTCAAGGCATTGCTTGTAGAGTCGTGGAACTCAACGCCGCTCTTATTCTTACCAGAGCGAAAAAATTAATATAATCTAAATATAATCACTCATCCAAGTGGGAATTGAAACAATTGATTGCGTTTACAGTCAGACGCTCTTGCACTGTGCCACGAACGGCCTCCGCCATGGATTACTATTAGGTACAAAATTATAATGAGAAGTTTATTTTGAAAACATAATTAGTTGAACGGTTTTATATACTTACAACTCTGTG
This sequence comes from Dryadula phaetusa, assembly GCA_032432895.1. Classification (NCBI taxonomy): domain Eukaryota; kingdom Metazoa; phylum Arthropoda; class Insecta; order Lepidoptera; family Nymphalidae; genus Dryadula; species Dryadula phaetusa. The sequence goes on along the minus strand of JAOYRS010000016.1, from coordinate 2,794,875 downwards.
TTAGACACGTATATATATATATATATATATATATATATATATATATACATAAATGAGACAATATATATATATATATATATATATATATATATATATATTGTCTCATTTAGCAAACTATAAAAATAAGATCAAAGCATCTACTTATATATCATTAGCCTCACATTACACCGGAAAATTACGAATAACAAAATGATTTTTCATCTTGTACCACGCCGTTAAACTTGTTCCATTATGAAAAATCACATCTTAGGGCGGGAGTTGAAAATACAGCCTTTGTAAAAAATTCTTTTAAAACATGACATTTTGTTTCTAAAGCACACGTCGTCGTCATGACGGAGTTGAAATGTATCTGTCTCTTTATCATATTAGTAGGTTTAGTTCCATAATGGGTAATTATTTTTTCTTTAACGCTTATTCTCTATTTCCACCTTAGCTTTCCCTCACTTCCTTTCATTTCTATCCCAAGACTGGCAACGCATCTACTCAATTTTGTTGATGTCCATGGGCGAAGGTGACCACTTAAGGTATAAGGTGGTCCTTCTGCCCGTTTGCCTGTTTTATCTATAAAAAAAGAAAACATATTTGTCCTAGAGAAAGGGCATTGACTGGTGGAACTTAACGCAGTACTCTGTCTTGTTTGAGCGTAAAATTAAAAAAAATCTCGAGCATTATCTGTATAATTAGACGCTGTCTCATTGCGACACGATGATCTTCTAATACTACAAGCAACGTTCTGGTCAAAACACTGTCTAAAATTTTAGTTTTAGCAAGTTAATAAGATATATGCAGTACTAGAAAATATAGTGAGTTACTATTAAGATTGCTTTACGCAGCTCTTTGTCAGACAAGAATTAAGAATTCACTGGATTCAATGATTTTAAAATACAATCAATCCGTCGAGTAGGAATTGAACACACAACCAATCTCATTTACAATAAGACGCTTCCCCAATGTACCAAGACGGCTTCATAAAACTTAAAAGCGAATAAAAAAATACAAACAAAAAAAAACATCACAATTGTCATCTAATATAATTTAACATGAATTACAATTAGGAAAAGTACCTGAAAATACCCAAAATATACCTTAAATATTCCTTATTACTTATTTATTTTTACCGGAAATCAAATTTCACGATGAAGGGCCTCCCTCTAATGCCTTCCGGCGTTTCAATAATGTAATAAACTTACAACATCTTAACCCTATAAATTCACTTTTTGATCGTAGTAGAGCCTGTGGCGAAATTTTCTATAGAAATTACCGTTTTTTGTCTTGCTCATGTGAGAAGGAATGACAGAGAAAGTGTATATGAAGCAACATTTCATACAAAAATAGAGTGTACGGAGGAAATGTGATTCTGCTAATATAAATAAACAATGTAAAATATGTGTAAAGACTATATGCTCTTATTTACTTTGCCGTATAGAATCCTATGAAAAATAACATGATTTTAGAGCTTATTTAATATAGGAATTTATACAAACGCTTTCTTCTATCGCGCCCTTCGAAGTTAAATAAAAATATTGGTCATATATCGCATGTACAAGTAAGAAACGTTTATTTCTCAACAATTTCGTTTCTTGCAAAATTTTATTTAACGCCACATTCTTTCAAATGTCACTTTGTATAAGCGGAGTACAGAGTGTCTTGACTCTAGGTACTTCCTGTCTACTCTGCTATACGAGATAACAGCACGAAGCTGAAAGCATGAAGCTTTATATGTAGTTAAGCAGGTATATTAAAACTGTATATTACATCAACGAACTATTTAATTTTTACAAAATTATCCATATATATGGTTTATAATGGTTCTGAAGGGTGATAATAACTTACTTACTTACTTAAAAACTTATCAATCCTGGAGCTCCTTTACTGAGTAACTAACAGACATCGCATCGACCGTAAATACTGGGCGTAGAAAGCTAAAGTTTGTTATAAAGACTTATTTAGGGAAAGACAGAACAAAAAGAGGCTTTCTATTCTTATATTTACATAGGAAATATCTAGCATTAAATAGTAATAAATATTTGAATATTATTATTATTATATGTATACTTAAAACTTCTTTTGTAGCTTATAATCTTTTTTTCTTTTCTCTTTTAACCTTTTATCCTGCAGAAGAACCTAGCGTTAAAACACTCCGTACTCCTCATTCCGCTGAATTCGACACATAGCGTTGAGTGGCAAAACTCAACTCCGATCTTTGTCTTAACAGAGCAAGGTCCTGAAAACAGTATAATGATTTCTCCGAGTGGGAATGGAACCCATAACCGATCGCGTTTACAGTCAGACGCTGTCCCACTATACCACGACCGGCCTCAAGTTTTAAAAGGTCATTATTATAAGAAATTTAAACTTTTCAAAAAACTTAGATACTAAACTATTTAGATATAATAATTATAATAAAATATTTTCAAAACACATCACCCTGAAAAGCGCAACCCAACCCAATTAAAACCTATAAAACTAATTAAAATCGATTACTGTACCACAAAATTTTATATAAATAATAATTTGAATGGAATAACTGAAACAGTTTCAACGTAAAAGTTGTTACAATCAAAGTTTAAATGAAATTCCAACTCGTCAGTATGTATCCCGGGAAGCTGGGAAACCTACAATATTGTAGTAAGACTCTATTATTATTTTAATGAGTTTGTTTTAAATATGGAATCATATAAACTAAAGGAATTTCGTAACAAGATGTAATTATAACAAGTGTAATGTTCTCATATGTAGTTTTAAAACGACAACGTAGTTTAACGCCATTATGGTGGAGTCATTATTTAGCTGAATGATTTCGATGATTTAAAGTTCAATTTTTACTCATATTCATTGTCATAGTAACGAATGACACTCTATAAAAAAAATGTGGGTAAAAGGTATTTAAATTATAATTATAGATCCAAGCTTTCACCTTAAAACAAGATTATGTGCTCAAAGAAAATTATTTAAATGAGAACATGTGAAAATAGAACCTACAACCAAATCAAATACTGTCCCAATTAATAAATTTAACCGTCTTTCTCTAATTCTTTATACTACAAAAATATCAGGATTTTGGGGCCGGTCTTGACGCAGTAGAACAGTGTCTGACTGTAAACGCGATCGGTTTAGGTTCTCTCGACTCGATGGAATGATTATATTTAAATGATTTCCACTTCCTCACTCTGGCAAAATAAAGCGCGGTGTTTAGTTCCGCCACTTAACACAGAATATCTATAATTCCGCGGAAAACTGAGCATGAGATCTTGACACTAGATACTTCCTGCCTGCCCTGCTATACGGGAAAATGCTAAAAGAAAGATAAAAATACCATAGGCTTTCAAACAAACCCAAGGGAAACGTAACATCACACGTATGGGCCATATTCGGTGGCGCTCAACAAAACAGTCCAATCTGCGTAGTCACGTAGCGATGGTTTCATTACTCCACACCGTCTATGTGCCACGTATTCTCCCGCATACTCATTGCTTATAAGTGTAATGATTCAACATACATATATCTGCGATATTATTTGTATAGATAAGGATATTATGGTAGAATTGTTACTTATTCAACTTACCTTGGTAGAGATGGATTCAAATTATGATTTCTAAGTCTAGAACGTTAGAGGCTAGGTGCAGCGCAATAAGACAGCGTGCGACTTTAAACGCAATCGGTTTTAGGTTCGATTCCCACTCATAGAAATGATTATTTTTTCCCAAGCTACTCAACACGTTGTCTTGAATTCGACGGGTAAGGGGAGTACGGAGTGTCTTTTGATATTAGATACTTCCCATATATCCTGCTATGTGGAATAAAAACTAGAAACTAAAAAAAGGATTACTTATGATATTTTATGGTTTTTAAAAAGATATGAGGCCGGTCGTGGCGCTGTTTAACAGCGTCTGACTGAGCACGATCGGTTGTGGGTTCGATTCCCACTCGGGGGAGTGATTATATTTAAATTATTTTCACTTCCTACCTTTAATAAGACAATGTGCGACGTTGAGTTCCATCACTCAACACGTAATGTCTTAAATTCAGCGTAAAGCGAAGTACGGAGTGTCTTGACACTAGTTATTTTCTGTCTACCCTGCTGTGCGGGATAAAAGCGTTAAGATATAAAAAAAACTTTGAAACATTTTTTTGCCCATTAAATGATTTTTTAACAGATTCACATTTTATTCCTCGTGGCATTAGTAGTCAAGAAAGAGGAGAACCTAGTGTCAAGAAACTGTTCAGATCTTTCCGCTTGAATTTGAGACTGCGTTCTAAATACGTTTTCCTAGTTTGAAGAGACAAGGTTCGTTAACAATTATAAATCACATACGTATAGAGTATGTACAGTTATAGGCGTAATATATTTATAATATCTTATATTTTTGCAATTTTTCCACATTTCAAAGGAAACTATTTTAAACAAATCAATCGCATAGATTTTGGTATAACAGTAGTGTTCGAAATGTCTAATTTTCAAAGACGTATTTTCTAATAAATACTTTATTAAAAATATTTTATTTTATAACAAATATAACGTAAAAGTTTTATTACGTTATATTTATTATAAAATACAACAAAATGGAGGACAAAACGGAAGCTTCATAGTAATATACAAGATATAAATAAACACATCTCCCATACAGAGCTATCTTCTAAATCACCCAACTAAAATAAAAACTTCATACCACGTTTGACTTATTTAAGCCAATATAAAACACAAATGAGATTAATTACATAATAACTATCGTCCATCACTATCTTACACACACAAAAACTATATAAGTACGAGAGAGACAGCACTTGCATCAATTTAACGTAACAATGACAGTTAACTGAGTCCTCTACAGCTCTTGACCGTTTTAATTACGCTATACCAGACTCAATCAGAAAAATGGTAAAAAATATAAAAATAAGGTAGTTTAAATAATACATATTTTAGCATCTCGCTTTTTAGCGAGGTTGGTAGAAGTAATCTAGTGATAAGATACTTCGTTCTCCGTTTTTCGTTCGAATAAGAGAAATTGTGTTTAAATGGCGGAACTCTACTCTGCGTTTATTAATTTTCCATCCAGTTTTAGGAAAATAATAAAATTGGTTTTAAACTCTACACATTATAACTCCTGCTTATTTACCGTTGCGGTAACGATTTAAAACACACAAAACAAGAAAGTGCAGCGTTGAGTTCCGCCATACAATACGCTATATTTGCTTACCAGTGGAAATTGAACAATTTCTTGAGTGTCTTAACAATAGATTCTATCTGAATACTGCAAAAAATATAAAGAAAGTTTTTATTCTTACGTCAATAGAAAAATATATCAAGTTGATTCTGAAAAGAACACTAAGCCATCTTAGTTCCGCATGGAAATAATGGTCGCCTCTGTGTTTTCTTTAAGCAGTTTTTAATGATAACCCTTGTAAGTAATATACCAATAGTAAATATAAAATAGTCTTTTATTGATTTTATAAGTAATAAAGCTTTTATACCATTTAAATATGAAGAAAATAACGGAACCTAACACCGCATTTTGATGAAAAACCGCAAGCAATTAACGCCTTCATGCTTTTCCCACATAACAGGGTAGAAGAAAGAAGCTAGTGTCAAAACACTCCATTAATATAGGTATTCTCATAAGTTGAATTCGAAGCCATGTACCAATGTCATATATATTAGATATATATGATATTGGTACATGTGACTTCGAAATATAGACGTATAGACTTAAATATGAGACAAAAATTTCCACTAAAACCAATGAAGGTTAGACCAGCGCTTAAAGATTAAAAGGAAGCAAAAAGTCCTAAAAGATTTGACACCCGAAAATATCATGACATCACATCGTCTGCCCCTAAGTCAGCGTGTGTGGAAAGAGCTTTTCTAAAAACAATATAAACATATTAACACTACAATTTTGAATATTTCTAGAAAATATTTTTTGTATGTATGTATGTCTTTATCTTGCATAGCAGGGTTAAAAGGAAATACCTAATGTCGCCGAATATATTACGTGTTAAGTAGCAGAACTCAACGCCGCTGTTTGCCTAACCAGAGTGGAGGAATTAATTGAATTGAATGAAGAAATTAATTTATTTACAATCATTTCTCAGAGTGGGATCCGAACCCACAACCGTTCGTGTTTATAATCAGATGCTTTTCCAATGTGCCACGACGATGGAATGGTTATGAACAGAGTTTGTTGAAGTTTGTTATTACAAAGCACGAACTTATGGGCGTCCATGAATTTTTACGATCCTATTTACTCTACTACACTCTACTTGGCACGGTCTTTGGGATCCACGGTGGCCCATTGGCTCTCATATCCTGTTTCACAACATCCAGCCATCGCTTCCTTGGGCGTCCGGGGGGTCTAACTCCAGAAACAGACATATCAAGGCATATTCGTCTGACGTCACGTCAGGTCACGTCCGACGTCATCACGGACTCCAAGAGTACCTCAGATGAATGTATTACGTATACGGTCAGCATGCGTTACGCCACACATCCGCCTTGGCATCTTCATTTCCGTGAAGTGAAGCTCCTGAGTGTGCCGAGATAGTGCTGGCCAACAATCGTTGCCATATTAGAGAATTAGTCAGATTGTGCTGAATTACCTTGCGAGTATTGTGCGAAACTACTTGAACTTCTTCGACTTAACGGCTGGTTAGGGAACTATACGGATAGTGATAGAGTCCGTGCTCCCACATACCATGTATTCAGGCAACGATGCATTTAGGTTAAGACCGCCTCAAGCGTACCCTTCCATAGATTCACTCTCTGCTCCCGCTTAACCCGGATTTCGTACGTGCGAATGAGTGCTATGTCATCGGCGACATCATCAGTCAGGGTGGCTGATCTTGGATATAAGCCGAGACGGTATCCAGCACAACACTGAACAAAAACGGGCTAAGAGTCGAGCCTTAGTGGTTTCGTGACGCCACTGCAGTCCTAACCATTAAAACGGAATCGCGGTACACATCTCTGATAATATCAATATAGGCCTCAGGGATCCCTTCTGATTGCAATGCCCACCTGATGCATTAACGAGGCACACAGTCAAAGGCCTTCTGCAGATTTAAAAATGCTACGTGCAGAGCTCTCCTTTTTTCCCTGTATGCCTTCATCAAAATTCTGAAGGCAAAAATGGCATCCATGGTACCCGGTCCTTGCTGAAATCCATATTGACCCAGAAACAGTACACTCTCGGCGAACCTGAGATCGATCACGCATTCAAAGAGCTTCATTATCTTAATACTCCTATAACTACCACATACTTGAACACTACCCCTGCCTTTGTAAATAGGGTTTATAAAGCTATACCGCCAGTATTGTGTCATCGTTCCAGTGTTCAAGTTATAGTTAAAATGATCAAGAAGCACGAGCACACCAAGAGAGCCCAATGATTTCCACGCTTCAATCGGAATGTCGTCTTTCCGATTCGTCATGCGTCGGAGACAATACCGAGTTTCGTCAGGTGCTATTGGAGTAACAAGTCCAAGATTAGAAGGTCGTTCGGTTGGAAGTCTGCACGGATGCTGAGTATTCAGCAGCTCCTTGAAGTAGCATCTCCATCTCTCCTTCACAGAGTCATGGTTACACAGCAGTGTACCCTCGGAGTCTTTGACGTAGAGACATTTTGCGATGTCCTGCGTCTCTTTATCCCTAGCACGTGCCAATTTCTAAATGAGCTTCTGCCCTTCCGCAGTTTCAAGATTATCATATAGTGGTGACAACTTTTCACTGCGGGCTCTGGCTACAACTCTTTTACTGGCATGTTTGGCTGCTATATATGATTTAAAAAAACATTTACAGAGTTGTAATTAATATGTCATATTGCCATACTAACCACTTAGTAAAGTGATTCTCATTCGAATTTACAAATCAATTGTAAGACTAAGCAGCGTGTTGATTGCCGCTGCTCAATATACAATAGTTCGAACTAAAAAGGTAGAATGTGATATTACTATAACTAAAGTTCTGATTGGTAAAAATTATGAAACAACTAATAAGAATAACGCCATCGACACAGTTAACACTATATTTGCTAATCATAATGGTTTTGGAATCAATTCCTACTTGAGGAAAATATTATACATTAGATAGAAATATTCACATTTAAGTTACTAGTTGAACACAATTTTACAGGTAGAAACTTAAACAAGTATAACTCTGAAGAAAAATAAATATATAAGTAAGTAAAAAAAATCCTACGCCATTGTTAGAAGCTCACAAAATCGACAGGTGTTTGTGATAGCGTCCTTTACCATTCCTTTTATTTATTGGTCCTTTTGTACGAGGTGTGCGGATATGTGATACCAATTATCTCTATTTTCAATTACTTTCGATGTTTCATGCAGTTTTTGCTAACGGTAAAAATTGAAGCGGGTTTTATCTTGAACTAATATTGTTTTAATTATGAAATGTGAACGAATTGCACATCATTTTATTTATTTTTAGGTTTTCCTTTTTGAACAGTTTCGATATTTAATCCTGCATTAAACAGGTACTTTGTGAAATGTTAACTTTTTCTATAGTTTTGGCTAGAGAAAATGTAATTGTGAGCTATATATATATTAGCTTCACGCTTTTATACCACATAGCAGGATAGGGAGAACGTACCTAGTGTCAATACACTCCGTACTTCGCTTTCTACCGAATTCGAGACGTGGCGTGATGATTGGTGGAACTCAACGCCGCTCTTTGTCTTTACCAGAGCGAGGAAGTGAAAATAATTTTAATAAATTTACAGTTAGACGCTGTCACACTGCACACGACCGGCCATATATATATATATATATATATATATATATATATATATATATATATATATATATATATATATATATATATATATATACATACATATATACACATATATATTATAGAAATTTAACTAAGTTACGAGTTGATGACACTTATCTTAGATGGTAGATCCTAAGATTACTGATAGTGCAAAACGAAGTATTATATTAAAATGTAATACATACATTATATTTGTAATATAAAGTAAAATTTTCTAACTTGTAAACTTTGTTTCTATAAAATATTCACAACTTTCAGGTAAACTTGGTGTTTGTAAAAAAGTTTTGTAGGAGCTTCATGTAGATATTATGTAGCTACTAATATTGAAAAGCACATTTTCTATAATTTTATATTGATGCATTTAAATATTTTTTTTTATAAATAAATACAATTTTAAGTATTAATTATATGAAAAAGGTGTTTTCGTTCGTTTTTCATCAATTTTTTTGAAATATATATATTTCCGAACACCAAAACATACGCGATTAGTCCACTTAATATAGTTACATTTGAAAATTATTAAAAATTATTAAAAACCTAAAGATATCATTATAAGTAAGTTATGTTCGAGATTGTTTGACTTTCAAATACACAGTGCTGATGATATGTAGAAGAAGGTTATGTTGATAACATCAGGACCTCCCGAAGGGCATGTATGAAGAGGTTAACGACTGTGGTCGAGGTTGGCGCTCCGAACTCTCCGACTACCTTGCCATATTGCAAGAAGCTAAAAGAAAATAAAAAACAAAAATTAATCTAGCAACTTATCATAGGGTATTTTATGAATAACACACTACAGACATACAATCTGTACCTTTCGTTTATGTACCAGTTTTTTATCTTTATTATTTTTCAATTAAAGTACTTTTTCTTTATAAATATTTAAAACGAATGCCATTAAGATTCATAGAGAGCTTAGTGTCTATGAATTTTCTAAATTTAAAATTAAATTTACTCGAATATTAGCTTTATATTTGATTCCCATTTTACATTTAAAACTATTTTTTACCTAAAATAGAATTATATAATTGCCTATTAGTATTAGGAAATTAACATTCCTTTGTAATGTGTCCTTCATACATTCGATATTAATTATATATTATTTTATGATAAGTAACAAAAAGATATTGTAATATTACAATTAGGTAAATTTCTACGAAATATTCAAATAAATTAGGCTAATTTTGTAAATAAAAATAAATATATCGTATTTTTGTACGATATATTTATTTTTCTTTACTATCAAAAGGAATGGTCGCTTTGTCCACAAAAGAAAGTTACAGATTAGAAGAATTAGCTCAATTATCCAGTCATATGTATGAAACAAATGTTAATCAAAAAATATATTTTTAAAAGCATTTTTATAATTTTAATAATGTATTGTATTATTAAGCCTAATAATTTGATAGTCATGGCATAGTGGGACAGCATCTGATCGTTAATGTGGTCGGTTGTGGGTTCGATTCACACTCGGGGGATTGATTATAATTAAATTATTATCATTTCCACGCCCTGGCAAGTCAAAGCGCCAATACGCCACTCAACACACGAATTCAGGGAAAAGCGGAGTACGGAGTGTCCTGACACTGATACTTAATGTATACCCTGCTATGCGGGATAAAAACGTGAAGTTAAAAAAAACATTAATACGAATGTGTGGTGGTGGTGGTGGTGGGTGTAAAAATATAAGAAGCCATTTTGTTCTGGTGGCCATTTTAGATGAACAATAATATTGATTTAATGTTACTTCATTATCAACAAGACTGAAGTATTAATTCAAATTTCAGCTCAATCAGCAACGCTGAAGTCATATTAAACTTTCAAGATCTCATACACACTAACTAACTAAATAACTCGGCAATTCAAATAAAAGCTTGTAAAAATATTTTTTCATTGTCGATTAAATAATTTATAATACATACAAAATTTTCAAAAATCTAAAATTTTTAATTAAAATATAGAAAGTTAGCTTTAATAAATTGATTGTGGCAAATTGTAGCGGTCCGATGAATTTGGTATGTTGAACAAGTGTCCAGCATTTCTAAGACCGGTCCGGACGGTCGTGGCGCAGTGTGACAGTGTCTAGCTGTAAACGCGATCGGTTGTGGGTTCGATCCCCACTCGGGGCAGTGATGATATTTAAAATTATTTTTATTTCCTCGCTCTGGTAAGACAAAGTGCGACGTTGAGTTCCACCACGGATCCATCAGCAGGGTGTCTTTACACTAGGTGGTCTTTGACTACTCAGCTATACGAGATAAAGACGCTGCTGTACGAAGAGAAGCTTTAAAAAAACTTTAAGTATACTAAATTTCATATTTCTCTCCTTCATCTGCATAATTATCAAATATTATTTTCAAATTAATACAATGATAATATGTATAATTTTGCATAAATTTATACCTTTAGAAATCCTCTTGCTTTATCTCGAGGGCATATACATACGTTTGCATATTGTTGATAGAGACCCATATCAATAGGAAAGTGACATAGCGAGCTACCCCATAAATTTATAATAATATATCGTAATATGCCCTGTCATAGATAGAATATATATAGAGATGGAATATTGTTCATATATTGTTCAGACAAAGCGCGGGGTTCAGTTTCGCCACTCAACACGTAATGTTTCGAATTCGCTGAAAAGCTGAGTACAGAGTGTCGTAACACTAAGTACTTCCTGTCTACCCTACTATACAGGATAAAATAAAAAGCCTCTTACTCAGATTGGACATGATTGAATAAGAATAACTTAAAACATCATTTACTATCTAAAGATTTTAAAAAATGACTATAACTAAAAACAAAACATTTTTAAACATAACCATTTTCCAAATGACATTTTATATTACATTTCTATTGTACGAAAATATATAAGGCCACACGCCTCAATTATGAAACAAGAAAGCCCCGTTAATTCTATTAGGCGTATTATACATAAATACATATAAATATTTTGCCATCCGCCATCTAACCTTTATTTAGTAGAAAGTGGAGAACGGTCTCTAATATTATTTATTACTTTACTTCTCTGTTAGCAAGTATGTACTTGATAATAAGATAATAAGGTGAAACCCACCATTGATTACGACCACTGTACATACAACATCTCGATTTCAAATGAAACTTAAAGAACTACTTTGTAGACACTAGGTTATCTCTGATTAGTTTGCTAAGCGGGGAGAAACATGAAGCTGAAAAAAGGATACACAAAATAACCACCGGACCATCCACATAGTCGAGGGAACATGCTTAATTTAAGAATTCAACTTAAAAACTAATGATTTTTGAGATTTTTATCCATATGTCTGTATGTTTGTCTGCGCTTAGCCGATTTAATCACAGCTTCCTCCCGAAATCAACACATTAGGTCTTCAGTAGCAAGTTCAAAGTCACAATTTGTCTTTGAAATAAAAAAATAATATAATCATTTACTCGAGTGGAAATCGAACTCACAAACAATCGCATTTACAGTTAGACGTTGTCGCCCACGCTGGTGTCAACCAATTCAAATTTAGTTTTCGCTATTGTATTTCTGTTACTTTTAACCGATGAACCTTCGGTTATGGTATACCTTCTTGTTTCAAATGGTTCGTAAATAAAAAAAAATACATTAATTTATAGTATTTTGTTCGACCACAAAAAGCCCACTCAAACGAAGTTGGGAGCATTTACTAGTTTCTAAATAATATCATAAAAAAAATGTAAAAATATTCATTATTAAAATTTAAGAGGCCGGTTGTGGCGCAGCATATAACTGTAAACGCGATCGGTCGAGTTCGATTCCCACTCGTGGGATTGATTATATTTAAATTATTTTCACTTCCTCGCTCTGGTAAAGACAAAGTGCAGCGTTAAGTTTCACCAACCAACACGCAATGTCTCGAAATCGATGGAAAGTGAAGTACGGAGTGGCTTGACACTAGATACTGTCTGTCTACCATGCTATACGGAAAAAAAGCGTGAAGCTAAAAAAAAATTAAGAAACATGCCTCTATATAAAGTCAAAAAAAATTAGCTAGCAGTCTATCTCAACAGGAAAGACAGGCCATAAGGATAATGAACAGTATAATTTATTAAATTTAATGCTTATTAAGGTCTCCTGGCGTAAAGATATTAATGTGTTTACTACGTCGGATATACTCGTATGCGTACCTAATTAGACCTCTAGCCGAGCCAACAATATTATTCAAAGCTTCCTTATTTGCTTTATCCTCTCTAATTTCCTTTCCCTACATTTTATATTTTTCCTTTTTAATAAAATATTGTAATTTATTTCTTATTAATTCGTTTGTCGATTTTTTTATTAAAGTTTTATTTTTAGAAACAAACCAAGTATATACGATAGACATAAAAAAAAATCAATTTCATTTCGTTTTTCAAACTAATTTGCTACTGTCTCAGAACTTTATGAAGGAAACTAAGAAAAGCTTTTCTTTATTTCCACTGGACCTATAAAAACTTAGACAATATAACGTCCAAATGTGACATTTAACGCTCTGACAAATGCGAAAAAGTTAACAAGACACGTCACACTTAACCTTCGTTCCTGATAGATAGCCGTCATTTGAGCTTTTACATGGATCGAGCTTTTGAATAGATTTCAAATAGATTCAGTAATTTGTAGCTATTATTATATATTTTGTTAGAAATTTTATTGTAAGCGGTATTGCGTATAGCAGTACAGTCAGAAACCACCTACTGTCAAGACAATCCGTTGGCAGATTGTGTGGTGAATGGCGAACTCAACTCCAAGTTTTGACTTTTCAGAGCAGAAAATCAAATGGAAATCGAACCCAGAACCAATCGTGTTTACAGCCAGATGCTACTCTAATGCGCCACAACCCACGACTAATGTTTAAAATAGAAACATAATGGTAAATCTGTAAATTATTATTTTAAAAAAAGGCCAGCTAAATTTCTTGCGATGGTTCTGAGATATCAGTCATTAAATTGAGTGAACCGGTTGTGAATTATTTGACAGACATGACAGAAAACAAGACGTACATTTAGTAAAAATCTATATTTGTTTGAAATATTATTATTTAACCATCAGACAGAACACAACCCGGCGTTGAGTTCCTCCTCTCTACACGCAATGTTAAGAATTCATTGAAAACGGGTACGGAGTTTTCTGACACTAGTTATTTCTTGTCTTGCCTACTATGCGGGATATAAGCGCAAAGCTAAAAAAAGTATGCCTGAATATGCCTTATGATAATTCTTTCCAAGGTGATAAGTAAAACGAAATATTATTTAAAATGTTCCTTCTGTATACACCGTTATGCGGGTCAAAGCATGAATAACCAGTGATAAGATACTCCGTTCTCCAATTTGCAGGCAAATTCGATACATCATGTGGCTTTTGTCCTATAAAAAATGTACTTACTTTAATAAATTCTAACCATAATTATTACACAAAGAATCAAAGAAATGTTGATTTACCTCTAAGAATAGGTTACTCTGTGCCGTCCGTCATATGACAGAGACAACGTCACGTCAATTTCGTGTCTGGTTAGACTAAAAACGTGGACGAAATATCTCACCTGCCTAATTCATTATAGATTTCGAAAATAAAAATTTAAAAATATATTGATTTTTAAACATAGCTAAGGTTGATTAAAGGTCATTAAGGTCCAGTGGGCTGTCCCTGAGTCATCTGAGTTTATAAGCGATTGGTTGTTGGGTCAATTCCTTTTCGGGGAATGATTATATTTCAAATTTATTTTCTTTCCTCCACTCTGAGAAAACTAGGTACGGCGTTAAGTTGGCAACTCGATACACACTGTCTTACCTTAGGGCGGAAAGCAGTCAAAGGAGTGACTTGACACTAGATTGTCCCTGACTGTCCTTACTATCCTGTTCTCGACTATCCAGCAGGATAAAGTGTAAAGTAAGAAAAGTTTATTCAAAATAAAATTATCTATAATCCAGATTTTACCTAGTACGGACACTAGTCTCTTACAATAGCTTTTCGTCATTTGTGAGAAGAACAAATAACGATATTATAATGTCTCAATTTTGGGTGGAATGCAAGAGTATTTTGACACTAGGCGGTCGTAATTTGAATATAATCATTACCCCGCGTGAGAATTGAATCCACAACCAGTCGTGTTTACAGTCAGATGCTTTCTCACAGCGCTACAATCGGCCATTTATTTTGATATATTAATAATAATACAATAGTATAAAATATAATTCTGTAATGTACATAATTGCTATAAATTGCTATAAATTTTTATAGCAATACATTTCTCTGTGTTGCATACTTAGATTTCTTAAAACTAAAGCAGGACATATTTATATGAAGACAAATATAATGTAACAATGCTGTTACTACAAGAATGTCTTTTATATATAAAGAATTGTTAAAGATAACATGGTATAGGCATAATTTGTTCAAGCTATTTCTCGCTTAACAGTAATCTCGGAGAGAAACAGATTAATTCATAACTTAACGCCGCATTATGGTCTTGCCTAAGCGAGGAAATGAAAATAATTTACCGAACCTATAACTATCGCGTCTACAACGTACACTACGCAACATACACAGTGTTAGAACACAAAATCACTATTATTAGTTACATACAAAATATATTTTTATACTGCTTGTGTTCTCAGAATGAGCCGTTCCAGAACTAACGTTCCAGCTGTAACAAACAAACACACAGACAGACAAAAATTGTAAATATATATTTTGGTATGTGTACCGTGTATTATACATATACATTAAGTAATTAGTAAAAAGCGTTAATTTTTAACATTACAATCAGACACTCCAATTTTATATAGATCGTATTAAAATAACTTAAAATATTTCATATTTCATGGTTTTTAAACGAAAAATATAAAACTGAAACCATAACCGCACTACTATTAAAAATTTCTTCCTATCCTATTGGGATATAAAGTGAAGTCTTGTCGTAGTTATAATTACTTTAACATTATGAGGGTGAGATGGATTCCACCATTTTACTGACCATTCCCTTGTTACATGTCCATTTTACTTATTTTCAAATTTCTTGTTTACCACAATATACTACAGTTAACTATACGTTTATATATAATTTACTTTAGTTTATATATAATATAATATATGATAAAATTTGATTTTTATGTATAAATCATATATATTGGATGAGGGTTGCGGAGGACCGGGATGTTTGGCGCAAACTTGGGGAGGCCTATGTCCAGCAGTGGACTGCGATTGGCTGACGACGATATAAATTATATACTAAATTTGTTTTAGGTAACATGGGGTGCATATAATAGTAGAAAGGTTTGTTCTTCGAGATATTGCATCTTGACTGGATAAACGTAACCCTGTGTTTTGTATAAATGGGAATCGAACTCACAACCAATCATATTTATAGTCAGATGTCCTAATAAGCCTTGATAGCCTCTAAGGGGAATATATTTTACGAAAATGTCATATTTTAGATATATTTAATCTTTTATTTTTTTTATTATTAGAGGCCGGTCGTGGCGCAGTGGGACAGCGTCTGACTGTAAACGCGATCAGTTGTGGGTTCGATCTCCACTCGAGGGAGTGATTATATTTAAATTATTTAAACTTCCTCGCTCTGGTAAAAAAGACAAAGTGCGGCGTTGAGTTCCACCACTCAACACACAATGTCTTGAATTCGGTGGAAAGCGGAAATACGGAGTGTCTTGACACTAGGTACTTTCTGTCTACCCTGCTATGCGGGATAAAAACGTGAAGCTAAAAAAAAAGAAAATCTTAATCAATTTTAAAGAAATATTTTTATGAAATACATTGAAATATTTTTCAAAAGCAGTTGCTATTAACAATATTTAAAAAATATAAATTTGTAAATTTTTACTTTCACTTTTTGTCACATCTGAACTACAATTTCTGTCATTAAGATCTATTTCAGCTCAAAGCGAGATTCAGAGATAGTGTATACTAACAAAAAATTAATAACAAAAAATTACCGCAATCAAATATATGTATATATATATATATATATATATATATATATATATATATATATATATATATATAATACGTACATAATATATTCTAGATACCTTTTGCACAAACGATATTTTAAAGCCAAGGCAATAATAAAAGCTAGAACCAACCCAGCGGTTGATCATTCGCAGGGTCATTAATATTCCGCGGGTGGGTTCGTTATCTTTGTACTTATTTCTTTCTATTTGCGTAATTTTCTTTAATTGTATTTCATTTTATACGCTTGCATTTCTTCCTAGCGGTTGTTCTGAAGGCTACTTCAATTTATGAGTCGCTCTTCTTTTATAATTTGTGATTGAATCACGTTCATAGAATGTTTTCTATATTTATTTTTTTTCATATTAATAAATTGAATTTTGCAATAAATGTTGAATTGGGTTTTGTGTATTAAATTATTTTGTAAATAATTTGATAACATAATAAATATAAATATATAATAAGGTAATCAGTGAAATCATTCCTTACATAATCTTAAACAAATTTTGACACTATAAATTAACTAGTACTAAGCATGTTGTAATATTTTTAGCTTCACGCTTTTCTATCCCGCATAACAGTTTAGACAAGCGGCACCTAGTGTTAAGATACTCCGTATTCCGCACTCCGCCGATGTCAAGAGAATGCGTGTTGAGTCTTAGAACTCAACTTAGTCTTACCGGGGCGAGGAAATAAAAATAATTTAAATATAATCATTCCCTCGAGAGGTAATTAAACTCAAATCCAATCGAACTTACAGTCAGACGCTATCCCACTGCACCACGACCGGCCTATAGTAGCATAATGCCTTATGCCATATCATTTATTTTTTATTTATTTGTTTAGAATGCCACCAAACGTAAATATTCGTATTATCTTTAATATTCTTTATATTTCTTTTAATAAATATATTTTAAATAATAAGTAACTTAATAAATATATACTACTCTTTCACCCCTACTATATAGATTTAAGACTATTTATATCGTTTATTTTTTACGTTTCATAAAAAAAATGACTTTAGAAATATTTAAACACAAACAAATAACCTCTAATTAAAAAACTTAATATTTTATACTAAAATTATTTCAAACTCATATCACGATCATAATAAAACGTCGTTCACTCATTCATATGCTTCAATAACTCAATATCCTTCGTTATTATTTCAACGTCGTCTCCGGTTCAGATATTTTTCCTTAAAAATAAATCATTAAGGGCAACTTTATTAGAATTCTTTTACAAAATATGAAAATGTTGCGTGAAACGCTCCCTGACGGCTACCTTTTGATTTATACACCACATTTGTCAGTGTCTATACATAAATATATGTATGTGTGTATACATTTCGTAGCTATTAAGATAGTGGCAAAAAAATACTAAATTATATAAAATGGCGTTAATAAGTATTAAAATAATAGTGCAAAGTTCCATCCATTTTATTTTTAAACAGTATTTAGGTTGAACTGAGATAAAAAAAGTTGATAGTAAAACGCATGTTTTTTTTGCTTTACGCTTAATTCCTCGGAATAGTCGTAGAGGAAGGAGCTCCAAACGCCATGGTCTCTGCATACTCCTTTCGCGATATACACAGTTATTAACCTCTTCATAAATATTCTTCGGGGGATCCTCATGCTTTTTGTATGATCTTCCTCCAGTATAATTGATAATGTGTTTTCGATGGCCAACCGAGGTCTCCCCGACCTCTCTTTTTCTTTTGGGCAACATACTTAGTAATATTTATTTTTTTATTCAGATCATTAGATTGATAAAAAATGTTTTCTAATCCTAAGTGTGGAATAACACTTTAAAAATAGTAAATATGTTATCATATTGCGACACATGTTCAAGTTTTAAAACCAATTGAACATCTAGAATTGGATTACATTATTTTTATAAAAACTTATTACTATTTTCATTAACGAATATTATAACTGAATGAGTTGAGTTACCGCCACGCCACACGCCAAGTCTCGAATTGAACGGAAAGTGGAGTACAGAGTGTCCTGACACTGGGTACTTCCTGTCTGCTATGCGGAATAAAAGCGTGAAGTTAAAAAAAAGCGTGTATACCGTAAGAACTAAACGACGTTAAAATTCACTAACGAATACAAAAAAATATATTTCACATACAAAAACCCTAACGTATCTTTGTACATAAATAATAATATGCATATTGCCTCTGCTAAATTTCTTGGAGATGAAAAATGTTATAGAGTCCATTACGGGTCACGGGTGAAGGCGTAATAATAGGGAGGTCACCTTACGAAATATGGTCTCATTTTGCCCGCAATTTAGCTATGTTGTATGGAAAAAATATTTCATTTTCTTTAAATTATCATATTTGGTTGTTATAATATTATTTTGCTCAGATACTTATAGTATTTCTCCTATATAATAGACTTATTTATTTATTTTAAACGGATTAATCTCGTTTATTTTGGTATTCTGCAAGAATAAAGGGCAGTACGCGAGGCAATATACAGATGGCGGTAGATCGATATAGATAATTTTTGTATCAACTGACAGAAAAGTGCCACCTCAGTCTACCTGTGACCACGGACTACTGTAAAGTGATCGAAACGTCAGGTTTCCAAATATATATTTTCGAAATTATCAAAATATATGCAATTAATCTAATTAAAATAGTTTTATTTAAAATGTGTAATAATCGCAAAAATCAAAAATCCTATAAAACTTATTTTTTTAAGTATTCATATATATATATTTGGTATTATTTTCAAATTTAGTAGATATTACCTTTCAAATAACTTATAGTAATTATTCCCTTCCAAGTAAAATTTACCAGTACTGTTTATTTAACATTACCAAGGAAGCCTGTTACTGCAGGAAGCCTGTTTTGAGTTTTAAAATGAAAAATGATTTTTGAAAAAACGTATAAAAATTTGAACCCGCGCCTCTTGCATTGGCTTGGACGTTCCAAGGTCTCTGACCGCTAAGCTATACGTTTAACTACCAGCTGCGTCGAAATTCTTATACGTTTGTTATAACAGGCGCTGGCTCGAATTCTGCTGCGTTCAAATTTTTATACATTTTTTAATTTATTAGATTAGAAAACATTTGGAATAACACTTTAAAAATAGTAACACTTTAAAAATTATATTTTACCTGTAAGAAGTTGGTTTTAATTCTTTTTTTGATATATATGTTCCTTGTGGTAGTCATTCCGGTCGTGCGTTGTCTGTTAGCTGCTCAGTGAGTCAGGAAACTAAGTAAAAATTCAGTGTAAGTTGACTTTATATTCTCCTAATAATTAAGTAAGTATAAAAACAATATAAATATAGCTAAATATTTGAACCTAAGAAAAAAAATAAAAGTATTTTTATTATGAATGAGCGGTTGAATAGTAAATGAAAATTTAAATTGTAATATGAATTAATTATTAATATTTAAATAACTTCGCTCTGTTAAGACAAAGAACAGGGTTGAGTTCCTCCTTTTTATAAATATTGTCTGGAATTTGAATATTGACATAAGGTACCATTGTTCAAAGAAAAAATTGCAAAAAACAAATAGGAAAAAATAACTGAGTATCGTTAATTATATTTTTCTACTTAAAGCCACACATCCAAGTCTAGACTTATGAGTCACGCGTGTTCTATTGTCGTGTCGATCGCACATTAAGGCCGATTCGAGCTTTACACGCCACCTGTATTCAATGTGAAATAACATAGCTTATATAGAATTACTAGAAGGGATTATTACAATTAAAACTTCAAACAAATTTTTCTAGTAATAAATCTTAAAATTGCTCATTTCTATTTATTTTTTGTATATCTATGTATGTTTTTTTTTGTTGTGTTTGCAAAGGGTATTGTATCGAATTTTATTAAACTCTAATTAATATTAAATATTAATAAGTAAGGTAAAAACACTTGAGTTTGACAGTTTTATCGGCACCAATACGCATTTCTACATCCATTTTGTATCTTCCATCTCTACTAAACATACTTCCTAGACATACCAGCTCATTTACTTGTTCTAATATTTTTCTATCTACCCTAAGCTTATATTCCGTTCTTTCTTCGTCTCTTTCAAATACTAGAATCTTAGTTTTACTCTCATTCAGGCTTAGACCATTACTTTCGAACCCTTCTTTCAGAGTGGTGACCAATGCATGTAACTGGCATTCTGATGAAGCACTGCATCAGTTGTATACAACAGACAGTTAACTGTCAAATCACCAACTTTAACTCCTATTTCACTTTCTTCCACTCCTTGGAGACAGCTATCCAAATATAAGTTGAACAGCGAAGCTGATATGGTCAGAGACCAGCTCCTACTCGTACACAGGCTGAGTAATCTCGATAAAGAGATTTTTCAGCCTGCAATAATGGTCCGTTCCCAATGTACCGGGGCAGTATCTCTCATAACTTCTTTCTTATAACCCTGTCAAATGCCTTTTTTAAATTTACAATAGCACAGAAAATTTTAGGGTTTACAGCCAAAAACTTTTCCATGATCATATGGAGAGAAAAGACCTGATCCATGCTATCCTCTTCCAGATCTAAATCCTCCTTGGGCCTCCCATAAAAGCCTTTCGGATCTGTCTTGCACTCTTCTCGCTAGAATTTTAGCATAAATATTACTTTAAACTTAAAAATCAAACATGCACTTGCCGTACAAATTGCTTGTAAAATTGTATACAAATTCCGATGACAATATAATATTGCCTTTGGCGACCAGAATGACAAAGGAAATTTAATGCAATTGCATTAAATTACCTTATCTATATTAAATTTAATTCCTTTTTTACCATAGTTAGTGTGGCGTCCTCTTAATCTTAAAAATCAAATATGTTTGATAAAGAATAAGTGTGACATCTCTTTTTACTCTTAGGACAAAAAGATACAACTTCAGCCCTGGATTCTTGCAGACTGGTGCATGAATACAGGGCAGTACGCGAGGCACTTAAGATGGCAGTAGATTGACATAATAGATTTTTGAACAGACAAATGCCACCTCATTCTACCTGTGACCACAGACTACTATAAAGTGTACGTAACGTCAAGTTATCAAAAATATATTTTCGAATATATCAAAATTTACGAGATTAATCCGTTTAAATTTGCTTAGTTTAAAATTAATCTATATTTTTCTCTATATTTTTATTTATTTTTTGTTAGATTTTATTATATTCTGTTACTTCATTAATAATTTTAAAATACAAGTTGTGTTTGGATTTTATTTTATAGTTTTTTGTCAACTTGCGAGGATTAAACATATCTGGAGTACGTCTATAGCCATGTCTACTATGTATTAGTGCCAATTGGTAGTCTTTTTTGCTGCATTTGATTTCTTGTGGTATGCTCTTTTAGTACCAATGTACTAATAATAGCCTTATTCTAAAATATGTTCACCAGACAATATATTAATAAAGTAACAGAATATAATAAAATCTAAAAAAAAAGAAATAGAAATATAAAGACCAATCGTGGCACAAAGTCTAATAGTAAACGTGATTGGTCGTGGGTTCAATTTCTACTGAGGGAAATAATTATATTTTTCATTTAAAATGTATAAAATATCGGGATCTCATCAAGTTTTATTAATTTTAAATGTAACAAAAAAATGTAAAATATATCAAATAACTTATAAATCTTCTAGGGACGTTGATCTCTTTGTTTGGATCCACGCATTAGCCATACAAGCATTACATGGAAATCTTAAAGAAAAAGTAGCCCCCGCTATTGTATTCATAATTACCTATTAACAGGGCTTTTTAGATTTACCCCACAAATATATGGCATTATTACAAGCGGAAATTATGCTTTACTATGAAAAGAGTTGGACCGGAACGGTTTTGTTGCAATTTAGTTGACAATTTTCATGTTTTTTTAAAAACTTGTTTTTTTTTCAAGACGCAATGGGACAGTGTCTGACTCTGACGTGATCGGTTGTGGGTCGATTCCCACTCAGGGAAATGATTATATTTAAATTATTTTTGTTTTCTCGCGCTGGTAAGTCAAAGCGTGGCGTTGAGTTCCACCACTCAACTTCTTCAATTCATCAAAAAGTGGAGTACAAACTGTCTAGACTAGCTACTTCTTGTCTACCCTGATAAGTGGGATAAAAACGTGAATAAATAAAAGAAAAGAATTGATTGTTTTTGTGAAAAAAAAACTAAAATTAACATACACCATAGGTATACAATATATGTTCTTTACAAGCTGCAAAAGTATACATTTAAATATTTCTCAATATTTCCTCTCTGTTGTCATTTTCATTGTTTATTGTCAAAAAATAGGACCTCTAACTTTGAAACTATGTTCTTAAGGTATATAAGTATATACAATATACGCCTGTATATACTCTAAGAACCGCTTTTTATGCATTTTCAAAACATTATTAATAGGATATTCAGTTCACTGTACGCAGCCACTCAACAATATTTCGAATTCGGGCGGAAAGCAGTCCACTGAGTGTCTTGACACTAGATTGTGTGACTACCCAGTTAGGCAAGATACCTAGGTACGATCCCAATTTTTAAAATATTTATATAGTTTAAAATATTTATATATTTTAGAAGTTAATGAATTTTGTTATTTTTTTTTTATAAAGTATAGGGCGTCGTCATGACTTAGCCCATAGCTAAGGCAATCGGTACTGAAACTTACCAGAACCGAGAGTCACCCAATGTACTATAGTTGTTCATATTTCGTTATAAATATAAATAATATTTTTGTTTATCTAGTTTTCTTTGCAATATTTTAGTTAAACGAATTCTCAATTAGGAATGATAATATTTAAAATGTATTTTCAAATCTCCGCTCTGTTAAGACAAAGTGCAGCGTTGAGTTCGCTACTCAGTTCATAATGTCTCGATTTGGGGTGGAAAACAGTCAACGGAGTGTTTTGACACTGGGTTGTCTCTGACTATCCTGCTCTGCGAAATAAAGTGTAAAGCTGTCACGATTCACTCCAGACTCCAAATACAACATGAAACGTATGTGTTTGGGCGAAAAGTGCAAGACTCAGTTTTTTTCACGCTATTAAGACTTGTATATTAAACAACGTTACGTTATTCAATAACCATCCGTTAACGATGTTGTTTATAATTTTGAAGTAATTTTCTTTCTACTATTTTCTATGTCGTCGATCAAACGCGAAAAAATTCAACGTTATTTTAAACATTTTATAATGGAGCATCTTTTTCAATTAGCTCAATAGCGAACGATCGACAACTTAGCTAATAAATGTAGACGACGAACGTCTTTTCATAATAATATGAACGAAGAAAATCAACGGTTTATTAACAGATTATCTTCTTAGATTTTTAGTTTTACTGTATTTTTATATTTGATAATTAAATTAAATATATTAATGAGATAATATTTTAAGATTATATTTTTTTGGCTCTCCCTCACTCCACTTTCGTATAAAAAACATATTATTTCTTGAAAACTATTATCTTTTTTAGTATTTATCTCAAATTTATTATCATATACAGTATATATCTCAAAAAATAATTAAATATCACTAAACTTGCAAGAAATTTATAAAGTGTTTACTTACGCCATAGTTGTGACTTAGACTCTAACACAAAAGAATATCTAAAATTAAAAACTTTCGTGTATTCAACTTTATTTCGACAAAACGCTGCGTTTAGTTACGTCACTCAAACACATATATATAGAGAGAGATCTAACGCAATATATATAGAGAGATCTAACTCTAGATTTAGACTGAATTTATTTCTGTACCAAAAAATAATATCAAAGCATTACCCAAAAGAGCAAGTTTAGTACAAACATAGAGCGTAGGGTACATTCAAACAATTTAGCATCTATTTCCCAGAGGAGGTCCTCCGTAAATATTGGACTTGTACTTAACATTGTAATATTAGGTATAGTTTGCTAGTTAGTCAAACTGAAATTGAGCATCGATTATTAACTATAATATAATTATAATTAAGAAGGTTCTTTAATGTCATCGTAGTGCAATGGGAAAGGTTCTTATCGTACTGGTTCTGGGTTCAAGCTTCACATGCTAAATGTTAAGACAAAGAGCGGCGTTAAGATCCGCCAAATAACGCGGATAAGCGAATAACACTTACTCCATTCTTTTTTCAAATGTTGCTATAAACAAATAATCTCTTACAATTTTAAATGAAACTATTTTAACCGGATTCGCGTATATTTTGGTATTCGAAAATACATTTTAGATACCTGACGTTTTGAACTGTCTCTTACTATATTAAAATAATATCTGTGTATTAAATATGAGTATATGTGATTCTTAAAGTAAAATCAAATTGAACTTTTACATACGTACATTCCCATAAATATTTCAACTATTTATTTTAAAAAAAATATCTATACAAATAAATAAAATTGGAGTGGTTGTTTATAATTTTAAAATAATAAGGTTAGGTTGTATATAATTTAAACAATCATTTTTACCTAAATGAATATACATATATGTATACTCGGTACATATACCAAAATAGTATTTATTTACAATTTTTGTCAGGATGTCTTTGTGTTCCAGCTAATCTCTAGAACTGGACTAATTTTGACGTAGATCTAACTGCTAAATAGTTAATGTAATAACGTATAACTTAATCTACTTTTATTACAATTATAAAAGAAACGTCCTGAGATGTTAACTTAACTTACACGGTTCTTTATAAAACCAAAAAATTTCAAAGGTATTAACCAGATGGAGTCCGAATTAGGCTATGTAGATAAAACCTAATCTAGGGAAATAGTAAATGTTATATAAGCGGCTTTCGACCCATACCGGTTTATTGACAACAAAAACTATTTGCTTCCTGCAATATTAAGGTGACTTTTCACTGGGCAAAGTATCTACTTCGAGATCATTCACATATTATATGAGCATTTTTTTTGGGAATCAGTAACGCCCCCACATACCAGCAAAAGTAAGCAAATGTCAATTGTTGTACGCTATAAAAAATGCTTGGAATATTGAAATACTTTCGTTAAATCGTAATTTCCTTCTTACTAACTCTTAAAATTATATAAATAATTTTTGTGAAGAATTAAAAAGATAACTAAATTTTGTAGAAAATTAAAAAAATAACATTGTACATATAATCATATTCTGACCACCTAATTCCCATGTCATCAAAAATATGAAAAGTAACTTGAATGGTCCCATAAATAAATATATACGAAATGTATATATTTATTTATGGGACCATTCAAGTGGATGTAAGAAAATTTTGTAATTAACGCTATTTCGTTTTATTTACGTTTGGTGTGTTTTGAAACTGTGCACCAGTGTCCGGATCCGATGACAGTATATTTTCTTAATAACAACAACCTGATATCCATACTCAAATGATAAGGATAATGAGATTAATATTTAAACAGTCACGAGACGACAAGTGTTTGGGAGTATACTTGGGTTCTGTGGAACCTAATATTAAAATACTGAATTATCACATATTTACTTTTTGAAACCTCTTTGACATTCTACTAAAAGTTTAGAAAGTAACAATAATTTTAAACATAAATATAATCTCGCCCTCAAGTACGGATCGAACCAACAACAATCCTGGTTACACATAACCCATATATCATTGCGTCACGATGGCATCAATTAACGACAGCTACTAAACAAAATACTTATTAAAAAAATGTATAAATATTTTAAACGCAGCCAAATTCGAACCCGCGCTCCTTGGAAACCGTGCAAGAGCCAGCCCCTAACTCATGCGTTTTATATCTGCCCGCATCGAAATTCTTATACGTTTGTTACAACTTATTTTTGTTCTTAGCATCCCATGTAGAAAAGTTTTGTAAATTAAAAAAATATTATACGTTTATTATTAAATAAACTAAATATTTAACTATTAAATAAACTTTAAAATTAAAGAAATTTTGTATACAAGCAAAAAAAATCAATGTTAAGCAAGGCTTAAACCACAGCCAAAATATATATTAAACACATTAAGCTGAATAAAGCTGATAGCTGACGCTGTCTGACTGTAAACATGATCGATTGTGGGTTCGATCCCCACTCGGGGGTATTATTATATTTAAATTACATTCTCTTTCTCGCTAAGACAAAGTGCGGTGTTGAGTTCCACAACTCTACACGCAGTGACTTGAATTCGGTGGATAAAGAGTGTAAAGCAAGTAAGTCATTCTTCGTATCGCGTCTAATAAGAAACCACCCCAAAATCTAGTAATGCTCAAGTCTGTAATGAAACATTTTTATTACTATCAGTTGCTCCGGACCTATTCGTGTTTTAGTTTTCTATGGGGAAATACCAACTCATTTGCTAGACATAGCACGTATATAGACATATAGAAAATGTATGATTTATTTATTCAACTTGGAGATAGGGTTTCTATGATTTATTTCCCCACGTGTTGCCGAAATTTTGCGAAATCGTCAGTGACTATTGGTATTCTGAGTGATTGATTAGTCATTCTGTCTTTACTGCCACGTAAAAAATCTTGTATTTGGTGGCGTAACCTAACACCACATTTTGCTTATAAGAAATGGAAAGGAATATATTAAAAATATACATTTACATATGCTTGAAGATCCATTTACACATAAACTTGCTGAATCTAAATCCGAATCTGAATTATAAATCTTTACCCAAAGTGGGAGTCGAACCCACCACCAATCGTGTTTACAGTGAGATGCTGTCCCACTGCGCCTTAATGGCATGTAACGCTTATAATAACAAAGCAATATTCATAATACAATATATGTGAGATAAAAAATAGAAAACTGAATATCTTCTCTTATAAAAACTTATTACTTGATAAAAATTTGTATTACTCACGTAATAAAATGTTTAAAAGCTTTTGTACTTTTATCTTAAATTTCATATAGTCTCTTTACATCTACGAACACTCGCAATAATTAACCTTATTAGATATATACACATTTCATAATTATGATTTTTAATATACAATATTAAGTTAAGGCCGGTCGTGGCGCAGTGCGACTGCCCGTAAACCGTTAATGCGATCGGTTGTGGGTTTGATCCCCTCTTAGGGGAGTGATTGTACTTAAATTATTATCATTTCCTCACTCTGGTAAAATAAAGTGCGTCGTTCAGTTCACCACCACTCAACCACTCAACACCCAATGTCTCGAATTCGGTGGAATGCTAAGTGCGGAGTGTCTTGGCACTAGTTACTTTCTGTAAACCCTGCGGAATAAAAGCATGAAGCTAAAATAGTTTTTCTTATAAAACCTTATTACTTAATAATTAATCTAATTAGATATATATATATATATATATATATATATATATATATATATATATATATATATATATATATATATAATATACATAATTATAATTTTTAATATAAAATAATATTAAGTTTAAATTTTCACTAGCAAAATATTCCCCACAAAGTATTTCCTTAAGAAAATCTCAGTAAATTTTTAAGAAAGTACCCAGGAGTAGACGAGCTCTAACAATATTATGAAATCTTTTGTCCTTCCTTTTAATAAATTGTGAAAGAGACAAAGAAGTTACAATGAAAACACAAAAAGTGTTATACATAAACATGTACCAGAATTTATTTTACATTAAAATTAACTTTTTATACGAAAAAATTATTAGTTCTCAAAACGTTCTTATCTATTAGCAACTTGTGAATGCGTAAAATGCACGTTGCCTTTATAACTTATATGCCATTTTATATAAAAGAGTTATTAAAACCTTGTATTTTATATTTATATTTACTATTTTGTAAAGTGTTAATCCACACTTAGTATTAGAAAATATTTTGAAAAAACTTATAAAATTTTGAACGCAGCGGGATTCGAACCTGCGCCTCTTGGATACTCTTGGATGGTATCCAAGAGACGCGGGTTTGTATCCCGCTGCGTTCAAATTATAAATATTCAAAAATGTGTTTTATATTTATTTTAATATATTTCTAATGCATTTTTTTATTAACAGCATATCATATTAAATAAAATAAGGTAAAATCACTACTTTCTCGAAATATCACGTATCGAACGGAACATAACGCCGCACTTTGTCTTAAAAACCTAAGAAATAAAAATTTATCATAATACAAATTAATTCTAAGAATCGCGTACACCAAATGCATTTTCAAACACTCTTGAGTCAAAATATCATGTATGTTATTACTTTCCAGGATTATTTGAGCTAAACTAATAGTATGGATGAGATATCACTAGAACGTAAACGTGATTGGTAGATGATTCAATTCTTACATGTGGAATTATTATATATATTTATTTTTATAAACAAATTGTAGCGTTGAATATCGCCACTTAACACGCAATGTCTTGAATTCAGATAGAAAGCAGCAAAGTATCTTAACACTGGGTGTTCTCTAAATAACGTACTATGCGATCCTAATATGACACTATTTTAATAATCATTCTATCTATTCGTTTAAGCGTAACATAGTCTTTTATTAACCCATAAATTTCAGAAAGGGGACTCATAGTCGTTCAAGTATTTAGTTCGCAATTTCAACTATATTTCGGTTTTCAGTCCCTTTGCGCTAACTACAGTAATTACTGGTCATTTCATGTAATAAAATCTAATTTAAAGTTTTCTTAATTTTAATTGAGTTTCCTGCGTGTCATTTAGACCTAATGATTATGGCTCGGGTTTTACGTTTATATAAGTATTTCTAATGACAATTTAGTATATGAGTATATACGTTTGATGAGTTTTGAAATATGGGCCAAGTAATAAATTAGGAAATGCTATGGAGTGTAAAATTGACATATAGTTTCCATTTGATAATGTTTTCAGCGGGTAGATTTGTTTGTTTTGGAATTTTATTTAATATTAATATTTTTATTTTAATATTATTATTTTAATATTATTATTTTAATATTTTATTTAATATGGAATTAATTTATTGACGAATTTCATTAAAAGATCCATTTTTTATCTAGTCCAAATCTTGGACTTCATTAAATAATATACAATTTGAGAGAAAAAATTAAAAAAAAGTTATCTTTCATACTTTCTCTCCATCTGTTTAATTCGTGAAACGTGAGATTCGACTACAAAGTTGGCAGATACTCGTACATTAATATACCGACGTGGTGGTTTTAATTTCGGTGTTTGTGTTATCTATAAGTATATAAAAAAAATCTTCAGTAATTAAAAGGTTTAAAATTGAAATCATTGGCATATGCTTGCTGAGAACTAGAAAAGGATTATTCAAAAATATCTGTTGAACGAGAATTATCATGATTTTCCTTATTAATATGGAATGTTTTGACACTACGTGCGTTCTGTTTATCCCGTATAATCGTTTATTAAAAAAAACATATTAAATAATCCTAATAAAATACTTATAGAACTCTACAATTAACTACTTCTCACCTGTGCGTGTCCAAGCTTCAATTATAGCGTTTTTCGTCTTTCTTATAAACGTTTATACACAAACACGCTCGGTTATTCATAATTTAGTGTTTTGGGCAATATACTTAACAAGTTATGGTACTGCGCTATGCCACTGACCCATGATAACCTCCGTAGGCTAATTTCTTTATTGGTGGCTTTTTGTTCCTTTTACTTAGGCTTTATACCTTATTTGTATGATATTATTTACGCATTTGATAAATAAAAATTTACACCATGGTTGATAGATCTTTTGATTTACGATTCATTTTTTTTCTTTTTTTTAGCTTCACGCTTTTATCCCGCATAGCAGATAGAAAGTACAAAGTATCAAGATACTTCGTGCTTCGCTATCCACCGAATTCGAGACATTGCGTATTGAGTGGTGGAACTCAACGCCGCACCTTGTCTTACCAGAGCGAGGAAGCGAGAATAATTTAAATATGATCACTACCCCGAGTGGGGATCGAACACACAACCGATCTCGTTTGCAGTACGCTGTCCCATTCCACCACGACCGGCCTCTACGGTTGATAGATTTATTGGTATTAATATAGTTAATGTAATAGTTCTTTATGGGATTAAGCGTGACGCTGAATTATTATTCTACTCTTTTTTTCAACTATTTACATTTTTTTATTATTTGCTTTTTATCATTAAATTTTATAATAATACATTTGTTTCATTATAAACCACTTGGTTCTTTAGAATTAAAGTTTTTGTAATAGCTAACCTTTTATGTTCTGTTTATAGAAAAATTTGAAGTCTATATATACTAAAAACATATAATTTGTCCTGTCTGTTTAGAAATCTAGTTAGATAAGGTGCAATATTTAGCCTTATTTTTAACCAGGAAGGTATTTTTTTTTAAGAGGAAAATAGAAACCAGAGTGACTTATCACTGCAAAGAATAAAAATGTGAAAAGAAGAAAATGATTTATTGTATTTTCAAATTTTTTCAAGTAACAATCATATTGTATCCAAATAAATTTACCCCTACTGAGATTCGAATCTACAACTCTATCGGTACTAGATGTCAAAATTTTCTTTAAAACCAGTGGAAGAGATTGCTTCTAGTTATAAGGCCTATTTTACTCTATGATTTATTTAAAGATATGACAGTATATATTATTGCTAGTGTGAAATAATAAGTTTTTATGTTACGTCATATTCATTTAGTTAACGCGTGTCATATTAGGACAACTAAAATTTAAATAAAATCGTCATTCAAGTGATATCTCGCAACGCCGAAAGTACAAAATTCCTCACCCACGCCCGCAATAACGTTCCATTTACCATTTAATGTTGCCTGGAACAAATACATGTTACACGTTAATGCCTCATTGACACGAACGAAACGTTGGTTTGGCCGGTTTTATTTGCACTAGCGACCCGCCCCCGTTTCACTAATTCTGTTATAGTCAAAATTTAATACTCATTTTGGTATAAAGAAATCATTATATTAATAAACGAATAAAATAATGAAATTTTATATTTATTTAACACGATTTTATCCCACAAAGCAGAGTAGACTTGAAACTAGGTCTAGATCATCCGTACTCCGCTTTCCACCAAATTCGAGACATTACGTGTTGAATGGAGGTACTCATCCTCGCGTTACGTATTTAACAGAGCGAGGAAATGAAAATAATTCAAATATAATTCCCCCAAGTCGAAATCGAACCCACAGCCGATCGTTGCTGCTGATGCACTACGCCACGACCGGCCTCCAAGCAAACCATTTTTAAATTTGAACTTAAGTCTGTTCAAATTCCGTATCGGAAATTCTCCTTTACTTGTTGAAAGATTGATCTAATATTTAATATATATATATATATATATTTAGTTTTGATAACAATCTATCTAAAATGGCCGCGACTACAAAATGGTGGGTTACATTTTTTCTCATAACTACACTGTCATGATCAGTACCATAGATAGACGAGAGTGGTGTGATGACTGCGCAGAGGAGGAAATTATTTTTTAACTTATAATATATTATCTACATTATTATTATTTTAAATAAAACTGTTTAACATATTTTTTTAAACTATTTTTATGACGTAAATATTTCTAATACAAAAAGTATTTTGGCACATCAACGAATCTACTGCTATTTATAAAAACACTTTTTAGCGTCATCGGTTTGTATATATGAAAGTTGATAGTTTTTTTTACCGTACTACGCGTGAACCTATCACGCGTAGCACGGTAGACAGAAAGTACCTAGTGTCAAGACACTCCGTACTTCGCTCTCTACCGAATTCAAGACATTGCGTGTTGAGTGGTGGAACTCAACGCCGCAGTTTGTCTTACCAGACGAGGAAGTGACAATAATTTAATTATAATCACTACCCCGAGTGGGGATCGGACCCACAACCGATCGCATTACAGTCAGACGCTGTCCCAGTGCGCCACTATTGGCCTCTGGTTTAGTTTTTACTACATAAAACATTGATTTAAAAAAAATAGGATTTACTGAAACAACTTCTTTTGAGAATTTTTTTCTTTAAGAATTTATTGCTAGTTATTAGACAAAAAATATGTTTTATCAATAAAATATTTGCCAATAACTAAGAATATAAAACGTGAAATTTCTTTTTTTTTAATTTCAGGAAACAGTAGTGCTTAATGCTCCTTAGCCCCCCTCTCTTCAAACTGATATGCCAAGTTCCAATTATCAGTGCTTAATAGATATATCTGAGCAAAGCTCACGAGCCTCACTATACTCCAACTATTTCTTTCTTTCCTGCGTTTTTGCTAAAATCACAGACTTTACCAAAATTTATAATACTTCATGCAAACATCATTTATAAAACTTTATATAACTTACGAGAATCCTTAAACCTTTATAATACCATTATATCGCAAAAACCGTTTTTAACGAACATCTTCTATCCCCCAATTTCATATCATCTTGGACAAGTTACACAGATAAGTGATTTCATAGATCCACTTACGGCATCTTTATCCACATGTGATTTAATTCATCTACATATGATACCACGGTCCATAAGTGATTTCACCCATCCACATATGACATCAAGGTGGACGGGTGATTTTACTCATCCACAAGTGACGTCATGTTCCACATGTGATTTTACTGGTCCACATATGACATCATGCTACACATGTGATTTCATGTGATATTATTATCCACGTGTGATTTAATTCATCTACATATGACTTTATGGCCACATGTGATTTCATCCATCCATATATGACATCATTTAAACACGAGTAAAATCACATGTGGATCACATGTGATTTTACTCGTCCACACATGATAACATGGTCCGCATTTGTTTTTACTCGTCCACGTACGACATCACTATCCACATGTGATATCACCCTTCTAAAATTTATTTTAAAGAAGATTTAAATTTAAAGAAGAGTATATTTTTTTAGATTCACGCTTTTATGCCGCATAGCAAGGTAGACAGAAAGTACCCAGAGTTAAGACACTCCGTACTTTGCTTTCCAAAAAATTCGAGACATTGCGTGTCGAGTGTTGGAACTCAAAACCGCACTTTGTCTTTGAGACCAGAGCGAGGAAGTGAAAATAATTTTAAATATAATCACTCCCCCGAGTGGGGATCGAACACGCGTTTACAGTCAGACGCTGTCCAACTGCGCCACAACCGGCCTTTATAAGAGTATGCATATGAGCATTTTTCATCTTTAAGTTTTTTCCTGCATAATATAATGGGCAAAGAGAACTTAGTGTTTAGACACTGTGTTTTTAGCTTTCCGCTAAATTCAGGATGTTACTTGTTATTTCGCAGAAATCAACACCGCGTTTTGTTATATTTTATCAATCCCTAAAGTACGCACATATTTTATTCGCATCTCCGGTATCAATATACGTATGTATGTATGAATTAATCAATATAAAAAAATCTTTGCAGAAGAAAATCTTTGTAGAAAACGTCAGTTACAACTTACTTATGTTGTTAGCATCTCTGTAGAAAGATTTTTACGAATTTCTACTACTTAAAGATTAGTAAGAAACAATAGTTTAACAAGAGAGATTGCTATTTTATTTTAATACTTTACTATATTTAAAGTGTTATTGCTCACTTTTTCAATTTTTCTTTAACGCATGGCTTAACGGACGATTTCCAAGAGGAGTGGGTTTGAATCCCACTGCGTTCTAATTTTTGTAAATTTTTTCAAAAATGTTTTCTAATCCTGAGTGTGGAATAACATTTTAAAATTGTAAAATATTAAAATATGTACAGTTGCATCAATTTAGTTTATTAATGTATATACTACTAACCAATATTCAACTTTAAAGATACTTTTCACCACGAAATATCGACTATAGCATAACGAACGTCACCTCCAAGACTCCATGATACCAGGAGTATATAATATAAAAAATCCAGCAATAAACAATATTTTATAAACATGAAACTACCCAGGCTACGTAAATGTTAGACATTGAATTGTTATTGAAGAAATTTCGTACAAAGTTTCCACCTCAAAAACAACCCCTCAGGGATACGATTTCGTAGAATCCTGTGTTAGCGAGCACCTACGTTCTAAAGAAAAGACCCACACAAAATTTCAAACTTAGTTATGCTAGTTAATCAGTAACGAGAATAATATGTCAGTAGCAATTAAATAAAAGTGTGAGATTAAAGTTAAAATTAAAAAAAATTAAAAAAAAAACCCAATATTAAACATTTTTAGGGAAGTTTTAAAAATTCTATTTCATTACATGTAATATTAAAAATAATATTATTTGAAGTAGCGTTAACATGTATTTATTAATAAAAACACGCGAGGAACGAAGCCATGCTGAGATGGTGACGTTTTTGGTCTAACTCATAATTCATATCTATATATACTCGTATAGGGCATAATTTTATGACGCAAGGTACATTTGATACCATCGTGGATTACGATATGTAAATATGATGGTAGATATTGGTCCGAAGCCCAATTTTCATTACAACGCTTTAGGGGACTAAGCGCGGCGTTAAATTCTGCTATTCAAATACGTGCAATGTCTTGACAATTCAATCCTTAACTAGGTTCCCTTTGCCTAAAAGCGTGAAGCTGTGCATAGCTTATTGTTTAAGTATCTATAGATATGTATATTAATCTTGTAAAAAAATATTTTTTATTTTTTTTAGCTTCCCGCTTAAACCATACACAGCAGGATGAACGTACCCAGTGACAGGACAATCCATACTCCACTTACCGCTGAAATTCGAATGAAAATAATTTAAATATAATCACTCCTTCGAGTGGAAAACGAACCCACAACGGATAGTGTTTACAGGAAGACGCTGTCCCACTGCGCCACGAATTTTGACCACATTTTAGAAAATTTACGCGTTTGTGGTATTATGTTTAAAATTTGTCATAGTTAAAATTTGTATGAAAGATAAAGAAAGAGTGCAAAGAACCAATATAGAAGAAAATTAAATACTAAAAATGTTATAAAAATCACCGAATAAAGTGTTTTGATACTTTTTCTCTGACAACCCTTCTTTCTTTTTTAGAATAAAGCTGGAAGCTGGAAAATATATACATTTAATGAACAAATATGAACACTATAAGCTCGTGGTATAACACCCACATCCCAAGTCGATAAACCTTGTAAATTAAACTAATTAAACTTGTAAAAAAACTGACATTATTTTTCAACGATACTGAAATGAGAAGTTAGCATGTTATGAGCAGTTACACAAATAAACAGTTTTAAATGGGTGATTAGAAATGTAAACGGTGCCTAGTTATAAGTTATAAAAAAATATTATAATAACCAAATTATACATTAACTTCTTATCAGATATGTTCTTCGTTGACTTTTAATTTTATATTATTTATTTATATTATATAAAGAAGTAAACAACATGATAATGGGATAGCGTCTGACTTTAAACGGGATATAGCTTAAAGCTATTTGTACGATTCCTTTCCGGAAATTATTGTTTATTGCAACGTTGAATTTTACCACTCAACAAACAAGATCCGTTATTGCGGAGTGTCTTGACACTCACAGAATGAGATGCTAGAAGAAATGTATTATTATATATTTTCTACTTCGATATAACACTTTTTGAGGTTTTTTACATTTAAATCACAATTAAAACTCGATGTAAGATAATTATCAAATAATTACATTCAATTATTAAACTATATATTTACCTCACTAAGAAATAGTTTCACGCAAAACTTTTCTAATAAATCACTATACAAGCACATATACGTTTCGAACTTTTAAAACCTCTTGTCGAACTACAAAGATTCCAATCTCCATTAAGTTAGGGTCTACTTACTTGTAGGTACCCACACTCAAACTTGGCCGTGTTCACATAACAACGCTTAGTAATGAGATCTCGCTCGTTAGCTTATATAAGGCTATTTTTGGATATGGCGTTTTTAAATATTTATTTAAAATTAAATTTATTATAAGTTGAGGCCGCTCGTGGCGCAGTGGTACAGCGGGTGAATGTGAACGTGATCGGTTGTGGATTCGATAAAAGCGTGAATCTGAATATATTATTACTGCCAAAAACATAATCGCCATCTTTTCTTTATTAAGTCACAAGGACATGAATTATATTATATCTAACGTACGTCAAAATATTTGAATGTATACAAAAAACAATGATTTTCATAGAAAAGGAACCTGCTACCACCCCTCGTTATGTTTAATTTTCATCCTGTTTACAAATATGTCAACAAAACGAGACTCACAATATCGTGAGTATAGCAATAAAAAGAAATAACACTGAACATTTAGAAACTAAGTAATTTTTAATTTTAACATAATTATGTTATACTTTAATAATTATATGGGATTGATAATTAAGTTTGTAAATGTTACAGCTTATAATTTAATAAGGCGGCAAGTATATCGATAGCAAAAGTGTTATGTTAGTTGTGAATTCGATATTCGCTTAGAGAAATGTTCATGTTTAATGTTACGTAACGTATCTAAAGGATAAAATCGCATGCTATTTGTCAGACTTCGCTGTTCTTCTATCGCCAGGCTGTATCTCATGAATTCTCATAGTTGGGTAATTGAATTTTTTTATAGATAAGATATTTCTGTTGTCGTTCTAACAAAAAATACAAAAAAAATCGATACAAGATAAGATAGCTATACAAGAAACGTGTTTTTTAATAATAATCACATAATATTTAGTTATATTTACTTTAAAAATAAATAATTAAATTAAAACTAAAACAGATATCAAGGAAAGCTCCCATAATTAAGATAAGATTTTTTTGCCACTTTTATAAATAATAACGTGGCTTATCGTTGTATGAAGACCAATAAGCCACCTACAGTGGAGAGACAGCCGGCACTTCTACCATTTGTAAAGGAAGTTACAGACAGGATTTGCAACATCTTAAGAAGAGCTTCTATTAAAATCATATTTAAGCCTAATAAAAAAGTGAGCCAATGCTTGAGACAAGTGAAATGTAATATTCCTTTGCAGTGACACGTATACACCTGGTATATAAACTAGACTGTTACTGTAGCTTATCGTACATTAGTCAAACAAAAAGGAGCATCGGAGTTAGGGTGAAAGAACACATTTACGATGTCAAGAATAGGCGTGTATTGCAAGCAGCTGTGTGCCACATATCCTCGCTAGGGAAAGTAGATATATTCCTAGAATAATCCGCGAGGCTATTGAAATTCGAAAACATCCAAATTTCAATAGAGAAGGTGATTGGAAACTCTCTACCCACTTATAATAAATTTAAAATCTCAAACTTATTACACCGGAGACAAAGGTACAGTCAGCTCATTCTGCAAGAATCCAGGGCAGTACGCGAGGCAATTAAGAAAAAGATGGCGGTAGTTTGATGTAATTAATTTTTGTATCAATTGACAGACGAATGCCACCTCAGTCTACCTGTGACCACGGA
The DNA here is from genome assembly GCA_032432895.1 of Dryadula phaetusa. Taxonomy (NCBI): domain Eukaryota; kingdom Metazoa; phylum Arthropoda; class Insecta; order Lepidoptera; family Nymphalidae; genus Dryadula; species Dryadula phaetusa. The sequence continues at coordinate 2,756,859 of JAOYRS010000016.1, read as the reverse complement.
CTACTTTATAATGTTCAAAACGTCAGGTGTACAAAAATGTATTTTCAAATACCAAAATATACGCGATTAATCCGCTTAAAACAGTTTCATTTAAAATATCCTTTATTCTTTGTATGAAAGATATTAAAATAATCCGTGTATTGATTCATTAGATTCACATAAACATCATTATATTGAAAATACGTATATTTCCCGTATATCTCAAAAATAAAACAATTTTCTTAAGAGTGTAGTAACAAACTTCACTGTAAAGACCAGCGTATACCAGCACTCACTTAGCGCGAGCAGGTCTCGTTGCCAAAATCACGTAGCACCAAAACTTTCCGTCGCAATAAATCACTGTTTTAAAATAAATTCGGAAAAATACTAGAAGCTGCGCCGTTATCAAGTTTGCGTTTCTTGAAATCTCTTGAAGTTTTATTTTTACTTGTAGTTGTATGGACTTGAAAGAAAATCTCAAATCAATTGTTGTTAAAGATAAAGTGTTTAGATTTAAAACAAAATTCCAAATAGATGCATCTGTTTAAATAACAGGCCTTGGTGGAGCAGTGGGACGGCGTCTGACTGTGAGCGCGTTTGGTTGTGAGTTTGATTCCCACTCGGAGGAATGTTCGTCTAATAGGACAAAACGCGGCGTTGAGTTCACCACTCAGCAATCAATGTCTCGATTTCAAGCGGAAAGTTATCACCATAGTGTCTTGACACTCCGTAGTGTCTCACAACTCGGCTATATGGAATAAAGAAGGAAACTGCTTTTTAATGGCAGGAAAATTGTTCTTGTTATTTTAATATGTAAAGTAGAGAACAAAGTCACTATTCTCTCTGCTCCTTTGCAAGGATATTTCTTTTTCCATACAACGTTTAAAACGTTTCATATAGATGTAATCTTAGCTGTATTCCCCACGGCAAGGTTAACAATGAAACTTGCTCGGCCCAGATCAGTTCACTAACACACGTTTTTAACTACACTCCTTACTCAGTTTTACTTGGATAACGTATTAACATGCTTTTTCTTAATACAAGAAGTTTTATAATTGAAGCTTTAATGGCGCAATGGCACTGTGAACGTTGTAGGTTGTGAGTTCGATCCCCAAGCGGATTAATGATTTTATTTAAATTATTAAACTTTTGATATAGCAGAGTTAAGTTCCGCAACTCAACATGCTAAGTCTCGAATTGAAGAAGAATATAAAGTCTCTCTGGCTACCCTTCTAGAAGGGAATAAGAGTAGAGCTATACAATAATATAATCATATTCAAAATAATTTAGAGCCATTAAGTACCTAGTAGAAAAAAGGGAATCGAGACACTAGATTTTTTCTACCTACCAATATAATCATACATACTTTTAATAAAAATCGTGATATCATTCGTTTCTTTTTAGAAGAATCCAATAACTGTGGCGGAGGTGAGAAAATCTTCAGCTATTTTAACAAGACTTGCATGAAATGAAACCCAATAAGTAAGTTAAATAAGCTAACTTGATTTTGTTTTACGCTTATTAACCCGCATAGCAATGTAGACAGAAAGTACCTAGTATCAAGACCCTCCGCAGTTTTCGCCTAATTCGACACCCTCAAGCGGGAATCGATGCTGTCATACTACGCCACGCCGGGACTCAATAGTTTTTTTTAGCTTCATGCTTTTTATCCCGCATGGCAGGGTAAACAGGAAGTACCTAGTGTCAAGACACTCCGTACTTCGCTTTCCACCGAATTCGTTATATTGCGTTGGGTGATGGAACCCAACTCCACACTTTGTCTTACCAGAGCGTGGCAGTGAAAATAATTTTAAATATAATAATTCTCCCGTGTAGGGATCGAGCCCACAAACGGTCACGATTACAGTCAGACGCTGCGCCATGACCGGCCTCAATAGTTATTTCTCGTCATAATAATACATAGTTCAATAAATCCCGGGATTAACTATGAAAACAACATTTTATCGGCAAAATTCTTTATTATTCACCAACATAATCTCTTTCAAGTGTAATACAATCACTCCAACACTTCTCTAACTTTTTAATGCCATGTTTGTAGAACGATTTGTCTTTTGACTCTAAACGAACCGCAGCTGCAGCGATCACCTCCTCGTTTGAGCCAAATCTTTTTTATCCAGAGCATCTTTTTGAGATCCACATAGAGCCGGTAGTCGCTGGGGGCCAGATCCTGGCGAGTATGGAGGACGAGGAAGCAGTTGGAAGCCTAATACGTTGTATTTGGGTCGATCCAATAATCCATGTAGTTGATGGTTTTTCCTTTTTCGAGATAGTCAATGAAAATTATACCATTCGCATCCCAGAATACGCACGCCATCACATTGCCAATCGACTGTTGTGATTTTGGACGCTTCGGCCACCTTTCACGGGCCATTCACTGACTGCCGAATTGAGTATTTCAGTTATCATTGTCACTAATAAAAATTATTAATTTGCAATTTTTGGCACTTAAAACAAAACAGAAGTCCCGCTTAGTTTCTTGCGCCGGTTCTTCTCAGGTCCGAGGCGTCAGCTTTAATCAGGGTGAGCTCAACGGCGCGCTTTGTCTTAGTAGAGCTCAGAAATTAAAATAAATTTTTAAATATAATCATCATTCCACCCAGTGAGAATCAAACCCATAACCACTTGCGTTAAAAGACGTCCCTATTTATTACTTACCCTCTATTTATTTATTAAACATTTTGAAATTTACATATATTATTTTAAGTTTTATTCACTCATTAAAAGAAAAGAAAAATATATTTACGGCGCTTACAAGACACGTAATTTATAAAGTATATATTTATATAAAATAATAATATGAAAATCTTAAAATAAAATTAGTTGTCTAACAAGGCTCAGTACAGTAATATGAGAGAATAAATCAACAAAATATATATTAAACACAAACTCTTAAATACATTTCATCTCAATTTTATTCGCCATCTTCATAATTATGCAAGAACCGGTTTGGATGGCAAAAAGCAAGAGGTCCAACTTCATTTGTAAGTTAAAAGCAGGCTTAACCTAGTATACTAATACCAGCAAACACTTAGAGATAGGACTTCGTGTCAATGAATATCTCTATCCTCTTATCCCGCTTAGCAGGGTATACAGAAAGTACCTAGTGTCAAGACACTTCATACTCCGTTTTTTCTAAATGTATATGTATATGTATTATATATATATATATATATATATATATATATATATATATATATATATATATATATATATATAAATACATATACATTCAGAAAATAGAGTATGTGGACGTGGCGCAGTGGGACAGCGTCTGACTGTAAATGCGATCGGTCGTGGGCTCGATCCCCACTCGGGGGAGTGGTAATAGACAAAGTGCTGCGTTGAGTTCCGCCACTCAACTCGCAATAGATATACAAAGATTCTACGCCATCTGTGTAATTCTACATATTAACATAATATATTTAATATTAATTATGTTGTTTATTGTGTTTTGCAATGGAGAAAATCTATTTTATATCTTGTTTCTTTTGAAATGTTTTGTAAATCATCTCTTAGTGCACCCACTAACTCCTTGTGTTCCTCTTTGTGTTCCTCTAGTCTGCTAGTTAGGTACAGTTTTATGAGTGACTAGAAATATAATAGGTTTATTAAAATATAATGAGTAATTAGAATAATTAACATGATAATTATTGCCATTATATGCAATATGCACACATATGATGATTGTATAAACACTTTTTTGTATTCAATTTTTAACGTTTCCTAGTTTTATTATATAAAGCCTAGGTTAGACACTAACCAAATGGTTTGTGAAGTACCAACTACTAGTAATTCATACATTATTAAGGTGTTATTGTTTAATATAAAATATTTAAAATATTGTTTAAAGATGAAAAAAATATTAAAAAATGATAAAACTCAGTATTTTTTTTGAGCGTAGCATATATACCTTGCTACGTAAAGACCATCTAATCGGTCTATCTATTGGACATCATAATAGGAATTCCTTTTGTTTAGCTTCAGGCTTTATCGCTTGCGAAGTCAGAAAGGACGGAGCGCCAAGCACTACGGTTCTTGCATACGTCTTTGCACCCCGTTCACAGTCATAAACCTCTTCATACATGCTTTTCGGGAGCCCTCATACTTTCTACGTGACCTTCCTCCAGTATCATTAATACTGTAATTTCGAACATAAACTGAGGTCTTCCCCGACCTTTCGTTCCACTCACCTTCGGAATTTTTTACACAATATTTACAAGACAATAAATTTACATAACTAAACAATAATGCCCAAATAATAGCCAACGGAGAATAAAACAAAACGCTCGCACAATATCAGATAAATCAAAAAAAAGCCATGGTACAGAAATACGAATAAAAGATACTTTTTCTCGATCAAGAAGCCTAACCGGATAATTAAGGCGTCATTCATTTCATCCGTTTCGCTGGGAACTGTCCGCTCTTAGCTGCGAAAATACTTTCTTATATATTTTTTATTGAGACTCCCATTGTAAGGCGAAGGATGCTTAAGGATTTAGAAAAGTAATTATAAATATTTGTATATATTTTAAGATTTTGATGAAAGAATGCGAATGTATTCTTTGCATTTTTTTTAGATAAAGTGATATATTGGAAAAAAAATATTTTTAAATAGGTCATCGTGGCATAGTGCGATCATAGCGTCTTACAAGACGATAGTAGTGAGTTCAATTTACTTAATTCTAATTAATATATTTTATTATTTTCTTATTGTACGCTTTGTATTAAGGCAACATGTAACAGTCAAAAAGTGTAGAACTGAGTGTCTTGACACTAGGTTCTCATTGGCTAACTTATTTTACAAGAAACAAGAGAACCTGAAAAAAAATCATAACTTCAGTATGATGTATTTTACACATTTCAAAAGAAACTGTTGTAAACGGATTTGTCGCGTATATTTTGGTATTCGAAAATACATTTTTGAATACCCATCGTGGTCTGTGATTACTTGTGACCACGGATTACTGTAAAGTATTCGAAACGTGGGGTTTTCAAAAATGTATTTCCGAATACTAAAATAAATGCGATTAATCTGTTTAAAATAGTTTAAAATAGGATGAATTTAATTTTCCACATTTTGCCGTTTTAAATAGCCCTTGGTTTAACCTAATTACAAACACATTAAAGCAATATTAACAAAACAACATCTATTATTATTATCTTTCAAAAGTTTTATGCTATTCAGTATTATTTAAGCTGACAAGCACATTGCATACTTTTGTACAAACTTTTTTGTATTTTTCGCTACACGCTTTTATCCCGCATAGCAGGGTAGACAAGAAGTACCTAGTGTCAAGACACTTTGTACGCGAAGTACGGAAATAATTTAAATATAATCATTACGAGAATCAAACCCACAACCGATCGTGTTTACAGTCAAGGGTATTCCAATACGCCCCGACCGGCCCCAAATATAAATTTCAAATTAAATATAATAAATTCTACATTTAACGTATTAATATTACACATTTATTCCTATTGAGGCCGGTTATGGCGCAGTGGGACAGCATCTGACTGTAAACGCGACTGGTTGTGGGTTCGATCACCACTCGGGGGAGTGGTTATATTTAAATTATTTTCACTTCCTCGCTCTGGTAAGACAAAGCGTTGAGTCCAACACTCAATTCGCAATGTCTCGATCCAGTGGAAAACGAAGTACGAAGTATCTTGACACTAGGTACTTTCTGTCAACCCTGCTATACGGTATGAAAAGCTAAAAAAAAAATATTCCTATGATTACTTAACTCAGTTTACTTTCCAATCAATTAAGCCATAAGGATTCATACTGAAGAACAAATCAAAGAATATTAATGGAACGAAGAACGACGTCTTACCGCATTTTATTCGTAATTGCGATACGGAGCGTCCCACGCATGCTGCTTTTGATTTAATTCTCAAAACTCAATCAATAGGCCAATTACGCAAGAGGTTTTTTTAGCTTCACATTTTTATCCTGCATAGCAGGGTAGACAGAAAGAACCTAGTGTCAAGACACTCCGTACCACGCTTCCGGCAAACTTGAGACATTGCATATTGAGTGACGGAACTCAACGTCGCGTTTAGACTTACCAGAGCGAGGACGTGAAAATAATTTAAATATAATCATTATCCAGCGGGAATCGAACCCATAACTGATCGCGTTTACAGTTAGACGCTGTCATACTACGCCACAACTGTCATTTTAAGAAAAATAGGGGTTGATACAAAATTTAATATTAGATATAGTTTACTCAGATAATTAAAATAGTAAAAGGTACTTTAAATAAAACAAAAAACGACGGACACTTTTAGTCTTCTGTATATTACAATAGAAGTTCTCTTAAATTTTCAGAAAATCTCTACAATAAAATATTTACGCTTCAAATAAATAAGCATCAAGCTGACTTCCTTTCCCACGCTTCAAGACATCTATTCGATGTATCTCATTGCAATCTTTTATTTTTTCACCAAAACCAATTATGGACTCTTACAGTTTACTTTTTATATAATTATTACTAATAATAAAAACAATGTAGTACGTCTATCTGTGTGTTGAGGACTTATAAAGTGAATTTGATATATATTTTTCAATTCCAAGTACACACGAAAATAACTGCTATCCGATTTGTAATTACTACTACATATTGTTTTTATCTATATGTATTTATTTCACGTTCAATTTTCTATTACAATGATGAATGAGAATGAGCATTGAGAACTTGAAACCGCGAATGAGGGCCTGGCGACGCGTAACACAAGCCCAGAGCTAAGTATTTATTGTACCTACAAGGAAAACACGCTTATGTCTCACATAGCCAGATAGACGGGAAGTACCTAGTGTCAAGACACTCATTACTTCATTTTCCGCCGAATTCGAGGCATTGCGTGTTGAGTGGCGGAACTGAACGCCACGCTTTGTTTTACATTTGTAATGATTATAGTTATCCCCGAGTTACAGTCAGAAGTTGTCCAACTATACCACGACCGGCCTACAATTCTTTGTACTTTATGTTGAGAAATAAAGTAATTATCATTATTTTTTTTATTTAAATGTATAACTTGAGCCTAAACTGGAAGCTCATGTACTTTAAACATCAGATGTGGAACCAGCTTAATGTAACTTGAAATAATAAATAATATAATATTGTCAGCTAAATAGTTCTAATTCTAGATTTGAAAAGTAAGGCTACAAAAAAATTATAATAATATTTACTATTTTTAAAGTGTTATTCCACACTTAGGATTAGAAAACATCTTTGAAAAAACGTATAAAAATTTTGAACGCAGCGGGATTCGAACCCGCGCCTCTTGGACGGTATCCAAGAGGCGCGGGTTCGAATCCCGCTGCGTTCAAAATTTTTATACGTTTTTTCAAAGATGTTTTCTAAATTATAATAATTTAAGAAGATTTCTATTCCTTCTATTTCGCTTTTATAGTCACATTAACAAAAAAAACAGTCATTTATGAATATCTATAAGATCTAAAGAGGTATCTTTAAGATCTAAAGAGGTCGAGCCTCGAATTATATTTACATGTCATTTTCACATATAAAATTATAAATTTTAACTTTCATATAAAACAAATATCATAAATCGTTCATCATTTCATCTACAACTAACATATTGCTTGCAACGCATTTCAACCGATATAGATACCGTCCCCGGTCACTACCAATTGAATCGGTTTAAAATTTTTAAGACTACAAAGTAGCAGCCGGCAAATCTTCTTATTCGAGTAAGCTGCTTAGAGGGTAAGTCTTTGACAATCGAATGCGAGTGAGATTGGGGAATTTAAATTTTCGCGGAGACGAACGAGCGATACTAAACTCACACTGTAGGTAACGTCTATTTTATTATGATTTAAAATGGTATTTTTTTATGTATATTTATTTCTTAATATTTTTCTAATTAAAGCCAATATAATTAATCAGAAGCAGTATTCGATTAGTTGCTTGTACGATTCTCAGGCTCTGGTTGTTTTTTAATTGTTATCATTTATCCTTTGTGGTAAGAAAATATTATTTCGAGGTTAGACGGAACTAGGAAATCCCATATCTCTATAACTATATATTTAAGGAAAATTGAAAGTATTTCATAGTATAAGTATGTAATGTAAGTATTTCATAATCAACTCAGATGATTAAAAACTACAAATATACACATATATACTTTATTGCACCCAACAAATACATAATAAAAAAGATTAAACTGTATACTATATTATTTCATTCTTACTATTTAAATTTATCAATAGTTAAACTGCTATTTCTTTACGTCGAGTAACGAACGATAGTAATGAATTCAAATTCTTCTAGAGGTTTAGACTGACACGTAATTAAAGTTTTAATATGTTTAATATGAGAGAAAAAACAAAGTCTATGCTAAAACTCTCCTAAGTACAGAAAACATATTATGTAAAAATATATAAGCTATAAAGCTATAAAGCTTTTTTATTAGAATAAAAATAACTAACTAAAATTTGTAGAGTAAAATGAAAAGAATCGTTAAAAATAAGCTCGCTTGAACTAAATTGATATAGTAAAATATGCAATTTTAAATTTCTTAAAGATACAAAGTATCAGTGGGCATCTAAGAAAATCTTCTCATTCGAGTAAGCTGCTTTGGAGCAAGGCTTTGACATTTCCAAGAGGTTTGGGCTCAAATTGTATGCATTTATAAATTTAGACTTAGTAAATATATTAATAATTTGTACATTCCTACAAATAAATATATTAATAATTTGCTAAAAAAACTTATATGAATGAATAATAAATATTACTTATCACTCTACAAAAAAGTTTTAGTAATCGATTCCAACAATATCTGATAATCGAGACCAAATCAGATGGAAATATATTTTAAAAAACGATATCTTTAAAATTACTTTAAATTATTTAAATAAAAAAATCTAATAATAAACATAAATTAGATTATCTCACAAATCGGTTAAAACAACAGTGCGCAAATTCAGCACATTTCGCAAAGAAACCCGCCCGACTGAATTAATTCGGACACGAATTAATCCGAACACCTTCCGATGGGAAGATTGCGACGCTCCGATTGGTTCCAAATTTCCAACACGTTAAATTTATCAGCTGACATTTTTATTTTCACAAAAGGCTTTATTAAAATCGACTCAACCATTCCCTTTTGATGAGACGATTTTGACTTAAATTGTAATCGATAATTTTATTCGATTTGATGGTAACAAGTATAATGAAAATTGTTCGTACATTTTTAAATTATTTAAACGTATTTCATTTACAATTTTTCTATTTTCAATCTTAAGTAAAGTAGATATTTTATTATAGTTTATTTACTACTTTTGGGAATTCCCTAGTTACATAAATATTGTAATTTGGGTACTTCCCCGCTTCAATTTTTTGAAACTGGCAACAACACCGTATTATACGATCCCATATAACACTATGAAAGCTACATGTCCCTTGTGGGCCTTTCATTCATTCATTCAACGTACTCAAATTACTACAAATTTTATACATCACTAGAAACACTTAACCAAATAAACGTTACAATATAAAAATTTGCTGAATTCACAGCGCACATCGATATTCTAGTTTTGAAGTGCTCCTAGTATCTACAAGAATATCACTTTTCAATAAATTGTATATTCAAATACTTATGAGACTAAGATGGCATCAAAAATGCTCTCAGACGGCATTCTGTAAAATATATGCGTCTATTTATAAAAACATCTAAAGAGCTCTTAATATATAATACACTGTTATTGGTATAATGTGCTTTGTTGTAATGTATTTCTTAAAATATATTTCGTTTACCTTTTCTTACTATATGCGTAAATAAAATATATTTTGTTTATTTTGTTCTATTAACTGAGTAGTCGGAGACAACTTAGTGTCAAGACACTCCGCTAACTACTTTCCTTCAGAAATCGGGACATATATCTAATGTTGAGTTAATGTTTTGTCTTGCCAGAGCAGAGAAATGGCAATTATTTAAAATATAATCGTTCCCCCTAAGGGAAATCGAACCCACAACCAATCACATTTACAATCCGGCACTGTCCCTCGATGGCCTCACGGTCTATTATTTCCGATTTAAAATTATCAAAAAAAAATTGTTTAATGCTAGAAACAAATATCCAATTGTTTAAAATTTAATTTTAACTGTTGTTGGCTATTTTTGATATAATTTTTATTCTTCTAAATTTAAAAAACATATAAGCGCAACTTTGAATAATATTAAACTAGTCAGTGTCAAACAAATATTATGTTCATTATGTTTTCATGAAGCAAATTCTCATCAAACAGAAAAATATGGTGAGATAACATTTTTAATTCTAAGTGTGGAATAACTACTTTAAAAATAGTAAATATTTCTAAAAAATAAATAGGAAAAATATATAAATATATACTTTCAATATACAATCGAAGACAATGCGTCTCATATGTCATTCTAGTACAAGACTGTTAGACCAGCGCTAAGTAACATGAAATTAAATTACATGTTTTTTGTAGATCAGAATGTAGACGTTTTTTTCTTTGCTTTACGCTTTTAATTCCGCATAGCAGGGTGGACAGCACCTAGTCTCAAGACACTGCTGTACTTCGTTTTCCTTTGAATTCGAGACATTGCGTGTTGAGTAGTGGAACTCAACACGCAATGTCTCGAAGACGGTTCTTCTTGACCATTATGGTCGTTGTTAATGGTCAAAGTCAATAAGAAATGGGAAAATAGTTAGGTCAAAAAACAGAACATTATTATAGAAATGTTATTTACATATACAACTTAGTATGAGAAAAACGCTTGTACACGAACCTAATGGAAACCGTCGAAAATAAAAATTTAATTCTAAATTTTTATACGTCTACTAAAAATGTTCTTATAAAGACAAATGTTAATACATATTCAAACCGCTGTATAAAAAAAAAACAAGAAAAAAGCTTTTAGGACTAAAATTTAACATATAAATATGTACATAAAACTTTAAAATTCTACTCATACAAGCGTAAATTTTAAAAATCATAAAACCCGTCCTGTATGACCTACACAATAGCTGTTCCTAGACTTAAAGGACACCTCTCACATTGAAAGCAGCGATCTAAAAATTCCCTTTGTATCGGAACAATGGGATACACGTTACGAATTCTAAAAATCAAACAGACTGAAGAAAGCCTTTGAATATGCTCGGTGCTTACCAAGTCGCTTTATAAGCTTTTCCTATAACGCATCACTCTATACCCAAATGATATTTGCAGGTTACGTAGATAAATTATTTAAATTTGCTTATTTTTGTGGGAAGTGGTTGGCAGATGCGATGGTTGCCACTTCAAATCAAATTTGAAGCTTCACGCTTTTATCCCGTATAGCAGGGTAGACAGAAAGTACCGTACTTCGCTTTCCACCGAATTAGAGACATTACGTGTCGAGTGGTGAAACTCAACGCCGCACTTTGTCTTTTACTAGAGCAAGGAAATGAAAATAATTTAAATATAATCACTGCCCCGAGTGGGGGATCGAACCCACAACCTACCGCGTTTACAGTCAGTCGTAAATCAATTTCGAAGCAATTATGAATTATTAGCCACATTTATTAAGCCGATCGTGGCACAGTAAACAACGTCTGATTATAAACGCGATCGGTTATAGGTTCCCACTCGGGGGAATGATTATATTTATTTTATTTTCATTTTATCGCCCTGCTAAGACAAAGCGCAGCGTTGAGTTCCAACACTTAACACGCAATGTCTTAAATTCGATAGACAGAGAAGCACGGAGTGTCTTGACACTAGATTCTCTCTAACTGACCCGCCATGCGGGTAAAAGCGTGAAGCCAAAAAGCTAATTGACAAAGTTATTATATAAAGAATATTTTTCACCCACCTAAAGTCAAGAAATTGGCACACGCCCAAAAGCCTTGTAACAAAAGAAAATATATTACTTAATTTTCCGCCCATTTCAGAGTTACTGCATCCGAAGTAACGCAAGCACATTCCAAAAAATTTACTTCTAATCTAATTATTAATATTTAGTGTGATAGGAGTCATTTTTTTTTACATTCACGCTTTTATCGTGCATCGCAAGGTGGACAGAAAGTACCTAGTGTCAAGGCACTTTGTACTGCTCTTGCCGCCGAATTCAAAACATTCCATGTTGACTGGCAGACCTCAACTTCGAGCTATGTCTTACCAAAGCGAGGAAATGAGAATAATTGAATGTTCCCCTGAGTGGGAACTGCCTTACCAGAGCGAGAAAATGAGAATAATTGAACGTTCCCCTGAGTGGGAACCCAACCCACAACCGATTGCGATACAGTTAGACATTGTCCATTGCGCCACGAATTTTAATATGTCTATGAAATGAAATCTTGCAACTCATATATTTTCCTACTTATTTTTTAAAAACTTACCATTTTATATGTATATGTATACATACCTACCTGTCTACCCAGTACTATATATATATATATATATATATATATATATATATATGTATATATATATATATATATATATATATATATATATATATATATATATATATGTATATATTCATCACAAAGATAATTATATTTCAATACCACATGTCCGGTTGTGAAGAATGAAGGTGAATGTTGAATAGCTTGTGACGTCATTGCTCAGAGACCTGTGGCTCTAAGGTTGATCCCATAGGGATTTCATATCTTTATCTAGAAGAGACTTCTTTATTATATTTTTGTTAGTTTGGCATCATTTTCGGCGCGAGGTCGAAACCGTCCATATAATGAGTGACCTAAATATGTAATCATTCTTTTACTTACTTGTCAAGATGCTTTACAATTATATTTAAAAAGCAAACATATTGTCTATGACATATATGTCAAAAGTTAATATAAAATAATACTTTTTCCGCTCTGGAAAGACAAGACGCGGCGTTTAGTTCCACCACTATATAAAGTAAGAGAAAAAATTATATTGTTAGATTTGACTTTTGAAGAACGAATTGTTAAAAAAAAATTAAATGTGTTTTTGTACTAGTGTACGACTGCACACGTAAAAAGAGACAATTCTCTACGATACCAATCAGAAAATGATCCTTTATTTACAATTTTACAAGAATTGGTTATATAAAGCTAAATTAGACAAACTTTAAGCAAGAAAAGCACACACATTGTGAGCCCACTTTCAATAATAAATATGGTGTGTAACGGAAAAATGTGACTGAACAATAAAGATAGCGCGTAACAGAATCACGTTACATTTTTTTTTACAATAATATAAAACTCCTCTCATCTGTCGATAAGGAAGTTTATCTTCAAAAATTATAAATTACGGTATTCCATCCAGTGAAAATAAGTCATATGTTCTATTATCACAGAGTTTTCAATCGGCGACGGATTTCCCCGGTCTCCAGCACACGGATTCTATTATATCTTTCGTCATGTCGCGCCATTGAAAGCTTTGCTTTGCTTTAAAAGATATATATATATTGTGATATTTGGACCAACGGCTACGGGGTTAAGAGCACGACCAAGGTGCTATATAAAATATAAACTAAATATAATTGAAAGATTGATTATATGCCTACTTTTATATTTTCTTTTGTTCGATAAAATATGGCGTTGAGTTCCGCCAGTCATTAGACAATGCCTCAAGTTGGAAAGGGAAAACCGAAGTGTCTATATAGTAAATCGCTTTGGCTTAGGTTGTACTACGCAGTAAATAAGCGAAGCTAAATATTTGCTATATTTTACCATACTCAGTGTATAACAAGGCTAATTATATGAACTGTGAAGAAGAGAAATTTCCGAAAGAACATTGAAAAATCTTACAGCAATTCATTGCAGGTCAAGTTCTAGATTATACTGTTAATGAGATTGTAAGACGGTGTTACATGATTTTAGATGATTGCATACTACATACCAATGAGACCGGTCGTGACGCAGTCTGACTGTAATCGCGTTCGGTTGTGGGTTCGATCCCCACTCGGGGAAGTGATTATATTTAAATTATTTCTACTTCCTCGCTCTGGTAAAGACAAAGTGCGGCATTGAGTTCCACTACTCAACACACAATGTTTCGAAAAAAACAACATACTAAATACAATTTTGTTTTTCAAATACATGTTTTTATTAATATGAATACGGTACGATAACATGATACGAGAGGTCGGGGGAAACCTCAACAATAACAAAGATACTGGAGGTCACTGATTACCCTATCTAAAGCTAAAAAAACTAAATTAACTTGAATGTATTGGATTAATATATATTTTTAATTAACGCTACATGAGCCCCGCTTTACGAGGTAGGCATATTAAAATTTCAAGACGAATTTCAACATAGAATTATTTATGTCATGAGGACAGAAAATATGTTAAATACTTTTCTGTATATTTACATCCATTTATAAGTTTCGAACTCAATTTAGTGGTTTACTCATCATATTCAGTTTTTTGAACGATAAATTCATTCTTATAAAGCTTGTATATTTTTTTAGCGTAACGCTTTACACTGCCTATATCTATACTGTATATACTTTATAATTTGTTTGTATGGGAATCGAGCCCACAATCGATCGCAATTACAGTCAGACGCTGTCCCACTGAGCCATGATGGCGTTGTATATCTTATCTATGTATAAATAGATTGTACAAATATTTATTAGGCAGCTAAATATTTATTAGAATAGCTACACTACTCCCTTTTTATGAAAAGGACTCGAATCCACAACGCAATATTGTTGTAAAGTTATCCATTCCTTAATATATAATTTATATCTTTTTAGCTGCACGCTTTAATCCCACTGAGCGAGACAGACCTCCGTTTTCTGTCTCTTTAATCCCACTGAGCGAGACAGACCTCCGTTTTCTGTCGAATCCGAAACATTGCGTGTCGAGTGGCGGAACTCAACGCCGCGCTGTGTCTCACCAGAGTAATTATAATTTATATAGTGTATATATAAATATAGTAAACATGTTAAAAATAATAGATTTAAAATATAAAATTTCGAACAACAAACGTACATTTCAAGAATACGTTTGAATATTCAAGAACAAATAGTAGTTGAAAGCGCACTGAGTTTCGTAAATTTCACAAATTCTGTCAAAGACACTGTTAAGAAATAAAGTTATCTCAAAATGTTGTTCGCGATACAAAGATATACTCAACTGTAAATTTAAATTGTTTATTTTTTTTTAATGTATTTTTTATTGCCTTTGTGGTTTTTAAATTTAAAATTAGGTCAGTTAAGTCTTTTATGAATAGAAGGTGTTACAAATAATTACTTTTTTATTGGTAACCAGTCAAAAAGGAGCTAGTGTCAAGACACTCCGTACTTCAATTTCCACCAAATTCGAGACAGCGGTTGCGTGTTGAGTGGTGGAACTC
This sequence comes from Dryadula phaetusa, assembly GCA_032432895.1. Lineage (NCBI taxonomy): Eukaryota > Metazoa > Arthropoda > Insecta > Lepidoptera > Nymphalidae > Dryadula > Dryadula phaetusa. The sequence goes on along the minus strand of JAOYRS010000016.1, from coordinate 2,741,531 downwards.
AACGCCGCATTTAGTTTTATCAGAGCGCGGAGGTGGCAATAATTTAAATATAATCACGCCCCCGAGTGAAGATCGAACCCACAACCGATCGCGTTTACAGTCAGACACTGTCACACTACGCCACGACCGGCCTCATAGAAATTATAAGATACCAAAGTGATTGGGTAGAAGATACTGATAGTTTATTCTCGTTTTCACAAAATCATGAAATGTCAAGGGTTATAAAAATAACGAAAGTTCGCATTTGCGTTTGCTCGCCTAGTAGCGTACTTCAAAGTGCTAGTTTTAGTTAATTTGTATCTATAAAGTATGTCTGTATGTCTGTCTAGAAGTAACAGTTTGTGAATTTAATTAAGAATTCGAAACCAAAACCAACTCTCGTTAACTTAAATTACTGAAACAGGATAGGAAATACTTTAAGTATTAAAAGAATGAGGTATAAAAGAAAATAACCCTTGCAATAAAACCAGGCTCTTGATATGAAAATATTCTTTTTTTAGCTTCACGCTTTTATCCCGCACAGCAGGGTATACAGAAGAACCTGGTGTAAAGACACTCCTGTACCGTCCGCTTAATTTGAGAAATTAGACTTACGAAGAAATGAAGATAAATTTTAAATAAAATCATTCCTCCGAGTGGGGATCGAACCCACAACCGATCGCGTTTACAGTCAGACGCTGTACCACTGCGCCAAGATCGGCTTGGAAATATTGTATAATTAATGGATTTAGTTGAGTTGCAAATGAAACTCTTTTTAATTCAGATTAATCGCGTATCAATATGCTTAAAACAGTTTCATTTAAAATGTGTAAATCGCGAAAATCAAGGAATTACAAAGGTGAGCAAATTTTCAAGCAAATGGGAGAAATATATAGTTATTCTTTTTAGCTTCACTTTATATCCCATAGCAGGATAGACAGGAAGTACCTAGTGTCAAGACACTCCATACTCCGCTTTCTCTCAACACACAATTCCATATAAATAGATTAGTTTCTTGACACTCGTTTCTCTATGACCATAATGCTAGGCAGACGAAACCGAAGTTACAATTAGAAGGATGTATCATTACTTCGAATCGAAGACTTTTTAAATAAATCATATAAAAAAGATATAAATACATATAATATAATACAGTGGAATTTCTCTGAAAATATGTCGACATCAAATTCAAGCTGAGCGGCTTAAAAATGTTCATTAAATCTAACGAACTGGCGCGTGCAGGTATCTCGGATTACGTACGGATTCGTTTCAGTGTTTATTTCCATTTTTTTCATACATAATACTTTTTAAAACAATTTTCTACATATTTCATCTTTGAGGAGTAAATGGGAGAAAATAGTGACTAATTTAAACATTCATATGAAACTAGCTTTTGCCTGTGATTTTGTCGGTGTTTTTTTTTATATTAATTTATATGTTTAAACAGGTACGTCACGTACTACGATGAAAAGTAACACCAACCTTTAATATATGATAACGTTGTATAGTTCTAGAAAAACATACGTTAAAAGATATTTTTTTGAATTTAGGTACAATATTTCAGTTCTCTACCTGGTTACAAATGACACATTGGTATTTTTATATAAAAATGAAAATAATTACTTTTTATATTTCAATTCGTATAAATATATATAAGTAGAGCCGGTCGTGGCGCAGCGGGGCAGCATGTGACTGTAAACGTTAACTTCCACCTACACGGAATGTTTCAAATTCTGTTTTGACACTAGGTACTTCCAATCTAGGGTAGATATAAAATACTATGTCATATAAAAGCGCGAAATTAAAAAAAAGTAAACAGCGGATATAACAAAGAAATATATTATAAGATCAATGTAATTTACCAAAAAAAGCAACTGCGAACATCAAACAACACTTAAAATGTAAATACTTCCAATCTTCGTCCAAAACGTGACAAATTGCATTTGAAAAACCAGCTTTAGCTTAATAATGGGAAGATAAGCGAAAAATTTGGTGAACAATTACCCCAACAAGTATGGTTTACCACAAATTGAAAAATCACGGCAAAATGGACCTTAGTGATAAAAAAATAAGAATTTTCCCAAAAATTGTACAATATCTAGTGGAATTAAAACGTCCTGTAGTAATTCCGGCACTAATGGAGCAAGAAGTGATTAATGCCGTCGACGACATTACTGTTAATGAGAATAAATTGCATCTTTAAACGTAATAGCTCGCTTAATTCTTTTGCCACTATGAAGACTTTGCATTGGGATGGAAAACTGTATTATTGGCAAAGATAGTGGTAGATAGCTAATAATGCTTGTTTTAAATCGTATAAATAACTTGAACGCAGCGGGATTCGAGCCCGCGTCTCTTGGCAACCGTGTAAGCTCTCCGACTGCTAAGCGTGCCATGCGTTCTACTACCGGCTGCGTCGAAATTCCTATACGTTTTGTTACAACTTATTTTCATTGTTAGCATCTTTATAGGGAGATTGTTTAAAAAATAATCGTTTAACAAGAAAGATTGTCATTTATTTTAATTTTTTACTATTTATAAAGTGTTTTTTCACACTTAAGATTAGAAAACAATTTTATAAAATAACGATACTTAATTAATATTTTTTAATGTATTTTCTATTTTTTTTAAATGTTTTTTAATCGTAAGTGTGGAATAACACTTTGAAATTCTACTGAATAACTAATAATTCTTGGTAAGTCCTATTAATTCACATAGAAACTTCAGACATTATATTTTAAATCGGGTAGTTAGCTATTACTATTATCAGTTTCTTTACTGTTTATGTTTTACCAACCTAATTAAGCCTCCTAATGCAATGAGACAGTGTTTGATTGTAATCAGAATTGAACTTAAGGAATTTATTATATTTTTATTATAGACAAAAAACATCTTCATGTAAAACATCCTCATAGAAAAGTAGTTATCCATCCAAAATCAAAATATTATGTGTTAAGTGTGTGAGCTTTATTATAGCGGAGAAATGTATATATTTTATTAAACATAATCATTCCCCCAAGTGGGAATTGAACCCACAAAAATTCAGACGCTTTACCATTGCACCAAAAATTACATGACAAAAAAGCTCGGCGTCGAATTCCGCCATTCACCACAATGTCGGTTGAAAAGTGGAAAATGCGTTACAATGTATGAAATAGCAGAAAACAAAATGTGTATAGTAACCATTTATGTAATTTTGATTATCAATTCATTCAGTCTCTAGTACATATATATGTATTCACAATTATGTATATAACTCAGGGTTATACGAATTTTAAGCTTTTATTGCTTCCTCTACTCGAGTTCACAGATTCCACGCTAGAATAAACTTTGAGCTACCTTCGTCTAAAACTAAACCAAAAAATATTATGCCACGCATTGCCGAAAATATTTTTTTTACGTTTTTATAGCGCATAGCAGGGTAGTCAGAAAGTACCTAGTGTCAAGATAACGGGGTAACTTCGCTTTCCACCAAACTCGAGACATTATGTGTTGAGTGGTGGAACTCAACGTTGCTCTTTGTCTTTTACCAGAGCAAGGAAGTGAAAAAAATTTAAATATAAGCACTCCCCCGAGTGGGACTCGAAACCATAACCGGGCGCGTTTACAGTCAGACGCCGAACCACTGCGCCACGACTGCCTTCATATTGTATTTTTTAATATTAGTATTAAAAAAAATTATATCTTCTAGGAAATACTTTTACTCTTTTTTATCTTAAAATTGTAACATAAATGCCGATAGTTTAATATAAATATAAGCTTTAAGAGTCTAGACATATAGACACTCAAATGCGCCGTGGTGGTATCGAATAGATTTTTTAATAGATTTATATATTGGTAAACAAATTTAAACGCATTAATCGCGTATATTTTCGAATACCAAAATATAGGCCGGTCGTGGCGCAGTGTGGCAGCGTCTGACTATAAACGCGATCGGTTGTGTGTTCGATTCCTACTCGGGGGATTGATTATATTTAATTATTTTCACTTTCTCTCTCTGGTAAAGACAAAGTGCGACGTTGAGTTGACTCAACATGCAATGTCTCAACCAAGGCGGAAAACGAAGTTCGGAGTGTCTTGATACTAAATACTTTCTGTCTACCCTGCTATGCGGGATAAAATGCGTGAAGCTAAAAAAAATATGTGATTAATATTTTAAATTATTCAAAAATTTGTAAAAATTGCAAAAATTTTACGATTTAATCAAATTTAATTTAATTAAATTTAAATTAAGCTTATAAAAAAAATAAAACAAATAAATAAATTGAAATTTCTATATTCATATATTTGTCTACTAAGATATATATCCAAAATGATATTTTGGTTAAGTCCGAAACAATACACCTTTGGAACGGCTTGGCTTATTTTGATGGGACTTTCACAGGCAGATAACTGATGTAATAAGGGCTCACTTACGCAATATTTATTTACTATTATAAAATATATATGTAAATACACAACTAGTCATTGATTAAGACTTTATCTCTATCTATCCAGAGAATATAGCATTTTTGGTTACCTTTTTTAAATCATTTTATTAATATTTGAAAGGAAATTTTATAAGTATGCATATTTTAATATTAAGTGACATACACGTCGCTAAGAAAACGCTTATTTTACTCATATATATTAAAAAATAACTTCTAATATTATAACTAATAAGTTAATATGACTGTCATATCATTGCTTTGTAAGTAAGAACGAGAAGTAGTCTGGCCTTTATTAAGTACGATGTTAAAAGGCCCAATGGCTTTTAATTTAGCCTCGTTATATAGTCATAGCTCTTCATTTTAGTTTGATAGAAGGTATACTTTGTCATATTTATATATATCGTTACCATTATTCCATAGTCGAGAATCATCTAACTCGACATGGTGAGTGTGGGTTTGAATTCCTATTAAAAGTATATTTTTTTTTTCATAGTATTGTTGTAAAGGTATATTTTTTTCCATCGCTTAGCAAATGTCTAAAAAATGAGTGGCGGAGCTTAAAACTGAGCTTTGAATTACCAGAGTTGTTAAATTAAAATGGTTTTAAAATCATTAATGATTACAGCGAGTAAGAATCTAATCGACAATCAATCGAGTTTACAGCCAGACTCTGTCCCACTGCGCCATGATGATCATTTCTGTATATATCATTTCTATATATATATATATATATATATATATATATATATATATATATATATATATATATATATATATATATATTTTGTATAATCGATTATAACTGTAAATATAAATATAAATCAAAATGTAACTCTATCTAAAAGAAAACATTTAAGTCATAAGTTTCTTTCACATATTGAAATAAAATTTTACAAAAGCCAAGCTGAGCCAAGTTGACATGAAAGATTCAAAGTGGCTTATTTGTCATGACATTACTGTTTAAGGCGAAGCTTTTACATACGTCGTTGACGTACATATAAAAACCTAGTAGAAACTTATTTTGTGCGCAGTTTTTCAATTGCGGAACATAACACCGCACTTTCAACATTAGTAAAATATCAGTAAATATAGAAAGACGATAGAAGTTACACTCATAGGAGTGTATCTTCTGTGTTGAAACAAATTAGAAAAAAATTAACAATCCAAAGAAATATATTTTTAAACAATTACATTTTAAAGGGAATATATAATAAAGATACAAACGAGCAGAAGGACTGCGTGATGGTACGTGATCGCCTTCAACCATGGACATCTACAACATTAGAATTGTAGATGCGTTACCGGCCTTGAAAGGAATATGAAAGAAGAGGTGAAACGATGGGTGGGAGAGTAGAGAAATATGTCTAAGTAAATCTCTGCAAATATGACATTTGATAGACTTGGCACAAAATGCATTGAAAACTAACTTCAGCCTCCACATGTAATAATTTGCAGCGAACATTACGAAACACATTCGATTCCCCAATTAGAAATTCGCCAATTAGGCAACCGAAAATTTATCGTACATATAAACATTTACACGAGCGATATTCGAATATACAATCAACGTGTGTGGTCAGGCACGTCACTAAACCCACATGGTTTCAAGCAGATTTATATAAAACAAAAGTTCTTTCAGCCCAATTTCGTGAACTAACAAAGCAATACCGTAATAAACGTAGTAATCGAACGAATTTTATGAATTCGAGCGGTTTTTTATGAAAAAAGTAAGCGAACAAGCATGCAAAAGTTTCTCAATAGAGAAAGTTTCGCTCATTCAATCAGGATTATTAACAATCTGTTTACTGTGGAACTTTAAAAGGGCATTTATACTTTATCCAGAATACTTTTGTGTGGCACAGGCTTAACGGCTTTCGGCCTTAATGAAAATCCCTGCGTTTTTGTTTATTTATTTTTTTAAGTTTCACACTTTTATCCCGCATAGCAGGCTAGACAGGGAGTGCCTAGTGTCAAGACACTACTTATTCTGGTCTAATGAATTTGAGACGTGTCGATTGGCATTGTTTTACCAGAGCGGGGAAAAAATAACTATATATAATCATATCCCCGATCAGGAATCTAACCTACAATGATCACGTTAACAGTCAGAAGCTGTTCCACTGCGCCACAACGGACATTTTAGCGTTAAATTAATTTTTAATAATATTAATTAGTTCTATAATAACTTAACTAGAATATTATTTAGTATGAATATCTCAACGGCATTATTTTGATATATTTTATACAATTATTGGTTTTATGAAAGATACTTTTTGATATATTTCTTAGAGTCTACGTATGGGGTAGAATGGACGCAATGCCCACAGTAAACTAAAATGAGCAATATGAAGTAAGTAAGTTATATGTGTGTACCTCTAGTATACATATGTTTTATTATCAATATTTCTAACCGAAATGCTTATACTATTTATCGAATTCTGATGGATAATATTCTATCTGTAGAGACAAGAGGCAGACGAGGGACAAATAAAGTAAAAATATTTTTTAACAAAACAAAACCGTCTTCACAGGTAGAGTAAAAAATAAATTTGTTGGCCACAAAGTTACATATATTTTGATTTATTTAAACCGATTGTTTTTTTTTAAACTTCACACTTTTGTTCGGGTTTTTTTTTTAACTTGTGTCAAGACACTTCGTACTTCGCTTTCCAATGAATTCGAGATATTGCGTGTTGTGTGGAGGAACTTAGCGCCGTACTTTGTCTAAACAGAGCGAGGAAATGAAAATAGTTTAAATATAATCACTTCCCTAAGTGGGAATCGAACCCACAACCGATCGCGTTTACAGTCATACATTGTTCCACGACCGGCTGAAATTATTTTATTATTTTGAAGTCAGTGCCAAGGAATAAGCTTTACAAATACAGCTGTGAAAGCTACGTCCAGCAATGAGCAGTACGGGGTAAGACGTGTTTGAGAGCGCACCGTACTGTAGTGAGGATATTTTTATACGTTTATTCAAAAATATTTTCTAATCCTTAGTGCGGAATAACACTAAAAATAATAAATGTAGTGAGGATGTTTACATTTACTTAAAAAAAACGAATTTTTAATTTCTCTAAGATTCCTTCATCAGAACCCGGTTTCCTTATGAGGTATTACCCTTGAAATATCTACTTTCTAACAAGAAAAGAATCGTTAAAATTGATTCATAACCGTTGAAGTTATCCGCAAGTATATATAGAAAAAAAACTTGTCTACATTGACCTTATCCTTTTTTGAAGTCGGCTAAAAAGCAGCTTCATGACTTATCTCGTATGGCAGGATGGTCAGTGACAACCTAGTGTCACGATACTCCGTTGACTGATTTCCGTTTGAAATCGAGACAGTGCGTATTGTGTGGCGGACTTAACACCGCACATATATACAATTATCCACAGCATACAATTCTCCGAGTGGAATCGAACTCGCAACCCTTTGTGTTTACAATCAGACTCCGTCCCACTGAGTCACGATGGCCTCACAAAGAATAAAATAAAATTAGAAAAGAACTTTTATATTAGGTAAATGTACTAAATTGTAGAAAATCTTTTCTAAATCTAAAGATATTGTATTAAAACTAAAAAAGAAAGTTAAGTTAGTAAGGTAACCTTCACAAAGGTAAAGGGTAGTTACTAGCAATGTTTTTTTTTTATTTTAATACAATATCTATTATTTTTTTTATTTTTATTGAATTATTATAGCAGAGTAAATAAAGGTAAGTAACCTTTATTTACTCTGTGACAACGTAAATCAATTGAAACGAACATTTTAATTTTACTTATGGAATTCAAATCTTCAACCATTTGTAACATAATAATCTCACTTATAATATTTTTACTTTGATTTTCGTTTTTTTTTTCTCTTATTTTAAATGAAATATCAAAAAATATACCTGATAAATGTAATATTCAAAAACCGCTTCTTGAAAATCTATTTTCATGTTGAATGTCAATAATCAAAAACGGTTAATCCGTTTAAAATACTTTGAATTAAAAATATAACATCGACATGCAGCCTTCAGGTGTACTTGTATACAATAGGAGTTCCAAAGAACAAGCCTTTTAGATTATAAGCTGAGCTTTTATGTTATTTTCATATATAATCCAATCAATAATAACTTCGCATGGCAGATCACTTAGATTAGCGTGGATATGTAAAAGCTTTTAGCGTGTTACTATAAATACGAAATCACATTCACATGTTTTAAAACTAATATATTATTCAGATGTCTATGAAAAATACAATTACAGTAGTATTCTATAAACAATGGCATTGCAATATATATATTTTTTGTGTTATTTTGGTATATTTTTTTTGTTAGCTTACTGTAGTTTCCAGTAAAATTTCAATTTGACTATAGTATTTACGGAATGTATTGCGCCTTTCAATTCTGGAACATGATTTGATACTATGTAGAGAGTGGCGCAGTGAGGCAGAGTCCAACTGTAAATGTGGTATGTAATGGATTTGATTCCCACTCGAAGAACTGCAACTTTGATTTCGCCACTCAAGATGCAATGTCTCGATTTCTTAACATAAGACTGTCTCTGACCACCCTACTGTACAGGATAAAGCGTGAAGCTGCTTTTTGAAATCTAAACTTATCTACTTAACTAGGCTTCTTTGCCACTACTTTATTTATACTTTACTATGAAAATACATTTAAATTGATACGTTTAGTTATATAGGAGATTCCTTTAAATATTTAATGACTACGTCTAACTGTAAACGCGATTGTAAGTTCGTTTTTATTTTATTTAAATTATTCTCATATTGCCGCTCCTTTAAGGCAAACCTGGGTGTTTAGTTCCGCTAACAACATGTCAATTTGTGGAATTTTGGTGAAATAGAGTGTCGTGACACTATGTTATCTCTGACAACCCTCTGTGCTTATCCAACTGACATTGTTTTATTTTAGCTTCTCTCTTTTATCCTGCATAACAGGGTAGACAGAAAGTGCCTAGTGTCAAGATACACCGTACATCGCTTTCCACCGAATTCGAGACATTGTGTGTTGAGCGGCGGAACTCAATCAGGCATATTAAAGCTATAAAAAAAGCATGAAGCTGTATAAAATTAAAATATAATATTCAATTACCAAAAACAAAATGTACGTACACACTTACTATTTTACATAACATGAAATAAACATATCAGCGTACACCGTACATACATATGTATGAGTATTTATAATGTAATTAAACAGAACCAACTGTAGCTTTTATTTGTGGTCGGTCGACCGTCAATCGTTCCATTACAGCGTGGCGTATTATAATTATTAATTAAATTTTGAGCCGATTTGACAGATTTGTGTCACATGCTAGTACAAAATTGATTCGTAATACATGAAGAGCAGTGGTACAGAGTTTGATGCTCATCTGTGACAAATTTTAGACTAATATCAAGTGTTTGAAATGTCAGGTTTCCAAGAATGTGTTAGCGAATACCAAAATATATGCGATTAATTCGTTTCTATTTCTATTTTCCATTTAAATGCAGTTTTCACTGTTGTATTAAATGTTGTTAAATAAAATATCAATATAAATTATTTTTTTCGACAGAATTATAGCAAGAGTCAAGTCGACGGAAACAAACTTGCGGGTATTTCCTAATAATTTTATATTTCCCTTCGTTCTACTCTCCTATTCAATATTATAAACAAATGACATTAAATTGAGGCCGGGCTTGGCGCAGTGTGAAAAGCGTCTGACTGTAAACGTTGTGACTTCAATCCCACTCGGGGGAGAGATGGAATTCATATAACTTTCCAGCAATATCGCCTATTTATCAGAATAATATACAATAAGTAACAATTCATTTATTTATTATTTAACTAAAATGTAACGTAAATATCTAGTGAGTCGCAAAGTAAGTAAGTCAGTAACTAACTCAGTAAGTATTTCAGTCAGTAATTAGTTACCAAGTAACTGAAAAAAAAATTTGCTCTCTGAGAATTAACTCTGCGTGCGTCGCCTTAACTATTGGAGTTACATGAAAATTTAGCAACAGTAGAACTGTTTGTTATATTTCATTTCAAAACCAGTTTTGTTTTTTATAGCTTCACGCTTTCATCCCGCATAGCAGGGGTTTCCCCCGAATCCTAGACATTGTGTGTTGAGTGGCGGAACTCAACGCCGCACTTTGTCTTACCAAAGCGAGAAAGTGAAAATAATTTAAGTACAAACGCTCCCCCGAGTGGGAATCGAACCCAGAACTGCGTACACAGTGAGTCGCGCCACTGCGCCACTGACTGGCCTCAATTATATCGTCATGAGTCATAAATACAATAAATATGATGACCCTCTACAATAATAATTTAAAAATATTCATTGAATTCTTATCAAAACTGATACATTTTTAATGATTTAATAATATCGTATACGCAAAGCAATTTGGAAGAATAGATTAAAAGTTAACATAACAAACCTTATCCAAATGGAGCATCATTGTGCACCTACTTTGAGTCAATTCAAATTTAATAATATGCATATATATATATATATATATATATATATATATATATATATATATATATATATATATATATATATATATATATGTATAAATATTTATTTATATTATATATATTATATATTTATCCTTTTATTGATATAGTTGGACCGAACCGAGGATGAAATTTACTATTAAATACAATTATTAATATTAGGAATAATAATTGATTTGTACTGTGTACAAATATTTCATACTCCGTCTTCCGCCGAATTCGAGACATTACTTGGGTGTTGAATAACGGAACTCAACGCCACGCATTGTCTTACCAGAGCGAGGGAACGATAATAAATTAAATATAACCATTCTTACTAGTATATTATTTTAAAAATATTGACTTTCAAGTCTTTTATTTCATATAATTTGTAATTGTGCCAATTTTCATATTCCCCCGGCCGGGTCTAATTTTCAAAAGGAGCCATAAATTATTTGTGTATATATACATATATATATATATATATATATATATATATATATATATTTACTTACTTTTATGTTTTTTAGCTTCACGCTTTTATCCCGCATAACACTCGCCGCTCTTTGTCTTTAGCAGACCGAGGAAGTGAAAATAATTTAAATATAATCGCTCCCCCGAGTGGCAATCGAACCCACAACCGATAGTGTTTACAATAAAACGCTGTCATATTGCGCCAAGACCGGTGACTTTTTTGTATTGGCGAAAATAATCATTGTAGCCATTTAACTCAGTAAGACAACATCAGAATATAAGGGAGATTGTGAATTCCATTTCTTCTTGAATGAATATTTAAAATATTTTTATTTCACCGTTATAATTAGAGAAGACGTGACGTTCAGCACCGTCACTTAGCTCATAACGTCTCAAACTCGGGCAGGAAGAACGGATTATCGTTACACTAAGCGCTCTTTGACTATCCTAAATTGCTACATTCAGGATATGCATACATATAATTTAATCATACTCCCGAATGGCAATTTAACCTAAACCCAATCGTCTTTTAAAGTCAGACGTTTATCCACTACGCCATATTGTCCTGTTACTAATATAATATTATCTAGATATTGTTCCGACTATCAACAATTTTTTTCCATATATTTATACGCATGTTGCATCCACATCATTTATATGTGCCGTGGCTATTGTCTGCGCGTACGCCGATGCGGGACAGTGTCGTCGAAACTCTAGACTTAAATGAACGTCATATACGTTTATATAATTTGTTTTTAATTTTATTTAGTCAATTATTTCCCTTTTAATTCTTAGTTTAATTAGTGACTGTGATGATTGGAATGATCATAATATGGCTGGTTTTAGGTAAGCGGGTTATTTTCTTTTGTTTTTTTTAACAGTGTGATTTTTGATTAATTTTTGAAAATATATCTATAATCTGTATGTTTATATGTCAATTAATAATTATATTAACATTAAGTTTATTTAATATGTTTTTTTATAAATATAACGAAATATTAAGAAGGTTTTGCTAAATAAATCAAACATTGAAACACGAGAAAAACTTCAACACATCTTGAATTAAGATAAATAAAATAAGATAAACCCATTTTAATAAAAAAAAACTTTGTTTGCATTAACACTTAAAGTTAAGAACTTTTTTTTTTAGCTTCACGCTTTTATCCCGCATTGCAGGGTAGACAGAAAGTACCTAGTGTCAAGACACTCCGTACTTCGCATTCCACCGAATTCGAGACATTGCGTATTGAGCGGTGGAACTCAACGCCGCTTTTTGTCTTTACCTGAGCGAGGAAGTGAAAATAATTTAAATATAATCACTCCGAGTGGGCATCAAACCCACAACCGATCGCGTTTACGGTCAGACGCTGTCACACTGTGCCACGACCGGTTAATGTACCTGTAGGTGTATTAGCGAGGAAGGTTTACACAATGAATATAAAGATTAAATCGAAAACTTTATCTATACTATTTTGTTAATAAAACCCGTTTTAGCTTATAAACCCGAGTATTATCAGCAGTAGGAACATTCTTATTAAGTTATAAAAGAACATAATTCTGTAGTTAAAAACTAAATTTAAATATAATAATAAAATTTAAAAAATCGCACACGGACAGTTGAGAATTCAAAAAATATTTTCATTTCCCCACACTGAAAAGATAAACGCGGCGTTGGGTTCCACTAGCTAACACGAAATGTCTTGAGGTCAGTATAATAGAGTAGAACAGAGATATGGACGTAGATCAATATGGTTATTTGTAAACACAATGTTTGGTTAGTAAATTAAATTAAAATTAAGTTAAAAATCTGAGTATTGTAAAATTTCTTATAATATTATTATAGATTAATAAGAATTAACAATATTAAACTACTCACACAATGTAACTTCCATTTATTTGCTACACCGCTTTTATCCCGGAAAGCAGGGTAGACAGGGTACAAAGGTAGTTAGTGTCAACACAATCCGTACTCCGCTTTCTGCGGAATTTGAGACATTGCGTGTTGAGTGGTAAAATTCAACGTAGCGCTTTGCTTTTTAAATATACACATTCCCCCGAGTGGGAATCGAACCCACAACGGATCGCGTTTTACAGTCAGTACACACTGCGCCACGACTGACCTTAAATATATTTTCATTGTAAAAATAATCTCTGATAAACAAAACTGAAGCTGAAACTGAACTGAAGGTGTTAAAAAGCCCAACAAATAGACAAGTAAAACTAAATAATAAACTATGTATATTTTCATTCAACTATAATTATACTTGCGGCGCATTGAGTTCCTTCACTGAACATGCATTATGCTCGAATTTGGCAGAAAACGGAGAAAGGAGTGTCTTGACACTGGGTACTTCCTGTCTACCCTGCTATGCGAGATTAAAACGTGAAGCTAAAAAAAATAATAAATAAATAATAATAATATTACTAGTACAAGAGGATCAATTATCGTTAATTAGTTTAAGTACTGTTTCCTCTTTGATGTTCATACTTATATATACATAGAGTGTGGACATGGTTTTACATGGCCGTTAATATTCAATCAATCACTTTAGTTCTTTATGAAAGAAACAATAATAGGTAGACCCTAATGCCTCATTGATTAAATATTATTTACGTTCCACAGCTAGCTTAGGAAATTCAAATCCGGGCAAAGATCTGATGGACATATATTTTCCCCATTCCCTTACTGACCGGGGAAATAATTTTTTTTTTCTTTGTGCGCTTTATTTCTTGTTTTTTCCTAAAATCTTTTCCTAGGCCTATCATGTCCTAATCTAGTCAGAACTAGAACTAGTAGAAGGCTCTTAACAAGAACAGTGTTAGGTCGTTACGCAGTAGGTTTCACTGCAAACGCAATTGGTCGTGGGTTCAATCCCACTGGGCGGAAAACTATTTCATCACGATTCATTAAACAAACAATATGATTATATCATTTTGGGCGAAATAGCGGTGAACTGAACATTAAATTCTTTATGACTAAGTTAGTATACGAGAAAAGGCGTTAAATAAAAATATTTTTTATTTATTTATATAAGTGAAGGTTTTCTCAGTAGAAATTGAACACATAACTATCGACATAAGCTCTAAGGCACAATGGTATCGAGTCTGACTGTAAACACGATTGGTTGTGGGTTCGATTGCCACTCAAAGGAATGATATGATTATATATATTATATGATTTATAATTTATATTCATTTCTTCTCTTCGGTAAGATAAAGGTGTGCACCATTTAACACCCAATATCTCGAACTCGATCGAAAAGCAGTCAACGTAGTGTCCTAACACTAGATAAAACGTAAAACTGTAAAAAATATAATCAATAATAATCAATAAATCATATAAAATAATGTGGAAAAAACCAACAATTTAACTCTAAACTAAATCGAGTAGACGGTTTTCGATAAAACCATTTTATATGAACGTACAAATTATACTTAATGACATAGAAAATTATTGTTAATATGTATTCTAATCATCGATTTCCGTGATATAGTAAATCCAATTATTATTGACTTGTTAGCTTATAAACAAATTGATAATATTTTCATAGGTATACATTTTGTTCTTAGCTTCATGCTTATATCACGCATAGCAGGGTAGACACGTACGTTATTTCTTTCTTACGTTATTTCTAGTAATATCAGCTAAATTTCCCATTAAAATCTGTCCAATCGTGCTGGAAATTAGCCAAAACAAACAGAAATTAGCAAAAATTACAACAATGTTATTTTAGTGTATGTACCAAGTTTAATATTACAAATAGAAACATTATTTTTTTTTTGTATAGACTAAATAATGAGTAATGAGAATAACTTTTTTAGCTTCACGCTTTTATCCCGCATAGCAAAGTAGACAGAAAGCATTTAGTGTCAAGATACTAAGTACTTTCGTACGTACTGCAATTGAGTGGTGGAACTCAACGCCGCACTTTGTCTTTTACCAGAGCGAGGAAGTGAAATTAACTTAAACATCCCCCGGGTGGGGATCGAACCCACAACCGATCGCGTTTACAGTCAGACGCTGTCACACGGCGCTACGACCGGTGCATCTAATTTAGCTATTAAATAAAGTAAATATTATATTACAATACTTTTATAAGCAAAACCTACTATATGAACACAATAGAAGTACCAAATTGAGCTCTAATTCACTCATGTATTATGTATGCATTTATCTATGCAACCTCGATCCGTACTCCGGAGCGGACTGTACTGCATTATTAATTTTTTCACATCAAAACGCCTATTGCAGATGTCTCTTTAATTATTCTCAATTGGTGCCAATTATTTAATATTATCTCTCATAAGGGAGTCTTACTCATTGTAATGAATGCTATAAAAATATATACAGCTAATTGAAGTATCTAGGATGCAAGGCCGATAGTGGCGCAGTGGATCAGCGTCAGACTGTAAACGCGATCGGTTATGGGTTCAATACACAATCGGGAGGGTTATTAATTTTTGAATTATTTTCACTTCATTATTGTCAACATGCAATGTTCAGTGGAAAGCGATGTACGGAGTGTCTTGACATTAGATACTTTTTGTCTACCTTGCTATGCGAGATAAAAGCGTGAAGTTAAAAAAAAGAAAAAAAAAGTATCTAGGCGTTTAATTTGTCATGTCTGTCTGTATTTAAAATAAGAACTAAGGCGCTTGGGCGGTTTTCAAGAGGCTCTTAAAAGGATTCGAATCCCGTTGCGTTTCTTACAAATGTTAAAAAACGTTTGAGTAACACTTTAAAAATAGTAAAAAGTATTTATTTATTATACATTATTTAGGACTTCAGTACATTTTAAGTAGACATATGCGAATACCTAATATATAATTATAGTCGGCCATAAGCTCAAGTTACACAATATTATCTTCTAAAAGTGTTTAATAATACGCTTGTTTGCCGTCAAGTACCCGCGTTTAATAGAACTAGTCAATGTATATTAATAACGGCCGGTCGGTCGGATGATATGCGCGTGTATCAACAATCAAAATAGGGTTGACAACTATAAAAAGCTAACTAGATATATTTTTCTACAAATTATCTATAGATTTTTTTTAGCTTCACGCTTTTATACCGCGTAGCAGGGTAGATGAAAAGTACCTAGTGTCATGACACTCCGTACTTCGCTTTCCACCGCATTCGCAGACATTGTATGTTGAGTGGTGGAACTCAACGCCGCACTTTGTCTTACCAGAATGAGGAAGTGAAAATAATTTAAATATGATCACTCCCCCAAGTGGGGATCGAACCCACAACCGATCGCGTTTCAGTCAGACGCTGTCCCACTGCGCCACGACCGGCCACATATAGATAATATATATTTTTTTACAATAAAGTAAATCGAACATAGGCACAAAATTGCAAAGTTATTGTTGATTATCTATATAGATAACCGATGTTTTTATAATGAAAAAAATATTTTTTAAAAATTCAAAATCTCTCTCTCCTGTCAAAGTAACTCGGACAAGTTCTGAGCTCTCCTCTTTGCTCTTTGCTCCTCAAGTGATGGACCTAACTATGAAGTACCGTGATAATGCTTTGTAACTAAGTTTGAGTGAGAGTTTCAGGGGATGTTTTATGAAAAGGTTAAAATTATAATACTCTAAAGAAAAAAGACACGGACTTAAATAAGTAAGCAAACACAATAAAAACCCAAAAAAAAAAATTTGAAATTTTTATATATATATATATATATATATATATATATATATATATATATATATAATAAAAAATAGTAAAATGCTAAAAGATATTTAAATGACACGTAACAAATGTATAAGGAAATCGATGCGTAAATCAATATTAAACCACAAATCACTAGATTCTTTTCTAAGCTCGCAAAGGACAGATGCTTATAAATACGTTAAATGTTAATATAAATTCATATAAATATTTTCGGACACACTGGCAGATAATTGGTAGCCAAGCCAACCCAATCGCCAAGTCACGAGATGTCCTAAATATTAAAGTATTAAGGCGCGCACGACGCATCAATTGAGCATATTAAACGCTTCTTTTAAAACTTAAACTAACAAACGCTTGACTATGAGTATGTAGGATTATTAACAATTATACTAGCTTTGTATTAAGATAATATTTTTTTTATTATATTAAAACTAGAACGTATAGTAGTACCTATGTCAAGCAAGTGTCTTGTTATATGGGACTTCTTTCAGAAACCTTTAAAATCTAATTGAAAGTTCTGTTAAATTATTTTAAGAAAGAGATTAAAAGAGATACCATTTAAGTCCCGATGCTCAATAACGAGGCGTGTTCTGGCAAGATCATGAAGCTAAAATTATGAAAATATTGTATTTTCATACCATTTGAAAATTTATGTCAATTTTTAAGCTCATCGCCCGAACACCGTTTCTATTTTTGACTCTTTACCTAAAGAAAGACTTTACACTTGGTAAAATGAGATAGTTAGCGTCTCACTGTTAACGCTGCTCACTTGATACTCATTAATAGGGTGTAGGTTTAATTCTCACACGTAGGAATGGTTATATTTAAAAAAATATTATTTCTACGCTCTTGTAAGACAAAGCACAGCGTTGAATTCGCCACACAACTAGCAACGTCTCGTATTCGGACTCAAAGCAGTGAACGGAGTATCTTGACACTAGGTTGTCTCTATCTTGCGATACGGGATATGTTTGCGTGCTAAGTGTACATTATAACATTGATCTCACGGGATTTGACACATAATAGTACTTCCTAGTGACTCATTTTTGACAGTGATTAAAATTAGCTAAAATTATTACTAGACATTTAGTTCTGACGATAATGTTAATATATGTAATCAGTATCCATTAGAAAATCAAATCCAAGATGTCTTGAAAATCTTATTTTTATGTATATATATATATATATATATATATATATATATATATATATATATATATATATATATATATATAAAGTTATATTACACTTATTCAAGCATTTGTACTGGTCTTAGGTTTTCTTATCTACTTGGTAAATAATATGATTAATTAAACAGCGTGAGGTATCGTAATACATTTGTAGTTGGCACGCAACCAACCTGTAAAGTTAGTTTATTCACGTATATGTGTCTTTTAGTGATAATTTTATCTTCATGAACACCCGTATAGAGTTGGGTAAATTGAACCTCATCTCATGATGAGAATTTCGGATACTCCGTTCTCCTCTTTCTCTTATCCTAGTTTGTTCTGATATTATCTGTAATGTGATTTACACAACATTGTGCCCTCTGTAATCACATTGTAGACTTTATTATCATGTACGCCTATATATAAAAAAATTAAAGTGTGTTTGTAATATTAAAATAATAGCTTTTTACTAGTCATATAAATATATATATATATATATATATATATATATATATATATATATATTTTTTCTGTTTATCTGTAATCTCTGGTACGGATAGGCCAATTTTGATGGGACTTTCACTGACAGATAGCTAATGTAGTTAGAAGTAACTTACTTTGTTTTTACAGTTATAAAATAAAGATCCAGAGATGTTAATATCCATGCGAATGAAGTCGCGGGCGTATTTCGTTTAATAATGCATATCGTCTTCCATAATTAAATAAATCATTTACGGTGTAAAGTACACGTATATAAAAAAAAATAATTTTAATGAGCAATCTCATATGCCTGTCATTTGGACTATTTAAAGTCACCAGTAGTAACATGTTATGAAGGAAATAAGATTATTCTATCAAAGAAATTGCAAAGCTTGGGATTTTTTTTTGTTATAAACATAATTCAAAATATGTATTAAAAGAACAACTGTTGATATCGACGCGGATTCTTCTCAGCGGAACTGCTTTCCCGGTGGTAACTTCCGGCAGAACTGACAATACTAACATATTAACTGGCTCATACATACTTGGAATCGCCTATTTACATAAATAATACTTTAATTTTGTGTTTTTTTCTACTGCCAGATTCTTAATATTTATTTGTGCCTAAAATCTAATTTGGCAGTATTCTATTTTTACTAAAAACACTGTATAATACAAACTCTTTGTAACAAATTTTGTTACAATTGTTATAAATTAACCAGACCATAACAAACCTGTATTGTTCTTATCTTTTCATTACATGGATAGAAACCTTGTCACATTATAAAAAGTCAGTCAGTTCAGTCAGACGAACGTCAATGACAATACTGACAAAAACATATTTCTCCTAATTTCAAGAAAACGTAAACAATTGAACTGTTCCTGACAGGGGACGGCGTGGAATATAATTTCCTTAATATATGAATCACACTTCAAAACTATTACAAGCTTTTCTTCTTATACCTAAAACTTAAAAGCCCTCCATATTTATATATATATATATATATATATATATATATATATATATATATATATATATATATATATATATATATATATATATATATATATATAATATAGCCATATTATGTTTCTATTAATTCATACAAATTACATTTGAAAATACACCACGGACTACTGTAAAGTGTTCGAAACGTCAAGTTTCTTAAAAAAAATTATGTATAGGATAAAATTTGACACAAACTTATGTCAACAGTAATAAGGTTCATTTTCAAACTGTAGTGTTTAAAATGGTAACTATTTCCTTTGATTTCCAATCAATTTATTCTTTTAGTAATTGTTATGAAAATTAAAAAACAAATTTGAAGTTAAAAAGTATGCATTTTAATCTCAACATGAATTAGACATATTAAATAATGCGGGAAATAAAAAAAAATGAATTTCCAAGCCACTAGTCCTATAATTTATCATCGCTCAAAACCAAGGAGGGTGACACAAACTAGCATACGGGTAGTCCCCTCAATAGATTTTGATTTTTTTTAATTGACAAAAATTAAAAAAAAACTAATGTATTTAAGTGCTATAAATAATTCTTTTAGAGCTTGAATATTTTATAATCCATTAGTTAGTTAGAAATGCATTTTAATGTAAGCTTGTTAATTTCACATTAAAGCCTGGGTGAAATATTGGCTTGGCCGTTGTGTTATGATTTATACATAAATATTATAAAATATGATTTTTAAACACAGTATTTAATGTAATTACTTTAAAAACTTTTGATTTATGCAAAGGAATCGTTGCAAAGTGCGACATTTCGTTCAGCTACCTGCACGCGATGTGTGCAAAAAAGTGTTTGTTAGCGGAGTAGTGTAAAGACGTCTCTCTATGTCGTTTTCTTATTTTTCTTCCTATAACCTGAAATTTGGCATCTTTATTTCATGGACTATGTAGTGAAGCTTTAACAGAGGATTTGAGAAATCAGGATCAGTCCAACATAAGAAAGAATTAAATGGAAATAATATTGCATACTAGGGTCATAAATTTATTGACTTAATAAGACCGCGATTTTCGCGATTTTTATACATTTTAAATGAAACTATTTAACCGGATTAATCGCGTATATTTTGGTAAAATTAATTGGCGGTAGTTTGATATAATTAATTTTTTGTATCAACTGACAGACGAATGCCACCTCAGTCTACCTGTGACCACGGACTACTGTAAAGTGTTCGAAACGTCAGGTGTCCAAAATGTGCTTTCGAATACCGAAATAGACGCGATTAATCCGGTTAAATAGTTTCATTTAAACATTTATTGACTTATTTTCACATATTTTTATATACTAAATATCCTGTTGACGCGTTGACAGCGCGTTGCCTTAGCAACGTATATGCCGCTATATAAATGTGTATTGCAAAAACCTTTATTAGGGTGGTTTAAATTTATTTTATTAATTTAATATATTCTTATACATTATTTTTAAAAAAATATAAGCATATTGCACTCGTTCTCTATATAAACTATAACTGTACCAAATTTCACACCCCTCAGTTTGCGTTATTTTCGTTAAAACGGGCACAAAGATTTTGCTTCACATATTAATATATAGATATAATGATACGTCACCTAAGAATTAACACACCATTTTATTTCCTATAACATAACGTGACCTCTCATTATTACCACGCCATGAATTTGCATAATTAATTGTGTAATCCACTAGCCCTGACAAAAACGATTCTTATGTAAATAAACGTTTAGCGACGTTCGTATACCAACGAGTACCTACGGGCTTTGTTAGCTCTGTTTATATATCGCGAAATCGCTTGAAATGAATGCATTTGATAACGCTAAGTGCATAAGTAGTTTACCAAAGTTGAACGAATTATCTGATTTGTTTGCTAGAAACCTAGAATTTACCTTTAAAAAGATATAACTATACATAATTATAATTATAATTATATATATATATATATATATATATATATATATATATATATATATACGAGGCCGATCAGCGTCTGACTGTAACGGCGATCAGTTGTGGGTTTGATTCCCACTAGGGGTAACGACAATACTTATAATTTTTTCTTTAAAAGCAAAGTACGGAATGTCTTGACACTAAATAATTTCTATATACCCTGCTATGGGGGAATAAAAACATGAAATATTAAAAATATATTTTTTTTCAGTATCTATCGCAAACGCAATAGATGTGAACGTAACAGGCAGGTGGCGACCGAACATCGGCTGGGAGGTAGTGTGCCTCTGGGAGACTTTAGAAAACGACACGCTACAATCCGTTCGTCTTTACAATAATGGACAGCAATTCATGATATATCGACCGGAGGTAATTATATATATATACACTCAGAGTAGGTAATATTTATTTAATTAACATTAAATTTACATAATTAAAATAAAATTCAATGTTTATTTTTTTGTTTGTAAGCAATCTATGTATATATGATTTTGAGGTGAAATAAAACTTAAATTATCCAACAAGATTAATTTAGTATTATAATGAAAAATCAAGTTGAACAAATGTTTTTTTTAATGTGTTAAATGTTATGTTTATAATACAAGGCGCTATTTGTAAAAGCTAATTAAATAATAAGTTTCATAATTTAAACTGTATATTAAGTCTTAATAAGCCATATTTATTTTTACATTCATATTAAAAGATAAGGTATTTTTATAGTAAAAAAGCGTGAACCAAAAAAAATTTTATTTTGGTTTACGCTTTTATCCCGCATAGCAGGGTAGACAGAAAGTACCTAGAATTAGAATTCTTAACATTATGTGTTGATTGGCGGAACTCAACGCCGCATTTTGTCTCACCAGAGCGAGGAAGTGTAAATAATTTTAATTATAATCACTCCCCCGAGTGGTGATCGAACCCACAACCGATCGTTTTTAAAGTCAGACGCTGTGCCACTGCGCCACGTCTAGCCTCGTTTTATATAGTTTTACTTATATATTTCAACTTTTATATACTAATTATAGTCATTATTATTTTGTTTGGAATAAAGTTCCTTACAACGCACTAAGCGAAAGGAAACGCGAAGCTAGGCGTTTTCTCGGCTTGTCTTTAAATTTATCAATTTATTACTTATAGTTTTGTGATTTTTACATACACTATTTGGTCTTTATATTGTATCATTATGTAGAAATAAATCTACTTCGTTAGATTTTTGAAATTGTGCGCTGTTATCTTGATAGTTTGGCAAATATATATTAAAAGGCAAAAGAAACTTCCGGCTACATACGTCTCATTCTATTTTTATTCTTTAGCTAAAAGGGATGAACTTTAATTATTATTTGTGAATTGTCAAAAAAATCAAATGCAGATTTATCAATTATCATTTCAATCTGACATTTTTACGTTTTGATTTCTTAAAGTATCTACGTACATTAAACTGTAGGACTTATATTAAATGTGATATAAAAAGTACAAAGAGAATATAGAACAGAAAAAATGTAAAGAAAAAGAAATATCTACATTCAATTTGAGTTGTCTGTTTCACCAAAACAACAGTATTTTATTGTTTTTTTTTAACTTCACGCTTTATCACTGGCGACGTAGTCATAGATAATACCCTATATACCCTGCATACTTCTTTTCAGTCAAAAACTTATTCGTATATGCTCATCAGGATGTCCTCATGATTTTTACCTGGCCTTCCTCCAGGATCTTCATAATGCGTTTTCGAAGGTCAACTGAGCTCACCCTCGGCCTCTGATATTGTACTTTAGTTCATATATCTTTCTTACCATTCTTTCATCGTTCTATCTTTCGACGTACCAAAACCACCAGAACACTTACTTCTTTATTCTTACAATGACAATCTAGCTTAATCCTGCCATTCTGCGTATCTCATTATTATAGTTCTTCAACAAGACTGATAATTTTAGAAACTGGTAAATATTTGCAGTATTTAAAAAATATTTCCATACAACTCAAAACAATCGGAATAATCTCCTTTAAAGTCAGTATAAAACTATTAGAGCTTATCTCCGGCAGTCTGCAGTACTTTTGCAGTGATGTTTATTATGAATGGCCGGACAGGGCAATTAATTTACTCAGTATCCTACGCCCCTTTTTGTTTACTTAACAGAGTGGAAAGCTATTTGAAGATATCCTTTTAGTATACGAATATATTGCTTAGATTATCTGTTAAGACGTTAAAGAATAAGTTTTGGTTATTATTGTAAAAAGTTTTTTGTACATCAAAATTTATTCCACATAAACTTGATGAAATAGGCAAGTGGTGGACAAAGTACGGCCTTCGGGCCATCTCCAGCCCTTGAAACCATGTTAGACGGCCCGTGATCTTTACATATTAATAGAATATAGCTCGCAATAATTACATTTTGTCGGCTCAGAAGTAAGGAGTACAATAAAGGATGCATATGTTAAGGAATTATAACCTAATTAAAAACTAACCTCTTTATAGCTTCTGTTTATAACAACTGTGAGTTGTAGATTGCCAAGAGGGTGTGCGGGGAAAATGTATTTTTTTTATGATTCTGGCTGTTTTATGAAATATTAATAATTTTCTGGCTCTCCTTTAATAATATTGGCCAGCTACTGACATAGGCCAAGTGATTTGTCCTCATTCTCATTATGAAATTTCACATAAAACATGGGAACTGTCATTCTAAACTACTGCTATAACTAATATCTAAAGAAAAAAAATCATGGGCTTTTTGTACCATCGTGGCATAATAGCACAACGTCTGACTATGAACTAGATGGTTTGATACTCAATCTCGGGAATGTTTAATATTAAGATAACGCGCGGCGTTGAATTCCGCCACACGACAAAAAAATTGTGTAAGTCTTAACATTTGCTGTGTAACTAAACATTCTGGTCCCATTTGAATGATCAGTGTCGAGTGGGTAATCTCTCCTTTCCGAGTATTTTAACCGGTAACCACCCGTTTCCTCTCTATTATACGCTTGTTTACAAGCTTCAGTGAATACCGCTGAGATATTCATTGCTAGCGATGATTCATTACTTTAAATTTAATGGAAAATTATTTTGTTAACGTGTTATTAAGCATTTTCGATCACCGATATGCTCGTTTGAACGAAATAAGAATTTAGTATTACATACCTAACAAGTATTCACTATAGATAATGACGTAAGGCATTCGTGGCGCAGTGACAGCGTCTGATTGTAAACGCGATTGGTTGTGGGTTCTATTCCCACGCGGGGATTTTATTTAAATGGTAAGACAAAGCGCGGTGTTGAGTTTGGCACTCTGACATAATATCTCGTTTTCGGGCGGAAAGCAGTCAACGGGCGGAAAACAGTGTTACAATCAGACACTAGGTTGTATCTGCCTCCTCTCTTATGCGGAGTATGAATTATAAAAGGCTAACTACTGTATCAAACGTGCAATTTAGTTCAATAAAGCACTACTGTTAAATAAATTTTGATTTTTTTTATTTAAAGGTCTCAAATTAGAATGTATTGTCTAATTAATGTAATTAAAGAATTTCTCTTTATGCTCGGATATTAAAAACCCGTTTTGTACCTACAGTATATGTAGTAATAATTTTTATTAGGTATAATTTTCAAATGTTCATAACGAATCTGACATTTAATTCGTCATTGACACAAATTAACGCTTAATACGTTTTTAATATTCTAACATGTTATTATTCATCTTTATTATATATCCGGAATTTATTATAAAAGTTTTAAAAAGCCATCATGACGCATCGGTTCTGACATCATCTGACTCTAAATGCGATCGGTCGCCGGTTCGATCCCTACGCTGATCAATAATTATATTTAAGTTTTATAATTTACTATTTTTAAAGTGTTATTTCACACTTAGGATTGGAAAACAATACAAATTAAACATATATATAAGTTATATCTATTTAGCTGTTTTAGTAAGATAAGCCATGGCATTGAATTATTATAGTCATTATATTCGTGTTATTATATCAGTATAAAGAAACAAACGCTTGGAGATTAACTGAAAAATAAAATAGAAAAAAACATTACTTTTACGATGATATCGTGAGGCAGATGTCTTCTGGATGTGCTACTATAGTTGTGTTATAATGTCTTCATTTGCCTAGTTTGGCAATACAAAACGCGGCGTTAGGTTTCGCCACAAAATACATGATGTCATAAAAAAAGTGGAAAAGGAGAACGTAGTGTCTTAACACTAAATATTTCCTTGCTTGTCTTGTCCGAAGACGCCTGAAGTATTTTTTTTTCATACTTTCAGAAACATGGTCCTGCCAAAACTGAAGTTTTTCAAACGCTGCAAGCAGGGATGTATGTAGACTGCGCCGTGACAAAAGACAGAGGACAGCAAGGTCTTTGCAAAATGATTTTGGAAATATATCAACCGGGTTTAAGCGATTTTTCTTATACCTGTGAGGTGTCCGGTGAGAGGCCGATGTTTAGAATTGGAAAGCAGGATTATTATGTTCGGATATTAGGTAAGTAAATGATGTACTGCAATAGTCTAGTTGATTGCTTTCCATCCGAATTCAAGAAGTTACGTGTTGAGTGGCGTAACACAACGCCGCGCTTTGTGAAACTAAAGTAGACAACATCAAAACAGATATCAAATAAAAACCCTTAGTAGGAATCGAACCTACAGCCAATCGCGTTGACGACATACGTCAGGACGTTTTTGAAGATATTATGATATAGGATTGGCAAAAATGAAGAACACCCAATATTCTATATTATTGTAAATGTTAATTTATACAAAAAAAATGCATGGTTTATTCTTTTGATTAGTAATAGCATAATTGTGAACATAAAAATGACTCGGTCGGTGTTAAGCTCCGTCACTCCACACGCAATGTTTGGAATTCAAGTGAAAAACAGAACTGTTTTTATACTAATCCCTTTTCACTCTCTTTCTATTACATTTATGCGTAAAAAACGTACAATTAATTTTATTAACTAATAAATTCATATTCATATTATTTATACTAGTATGTATTACAATACATATCGATCGTTTTATTAAAATTTTAGAGGTAATCAAACTACCCATATATCGATAAATCGAATAACAATAACAATATATAGAAGACATTCAATATACAGGAATCTTCTAGATTTAAAAGTTAATATATCATATAATTTATAAATAAATAAATAAATATATTGATTTAGATATTTTAACCTCAAGCTAGCCTTTTATCCTTTTATCCTGCGTAGCAGCGTACACAGAACATGCCCAGTATCAAGACACTCTGTGCTCCACTTTTTGCCAAATTGAAACATCTTATGTTGAGCGACGGAAGTTAACGCCATATATTTTAAATAACACGCATCTTCATTTACTTTGTTACAGTTCCACCATCAAACGCGACATTAGTGAGTAAAGTACAGGAAGGGTCGTCCCCGCCACGCGTCATGTTAAACTGTTCATCAACGGGACTTCCCCCACCAAAACTACAGTGGACGATTGATAATGATAAAGTAAGATTTAAAAAAATATATTTAAACGCCTATTTCATGTTCAAATTCGAATATTAATTTAAATCTGAGGAAAAATTTTGTGGTAGCCAGCCATAGAACGTATAGCTTGGTGGTTAAAGCAGAGCCCATGGACTGGTTCCCAGGAAGTGCGGGTTTGAATTCTGCTGTAATCATTTTATACGTTTTATTAAAATATTCTTCTTTCTATTTATATTAAAATGTAAAGTTTGTATTTACTTTCCTATTTTTTATAGAAGAGAAAAAAACTGAAAGTAACAATGTGTACCGTACAAGCGTAGCCAATTAAGGCAATTCATTCAATTAATTTTAATACTTTTTTTAATACTTCGTGTCCCAAATGTGTAAATACGTAATATTATGTGTTTAGACTTTGCTTCTTAATATATAAACTAACTTATAATTTTTATTATTTAAAAAATATAGAAGTTTCTATAATATTTAAGGACTTAAAGCGTTGTTTGTAAAACCTTTATAAAAACCACCCAAATGTTAATCGAATTTGAGGCCGGTCGTGGGGTAGTGTGACAGCCGTGCAGTGTCTGACTGTAAACGCGATCGGTTGTGGGTTCGATCCCCACTCGGCGGAGTGATATTTAAAATATTTTCATTTCCTCGCTCTGGTAAAGACAAAGAGCGGCGTTGAGTTCCACCACCCAACACGCAATATCTCGAATTCGGCGAAGTACGGAGTGTCTTGACACTAAGTACTTTCTGCCTACAATGCTATGCGGGATAAAAGCGTGAAGCTAAAAAAAAATGTTAGTCGAACCCACTATTACCGCATATAATACGTCATACTGTACAATCTGCTTATTTAGATATTTTTGTTTCTAACCGGCTTGAAGCAGTTGCAAGCAGATTTCACTAATCGATACTGGAATGCAACATCAAAACTGTGGTACGTTTGGTCGTACCTGTCTTATATAAGGACAAGCGATGCGGTAGTAAAATGTACACCTGAAGTCATATCTAATAAGGAATTTATAAGAGGCGAGCCTGCGGAATATAACTCCGCCGTTAGATTTGGTAAGTAATTTAATGATAAATAGTCATAATAAAGATGTAATGTTTCTAAAATGAGATACTTATATATTATTTAATGTTTTGACAGTCCAGTTAGACAGAGTTAAGTTACGCCACTTCGTTTCTTACTTTAAAGTACTGTACAAAGCACTGCTACAACTTTAAAGTTTCTATAGTTGGAAGTCCAAAACTACTATAATAAATCACAAACTAGCTTAAAAATTGACCGAGTCCGGTGTTCGATCAGAAATTTCAAGCCAGTAGTGGCGTAGGGTCTGATTGCAAACATGATTCGTTGTGGGTTCGATTCAAACGCGGCAAATGTGTATATTTAAATTATTTTCCTCTACTCACTCTGGTATGACTAAGCGCGGCGTTCAATTCCGCCACTCAACACGCAATATTTGAAAGTCGGTATAAAGCGGAAAAATGTTTACCATCATCATAGTCCTAATATAAGGTTGAAGCTTTAGAAATAGTAGAGCCAGCAATGAATTCTGACAGTACAAATTCAAGAAATTCTATTGAAAAATGTAATTTAAAATAACTTTGCAAGATTTTCTTACATTAAATACCAGATAGAAGTTTTATTAATTTGATAAGTAGACACTTAACATATGATACTAATAAAAAACCGTCTAAAGAGTATAAAGCATATCTTTCCTGAAGAGATCCATCTCCTATAAGATATCGTAAAGAAATATATTATTTAATATAAATATTTATATTGAAGCCGATCGTAACGCAGTGGGAAAGAGTATGATTGTAAAGGCAATCGATTTTGGGTTCGATTCCCATTCGGGGGAATGATTATATTTAAATGACTTTCGTTTCCTCGCTCTGGTCAGACACAACGCGGCGTTGAGTTCTGCATCTCAATACACAATGTCTACCCTACTATGTGGCATAAAACATTCATGCCAAGTATTAATTTTCTAATAAAAACTATTTCTTTACAGGTACAAGCATAATCTTACTTATATCAATAATAATATTACCTCTTTACAATATTTTCTGTACAAGATGATAAATAATGGCGGAATTACTTAATAAAACAAAACACATAGACATATTGTTTTTTTTTATTTCAGAATTGTTGTTGACTTACAAATATTAAGGTGGCAATACACTGTTGGGAAACTATTATTTTAAATAGTTTTTTAAATGTTGAAATTTAGTTAAGATTTTTTTTAATAATGTCAGTGTAATCCCACCTTTAGTTAGTATTAAAGTTGTACCTCCACACTGTTTTTAATTATTAAGTATTCTATTATTTAACATTGCAGTATACTTTTTGGTTTAAAATAAAGAAAAAAACAATTAAAAAAAATAATAATAACATTATTTAGATTGTGTATGAATCATAGAAAAAATATACTGCAATTTGTTTAACATATGTATATATTACTCTAGGAAGTCATATTTGTATTTAAATTGTTAGTAAAAATGCTACATAATGGACACTGTCGACAAATTCTAAAAATCTTTATATAAACATCGAGTAACACTATTTGGTTGTTTATACATATATGTGGGAAGAAAATTGAATTAAAAATAATAATAATATATTTAAATTTAAAAAAAAAAAAAAAAAATAGTTTCGTTAGTAAAGTATAAATATGGAGCTGTAATGAATTGTTTTACTTCAGTATATTTTCGGGAATTATTCTATTAAAATAAAATACGGGGTTAAGTTTCGCAATCCAATGTAGAAATTTTTTGTCAAAATCACACAGACATAAAATTAAAAAAAAAATGCTTGTTAATATAAGAAATAATTTGTATAAAGAAAAAACTAACAATATTCTACCCACATCAGTGTGAAGGTCATACTTATATGGAATTTGGCATTGGGAAAGGATTTTCCATAGTTTAATTAGAATGTTTAAAGTAACGTTTTTTTTTATATACAATTGTATTAAAACCTTCATAAATAGATTTTGAATATCAAAATTATTTATGTAATCAACTTCACGTTTTTGAATTTCGAATTCATCTTTTTTTTTTATTTTGACCCTGAAATTCATCTTATTTTGAAGTTCAAAATCTACATACAAACATACATACATACATATATGTAACAATTAATAGATTTTAAACATATATTTTATATTAATACAATATAAAATAAATATTAAAAATCTATTAAGAAAAATAAATGAGTTACGTATATTGTAGGTAACGTATTTAATAAAAATTAAGAACTTTTAATTATACAAAACGAGATCATTATGTAAAAACGTAGGGAACATTCTACTATACATACATATACATGCAACTGAAAATTATGAGCAAGTTTTTTTTTAATAAAATTGGTTAAAACAAAAAAAAACCTACAAAAAATCTTTTTTTAAGATTTGACAAGACACAGGGCCGCACTCAGTATAAACTATTAACTTTTTAATAATAACTAAATCTGTACTACTTTAAGAAAGTTTACCAATTTAAAAACAATTAAAGTTTAATTATTTAATTTGAGTGCGAATGTTAAATCAAATTATATTAAGTATAAAAAAAT
Source organism: Dryadula phaetusa (assembly GCA_032432895.1). Classification (NCBI taxonomy): domain Eukaryota; kingdom Metazoa; phylum Arthropoda; class Insecta; order Lepidoptera; family Nymphalidae; genus Dryadula; species Dryadula phaetusa. Next base: position 2,710,838 of record JAOYRS010000016.1, on the reverse strand, counting down.
GTTGACTAGTTATTTCAATGTAACATAGGTATATATTTAGCTATTATCTATATATATATATATATATATATAATATATATATATATATATATATATATATATATGTATATATATATGTATATATATATATATATATATATATATATGTATATATATATATATATATATATATATATATATATGTATATATATATATATATATATATATATATATATATATATATATATATATATATATATATATGTATATATATATTATACACTAAAAATGTCCTATGAATTAAAATTTCTTAAACCAAAGTTTATTTTGAAATAAGAACTATATGTAAATACTCATATTTAAATATTATTGAAAAGATATTGAACACGCATAAACCTCAGATGTTTACTTAAATATGAGTATTTACTTCTAAATAAAATAAATATAAGAAACTTTCACTCAATAAGGCAATTAGGCTTAGAAATAATTATTAATTAATTTAAAAAAATCAACAGAGGTCCAATATAGTGTATACATATAACACAGATAGAATAACTCAAAGACAATGAATGAATGATCTTATTTCACTCTTATAAGTCAATTTTAAATAAAAATATAAAAAACAGAATAATTACAAACAAAAATAAGTATTTCTATTATTAGTTCATTATATCCAATATTTAAAAAAAGAACACACAAATATTCATTCACATACAAATGAATACATCTAATTTCAATTCACTTTGAAAAAACCATTAGGCTAAATATAATTTATTAATTTAAAAAAAAAACATTTTTATTAATAAATGGTCCAATACATACAAATATGCACATATATTTACGTATACATATAAATATAGAATAGAAGGACGAATAAATGAATGAACGAATCTACATTATTATCACAGCAACTCCATCTAGCCTTCGCAATAACAATTTACTTTTACATTTAAATGAAAAAATAATAATATTGTAAATATATTTAAGTTAATTGAAATAAATCAATAAATTTTATGATATATACATGGTGTTTTCATTGTGAAGAAAAAAATTAAAAATTTATTTTGCGACTGTTATTTTAACACATTTTATTATTTTAATTTAATGCATTAATTTTTTTTATTTTAATACACAGAATTTTAAATAATTATATATTTCACATATAACTTTAGTTTTTTTTTGTATATAGTAAATATTATAATAAATAAATAGGTTATAAATAGTAAAGTAAATTGTTAGACGAAACAACCTCGCATAGTTTTCAGTCTAGTTGATTGAAGATTCAAATATCTATATTTAAAAGGGACTAGAAACATCATTTACAATTAAAAAAAATCTACTATATGAATAATCTTATTATTTCTTTTAATATGGATTTTGAACTCCAAATTCATTATGTAATGCGAGAAAATAATTTTTTGAACCCAAAAATTCGTCATTTTTAGGATACAATGCCTAAAGGGTAAGATGTCTATCACCGTACTGTATCCCATGGACCGTGACACTTAGATAGTTAAAATTTACACAGATAATATATTTTTGTTGCCTCTACCATGGGATTAACTAAAAATCGAATAAACTAAATATTTTTTCAAGATTGTTAACAAATGTGATCTTTTGCCCATTTTTGCTCGTTAATAACAACGGAAACGATGCTTTAAGAGGGCTTTGAAACCACAGTCATAATTTTTTTATATTTATAAACAATATATAAACAATGGTACGGTACCGTTTTAATTTGAATTCCGTTCTATGGAATATCTCAAATTGACTAATTGAATTTAAAAATGAAAGAAATAATTTAAAAAAAATTTCGCCAAAATTCCAAATTCAAATTGAAAAAAATTAATAAATTTATCGCTCAAACGAATGAAGTTGAATTTCAAAATCCATGTACTTACATTTAAAGTTACATATGACGAAGAAATTGTGCGTCAAAATTCATACATGACTATTTAAATCTAATTAATTATGAATATTATGAGAACCATTTCTTGATTTGACTGCGTGGTGACGTTTATGTCAACCTACAATTTCTAATTCATTTAATATTACAAATAGTTATGGTAAAAGATACATTTTATGAAATAGATGATTTATTTTAATTTAAAAGTTTTTTATTCTGATCATATTAATCATGTCAATTAGTGCCTCTATACATCCAATTAAAAATTAAAAATCAATTAATTAATACAGTTTCAAATTTTGTCATTTTCACTTCATTATAGTATCGAGATACCAATGTTAGTTTTATTTAAAAAAAATCAAAATAAAGTTAAAGATATTTTGAATATTTAAATATCTTGATTTCATAATATATTTAAAATATATTTTACTAAGGGTCAACATTAAATATTATATACATATATTTCATAATGATTCTAATACCTGCTTTATAACTGTTCCAAGCAAAATTGTAATTTTTCTATGTATTTTTAATTAGATACTAAAATATATTTATATATATGTATTAAAAAAATGACTATTTCCCGCAGTCGGAATATTAAATGAACAGTTATCAGTATATCAGGTCATTATATTAATGAAATTATCTAAACAGGATGAAAAAAGCATTTGTAACAATCTATTTAAATAATTTATTAAATTATTGGAGACAAAACCTTTTTTAAAATACTACAAGTATACAAACAAATAAATAAATATGTCTTTAAATGGTTTTTAAATATAATCTGTTTAAACAATTGAAATCTAAAAGAAATAAATATAACCCTTATTATTTTCTTCGAGTGATATTACAACTCACGCTTATTTAAGTAAAGTGCATGTCCACTATGCAGTAATGGCATTATATTATATTATATATATATATATATATATATATATATATATATATATATATATATATATATATATATATATATATATATATATATATAATTTGGATAACAGGACAGCAAAATAATCTACAATTAAGCCATACAACCATTACGTTTCCGGCCATAATCAAGACATTGCGTGTTGAGTGGCGGAACTCAACGCCGCGCCGTATAGATTGTACTGGCGCGAAACATTGATTTCGTCAATAATAACGCGTTAAATCACGTTATTTGTCATTGCCCTGATAGCTTCAAATCGAATTACCTACCATAAGATGCACTCTATAAACAAACATACATGCCAAAAAGTATAACATATAGCTGTATACTTGTATAGCTAAGAAATATTGCACGGGCTTGTAAGAAGTGAAAAAAATATATGAGAAACAACCCTTGATAAACATAAACCCTTAATAATAAGTAATTATATGCAAATGAGGGATAAATAACGATAAAATAATTGAAAAAAAAGACCCTGTTTTTTTAATAATTTAGATTGTTACAAATGCTGTATATGTATTCTATTATAAATATTTATTTTGTTGTTAAATATTACAATGTATAACGATAGCTTATATATCCCAGTTTAATTCTTTTCTTGAATTTAATTTTTTATATTACATAATGAATAATAAATATTTATTTCATTAATAATATAAATAATAATTAATTTAAATGTATTAACATTATTACATATAAAATAAATTTTGTACTAATCAATCATTTATTATTAAATAAATAATTTAATTAAATTATTTTAAGCAGGAATCATGTTTTGAGGCATTTCAATGAAAAATTCAATTGTTATCAGAATTGACGTACTTTGACTATTATATTAATAATATATTTTATTGCTGTATAATAAGTAGCTGATAAATTAACCTGAGAATTTCAAATGAAACTATTACTAGATTTATCGGTAGACATCTAGATGTATAGGTAGACATCTAGATGTATAGGTAGACTAGTATTTAAGACATTTTGCCTGTTTTAAATATGTAAAAAATTGCGAAATGTATATTTCTTAATAATATAATTTAAATAAAATTCTTAATAATATAAATCAAGTAAATTACAAAAAAACTTATCAGAGGCCATTTATTGGTGGAAAGGACGCAAAGCTTCACGCTAGTGTCAAAACACTCCCTTGACTGCTTTCCACTCAAAACCGAGATATTGTGGAGTGGCAAACGCAACGCTGCGCCTTGTCCTACCAGAGCAGAAAATGAAAATATTTTTTTTAATTTACCGAAGTGGGAATTGATCCCACAACCACCAAAAGCTGTAACGCTGTGCCATCCTGCCTCTATATAGATATTATGAATAAAAAATATTTATGTATATATATTGTTTTTATATTCGCATAAATATATTTATGTTGCAAGTAAAATAAATATACATTATAAAATTATTATTTCATAAATTTGCAATAAAATTCAATTCATATAATCTCTTAGGAGTTTCATTTCTTCCATATTTATTTAATTATTTTCAATACTATAGACACCTATATTATAAATAATAACTGTAATTATTTATCTAGCGTTATTATTTGAGCTATTTACTAAAGCAAATAATTTAATGACATTTTTTTATGTTTAATTATCTTTGGTAAATAAATTTTTAATACACTAATTCAAAACATTAATAAGATGATTTAAAAAATAGACCGCGATTATGAATTTTAATCTATTAATATTTTTGAAAAATCATTAAAACCATTTATTACTGTATATAATTTCAGTTAACAAAAAATGTTTATTAATAACAATTTATGTATAATATATATTTTTTAAAATCATTACCGTTAATATTTTAAAAAGTATATATAATAATTTGGCAAATAAATACCTAAAAAGCTATTTTATATATCAATATAAAATTTGTACGATGAATATGTAAATACTAAAAAAAATAACTAAGTTACAAAACAAAAAAAATAACTAAGTTGACTAGAAAAATTTAATAATAATTATTTTCAGTCATTTGGCTAATAAGACCATTATCGAATAGATTAAATAACAATTAATTATAGACAATGTTATTATTATAATTATTGTTATTTATGGAATGTTATTATAGTTATTGTTATTGTTATTATTGGAATGTCATTTACGATTATGGTGAAGATTGTAACCAAGCGCGTAAACCTTTAGCTCTTTCTGCGACTCCGTCTGAATTGTCATGCAAAATTGGATCCGGCTGAAACATATAAATACATTTTATATGAGACTAGCTCCACTTAAGACTTTATCCGTATGGAATTTAACATCTATAGATCTTTATTTCATAATTCTAATATAAAAGTAGGGTTAGTTACTCGTTTTTACATCAGCAATTTGCCAATAAAAGTTAGATGAAAATCCGTCCAGCCGTTTCAGAGATTAGCCGGAACAAAAAGACAGACAGGCGTCGGCCTGTATACAAAAATTGTATAACAAAATATTATTCTGGTATATTTAACTTGTTAATATAAACATACGTATTTAAAATGTTTACATAGTTTTAATTTTTATATGTTTTTAAAATCATTATTAATCGTACCATATGTGTTATTCCAATATATTATCTATTTTACGGTAAAATTTCATCCAAATTCGTTCAGTAGGTTTTACGTGAAAGAATAATAAATATACACACGTACTATTCTTGAAAACTTTCACATTTATAATATATTTTTTTAGCTTCACACTTTTATCCCGCAAAGCATATATGATAGACAGGGTACAAGGGTACTTAGTGTTAAGACACTTCGTACTCCACACCTGTTTAGTGGCGGAACTCAGCGCCGCGCTTTCTTTTTACCAGAGCAAGGAAATAAAAATACTTTAGATATAATCGTTCCCCCGAGTGGGAATTAAACCTAAAACCGATCACGTTTACAGTCAGACGCTGTCCCACTGGGCCAAAACCGGCCCCAATTTATAATTTTAGTTAGATTTAATATACTTACTGCAGATAACGTCATTCTAGTTTGAGATGTTGTTGGCATATTACAGGAACTGGTTTCGGGGGAGGCTGGAAATTATGGAAAAATTATTATTATTTCTTTTTTTATATTTACAATTTTATTTTTAAAATTTAACATATTTGACTATTTGAATATTAGTCTTTAACTAATATTATATTCAGATTTTTTAAATTTTAAATTGAGCCACTTCACTACCTTGCTACTAATTGTCAGTACATTCAAAAAATTATTCATTACACGAAAAAACTTACAAATATTATACCAAAGGGTATCTGTGTGTAAGCAATAGCTTGAAGCAATAAGACCGCCTTTGCATACATTTCATATTAATATTTAATTATTTGTATATTATTTTATTGTTTGTGTTTGTGTACAATAAAGTTTATTCTATTCTATTATATTCTTTTTATAATACTATAAACAACAATATGAAACGTAGAATTAAAAAGACACAACTCTAAATTTAACATATTTCAAACACAACATTTAATAGGATTATGTCAAATTCGATAAATTTCGAATTAAGACTTTAATTCTAAGCGTGCGATATTTATGTACATTGTCACCAAATCCTACCGTTAGTTGATGCTAAATCCAATATATGTATGAACTGAATCTATAAGAAACGTGAGAGATCAGGTGAAATTTTTAAGTAACGCGTAATAGAGTATATTATGTTAACCAATGATTCCGAATGTATGTATGTTATTTTTCTTTCTTGTTTTTAGCACCTACTCATTTATTCCCACATATCAAGGTTGGCTGGTGAAGAATGCTGATTAACATTAAGCCCGACTTTTGTACATATTATTTGAATATACTGTGCGCAATAAAGGATATATAAATAAATACATAAATTTAAATATCCATACGTTACTAGAAAAAACCATCAAATATGAATCCCTTTTTAATTATGAAAACACTTTAAACAACAACATAAAGCCAACCAGTGTTGCCCCTCGGCCTGTGGGCGGGCCGCCTGGCGTCCAGCGCGCGCCATATGTCGCGCACGTCGGCGTGCAGCGCGCGCAGCGAGCGCAGCACGGCGCCGCCCGCCATCTCGGCGCCGGCGTCGCCCTCGCCCTCGCCGTCCGTCGCGGACGACGGGTCGGACGTGGTCGGTTCACGCTAATGGAAAAACATATCATAACATCTGTTTTTAATTTTAAATGAAACTATTTAAAAACGGACTAATCGCGAATATTTTGGGTATACATATACTGTGTACATGTTACTACGGGCTTATGATACTGTCTAGTGTTCGAAACGTCGGATTTTCAAAAATGTATTTTCGAATACCAAATTATACGCGATTAATTCGTTTAGAATTGTTTCATTTTAATTTTATATTTCTAATTATATATTATTAAAAAAGAAATAATTATAAATACGTAACATTATGCAATTGGGTGTCTACTTTTACATTGAACATATAGTTAATATAACATATTTGAAAAAACGTATAAAAATTTGAACGCAGCGGGTTTCGAATCCGCGTATCTTGGATACCGTCCAAGCGCTCTAACCTCTAAGCCATGCGTTCTATTACCAGCTGCGTCAAAATTCTTATACGTTTTGTTACAACTTATTTATAATACAACTAAATATTAAATATTAAAATAAAATAGCAATCTCTCTTGTTAAACTATTATTTCTTAATGATCTTTAAGTAGTTGAAATTTGTAAAAATCTCTCTACAGAGATGCTAACAACATAAATAAGTTGTAACAAACGTATAAGAATTTCGACGCAGCTGGTAGTAGAACGCATGGCTTAGCGGTCAGAGCGCTTGGACGGTATCCAAGAGGCGCGGGTTCATCCCGCTGCGTTCAAATTTTTATACGTATGTATGTTTTTTCAAATATGTTTACTAATTCTAAGTGTGGAATAACACTTAAAAAATAGTAACTAGTTAATATAATTAAAGCAAAAAAGGAACAAAAAAACAGAAGCAGTGAGTCTATCTAAGTGCAGGATTATTGTAGAGATATATTATATTGTAATTTAATTTTTTTTTACTAATTGACACTAAATTCTAGATTTTCTTAGTTATAAATATGAAAAAAAAAGTTAAAAAATTTAATATATCATATTAAAATGTCTAATGTGTGAGCTGTACCCGTGACTACGTCCACGTAGAATTGAACATCATTTATTTTAGTTTAATAGTTTACTATTTTTAAAGTGTTCTTCCACACTTAGGAAATAGAAAATATTTTGAAAAAAATTATAAATATTGTCTTTTTTGAGGCAACTGGTAGTGGAGGAAGGCATGGTTTAGCTCTCAGAGTACTTAGATGGTTTCCAAGAAGCGCGGTTTCGAATCCCGCTGCGTTCAAATTTTTATACGTTTTTCAAAAAAAATTGTAATCCAAAGTGAAAGTGAAAGAATACACTTTAAAAATAGTAAACTAGATTTAAACATCGTTCGATACTTATTTTATAATTACAAAATAAAATTAGCCGATGTTATTCCTTATAATATACGCTATCTGCTAGTGAATGTAACATCAAAATCAGTCTAGCCGTTGCAGAGAATAGCCGGAACAAACGGACGAACATTTTAAAATTACAAATAGATTTCTTCAATGTATTTAGAAAAATGTTCACAAAAATAATAAATAAGTAAAATAAAATATAAGCAAACTAGACGTTAGAGGAAGACGATTATAATACAGTTAACCCTTTAGTAAATATTTTAAACAGATCTGTTTAATATTATTGCAAGAGCATTATATGTATAAAAAAATCTAATCTTTGTTTAAAAACAAATAAATTAGATACTTTTGTATTTAATTATTTCAAGATATTTATAAGTTATATTAAATAAGGGTACTACATAGCAACCTGAAATAAAACACATTACTAATAAATTATAAAAATATTGTAAAAAAAACTTCAAAACAAATAAAAAAATCTGGAACGAAAAAAAATATTTTTAAAATGACTAGAATATAAATTTATGTGTAAAATATGAAATTTAAGTGTATAAATATTTTAAATAAAACTAATTTAAACGGATTAAGTACGTTCACAAGTTTTCACAAGTAGACTGACCACAGACAACTCTAGTTCTAAACGTCAAATTTTAAAAAAATGTATTTTCGAATACAAAAATACAATCGCTTTATTCCATTTAAAATAGTTTCATTTCAAATGTATAAATAATTAGTACATAAATATAAAAAATATGTTATAATAAATATTTCTAAAATAATTTTATAAAAATTAAAACTTCAAACAAATAAATATTTAAAATTTATAAAAAAATATATATAAACTATAAACGAGCAATAAGATGTTCACTAACGAGGAATCCCTACGCGCTCAGAGAACCTCAAGCTCAAGTACTTAATACTGAGTATCTAGTACAGAGTATTAAATTAATACTCAAAACTAAGGAGCCAAAAATGACAAGCGCAGAACATAGAGCATAGAGCATTGAGTGTTGAGCACAGAGCATCGAACATTGAGCATAGAGCACAGAGCATGCCTGTATATTGGGCTGGGCGTCGGCCAGCCGCCGCAGCGCGCGCTCGATATGCCGCAGCCGTATCTCCTTCTCGCCGAGCAACGCTCGAGCGCGGTGGAGAGCCACCTCTAGCTCAGTTGTTTCACGTTCTTCCTATATATATTATTTTATATGTCTATATATTATATTATATTACATATATATTTATATTATTAGCTCAATTATTATACAAATACATATGAATAATTACTTTTATTTGTTTAAAAATATGACTGAATATTATATTATATCAATTAATATGTGATACTAATAATATATCTAGAATTGTTTAAACACACACACACACACCCACAAACTTGTTTATCACACACACGCACACACACAAAAACATATACAATATGTATATATCAAATGGTTAGTCATAAAGTTTTAAAAAATATATCAGTTCATAGCTAAATTATTCTACAGGTAATATACAATTACTATACTTACAGACGGAGCCCTATGAGGAGAGACCGAAGCCCGAGACTCCCTTAGGGCTGCTTTTCGAGTCTTCAGTACAGCACGAGCTCTTTTCATTCCCTCGCGCTCAACTAGAGCTCGGTGTCTCACAAATTCCAGTTCGGGAGTATCTGTTAATGTTACTGGACCTGAAATTTTTTATAAAATTTTATATTATATACCTATACCTACAGCTGGAATTCAAAATGGAAATATATATATATTTTGTAAGTAAAATATTTATTTAGTATAAATGTTAATACTTATATATTACTAATATATTTAAAAAAAAATAAGAAACACCTTTTATAGAATAAATAAAGCGTTTTTGTGAGCAAAAATTGCAAATTCAAATACTGCTAATATCTTTATACAAAATTTTAAAAATGCATTGTTTTAATGTACATATATATAAAAACTGAAGTGACTCTTGGAGTTCTGAACGCTCTGAAGACAAAGCTTAGCAGTCACTGCGCTTGGATGGTTTTCTAGAAACGCGAGTTTGAATCCCTCTGCGTTTAAACCTTTTTTTTTCAAATCTTAGTTCCTATATGTTTTTAAAATGTTTTTTTTTTAATCTAACTGTGGGATAAAACTTCAAAAATAGTAAAATACCAAAAATATTTTAGACATAACTCCATTATAACGTATAGCTTAATTCGCTATAGTCAATTCAAACAAGCGTGGGTTCAAATACTGCTACAGTAAAAAAAAAATTATACCTAACAATATTTACCTAATTCAGCAAACGGGTACCGCAAGCTGTACGCCGGCTGACAGGCCAAATCCGGGAACTGATCTTCCAAATCATCCAATTTCCTTAACTGCTGTCTTAACGACTCCAGAGGGCTCGACCATCCCTCCCCACGTCTAAAATTAAAAAAAAAAACAAACCACTATTACATTATATAAGAAAATATATACAGTACAAGATGATTACAGGCCTTTTTAAGAGGCCTTATTAAGAGGTAAAATATATTTAGTTTATATCAAAAATATAGTTGAGTTTGTAAATAGATAGATGATTTACTTCACACAAGTAAAACAAAAAAAAACGTATTTTTAATACAGGGTGTGTGTTTACGGATTTTATTGCTAGTATAGTAGCAATCTCTATTAGACAAACGTATGGAGAGAAGAATTTAGCCTTAATATATTTTTACATTTCACTAATTTTTCAGTAGAACAAAGTAAAGATTTTTTTTAAATTGTAGATTTGGACTTGAAATTATGCTGATGATGTGTTTATTTTAATTTGCATATTTCAAAGTATCTTTCCGTATATTAAATAATATAAATAAAGTTTACAGTTTTTTTAATATTTATATATACACACACTGTGACACTGTTGCGCCAAAATTATTATTTTATATAATAGGACCTTGAATAAATTCTCGCTGTTTTTTTTTCAAAAAAAAAATATTTAAAATACAATGCTAACAATGACATTACTCAAAGTATTGTCCATCATTAGAGACTACTTTCTCTTATCTCTCTGGTAGCAATTGAATCCCCCTTCGGAAAAATGACCCATATTTCGAGGCAATCCGTGAATCAAGCCATTTTCGTCTTCTTCAAAAGAATGGAAGCGCTGCTCGCTTAAACCGGAGGGGGCTACGTCCGGTGAATACGGCGGATGGGGTAGAACTTCCCATTGAAGTGTTTCCAGGTAAGTTTTGACTGGTTTTGTCGAATGTCGCCGAGCATTATCGTGTAATAAAATCACTTTTTCGTGTCTCTCCTCGTATAGTGGCCACTTTTCTTTCAGAGCGCGACGCATCAACCAAAGTCGATAGCGAGCTCCGGTGATAGTTCCATAAGGCTTAAGCAGCTCATAATAAGTGACGGCCCGCTGTTCCCACCAAATGCAGAGAAGAAGCTTAGAATCATGGATATTTGGTTTAAGCGGCGATGTCTATGTGTGACTCGGCATATCCCACAATTTTTTTCGCTTTGGATTGTCATAGTGAATCCACTTTTCATCCCCAGTGACGATATGGTGAAGAAAATCTTTTCTCTTTTATCGTTGAAGCAACAATTCACACATGAGAAAATGTCGCTCTACGTCTCTCGGCTTCAACTCATACGGCACCCAATGTCCTTGCTTTTGGATCATTCCTAACGCTTTTAAGCTTTTTGAAACTGTTGACGCATCTACTTGTAACGTTTTCCCAAGCTCTACTAACGTCTGATATGGATCTTCTTCAAGCAATGCCTCCAATTCTTTGTCTTCAAATTTTGTCGGTGCTCCAGAACGCTCTTTGTCTTCAAGGTCAAAATCATTACTTCTGAAGCGCCCAAACCAATCTCTGCACGTTGTATTCGACAAAGCATTGTCACCATATGTCTCAATGAGAATTCTGTGTGCTTCTGCTGCAGATTTTTTCTGAATAAAGCAGTGCAATAAAATTCCCCGCAAAAACTCTTTATTTGGCACAAAAGTACACATTTTCACAAAAGGCAAATAAATATGTAGTTGACACTGTGGTAAACTCTATTCTACTATAATTTTAGGTTACATATAGCACTACTTTGGTGATTCGTTACCGTACGAAATTCCAGCCACAGAGTGCCGCAACGCCATCTTTTAAAAAACAGCGAGAACTTATTCAAGGTCCTAATAGTTATGACAACTTTTTCTACACAAAAAATATACAGAATTAGGTTTTAATAGTATTTATTGGCTTATAATCAATCACAACTCTTCAGCTTTGAGATCATAATAAAAATGTGAGACCGGTCGTGGCGCAATGTGACAGTATCTGACTTTAAACGTGATCGGTTGTGGATTCGATCCCCACTTGGGGAAGTGATTATACTTAAATTATTTTCACTTCCTCGCTCTGGTAAGGCTAGAAGATTTATTAGCTTTAGAAGAATATTACAACGTACCTAAAAAAGAAAAATTAAGCAAAAAAGAAGAACAGTGTAATGTCAAACATTTCTGCGAGATGACATTGTGCCTAAGAAGTATTATAGTATTTTTTATCCCGCATAGCAAGGTAGACAGAAAGTACCTAGTGCCAAGACACTCCGTACTTCGCTTTCCACCGAATTAGAGACGTTGCGTGTTGAGGGGTAGAACTCAACGCCGAATTTCGTCTTTTACCAGAGCAAGGAAGTGAAAATAATTTAAATATAATCACTCCCCCGATTGGGCATCGAACCCACAACCGATTGCGTTTACAGTCAGATGCTGTCCCACTGCGCCACAACCGGCCTCACACTTTGAATACCCATATTGTTTGGTTTATTATTAATATTAATAATATATTATAAAATAAAACTTTATTAACAAACACAAGCACAATACGTACTTAGGCGAATAGTTGAGACGAGATGTCGATGCTGATTTTAATCGAGTGAAGCATCTTCGCCGACCATGTCCTAAAAGGAATTATTTGAAATTAAATCAAATTCTATATTAAATACGTCATGAATCTTAAAAGAAATTTCTTATATATATATAAACAAAAACAGCTTCACGATTTATCCCGCATTGCTTGGGTAGTCAGAGACAATCTAGCATCAGACTGCTGTTAACTGTTTTCAGTACGAAATCGAGACATACGTATTGAGAGGGGAACTCAACGCCGGGTTTTTCCACTAAATTTTAAATATATCGTTTTATCGAGAGGACGAGGGATAAAAGAATGGTAATAAAGACTTAAGAAACAAAGGTGAGCGGTGCAAGAGGTCGGGGAAACCTCGGTTAACCTTTAAAAACACAGTATCGGAGATACTGGAGGAAGGTAACGTAAAAAACATGAGGACTACTGAAGGGCATATATGAAGGGGTTATTGATTGTGGACGAGGAAGAAGTATGCAGGAACCTCAGCGTTTAGCGCTCCGTTGTCTATTCAAGCTGTTGTATCTCTGACCTGGTCAGGGACACAGCGTAAAGCTAAAAAAATCATTCCTCCGTGTGAGAATCGAACCCATAATCAATCGCGTTTCAAGTCAGACTTTGTCCCACTGCGCCATTGTAGCTTATATTAACTATTACACACAGACACGCATACACGTACATACATATATATTAATTAATTCCCATACAAATAACTTTTACCGTTCCCATTAACAGTTTCCTTAGGCTTTTCATCCGCAGTCGTCGCATCTGATGAGTCCTGACAGTCAGTGGTAGCACCTGTATACGATAAGTAAAAAAAATATTATAACAAATAAAATGAGATGGCTGCTGAGGATCAAAAAAAATACTTTTATTATTAATTATAACTCTAATTTAAAAGAAAATGTGTAAATTAACTTAATATTTTTTTCTTATATTAATTATATATTACCAATAGATATTTATTGCAACGCCGCCAGGTGAGAAGTAAAATCGGACTAGCGGTTTCGGAGGTACATAGTAACATTGGTTTGCACAAACTTACACACAAACATACTCTTGTGGGTAAAAAATGATTATTCGTTTCAAATATGTTATTAATGTAATACCTACATTAGATATATAGAACAAAATAGCTAGGTTTTTTTCAAGGAGCACAACACAGCACAAAAAAGCAGCTTCAAGCAGCAGTGTGGAGAAATCGAGATATTGCGAGTTTAATTGGATTGGAAACTCAACCCCGCGCTTTGTCTTATCAGAGCGGAGAAATGAGAATAGTTCTTAAATATAATCATTCTTTCGAGTAGGAATCTAACCCACAACCAATCGCGTTTACAATCAGACGTTGTATCGCTTCGTTACGATGGCTTAGAATACAAGATACGACGATATTGGAGCAATAGTAACAGCACTGCTAGTCCAATAAAGCAAATTAATTGACAATCGGTACTCTCATATTACACAACTTTTTTTGCACAGAAATTCTAATAGGGTGCTGTGTTGCTACAAAACTCAACACCGCGTTTTGTTCTATATATTCAAGAAATTTACATATTTTAAATAAAATCAACAAAAAAATAAAACATTTACTAGTAAAAATTAGGTAATCTTTACCTCCATCTCTATCTCTATCTCGTCTCCTCCGCGGCGGTTCTCTAAAGGCGACAGCGTTACGTTTGTTTCTTGAATGTTTCATGGCGGACATTTGTGAAGTGTCTGATTGTATTGTCTGAAATAATTACAAAAATGAAGTAAATATCATTGACGGTTAAAAAAATTAAGAATAAAAACATTTTTTATTTCATTTTATGTTCTAAACAGTAACATATACAGATATATGAAGGCCGATCGTGGCGTAGTGAGTCAGCGTCTGACAATGGGGCGGGGTACAATTCCCATTTTATTTTATGATTATTTCGCATTATCACTAAGTATTTCACATCTAACTTAGACAAAAAATAACTAGTGCCAAGACACTGTATACTCCGCTTTCGAATTCAAAAAATTGCATGTTGAGTGGCGGAATTCAACACCGCGCGTTTTCTTATCAAAGCGAACGAAATGAAAATAATTTATATATAATCATTAACCCCGACTGGGAATCGAACTCATCAGTATGTCTACTTTGTTTAAATGTAAATTTTTACTCACATTATCTCTCCTCAATTTCCATTCCTCGTTGTTGTTCTCAGACTTTTGGGCGTTACTCTCAGAGTATGACGTTTCATTGTCATTAAATTTTATAGTGGGATTGTTATTTTTGATCCTCGGCGGCTCCACCTCTACAACGACGCTTACTGACGTTTCATTTAATTCCTTACACCTGAAATACATATATAAAGCGAGAATTTATATATTGACACATTCGAGACCGCTGACGTGAATTCATGTCATTTCAAGTTATGTCCCTGGTTGCCGCTGACGTGAATTGAGACCGGTCGTGGCGCAGTTTGACAACATCTGACTGTAAACGCGATCGGTTGTGGGTTCGATCCCCACTTAGGCGAGTGATTATATTTAAATTATTTTCACTTCCTCGCTCTGGTAAAGACAAAGAGCGGCGTTGAGTTCCACCACTCAACTCGCAATGTCTTGATTTCGGTGGTAAGCGAAGTACGGAGTATGTTCACACTAGGTACTTTCTGTCTACACTGCTATGCGGGATAAAAGCGTTCACGTCATTTCAAGTTCTACTCCTGGATGCCACTGACGTGTATTCACGTCTGTGGCATCCAGGAGTTTCTGTTTCAAATGTGCCCCCATTCATTAAATGTTAAGAGAAAAAATTTGCATATATATACAAGTTGGCAGCAACCGGTTTCAGAATTTCATTATTCCATTATAGCCGGTACTCAGAGTTAAAAAATAAGCCGGACCCGAATTTGTTATAACAAGAAGCATAATTTTTAACAAAAATGACATGTACGAAGGAGTATGAAATTGGGCACAGTTACAGTTTATATATAAAGAAGTAGTAAAGAATGATAATATATGTTTTTAAATAATGCATAAACAATACATTAAATTAATAAAATAAATGTAACATAAACTACTATTTGCGTTTATATAAAGTGATATTCACGTTGCCAAGGCACCAAGTTAATACGTTAACGGAATATTTTTTTTATCTTCTCGCTTTTCCTGCACAGCAGGGTAGATTAAAAACACCTGTTGACAAAACGCTCCATACTTCGCTTTCCACTGAATTCTAGACATTGCGTATTGAGTGGTGGAACTCAACGCCACAGTTTGCCTTACCAGAGTGAGCAAGTGAAAATAATTAAAATATAATCACTCCCTCCAATAGGGATGTAACCCACAACCGCTGGCCCACATCGCCACGACCGACGTCAATAACGAGATATCAATAATGACATAATAACAATAGCCGTTAGAACGCCGTCAGACAACGAGATGTCAATTAAAGAGCGGCGTTAAGTTCCACTTAACACGCAACATCTCTAATTCACTGATTATTCTGCTATATATCAGTTGCAGTCAGTCAGTGGTCAGTCAATAATAGTCAGGTCAGTCAGTAACAGTTAATATTTTAACTTATTACCTCTCTAATGATTGGTTTGCTTTATGTGAATTAGATTTTTCTGTTTCGGATCCGGTCGTCATACTCATTTCGCGTCTTTTGTTACGTCTTTCTATAGACATCTGTAAAAAATGTATTTTAAATTAAATTCTTTAAGATTTTCATTTTTTTAATATTCTACATTACGAATATAATAAATAGATATTGATAATAAATGTTGGGATTTTGTTTTTAAATGTTTTTATAAATTATAATAATTTATAAAAATTTATAATAAAAATAATATAAATTATAATAAAGTTGATAAAATTATAATTTATCTACATTAAAAAACTTGCAGAAAACTCAAGAAAATAATTTTTTATAGCAATTTGGTCGACAAAAATATTTTAAATATATGTATTTTTTTTATTCGTAAGCCGATTGAAACAAAATAAACATTAAAAGTTCAGGGAAAATTACTAAAATCCAGTAGTGAAAATTGTTTATAAGTCGATTAAGCCGTGCAATAGTCAATAGTTAGAAATATACATATGAAGCCCTGGTCCAGACACGAGCAAACCAACCGATTTACACAACACGCGGTTAAACAACGCAAAATCGTAACACAAAAAGGTGTCACAAAATTTCCTTCATCTTAACAACCACAAGATTGTATGAAAAAAACCCGCGCGTTTTTCACGCGATTACAAAACCGCCGAATCTGAAAGTTGACAAACAGTAGGACGGCCGTCCAGCAACAGTGTCCGCACCTTGACGTCGTGCTTGAGGCGCGCGTACTTCTCCTTGAGGCAGCGGTACTTGTCGTGCAGCGCGCGCTCGCCGCGCTCGCCGCGCGCCGCCGCCGCGCGCTCGCCCGCCAGGCGCGCGCGCACCTCCTCTCCACGTGGCACGCGTGCTGGCGTGCGACAGACGTTCCACCTGATACCCACCAAAGCATTACATGTAGACCCGTTGGAAGCTCATACAATTTTCCTAAAACATCCATACGAGGTTAATTGGCGGTAACGTCAAAAGTTCGCGATTAACCCACGATAAAACGTTTTAATAAATATCATATTCATAACTTTTTATTTGAAATGTCAAACTAATCATTAAGACTGATATTCCGGTGTATTCAAATAAGCTTAACATACTAAGTTGTTGGCTTCAATATAATTTGGGTAAATAAATATACACAAAAATCTGATATTCCCATATATATATATATATATATATATATATATATATATATATATATACAATATATTTTAGAAACCTGATATTTCGAAGCCTATACACTAATCCGCAGACACATATAGTCTACCTGTGATTGTGTGATTAATCTGTTTAGAAAAATTTAATTAAAAAAGTTTAAAAATCGCGGAAATCAATGGTCTTATTATATAACTAATAATAATAATATAAATAATAATAAGCTCCCAACACACCTCAGCTCTATAATCGTGTCGCAAATCAGTTATCCTGTTGGTGTGTTCTTCTCTCAACTTCTCTACAGTAGCTCTGTTCTCTTCTATCATACGAGACCTTTCCCTGTTGAGATTCATTTGCAATTGACTGTGTATATCTGATAGGGCTCGTTCATTTTCTGTGAAAATATCATTTATAAATATTTTTAAAAAAATATATGAAAATTATTGAGCACCAACCTTTACAGCGTTAAGACTGCATAAAAATTAAGCCACACGTTCTTCGAAGCTATACTCTAACAACAAAACAACAGCATCTGACTGTATACTCCATTGGTTGTGGGTTCGATTCTGACTTGGGAAAATGATAATCTTCGTTTAATTTTCATTTCTCCGCTCTGGTAAGACAAAGCGCGCTCAATTTCGCACGGAAAGCAGTCAACGTAGTGTCTTTACAATAGCATGTCCGACTGTCCTGCTATGCGGGATAAAGAGTAAACAATAAATAATTATATAAACTCAACATTTAATTATTTTAAATTCATAAAATGCTTACCAATTTCCAACTGCTCTCGTAATTCATTGAACTTGTCGATATAATCCTCTTTGAGTCTCACCATGTCATTTTTATGCTGTTTCTCCACCATTTCAACTTCATTGTCGTATCTCCTTTGCATTTCTTTTAATTTACTTTCTAATTCTTCTTTGTGAATATGTTCTGCTTCGGATAATGCCTGAAAAAAAAACCATATAAACATAGTAAAATATGATTTTTCCCGTATAGCCGGGTCACTAGTAAGAACTTTCAAAGTGAAAGTTCGGACTAAGATATATTTTGAAATACCAAAATATACGCCATTAATCCGTTTAAAATAATTTAATTTAAAACATATCAAAAGTCATTATCGACCATCTTATTACCTCTTCCATTTCGCGCGTATGCCTCTCTATCTGTTCAGCCAGTCTCAACCGCTTATCATTTAAAAACTTCTCTTCAGTTTCCCGCAACTCCTCTTGCAATTCCGCTCTCATTTTCTTCTCTTTCGCTGTAAATTCCATTCTAATTATTTCCAATTCCTTCTGTAAAGACAATTCCAATCTTCTCCTCTCGTCTTGCTTGTTCCTTTCAAACATTTCCCTAACACCCATATCAGGTAAGAGTGGTGATTTTATAGGTTTCTGTATTTCATCTTGACTCTCAAACTGATATACGACTACAACGTTATCTGAACTGGATTTGCCTTGAGATAGAATAACCCCATCTAATCTGGGACTTGTTAAATTTTTTCCCAAACTCGAAGCCGAATCTGACGTTTTCAAAGGAGTTATCATGGATTTATTCAACGGTTTAAACGTTGAGAGAGGTGACGACCAGTTCTTGGTAAATTCCAAGCGGGGCGATCGATCCGACAAAGATGGCGTCGGCGACAGTTTTAACTGACTTTTAATATCTTTGGGCACATCAATGCTGTTCGACCTAACACTGGTTTTAATTTCATCATCTTTCGACCGCTTCGAGTCTTCGGATTCAGAATGAGTGAATGTTTTTGCCAAATCTAATTTAGGAACTTTTATTTGTGGTATGGACATATCGCGTGATTTCTGTATAGATTCAGTTTTTGACTGACTTTTATCTGTATTATCGTCCGTTCGTGGACTTTTATCTTTATCTTTTGCATCTTCCGCTTTGATCGCGTTAGAATCGTCCAAATCATTTAAATCGAGATTTGCGAATTCACGATCTGGCGAATCGATTGAGGTTTCCGATTCGATACTTTCCATCAAATTGATTGAAATTTTATTCTTCAACGGTATCATTGGTGATCTAGAATTATAGAATATACTATTTTAACATATTATTTATGTAATTTAGGTGTTCCTGATGTATATTATAGTCGTTTTTTAATTTGCATCCTTGATTAAGAGTATATAAAAATTATAGGGCATTTAATTGAATATGGAATTACATTTTTGGTAGGCCATAGCCAAGAAACAAACAGTTTTTTATAATGCATATTCAAGGCAGTTATAAGTTTTGGAAATTTTATATTATTTTAAGACTAGGAATAAATTAAGTTTTCAAATGTAAATTTAAAATAAAAAGGAGAAAAAGGCTGTTTCAAGCAATACTGCCATGTACATTCCATTATCGATTCAATATTTAACCTAAATAATTTACAAATAACGATGTAAAATAAATAACCTGTGGAATTTCGTCTTATCTATTGTGAGGTAATCATAATTATTTTTTTTGTTTAACACTGGTAACAGGAAGCAACTTAATTAGAATATTAAACATATAAGTCCTGTCAAGGCGCGGTATAGACGCCTGGCTAGTAAAAAAGGAATATCTTACGTCATATTTTCTCCACCCATCAATTTTGACCGGCATCCGGGTACATGTATGGAAATTGGACACAATAACTACTAACACGTGTTTTATTTACCTTGGTCGACTTTCTTTATCCGACATAGGTTCATCAATCGTTAGGGACGTGGGTTCGATATCTGCTCGACGCACTAAATCCGATATCTTCTGGAAATTCTTCTGAAATAACTCCGGCTTTATATAATCACCTGGCGGTGGCTTCACTAAACGTCTCCTTGGAGATGTTCCACGATTTAGACTTTCACTGTCTACCAAGGAATAAGAATAATCATTTTAAATCAAACTATTTTAAACAGTAGGTAGGTAGACTGTGACCTGTGACCACGGACTACTGTAACGTGTTCGAAACGTCGGGTTTTTAAAAATGTATTATCTAATACTAAAATATTCGTTTAAATATTTTCATTTAAAATGTGTAAAAACATTACAGGAACAGTAAGTACGTAGTGTCAAGACACAAATAGCAAAGAAATGGAAATAAGTTAAATATAATCATTCACCGAGTGGTAATCGAACTATCGACCATAATTTTTCAAACAGACAGATGCTGTCCCACTGCGCCAGTGAAACCATTTAATTCAAGACATTATATATGTAATAAAAGAAATGTCGCAAAAAGTCAATGCATTTCTTTACATAAACATAATATTTTAGGAAATTTTTATTCTATATAATAAAAAAAAAGTATGTGTGATGTGAAAATTTTAAACTATTGTTTATTTTTCTCTTAAACAAGTGATCTTGACGTTATAAAATTACATCAAAGTTTATATAGAAAATTCATGTTCAATACTTAAAGCAAAAAAAAAAAAAATTTTAACTCCACGCTTTTATCCCGCATAGTAGGATAGACTGAAAATACCTAGTGTCAACGCACTCCGTACTTCGCTTGCCACCAAATTCGAAACATTGCGTGTTGAGTAGTGGAACTCAACGCCGCTCTTTGTATTTACCAGAGCGAGAAAATGAAAATAATTTAAATATAATCACTCCCCCGAGTGGGAATTGAACCCACTACCGATCGTATTTACAGTCAGACGCTGTCCCACCGCGCCACGACCGGCCTCATAAATTCTAACCGATAAATTATACTATGTCTAATCTATACAAACAAACAAAATTAGAGAGTCTGTTTGTTATATAAAAATACCAGCTTTTTACTTAATACACATGAATCTATATATGGTATATGTACCATACCAAAATAACATTTTTTACTATTTTTGTCTGTATGACGGCACTTTCATTATGGACTAGACGCAGACGAAGTCACAGGCACGGCTAGTGTAATAAATAGTTAATCCACCAACACTCACCTAAAGAATCCTTTTCAGAACCAGAAAAACTTTTCACCTCTCTCGGACTATCCACAATACGCGGTGGCAGAGGGGGTCTCGTTACCAACGGTGATAGATGTGTTATGGGATGTATCACAGTATTAGCACTTTGTGTTATAGGCGACAACAGGGACTGTGATATGATAGATGTGATAGGGTTGGGTTGTGTGATCGGCGATGATGGTATCACAGGGGAAGGCATAGTAGGGGGCACGCTAATGATGGAGCTTTGCCCGTCGTTTTGCTCAGACGAGCTATTCGAACCCGGACTTACTGTTGGTTCGGGAAGATTTTCCAATTTAAATCTGAAATGTTAAGATTTAAATAAGTTATTACCTTTTTAACAATTTAAGTTTAAAACATTTTTGAAAAAACGTATAAAAATTTGAACGCAGCGGGATTCGAACCCGCACCTCTTGGATACCGTCCAAGCCCTCTGATCGCTAAGCCATGCGTTCTACTACCAGCTGCGTCGAAATTCTTATACGTTTTGTTACAACTTATTTATGTTGTTAGCATCTCTGTAGAGAGATTTTTACAAATTTCTACTACTTCAAGATTATTAAGAAATAATCGTTTAACAAGAGAGATTGCTATTTTATTTTAATATTTACTATTTTTAAAGTGTTATTCCACACTTAGGATTAGAAAACATTTTTGAAAAAACGTATAAAAATTTGAACGTTCAAATTTTTATACGTTTTTTCAAAAATGTTATCTAATCCTAGGTGTGGAATAACACTTTAGAAATAGAAAATTTAAGTTTATTATAAATAAGTTAAAAAATATTTTTTTTTACAAGAGAAATCTATAAACTTCCTTAATATAGTTTAAACCAATAATTACATCAGAAAGGGAAAACGTTTACAAAATGAGTTCACATGTAAATCGCATGAGATGGCTGAAATAACATTCTTACCGCAGTTAATTATATTTTGCATACCGAAAAAATAACCAATACAGGGTTTTTTTGTTAGTTATTATAACACGAATATATTTCAAAATAGATGACTCAACAAAAAATACTAGATTAATTAAAAGAAAACGTTTTCTTTATTTATTATTACAATAATTTAAACACTTTGGCTTTATAACTGACTATTTTTTGAATAATTGAAGATGCAAATATCCAATTGTAAAAATTGGATATTTTTTTAAGTTTAAGGTATGCGTAGATTAAAAAAAATGATTAAAGAATGATTTGAAAGAATTTTGAATAAAGTCGCAAAAAACTTTTGTAAAATTATCATCTCCAACTATACAATCATTATAATTCAAAACTTAAGCAGTCTTAAATTATTACTAAAACAGATAACCTAGTGTCAAGACACTCCGTTAACTGCTTTCCGTCTGAAATCGAGACATTACGTGTTGAGTGGCGAATTCAACGCCACGCCATCACAATAAATTAAAAAAAAATCTACGAGTGGGATTCAAACCCGCGACCACTCGTGTTTACAGTTAGATGGGCCTTCAACTTGGAGATTTAATACAAAATTAATTTAACAATTAATAAAATGCAAAATATCAATGTAAGACTCACCTAACGCTTTTCTTATCTTCTTCAAAACTAGGCGTTTGCTTCGCTTTGCCCAATGCTAAACTATCTGCTCTCCTTTGCAATAAGTCTGACGTTTTCTCTCTTAATATGCCTTTAGGTGGGTCACTTTTAGTCACAGAATCTATGTTTATTGATTTCTCTGTATCTGGACTTGGCAAGTTCGAACGAGATATCTTGAGAAACATGTTGCCTTTTCCTTTATAAAATTTAATATATCAAAATATTTAGAAAAAGTTTTGAAAAACGCGAATAAAAATTTGAACACAACAGGATTCAAACCTGCGTCTGTTGGATATGCGTTATACAACCCGCTGCATCGAAATTATAATACATTTAATTACAACTTATTTATGTACAATAGATGCTAACAACATAAATAAGTTGTAACAAGCTTAGCGGTCAGAAGGCTGAGACGATTTCCAAGAAGCGCAGGTTCTAATCCCGATGCGTTCCAATTATTATACGTTTTTTCCAAAATTCTAAGTGTCTTATAACACTAAAAAAATAGTAAAATATCAAAATATTTATTATTAACACGTAAAATATTAAAAACATCATATTAAAGTTGAAACAGAGAAATTATAATAACAACTGTGTTTATAAGAACTTCAGAACGTTTTAAAAACGTTCATAGCACGCCAGAATTTCTGTACAATAATACCGGAAGAATATTATAAAATACACATTAAATGACAATAAACATGTTGTTCTTTCAATAAAGCAGTTATTTCATATTGAATTTATAAAAATATGTACATAATACCAATCTGACATTTGCATTTAACTAAGTTAAGACAACCTTTAGAAAAAAAATTAAAATATTTTATATCAATTATTATCATTATAGAGTTAAACTTTAATAATGTATATAGAATTATTCATTACTCTTAAGTATTTCCAATATTTTTCTTGATATAAGCATTTAGACAAAGTACGGCAAACATGAAACATAATATCTTTTAAATGGTCGAAAAATGGAAAATAATGGCAACTATTAAGTATAATGTATATAGTGTTTTCTATATATCCTCTTAGGATACATTTAAAAAAAAACATATAAAAATTTGAACGCAGCGGGATTCGAAACCGCGCCTCTTAGATACCGTCCCAGCTGCCGTCCGCAGTGTTTAAATTTTTATACGTTTTATCAAAAATGTTTTCTAATCCTAAGTGTGGAATAACACTTTAAAAATAGCCAAATATTCTCTTAGGATATTAAGGAGGCCGAATACGCGAAATTAGCATTCAGTTCAGTTTAGATTACGATTTAAATCTATATCTTAAATCAATGGGGCCCCCGTTGACAAGGGGCTTTAAATTTGTTACCATTGGAAAGTTATAACTAAGAAATTATAATATTTTTTTTAACTTCACGCTTTTATCCCGCATAGCAGGGTAAAGGTCGAGACGTTGCTTGTTGAGTGGCGGAACTCTAGTCTTATTAGAGACTTCCTTGAGTGGGGATCGAACCCACAACCGATAGTCAGACGCTGTCGAATTGCATTGCTGAATTATAAAATTGTTTGCTGTAATTTACAATATTATGGCCCCAGTACAGTCCGATGGCTTTTAACACAGGCACTTTTTTATATATGTATATATAATTATAAGGCAAAATACGTGAAAGGAAAACACTTTAAAAAACTAACTCACCCGTCAACGGCAATCCTTTTTCCACTTTAGCGCTCACCAACAATGGATTAAAATGTTCCTCTTCAGGACTCAAAACATTCATTTTCAGATCTATAATCTCAGATTGTTGTTTAAACAACATTTTAGGCCTCTCGAACTGACATTCTTCCCAATATATCTTTGTCTGACGTATTCCTTATAAGCGGCTTGGGAGTGATGGGGCTTTCTACGCTTCGTCTTAACGGTGATATTTTTAGTTCAGCCAGTTTTTTGTCTAGTCTAGATATAGGCAATGGCGGTCTGCCTAAGGGAGTTAGCCGTCTGTTCAGCGCAAGAGTTGAACTGGCATCTTTCACGTCATTTTGTTCGCTGTCAGTACTGAGATCATCATCGTCACTCTCTACCTTAGTCTCCACTCTTTCTAGATTTTTTGTATTTTCTTCAGATGTTAGTAACTCCTGAAATATTATATTCAATAATAACGTATTTACTATGTACGATTTTAGTTTATCTGTCTGTCATCTAAATTTTATATAATATTTTAATACAATTGTGTAGAATGACTATTAGGTGGAATGATTTTTTTTCACGCTTTTATCCCGCATAGCAGCGTACAGAAAACAGCTAGTGTCATTAAAGATATTGGGTGTTGAGTGGAACTCAACGCTGCACTTTGTTTTTTACCAGAGCGAGGAAGTGAAAATAATTTAAATATAATCACTCCCCCAAGTGGGGATCGAACCCGCATTCGATCGCGTTTACAGTCAGACGCCGTCCTACAGCGCCACGACCCGCCTTAATATAAAAATTTATATTAAATAATATATTTCCTTACGATATCTAATATCAAAACCACTTTCGTGGTTTAACAAACAGCCTCTGAGATTTCACCCAAAACGGAAAACGAATTAACTTATAACTATTCTCTCTGAATATCTCGCGCAACGATAATTTTGATTTCTATCATTTTAACTAAGAATAATAATGTATTATTCTGCTTTATTCTGTTGACATCAAAAACATAACGTATAATTTTAAGTAAAATATAAGAAGTTTAATATAATAATCGCTTGGTAGTGGCGCAGTGGGATAGCAACCGACATAAACGCTGATCGATTGTGGCTTCTATTCCTATTAGGGGGAATGCTTATATTTAAACGTCTGGTAAGACATAACGCGGCGTTGAGTTCCGCCACTCAACATTCTGTGTCTCCAATTCGGCGGAAAGCGGAGTAGAGTGTCTTGACACTAAGTACTTCCCGTCTACCCTACTATGCGGGATAAAAGAGAAAGTATAATAACAGTATAAACAACTAAATCGCAGTAGAGTCAAAAGATTTTTTCCTTTACTTAATGATTTATTTTTTTATATAAAATTTAATGCACTACAGACCTAGTCTGTATAAAAAAGTATAGACCTAGGTCTATACTTTTTTATTCCTTATTGTAACTTATTTCTCATCTACATATAATTACAATCAGTTACTTAGAACTAAAGATCTATATTTATATTTAGGCAATTTTTTTGACAAAATTAAATAATCTTAATTCTATGAGATACAATTGCTTAATTATTTAAAATAAAGAAGAAATGTATACGAAAACGCATCGTTCTAAAGCCTTGTTTTGTTATACATAATCTTGTTCGTTGTCAAATCCAATATCCACTAGTATGCCCCAAAGTAATTTGCAATGTCGCATATAAATGAGCTTCGATGAAAATTAGATGGAAATTAAGCACTCGACCTCCATACATACTAGTACTTTAATCAAAATTTTATACTAATAAATAAAACTGGACGTGCCCGATACTTCGTCTGCGTGGAATTTAACATCAGTGGATTTGTTAATGAAACTATTATGAACGGATTAATCGCGTATATTTTGGTTTTGGAAAATACATTTTTAAAAACCTGACGTTTCGAATTTATATATTTCAAATTTATGTATCAACCAACAGACAAATGCCACCTCGGTCTACCTGTGCCTGTGTGTACCACGGGTTACTGTAACGTGTACGAAATGTCAGATTTCCAGAAATGCATTTTCTTTAAAATCAAAGATCTTATTATCTCTAATTTGTAATTCTAAACTAAGTAACTCCATTCTAGAGACTAGCAGGAGCAAACAAACAGATAAAAATTACAAAAAATATTATTTTATGTATGTTACTTTAATATTCAAATTTGAATTCAAGTCCAGTTTTTTTTTATATAGATACCAACTTATAATGGCATTTTTTAATAAAATTTTATTCACACATTCTGGATAACAAAACATTAGAGAACGTATAAAATATTTTCCGCTTGAGCGATTTTCCAAGAGAAAAACAGTTTAACTTCTTTTCGTTACGTTTCCAAAACCTAACTAAAATTTATAGTTACAAGACTAAAGTGGTAGACCGCTGCGTAAACTACGCTATAAAATATATTTACTACATAAATAAGCATATTTTAAACCATTTTTTCAATAAAACACAGTATTAGGTCCTATATTCTAACCAAACCCTGTAGAAAAAATTAAAAAGAAAGAGTCACACCACTACTTCACTAAAAGCATATAAGTATAAATAACAGGATTTCCTAATTCTAAACCGTTAGGACAGGCTAAATACAGGGATGCTTGAACAGCGCCTCCTCCACGTTTTTAGTAATGAAGAATACAACAAAGACGAATATATATTTTTTATAAATTATAATAAAATAAATATTAATACATTGAATATATTAGAAACTATAAAATAATAGTTAATCATAAAACCAGTCCAAAAATACTGTAAAAGCGATTGGTTGTGGGTTCAATCCCCATTCACTGGAATCATTATATTATAATGTATATAATATATATTCTCATTGTGTCCGTACGCCACTCGACACGCAATGCAGAAAACAGTAAAATCTACCCTGATTATAAATAAGGCGAGAAGCTGCACTTGAATAAAATGAAATAGTCTTGTGATTAGTCCATAGAATCAGTCTATTTGACTGTAGTAAGTAAAAAATCGAAACGCTCCATAAACTATCACGTGCTAAACAAATTTGTACAAAACTAATCATTTTTATTCCACTTAAGTTCATAAATATATAAAAGATTTCTCACACCTTGACTTACATTATAGCATTTTTATTAGAGACGCCTATTCTTTTAAACAATGTCATATAGCCTCTGTTACTCAGTGAAGATGCAGCTTTCTAATGGTGAAAGAATTTTTGAAATTCATTCATTAGTTTTAGCGTAAAAGCGCTTCAAAACATACAAATGGTTTTAATGTTTAGACTTTAAAAAAAAACAATACCTGTACAGACGCGCAAGTGTCATCTTGCATAGACGCATCTCGTGCTTTCTTCACCAACTCTCTATACACATGGTCTAAGGGATGTTCCCATTGAGTCTTCTTTGTATCTTCATTATAGTAGTAATGTGTTTGGAGTTTTTCATCAAAACTATAAAATATAATTTCAGGTAGAAATAAAGTAACAAAAATCTAACTATGAGCACGATTGGTTGCTAATTCGAATCCCAATTGAGGAAAAGATTATATTTCAATTCTTATTACTTCTCTGGTCTGGTAGGACAAAGCGTAGCGTTGAGTTATGTCACTTAACACGCAATGTCTCGAATTTGGGTGTGGAATGTGGAAAACCGAATTTTTTGACACTAGATTGACTACTCTTTTAGGGGAGTGAATATGAAGCTTAAAACATGGGTTGTTTTACAAAGAACCTTACGCGCTTTGCCTTATTAGATTATTTTTAATTAAATGAAAATAAATGTTTAAATCTACAAGCGTCATGTTACAGTCAAGCACTGCCACCACACTACACTATTATAAAATAGAAAAAATAAGTTTTTTTTATATCATTTTGAAAAAAATATAATTACTTCAGATATATTATAATGAAATTTTATTCTTTATGGAAAATATTTGATTTAATATATAATATAATCTTTATAAAATCTCATGAAGTTAAAAGATTATCCAGCAATATAAATTAATAATAATAAAATATTAAACTAAAAGAATCAAAATACTTATGTCAAATATAATGTATATATATAACAATGACACAGTTCTAAAAGGCATTCATGTAAGTTATCACATCATAAAGCCACTCCTAAGTCTAATATAAAAAGTCATGCTAACAGTCAAGCATTACTTAAATAGAGTTTACATTAATAATATTATTAGTTTACACACCACTGTGAAGTAGTGGAATATTTTTTGACTATATAATTAGTGTTAATAAGTTCATATCCCAATTGGGATTCAAAAAAAAATATTTAATGAAGATGACAGAATAAGGATGAGCCAATTATCACAAAGTTATATCAAAATATAAAGAGCATTAATATTAGGTACTAAAGAACTTACAACTTAAAACGTTAAGCATGAGAATTATTTAGTTATTGTTTTTTTTATTTAAAAAAAACTTACTAGGCTTTCCAAGGTGCTGGTAATGCTTGCATGAGACCATCTTTAGCCAATGGTAGCAGATGGCTCTCGCTCTCAGGGTCGATGCCCAATTGACAGGCATAGTCAGATATTTCTGTAAGGGAATTTTAAAATAAATACTATAAATATAAATATCATAGATAAAATATTATTTTTTTCAGTATTAGTTGAACAGTTGGTTCAGTGCAGTAAGGTAGGGTAAATATAGTGACAAAGTTATTTCATTTTATATATTTTAATAAAGAATATATTAGTTAATTTTTACATATTCATACCTAGGTCATTTCCATACCTAGCAATAATAGAATATAGAAATCAATCAAAGTAAAGCAATTGCCAGGTATATTATTTCTTTTAATTTAGAAACACAGTGCTATTTTGCTTTCAGGAAGTATATAATTTTTTTTTGGATCTAATATAGTAGTTACAGGCATCATTTTTAATATATGATATATTTGTTATGTGCCTCCTTTCCTTCTATTAAATGATAGTTAATATATTTTTCAATATTATTTTTTCTTATTAGAAATACTTTATTTTTCTTAGGCAATGTAAATAAAAACAATAAACACTAAAAATAAAAATCTTTTTAATATATATTTACTTAAGTAAAATATATTTTTATATAATTTTAAAAAAAATGTTATATTTATATAGATATCGAGTCATTTTAACCATAAATAGATAGGTACAGAAATTTATGCGCGCAAATACTTAATAATTACCAAAACATTATAAAATTAAAAAATCAAATTAGGTAACTTTTCAATAAAAAAAATAATTAAGATAAATATTTAATAAGTACAAAATCTAATATTAAATTCTATTTAATATTTTATTCATAAACGTTTCAGAGAATACTAAAAGAAAAGCCTAGATTCATACAAATACAAACAATACAGACCCTCTGCAGAAGGCTGGCTGTTCTCATCGAATATCTCACGGCACACCACGGCCGATGGCGAACTCATGTTTAGATAGCATGCTTTACTTCATTTTAAATTAATTTTCTGCATATTAACCTCATATTTATCGGTAAAAATCTTTTTATACATTATTGAGTAATCGACAAAGATCGAAACATATCTCCTGGTGAGAAAATCTTCTCAACTAAATGACAGCTGCTGATATTTGATAATGATAAAAATTATGGTAAGGTTTTATGTTATCTATGCTTCTTGTGTGACTTATTCTTTAGACTTTAGATATTTAAAATATAAAATCTTAATACACATATTAAAAAAGCTATCGCAAAAATGATATTTTCTTAATAATATATTATTGAGCTATAAAGATAACATTAGTTACTTGGCATAATTCTCAAAATATCGCCATGATAAAAGCTTTCATTAGTGACACGCGAATACATTATTTTTTCATAATACTTTTTAAAATAATTTATCTGTTTTTATCTCATTATTGTTATATTAGGATATTACATTAATACACATTTTTGTTAGTTGTAACAAGAATGGGACGCAGATTACAGAAAATTTACACTTTATGTAAGTATAATATTCTTACACTTACACTACATTTTTACATTTTCACTAATTGCACTACTTAAAAAGTGCTATGAATTACATAATATTTGAGATTTAAAAGGAATATATATCTTATATGATATTTTCTATGAATGGTTTTATAATCTATGACAGCAATGACTTGTCAAATGTAGTTTCTGTCAACTAAATTTATGTCATGAAATTGCAGTTTGCTTTGTAGAATTGTATCAAAAAACGACGCTATAAACTAAGTTTTTGATTTAATATAGAAAATATGGCTTCCGTTAAAGATGTTGCTACATTGTACCAAAATTTAAAAACAGAATGGGCAAAGAAACCTCGTAAACTTGATAAATGCGGTGAACTATTGAACAAAATAAAGGTAAGAGATCATTATGATATTCATCTCGATATTGTATATAAAATATAGATTGCATTGATTGGATGCATTTTATAATTTTTTTTAGATAGCCTTAACGCAGCTAACGTTTCTACCAAGTAACAACACCGCTGCTAATCAGAAGGAGTTAATCCTAGCACGGGACGTATTAGAAATTGGCGCACAATGGGCTGTTGCAGCTAAAGACGTCAAGGCATTTGAGCGATTTATGTCTCAGTTGAAGTGTTATTACTTTGATTACAAGTATGTATGCACATAACAAAAGAATAGTTAATGGAGTAGTTTTTGCTATATGTGATATATATGTTATATAGTGGTATTTAATATATAAACAATATTTTAAACAAACTTCAAATTTTTAGAGATCATCTCCCTGAATCAGCATTTATGTATCAACTCCTGGGTCTCAATCTACTTTTCTTACTTTCTCAAAACCGTGTGGCAGAATTTCACACAGAACTTGAGCGCTTACCTGTGGATGTTATCAGAGCTGATCCTTATGTGAGACATCCATTGGCTTTAGAACAATACTTGATGGAAGGAAGCTATAACAAAATATTTTTAGCAAAGGTAATAAAAATTTTGATGTGAAGTTAAAAATTAAAATATTTATATATTCGTAATGTTAGATATGCTTAATACATATTTTCTATAGTTCACATAGTACTACATTATCAAATTTAAAAAATCAAAAGTTCCTTTGCTTTATATTGTTATAATCTATATTTTGGCCAATATTGTTTAAAATTTTCTTACTGAAATGTTATCATTTCAGTGTATATTTAACATATTGTAGAGTTATATTAACATACAATAAATTCTTTTAATATTTTATTAATAACTATTAATATTATTATCAGGACAATGTACCAGCAGAGAGCTACACATTCTTTATGGACACCCTCCTTGATACAGTGAGAGGTGAAATTGCAGCTTGCATAGAAAAAGCATATTTATGTATATCTTGTACAGAAGCAGCTCGGAGATTGAACTTGCCGTCTCAACAGGCAGTATTGGAATATGGAAAGAAGGTATTGGTTTTAAACAGTTTTATATTACATTGTTATAATAAGAAAATTTTCCAGAATTATTACACACTATTTGTTATAAGCACAAAATCAAGCAATTTTTTTTATTTTCTTTTCAAAAATAATTTGTGATGTGTTCTTTAACTTTCATTTTATATGTGTATTGGGAAAAAATAAAATATATATAAATAGTTTGTAAAAATATTCCCCCATACTTCTGTTTCATGGGTTCTAAGAAAAAACCATAGTTCTATCCAAATTTAAAGCTACTGTACCAAATTTAAAGCTACTGTTGTTTCCAAAGAACTTTTAATATGTTGTATAAAAATATTACTAACAAGATATTTTACTAATAACTAAATTTTTGTCACTAATAAAAATATATCTACATATTATATTAAACTATTAGATTTAATATAATGTCAGTCAGTCATCACTGAATGATATGACCTGAATGTAAAATTTCATTGTCGATTATCACAGACCAACAGGGCTGATTTGGAAAGGTGCAACATGGTATTAAATCTCCTATACATTTAATTAGTAAATAGAAAATCTATATGAATAGATACATATTTATGCTTATTGTTTTAATAGTAGTTGTTGTCTTCATGATTTCTAATTACTTTAAGTATAATAATATCCTAATATAGAAATTTTCTATAATCTAACTCATAAGTATATTTTTTTTTGTAGCGTAACTGGAATTTAGGTGCGGACAATTGCTACCACTTCAATTTCTCTGAAGAGACATGTGCAGCCGCTGCTGGAGTGTTCCCTTCATCTGAACTAGCCGAACAAACCATTGAGTATGCTAGACATCTTGAAATGATTGTGTAGATATAAATTTTCTTATAATAAAACTATACTAAAATTTTGCATTTTGTTTTTTAGACACATTTCATAATAAATAATATGTAAAGTGTTTTATTTCTAATCTTAAGAAATATAAATAAATTAATAAATTGTATATTTATGTATCTTTATTTAAATAACTTTTATACATTGTATGAAAATTGGAGTGGATTACTTCACAAAATCAGCTAATACCAGCTTTTATTATATCTATTATTTCGAGACATTGCCTGTTGAGTGGCGGAACGCCGCACTTTGTCTTTTACCAGAGTGAGGAAGTGAAAATAAATATAATCACTCCCCCAAGCGGGGATCGAACCCACAACCGATCGCGTTTACAGTCGGTCGCCGTCTCACTGCGCCACGACCGACCTCCCCGTATCGTATTTATGTTTATTATTAATACATAACGTTATATATAATGGTTGACTCATATTTTTATACACTTAACCAATTCATGCACATTATCTACGTGACTAATGTTTGAAGATCATCTGACTTGATGAGTTTCGAAATATACTCCAACGCATGTTGAAAGTGCCAGCTTTTTGTTTCCAAACACCTAAAATAATAAGACATGCATTGTAATGTCAATGTAACAAAAATAATGTGTTTATTTATAATTTTCTAACAACAATTTAGATTTTATTTAAAAAATCTAATTTTTTATTAAACTATTTAAAGTAATTTGGTTTACCTCTCACTGATAGTTTCATTTAATTCCGTTATTTTCATAAACGCACGAACGAGTCTCTTTTTACATTCCTCATTTGGGGCCGTCTCAAATTTTAAGCTTAACACTTTCTTCGGAACCTGAAACAAAAAAAATATTAATAATAAAATAATATAGTATGTTTGCCAACACTACGTGCTACACCAAAATAGCCAAGAAATTTTAAAAATATATATATAAACATTTTTTACTGTCGAGTTTAGAAGCTTGTATAATATGAAATGAATTGTAGTAACTAATAATGATGTTTGGTAATTATCATATATTTATATATTCGTGATTTTGACAAATATGGTTCTTTTTCATAAAAAGGTTGTCTCGTGTGTAGCAAGCTTTAGTCCATAGATAAAATATTTTTGAGTATGACAACAAATCCATTGATTCGGCGACGCTGCTGTCAAACATTGCAATCTGCGACGGAGGCTATAAAAATATTTTCTGATCGGATTTTGACCATTTTGAAACATGAAGAAGCATCAAACTCGACAGAAAACTATAAACGACCCGGTGATCGTTGCGCGGGTCAAATACTACCTCGCCGAGAACGTTGACAAAACATATGTAGATGTTAGCCAAATGGCGCGTTCTCTTAAAGAGCGCTATCGTGAATACAGTAACAGAAGCGACAATGCGTTTTGTCAAATGGTTGAAAATGCTTACAAAGTAGTATTACAAAGATACGGTTTAGAACGTCCGTCTACGTCAGAGGGCTCAGAAGAAGAATCCGATTTAGAGTTATTAGACGAAAACAACAGTGCGCTCAATGATCGTTTATTAGCTATGTACAAGATGCAGGACAACAAGCGGCCGCCGGCCACACGCAGAGCCGCCGACAAGTCCGGCGAGCCCATCGATATACTCAGCAGCGATGAAGACGGCAACACGGCGCCGAAAATACCAAAAATTAATGATCAAATAACCATAACTCCACACATACCTTCGCGTAACACGAGCAACACGCCCGCCGAAAATTCATCGAAACCGCAACAAAATCAAGTTGTTAGTGAAAAGAAACGAAAACTCGATATAAATAAGAGTGCAATACCAAAGAAAAAGGTTGAATTTTCTCCAATTAAAGATATCAAAGTGACTTTTGACGACGTAGGCGGTATATCTGATATTATTACACAGATATGTGATTTAGTGTTACATATGAAGCATCCTGAAGTGTATACACAGTTAGGAATTAAATCACCGAGAGGTGCCCTGTTACACGGACCACCAGGTACAGGGAAGACTTTATTAGCTCATGCGATAGCAGGAAAATTGCAATTGCCACTCATAGCTGTCACAGGAACAGAACTAGTTGGTGGTCTGTCGGGGGAATCAGAAGAAAGAATAAGGGAACTCTTTGAGAGTGCAGTATCCGTTGCACCTTGCGTTTTGTTTATAGATGAAATTGATTCTGTGTGTGGAAACAGAATGAATGCACAGAAAGATATGGAGAGAAGAATGGTGGCTCAATTGTTAGCAAGTTTGGATAATTTATCTGAAAATAATGTACTTGTTCTTGCCGCAACTAATAATCCGGATGCCTTAGACCCTGCACTAAGGAGAGCTGGGCGACTTGAACAAGAAATTACACTTGGGATTCCATCTTTGAAAGCTAGGAAAGAAATACTTACGATTCTGTGTGAGAATTTAGTTTTAAACAGTGATGTAAATATGGATACTTTAGCCCAAGTCACACCTGGATTTGTTGGAGCAGACTTACAAGCTCTTGTGAACAAAGCCAGTACTTATGCTGTCAAGCGAATATTTACTCACATACAAATGCTAAATAGGGCAAAACTATTAAATATTGTCGAGGACACTTCACCAACCGAAACATCTGTCATTCCTAATGGTGAAGCAGGCGAGGTTTCTCCTCAGGAACCAGCCGAGACTCCAGAACCATCCAATGCGGAACAGCCTGCAGAAGTTGAACAACCAGAGGCCGCACAGGAAGTTATTAATGGAAGTGCACCAATTGCAAACCAACACATCACACCTATTGTTGTACCTGAAGGAAAACCTTATGAAGTTGACGAAGTATTAAACCTCCTTGACAGTAACCTCCCTTATACACCAGAACAGTTAGACGGTTTAGCAATTAGTCATGAAGATTTTCTGAGAGCTTTGAAGACAACCAAACCTTGTGCTGTAAGAGAGGGTATTGTTACAGTACCTGATGTCACATGGGACGATGTTGGCTCCTTGAGTCAAGTTAGGAAGGACCTGCAGCTAGCCGTCTTGGCTCCTGTTAAATATCCCGAGCAGTTGAGAAGGCTGGGTCTGTCAGCTCCAAGTGGAGTGTTACTGTGTGGCCCTCCAGGTTGCGGTAAAACCCTCTTAGCCAAAGCAGTAGCCAATGAAGCCGGTGTCAACTTTATATCAGTTAAAGGCCCTGAGTTATTGAATATGTATGTGGGAGAAAGTGAACGCGCTGTACGAACATGTTTCCGACGAGCGCGTAACTCAGCTCCGTGTGTGATATTCTTCGACGAATTCGACGCTTTGTGTCCGAGAAGAAGTTCACAAGATAACAACGGGACTGCAAGGGTCGTGAATCAGCTGTTAACCGAGATGGATGGTATTGAGTCACGCGAAGGAGTGTTTGTATTGGCTGCGACGAACCGACCAGATATTATTGACCCGGCAGTGCTGCGACCGGGCAGGCTCGACAGAATCATGTATGTAGGCATGCCTGGCACTGAGGACAGGTTCGACATTCTCCAAAAGCTAACCAAAGGTGGTACGAGGCCGCAACTTGGACCTGATGTCAATTTACAAGTAATAGCAGAACTAACAGATGGATATACTGGTGCAGACCTGTCTGGTCTAGTCAGAGCAGCCGCCACCAATTCTTTAACAAATCACATTGCAAATAACACTCTAGAAGAAGATATATTTGTAACATTTGAAGATTTTAGGGCAGCCCTCACCAAGTGTAAGCCGTCAGTATCTTTAAAAGAGAATCTTCACTATCAAAAGCTCAGGTTGAAATATGCAGGAGGAGACGAGAAGGAGATGGAAATAGAGACTGAACTCACAAATGAAGAATCAATGGACACCATTTAATTATTCTATCATAATATTAGTTGCATTAATATAGTGCCAATAACTTCCATTTGTATTGCCTTTCAGTTCAAATTATTATTAGTTTACATTGGGAGTATTAAAGTATGTATATACTTAAGTTTAATTTCTTTTGACTAGTGTTTTATTTCTTTTTTAACCGCCGACGTAAAAAGAGGTGTTATAAGTTACACGATGTGTGTGTGTCTGTCTGTGGCATCGGAGTCTCGAACGGATGGACCGATTATGATAAAGTTCTTTGTCCTTCAAAAGTAGTTTTTAACTGTTTCATTAAAACTGGTCCAGCAGTATAAAGAGTAGGACATTTTAGGCATGAAAATGAATATATAATATTTGATTATACGCGTAGTGGGTTTTTTAATTTAATTTAAATTCGGTTGACTTCTATATATTATTGTAATAATCGCATGTTAAATACGCTTTGGATATTCTAAATATTTTTGTGACATGAGTGAGTGATACTTTCCTGTAGAAATCTCATTAACGATTGTAATTGTCGGCACTTTATTCAGTGGTCAATAAAACATATTTTTAATACAATATTGGCTTGTTTTATTGTGAAATGTATTTTAAAAATTTTAATACTTACAACAGATTATATTTTAATTTTGGTTGTTTTTTTCTAGATGATATAGTAAAATACGTAATAAATATTATTAATAAGTAACAGGAAATTATTTTTCTATATCAATAATAATTGTTTACATACATACATACAATCATACAATACGTGGATTTTTTAAATAAATATATAATGCATATTACATGATCTATATTTTAGAGTAAATATATTTTTTTTCATGTAATCAATACTTCTTGTTGAATGATAAAGAAATTTAGAATATTAAATTGCGAAAGAATATTAAATTTTTTTTAGCTTCACATTTTTATCCCACATAGCAGGGTAGACAGAAAGTACCTAGTGTCAAGACACTCCGTACTTCGCTTTCCACCGAATTCGAGACATTGCGTGTTGAGTGGTGGAACTCAACGCCGCACTTCATCCTTACCAGAGCAAGGAGGTGAAAATAATTTAAATATAACCACTCCCCCGAGTGAGAATCAAACCCACCACCGATCGCGTTTACAGTCAGACGCTGTCACTGTGCCACAACCGGCCTTGAATTTTTATTATATAAGATAAAGTTAACACTGGGTTAATTATATTACATGTATAAATTATATTTTTAAATTTAGTATCAAGATATAAATATATAAAATGTTTATCATATATATAAACAAAAGTATATTAATAAACAATATCATGAGAAAAAAATTTTTTTTTTAGCTTTGTACAACACCTGACAAACATAACTTAATTTTGTTATTAATAAATAAATATTTATTAAAATTTATAATTGTTATATAATTTATGAAATTTTTTATTGAAACATGGAAATATTTTTTATCTTTCTATTATCTTCTGCACGCAGATAGTTGAAATTTGAGATGTAGAAGAACTATTTTGAAAAGTGCCTTAAGATATACCTCTGTATTATAATTTTTTTATGGGAACGAAAATATTTGATTTTGTATGTAACAATACATGCGTATTATAATAGAATAAATAAATTTAAACTGTTTTTTTAAAGGCTTCAATTAGAAAATTTTTGATATTTAATGATAACAACTTCATTTTCAATCTGATATTATTTTTTTAATACTAACTACATATGTATATGCATTTCATATGTATATGCATGTTTTTTTTTTAATATAACATCCATATAGCATGGTAGTTAGTAAACCTAGTGTCAAGTTAATCTGTTCCACATTTCCATATAAAATCCGGATATAGAATGGACTTTTCAGTGACGGAACCCAACGCCGCACTTTATCTGACTTCAGCGGAGAATTGAAGTAAATTATTATATTTGGATAAAATGACAATATATAATATTATTAGTTTTTATTTATTTATAGCTTCTAGTCTTAATTAGAGTAGCTAATAACAAAAAAAAAAAAAAAAAAAACTACGCAATTATAATAGTGTTCAGGAAAAACCTTTAAAAATATTGTTTTTTTTTTAGCTTCACGATTTTATCCCGCATAGGATATGATAAACAGAAAGTACCTAGTGTCAAGACACTCTGTACTTCGCTTTGCGCCGAATTTGAGACACTGGATGTTGAGTGGCGGAAATCAAAGCCGTACGTTCTCTTACAAGAGCGAGGAAGTAAAATTAATTAAAATACAATCACTCCAACGAGTGGGGATCGAACCCGCAACCGATCGCGTTTACAGTCAAACGCCGTCCCACTGCGCCACGACCGGCCTCCAATGGCAAGAAAATGAATATTATATATTTTAACTGAAACTATTTATAACAGATTAATCGCATAGATTTTGGTATTCCAAAAAACGTTTTTGGAAACCTGACGTTTAGAACACTTTACAGTAGTCCGTGGTAACTCATAGACCTCGAATCAAATATCTATATGATATATAATATATACAAAAACACTTACCATAAGAGTTTTAAATGCGGAATTACAATATTCAACAGTGGGCTCGTCCCAATACAACATTTCATTGTATATTTTGTACTGGTAGCCATTTTTAGTTTTCAAATGGATGTTTCTAGAAAACGCTAGAATCGGCTCGTCTTCGGCTAACGAATTGGCGCATAGTTTTAGAATACCTGTTATTTTTATTATAGTAGAATTTTCCTGCGAAAGTTGTATAATTATTAAGTTAAATTATTATATTTAAAACATTTTTTTTTCGTGCACATCGCACAGTGTCTGACTGTAAACGCGATTGGAAGTGAGTTCGATTCCCATTTAAGGAAACGATGACAATTAAAACGTATTTTCACTTTTTAGTTTTTGTTAGAAAACTCAACATGCAATTGTGGTCCGAATGGTGTCACAGTGAGACGTCTGATTGCAAACGCAATTGGTTGTGGGTTCGATTCCCACTCAGTAAAATGATTGTGTTTATTATTTATTTTTATTTCTCCGTTCTGGTAAGACAAAGCGCAGCGTCGATATCGCCTCTCAGCACATAATGTCTCGATTTCTGTAAACGGAGTGTCTAGACACTAGATTATCTCCGACTACTAAAATAATCTTTGAGTAAAAAAAAATTGTCAACATATCTGAAAGAGTTCATTCTTTCTTTCTTCTCAATAGTAACAAGCGTGTTATTTCAACGCAGCTGAATGTAGAACGCATAGCTTCGTGAATAGAACGCTTTAATTGGAACTAAGAGACACGGGTTCGAATCCTGCTTAGTTCAAATTTTAATATATTTTTAATTCAAAGATAAATAAGGAATACACTCACGTCATGATACATAACATCGACTGTAAAAGTGGAGGGGTCGTGTTGTATATTCGGCCATTTTTTAATTAATTTTTCAATATTAGACGCTCCCGCGATTTGGTCTAAATTGCCTTCTAGCAAAGATTGGCTTTTTATTAGAAGATTACGTATATTTTTGTTTGCTTTGTAACCTGAGGAACAAGTTTCTTTAGCTTTACCCTTTTATCCCGCATAGTAGGGTGGACAGGAAGTACCTAGTGTCAAGACACTCCGTACTTCACATTCTACCGAATTCGAAACATTGCGTATTGAGTGGTGGAACTGAACGCCGCACTTTGTCTTACCAGTCACTCCCCCGAGTGGGGGTCGACCACTATTCCACTGCGCCATGACCGGCCTCACCAACACGGCAAGAGATCAAGTTATAAATACGTAAGTAATGTGACAAATAAATCTATTGTAATTAATATAATACTTTTTCCAATTTTTGAAGTTCTATAAATAAATGACTTATTTTATTTCGTTACATTGAACATATTTGAGCCTATCATCGCGCAGTGGGATAGCGTCCGACTGTAAACGCGATTGGTTATGGGTTCGATTCTCATTTGGGGGAATGGGAATGTCGTTCCCCACCCCTGTTAAGTTGAGTTCGCCACTCAACACGCAATGCCTCGATTTAGGACCGGATAGCAGTATACAGTACTTGACACAAGGTTATATCTGTCTTTTCTATGCGGGATAAAACATTTTTTTTAATAAATATAATACTAACGCAATTTATTTCTGTAAGTAACCGTCATGATGGCGTTTTTGTGGTACAATTCGTTCAAACTCCTATTTTCCTGTTCACATTCTAGCAAAGGGAAGAAAACTTCTAGAAATTTCGAAACTATGGGATGAGCTCCTTCAGTACTATAGTTTTGCTTGAAATTCGGTAATTCCCCTTTCGGTATAATTGTCACTCCATCCTAAAACAATTAAAGAAAATATATTAAAATAATATAGTTATTCTTTAATGAACTTAGCAATAATCAATGTACAAGAAAGATTTCTTGTACATTACTTCTTCCAGGCAACTTATATGTGAGAAAAAGTTGATATTTTAATAAAATATGTATTACAAAGATATATCATAATATACTTATAAATATTTATTTATATTTTTAACGTTTTTTTTAAATATGAAACGTCCCGTTTGTTTTAGTTTATATAAGTATTTTGTTACGTAAAGTGTTAATTTGTTAATTGCATATATTGTGATTGCTGTTTGTTACCTAATATTAATAGATAATATACATTAGAATTTAAAAAAAATAAACAGAATAAAAAAAATGTTTAAATGCGAGTTGTGCTAGTGTGTATTTTGGAGGTGAGAGCGGGAAGAGGGGACTGAGTGAAAATTATCACTCCTCCCGCACTCCCCGTCTCCTTCTCCGCATTTTCCTTACAATTACTTTAAAAATACTATATTTTTTCTTTTTCTGGATTTCTACAAATATTTAATAATCAAACATTTAATTTTTATACATACATACATAGAGATATTACCGGCCGACCGTACACGAGGCAGGTCGTAGCACAGTGGGACAACGTCTGACTGTAACGCGATCGGTTGTGGTTTCGATCCCCACTCGGGGGGAGTGATTATATTTAAATTTTTTTCACTTCCTCGCTCTGGTAACACAAAGCGCGGCGTTCAGTTCCACTACTCAACACGCAATGTCTCGGATTCGGTGGAAAGCGAAGTACGGAGTGTCTTGACACTGAGTACTTTCTGTCTACTCGCTATGCGTGAATCTATATCACTTACCAATTCCTTCAAAGACGAGAACATAGTTTTAACAACTTTAATATAATATTCAGCATCTATATAATCTAAACAAAGGGGATTTCCCTGCAAGTACAACCTTTGCAATGGTAAATATCTGCATGGCATCAGTAACAACACTCTGCTGAGACGGTTATTTGATAGATTTAATACTTTCAAATTGGGCGTTACTTTTTCTATTTGGAAACTCTCTATTGACCTGTAATGAAATACATGTGATTATTAACCACATAACACAACCTTGTGGACTATGGTGTCATATGTGGACGGGTAAAATCCTATGTGGAGTATAGTGTGTCCACGAGGGCGAAACTGCGAGCGTACCGCTAGTAATTAATAAAAACCCTGCTATGCTGCTATTTATATATATATATATATATATATATATATATATATATATTATATATATATTTTTTTTTGCTACCCCACAAGGGATAAAGCTCACGCTTTATCCCTTAGTAGTATGGGTAGTCAGAGAGAATCGAACGCCAAACGCCACGGTCCCAGTATTATAATTATTAATATTAAC
The DNA here is from genome assembly GCA_032432895.1 of Dryadula phaetusa. Lineage (NCBI taxonomy): Eukaryota > Metazoa > Arthropoda > Insecta > Lepidoptera > Nymphalidae > Dryadula > Dryadula phaetusa. The sequence continues at coordinate 2,668,180 of JAOYRS010000016.1, read as the reverse complement.
GTCATTAATATTAATATCTAACAATGTACAGGCGATATCTGAAAGGATTTTTTTTACCTTTACATGTCTTCGTAAGAGTTAGATGGATGTTAAGAAAATTTCTCTATTCTCTGTCTAATATGAAAACATTGCATATTTAACATTGCATATAAACGCCGCGTTTTGTATTACGAGAGCAGGCAAATGACAATAATTAAAATAAAAACGATATGAAAATTTTGGATTCTTAAAAGATGCCTTATTATAGAAAAAAACGGATTCGAACCTGTATTTCTAACTTTCATTATTTTAAAATATCTTTCTTTTTCTAAGTGCGAAATCAACATTGAAACCATTGTGACGCAGCGGAACAGCTTCCGACTGTGTATGCGATTGGTTGTGGATTCAATTCGCATTCAGGGGAATGACTATAATTAAAATTCATTCTGGTAAGACAAAGCGCGGCGTTGAGCTCGCCACTCGACACGCAATGTCTCGAATTCGTTCAGAAAGCATTCAATAAGGTGTCTTGACACTAGGTTGTCTCTGACTACCCTGCTATGCGGGATAAAGCGTGGAGCTTAAAAATATTAATAATAACAATAATAATAATACATACTTACTCAATATTATTATTAGATAAATCAAGTTCATTGAGTAGCTCCCACCGTATATCACTTTGTATTTTGAACAACTCCGACTGGTTGAAGGGATGGTGTAGTGGATAGTAAATGAAGTGACTTAAATCTATAATGGAAATTATTATTTTTAATAATATTAATAAAATGTAACATTTCTACAAAAATTACAAATTTTTTTCTTCTTCTGTTTAGGGTATTTAGGGATAATTTTAATGTTAAGAAAATTAATTATCTAATTTTTGATCGAATTTGAGATATTGCATGTTGAGTGGCGTAATTAAACGCCGCGTTTTGTCTTGTCAGAGCAAGAAAGTTGAAATAATTTAGGCATAATCATTACCACGTATGGTTATACAGTACACAACGAGTCGTGTTTACAGTTAGACGCTAACTTACTGCACCACGATAGACTCCAAAAAATTGATACGCATATAATAACAATTATATAATAATTAGCATTTAAGTATATAGCAAAATTATGAATGAGATATTCGTTGATTTTTTCTTATCTCCACGCTTTTGTCCCACACAGCAGGGTAGACAGAAAGTACCTAGTGTCCAGACACATTTCCATACAAGACATACTTCGCTTTCCACCGAATTTGAGACATTGCGTGTTGACTGGTAGAACTCAGCGCCGCACTTTGTCCTACTAGAGCGAGGAAGTGAAAATACATTTTAAATATAATCACTTCCCCGAGTGAGGTCGAACCCACAACCGATCGCGTTTGCAGTCAAACATCACGTCACGACGGACTTTGATTACACTATATATAACAAGTGTCATTCGGAACAAATAAAGCATAGATAACGTTTTATCAAATTGACTGGTCTGAACAATAGTGTCATTATAATGCTAAATTATTTATTAAATTAAAGAGGTCGGTCGTGGTCGCAGTGGGACAGCGTCTAACTGTAAACACGATCGGTTGTGGGTTCGATTTCCACTCGGGGAAGACATATTTAACTTGTTTTCGCTTCCTCCCTCTCAAATTCGGCGGAAAGCGTAGCACGGAGTTCTTGACCTTACAAAAAGAAACCAATACCCATAGCAAGCCACACCTTTTTCCAAAGTGAACCCCTTCAAGTCCAGCCTGCCGCGCCGCTCGTCGTGCCTGGCGGCCAGCAGCCTCCTCAGCACGAGCCGCGGCACGAAGTCCAGGTGCGTGATGGTGAGCGTGGTGACGCACACGGTGACGCACAGCGCCACGCGCGCGCCGCGCACGCTGAAGGCCAGCGCGTGCAGCGCCAGCAGGCTGCCCCTGTTGCGCACCACCCACAGTTTACACTCCTTGGTGGAGTGCTGCGAGGCGAACGAGACACGCTCTTACAAACGTATTTTGATTATAACGGAATTCGAACCCGCGCCGCTTGGAAACTATCTCGCCGACCACTAAACCATACGCTCCTATCGAGTTATGTCGAAATTTTTTAAGATGTATAATAATATATTTTAAGAATAAGAATTTTGTTACGGTTTCAGTTTTTTTTGTTTTGTCACGCGATTGGTTTTTAGTTCTAATTCGGAAAAATGGTATCACTTAAAATGTAATTATATACTCATTTCTCCGCTGTAATAAGATAAAGCGCAGGGTGAAGTTTGCCACTTAACACACAATATCACGATTTACGACAAAAAGCAGTCAACGGAGTGTTTTGACACTGGTTGTTTCTGACTACACTAGTTATTCGAGACATAACGTGTTGAAAGCGAGGAAGTGAAAATAATTTATTATAATCACTCCCCCGAGTGGGAAAATTAATAAATTAAATAAATTAATACATTAAAACGAACACGTTGGCAAATCTAGTAAGTACCTCTATAAAACACGGTATAAATGATGTCTTTTTCAAATTATCCAACATTAAATTCAAAACATCCTCCTTGGTCCAAGATGGTGGATATCCAGTGATCTGAAAATTAAAAGATATATACACATATTACTATTATTATTTACATCGTAAAAAACTCAATAATAAATCACTTTTTATTATTATGTTGCATATATAAGATTTCTTAAGTTGGGATTCGAACTTTGTACTGTGATACTTTTTTATATCGGTGACATTATTTTGAATACATCATTAAAAAAAATTGTAAAGAAAATTTGTAGGAATGAAAAAAAAGCGTCGTTAAATACTTTTATACTATAAAAAAAAACAAATTAAACTTACAAATATGTACAGAACATTTTTGCCATTACATATTTATGTAAAAAGAAACTAATTCCGAAGCATACTTGTATAGGTGGTGGAACTCAACGCCGTTATAACATTATATTATATTATTTAATTTAATTAACATTATAAACTTATAAAACTTTAAGGAAATCTTTACCACAATCATGACAAAAAGACCATCCCTCTCATACATTTCCTCCATTTGCTCTTTCTCCAACATCATGACGGTCTAAAAATAAAATAAAAAGTTTAATTCCAAGTGTTCTCTTTAATTATTTTTTAATGAATTAATCGCATATATCTTATTTAATTATTTATTTATTTATTTAATAAAGCCATTTATTTATTTATTATTATTCTTAACACAATATGGACATATGGCTCGTACTTTTTGTTTAAATATCAGATTTTTATTATAATGTTTTAAATCATATTTTTAATTTTTAAACCTAAGTTTATATCAAAGGGCTTTGTGTATCTAAACATATGTATTCTCAAACGGAGTCCAGGATTTACAATCAATTGATTATATTTGTATTCAAGTATATTTGTATACATATAAATAAAAGTTGGAGTGTTCGTTTGTAATATTAAAATAACCGGCTTTTACTAAATGCATATACATACCATGCACGCATGCATGTACCTATGTATACAGAATTATAAAAAATGTATAAAAACTTTGGTATATGTGTATAGCAAAATTATCATTTTTGTATGTCACCCTGTTTGTTTGTTCAGGCTAGTCTCTAAAACGACAGGACCGATTTTGATGTAATAAGGTGCGATTTTGATGTAATTAGCTGATATTATAAGGAGTAACTTAGGCTACCTTTAATTTGAGAATTTAAAGAAGAAGATGGAAGAAGAAATGATAAACTCTATGCGGTTAAAGTCAAAATAATTCCATTTAAAACGTACCAGAATCGCGATTATCTAACTGAAGACATACATTAAAAGTTGCTATATATCTGTATAAATATTTTATTGATATTCACATACAAGATTCCACTCGCGGCTTCTCTCGCATGGTTTGTTTACAAAAAGCAACTTAGTACAGTGCAGTAGCAAGTATTTGATATATACTTTTATATTATAACCAAATTACACAAAATTATTATTAATTATAGTCTGTTTTATTCTCAGGTATAACTTAATTAATCAGGTATGACTTAATAATAAGATATTAATGATATTTTTCATATATATCCGTTCAGTAGTTTTTGCGTGAAATAGTAACAAACAAACATACATCTAACCGAGGCCAACTAATTACATAAACAACACACACAACTTAGACAAAACATACATTTTACGCCCTTTGAGCTTTATAGGCCTTTTGAGGCCGGTCGTGGCGCAGTGGGACAGCGTGTGACTGTAAACGCGATCAGTTGTGGGTTCGATGTCCACTCGGGGGAATGATTATATTAAAATTATTTTCATTTCCCTCGCTCTTTTAAGACAAAGCGCGACGTTGAATTCTACCACTTAACACGCAATGTCTCGAATTCCGCTCCGGTCTACCCTGCTATGCGGGATAAGGGCTTGAATGTATAAAAAAACTTTACAAAAAACACACAATAAAACTAACTTTAGACCTTCTTGCGGTAACACTTTTCCTTATAGGCACGGGTTTCTTCCACGGCCATTGCGGGAGATACTTCATGACTATTTCGTTAGTACTATTTATTATGTAATCTCTTTCGTGTACGGGAATATTGATTTCCGTTTCGTTTACTACTTCCCTGTGGATAATATATATATTTTTCTAATGAACATTTATTTATTAATAATTATAAAAATACACTTAGTTCTCAACTATACAATCATTTTAAAGATTATTTAAAATAATATTTTATTAAAATATCCAAAAAATAATAAAACACGATTGTGACTCTGGGTTCGATTTCCACTCAGGGAAATCATGACACTTATTTAAATTACATCTTTTTTTCAGTGTTGGTAAGAGAAACCGGGGCGTTGAGTTCACTCACTCAACTCGCAATGTCTCTGACTGATACTTTTTTCTGTCTTCTTGACATTCGATTTGCTTAAATATTTGTATAACATCAAACATAAAATACAATATTTATATAACATCTACCTGATTTATTAAGAATGTATTTTGTTTGTAACCAATTTTAATACTTAGAATAGAAAAAAACAAAAACTAAAGATCCCCAATACGACTTACCTAACATCCTGTTCTTTATTTAAACTCAAATTAATAGTTAATTTAGGTTTCTTTGTCTGATTTAAAGGTCCCAATCTTTGAAACGCACTAAGGCGTTTCTGTCCCGGATCCAAAGCATCTGGAGTTTCCGAGCCTTCACGTACTTCTGAAGATATTATAGAAGTAGTTATGAAATTCATATTATTTATAACAATAAATAATATTTAAAACAAAATAGAATAGATAAAACAAAGAATCCTTTAAAAAAAAGCAACTTCACGTTATATACCGTATAGCAGAGTAGTCGAAGACAACCTAATGTCAAAACACTTCGTTGACTTCTTTCCGTCCGAAATCGAGACATTGCCTCGCCAGAGCACAGAAATGATGATAATCTTTATATTTGAATTATTTATAATAACTAGCCTAAAGTGTAAACACTTTAGTGCAAAAAATATATTTCTATTTCATATTAATCTAGAAAAATAAAAATAAATTAATGAGCCTTTTATGATTGATGTAATTTCGCCATTTTGGTAAGGTAAAGTTTTTATTAAGACATAGAACGGCGTTGAGGTTTGCAATTCAATATGTAAAGACTCGAATTTAAAAAAAGGTATAGAACGGAGTGTCCCGACATTAGGTTCTCTCCAATTATCTTCTATCTCTGCGAAAAATGTAAAGCATAAAAAATAAAGTAAATTATATACCAATTTTTATACTATAGGGTTTAACTTAGATAATCTGACGTTTTCACGTTATTCATTTTCTTAAAAAAATAAATAATTAAAAGCATCCATACTCTATGGATGCTTTTTATTATTTATTTTTTGCCTCGCGCTTATCCCCTGTAGGGTAGCCACAAAGGACGGAAGGTTAGACGTTACGGCCCCTGTATACCTCTCTGACCATGCATCTTCATACATGCCCTTCGGGGTGTTCTCATGCTATTTACGTGAATTTCCTCCAGTATCATAGATACTGTTTTTTCGAAGGTCAACCGAGGTCTCCCTGGACCTCTCGTATTTAAAAAAACATAATTATTACGAATAACATTTTACATTTAATCAATTACTATATTTTATATAAATATTATACAAAAAAAGGTTGACCACCCATGACTGTCGCGTTAGTGCGAGCTAGAAAATATTATTTATGTAATATTGTGATCTTTATGAGTGAAAGAGAAAAAAAATGAAACTCACATACCCTCATTGTTCTGCATCTCTTCATACACATCTGTCGGAGAGTAAACTTGAGGCTGATTCATATCTCCTTGTGATTCATTTAATTTAGAATCAGTTTTATATATATTTTTATTATCTTGCAAACCTAGAAAAAATGACAAATTATGAAAATTAGTTTAAATTTTAAGTCACTAAGAGCCACAAATATTTGCGACGTTGTGAATTAAATACTTTTTTCCGTTGAAATTGTATTACGCTTAATTATTTTACCAGAGCGCTTTATTTTACCAAAGCGAAGAAAAGCAAAGAATTTCAATATAATCATGCCTCCGAGTGGGAATCGAACCCACAAACGATCGCGTTTACATTTACGATTACGGTATTGCAGTATAATAATTGTATTAAAAATATAAATAAATTAAATTTATTAAGATTTACAAAAGGTAATATAAGGATTGGATTCGAAAGATATACAGATAATTCTCAATTGTTCTTTCTCTCTCTCAACATGTTCCTTAGGTAAACGCATAACGCGAAGGAAAGGAAAAAATAAATTATTATATTTATTTATATTAACTTCCAATCTTTACTAAGATGAATTGTGGCGTTTGGTTCCGCCATTTAAAATGTTTAGGTAGAAAGTAAAGCACACAGTGTTCACTTGACGCGACTATAAAAAAACTAAAAACTGGGAAAAAACAATTAAACAAACTTACTTCTTTGAGGTTGAGTATTATCAATACTTTTACGAAACAAAAATGATCTTGGTATACCTGAAAATCGGTGTTAATTTCTATAAAAGTTGCAATATCAATATAAGATAAATAAAAAATGCATTTATTTTAAATATGGCAATGAAATGTAGTTTTGATATATTCATTTTATTTTATTTGTTCACTTACATTATTGTGACAAACAAAATGGTGTTATTAAACTCGTTTTTTAAAAAGTTTTAAGAATATGTAAATAAAAAAGAAATTATTTAAAAATATAAATAATTTAATATACTATAATCAATAATTTCCAGTTCTCGAAATAGAATGTGGCCAAATTATATTATTATAGTTATGGGTTCAAAATCACTGAGATCTCTTTTGGTAATGTTTTTGTAGGCTACAGATCTTAAAATTTATCGATGTTAATATTAAAAACAACTTTTTTGTAATCAAGTAAAAATTTGAAAATATTAAATTTAAAAACATTACATTACATTACAATAAAATATTAAAAAAAAAACAAAGAGGCACAGATCACACATGTCCGTCAAAAACTCATAAGTAAAAAAAACATTACACTCAGATTCATTACATACTCAGATCAAAACATTTCAACATAATTACCTAAACATATAATATAAGTATATATTTATATTGTGTTAATTTATTACAAAAATAAAAAAATATACCTGAAGGGAAATGTTCTCGTTCGTATATAACTGAAATAGACAAAATCAGATTACAATATGTTCGCGCCAAAAACCGTTGACATTACAGTTCATTGACCCTAAGTTTGTCATAAAATTTAAATATATCAGATTAATCATCAAATGTCATGTCAAAAATTATATAAAAATCAGGAAAACAAAATTGAAATTGAATCAGCCAAAGATGGTGCATAATTGATTATACCGGATACTTTTTGCTTATAGGGATTAAAATAATTTCAAGTTATTTTTATGTAGTTTTTACATAACGTGGGCTTTAAAGTTACGAATAACGAACTAGACGTTTGTATTTATTATACGAAAATTTAAAATTAACTTCAAACTTAAATATATAGAAAATTTTTGTTTTTACAGCAATTAACTATAGCAAATATACAGTCTTATATAAAAACTATTTGTAATAATTTAATAAAAGGCAATGAGAATATCAAATATAGGCCTAATCAAGTTAGTATAATAGATAGTCTACTTTAAAAAAAAACCCTCCACTATGCTTACAAACATATACATATTAGTAGTAGCTTACATGATACACAATGAAACGTAGGTCTGTCATTGGTCACTCATCGTTAGGGGTCGTCCATAAATTACATCACAAAATACATCAAAAATATATAATAATAATAATAAGTATTTCATAGGAGAATTGACAATAATATTTTACAGTGATTATTTAAGTCTTTTGATAAGTGGTAGCGGAGGAAGGTCCATCTAACTCGATTCTGCAATCCTATTTTAATTTTGTGCCACAAAGTCTCAAATCTACATACAAAATATAATAATAATTGTGTATAATATATTGAAACATATTCAAAATAATAAAAATAAAACATTTTTTTGCATATTGTATTAAATTTGTTCCAAATATCGGATCTATCGTATTATACAAACTGAATTGACATATCGATCGCTTGATCGGTTTACTTGTTGGTGCGCCATTGATTGTAAAGTTTGTCAATGTAGTAAAATCACAACACACACACATGTGAAAAGTTTTACATTTACATTCCTCCACATATAAATACTAACATATTTAGTGGAGGGGTGTTCATTTTTAAGGTAGGCGATCTACACTGGTGCACTAATTTATTTTTACTATAGATTAATAATAATCTTTCAACATTATGCTTAAACTTATAGATACACACAAAAAAACAATAAAAACAAATGGCACTTATTTACCTTCATTCATATAATGTTCTGGTATATTTGTATCTTTTTTAATATTATTTTTAATATTGTCTTGAACAACTACCCTTATGTCAGCTGAGATACCTTCGTGTAATTCTAGATTAAGTTCTTTATGTGATTCTAGAATCAAAATATTTGCTTTATTATTTTTAGCTTCACGCTTTTATCCCGCATAGTAGGGTAGACAGGAAGTACCAACCAAGTCAAGACAGTCGCTACTCCGCTTTCCGACGAATTCTAGACGTTGCGTTGTTGAGTGGCGGATCATAAAGCCGCACTTTGCCGTACCAGAAGGTGGTAGCGAAAATAATCAAACATCGTGTGTGTCGATAATAACAAGTGGAATCGAGTTATTTTCTCCTACTGCTTCCCTAAGTTCTATACTTTACAACTTAAGTACATGATAAATTTCAGCTTCCAGTAATCTCTCAGTACTATACTAAAGCAAGCGTTTAAATATATATAGATAATAGATATAGAATTAATATAAACTTTAAATAATATTGAGGCCGTCGTGGCACATGATTGGTGATTCCTAACACTTCTTTGCTTTGGTAAGACAAAACGCAGCGTTGAGCTGAGGTGACTCAACACGTAATGTCTGAATTTCGGGCGGAAAACTGTCAATGAAGTGTCTAGACATTAAGTTGTCTCTGCCTACCCTGCTATGCGGAATAAAGTGTAAAGCCGTAAAAATATATAAACAATAAAAAATAACAAATCTAAAATCACCTTGTTCAGTTTTAATTGGAGTGCTAACTGGAGTGATTTCTTGATTCTTTATTTCCATCTTCTTAGCAAATTGCTGTTGTATCTTCTTTTGAAAGTTAAATTCCTTTTTTATGTTTAATGTATTTCTGAAAATTTATAATAATTCTTTCATATAATATATAAAGTAATAATAATTATCATATTTACTATTTTTAAAGTGTTATTCCACACTTAGGATTAGAAAACATTTTTGAAAAAAATTTGAGAATCTTGGATACCGCCAAGAGGCGCGGGTTCGAATCCCGCTGCGTTCAAATTTTTATACGTTTTTTCAAAAATAATAATTATATTCAGTTAAACATTTAATGCCTTTGAGGCTGATTTTGTGGTAGAGGGACAGTGTTTAATCGTAAGCCAAACGGGTGTGGGTTCGATTTGCATTTGAGTATATTTAAATGATTGTCCTTTCCTCATTCTGGTACGATATAACGCGACGTTGAATACCGCCAAGTAACACCCAAGTGTCTGAAATTCAGGAAAACAACGTACAGGGTGTCTTGACACTTACTTATTTAGGTACTTTATGTCTACCCTGCTATGCCTAATAAAAATCGTGAAACTGTTACATACCCATTTTACATTCATATAATAATAATCATAGAATTTTATTCTTTCTATAGAATGTGGTCATCATGGCACAGTAAGACAAAGTCTCACTGTAAGTGATTGATTGTGGGTTTGATTTTCACTTAGGGAAACAATTATATTATTTTTATTTCTTCAGAAAGAGGAGATAACGGAGGCAGGCTATAATGCATTTTAAATGCCCCCTTAAGCCTATGCTTAGGAAATGCACTGCTTTGATCTGTTTTTTCTATTATCCAATATGTCCAGCACCCAGGAGGTGATTCCTTGGAATACTGAGGAATTCCTTTATTTCCAAGAGTTATAAAATATTTATACTTCGAGTTGGATGAAAGTACAAAAGAGGCTAATTATTTTTTATTAAATTATACACTTTAAAGTATGTTTCTGTACAAATTCATTAAGGCAAATGATATCATAATATACATGTATACTTACTTTTTATTACTGTTCACATTTTTGCTTTGTCCTTGACCTTGAAAGAGGTCATCATCATTCAATTCTACAACCTCTGTGGTATCATCAAAATTTATAAAAGACGGACTGTCATATATTTCAAAATCGTCAAACTGTAGATTTGTTTGTCTCGCTTTATTGTTTTGTTTCATAATTTGGTGTTTAGAAAGAGATCCCTGTGTTACTGTGTTCGCTTCTTTGATTAACGCTTTTGGTAAATCAATATTTTTGTTATCTGTATTTGGTTCTTTAAAAGTTGAAGTCGTCAACTGATTGTTTTGAACATCTTCCTCAATTTGAATACTTCTTACTGCTGGTTTTTTATCTTCTTGATCTTCTATGTCTTTATTTTGAGTTATAGTTGATCCAGCAGGCTCCCTGTTTCCATGTTGAGAAAAGTTGGAAATTAATCTTACAGCACCAAGCCTTGGACCTGACATGAGTGGCTTAGGATCTTGACTAAGATTTTTTTGATTCAATTGTTGATGTAATTGTAAAAGGTTAGCTATAGTTTTCAATCCTTCCAATGTAGCAGCTGGATTTGGATTTGTTATGAGGGTTTGTCTTGCACGATTTGCAGGTACAAGATTCGGATTTTTTCTTTTCCGTTTAATTTTCTTTTTTTTCATCAGCCTAAAATTTTAATCGAGTTTATTAGTACTAATTAGTATATATAATTTTTAGAGACTATTTTATAACACTTCACTCAATTGTTTCTTTATTTACTTACACATTATAGTTACTGTGTGGGTCAGACATTTCGAAATTTTTAAACTGATTTATTTGTAAATATTTTTGGATAATAAATTGGTAAGCACTTCAGGCCTTTAATGGCTTTTGAACGTGCCAGTTAATTCTATATTCTTTCGTCGATATTACGTAATACGGAAAATAAACGAAGGAGGTTAATCGGAAAAAAAATAAGTTAAATTTACACAGTAGTCAAAAAGATATTTATTAGAAGATTTGGTAAACAACGCAAAACATTCGATACTATTTGACAATGACGTTTGACATCTATTTTTTGACAATATCGCTTTGCCACAGAAAACATACCATAAGAAGGAAATATAACAATTTGAGTACAATTTTGTTTTCGTTCCAGACTAATATTTAGTATTTTTAAATTTTAATTGTAAGTATATTTATTATACAATATATATGCAAATTCTAATTGTAATAACCGTAATTGATAACTTTGTAATATACGACCTATGTAAGTCTTTAAATAAAATAATTAAGAAGATAAAGAACAAAAATATGGACGATTTTGATACGATTGATTATAAAATATTAATATATTTATTCAATACAATATATAATTATCTTCTTGTTTCGCATAGCCATAAAACAAAAAAAAATAAGAAAAATCTTCTTGTAATTTTAATTCAACGTTGTAAATAAAGTAGTGCTTAAAATATATTATATTAATATCTTAATTTAGAAGAATTGATTATAAAATAAAGAAAAAGATAATATTGCTTTAAAAAAAAAACGAAATTAAAAAAGAGGCACTAAAGAAATAGTTATAAATTAATAATACACAAAAAGAAATTGTATGTAATTTATTTGAGTTAATTTTAGTTTTATTTTATTGTTAAATGTTTATAATTCATAAATATTAAATGAATTGAAGGTATTATTTAATAAATTTTGAGCGACTTATTTTTACCAGTCCAGTAACTGTTTTTTTTTTAGATTCTCCATTTTATCCCGTTTAGTAGGATAGACAGAAAGTACCTTGTGTCAAGACACTCCGCGCTTCGCTTTCCACCGAATTCGGAACATTGCGTGTTGAGTGGTGGAACTCAACGCCGCAATTTGTATTTTACCAGAGCGAGGAAGTGAAAATAATTTAAATATAATCACTCCCCCGAGTGGGGATCGAACCCACAACCGATCATGTTTACAGTCGGACTCTGTCCCACTGCGCCACGACCGCCCTCAACTGCTTAGACAACGTAATACATTATTTCAACGTTATACTCTGAATCACTACATTTGTCAGTAAAACGGGAATTTCTAGTATTTGAAATTAGTTACTTTTTAAGAGACAAGAGCCAAAAGCCGGATTTTGTATAAAATATTGCTATAGTGATTCAGTTGGCATTTCTTTTTTGGTAATATATGGTTTTTGTGTTGATTACATTTAAAATATAATTTACATATTAAATATGTTTTCCATAACTTATGTTTAAGTTATTCTGATTAAATAAAAAAAAAAGAAAAGTACGAACATGATGATGCATGAATTAAAAATGCGCAAAGAAATAATAATAGATTTTTTTTAATAATAAGGAAATTTGGAATTATTATGCAAATGTAATATTTTAAATTTCTTCTTAAAATTATTCTTAAAGATCACTCGTCTAATAATTATTTAGATATTAAGAGGATCGGAAATAACAGGCACTATAATTATTTTTTGTTCACTAACCACAACTTTGTGTATATAGTGTAAATAAGGACAGTATTAAGTTCATTTGTTTATAAACCTGTCCATTTTGTCATGCAATCTCATCCTAGGTCTAAATTAATTATTTTTTTACTACACAATCTTCTTTACGTGTTTATCTTTAAACGAGACATTAACTACGTGATTTGTGTTTCCCTCCGCTGCTGGGTAGCGTCTCAAAAGAGGCGGTTATCTCAGTAATTTGGTAGTTGGAGGTTAGTACTTCGAATGGCTTGCAACTACCATCATGACAAAACGGATCGCATGAAGCCAGCTTTCCCTATTCCCACCCTTTCCCTCATTTCCTTTCATTTCCATCCCAAGCCATGTAACGCGTCTACAACTCTAATTTTGGAGATGTTTATTGATGAAGGTGACCACTTACAATCAGGTGGCCCTCTTGCTTGTTTGCCACATTTTTCTAAAAATATCTAACCAAATTGCACCAACTTGTGTGGCTAAGCCTGGTGACAATGCACTGGGTCTAACTAGTTATAATTAGAATTTTGTTTGTCAAATGAACCTATTTATACCTGCTTATATAAGCGTAACGTAATATTCAGTACAATCTTACTACATAATTTCTATACTTTAATACAAGAAACCATAACTTATACTTTTTGAAATCATTTCTGGGTTCCCTAAATAAAATTCCAAATTTCAGGTCCCAAAAATGTTTGCCATACAAAAATACGTTGTTTAAAGTATGCATTAAACGTCGTACATCCGAGCATAAAATGCAATATTACTTGTTAAGTCCACTTGACCTGCGCCCCTTACACAGGCTGTTTTATTACCACTCCACTCTACGAAATTTTACATAGAAATTTATACTTAAAGCGTAATGTGGAAGCTAAGACGTTATTATCACTTTAATAAAGGAATAATTTTGTAATAAGCGGAAGTTTTAATTAACTGTTCTTTGATGTTTGAAGTGCGTTAGTTTTAATGATTACATAAGGCAAAGGTTATATTGTTATCTGCCTATTAAATATAATTAATAATTATAAGCTGTGGTATATGATGATGACATAACCAACGATGAAGCTTAGAAAAATTGATCGCTTGGCATCCCAGGTCCAAGTAGGCGCGCGTTGGTTGCTCCCGTGCGCCACTATAAACAGACGGTCGTTGGCGTCCACCACCTTGGACTCCGCCACGTTGTTTGAATACACTCTTCGTCGCAGGACCTGTCTAGTAGCGATCAAAAGCTTAAATGGATATACAGACGACCTATCGATTAGGAGTCCCACAATCCGACCCGAGCATGTATTCTTAATGGATTTAACTTCAAAGAAATACGCAATGATACAAAAGGGTGTTATGTTAACAAAATATAATCATTTTATATTATTTAAAAAACTTTTTAATATATTTTTAAGTCAATTTAATATACACAAAGTAACGTTAATACACGTTATCATATCTGATATTCTTATGTTTTATAGTTTTTTTTTACCATATAAAATATATACGTATTCAAGTGTATACATACTTATATTATCTCTGCAAACATAAAGAAAATATTTATATAATTTTTCAGTGTCACAGCGTCTAGACATTCGCTAAGAAAAGCTTAAGGTAATAGAACTTGCCACTCGCTTTTCACTTTACTTAACATCAGACAGCAGAAATTGTTTTGCAATTTTTTCTGAAAACTAATTTCAGTCGCGAGTCCAATCCTACGTATAACAAGTCTCATCTTTATTATAGTAAAAATAGAAATAATAATTGTTATTATTTATATTTTTTAATAATGAAAGGCTTTTATTTGACTTGCTATCTGTATGGGTTAAATTTAGACTTAAATTTGACTCACCTCTTCATGTCAGATTGAATTAAAAATTTGGAATACACCTTTAGTTTTAAGATACCAACATTTTTTTAATTACTGATGGTCATTTAAAATGGCAGCCGCGACAAAATGGTGGATAATATATACATCCCATTATTATAGGGACATCAAATGATTTAATAACTTCTAGAATATAATATTATGAAAAAAGGTTTTTTTAATTTAAATAATAAAATATATATTATGGTAAGATATATTTTACCAACTTAGCTATTTAAAGGATGAAGAATGAAGATCTTAATAATATACGCATAACATGTTTTGTAAAAGCTTGCTCATTAATGCCGTTTTTTTTAATTATTTCATATTATTAATTATAAATTTATTTCAGATTAAAAATAGATTAGAAATAGGTCACTAATTACTGAAATGTTTAAATATATAATAATATTCTTACTATCATCTTACACATCACCCCATATATGAATGACCTTTTGAGATCGAGCTCCTAAATTAGGACCTATCGAATCTTCACGGGAATAATTAAATAATTTGCACCCGTCAGTCTGTACTGTGACTTTACTTGTGGAAGTAAGACGATAACAATTATTTGTGATATTTTCCTTATAACTGTAGTTAATTTTATTGTAGTGCTGCCATTATATGTATGTAATTATATGAACTTTCTAGACGTTTATTGAATTAAAAAAAATCAGTGAGCTTTTAAAGTTTAAACTTAATTTTTTTTTAATATACATATAGATAAATTTTTTTGTTAATTAAAAAAAAATATTAAATCTAAATTATAATTTGTGACTGGCACTTAGTTTTTTTTTTAATTTAACTATGCTTTGATTTTACAAAAGTTTAGTATCAACTAAGTAAGTCAAATATTTATTTTTGTACAATTATATACCTCTATATATATTTTGAATGGGTGCCATATATGGTATATAGTGTTCTATATAATTTTAGTGTTTATCAATATGTAACGACGTATGTAGTGACTAACAATATTCATACAGTAATACATTTAATAGGTACATGATTATCATCATATTTATATTATTTGAAAATTTCATCCAAAAAGAAAAGAATAAGTGCCAATGATTGAAAACATAGTGACAGATTAATATATTTTTTATATCATTTTTTTTATATTGATTGTTAATTATAGATGGAGTTCCTTTTTTCAAAACATGCTCCACATTTTAAAATGTAAGCAATGTGTTTACATAATACTAGAATATATTTGAGATTTTTCGGATTTCTCTTGAGAAAACGTCCAAAAACACGTAAACAGAAGAAGTATAAAAGGTTTGGAGTTAGGAAGCTGAAAGTAAAATGGCGAAAACCGTCTTGATTTGGTAAATATGGTGTTTTTTTATATATTAAAATATAATATTGATAAATAACTTTATGTGCAAACTTTTTGATTTTGCAACAATTGTTATTATATATATATATATATATATATATATATATATATATATATATATATATATATATATATATATATATATATATATATAAAGTCATGTGATATCCATTGAATACAAATTACAGGATTAAGGGCTACTTTAAAATACACTCTAGCTTCCTCTTTCAACTCCTTTCTCTACCTAATCAGTATAAAATATATTTATTAAACATTTAAGTATGCTTGTCGTGGTAAAATGGAGAGCGTTGTAACTTTTTAAGACCTCTGGCTATATAACCCTGTATATGAGAATAAATAATTAAAAAAAAAAACTAAAAATAATTGGCAATAGTTTTGTTATATGTTAAAAAATAAAAATGATTTGTCATATTTTTAGAAAAATATCTATATATCCCTTCAGCTTCTGTTTTTTTCTTCTCATGGTGGGTAGAGAGAGTCGAGTCCTAGAATCGAGACACATCATTCACCACTTACCACCATAATAGTGATATATATTAATATTATTAAAAAATAAATTAAATATTGGTAAAAAAAATAAAAAAAAATCATAATGAAAATATCATTAAGAATAAAAGAAGTAAATTAAGCAAACAAATTGAGCACTTTAATTGTGAGCGTCAATTAAAACACTTTTAAGTATATTCCAATTTGGCATTAAGTAACGTATGTTTTAATTTAATATTTGTCAAGAGTAAGCTCGCAACGGAAAGCTTTTACTTTTATCAATATTTTAAATACTTGTGACCTACTTTCTTTGTTATAATAAGATAATTCCTTTTGCTGTGCAATTGGGTTGTATATAACAATGGATATTATAAAAAGCATTGTAGCGGGCATGGGACAGTTTCTAAATATATTGTTGATCGATTTTTAGTCTAGGGAATATTTTTAATTACTCCCATTTATTATGACTAAGAACGGTGTTAGGTTCCGCCTCTCGACCAGAAATGTTTCATTAAGTATGACACATCTTTTATGTGATAAGTATGTGATTGTGTGATTTAAGTAATGATACTTAGAGTTCTTAATTAAGATATGATAGTTAATGTTAGAAATTAAGGATTACTAAATAGGTACTTTAGAAATCATAGATAGATTATGATAAGTTCCATTCATGAGTCATTGTGTGTTGAGTGGCGGAACTCAACGCCGCACTTTGTCTTACCAGGAAATGAATAATTTAAAAATAGTCATTCCCCCGAGTGAGAGGGATATCCATATATTAATCGATTTGTTTCTTTACTTTACAGGTTCATATGTCTATCCTTAGTAACCATTTCGCACACTTTTAACAAACAACCGACAGAATATCACGGATTTTGCTTCAACATGCATTTGAACTACATGTTCAAGTTGAAGAAACTACAAAATTGTATAGTAGTTGTTGGCGATCTAAAAGTTATGCCGTTCGAGAAATCCACTGCAGACGATTTTAAAAATATGACGTTTCCTAAATTGAAAGAGGTATTTTCGTTTTATGTTCTATCACAGCGCGTGGACGGTTTTCTAGAGGCGCGGGTTCAAATCCCGCTGCGTTCAATTTTTTATACGTTTTTTCAATATTTTATACGTGTTTTTATTTTATGCGTTCTAATCCTAAGTGTGGAATAACACTTTAAAAATACTAAAATATTAAAACAAAATAGCCATATCTCTTGTTAAATGATTGTTTCTTAATAATATTTAAGTAGCAGAAATTTGTAAAAAACTCTCTACAGAGATACTAACAATATAAATAAAAATATAAATAAACAATATAATGTAACAAACGTATAAGAATTTCGAGATAGCCGGTAGTAGAACGCATGGCTTAGTGGTCAGAGCGGTTGGACAGTTTCCAGGAGGCGTGGATTTGAATCGCACTGCGTTCAAATTTTTATACGTTTTTTTCAAAAATGTTTTCAAATATTACATTACGGTTTACTAAAGAAATTTTTGCATTGGCTTTTATATTCTTTTATTTATTTCATAACAAATCCAAGGCGAATACTTTTGTAATCAAAAATACAGTAGACCACGGAGAGATTGATTTTTTAAAAATCTTATTACACATATAACCATATCTTCATTCAAAATCATCATTTAGTTAGGCACTTTAACATATGAGTTAACAATACGTAATCCATTTAAAATCTAGCTGTCAAAGATCGTCCCCCTTAATTGACAGAGTACCTTGGCGATGTATGTACGCTCAGGTCAAAATTGATGTCAATTGAAGTCATATTACGGCTAATTTACAGCGATCACATTCAGCTCGTAATAAAATAAATGAATAATAAAATATTAATTTTATTGACCGTAAATCAAAGGCGGAGTGCTATTGTTCAATTATCGTAATTAATTATTCTATATGATTCTTTTGTGGTGCAGTTGGGGATGTCTGTTTGAATGCGGAATGTGGGTTCGATTTTTATAGTTGTATGTGTTTATGTTTAAAAGTTTGCAGGTATTCAGGCAAAGTGCAGCGTTAGGTTATGTAATTCAATAGAAAATATTTCTAAAATAGACATGATTTAAACACAGTGCCTTATCACCAGGTTTTCCCTGCTTACGCGTACATATACTGACTGATAAGTGTACGTGAGTAGGTGAAGGTAACAAATATATTTATAGTGTTAGCCTAATTTTCAGAATGAATTTGAAGTATAAAAGCTACTATAAGATTTAAACTATGATCCATGTCACTAAAAAATAAAGAAAGCAGCTTCACGCTTTATCCCGCTTAGCTGGGTAGTTAGAGACAATCTAGTGTTCAGACACTATGTTGACTGGTTTACCGCCGAAATCCAGACACTGTGTGTTGAGTGGCAAACACAACGCCGTGTTTTGTCTTATCAGAACTGAGAAGTAAAACATAAATTTCAATTATAATCATTCTCCCGAATGAGAGTTGAACCCACAACCAGTCGTGTTTAGCTGATTCCCACTGTACTAAGATGTCCTCCGTTCATAAATATACTCATAAATATATTAATACTGAATTTTGTTACAGGTTACAGGATATATGGTAGTATATCGTGTGTTTGGATTGGAAACGTTTAGCGATTTGTTTCCAAATCTAACGCGTATTCGCGGTAATACACTTGTGTACAACTATGCTTTGATTGTTTACGATATGCCTAACTTAAGAGAGGTATATATAGACGTTAGCAGTAGTTAATGATTACATCTATATTGTTATGTTATTTAATATAAATATAAACTATTAATTTTTATATACTTGAGTAAAGGAGTCTGATGGACTTAACATTTGGTTCTCTTTGCCGACTTTGCTATAAGTGAGATACTGCAATTGAATTTTTCTCATCTAAATTCTTCTTATTCAATACTTTTCATGACATTTAAAATTCAAAGAATGAATTTGAATTTTAATCTAATTTGAATTTAATTTCTAATTTGAATTTCATTAAATGAATGATGGATGAATTTGTAATTTTTTTTCGCAATTCACGGTATATAGCATAGTATTTAGAGAGAATCTATTGTCAAGACACTCCGTTCGATTCTTTCCGTCCAAATTCGAGACATAGCGTGTTAAGAGGCGAAAAAATGAAAATAATGAATTTGAAATTCAAAATCTATATATAGCACACCATTCGAGTACTACAATTTTTTATTTAACGTTTCATCAATCAGAATTTGAACCTACTACCATCTCATAAAACTTTACACCCAATTTACAGATTAGTCTAAACGGTCTACTTAAAATAGACCGAGGTGGTGTCATCATATGGGGTAGCCCTCTAACCTGTTATGTTGATACCATCGACTGGGACGCGATAGCGCCGGGCTCCCGCCATATACTGAGCAAGCCGGACAAACATTGCAACTTTCCTTGCACTTGCTCTAGAAACATAGCTACGAATCGATGTTGGAATAATAAGTGAGTATTTTTTTTCGTTTCACGCTTTTATCTCGCATAGCGTGTATACAGGAAGTATCAAGACACTCCATCTCTCTGCTTTCTGCCGAATTCGACACCTTGCGTGTTATTTTGTTGCGGTGGCAATTTTAGGTTGATAACAATATTGAACAAGTATAATATTAACGATGTTAATTATATATAATAATATTTATTATTATTATTTTACTGAGGCTCAAATTAGCTATTTTGTATTAATATAATATTTTATATTTATTAATTGTTGAGTGGCAGAAATCAACGCCACGCTTTGTCTTACCAGAGCGAGAAAATGAAAATAATTTAAATATAATCAATTATTGCCCCGAACGACGTTTATTTTTTTTAAGTTATTTTTCATTTCTAAAGTCTATGAATAATAACTTGAAAATATAAAATATTTAATAGATAGCATTCTCTTTTATCAAGCGATGATTCTTTCCAACATAAATGCTTACAACAAGATGTATAAGATTGGTTTGATCGCTTTGACTCGGCTTGGTGCTCAAGAGAATTTTATTAAGATGGTTCTTAATCCTGCTAAGTTATTTTTTTTGTACTGTTCCTACAAATATTTCACATAGTATAACGCGATTGATTGTGGGTTCGATTCCCACTCGGGGGAGTGATAATATTTAAATAATTTTCACTTCTTCGCATTGTTAAGACAAAATGCGGCATTAAGTTCCGCCTTTTAACACGCAATATCTAGAATTCGGTTGAAAGCAGAATACGGAGTATCTTGACACTAAGTACTTCCTGTCTACGCTGCTTTGCGGAATAAAAGTGTAAAGCTAAAAATGAAACGTACATATGCAAAAAGTGTATAATAATTATTTACCTACTAATTAACTAATAAAGTTAATTATAATAAATTTTGTATATGGTTATTCTACTAATTAATGGTCAAATAATAAGCTAAGCAAATTAATACGTTTGTGAATCTAACGTTATAATAAATTTTGATACAAAACATAATGTTCGCTTTATTACTGGCATAGCAGTGTAGTCAGAGAGAACACTCTACCTTAGTGTTAAGACACTCCACCCTTGACATCTGCCAAAATCGAAACATTGCCTTGTGTCAAGTGGAGAGCCAGTCTCCGCGTGTTGTCTTATTATAGTTAGTAAAATTAAAATATATTTTACTATTTTTAAAAGTGTTATTCCACATTTATGATTAGAAAAAAATGTCTCTACAGAGATGCTAACAACATAAGTAAGTTGTAACAAACAGGCGGTAGTAGAACGCATGGCTTAGCGGTCAGAACGCTTGGACGTTTTACAAAAACCACGGGTTCGATTTCCGCTGCGATCAAATTTCTATACGTTTTTTCAAAAATTAAATATAATCACTGACCTCTCAGCATTAGAGTGCATTCAAATGCTGAGATCAGTGACTGGTATTGTGATATGGATTCACGCTTTATCCGATACAGCAGCAGCACTCAAAGTCAACCTAGTGTCAAGACACTCAGTTAACTGCTTTCCTCCCGAAATATGTCTCTATTGCGTGTTGATTGGCGCTTTATTTACCAGATTTACTAATTAAATGAATGACTATATTCCTAAGAAACGGAAAGTGATAAAAATATAATTTTCCTTTGTCACTTACTTAAATAAAAAAGAATAAAATTTATATGAAAATCATAAATAAATATAAATTCGTTTTGGAATTTCGCTTTACAGATATTTTCGCTTTGAAATAATTTACGTGTCACGCTTTGTAACATTTTAATTAAAACTTATTATAACTGTTATTATAATGAACAGTATTCGATACAAGAATGCACGTTTTGTGATATTAATGTTATGTTATATATGGGTAATAACAATTATTTTCCATTGTTCAATAACTTGTAAAAAAATGATCATGAAGATGAGGCTGCAAACGTGATCGGTTGTGAGTTCGATTCTCACTCGGGGGAGTGATTATATTTAAATTATTTTCGCTTCCTCACTCTGATATGACAGAATGCGGCGTTGAGTTCCCATCATTCAACACGTAATGTCTAGAATTCAGCAGGATGTGAAGTACCGACTGTCTTGATATTAGGTACTTCCTGTCACTGCTATGCGGGATAAAAAGCATTAAGGTAAAAAAAGGAAAAAAAGGAGTTTATCAATTTAAATGTATTTTTTATGTATCGGTAATATATATAAAAAATACACCTTTTTACTGGGTGAACTAATTTAGATGATTCTTTAAGAATTTAATTAAAATCAGACCAGTAGACTTTGGATTATTTATAAAGTAACAAATTTGACATCAACAACATTATTAAGTAAACTATAAATTAGTGTTTTGATAACGGTTTTCTTTATTTTTACTATTAAGTGCATATTATTTTCATTTCGATTTGTTAAAATCTTTGTCTTCATTCATATTTATTTAAGAATTTTTATCCATTTGTCATAAATAATGGGAATAAAAATATATAAAAATATATTTTATATATATTTGCATGGTTAATCTATGGAAACTATCAACTCTCCTAATTAAATGAATGGAATATATTATAAGCATGAAAATTTATCTCGTAGTTAAGAATTAGGAATATTAATAAATATTCAAATATTTTTTATGAAAATTATATGAACGGAGGAGGACAAAATTTGGCATACATATACGTACTCCTTATAAAATATATAAAAAGAAGTATTTATAAAAAAGCCGTTCAAGCGTGTTTAAACTACGTTTTGTATAAAGTAATATAAGTTATGGTTATGCAAACCGTATTTTATATTCAACGTGGTTTTTAATATGAACATTTCCTCTATCCCAATCCAATTACAGAGAAATAACGATATAAGATTATTTCACACGATAAATATGTTTAAAGAATTTATTTGTTTTGTTTTTAGAAAGTGTCAAATCTTCCTCGAAGGGCCAGATAGTTATAATTGTAGCAGTAAATGTTTTGGATGTCGCAACACCAACTCTAACATATGTACTCTATGTAGAGAGTTTACGTATAAAGAAACCTGCGTGTCCCAATGTCCGAAGAATACGTAAGTTTTGGTCATGTCAACGTGAAATTTATAATTAATAATTAATTTTATTTCAATTATCAATTAATTTAGTACCTAGTGTCAAGACTCTTTGTGTTCCGCTTTCCGTTGAAATCGGGACATTGCATGTTGAAAGCGGCGTTGGCACCACTCAACGCCGCAGTTTGTCTTACCAGGGCGAAAAATGAAAATAATTTAATATAATTATTCCGTAAGTGGGAATCGATCCCACAACTGATTGCGTTTCAAAGTCGAACGCTGTCTCACTGCGCTACTACCGTCTTCATTTATGCTTAATTAATTCATTAATTTTTGACATTATCTTTTGCCATTTCAGTTATTTATTGCAATTAGCCCTTTTCTTACCTAGGGTTGCCATTAAATAAATTTTATATTAATATGTTTTAGTGTTTTCAGAATCTTTTAAATTTAATTTAAAAAAAAGTATATTCCATTCTATTTTAATGTAAGCTGAATAGCTGAACCTAACGCCGCGTATTTCGCAACCAAAGGAACCAAAAAATTCTCAACGCGTTCTTGACCCACTTGATATATATACATATATACATGTTCTATTTACATTTATGCTCCACGAAGGATTTTTTAATAAATATAATATTTTACACTAAAAACCGAGCATTATCTAAATAAAACACGGCTTTGGGTGCCGCCAAATGTTCCTACAATAACGAGAAGGCGTATAAGTAGGTTTTCTCTGTCATCTTTGTATAATATGACAATATAAATATACTATTTTCCAGCTTACTTTTAACAGATAGTAACTATTGTGTAACGGAAGACGAATGCGATCACTTGGGTCGTTGGGCGTGGAATGAAACATGTCTGTCTGAATGCCCTATTAATTATCAAAGATCCGTGTTATCATCTGGAAAAACTACTTGTATACTTTGCTATGATTGTCATAGGGTAAGTAAGTGTATTTAAAATAATATCTTTATTTTTTTAATAATAATAAGATTATGATGTAGAGTATTTTTATTAGCTTCACGCTTTTATCCCGCACAGCAGGGTAGTATGTCCATAGTACGCTTTCCACTGAATTCGAGGCAATACGTGTGGAGTAGTGGAACTGCAACGCTGCACTTTTTCTTACTAGAGCGAGAAAATGAAAATAATTTAAATATAATCACGTCCCCGAGTGGGAATCAAATACACAACCGATCGTATTTACAGTCAGACGGTGTTCCATTGCGCCACGAACGGTGTCAATAATGATGAAATGATGATGTAGAGTAAATATTACTAATTGAATCAGTTATCAAAATAGTCCCACGTAGCCACTGTATAACATTTTTAATGAAATAAATTATAGTTGTATTTTTTATATTTCCTAGCATCGTAGCTAGCATAGCATAGCGTAATATATAAGACATAATATACAAGAAAACAAATTCTAATATTTACTATTTTTAAAGTGTTATTCCACACTTAGGAGCGAGCGCTTGGACGGTATCCAAGAGGCGCGGGTTCGAATCCCACTGCGTTCAAATTTTTATAAGTTTTTTCAAAAATGTTTTCTAATCCTAAGTGTGGAATAACACTTTAAAAATAGTAAATATTAAAATAAAATAGCAATCTCTCTTGTGAAACGATTATTTCTTAATAATCTTTAAGTAGTAGAAATTTGTAAAAATCTCTCTACAGAGATGCTAACAACATAAATAAGTTGTAACAAAACGTATAAGAATTTCGACGCAGCTGGTAGTAGAACGCATGGCTTAGCGGTCAGAGCGCTTGGACGGTATCCAAGAGGCGCGGGTTTGAATCCCGCTGCGTTCAAATTTTTATACGTTTTTTCAAAAATGTTTTCTAAAACAAATTCTTTTCAATTACTACAACCACTTCGTTAAAATTCTCGGTTCCTTATTTTATTTCACAGGTTTAAATATAGAGAAGCTTATGATATTTTAAATAGTAACATTTAGTTTGTTTTTCTAGTATTTATGTAAGGATTTTTATTTTAGACATGCAGAAACCTGACAATACAAGCGTTGTCTTCGATCCAAGCAGCGGGCAAATGTGTTTACGTGAACGGTTCCCTAACAATTCATATATGGTCAATACCCAATGTGGCAGAAGAACTGCGATATTACTTAAAGAATATTGTAGAAGTAAATGATTATATTCAGATTTACAGTTCAATTAGTCTTACTTCCTTAGACTTTTTGTCATCTTTAAAAAGGATTCGAGGCCAGCGGTTGTTACATAACAAATACAGTTTGATAGTTTACGATATGCATAACTTACAAAGTCTTTTCCCTCAAAATGTCACTCAATCTATTAAAATTGATAACGGTACTCTTAGATTCTATAGAAACCCAATGCTTTGTATGCATGAAATTAATAAATTAAAAAACAAATTTCCAACTCCACCCACTAAGCTCGATTTACCTCAGGGCTTGAACGGGTACAGTGGTGGTTGTAATTCTGTGTCCTTGAATTTAAAAATTAAAGAAACTAACGAGACATCAGCTATAGCTACTTTCCATCCGCAAGCGAAGGACGTGCATTATACAGTGTTGTATGTAAAAATACCTCCAGGAATAAATACAACAGTTGTGCCAGAAAGTTGCAGCGACTTCGAATGGTCTGCCATAAATGTTATTGAAACAACACATGAAATCATAGAAGTGACCTTGAAACACCTTCGTCCGGCGTCTAATTACGCAGTTTGTATAGAACAGTATGAGCCGGTATCGAGACATTTATCTAGAAGTAGCATTGTTAAGTTTAGAACGTTAGTTGGTAAACCGGAACCGCCTTTCATATTAGAACTTGTGGCGTCTTCTTCCAGTGTCATAGTTATTAGATGGGTAGACCATTTGGATTATAGAAACGATATTATACGTTACGAATTAGACGTGGTGTTAGTGGATTTGCTTGACAATTATATTGTGGCTAGGGACCATTGTGATAGTGCTGATGATGATTTATATGATATAGACTTTTCCCGCCACGCGAAGGTCATGCGTCCACCCAAGAACTACGAAAAAGGTTGCGAATCGATGTGTGGGGTTCTATCTTCTGTTACTGTTGGTGCGATGGTTGAAGAGAATTTTGATGTGTGCGAAACTATCTTGCATTGTGATAGTGAATCTGATCGTCCAAAGAATTCCACTATAAATGGCCTGATAAAAGCTCTAGCGTTAGATATAAAAGGACGAAAGAAAAAGTTTCAAGTTGGTGGTTTATCTCCGTTTAGAGATTATAAATTTAGATTACGAGCTTGCACTAAGGACAGTTGTAGTCGATCATCTAGAGGCACAGTTAGGACGTTACATTCCAAAATCGCTGACGTCTCATATATATCGTTGGCAACTGCAAACGTATCCGGACACCTTTTCGTGAAATGGATTCCGCCGGAAATAACAAATGGACCTATTCTTTCCTACACAATAGAAGTCTACCCTAATGTTAGGTTGAGTGATATGAAATATTTGGTGCCTCAGTCTTGGTGTGTTCCCGGAAACGTGACGAATATGATTGTCAAATCTAATGTAGCTAGTAAATATCTTGTAAGAGTTTGCTCTACGACGCTAGTGCACGCGTACATTTGCAATGATTGGATGAAAGTGAACGTTTCTAAGGAGTACCAGCCAGTGTGGTGGTGGTGCGGTGTGCTATTTGGTATATTTTTAAGTGTATTCTCCTGTGTAATTGGTTATAGATTGAGGAGTCGGAAAAGTGATACTATACCGCTATTTGATGCTACTTTCGTTCACAGACAAGAAAGTGAGCCGCCAGCGAACATGATGGCTGACTTTGTATCCATTTACCCAGTTTCTTGGCACGAATTACGAGAATTGTCATAGCAATAATTATATTTTACAATAAACGTGTATTTTTATATCGCAATTATTAATTTAAGGACATATTTTGTCATATTTTAATTTAAAATATATTAAATTTAAAAAAAAAAACTTATTTATACTTTTTCTGTTTACATAACACTTCAGTCTACTTCAGTAAAACAACTTTACGTAACCAAGCCATTTATTACGAGTTACAAGAAAAAGATCCCTTAAAATAATAAAATATCGATATATACTTACTATGCAACAACACTACATCAAATTATAAAGTTAATAACGACTCGAAACAAACAAGTTACAATTTCAAAGAAAAGCATTTCATAAGCGCTATGATATACTCGCAGTACTTAAATGTATTACCATCGATTATTTACAAGGGACGCTTTTAAAAATGTAATAAAGGTAAAATTTATGACGAATGTTGTATTAAAAGAGTCTGCATACAAATCTCGCGATGAAAAAATTGTTACAAACAACGTCGACGTCAAACAAAAAAGTGTTCCAGATGGGCGGACGATTTGAAACCGAAATTAATTTTGTGTAATGGAAGGAAAAGTAAATGTTTTCAGAGTGTCTCCTCATAACTTGTTACTCACCGAATGAAGAACAAAACTGGATATAAATGTTTTTTTATTAAACTTTTTAACAAAGGGGTTTACGTTAAAGTGATTGGGCTTTTAAGTGTTGTTTTGAAAGGTATCTCTTTAATATATGAGTTAATGTAGATGCTAATAATGCTGTCTCCTTTTATATTATTGGCTTGTGTGTTGTTTGGTGATTGTAAATACAAATTTATATGGGACTTGCAAATGTGGTTGGTTGTTGGCAGTTCAATTCCCACTACAGGAAATGATATTTAAAAATTATTTCTCCGCTCTGGTAAACAAAGTGCGGCGTTGAGTTCGCCACTCACGTAAAAGTCAATGGACTGTCTTGATATTAGGTGATCTCTATCTACCTATCAATATGTAGCTATACCTATCGCTTTTTAATTAAAATCCGAGGATAAAATATATTAGTATAAAATTTTATTAATTAAAATAAGTAGATTGTTAAATTTCGATGAACATCAATCCATTCCGATATATATATATATATATATATATATATATAGATATATATAGAAATATATATATATATATATATATATATATATATATATATATATATATATCTCGAATCGTAATGGTTGAATATATATATTTGCTTCATAAATTTAAATATACTCGTTGATCTGTTGACGTCATATAGTTATTGCCTTAGTAATGTACATGTCACGTAATATAAAACGTATGTAAAACACTGTCATTGTAGTATGTGCAATATTTACTTTATTATTATTAATATTATTATTATTAATATTATTATTATTATTATTATTATTATTTTATCTTCACGCTTTTATCCTGTATATAAGGGTACACAGAAAGTACCTAGTGTCAAGATTTTTTCCTTATAGTAAATTTTAAAAAACACCAAATTTAATATCTCCTTCCACATAATTTCCTAAAAAGATATCTAAATCTAATCCTTTACGGATTAATATAATAATAATTTTGTTTTTTTTTTTAATGAAAAATTTAAGTTTTAAACATGAAAGCAGGTGATCTAATAAATTCTATTCAAACATATAACGATAAAGAATTCTCCCAGTAACACAAATGCGACACTATCTACAGAAATTTGGGCGAGCGAACGTCCGTTTGACAGTCGAGCGTAAAATCACGGCTTATCTCTGTACAGCAGATCTTTGGGCTAATTAAACCTCCGGGCGGTTTCAATGTTTTGGACTATCGTTACAATGATTCTTGTGGAAATTTTATTGGGAAACCGTTATTACATTTGTAATTCGTTTGGAAATTACGATAATTGTATTAAAATTGTATATTTTTTTTTGAAGTGAAGGAAAATTGTTATTATTTTTACATGAAAATTATGAGAACAAAGCAGTATGAAATTTAGTATAGTTATAATTTAAATATAATATAATTTTTGAACTTTTGACAAATATAATTTTTGAATTAAACATAACTGACGTATAAGATATTTTAAAAAAAATAATATAAATACATTTTAATATTTACTATTTTTAAAGTGTTATTCCACACTTAGGATTAGAAAACATTTTTGAAAAAACGTATAAAAATTTGAACGCAGCGGGATTCGAACCCGCGCCTCTTGGATACCGTCCAACGGGTTCGAATCCCGCTGCGTTTAAAGTTTTATACGTTTTTTCAAAAATAAATACATTTCTGATACAATTCGTCCACTTTAAGTTTTTATAAGCTATTATTATTACTATTTTACATAAGCTTGTAATTCGTTTAATCTGTATTATTTGTCATTTATTTTTTTAAATTTCTTTTGACATTTATAAATTTTGACATATGTTTTGTTCTATTGACTGTTTTTTTAAATTAGAAATACATCGAACCAATTTTTTTATTGTAATTGAATCATATGATGTATTTCCTGTTAACGATTCTAAACAAAATAGACATCTGCCATGAAAGACTATAAGAAGTTCATTAAATTAAAAAAAATAATAATAGATAGATGTCTTGTTGTCGCCTTGTCATATGAAAGACATGGTACTGTGTGTTATAATTATTTTATTAATTTAATATATTTTTATGCTTTATTTGTTTTTTTTACTTTCACGCTTTTATCCCGCATAGCAGGGTAGACAGAAAGTACCTAGTGTCAAGACACACCGTACTTCGCTTTCCACCAAATTCGAGACATTGCGTGTTGGGTGGTGGAACTCAACGCCCTCTTTGTCTTTACCAGAGCGAGGAAGTGAAAATAATTTAAATATAATCACTCCCCCGAGTGGGGATCGAACCCACAACCGATCGCGTTTACACTCAGACTGCGCCACGATCGGCCTTTTTTATGCTTTATTTTATAATAATATTATATAGTCTGTAGTCCTTTTCTATATAAACGATAACTGTGACCAAATTCCATACTCCTAAGCTTGCAAAATTTTCGTAAAAAAGGATACAAAGATTTTGCTTTACGTATGTATTAATATATAGATAAACAAAACGCATACTACCTTGTATGATATATATACTTTTACACAAAGTGCCACAAAAAATTCTATTTATACTTGTTAATTCAAATCTTTCGATAATTTATTAAATAAACAAGGTAAAATAAACAATTTTACAAAAAGTTTTATATATAAAGTAATTTTTTTTTATATAGAGAACATTACGCTAAGACTCTTCGTTTTCCACTATCTGGCGCAACTATTTCGTTTTTAGCCATATCACATTACATTCAATATAAAATTCCCCTAAATGGAAATCGAACGCAGAACCACCGCATTTATATTCAAACCCTGTTCCACTAACAAAATAAGCTGAATGTAACATAAAGTAAAAATAAATACCAAAGCAAACACATCAGAAACAATCAAACAAGATAATAGTTTCAATTATACTAACAAGTAGTTAACGTCGCAATAAATTATTTATAATTATAAATTTCGCGCGAACACGCTTGCCAACGAAATGTGACAACGCAATGTCAAATCTTGAAGCGCTTTAAATTAATTTTCAAGTTGGCAACATTAGGCAAGTTTAGCCAACGTTTGTTAAGAAAGTGTAGTGCGGTAATTTGATTTATTATACAAATAGTCGTACAGCCGAAACCATCGTGGCTCAGTGGGAGATAGGTTCTGGGTTCGATCCTGTGTTAGGGGAATGTTTATATATTTATGTTTAAGTCATTTTCATTTATTACCTTGTGTGTGTGTATTAACGTGTCGCGTTTAGTTCCGCCTCTTGTGTGTGTAGGTGTGAGAATTCTGTATTTTTATACGTTTGAATACAATTTATTAGTTCACCTGCTTTGATGTTAAAATTTAAGTTTTTATTTGAAAAACCGAAGTGTTATTACATAATTTTAATTCGTGAAGGAAAAACTTCAGATATCTTTTTAGGAAATCATGTAAAATGATCCCTGTAAAGCAATTATATAGATACTAGACTAAATGGTTACTAAATAATATTTTTTTTCTTAGCTTGTGTGCAAATTCCTAAATTTATAATCTTAAACTTTCATAACGTAATTCATATCCACTTGGGAGATTGACTATATTTCAATTATTTTCAATTTCAAGCTTTATTAAAACAAAGCGCGGCGTTGAGTTCCGCCATTTAATACGAAATGTTTGGAAATTCAGTTGGAAAGTGACAGTGTTTTGATATCAGGTTCTTTGATTACTCTACTATGCGTAATAAAGCGTGAAGCAATAAAAATCAATTCAAAATCATACAATTCGAGTGTACGTCGTCGGGTTATCGCCTTAGTCAAAACATGCAAACAAAGGGCGTAAAGTTTCTCCTTTTAAATGCTTTTTAACTCTATAACGGTCGAAGGATGAATTGAAGTTTATGGTTTTTTTTTGCAAGTGAAATAATTGTTCTAGTTTTTTTTGCTAGAATCTTATTATCTTCGTTAGTGGGTTCATTTCCTACAGGAAGAATTGTATTTTTGCTTGCTTTAAGGCAAACTAGTGTCCAGGCATTCGGTAGTTTGCGTTTCTGCGTTGATGTACTTTGTCTTTACAGAGCGAAGAAAAGTATATAATGTTTTTAGTATAATTATTATAATATTATTTCGAGTGGGAATCGAACCTACACCTAATCGTGTTTACAGTTAGCACGTTATCCTATTGCGGCACGATGGCCTATTTCTGCCATAATATGGGTATATTAGAATATACACGAGACCATATCTGAAAATTTTTCTTATTATTATATTTTTTAGCTTCAGGTTTTTCCCGCATAGCAAGGTAGACAGAAAGTATTTAGTCCTAAGACACTCCGTACTTCGCATTCCATCTAATTCGAGACTTTGCCTGCAGAGTTGTGGAACTCAACGCCGCACTATATCTTACCAGAGCGAAGAAGTGAATATAATCACTCTCCCAAGTGGAAATCAAACTCAAAAACGATTACATTCAGACGCTGTCACACTGCGCCACGACCGGCCTTTCCTACTTATTTCATTCTCTACGAAAATAATTTAAAATCCAATCACAAGTAAATTGAAGTTGAAAAAACTGAATTTGATGTGTAAAAATGAATTTGGAATTCAAAACCCACTTAAAATAGAACATACCAACTTCACAGAGAAGCACGTTACATACTCGTTCCAGTGAAACTCAGAATGATTATGATATAGTAAGCTACAGAGTTTCAAATTTCACCATCTGCGGCAAAACATCGTCGTCTAGCCAATTAGCATTGTATTTAGTGTACTTCGTTATCTACGCGTTTATCCCGCATAGCAGGATAATCAAAATGCACTTAGTGTCAAGACTCTGTATTCCACTTTTCGCCGAATTCGAGACAACAGCGTGTTGACTGAACGCCGCGTTTTGTATTACCAGAGCGAGAAAATGTAACTAATTTATATATAATCATTCCACGAAGTGGGAATCGAACTCACAACTGATCGCGTTTACAGTCAGACAGTCCGCGTCATGACCGGCTTTATATGGATAAGAATTGTTGAATGCTGTTATTTTCTTTTAAACGAGATGTGCTTGCAAGTTTAATTGAATATATATGGATATTTATTTTACCAGCTATTTGCTACTGAAAGCCACGTCAAAATCGATCCAGCCGATCTAGATATTAGATGGAAAAAACAGACAGAAAGAGAGACAAAAATAGTAAAAAGTATATAAATATTATACACTTAGTAAAAAAATGTTACAGTGATATTAAAAACAAACTCTGCAATTTTATAAAATTGTATTGATAAAGCGTAAATAACGCTGAGTTAATAAAATAACTACTTGTACATACACATTGCTACGCGTTAGAGATGAGGCTTACAACGTTTTTAGCGTAATTCAACGCCGTATTTTGTATTACTCAAATAAGAAATATATATATACTTCAAATACTTAAAATAGATTTGCAAAGTGTTCTTATATTAATAACTAAAAACATATAAGCAATAACATTTATAGTGTATGTGAATGTAATAAATTAAAAATCAGCCTATTTTATATTGAAATATATCAAAACAACCTACCTTTCTAACCTGTAAGCTTTAACCCATAAAAGCAAGTATTCAAAATTACATATATTTTTTACGACGATCAAATTATTTCCATATGAATAACATAAAACGGCCGACGAAGTATCTGATATAAAAGTATTTATTATTAGACCCTTTTGTTTGTGTATAAAATATTATAATTTGATATCCGCATATATTCGTATTTTTATATTATATATAATTAAAAAAGCAATATATTTGTATTGTTCAATATATCATAGTTAATATACAAATGCATATTGTATTAGGTGAATGTATATAAAGCAAAACAGTTGTCTACAAGTTTCCTTTTTTTATATAATTATAGTTTATTTTTCACTATTATGAAAACAATGTGTGTGGATTCAATATCCATTCAGGGAATGATTATATTAAATTTACTTATATTTACCCACTCTGGTAAAACGCGGCGTTAAGTTTTGCCACTCTACACATAGCGTGTCGAGTTTAGATATAGAGCGGAAAACTAGTGTTCTTATACTAGGTTATGCGGGATAAAGCGTAAAACTAATAAAGGATTTTTTATGCTCAACTTAAATTAAGTCTTAATTATTTGTCAGTAAAGATCACTATTATGAAAAGGTCGTTTATCTTATCTTACCCTTAATATATAAATTTAAGAAAACTATCTTTTCTAAATGAATATTTCTTAATAATCTTTAAGTAGTAGAAATTTGTAAAAATCTCTCTACAGAGATGCTAACATGAATAAGTTGTAACAAACGTATAAGAATTTCGACGCAGCTGGTAGTAGAACGCATGGCTTAGCGGTCAGAGCGCTTGGACGGTATCTAAGAGGCGTGGGTTCGAATCTCGCTGCGTTCAAATTTTCACACGTCTTTTCAATCCTAGGATCATTTCTATAATCTTTTCTTGGATCATGTGTATAATCAAAAAAAATACAGAAAAATCTATAAACTTACCTTTGACAGTAATCATCGATCATAGGTAATACAATGTCATAGGTAATGGTAATTGAAAGGTACTTTGTTTAAACCAGTAAAATGAGAAACATGGACTTTAAATGGTAAGATTTTCAGAACTTGAACCAATACTGAAATACAACTAACAACAACACTATAGCTTCCACTGAGCCGTTACATTGATAAAAAAAACATATAAAAATACATATAACAATACGTGGTAATTAAAAACTTATCGCGTACTCATTATTTCGATATAAGTCATGCTTGTTTTTTTAAATATTGAATACGAATTAATTAATATTTCTTTACAAAACACAATTATTAAAAGATTTTCCTTGAATTCTCGTTAACCCAATTAAAATTAATGATGCTATCTTATAGCGTGGGTTTGACTTCCACGTGAGTGATATCAGCGTTACACATAACAGAGTAGATAAAGAGAACATAGTGTCGAGGAAATCAGTTACGGAACTTCGTCCGTATACCCACTAAAACATCACGGTGCTCCTCCAACCACCACCAGCTATGATCACAGGAACGGCACTGTAGGCACCCATGACCACCCGACCTGACCTGGTCAGAGAAGGGTATGGCTGCGATCCGCGTGTGATCTGGGTTAGGAGAGCTTCCCCATGTTGCGTTCTGGTCGAATTGTGCAGAATGAAGCATTCGTGTACAGCACTCCAGTAAGAAGGTCACCTGGTGTGTATAGCAAGCTTGGATGTCGTAGCAGCATCTGACGTTAAGACCCTCAGGCTGGGCACACCTGCAGCTTGTGCTGGGCTGTCTTAAGACATTCATCGCAATTTTTTAAATTGTTTTGCTTCAATTCGAAATATTATATATTAAGTGGTGTAATTGAACACCGCTCCTTGTCTTGTCAGAATATGTATTACGAACTGACTTCTCACTTTTGTATGATAGAGCCCACTACTGCTATATGCGGGAGATTATAAAATTACAACTTGATGATATGAATTATAAAACAAAGGGGGAAAAATCATCCCTAAGGTTTCCGCATCACAAATTAGATCAATTAAATGTATACGAAGTTCAGAAGGAATAGACTTAAGTTAAAAATAATGGAACTAATTTAGATTCTAGAAATGAAGACAAAACTACAACGAGCGTTAAGTGCATTCTGCGACTGTTGACCGGTGAAATATAGCGGTAAGTAGAGCAATTACTTTGGATCTCATTGTGTACTGTTTAGTTATACTTTAGCAAATGTGAATATTTCATAAAATAACTTTTAAAATAGTCATATATTGAAAAAATAACGTTCAGCATTTAGCTATATTTTTGTGAAAGTGAATATTTTGAAAAAATAACTTTTAAAATATTTACATTTTGAAAAAATGACGTGTACCACTTTAGTTATACTTTGAACAAGTTACAGAAGTGAATATTTTGAAAAAATAACGTTTAGATTTAATTTAGTAAAAGTGAATATTTTGAAAAAAAAAAACAAAAATTAAATGTTATTTTTAACATAGTTATATTTAAAAAAAATGTTTAACGTTATTATTTAGAGATAATAAGTTAACATAGTTATATTATGAAAAAAAAAACGTTGAACATTTTAGTTACATTTGGGCGAAAGTGTATTTTTTGAAATGGGAGAACGGAGAGTATCTGTCGGTAAATGAAATATAAATTGTATGTACATATGTACATGTAGTTATAATAATACGTATAACATATTTTTTTAACAGCTTCATGCTTTATTTTGAATACAGTAGTCAGAGACGACCTGATGTCACTCCGCTGACTATTTTCCGTCTAAAATCGAGAAATTGCGTGTTGAGTGGTGGATCGTTTACAATCAGACACTGTCTTACTGCGCCACGGCGGCTTCTAATATAAAGATAGTAGATTTTATTCAGCTTCACACAACTGTTTTTCATATTGTATGTTTTGTGGAACTCAGCAGTGAAATTGAGCTCATTGGGTTCATTTTAGCTTTTAGAGAAAAAAAAAATATAATTTAATCGAATTTTCATAGAAAAAAGCCCATCGTATGTTAATTTATACCAAGAGATATTCGAGAACAAGTTCAAAACGCAATGGGATTCATTTTTAACACTATTTATTATGAAAAAAAAACTAAATTAAAAATAATTCTATTATAAACAAACAAAAAGTAGAGAACAGAAATATTACATAATTTTTTTTATTAAAAAATAAACCACAGATAAACAAAATAAATATATATCTAAAATGTTTTCCTCCACCTCAACTTGATAGACGCTTGTGAAGCATACATCTAACTCAACGGTACGTAACTAATATGGTTATGCGGGAGTTCAAACGCTACGATGGGCATTGGTGTTTCATTTCTTGTATATGCATTTATAATATATATCAATAACTGGTATAGGAAATTTTAAGGGTTCTTTGTTGAGCAAGAATTTATTGGAGGTATTTAAATACTTTATTTTTTAAAATTAAAATGAACGGATTAATCGTGCCATTTTTGGCATTCGAAAATAGATTTTTGGAAAACTGACTCCGAACCGAACTCTTAACAGTAGTCCGTGGTTGTGACCGTGGTAAAGTGCCTTACAGGGACTGCGTCAAGTTTTCAAATATGTATATTTATTTTTTTTTTGTCCCGGTCCCTGCATACCTCTTTCGCCTCGTCCACAGTCATTATCCTCTTCATGCATACCCTTCGGGAGGGTCCTCATACTTTTTACGTGACCTTCCTCCAGTATCTTCGATAATGTGTTTTCGAAGGTCAACCGAGGTCTCCCCCGACCTCTCGTAACAATCATACAACATATGTATATTTTCGAATGCCAAAATATACGCTATTAATCCTTTTAAGATAATTTCATTTAAAATGTGTTAAAATCGTGAACATCAAAGACCTTATTACTCATTTTTTATCTCTGGCAAGACAAAGCGAGGCATTGAGGTCCGCTACGCAACACGCAATGTCTCGAATTTGATGAAAAAGAGAATACAGGGTGTATTGAGACCAGTTAATTCCTGTCTACCCTGCTATGCGGGATAAAATTGTGAAGCTAAAACAGAAAAAATACCTTGGTTTTAACATTATTTTTAAATATTTATCTTATTTCGTTATTTAGCACGCTTTGTTATTTATTAAGGGAAGGGAATTGATAATAACAGTACAATATTTAATACTTCCACTTTACGTAACAAACCACCACTTTTGGTTATTTCAGCCAACTTATATAAATTGAAATTATTTATAAAATGCCTTTACTTTATTGGGACAACGTCGGACGGTTGTCGATTCAATTCCCACTCATTTTAATGATTACATTCAAACTATTTATATTTGACCGCTCTATTTATATATGCGCGAAATGTCTGAAATTTGAAGGAAGTGCGGAATTCAGACTTTTGGCAAAAGAGACTTAACTCTTCAACTATTCTGTTAGTTGAGAAAAAGTGTAACGTGAAACTGTAACGTGAAACTGTAAACATGCATATATTTAAATTTTACTTTAACACGTTAATTAAGTAATTGAATATTCATATATAATAAAAAATTAAATTACTTATATTTGTATAGTCAATTAAATATAACTTAATGTAGTATACCTGTATTAATTTTGTACAATATATTTGCTAAAAGGAATGCCATTCGAGGGTTTGCAGTGAGTTGCTAGTATTCTGAACGCTTGAAATTGTATGAATGTCTGTGTCGGTGAGTTATTAGGGTATTCGTGGCAGGATAGTGAATTCGCCGTTTACAAACGCTTGCTCCTAAATCGTAACCATTTGCATCTTTATTACATTTTTCGAGAATTTCCCATATTGGGTGCAGTTACCTTTCTGAATTGACTCACAATTTATAGTGAGCTTAATGTCAGCTGGACTTTTGGACAGTAGCTATAATCAAGGACTCAAGCAAAACACAAAAAAAGATCTGAATAGCTTATGTGATAGCATGTATAAATGTAGGGAAACACTAACGACCTTTCTAAATTTTTACTTCTAAGAAAAAACAACATTGAAAAGCTTTGAGGCCGGTCGTGGCTCAGTGGGACAGCTGTAAATGCGATCGGTTGTGGGTTCAATCCCCACTCGGGTGATTGTATTTAAATTATTTTCACCTCCTCGCTCTGGTAAAAGACAAAGTGCGGCGTTGAATTCTTCCACTCAATAATAATGTCTCGAATTCGGTGGAAAGCGAAGAACGGAATGTATTGATACTAGGTCCTTTATGGCTACCCTGCTATGCGGTATAATTATCGTAAAGCTAAAAAAAAAATTTAACACTAGAAACTACATAAGATTTTTATAAATGATATTAATATTTAGTATAATTTCGGTAGGTAAGGATGTAGGGTATATAGAAATAAATAAAATTAAAGAATATTTAAGTGAAAAAATTTAAATTATTTGTCTGTTTACACACACAAAACGTTAAAAGAATTTCAACTGAATTTTACTAATTGCACCTTCATGCTTCTATCCCACACAGCAGGGTAAACAAGAAGTATGTAGTCTCAAGACTCTGTACTCCGCGTGCCGGCGAAATCAAGACATTGTGTGTTAAGTGGCGGAACCTTTTGGATGCCACTGTCGATTAAATGAAAATAATTTAAATATAATCATTCCCGTGAATTGGAATTGAAACCACAACCGATCGGGTTTACAGTCAGACGCTGTTCCACTGCGCCACGACTGATCTCACTAATATTTTATGTATTGCAAAATCATATAAAAACAATTACTATAAAATAAACCTTGCTAATAAGTGTATATATTTATATTGTTTAATATCAATTATATATAAATTTATATTATAATATTAAAAAATAAGGAATGATTATATTTAAATTTATTTTCCTCTACCGTGTTGGTGAAGTTATTTTTAACAACTTATATTATCTGCCCTGTCACTTAAGCTTCAAAATTTATTGTAACTATTTAAAATTTTAACAAACCTGTGAAATACAAACCGTTAGCATTAAAAAGTTTTATCTTTTATGTTAATTTTTAAAATCCCCCGACATTCTCAAGAGTTCACTACGCTTTGGTAGACAAAACACGGCGTTGAGTTCACCAATCAACATGCAATATTTCAATTTTGAACATAAAGTAGTCAACAGGGCTTCTTGACACTAGGCTGTCCCTGACTACCCCGCTATATTCTACAATCCTCTTTAAAAGCAAATTTGAATAGATCCTACTAAAGAAATGCTAAAAATAAATTGATATTTAATTAAGTATAATTAATATATTATACAGATATATGCCAATCACGCTTAATTATACCGAGTTTGCATAAATTCCAAAGCAAACTATAAATATTAAAAGGATATAATAAAAAAATAATTATTATATATAACGAAGGCGTAACCAGCCAGACGCATTTTCAACTAATGTTGGTAAAAACACGATAATTCCCACCGGTTTTCAAGCCAGTTGAGCAAATTGGATGTTCAACCACATCGAAAACCAAAGTTTGTTATTGAAAGCAAAATAATATGAGCTGACCGCAGGTGGAATCTATTAAGCTGGTGTTGTTTTGCCGTCCTATTAAATTACACTGAATAAAAAATTTTTCGTCATTGCTGTTAGTTAGTTCTATGTATATTTAAAAAACGTTTTAAAAATTTGACGCAGCGGGATTCGAACCCGTGTCTGTAGTTAGTATCTTTGTAGAGTTTCACGCTTTTTATCCTGAATAGCATGGTATACAGAAAGTACCTGGTGTGAAGATATCCCGTACTTCCACCGAATTCGAGACATTGCGTGTTGATTGGTGGAACTCAACGCCGCACTTTGTATTATCGGAGCGAGGATTTTTACAATTATCTGCCACTCAAATATTCCTCTAATATTTCTAAGAATTAATCTTTAGACAAGGTATAACAAAAAAACATATGTTGTAACAAGTGCATAAAAGTTTTTATGCAGTTTTATGTAGAACGCATGGATTAGCGATCAGATTGCTCGGACGATTACCAAGAGGTACGGGTTCGAATCTAGTTGCATCCATTTTATTTGTTATACGTTGTTTTTTAAATTTACTATTTTGTGTATAATAAAATTTTAAAACTAGTTAAATAAAAAAAAATATGTGTTCTACTTTATTGGCAAACAAAATGATTGTTAACTGGTTGAGGAATTCGATAAAGTAATAGATCACTAGAGTTTCTAGCTTATCGCCTTTTCCAGTATAATATTGTAGTTAGGGAATCTAGTATCTCAAGACACATCGTCGTCTGTTTTGTGTTCGAATTGAAGACACTATGTGTTGTATACAGGAAATTAATGCTGCATTTTTATTACCATAGCGTAGAAGTGAAAATAATTTTTTATTGTTTATTATCCACTAATAGGGTCAACCCATAACTTTCATGACAATATATTATCTGATTAATATATTATCTGTACGACTAATAAAATTGAAGTGTCTGTTTCTAATGTCAAAATAGCTGTTATATTTTAAACGCGTTAGTATGGATGTATGTATACAAGGTACATATACCAAAATAATATTGTTTACCATTTTTGTTTTGCCTGTCTATGTTTGTTCCGGCTGATATTTGAAACGGTTGAACCGATTGTTAACATCGGTCAACCGTTTCTAATATTAGCTGGACTTTCAATGTAGATAGCGGGGTAGTCAGGAAGGATGGAGCGCCAAACGCTACGATTTCTGCATACCTCTTTCTCCTCATCTACAGTCATCAACCTCTTCAGATATGCCCTTCGAAGGGTCCTTATGCTTTTAACGTGACTTTCCTCTAGTATCATTGATACCGTGTTTTAGAAGGTCACCCGTGGTCTAACCCAACCTCTCGTACCAATTACCTGTGTTTTATAAATCTTCCTTACCATTCATCCACTCGATGTGTCCAAACCACATGACCACGATTTCCTGCATTCTCACTATAACATTCACGCTTACGCCTGCCATTCTGCTAACCTCTTCGCTGCATATACGACCAGCAAAACTGATTCCACATATCCAGCGAAGGTAACGCATTTCTACAGCATTCATCTTTCTTCCATTCTTCTTTTGCCACACCCACGTTTCGCTGCCGTATAACAACGTCGGCATCAGTACTGCATTGTGAACGGCAAAATGTAAATGCTGACGTATTCCAGTTTTTAAAATAAAATTATGAATATACTGCTTAAAAATACATACATAATAAATTACTTTAACATACATACATTCAAAATGGAATATTTCTTTTACGCCAGTTATTATACATTCATAGCTTTATAATGTAATGGGCGTTTTATTTAATCATGCAAGGGTGGTTTTAAATTAAAAACAATCTACCCTTTTTGTTTGAAATGGGGTAAGAATTGAAGAACATAAATTATATGACTGATTTCGTTCACGTTTTTATACGTCTCTAATCTGCTACATGCTTTATCTCGTAAAGCCGTATCCAACTAGACATAACCGAGTGTTAGAGCTCGGGTGTCCGCGCGAAATCGTAACAGCGCGAGTGGTGGAACTCAACGCTGCGCTTTGTCTCATCATGCTACGAAAATATAAGTGATTAGAATATAATTTTCTTGGTGCCCCACATCATGATGTACTAATATGTATTTCGATAATTATACATTTTAAGTATAAAAAATTATAAATGAGTCTCAAATCGATTCTTGTTACATCCTATTCTCCGCTTCTTAATGATTTAAATTAATGTTGTTGAGCTTAAATAAATATTTGAATTATTTTATGTTTAATACAAAACGGTTAGTTTGCAAGTAAAAGTTACTTTCAGTTAAATTCCGTTATGGCTTTAGTAATTGTTTTATTGTGGTATAACTTCGGTTGAAAAGCTAAAGGCTTGTTGTAATATATATGAAGTTCATAGAATATGTATACATTTATAATATATAAAATGTAAGTATAACATATAAAATATAATATATAAATATAATATATGAATATAATATATCAAATGTAAAGGTATATAATATGTAAGTGTATAATAAAAACAAGTTCCACTAGCTTTATGTAGTAGAGCATTCGGAGGGCTACGTAGCAGCGTAGGTTCAAACCCTGCCATGAATAATTTTTATACGTTTATAATATATACTGCAGTTAGTTAGTTAATAAAGTAAAGTAATTTGGATACTAGATTTTCGTGATTTTTACACATTTTAAATGAAACTATTTTAAACGGATTATTCGCATACATTTTGGTATTCGAAAATACAAGTCCGTGATCACAGGTACACATTTTAAATGAGTCTACCTGTGGCGGACTACTGTAAAGTGTTCGAAACGTCAGGTTTCCAAAAATATGTTTTCGAATACCACAATATACACGAATAATCCGTTTAAAAAGTTTCATTTAAAGTAATTTAACTTAAATAAAATCGTAAATGTTTAGTCAATATTAAAACTATACGTTCCATACAACATATTATTTACTATGAACATTTTATTTTATATATAACATTTATTGGACGTTATCTGTATGCCTCGCATTCTATGGAGATCGCTAGCATGTCGACCTTCAGCTTTTCGAGGAAAGAACGGTCGAATGTTGAATATATTAAATAGTTCCAACGACCCTAATATTTATTACCCATATATTGAAAGAATACTGCTATTATATAATTATACGCATGGAAATGATTTTTAAATCATAACAATATTTATTTTTTGTGTCTTAAATATTTAAAATTTAAATTTTATATAATAAATTTATATCTGGTAATATGTAATAATCCGATAATCAGGGAAATGTTTAATATGAATCCGAATACAAAATTCAGCTATGAATTAAAAAAAAAAGTATATTTTGTTGTACTATGATTATACGAAATCATGTTTTACTTTGTATTGTATTATATGTATGTAAAAGTTTAAAAATATTATAAACTGGTCACTTTGTGAAAATAAGTATTGTCTTATAATGAAATAATGGAAAACTAATCAAAAACCCAAAAAAATAATATTTTTTTTATTTTCACGATCTTAACACATTCTAAATGAAACTATTTTAAATGGATTTATTCTGCAAGAATTCAAGGCAGGCGTGGAGTAAAAAATAGATGGCGGTAGATTGATCTAATTATTATTCGTATGAACTGTCAGACAAATGTCACCTCAGTTTACCTATGACTTATTATTTTATATGAGTCATACTAATTATATATAATAATTTTCTCACTCTGGTAAGAAAAAACGTGGCGTTGCGCTCCGCCACTGTATGGTAAGTGTCTCGAATTAGCCCGGATAGCTGATTACGGAGTGTCTTGACACTAGGTACTTTCTATCTACCCTGCTATGTGGAATTAAAGCGTGAAGCTATGAGAAAAATAACTTCATAAGAGTATACATGAATGAGAATTTAAAGGCGGAGCAGGAAGCGTAGGCGGGTTCGAGCAGGCAGCAGGAAATGTAACAGACTAATCAGAGGTCGCTGGGGAAATACGCTTTGATTTTAAATATTTTCACAATGTCTCTTATTCTATTCTATTTATATAATATATAAAAATACATTGATTTGTTATATTATTATAAATTATGAATTCACATTTGTAAATTATATGTATGTATAAATGTACGTTTAAATAAAAGAGTTATATATAGTAATAAAACATTGTTATATTCGAAAAATATATAAGTAGCTATAAAAAAACTAAGTTTTGCTGATTCTTGAACATCAGGTAAAGAATGATAAGTAATTTTTTTTTTTAAATTAACTAACAAATCACAACGCCACGTTTTGAATAATTAAATATAATCATTTCTCCAAATGGGAATCGAACTCATAATCAGTTGGGTATACAGTTAGA
Source organism: Dryadula phaetusa (assembly GCA_032432895.1). Classification (NCBI taxonomy): domain Eukaryota; kingdom Metazoa; phylum Arthropoda; class Insecta; order Lepidoptera; family Nymphalidae; genus Dryadula; species Dryadula phaetusa. Next base: position 2,624,357 of record JAOYRS010000016.1, on the reverse strand, counting down.
AGCTGTTCTACTGTGCTACGATGGCCTCTTGTAAGTTGGCAAAGTAACGTAGCAAAATTGTAACTATTACAAGCTTTAGCTGTAACTTCTAGTGTTATTTAGTTAGTTAGAGAGTGTGAACTCTTGTAAGCTTATTTGGATCAATTTTCCAGTGTCCGGGTGTACTTACGAAAAGCGCCTACCACCGATCGACCTAAAATTTGGTACACTAACATTTTTTGACCTCCTGATCGTGAATATCATGACGAAAATATGCCGCTTCTTCAAATCAATTTAGCAAACATTGCAATTAATTCTGCAAATGATTATTCAACTTTCTGCTTCGATATTATGGTTGTTAACGGAGACACGCAGATAAAGCTCAATAATAAAAACTCCTGGGCTAGATGAACTCCTGGACAAGATGTCACATGTGACGATAAAACGAGGCCGGCCTTTATACGGGCAGCATTCTGGGACAAGGAATTTGACGAGCACAATCGAATGATTATTGCAAGTTTCGCCATTGTTAATGTTAATGGAATTAATTGTTAATGGAGTAGCAGAAGAATTTTTGCATGACGTGCTTACATTTACGTTACGGCACCATTACACTAAGGATGCAAATGGGCGAGGAGTGTAAAAGTCGCGCGTACTCCTTTGATTTGTATAACCGAAGGCTGGTAACACTGAGTGGAGTATTTTACGTTAAAATATTGGTACAATATTGTAAATTAACTCTCTCACCCACACTCCCACACACGCACACAGCGGGGAGGGTTTTGAGTTGTTAAAAATGTGGAAGTGACGCACCACAGTTCTGATCTCCGCTGTACACAAACACATACGCACACCCACACACACATCTTTTCTGGGGAAAGCTAAAAAAATCGTTGGGAACGAAAAGAGGTTCTCTTTGGTTTTTGTTATTCAAAAGAGCATTTGCGCTAATTTTCTTTATTAAGATTCGTGATCAGGAAATCAGAACACGTTACTATGAAATTATTTTAAACGGATTAAACGCGTATATTTTGGTATTCGAAAATACATTTTTGGTAACGTGACAGTAGTTTACTTGTGATCTACGAAATATTGTAAAGTTTTCGAAACGTCAGGTTTCCAAAAGGGTATTTTCGAATACCAGAATATACACGATTAATCCGTCTAAAATAGTTTCATTTAAAAAGAAAACAACTACTATTAAATTTCTATACAATACTATTAAATAAATTCATAAATCAATATTCAATATGTTGTTTATTCAAAATGGCCGCCGCAATCAAATGTAGGAATACATTTTTTGTTAAGGCCAAGCAAAAATCACAGTTCTAACAACAACTATAGCATCTGTTTTTTCAAAAAACTTTCAATATTTAATATCAAAATGTATTTTTTTATTAACAAAATTAAATTCTTGTCATAATTTTTTTTAGCCTCTCGCTTTTTAATTCACATAGTAGGGTATACAGAAAGTGTCAAGACACTCCGTATTTCGCTATCCACTGTATTCGAGACATTTCGTGTTGAGTGGTGGAAGTCAACACTGCACTTTGTCTTACCAGAAAATGTAGAAAGCGTATATTTTTTTCTTAAACCAATTTAGTATTTAATTAAATGTACAGGCAAATAAACCTAAAGAGCAAACTTTAATAAGCATGTCTGTATGTGCCGAAATATATAGTGTAAGGCGTGTGCGAAATTAATTATAAGTAGTAACTAACATCGGAATTAAATCACGAACAAAAATCCTAAGCATTTCATTGCTTTGTCCTAAAGTATTTTGCTATTTTCCAATTATGTAGTTATAAAGGGAGGGTTTGTTGATTTGTTTTGACGTACAATTTATATAAAGAATAAAATTTTTGTTTCCTTTATTGTAAATATTAAATAATGACATATGTTTGAGAATAGAAGTTATTTATTCTACTTTCTTTTTTAAATTTTATTCGACACTTAGGATCAGAACTGTCTATACAAAAACCTATAATTGTAATTTATTTAATAGATGGCATTATCTTCTTCTTCTTCTTAGCGTTAATCCCGTCTTGTGACGGGGTCCGCTTTCCTGCTATTCTTCTTCCACTTCGCTCTATCATGGACATCTTCCTCCTCCAGATCGCAGCTATTCATGTCGTTCGTGACAACGCTCAACCACCACAATCTCGGTCTTCCCCTTCGTCGCTTGCCAGTGAAGTTGAGCGTTCTATTGCCTATGTATTGAGGTGGTCTTTTTTTAACATGCCTATACCATCGTAGCCGATTTTCTTGTAATTTGTCAGCGATGTCGCGTATCCCGAGGCTACCCCGCACGTGTACGTTGCGGATCTTGTCGAGCCTCGTCACTCCGCACATCCACCTTAGCATTTTCATCTCCGTCACACGAATGGAATTAACATGCTTTTTTGTTACTGCCCACGTCTCGCTTCCATATGTGAGAACTGGTCTTATGATGGACTTATAAACTAGCCCTTTAAGCTTGATGGGCATCCTCGTGTCACAAGTGACTCCAGTAAGCTCGCGCCACTTTATCCAAGCACTTTATCCAAGCAGTTGTTGAAGGTTGCTTTCCAGACTACCGAATTTGTCTATCATGCTACCCAGGTATTTGTACTCGTCGCACTGTTGTACCTCCTGGCCATCAATCACTATTGGGTCAATGCGAGGGGTAGAGACATTACATTCCATGTACTGGGTCTTAGCTACACTTAGTACCAGTCCTCCTGCTTGTAGTTGTTCTTTCCACGCGCTTAATGCTGCTTCCAGATCTTGGCGATTTGATGTGCATATTGCAACATCGTCTGCGTATATGAAAGTCCATGAAGCTTTTTGTCGAGCATCTTCAGTGAGTGTATCCAGCACTAGACTTAACAAGAACGGACTTAGCACTGAACCTTGATGAACCCCTTCAGTGACTGGGATGGATTTTGTCACTCCCACCGGTGTTCTTATGAAGGAACGCGCATTTCTATACATGTCAGCAATGGAGGAGACATATGCTTCAGGCATATTACGAAACCTGAGACTCCACCATATAGTGTCTCTAGGGACTCGATCAAAAGCCTTTTTCATATCCAAAAATGCAACGTAAAGGGGTTTCTCTTTTGCTCTGTATTCTTCAGCTATCATGGTCATGGCAAATATCGGGTCAATTGTTGACAAACCTGGCACAAATCCGTACTGATTTTCGGAGAGCGTACAATCGGCACGTAGACGGCTCTCAATGACTCTCTCATACAGATTCATTGTATGGCACATTAACTTAATGCCTCGATAGTTAGTGCATTCATATCTGCTACCTTTGCCTTTGTAGAGGGGAATTATCACGCTCATTCTCCAAGCTCCCGGAATGCCGCCTTGTTCCAGCAATATCTTGTTAAACAAGTTTGTCAACACGATTATTCCTAAATCACCCAGACACTTCCACGCTTCCATAGGAATGCCATCTGGACCCATGGCCTTTTTTATTGGGCATTATAAACAGTAAAAGGTAGCAGAAATTTGTTAAAATCTCTCTACAGACAATGTCGGAATGTAATCTTCAATTCTTGCTCATTATATTCATACTATGTGAATTTACCTGGTCTGCTGAGACATACTGTTTAAATTGTGCGTCATTGATTGTAGGTTTAAAATTATTTTCTGAAAAGTTGAATGAAATTCATGATATCGATTTATACACGCACATACATATATATAACTGGCTTCACGCTTTATCATTTGCTGGGTAGTGGTAAGGACGAAGCGCCAAACGCTACGGTCCCTGCAAACCCCTTTCGCCTCGTCTACATTCATTAGGTCTCCCCTGACCTCTCATACCACTTACCTATATATATATATATATATATATATATATATATATATATGTATATATATATATATACATATATATATATATATATATATATATATATATATATATATATATATATATATATATATATATCTTTGGCCTAAGAGCGAACTGTAAGCAACTAGCGTTAATTGATGGTTATATACTGTTATTCTATTGGGGTATACATTGGTTGAAATTCAGTGCAGATATTCAATATTGCTTTATTACTATAGAAATAATATTAATTAGTATGGAAAATGTTCGACTTTAAAATATTTGAAGTACTACTACGTACTAGAATATGCTTTGATTCGTTCAAGCTCTCAAGTTCTTTTTGTAAAAAACAAAAAAAATTGAGAGGGATGCGAGATAAAAAACGTGGAGGTAAAAAACCTTCACGTTTTTTACCCCGCATCCCGCATCTCGCCGGGCAAGCAGAAAGTACCTAATGTCAACACACTCCGTACGTCGCTTTCCACCGAATTCGAAACATTGCGTGTTGAGTGGTGTATCTCAACGCCGCACTTTTTCTTACCAGAGCGAGAAAGTGAAAATAATTTTAAGCATTATCACTCCCCCGAGTGGGGATCGAACTCACAACCGATCGCGTTTATAGTCAGACGCTGTCCCACTGCGCCAAAACCGGCTTGACTAATTATACTTGTATACTTTATTCCTTTATACCCAAAGTAAAAACTAGCCATTCCAGGCCATCTTTATTTTTTTATAACCTACGGTTCTTTTAAAATAATTATAATATGCTGGTTTTTTTTGTGAAATTTTCTTAGGAAATTGCCTCACGTTATATCCCGCTTAGCATTCTGACTACCCGATAAGGACAACCTCGTGTCAAGAAACGCCGTTGACTGCTTTCCGCTCAAAAATCTATGAGCGGTGCGACTTAACGCCGCGTTTTGTTTTACCGGAGCGAAGAAGAATTTTTTTTTAATATAATTAACCTCCAAAATATAAATAGAGGCTGGTCGTGGCGCAGGGTGACAGCGTCCGACTGTAAACGCGATCGGTTCGATTCCCACTCTGAGGAGTGATAATATTTAAAGAAATATAAAAATAAAGAGCGTTAAGTTCCGCCACTCAACACGCAACGTCTCGAATTCGGCGGAAACCAAAGTACAAAGCGTCTTAGCACCAGGTTCTTTCTGTCTACCCGGCTATACGGGATAAAAGCGTGAAGCTTAAAAGAGAAACAATCCCCATAGTGATAATCGGACCCACAACTAATCGCGTTTACAGTCAAACACTGTTCCGTAGAGTCACGAAGGCCTCTAATTAAATTCAAATTTATACTTAACTACAAACGATGACTCTAATATTGTAGTTTAACTTTTTAATGTCTAAACTTCCATTTACGACCCAGTAGCTAACCATGCCAATACTGAAAGTTAGTCTATAAAAAATTTTCAAACACAACTATTGAGTGCATTTTTCATACAAATCTCACAGATATCTTTCATATCTACATCATAAAATATTATTTTACGATCTTCAATAGCGGTAATAAATTTTAATTTAAAATTTTATATCTCTACATTTCGATTGGTCCGTTCGATACATTGGAAATTTTCCTATATTTGTTACAAAAGTGCAACAGTACTTTATTATGAACTTGACAGTTCGTACGTATAATGTGTCGGTAGTTTTTCAAAGTTTAAGCCTTTATGAGAAACAAATTGGTACAACCGGTTGTGTGATATTGTGTTTATTTATATGATAATGAATCAGTCAGCTCTGGACGCTATATACGGTTTGGTGCAAATTCATTTTTACAAATAAAATTAATTTCATTGAATTTTATTTTTTATTCCAACTTCATGTTTGAGTTTTTGATGAATTTGGAAATAATAAAATGCATGATTATAATTTACTTTCATTTCTCCGTTAAGACAAAGCGCGACGTTGAGTTCGCAACTCAACACGAAATGTCATAATTTACGGCAGAAGGTTATCAACGGAGTGTCTTGACACAGATACGACCAACGACTGTCCTGCTATGCGGGATAATGCGCGAAGCTGTTTTTTTTCTTATATCTCTTCGAATAGGGATCTAACCTACTAGCAATCGCATTTACAGTCCATATACCACTGAACCACGAGGACGTTGACGAAAAAAATATATAATAGTATCATATTTTTATTTCTATTTTATTATAGATATTATATAGCGTAAGTAAATAAAGTTTGCCTGTGTTAAAGGTAAACGTCAATGGATCTTGTCATACACACTGTCTTCAGGCTTCATTGGACTGTCTTTGTTGTTTTTTAAAGAGATGTCTTCTCTGTAACTTTACTTTAATATTACAATCATATTTTAGTTTTCTATTAAATATATATCAACTTTCAGTATATTTTCAGTAGATGCTCAAGTATTTTAGTAAAGCTTACCTAAGATATTTTTTTTTAGATTCACGTTCTTAGTTCTCAGATATTTATTTTTAGCTTCACTTCGTACTTTGCTTTCCACTGAATTCGAGACATTGCAAGTTGAGTGGTGGAACTCAACGCCGCCCTCACTCTTGAGATAGTAAAAATAATTTAAGTATACTCACGCCCCCGAGTGGGCATCGAACCCACAATCGATCGTGTTTACTATCAGACGCTGTCCCACTGCGCCACAGCCGGCATAATTAATTATGAGGATAAATAATCTATGGAGGCTATCGTGGCGCAAATTGACTATCCCATCTCACTGTAAAGGCAGTTGGTTGTGAGTTCGATTCTCATTTAGAGAATGATTATATTTACAAAATATATTTAAATTTCTATAATTTATTTAAATTTCGATTTTTTATTACTTTAGTGTAAATTAATGTAGTGTGTCGAAAGTAGGTTATCTGTGACTACTCTATACGAGATAAAGGATGAAGCTGTAATATATATATATATATATATATATATATATATATATATATGTATATAGGTACATATAGTAAAGAATCTAGTATCAAAATTTGGCAAACATTTAAAATAATTTGTTTGTGTCACTGTCAACAAGATCCCCTTCATTTCCTCGCTTTGGTAAGACAAAGCACAGTGTTGAGTTCCGCCACTAAATACGAAATGTCCTGAATTCTGTGGAAAGCGAAGTATAGAGTGTCTTGACACTAGATATTTTCTGGTTATCCTGCTATGCAAGATAAAAGCGTGATGTAAAAAAAATCCGTTGAGCAAGAATCGAATAGGCACTAATAAGGTCAATAGTAACCGTACGAGCATATACTTATTTTTACCATTTTTAGAATAATAAATTTTCAAATGGTTTCAAAAGAAATCAAATGTCAACATTTGGCATATTTGAATTATCATTACAAAAGAGATTTTTTTCTATAAAACGTTATTTCATGTAAAAAGCTCGAACACATTTGAAATTGAACTCGTTAAATAGCCTTCAAGCTTTGAACGAGCGGTTTCATACAAAATAAAAATTAATTTTGCACAGTAATTACAATTTGAACACACTTTTTATAAAATGATTCTGAATTGCTTTAAAATTTTGTCAATAAAGGAATTATTTTGAATAAAAACATATACATTGTTGGAGATTTTGTATTAAATTTCATTGTACTGGTTAGAACTGTATTTTGAAATAATGATTAAGAAATCGTCGAGGGCGAATATGTATTTTGTTTTCTGTCATTATTTGAATAGTCTATTCAAGCAGTTATAAATTGTTAACATGAAAATGTCAGTATTGTCAGTTCTAAGGGCCTTTACCATTGTTATACGTTGTTAGTTAGTTGTCTAGTTTAGTTAAACTCTACAGTGGCTTTTGGCTAAGAAATTAAATATTTAGCCAGTGACATAGGTTAGACTATATAACATTAAAATATGTGTGATTTAATTATAATTTGTACATTGTTTACACTCTCCAAATATTCAACCATAATATAATAGATTGTTTTTACTACCTATAAAACAGAGGCAACTTAACTCAACACACTCTATTGACTGCTACCGAAGAAATAAAAATAAATTTTAGATATAATTATTCCCCTGAGTGGGAATCGAACCTGTAAAAATTCTTTTTTTTTATTTTTGAGCTTCATGCTTTTATCCCGCATAGCAGGCTAGACAGAAAGTACCTAGTGTCAACACACTCCGTACTTCACTTTCCACCGAATTCGAGAGATTGCGTGTTGAGTGGTGGAACTCAACTCCGCTCTTTGTCTTTACCAGAGCGAGGAAGTGAAAATAATTTAAATATAATCACACCCCCGAGTGGGAATCGAACCCACAACCGATCACGTTTACAGTCAGACGCTCTCACATTACGCCACGACCGGCCTCTTTTTCAAACAATACTTCAAAGATCCAAAATGCCACTTATTTATTATATTACAATTAATTTCGATTCGTGAGTATTGTATGCAAGTACGCAAATAAAATCGATAGACGGCTCAAGCTTTAATAGACCTTGTCACTAACACTGGGTCCCGCTGAAATTGTACTGCCATAGAATAGAAGTTTACGCTTGTACTGTGATTGAGATATTATATTATATACGAGGTATGCCCGCGACTTTGTCTGTCTTTATATTAAAACTCTAAAATATAAGAAGACTAATTTACCCTTTATTACATCAGTCAGCCAGTGAAAGTTACATCAAGATTGGTTCAGCTGTTCTAGCAGTTATAACAAACACTCTGGTAAATATAACGTTAATTTGTATTCATTTAACCAATTTTATTTCTTTGTATGGATGTATTGAATTTCAATACATTGTTACAATAGTTTATTTCACTTCATATTATTGGATGCTGAATTGTTAATTGAATGCTGAATTGTTGTATGTTCAATTTTTTTGTTTCTAAAAGGAACTTTCGTTGCGCAGTGCAACAGCGTCTGACTAAACGCGATTGCTTCTGAGTTAGATTCTCACTCTTGGGATTTTTTTTAAATAAAATATATTTTTATTTTCCGCTCTGGTAAGACAATGCGTTGCGTTGACTTCACTACACGAGACGCAGTGTCTTGATTTTCGGCGGATATGTGGTATTCTCTGACTACCCTGATATGCGGGATATGGTGTGAAGCAATCAGTGGTCTAAAATCATATAAGAGAAAATATTTTACCTGTGAAATTTAGACACTGGAAAGAGTTGCTCTATAATGAAACGTCATAGTACTAAAGTTAAACCCTTTTCCTGTAGGAGGAACGGGGTAGAATATAATTCCCCTCCATTGCTGGGTAGTGTCTCCTTAGAAGCGGCTTTCCCAGTGATTTGCAGTTTAGAGTTTAATACCACTGGCTCGCGATCACTATCATGACAAAAACGATCTGCCAAATATCAGTTGATGTGTTCCGGTTCGATGTTATGTAAGGTACCTTTCCCTATTCTTACCACTCCTTTCCCCTTAGAATGTAGAGGTTCCAACAGTTTTGACTGCCGAGGCCTCTACATTATCTCCTTGCACTTCTATCCCAAGGTCATCCACAACTTTAATGTTGGAGATGACCATGGGCGTTGGTGACCACCTACCATCAGGTAACACTTCTGCTTGTTTGCCTCTTTTTTTAATAACAAAAAATTTAAACTACTAATATTTTAAATTATAAAAATATATTGTTTCTGCAATATAAGCTATCTCCATATAAACGTATAATTCATCGTTCACATATTTTTCAATAAATAAATATAATACGATTTTCATTCCCGTATTAATAAGGATAATCCATCAAAATGGTTCAGCTTTATTTAGTTATTCACAGCACGAGTTTATTAAAAACTTTCTACATCGATAGTAGGTAGGTTTATAACTACATTCATATAAATAAAATATAATTGGAGTGTCTGTTTGTTATATTAAAATAATGGCTTTTTACTAAATGCCTATATATGCGTTATATATATCAAAATAACATTCTATGCAATTTCTGTCTGTTTCTGCAGGTTTCTCGCTAATCTTTGATACGGGTTGACCGAATTTGCGGGGAATTTCGCTGTTAGATATGTAAAGATTAACTTAGGCTACATTTATTTTAGAATTGTAACATAAAGATCCATAAAACTTAAATTCTACGCAGACGAAGTCACGGGTACAGTATATATAATAGTAGTTGTAACTAGTTATTACCAAACTGAGGTAACTTTATGTTAACATTGATCCCCCTTCATCTCTGGAGATGAACTTTGATTCTCAGGTAGCAAGTTTGGTAAATCAAGGAAATAACAACTTTACTTGTTTAACCTTTGTGAATAATATAAATTGGAATATTTGCCGGTTTGTTTATAGTTTCATATCAAAAATATACGAAATTTGATGTAATAAATTAATTATTTATTAATATTTTTGATATTATTTTAGTTTAATAAATATATTGACAATTCTTAAGTATTTATTAAAGGCTTTCAATATGTTTCTGAGTATTTTTAATATAATAAAATGATAATAATAAAATTATTTTTTTAAAAATTATTATTCCTTTCTTAAACGATTATTCTTAAAATGTATTTTTGAATTCGTATTTCTATAGATATATTGTTTAAAAATAAAAGTTGCAATAAGTGCAGTAGACGTAACTTGACAATAATTTAATTGAATAAGGCTCTTGGATGGATTTCAAGAGGTGCGGGTTCAAATTTTGCTGCCCTCAAGATAAGTTTTAAATTATAAAAATAATACATTTTTAGACGCTGTCGAGGTCACCAGTGGGATAGTTTCTAAATGTAAACACGATTAATTGTGGCAATGATTTTGATACCGAGACTGATTGTATTGAAATATACCATCTCTAGTAAGACAAAGCGCGGCGTTTAGTTCCGCTATTTAACATACAATGAATCAGTTTTGGGTGAAAAGTGAATTGGAAAGCCTTGTCATCATTATTTCTCTGAGCACTCTATTCTAACTCTATTATAAATTTTCGCAATTTTTATATATTTAAAATAAAATTATTTTAAACGGACTAATCACGTATATTTTGGTATTCAGAAATACATATTTGGAAACCTGACGTTTCGAACTTTACAGTACCGCATCGCATTTTACGGTAGTCCACCTTTGACCACGGACTACTGTAGTGCTTAAAATAATTTCATTTTAAATAGCCTATTCTATAATAATAAACGATAACATTTCATACATATACCTTCTAGCTATACCTAACAGTACTAATAGCACTGAAGCAAATATTACAATGCTGTGTTAATCCCTAAAGGACCGAGATATGGACGCATTAGCATTTGATGCTCGCGAACTCTTACATCCATTAGTAAACTCGTCTATAGCAGAGATTTTGCTTGTGAAATTAAAAACCCACCCTTTTCTTCAAACACCAAACTGTTTTTGTTACTTTTTATGATTATGTTAAAGCCTTTTCCATTATTTTAGGATGTTATCTAAATTGGTAATGAATATGAATATTTAAATAATTCCACATTTGGGTAGAACTAGTTTGAGTACGATGTTCGTAGGTTTGAATGCACTTGGGGGAATCCTCATTGAACGCAATATGTGAAATGTAAAATATATTTTAAACGGATTAATCATGTTATACGCGATTCATTAGTTTAAAATAGTTGCATTTTAAATGTGTAAAAATTGCGAAATATAAAGATGTTATTACATAAAATATATATTTAAGAACAATATTATGGAGGATCTTCATTCTTAATACATTGTATTTTAATATATTGTATTTTCACTTTCTCGCTCTGGTAAGACAAAGTGGTGCGTTGTGTTCCACTACTCAAAACACAATGAATTTTGAAAAAAAAATATGTATGTAAATATAATATTTTTTATATATATGTATATGTATATATATATATATATATATATATATATATATATATATATATATATATATATTTATATATATAGATTTACAATAGCATTTAGCATGCACGCAATAACTACTGGACAGAATCAAACGAATTTTGACATAGTAATAGCTAGCCTGAGGAACACAGAAATATTTTTTATTTTAATATTTGTAGTAGTTTTCGTATAAAAAATAAAAAAATGAAATTTATGTATTTTTTATATTCGTAACTAAAAGGTTTAAGCTCCAACCTTAGCTGTAGGAAATATAAAAAATCGAGTTCCGTTAAATTTCGTTGATAGCTTGCAAAAACTTTCTAATCCCACATAGTAATGTTATTAGAAAAAAAATATAATAGGATATACATATATGGACTTATTTCAAAAGAATCAAATATTAGATTTTAAATATTATTATTTCATCAATCCATAGAGAAAGGATCATCGACACTTTGTTGTCAAATTTGTTTGAAAATTTCCAAATTTACCCACTTCTGAAAATGATACTATATTATTGTCGAATTTCTTTATTTTCTGTTCTGTTTTAATATATTTTTTAAAATAATTTGTTTACTAAATTCTTACGGGAATTTTATATTCATAAAGTGGGACACAACACGACACTTGGTATAGTAAAGTAATATTAGAATCAATAAAAACAATCACCTAATAAATATAATCAATCATTAACGCTTAAGAGTAGTTATAATGTAAAATGTGTAATAATTAAGCTTAAATTTTAATTGTTCGTGGTTACCGGTTTGCTTTTCTCCTGATGATCCAAGTGATTGTGCCGCTACTGTTGGTATGAAACTTTACGTTGATGAATGATGAAACCATGAATAGGTGGCAAGTCAAGATCCTGGTTTGGTACGTGTTGCAAAGAAGCTGCCATTGGCAAACGCGAAGCATACCAAATCTGAGCTAAAGCACTAGTCACTAAGGATACAAAGGTGAAAGCCTTAAAGAGAAAGTATAACCGGGCTTCAAGATACATTAAGAGGCCAATTGCCAGAGCAAAATCCGAGCATATTGCAAAAATCGGTGAGAAACATGAGAGCTACCTATCCGGAACACGTCAGTTCTGGACGCTCTCAAAGGCTGCACTTGGCAACTTCAGCCGGCACTACGCACTCAGAATGACTCTGGTCCTCACGGCGAAAGAGAAAACCGATCTCTTTTCGGCTTGCCTCGGACTCGATTTTGGATGACAGAGGAACCACGCTGTCGACCGTTCCGCGGTACCAGAGCTCAATGCCTGACATTAAGTTCAGCCTAAAAACTGTTCGGCGAGCTCTATCTTCTCTGGACATCCCCAAGTAGAGTGGGCCGGATAGCACTTCTCCCTTAGTGCTCCTGAGTTGTCACAGGTGGTAACGCGTCAATTTGGTCACTATTATGCATTCGGCGTAATTCCAGTTTCATAGAAAGATCGCCCTAATCTACCCGATTCCAAATAAAGGCGATGGTTCCGATCCGACTAACTAGCCAGGCCTATCGCTATCATCCTGCTCTCCCAAGTAATGGAACGTACAATAAACAGCCAAATCCTGGTATATCTAAAGGATCAACGGTTGCTCAGCGACGGTCGGCTTCCGAGATGGCTGTGTGCTGTCCCCTACATTGTTTCTTTCGCATATTAATGACATATTAGAGGGTTCTAGTATTCATTGGTATGCAGACGACAGTACGGTGGACGCCGTATACACCAGTCGTGGTCTTTCTCGGGAAAACATCGACGAGTTGCCGAACAAAACTTTCAGACCGTCCTCCGTTGAGGCATTCCTTGGAGAATGTTTCTTCCTGGGGTAAAAGGTACCTGTTTCAGTTCAACCCCTGAAGAACCAAGTTTGCAGGTGGTTAACTAAGAAAATCCCATTTGTCAGATATATTATAATTTTTTTGAGAAGAGGGAGTCCCTTAAAGCCGCGCCTGATATTAGTATATTGAGCCTTAGCGTTTCGAGTAACTGCCAGTGTCGCGATCATCTGGAAAGCAAAGCCAAAGCACCGTTAAGTGAACGAGTAAAATCACATGTGGATCAATATGTCATGTATGGACGAGTAAAATCACATGTGAATCATGATAGCATGTGTAGAAGGGTAAAATCACATGTATACCATGTTGTCATATGTGGATGGGTATCATATGATCATGTGGCATGTGTGGATGGGTGAAATCACATGTAGACCATGGTGTCAAATGTGAACGAGTAAAATGACATGTGGACCATGATGGCATGTGTAGAAAGAAGCCAAAGCACCGTTGTCCCTTTACAGGGCCCAAGTTAGGTCTCATATGGAGTACTGTTCTCATCTCTGGGCTGGTGCACTCGAGTATCAGGTTAAGCCATTAGATCCCATACAACGGAGAGCCGTTCGGATCGAGGAATCATTAATCTGTGAAAGGCTTCATATTTTGACGTTGCGTACAGACGTTTCATCATTGTACGTTTTCTATCGCCTATATTACGGGGAGTAATCTGAATAACTGACCTAGTTCCTGCGCTGAATTTTCGAACCGCACAGAACGTAATAGACTAAAATACCATCCCTACCATTTGGATATGTGGCGCTCTACTGCTGTGTGGATTCCACGTGTCACACAACTGTGGTCCGGCTTACCTGTAGTAGTATTTCTAGGTTGATACGACATAAATACCTTCAAAAAACGCGCTTTCGAGAGAAAGCAGGGTTTCGTAAAGGCTACATCACTGTAGACACCCATACTGTTCGTCAGATTGTACATGAAACTGAAGAGTACAATCGGAACGCTGCAACGGTGACCATGCAAGTTCAGAGCCAGAGAACAAGACCGATTAAACTCCGTCGCAGAGTGAGAATGGAAGATGTAATATTTCCAAAACTGTTCACTAACGCGACAGAGGACGTCTTCAAGTCTCTTAACTGGACTGCGTGAGGTGTCAACATCAATGGAGAGCGCATCTCCCACTTTCTTTACACAAACGATCTTGCATAGACGTTGACGTCATCTTTGCAGAGACGTTGGAAAAGCTTTGTGAAATATTGAACGGCCTAAGCGAGTAACCTCGACGGGTCGGCCTAGGCATGAAGTTAGACAAAACTAAGTAAAATCACGTATAGGCCATGATATCATATGTGGACAAGTAAAATCAAATGTCGACTATGGTGTCATGTGTGAACGAGTAAAATCACATGTGGACCATGGTGGCATGTGTAGAAGGGTAAAATCACATGTGTACCATGGTGTCATATGTGGATGGGTAAAATCATATGTGGATTATGGTGGCATGTGCAGAAAGATGGAATCACATGTGGACCATGATAGCATGTGTAGAAGGGTAAAATCACATGTGTACCATGTTGCCATATGTGGATGGGTAAAATCATATGTGGATTATGGTGGCATGTGTGGACGGGTGAAATCACATGTGGACCATGGAGTCATATGTGAACGAGTAAAATCACATGTGGACTATGATGGCATGTGTAGAAGGGTAAAATCACATGTGGACCAAAATGTCATATGTGGACAAGTAAATCACATGTGGACAATGATAGCATGTGTAGAACGGTAAAATCACATGTGTACCATGTTGTCATATGTGGATTATGGTAGCATGTGTGGACGGATGAAATCACATGTAGACCATGGTGTCATATGTGGATTATGGTAGTATGTGTGGATGGATGAATTCACATGTGGACCATGGTGTCATATGTGAACGAGTAAAATCACATGTGGACCATGGTGTCATATGTGAACGAGTAAAATCACATGTGGACCATGGTGTCATATGTGAACGAGTAAAATCACATGTGGACCATGGTGTCATATGTGAACGAGTAAAATCACATGTGGACCAAGGTGGCATGTGTAGATGGGTAAAATCACATGTGTACTATGTTGTCATATGTGGATTATGGTAGCATGTGTGGACGGATGAAATCACATGTGGACCATGGTAGCATGTGTAGAAGAGTAAAATCACATGTGTACCATTTTGTCATATGTGGATGGGTAAAATCATATGTGGATCATGATGGCATGTTTGAAAGAGTGAAATCACATGTGGAACATGATGTCATATAGGGACGAGTAAAATCACATGTGGATCATGATATCATATGTGGACAGGTAAAATCAAATGTGGACCATAGTGGCACAAAGTATTACAAATTTTGGCAAAGTCTGTGATTAAGGGGACGTCATTTGATCTTAATAGTTATATTGTAAGTGAAGTCCTTTAAAATTGTAATATAGAAAACACTTACTCTTGTTTATAACTATGATTTGCCTTACTTATTCGATGGCTAAATAAAGCCATATAAGCCTTCTTGTACTCGTTGACTTTCGATTACTTTAGTAGGTTTTGTTCAGTGCTACCTATTTTTGAAATTTGGACGTTATTATTATTTCAATATATATTTTATTTCTGTGTTTTAACACGCGATGGTTGCGGTTTTGATTCACACTTAGGGGAAAGATTGTACTTAAATTATATATATGTATATATATATATATATATATATATATATATATATATATATATATATTATTTAAGAGTGTCTTGACACTAGGTTGCCTCTGCCACAAAATTTTTATAGTCACAATATAATTATAAAAAAATTACAGATAGAAAAGAATAATACTTTAAAATATCAACCTAAACTACTAGATGAATTCCATAAGCTTAGAAGACGTAGAAGGCCTAAGACATACCATAAGTTTCGTTGGCGCCTATCGACCGGCTTTTAGAGCCATTAGTGCCGAGTGGCTTTCTCGTTGTAGAATTATAAACATGGTTAGAAACGTGTGTACGTGTTTATGTTGTGTTAACGTCTGTTTCTTGAAATTGTGAGTAAAAATGACTAACAAAATTAATATTATATGTAGGTATATATTTCTTTGTACATACATACTATTAATAAAATAATGTATTGCTCGCTTGATTGTACATTTATATGAATAAGTATAATTTATTTTCATATATCCAGTATTATGTATAGAAGTTCCGCCTTATGACGACACCGGGCTGTGAGTGGCTGAACTCAACGCCATATATGCGTTCATCATTGTAACTGCAGTCTGTGTACATTTTATAAAGTGATATTAAGCTATGATATTAAATATGAGAATAGAGTCGGTCCTGGCGCGATGAGACTCCGTCGGACTGTAAACGTGATTGTAAAAAATCAGTTGTGGGTCTGATGGGATCCACTCGGGCGAATAATTAAATTTAATTTTTTTTCATCTTCTCACTCTGGTAAGGCAAAACGCGGCGTTGAGTCCGCTACTCAACAGGCAATGTACAAAATTCGGAGGAAAGCGGTGTTTGATACTACTATAAACGCGTGAAGCGTGAAAAATGGTATTATCCGTCCACCATTGACCTGGTTTACCGAGGATTGGACGTAATCGCTCTGGATACCCTACCCGATGTCTTTGGGACATAGATAGCCACCACCACTGGTAAACTGGCACTTTCATGAAGACCTCCAAGAGCTGGGCGTTTGTTGGGTGAAATTCACATGCTTAGCCAATGAATGAACTCCTCCGCGCATGGAATCTCTCTCTACTCTCTCTCTTGAGCTCAACGTCCAACCTGCTCGAAAGGATGCAGCTCCCTCGTCCTATCGCATTTTCAGCAGCACCCCGAGTTTGGATTTGGAGAAGGTCATTCCGCTACCCTCCAAGCGCCATGGATCATACATTTCGCAGCGGCCGCTATGAATAGGAGAGAGATTATCGCGGTGGTGTTTCTCGATATAGCTCCTGCTTTTGACCAAGTGTGGTACCCTAGGCTGCTAGACAAGATTCTAAAAGCGGGAATTTCACTTTAATTGGCCAGGTCTATCGTTGCTTTCTTCGAAGATCACTCATTTGTAGTCAGAGTGGACAATGTGTCATCTTGCGACCACACTGCTACCGCGGGTTTCCCTCAGGGCAATATCTCCGGCCCTGTACTCAATGTACACCGAAGACATCTCGGTGTCCAATGACGTGACTTTTGTCCTCTACGTGGATGACGTAGCGCTAACTACCAAGTCCATGAACGCTGCCCACGTCGTCAAAAAACTTCAAAGGGCCCTGGATCTTCTACTGGAGTGTCTGTGGTGACACTTGACGCTGAACGTAGTCAAGACCCACGCAGTCTCGTTTGGCATTTATCTGCGACTACCTCCCACCCTCAAGCATAATAATGAAGAAATTATGTGGACTCTCTCGGTCACCTACCACTTAATGGGACGTCTAGACCTACACGTCAACATGGCTGGCAATCGCATACCCCAATCAAGACTGAGCACCAATTTACAAATCCTGTAAAATATTGTTCTGTAGCGCGCTGCCCCTCGATGCGTGAGGAATGTGACTCTGCACAGGGACCTTCACGTCGGGTGTCTAGACGATCGCACAAAGAGACTGCCCAAAACAGCATATGGACGTGCTGCATCTCAGAGTATGCACACATCCAGGACATCACTCCTTATCAGGCCCACCCACCGGACAGAAGACCTCTCTCGAGAGATATCTGTCTCTCTGAATCGATTTGCCCATCCCTCTCGGGATAGGATGGCGGTCGAAAAGGCTCCATGAGGTATTAGTGGGTGGGGACTATATCAGTCTATCCGTCCCGAGTCACACATAACCCAAGTCCCCAAACGGGCAGATATCATCACGTTTAAGAAAAAGATAGAAATAACGGTCCCTATTCAGTGACTCCAAAGGGACCCATTCATATTTGTGGGTAGCGGTGACTACTATGATTAGAGGGCTTAAGCTATGGTACCACTCCCCCTCCGTGAGAGTGAGAGTTACTTCGCCCGTGTTAATCATTATATAATAATAATACGTAAAGGGAAATATTTCCCAGTTTATTAAAATGATACGAAAAGAGAACTATCTATGAAGTTTGCAAGTTAAAGTTAACGTGGAAACAAACTATAGAGAGCTGACGTTTTTATATGTATGATATAATTTTTTGTATTGTGCAGTTGGCAACTTCAAAGTATTTAATTAATTTGTTTATTTCTATAATTTTATACGAAAATTCAACCCGTTCTACTTACTTCTGGAGTTTAAATTATAATATATTCTTTATCGCTGTCATTGGTACTATGTCTTTCTCTTTACACTATGGAACACTAACTTTATCTGCTGGAACACTAAACACTTATTTTTGGTAAGGAAACAGGGTTAAATTCCGCAAATAATATCTCAAAAATTGAAAAAATGTATCATAATCTTACATAATAATGTAATGAAGGTAAACACTATTGAACTACTGTGCTACTCGCATCCAAAGGTAACAGGCCATTCATCATTCCGCGTCATTCGATTTCGTTAACGCTTCATGCAAATGGCATCTGTTTATTGCTCTTGATGTTTGAGTAATATGGAAAGTATAGACTAGCTATGAATAAAGAATATAAAAAGTAACAGTGAAAAATGGCAAAAATATACTATAATATTTGTAATACTGTAGTTGTGAACCAGTGGTTTATTGTAGGCACGATAATAATGGCTTTAAACTCTAAATTCTCCTTTCTGGTAATAGTAAACGCGGTGTTGAGTACCGCCATTTACCACTCAATATTTTAAAATGAGTGAAACTTTCTGTGTAATTTACAGATGCAAACGATGGTTTTTAGTACAATCTAGGATGGTCCATCGGATATAGACGTCATTGTATAGCAGTGCAGCGTACGAACTACCTATGAACGCGATTAGTCTTGAGTTCGATTCCCACTCAGGGGATCCATTATTTTTAAAATGTATTCACATTTCTCAGCTCTGATTAAACAAAGCACCGCGTTAATTTTATGACTCTGCACGTAATGTCTCGATTTCGGACGGAAAACAGTCAACGGAGTATCTTTATATCTGAGACGTTTTGTTAGTTTTTTGTGTTTGAGCCATTTGTACTGGGTTCTTTAAAACAAAAATAGTTATATTCAGCCTACTGTGCAAGTTACGGAAGATTAAAAAAAAACAAAAATGATATTATATTATTTATTTTTAATTTTTTAGTAATTACAACCATACTATATATAAACATATTAAATAAATATTCAATTCATAAAATATTAAATCGATAGGATAATATATATGGCTCATTGCTTATTAAAGATGCACAGAATACTGTAGAAGATAGTTAAGTTATTAACATACACCTTTTAAAATAAAGATAAAAAATGAAAAGAGTCATCTGTATATATATTAATCTATGTAAACCTATATCAATTTACGAGATCGATGCGTACCGTTCGAGTGGATACACATTTTTATTTAAGTGGTCTGTGCCTGAGTAATCGACTTAGTATCTATTGAAATATCGAAAATAAATTTTTTACGTATATTTTGTTGTTATGATATGGTTGGGCAGCTTTTGTTACCGTCAAAGTAATATTATTAACAAACAGTACGTACGTTTTTTTATTTTTTATATATATATAAATAAATTTTGTATACAAAAGATAATAATATTAACAGAATTTAGAATTTTTTCCTACATAAAGTCACGTTATCAACAGGTTATTTAGATTGTGTTTTATAAAAAATTTTACAAAAATTGTGATAAAGAAACCCAAAGTGTACCAAAGTCACATTTAATTCATTTTGTTTTTGTATGGGACTGGTAGAGAGATTCTAATGTTCAGTCACTCTGTCCCGCTACTAATGATATCTAATAAACATAGCGCGGCATTGAGTTACGCAAAGCGCGTAATGTTTTAATTTTGGACAGTAAGCAACAACGGAGACAGCGATTTTTCTGTACTTTTTTTTTGTAGACAGAAAGTACCTAGTGTCAAGACACTCCGTACTTTTGTATCTATTTATTTATAATGACAATTATAAATAAAACTAAATAAAGTGGCCGGTCGTGGCGCAATATGATAGGATCGGTTGTGGGTTCGATTCCCGTTCGAGGAAATGAATATATTTAAAATTATTTTCACTTTCTCGCTCTGATTAGACAAAGTAAGGTGTTGAGGTTCTCCACTCAATACTGTTGTCACTTCCACGCAATAATTATTTTCCTTTACTCTTATCAGATGTAAGATAAAGTGCGGCGTTGAGTTCAAACACTTGACATGCAATGTCTTGAATTCGGTTGAAATCAAAGTTCGGAGTGTCTTGACATCAGGTACTTTCTGTCTACTCTGCATGGAAGATAAAAGCGTGAAGCTAAAAAAATGTACACACAAAATTATACATTTATATACGAGTAAACGAACAGTTGTTTAAAATCATTGATTGTTTTGACACGAGCTGACTTAACGAATGAGCCTTTGAATTATATTATTACTGCCTTAGTTTCTTTGTTTTATGCAAATTTGCCGCTTCCATTTAAAGACGGTTGATTATTTTGAATTGTAGAGTATATTATGGCTGTACTTATATTCGTAATTGCTACGATATATAGATACATTTTATTATACATTATATTTCTTACAAGCTGTCGCCTCTAACTTTGTTAGGTTATTAACATACATATGTACATTTTAAATGAAACTATTTAACCGGATTAATCGCGTATATTTTGGTATTCGAAAATACATTTTTGGACACCTGACGTTTCGAACACTTTACAGTAGTCCGTGGTCAGTCTACCTGTGACCAAAATATACGCGATTAATCCGGTTAAATAGTTTCATTTAAAATGTATAAAAATCGCGAAAATCAAAGATCTTATTATACATATGTACAACGAATACAATAATTTTGTTAAAGAAATGAGAATTTTAAGAATTATTATGCTTTAATTAGTAATTATTAAAATTTTAATTTTAAATAAATTAATAATCAGGCCAGTCGTGGCGCAGTGGGACAGTGCCTGTTTGTAAACGTGATCGGTTGTGGGTTCAATTATATTTATTTTTATTTACTAGCTCTATCTTGATACTAGGTACTTACTGTCTATCCTTCTATGCGGGATTAAAGCGTGAAGCAAAAAAATCTAACCTGACAACTTTACTATGCAAGGAAAATCATGAAGCAGCAAAAACAATTAAACTGTAAAATTGTTATCGAATTTTTTATGTTTTTTTTCATTCCTATTATCTTTTCTCTAGCCTAAATTTAATAATGTTTTAAATATATTTGTATTTTGTAAAGACAAATTAAGATAAATGTCAGGATCACTACCAGAAAACAAACAAGATCGCTAAATCTGATGTTCGATTTTTCCTAAGGGTAAAGTAAAACGCGGTGTTAAGTTTCGCTAACAATGAAGCGTCTCTGGAAATTAAAACAACTGCAAACAGTGGAAAACTTGAATATTCCTGACCACCTGCTGTGCTAGAAGACGCGTGAGGCTGCTTTTGCAGTCCATATCTATGATGAAGCTAAGACGATAGTATTATTGGATTGTATTGTGAAATTATTTTTTTTATTTTATTAGCTATAATCAATAGTAGCAGTAGTATATAGATCATATATGTATGTGCCTCGTAGAGGTAAGATAATTTAATTATTTAAGAACGGATTCAAATCTGCGAACTTTTGGACAGTTTCCGAGAGGAGGTTTCAAAGCCCTCCGAGTTAAAATTTTAAAAGGTTTTTCTTTAAACCTAAAATTAAAATAGTGTACTAATAAAAAAAGATAAGTTATATAACAAGTAAGGGAAGAAAAGAATCATTAAGTATATTTAAAAAATATATTTTCATTTCTCTGTTCTTCGACAAAGCGCCGCTTCGAGTTCGCCACTTAGCGCGTATTATATCGCGGAACGCAGTGAACGGAGTGTCTTGACACTAGGCTATATCTGACTACCTGTATATCATATACAGGACAAAGCGTGAAAATGTAAAAATCACCTTTGTGCTTATCAATTTATATTTAAAAAAAAAAATATTATATTAAAATTAAAAATGTATTATTAATATAATATTAAAAATTTCCCAGTTACTTTGACAACGAAATTTGTTTTGACGGAAAATTTTACTCGCTTTATTTACTGTCCTTATTATGTGTATTGATGTAAAACCTGGATTTTCTTTCGCTTGTATAACTAATGTCTGAGGTTGATCATGGTGCTGTACAGATCTCTCTGGTTTTTGATATGATTTTAAATGCGATCGGTTGCGGGTTCGATTCCCACTCAAAGAGCGGCATTGAGTTTTGCCACTCAACACGCAATGTCTCGAATTTGACAGTAAACGGAGTACAGAGTGTCTGGAAGCTAGGTAATTCCTATCTATTCTGTTATGCGTGATAAAACCGTAAAGTTAAAAAAAAAGAATGTCAAGTTGTAATTTTATATAATACGAAATTTCATAGTAAATACAATTTATCTCATAAACTATAATAGAAAATGTCTACACAATTAATTTTAAAGCATACTAGACAATTTCAACGTAAAATTATTTTTTTCTAGGCTTTCATTATTTATTTTAAGGACGCCGGTTTATGTTTACTCGTGCATGTTGTTTTTCTTTTCTACTGTTAAAGATTTCTTTGTAAAGTGAATTAGAGTTTAGTGGTATGATTGTAAATCTTTAATGTTTCATTGGTTTAATTAGATCTTTGATTTTTCCGTATTTAACGCATTTTAAATTAATCTATTTTAAACGCATTAACTCGCGTAAAAACACATATGCGTATATTATGATATATGAAAATACATTTTTGAAACCTGATGTTTCCAACACTTTACAGTAGTCCGTGGTCACACGTCTACACATAGTCTACGGGTGACCACGGACAAACTGTATTTTAGAGTACCTAATAATTAGAAGAGAAAAAGTAGATAATAGAAAGTGCCTTAACATTTACCATTTATCCACCTCGTGAAATAAGAAATATATAATATATTATTTACATACAACTTAAAATTAATTTTTTAAATATAATTTATTATTTTATAATTTATGCCTCTATTTCGTGGAGAAAACCGTCAGTGGAGTGTATTGACACTAGGCTTCTGAATACGATGCTTGCAGGATAAAGCGTGAAGTTACTTTTTATATACAATTCCAATATAAATATAAAATTAGTAATTACTGTTAAAATATCAATTTATTATATAGATGCCGTTCAAATATGGGGTTTCCCAATAAAAACGATATGTTTTGAAATTGAAATAAAACATGTAATATATATTTGAATTTCATGCTCATTTCATTTATTTCATAGGAAATTGTATGTTATTTATGATTTTATCAAAATATTGTTCAAATGACCACCATGACATTTTTTGCACTGGTGGATACGATCAGTCCAATTTTCGATGACTAGGTGCAGAATTTCGGCTGGTATGGCCGCTATAGTCGCTCGAATGTTGCGTTCAAGGTCTTAATCGTAGCTGGTTTATTGGCATACACTTGAGATTTAACATACCCCCACAAAAAATAGCTCAAGGGTGTTAAATCGCATGATCTTGGTGCAATTGGTTGGCAATCTTGGTTGGCAATTGTGAGGACCGTTGCGAGAAATAACCGACTCACCAAACTTATCACGCAATAAATCCATTGTGACGGTCGCAGTGTGGCATGTTGCACCATCTTGTTGAATATAAATGTCGTCCGCATCGATTTCATACACTTCAGCCTTCGTCGGCTTCGGTTCGGCCTTCGTCGTTTTTGAAAAAGTACGGGCCAATGATTTCACCGTACCATAATCCGCACCAAACAGTCAATTTCTCAGGATATAATGGTGTTTCATGAACCACTCTTGGATTTGACTTACTCCAGTTACGACAATTCTGTTTGTTCACATAACCATTGAGCCAAAAGTGAGTACAAAATATTTAGCACGAAATGTTCTTTGAGTAGAGACAATACTTCTCGAATTTTGATAGAAAATTTAAATAATTTCTAAATGTTAAGGTAACGTGAACTTGTTCACGATTAAATGGCAAATATTACTAAACACAAAACAACACAAATGTCAAATTTTAAACAACGAAGATGGCGGCTATGAGCTATCAAAATCCTATCATCCCTATTGGGAAACACCATACTAATAGGTGGTAATTTCATATGTTGTCTAGACAATTAAATGTAGACAATTAATTTATAAAATTGAAATATTTTGTTTTAAATTTTATGTCCAACTGAATGTTTTTGTAAGAAATCTCAAATAATACATAAAACATTGGATCTAGTATATATGAAGACTCGTCTCTTGATATTTTTTTATTTTAGGGTAAAATAAGTTAAAAGTAAAGGTAAAAGAAAGTATAACGCAACAATAGGAGCTATCGTATGACTGTATCCACTGGTTGTGAGTTCGATTTCCACTCAGGGGTATTTATATTTCGAAATATATTTTCTTTTCCTCGCCCAGGTAATAAGCGACATTGATTTCAACACCTAACACGCTGTCTCGATTTCGAACGTAAAGCAGTCTACGGAGTGTCTTGACACTTGGCTGTATTTGAATACACTACGCAGGATAAAGCGTAAAACTAGACAATGATATATGTATGTAATAAAGAAAAAAAATGCTTTAAACTTTTTCTTAGATTACAGGGTAAGAATAAAAGGTCTAGTGTATAGAGACTTATTCACCACGTAACTCACAAACTCAAGACATTCCGTATAAAGTGGCGAAACTCAATATCGTATTTTGTCTTACTAGCGTAAAAAAATATAAATAAAAATAATAATTTATATAATAAAAACTGACAAGGCTAATAGAGGTCGGTCGTGGCGCAGTGGGACACCGTCTGACTGTGAACTCGATCGATTGTGGGTTCAATCCCCACTCGGTGGAGTGATTATATTAAAATTATTTTCACTTCCTCGCTCTGGAAAAAGACAAAATGCGGCGTTGAGTACTACCACTCAACACGCAACGTCTCGAATTCGATGGAAAGCGAAGAACGGAGTGTCTTGACACTAGGTACTTTCTGTCTACCCTGCTATGCGGAATATAAGCGTGAAGCTAAAAAAAATTAAAAATAACTGTGAACGCACATATTCGTATTACCTTTATAGTCAGATAGAAATTAAATAAATATCATTTGCAATAGCCAATCCGTTACTATCATAATTATTGAGTGTAATTTGGGTTTTTTTATAAAATTTTAATATTAAAAATGTCCACAGAATATCAGGAAAATATAATTTAAACAAAAAGAAAAGGCATTGTTTCCTCCGGCATTCTATACATACAGAGCACATCGCAAAATAGTCGGGAGTTATGAATTTTCCGGATGAATTTACAAAATTTACCTTTTGTATATTCCTTTAATACGGAATAGTGAAGGGATTATTTTTATTTTTTTTATCACGTCTTTGTATTATTGGTGTACTTAGTATTTTAGGATATATATTTAAATTTAATATTTTAAAAATACTGTAAAGATTTCAGTGTAAAATAAGTAATATTTTTGCCTTTGTTAGTACAAAGTGTAATTTACTTTATTTCAAATATTCTTTTAAGCCTGAAGGGACACTAAAAAATCCGCTCAACACGATTCAAGACACAGTTTCGTGACTTTTTGCGTTAAGAAGCGGAACTCAACGCCGCGTTTTGTCTTACTACACGACAGAAAGTCAATTAATGCTAAGCAATCAACTTTTAGAACGTTACAAATCAAGTTCAACAAGTAATTGAATAGAAAATGAGGTGCCCTTTTTATGTTTTAGAAAATAAGCTTACATCAATGTCACGTAAATATGACATTTACCTAATCCTGTATGAGACACGAGCTCTATTTCTCCATTATTGTAACATTAGCCTATTATGTTCTAAGAAATATTGAGAGAACAAAGTGTGCTCTTCAAATATATTCTGATAAGTAAATATACATTGTCGAAAACATCAAACGAGCAGTGAAGTATTCGTAAAATATACTCGCATATAAAGACTTCCGTCAGGTTGAACGTTTACCGAAATGCAACGAAGCCTTTGAATAGCGAAATCAATTCTTTTTCAAATATCCAGTACCTATCTCTTATCTCATTTTTCATGCTTACGTTATAAAGTTTTTGCCTAAGAATAATATTTTAGTGTTTTATAACGTATAAAATACATAGGAAAGCGATTATTTTTTGGAATTAATAATCTTTGGGTAGCAGAAATTTCTTAAAATATCCCTACAGAGATGCTAACTAGAAAATTAAGATGTAATAAGCGATTAAGAAATACGCCGTGGCCGGTCGTGGCGCGTGTGCGCGTGACGCATTGTCTCGAAATACGAAGTGTATCGGCACTAGGTACTTTCGTCTATCCTGCTAAACGGGATAAAAGCGTAAAGCTGAAAAAGAAACACGACATAGTTGACTAAGAATGGCTTTGTGGGCAGAGCGCTTTGACGGTTTTGAGAGGCGTGGGTGGGAGTCCTGCATCGTTCAAATTTTTATACTTTTTCTAAAAATATTCGTTCGTATTCTAAGGATGTTAATAACATTTTAAAAATATTAAAATAAAAACAATCTAAATTAAAATATTCTTTACTCAAATAGGCTGTTTACAAGCACTTTCTAATCGTCATTTCAAAGTAAGTGTCAGTATTGTCAATCCCACAGAAAGCTAACACCGGCTCGGAAGGCAGTTCTTGCTGTGAAGAAACTCAACAGTTACTCTTTTCAATTCTAGTTTAACAATGACATAGAAAAAAACTTATACAACTTGTATGAAGAAATTTATCACTTTACATACTTCATTTCACTCGGGTGGACGCAACTCTCATTCGCTGTTACTTTATATTATGTAGAAACTTTAGTACAAACAAGTATAGAAATTATTTTCTGGGATCATCTCACACGTATTAATGTATGATCTGGGAAATAAAACATTTTTTTATTTTAACTTTACAATATAAGAAAGCTAGTGACTAAAATCAAATAGTAAAAAAAATAGATTAAAAGTAAAATTCTTAAATTACTTCCAGATAAAAATAAAAAACGAGTCCGGTTGTGACGCAGTCGGACAGCGTCTGACTGTAACCGCGATCTGTAGTGGGTTCGATTGACATTCGGAGAAATGATTGTTTTAATTATTTTGATTTTCTCGCTCTGGTAAGATAAAGCGTGGTGTTGAGTTCCGCAACTCAATACGTTATTTCTCAATTTTGGCGAAAAGCCGAGTATGGAGTGTCTTAAGGAATAAAAATATTGTTTTTTCGTCCAATTCAGTATAAAGATTTTCTAAACCAATTGTAAAGACTATAACGTTGCAAGATTTTCTTATACAAATTGATAAATAGATAGATGATTTTGTTTTCATAGTTATGTGTAAATTCAGTGAACTGCCCATGACCACGTGACCATAGATTATTCTTTAGCATTTTAAATATTCAGCTCAATAAATGTACTTTTGCTACAAAAATTGTTTTATTTAATAAATATATATTTTAATTACATTTTATTTAATACTTTTCGTATCTCAAAAAGATTAGTTATATATACTATTTTTGTTCCGACAAGAATTGCCTAGTGTCAAGACACTCTGTACTCCGCTTTCTGCTAAATTCGAGACATTGAGTGTTAAGTGGCGGAACTCAACGCCGCGTTTTGTCTTACTTGAGCGAGGAAATGAAAATAAATTAAGAATTAATTAATTGTTACTACTTTTTACCTGCACATTTATAGCGATTACAGGGTATTTATAACGTATGCTTTATACCGTATACTTACATTATTTTTTACTTTCAGAAATCATGGTGCAATAGTCACGGATAACCTAGTTTAATAAGATATTTTTTCTGCTTTTTAAACAATCTAACGTTCGAAAGGCAATGTTATTTTAAAAGCTATAAGAAATTTCTTTGCAAAATATTATATTTATTTAGAAGCTGAGAAGAGTTTAACTATTAAATTTAAGAAGTCACGTCTAGACACCTCGGAACATTTCAGCTTTATTCCATATAGCAGTTATAGATAACATAATATTAAGACACTCTATACACCGCATTCCGAATCTGAGGCTTTGCGTGTTAAGTGGCGGAATTAAACGCAACGTTTTTACCTAATAGAGCAGAGAAGTTAAAATAATTAAAATATAACCGTTATATATATATATATATATATATATATATATATATATATATATATATTAATAAAACAATCCACTCTAGGCCACATCTGGCTATGTTGAGATGGTGTGGAATGAATACTCGCAAACATTTAATTTAGAAGTCAAATATCTATATATGAAGATTTGATTTGTGGTGTCGCTTCAGAAGGCATTTCAAATAACTATTGGTGTACGTAGTATTTGATTTTTTGTTACGGAAAATATGGTTAACTCGGTTGGTTGTGGGTTCGAATATGAAAGCGTTATTCCACACTTAGAATTAGAAAAAGCTTTTGAAAAACGTATAAAAAATTTTGAACGCAGAGGGATTCGAACCCGCATCTCTTGGATACCGTCCAAGCGCTCTGACCGCTAAGCCATGCGTTCTAGTACCAGCTACGTCGAAATTCTTATACGTTTTTGTTACAACTTATTTATGTTGTTAGCATCTGTGTAGAGAGATTTTTACAAATTTCTACTACTTAAAGATTATTAAGAAACAAATCGTTTAACAAGAGAGATTGCTATTTTATTTTAATATTTACTATTTTTAAAGTGTTATTCCACACTTAGGATTAGAAAACATTTTTGAAAAAATGTATAAAAATTTGAACGCAGCGGGATTCGAACCCGCGCCTCTTGGATACCGTCCAAGCGCGTTTGGCGTGGTAATAGCTTATAATCTGTACCAATATATATACCATATTTGTTACTTTTTATTCTGATATTTTATGCGTGCTTTTATAAAGAAACGTAAAAAGTATGAGCTCGGGAGGGGCACAGTCGTATCTGACTGTGAACACGATCAGTTGTGAGCTCGAGTCCCACTCGAAGGAGTGCTAAGAACAGGTGCGGCGTTGAGTTCTGCCACTCAATACGCTATGTCACAAATTCGGCGGAAAGCGAAGTACGGAGTTTCTTGCTAAAAAATCATCTTACTTATATTATAATTAATCATTAACGATCTTAAAATATACAATGTTCTAATAAATGAATTAAATTATTTACTTTTGATCATAATTTATGTAGTAATGTCTATAAAATAGGAATTTAATTTGTTTCCTATATTTCTCTTACTGTACTTTTTCACCTCACTGAGCACTTTATTCGTTGTAATCGAGGATGAATATCTTACTACTATAGACTGCCTTATGGTGTCGCCAGTTTAAAATCATGTAATTGAGAGGACACGCCCGCTGCTAGTGCGGCCCGAGGGAAATTGTGATCATACTTATATTGTTTTTCAACTAAATTGGACATACATTTAGTTGTGTGTCCGTAACTCCTTTTTTAACGTGAGGATATCCGTTACGGATACCAGCCCGATGGGAGGACTCGGGACATTCGTATACCCACTAAAACTCTTTCACTTAACGTCACTATACGGGTCATTCTGATCTTCGATATATATGAGTAACTCTCAACCCCCAACAGCGTGCTTGGAGTGTGTGAGCTAGTGTGGGAGTGATCTGCAAACGCCTATCCGGACCACAAAACTAGGCCATAAGCCTGCTCAAATTGACTGAGACCCAGTTTTCATATGAAATCGGATGTAGAAATTTATAAATGGATACAAGAAGTTACAATATTTTAGTAATAGTGAAATAACAATTGTGACGTAAAATGTTTATTATTTTAACTATTTTTTTTTACATATCATGAATGCAGTCGTCTCTGCTGTCTGTACGTTTAGACCTTTCAAACTATACAACAGATTTTTACGTGGTTTTTATTAATGATCCATTAATGGTTGAAAAATTATAGATTATTGATGAATGGGTGAGGAAAAAATCGAAATAGTCGGCAAAACCGCGAGTCGATCAATCTAAGTATATATATCCCATGTAAATATATCCCATGTACACCAGATACATGGGATATATTTACTAATAAATCCTTTAGAATGGTTATTAATTGCGAATAGAATATAAATCACTGAGAATTTTTGTACCGGTCTACATACGGGTTTTTCTGTTTGTCGTGTACAAATAGTAAAAAATTGTAATTAAAAATCATGTAAAACCATCCAATGCATGACTTTTTTTAATGTTAACGTCAAAGTCAAAGTTAATAATTTCTTTTATTATGGGACAAATATGCCTAAAATTACTGATTAAATTGTTTCTATAAGCTATTTGACAACAAAATTTTGTTGTGTCTATTGAGATGTCAATTTAGTTAGTAGAAATTTGTGGCTTACAGAAATTATTTACAAATGAACAGCTATCATACTTGCCCACTAACCTAATTAATATTTAAAACATTAAGACTTCAACTCTGGATATGGCTGTAGATAACGAAATATTTGGTTAATTTATTCAGTTTCCACCCTAAAAGTGCAGTTTACGAATAAAAATAGTAAGGTAAACTAATACACAACTTGGAATGCAGTGATTTCAACTGAATTTTTCATGTGAAACAGTGCGTAAAAATGAAGAAAAAAGTCCACAAAACCAGAAAAACGAAACGAATCCACCATTTTCATGAAAAATATATATACGGAGATTCATACAAAAATAACAATTGAGTATTTTAACTGACAGTTTTGAATACAGCTTTATGTTTGCCAAGTGTACGGCTCGAGTGCACTCCGCCTTAGTGAGCGTATTGATGGTTATCGGGGCATAGTTCAGACGTACATTGCTACGATCCACAGAATATCTACTATTGTAAGTAGTAACTTCGTGACACAAATACATGTTTATTTGTAACTAATTTTTAATATGAAGCTTTTAAAAGTATCATTAATATTATATAATAGAAAATATAATTGTATCTGGTATTAATAACGACTATTTACATGTAATATTTATGATATTGTTTTTAAGGATCAGATGCCGGTCGTGGCGCTGTGGGACAGCGTATGAATTTAAACGTGATCGGTTGTGGATTCGATTCCCACTTGGGGGATTATATTTAAAATTATTTTCAATTTCTCGCTATGTAGTAAGACAAAATGCGGCGTTGAGTTCCGCCGCTCAACACACAATGTCTTGAATTTGGCGGAAAGCAAAGTACGGAGTGTCTTGACACTAGGTGTGCTCTATGTGTACCCTGCTATGCGGGATAAAAGCGTGCGGATAAAACATAGATTAGATCTTATTTAGAACTTGTAATGCTCGCAACTTCGTTTTGGTGGACTTGAGTCTTTCTATGATTTTGGCGAACAAAATACTTTTAATTATATAACTTTGTTTTTATAAACCGACACAAATAAAACAAATTCCAAATAATAAGGGAAAATTACCAAAATACAATATTGAGAATTGCACCTAAGTCCGTTAACCCGTTTTCGAGATTGACGCGCAAAGACCCACAGATCAACATATTCAAGTTTTAAAAATCATTGTTTTGAGTT
Source organism: Dryadula phaetusa (assembly GCA_032432895.1). Taxonomy (NCBI): domain Eukaryota; kingdom Metazoa; phylum Arthropoda; class Insecta; order Lepidoptera; family Nymphalidae; genus Dryadula; species Dryadula phaetusa. Next base: position 2,592,455 of record JAOYRS010000016.1, on the reverse strand, counting down.
TAATTCTTTCAATAAATACCCTCAATCATAGATTTTCTCATCTCATATGTTTTCCACGTACCAACAGCGATCAGTTTTATTTTATATTTATATACAGATAAATGTTTATTAACTGAAAGTGTTATTCACACACTTGGATAAGAAACATATTTATTGAAATCGTATATACGAGTAAACTCTTTTGATTATGTAAAACCTAGTGTCTAGATATTCCGTTGACGACTTAGCTTGAATTAGAGATATTGCGTGTTGAGTGTCGAACTCAACGCTGCACTTTGTCTTACCAGAACCAAGAAATGGAAATAAATTTTATATACTTTAAACAAAACACGCATTTATAAATAAATAAATGAGCGAGTGGTTTTCTTAAAAACATAAAATTAGCCAAGGTAAGAGGAAACGTTTACAAAGTCATTAGGTGTAATGGACGGTATAAATTTCTTAGCACTACGCTACTGAAAGGATACCCTGAGTTCGACTTAAGTAAACTAAACCATGGAGCAACAGCGGAAATTTCTATCTCATTTGTAAGCGTTGAACAAGTTCCCCATTCCACCATTGACCGCTTGTAAAAAGATGTGCTTGTCTAAATATAAAAATGTATGAAAGTACATATATATTAAATATCATTTGAGTTTAACTACTTGAATAAGATCTTTGATTTCAATTTCAATTTTTATAAATTTAATATGAAATAATTTTAAAAGAATTATATCATTCCCGTAGTTTGATATTATTTTTGAATAACCGGCGTTTCGATCACTTCACAATGGCCCGCGGTCACGGATGGACTCTACCTGTATGTAAAGTGTATGCGATCAATCCGTTTAAAATAGTCTCATTAAGAATTCGCTACTTTCTTTATTATATATAATTATGACACCACGTAGGCGAAGGCTATATTTCTGTCGAAATATGATTGTTTTTCTTGTATGTAGTAGATCATTTATATCGCCTCTTGTCCTCTTCGACAATAATTGTCATATTTAATTCAATGTATGTACGATTTTTATGTACTATTAACGTAAATCTTAATTGGGAATTGCATCTTTTAGCGTATGTCGATCAAAAATCGTTTAGATATTAAGAAAATCGATCACATACAGACAGACAGTTTTTGAAAATATGTATAGATTTAAATTTTTTGTCTTCCGTATTTTACCGTTTTTGTAATAAAAAATCAAGTTTATAAAATGTTTCTTATCTTAGTCATTAGGTAATTAAAATCTTAGCTTTCTATGTGCAATAATTTCAGCTTTACGTTGTCTGTCAGTCACTTAGTGAGTAAGGCAATAGTTAAAAAGTCATATATTGATTTAAGAAAACATTCTGAGGGTCCCGCATAGGCAGGAAGTAACTAATGTCAAGATATTCTGTACACTGTTTTCCGCCAAATTCGTGACATTGCGGAACTCAACGCCGCGCTTTATTTTACCGGAGGGAATGAAAATAATTTAAATATATTCATTCATTTGTACGTCTAGTAAGTAGGCCATTGTAGCGTCAATATGCTTATACAGACGTTTTTACATTTGTTTTCTACAAAATATAGTTTTCATTTTTTTTTAGCTTCACGCTTTTATCCCACAAAGCGAGGTAGACAGAAGGTGCCTAGTGTCAAGATGCTTTCCGCCGAAATCAAGCGTGTTGAGTTTCGAAACTCAACGCCGGACTTTGTCTTGCCAGGGCAAGTGGCCCTGAGTGGCAATGGAACCAACAACCGATCGCGTTAACATTCAGACCCTGCCCCACTGCGCCACGACCGGCCTCTAGTTTTCAAATATAATAATTAACAAAGTTAACCTTGCCCAACTAAACGTATCCACATTATGCAACAATCGTCAAAATTTACTGCGGCAATTAAAAGTATTCACAATTCACGTTTTAATTGGTAGCAGTTTAGTTTCGTTTATTTTGATTGTACAAAGCTACGAGATGATAACTAGGCTGTTATTTTGTGTTGATTTGCCTATTCTTTTTTTACTAGAAAATTTTAACACTAAATTTTAAATTAAAGATTCAAAAATTATAAAATTAAATATATATTATTATATAGTATGTTGAGGGCAAAGTATCAAAGGTAAATATAAAAAAGGAAAAAGTTTTTTTTTTATAATAATAAAATATATGCTCTCATATATATTAAATCAGTTTTGTATTGGTATATCTATAAATACACGTTGTTAATACAGTATGTATATTATTGAAAAAATGTATAAAAATCTGAACGCAGCGGGATTTGAACCCGCGCCCCTTTAAGCCATGCGTTCTACTAGCGGCTGTGTTATTACACACTTAGAGACTTTCTAAGTGTTTCTAAATAATATTTAAGTAGCAGATATTTGTAAAACTATTTCTACAGAGATGCTACTAACATAAATAACGTATAAGAATTGACGCAGCTGATAGTAGAACGCATGGCTTAGCGGTTAGAGCGCTTGGACGATTTCCAAGAAGCGCAGGTCAAATCTCGCTGCATCCAAATTTTTATACGTTTTTTCAACAATGTTTTCTGATTCTAAGTTTGAAATAACACTTTAAAAATAGGAGACTATATTAATATTTTTCTACTCTGTATAAGGTAGGATACATAGAAGTTAATATATATAAATTATATAAAAGAGCAGTGACATTTATCAGGATAAAAAAGTAATCTATAGTTAAACCAACGTTATAAACTGTTTGCCAAATTTTATCTAAATTGTAATATCAGTTTTTTTATTATTGAACAACATAATTTCACATTTTGTAACGATACGTACTATACATAAATATGTATGTACATATTTAATATATTTTGTACAAATTTATTTATTATTTTAAGGTAGTAATAATTATTTATTTCTTTTATTATGATTAAATATAATTTTGGCTGAATTATTTAATGGCAGCCTAGAATGACGCAAAAGATTTTGAAAAAAAAGGACGCTTTAGAAGATTGTTAATATTTAATTAGGAATAATAGAAACATAATGAGTTAGAAGTGAATGTAATAATATTTAATATCAAAAATACATAGAAAGATAATTTTTATTGTTTTTATGGTATTCGTGGTCGGTAATTTGATTTTGTATAATATGAAGAATTTGTTGGCAAGTTCTTTTTCTATTATTAATATAAAAGTGCCATTAAATGAATATTAAAGTATTAGTAATAAATTTAAATAATTATATTAAAGATATGAAAGGCTTAGAATGTACATTGTACGTACGTATATGAAATTTGTAATACAAATATATTAAAGCGTTTACCGCCATATTTGAGTAGTGTTGTATGAACATATTGTTATTATTATATGCATTTACTAAGTACTATAAAATAATATTTTTAAATAAACGTTAAAATTTCTATATATTTTTAAAATATATTCCACTTTACTTGTAATTTGAAGGAATCTATTGATAATCCTTAATGTCATTTTGGCTCGTTCAAAAAACACAAAATTGAAAATTACTTAAACATTAATATATACTCTTAAATTGTTCATTCGTTTATTTCAGCATTTCATTCTTCAAAAATATATTAACAAAATAAAATGAAATTGAAAATCTTAGAAAGTATATCAATTTTAATAAATTATGTAAATGTGTTTTGAGAAAAGCAATATAACGACCAAGGTTAATAAGTAATAAAATAAGAATGTACGTATTTAATGACTCAGCGAATAAAATAACTGAGAAATATGAGTGAGAGAAATATGAATGGGGGTTTAAGATGAAAGACTTGCTCGTAGTAACCCCTGCCAGCCTTACACTATTGTAACAGTTGTGTAAGGCTGCAGCATTCCATCCGTCACGAGCACCAGGGCGCACAATGCTAGAGCGTCCCCCCGAGGCACCGAGCACCAGTGCGCCAGTATCCTCAGCTCTATCAAGTTAACTAGAGGAGTTCTGGGATAGTGTAAGAGAAGTTCTAGGTAGTGTAAGAGAAGTTCTAGGTAGTGTAAGAGAAGTTCTAGGTAGTGTAAGAGAGAATGAAAAACTAATAGTATGTGGTGATTTGAACGAATAGGTCCCTAAGAGATGATTACGAACGTGTGCTAGGCAAGTATGGCGATAAGATGGTAAATGAGGCTGTTAAGCTTATATTGAAATTGTGTAAGGAGAAGGATCTGTTTGTGGCAAACATGATATTTGACCACAAACGAATTCATATGTATACGTGGGTTCCCACGTATTTAATTATATATTCGTTCGAATAGAAGACAATTGACCTATTCCTTGACATGACCTTTTCCTAGTGGATTAGCGTATTCGCAACCAAGTTATGGACACGCGTGTATTTAGTATATTATTTGTGCTGACTTGGGAACGGATCATTAACTAGTGATTGTAGAATAGGGGGTCTGTTTGCAGGTTGGCACGAGGCTTGGTGGCGAATAACTGCATAAGAAGCTGGACGCTTCAGGATCCACCGATAAGAGAGGAATATGAAGACAGAGTTTTCAAAAAGTTAGACAGCTGTGAAATAGGAAATAAAAATGTTAAAGTATGTTGGCAGAATCTTAGAGTTGTATGATGGAAGCCGCAACAGAGGTATGTGGTGTCAGGAAAAGAGGCTTTAGTAAATAGCGTGATGAATGGTGGGATGATGAAGTGAAAGAGAAGAAAAAAAAGAAAGAAGATAGCACTTTTTTTTCTGTCTATGAGTATAAACTGTAGACCCTTTTGGTCTTTACAGCGACACCGGGAGACTTTAGATAAACTTGACTACACCGTCGTTTCCGTCGACGGCGTTGTGTGTGTATTGTGTGGGTGGAGTGTTTCCTACCTACAATTTTGCCGTTGGTTACCGTAATGGCGTCGTTGGGGTCTAATAAGTGTCAGCGCCGCCTGGAGTCTCTCGGTAATAATAAAAGAATGACGGGAAGTAGTGTAGAGGGCGGCGTCATCGGTGTACATAGCCAGGTGGACATTGTTTACTTTAGGTATGTCACTGGTGTACAGCGCATATAGATTAGAAGAGAGGGTGGAGTCCTGAGGGACTTCAGTGCAAATTAAGCGGGGAGAAGAGAGTGTACTTTCCACTTTGTATCGGAAGTATCTATTTGAAAGATAGCCCTTAAGGACTCGAACTAAATGGTCTGGGAGGCCGGCATTACGTACCTTGTGGATTGAGCCGCTGTGCCAAACTTTATCGAGAGCTTTCGCTGTATCGAGAAAAATAGCAGCAGTGAAGCTGCGGACACCATTTCTAATGTTAATCTGGCTATGCGTCCTACTAGCCGATGTATCTGGTGGGGAGCTGAGTGAGAGCAGCGATAGACTGATATGCCTGTAGCTGCTGGAAAAATTCAATGGGCAATGATGGCCACGTTATGTTTTACAGTTATTTCGTCGAGAATCTTATCTTCTTTTCATTCCAGCACAATCGCACAATCGCAATTCGCAATACCGGGAGAACGGATACTAATTTTAAGAAAAGACTCCTATATACAGAAGAAATCTAGGCTGGCGAGAGTGGACGTACTCACTTATTAATTCTTTTTAGCCTTTGACACCATTTGCGTTAAATGTCGCTGTATTTAGGGCTAATAGTTAAACGCGGGCGAGACGCGAGTCAGCGGGCCATGGAGTGAATTTATTCGGAGACCGCCATTGGTTACCTTTAGTATGTGAATTTATTTAGCCTGGAGGCCTACGATTAAGGTAAGGTCGATTAAGATCGCTTTAAACTGCTTCTAATTCGCGGGGGACGCCCTTAATGACAACCCGGAGTTGCTTTTCGTCCTCTAGCGCATAGTTATGGAAATCTACGTTGATATCTCGCTTGCGGTGACTGAGAGCGCGGTGATCCGCAGATGTCGGGACTTGAACTTTAACGGAAGCATCCACGCAGATACTCCGTTCCATTTTCTCTTTTATTGAATGTATACCAGCGGCGGTAATTTTGCGGTCTCTCACCCCATGGTGCGGCACGCGAGGCCAATGCGGGGCGAGAGACCGTTACGGTACGCGCGGGCACCGGAGCCAGCGGGAGCCGAGGCCTAGCAAGTAGGGGGGCGGAGAAACACGCGTAGATATTGATTCACCTAACGTAAGAGCATCTAACGAAAGCACTGATAAAAATGAAGTTTCAAAAGTCAGAGAATGAAAGACATGAAAGATTGACTAACAATTTCCGGGAAAACAAAAGCTTTTCTGGTGAGTTAGTGATTCTCGGCGTTCTTCGTCGACCTATAGAATGAATGGGGTACTTTCTGTGGACGGTGAAATACTTACAGAAAGAACACACGTTTTGCAATGATGGGCTGGAACTCTACAAGGAAATGTATGAATGTGATGAAGCCTCAGTCTTAAGTCACAGCAATATGCTGAGTCTTGATGTAGCAGATGGAGAAATCGATATAAATGAAGTAGAAAATGCTATACGAAGTCTGAAATGTGGCAAGGTAGTGGGAGCAGATGGAGTTACTGCATGATGATCAAATATGGTGGGCCTCGCATCTTGGACCTGTTGTTTTTTCTATGCAATTTATGCTGGAAAACGGGAGAGGTCCCCGATGATTGGCGAGGCGCAGTGGTGCAAGCTATAGGGCTATCAGTTTGATTAGCTTGGGCAGTAAACTTTATACTAAAAATCTAGCGAGAGGAATACAAGAGAGATCTAAAAGGCTTTTATGAGGCCCAAGGAGGATTTAGACCTGGAAGAGGGTGCATTGAGGCCGATCGTGGCACATTGGCACAGCGTCTGGCTGTAATCGCGATCAGTTGTGGATTCCATCCCCACTCGAGGGAGTGATTATATTTAAATTATTTTCACTTCCTCGCTCTGGTAAAGACAAAGAGCGGAGTTGAGTTCCACCACTCAATACGCAATGTCTCGAATTCGGTGGAAAGTGAAATATGGAGTGTCTTAGAACTAGGTACTTTCTGTCTGACCTGCTATGCGGGATGAAAGCGTGAAGTTAAAGAACAAGAAAAAGAAAGAGAGTGCATTGATCAGGTCTTTTCTCTCCACATGATGTTGGTGATTTGACAGTTAACTGTCAATTGTTTGCAGCTGGTGCAGTGCTGATTGCATCATCAGAATGCGAGTTACCATTCTGAAAGACGGGTGTGAAAGTAATGGTCTAAACCTGAATGTGAGGAACACTAAGATTGTAGTATTTGAAAGAGATGATGAAAGAACGGAATGCAAGATTATGGTAGATAGAAAGATATAAGAACAAGTGAATAAAGTGGTATATCTGAGAAGCATGTTTAGTATAGATGGAAAATACGAAATGGATGTAGAAAGGCGTATTGCTGCCGGTAACAGGGTTAACGGTCCTCTTGATGCATTGATGCGATGGCAAAACATCAGCGTACCTGCATGTCTTGCCATTCACAATGCAGCACTGATACCGACATTATCATACGGCAGACACCCAAAACATGGGTGGATCAAAAAAAAACAATGAAAGAAAGATGAATGCAGTAGAGATGCGATCTCTTCTTCGGATATGTGGAGTCGGTTTAGCTAACTGTATATGCAGCGAAGAGTTACCCAGAATGGTAGGTATAAGCGTGAATGTCATAGTAAGAATAAAGAAGAACGTGCTCAGGTGGTTTGGGCACATTGAGAGAATGAGTGATGAAAGAATAGTAAGAAAGATTTATGAAGCAAAGATGTACAAACTGGTACGAGAGATCGAGGGAGATCACGGTTGAGCTTCGAAAACACAGTATCGAAGATACTAGAGGAAGGTCACGTAAAAAGCATGAGGACCCCCTGAAGGGCATGTATGAAGAGGATAATGACTGTGGACGAAGTGAAAGAGGTATGCAGGGACCGTAGCGTTTGGCACTTCGTGCTTTCTGACTACCCCGCGAGGAATAAATTGTGAAGCTAAAAAAATATGAAGATACTCAGTTTTATCCTTTATCCTAAAATTTATAAGTAAAGTAAATATTAAAATTCAAAATATTCTTTATTTAAATATGCTATTACAGGTAATTCTTGATAAATTCGTTTGACTGTAAAAACGATCGGTTCTGAGTTCGCTTCCCGCTCATGGGAATGATTATATTTAAATTATGTTATCGTTTTCCTACTCTGGTAAGATAAATTGCGGCAAAGAATACCACCACTTAACACGTAATGCTCAAATTTAGGGGAAATCGGAGTATGGAGTGTCTTGAAACCAGGTACTTCCTATCTACCTATCTAAGCGGGATAAAAGCGTGAACCTGAAAAAACTAGATATTTTCAGTCCTACTGGAAGCTCTCTCTAACACTAAATTACATAATAAGTTTAAAGCTATACTTAACCTTCCGAGTGATTTAATTCCACACATAAACATCAATATAGTATTTTTGGGCAGAATTTGCTTAATAATATTTACTATTTTTAAAGTGTTATTCTTACTTAGGATTAGAAAACATTTTTCAAAGAACGTATAAAACGTACTTGTCACTTAGGATTAGAAAACATTTTTGAAAGAACGTATAAAAAATTGACAGTATCCAAGAGGCGCGGGTTCGAATCCCGCTGCATTCAAATTTTTATACGTTTTTTCAAAAATGTTTGCTTAATAGTGATTATAATACTGAATTTTAAATCAAATGTAGACCAATAATTAAATTGGTTAGTTTTTAGAAAACAGTTGTTAGTCAAGTGGTTTATTACTTTACAATATTTACAGAGGAAATTCATTATCTTCTAAACTCCAAATCGCTAACCCTTAAACCAACAAGTAACTGAAATAACTCTTAAACAGTATAACTTTCGACAAAATAAATGATATATCGTTAAAATGACAGAAAGGGCTTACCGTGCGAAATAAGCTTACAGGATATCGAAGGTCCCGGCAAGGTGTAGCCTAAATGTAATGGACACGGATCGACGAATCAATTCGTTCAGATATGGGTATTTTACCATGTTTTTCCTGTTCCACCTTCATTTCTTTATCGTATACGATAAAAGACATCTGATACTAAGATCTTGCCGTTTACGTTTCGCATTTCTTTTGAAAATCAACTGTTGGTTTGGTTTCTATTTTTGTAGGGGTTAGATATAAGATTTGTTTATTTTTGGTTATCTCATTGGCGCCTCGTGCCTATAGTGTATAAATAAATTATTCACTTTTATTCCTTTTTTAGGCCTGTTGTGTCACAGTAGAACAGCATCTGACGGTAAACGCGATCGGCTGTCGATTACCACTCGGGGGCGATATTATATATAAATTATTTTTACTTCCTCGCTTTGATAAGAGAAAGTGTGGTGTTTAGTTCCGCCACTCAATATGCATTGTCTTAAATTCAGTTGATAGCGAAATACGGAGTGTCTTGACACTAGATACTTTCTCCCACCCTGCTATGCGAGACAAAAGCGTGAAGCCTAAAATACCATTTTTATAGCTTTGTATGTATTCTGCGTTAGAATACATAAAAAATTCATCAAAACACAAATATATGTACACACATATTAACTTGATATAGATAATGTTATTATATCATAACGTTTTACAATTTAAATTAATTATTTAATTAAATTTGTTAGATAATTCATGAATATAATTATGACCATCATATCTATAACATGGTATATTAGATTTTACTAGCAGTTTCTCACATCTTTCTATTTTATTTTATAATTCTAAAACTAAAGTGGCTTTACTACATCAGCTATCTGCCATTGAAGATCCCGTCAAAATCAGTAGAGCCGTTCCTGAGATAAACCGGAACAAGTAGACGGACAAAAATTGAATAAAATATTATATTGATATGTGTACAGACAGTCTAATTTATAATATGTTCCTTTCAAACACATACATTCAAAACTTTGATCAAATTCGATATTACAGGTAGAGAGGGTCGACTAAATCTTAGCGGTGTGTTCCGGAGCGGATCCCGGTTCTAATAAGGAAAACTTCCTTTTGGCATAGTAGAAATGTGTGTATATAATATAAGTAGCTTGCGACTAATGTCAGCTCAAATACTAGTGTATACCGAAAGAAAATATTTTTTATAGTTTTTAACTTTCTTCTCATCTAAGACCAGGTATATAAATCAGTAAACAGGAAGTATTTAGTGTCACGTCACTCCCTATTACACTTTCCGCCAAATTCGAGATATTGCGTGTTGAGTGGCGGAAGGTAACTTTGCGCTTTGTCTTACTGAAGCGAAGAAATAAAAACAATTTAAATATAATTATTTCCACGAGTGGAAATCGGTTTTTTTAAGGAAATAAATGATTTTTGTTTCTTTATTCTGTTTTGTTTTGATTAGCAGACAGAACACTGTATTCTCCGTCTCATTAGAGAATTGAAATTTTCCTGCTTCTGTAATACAAAGTGCGGCGTTGAGGTCCATTCACTCAATGTTTTGGTTTTTATCTTGAACCTCTAATTTTTAAGTTGATTTTATAAAAATACTTCAAACTAATACTAGCCTTATTTTAGAATTTTAAGATATTTTTAAATAATAATATTTTATTTTTATTTAAAAAATCGATTTTTTTTAATGTTAATGTATAAAGTAAAGTTCTAAGTCACAGTAAAAATAACTTAAAATATAAAATATAATAATTATGGCTCAAGACTCTAGGCTTAATTTTTTTTTAGTTTCACGCTTTATCCCTTGCGGGGTAGTCTGAGAGTACTGTATTCTAGGCTAAATAATAATATACATTTTTTAATTTCTCTGCGTATATAAAATCACTGGATCTTTATAGTATACTAAAATATATTTCTTATATATTTCCTCAGAAATAAACTATTTTTCGTAATAAGCAAGTTGTAATTGCAAGTAATTATTGCGTGTTAAGCGGCGGAACTCAACCACGCGTTTAACACTGTTAGTAATGATGTGTCGTTAGTATAAAAGTCAACATGTACATACAAAACCTTTTATTATCTCTGATCGTAGAATTTTAACTGAATAACAAAAGAATTAATTAAAACGATATAAAGCATATAATTAATTCTATTTTTTAGATGATTTCCCATTGATAATATTATACACAGTTTATTTTATCAAATGAAAATATTAATACTGAAACACTTTTGTACAAGTATTACAAAACAATAACTTGTTTTGTATTATATAAGTTATGTTTACGATTTAATTATACAAATTTGTTTACTATAACGTCGCAAATAGATTGATTTGTCGACGATTGGTTGATTATATAATAATAATAATAATAATATTATATTTATTTACTATTTTTAAAGTGTTATTCCACACTTATGATTAGAAAACATTTTTGAAAAAACGTATAAAAATTTAAGCGCAGCGGGATTCGAACCAAGAGGCGCGGGTTCGAATCCCGCTGCGTTCAAATTTTTATACGTTTTTTCAAAAATATTTTATTTATTGGAAAATATTTTTGAAGATAACGTAGTAATACTTTATTGTATTTTACTTTTATTTTTATTAATATTAGATTTTAGATTTTCGACTAATTTTGATATTTACAATCTTTTGTATATATTTACTAGAAATTTTATAATTATACAATTATTATTTTCAAGTTTTAACTATGATGCTCTTTAATTTTTCAGCTTTATTTTGCATAGCCTAAGACAAAATAAAATTGGAATTCAATAATGTTTTCTAATTCTAAGTGTGGAATAACACTTTAAAAATAGTAAATATTAAAATTGGAATATACTTATATAGTAAGATTGTTTTAATTAATTTTGATGTCGGGGGAATGGTTATAATTAATTTATTTTGATTTTTTGGATATCGCCACTCAACATGCAATGGCTGGAATTCAATGGAAAGTGGAGTACGGAGTGTCTTGACACTAGGTACTTCCTGTCTATTAATTATCTTTAAACTATATACTGTATACGCTTGTGTTAGACATGATTTACATACAGCATTGCTTTAGACAACTTAGTGCATGTCTAGGAACGGAGCACAATAGTCCTAAACCTTAGAACCTAAGTGTTTGAGCGTCCTTAATGCAATTCGAATTGCGCTTCATTTGTTGAAACGCGTCTGCTAGTTGAGAAATTAATGTTTGTTGAGACTAGCTTGTTTATATATATATATATGTAGTTTAGATAATGGGATATGTAACACCGGAAATGTTCTCTATATCTATATATTAATATGTGGGGCCAAATCTTTGTACTTATTTTTAAAAAAATAACGCGAATAGAGGAGTATGTAATTTGGCAAAGTAATAGTTTAAATAACAAAATAATTGTAGCACACACTGCCAAGCGTTTGACATGCACGTTTATATAAAGTGACATACACGTTGCTATGGCAACGCGTTATCAACGCGACATCTAGTTACAGTAATTCTTTTGATTTTTTCTTGGTATGTCACTCTGATTCTCAGTGTTCCAATGATTATAAAATACAATTTGGCAATTATCTGATTATCATGTAAAATTACCAAGGAACAAAATAATAGTAAGAGAGAATGAATAGGTTGAGTGCACAAAGCAAGTAAGGCTGAGAGAAGTAACAATAACCATTTGTCAAACTGCAGAAGAAAGGTTGAAAGAGTCTTAGTTTCTTTTGTTATTTATTTTTTAAACTAATTTATTGATAAAAATAAATTAGAATGAGTGAATGAATGAATTGTTTGAGTTAGAACTTATATTAAAATTGTTTTAAATATGACTTACTCAATATCAGTGTATTAAAACAAAGACATGATAATGATTTATCGCATATATTTTGGTATATGAAAATACATTTTGGATACCTGACGTTTCGAGCAATACCAAACGAATACCAAAATATACGCGATTAATCCGGTTATAATAGTTTCATTTAAAATGTATAAAAATCGCGAAAATCAAAGATCTTATTACTTTCTGTCTACCCTGCTAGACGTGATAAAAGTGTGTATATATATATAAAGCGTATATATATATATATATATATATATATATATATATATATATAAAAGTGTGTATATATATAATAGATACACATAAAAACAAATTATTCTCGAAATCATGCCCGGAAGGCCACCATCTTATCTTCTCTTCTCTTCTTTAAGCATCTGAAGATAACTGGTATACAGTCACATCCAGCATAAGCAAGCCAAGAACATCACTAAGAACAATAATGGCCTAACTATACAACTGGCACCAATCAAAATGTGATCACGATTTCAAGATGTTTCCAGCTGAACTGAACCGGTTCACAATTCAATGAAATTATGTATAGAGTAATGTATACAGAGGTGGTGAATAGAATAATCATTACTAATATTTTTTTTATTTTCCACGTTTTATATATATATATATATATATATATATATATATATATATATATATATAATTTTAAATTAATTAATTTTAAATTAAAGTATTTTAAACGGATTAATCGCGTATATTTTGGTATTTGAAAATATGTATTTTATTACAAACCCGACGTTTCGAACACTTGAAATCTTAAGTAGCTGATTATAATTATATGCAAATGAAAAATAAATAACAATGAGGGATAAAAAGGTTCGGACCTGGTCTGTAGTGCATTAAATTTTGTATAAAAAACACTATTTAAATGAGTCTGTGGTCACAGGTAGACCGATACTTCCAAAACATACGCGAACAATTCGTTTAAAATAATTTCATTTACTATTAATAATAGATTTTATATTTTAATAACTTATGCCAACCTATACAATATGTAACTTAGAAATTCGTGGCTGTTTATTTAATTTTCTTCAAAATATTTTAAAGAATTATTTACATATCTAAGGATTAATTATATATTTTACGATGTGTATAATAATCAAGACACTCCGTACTTCGCTTTTTACTGAATTCTAGACATTGCGTGTTGAGTGGTGGAACTCAATACCGCACTTTGTTTTACCAGAGCGAGGAAGTGAAAATAATTTGATATAATCACTCCCCCGAGTGGGGATCGAACCCAAAACCGATCGCGTTTACAGTCAAATGCAGTCCCACTACGCCACGACTGACTTATAATATGTTTATGTTTTCCGAAATCAGAATGACTGAAAAGCTTATTTAATTAAATAAGAACAAAATAGCTAACTTAAAGAATATATAGGTACCAATTAAAGGGTGATATTATCGTTTATAACATCGATCACATGACTAATAATAAGCCAAGTATTTGCTACTTTATGAATACTATACAAAAAAGGGTCAGTTTATACTCGTACTGTGATAAAAACATTTCCTTCTCAACACACATACATACATACATAAAGGGTGTTCTTTGTTCTAACAAACAAGAAAAATTGTTATTTGTTATGATAAGGTTGAAGACATTTAGCGAAGGCTTAACATATAAGCAAAATGGAGCAGAGAGGTCAAGGCGTGAAAAGGAAAATACCTTAGGATTTTTATGTCAGCCTCTAACATTTTTTTGTATATATTACGTGTATGAGAACACAAAGAGGGATTTATTATTTATGTATTTTTGTTATACATACATAATTTTTTATGCAAGAAAAAATACGACGAGTTTCTTTATAGTTTTGATGACTAGAAATTTAGTTTTAATTTTGTACCAAGCGAAATTATGGTAGTGACATTAACAGATTTGGCCTAAGTTTGATATTAACGACTACCAAATAACGTTAACGGCTAACGGTGCTCTGGCTGCATTAATGAAATGTCAAAACGTCAGCATAGCTGCGCGTATTGCCGTACATAATGCAATACTGATTCCGACGCTGTTACACGGCAGCGAAACGAGGGCGTGTCAAAAGAAGAATGAAAGAAAGATGAGTGCAGTAGAAATGGCCCTTGGCCGATTATGCGGAATCCGTATAGCTGATCGTATATGCAGCGAAGAAATTCTAATAATAGCAGGTTTAAGCGTGAATGTCATAATAGGAGTGAAAAAGAACGTCCTCCGGTGGTTCGGCTACGTCGAGAGGATGAGTGATGACAGAATGATACGTGAGCAGTACGAGAAGTCAGAGTGGGACCTCGATTGACCTTCGAAAACACAGTATCAATGATACTGGAGGAAGGTCACGTAAAACGCATGAGGACTCCCTAAATGTATGAAGAGGTTAATGACTGGACGGGGGGCGGAAGGGGTATGCAAATACCGTAGCGTTTGGCGCCCCTTCCTTTCTGACTACACCGCAAGGGATAAAGCGTGAAACCAAATATATCAAAATAAATATATCAGATAATCTGTTTGTGTAACGTTTTAATGCGCTTATTGTATTTTTTTTATAAATAATTTCTGTTACTGTAAATAATAATTTTCTAAACTTTATTACATATAATATTTACTTACAACTTGTCCCTCATCTCAAGGTAGTTAATAATAACTAATAGTCAAGGCGTTCCGTTCTCTATTTTTCACCGGATTTTAACACTGTGTATTTGCGGAAACCAACGCCGCAGTTAAGTCTTATCAGAGTGCGGACCGGACCCATGGCTATCAATTTTACAAAATTAACATTTTGATGATTATATAAATAACAAAATTTTTCGTTTACTTTTATAATAAAGGATATATGAAAATATAAAGAATATATTTTCTTTGATTCCTAATTATTATTAGAAATCAAAGAAAAGATAAAACATCTTCTCTATGTTTCAACGCTGTGTAGTTAGTTCTGTAATTATAACAGTCTATATCAAGCCCGATGAAGTGTGCAAATATGTTTAACACACGACTTGCAAGCGCCACCGTGAGTATATTGATGAAGGAGTTAAAAGAGCATCCCATGATTGAATTTTATACACCAATTAAACTATAGGTGTAAGGTTGAATGGATAATGAACGATTTCTTGGTTGTTTTTTAGCTTCACGCTTTTATCCCTCATAGCAGGGTAAACAAAAAGTACTTAGTGTCAAGACACTCCGTAGTTCACCTTCCACCAAATTCGAGAAGTTGCGTGCTGAGTGGTGGAACTTAACGCCTCACTTTGTCTTTTACCAGAGCGAGGAAGTGAAAATATTTAAAATATAATCACTTCCTAAAGTGACACAAAAAAGATTTCTTGGTTAATAATTTTCCTATAAATAATCAGGCCGTGACAATTCAAAGTTAGAATCGTTATTTAAAAATACTTTTGAAATCATTTTTCTACAGTTCTGCTCAAATGAACAGGCGAAAAATCCAAGAGATGTTACATTTCATTTATAAGAGATAAGAAAAATTGGCAAGTAGCAGATAACGTAGAGCTTAGTGGTCAAAATTTGGACGGCTTCCTACAGCAGGTTCGAGTCTCGTTACGTTATAATTAATAAATATAATTATTTCTTACCTTGTATTTTAACCAAGTGATTCTCAAATCTTTTAATAATAGAAAAATTTTAATAATATTTTTACTATATTTTCACCTAAATAAAGACATCGGCCGAGGCCGGATGTATTTATTGAGGCCGGTCGTGGCGTAGTGGGACAGCATCTGACTGTAATATTTTTGAAAAAAACGAATAAAAATTTGAACGTAGCGGGATTCGAACCCGCGCCTCTTGGATACCAGCCAAGCGCTCTGACCGCTAAGCCATGCGTTCTACTACCAGATGCGTCGTAATTCTTATACGTTTATTACAACTTATTTATGTTGTTAGCATATCTGTATAGAGATTTTTATAAAATTTCTACTACTTAAAGATTATTAAGAAATAATCGTTTAACAAGAAAGATTGCTATTTAATTTAAATATTAAATAATAAAAGTTAAATATGACTGTAACATATACTTTGAATTACTTCCAATTTTGCTGGAAAGAATTACTTGTCAAATTGACATCTTAATTCTCACTGAGTGCTGGCTAAGCAAGGCATCTACTATACCAGTATTGCCAGGCTTTAATTCGTTTAAATCAGGTCACAAAAACCAAAATGATGGTATAGTTTACCAGTGAAACTTTTAACTTTGAAATTACTGTACCGGATTTTAGCGAGGCAAATTGTATCCAAATCACGCTTTTATCTTCTCTTGTTATCGTTGCCATATATCGTTCTCCTTCTTACCACTGCATTAAAATTTTTTTACATAGCTTAGATAGTGTTTTGAGCACATTATCTACATTCAAAACATTGGTCGTTATGGAAGTATTCAAATCTTTGTGCAAGTCATGATTTAATACCAAGTCACACACTGCCCACTAGGAACGAAAACTGCCTAGATCATATAATTCTTCGTAGCAATAGAAGCTCGGCTACCTATGTCTTTGATGCACCATTAACTGATCATAATCCTATTTGCATTTGTTGCAAATTAATACAAAAATATCTAAATCACAAAAATATCTTCTACTATACAAATTAACTCAAGAAATATATTGATGTCTTCCAGAAAACGTATTTTAAAACGCTGAATTACTCCTGGGTTACTCCGTTGTATACGTAATCGTGATAAGCTTTATAAAAAAACTAAAAAACACGCTAATAATGTGATTTTCAAAATCACTAATTCACGTTCAAAAATTTCTGCAACAATTTGCTTAAGAAAATAAAAGCAAATTATGAAAAAAACGAATTCGAGAAAGCTAATCAGAACACAAAAAAAACTTGGAATATTATAAAAAAAATTACAAAATATTCTAAAGAAAATACCAAAGCATCAAGTGATCTCTTAATTAGCAAACGACCCGATTGAAGCTGTAAACAGTGTGAATAATTATTTTAAAAAAACTTGCATCATCTGACTGTCTCAAAAATAATTCTCAACAATATCTTCCTTTCTTGGTTTCCCAGTCAACGCCAAATTCGATTGTCATTAATGCAACTGATAACTCAGAAATTAGATCAATCATCTGCAGTTTTGATGGTGACTGTGCAATGAGATGGGATAGTATAGCTTCATCTATCCTTAAGGACACTGTAGACATTCTTCTTCCTTCGATAACATGGGTCTGCAACCTGTGTATATCTCAAGGTATATTCCCAAGAGTGTTTAAAAAGGCTGTTGTTCACCCAATCTATAAGAAAGGTTGTAAGGGTCGTGTGAGTAACTATCGACCTATATCTGTTTTGAGCGCACTTTCCAAGATTCTAGAAAAACTTATAAATAAAAGACTGATCTCTTACCTGAATAAATATGTCTTGCTGTTTTCTAACCAATATGGTTTTAGAGCTGGCAAAATTACGGAGGATTCACTCATGATTTTAGTACATGATGTGGTACAAAACATTGATAAAAAAAATAAAAACTCTTTGTATTTTCTACGTTTCGTTTGACACAGTGTCTCTACCGATTCTGTTTAATAAATTGGAAGCAGTTGGTATCAGAGGAATAGCTTTGGATCTCTTTAAGAGCTATCAATCAGATAGAACACAAATAATTTCAATTGATGGCATCACTAATGACGAAGCAAGTCTCTCGTGTGGTGTGCCTCAGGGCAGTGTTTAGGTCCCACTCTCTTTTTAATTTATGTTAATGATCTATGTAATCTTAAAACGCAAAATTGCAAAATTATTTCTTATGCAGATGATACCGCTTTGCTTGTACATGGCAATAGTTAGAGGAATACTCGAGATATTGGTGAAAAAGCTATTTCTGCTGTGATAAATTGGCTATCCTGTAATATGTTGTCTTTAAATGAAGAAAAAACTCAATATATAACTTTTGGCCACAAACGTTTTTTGGCACCTGATTCGTTTTCAATAATAGCTCATAGATGTTGCTCAGAACTGGACAGCATTTGTAATTGTAGTACAATGCAAACCCGTGTTTCGCACAATAAAATATCTAGGGGTTCTCATTGATGAAAATCTTACCTGGAAGAACCACATCCTAGCATTGGCTTCCCGTGTACGAAGGCTTGAATATATCTTTAAGCAACTAAGAACTAGCGCTAACATACAAGTTTTGATCATGGTCTATTATGCCCTTGTACAATCAATACTTTCCTACTGTATACTATCTTGAGGTTGTGCTGCGAAAACAATTTTACTTCCACTAGAAAGAGTCCAGAGGTGTATCTTAAAGATTATCCTGTCTAAACCTGTTCGTTTCCCTACAGCAGATTTATACCAATCGTGTAAAGTGTTAACAGTCCGGCAACTGTTTGTTCTCTGCTCTGTTCTACGAAAGTATAGACTCACTTGCTACGATTTGCAGTTTATGTCCAGTAAACGCAGAATTGATAAAATTTTTAAAATTGTAATGCGACGTACCATATCTTCTAATAGACAATTTTTTTTCTTAAGTCCTATTCTTTACAATAATATCAATAAAAAATAAATATATACCCTCTAACTTCTCATCAATGTAAAATTAACTTAATTTATTAATTATTAAAATTAAATTATAATCATACAGAAGATTTCCTTATTCTCTAACAATACTTTGGATTATAAGTGTAAACATCACACACAACACACTCACACACAATACACCCACACTCATATTCACACAAACACAAACACAAACATAAGCTCACGTTCTTAACTTACACACTACCATATATTAACCTTTCTATCAATTCATAAGATCTTAGTATTATTTTATTGTATAATGAACGATATTATCAGTTTTGATGTTACTTTGGTTTTTGAAAAGACGCTTGTGAGACGGGCGTTACTGACTGCGACTCAGTTTCCCTTATAATGAATAAATTTTATTATTATTATTATTATTACTATAACATGATCGGTTGTGGGTTCGATCCCCACTCGGGGCAGTGATTATATTTAAATTATTTTCACTTTCTCGCTCTGGTAAGACAAAGTGCGGCGTTGAGTTCCACCACTCAACACACAATGTCTCATATTCGGTGGAAAGCGGAGTACGGAGTGTCTTGACGCTAGGTACTTTCTGTCTACCCTGTTAAAGACTAAGTTACTGATAGTATAGTGATGTTAGTTATAATTGTAGTTAGTTATGTTGAAATAAATGATATCATGTAAATCTGAATAAAAATAAATTTAAAAGAAAATAAAAGTATTTCATGTATTGAAAATTATAATTTGAAACGTGTTTAATATATGTAAATGTGTAAGGTCAACTTACTAACAAATCATTTTCTGAAAAATTCTTGGCTTTTATGATACTTATATCTCGTTTGATCTTTTTTTTTTTTACGTGAGGAAATCGCGTTACGGATACCTTCCCGATCGGGGACTCGGGACAGGTTATGTGGGACTCCGGATTGGCAGATGTAGGCCGCCCCGTTTACCCACTAAAACCTCACGGTGCTCCTCCTCGACCGGAACTTGCCGGGACCTCGGGCACACCCCGATCCTTCCGTAAGTCCCGGCGGCGGGAGCCGGCTAGGCACGTCGCGGAGTCAAGGGTGGTGGGTTACCCTCGACGGCCTGCTCAGAGTGGCGAGCGGGAGCGACCGCGCGTGCCTACTCGGGCCAGGTGAGTAGGCGATCAGCTTCCCCAAGCTGACCGCCCTCTGGCCGATTAGGGCGGAAGGCGGCGGTCGTGTGCCGCCCTCCGGCGACCCGGTCGTTTGCGGCGGATGGAGAGTTGGGAAGTGGCCTCCCTCTCCCGTTCCGCCGCCTCCTTCGCGAGCACCACTGCCTCGCAGAAGGCTGCGACCGCGTCCCACGACCTCTCGCAAGCCACCATGGCCTTCACCACGGCTGGCAGGGAGAGATCGTCCCCTATGACGCCGCGCAGAGCGCGGCGTTGAGACGCCCAGGCTGCACACTCCTCCAACGTGTGCTGGGCCGTCTCCTCGAGGCAGTCGCCGCAGTGGTGGCAGCGAGCATCGGGCTCCCTCCCCGCCACACGGCACAAGTACCTCCCGAAGCAACCGTGCCCCGTGAGGACCTGCGTCATGCGGTAAGTCAGGACGCCGTGACGTCTCGCCAACCACTGGCGGAACACCGGACGAACTGCCTCGATAGTCCTCAGGCCGGCGGATGGTGTTGCCAGCCGGGACTCCCACTCTTGCACTGCGGCTTCCCGCACCTCCTCCTGTGGATCTCGTTTGATCTGGCCTAAGGTTAAGCATAAGACTTGATAGTGAATCATCTAGATTTTGCAATCAGTTTAAAAAACATCAGTTTTTTTACTTTCCAATAACCTTTCAATATTCATATATTTTTCTAATCTAGTAATATCCTTTACACATCTCGAAAGCGCAGTATGGAGTGTCTTGATACTAGGTACTTCCTACCTTGGCCCACGGAATAAAAGCTAAAAAAAAACAATTTATATACGTGAATAATAATTTGACACTCGATCGTCGAACACAATTTGCAGTTCAAACATAGTGTAATCCAGGCCCAAAACGCCATATCCTATCTTAAAGTAGAATGTAAAGTGCGCCGTAAAACCCCAGCTTTATACTTATTCCTCGTTTAGAAACTGACAAAAAAATTGTTATAGCGAGAGCAAGTGAGCGTGTTACGAACAAAGTCAACTATAACGTTGATTAAAATACATATTTCATATGTGTTAAGTTAAATATGTTCACATTTTCATTATTTTTACAAAAATAGCTAATATTTTAGTCATTTATCATGTTTTGATTCGCCTATATATTACCTATGTAATATTTTACAATGGAAAAAAGCTTGATTTATTTTTTTTATAACTTCACGCTTTTATCCTGCATAGTAGGGTTGACAGAAAGTACCTAGCGTCAAGACACTCCGTACTTCGCTTTCCATCGAATTGAAGACATTGCGTTATGTGAGGTGGAACTTAACGCCGCTTTTTGTCTTACCAGAGCGAGGAAGCGAAAATAATTTAAGTATAATCACTTCCCCGATTGAGGATCTCACTGCGCCACGATGCCGGTCTCAAAACTACTTTACAAAAACGTTATTTTCGATGGTTAGCATTTGATTAATTTAAAAATGGCACGCGTGTCCGGATTAATTGACAGTAAGATATATTATTATTATTTATTTTATTGTTTTTTTTTTCAAGTTTGTTTAGATCATTGTTTCATGCTTGATATATGTTACACTTACGATAAAACGCTTGCGAGGGGAGCGTTAATAACTGCGTAAGTCATAGTAAGATCTTTGATTTTTGCGATTTTTATACATTTTACTTTTAATGAATTTTATGCATTGCTCGGTACTACAGTAATGGGCATATCCCTCTCTAAATATATCTATCTCATAAAGAACATTTACCTCAATCACGGTAATGTGGAGTTAAAAGCATGTGGGAGGAATTCTAATAGCTATAGTTAATTCTTAATACAACAAAGAATGGATAGATGTGCCAGAAGAAAAGTAGACTGCAAGTGTGTGATGCATAGAATAACAGAGAAACAGATATAATTAATATGTAGGTGTCTTATACTAGGTCTTATACTACTTAATATTAGATGAGGTAGATAAAAGATTAAATTATAGTTACAGATACTCAAAAAAGAAAAAATACATGCACTGTATATTGTTTAAATTTAAGGCGTTTATGATATTTAGGAGGATTATTTTTCAAATAGTTCAGTAAGAGTTTTCTCGGAAATGACTCGTATTGCTTTATCCCCTTCTTTCCTCCTAAGAAATATTTTTCATGTGAAGACCAACAAAAGTTAAAATTGTGAGCTCCAGCAAATTTTCTTGCCCGATGAGAAAGTTGTCTTGAGGAAGGTGTTAGACGATCAGAAATATATACGGGAATACATTCACCTGGTAATCCAATGAGACCACTCTTCAGTTTTGTTCCATTTTGTTTGCCTTTATTAAATGTGCGTGCAGCGTGCAAGATTTCAAATTTCTTGGTTACAGAAGATAGTTCGACTATTATTTGCTTGCTGGGCTCTTGCTTCTATTGAACTCTATACACATCACGCACTACAGCTGGATCGATAGGTACGTTCAGAGCATTACCAGTAAGTGGTACTGGTTTGGTGGGTGATTTTTAAAAGATCATCGTTAGCCTCATCCTTTTCGCATGGCACATTTCTTAATTCGAAGGTAGCAGATCGCTGGCATTCCTGGGCATCTATAATTTTTCTTTCCAACTGATTGATATAATAGCACTGCTCTGCTCTCTCACTTTCCATTTTTTCTATCTTAGATTTCATTTCTTCATATTTTATATTCATGAGGCTAGTGGACTCTTCTATTTCTGCTTTAATTTTTTTATACTTTCATTTTGTGCCTTAATTTCAGACAATTCAGTGGTAATTTTGGACATAAATTTTTTAGAGGGGTTTCCTGAACTTCGTTTCATTTGGCAAGCATCTCTCGTATTTCCTCCTTGAAATCACTTAGTTCGTTCGTCGGGGGTAGATTCAGATCGAGGGCGCTTTGTTCTTTATTTTAAATTCACAAATTCAGGTTCTTGCGTGGTTTCAGTAATATTGGAATTGGAGCGACAGCGCTGCACTTCAATTTCTGGTGTAAAAGGAGGTGTTCTCTTTAGTTTTGGCATTTTATAACGTTGATAAATAAGTCAGTTAAATTTTATACCAAACAAAAAAATTGTTAAAATTTTTAAGTTATGGCAACTTTGATAAAATTATATTGTAACGTACCAGAGACTATTTTTGTGACATTTGACAGTTGACACGACGAAAGAGTTTGACAAGTAACAGATGATGGAACGATGACTTGATTGTGACAGTTATAGCAGAGATGATTTTGATAGTGAAATCAAAGTGTAGTTGTATGGAGGTAGAACTATCCTCGTCCAGCACTCCACTCCATATTCCTTGATCCCTTTTTCTAATCACAGTCCTCATTTTAATGCTGTTGCTGTGAGAGTCCTTAATATTTCCTGTCTTTCTGTTTACATCCCTCGTCCATCTCCTTCCATCTTTTCTGAGTTAAATTCTATTATTTCTTCTCTCCCTAGTCTTGTGCTAGTCTTGGGAGATTTTAACACTCATCACACGATGTGGGGGTGTTATTACTGTGATGGATTTTCTCCTTCGTTGGGGGAAATGATTGGTGATGCTGGTCTTTGCGTCTTCAACGATGGCTCACTGACTCATAGGGTTAATCCTAATCAGAATCCTAAGACTGCTATAGACCTTTCCCTTTCTTCTCCTTCCCTTACCTCTCAACTATCATGATCTGTACTTTCCTCCTCCTATGGTAGTGATCACTTTCCCATTCTTCTGTCCTTAGCTAACCGTCAGGCACCTATTCCCTCCCCTTATCCTTTTCCTAAATACAATCTTAAAAATGCAAATTGGTTAGAATATGCATCCTCCGTAGATGACATGTTGGGCTCTCATTTTGAGTCTATTGATAATGAGAATATAACTGTTTGCTATGGTCGGTTTGTTGATGCTATTTTATTACCTGCTAGTCATAATATCCCCAAAAACACTTCACTCAGAATCAGATGCCTTTCAATCCATGGTGGGATCAGGAATGCTCTGATTCTGTCAAACGGCGTACATCTGCTGAGTCGTCATATGCAGCATGTATGACGGTGGAGAACTTTATTGAGTATCAGCGCAGTGACGCGTTGTTTAGAAAATGGATTTGAAAGAAGAAAAGACTTGGATGGATCAATTTCTGCGAATCCCTCTCTCCCCGCTCTTCTTCGTCTATTGTCTGGAATAATGTTAAGAGATTTCGCCGATCTCTTAATATTAATTCCAGCCCTAGCTCCAATAACCCCGCTAGTTGGCTTGACGATTTTACTGACAAATTGGCGCCTCCATTTGTTCCTTGCCATGATTCGTTTTATAATTTTTCCCCAATTATATCCTTAGATGAAATGGATACATCTTTCTCTTATAATGAACTTGATAGTGTTCTTATAGGCTTAAAAGACACTAAACCAGGTGAAGATGGTATTCCATATTCTTTTTTAAGTAAATTAAATAAAATACCCAAAGAGTATTTTCTAAAATTAATAAATTGTATTTTTCATTCAGGCAATATTCCCGAACCTGGAAATCCAAAGTTATCATCCCTATCCTTAAACCAGGAAAAAATTCTTCCGATCCTAGCTCCTATAGACCTATTGCATTATTGTCTACTTTATCAAAAATTGCTGAACGGCTTTAAAAAAATCAATTGGAATGGATAGTGGAAAGCAAAAATATATTAGCTCCCTCTCAGTTTGGATTCAGAAGGGGGATGAGTACCATTGACAGTCTCAGCATCTTCACTACGGACATTCGAGTAGCCTTTGCCAAGGAAGAGTACTTAGTTGGTGTTTTTCTAGATATAGCCCCCGCATATGATAATGTGCTTCTTCCGTTACTCAGACAGAAAATGCAATATCTGAATATTCCCGCGAGGTTGACTCATTTAATATGCAGTCTGTTTTCCGGCAGGACTATTTCTGTAAAACATCCTCTCCTTACTATACCTCCCAGACGTGTCTGGAAGGGTATTCCTCAGGGTTCGGTTCTTAGTCCTCTGCTATATAATATTTATACGCATGACCTTGAATTGTCTGTAAACAATTTTTGCAACATTCTCCAGTATGCTGATGACATTGTTCTCTATTATAGTTCAAATTCAGTAGAGGACATCAATTTTCGTTTAAACACTGCTTTGCACTATCTAAACCAATGGCTCTCTGAACATGGTCTTTCATTATCAGTACCGAAATGTAAGGTTGTTTTATTCACAAAAAAAGAGGTATTCCAAATTTTCAAATCTACTTTAGCGATAAAATTATTAATTTTTCTGATAATATTAAATTACTAGGCATGGTGCTTGACAAACGACTGAACGGAATGGCACATTCTGAATATCTTAGCAAAAAATGTGAAAAAGCTATTAATACTCTACGCGCAGTATCTGGTGTATGGTGGGGTGCACATCCCTATACTCAAAAACTATTGTACAATTCTTTAGTCCGTAGTCACATTGACTACAGCTTATTTGTTTTACACCCCTTTAATAAAGTTGCTAATGATAAATTAAATTGTATACAATACAAATGCCTTAGAATAGTTTTAGGTGCAATGAAGTCTACTCCTACGAACGCACTTCAAGGGGAGTGTGTTGATCCTCCTCTTTCTCTGCGACGTCAATCGGAAGAGAGCTGTAACAATTTACCTATAATTCCGATCGATTTATAGGTAAATTGTTACAGCTCTCTTCCCATCCCCTATTGTCTAAACTATCCACTTTATCCAACCTTTGTAATCGTGATAAATCGGTATCATATTTACTCAACAGCTTCCTTGGATTTACCAATCTCCCTCATCCCTTGAAAAGATTTCCATGTAGTCCACTTTATTGTACTCCTTATCAGGCCCTAATTCATTCCCCAATCATTATCACGGAGATTGGCTTATCCAAAGATGATCCGGGTGCCAACACAAATTTTAATTTGTTAATTCAGCGAAATTGGTTTAACCATCTTCTCATCTTTACTGATGTTTCCAAGCTTCCAATAGAAGGCTGTGTTGGTGCGGCTTGCTGGATCCCAAAATTCAAAATTATTTTACAATTTAAATGTCCCCCCGAATCATCAGTGTTTACTGGTGAGGCGGTTGCTATATTGAAAGCAATCCTGTTTACATGACTTCCTACGGACTGCTATCTTTACAGACTCTCTAAGTTGCTTATTGGCCATCAAACAAAAACGTTTTCATGGTAAGCTAGCATCTTCTATTATTTTAAGGATTTGTGAAGCTTTGTTTGCATGTCATCGTAAGGGTTTGGATATCTTATTAATTTGGATTCCGGGTCGTTCAGGTATTAGTGGTAATGTTACAGCAGATAACTGTGCTAAGTCAGCTGTTCAGTGCGAAACACTCGAACATTTCTCTATTTTGGCCCAGGATCTGTTGTCTCTTGCAAAAATTCATCTGGATAGTTCTTGGAATCAATCAATTAAATTATAGATGTACTTAATGTGTTATATATTGTTTGTTTACTAACCAGTTTTTGTGTAGATTATGTAAGTATGTATTTTGTGTTGTGTTGTTGTAGATGCAGACGGGATCTCTTCTTTATGAATGAAATATTTAGGAGTGTTTCAATTCACATTCTTACCGTACAACTTATTCGTGTGTTCTCCTATCAACGTGACATTGGCGAAGTGATTTGTGTTCTACTGGCATACTCGAAACGCCATAAGCTAAGAACCAACCAACCAACCAAAGTGAAGTTGACGTTGAAGTTCCACACATTATCTTCACCTACATTGTTGCTAGCCTCTTTCAACATTCAAGTAAAGCTGCATAATACTTATGGCCTCCTGGTACTTCACAAATTTATGTAATATAATTTTGAGAGTAAGATTATTTTTTTTTAAAAATAGTTCTTGAAATATGTGCACGTCTATTCACTACCGAGGTCCGCCGGAAGAGCAGTTTATATACACCTGCACACAGTAAAGGAATATTACATTTCATGGGTCTCAAGCATTGGCTCATTTTTTTATTAGATATAGTTTTGATAGAAGCTCTTCTTAACATGTAGCCAATCCTGTCTGTAACTCCCTTCACAAAAGGTAGAAGTGCTGGCTGTCTCTCTACTGTAGGTGGCTTGTTGGTCTTCATACAACGCTGGCGGGGAACTGGCAGCTTGTTCTAGTGAAGGGCACCTCACTCGAAGCTCGTCCCCTAGATGTTGAGCGTCGCAAAGGTGATAAGCTCTCAGAAACAAAGATTTGTCAACGGTAGATAACTGAGTAGACTGATGGTGAGATTCGCCATTGAGATACCTGTTGGTATGGGTAGGTTTTCTATACACTGTATTGCAATCAGCTGTGTGTGAACATACAATAAATAAGTCCAACCACTACATCAGGTTTGATAAGCCACATATCCTCGCTAAGGAAAGTAGATATATTCCTAGAATGATCCGCGAGGCTATTGAAATTCAAAAACATCTAAATTTCAATAGAGAAGATGGTTGGAAACTCTCTACCATCTGGGACCCACTTTTTGTTTCTTCCGACTTATCTCTAGAACGGCTGGATGGATTTTGACGGGATTGGCCAATAGCCTATTTAAGTGAGGCAATTATTATTTTAAAACTATAAAAAAAAGATTGAAATCGGTCACAGGCACAGATTTTATTATATAGTTTATAATTTGGATATGGTTTGCAAGAGTTCCATAATTAGAAAAGCAGTTTCATGTTTTTACTTCAAGGCAGGGCAGTTACAGAGGATTTAGTGTCAAAATGCTCCGTTCGACGTCGTGCTGTCTTACCAGAGCGGGTAAATTGTAACAATTTTTATAGGATCTATTCCTAGAGTGATTTTCGAACCCACATCCAGTGAAGTTTACTGTAATAAACTGTTCCACTGTGCAACTATACTCTCAAATTTAATTTAAATAACAAGATATAAGGAAAAAGTATAAATTTTCACATTGCAAAAAAAAAAATCAGCTCTGTTACAGTTGTGACAAATTGAGCGGATATAATTGTCAGTCTGTCAGAATTTATGGGCGTCGATTGATAGGATTCTACATTGAGTTAGCGATTGACTTTTGTCCATTCAACGGTTTGGAGGAAAATGGCTGACTTCTTTCTAATGTATAATGAAAATTCATTGATAAAATGTGTGTTATTTAAATAATATATTGATTTTTTGCAATTTTTTAGCAAATGCTGGCGGAACTTAACGCCGCTTATTGTTATAGTAGAAGTGGAGAAATTGAAAATAATTTAAATTTAAATTTTGCCGAAGTGGAATTGAACTGAAAACCAATTGCTTATATATTCAAATGCTGATTTATATATGTATCTATTCTGTAGAAAAAATTGTTAAACTGAAAAAAAAGTTTCTTTTGTTGGTATATAAAAATTTACAATGCTATCCAGTTTCAAATATCCTGTTATTGCACTATTGTTATAAAAAAAAAATAAAAAAAGAAATAGATTGTGGGGTCAGTGGACCTCGTTCGTTGCATTTTTTTCCTTCTCTAATGTTATTTAGAATGAAATATGTATATTAAATATTAAATATTTCATATTTAATATAATTGAATAACATAAGAAAATTTCAATATTTCAGAAAAAATATTCTTAAAGTAGATGCAAAATAGTAAATTATCCATTTTATACAAAAGAAAATAAAAATTTAAATAAAAATTAAATAAAAATAATATATTATATTATTTTTTTTAATTCTATATTATTTTAACCTTCACGCTGCGGTATAAACCCGCATAGCCTTGTAGAAATTACCTAGTGTCAAGACATTTCGTACTTTCCGCCGAATTCTAGACGTTGTGTGTTGAGTGGTAAAACTCAACGCAACGTTTTACCAGAGCGAGAAAGAAAAAATAGTTTAAATAATTGCCCCGAGTGGGGATCGAACCCACATCCGATCGTGTTTACAGTCAGACGCTATCCCACTGCGTCACGACCGGCTTCAATCATTTTTTTTGTTTGTGTAACTAATCTATTAGTTTTCCATCCACGCACACACGAACACACATATTCATAATCCGCGTTAATGAAAGTCATTCCAAAATAAATATACTAAAGAATGTAAGTTGAGTAAAAAAAAACTGTTTTCAGCCTCTCGTTTTATCCCGCGTAGCAGGGTAGTCAGAGACAACCCAGTTTCAAGACACTCCATAGAGAGCTATCCGCTCTAAATCAAGACATAGACAATACGTTGAGTGATGAACTTAACGCCGCATTTAGTGTTGACATAGTGGAGATTTAAAAATAAATTTTAATTATTATCATTTCACCGAGTGGCAAACGAATCCAAATAAATATTCTGAGAATAAATATTCTCGGTTTTGATTGTGACTTTTTCTGGGAAAATATATGTAAGTTTTTAGGTACAAGTCGTCTTGTATTTTATTTTATGATCGCTTTAAAGCAATAATAATAATAATAAGCAAAAAAGCATCTTCCCACTTTGTTTCACTTATTACAGTCAAGGAGAAGTGTCTGTCCAAATTTAAGACATTGTTGAGTGGCAGATCTTAACGCCGCAGAGTGTCCAAGTGAAAATAATTAATATGCTAACATTCTATCGCATATAGAAGGACATCTGACTATAAACACGATTATTATGGATTCCTTTGCCAATGTCCTGTCAACACTAAGTGCGGTGTTAAGTTCATCACTCAACGTGTTGTCTATGTCTTGATTTAGAGCGGATAGCTCTCTATGGAGTGTCTTGAAACTGGGTTGTCTCTGACTATCCTGCTACGCGGGATAAAACGAGAGGCTGAAAACAGTTTCACCGAGTAAGGGTTCTTACTGTTATCTCACTCATCTCATTTCGCCAGAATGGTCTAAAATTATTATTTGAAGTTTACACATCTTAAGCATGCAAGTGTTGTTATAGATAGTATCTAATGGTAACTGCATATTTAACTATGCAATCATTGTCCTTTAGGTAGTGTAAGCTAACACATGGTAGGTAAAAGACATAACATATCGAGTTTTAAGATATTTCCGTTTCCGTTCCGTTTCTATTACGTAACTAGAGCTAATGATGTCATAAGTGGCGAAGTGGGACATCTGATTGAAAACTCGATTGATGATGGGTTCGATTCCCACTGGTTGAAATAATATTACTAACATAATTGTCTTTTTTGCCAACAAGGTATGTATTGATTTCGCTAAGAAATTACAGAACGGAGTGTCTTAACACTAGGTTCTGCTAACTACCCTGCTATGAGAATTAAATTCTTTTTTTATTTAAATTAATACTTCTCATACACACTTTGCTATTTATACTGAAAGTACATAAATATACAGGAATAACTTAATGCTAAGCAGAGCGTGCAAAGGGCGGCTTTATCACTTAACGAGTGACCTATTCCACGCAATCCCTAGTAAGGGACGACCAAAGGAGGAAAGGACAGTGCTTAATAAAATCTGTAAAAGAAAATATGTAGTAAAATTTTAGTTTTAGTATATCCTTTTTCTAGTTCAAAAAGCCCAAATAATCTTGCACAAGTAAGCGTATTTTTAATTTAAAAATGTTATACGTGGTTGCTTTATTAATAAGTAATAAAGTACTGCATAATTGAGGTCGGTCGTGGCGCAGTGTGACAGCGTTTGACTGTAAACGTGAAAAAAAAACCACTTAACACGCAATGTTTCGACTTCGGTGGAAAGCAAAATACGGAGTGTCTTGACACTAGGTACTTTCTGCCTATCCTGTTATGCGGGATAAATGCGTGATGCTAAAATAACTGGAACGCCAATGGCGGTCTACATGTAATTTCATGGTTTTTATCATGTTTGTTAATAATCTAACTAATCTAACAATACTCTATACAAAAAGAAATTTTCGTGCTGCTAGCTTTAGATATTGTCCAAGCACTCTCTTGTTATATAATAAAAAAGCCTTTTTATGACATTTTAGGTTCTCAATATTTCAATTTAATGCCTATATAACCTTGTAACTCGTTGTTCTAAGTAATTTTGTTCCAATACGATTTGTGCATTTTTATTTATACTAATTTAACGACAATAAATTCCTAATTTGCATATGTGTGTCCTATTTAATTTTTTTGCTGTCACTAAATATCGCGACCATCGTGGTGCAGTGGGACAGTGTTTGACTGTAAACGTGATTGGTTGTGGGTTCTATTCCCTCTGGTAAGACGAAGTACAGTGTTGATTTATTTAACACCTAATGTCTCGATTTCGGTCTGAAAACAGTCAAGATACTCTGTTTTGACACTAGGTCGACTCTGACTATCCTGCTATGCGTATAAAACGTAAAACTGTAAAAATAAACATAGTATATATAACATAGTATGTATATAGAGATGCCATGAGCTTTTGAATTCTAAGTAACGAATGTGAGGCTCAATTTAATGGACAATTACAAAGTCCGCGTGGGATTTGTATACGAACTGAAAACTGAAATACATATATCTATAATATTCTACGCGAAATTCAGTTTTAAATTTTTTTGTGCTTTATTTTATACAAATTACTGGGACTATTAAACGATAGTACTTATTAAACGAGCTGGGATAATTGTCTAATGTTTTTGTTAATAATAATAAAAAAAGAAAAATTTTTAGTTAACAATAAATATATATATATATATATATATATATATATATATATATATATATATATTTATATATATATATATATATATATATATATATATATATATTTATATATATATATATATATATATATATTTATATATGTCATTACAGGTAGGACACATTGCTCAAAAACCTACGTAAGGACTCGACGGAGCTTGCCAAATGCCGCCCAACCCAACTGAATCCTCCTATCCGCTTCCTTCTCGAAGTTGTGTCGGCCAAGTTGTATTGTCTGGCCTAGGTAGGTGTAGTCCTGTACAACTTCAAGAAGAACGCCTTCGACCCGCACTGGTCTCGGAATGACGTTTCTGTTGAACATAACTTTTGTTTTGTCCAAGTTCATACCAAGACCAACACGTCGGGAGGACCCATTTAGGTCGTTCAGCATTTGATTTAGCTCTTCCAGTGTCTCTGCAAAGATGACTATATCGTCGGCAAAACGCAGATGAGAGATATACTCTCCATTGACGTTGACGCCTCGTCCAATCCAATTCAGGGTTTTAAAGACGTCCTCCATCGCGTTGGTGAACAATTTCGGGGATATCCCCACGATGGAGCCGAATAGGTCTTGTCCGCTAATCTTGGATTTGGACGGTCATCGTCGCAGCGCTGTAGAAACATCTCATCACCTCGATATATCGCCAGTCAATTTGACATCTCTGCAGGGACTCCAAAACAACCCAGGTTTCGATGACGTCGAACGCTTTCTCATAGTCCACAAATGCCATACACAGCGGCTGATTATACTCCTCGGTCTTCTGTATAATCTGCCGAATAGTATGTATGTGGTCTATGGTGCTCTAGCCTTTTCGAAACCCGGCTTGCTCCGGAGGTTCGTATTCGTCGAGCTTGATGGCGAGACGATTCGTGACAAACGTGATTCTTGGCAAACGTAGTGTAGGACGCCCTCTGGCCCGTTGGACTGACGACATACGCAAGGTTGCCGGAGCAGGCTGGATGAGGGTTGCGGAGGACCGGGATGCTTGGCGCAAACTTGGGGAGGCCTATGTCCAGCAGTGGACTGCAATTGGCTGACGATACGATACGATACGATATATATATATATATATATATATATATATATATATATATATATATATATATATATATATATATATATATATATATATATATATATATATATATATATATATATATATATATATATATATATATATATATATATATATATATATATATATATATATATATTGTTTTTTTTGTCTCATTATGTTGGTACTCATGTTTCTCACTTATGCCGACAAGATCGGCCACTTTGAATGTTCAGTAAATTGTTTGCTATTGCTTTGTTTTTACGTGTTTAGGCTCGTCTTCGATTTCTACCTATTTCTAAAAAATTATATCAAAGAATCTATACCAAAATTAGTGTGGAAAACGAAATTCACAAGAAGATTTCTGAGAACGTTTTGTATCACCGATACACGTTGTTCGGTCCAAGTACGTAGATGCACTTAATTTCATTTAATAGAGTCATGGTGTACATCATATAGATTTAAACTAATAGTGTACCAGAATTCATAAATACCACATTTAATGTATAAATTAAATAAGATCATTATTTTCTATTACTGCTTATTTTATTATTATAATTACTTATAATTAGACTTATAAGACTTACAGAGAGTTGATTCTTGCTTCTATTCCTGGCATGAATACAGTCGAGGGGAGTATCTTAGTACTTGACATTTATCGTTATATTATAACGAAATTCAAATGTATTATAAATTATAGATTTATTGTGTTTTTATGGTTACCTATATAACTGCAGTTTCATCCGTATCAATGTAACAGTTTGCGTGCAAAATAGTGAATAATAATATTAGTAGGGTTTAGTGTGAACCCGTGTTCGTAGTTCGCATTTAATCGAATAACACCATCTGTTAGGCTCTTTATGGTGGTCAGGTCAATCATATTGTTATAAGTCTTTAACTATTCGACCAAAATACTTAGCGTAATAACCAAAGTTTATCTATATTAATTTACTCACTTAAAGAGGCAAACGTATTTAATCCGATAAGAGTTTGATAAATATTCTAAAATGAGCATTATTAAAAACTATGCAATTTGACTATATCTATGGTTTAATATTTTGTTCATAGTGTCTTCTATAGAAAATATAAATATAAACTTGAGCGGGCCATATTCTTGGGATTTTTTGAGATAAACAATTTTACTTCACATCATATTTGTGTAACTCCAAGATTTAATCATTATAAATTGTAATCTATGTGTTATTATTATGTATATCCCATAATACTGTAAAGCTTCAACGTAAAACTGTAAAAAACATAGATACATACATACATCCTCAAAAACTTGCGTATTTATAATATTATTATAATAGGATAAATTCCATAAGACAATCCAGGTTACCTAATTAGCATAATAGATTATCTGCCTTCCAATCCTTATCCAATTAAATATAATTACGACTTTGCTAGCGATAAAATAAAATTTACTAATCTATATTTAGTAATTAATTCTAAAAAGACCGTAATATAATAACTTTATAAGTAGAATAGCAATAAAATATTATAACGCCCTCGAAGGCGTGAGCGTGGGCGAGGTGTGGGTCTTCCTGCTTTTATTCCAACTAGGTGTGTTTTTTTTAATATTTTTTCTTCTAAAAGATTACTTTCAGTAAGCTTTTATTAGCCTCACCCGTTTCTATCTATATATGTATATAAAAATGTAAAAAAATACTGCGACGTTACTTTTGCCGTCCGTTTGAAAATTTGTACACATCCTTATTTGAAGAGAATACAATATTTTAGTCGCATGTCAATCGAGTCAAAGTTATCAAGAAGAACAGAATAACAAGAAAATAGTTTTAAACGATTTTATCACGAATAGCACAGTGGTCAGAAAGTGCCTAGTGTCAAGACACTCCGTACGGCGCAGCTAAACCCCCCCACTTAGTCTTACCAGAGCGAGTTAGACGCTGTCCCATACTATTTGATCAATACAAATTTAATATTAAATAAAATCTTTTATATTTCAGTAAAATACTTACAGAATCATAAGTTAGTTCCAATGTCTCAGTTCCAATGTCGCTCATTTGACTCTGCAACTATTGTACATCCGTTTTAAATTTCAACTATTTGGATTAATTTAAATCACTTTTCTAGTCAAATAAATCACTTATTACTCCACACTACGTGTTTAGAGTCCAGTTACAGTCCAGCATGGCAACTAGTGTCAAGACATTCAGTACTACTTCTGCAGGTAATTAAATGGTACAATGGTACAAAGACTTCATGCATTACTAAAGTATATATACGAACTGAATTCGAATCAATTCGTGTCGAGTGGTGGAACTCAACGCCCCATTTTGTCTTACCAGAGCGAGGAAGTAAAATAATTACGAAAGGGTTACTTGGTACTTTCTGTTTAACCTGATATGATATATATATATATATATATATATATATATATATATATATATATATATATTATTGTGGCATCTTCGTTTCTTTTAGTTTAAAGACGGAAAGTTTTGTCTGTTTTGTATTGAAATTACGAAAAATGGGTAACAACCTGTCATTTTGACACTTTCAATCTTAAAAAAATTGTTAAAATCAATAAAAAATACTTAGAATGATAAAATATTATTCTACAGAAGCACTTGTATTTCTAAACAAGAAAAATTTAAATTTAATATTAAAAAAATGAAATAATTAAAAAAATAATGTCAAAATGTATACATCAAAATGTATTTTTTAATACAATTATTAAAATAGATAGAAATTAAATTAATAAAAATCAAATAGTTATAGTTAAAAAGCTATTTTCCTCATTCAGTATGTATAAATAGAATTTCCTGTTTCAATACCTTGGTAAGCATACAAATATAATTTGTTAATTAATTAAATAATTATTTTTTGTGATTTTTATATACGGTATTAATACTTTTAAAATAATTTCATTTAAAAATTATATTAAAATACATTTTTGACAATCAGGCGTTTGATAAATGTACCTCTGACCTCGGACCACTGTAAAACATTCAAAATTCGGATTTTCCAAAAATGTATTTTCGAATACCAAACCACACGTTTAATCCGTTTACAATATTTTATTCTGAAATAGTTATTTTAATTGAATTCAAAACAATTTCCTATGTACAAAGTAAGTTTCCGGTTTACATATTATTCGTTAGAATAACACTGCACAGTGTAGATTGCTTGTTCTTGTACATTCGGTCTCGCCTAACAGCAATTTGCATCTTGAGGTCAGATAAGCAAAACTTTGATTACGAATCGACGTACAAATCTAACTCTCGTGAGACATCAGTTCGTCTAATTATCTTGTTAAAGGACTTTGTGTGTAGATAAATTGTAGTGTGTTGGATTTTGAGAATATATTGATATATAGCTGTATATATGTACCTCAAATGTGTGTTTATTGAATGAGAAACATGAGTTAATTTACATTTCTATCGAGTTTGTTTACTGCTTTTGTAATTTTTTTTAAAATATAATCTATTCAAGTGAACGGAAATTGGAACCCACAACCAATCGTATATATAGTTAAACGCCGTCCTACTGCGCCTCGAAGGTTTTTCACTAATATAAAAACTATTCCATTCTCATTTTTTAATAATATCATATGTAAAATATACTTATAATAATTAATACAAAACAATAATAACACAAGAATAATATAATAGAATTTTTATGACACACAGTAATCTGATCTAAATAATCAGTATTCTGACTCCATAATTCGGGGACGCTCAGTTCACATCCACGCGTGAAAACTGCTCATAAATTGTCGGCTTATCGAAAAAAGCCGCTAAAGAGATAAATGACGATCTCTCCGTACATTATCCAATTCATATTCAGAATTTCCATTCAATCCTTCTCTGGATATGGAGTTAATAAAGCTTTTGTTACTGGGATACAAAGGACGTTTTCGGCTTATAATAATTTATATTAGTATGTTAGTACGAATGTATTAGGTTAGAGTATTTTGTGGATTTGTATGAAAGAGATGTAAATTTTATCGAATTTTATCGAATGTAGGATAGGTATGCTCTAAAACGGGTCTAGGAATGTTAAGAGAACTTGCTGACATTATCTGTTGGGTGTCTCTCAGTTGCCTACATTCTGTTCAGTGTACAGAAACTGCAATCTGGGCGCCATTAATATATATGATCTAGAGAGAGAAGAGAAAGAAGAGAAGAGAGTAGAGAATATGTATATCTGATATTTAATTAGATATTATTTTTCAATACTTGATTGAAATATTTTGACGTATTTTTATATAGACAGATGTTTAAAAATAGGTAATAGTAAAAGTTTATATGCAGAAAGCCAATTTTTGTTTCAAAATATGTATTAGAAGCACATTTAATTAATATCTCACTTTATATTAAAGTGTGTGTGAAACACACTTTTGTATAAAGTGACATACACGTTGTTAAGGAAAAGTGTTTACGCATCAACCGTATCGATACTAGTATGGACCCTGTGGTCCTCAATTTAGGCAGTTTTAGATTTTCTAGAATATACTTATAACTAATCGACACGTGAATACGTTCTCTTGACTCTCCATATGATACTAGAGATATTACAAAAATATAAAAGGATATTGATGATTGTCAAACATTTATGCAACTGGCTCCACAGACTTCGACTTCTATTATTTAGATTAGGTTTCATAAATAACATCTTTGATATTTGCATTGTTTACACATTTTAAATGAAACACACACACAAACACACACACACACACACACACACACACACACATATGAGAATCTATTCCCTTTTAAACCTCATCTGTGCTTATAGACTTTAGCTTAGTCAAAATTGTTTTTGAAAACCCGAAGTTTTACAATACCATACTACTATGATTAATTCCTCAAAATAGACAACAATTCAATTAAAAAACTTTAAAATAAATAAATTTAATTAAAATAGGTTCTTTAGGTTAACCCAAAGTCAAAGCCGAAGGGTAAAGAAACGAAACCTCAAACCCAAAAGACGTCCACAAATCAGTAAATGAGCATGCAAAACGTTCTCATACAACCACTGAAAACTCCTAAAAGTCAGTCATAAAGCGACCAATAACGTTTAGTACCGCGGGCTATGGCTGGTATTACTATAACTTTAACAAACGCATGCTCGTTGAAAGGGCGACGTGAGAACAAACTTTCTGGATTGTAAATAAATGGAGTTTATAACTTTAACAAAGTTGAGTTATTGATGATTACTGTTATCTATTACATGTTTGTTATCATAATGTTTATAGGAAATTATTACGTAGGAAATTTCCATGAATAGGCATGAATTATTAATATGCTTAGATTATGTTTTTTTTATTTTCGTACAGATTTCGTGTAAGATGTTATTCTCATTCAAAATACGTACTTAGTTTAGGAATGACGTTTGTCAGGTATGGTTTGTTTTTAAGAGAGGTATTGAAAGTGAAATGATTGATTGGATAAGACTGTCGTGGCGTAGTGGGACAGCGTCAGAATTTAAACGCGATCGGTTGTGAGTTCGATTCCCACTTAGTGGAGTGATTATATTTAAATTGCTGTCACTTCCTCGCTCTGGTAAGACAGAATGTGTTCCGCCACTCAATAAGTAATGTTTCGAATTCGGTGCAAACTACGGAGTAATGCAAAGTACGGAGTAATGCAAAGTACGGAGTGTCTTGACACTAGGTACTTTCTGTCTAGTCTGCTATGCGTGATAAAAGTGTAAAGCTAAAATATTGATTAATAATGATATTATAGTTTGAATATATTATATTTCAAAAAAGTATGGTAATCTTCTGTGTATTTCACTTTTCTCTTTTGTTTGTCTTTTTTTTGCTGATGATGCGTTAGTGATTGCTTTATAATTGTTTTAAATGAAACTATTATAAATAGCTTAATCGAGTATCTTTTGTTATTCAAAAATACTTTTTTAGCATGGCATATGTCCGCCACCTCACTTTATCTGTGACCACGGACTACTGGTAAGTTTTTGAAACTTCAGGTTTCCAAAAATATTTTTTCGAATACCAAAATATACGCGATTAATCCGTTTAAAATAGTTTCATTTAAAATGTGTATAATTCGCGATAATCAAAGAACTTATTATACTTTCCAATTGATCGCTGATCGCTTTATTGACACCAAGGATAAATTAAGGCTACAGAGTGTTGAAAACATAAAAAGAAATAAACATTAATTTTATTTGACATTAAGTGTAAATAAATATGTAAAATACGTAATTTTTTAATAACGTGTACATTATGCATTCTATTCCGTACTTCTAAGGAACGTTTATATAAAAACAAAATATGCATTTATATATCGGTTACACAGAACGCGGCGTTGTACGCCGTTCAATATATCATATCAATGTATCATGTTTTAGAAACTGACAGTTATATTTATCATTTGTTTCTCCATACAATTTCCGTAAACAAAAATAGAACATCTTGTGTAACTTCTTCATACAATATCTGTTAGTTTCAAAGTTACAACTATATAGGGCTATTATAATGTACTTATAGTTTAGCGCTTTTTCCCTCTAATTGTCTTTTTTGTTATGTCTTCTTCTTAACAAACTTTTTCTTTTCGCTAGTTTTCCAGTAACAAGTAGGCACGAGTTTTTGTTTAGTTTGCCAGCCAAGTTATCATTACTTAGGCGTATTATATATATATATATATATATATATATATTATATATATATATATATATATATATATATATATATATATATTTATATATTTCTTAATAACTGTTCAATAGAGTCGATTCCGCATGAAGTTTAGTTGGGAAATCTAATTATACTTTATTATTAGATTACCTTGGGTCCCAATGTTACATGTTTATTACGCCGAAACTTCGGTACACAAGTTGCGTGTGATATTTGCCGTGCTGATTGTAAATTATTGAATCATTTATAATGGAGAATGTTTATCAAATTGCAGGTGATTGTATAGTTAAACTTAAATTTAATTTTTTTATAGAAAAACAGGACGCAGCGTTAAGTTTCGCTGCTTGATATGTGATGTCTAAAAATCAGAAGGAATAAAAAAATTAAATCATGTTGTAATATAACATTAGTTTCACGTTTCATATTGCATAGAAGAGTGATCAGAGACCTCCTAGTTGACTATAAATTATAAATATAATCATCCCCCTCTTCTATCCAAAATCAATGTATATACATAAAATTTTTTTAGCTGAATTCTTTTATCCCACCTAGCACGGTAGACAGAAAGTTTTTAGTGTCAAGACACTCTGTACTTCGCTTGCCACCGAATTCGAGACATTGTGCGTTGAGTTGTGGAACTCATCGCCACACTTTGTCTTTTACCTTAGCGAGGAAGTAAAAATAATTTAAATATTATCACTCCCCCGAGTGGGGATCGAAACCACAACCGCGTTTACAATCAGACGCTGTCCCACTGCGCCACGACCGGCCTCAACATATGCATTCACCAAAAAATCATTATTTTAATATTACATTGAAACGTGTTTTTTTATAACTACTAGAAATATATGTATTTTTTGTAGGTTCATGCTTTTATCCCGCAAAGCGGTTAAACTGGAAGTCCCTTATGTCAAGTCACATACTCCGTTTTGCCCTAATTTCGAGCTGCATTCGTGCTAGTTGATATGCGGAACTCAACGCCGCTCACTCACCTTTATACACTGTAAAAATAATTATAATTATAATCATTCCTCCGGGTAAGAATCGAACCCACAACTAATCACGTTTACAGTAGGACGGCCCAGCCTCTAGAACGAAATCTAATAAATAATAGTAAAAACGTATTTAATAAGTATTAAAATAAATACTATAAACCACTAATACGCGTTTGACATACATTTTTGAAAAAGTGACAGACGTTGCTAATGCTACATATATTTTACGTGTCATCACCTCTCTCCTCTCCTCTAGAGAATCTTTCCTCTCACCTTCTTAACCTCTCGGCCTCTTTTCTAGAGAATATAAACATATAATGATATTAAGATATAATATACAATGTTTCATATAACTATAGCAAATGTGCCTAAATTCAAAAGCGCCCGTACCAATATGTTTAAAGTAAAAGTACCTATAAATTTACATAATTTCGAGCGTTGAAGAGAATAACTTACATTTAGAGCTTAGAGCTAAGTGGAGGCTTCATTTTATATATTATAATGACTATTTCAACAGACAAATAATTTATATGATTGAACTATACTTTTGTGAAAAGTTGGCACCTTTTTTTGAAAAAGGTACCAAATTATCAAATTCTTTTTGATTCTTCTTTTTTTATTCTCGAGAAGATAATTAGCTCTTTAACAACATCATGTTCAAGCACCAAGAATGGGTCTTTCAGCAATACTCAGCGCCGGGACATAGGGCTCGATGAAAAGTATGTTTGTTGTGGCTAATCTCTGGAATGGCTGGACCGATTTTGACGGGACTTTCTCTAGCATAAAATTGATATAATAGGAAATTACTGAGGTTACTTTTATTTTAAAATTATAAAATAAAAATCTAGAAATGTTAAAGACAGTGCGGGTGAAGTTGTGGGCACAGATCTTTAGTAATATAAAAGCTTCACTTTTTATTTCGAATAACGGAGTGGTCAAAGAAAACTTAGTGTCAATTTTACTATATTCCTCCGGAATTTGAGACATTTTGCTAGATGGTGGAACTAAACGCCGCAATTCCCCTGAAATAACATAATAATAATATGATAAGTGATATCTTGTAACGCCAGACACTGTTTAAAGTTAGTCTAATAGTTCCATAACAGCTGTCGACAACTGAACGCTCAATGCTCATAATTCAGCAGATCCAATACAAACAACTTGTGACTACGACGGCGACACGTTACATGGAATAAGTTTCATTTAGTTAGGAAAATATGAATAAAGTTTATGCTAATTTTAGAGTTAGCGAAGTTTCCATTTGATTTACATAACGTAATATGTATTTAGAGATTCACTATTATATTTTGTTTTGCTTTCTTTTTGATAATATTAATATGGGGAAAACGATTGGCGCCGGTCGTGGTACAGTGTAACAGTGCCACGACCGGCCGAGTACGGTTGGTTGTGAGTTCGATTCGGGAGAGTGATTATATTTAAACCCAAAGCGTAGTGTTTTGCCACTCAACAAGCCACGTCTCGAAAGTGGAGTACTTAGTATCAAGACACTCCGTCTTGATACTAAGTACCAAACGGACAAAAGCGTGTGGCCAAAGAAATATCGATAATTTTATACGAGAATTAAGTGAACGGAGGTGTATGGAATTTGGCACAGCTATTTTTTTTTTACAGCAAAGAAGTGCAGAAAGTCATTATCCTTGATGATTTACGCAAATCAGATAAAACTAACAAAACAAAAACAAACAAAACAAAAAAAAACTGATATAAATAATATTTTTAAAATGCATTATTTTTATTGACAAGGTCTGAAAATGTCACTTAATATTTGATTTTACCAAAATGTCAGTCACTCTTCGTTGAACACGTTCCATTTTATCTTCGTTATGGGGTATCCAAAGACCATGATGGATTTAAACGCCGCATTTTGACGTATGAGAGTGAAAATATAACTATGTTGTATTATAAATTAAAAAACTAATCAAGATATCGGAGTGCGAGTAGTGGATCGCTAATCATCAATTTGAGTATTCCATATTAACGTTATAAATGGAAAAGTGTGTTTGTTCGTCATTCTTTCACGGGATGGTATATTATGAAGTAAATTTTTCAAACATAGAATTAGAAAATACTTTTCAAAAACGTATGAAAGCTTGAACGCAGCGGGATTCGTACCAGAGCATGTTTGCAACAGTCGAAGCGAATTGACCACTGCGCCATGCATTCAACATCCGGTTACGTTGAAATTCTTATTATACGCTTGTTACACATTATTTTTGTTGTTAGCATTTCTGTAGAGAGAATTCGATACGTTATTTAAAAATGTTTCCCAATAGAATTAAATTTTAAAAACGGAAAAATATTTGATAAAAAATGACATTCTCTTCTAAACGTTTAAATATAACTTAGAAATAATGATTTTTTAAAACCTCTTGTTCAATTTTTTTTTAATATTAGATTTTTGTTTGGATATACATATGATATTGATCTTTAATGAATACTTACATGACTTTTAAACCGGTACAGTGTTAGCAATAGCTTATAGCTATTTAATGTGAACACAGCTGTGAAAAAAACTTATGTCGTACGTTTTTGAAAAAACGTATAAAAATTTTGAACGCAGCGGGATTTAAACCCGCGTCTCTTGGAAACCGTCGCGCTCTGACCGCTAATCCATGCGTTCTACTACCAGCTGCGTCGAAATTCTTATACGTTTTATTACAACTTATTTATGTTGTTAGCATCTCTGTAGAGAGATTTTTACAAATTTTTACTACTTAAAGATTATTAAGAAATAATCGTTTAACAAGAGAGATTGCTATTTTATTTTAATATTTACTATTTAAAAAAAAAATTATACGTTTTTTCAATAATGTTTTCTAATCCTAAGTGTGGAATAACACTTTAAAAATAGTAAATATTA
This sequence comes from Dryadula phaetusa, assembly GCA_032432895.1. Lineage (NCBI taxonomy): Eukaryota > Metazoa > Arthropoda > Insecta > Lepidoptera > Nymphalidae > Dryadula > Dryadula phaetusa. The sequence goes on along the minus strand of JAOYRS010000016.1, from coordinate 2,549,145 downwards.
TTTTGTACGTCCCTTTCAACTGCGGAAAATCATCTTTTACCATGGGATACAGCTAGAGGCCACCATGGCGTGGTGAGTCAGTGTCAGACTGTAAATGCGATTGGTTGTGGATTCGATTCCCATTCTGACGAATGATTATATTTAACATTTATTTTCATTTCTCGTGATAAGACAAAGCGTTGAGTTCGTCACTCAACACACGATATCTTGATTTTAGGCGGAAAGCAATCAATGTGAAAAAAGAGTGTCGCGGTATTTGGTTGTCTCTTACTACCCTGCTATGCGGAATAAAGCGTGAAATAAAAATATAATAATTAAATACATAATACCAACTTAATAAAGAATGTATAAATAAATTTGCAAATATTTAAAATTCAAATTACATCTTAATCTAAATGTTAAAGGCTGTTATAGTAAATAATTAGTTTGTAAGTTTTATAACCTCATGGCAATTTCTCATTAGGGACTAGCGAAACATTATTCATTGAACCTAGCGTTGTATACATTATAATTTTCGCTAAGCTCAGCAAAATGGGTTATGTGGCGAAATGGTTACTATATTTTTGTGGGTTAGTCTTGCAGGTTCATTTTTCGGCTATTTTTTACTATTTATATTTTAAATTTTAACTGGTAATGATTTTCATATATAAAGCAGTATATATTACATTCTAGGTTGGGATGGACGGGTCAGAAAATTACTTTTTAATTTTTTTACTTCTTGACATTTAGCCCGCCTACCTATTTAGACCTAGGGTCTGCCTTCCGGCTCAACCTCTTCTAATTTTAACAATCTACTAATCTATTGTTGGTTATTCTGAAAGAAGAAATTAAATGAAGCTGGTCAGATAATGACCTTGAATATCAGTCACTTGACTTTGGACGGGGGTCTGCGATCGCAGACCACATCAGTGATCTCACGCCATTTGGCCTTAGCAGCGCCGATTGGAGCTTTGTCGTCGTGATTGATGCCTTCGGAACGTCCCAAGCTAATCCAAAGTAAAAAAACTTTTTTGACGTTACGGTCAGTTTATGACCTATATGGATAGTCCAAACTGCCGCAAGCCTGTACTCGGTTTTTGATACGTTTTTAACGTTTAAGAGAACCTTTCTCAATTGTATCCTTCTAGTTTTAATTTTAATTCTTTGTTACTGCCTTACCAGGCTCTCATTGATTACTGCTATTTCATTGGCAGCCGTGGTAACTGGTCTTGGATGTAAGCCGGTACAGTAGCACTAGTTAGCATTAAATTGAGCAAGAATAGACTAAGGACCGTAGGGTCTTTAGAAAATATAATAGGGAAGGGCTCCGGGTCGCCAAAGCAGTCCTAGGCATTAAAACGCAATCGTGACTCATTTCCAGATAAGGCCAAGGCAATCAGTCAAAGACCTTCTACAAATACAAATATTGTCAAAACGGAAATAGAACAATAATATTAATAGTAACATGTTCAATTCTAATTTGAGACAATTTCTACAATTGTTTTACTAAAAATTGTAAGCTGAAATGTCAAAAAAATATCTTTATTAAATACGTTAAAGTAAGCGACGCCTTTATAGAAATAAATTTTCTTTCAATTCATAGACTTTTATGAGAAAAATTCTAATAGAGTCAACGTCACGTGTGAAGTTATTATCGGCATGCTTTTAAGTGCTTTGAAGAAAATAATATTACGAATTTATGTTATACTTGTTCACGCTCTTTTAATATAATGAGAAAATCACTAATAAAGTATTGGAAAGATCGATAAATATATAAAATATTAAAAAATCTTGTAAAGTCCATAAAAAGAGATAGAAAGAGAGTGAAGAAGTAGAAACCCAATGTTCAAGGAAAACGCCTAATACAACTGTTAAGCAATTTTCATAATGTATGCTTATGCGATTTATATACTAACTTTGAAACCTATATACCGAGTTCTTTGTATGATGAATCATAGCAAATTTATTTCTTTAAAATTAAAAAATAATAAATCATCCCTGGCAGGATAGTCGGTTGTCACTCGAAAGTGTCTTTTGTACTATTTAAATTTGTAAATAATTCACGTATTACCATTATTTAGAGCTGAAATAAATAAAATTCTAAGCCATTTAGAGAAATAATGTTTGTGCGGCGTTGAGTTCCGCCACTCAACACGCCATGTCTCGAATTCGGTGGAAAGCGATGTACTTTATGTGTACCCAGCCATGCGATAAAAGCATGAAGCTAACTAAATGTTACTTAGCTCTCCTTTTTATTTTCCCTCGCTTCTTTTCCTATCACTTGGCAACTTTCTCAATAGGTAGACCAGTTCACGCATTAAATCCTTATTTCTTAGCAACATGCGAATATATGTATGTATGTATGTTATTATATACAAAAGTGTTTACAAACACATAGTATATGTAAAATATATTTTATTTTAATTACTTCAAATGTCACATACAAAAATACATTTTTGGACACCTGACGTTTCGAACACTCGTCCGTGGTCACAGGTAGACTACCTGATCGAATACCAAAATATACGCGATTAATCCGGTTAAATAGTTTCATTTAAAATGTATAAAAATTGCGAAAATCAAAGATCTTATTAAAACTAATTTCATTACCTACATCTTGATAAAAATCACTTTGTTGTGTTTCTTTTAGGCACGATTCCCAAACAGAAAATAATTATATTTAAACCTTATTTTCATTTCTCCGTTTTAGTAAGACAAAACGCAGCTTGCCACTCAAATCACAATGTCTCTATTTCGGACGGAAAGTCGACTGACTGCTTTTGACTACCCTGAAACTGGATAAAGTATGAAGCTAAAAAAAAACAATCACATCAAGAACAAAAGTACTACATACTACTACACTTATATATTATAAATGCTCGTAAGAAAAGATCTCGGAAATGAACGCTTGTTTCTCAACCGTATTTCCCTTTTATTTTATTACCAGCCGTTCAAGTATTTTGTATAGGAGAGAAAATTTCAACCGGCTCTGTAGTATGTACTTTACTTTTAAATTGATTAACGTTTTATTTTACTTTGGGATTAACCGATGAATGATTAAATTATTTTATTTTGTTTCTGCACTATAGTTTCCTTGTTTATTTTGAGTTAGATCGATTCTAAGCTTATTGAATTCGAATGTTAATAACTAGCTGAACTCATGACTTTGTCTGCTCTTTAGCCTAAGTTACTCTTTATTAAGTCAGCTGTCTGGCAGCGAAAGTCGCGTTAAAATCGGACCAGCTGTTTCAGAGGTTGACCGGAACAAATATACAGACAAACAGATATTCTAAAAATGTTATTTTGGTATATGTTCCGTGTATACATATGTATTATATATGCGTTTAATAAAAAAAGAGTTTATTTGAATATTACCAATAGTCCAAAATTATTTATTTGCATAGACCCGATTTCTTATTATATAAGTATTACGTGGTTGGCTTGGTTGGCTTGGTAGTGGTGTTTGGTAGTAAATACACAAATTTATTGACACAATTTCTTCTTGTATGTTTGATAAAAAGCGATAGTTTTAATTTTACTCTATACTATATAATATTTCATCATAAATAAATACTAGAACATTCAGCCATAAGGTTTCATTTTATTTATCTAATACTATAGGCTAGGACACACTATTCAATCAACCCAAAACAAAGTTTTGCCCTCAGGATTCTTCAGATCAAGAAAATAATACCTATTTTTAGCTTTTCGCCTTATCCTGCACAGTAAAGTATTCAGAGACAATCTATTGTCAAGACACTCCGTTGTTTGTTTTCCGCACCCTAATATCAGGACAATGCGTGTTATAAGACCTCAACGTAGCCCTTTTCTTACCAGAGCGTATCATTATTCCTCCGAGCAGGAATCAAACTCACAACCAATCATGTTTACAGTCAAACGCTATTCCACTGCGTTAATAATTCTATTATTAATTTAAAATTGTTTTAAAATATCGCTAAATTTAACATTTTAATATTTTTCTTATTTTAAATTAGGCACATTTCAGCTTTTACATTTATTTACACGTTCGTTACTGGAATTATATTTTTATAAGTAACTCGTGTACCAAAAAACTTCGAAGTGGCGGAATTTCTACGAACTGATGAACAGCACTTGAGTACAGCTTCGAAAATCTAAAAATCAGAAACACATGAGAATATTATAACTAGTTTATTTTGAGCTCGAAATACGTATACTTGAGTATGTAAGAGATTTTTTAATATTTTGGCTTAAAATTTTTATGTTTATTGTAATTGAGAATGTATATGTTAATTTTAATTTGAAATATCATTTTTATGCATGTTTAAATTATTTTAATGTTCCCAGCTTGACAAAACACAGCGCGGCGTTGAGTTTCGCCTCAAAACTGCAACATATTTCATTGTTTTAACTGTACATTTGAATATATAGAAGTGTAAAAAATGTAAGAAATATGTGTATAGAATAGACATTTAATAATGCAGATATGCTACGGCGGCTTGTTTAGCACAAATGTTGAGTAAGGTGGTAAAATTTTTAAATGAACTTATTCTTATGTTAGAAAATAATTAAATTAACTAAAATGTCATCAAAAACAACTCCTATTAACATATTTGACGCAAAGTATGCCCGCAACTTTGTCCACGTCGACCAATTTGACATTTCTGGTCTTTATTACAGTTAAGATTTGTAAGAAATGATATTTTAGTGTATTTACATATATATATATATATATATATATATATATATATATATATATATATATATATATATATATAAATATATATATATATATATATATATATATATATATATATATTGGAATTTGAATAATAAAAATAATGTTAAGATATTTATTATTATAAGTTTTAGTTTTCTCGTTTAACACTACACAAATGAAAATAATATATTTACACTTTGAACTATCTCGCCTCCAAACAGCCATTTAACTGAATTTGTGCTTTAATTTAAATGAAATTGCTTTCTTGTTACCTGAAGTTTAAATTGTCGTACCACAATTTGCATGTTTCGAGGTCAGATATGCGAAACTTAGATTACAAGTTGACGGTGCGAACCCAAATCCTAAGAGACATCAGTTAGATCTACATATTAAGATTTCTATTAATTTACTTATAAAAATAGATTGATATTGAAATATTTAATTTTAGTTATGTTTGAGGCTGAATTTGGATAATAATAATTATATACAGGCCATGGCGTGACTCTAAACTCGGTGGAATGATTATGTTTATAATTTATTTTCATTTCTCCGCTTCGGGCAGACAAGGAGCGGCGTTGATTTCGTCACTCAACGTGCAGTGTCTCAATTTCCGGCGGTAAGCAGTCAACGAAAAGTCCGACTACCCTGATATATGGGAAAGCGTGAAGCCCAATGACATAAAAATAATATTAATATTGAACAGTAAATAAGTGTCAACTTGCTGTAATACAATTTTACTTACATTTCTAACTAGTACTTAAAATGTCTTATGACGTTATTTGTTTTTTAAGCTAGCTTTCTGTTTTTTTTTTGTTATTGTATTTACATTAAATCTTCCGCTGTAAAGGGAACAGGGTTGCGTACAATGTCCCTTCGCTGTTAGTAAAGGCGTGTTTTGGAATAATTTTGGTGGTAGGAGGTAAATCTTCAAACTAGCTCGTGATCACCATCATGACAACAACGATCCGTCAGTCTGATGGTGTGTTCGGGTTCGATGTCATATATATGAGAGTGTAGAGGTTCCATAGTTCTGGTTGCCGAGGTGAGTACTCTATATCCTCTCACTTCTATCTGAAGGCCGGCAACGTATCCACAATCTCACGTTATGGATATCCTTGGATGAAGGTGACCACTTACGGTTAGTGGTCCCTACTTTTCCTATAAAAAAATGTTTATTTTTAATAAAGTACCTTCACGCTTTATTCAGCATAGCAACCGTGCTGTGGCAAATTAGAAAGAATCTAGTGTCAAAGCACTCCGATCACAGGTTTCTAACCAAAACCACGACATTAAGTATTAGGTCACGGAATTCAACACCGCATTTTGTCTTACTACTAAATAATTCAAATATAATAATTTCCGTGAGAAGAAATCGAATCCACAATCATCTTGGCCATGAAAACTCTCGAAATGCCGTAAAATTGCAAATATACTTCAATATTAATACGAACAAAAGTGAGTATATCTTATATATACATAAACATTATTTACACGTTCGTTCACAAATCATGTACGGCTACGAGTATGAGTTGTGGTCTATTATTTTACTGTTTCAGTTATAGCAAGAATGTTTTGAAGCATGAAATGGAGCGCTGATTGAACTATCGATCTCATATTGAATACTGTATATTTATAAGTTGGCTTTAAATTTTTTACAAACGCCACTGGTATGTATTTATTTTCATTTCCCCGCGAAATAGGTTTTAATATAAATAACTTTTTTAAGCTTTATTATTTATGTACACTATTTTTTTTTTCAAGTAATTCAGTCGATTTGCTTCTGTATTACCATATGTTTCGTTTTATATTTCAGGAAGATATTGAGTGTTAAATCATTTAGTTTTTAGCTATTGGTACCATTACATGTTAGATCATATATCTAAATATATATATATATATATATATATATATTGATTTTAACACAGAAATAAATGTGTTTGAAAAATGGTATTTTAAATTAATTAAAGAATCAAGATAAAAAATTATACGTTTTTTCAAAAATGTTTACTAATCCGAAGTGTCGTATAACACTTAAAATGTATATAAAATAAAGAAATAAATAATTATTAAACTTGAGCTCGCCACTCAACACGCAATGTATCGATTTCAGTCAGAAAGCAGTTAACGGAGTGTCTTGACTTAACGTTGTCCGGCTACGCTGCGATACATGGCAGGATAAGGCGTAAAGCTGATAATAAAAGACAAAGTAATTTCAATGTTAGATATTGCTTTAAAAATTTAACATCACGTTTTTGGTAAAATGCAAAAGCGCTCAATCACGAAAGGATATTAAAAACTAAACGATCTTAGAGGATCCAATGTTTTTGAAAGCCAATTATTTAACAGTTACTTATTTTGTAAAAAATGTACCGATTTATTTATTCTATGCAATTATATATATATATATATATATATATATATATATATATACACCAAATATTCCATCACCTGTCTATTTTAAAATTCAGAAAACCCTTATATAATAATATAATATAGTATAATATATTTGTAAAGAGACACAATAACCTAGTACAATATTTATTCTGGTGCCTGGCTAGGAAAAGTAAGATTGAAACCAACTAGCTGTGGTGGAAAGAGGAACTCAAACAACCAACTGTAAAAGAAAATAGCATTGCGAAATTAATGTGGGTACTACCCGTACAAACCGATGTTACAATAATACACAATAGACCAGATCTAATATACATCGATAAAACTAACAATCATACTTACCTAATTGACGCCTCAGTGTGATCTGACTATAATATTGGAGCTAAGGAAATTGAAAAAATTAGTAAATACCATCCTCTAAAAGTCGAACTCTCCAGATTATGGAACACTACCGTCACCACTGTCCCGATTGTAGTAGGAGCCATGGGAGTGGTGACGAAGAGTCGTAAGCGATATTGTGATAAATTAGACGCATGCATCAACATTCACATTCTTCAAAAGCAAGCAGCATTACACTCTTCCACAATAATCAGTAAAGTCCTCGGAGACACCGTTTTTGTAACTCAATCATCTCAAACATAACACCATGTACCCATACTTTAGTCACTCTTTAATCATAAACATAGTAATTCAAACAATTGGAATATAATCCACAACCGAGATAGTAACTTAATCTATAATCAAAATTTAATTGAGATAAATAACGCACACTACTAGGCACCTTTTTTCCTGAGGGTCTCAGGACGGGGTATTTATTTAAGCTGACTTTGTTTGTATTGTGTATATATATATATATATATATATATATATATATATATATATATATATATATATAGTAAATCTTTACTTTGATATGTTAAAACATAGATATAATCCGAGTTATTACGTCAATACATTTTTTCCTGAAAACATATTGAAATATATTCAAGATTACTAAATAATTTTCGTGAAATACGTTCTGTACATGCTCAACCACGAAATCGGCTCATAAATCGTTGGCTTATCGAAAAAACCGCTAAAGAGATAAATGACAATAACGCCATAAATTATACACTTCATACTGCCTTTCAATTCTTCTTAGACAATATCTCATTGTGTTTATTTTATAAATAATTTGCTTTTATCCTACCAATAAATTTGCCACGTAGAGAGTTGTAGTAGTCCACATAGTGTTCTCTACTTGTTGGGCGGAATCGAGATTGAGTGGATGAGTGGCGGAACTCAACGCTAAACGATTAAAATTTATAATAAATTAAGTAAATATAAACAGGATTTTTTAGATTTTTTACACTTTTACCGATCGTTATATAATAACGCACACTACTAGGCACCTTTTTTCCTGAGGGTCTCAGGACGGGGTATTTATTTAAGCTGACTTTGTTTGTATTGTGTATATATATATATATATATATATATATATATATATATATATATATATATATATATATATATATATATATATATATATATATATATATATAGTAAATCTTTACTTTGATATGTTAAAACATAGATATAATCCGAGTTATTACGTCAATACATTTTTTCCTGAAAACATATTGAAATATATTCAAGATTACTAAATAATTTTCGTGAAATACGTTCTGTACATGCTCAACCACGAAATCGGCTCATAAATCGTTGGCTTATCGAAAAAACCGCTAAAGAGATAAATGACAATAACGCCATAAATTATACACTTCATACTGCCTTTCAATTCTTCTTAGACAATATCTCATTGTGTTTATTTTATAAATAATTTGCTTTTATCCTACCAATAAATTTGCCACGTAGAGAGTTGTAGTAGTCCACATAGTGTTCTCTACTTGTTGGGCGGAATCGAGATTGAGTGGATGAGTGGCGGAACTCAACGCTAAACGATTAAAATTTATAATAAATTAAGTAAATATAAACAGGATTTTTTAGATTTTTTACACTTTTACCGATCGTTATATATTTTTCAAATAATCTTTTTTAAATATGAAAATATAAAAAAAAAACTTCTTACCACTTAGTTGGAAATCAAAGAAATAAATAAATTGTATATAAAATGGCACTTCGGGCGTAAAGCCCTGATTACCCTGCTTCTTAGTTTTCTTCCTAGCTTTATTAATCCCGGTATGTACCGAAGTCTGCCTTCCAACTCCTTCACTAGTCACGACCATTTATATCATATGGCTCTATGGTTAGTCCATTGGCTTTCATGTCCAGTTTTATAAACCGTGATACAAATACAAAATATGCAAAAATACAAGAAATTCCATATTTTGAACACGAATATGATGAATGATACCCGTAAGATGCCAAATATAAGAGTTTTTAACGCGTCATGAAGTCTCTTTAGCAAATTCAATAACATTTAGTCGAGCGTTGGTTATTACCAAACTTTGTACACTTAAAAGCTTAGATGTCGGTATACAGCTCTATATTAGCATCGTATAATTTTGACGCTAAATTTAGTTGTGAAGCTTCTATTATAGTTAGTGTACCTACTATTATATTAAAATTTAGAATTATTTAGTTTCTCACCCACATAGCAAAGTTATAAGAGAAAACGTGGTATTAAAATACTCTGTTCTATACTTTTCGCTTATATTGATTGGTGAAGAGAAATTATGTTGATTGTGGGAATTTAAAGGAACATAATAATTTAAATATAGAATAATTCTAATACGTAAAAAATATTTATATGAGTGGGAATCGAACCCATAACCAATCGCGTTAAACCGTCGGATACTGCCTCACTGTACATTAGCATTATCAGTTTATGTACTTGGTGAGATGAGGCAAAAAATAATTTTAAATGAAACTATTTTAAACGGATTAATCGCGTATATTTAGGTATTCGAAAATACGTTTTTGAACACCTGAAGTCTCGAACACTACAGTAGTATGTGGTCACAGGTAGACTCAGGTGGAATTCGTCTGTCAGTTGATACAAAAATTAATTATATCAATCTACCGCCACCTGTTTCTTAATTGCCTCACGTACCGCCGTGGATTCTAGCAAAATGAGCTGTCTGTATCTTTGTCTCTGGTAGTGGATTTGAAATTTTAAATCTGATAATAATATTATTTAAATAAAAAGATCTTATTATCAATAATAATGATTATTTATATTTATTTTAAAATACATAGTTATGTTCGCTCCATATTTTACCTATTTATTATTTAAAAGTTGAACAGTTAATTTTAACTTCATTCTCCTCAATTTAAGTATAAATCTTTTTTTTAGCTTGACGCTATTATCCCGTATTGCAGGGTAGAGCGAAGTACTTCCGTACTTTGCTTTCCGAGACATAGCGTGTTGAGTGGTGGAGTTCAACGCCGCACTTTATCTTATCAGAACGTGAAAGTGAAAATAATTTTATATATAATCACTCCCTCGAGTTGGTTTCGAACCCACAAACGACCGGGTTTACAGTCAAACGCTGTCACACTGAGCCAAGACCGGCCTCAATAATTTTAATATTTTCAAATTTTATGTTCAAGTAATAATTTATAATTATAAAATTGTAAAACCATAAAGCCGTAAACAACATAAGAAACCCCAGTAGGTTATCTAAGAAGAGGTTAAAGACTGCGAACATGATGAAAGGAGTAGACAGTGATAGGGTCCCATTAGGCACTCCATAATCTCTGACTACCCCGTTAGGGATAAAGTGTAAAGTTAAAAGTTACTTTAAGTAATTATTTAATGCTTACTAGCTCAATGCATTAGTTTTATAAACTTATACACTAAAGGCAAATAAATCTTTAGCTTTTCTTGATATATTAATAATAAAAAATCCCAATGGCACATTAGGCCCCACAGTATATAGGAAACCTACCCATACCAACAGGTATCTCAATGGTGAATCCCACCATCACCCTACACAGTTATCATCTACCGTTGGTAAATCTGTGTTTCAGAAAGCTTACTACCTTTGCGACGCAGAACACTTAGAGGAAGAAGCTTCGACAGGTGAAGGGTGCCCTTCATCAGAACAAGCTGCCAGTTCCCCGCCAACGTTGTATGAAGACCAACAAGCCACCCACAGTGGAGATACAGCCAGCACTTCTACCATTTATAAAGGGAGTTACAGACAAGATTGGCAACATCTTAAGAAGAGCTTCCATCAAAACCATATTCAAGCCTAATAAAAAAGAGAGCCAATTCTTGAGACCCGTGAAATGTATTCCTTTGCAGTGACCAAGTGTATATAAACTAGACTGTGACTGAGGCTTATCCTACATTGGTCAAACAAAGAGGAGCATCGAGGTTAGGGTGAAGAAATATATATCCGATGTCAAGAATGGGCGTATATTGCAATCAGCTGTGTGTGAACATACAATGAATAAGTCTAATTACTACGTCAGGTTTGATAAGCCACATATCCTCGCTAGGCAAAGTAGATATATTCCTAGAATGATCCGCGGGGCTATTAAAATTCAAAAACATCCAATTGCAATAGACAAATTGCAATACTAAAAAATCACCAGTATATGTGTCCGAACATTTGTCGCCACATTTTAAAGCACTTCCCTCACGTACTAGAAAAATTGCACGGGATAAGAAATATCGATATATTTGGATTCGTAATGGTCGCATTTATGTACGCAAAAAAGACCAATCTCCTGCCAAATAAATTAAATGTTTCGAATCTCTTGATCACTTGTAAACTATAAAACCGCTGCTAAAGTGCCCGTATCCATATCTCTTTAAAATTCAAGATCTATTACCAAAACTATAGAGGACTTAAAACTAAAACAAAAGAAATGAGACTATCTTCAATGACTTCATTTTTTGATATTATTATTGGAACAGAGACTTGGTTAGATGACAATGTTCACGATAAAGAACTATTTAGCAACAAATACAATGTGTACATTCGAAGAGATCGTTCATCTACTTCATCTTCTGGAAAAACTGGAGGAGGCGTTCTATTCGCTGTCTCTAAAAATATTTGCTCGAAACGTGTTGAACATTTTGAAATTTCTATGGAAGATTTGTGGGTATCTGTTAAAAGTAACGGTCAAGAATTGAAAGAAATTTTATTTTGTGTGCTTTATCTTCCTCCTCCAGAGAACATTAGTGATGTCATGCAATCTCACGCCGGTGATGTTTTAATTTTAGGGGATTTCAACTTAGGGTTCATAGATTGAAAACGAGATACCTCTGATATTCTCGCACTGACACCTTGTAATTATAAGTGTAATCTGGGGTGTAATTTCGTAGATTTTATGACCTTCAATAGCCTGTCACAATTTAATCATGTAAAAAGTCACAATAACAGAATCCTAGATTTAGTTTTAAGTACCTGTGAAAATATTTCCATAGAGAAAAGTATTAAGCCTCTATCTATCTATAAAATTGATTTACATCATCCTGCTTTAGATATCGATTTAAATTTAAATAAGCGCTTATTAGCTACTAGAAAACAATTTGCGTCTTATAAGTTTAAGAAGGCTGACTACACTTTAGTTAATGCTAAGTTATGTCAAATTGATTGGGGATTGGAGCTATCCCCGATTAAAGATTCGATTTGAGTCAATATGGCTGTAGCAAAATTTTATGACTTACTGGAAATTATAATTCAATCTACTGTACCAAAAACAAAACCTCGAAATTTAAAGTAGCCTTCTTGGTTTACGCGTAATTTGATTAAACTTATCGCTGAACGCAACAAAATTCTCAAAATGTACAAACTATACAAAAAGGGATAAATTAGAACTTCAGTTGAGCAACGATAGGGTGGAGTCTTTGACAGTTTCGTGTTATCGTAAGCATATCTTATCGAGGTGAATCTTCAGATCTTCCTAGAGTAATGTTTCTTGATAATAAGACAACAAATACAGGTGAAGATATTTGTAATCTTTTTGCATCACAGTTTGCGTCAGTCTATTCCCCGCATGATCAAGGTCGTATAACATATCCAGCAGGTTGTTTTCCCCAATTTTGCTTAAGTAAAATTTCTTTAACCGAAAGTGAAATATCTAAAACCAGGTCAGGACCAGGTCCTTTGCTAATATCAAATTTGTTGATATTAGCAAAGGACCTGGTCCTGACGGAATTCCTCCACTATTTATTAAAATGACCAGTTTGTACTTAACACTTCCTTTAAGAATCCTTTTTTCAAAACCACTCGAATCTGCCAAATTTCCTACAATATGGAAAGCTGCCAATGTTGTTCTGATTTACAAAAAAGGTGATAAGCGCAATATCAAAAACTATCAACCTATTTCAATTGAAAGCGTTATTCCAAAACTTTTCGAAAAGCTCATTTGCCCAATTGTAACTAAATATTTCAAAAATATCCTTTCTACACAACAACATGGCTTTATGCAAAATAAATGAACATTGACTAATTTATTAGACTATGTTATAGATCTGTCCGAAAACGTTGATAGTAAGACTCAAATTGATGCTATTTACAAGGATTTTACGAGCGTATTCGACAAAGTTAGCCATACAATCTTACAAGCTAAGCTTATGTATTACGGAATCCATGGTAATTTGTTAAATTGGTTAGTATCCTACTTAAATAAGCGATCTCAACGGGTGATTACTCACGGCCATTCATCTTTTGCATTTGTTCCCACATCCGGGGTACCCCAAGGATGTCATTTAGGTCCAGTTCTTTTCTTAGTTTTTATTAACGATATAGTAGATAGCGTGAAATTTAGCAAATGTTTAATATTCGCCGACGATCTTAAAATCTACAGACCTATAAAAACGTTATCCGATTCTGACCTTTTCCAAGCGGATATAGACGCTCTCACTAACTGGTGTAATAAAAATAATATGGAATTAAATGTTAAAAAATGTCTTCATATAAAGTTCACAAGATGCAGAAAACCAATATTATCTGAATATTCTATATCTGGCGATCTTCTATCAAAGGTTAGTTCAATTCGAGACTTAGGTGTACTTATTGATAGCAATTTAAATTTAATTAGTCATTTAGACAAAATAATATCAAAAGCTTGGAAAATGTTAGGATTTGTCAAACGAACATGCAAGGCTTTTAAGAATATAGCGAATATTGCTCTGCAATATCTGGAATCCATTTTATAACACTCATATCGAAAGACTAGAACGAATACAACAAAATTTTACCCATTTTCTTGCAACAAGGATACTAGCTGTCCTTATCGCGCTAACTACATCAATAGGCTAAAACATTTTAAAATGATATCACTTAAAAGTCGCCGTGAAATCAGCGATGTTTTGACTCTACACAAACTGATCCATGGCAAAATAATGTATACTTCAGCAAATCAATTTAGTTGTTCCTCGCAAAATTCCTAGACACCCAATAGTAAAACATTTTAGAACTACAGCTTTTAAAACAAAATTTTGGTAAACATGCACCTCTCAACAGAATAATTAATTCTTATAATGAATATTCTTCTAACGCCAATATCGGCATCTTTGCCCAAAGCAAGCCAACTTTTGTGAAGCTCTGTAAAGAATAAAGATTTCGTAGTAAAACCTTAAATCCATTTTATTGATAAATTAAATTATGTCACCTTTGTAAACTGTTGTTGCTGTATTTAAATTTAATTTTTTGTTTTGTTTAAATATCTATAGTTTATTTTTTTAATTTTTTTTTTAATTTTTAGTAAAGATATAATTAGGTTAGTATAGACTTAGCGTAAGGTCAATGTTGTTTACACCTGTAATGATTTATTCACCTAGATTTAATACCCTGTATCTACTGCTAAGTGAATGTGTTAGTGATAAGTCGATGGTGTAACTATTTCCAATAAATAAATAAATAAATAAAGAAGATGTTTAGAAACTCTCTACCACCTGGGATCCACTTATAAAAAAATTTAAAATCTCAAATCCATTACTCAAGAGAAAAAGATACCGTCAGCTCATCTGCAAGAATCCAGAGCAGTACGCGAGGCAATTAAAAACAGATGATACCTATGACCACAGACTACTGTAAAGTATTCGAAGCGTCAGGTGTCCAATTGTATTTTCGAATACCAAAATATACGCGATTAATCATTTAAAATTGATTTACCTAAAATATATCTACAGTATAATTGTTTGCACGCCAATTATTGCTATTTGCACTGGACGGCGAATGATTCAAATTATGGATACCATCTAAAGCATAACTCAAAGTGCTGTTGAACTGAATAATTTACTAAAAGAATTTATTAACTCCGCCTAACTATAGGCGCGATGATTGCGAGTTCAATTCTGTATTAGAGAAATGAAAATGTTTGAATTTGTTACGTTTCGGTGTTTAGTTACGCCACTCAACTCCAAAAGAGATAACTGGGTGTTTTGAGACAATGTTTTCTCTATCTTTTCTGATCTGCAAGATAAAGCATGAGGCTGGTAAAATAATGTTAATGAGTTCAATAATCGTTTAGTATTATACCTATAAATAAACCACTTTAATATTTTTTTTCTATTTTATAAATAATCTTTTGACCTAGTACTTTATAAATAAAACTGAATCTCAGTCAGAGTTTTTGCAGTGGTAATTTTTTTTTTTTAAGTGGTAATAAAATACGCGTATTATATAAATATTGTTTTTTTTAAGTGGTAATAAAATATGCAACTTATTTACAAGCATGTTACTATTAATGGCGTTTATTTTGTTTTAATATCAGCTTTCTATCCTGCACAGCAGTATATACAGAAATTACCTAGTGTCAAGACACTCCGTACTTTGCTTTTCAGCAAATTCAAGACATTGCGTGTTGAGAAGTGGAGCTCAACGACACACTTTGTCTTACCAGAGCGAAGACGTGATAATAATTTAAATATTCCCCCGAGTGGAAATGAAACCCACAACCGGTTGCGTTTACAGTCAGACACTGTCCTTCTCCACCACGACCGGTCTCTAGCGTTTACAAAAACTATATTATTAATTGGAAGTTACAAATTTAGTAATGTATGTGTAATCTTATTCCAAGTATTATTTAAAATATTAATTTGAAATTTTGCTACAATTTGGCATACAATATTTCAAAATTTTTTTGCATAAATAAAAGAAACAGCTTCTCTCTTCATACATTGTAGCATGGTAGTTAAAGACAACCTAGTGTTTAGACACACCGTTGAGTGTTGTCCGCCGGAAATTAAGATATTACGTGTTGTTTGGTGAACCCAACACTGCGCTGTTTATTACTAAAACCGAGAATTAAAATAAATTTAAATTATAATCATTCTTCTAAATAGGAATTAAAACAAACAATTGCGTTAAGCACAGCCACATTGCATAATGGCCTGAAAGAAACTAACTCATATCAGCTTCCTTAGCAGTAATCAATGTATAATAAAATTAGAACGAAATAATTTTTAATACAGTATAATATACTTCTAAAAGTACCTCCTACATAATTCTACCTTAACGTTCATGCAACGTTACCTTTTGCTTTCATTTGATCGTTTGCTTCAACGACTAAGCTAACTTTATTCCATTTCACTGATGACACCATACATATTACATTGATATGAAAGTCATGATTAATGTAAGTCAATAGACTTAGGAGTCTATTCAAATCAGACTTAGAAATTATAAAAGAGGACAAAAGGACAGTTTTACAATTTCCTGTTATTGATAGAAGAAAATGCCATTACATTAAAACTGTTTTATTAAGTTTGAAATACATAATGAATATATGTATAATTGTATATATAATAAATTAAAAGCTTTCTATTTCTATATCTATAATATGCTAATATAGCCATTAGAAACCATATATTAAAAAAATAACTGACACTAATTCAATTTACAAAACATTATTTTAAACTTCACATCCGTTTTCCCACACCACACGTTAAAAAGTCATTTTACTACGTTTGTTTATTGTCTCTAGACTAGAACACTACTCGTTGGTTTCCCGCACTTTATGGAACTGTTATTGGTAAAAACATTTGGGGATCTCCTAATTTGGGTTCAAATCGAATATTCACTTTTGTGTCCCCATCACCAACTTCTAAAAAGCTATTCCAATCTACCATCCAGTAAAAACCATTTTTCTTAGGCGGTGGTAGTTCTGAATCCCCTGGTATGACAGGAGCTGCACCACCAAAAGAGTCTTCGAGATCTGCTATTGACGCCCCACTGTCTGAATCAGAAGCTACCGTGTCAGGTATTTCAGCATTCTTAGTTTCGGTTTGCTGCGTGGAGGGTATAGTGCTTGTAGAGTTATCTGCAACTAAACTTTCACTTTCATTTGCCTGACGTTTACTTTGATCAACACCTATAATAACTTCGTCTTCTGATGGACTGGGACCTTCATTGAGAGGTATTACTTTCACTGCTTCATAATCAATAGGTTCATAACTGGGTTTTGTAGTACTTGAAACTGCTTTTGGTTTCCTAGGTTTTGGTAAATCCAGTGGTAAAACGCTATGTTTTTTTTCCGACGAAGATGTATCCAACTCAAATGGAAACTGTGGTTTTAAAGGTTCATATAGAAAATTTATTTGAGCAAAATGTTGATCTTTATTAGCAGAGGTGGAGAGATCAGATGGCGAAATGAGATCGTAAGTAAGTAATAAGTTTTCAGGTAACTGAACTGTGCCATCGACTATCTTTGGTGGTGGTAATGGCTTGAAACCCTCTAGTGGTAGCAAAAAGTTATCTTGACCAGATTTGCCTTTTAAGCCATGAGCATCTAAAAATGCCTGCAATTCAGCTGGAAGGTCCAGTATGGGATTCCTTGTATTTTTATTTTTCGTTGGTTGCTTAACATCGTTTCTTAATTTACTTTGTTTTATCGGTTTTGGAGTTACTTTTTCAGAAATGACTTGAAGACGAGGCGGCTTTGTGTACAATTCTTGCAAAGAAGATCCGTCTCGAGGCGTATATGGTAATACCACTGTTAGAGTTGGACTGGATTTTGATGTGGATTCAACGGTGCTTGGAGAAACTGATACTGTATCGTCACTATTAACAAAACTATTACTGCTTACTTCCAAATGCGAAAGTTGGGTTGCAATTTCATTGTCTTGTAAGTTTTTATATCTTAAAGATTCTGTAATTTTTTTTGATTCAGTTTTTATAGGAACAGCTGTAGTGGTTTTAAATTTATTAGATTTATTGTTTGGTAGAACAGTGCTTTTTGCATCCTCAGATCTTATGTCATTCAACAATTGTAAGATTTCTTCTCTAGTTAGTCTAGGTAGTAGTGTGTTTGCTTGCAGTATACTCTGAACTTGTTGTACTGTTTTCTCGACATCAACAGCAGCTTGTGTAATCGCCAGTAATGCTGCCGTGACGCAGCACCAAAACAGCTTCATGGTCTGAAAATTAAATATTTTTTCTTATTAATTATTTCTAAAACGTAAACCTTATACTGAAATGATTTTTCATAAAATATAATATTGTTGATACAGTACGAATAATATAATATTTAAAAAAAGGTTTTGTGTATTGTATTCTAAAAATTTCCTCCTCAAACATTGGGTGTTGAGTGGTTACCAGAGCGAGGAAGTGTAATAATTTAAATGTAATCAATCCCCCGAATGGGAATCGAACACACAACCGATCGCGTTTACAGTCAAAAGCTGTCCCACTGCGCCACGACCGGCTTTAATTATATATAAAAATTATAATTATTTGGTTATACTGAAAAACGGGTCAAATTTGGCTTGCAAGATTTCAAACATACTAATACGGCAAGTTAAATAAAAAATCTTTTATATTCTTCTTTTTTAAGTTCATGCTTTTATCCCACATAATTCGAGACATAGCGTTTTGAGTGGCAGAATTCAACGTCTTACTAAAGTGAGGAAACGAAAATAATTTAAATATAATAATTACTGCTAGTGGGAATTGAGCCCACAACCGATCGCTCTTACAGACATACGTGCCACTGCGCCATAATCAGCCTTGATTTTGTTTATATACACGAATCCATAACCATCAAATTATCAAATATATTCAGTTAAAGAATCACGATGGTGTCAATCTATTAAAAATAATTTGTCCTCAATACTTCGACTATATTACGCACAGTTAAACTGTTTAATGATGCATTTAGCCTTTTGGTATGTGTGCCGTCTGGTTCATAGCTGTCTAATTATACTTAGAATGCTAATAAGAAAAAATCTATTAAAAAATTGCCTTCAACTTTGACTGACAACATTCATTAGTGGTAACATCCGTTGCGAAATATTCCTTACCTAATTAAAACCCATTTTATATAAAAAAACAGCCTAACGCTTTATTTCAAATAGGTAATCAGAGACAACATAGTGTCAAGACACTGCGTTTAACTACGATAAATGAATTGCGAACTCAATTCGAAATTAAAATTAATTTTAAATATAATCATACCTCTGAGCGGGAATCGAACCCACATCCAATCGCGTTTACAGTCAGACGCTGTCCCCATTGCTATGGCCACGATGGCTTCTAAATATTTAACGTATAATTTTAAATTTAGATGTATGTACATACACTTAAAAAACCGTCATGGTACAGCGGGATAGCTTCTGATTATAAACGCGTTTGGTTATAAGTTCGATTCCTATTCAAGAAATGATTGTATTTAAGATTTTTCTTTTCTCCACTCTAGAAAAACGTAATGATTTTATACACGCAATATGCCGATCTCGGGGCTAAATAAAGAAGTCGCTGTATTAACCTTTTTTTGCATATTATGTTGTGGAACTCAACGCCACGCTTTTTTTATCAAAGCCAAGAAAGAAATAAAAATTGTATAGTAATGCCCCCGAGCGAGAATTAACATATAAGTCATAATATATATGTTAGGGTCAAACAACGCTTACGTATTCACTTTCTATACATCCATACTGGCCAATTGGTATTTATCATGCAGCCTTGCAACGAGGATTTTCTCACGTCTCTAATGGCCTTTGACATGCCTACGAACATATTACAAGGTATTTGATTGCCAACCATTTTACGTTTACCATAGGATTTTTTATTAGCTATTTAAAAGAATTTATATAAAAAATATTTATAAAAATTTAAATAAACGAGATTCCAACCTGTGTCTCTTGGAAACTACTTAACCTTTCTGGCCAATAAGCTATGCGTTCTATATATAGTTGCGTCGAAATTGTTATAAACTTTTTACACAAGCCTCTTGGTGTCTAAGAGGCGAGGATTCGAAATCTAAAAACGTTTTCTTCTCCTATATGTAGAATAACATAAATACAGTTCATGCATATAAATTCATAGTATATTTTAATATTCATATTATTTTATATATAAATTATAAATATAATAAAGTTTTTATTTACTTTCCTTCGATACAAACGCCGAAATATAGCCGTTTATTTAACAGACATGAAGATCATTTAAAATTTAAAATATAGACTTATTTTTTACTTTATTCTTATTTCCAATTTAATTTTTTTAGCCTTACTATTATCCCGCATAAAAGGGTAGACAGGAAATGTCAAGACACTCTGTACTCTGATTTCAGTCAAATTTGAGACATTGCATATCGAATGGTAAGAACTCAACGCCGCGCTTTGTCTTACCACAATGAGCGAAATGAAAGTAAATTAAATATAATCATTCCCTCGAGCAGAAAACGAACCCACACCCGATAGCGCTTACAGTCAAACGCTGTCTCTGGTGTACGACCATATTTTCATTAGAGGTCCAAAAATATTCTTTGATTTGTTAATATATTAATGACCTATTTTATTGCTTATTTTGTCTTTAAACTCTGCACTTAGCGAAACATAGCGTGTTGAGTGGTCGAACCCAACGCCGCACTTTGTCTTTACCAGAGCTAGGAGGTGAAAATAATTTTAATATAACCACTCCCCCGAGCGCGGTCGAGCTTACAACCGATCGCATTTACAGTCAATGAGTTCCACTGCGCCACGACCGGCCTCACTACTTTGTATGAAGGCAAATGTCATATTAAAATTAAAAATACATACATATACACAAATTTGTGTAAAAATATATTTATAAATATGAGTATATTTTATTGCTATATGATTTTTATTTATTTTATTATAAATAGAATTATGATTTTTTTTGCACCTCCCTAATTATCCTATATGTCAAGGTTGGCTGGTAGAAAATGCTTTTAAGCGTTACACCCGTCTCTTGTGTATATTTGTAAATTTGTGCAATAGAGAATATATAAATAAGCTTCACGCTTTTATCCCGCATAGCAGGACAGAAAGTACCCAGTGTCAAGGCACTCCATACTTCGATTTCCACCGAATTCGAGACATTGCATGATGAATGGTGGAACTCAATATATAAATAAATATTATTTAAAAAATTACATACGGTTTTTAACCTGTTTGTATTCTTAATTATTATATTATTAGTAAAAAATAAAAAAACATTTATGTTAAAATAAATACAAAGTTGACGAACAAAATCCGCTACAATTTATGATATTTGTGTACTCTGAAACAATACAATAATTCATTTTTACGTTCTTAGCAAGGCTTCATTATCCTTCGTTGAAGGGTTGCTTTACCTATTTCAAGAGTGAAAGCTTCCTAAACATGTTTTACGTTTATAAATAAATAAATATTTTTAGATATCATCGTGGTATAGTGGATATCTTTATATAGATGACGGTTATAGGTTCGATTACCGTCTCAATACATATATATATATATATATATATATATATATATATATATATATATAACCGTCGTATATATATATAAAGAATGCTTAAGCCTTTTCGGTAAATACATGACGACGTTAGGTTACGCTATTTTATACGTACCAGTTGTCCCGTTGACACACAACATATATATTCAACAAATGGTAGTGTATGTTATATTTATTTTAATAATTTAATGTTTATTTTCGCCTTCTTTACTTTTTCTCTATATTAAAATAACTCTATCATATTTCATATTTCCTTATTTTCTTATAAAGATTACAAAGATTTTGCTTCACGTATTAATATATAGATGTTTCTATATGACAATTGGTAGGGAGATGTTCAAATTCAATTTTTTTGGTACGTGAAAATAGAAGCGAAATATCGAGTTCAGCTAGTATATACAACCTTGATATATATATATATATATATATATATATATATATATATATATATATATATATATATATATATATATATATATATATATATATATATATCTTTTGGTACGAAACAATGTCAAGTACAAACAAGATCGAGTCACTCATATGTCCATCTATGTCTAAGCTTTTTCTGATATATGAATATTAGTTATTCCAATATACATTTTAATATTGGTGAAATAGCGTCTGACTGTAACCGAGATCGATTGTGGGTTCAATTCCCATTCAAGGAAATATTTCTGTTATTGCCATTTTCCTTACTCTGGTAAGAAAAAGCACGACGTTGAGTTTCGCCATTCTACACGCAATGTTTTGAATTTGGTAGAGAGCAGAGTATGGAGTGTCTTGACACTAAGTGCTTTTTGTCTACCCTGCTATTGGGGATAAAAGCGTGAAACTAAATTAAAAAACCTTCCTTTGGTTCTAAGTTAAAGTTAATAATGAAATCAATATATTAATAATTGATTGGTTAGGTTAAACAACATTCACTTGAGCAAAACGTTGATAGGGGTGCTAGTGACCTCGTCCACGCTTCGAAGGGTCCGTAAAGCATTTACCGAAGTAATAGTGTATAATTATTTAGCAGATCTAAACACCTGCAAATATTGTTATAGTAATATATACGAGTTCTACCTCTTTCTTTGCCTCAAAGAGAAGAGATAGGAGGATAGTGAGGTGATGATCGCATTAGAGGCATTTTAGGAGGTTATCTAGGTAAAGATTTTCTTTATGAGACTTGTGGGCTTAGAGTAAATATACACTAAATGTATTAACTTGTTAGGAGACCACGTTGAAAAACAAAATACTTTTTTTATTCTAATATTTTTATTTCATACTGATTATACTTACCTATTTATCAACCCTCGAACAAACAGGCAATTACAAAACAGAATTATGAAAACAAATGTAGTGAGCATGAGCCCTAGTGATCCACAACGAAAGCGGAAAACGTAGTGTCTTGACACTAGGTACTTCCTGTCCCTATATCCCTAGATAAGTCTTAACTATAACTTATAAAAATGTGAAATAAGAAAGTACATTGTATATGGTTATGGATTTTTGTGTATATATGGATTTTATTGTTATATGATTTTTTAATAGAAATATTATTCTTATGATTTTTTTTTCATCTTTACGAGTATCCCATATGAAAAGGTTGGCTGGTAGAAAATGCTTTTTAGCGTTAAGCCCGCTTCTTGTGCATATTTGTGAAATTGAACAATAAAGAATATATAATTAATTAAAGAAGGTCTAAATAAATTATTATTTGCATGAATAAATGTAGAATGTAAATGGATACATAATATTGTTAAAAAAATTGTGTAACATATAATACACCTGTAAATCTATTTTTTTCTTAACTTCACTCTTTTATTCTGCATAGGAGGGTAGACAGGAAGTACTCCGCTTTTCTTCGAATTCGAGATATTGCATGTTTAGTAACGTAACTCAATGCCGCATTTCCTCTCACCTTTAAATATGATCAATCACCCGAGTGGGAAACCCACATTCAATCGCGTTTACAGTCAAATTTTGGGCCACAGCACCCCGACTGGCCTCACCATATTATTTCGCTTTTTTTAAAATCGTTATTTACACATAGAATTGGAAAAGCGATTAACGGAAGTAGCATTCTTTCTATTATTCGACGATATTTTTATTTTTGTTATTGTAATAAAAAAAATGTATAGAATGAAGAACGGAGTGTCTTGACATTAGGTTCAATGATTATCCTGCTATGTAGGAGTAAACGCGTATTTTCATATTTGAAACGACTATTTTGCATAATGATTATAATTTATGCATATCTTAATTTTATTAGGCAATGCTATATTAAGGCCTATTAACATTTGCTATTCGTCCCGCGCCATCTTTATCCGACACTTTAACAGTCTATCAGGTTGATTTATTAAGATATTAATTAAAATAGCAAAATTATGTCATCATTCAAAAAGTTTCTATATAATAAAGAAGCAAAATTATAGACACATATTATAAGAACATATGTATAACATTTTTTTTTTTATTTTATATATATTATTTACTAAAAAAAATAACTTCACTGTATGAATATACAGCACAGCAGAGAAAGCAGAGAGAATCTAGTGTCAGAACACTCCATTATCCAATATCCACTCGATTTCAACATGTTGCGTGTTGAGTGGCGGAAATAAACGCCGCGTCTTGTCTTCACAGCAGGAGAATGAAAATATTTCAAATGTAGCCAATCCCTCGAATGGAAATCGATCTCTAATCATCGTTTTTACAGTCAGATGGTGTTCCGTTGTGCCACGACGGTTACCAATAAACAGTTAATGGCATTAAACCTTCGACATTCGTCGAAACACAGGTATGAGCTGTTATTTTTATTAAAAATATATATTTTTAAATATTTTATATATAAAGATAAGTAGGTTAACTCGGCCAAAGGAACAAAACACTACAAGCAAAATAAAAGACATTACTTTTGGCTGGACGTGTGCCAGAAATGCTTATTTCGTCGACTTATTCGGCGAAAATATAATACAAATGGGTCCGGCTGCTTTTCATAAATACCTGGTGTTTTCTTATTTTTTGATATGATAATATTTTAAAATTTTATATAAGTTCAATAAAATTTTTAGTTATCTTTCTTTATTATAAGTAAATAATCTAGAATCAAAATATTTTGTGAGGCCGGTCGAGGCGCAGTGGGACAGCATCTGACTGTAAACACGATTGGTTGTGGGTTCGGGGGAGTGGTTATATTTAATTTATTTTCACTTCCTCGTTCTGGCAAAAAGACAAAGTGCGGCGTTCAATTCCTCGATGACGCAATGTCTCGAATTCGGTGGAAAGCGAAGTACGGAGTGTCTTAACTAGGTACTTTCTGTCTAAAAAAAAATTTCGTCGTTTCACTTTTTAGAATACGTTTGAAAATTTAGTAGTAACTAAATTTTCAATTTAATGTAATTTAAAATACAAATACTTTATTTGTGTATTGCAGCGTTGAGTTCCGTAACTCTGCATGTAATATCTCCGTTTAAGCCTTACAAACACCAAAATTAACCTCGAGTTGAACAATAGTATATAAACATTAGAATACGTCTAAAATCTCAATTTTACTTTAATATGAAAGCCTTGCTCTAACAATGAAATCTATATTTATACTAATAAATATAATTGGAATGTCTGTTTGTGATAGTTACTTAACACTTGATTATGTTTATACAATACGGATACCTAATAACTATTTTTTACATTTTTTTCCCTTCGCTTGTTACGGCTAGACACTGGAACGGTTTTAACGATTTTGATGTGGCTTTTACTGGGAGATAGCTGATTTAATAAGCCAAGCTACTTTTACTTTGGAATAATAAAACATACATTAAGTGATATTAAATACGCGACCGGTCTTAGCACAGTGAGACAGCGTCTGACTAAACACGATCGGTTGTGGATTCGATTCCCACTGGGGAGAGTGATCATGTTTACATTTTTTTCACTACCTCTCTCTGGTAAGACGAAGTGCAGCGTTGAGCTCCACAGCTCAACACGCAATGTCTCAAATACGGTCTACCCTGCTATGCGGGATAAAAGCGTGAAACTAAGAAAGAAAAAGTAATGTTAGATTTCACGCGATCTCTAATACATTTTAGTCCTATCATATATCAAATTGACAATTCTCTGAGGAGAATCGAAAGTTTTATAATACCTACATCGAAAATAAAGCCTTAGAAAGGTACCGTACTTAAATAATAGCTTGTAAAAACTCGCCAAGTACTACCAGGTATATAAATTAACAGTTGAATCGCTTAATACAAAGGGCATTGTTTTACACGAACATTATTATACGTTATGTAAAATATTTGTTTTGGTTTTTATTTATGTAATATTTTGAAAAATAAGAATAATGTTTTGTATCAAAAATTATTGAAATTATGTTCTAAATGTTTATAATTATGAAGCAATAATCCTGTTTAGATTTAAATGAGTTGATTTTAAATGGTTAAATTCTTTAAAATGTATGAATTTCTAATTAAATAAGTGAAAGTTTTAAAAAATATTACTTTATATTCGTTTCTCCATACTGGTGAGACCAAGCGCAGCGTTGAGTTTGCCAATCAGAACGCAATGTCACGATTTCTTGACACTAGGTTGTCTTTGACTACACTGATATGCGTGCGCTAAGCTAAGCGTGGAACTGTTATTTAATATAATTTACGTTTTATTATTTATAAAAAAATAAATTAATAATAGGAGTATTTTCTTTTTATCTAAGATATATGAAAATATACTATAATTTTCGGGATTTCCGTTGATTTTGCCACACATATATGCAAGAATTCAGACAAGATAGTATTGTGAGACTTACTTACATTTATATATACAATTGAAAGTGCCTAGTTAAAAACATCAAATTCATTGGGGTAGACAGTAAGCATCCAGTGTCAAAACACTCCGCTTCCCGCTAAATTCAAGAAATTGCATGTCGAGTGGCGGAAGTTTGTCTTAATGAGAATTTTTTATATATTTCTCCGAGTGGAAATCGAATCCACAACCAGTCACGATTACAGTCAGGCCGGCCTAATATTTTAACAACATTAATAATTGCATTTGAAATAGCACTCCAACTATAGTAACATTTAAAACGCGTAAAAACTTGAACAAGCGACAGTGATGTAAACAAACTGAAAGTGAAAGTCAGTCAACAACCGGTTTGGTTCTTTAATGAGCTATACCATCGCTGGTTTAATCAGAGACTTTTGTATTAAATTGACGTTTAACCATCAATGGATGATTTATGTCATTTTATCACGTGACAAGATATCTATAGAAGAATATAATGAATTCATATCGGTTGCGTGTCGAATACAATTATGTGTATAAGAAACAATTATTGCATAATTCAAATTATTTAATTCGAGACTATTACGATGAGGTCGATCAGTGGCACTGTGGGACAGCATCTGACTATAAACGGGATCGGTTGTGGGTTCGATCCTCACTCGGTGGAGTGATTATATTTAAATTATTTTCAGTTCCTCGCTCTAGTTAGACAAAGTGCGACGTTCAGTTAGTGCGACGTTCAGTCCACCAATCAATACGCTACATCTCGAATTCGGCAGCAAGCGAAGTAAGGAGTGTCTTGACACTAGGTACTTTCTTTTATCCTCTAAAAAAATTGTAATAAACAAATATATAGAATTTTTGCAATTTGATAATTTCAAATTTCTTCATCCATATATTTGTACGAAAAATTTGATTTTGTTACTTGAAATATTAATAAATACATTAAAATAATATTATGAACATAGTAAGGTAAACTAATGAGAGGGCTACATGAAATATTTTCCCATATGAAGTGGACGGAAAGCCGAGTGGGCATGAGCGTTGATTGGCTCACTCGACCGCTTTTGCAATTCATCGATAATCATGAACACTACTTCCGAATGCCCAAACCATTTTTTTTTCTATATTAATTTCACATTTTACAAGGTTCACTTATAAATGTAAAATTTTATATGGAATTTTAGTGTTGCTGTTTCAAGTAAAAACCATATATAGTGACCGATCGTGGCGCAGTGCGAGTGTCTGACTGTCAACACGATCGGTTGTGGGTTCGATTTCTCGGGGAAATGTTTATATTCAAAGGAGGACGAGGCAAAAGAAGTATGCACCTAGCATTTAGTAGTGTCTACTTTGACTAATCCGCTAGGGATAAAGTGTGGAGCTAAAAAATGTATATACTCAAATTTAATAATAATTTCCATTTTTTAATATTATGTACGATTTCTTTAAGCTTAAGAAGTCCAAAAAAAGCAATCAATGTTATAGAAAAGAACAAATTTCTTAGCATACTTTACAATATGGGTGCTTACTGTGTTGCTGAGAGGAGCTTAAGAAAGGAGTTCAGAGCAGAGTTAGGACTTTTGAAACAAAGGTAAACATAAAATTGGCCTAAAACTGTCCTCTTTTCAACTGCCCGACCTTGACTGTCTACCTAATCCATCCTGTAAAGTTCCTACCAATACCGTCTTCAAAATACCGATGTATATAGAAATTAAATTAAGTTAAAGATGACATTTAGATATCTAAACGGATACTATTTGAAAAAAGAACTCATAACCATCAGCTAAACGCCTAGAATGAGCAGATCGTAGAATTACAGGAAGTTAGAAAATAGCCGCTATTAATATATATATATATATATATATATATATATATATATATATATATATGTGTGTGTGTGTGTGTGTGTGTGTCACAATAAAATATTAGGAATATGAACATCACTAACAAACACGTTAATAGGCAGATTGTACGTTGAAAATTTGCAAACCATCAATTGAGTCATAGAGCTTGTGTAATGCTTGACACACGATTGCGTTAATGTTTCGTCTTAAATACCACCAAAGTGTTATTCCACACTTAGGATTAGAAAACATTTTTGAAAAAACGTATATAAATTTTAACGTAGCGGGGTTCGAAACAATGCCTCTTGGTTTATAAGAGGTACGCGGGTTTGAATCCCGCTGCGTTCAAATTTTTAAACGTTTTTTCAAAAATGTTATGTAATATTATTATTTTGAAGAAAGAACAATTTTTTTTTAGGTTTGATTCTCACCTGGGGAATGATCATATGTAAAATGTAAAATTTAAATAGACAAAGCGCGGTGACTTGAGCTCGCCAAGTCGAATGCGGTCAATGAAAAGGCACTAGATTGTCCATATGTACACATGGTATATATACAAAAAGGTCATCTTTACAATTTTTGTCCCTCTATTTGTCTGTTTGTTTCTAATCTCTGGAACGGTTAGACAAATATTGATGGGACTTTCACCGGCAGGTAGCTGATGTAAGAAAGAGTAATTTAAGTTACCTTATTTCAAAATTACAAATTAAAGATTCACAGATATTATATTTTTATTGGATGAAGTCGCGAGCAGAGCTAGTTAATTATACATCTTCTTATTTTCGAAATCTACATAGCATTTAAGCAAAATTACTACGAGGCAAAAATTAAGACCGGATTATGTTTTATATGACTGTAGCATAAAATCTTATAATATATTAAATACTTTGCGGGGATTTCAACTCATAACTAAATGTATATCAACATCTACTAAACTGTAATGGCTTTATAATTTTATATATTATATTTTTACTTTATATGTACATATCACATTATATTATTCAGAATATCACCCGCGGCCGTGACACAATATGGCCTACTTTACTTTTGGGGTACACGCGTAGTAAACGGATTTAGATTTTATCAGCGTGAGTGGATAAGAAATGTAATCTTCATTTTGTTTGATTCAACTATATAATACATTTTGTATAGAGCTTCGTCTTTATAATGATTTATAGGTAGTAGTAGATATCCGATACATTTCTTTTAGCTTTACGCTTTATCCTGCATAGCGGAATAGTAAGAGGCAACCTAGTATCAAGACACTCCGTTGACTGCTTTTCGCAAGAAAATGGAACATTAGGTATTAAAAGTTTAAAATTGTGTTATATTTTTGATATTAGGTAGGTATAAGTCATTTGTATTACGTACAAATTGAAGAAGAATCTTTATTAACTAGCATTAATAATATATAGTTATTCGATATTATGAAAACATTGTGTGTTGTGTGGCGGAACTTAACGCTGTCCTTTGCGTTAGAAGATGATCCTCTGGTGAGTATCGCGCGCCCAACCAACCGCTGTACCACTGACATGGTGGCCTTCAATAATTAAATTACTGATAAGAATATTTTTAACTTAAACCTTGCTTTTACAAATATTACCAGAACGTAAATTGCGTTATTACCTTGAAAGTATAAAAATGTACATACTGTTTTTAAGCTTCATATGTTTTATCGTATAGCAAAGTATTCATGGAGAACTCACTGTTAAGACACCTTATTCTACTTTTCTTGGCTCTTCAAGATTTTGAATGTTGTGTGGCGGAACTCAATGCAGCGTTTTGTCTTATAGAGCGAGTAATTATTTTTTTCTCGTTCTGGTAAGATAAGGTGCGATGTTGAGTTCCACCACTCAACACGCAATGTCTCGAACTCAGAGGAAAGCTGAGTACAAAGTGTGTTGATATTAGACACTTCTTTTTACCCTGCTACGCGTGTTAATAGCGTGAAGCTAAAAAATAATTATATATTTTTCGTTCAAAGATCGAACCTACAACCATTCTATTTATAGTCATATTCTGTCACCGTGCCACGATGGCCTTATACCTTTTAACAAGAATTAATAAGAAGATTCTCTTAATTTGCTAAAAAAAACATAATGCAAAGTATAATTAAACGAAAAGGGCCGAAGTCTTTGTTATTGAAATTACTTGGATTGGCCGACAGGTTAATTAGCATATTTGATAGACGATGAGCATCGGGAAAATAATATCGCTTTTACCTACAATTTCTTTAAAAGTTTTTGCTTAACACTTTTATATACTTTCAATATATCTAATCTCTTTAATGGGTCGATATAGATTTTGTTGAGAGAAGTAGTGTCTTATCACTATATAGCGGGCGCGATGCTCATTTGTTATTATTTTACTTGCTTTTAAAGATATAACTAAAATAAAATGATACTTTTCAAGTAATCGATACGTTAAAATATTTAGATGACCCAGGACCCAGGGATATAGTTGTGGTTCAAAAGTATTAATTTATAAACTGTTAAGTGTATTACTATATGTTACATAGTGGCTTACTGTAGCTTCACGCTTTATCTCGCTTTAGCAAGGTAGTTAGAGATAACCTAGTGTGAAGATAGCCCGTTAAATGCTTTCCCTCCAAAATCCAATTATTTTGTTTCATATATACGTATATATGTATATGTATATATATATATATATATATATATATATATATATATATATATATATATATATGTATATATATATATATATATATATATATATATATATATTTATATTTATATATATGTATATATAGAAATGGAATAATTCATATTTATTTGAGAAGGCCTATTGTAGACGCTGTTCTAATGGACTATAGAGCATATTTATATTCAATATATTTTCGTAAAACACGCGTTGCCTTAGCAACGTGTATATCATTTATACAAAAGTGTACGTCAAATACATGGCAGTGTGTGTTTTATTTATTTTATTATGTGTACTTTTCATGTTCAAAATAAAGAATAAAAAATATTTTCCACTACTTCTTCATATAAACCAAAAGAGCGCAAATATGATAATCCTATAATCCGTCCAATGTTTTTATAAAAAGTTGTATACTAATAAAATCTTTGCTTTTCGAAATTTTAACACATTTAAATGAAACAATTTTAAACGGATTAATCGCGTACATTTTGGTATTCGAAAAAACATTTTTAAAAACCTGACCTTTAGAACACTCTTTTCAGATTTTCAAAAATGTATATTCAAATACCAAAATATACGCGGTTAATCCGTTTAAAATTAAAAAAAAATGGTATACTAATTAAAGATTTTTATTTCGCTCCAATTCTACCAACATTAATGTTCATTCTGTTTCTCTTTGTAAATACCAAAAATATATATGAAATGTATACATATTTCTTATTAATATGAAAAATGCATTAAAATCTTTGTGTAACACATTAAATACGTAAAAAGCTCGGCGACCGCAAATCCTCTAATAAAGTAAATGGTAAAAAGTTTACAAATGAAAGTACTTTGCGAAGTTTGACTTTGAAATGTCGTTTATAGTATAAGTTTTATTTCCATAGAACGTTAATTAATCTTTTGATCAAATTAAAATTAAATGTATTATAAATTTACACTTGCCGTAATTTTATTTCCAATTGAATTCGGAACATTACGTGTTGTGTAACTGAACGCCGCGCTGTCTTGCCAGAGCTTCACGCTTTGTCCCGTGTAACGGAGACTAAGAGACTAAGAGATGGCCTAGTGTCTAAACACTCCGTTGACTACTGTCTGGCCGAAATCGAGACATTGTGTGGCGAGTGGTGAACTCAACGCCGTACTTTGGGTGGGAAAAATAAATTAAAATTTACATATAATATACATATGCATATTGCTTGACCTTTGCAAGCTAGCGGATCTAACCAATGCTTCCGTTTAGTGCAACCAGAGCGAAACAACCTACTGATGCTTAAATAAGCGTTTATAATGGTTATATTCAAGTATTTTTCTTCAAATGTGAGAAATATATATATATATATATATATATATATATATATATATATATATATATATATATATATATATATATCGCCTGCGTGAACTATATGATTATATATTAGAAAGTATTTAGTGTCAAGAAGTGTTATCATCTTCGTGAAATGCGTAATATCTATATACTATAATTATACTTTAGTACATAGATATTTCGTTTTGCTTAAATTACCTAAGTCTCTGGCTCATACACACAATAGGAGCACTATGTCACCACTGCTACTGTCAGGAATACTTTCATAGATAATGTATTAAGCAATAATTATCACGGTATAGTGTGAATCTGCCTTAACGTATTCAAGATGACATTTGGTGTCAGTGATGTGTTGCTAAATATTTGCGGTTTTATTCTACTAACTTTCTATGTATAATATATTTACGCTTTGTACCCTGCAGTACCTTGATATCAAGGAGAGCCTAGTTCAAGACACCTTCTCCACTTTTCGTTCTTAATTATTAGTTACGGAATATAACGCCAAGTTTTTTTTCCATTTTCAGGTAAAATAAAAATGAAAAAAAGATGTTATTTTATATATAATTACTCCGGAGCGGCGGTGCTTCCATATTTATTGTATATAATAATTAATAAAAGCCTTATTTTATAATTTTTCTCACTAATTACAAGACGTACCCATTAAAGTTTCTTCTTAGCTATTATCGATATTATAATGATCCACTAATTGTTATAACAGAGTATTACGTTTAATAATTAATTATAATTAAGTATAGATTAAATGTCGCTAGCGATGAGTATCTTACACTTTCACTTGCATACAGAGTGCAACGCACTGCGATTGTATCTTACACATTGCTATAACGTATTCATATTATCAGAAGAGGTTTGAAAGATTTTTCTACTTTTCTACTTTGAAGTCATCATGGCGTAGTGGTACAGTGTCTGATTTTTAACGGGATTGGCTGTTGGTTCAAATCACATTCGGGGAATTATATGTAAAATTAGTACGAAAAGGCAGTTTGGCAGATATTCGCAATATATCGATTTTGATTGGAATGTATACGAAGAATAAATACTGGGCCCATTATAAATTTTGTAGCAAAAAAAATTAATTAAATTCAATACAATGCTTCGATACCTGGGTCGAAATATATCGCTACATTATTATTAAATAAATTGCCTACGTCATAGCGTGCCTGCCAAATTATAGCTCGATCCATTCACGATTTATGGAATGCTATAATGTATTAGTCAGTGACTTTCCTTTTGCATATTCAGCATTTTATGTACGTTACAATTGTCTGTTTGTGTGTCGATTTTCAGTTTAAAATTGTTTTTCAAACAATTTGTTCTTTTAACAAAAATTATTTTGTTGCTTTTACTTTATCAATTTAATTAATTTATAATAGATTTAAATAAAAAAAAATGTTTTTTGCTCTTTATTTTATGTAATAAGTAAGTGTTCCAAATTTCATACCCCCTAATTTTCGTATTCCGTGTTTGAAAGTGTTTCCTCCACATAACCACATATATGAGTACATACATTTTATGAACTACTTATATGTAAAATTTCGTTTCGTTTTATTGATTTCTATACAAAATACAACATTATGTATAAAATCTTACGAAAATAATTAATTTAAAAGGTTTTGATATTGGAAAACTTATTGTTTTTCATATTTATAAAGATTCAAAATGATATTTTAAATTAATGTATAGTAAACGTGGCGTTAAACCATTATGGTCAGTGGGACACGGTCTGACTGTAAACCCAATTGGTTATGAATACGATTCCCATTCGGGGGAGCGATTATAACTGCAAAGCGAAAAGCAGTTAACGTAGTGTCTTAACACTGTGTTGTCTATGGCGGGTAGTCTGCTATGCGGGATAAAGCGTGAAACTAAACAAGCAATTAGTCAATTTACGTCAGGTCTTGCTTAAGATGTAGAGAGGAGGCTAGACGTTCGCAAGTTCTAGGAACTGCTCTGAGAAATCAAGGGATTTTTTCCCCTTTTTGTTATTACACGAGTAAAGTATCAAAATAAATTGACTTAAAGGCAATTCATTTCTTTATTTATGTTTCACGGTTTTACTTCAATAATTAAGAATTTCGTCAGAATTGTTGTAATGTTGAAACAAAGTAGTTTCATTTCATAGTATATAAAAAAATAGTCTATTTGACAGTTGGGTGCGATTGGTTGGTTGGATGCTCTATAAAAGGGATATTTATATTAAAAATATTTAAACCATTTAGTCGGTAGTGGCACAGTGGGGCAGCGTTTGACTTGCGATCTGATACGATCGGTTGTGGGTTCGATTCTCAGTCGGGAAAATGATTATATTTAAATTATTATTATCTCCTGAAGGTAGACAAAGTGCGAATTTCCGCTACTCGTTTACTTTACGTTTAATAGAAAGCGGAGTAAATTAGGCACTTTCCGTTTATAAAAATATATAATTACATCATCATAATATAGAGTAATAAATAAGTCCTTCAATGTAAACGTCTCTCAAGTAAGCGTAAACGCCGAAGAGAGTGATGTGACACTGAGTTTAGTGTAATCGCGTTAAGTATTGTGAGTTAGATTTGTTAGTATAATAATATTCGATTAAGAAACCTACGAAGAAGAATAGAAGAAAAATATTTTAGCCAGCTTCACGCTGTTATCCCGCATAGCAGGGTAGACAGAAAGTACCTAGTGTCAGTACACTCCGTACTTCACTTTCGAATCGATGACGATCACGATCACTCCACAACCCACAAGATCGCGCTTACAGTCAGACGCTATCCTGTATATATATATATATACACATATATATATATATATATATATATATATATATATATATATATATGTCCTTTAAATTATTTACTTATACTTAAAAGTTACTTATACTTGACCTGGTTACTCATGTAAAATATAATGGGTAAGAAAAATTATAACATATATTAAGTTTAAAGTCGTATTTCATTATTTCAAATTTATTTTTTTAAACTTCAAGTTCATTAGTGTTTCTACTTAATCTATGTTTGCGTATCCCTAAAAATGCGGAAAATACTTGAAAAAATATACTAAAATATAATTAAATACTTTTTTTATACGTATATCTATTAAATCTACAAACACACACAATGTTATGTATTATATATATTTGAAACTATAATAAGCGGAAACGCAGACCTATGACTTCTTAATATTGGTTTGTCTTGGCCTGGCTTAGCTTGGCTTGGCTTAACTTCACTTTGTTTGGCTTGGCTTGGCGTGGCTTTTTGGCCAAATAGAAACGCCAATCGTCTATATAATACGTCTTTAAACAGCAATAAAGTTTATTTTGTGATATGGTTTTTTATATATTTTATACATTATTTTTTAATAAAAAAAATCGAGAGTAACAATTTGTCTGTACTTCAAAAACAAAACAAATTAAGAAAATTAGACAAAAAATCTACTGCTTCTGTCATTTTATAATAAATTACAAAAAAATAAATAAAATCAACCTTTAAACCAATAACGGAGAGTCACTTATATATCGAACTCTACTATTCCGTCTTTAAAAATTATAATTCACTAATTTTATCACTAATATTCACTAAATACACTAACTACATAACACTATATAGAACACTAAAATAACCTACCGTGTTAATATGCACCACTGAACCAAGTGAGACCACTCGCGACACTGGTGAGGTAACTGCGATTACTAAATCGCAGACATTCATTACGTTACCACTATTACTTTGCTTGTATTATAATTATTAGTTTCTTGTTGAATTAATGATATGAAATTAAAAAAAAAATGGATAACGTAATGGCGGCGGAACTCAACGCCGCGCGTTGTATGTAAAGTGGTAAATATAAATTATTTAAATATGACAATTTCCTAACGTGATAGATATCCACGTTTGTACAAACATATCGTTAATAATTCATATTAAAATATTAATATATAAGTAAAAAGAAACTAATATTGGTAGAAAGTTGAAACAGTACTCGCTCCATGTTGAATTAATAATATGTATGTATGTGTTTTGAATTCCAAATTAAATTTTAAATTCACATTAAAATTAAATTAAATTTTATTAATTTTTGAATTTCTACATATATTCATCCCTTTTAAAGACCAAGAACAAATAGTAAATGATAAATGGGTTATTTAAAATAATTAATTTATTATGAAAAAAATGAAGTTTGCAAAAATGAATTCGTAAAGCAATTTAATATATTTTTATTACGTTTTTGTTTTTGTTGAAACATAATGTAGAGATAATCATAGGAATCCATTTTACGACTTGTTATATAATTTTTAAAAGACAATTCTCTTAGTCGTTATTTTTGTGTTTTTTTTTAATATAAAATTTATTGCACTACAGATTCGATTTGTACCTTTTTTCTTTTCTGTTATTTATTTCTCATTTGCATATATTATAGTCGACTATTTAGAAATAAGATCCATATTTATATTTATATTTTAGTGAATTTTTGAAAAAAAAAATTCTACGGTACCTACAGTTATATAAAATATTATTAATATTAAACATCATCATATTTTACTATATACTTTTATGTGATCATTGCGTTTAGTCGATACTTCAGGCGTTTTTCTTATTCAAAAAAAAAAACTACTAAATAATAAATAAAAAATAAAATTATAATAAGAATTTTCTTTACAATATGTTTTATAATTAGTTCGAATATTTTATAAAAGTATAATAATTATGTATACCACAAGACTAAGTGAAAGTTGTATGTCATACGGAAGTAGCGTAACGTTATGTAACGTAACCTTAACTCGTTCCACGGATGTTTTATACGTGTTCGTACCACTTTTAGTAATAATATATATATATATATATATATATATATATATATATATATATATATATATATATATATATATATATCGGTTTAAAGTACAAGCCTGCTAAGTACATATTTGACAAAACGTATAAAAATGTTGACCTTGGAAATCGTCCAAGTTGGACGGTTACCAAAAGACGCGGGTTCGAATCCCGCTGCGTTCGTTATCATATTTTCTATAATATTTTCTAATCCTTAGTGTGGAATAACACTTTAAAATAGTAAAATGAGTATATATATTTTTTAAAAATATGTACAATTTAGAAAAAAAAACATATCTATATATATACTTTAAACCGATATATATATATATATATATATATATATATATATATATATATATATATATATATATATATATATCGGTTTAAAGTACAAGCCTGCTAAGTACATATTTGACAAAACGTATAAAAATGTTGACCTTGGAAATCGTCCAAGTTGGACGGTTACCAAAAGACGCGGGTTCGAATCCCGCTGCGTTCGTTATCATATTTTCTATAATATTTTCTAATCCTTAGTGTGGAATAACACTTTAAAATAGTAAAATGAGTATATATATTTTTTAAAAATATGTACAATTTAGAAAAAAAAACAGGAAATATCAGTTATCATTTAAAATACGAGTGTTCAAAAAAGCGTGGTTAAAAATTCTATATAAACCTAATATTAAATAAAACCATATTAATATATATTTAAAGAATGTTGTTTGTCTGTTTTGATAATTGACTAAATATGAAGTTAGCAGGTTTACACTTTAAACTGACTATATTTAAATTTTGTATGTTAATATATTTTATATATATTCACGAATCTCTTTCATAACGTAGTCTTCCTTTCTTTTATTTTTATCATAAAACGTATAAACGTCAGAATCGAATTCATAATATGAAGCTTCAGACTTAAATTATCGCGCCGGTCGTAGCGCAGTGTGACGGCGTCTGTCTGTAAACGCGACTGGTTGCAGGTTCGATCCCCACTCGGGGGAGTGACTATATTTAAATTATTTACAGTTCCTCGCTCTGGTAAAGACAAAGTGCGGCGTTGAGTTCCACCACTCAACACGCAATGTCTCAACTTCGGTGGAAAGCGACTAGGTACTTTCTGTCTACCCTGTTATGCGGGATAAAAGCATGAAACTAAAAAAATGAATTAAGTATGAATTAAGTAAAACTTTTATACCGAGTCTTAGGTGTTTGTAATAGATATGTTTTTATCTATCTCTTCACCGATGTAGAGTGAAATAAATTTAAAATCAGAATTGTGATTAATTTTCAAAAACATTTATTAAATGCTTTTAAACCGCATAGTAGGCTAGACAGAAAGTATCTAGTGTCAAGACACTCCGTCCATCGCTTTCCACCAAATTCGAGAACAATTTCAATTTAAAGTAATTATTATATCAAAATATTTTGGTAAAATCTTTAAGTAGTACATACTTAATAAAATTAGTTATAATGAGTACACATAATAATGCTTTTATTAATATATTCATTTTATACCAATTCTATAAGAGATTTATATACAAACTTATCAATGTTTCAACTGATATCTAGTTGAACATAGTTTCAAGACACTCCATTGAGTGGTTTCCGTTCAAATTCAAGACATTGTGTGTTGAGTGGCGAACTCAACGCTGCACTTTGTCTTGCCTTCTTTCCTGTCTTTAAAAAACAAATTTGAATCTAATGAAAATATAATCAGTCCCTCAAGTGGGAATTGAACCTACAACCAATCGCGTTTACAGTCAGATGTAGTTTCACTGTGCTCCGATGGTCTTACGTATAAATTTAATTAATTGAAAATGTAGACTCCATTTAGTATTTTAGATTACGTTAACACGAAGTATGTATTGTGAATGACAAACTCATTGCCATCTTCATTAAAACAGCGGAGCAGAAGCATGTTGAAGGCAGATGCATTCGAGATAATTGAACACGTGCTAGGGATTATTGAGTAGTTCTTGCCTTGCCAAACAATAGGTGTACGTCAGCTCGCGACGAAATTTTATTTAGATAATAAGTTTATTTTAATAGGAGAATTATTCAATAATTATTAAAAGATATATATATATATATATATATATATATATATATATATATATATATATATATATATATATATATATATATATATATATATATATATATATATATATATATAAAGAATATAATGAATAAAATGGTCGTGGTGCTGTGTGAATGTAAACGCGTTTGTGGGTTCGATTTCCAATCGGGAAAATGATTGTATTTAAATTATTTTCGTTTTCTTATTCTGGAAAGACAAAACGCGGCGTTGAGTTCCGCTACTTAGCACGCGATGTCTCGGATTCGGCGGAAAGCAGAATACGGAGTCTTTTCACTAGATACTTGGTGTCTATGCCTGTTATGAGGGATAAAAGCGTGAAGTTAAAAAAGTCTGGCTTTTTTATAATTTAACATTGGAATACAATATTATTGTAAATATTTATATTATTTATTTGGTTATTATGAAATAACCAATAATGATATAGCAATGCAATTATTCCGTTCTAGTGATATCTAGTGAACATCGGGTTGTTGTCAGCCACAGAGATGCGCGTTCAATTTATTCAATATACAATTTGTTTGTATTTTTCTGTCAGCTTCTCTCTTTTTACGCATAGTAGAACAGTCAGAGAGAACCTTTTGTACCGTTCGTAATCTAAACACCATTGCCGTAACTCAACGCCGCTCGTTGTCTCATCAGTGCTAGGGAAATAAATTAATTTGCGTATTATAAAATTGTTCAATAATGTTATTTCTATTTTAAAATTAATTTTACTAGGTATTTTAAAAAAATTGAACTCAGTGATATTTAAACTCGCGCCTCTCGATAACCGCCCAAGCGTTTTGACCGCTAAGTCATGCGTTCTACGTTGAGATCCATCGAAATTCTCATATGCTTGTTACAATTTATTTTCCCAAGCCATCCATAAGTTACTTCACAAAATTTCCATGACTTTATGACAATATTTTCACTTTCGGGTTCGCCAAAGAGGCGGAATGTACAGTTTTATCTCAAATCCTACACACAAAGGGATACAGTCAGATTCCTATCATAAGCATTCAGATCGCACTAGGTGCAATATGTCGATTACAATCATTAAGCGTGTCTCAAAGGACCTATGCCATTAGTCCATTGCCGGATCACGTGTTTGGAATAGCGGTATGAGATATTGCATTAGGTAATTTGGTTATTAGCTTACGCTTATAGCTTTTTTTTTTAATTTTAAAGTATCAGTCAATGTAGCTGTAGTAGCTGAGGCCGGTCGTGGCGCAGTGGGACAGTGTCTGACTGTATAGCGATCGGTTTTGGGTTCGATCCCTACTCGGGGAAGTTATATGTAAATTATTTTCACTTCCATGCTGTGGTAAGACAAAGTGCAGCGTTGAGTTCCATCACTCAGTACCTAATTTCTTGAATTCTGTGGAAAGTGAAGTACGGAGTGTTTTGACACTAGGTACTTTCTGTCTACCCTGCTATGCAGGATAAAAAGCGTGAGGCTAAAAAAAGTCAATGTAGGTCACTTAGCATGTGGAGTGTATTGTGTTTTGAGTGACGGAACTTAACATCGTATTTTGTCTTATTATAATGAAAATATAAAAACAATTAAATTTAGCCGAGTAGATCGAACCCTAAGCGACTACGTTTACAATCTCATAGTGGGAATAAGCGTGAAGCTGTAACAAAAGTAACAATACTAAGTTCATACCGACTAAAATGCA
This sequence comes from Dryadula phaetusa, assembly GCA_032432895.1. Classification (NCBI taxonomy): domain Eukaryota; kingdom Metazoa; phylum Arthropoda; class Insecta; order Lepidoptera; family Nymphalidae; genus Dryadula; species Dryadula phaetusa. Next base: position 2,508,241 of record JAOYRS010000016.1, on the reverse strand, counting down.
ATATAAAATTATATTAAATGTAAAATATTAATAAAGGTATAAAATATATATCTAAATAAGTTGTAACATTGTGACCAGAATGATTTAAACATAGGAATAACTTTTATTAGTTCACAACTACGTTATACGAGTTGAAACGATGTCCTCGGGTACTTTACACATGTTCCTATGGGTTTCTTTACATGTTTATATCTTCGATTAGTTTTATTAAGTTTATACATCTGTTTTGCTTTACTATCGAGCTGTCCTGGCTCTAAATTTATATTTTTTTAGCTTCACGCTTTTATCCTGTATATTAGGGTTGACAAAAAGTACCTGTTAAAACTCTCCATACCTCGCTTTCCGCCAAAATCGAGACACTGCGTGTTGAATGGCGGTAATCAACCCCGCTCTTTGTCTTACCAGAGCGACACAAGCGATCACGCTTACAGTCAGGCGCTGTCTCTCTTATTAAATTTATCTCTTCTCTATGTTTCAGTTTGTCTTAATTTTTAATAATATTTCACCACTTTTTTCTGCAAGTCCGAACATACCGTTTCACACAATTCAAACTGAGAAATTCATCGTCATGTTGAGTGGTGGAACTCAACGCCGGGTTATTAACCCGATTACAGAAATTATAACAATTAAATATCATATTGCAATAAGTGATAATCGAACCCACAACCAATCAAGTTAATAGTCATATGCCGTTCGCACGCATCCCTATAGACTTGGTAAAAAAATTAAAGTATAATAATTTTATTAATAGAATTAAGATACCCATCTTTTTCTATCAGTGAAACTAAAATGCTCAAATGATGTTTAGCTAGTGTTTAGCGAAGTTGACCGCATCATAACAAGATTTTTAAGAGGATTAATCGCGTATATTTTGGTATTCGAAAATACATTTTTGGACACCTGACGTTTCGAACACTTTACAGTATCTGCATCATTTGTTTTACCTACCAGGTAGGTCCCAGCAGCTGGGAAACAAAGGTGAATGCCATGGTGTGGTTTGCCACTGCATTCGTAAAATACGTAATCCACCATTTCTTTAGGTTTTTCTTGTGTTTGCCAAAGATTTATTTATATCCCTGTTTTTTTTTTGAGATTGTTTTGTTAATATTTTTGTTCTTTTTATAAAATATTGGCCAAGATTGTTACTCAAACTCCGTTACAAAGTATTTGCTGTCTTTTTTTGAATTTGATGGTGATTTTTGTGACCCTGCTGGGTGTACCTACGTCCAATTTGCATGATGAAAATCCAATAGATGGACTGTAAACGCAATTGTGTAGGTTTGATATCCACTAGAGGGACACTCTGGTAGACACAGTGAGATCGCCACTCGACACGAAGTATTTCCATTACGTACAGATAGCGTACAGTTAATGGAGTGACTTGACATTATGTTTTCTCTAACTACGGTAAAACCAAAAAAAAGAAATTTAACAAACAACCCCACCTCCTACAAAATAATCTGTCAGTCTACGTACGCTATATAAAGTGGCATACTCGTTGTTAAGGCAACAAGTATTTTACGCGTCAACGCGGTTGTTAATTTCTACTTATGTTACCCCCAGTCACTTAGACTGAGCGTTGTCAATGTTTATATGTCAAAAACGATATGAATAGCACGGAATACTCATTTCACATTTTATTATCCGCATTTGGCTCCACATCCTCCCTTTTTACAGTAAACAGACCTCGTTGAATAAATTACTGTAAGTACTTGTACAGTATTTTTAATGATCTCAAAAACGTATTTATCTATTCTTAATGTGTTTTTATTGTTTTGTTAGCAATATAAAGTTATATGTTTATAAATAAAAATACATTTTCATGACTATATTGAGGAATAACGTTTTAATGTTTAAATATCATGAATAGATATAAAAGAAATAGGATTTAAGTTAGACTCCATCAAACACGCATTAAATTGATATCGCTAGCATCTATTTACTTAGGAATATATATATACAAATTTTTGCCATATACCGTTATAAAGTGCGGTGTTGAGTTTCGCCACTCAACATACAACGCCTTAATTTCAAGCAATATGAGATTCTCGAAATAGCCTGAAAACACAAAAGGAATTAATTTATAATAACCAATATAGACCATATATCAAGATACCAGAACTGTTTTGCTGTATGACGTCAATCAATATCATAACATAATCTGGCTGACTTGAAACTATCGAGTAAATTACAAAACTTTATTTAACATAGTTCACGTAGAATGCCTCGTTAGACGGTGAAGGAAGACGATCCAGAAACTTGCCACCTTATCAATATTTTGAATAGATTATCAACAAAATATTTTCAATTATTTAACTCAAAGTGACAATTTTTTTTAGTAAAAACTGAATTATTAAAGGATTATTTTATATGGAACCGTTGTGTATTTTGGTATTGGAAAATATATATTTTTTTATAATCTGACGTTTTGAATTCCTTACAGAAGTCACTTTCGTACATTCACACACGTGGTATACAGTCACGGGTAGGTGAGGTCTCATTTAAAATGTATAAAAATCGTAAAAATAAAAGATATTAGTTAAGAATTAAGAGATATTACTTGAATTGAAGTGTAATTATGGTATTTTTTTAAATTTTGTTTAGTTTAATGAGGTGTCTTAATTTTAAATTTACAAATTAATTATTTTTTTTTTAATAATTTGTAAGTTAGTTAGTTGTATTTATGTGTATTATATAAGGGCATGTCTAAATAGGTTGCCTGTGGATGAGGCGAAAGAAGTGTGCAGGGAGCGTAGTGTAGCGTGAACGGAGTTCACTTTGACAATTGGGTAGAAGTGGTACAGCATGAAGCTAAAACAAAAAAGGCATACAATTCTTTTAGACTCAAATTCCTCTTTAAATATACTATTACAAATAACTAATTTTTAAATATGAAAAATACTAACAAGATCTTTGATTTTCGCAATTTTTATACATTTTAAATGAAACTATTTTAACCAGATTAATCGCGTATATTTTAGAATCCGAAAATACATTTTGGACACCTGACGTTTCGAACACTTTACAGTTGTCCGTGGTCACAGGTAGACTGGTCGTAGTCTTGGTGGTCGCGATTAATCCGGTTAAAATAGTTTCATTTAAAATGAAAAATACTAACTTTAAAATTAAAACATATATCAATTTTCAAGGTTTCACTACAACTGAAATCCAAAACAAAATTTAATTTAATAGTTTTAAAAATAAATTTTAAATTCAATACATATATAGGTATCAATTAATACACTTCTCTTAATGTTCACTCATATTAAGTGATATAACTAATTTACAGAGAGCAAATTTATATTGGACCTTTGTTTTACGATGCCCAAAATCGGCCAGAATTGGACTAATGTAGGCAAAACCCGTAAGAGGGTCACTAATTAATTGAGCTATTCATCAACTTATCTTTCAAATAGGGAGTATAATCATAAAATTTGGCACACAGCCTTATCTTAAGCCTCAAGCAAGGGATAAGCAAATTTGCAAGGCTTAAGTAACGAAATGTTCGCGAATTTCTCTACATCTAAACAACAAAATACCGACTTTAAGATTAAGATTGCTATATACACATTTTTGTTTTGAAATTTAACTTTGATATTATAATAATATTGTTAATTTTACTTGTGGGTTTGTATATATACGTGTATGTATGTATAAGGCCGGTCGTCGCGCAGTGGGACAGCGACTGACTGTAAGCACAATAGGTTGTGGGTTCGAATCCCCACTCGAGAGATTATATTTATATTATTTTCACATGTTTCCCTTCTTGTAAGACAAACCACTTCTTGTAAGACAAAGTGCGGCGTTGAGTTCCACCACATAAAGTCTTAAATTCGGTGAAAAGCGATATACGGAATGTCATGATACTGGGTACTTTGTATTTTACTATAAGATAAGTTGTATTTTACTCTTTAGAGCTGGAGGTTTGTTTTCTTCATATCTATATATCATCCTAGTATTTCTTGTAAAATAAAATTATTTTCTATTAAATAAAAATATCATGGGTTTATATTTTTCATACTTAAAATAACATTTTAATAAAATAATTATTTATTAGAGACTATCGCCGCGTAGTAAGAGAGTAATCTAGAAACTAGAAACGGCATTAGGTTGATGATTTCTCTTACTATACCTGATTTGGAGAGAAGCGTCAAGGTGAAAAAAGTCATCCATACTTCATTTTTTACGATCAATTGTATGAAAAAAAGGATGTATGTTTTTTTATTTAATTTAAATAAGATGATATTTTAATTTATTTTATTATTTAATTTAATCTAAATATCAATACAATAATTCTAATAGCGTGTGTCTAGATATTTTCACGTTTTTTTACCTCATGGTAAGGTAGACAGGAATCACCTAGTTTCAAGACACTCCGTACTCCGCGTTCCTCTAAATTTGAGACTGCGTATTGAGTGGAGAAAATTAACGCCATGCTTTAGCTTACCAGTAAGAGAAAAAAAATTAAATGCAATCGTCCCCTAAGTGGAAATTGAACCTACAACCGATCGCACTTACAGTCTGACGCGGTCTCACTACTCCACAACCAGTCTTTTATTTGGACTAAATTACTGCATTTTTATTACTTTTTCAATTTTACAGTCTCATCTATTTTGATAACCTAATATAAAATTTAGTTCTTAAACCTAATATAAATTTTCATTTTTCTTCATACAATAGACGCAAATATTTCAAAATAATCATTTTAAATATCAAGGGAATCGAATCTATGAGCATGTTAATACAGTTAGTGGCAAACTGCGCTGAGATAGCATTAGCGGTATACAGGATGTTTTGCAATATTAATTTCCTGCCTAAGTGTTTGAGCTGTCATCTTCATCTACGAGTATATACAGGAAATAATAGATTATTTCATAATGTTGTTATTTTTATATATTGTGTACATAAGTGGATAGGAATGTTAGGTGATTGAGCCAGTAACAATTTTATTTTAAGTGTACCGAATACTTTTCTGAAAACCGTCTCAAAATCAGTTCAGCCAATTGCAAGATAATCGTGGGAAATACCAAACTCAGAATCTTCTTTTTTTGAAGTCGGTTTAAAATGTTATATACGAAAAAATACCTGAATGTATTTTAGGAAAAGGATACGTTTACGTCTTGACATTGAAAATTAAAAAAAAATTATTAAGTCTGATATATCTGTAGTCGAATATAGAGGCCGTTCGTGGTGCAGTGGTACAGCCTTTTCCTATAAACGTAGTCCGTTGTAGGTTTAATTCCCGCTTGGATGAATGATTATATTTAAATTATTTTCATTTTGTTGCGCAGGTGACACAAACACAAAATGCGGCATTGAGTTCCGCCACTCAACACGTAATGTCTCGAATTGGCGGAAAGCGGAGCACGGAGCACACTGCCTACCTTAATATGTAGGATATAAGTGTAAAAATAAATAAAAAAAGGAAATATAATAATATAAGAGAAGTAAAAAAATATATATTTAAAAATCAACCCGTGAAGCCATATTGGACTTGATCTTTTTAATGATTTTACTTGTTTTTGCTCTTTCATTCGATACTAGATGGATTATACAAAAATAAGTGGGTACAATTTAGCTTGCCCTATTTGAACCACATTATCATACTAATACGGCAAATTTAATAGACTATTATACTTTAATATCTTGAATTTTTATTCGATGAAATTGTAGATACATAGAGTTCTAGGCCCCGAATGATATAAACAACTTGCTAATATCAAAATTAAAATATATTTTCAAATCTAATATAACTAAAGGGTTTTCCAATAAGACCAATATGTTTTGAAATTGAAATAAAACATGTAATATGTACTGTAAAAATGTCAGTAATGTCAGTTTAACCGTAAGCTACTACCAATTTGGAAGGCAGTCTAGCTGAGACGAGCTGGTAAAAATTAAATATTTGTTCTTTTAAAATATACCTTTAAATAATTCCATGACTAAAATTATCTTCCTGAGTGAACATTATGAACACCTAATTCCACATGTTTAACATCAGTATAGTATTCTTGGATGGAATAATATACTTTCTTCAATTATATATTTTGATGCCGGTCGTGGCGCAGTGGGACAGCGTCTGACTGTCAACGCGATCGGTTTTAGGTTCGATTCCCACTCGGGGTAATAATTATATTTAATTTTTTCCCGCTTCTTCACTCTGGTAAGACAAAGTACGGCTTTAAATTCCGCCACTCAGCTCGCAATGTGTTGAATTCGATGGAAAGTGGAGTACAGAGTGTCTTGACGCTAGATACTTTATGTCTACCCTGCTATGAAGGATAAAAGCGTGAAGTTAATCAAAAATTTATAAATATTTTATAAAAAGGTATTTTTTTTAGCTTCACTCTTTATCCCGCATTGCAGGGTAGATAGAAAGTATCTAGTGTCAAGACACTCCATACTTCGCTTTCCACCGAAGTCGATACATTGCGTGCTGCGTGGTGGAACTCAACGTTGTCTTTACCAGAGCGAGGAAGTGAAAATAATTTAAATGTAATCAGTCCCCCGAGTGGGGATCGAACCCACAACCGGTCGAGTTTACAGTTAGACGCTGTCACACTGCGCCTCGACCATATTATTATAACATAATTCGATTTATAGATTAAATATTTCGAACAAGTAAAAACCTACATATTAAAAATAACAGGTATTGACAAGGTCGTAAATGACAATTAGATATGAGCAGCGTATTGAGATACAAACCGAATGTAAATGTGTATATAATTTGTCACGTGTATTTCGGCCACTATTTCGTCCGCGTGGAATTTTACGTTTAGACATTTATTTTATAATTCTAAAAGCAAAATTAGCCTAAATTATTCCTTATATCATCTGATATATGCCAGTGAAAGTCCTGTAACAATCGGTCAAGCCATTTCTGAGATTAGCCGGAACAAACAAATAGACGGACAGAGGGAAAGTAAAAATAAATAATTAATTTATGTACTGTGCACATACACATACATTTAGTAAGAAATAATTATTTTAATAGTACAAAATCAATCCATCCAATTTTATTCCTTTTTATTAGATAGAGATTGGTAAAAATATTTATAATTATAACACATTAATGGAATTTTGGGCATTTTGTTTCTTTACGACTGTCAGAAGAAGTTATACTAACGCCTGTTCTGCCTGTACGCCATCGTGGCACAGTGGATCAGAGTCTTAATGTAAACGCTTACTTATGGGTTCGATTACCACTCGAGAGAGTGCTTATGTTTAAACTAAGTCTCTTATCCCACGTAAGTAAGACAAATAACGGCGTTTAGTTCTGCCAATTAACACTCAATATCTAGTCTCTTTGTGGCTGCCTTGCTTATAATTAAAATAAGATGATATTATTTTGAGGCCGGTCGTGGCGCAGTGTGACGTCTGACTGTAAACGCGATCACGCTGATCGATGCCCACACGGGGGAGTGATTATATTTAAATTATTTTCACTTCCTCGCTCTGGTAAAGACAAAGAGCGGCGTTCAGTTTCCCCACCCAACACGCAATGTCTCGAATTCGGTGGAAAGTGAAGTACGGAGTGTTTTGACACTAGGTACTTTCTGTCTACGCTGCTATGCGGGATAAAAGCGTGAAACTAAAAAAAAAGATATTATTTCAGCTTTTTCACCTATAATTTTTCCCCAAAACACTTATATTTCTAAGTCACAATAATATAATATCAAAAACGTTCTTCACTAAATTAAAACGCCTGTCGTATAATACACAAATAAAACATTTAATTATTATAAACTTAAAAGCTCGAGTGCTTAATTATGTAAAATTAATTATATAATACTTTATCCAGGTTCAAAGACGGTAAGGAGTTGTAGAACGAAAAGTGGAAATACTCCGAAGAAATTATTAATAAGCATTCACTTAAGAAATAGGCCAATGTTTCGTTATGAAAATTTATTAAAACGCTTCCTGTAGCCTAATATTTAATTTATATAAAAGTCAATATTACATTAGTCAGGAGATCCCGCGTAAAATGGCCGAGGCCATTTTAACTTAAGGTTTTTGATTAGATGTTGAATAGAAGTGGTTTAAGTTTTGTTTTCTTTGTAAACATATGAATAGGTAATTTTAAATGACACTATTTTAAACGAATTAAGCGCGTATATTTTGGTATTTGAATATACTTTTTTAATAAATATAAAATCACAATAATTAAATATCTACTTAATAAATTATAATATTCTAAAATATTTTTTTTTATATTTGAAACAATCGTAGTGCAGTGGCACGTTTGATGGTGAAAGCACCCACAAGCATGTGGGTTCAATTCTCACTCAGGGAAATCAATATATCTGTTTATCGACATTGTGTACTAAACAGCGTTAAGCTCCACACACATATCTTAATATCTGCCGGAAGGAATATCTTTGGCAATCTTATGAAATCAATTATATATAGAGTTAAATATCAGCATAATTTTAAGTGCAATTAAGTTTTTGTTATATATAACCTGCTTGACGAGACAAGGAGGAAATCGAGTAAAATACCAGTTTCCGTTCACAACTGGCCCTCAGGTGACTCCAATGACACTGACAATGGATCTTGGTCTTGATCACTGAAATAATCGTATAAAAGCTTATTTATCTTATTTTCTCGGATTTCCGATCTATTTTAGTAGTTTGATAATTGACGGTGTTTAACACCGCTAGATCTGGGAAAAGGTCTATTTATTAATATAAACATTTCTTTGTATAAAAGTTATTTCATACTGTGCAGTATAATATACTTACTCGTATTTCTAGTGCAATTACTAAATCTTTTGAATACCATTAATACAATTCTGTTCACTTCAAGCTTTTATTTAATTTGCCGTGTTAGTTATATAGAGATTAGATAGTGTCTGTGAAATCTTGGAAGCCCAATTTAAGTTACAACTTACTGTGAATTTGAATTTGGAATATAACATTCTGATGACAATGAAATTATATTAAAACAACATTCTTTTTAATCTAAAATGGCCGCCGTAACAAAATGGCGGATTATAAATTTTTATACAACCCTAGGTGGGTTGTAAAGGTGTCCCAAAATTAACGCAAGATTTGAATTAAATAGAAAATGCCATTTTTAGTCTTTTAATAGTTATATTTGTATTGACTCATAAAGTACATAGGATGGGGTTATGTATGGAATAACACATCGGACAAATGGCCTCCACGGCTTTGCATGCACATGCGCACTCTTTTGTCGAAATTTTCCATGACCATTCTGCATAAATGTGGCTGAATTTCGTTGATGCAGCGTTGAATCTCATCCTTTAATGCACGGGTGGTTGTGGGCTTGTTGACATAGACTTGTGATTTCAAATAACCCCATAAAAAGAAGTCTAATGGTGTTAAATCACACGATCTAGGAGGCCAATTTTGATCACCAAAACGAGAGAGTACACGACCTGGAAATGTCTCATGCAGTAATTGAATTGTTTCACGGGCTGTATGACATGTGGCACCGTCTTGTTGAAACCACATATTGGGTACATCAATATCATCCAATTTTGGCAGAAAGAACTGTGTAATCATGTCGCGATATCGAGCACCAGTAACAGTCACTGCTTGACCAGCATCATTTCCAAAAAAATATGGCCCAATTATGCCTCCAGCCCAAAATCCACACCATACAGTCACGCGTTGTGGGTGAATTTGTTTTTCGACAATCACATGTGGGTTCTCCGAACCCCAAATGCGGCAATTTTGGCGATTGACAAAGCCATCAAGATGAAAATGTGCTTCATCGCTTAGGATGATTTTGCTTGAAAAATCAGGGTCCATTTGTTGATGTTCAATAATCCATTCAACAAACTCTCTTCTCTCTGCATGGTCATTAAGCTTCAATTGTTGTGTTAATTGAAGTTTGTAAGCATGAAGACACAGATCTTTGGTGAGTATACGCTGTAGAGAATTTGCCGACATTTGTGCAGTGAAGTGTTGGCAACCCGGAAAAAAAGCAATTTGACAGCTAACAGTATAGGGTTATTAAAAATGGAGCGTTACACGATAAAACAACGTGTCTTCATTATTAAAGAATATTTCAAAAAGTTTTCGAAACGTCAGATTTCCAAAAAAAAAATGTATTTTCGAATACCAAAATTTACGCGATTAATCCGCTTAAAATAGTTTCATTTTTAATGAATATTTCATTTTTAAATTGACCTTACTAAATTTTTTTATTGTTCTTATTACTGTTCTAAGGTAAAATGGATAAAATTTTTAAGTATCTATTGAGATCGATGTAAACTCCTTTGTAGGCTCAATTAAAACTTTGTAATTTCAAATCAAAATGTTATCTGTATAAAGTAAGCTCTATTACAATGTTACAAGGATTCTAATTCGAGGTTGGTTTATATTTTGACCGTAAGGCTTTATACTATGCGACTACGATCTAAATAAGCTGTTACTTGAAGTAAGAGATGTCATAATTCTAATAATAATGTTAATAATATATTTACTGTTTTTTTAAGAAATATCTCTATCTTTATTATTTTTTCTGTTATTTTATTATCTATGGATACGTCAACTTTTTTTTAATGAAAAATTGCGCGTCTTGTGGTAGTAATATCACTGTATTATATTTAAATATATTGAAGTATGTTAGAGGCCATTGTAGCGCAGTGCGAAAGCGCCTGACTGTAACGCGATTGGTTGTGGGTTTAATTCCCACTCGAAGGAATGATTGTATTTGAAAAATATTACTATAACTTTGTTTCAGGCGTAAAGCAATTACCGGAATGTCTTGACACTAGGTTATTTCAGCGTGAAGCTGCTTTTATTATACAATGTTTTCATTACTTTACTAACTATTCATCAATGTATCAATTTACATATCAATTGTCTATGTATCAATCTATCAATATAAGAAAATCTTGCAACGCTATGTTAACCCAGTTCCTGACTCTGATTTGCTTGAAAATTTGCACACCTGTGGTTCCCGTGACAATATAATGTTTTCATAACAAACATGTCCTTACCAGGACGAGAAGGAGATCAAGAAAATATACAGCATGTTTTTTTTAATATATTATTTTGTGATTATTTTAGATTGTATACGTAGTATGTACACTCTGATATGGTACAATAGTCAGGTGTAATGGTTGTCAGTACCTGTTTGATTCTCTTTATTTCAGGCTTTCTTCCCAAAAATAAAGGTAACTAGTAAAGAAACACTATCTATAATATAATAAATGTAATATTGAATAAAGAACTGAGTGTCTTAGCTTTACATCCTCTCTAATAAACTCTCTTTATAGAAAAAATTAAAAGCTAAAATACAAAACGTAATAATTTTAGTGAAACCCGTATATAACAGCAATACATATTTGATATATTTCAAATTAGGCAACATTTGAAATGAATAAACATTAGGGTTTCCAACAGTCATTTGACTATTAATTTTCATGGAATTTGATATACAGGAAATATATTTTGAATAGTAATTAATCTTTAATGATTTTATAATTAAAATATTAGAGTAATTTGTAATGATTTAAAAAGTAAAAAAGGTCGAATTTTAATAATTACGTTTATACTTTTGATCGACACACCGTCGAGTTATTGTAATTCTGTTGACGTAACTTAACCACGCACTTTATCCACTCATTATCCAGTGTGGATAAACAAATATAATTTCAATAAGTAATATTTTCAACAAATAATTTCCAGGTATTCATTTAAAGTAACGATTTCATTTTAAATGACATTTTATATGACCGGGACCGACTCAAAATATAACAAATTATTTCTAATAAAAACTTGTACAAAATTGACTTTAATATAAAAGTTATATAAAAGAATTTTGCGATTTTTACACGTTTTAAATGAATTTAGTTTAAACGTAGTAGACGTGTGATCACGGATTACTGTAAATTATTTTAGGAGTCAGGTTTTCATAAATATATTTTCGATTACAAAAATAATTAATCCGTTTAAAATAGTTTCATTTAAATTGATCATTTTCCCGTTATCTGATGAACTGATTCCCTAAAAGCCTTATCAGGAAGTCTCCACAATTTTGCACACATGTTCAGTTTTTCAAGCAACTCAACCGTCATATCAGCAGGTCAAATTAATCAAAGATTTTGACTCATTGATTGATATTAGTTTGATATATTGAGATAGATACTAGATAGATACAGGTAAAGCTATACTGTAAGTATTTTGTTTTACTTATTAAAATTTGAACCCACTACCTTGTTCACAACCTGTTCACATAGGACAAAAATATCAATTTATTAGCTCAAAGATTTTGACAAATATAATGATATAGATTTGACATATGACAAGATAATATTGAGCTATAATATAAGTAAAGCTATAATATAAGTCTTTTATTTAGCTCATTAAAATTTGAACCCATTATCTTCCTTGTTCGTACAGTATATAGATATCAAATTAGTCGCTCAAAGACATATATATATATATATATATATATATATATATATATATATATATATATATATATATATATATATATATCATATGACATTTATTTTAAGATAGATACAAGTAAATCTTTAAGGTATTTATCTTATATTACTAATTGAAATTTGAACCTACTACCCTCTTTGTCAGGATACAAGATAAAGATGTAAAATTAATTGGTTAAAGATTTTCACACATTGATTGATATAGATTTGACATATGTAATAAATATATTGAGATAGATTCTTATCGTTAGTTACAGGTAAAGCTGTATCGTAATTATCGCTCTTTGACGGGATTGGATAAAGAAGTCAAAATAATCACTCGAAAATTTTCACACAATTATTTAGCTTCACGCTTTTATACCACATAGCAGGGTAGACAGGAAGTACCTAGTGTCAAGATACTCTGTGCTCTGGTTTCCGCCGAATTCGAAACACATTGATTAATATATATTTGAAATATAGCATTGGCACCAGATAGATACAGGTAAAGCAATAAATTTAGTATATAAAATACTTTTTTACTCATAGAAATTTGAACCCTTTACCTTTTAGTTCGTACATTGTAAAGAGTAATCGTATGGTATAAATTATCGTGTCCGAAACTTGATTTGATAGATGTGCGATACTTAAGTACTGTACAAACACTGACACACTGACGTGTCTTGCAATGGCAACAACGTTTTGATTTACAATGAATTGATTGATTGTTTGTTGATATTAACATATTATTATCTACTGATTCCTCTAATTATTTATATATATTCACTAATGTGTAAAATACGCGTTGCCATAGAAACGTGTATTCTACTATATGTGTATGTCGAACACATGATGGTTTGTGTTGTTTTATTTAAAACATTTTAAAAAAACGTATACAAATTTTAAACGCAGCAGGATTCGAACTCACGCCTCTTTGGAAATCGTCATAGTACCGTCATGTCATCCTAGGACGATTTCGAAGAAGCGCCGGTTCGAATCCAACTGCGTTCAAAATTTTTATACGTGTAGAATAATACTTAAAAAATTGAAAATAGTAGTTTTTATTTCGTAAACTTGATGTATTTCTAATGCATTGTTAATATATAAATAGGACCAAAAAGCGATTTCATATAGTTGAAATCTCAAATCTGCAAGATATTAATATCAAGAACCTAATGTCAAGGAACTCCGTTCTCGATTCATTCTGACTTAGAAACATCAATTGTTGAATGACGGAACTTAACGCTGCACTTACCCACGTCAAAGATCTAACCTCTTATATTTAAGACATTACATAATTTCCAGTATGGATGGATTTCAACCGGTTCTCAAAATAAACAGTTAGACTAACTTACAAACCAATGGGCTAGTTTAGCATTCTGCTATACATGTGTATATTTATATCAAAATAATATGGACACTTATCTTATTATACAAACAAATAACAGTATCAAATCTAATATAATGGATGTTTACAGTGTCATCATCATTGATTGATTAATTATACCAATATTACTTAAGACTGTGTAATTATGGAACATAAATACGGAATGGAACATCGTCTGAATGTAAACATGATAGAGTGTGGGCAAGACTTCCACTTGAAGGATTTATTCTTTTTTGCCTTCACGCTTTTATCCCGCATAGCAGGGTAGGCAGAAAGTGTCTAGTGGTAAGACACTCCGTACTTCGCTTTCCACCGAATTCGAGACAGATTGTTGAGTGGTGGAACTCAACGCTGCACTTTTGTCTTTTACCAGAGCGAGGAAGTGAAAATAATTTAAATATAACCACTTCTCCGAGTGGCGATCGAATCCACAACCGATCGCGCTTACAGTTAGACGCTGTTCCACTACGCCACGACCGGCCTCAAGAATTACTCTATTTGAATTATATTCATTTCTCTGTTTGACATGAAACAATGCGCGGTGTTAAGTTACACTACAAAATACGCAATTTCGATTTCCGGTGAGACTTTGAGATCGGAGTGTCTAGGTTCCTAAAATGCGGGAACAAGTGTGAAGTTGCAAAAAATATGCATATGAGGTTATAGTTAGAAAGTTCACATGGGTTTATTTTTAAACAAGGTAAATTTACGATTTTTATTTCTCAATATATGTAGTTAGATAAAGCGCGGCGTTGTGTACCGCCAAACGGAACGTGCTGTTTTATTTTTACTGGTTTTCCCGCTTAGTAAAATAATCGGGGAATAGTTAGTGTCGCGACACTTCTCCACCATTGATATTACATTCTTTTTATTACTAACGAGACTACGTTCCTATAAAACTAGATTTTCTATTTAATAATCGCGCTATTGTTATTGTTCACGGTAGTATTATGTATAATAAATTATATTTTCAACTCCTTTATGAAACAAAATTATCCAATTTCGTTTTTCATCTCAGAAAGAACCTAGCATTAAGTCAATCCGTTCCCCACCTTTCATACAAATTTGCGAGACATTGCGTGTTGTGAGGCGGAACTGAACGCCGTGTTTTGTCTTTTTTTACATTATTTTTTTTTAGTTTTACCTATCTACAGACTATCTACCCCTTATTATTACAAAATTTTTACGTAATTAATTTAGAATCATTCAATGACATTATTTAAAGCATAATACAGAGACTCCTAATGTATATATATTAAAAGTTTTTATTTGATTTGCCCTGTTAGTAAAGTTAGTTAGGTCAAATCTTGCAATCTAAATTCGACCTACTTTCAAGTGCCTGAGTAAAATAAAATTTTGGATAATTAACTTTACTCCTTTTTATCCCGCATAGCAGGTTAGACAGAAAGTATCTAGTGTCAAGATACTCCGTACATCCTTTTCCGCCGAATTTAAGACGTTGCGTATTGATTGGCGGAGCTCAACGTCGCAATTTGTCTTACCAGAGCTGAAAAAATAGAATAATTTTATATATAATCATTCCCTCGAGAGCGAATTGAATCCATTAACAAATCGATCGCGTTTACAGTCAGACGCTGTGCCATTGCGCAATGTTAAGTTAAAATAAATGAAATTGGAGTGTCTGTTTGTAATTCTATGCAGGATAAATTCATGAAGCTAAAAAAATATCATTGTTAATTTGAAATGGACGATGCAACAACATGGCGGCTAACAAATTTTCGTATAATCTGCCCAATCAATCAATCAAATTAAAAAGTAAAAAAAAACAATACACTACGAAAAAGTGCATTTTTGTATCATTTTATTAAATAATTATTATTTAAATTATAAAAAATGTATCTGAAATGATAAAAATGTAATAAATACAGCGCCCTCGAATCAAATCAACAAATAAACTGTCCAAATAAATATTTTCTAGAAGTGGCATACCCGTGATATAAGATATATATTTAGATTTACCTGCTCATGTCAAAGTAAAATTAGAACCTAAACTATAAAATTTAAGACACATTGACTATTGAATGGTGGAACTTAACACCGCATTTATTTCTAAGTTTATTCTGTTTACTTATTGAAAATTAATTTCGGAGGTTAACTACGAGTTTGAAAACCGCAATTTGCAAAATACAAAAATAGAAATAAAGGGTAGGAATATAGAAAAGGGCATATATTTTCAAGAGTTATAAAGCAACATGTAATTTATAAAAAATGCTCAGTTCATTTTTACAGGCGCAACTTTAATATTATATTTCCAATTCGTCTATGGAAAACGATTATCCAATTTCGTTTTTCATCTTAGAAAGCATTCTAGCATTAAATCACTCCGCCATCCATCAAATTCGAGACATTAGATGTTTTGGGGCGCAACTGAACGCCGTTTTGTTTTTTTTTTTACATTAGTTATTTAGTTTCACCTATCCACACTATTACTTACATATGTAAAATAAAATACAACCAGTACTAGTTTTTATAAGTTTCCTATATAAATATTTAAATGTGTTTTTTTTTATTTATTCATGTTTTAAAAGTTAGGCCATTTTATCACAAGCCATTTCATTCATATCCAAACCACGTCAAGTATTTACCAGTTTACAAAAGAAACATTTTTAACATTGATAACAACTTCCGATAATTTATGTTTTACTTGGTTACCGCATATTCGTATACAGGGATTCGAGTGCTATCTGTCAATCCGTTGTTTTGTTCTGAATATTTGAATAATGGGAAAAGTTTCCTTTCTAAATATTATGTTCGAGATGTTGGAGGTGGAATTCCCTCTTTATTTTCGTTAGACGTTATTTCACGCACGAATTATAATACATTACGTATTATGATGTATTTTCTTGCTCCACTACGGATATGTGCGAGCGGATAAGCTTATTCGGCATATTTATTTTGACCTTGACTGGAGATGTGAGCGTCATAATGAAAGAGGAAATATTAGGGGTTAGTTTTCTTGTCTATATATATCTAAGCGAAAATTATGATCTATTTTCTGAATTAGGTGTAAAATTATATATACGTATGTATAAAAAATGTTTACATTTAAATATTGAATTAAGCATACTTTAGAAGAGCAAGTGTTTGACATATAGTTTTTTGTAAAGAAATATGTCTTTTACGAGTCAATAGTTTTTAGAAACATATAAATTAAATTTCTGGAAGCGAATAGCTGTTAAAAATTAAGATTTCAGCAATATCTGAAACATTTTATTCCTATACCGTCTTGTAATTTTTTATTTAAATTATTCCAATTTAAAGTCATTATTCTATTCGAGAAATATTTATTCATATTAACGTGTTTTATTAAATACTGTGGATTTGGGAAATTTAGCTTCCCAAGAGTTTATTATAAACTTATGTTAAAAGAGTAACTGTTTTCTTTTTGTTTGATTTTCAAGATTGTCTTCAAAGCCGGTTAACTTCCTAAAGGACTGACAATAATGACACTTCAATATTAACTGACAATTCATAATTGATTCTTATAGGTTATATAAAAAAGGAAAGATTTCATTTTAATTTTTCAAAGAGTTTAGTATGAAAAAAAAATCAAATAGCGCGTACATAATTAGGTTGTGAGATCAACAGGATATAAAATGTATTACCTCTCACGTTAAACCAAAAAGGTCTTTAAATCTACGGCATTATCCAACGCTCTGAGAGAAAACCTAATAAACTATTCTTAATTACGCATACGCGAGAAACTTCGTCCCCTCTCATTAAAATCCACTGAATGAGATTTTAATGACTCATTATACGATTAAAGATACAATTGGCCGCCATTTATTAATTAAATGATTTAACTTTACTTATTAATTTACTGTTTTTAAATGGCCACTGTGCGTGCCAAAGTTCAGCTGTGACTATAAACAGAAGTGATTGTTGGTTCAATTCTTATTACATTTATTTATATTATTCAAATTATTTTTGTTTTATCAATCTAGTAAGACACAGCGCGGCGCTATGTTACGTGGTACAACTCACAGTATTTCTTAATCAGCAAAAGTTACCTATTGCATTTTGAGTGAAGAATTCAAGTATATAGAGATTAATTAGTATATAAAAATTGAGTAAGTTTTCTTTTTTTTGCCGTAACTCTGTTATCCCGCATAGAAGGGTAGAATTCAACGCCGCGTTTTGCTTTTATCAGAGAGTGGAAGTACAAATAATTTAAATATAATCACTCCCCCGAGTGGGGATCGAACCAACAACCGACCGTGTTTACAATCAAACACTGTCACACTGCGCCACGACCGGCCGGCAAGTTTACTTTCTCCCTCTTTTTATCCCACAAAATAAACGGGAAGCAGCACAAATAAGCTCTTCGATTCGTCCCAGCCAAATAATCTCACGTACCAATAAAACGTCAAAATGACGTAAACAACAAAATAAATTCATTCACGGGCAATTTAATTTTGACTGACATACGACGCTTTCCGACAGAGTGCACTGTGTCCCTAAAACTGTGCCAGTTGACATCGTGATACATGCGTTAAGTGATAGGATTTCATATAACTATTACAAAATTCCCATTCGAATTTGATCGACTTTTGACGAATTGTTAATTGAGATTTCATATTTTCTATGTTATTCCATATTTAGAATTAGAAAACATTTAAAAAAAAACTTATAAAGTATATGGATTAGCGGTCAGAGCGCTTGGATGTTTTCCAAGAGGCGCGGGTTCGAATACTGCTGCGTTTAAATTTTTATATGTTTTTTTTTAAATATTTTTAATGTTTTGTAATTATAATAGTTCAAGGGATGATTGTATGGATCATTTAAATGGGAAGCCAGTGATAGTG
The DNA here is from genome assembly GCA_032432895.1 of Dryadula phaetusa. NCBI lineage: Eukaryota > Metazoa > Arthropoda > Insecta > Lepidoptera > Nymphalidae > Dryadula > Dryadula phaetusa. Next base: position 2,489,622 of record JAOYRS010000016.1, on the reverse strand, counting down.
GATACGATTCCTGCTCAATACAAATGCTTATATTATAGAACAGATAATAATAATGTCAGAGAGGTGGTTAAATCGTTGCTTCGTAAAATGTCTGTTGTTTTGGTAACTTAAATGTAATGTTAAATAAAATTATTTTGGAAATTGCTGGATATTGTGTTTTTTTTCAGTTTCACGCTTTTATCTCGCGTAGACCCAGCTACGACACTAAGCTAGACAGAAAGTATCTAGTGTCAAGACACTCCATACTTCGCTTTCCACCAAACGCTGCACTTTGTCTTACCAGAGCGAGGATGTGAAAATAATTTTACATATAATCACTCCCACGAGTGAGGATTGAACCCACAACCGATCACGTTTACAGTCAGACGGTGTTCCACCGCGCCACGACCGGTCTCGAATATGTTTAATATATCTTGTAAGAATTATATGTATTTTTTAATAAAATATCGAGTTTTTTATAAAAAAAAATCTACATTCGACATTAATCGATACTTTCAAAAGAGTTGTCTCCCAAATGCTCCGAAAAGCAATTCGTTTTCCACTTTAGTTTGAACTGAGCTGTCGGAAATAACACGAGTTGCGGCTTTAATAACGAATCGAAAGCAAAATAGCGTTACACCGTAAAATACTGATTTAATACTTGTTTACTTGCAATTTATCACTTTTCATAAATAATTGAGTTTTATCAAATATAGCGGGGTAGTTCGAGACGTCTTAGTGTCAAGACACTCCGTTGACTGCTTGATCGTAGATCGTGACATTCATTGGCATTACTATGAAATTGTTAGACAGGCAATTGACATTGACTTCACCACCAGAAGCATTTAATAATACAAAATTGATTTAGTTTCCCGAATCAGATTTTGAGGCCGGTCATGGCAGCATTGTGGCAGCGTCTGACTGTAAATTTTGAAAAATTATTTTTTATTAAATGAATTATTATATTGGAATGAATGGGAGTGATCATATTTATTTTTTTTTCATTGCCTCGCTCTGGTTAGACAAAGCGCGGCGTTGTGTTTCGCCACAATCACACAATGTCTCGAATTCGGCGGAAAACAAAGTACAGTGTCTTGTCTTGTCTTTTATCCCGCATAGCAGGGTAGACAGAAAGTACCTAACAGGGTAGACATAAAGTACTTTCTGCCTACCCTGCTATACGGGATAAAAGAAGGAACTTATAATAATAATAATCAGTTTATAATTTAGGATAACGATCTAGCGGATTGTAGGTCCTTATTGAGTTCTGTACGTCAAAATTCTTATACTTTCTAATAAATTAATTTTCATTATTATAATTTGTGATAGACTACTTTAATTATCAAATGTGTTTAGAAAAAATAAAGTTTACATTTTATATTAAATCATTAGTGTTTTATTGAATATATTTTATTTCGAATATAGTTTATATATTTTAAAGTTAGTCATACCTACAGTTTGGTCGGAAGTCTTAAATACTGCTCTCAGCCAGTGCATCCAGGTATATTCTTCTCTGTATATAATTTAAAAACAAAACTAATTTTCACGCTTTTTCCTAATGGAATAGTAGTCAGAGACAACCTAATGCGGAGATATTCTGTTAACTGTTTTTCGCCTGAAGTCGAAACATTGCGTGCAGATTGACAAACTCAACGCCGCATTTTGTCTTACTATAAAGGAGTAATGATAATGCTTTTTAAAATATAATCATACCCCAGAATGGGAATCGAACCCACATCCAATTGCGCTTACAATTAGACGCTGCCTCTGAGTAAGCAATTAAAAATAGTTTTAAACATAAATATAACCAATGTGTGTCGAGTTTAAAATATAACTTACCCAGCCACATCAAACACTTCCCGGCTAAACAACTAACGATCCTTCAATCTAAATATTCAAATCGATAATTATATATGAACCAAGCTCTAAATGTAAATTATTTCAAATGATGTGGTCAATGAATTAATGATTCGTCAATATAACAGATCTATCTCATTTCATATGCTAATATATATATATATATATATATATATATATATATATATATATATATATATATATACATACATACATATAGATGTTCTTTTTTTTTATTGTTAAATAATGTGTTTGTGAGACACATGTGAGCTTCACGCTTTTATCCTGCATAGTAAAGGTAGTTGAGATAATTTTGTGTCAAGACACTCCGTTAACTGCTTTCATTCTAAGTCGAGACATATGAGACACCTGGAGTGTTGAACTCAACACTAAGCTTTGTCTACCAGCGGAGAAATGAAAATAAATTTAACATATAATCATTCCTGCGAGTGAGAATCGAACCCATAACGAACCGTGTTCACATCTTTTCGTTCTATGTGTTTTCACGCCATTTAGACATAGAGTCTTAGCAGAACTTGAAATCAAAACTTTAAGTTTTGATTTTAAAATCTTAGAGTTCTTTCTTCATCCGGCTGGCCGTGGCGCAGTAGGATAGCATCTGACTGTAAACGCTATTGGTTGTGGATTCGATTTCCACTTGGGAGAGTGATTATATTTAAATCATTCTCACTTCCTCGCTCTGGTAAGATAAAGTGCGGAGTTGAGTTCCACCACTTAATCCGCAATGTCTCGAATTCGGTGGAAAGCGAAATACGGAGTATTTTAACACTAGGTAATTTCTATCTACCCTGCTATGCAAGATAAAAGCGTGAAGCTAAATAAAATATTACGCTTCTAAATACAACTCGGTACATATTTGTGACTAAAAGATTTTAAGCTCTAATCTACGTTGATTTGAATAATTGCTTACGATTAATTTAAATAATTGCTAAGGACCATTCATGCGATCTCTGAGACACATTTATTAGAACTGGACTTTACTTCAAGAATAGGTTTATTTGTTTTTTATTATAATATTTATTTTCATGTACATGTTCTACAATGTACCAAATACTTTTACACAAACATACCTTTATCCCTTCAGTCAGCTCATTAAATTCTTCATAAATTCACTTTATGTCACATCACCAGAGAACCCTAGCCAGTGGATTCAGCTATACAAACGAATTTTAAGCATCCGCTGTGCATGTTTATGCATGTTTTTCAACTGTCCACAGTACGAGTGGAATGGTTTATTTTATCCCGAATTACAAAATGTTGCATTAAAAGCACAATTTATCCGATTACTTAATTTGCAACAACGTTATTATCTCGCTCGTTTGACTGACAAATTTATGTACGTGAAAATGTTTGGGTGTTTCGTTTTTGTTCGGACTTTGCGGGCTCATCTTAGTTGTGTTATTTATTGCTACTTATTTTTTATATATCACCAACCATGTGTTAATATGTGTTTCTGTAAATATTTTTATTTAGCCTTATATTATTAAGTGGTACGAGAGGCTGGATGAGACCTCCGTTGCCCATAGAAAATACAAAATCGAAGATACTGGAAGAAGGTCACGTAAGCAATAAAGCATGTCTTCTTCTGTCTTCCCGAAGGGCATGTATGAAGAGGATAATGACTGTGGACGAGGCGAAGGAGGTATGCAGGCACCGTAGCGTTTGGCGCTCCGTTTTCCCTGACTACCCTGCAAGGGACAAATCGTGAAGCTAAGAAAAATGTACCTGAGTTCATGACGGAGCAGATAAGCACCAAGAACGTCGTTTAAGACGGTATGACCACGCGTCGTTATATATCTGTCTATCTATTCTAGAATTAGACTCTCCGGACGTCTAAGGAAGCGATAACTGAATGTTGCGAAACAGAATATGAGAACCAATGGACTGACTACCAAAGAAACCAAAAACCATATAAAGTGGATAGGAATACTTTGGCGAAATGTTCGTATAATGTCAGGTCGAAAAAGATTAAAGTGCACCAAAAGTAAATTTACTTTTAACAAAATCATTATGGGATAAGATTCTCTTGCATAGTCATTACGTTATATTACCTATTATACATTTATACTGGGTCAAAAAGAATTAAAATTAAGGTTCTACAGCTTTTTTCTACGTTACAGGGTCAGCGAGAGCCTCAGTTTAAGACACTCTAATCTCCACTTTTTACACGTAATGGAAATATTTAACATATGGCGGAATTCAACGCCGCGCTTTGTAAATGACTAAATAATACATATACTATTTTGTTCGTTACATATTACGCAGAGCTAAAGAAACAATTTTTCCAATTCTTCAATAATTTTCACGCTTGTAATAGTGACCTAACACAATAATCCAAGCACGTAAGAAATACAGCACAAAGCCTAACACAAAAAAAACAAACATATTCAACTAAAATAATACATGAAATGCGATTATATTTATAAAAGGTCCCACAAGGAGGAGCCGTTTAGTAAGTAAAAAGTTTGGGAACACGTTTCCATTCAAGTTTGATCGCGATAGCCGCGTACCGCCACTTTGAAACTGTTATAGAACTTTGAAAACGCTGAGTTTTCTGTTCACCTGGGATTATTAGGGTTGCCAAATATTTTTGTTTCTTATAATATATCTAGAATATTAAATTTATTTTGATTTTTTGTATTGTAATATAATGGTTTATTTATTTGGGAATATATCTTGAACGATACAATTCATTTATATTATTTATGAGCGTTGGCAATTTTTATTTACATACGAATTATTAGAAAGCTTTGTTTTAAAATATCTTAACTGATTTTCATCTATCTTAACTTGGTTAACTTAGTAAAAAATGCAGCATGACTCATTTCCCCAAGAGCATAATCACAGGGAACCTACTGTATAGACAGCCAGATCCTACTTTCCACCTAAAATCAAAATATTGCATATTAAGTGGCAAAAATCAACGGCAAGCGTTAGTGACTTTTTGAATGGGAAACCCGTGATCAATCGCATCCTACAGATAAAATCCACTGTGAGATGGCTATCGACCTATCAAATATGTCGAAAAGACAAGCATCTAGTGCCATAGCAAGTGGGCATAAATGACTTTTCCATTTGAAGACTTAAATTTTCAATTACAGTAGTTTTAAACTACTTGTGATTCTCAGTATAAGATATTTGATAGAGTATAAGCTCTTCATACAGTGACATGCATTTTAAGCTCTTAATTATTAATATTAGGAATATATTTAAGTATAAATATTTTAACTAGAACCTAAAAACAACCTTAATAGAATTTTCAAAGATTTTACACACTATGTTATCTCAACATAGCCAGAGAGCATAATCATAGAGAATCCAGTGTCAAGACACTCCATTCTTTACTTTACACGAAATTTATATTATACAATTTTACGCTAAATTTTGAAACGTTTAATTGTGCTGCGGCTTGTAAATGGTAATAGATCCGTTCCAAATACCGTGTAGTGCTATTGAATAATTCTGACTTAATAGATAGCTAATGTTAATGAATACGTTAGTATTGTACGCTCGTCTGGGAAGTATCAGATTAAAGCACAAAGGATGAATTTAATTTGGGTTTTCTTAAGGAATATATTTTTAGTTCAACAATCAATTTTTTGTATTAACATGTTTTATGTTAAATTCAAGGCTACATGTAATAATCTATGAAAAATATTCCTTAGTTATCAGTCAGTATGGTTAAATACCTTAATAGTGTGGTTGTATACCTTTATATAAATTTTAAGTATCCGTCTATCCTATACTAAAACATTTTTTAAGTGTTATCCCTCAGGGGTAACCAGAAAGGTTAAGAACTCAAATGCAAGGGGCCTTCTCGTCCAGTCATTAACCTCTTCATACATGTCCTCTGGAAGATACTCTTGCTTTTCACGTGACCTTTCAGTATAATTAGTACTGTGTTTTCTAAGGTCAATCAAGAAATAGTGAGAACAGAGCTATAAACTTTTATATATTATAATCATTTTCTTAACATATAAGATTTTCCTATTTTCCTATTAAAATATAGATATTTAGTGACATCAGTCTTATATATCTATCTATATTTTAATAATAAATTATTAAAATTATATTTTTAATTTACAAATAACAAAATGCAGACAATATTCAATAAAATTTTTACTATATATAAAGGTTAAATAGCAGTTTTTTCTCGTAAATGAATTTGCCAACCCGACTCCAGTAATATAACGTAGAAATCGAAATTCTCGAGAAAGCGAAATGGTAATTAGAGTTAAAGAGACTTCTGGGTTTTACTTAATCTTCTCAATTTCATGTACTCTTTGAGTTCAGTGCAAGTATATTTTTATAAAAATATTATTTTTATATTTACTTTTTAAGGTTCAAAACCATTCATATTACAATATATTTTCCTTGACGCTTCATTTTTAAGACGAGCACGGCGGTGAATTCCGCCATTCAACATGCAATGTCTCGAATTCGGTGGAAAGCTGACTACGGAGTGTCTTGATAAAAGCGTGAAGCGTATATACCGCATAACGGGGTAGTCAGTGACAACCTAGTATCAAGACGCTCTGTTGACTGACCCTTTTTACGTTTCAATAGATTTTTTATGGCCATTATTAGATACACAGAAGAATTTATTTAATCTCTACTAATATAATCAAAAAATTTAGAATCGAGTGATGAGATATATATAGTTAAAAAATATTATTAATAACGACTTGTCCGTTGGCGTGAACTCCTTGACCTTCGGAATTGTAATTGCCGCAGATTTTTTTCCCATTCCCGTAGTTTACGGGAAATTCTTTTCCTTTACTCCCTAAAAAACTTCTTATATTCGATAGCGTTTTCAATCGCTCAGTGATTAACAGAATTTATCTATAAAAATAAATAAAATTAATTTGTAAAAGTAAAATAACCGCTTTTTACTAAGTGCATACCTACCTATCTATACACGGTATGTATACAATAATAATATTATAAGCAAATTTTGTCTACATGTTTCTTTATTCTAATCTTTGGAAGGGCTGGATAAATTTTGACGGGGCTTTCAATGGCAGAAAGCCGATTTAATAAGGAGTAATACAGGTGATGTTTTAGAATTATGAAATGTTGATCCAGGTAAGTTAAATTCAACGTTCGTTTCGCAAGCTGGTATTTTCAATTAGATCTATTATCTACTGATTGACATCAAAGATTCTAAGTTTAATATTAATATATATATCACAAAATATAATTACAACACTACTAAATCACTTGCAATATTACTGATGCACCTGCAACCGATAGCTGTATGGAATATCAAACGTTTCGAAAACAAGACCGCTGTTCCCTTTTGATCGGTCGAGTGGAAATGCAGTTGAATCAGATGCTATTATTATCGCTCTTTGACAATGTTTGATTTCAATCATTAGTTGATATGAAGGTAATTGCTTATTTGATTCGCTTTTTGAAGGCAATACTAACATGATTTTTTTGATTTATATGCTATGGTGGCACAGTGGGTTAGCGTCTTACTCTACTTTAAAATTAGGTTTTATTTTAGTTTTCTTTTAAAACGTATAATTTTATTTAAGAATTTAAACGCAGCAGGATTCGAACCCGCGCCTGTTTGGACCGTCCAAGCGCATTGACCGATAAGCCATGCTTTCTACTACCAGCTGCGTCACAATTCTCATATGTTTTGTTACAACTTATTTACGTCTTTGCTAGTTATTTTAATACGTTTTTAAAAAATATTTTAACTTTAAAAACTTTAAAAATAGTAAAATATTTATTTTTTGTTTTTCTCCGCTTTGGTAAGACAAAGTGCGGTGATGAGTTTACCACTTAGCTACGGAAGTATTCAAAATAGTATCTACACACTGGGCTGTCTCTGACTACTTTATTATGCGGGGTCAAGCGAGAAGCTGCTTATTTTTTTTTTAAAATATTGAAAATATAAATAAAAGTGGGTATTGAACATAAGAATGCCCTTATCATCCACTGTTTGCTCTTTTACTCTATAGAATATAATGTGTGCTTGGCAAATCTAATAAAGTAAAATACTTAAAATATAAACTTTAAAATATTGTTGTTTCTTTAAGAGATTTTAAACATTTGAAGCCATTGTGGTGTAGTACAGTGCCTGATTGTAAATGTCATTAGATAGGATAAAATATGATGAAATAAATTATTATATAGAGGCCCGTCGTGGCGCAGTGGGACAGCGTCAGACTGTAACGCGATCGGTTGTGGGTTCGATCCCCACTCGGGGGAGTGATTATATTTAAATTATTTTCCCTTCTTCGCTCTGGTAAGAGAAAGTGCGGCGTTGAGTTCCACCACTCAACACGCAATGTCTCGAATTCGGTGGAAAGCGAAGTACGGAGTGTCTTGACACTAGGTACTTTCTGCCTACCCTGCTACGCGGGATAAAAGCGTTAAGCTAAAAAAAAAAATCCCATTAGCACTTGGCAAGGAAATATAACGTAAGATCAAAATAATTGTTGTTTCCTATATTCATTTATTAAACGTTTCCAGTACAATACAATACAATAGTACGTATGGAGCTCAAAATTGTTACTTCCTATACGAGATGTATGTTAAAATCCATATTTATAATGTTATTACATTTTCTTAAATAAATCGTAAATTCTTACATATATTAAAGCAACTTTATGCTTTATCCCACATAGTAGTTAAATATAGTCAAGATACTCAGTTCGTCGATTTTCGTCCAAATTGCGCATTAAGTCGCGGAATTTAACGCCATGCTATATCAGAACAGATAACTAAAAATATTTTTTTTTAATCTTCAAGCTCATCCCTGACGGGGTGATCAGATGCATGCGTCGTCCACAGTTATTACCCTTCTTGCACGCTTTTCGAGGGCTTCTCATGCTTCTTACGTAACCTTCTTAACTTATGTTAAATACTATGTTCTCAAAGGTCAACCGAGGTCTTCCCCGACCTTTCGTACTTTCTTACCATTCTTTCATCACTCATTCTCTCAACGTGCCCAAACCACCTGAGCACGTTCTTCTTCATTCTTACTATGACATACCCGCTTATACCTGCCATTCTGCGTATCTCCTCGCTGCATATACGGTCAGCTAAACTGACTCCGCATATTAGACGGAAGAGATCGCATCTCTACTGTATTCATCTTTCTTTCATTCTTCTTTTAACACACCTACGATCCCTGCCGTATTATGTCTCTGACGTTATACGGTGGTTTGCCATCGCATCAATTGTTAGTATTTAAGCATTAATTTTACTGCCCAAGCTTCTCAAACTTACACAGTCTAGGTAGACTGCGTAAGTTTGAGTACTTCAGAGATGCGAAACTTTGCCTTTATACAAAGGCAAGATGACAGCATCTCGCCAAACATCCGGGACCTCTCCCGTTTTTTAGCATAAATTGAATAGAAAAAAGAACAGGTTCAAGATGCGCGGGCCACCTTGCCATATTTAATTATCTCTGCAGTAACTCCATCTGCTGCCGCTGCCTTACCATATTTCAAACTTGGTAGGGCACTCTCTACTTCTTTTATACTGATTTCATCGGCACTCTCGCCTAGAAGGCGACTCGAGTGCCCGATAAATAGGTTGTGCTATTGACCTTTCTTTTGATCTCAGTCACAGAAACAACATCCAAATCTCTTTCATCCATTACATCGTTCATCTTCTGTTGCATCAGCCGTCTCGGACATGGCACGCTGGTTGGCACCCACCCAGCGGGACAGCACTGATGTGCATTGAAATTTATATAAAATCACCTCGAATGAGAATCGAATCTATAACCGTTGAGCTTAGTCATACAGTGTTTCAATTAGGTATAATTATTAGGCGCAACATATTTGTAGAAGAAACTGAACGCTTAAAATCCTTAATATAAATTTAATATAATATTATCATATATTTGTCCTAAAATGTATTTAAACAGTAATTAAGTTCACTCGAAACCCAAGCTTGTTACGCATTAATACCGAATTGCATTAACTACATATGCGCCGTTTTGTTTAGATTATTAGCGTACGATTATATAATGAAAACGGAAGCTTATTGCGAAATCTACATTATATTAAATTTGAAACATTAATGGAAACAATAATATGTAATAATTTAGACATTATTGATTTCAGGACAGCTGAGTGTCTTGACACTAGGTTGTATCATAACCACACATAAATCATAATTGGTTGAGGGATCGATTCCCATTCGGGGAGATAATTATATTTAAAAGAAGAATTTCTATACGTCGCTCAGATAAGACAAAGCGCAGCGTTGAGTTAGCCACCCAACACGCAGTCTCGATTTCGGATGAAAAGCCTTCAACTGATAATTTTGACACTAGTTCACTTATTATGCGGGACAAAAGTAACTGTAAAAAAAACATTATAATAGAAAAAAAATGGACAAATTATCAGCAACACAAATTAGATTAAGGAAATTTAATGGGATACGCTTTAAATAATTTTAACGTTATCCTGCACGGCTCCATTACGAAAATGCCTTGCAAGGTTAAAATAACATTATAATGATTTCCTTATATTGATTGATTTATAGGTAGATAGATATAGAGGTATACAGGTGAAACTAGTAAAAGCGTATTTAAATTATAATTACGAACAAGTATTATATGTGCAAAATGGTATACACTCCATCATGTTAATGCTATACAATAATACAATAACGCAATATGATGAGTTGTAAACGTCGTTATATTATAAACCTAGATTTAGATTTCTTACAATTATTATAAACATATCATGTAAGCATGTCGTTAGTAAAATATTCTTAATTTCATTTATTTTATGTATAGATGTGTTACATTTACCTCATACTATTAAGAAAATTTTATGGTTTAAAAATATTGGACAAATATAAACCCTAGTTCTAAGAAACGCATTTTTTCTAAGTCACCGATTCCATTTATGTAAGTTAAACAAGAAAAACAATTTAAGATAAAGTAAAAAAGGGTATAAACTAAGTCTGTAGTGTAAATAAATTTAATAAAAAAACTTTATATTAAATAACATTTAATTCGCAAGCCAGTTTAAACGTAATAGCATCACTTTTGTATCAAGTGACAGACGAATGCCACCTCAGTATACCTGTGACCGCGGACTAGTGCAAAGTGTTCCAAAACGTTAAATTTCCAAAAATGTATTATGGAATTTTAAAATATACGTGATCAAATCAAATAAAATTTTAATTTTGGTTTTACGCTTTTTCCTACTTCTCAGATGCAAACCAAACTTGAATTTCAGATAAAAAAAACCTAGTGTCAAGACACTCAGTTTCTCTTTAAATAAATCCAATAAATACATAATATAAAAAGAAGAATAAATCTCACTAAAACTTTGAGTTATCAAAAGTTAAATAGTTACGTCGTATTTTATGAGGGCATTCTTTTACAACTTGGCACGGAGCGTCTAACATATTCAGTATATTGGAAACTTTGCGACATTGTATACTGCTATATGTTAGTTAAATACTGAGTTGTTTTCGAATAGTTTATTTGATCCAAACTTTTCCACGTATTGCACGAGTATTTTGTAATATTAATATCAAAAGCTTAATGGTCCGGTCGTGGCGCAGTGTTGGTCCGGTCGGTTGTGGGTTCCATCCCACTCGGGAGAGTGATTATATTTGAAATTATTTTCACTTCCTCGCTCTGGTAAAACAAAGTGCGGCGTTGAGTTTCACCACTCAACACGCAAAGTTTCAAAAAACATCTTTGAAACACGTATAAAAATTTTGAACGCAGCGGGATTCAAACCCGCGCCTCTTGGATACCGTCCAAGCGCTCTGACCGCTAAGCCATGCGTTCTACTACCAGCTGCGTTGAAATTCTTATACGTTTTGTTACAACTTATTTATGTTGTTAGCATCTCTGTAGAGAGATTTTTACAAATTTCTACTACTTAAATATTATTAAGAAATAATCGTTTAACAAGAGACATTGCTATTTTATTTTAATATTTACTATTTTTAAAGTGTTATTCCACACTTAGGATTAGAAAACATCTTTGAAAAACGTATAAAAATTTTGGACGCAGCGGGATTCGAACCCGCGCCTATTGGATAATAGTAAATATTAAAATAAAATAGCAATTTCTCTTGTTAAACGATTATTTCTTAATAATATTTAAGTAGTAGAAATTTGTAAAAATCTCTCTACAGAGATGCTAACAACATAAATAAGTTGTAACAAAACGTATAAGAATTTCGACGCAGCTGGTAGTAGAACGCATGGCTTAGCGGTCAGAGTGCTTGGACGGTATCCAAGAGGCGCGGGTTCGAATCCCGCTGCGTTCAAAATTTTTATACGTTTTTCAAAGATGTTTTCTAATCCTAAGTGTGGAATAACACTTTAAAAATAGTAAATACGCAAAGTTTCAAATTTGGCGGAAAGCGAAGTACGAAGTATTTTGACACTAGGTACTTTCCAGTGGCGGGAACCTGTAAGGCACGTCGTGGAGTCAAGGGCGACGGACACCCTCGATTGCTTGCTCAGAAAAGCGCGCGGGAGTGGCCTGCGCGTGGCCTACTCAGGCCAGAAAACTGGGCGGTCAGCTTCCTCAAACCGCCGCCCTTTGGCTTGTCAGGGCGGAAGGTTGCGGTCGTGTGCTGTCTTCCGGGAACCCAGTCTCGGATGGCAAGGTTTGAGGAGTCCTCCCTCGCCCATTTCGTGGCCTCAGGAGCAGAAAAAGCAAACCACGTCCCATGACTTCTCATTACCGAACATGGGCCTTATAACAATTGGCAAGGTGAGGTCGTCCCCTATGACGTCACACAACACGCGCCGTTGAGACTCTCAAGCTGGACACACGTTCAGCGTGTGCTGGGTGGTCTCATTAAGGCAGCTGTCACAGTGATGGCAGCGGGCGTCGGGCTTCCTTCCGATCTGACACAGATATCTCCTGATGCAACCATGTTCCCAGAGAATCTGCGAGGTGCGGAAGGTTAGGACGCTATAACGCCTTGCTACCCATTGGCGGAAGACTAGATGAACTGCCTTATTCATCCTCAGGTCGGCAGATGGTGTTTCCAATCGGATCTCCCACTCTTCTAATGCAGCAGAGATGAAAATTGTTTATCTCCTATGGATTAGCTTGTCAAATCTCTGGTTAGCTTGGAGATTTGCCTAAAGGTGACTTTGACTAAGTCCGCTATCTTCGATTAATACTTGTTGGTTGTTTTAAAAGAGTGCTTCCACATTTTATTTGGCATAACAGGGTAATCAATGGGGACCTAATGTCAGGACATTCCGTTGACTGTATGTGCTCTAAAACATGATACATATTATAACGAACCGGATGGGAAATTAAGGCAAACTAGTTGCACTTAGTTGCTTAAAACTAACTTATGTCGGACTCAAGTGTATAAGATAGTATAAGAAATTTTCTCAAAATTGTAATTCAATAGACTAAAGAATAAGACAATTATTCTTATGACTAGGCCGGTCGTGGCGCAATAGGACAGTGTCTCACTGTAAACGCGATACACTGTGGGTTCGGTTACCACTCGGGGGAATGATTATATTTAAATTATTTTCATTTCCTCGTTCTGGTTAAACAGAGCGCAGCGTTGAGTTCCACCACTTAACACGCAGTGTTTTAAATTCGGCGGAAAGTGAATTACGGAATGTCTTAACAGGTAGGTACTACATATCTATAGTGTTACGAGTGATAAAAGCGTGAAGGTAAAAAAAATAATACATTTTTAATTTCTTATACGAAAAAAATATTATAAAATTTTCTTGCTTCCTCCTAAGTAAAGGGTATGAAAATTACTTATTAATTTTCCAAAGGTTAATCTGGCACGGTCGAGACGATTACTCTTTGAAATAAGACGAGATGCACACCAAAAATATTATACGAAAAATTGCCTTTTACCTGTAGTCTAGGGATTTGTTAATTATTATTTAGAAAGTACTCTAATATTCTTTTCATTATTTATTGTTTAAAGATGCGTGGCCTCAGTAAGATATAACAAGATGTAAGTCACTTTTTATAAACGTGTACGTTAAACATATAGTAGCATGTTTACGAATAATTTATTAAATTTAAGTATCTTTTCAGCTTGAGGGTAGTCAAAGAGAACAGATCACTAAATGCTACGGTTCCTGCATACTTCTTTTGCCTCGTTCACAGTTATTATATATTTTTTAACACATGCCTCGTGCTTTTTACGTGACCCTCTTCTAGTATCAACGATACCGTATTTTTGAGACTCAACCAAGGTCATCCCCGACCTCTTGTACCGCTCACCTTGGCTTCTTATAACTTTCGTACTATGCTTTCATCACTCATTTTCTTGACGTGCCCAAAGCAGGTAAGCACGTTTTTGTTCTTTCATGCTTACGCCTGCCATTCTACGTATTTCTTCGTTTCATATACGATCAGCTATCAACTAACTCCGCATGTACGACGACGAAGAGATCGCTTCTCCATAGCATTAATCTTTCTTTTATTCTTTTGATACACCCACGTTTCGCTACTGTATAACAGTATCGGTATTGGTACTGCATTATGTACTCTTTTAAACATTATTTTAGAAACATATTAGAATTCGACACTCTTTCTCAATCAAAACTTTTTATACTCCATCGGTAACGTAGTTTTCATTTGAAGGAGTATTAAGTTTTTCTTTATGTATAAATATATAAATAATAGTTTAACTACGATTTATATTTTATATTAAGTTTTGCCTTACATCGTTCTACTTTCTGTTTTGCTTCTATTTGAAAGGCGTATTCAGTCTTCTAATTTACTGACAAACTTTGAACTTTATCTAATAAACTGAATCTTACTATACAAATAAATAAAATTGAAGTGCGTTTATAATATTAAAATAGTATAGTAGTATACTGACATAACAGTTTTTACATTTTATGTCTGTCTGTCTGTCTGCTTGTTCCGGCTAATATCTGAAATGGCTAGTCTGATTTTGATGGAACTTTTGCTAGTAAACAGCTGATGAAGTAACTTAGGCTTAAATTCCACACGGAATATCTCGCTGCGAGAACTTGCAAGTTTAAAATACAATTATTCACAAAAAATTCTGTCACTGAACGATCAAAAATGCATATAATTCACATGGCAGAAATGTTCAAGCGTTACTTTTAGTAAAATATCTTACCTATATGCTTTTATACTATAAATTTATTTATATAAAAATATCCGTTTTGTGGTAACTTTAACAAAAATATCCTTTTTAATATAAAAGGAAGCGTGTAACGTTTATCTGCTTTCATATAAATATGCCTTGGTTCATGATACGTCACGTGGTTAGGACCCATTTATTGTTGTATTCATATGTAACCAAAGATCTTTAAGAGATTCAGAGGTAACACTGTTAAAAAAACTTTATTTGCAATATATGACATTTATATATTTTACTATTAGAAGGTACTCTACATCATTATATATTTGCCATCAAAAGGTATTGATTCGTATATGTATTTATTTGCCATCAGATCATAAAACAAGGCGCTAGACAAATAGTCGAACACCATTACGTACTATAGCATTCTTAAGGCCACTAAATCATATTTCGAAATGCCATGAGTCATAGCGTCACATAACCATTAACCCCATACCAAGAGTGTAAAACAACATTGACACAGGTTATATCTATGCCCGACGCCGTACAAGTATCGCATGCGCAACGTAAGACAACGTCAGAGAAGATATAAGTCATGCTACCGACATCAGTTATCAGTAAGCTATACGCTCACAGAACCTTGACGGCCACGTGTCCCAAATTATATCAACGTCCGACTTCGTACAAACATCGCTATTGCAAATCGAGACAGCACCAGACGCCACACATCCGACCAAAATCGCCATAGCACTTTACTTAAATCAAGAACATTAGTCTCAGTGATGCTAAGCAACGAATTTCATTTGTATAAAATCGTGCCAATATTAGCCATAAAGCCATATTTCATATTTATTTTTTATGCGGTACTAGTCTTTGAGCTCATCATATATGTTAATAGCTTAGTAGTAGTACATAAGGATGTTGATTCGATCGCTGCATGCTGCCTCCCTATATATGCCACGTAATTGTTCTGACATTCAGGACGGTGTAACCTGAAATCTATTTAAACATTAAGTCAAAATCTCTATGAAAAACGACTCGGCCCGACGACGCACGATATCACCGACGTCGACGAGCTCGGCTGCCCTATTACATGCACAAATGCAACTTCTTTTATTATACGAACACAATCTGTTCATTACATACTATATGAAATACATAATGATCTGATTATATTCTATTACTATATAATATTCTTATGTGTACATTAAATAGAGATTTAAATATTAAATTATATTTATATTTCAATATGTTCTTAAGTACATACCGTTACAAGCGTTACACTTGTTGGTGACATATGCAGGTTACTGTTACCTTAATATAATTACTAACCAAAACATAATATAACAATAATTGTTTATAACAAACATTCTAATTAAAGACAGTTTCCTGTTAATTTTTAAGTTTAAGTTAAGTTTTAAGTTTTTTTTAAGACTTTCCGTCATTGATTTCCGCCCAAAGCTTATTGCTTATTAAGAATATTGTTTAGTAACTTCTGGTTGTAGATTATAATTTAACATAGCGCGGTATAAGCGGTGCGCCAGTTACACCTGCTTTAACCGCCGAATCGAGCAAAAGTGACTCAAATATGACAAGGCTTACTGTTTAAGTAACATTTGGAAATATTAAAAATATAATTTCTCCTGCTATTATTATGACCAGTAATTTTATTAGTTTCGTTAGAGGTGAAATAGTATCCCACTGTATTTTATTTTATTTGTTTATGCATAGCAGGGTAGATAGGAAGTACCTAGTGTCAAGAAGCACCGCACTTCGCTTTCCACAAAATTCGAGACATTGCGTGTTGAGTGGTGGAACTCAACGCCGCGTTTTTTCTTACCAAAGCGAGGAAATAAAAATTATTCAATCATTATCATTCCCTCGAGTGTCGAACACACAACCGTTTTCGTTAACAGCCAGCGCTGTGCTACTACGCCACTACCAGTCCCTCGACACTATAATGAAAATATTTAATATGGACCAGTGAGCAATTGACAAGTAATATTTTGATACTAAATTCTTTGCTTGCACTACTATATACTCCTCCTCCTCCTATATACTCATATACTACAAAAACGATCAATATCCATACTTACTATGTTTTAGATATAAAAATTAAAGTCTTTAATAATTTTTAATTAAGTAGCTTTCTTTTACAGATAACTTTTAAAATCGCATATATTAAAAGTTGCCTATATAAAACAATATTTTATGAAGTTTATTTACTTCTAAACGATTTTGTTTATTTTGGATACTATTTTTAATCACGAATAGATAAGAGTGCCTATCTATAAAAATTTTCTACATTCGCGAGATATAACGCCGCTCTTTACTTAACCCATTTTCAAGAAGCAAGGTTTTGAGATTTATAGTAAAACTAGTGTATGTTGTAAAGCAAATCATAATAATACAAACAAAGTCTATGTTTCAATCAAATTTCAGTGACATGTTTCCTATTATTCTTCTAAACCTTTGTTAAAATATAATATATACTTAGAGAAAAAAATAACTGTTAGAAAATATGTTTAAGAAATAATTGTATACCTACATTTCTCATTATTCAGGTTAGTCGAAATACACTCTACTTAGTTAAAACACAAATATTCATATTTAAAATTACGTACGTTTTAAAAATTAATTCACATTCTATTTCTACTTACCGTTGGTTTCAGAACAGACGTTGTGTCATATAACAGTATTTTAGAAGTTTCAAAGTCGAAATGGCCGCGTACCGCCACTTGCAAACTGTCAAGAAACTAAATACTAACTTCTCAGTTCACTCGGCTGATTAGGGTTAACACTTAATAAAAATATTTAATTATTTAAAAAAAATTTTTAGCAAGTTTTAATTATTTAAATGTTTTTTTTCTATATATAGTTTGGTTTCTACTTCTAGTAGAAAAAATTTGGTATATAAAATTTATTTCATGTTCTTGTAAAAAATGCGAAAATATCTTTAAATACCTATAAAAAAATAAATACGAAGAGAATATAAGAATCTTAAGCTAGGAGCTTTAGTTATAGTAGATATTTAAGTGGACAATCAAAATTAAATCACAGCCCCAGAATATTACGCCTTGATGACTGTAGTGGGTAGGGACCTCTCTCTATCCAGTGTTGGGACTGGTCTGCAATGGTCTCCTTCTAAGAAGCAGTTATCCTACTGAACGAGGCTGCGGAGTGGGTGCGCGAATCCATTGCAAATGTAGACCCGCTCCGCCATTGTAGGCCAGGGGGTAGGAGAAGGCAGAATACGCATCTTTAACTCTCCCTAACCTATAGAAGTTACTGCGGGAGGTTCAAAGTGATCCTCCTGCAAGTCATCGAGGCTACAGGTGCTTTGCAAGAAACCACAGAGCTCTTTCTTTTAGAAGGTAATGGTGGCTTATAATAGGTGGCATTTCCACCGAGGCGACGTAGTGGCATGCACTAGCGATCCTGCGACGTCTTATCGGGGTGGAAAGGGCTCCGCTGGGTTTTAGTGGGTAGTATCGGTCCTACCTATGAGTCCGTTCTGAATGGGAAGCCTGTAAGGATCATTTCCCAGCGTCACAAAAAAGAAAAATTATTTAAGTGGATGTTTCTGTATATATATATATATATATATATATATATATATATATATATATATATATATATATATATATATATATATATATATATATATATATATATTTAAATAGTAACATACATGACGAGTTGTATTATAAAATCCTTATCGTTGATGTAGAAATTTTTTGAGGCCAGTCGGGCGCAGTGGGTCAGTGTCTGACTGTAAATGCGATCGGTTGTGGTTTAATTCCCAATCGGATTCAATTCAATACCAATTTCAATTGTTTTCATTTCTTCGCTTTGGCGTTAAAAATCGCGGCGTTGAGTTTCGATATTTAACACGCAATATAAAAAAAGACAACGTAGTTTGGAATGCCTTGAAATTAGGTTCTTCCTACTTACTCAACCAGGGAGGATAAAAGCATGAAGTTTGAAAAAATGAGACATCTTCTCTTTGTTACTCTAAGTTCTTTACAGAAGGTATTTACTGATTTTCAGCATATTTCGCCCAGTAATTTAACTACAACTACATCTGTCAGTTTATTCAATGAGTTAAGAAAATTATCTAAATTAAATACATTTCATCTGAAATTAAACGATTTGCTTTAAGAAATAATATGGAAAGGAAAATATTCAGTATTAAATTTAGAAATTAGTATAGTTTTAAACAAATAATTAGTTTTCTTTTCTACATTTCCTCTTATTTTTAAATCAATTTGCATAATCAGTACATTTTGATATTTGCGTTTACGAACTTTATGACAGTTTGAGAAAGTTGTAAGGTGCTTAACGCAAAGTCAGGTCTATTATACACGATTAGGGTTGTCTAAGAGGTAGAAAAAAAAATTTAATTAATATTATATTTATTACTTGTTTGTTTGTTGTTTATTTAATATATTTTTGTTTATGCAACTCAAATATATAATGATTTATAAAAATATGATGTTTTTTATTATAGGCACATACAATATCTAGAGAGTCGCATTAAGCAAGATGTGTATGTATATTTATATATATATATATATATATATATATATATATATATATATATATATATATATATATATATATATAACTACTAAAGGTGCCTATACGCTAAATAATTATTATTAAAATTTCAAAAGTACCTTCGTAACTTTTACTTATATAAGAAAAATTATCATTGGGGGCATTCATCAATTTATAAGAAAAACTATCGATGGGGGCATTCATCATTTTTTTTTAGCTTCACGCTTTTATCCCGCATAGCAGGGCAGACAGAAATTACATAGTATCAAGACGCCCCATACTTCGCTTTCCATCGAATTCGAGACATAGTGTGTTAAGTGGTGGATTTCAAGGCCGCACTTTGTCTTACCAAAGCGAGAAATTGAAAATAATTTAAATATTATCAAGTCCCTATTGGTAATCGAATCCACAACCGATCGCGTTTACAGTCAGACGTTGTCCCACTGCTCCACGACCGGGCAACAAAAATAATTGAATATGTATTATCATTTCTCCGAATTGTGATCAAACCCACAATCCTAATTGCCGTCAACACTGTTCCACTGCGCGAGAATGGCGATTAATATAGTATCTGAAATTCGTATTCCATTGTAGTAACCACAGCTAAAGCTTATTACTGCGATACAAACATTATTGTACTGAGTAAATCAAATGTGCTTTAATATTATAATTTATCAATACATGCCTGTCAACAATATGCAGATATATTCGATATCTGATGATGAGAATTATGACAGCATGAATTCTACGTTGCTATAAATTGATTTATTAGTTACTGTGAATGTTTTGTGCTAATTTTTGTTTTGTAGTTTTCAATATAAAACATTGATTCTTTCTATTTACATACATATATATATATATATATATATATATATATATATATATATATATATATATATATATATATATATATATATATATATATATATATATATATCACGCAATCTTTAAAAACTATGTGTTTCCGTTTCGCTTAAACGCTCAATTTTTTATCAATATCCCAAAACTTTCTGAACTTTTAATACATTTAAATAATTATATTTTTTTAAATTCAGAGAAATTAAAAACTCGTTTGAAGTTGTTTATTTTGAATCTATACAAATAAATAAAAATGAAATATTTATTTGTAATATTAAAATAATCACCAAAATAATAATACTTAATATTTTTGTCTGTCTTTCTGTTCAGTTAATCTCTGGAACGGCTGCACCGATTTTGATGGGACTTTAACTGATTTTATAAAATATAACGTAGTAGTAGTATAGTAACGTAGTATAAAGACTAACGTAGGCTACTTTTGAAGTGGCAAGCACAATTAATTTTATATAAAATGAATAATTTATAGTTAAACGTCATATCTCAAACATAAAACAACAGTTCTCATCTAAAGAAAGATATTTTTCTGGAAAATTTGCTGAAATGGACTAACTCATTTGTATATTAAAGTAGTACAAATCACAGAAAACAATGACAGCCCTATCAAACAGGTAAAGAGCAAAGTCGTCAGACAGCAAAGGGGTAATTAAAGTTTAAGAAAGCTTCGGCTCCGTGTTGATCTGTTCCAGTACACTTTACACGTCTCTGTGAATATAGTAAATGTCTCTAAATAATTGATTTACCGAAATTGATTCAAACATATAAGATAAGGTAAGATACGCCTTTATATATATATATATATATATATATATATATATATATATATATATATATATATATATATATATATAAAAGCAGCTTCATATACACAAATGATTAAAATAGATTCCCCTATGGCATGGTAAAGAGTATTATCCACTTTCTTTCCAAATAACATTAACTGAACTCAACACCGCGTGTGTTAAGAGAAACGTAGCGTACAGTTCCGCTCAGAGAGTGGACATGAAATAAAATAAATTAATTTAAACTGCACTATATAAATTAAATAAGTGTTGGGAAATAAAGGACCTCAGAAGAGCGTCCAGGAAATGCAACTCAAGCGTAGGCTTAAGAGGCCCTTTTACAAGTGCATTAACGCTCATTTCCATTTTCCTGTACCAGTCCCTCTCTGGACCTAACCAAATCAGAAACAATCCCACTACTACTAATACCGCCTCTGAAATACGTTTCTCAAATGGACTGATGATAGTTCCAGACAGGCCGAGGTCGGTAAATAGATTACAGTGGCAGAAAATTTGCCTTCTACACAGCTAAATGGTTCGTGGTAAATGTGTTTATTTTTTAACTTAAATTTTAATATGATTATTTTCATTTCATGTTGAATTACGAGGCCAATGGGTAATCAAAGCAACTTAGTGTCAAGATACTCCGTTGACTGCTTGCCGCCCGAAATAGAGATATTGTGTATGTTATATAAAAGTGGAGGAATAAAAATAAATTCTAAATACAATCATACCTTCAAGTCGAAATCGAAACCACAACTAATCGAGTTTGCATTAATGCGTCGTCCTGCTGCGTTACGATCTCATCATTTCAAAGAAGAAAATAGTGAAATACGATTAGTTAGGTCTCATTTTCGTTGTGTTTGCAATAACTCAAAATTTTTTAGATATTCAGAGGCAACAGTGTCAAAAAATATGAATACCTACAAATAGGCAATGGTAGTCATAACAGAAAGCGGACCCGACCGACCAAAGAAAAGAAACTCTCCTAGATGCAATGAAAGATCGAACGTATATGCTACATACAATGCTTTTGCAAACAAACAATTGTTAGTTATTTATTCCGTCCGTGAAAGGATTCCTCAATGAAGTTAATACTTAATACACTTTTAAATATATATTTCAGTACTTAAATTACTTACGATATTTCTTAACGTACTTTGTACGCTTGTTTATAATAGGAATATATTATAATTATATATTAAAATTGGTTTGTGTGACCAATATAAATCTTTGAGTCAGAGTACAGCACTTGTTTAAAAATATTATGTTAATATTAGTTTTGTTAAATAATGTTTATTTGTTTGTGAAACCAATAAAGGCTGTAGATTCGTTTGTGTCGCCATAATGTGCCGTAGATTGGTTTGTGGGACGATTATATATCATAGATTGGTGCGTTAGATCATTGTATGTCGTAGATTGGTTTGTGAGATCAACGTAAGTCGCAATTTGGTTTGTGAGACCAATATGAGCTGTAAATTGGCTTGCAAGCAAACATAATTACATACTAAAGCTTTTCGTGACGTAATAGTATAGCAATTCTCATAAGGAAGCAATTAAAACATACTTCGAATTACACGAGACGTAATAGCGTCAAGACATACCCATTCATCCCACACCAGGGCTGTACAACGATAGGAAATAGTTAAATTTATGTCCATCCCCGTACAAATATTGCATGTTCAATGCAAGACAACATCAGAAAAGATACAAGTTGCACCGACATCAGTTATCAGTAAGCTATAAAGTTCACCGAACCCTGACATACGAATGTCACAAGTAATATCAACATCCAACGCCATACAAGCATCGCTTACGCAACGCGAGACAGCAACAGACTCGATACAACCAACCATCATCGCCATAGCTGTTCCCATAAGGCAACTATAGCAGTCTCAGTGATGACCCAATATTGCTTATATTGGGTTGCGGTTGGTAACGCGAATACATGACGGATTTCTTATATGTTTAAGAATATATAAATTAAATCTTACAATGATCACAGTAAAAACTTTATTCATATTATATTATATCATATTATATTTTCATTTTTTAGCCTCACGCTTTCAACCCTCAATCACTACTGTTTATTATTTGTAATATCTTAATTGTAGTTATAATTTAAAAATTTCCTTTGTAAGCGAACTGTGTTCTTTTTGGAAATAAACTTCTTAAACCAAAAACCCTCATAGCAAAGTAGATAGAAAGTACCTAGTATCAAGACACTTCGTACTTAATAATCATTTTATACTTGTATTAACTAGTATAATATTAAAATATTTTATAATATTCAGTAAATGTATAAAACAATATGTTTATACAACACTACTCTAAGATGGTGGCAGACGCTTTAGTTTATTTGTATTACAAATATTATATCGCATAGAATTTACATTCTAAACCTTTAATATCTTTAATATAATAATTTTATTTATTTAACAGTAGTTTGTTATTTATTTAGTTAGAGCTACTTTTATATTAATAATGGAACAAGAACTTTCCAACAAATTCTTCATATTATAGAAATGGAAATCTTACCGACCACGAATACCACCAAAATCAATAATAATTATACTCCTATATATATTTCCAATATTAAATTTTGTTATAACATTCACATCTAACGTGTTTCTATTATTTCAAATTAAATACTAACAATATTCTAAAGCGTCCTTTTACGTTCATGACGCTGACGCAAATCCCCATTCTTTTTAAATAAATCTCATTTCATCATTTTAGACGGCCAGTAATTTATTTAGCTAACACTATATTTTATAATTACTAACATTTGTAAATTACTACCTAAAAATATTATATAATGTTCTAATTAAATTATTTGTCTTCAAAATTTTATATTGCTAGATATATATTTATGTATGGCACGTATCGTTACATAGTGAACAAAAAAAAAACGGTAACGTAAACGGTTTCTTTTAAACCCTAGCTTTTTAAAGAGGTATACTCACATATAATTTATCAGCTATCGAAATTAATATAATTGTCATATTTTATGTTAATTATACAAATAACTAGACCGGTCTTGGCAAAGCGTCTGAATGTACCACTTAGTTAACATTTTTGAAAAAATGTATAAAAATTTGAACATAGCGGGATTCGAACCCGCGCCTCTTGGATACCGTCCAAGCGCTCTGACCGCTAAGCCATGCTTTCTACTACCAGCTGCGTCGAAATTCTTATACGTTTTCTTACAACTTATTTATGTTGTTAGCATCTCTGTAGAGAGATTTTTACAAATTTCTACTACTTAAAGATTATTAAGAAATAATCGTTTAACAAGAGAGATTGCTATTTTATTTTAATATTTACTATTTTTAAAGTGTTATTCCACACTTAGGATTAGAAAACATTTTTGAAAAAACGTATAAAAATTTGAACGCAGCGGGATTCGAACCCGCGCCTCTTGGATACCGTCCAAGCGCTCTGACCGCTAAGCCATGCGTTCTACTACCAGCTGCGTCGAAATTCTTATACGTTTTCTTACAACTTATTTATGTTGTTAGCATCTCTGTAGAGAGATTTTTACAAATTTCTACTACTTAAAGATTATTAAGAAATAATCGTTTAACAAGAGAG
Source organism: Dryadula phaetusa (assembly GCA_032432895.1). Lineage (NCBI taxonomy): Eukaryota > Metazoa > Arthropoda > Insecta > Lepidoptera > Nymphalidae > Dryadula > Dryadula phaetusa. The sequence goes on along the minus strand of JAOYRS010000016.1, from coordinate 2,464,894 downwards.
ATTGCTATTTTATTTTAATATTTACTATTTTTAAAGTGTTATTCCACACTTAGGATTAGAAAACATTTTTTTTAGAAAACATTTTTGAAAAAACGTATAAAAATTTGAACGCAGCGGGATTCGAACCCGCGCCTCTTGGATACCGTCCAAGCGCTCTGACCGCTAAGCCATGCGTTCTACTACCAGCTGCGTCGAAATTCTTATACGTTTTCTTACAACTTATTTATGTTGTTAGCATCTCTGTAGAGAGATTTTTACAAATTTCTACTACTTAAAGATTATTAAGAAATAATCGTTTAACAAGAGAGATTGCTATTTTAGTTTAATATTTACTATTTTTAAAGTGTTATTCCACACTTAGGATTAGAAAACATTTTTGAAAAAACATATAAAAATTTGAACGCAGCGGGATTCGAACCCGCGCCTCTTGGATACCGTCCAAGCGCTCTGACCGACCACTTAGTTAGTTGTTGTAGATTCTAGTCGGGAGAGTGATTATATTTAAATTATTTTAGAGGAATAGCTCTGGTGCGACAAAGCGTGGCGTTGAGTTCCGCCACTTAACACGCAATGAATTCGACGGAAAGCGGAGTACGGCGTGTCTATCCTGCATATTATATTTTTAAAACAAATTAATTAACAGAATGTATTCTGTCATTCAAAATGTTGTCGATATATATATATATTAGTCAAGATAATTGTCAAATTATTATCCTCATTACGAGTTTTAGCGTAAATAAATTAATATATGTAAATTTGACATTACATTCTGTGGATAATAAGTATTATAAATACATGAAGGAATTTCAACATGGGATTCGAATCTAAACCATGCGTATTGCACCATACTTGCTGCGCCATTAGAGAATCTAGATTAGAAAGTGATAAACCATAAAATACATATTTGTGTTACTTATTAACATTTCCATATTAAAAAATGTAATCAAGATACCTAGCATTGTGTAGAAAATTCGCGAAATTATGCGACAGCGAATAATTGCTCGAGCAAAATGACGCCATGTAACAAAGGCACCATGTGCGGCGGAAAGCGAAATTTGTTTACGTACGTACAGTTTGAAATTAAAATTTAATATTAACGCTTTGATGTTTTAACGTTTTCGGTTCCGGTTAGTCTGATATTGGTTTGTTTTCATAGTGTGTTTCAGATGTTATGAACTACTGTTTATTTAGTTTAAATTGGATATTAGCTTACTAGTAGATCATGTATATAAACATATCTATTTATGACTATATTTATGTGATTATATATAAAGTTTTACATTTTGTCTCGCTTAGTAAGATACTCAGGGACAACCTAGTGTCCTAGTGTCAAGGTACGCCTAGGCTCGGGCCAAAAAATAGGCGCTTAGCTTTCTTAAGACAACCGCCATCTGGCTTATCAGGGCGGAAGGCACCGGTTGTGTGCCCCGATCTCCTGCAGCCTCTATCACAGCCGTCAGAGAGAGGTCGACCCCTACAACGTCACACAACGTGCGACCTTGAGACTCCCTAGCTGGACACACTTCAAGCGTGTGCAGGGCCAGTGTTAGTTAGATACAAGTATCTACCGAAGCAACGCTGCTCCGAAAAAACCTGCGTGGTGTGGAAGGTTAGGACGCCATGAAACCTTGCTATTCATTGGTGGAAGCCTGGATGAACTGCCTCGATTGTCCACCGGCCGTAAGATGGTGTTGCCAGCTGGGCCTCGCACTCTCTCAAGGAGACAAGCCATTCCTCCACTTGTGGTGCCAAGACTCGACGTCAATAATCAAAGATCACCATCAAAGTTCCACTGTATGACTCCAGCATGCACGCCATTCCACACCTGAGATGGTCCGGTATCCTCGTATTACCCAGATGGATATCACCCACTGTATACGCCATAGCAAAGTGATATTATGGCTATCCAGGGTTCCCGCCCATACAGAGGCACCATAGGGAGCCATAAGACCTGATCACTCAAAGTTACAGTTGACGGCTCGAGGTGCTCAGCCCTCGCAGGTGCAAAAGGCGCGCCATGGCCCCCGCTGTTTTCACCAACTTTAGGAAATGTTAAAGAAGTTTCAATTCTCGTCCAAAAACCTGAGGTATCTCATGCTCTTGGAGACATTAATTCTAATACCACCAACGATAATGTGGAAGTCTGAGGGTAGGCCCTTCCACGGAGCATGAAATTAGATTGCCTCAGACTTATTAAGGGCAACCTCCACCCCCAGCCATCGGATACGAAAGATGATGTCGGCAAAACGACTGTTGCAAGCGCCGCTACCTCAAGATAATTCCTCTGTTGGGCTAATATGGAGGTGTAATCAGCGTAGGAGATGAAGCTGATTACTCTGAAGGTGTTGCCCCGTGGCAATGACGACGCGGCGCAGGTATGGATTCACGCTATCATAAGGAAGGCTCTCCCTAATGCAAGGCTCTAGCCTTTGCCCTGGCAAAGAGTTAAGGGCGTTAGCTATATCCAACAATACCGACATAACTCCGTCACTTTGAGCCACCGCAGCCTGCGCTTAGTATTTTATGTTAATTAAATCACCCATAGTGGAGCATCCACTAAGGAAGCCATAATAACGGTCCGAAAGGTTTGGACTTGTCATTTTGAGGTGCCCCCTCAGTCTCGCCGCCACAATCCACTCGAAGTGCTTGGCAAGCTTTTAACAGCACTATCAGCCGATATGTTGAAGCCGAATCCACCGGGCACCCCTCACCCCCCATTTTAATGAGGATTTTATTGAGGAATTTTCAAGGCTTTTAATTACGAACGCTAACATAATAAGTTTGGTTAAGAATAACAATATATGACATAATTTTTCAAGGCAGAGCAGGTCACTGTCATGTCATTTGTTTAGATCGTAACGTTTATTAAAAAAAATCTTTTAATAAAAAAATCATAAAACAATAAATAAGTATTTGAACACGCTACAGTACATATAATAAATTATTCATATTAACAGGTCATGCACATACCCTATTTTTCTACTATAGAATTTTCTCAACAAAGGCTAAAATTAATTAAATAGTTGAAGTCACATCTCTCCTAAGGGAACAAAATATAAATGGGGGCAAGGAAAAATGCATACTTTTATTACCACTGGGGACAAAGTTCCTTTTAAAACTACATACGTATGTTGTAGTCTAATATACAAAAATCTGTATGTAAATTTATTCAATAAGTTTTTTAGCTATTATATAAGATATATAGAAAGTGTTATAGAGGTCATCGTTACTCAGTGGGACATCGTCTGAATGTAAGTAAGATTGGCAGTTGGTTTGATCCCTCTCAGGGGAATATTTTTATATTGAAAAATTTATTTATGTTTCTATGCTCTAGTAAGATGAAGGCGTCGAGTTCTCCACCCAACACACAATGTCTCGTTTTTGAGAGAAAACACTTAATAGAGTTTTTGACACTAGGTTGTCTCTGACTACCCTGTTATTCGGGATAAAGCGTGAAGCTGAATATAAGATACACATATTTTTAACAAGATTTTCTCCGCTTACCACTCAAATTGTGATACAAAAAAAATTAAATAAAAATTCTCATTAATTAATTTCCCTCACGTCTCGACCTTGTCCTTGTTTTATTTTATTCATTGGAACCGGTGACGTAATTGTAAGAAAAAGAAAATTCAGCGTTATCGCCCCCTCGAGATTAACTAAATTAACGGGAGTTACGTGACTCTGGATAAGGGCGCTTACACTCTGTACTGGACACTAGCATGAGTGTGTAAATGCCTTTATATTGTATTTGTTTTTGTATATTAATTGAACTCGTAATCGGACGAGGATATAAAATTGGTTTTAATGTTATTCTAATGTGCTGGAATGTTATTTGGATAGTGTTTTTTTAAAAGAATTACCGCTGCAATAGCTCAAAAGAAAAAGCAAGCTGCAATTCATATTTTATTAATTTAATGCATAATTACATAAAATTTATTTTAAATATATGATATTTTTTTACATATTTTTTTTTGTATACAACGATTTTGAATTAAAAATTAAGTTTTCATACAAATATAAATTTTATATTTTATATTTTAATTTTCTTTATAATTTTTTTTAATAAATTACTTGCTTTCAGAATACATGGTCAATGCTAAAGATAAATAGGACCATGTGGCACTCACTACCTGAAAATATTCAAAAAATATTTATTAAATCACAATTTGACAGCGACTGAGTGAAAATGGTGTTGGTTTCTATTTAAAGCGTCATATATTTGATCAATCCCGGGATTTTCAGAATTGAATAAAAGTCAAAAATCGTAGTTTTATCGATATTTTTTAACCTTTTATTGTTTATTATTTTAATTTTTTTTGAATGTAAAAAAATAAAAATATATTAAATCAAACAACTTTGAGGCCGGTCGTGGCGCAGTGGGACAGCGTCTGACTGTAAACGCAATCGGTTGTGGGTTCGATCCCCATTCGGGGAGTAATTATATTTAAATTATTTTGACTTTCTCGCTCTGACAAAAAGACAAAGTGCGCCGTTGAGTTCCACCACACAACACGCAATGTCTCAAATTCGGTGGAAAGCGAAGTATAGAGTAGTGTCTTGACACTAGGTTCTTTCTGTCTACCTTGCTATGCGGGATAAAAGTGTGAAGTTAAAAAAAAGCAACTTTACAATATTACAGAAAGATTTTAAGAACATAAAAATATTCTTGTATAGACGTGAGCTTTCAATGAGTTTTGTGCCGAACCCGATATTAACAGTTGTTTCATTTAATATACTCTGGTTTGTTGTTTAATCCTAGGATTATGGGTAACTGATCCCAAAATCACAAGATTAGATTGGGATCAATAGCACTGGTCCGATTTTTATTCAGAGAAATTACCATATTTAAGATATTTTGGTCGAGTTCCACCATTAAACACGAAATGTCTTGCGGAAGTGGAAAGTAGAGAATGGGATGTCTTGATACTAGCTGTAAGAATAATCGGAGTAATTTGACCGTCATATACGGTGGTTTCACGTAGTAGCGGAGAATGGACATGAAGTGCCTTAACATTAAATTTCTTTGTACCTACCCGCCTAAGAGTTACAGGTCAACTTTACTGTACCTTAGTGAATGTTTTCAGGGTTATAGGAGCGTAATTCAATGACAGCAAAGAGCATGGACGTTGCGCTCTGAAGGAAGAAAAAACAAAAGTATTGAAATCATGATATTATTATAATCGTAACAGCTATATGCTATTATACAGGAATTTTTAACTACCCAACAAATATACGGATCGTATCAGTATATTTGTTGATCAGAATATTATTTATAATTCTTTCTTAAAATTCTTACTTGAGAATGATGAAACATATACTTTTCTGATAATCAACATCACCATGGTACCACAAATTTTCATACGCAGTGTCTGCAATTCCACCACTCTAAAGCAAAAGCCATCAAATTTTACAACACGGAAATAATTATAAAATAATAAAATACATGTTTAAGTATTAGGCCGGTCGAGGTGCAGTTTAGGCCGGTCGTGGTGCATGGGACAGCATCTGACTGTAAACGCGATCGGTTGTGGGTTCAATCCCCATTCGGGGGAGTGATTATATTTAAATTATTTTCACTTTTTCAGTCTGGTAAAAGACAAAGTGCGCCGTTGAGTTCCACCACTCAACACGAAATGTTTCGAATTCTTTGGAAAACGAAGTACGGAGTGTCTTGACACTAGGTACTTTCTGTTTATCTTGCTATGCGGGATAAAAGCGTGAAGCTAAAAAAAAAGATGGGCATTTCTTTCTGTCTTCTTTAAAGTCAAATATTTCTTGAAACTTACCTCTTCACTTAGTAACTCGCTTATATAGCATAAAATTAACATGAATGGTATAAAAAACAGTAAAGGTAACATATTTCTAGCAAATCCCGTTGGAGTATGTGTTACCTAACAAGAAATAAAAATTGTTGACATTAAGCAAATAAATTTATATTTATATGTCTATATGTTCCGCCATCTTTGTTTTTTAATGTTATAGAAATTTAAATTAAAATTCTGCCTTGTATGACCATAAAAACATTATTAATATCAATACAATTTTCACAGGCCGTGGTGGCGCAGTGGAATAGCATCTGATTGTAAAAGCAATCGTTTTGGTGGATTCGATTCCTACTCGATGGAATGATTATATTTAAATTTTTTTGATTTCTTTGGTCTGGTAGAACAAAACGCCGCCACTCAACACGCTATAACGCGGATTCGGTAGATAGCGGAATATGCACTCCATACATCTTGCCATTAGGTACTTCCATGTAGGGTAGACACTTACTGTGTGGGACAAACGCGTGAAGCTCAAAAAAAGCTTATAAATTTTCTTATAATTCACTACAAATTATGCGTTTAAATAAAATATATATTTTTTGTACCAAGCGTGTTCGTCAAAGAGAATCAATCTAACCAATTTTATATCACAAGGAAAATAAAAATGCTTTAAATAACACTAACCATTCCTTCAAGTGATTAATCGAGCAAAATCTATACTAGTTGTACTCCATTACTATTGCAGTTTTCTTAAATAATTTAAATTATATTAATATATAAAGTATTATTTTACTGTTTTTAATGTGTTATTCCGGAATTAGGATCAGATTTTTAATATGTTTAAAAAAGGTATACAAAATTCAAATCGCTGCGTTTAAAATTTTTATACGCTTTTTTTAAATATTAAGTATTATTTGCATATAATACGAGTAATAGTACTTACGATACAAGCGAAGGCAAAGAAACAAATAACAAATGTAGAAAATGTTAAATTTACGAAAAATATTTTGTTGAACATGCCATTCAGTAATTTCGTTAATCTGAAACAAATAGACAAATAAAATTTATTTTTTTTGTGTTTATGGATTATTAGCTGATGCTTGTAACTTCAAATGGATGGAAGAACGAAATGTTTTAAAATTGAAATAAAACATGTAATATATGTTCGAATTTCATGTTCAATGGCTTTATTTCATAGGAAATTTTATGCTATTTATGATTAAAATAAAATATTGTTCAAATGACCGCCACGACTTTTTTTGCATTGGTGAATTACGATCGGTCCAATTTTCGATGAATCGGTGCAGCATTTCGGCTGGTATGGCCGCTATAGTCGTTCGAATGTTGCGTTCAAGGTCTTGAATCGTAACTGGTTTATTGGCATACACTTGAGATTTAACATACTCCCACAAAAAATAGCCCAAGGGTGTTAAATCGCATGGTGGCATCTTGGTGGCCAATTGTGAGGACCGTTGCGAGGAATAACTGACTCACCAAACTTATCACGCTATAAATCCATTGTGACGGTTGCAGTGTGGCATGCACCATCTTGTTGAAAATAAATGTCGTCCACATCGATTTCATACACTTCAGGAAAAAAAAATCGTTCAACATGTCACGATGATGGTCGCCATTGACAGTAACAGTACGGCCTTCGTCGTTTTTGAAAAAGTACGGGCCAATGATTCCACCGTACCATAATCCGCACCAAACAGTCAATTTTTCAGGATGTAATGGTGTTTCATGAACCACTCTTGGATTTGACTCACTCTAGTAATGACAATTTTGTTTGTTCACATAACCATTGACCCAAAAGTGAGCCACATTTGAAAAGATGATTTTCCTATGAAATTCAGTGTCCGTTTCCATCATTTCAAGCGCCCAATCAGCAAATTCACGACGTAATCGATGGTCTGCTGGCTTGAGTTCTTGTGCTAACACAATCTTGTATGGATGTAGGCCAAGATTCTTGCGTAAAATTCGCCAGGTTGTCACTCTGGATAAGCCCAATTCTTGTGCACATCGTGGAACGGAAACATTTTGATTTTCTTCGACACTGGCTGATACGGCGGCAATATTTTCTTCACTATGGCGTGTCCGTTGTCGTTCTGGTGGTCTACTATCGTGCAAAGAATATTCACTTTCCAGTTTTTGGATTATGCGACGTATAGTGAGCTCAGGCGGTGCACTATGACGACCATATTTGGCACGAAATGCTGCACGATTGATAGAAAATTTGGACAATTTCCAAACGTTGAGGTAACGTGAACTTGTTCACGATTAAATGGTAAACATTACTGAACACAAAACAATACAAATGTCGAATGTTAAATAACCAAGATGGCGGCGGTGAGCTATCAAAATCCTATTATCCCTATTGAAAATTACTCTGTATATATATATATATATATATATATATATATATATATATATATATATATATATATATATATTGTGGAGGTCAACGACGGAAGACTGCGCGACCCCTGCCAGTCTTGTATCAGTGCCAAAACAAAGGATAATAGCATGACCGATTTGCTGGGCAACCGAGTCGCCTTCTGGGCGGGAGTTCTAGAAAGAAAACGAGTGTGTGAGTGCAATGGTGGAATATAAGGCGATCAACCCGAAGCTGTTTTGGATTCTTGCTCGTTACAATGCAGTACTGATACCGATGTTTTTATACGGCAGCTAAATGTGGGTGTGTCAAAAGAAGAATGAAAGAAAGATATCCTCCCTCCACCTATCGTTGCAAAACTTGTGTTCTTTCTGTATTTCACCGTCCTCAGAAAGCACCCTATTCATTCTACAGGTTGGCGAGCAACGCCGAGAATTACTAGCTTCTCGCCAGAAAAGCTTAATGTTTTCCCGGAAATTGTTTGTCAATCTTTCATCTCTTTCATGCTATGACTTTAACGCTTCATCTTTATCAGTGTTTTCATTAGGTGCTTTTGCAACTTATATTCTTTCTTCTTTATCTCTCTCATACATTTATTCTTACTCGAGGCTTTATAGTCCTGCCATGCTTTCTTCTTTCTTTCCACTGCCTCTTTCATGCCACACACCTCAGTTGTAGCTTCCATCATACAATTCCTAAAATTCTACAAGCATACTTCAACACCTTCAGTACCTATTTCACAGTTGTCCAGCTTCTTGGAAACTGTTTCTTCATATTCCTCTCTACTCGGTGAGTCTTAAAGCTTCCAGCTTCTTATGCAATTATTCGCTTCCAAGCTTGGACACCTCGTGTGGCTACACCAACCTGCAAATAAATTCCTTATTCTAGCAAATACTAGATAGTCATCTGTTTCCATGTTGGCACCCACTCGTGTCCGTAACTTGGTTACGATTACGCTGATCCACTAGAAATAGACCAATCATGCTTTTCTCTTCCATCCGTTCCCACGTGTACACGTGTGTGAATGTGTGAATTTGTTTGTTCAAACATAGTGTTTGCTAAAAACAAATCTTTTTCCTTACTTAATTCCAATACGAGCTTACCAGCCTCAATTACTCTCTTATACGACCCATCCATTCAAACTATTAATTTTTCGTTCCCTCTTGCACTACCTAGAACTTCCATGACACTCTACCTCTCTCAGGACCCTCGTAGGAGCCCATATATATATATATATATATATATATATATATATATATATATATATATATATATATATATATATATATATATATATATATATATATATCATAATTTTTAAAAACATACAGAATTAATTAAATGTTGCTATACATTAAATCAATGCAACAAATGTAACCCACATTGTGTGTATTTGTCATACGCATTTATATGAAATGACTTATACCTTGCTATGGCAACACCTTGATAACGCGTTAATGGGATATATAATAAATATAATAATATCAAAACTTACTCTATGAGTGTTTGATGTTGTTTTATAATATTCTCTATTACATTTTTGGATTCATTCTGAATAATTTCATTTAAATTTTCTTGTTTATTTCTTGGATTCATATTTTTTAAATCTTCCCGAAGTAAAGAAAATCCAATGCTGAGGTGAGCGCACAGAGTGACAGTTAAAAATTCAATTCCAAAGTACATGAAGCCCATACCGAGTACTAAAATTGTTTTGAAAAAGTTAAACTTAAAAGTCGTAAAATTTTCGCACATATGTGTGTAGTAATTGTTTGTACATAAATTAAAAAAGTATGCAATTATATTATTTCATTTTATTCACATAAGTATTTATTTAGGTGGGTAGGTAAGATATGCACCTTATTATTTTTTTTTAGCTTCACACTTTTATCCCGCATAGCAGGTTAGACAGGAAGTACCTAGTGTCAAGACACTTATTGCTTGTTGAGTGGCAGAGCACAACGCCGTTGTTTTACCAGAGCGAGGAAATGAATATAATATAAATATAATCACTCCCCAGATAGAAATCGAATACACAATCGATCGCGTTTACAGTCAGACACTGCGCCAAAATCTTCTTTATTATTCTTATTTTATACTGTGGATAAAAAATAAATATTTGATATTCATTACTGAAAATATAAATAATTAGTTACAATGTTTGCTTTATTATCTCACCTGTATACAATTGGAACAAATATGCAATAATATATAGAACCCAGTTCTGTGAAGGATCGAAGAATACATATTCAGAACCGACACCCAGCAATAGTTCGGTATTTTGATGAAAAATGCACTTTTTTGTAAACGTGATAGAAAATGATATCATTGAATTTATCCACGCCCCGATAACCAATACCCAGTAGCATACTTAAAATATAAGAAAATATATATTATAAACAATTTATTTAAACAGTACATAAATAACTATTTATTTCACTTACAGTTAGTAAGACAGCATGTGACTGCAAACATAAATTGAGAACTCGATTCGCACTAGGGGGTATTATATTTTCATTTCTCTATTCTAGTAAGACAAAGCGCGGTGTTAAATTACGCCTGTCAACACGCAATGTTTATATTTCAGGCTAGTGATAGTTTTAAAGTTAATAGGTTCTCTCTGACTAACAGGGTTGTTGTATCGAAAAAAAGCTTCAAAAATAACATATATTTGTATGGGAGATCAAATGTTCTATTAATTAATAGTAAAATAGTAGTAATTATTTTATTTACAGAATAGGCAAAGATGACTTCATCATGAGCGTTTAATTTGCTTCAACAATGTGTGCTAGGTGCCAACTTTGCGTTTTGCCTGGCTAAACCGGCAAGGCGAAACACTAGTAAATATTGACTTGCTAGTAAATTGTATAGACCACCAGTTCGAAGTGATCAGAGAAAGACATAAATACTTAATAGGATATTACGTTTGTTATTGATTTTCACGATTTTTACACATTTTAAATCAAACTATTTTAAACGGATTAATAGCGTATAATTTGGTAGTCGAAACTATATATTTTGGAAACCTGTCGTCGGCAATTTTAGAAAATATAATAATAAGGAGATACCATCGTAACCGATGTTGAATGTTGTATCTTTCTTAAGGCAGTCGTTGAAAGAGCAAGACTGCGTTTTATATTAGCGATAAAAGTGTGGAAGTAAAGACATCGGTAACGAGGGGATATTCGAGGTATATTAATATTGAATTTTCTCAATATTTCACCATCATCAATTTTTCCATTATATATATTATGCAAGAATTTTATATCAATAAGAAATCTACGGGCTGCAAAAGGTTTTATTTTAAAGTAATTCAGTTTTTCTTCAAAGCTATTGGAACAATTTGAAGTATTGACACGATAAACTGGTATGAGATTAGTTTCTTTTGCTCATCTTTCAAGTCTATTAATATGGACTTTGTACGCAGGGGACCATACTTAATAACAATATTCAAGTCTGCTATGGATGAGATTATTGTACAGGTAATAATTCTTGTCGCCTTTTTAAATTCCTTGGACTATCTGAGAATGACCCCGAGTAGTATAAACGATGCTGTTAGGAAAAAAATAATATAATGATCAAATCTTAACTTGGTTTCAAATATTACTCCCAGGCACCTAATTGTATCAGTTTTGTTTAGTTTTTACCCAGAATACTATAAGAATTTATCAAAGGTTTTTTCCCTTGTAAATTTAATAAATTTACATTTGTTAGGATTAAGAAGCATTTAATTTGTGTTTGTGTGTGTCACACCAAACAACGAGTCTATCGAGAGTCATCTTGCAATTTATCAACGTTAGATTCTCGTGTTATAACTTTAGCTATTTTTAGGTCATCCGCAAATGGTATGGTAATAAAAATGAAAAAGAATAGAGACTTCAAATTAGAGCCTTGTGGTACCCCAGAAGAAGCACAAAAAGAGGCCAAGCTCTCGCCGTTAATCTCTACTCTAGCGTTACGATCAGAGAAATTAATATAAAAGATAAGATATAGACCACTTAAGAATTGTATCAGAAATGCTAAAATATGAAAGTTTTCTTATAAGTATGTCGTGGTCTACCTTTACGAATGCCTTAGCAAAGTCAGTGTACATAACATCTACTTGTAGGTTTTGGTAAACCAAATCTATAAGATTCGAGAAGTAATTGAGCAAGTTAGTATTAGTAGACATTTTAAGCATAAATCTATATTCACGTGCATAGAGGTGGTCTGTAACATGGTGGAACGGGAAGGTGTACAAGTGATTCGAACATTTTTGATATAGTGAAATTTTTGATATATGCCTATAGTTTGATATACATTATTTTTTGCCTTCCTTATAAATAGGTACTATTCTTTCTTCTTTCCTTATTGGGAGATATCTCAACGGTCTCGTGTCACATGTTATATAGACCTAAAACAACGTATAAAAATCACTCATGCAACGCGAGACGGCACCAGACGTGATAACAACGTCGCCATAGCTGTTCACCTAGCCTAGCCAAGAATATTAGCCTCAGTGTTGCTATGCAACATTGGGTCGTGTGACCGACATCAGTTATCAGTAAGCTATACACTTACTGAAGCTCGAAGGTAGCATGTCGCAAGTTATATCAACGTCCGACAAGCATGGCGTATGCAACGCAAAACTTTCATACATTTATATATTTTTATATATATATATATATATATATATATATATATACATATGATGTGTGATGATATGTATATTATAAGGTTCCAAAAAATGTATTTTCGAATACCAAAATATATGCGATTAATCCGTTTAAAATAATTTCATTTTAAAAGGATATTACATCTTTTTGTAATTAATTTACATATACTAAAAATTAAGCTAGATTGGTAACTAAAATGATCAGACTAAAGCAAACTCAAATTAAAATACTACTCACCTACTTGAACCACGCTAAATGTCTTTATAAAATTATTTTTCTTCATTACTTGAATTTCGGTCAAATTATCAGTTCTCCACATAACACCAAGACTTAGAATCAGGTTTTCTATGTTTGTCTTATTGTAGAGAAGTATAATAAATTTTACATATCCTAAAAGGAAATATTTTTTAAAATAAAATTGAATATTGGGGAAATATTTTTGTCATTTATCGGAGTTGTTAGAAAGAACCTAGTGATATGACACTACAGTGATCATTTACCGCTTAACTTTGAAACATCGTATGTGTTGAGTGATGAAAACCAACTACCTATATTACTGTATTTTTAACTATAAGTAAAAAATACCTTGAATTATAATAATATAAATCGAGATTGAATATGACAATTCAGGAATTCTCAATTCACCTTGAAACTGTTTTATCAAATACATAGTCATAAAAGCAAATTGAATACTCATAAGGAACATTCTCATTAAAAAACGCCAATTTTTTTTAAACAAGGTGATTTCATTGTCGAAAAAATTAAAATCGTTAAATTTTATTAATTTAAAACATAAATAATAGCCATTTCTAAATTGTTCAGGGAGATCTGAAAATCGGACCATTTTTCAAACTTTCCTACTCGTATGTATACAATACTGGTTCTCAAAAACAGATATCAAGCTTTTATTTCAGAATTTGTGTTTTAGTTTTCAGAGCCTTGTAGCTTTTAGAGTTCCACTATAAATATTGTAAGGTAAACGTGATGTGTATATGAACGCGCTGCTTGAATTTTAAAAATTATTTTGTATTAAATCCAGTTTTATAAATATATTTCAAGTTGATGCCAATTCTTCTTAAGACTGGAAATGATCTTTCTAAGTAGATATAACATAAATACATGATTATGTTTTTTTTTGACTTCACAAAGTTTTTTTTAAAGCTACCTTACCTAACGTATCTCGGTAGTCAGAGGCAACCTAATGTCAAGACATATCGTGGATTGCCTGAAATCGAGACACTGGGTGTTGAGTCCTGAACTCAATACCACACTTTGTCAGAGAGAAATTGATAATAATCTTGTACTAATATTCTGTTGTGAAATATATAAATAAACATCAATATTTCATGAATTATTTCATCTTGATTGTATCGCAGAAGGTTCATGATTTTATGTTTTGTTATATTTAGCATACGTCAAAAATGTAGGTAGTTGAATATGTATGTGTGTTAGATTGTTAGAATTGAATAATATTTAAGTATATGGTGATCCATTTTGGCTTTCGAGCATGTGTGCTTAATTTCGTAAATTATTATTTTTTTTATTTTATTTTCTTCTTCCGGCGTTACTGCAAATAAAACAATAATATACAGCCATTTTTTTCATTTTCAGAGTGATTGGTTGTAATCAAAATTTAATTGCATTATGCATTAAATTCATACCCAGTGGGAATCCAACTCATATCTATCGCGCTTATAATTTAAAAAAAAATTGATATCTATATATATAAAGAACCCATATATGAAAATAAAATATAATTTTCCTTATTCTTAATAACAAATAATCAGAAAATACTGTTTGACACTATTTACATGAAGAGTATCAATTACGTTACTTTTGCCCTTTCTAATTACAAGCTAATATTGCCTTTGTGAATAACATAACATAATTTGCAGAGGCGTGGTAAATGCTTTTTAAGTAGATATAACATAAATAATGAAGTCATATGTAAATTATTGAATTTCTATTGTTGCGCAGTGGGACAATGTCTGACTGTAAGTGCGATTAGTTGTAGGTTCGACTCTCACTTTTCTCCGCTCAGGTAAGACAAAAATTGGTGTGGAGTTCACTATCCCAATCCTCCCACTATCCCAATTCAATATCCCAATGTCTCAATTTTGGATGGGAAGCAGTGCACAGAGTGTCGCCTCTGACTACCCTGCTATGCGGGATAAAGCGTGATGAGTTATAATATAATGTAGCATAATTATAATGGAGTATCTTAAAACCTTTTTAGATTAAGTTATTTTAAACAGATTCGATTCGGTGCCGCGACTGGTATCTTCTCTGATGCTGTCTTGCGTTGCACATGAGGTACCTGTACGGCGAAGGACATAGATTCAACTATTTATGTTGTTTTACACCCGTAGTGTGGGTTGAATGGTTATGTGGCGCTATTATGTGTCGTGCGTTTCGAAGTATGTTTTACTTGCCTCCTTACGAGGAGAGCTATACTATTATGTTACGAAATGCTGTAGTACGTAATGGTGTTTGACTATTTGTCTAGCGCCTTGTTTGGTGATAGAAGGCAAAATATGACACACGACTGTCAGTGTTCGGCAAATCTAATGCTTATATCTGATGTCGGTGATACTTAACCGAGTTTAATGGTTAGTTTTGACAAAAGACTGCTACTTATGTGCTGTACGTGAATATGGCACAATCGGCCGTCTAGCGGCTGTGTGTTTAAACTGATATACGTACCGGCAAGTAATATTGTTCTGGCAGGCTAATCGATGTACCATCAACTTATATTGGTATCACAAACTTATCTATAACATATAGTGGTCTCACAAGCCAATCTACGACAAGCATTGGTCTAACGAACCAATTTACGATACATAATGGTCTCAAAAAACCAATCGACGACTTAGAATGGTGTCATAAGCCAATCTACCACATATTATGATATCACAAACCAATCTCTGCTTATATTAGTCTCGTAAACCAATAATCATTATAAATTACGAAACTAATATTAATATTATGCTCTGCACGTAGCATTTATAGATTCGCAGAATGCATCTGGTGGGCATTGCGATCAAAAGGGATCCCTGAGGCCTATATTGATATTATCACAGATATGTACCGCGATTCCGCTTCAATGGTTAGGACTGCTGTTGGTGACACGAAACCCTTCCCGATTACGGTAGTATTCAGCGTTGTGCTGGATACTGTCTCGGCTTATATTCAAGACCCTGCCTCCCTGGCTGATGGTGTACGCCGATGACATAGCACTCATTGACGAGAGCCGGGTTAAGTTGGAGCAGAGAGTGAACCACTGGAAGGGTACGCTTGAGAACGGCAGTAGTAACCTAAATGTATCGAAGATCAAGTACATGTTGATCAAGTACATGTTTGCAGGAGCCCGAACTCTAGCCATATAGGTTCACTATCCATATAGGTTCTGAACCAACCGTTAAGTGGAGAAGTGCAGGTACCTTAGATCCATTGTGCATGAGTCTGGGGGCATTGATCATGACATCCATGCCCATATCAGCGTTGCTTAGGCCAAATGGCGTAAGGTTACATGTGTGGTCTACGACTGCAGAATACCGCCCAAGTTCAAGGGGCAGATATACAAAAGCATAATACGACCGGTTCTCTTATATGGCAGTGAATGTTAGCCAGCACTATCTCGGCACACTCAAGAAAGCGATGGTTGGATGTCGTGAAACAGGATATGAGAGCCAATGGACTTACCACCGAAGATACCAAAGACCGTGCAAAGTGAGGTAGCTTAAGTGGGAAGACAGACCCTGGCTAAGCTAGGAGATATGCCAGGAAGAAGAAGAGAGGATTATTAAACAATTGGTGTATGTTTATATAAAGTATTAGGTCGCTCCATGTGTCCGAATTGATGTACGAATCACCGATTTATATTGATCTCGCAAACCAACTCAAATGTATAATTACAATATTTTCTTAATATAACCAAGCGTAAAATGTACGTAAAGAAATATCTTCAGTAACCAGAAAGTAAACCTCATTGAGGGATCCTTATACGAACAGAAAAAATATCTAATAATTGTTCATTTGCAAAAGCATTTTAAATGACATATATGTTCGATGTTCCGTTGGGTCTCGGAAAGTTCACTCTTTGATCGGGCGAGTTCCGCCAATCGGTCTGATTTTACGGCATATGGCGGGGGGAGGGGCATTAAGCTATTTTTCCCTTCTGTTATGACTATCAGCAAAGGATACTTATAACATAGGGATAGATAAGACGCATTTCCAGTTTTTCCTTGAAGAAGCTGTAGGTTATTGCAACGGAATGTTTATGATACTACAATCTCTTACTATAAGTTCTACAATAAGTTTTTTTCATCAATTAAAGATAATAGATAGGTATTTACGTTTCTTGACAGTGTTGCCTCTGAATCTATAAAAGATCTTGAGTTATTGCGAACACAACAATAATGGGTCATAACCTCAGGACGTATCTATCATGTGCCATAATAGTATTTAAATAGTATATTATGAGCATGTTAGAGTAGGGTAGGCTAGGTAATCATTACAAAACTCCAAAGGATTATTACTTTTAACTAATCTCCAGAATTGGCTCTCTTTTTTGTTAGGTTTTTTATTAATTTTGATGGAAGCTCTTCTTATGATGTTGCAAATCCTGTCAGTAACTTAGTACCTTCACATATGGTAAAATTTCTGGCAGTCTCTCCACTACCATAGTGTCTATGGTAGTGGAGAGACTGCCAGAAGTTGTATGAAGACCAAATAGACACCCATGGTGTCTAATTGGTCTTCATATAACGCTGGCAGGGAACTGGTAGCTCGTACTGAAAAAGGGCACGCTTCACCTAACGTAGCTCATCCCGTAGGTGTTCAAGGTCGCAGAGGTGGTAAGCTCTCTGAAACAAAGATTTGTCAATGGTAGATAACTGTGTAGGATGGTGGTGAGATTCATCAGTGACGTCGATTGGAGTATCTAAAAACAAAACGTGCAAGATATTAACAATTATAATTTTTTTTAAAATAGACACTCAATCAGGTAAAATAAAAGTTATTATGTCAACTTATTAAAGAACACCGTTATGATTTAAATAGCAACGACAGCTAAATCAAAGCCTCAAGCAATTATGTCGGATAGTGTTTTTCACAGATATATTTAATTCAATGTTTAGATTTTAACATAAATTTATAATCAATATAAAATTAGACAAATTCGTAAGTACAAAAAATTGGAATTAAAATCCTAACGGATAAATATCTTTGGCAGCACCGTAACTTCTACACAGGCAACACAAACGTCAACTGTCAATCTATTTAAAGTAAACTATCAATAATTCGACTAGGACTCGCTTGACGTTTGTATTGGTTGACACACGTATTAGTGAGGTTTCATATTTTAATTAATAATCTCTGAAATTTAAGTTCTTTGAATTGATCTCTTTTAACACGGTGTTGGGTTTTTAGTTAATGCTAGTTTTATATCGTCATATTAGGTAAGTTAGTTAGTGTTTTAAGGTTATATAAATGGATAACGATCGCCCGCCGGATCCTCCGGATCCCGGTGATGATCCTTCCCTAAATCAAATTTCCAGAAAACGCCAAGGGGATGATTCATCCTCTTTTAATATTGTCCCTGCTAACAAAACAACTATTGTGAATCCTTCCTCTGCTACTCCGTCTATCCAAAATGTGTATGTTCATCCCTCCTTGTCTGATGGTGCAAAATGTTATATTAATTCTGACAAAGGTCCTTTTATAGTATATGTGTCAAGGGATACTCCTGATCCTGCTTCAGGGACCTCTATGAAAGCTATTAAATTTGGTCAGTTCCTCCATACAAATAAAATTACAGACATAGTTAATGATGGTGTAAAAAATGTTGGCCGCAATAAAATTAGCGTCCAATTTGCGTCTGCAGAAGCTGCAAATAATTTTTTGATTAATCCAGTTCTAAGTCTATGTAAGTATGTTTGTATTATACCAACTTTTAATATAACAAGAATGGGTATTGTAAGAGGAGTTCCTGTTGATTGGGGAATGGAAGAATTTGTTCAATCATTAAAATACCCATCTGGATGTGGTGAAGTAGTGAAAGCGCGAAGATTAAACAGAAAAAATGTGAGTGAGGGTGTTACTACATGGATCCCGACTCAGTCAGTTGTAGTAACATTCCGAGGACAACTGTTGCCTGAGAGAGTCTTTTCTTATTGCTCCTCCCTTCGTGTAGAATCATACTACTTTCCAACCATCCAATGCCTAAATTGTTGTCGATTAGGTCATGTCAAAGCACAGTGTCGGTCTAGTTCCAGATGCTCGCAATCGCACATTGGTGACTCATGCAAGATAATTGAAGAGTTTTCTACTTGCCTCTATTGTACTTCTAAACACTTTGCCACAGACAAGGGCTGTCCTGAGTTTGCAAGACAACAGGCTATTAAAATTTTAATGACTCAAGAGAATATCTTTTACATTGAAGCATCCTCCCGACTACTGCTTGCTCAGCGTTCTTATGCTGATGTAACTAAGGAAATGTTTTCCACTCCAATTCCCTCCAAACCAAAAGCTGTCATGGGGAAAGCTCTTTCTTCTCCCACAATATCCTATCGCAAACCTGTTACCCGCTCTCCCCGTCCCCAAGCTCCTCTTGAAAAGGTATATGATAGCCTGACTCATCAAGCAATTGTTGGGGACTGTCCTTCTTCCCTTTCTAATGGCTGTGCTTTGCCTGATAGACCATCAGAATCCAGAAAAGATCTGCTAGTTGCTTTGACTGAAACCCTTATAAGTATTTTAACTCCATTAGATGATGTTCCTTTACCGTCCAACGTTGCCCAAAATCTAGCAAAAATCTTTAATATTCTTAAATATGGCCCCTCTGTCCATCCTCCAGTGGAATAGTAAGAGTGTTCGTGTTAAAAAACATGAATTGCTTTCTATTATTTCACTATATAAACCTGTCATTGTTGCCCTCTCGGAGACATGGTTAATGCCGGAATCTCGTTTTAGGGTCCCGGGTTTCTCATGCTTGAGGGAGGACAGGAGTGACGGGTATGGAGGTAGTGCTATCCTCGTCCAGCACTCCACTCCATATTCCTTGATTCCTCTTTCTAATCACAGTCCTCATTTTAATGCTGTTGCTGTGAGAGTCCTTAATATTTCCTGTCTTTCTGTTTACATCCCCCGTCCATCTTCTTCCATCTTTCTTGAGTTAAATTCTATTATTTCTACTCTCCCTAGTCCTGTGCTAGTCTTGGGAGATTTTATTACACGATGTGGGGGTGTTATTATTGTGATGGATTCTCTCCTTCGTTGGTGGAAATGATTGATGATGCTGGTCTTTGCGTCCTCAATGATGGCTCACCGACTCGTAGGGTTAATCCTAATCAGAATCCTAAGACTGCTATAGACCTTTCCCTTTCTTCTCCTTCCCTTGCCTCTCAACTATCATGGTCTGTACTTTCCTCCTCCTATGGTAGTGATCACTTTCCCATTCTTCTGTCCTTAGCTAATCATCAGACACCTATTCCCTCCCCTTATCCTTTTATTAAATACAATCTTAAAAATGCAAATTGGTTAGAATATGCATCCTCTGTTGATAACATGTTGGGTTCTCATCTTGAGTCTATTAATAATGAGAATATAATTGTCTGCTATGGTCGGTTTGTTGATGCTATCTTATTATCTGCTAGTCATAATATCCCCAAAAAACACTTCACTCAGTATCAGATGCCTTTCAATCCATGGTGGGATCAGGAATGTTCTGATTCAATCAAACGGCGTACATTTGCTGAGTCGTCCTATGTAGCATATATGACGGTGGAGAACTTTATTGAGTATCAGCGCAGTGACGCGTTGTTTAGAAAATTGATTTGGAAGAAGAAAAGACTTGGATGGATCAATTTCTGTGAATCCCTCTCTCCCCGCTCTTCCTCGTCTATTGTCTGGAATAATGTTAAGAGATTTCGCCGATCTCTTAATATTAATTTCAGCCCTAGCTCCAATAACCCCGCTTTTTAGCTTGACGATTTTACTGACAAATTGGCGCCTCCATTTGTTCCTTGCCATGATTCGTTTTATAATTTCTCCCCAATTATATCCTTAGTGGAAATGGATACATCTTTCTCTTACAATGAGCTTGAGAGTGTTCTTATAGGCTTAAAAGACACTAAACCAGGTGAAGATGGTATTCCATATTCTTTTTTAAGTAAATTAAATAAAATATCCAAAGATTATTTTCTAAAATTAATAAATTGTATTTTTCATTCAGGCAATATTCCCGAATCCTGGAAATCTCAAGTTATCATCCCTATCCTTAAACCAGGTAAAAATTATTCCGATCCTAGCTCCTATAGACCCATTGCATTATCGTCTACTTTATCAAAAATTGCTGAACGGCTTTTAAAAAATCGATTGGAATGGATAGTGGAAAGCAAAAATATATTAGCTCCCTCTCAGTTTGGATTCAGCAGAGGGATGGGTACCATTGACAGTCTCAGCATCTTCACTACGGACATTCGAGTAGCCTTTGCCAAGGAAGAGTACTTAGTTGGTGTTTTTCTAGATATAGCCTCCGCATATGATAATGTGCTTCTTCCGTTACTCAGGCAGAAAATGCAATATCTGAATATTCCCGCGAGGTTGACTCATTTCATATGTAGTCTGTTTACCGGCAGGACTATTTCTGTAAAACATCCTCGTCTTACTATTCCTCCCAGACGTGTCTGGAAGGGTATTCCTCAGGGTTCGGTTCTTAGTCCTCTGCTATATAATATTTATACGCATGACCTTGAATTGTCTGTAAACAATTTTTGCAACATTCTCCAGTATGCTGATGACATTGTTCTCTGTTATAGTTCAAATTCAGTAGAGGACATCAATTTTCGTTTAAACACTGCTTTGCATTATCTAAACCAATGGCTCTCTGAACATGGTCTTTCATTGTCGGTACCGAAATGCAAGGCTGTTTTATTCACAAAAAAAAGAGTTATTCCAAATTTTCGAATCTACTTTGGTGATGAAATTATTAATTTTTCTGATAATATTAAATTCCTAGGCATGATTCTTGACAAACGACTGAACGGAATGGCACATCCTGAATATCTTAGCAAAAAATGTGAAAAAGCTATTAATACTCTACGTGCAGTATCTGATGTATGGTGGGGTGCACATCCCTATACTCAAAAACTATTGTACATTTCTTTAGTCCGTAGTCACATTGACTACAGCTTATTTGTTTTAGACCCCTTTAATAAGGTTGCTAATGATAAATTAAATCGAATACAATACAAATGCCTTAGAATAGTTTTAGGTGCAATGAAGCCTACTCCTACGAACGCACTTCAAGTGGAGTGTGTTGATCCTCCTCTTCCTCTCCGGCGTCAATTCCTGTCAGATCGATTTATAGGTAAATTGTTACAGCTCTCTTCCCATCCCCTATTGTCTAAACTATCCACTTTATCCAACCTTTGTAATCATGATAAATCGGTATCATATTTACTCAACAGCTTCCTTAGATTTACCAATCTCCCTCATCCCTTGAAAAGATTTCCATGTAATCCACTTTATTGTACTCCTTACCAGGCCCTAATTCATTCCCCAATCATTATCACGGATATTGGCTTGTCCAAAGATGATCCGGGTGCCAACACAAATTTTAATTCGTTAATTCAGCGAAATTGGTTTAACCATCTTCTCATCTTTACTGATGCTTCCAAGCTTTCAATAGAAGGCTGTGTTGGTGCGGCTTGCTGGATCCCAAAATTCAAAATTATCTTACAATTTAAATGCCCCCCCGAATCATCAGTGTTTACAGGTGAGGCTGTTGCTCTATTGGAAGCTATCCTGTTTACGCTTTTACATGACTTCCCACGGACTGCTATCTTTACAGACTCTCTAAGTTGCTTATTGGCCATCAAACAAAAACTTTTTCATGGTAAGCTAGTATCTTCAATTATTTTAAGGATTCGTGAGGCTTTGTTCGCATGTCAACGTAAGGGTTTGGATATCTCTTTGATTTGGATCCCGGGTCATTCTGGGATTGGAGGTAATGTTACAGCAGATAACTGTGCTAAGTCAGCTGTTCAGTGCGGAACACTCGAACATTTCTCTATTTTGGCCCAGGATCTGTTGTCTCTTGCAAAAACTCATCTGGATAGTTCTTGGAATCGTTATTGGGAGTCGTCCAATCGACTAAAAGGTAAAAATTATGCACTCATTCAAGCAAAGATCCCAAAACGACCGTGGTTTTATAGATTAAAACATGCAGATCGTTGGGTTATCTCAACTGTCTGTCGTTTGCGCTTTGGACACTCATGTACACCTGTGCATCTGGCTAAGATCAAGGTCAGGGACCATTCTCTGTGTGAGTGTGGCCTCGATGAAGGCACCCCCTCCCATATCCTTTTTAGCTGTCCTAATCTCCTTTATCCCCTCTATGAAATCCTCCCACTTAAAGTTCCTCGTCCTATAAATGTAAATTCTTTATTAATGTTTGTGTTTAATCCTCTGTGTAAATTTCTTTGTAAATATATTAAAAAAAACTTGATTAAATTGTAGATGTACTTAATGTGTTATATATTGTTTTTTTACTAACCAGTTTTTGTGTGATTATGTAAGTATGTATTTTGTGTTGTGTTGTTGTAGATGCAGACTTTTTACGGGATCACTTCTTTATGAATAAAATATTTAGGAGTGTTTCAATTCACGTTCTTACCGTACAACCTCCGTCGTGTGTTCTCCTATCAACGTGACATTGGCGAAGTGATTTGTGTTCTACTGGCATGCTCGAAACGCCATAAGCTAAGAACCAACCAACCAACCAATAATTCGACTATTTAAATACTAAGTAAAGGCTTTGCCCTGGCGCCGAAAAAAATACCTTTTGAGGAAACAATAACAAACATTAAGGCTCGACTGAACATTACATGTATAAATACCAGATTTTGAAACAAGATTCGAAGGCTATTCGTCGAGATATATCTGCTATATTAAGCCGCAGTAAACCACTTAAATCTTTCTCATCATGAATCTCCAACTCTTTGAAATTTGCGGCAAAACAAAGATATAACTGTTTTAATGCGGATAAAGGTAACGTAATGGTTATACTAGAAACCGATGACTATAACCAAAAAATGTCAATATTGCTATCGGATGAAAAAAGTAATAAATTTGTTAACAAAGATACTTAAAGAATATACGAATTAATATCATAAGACGTGAAGAAATTACAATTTGACATTAAATTGTGCCGTGCTTAGTTGTGTAAAACCTCCTTAGATATATGGGTTACTAAAACTATACAAAAATAATATTACACTTCGTTTAATCGTTAGCCAAATCGATACGTCAACGGATAAACTGGCTTAATATGTTTGAAAGATCTTTCTCCTTTGCGTGTTCACACAACGTCTTATGTCAGGGATTATTATCATTTTGTTAGCGGACTCAAAGACCTTAAATTAGTTAACAATGAAACCATGATAAATTTTGATGTCTAGTAGCTGTTTACCAGTATTCAAAAATTTCACCTACGGACAATATTTAAATATTCCTAAACCATCTCAATTCTATTAATGACAATATACTATTTACAATAGAATTACAGGCAAACAATTCCTTAGCCTTTTTTGATATTTTATTTATAAAAAATTCTAATGGCATATTCGGCCACAATGTACAGGAAATCCTCCCATGTTAATAGATATAAGTATAATTAAAAAGTGAGCCAATGTTCAAAAACAGTGAAAACTAGTATTCCTTTGTGGTGTTTAGTTGTATACAAACTAGAATGTGACTGTAGCTTATCTTACATTGGTCAGACAAAGAGGAGCATCGGGGTTAGAGTGAAAGAATACATCTTTGACGTCAAAAATGGGTGTTTATTGCAGTTAGCTGTGTGTGAGCTATGAATAAGCTCAACCAATACATCAGATTTGATATGCCTCATATCCTCACTATGAAAAATTGATATATCCTTAGAATGATCCGCTGAGGCTATTGATATTCAAAAGCATCCCAATTCCAATAGAGAAGATTGTTTAAAATTTTATACCACCTGAGTCCCACTTATAAAAAATATAAAAAAAATTAAGTCTCAAATCCACCACACCAGAGACAAATTTAAATTTAGTTCATTCTGTAAGAATCCAGGGCAATAAACGAGGCAATTAAGAAACAGATGGCGGTAGATCGATATAATTATTTTTTTATCCATCGACAGTCAAATGCCACCTCAGTCTACTTGTAACCACGGACTGTAAAGTGTCCAAAACGTCAGATTTGGAAAAACAAATATACACGCGATTAATCCGTTTAAAATAGTTTCATTTATAATTAATGAAAATCGGAAAATCTAATATCTTATCCTAAAATTGTATTATCATAAACTTCATATACAAAACTCATTACTGTGACTTTTGCGAGTATTCGATAATCATTTCATCAACAGCCGAACTGGATACAAACATCCCAAAGTTTCATTAGGTTTATCCATAGCTAAGCGAAATTTGAATTCAGTATTATCGACTTTAGAATTGTCATCTAATTATAAATACTAATTTATCACTTCAAAATGATTTCTGTATACTCGTATAGCATGATTTCGTTAAAATATACGTGAGAATCGTCGTCGCTGTATCCATAATAATCATGAGAGGCAAGAGGTATGAAGAAGGCAATCAAATCATGAAGCAATCTTCTCTTTTAGTCTTAAACTCTTTCGCGGTCAGATTAAAGTTTTAAATAATTCTAGTTAACTGCCAAAACTTTTTAATAAAATTTATTTTCAAGTTAACATTAAAAGAAGCTTGATTAAAAATATTTTCTCGTTATTGTGCTCGTACAAGCAAGGGCTTTAAGGTTTATGCTCTATGTGGAATTGTTTATCTGGATCAGAACTGGTCATATAAGCCAATTTTTAGTCAGAAATAACCTCATGTTAATATTCTCTGTTGACTGAGTTCCGCCCAAAATTGAGACATCGCGTGTTCATTGGTGAACTCACTGCACGCTTTCGTTTATCTGAGCGGAGAAATGAAAATACATCTTAAATCTTTATCTATTATCGTTATATATTAATCAAAAATACAACTAATCACGTTTACAGTGGAAGCCTTCCTATAGCGACACGATGACCTCACAATTATACATGGTGTTCTAAAATATTTGAAAATTAAAATAAGTAATACCATGTATAAAGATAGTACAATGTATAAGAAGTAGGTAGCTGTGTAAGTTCTAAAAGAACAATCAAATCTCAGAGGCTTCGTTGTATAGAATACTAAACTAAAGAGAACATATAGGACTGAATATCGTATTATAATCAGCTCGTATATAAGTTTATGCTTAGAATTATAACAAGGTTTCAGTGTAAATAATTGTATACTTGCTAATTTGCCTGGATTATATTTAAATTGGAAAGGTGTTTTATCATAATATTATTATTTAAACGACTTCCTTTAAAATATATTATATTAAGATTGAATTACTAATATAAAAAATTACGCTAATAGAAAATAATTGTTTTTAGCGAAGCAAATCTTTCCGCATATATTTTGTATCAGCACACTACACGAAGAATACGGGTCCAGTATTATAATTCTTTTATCTGGTTAAACGAAATTCCAAACTGGACATAGTATGTCTGTATTAAAAATATATGGTAAAACCTACTAATGGGGGAATTTATCGAATGTAACATACAGCATGAACATAAAACAATGTTTTTTTTTATTTTAATTTATCTTTTTGCGTGTGTGTCTGTTTGTCTGTGCGTTTGTGCACACTAATCTCAATTATATTTTGGTTATCATTCCTTTGTACTGTTATAGTTTAACTGGCAAAAAAACGGAACAACTACAGTCCTGAGTTAATGCGCAAAACGTATTACTAGTATGCAAATATATATAACAAAAAGTATCCTATGTTACTACTCAAGTGTCCCTTTAATATTTTGTTCTCTCCATCCACCAGTACCAACGAACATTTTATAAATAAAAAAAAATGAAGAAAAATAATTCATACAATATAAGGCTGACTAAAAGCGAGGTCATTAAAATTGTATTATTCAAAATGCAAGAGAAAGATTTGTTGAATAATTGAGAAGGTAAGGCGATGAAGACTCGACGAGCAGTAGGTGTCACTTAACGCTTGGCTCGAGCATGCTTCCTTTGCCGTAACGCTTGATAAATACGGACACCCATCTTAAAATTTAGTATCTAAAAATAAACATTAAAAGCATTTTTAATCTTTATAAGTCTAACAGGGCTATCATGGTGTATGGACAGTGTCTAACGCGATTAGTTGTGTGTTCGATTCTCACTCGAAGAAATGTTTATATTTAAATTATTTTCATTTATTTTCTGTTGTGAAAACAAAACGTGGCGTTGAGTTCCGCCAATTAACAAGTCATGTCTCGATTTTGGATGGAAAACAGGCAAGAAAAAAATCTTTTCTCCACTTAGGTAAGACAAAGCACGGTGATGAGTTTGCCAGCCACAAGAGTAGTCAAAGGACTGTCTTGACACTATGTTGTCTCTGATTACCTGCTATGCGGGATAAAGTGTGAAGCTGATGCTTTATTTCAAGAGAAGTTCCTGATATACTCCATCCTGCTCAAGCCACAATAAACTATATATTGATGTTTTAATAACATATTTATGAAACATAAAATGTATATATGAAGTAATATAAAATTAAAAAAAATATATAATTCCCAATGGAAATTGAATCCGAAACTAACCTACATATAGTTAAAAAATAACGATTGCTCTACAATACAATAATGCTTTTAATATAAATTGACAAAGAAAAGCTAAAAAAACGTATTTTCAAAACAAGGATAATATTGTACGCTAATTATAACGTATGCATCAAATAAGATCAAAACGGGACTTGTGTACTTTGAAGATTCTCGCAACCTAACTTAGCTTTATGCGATTACCCTCACACAATAAACACTTGTTCCAACGTTCTTTAGGTAAGGAATTTACACACTTTCGATTATTTTGTAAGTGTTTTTGGTTTATTTTCTGTTTTTTTTTATATCTTTTACTAACCAAACGGAAGAATTCTATTAGTTTTTTTATTTGTTATTATTAACACTGAGGCCGACTGTAACGCAGCCAGTTGTAAACGCGATGGGCGGAGAGTGCGTGTTAGATTTCCACTTAGGGGAATGATTATATTCAATTTTTTTTATTACCTCGCTCTCATAACGCTATGTCTCGAATGCCGCGGAAAGTGGAGTAAGTAGTGTCTCGACACCAGGTACTTCCTATCTACCCTGATATGTGGGAACAAAAATAATACACCAGTTAATATTTTTTATTATTTTATTATTTTTCTAATAAAATTTGATTGTACTAAAGCTTTTAAGACTCATAGAGACTAGTGTGTCTATGAGTTCCCTAAGAGAAACCAAGATTTATAATTTATTGCTTTATACTAATAACTCTTCCAATAACCCTATTTATATTATAGCTTGAAATATTGCAATTCTTCCATATCAATTATTCCAGATAATTGATATGGTTTTTTTAAAATAATACTAATTACCATGAGCGGAAATTGTATCCACTAACTATGTATTGTAATCTAAAGCTGACATAATAAATTGTTTTTAAGTGTATAATATTTATATAATAGTATTTATTAACAATTTCTCAGGAATTTCAATCTCTTATTTGCACTCACTATAAAATTGCAACTTCATTATAAAATTATTTATAGAATTTTTACACTATGCTTAGAATATTATTATATATTTTTTCTTAGAATCTTTTTAAAATATTTTAATATGATTATTTTTGTTGCTTAAGGCTTTCACCGGAAAATCAAGACAATGTGAGGTTAAAAGTGGAACTCCGAAGAAGTCCTCCCTTGGATTTACCAGAGCGAAGTTATTTCCTCTAAGGAATTTCATTTACAGTCAGATCCAGCCTTACTGCTCTCTGAAGTCTTAATGATTACTTTATCTTTATGTATTGGCTCACGGTCTATTGATTTTCCGATTGACTTATACTTATTCTTAGAAAAAAAATAGATACAATGGTTTACTTACAGAACTTGACAAGCAGGAGGGATTTACCATATAGTTCTTTCTCTTTTTACTCATATATGTATGAAGAAGAGTATGCCTACATACTTTAAAAATAATATTTTAATTTGCGGCGTTGGGTTACGCTATTCCGAACGCAAGCTTTTTAACTCAGTAAAAAAGAGAGAAGACCGTATCTAAATACTGTGTTCTCTTTTCCCTATACACATATATGTATATAAAAAAATGAAAGTCGTATATGTGCAAAAGCTCTAAAACACCAAGCTCATACTTTGTTACCCACTTCCTACGTACGTGTTGCAATGTGATTAATCTTCAGTTTTAATTAGTTTGGCTGCCAACTTGGGCTTATCACTAAACGAGATTATATTAGATTATAATTTTATATGCATTAACAATATTTTATTTTATGTGAAGAAAAATTTAAATTCAAATGAGTAATGATTTTTATTTACGTACATTGGTATATATATATTTTTACATATATTCACTTCTATATCGCTTAGAGAGAATTAGTATTTCAATTTCAGACATTGCGTGTTAATTGGTGGAACTTAACGCCGCCCTGTGTCAACTAAAGTAATAAAATGAAAATGCTTTAAAATAAATTATTCCACCGAATGGGAATAACTCCAATATGCAAAGGTTGCCAGGATGAGATAGACCGCTTTAAGCGATTAGGTCACCTTATTTCTCATTTCTAATGAACTTTGTTGTGTCTGAATATACATTTTTTGTGCAATACATAGTATTTTCTTTGCTTTCGAAACGATAAGCAGTAAAATGTATCGTGCGTTTCTTATTTCTTATTTTCATTTGATATCCATTCCGGATGGCTTATACAAAATATATAAACATATTTATTTAGCAAAAATATTTATTTTGTCATTTCATTTTACATACACTAACTTATTAACTAGCTAACTTGTTAGTTAACACCGTACAGTGCGACAGTATAAACACGGTAGGTTGCTGGTTAGATTCCCACTCGGAGGAACGATTACCTCGTTTGGATAGAAGAATACGATCTATATCGTTTAGATAGAACTAGAATTTGAATTTGAGGCATTGTGTATTAATTGGTGGAATTTAACGCCGCCCTATGTCAATTAAAGCAAAAAAAATGAAAATACTACGAACATCATGGTGCACGATGTTAAATATTTTAATTTGATACATAATATATAAATTGTCACTAGCATATTGAGGGAAAAGTGTTTTTAGGGCCTAAACTCATTGTTTTTAGAGAGTACAATAGTTTTTATTGGCTCCTAGGTTTTATCCCGATCCCGGGGCAGAAAGTACTTAGTGTCAAGTCACTCCATACTTCGCTTTCCGCCGAATTCGAGACTGCAGCTAGAGTGACCTGCTTTAAAATATAACATATGCGTAAGGCTATCATCATTCTATGTAATTACATACATAGATTTTATGACTGTACCTATTTTTATTTCTTTCTTAGTTATATATATATATATATATATATATATATATATATATATATATATATATATATATATAATTTAATCCCTTTATGGTAAAAAAATTCTGAAACACCCCAACGTAATTTCAGCTTACAACTCAAAGTAATTTTGGTAACACATTGACTGTCTGTCTTTTAAACATGATCATTATGAGCCGGAAGACGTCTACTGCTGGAAGGTGTAGGCCTTCTCCATAGCATCCCAGTTGGCACCACTGCAAACCTCCCGCATCCATCGGCTGCCCGCTGACGAGGTCGACGGTCAACCTTGTGGAGACCACCCCACGCTACGCCTTCCGGTTTTAAACGATCAAATGAAATTGTAAATAATCTATAATACAAAGTTTAATTAAACGCAAACCTTTTTGATAATTATAAATACGTAATGATTTATCAAATATATTTTATATTAATAATATATTGTTATGAACCATCTTTCTTATTGTCTATATATTATATTTTTGAGGTCGATCTGAGGTCGAGTGGGATAGCGAGGAGTTGTGGGTTCGATTCCCACTCGGAAGAATGATTACATTTAGATAATTTTAATTTCATTGTCACTATATATATATATATATATATATATATATATATATATATATATATATATATATATATATAGTGTTGTGTGTTGTGTGTGTGTAAAATCCTATTCGAAGCACTGCCTACCATCAATTTAAACCACTCCAATTTACAAAGGTTGCCTGGATAAGATAGAAAGATAGATCGCTTTAAGGCGATTAGGTCGCCTTATTTCTCATTTTTAATTATTTTTTGTATTCATATATGTATTTTAATTAATATAGAGTATTTTCTTTGCTTTCGAAGTGAGAAGCAGAAAAACGTACCGTGCGTTTATACCTGATGGGTTTATACAAAGTATGTAAACTACTATTTTATTGTGGCGGCCATTTTATATTAACAAAAATATTAATTCTTTATCATTTCATTGTCATTAGAACCGAAGTTGAAATCCAAAGTTCAGCTCCAGTGCATTTTACATACACTAACTTACTATATAATTAGCTAACTAACACCGTAACTTACATAAAAACTTTTTTTTTTAAATATATATAAATATATATAAATTTTACGGAGCGGGATTTGAACTCACGCCTCTTGGAAATCGTCCAAGGAAGGTTGAACGGTTTTCATGAGGCGCGGGTTCAAATCTGGCTGCGTTTTTTTTCTTTAGCTTCACGCTTTATCCCTTGCGGTGTAGTCAGAAAGGAGTATGTGATTTATGAAGCAAGGATGAATGTTACGAGAGGCGATCTCAGTTGACCTTCGAAAACGCAGTTACGAAGATACTGAAGTAAGGTTACGTAAAAAGCATGTGGACCCCCCGAAGGATTTGTATGAAGAAGCTAATGACTGTGGACGAGGCGAAAGAGGTAGAGGAGGACGATCAGGAATCGTAGTGGTTGGCGCTCCGTCCTTTCTGACTACCCCGCAACATTTTTATACGTTTTTTCAAAAATGTTTTCTAATCCTGAGTATATACAAACACTTTGAAGATAGTAAAATATTACATAAAACCTTGTTAACAACTGTTTTGTCCTGTAAATAAGTCGTAATAAAGACAAATACAAGTGCTGAGCAGTGATTCGTCACTACATTCTCTTAGTATTTTCAAATAAAATGTTCAAAATGCAGAACTATGTATAATATCTCACTAAAAATGTGGTTTGGTGCAATGCAGACTTCGCATGTTCTTGTAGAGGTCTGACTTTTGAAAACTAGCGCTCACTTTTTGTTAGCGGATAGGTTGAATTTTCTTTAAAATCGTGGTTGGTTGCGTTTATTAATACGCCTCGGCTTTATACAAGTTGTTGCATTATGTTCTTGTGTAAGTTTAAAGTGAATATCAAGTTGGCTTTTTAAAGATTACAGTAATTTTGTTGTGGTAAAATTAGTTGGTAGTGGTAGCGAAGTTGTAAGTAAATTGGGTCGCATTTTATTGGGAAAAAATATATACAAAGTTAACAAAATAGAAATGAATGTCTAATATTAGATTTTTTCTGCCTACCCTACTATACATATGTGACAGATGTACGAAGTTCATCATATACTCGTACGGAATCTAAATTATAGAGATCCCTAATTTTTGATTACAGCAAATAATAGATAGCATTAATTGAATATTCCATTTCCCTTCACTTCATAAAACCTTCAATGGCACGATAGTCAGAGTATCAAGACACTAGTTGACTGCTTGTCATCCAAAATCCAGTTGTTATATGTTGAATGGTAAACTCAACGCCACGCTTTATCTAATCCAATGACTTCTTTCCGAAAGAAATCAAAACCTTTTCTTACTCTAAGTGTGAAATTTAAAAAATATTAAAATATTTTCTCTAAGCATCTACTATGACTGCTATAAGTGACTTAAGCAATTCCAGGACTGATATAGTATTATAAAACACGCGTATTAACAAAATTCTACTGAATTGAAATTCAATTACATATTTATAAAAGCTGTTATAAGCATATTTCTTTTCAATATTCACATAGAATTTTTTGATGAGAATCTAAAACTTATTACGTACAAAACAGCCCTGTTGGTGGCAACGTTATAGCCTAAGCACAGCGTAATCATATGCTAAACCAATATATACTTACTTACTTGCTCATGTTCCCTCATCCCTAAGTTGGAGCATAGAGCATCCACAGTGACTCTCCACTTCTGGACCGCAACATTTATTTCAGCCCAAGTCTTGTCATTTTTTTTCATGTCATTCGAAACTGAACGTCGCCTGGTTTGATTAGGTTGACCAGTTTTATGCTTTTCTTTAGGATTCCAGTACATCATCTGCTGAAGTATATGGTTACGATCCTGCTAATAAATACGAAATTTTTTGAGGATGTATGTATGTTTCTCTTTCACATGAAAATTAGTGCACGGATTTCGATGAATCTTTTAGAGGTGTCTAGACTTGCGCTGACTCAATCTTTGAAGTTACACAAAGATGTAAGGTAGAATTGTTTATCTTAAATAGGCCCAAATAAAAGGCCGCGACAGCATATTAAATATATGCATATTTATCTTTTATGTGGAAGCCACTATGTAGTGAACCATGTATATAATTAAATTGGATACTTTTATATAAAGCAGATTTTTTCTTTCCTTTTACACGTTATAACAATATGATTGACTTGAGAGCCATAAGGCGCCTAACAGAGGGGTCATCTAACGTTAAACCCCTACTATATTATTATTTAAAGTTGTGGGCAAAAATTACTACATAGATTTAGATGAAACAGTTATTTAGGTCATCAGAATAACTTAAAGGCTATAATGTATAATCATTTTATAATCGCCATAATAGAACGATAAATATAAAGAAATAAGTTTATCAGCCTACCATGAGGGCGATGCCACGAGGGAGCAGATTCTAGTAGTTATATAAAAAAAAATACGAAAAAATGTTAACTCAAAAACACACATATACTCACTAAAAGTATTAAAGATAAACTACTAATTAGAATGTTCTCTTGGAAAATAATCATTCAGCAAAATATTATTTTTTTATTTCACAAGGCAAATGAGCTCGCGTGTCACCTGGTGGCAAGTGGCCTTCCACGGCCCAATGTGACGCTTTTTGTAAATATCTATTTATTAAAATACAAAATTATTATGAATTATTAAAAGAATATTGGCTTTCTATACCTTGTATTCTATAAGAAAATATATTTGCTGAATTTCATACACTTTCCATCTGGATTATTTTCGTTATAAAGCTTTGGAAATCTTTTTCTCCACATATTAATATATAAATACACAATTATTTAAACAACCTAGCTGCTAGGTTTGTGTAAGCTATGTCACAATTCAAAGCTAATATTAATCGGATTCCAATTTGAGTGGTCAATTACAAAGAGTCGTATATTAAAATTTAATAATACGAGTTTACATGATTTGGAGCTAGAGAACTTTACTGGGTATTTGAATTTAATTCACCAACGCTCTCGTGGCAATGGTTTTAAATATTAAAGACATTTGGGCGATTGGGAAATGTTTATATTTATTTATAAATTTAAAAAAAATTGTGTTTTGTCCTAGTTTCTTATTGTATAAAAATTTGAAAATAAATAGAATTATATCCGGGGTTCTTGAAAGTCCTTGTACTTTACCCACTAGAGGTATGGGTTCGAATCCCACTACATTCAAATTTTTTTTCTCATGTTTATAAATAGGTGAATAAGCCATGGATATTTTTTTTCTGTATAATTTATTTCTTTTTAATTTTAATAAAAAAAATTTTTCTTTAATTATTAGATTCTTTGTAAACACATCTCATTTTGCAGTAAAACACAACTACATCAGATTACGTTTAGTAAAAAATAATGATAGTTGTTAATACTTTACTCTAATATATTTCTTTTTATATATTTTAATTGAAGTTCTAAATAGAATTAGTTATTAGATAGTAAATGGCCGAGATTTCGATAAGTGTTCAATATAGGTTAAAGGGACGGGCAACAAAAGGGAGCTGTTCCCGATTAATTGATGAAGATTGACGAATAAACCTAAGACATAGAAAGGGACTAAAATATACATATATAATAAAGTGGTTAATGTTTATTTATAATAATATTCGAAAATATTTTTTTATTTTCTGTGTATAACCACGTGAAGCAAATATTTTGGTGTATATTTGCCTACACCAAAATATTACCTTATTAGGTAGAAATTAACTTTATAGAAAAGTATAGGTATAAATAAATTCCACAGGAATCGATATGCAAGATTGTCCAATCCCGTGGGATCCCGCTTTAGTTGTATTAAGATTTAAAATCAGGTTAAATATAAATAAAATTATAGGTTTTATTAAAAAATGAATTTTTATTAGCAATGTCTTATGTTATGCAATATAAAATAATTGTAAAAATTTTAACTTGATTATTTTTAGCTTCACGCTTTTGTTCCACATAGCAGAGTAAGCAAAGTACCTAGTGTCAAGACACTCCGTATTTCACTTTCCGAGAGTGCAATGTCTCGAATTTGGCGGAAAGCGAAGTACGGACTGATTATTTTTATGTTGTTAGAAATGCCTAACTAAATAATATTTAAGTTGAAGTAATCAGTTTTCAATTTGTTCTACTTTGCCATTCAAAGCTTTATGATGATGATTTGCAAATAGGCTGTTTCTGAGTGAACTACAAAAACATCCTGATACTGAATATGCTTTCGGCTTGTACGCTACGCTAGTGTCAGGATATATTCATAAACTGGCTCAGGTATCCTACTCTGTTACCGGCGAAATGAAATATCGCCAGTTCTTTCTTAAAATTTCTCAAAGGGTCCAATTTCAGATCCAGATTCTATGATCCAGATGTATTATCGAATAATTATTTGCACATATTTCATCACCTTTGATAATAAGTCTTTCTATTATTTTTGATATTTCGTGGCGCATTGCAGTTTTTTTTTAATATTTATGGAATCTGCGGATATGGATTTTGATAGTGCGGGATTCCGAAGACTGTTCAGACACGCGGGATCTTGTGAGAATTTGGGATTCTAATTTACAACCTTCAAGTACAGAATGATAATATATAAAAATATATATATTTTAAGAAAAAAATATTTTTTAGATAAACATTTTAAAAAATATTTAGTATTAAGTAAATAAATTAAATATTTTATTTATTTTTTAGAAAAATGAATTTAAATATATATAAATTTATTTTTTTATGATATTCACGTTTATATAAAGTGAAATACACGTTGCTAACGATATTTGGACAAAGTAGACGCTATGCATAATGCGCACTCTATTGACACTAAGACTTACGCACATTCTATTGATAGCAGGGTAGACTGAAATTACCTAGTGTCAAGACACTCCGTACTTCGCTTTCCACCGAATTGCGAGACATTGCGTGTTGGGTGGTGGAATTCAACTCCGCTCTTTGACTCCCCCGAGTGGGGATCGAACCCAAAACCGATCGCGTTTACAGTCAGATGCAGTCCCACTGCGCCACGACCGGTCTCAACAGTCATGAAAGATAAAAATGAATGAAAGCATCTTTTTTCTTTAGTTAACGCTGATTAGTTAAATAATTTTTTGTTGGGAGTACATTTAGAACTATAACATCTAATCTTATATTATATAATATAAAAACAACAGACAAAAATCACAAAATTATTACAAATATACGAAATAAAAATAAATAAAATAATAAATTTTCAATTATTCATCAAACACTAAATCGCATTTCTCGAGTCGAGTTAATTCAAATCCTCGTAAATAATGCACTTCTAATTTAAAAGCTCGGATGAAACTGAATGTACTTAAGTAATCTGGGTCAAGAGCTGGATTTAAAAGTACATAGCAAATCTGATGGAGGGCCTATTGTAGGTGCAGTTAATTTTTAAATTATCAAAGACTGCAGTGATAATTGGAATATATTTATTCAACATGTTTATGAATTCAAATATATGAGAATAAATATTATATAAATATAAATATTATATAAATGAATATTATATAAATATTATATAAATGAATAAATTTGGGAAATGGTAACATGGAGTTCTCTGAATTCTTTGAGGTAATGTACACAGTAAAACACGAATGAAATAAGTTTCAACCCATTGATATGAAACTGATGAGGGTTGAGTAGTATGAAATATTGTAAAGTATATATATATATATATATATATATATATATATATATATATATATATATATATATATATATATATATAAATAAAACGTAGCATGGTTATAGTTTATATAAAGGAGTGCTGGATGTTAATATTTTAAATAAAATAAACGTAACACACACATTGCTAAAGATATATATATATATATATATATATATATATATATATATATAGAACAAGCAAGAACGTCATTATGAAAATTCTTTTTTTTAGCTTCACGCATTAATCCCGCATAGCAGGGTAAGCAGAAAGTACCTAGTGTCAAGACACTGCGTACCCCTTTTTCCGTTTTTCAAGACATTGCATGTTAAGTGGCAGAACTCAACGTCGCGCTTTATCTTACCAGAGCCAGGAAATATAAAATAACTTATATACAATCATTCCCCAAGTGGGAATTGAACCCACGACTGATTAACTCGGTTAAATTTTTATAACACATTAATCAATACAGTATTAATAGCAGATATATATCAGTGATTAGCTGTATTGATGATTTCAACTATTCAACATGAAATTCAACTATTTCTACTAACTACTTATTTATATTTCAAAAATATATATATGAAAAAACCGTAAAACAATACCGAATCCGGGAAAATCGAACATTTTACAAGAAATAAATCAT
Organism: Dryadula phaetusa; assembly: GCA_032432895.1. Lineage (NCBI taxonomy): Eukaryota > Metazoa > Arthropoda > Insecta > Lepidoptera > Nymphalidae > Dryadula > Dryadula phaetusa. The sequence goes on along the minus strand of JAOYRS010000016.1, from coordinate 2,427,277 downwards.
AGTATTGTCGTAACGTTATTCAAAGAGCTCGGTTTCCTTTGTATATACGAATTCAAATAACATTGTTCTTTCGTACATTATTTAACTTGGTAATATAACTCTTCTTCAGAGCTATTGACCTTTATATCAATTTAGTTCGTTAGGCCTCCAAAGCGATGGCTTGGGGATCACAATTCGAAACAATAGTCTCCTAAGCGGCCGGATCATTTATCTTATCCCGTTTTATTATTTAGAAGATCAGTTTAAGAATTTTCGATACAAGCAAAACAATCATTTATTACGGCAAAAATGTTCATTTAACATTTTGTTAGAGAAAATAAATTAGATGTCTTCTTTAATAGTTTGAGCGGTCATTTTATATATATATATATATATATATATATATATATATATATATATATATATATACCATAATAAGATATAGTTATGATAAAGTTGTAACTGGTCGCTGTCTGTACGTGAAATATATAAGAAAAACTATGTTTGGGGGCATCTTTATCATATTTTTTAATATAGCTTCACGCTTTTATCCTGCATAGCAGGGCAGAAAGTACATAGTGTTAAGACACTCTGTACTTCGCTTTCCACCGAATTTGAGACATAGCGTTTTAAGTGGCGGATATCAACGCCGCACTTTGTCTTACCAAAGTGAAAATAATTTAAATATAATCACTCCTCCGAGTGGGAATCGAACCCACAACCGATCGCGTTTACAGTAAGACGATGTCCTACTGTCACGACCGGCCTCGGATCGATTTTTAAATATAATAGACCCTTAACAAAGACTTTTATTTTTTTTATCTGTTTCTGTGCACGCTAAAATGGCTAAGCCGATTTGAATACAGTTTTCACAATTGTATTTTTACAACCAGCCCTTAACAATTAGTGTTTGTTTGATCCGCCATTTAACACGCAATATCTCGAATTCGGTGAAAAGCGACGTACGGTGTGCTTTGACACTTGATGCTTGACACTGACAGCTAAAAAAATTTATGTATGTATTTTATAATTTTTGTGTGTGTCTGTTTCTTCCAGCTAATATCTAGACCAATTTGGATGGAATTTTAATTTAGATTTATAAAATAAAAAAAAACCAGATATGTTTAATTTCATGAAAACTAAGTCTCGGATACAGCTCATTAATCAAGGCCATAGAATCAGATAATTATTTTAATACAAACATATGTGAGGCCGGTCGTGGCGCAGTGGAGCAGCGTCTGACTGTAAAGGCGATCGGTTGTAGATTCGATCCCCACTCACGTGTTTGATTATATTTAAATTATTTTCACTTCCTCGCTCTGGTAACACAAAGTGCGGTGTTGAATTCCAGCAGTCTTGAGACTAGGTACTTTTCGTCCACCATGCTAGGCGGGATACAAAGCGTGAAGCTAAAAAAAACATTGAACATGTTAACATAAATACATAGGTAGCAGTGAAGTATCTATTTAGTTCTGCTAACCCGATAGAAGGATTTATTGCAACACTCGCTCAAGTTTTAAATCGTTAGGAAGGCAATATCGGACGTAATCGTGAACGAAGGTTGAGAACTTTTTCGTTTGAAATCACCTAGTTTGATTTATTTTGGTACTACCTAACGCTTTTGATTGCTTTTTTTATAGTATATGTTACGAGAAGTAGTCAATTCATTGGAATAAATAACATTTTGTTGGTAAATATATTAAGAAAAATATGGAGAAAACAATAAAAGTATTTAAAGGCGATCATGAGTTTTATTCGTTTTAATTATTATATATAAGTTTGCATGTGTTTTTTAGCCAACTGGCTGAAATAGCAGAATTTCTAATTCATTGCTAAAGTTATTCAAAAATATGTATGTAAATTTGAAAATAGAAACGTCAAATAATCAAAACACTTGAGGCCGGTCGTGGCGCAGTGGGACATCGTGGGACTGTATGACTGTGGCGATCGGTTGTGGGTTCAATCGTCGGGGGTGGAGTGATTATATTTAAATTATTTTCACTTCCTCCCTCTGGTAAGACAAAGTGCGGCGCTAAGTTCCACCATTCAACACGCAATAGCTCCAATTGATTCACTTGATTGGTAACAAGTGGCTAAAGTAACGTTGCAATCATTACTTATTTAAGCTTATAGTTTTTTTTACATGGATTCAGCAGTGTTATGGAAGGCAGAAAAAATATTAATAAAAGATAAAAATTTAAATAAAATATTTCTTTTTTGTTTTTAATCCAATTGAAGGTAGTGTGTCATAATTATCTCATTATTTACTATTTATCAATTACAAAAATCTGAGTAATATTGTATGTTTTTTCAAAATAATGCATGTTGAGGTGCGGAACTAAACGCTATTTTTCCAAAGATGAGAAATGAAAACTGTTTAAATATAATCCCTGAGTGGGAATCGAACCCACAACCAATCTCGTACACAGTCTGAGGCCTACATCACGATGGCCACAAAGTTAAGCTTTACCACTGAGTATTCTTAAATCAATCATTCTTTACAAATTTGAAGTTAAAAGCTTTTATATAAATTCATATTTTTCGACATATTTGAAACTGTGACAACAAGTAAAAACAAGGTTATTCAAAGAAAACATCGATAAAATTGCTTACGTATGGAAATATCATGTAAATAACGTTATAGAGAATATAAGAAGAGCGTCACACGCGAATATGTATGGTATAGGGGTAAAATGTTTGAATTTCATCTCGCGGTTTTGTGGATAATAAATATTCCATTTCAACTTTCGTCGGTTCATTTTGTATGATTTACTTGACTTTTATATACCAAAGTTATATTGGTAATTTTTTTAATGAAGTCTAGACCAGAGTTTATTACTAAATCTGAAGTTACTGGCTAAGTAGAGTTATTCTGCAGTAATACCGGAGGAAGGTCATGTATAAGGCACGTAGTATCTAATGCCCTTGAGGATAAGTAACAAGGTTGATCTTAGTAGGCTGGTCAAAAAAATCTGCTGAAGGCAACATATTTAAAAAAACGTATAAAATGTTTTTTTTTTTTAAAATAGCGGGATTCGTACCCGTGCCTCTTGGGTGGTTTCCAATCCTGCTGCGTTAAAAATTTTTATATGTTTTTTAAAATATTTTCTAATCCCAAATCCACAATAACTCTTTAAAAATATTAAAATATGCTGAATGCAAATTGAAAAAATGGAAATTTTTGTCATAATCACCCTGCAAGGTATATAGTTAAGAGTCTAAAGTAAAATACAAGTATATTAAAAAAAGACTCCACAAACGAATGACACCGAACACAGCCGCCTATTCCAATAGAAACAAAAAAATCCTTTGTAGATTTAAAAATGACGCTTTACTCTTGCTACTCATTTAGCTGATACTAAGACGTTGAACCTGCAGAGGCATTATAATCAAAATCTATTTTCGAATACCAAAATATACGCGATTAATCCGGTTAAAATTATTTCATTTAAAATGTATAAAAATCATGAAAATCGGTGAGTTAGTCAAATCATTTTTAAATTATTAATTACAAAAAACACAACATATCGTTTCTTCTTATATAATATTAGCAAGTTCGTTTGATTTGAACCCACTTGCAATATCAACTTAATAATAATATTTTACAATGATACCCTCTTATTGGCCTAAACCTAACTTCCTATAGTCTATAGCGTTGCTCAAAAATTTTCTCAAATTCATGCAATAGTTGCAAACATGAACGTTTTAATGCTTTAAAACATATACATCTCTCCTTTATAATATGAATATAGATAATAGTTTTAAACACATAATAAATATTACATTTAATAGCAGGTCTTGGACTGGAGAAAGCGATTCAGATTTTGTGTTGGAAATATTTCTACTATCTTACAAATAAATGTTTGAACATCAACGCAAAATATTGTAAGCGCATGTTTCGTGAAAAGATACCCGATAACAATACATATTCTTGAGCTATTTTATAAAGCTTAATATAAATATTTTTATAACGTGAACGATGCTAAATCTGCACTTTGTCAGTAAAAACAAGGACAATTTTACGTATGGGAAAACGGTTTGCGCTAACGTCCAAATTTGTTAAAATTTTTTTTAGCTTCACGTTTCTATCCCGCATTGCAAGGTAGACAGAAAGTACCTAGTGTCAAGACACTCCGTATTTGGCTTTCCACCGACTTCGAGATATTGCGTGTTGAGTGGTAGAACTTAACGCCGCACTTTGTGTCTACAAGAGCGAGGAAGTGAAAATAATTAAAATCACTATAATAATTATAATCAATAATTATAATCAATAATTTAAATCACATCCCCGAGTGGGGATCGAACCCACAATCGATCGCGCTTACAGTCAGACGCTGTCACACTGCGCCACTGATTACGTACAATTTTAAATTAAGTTTCGATTCAAAATATATATGCATTGGCTGTTTGATTGATTTTATATTTTTTATCAACTGACTAAAGAACTGAATTTTAAATCATTAGTAAACTTATTCTCAAGTACGTGCGTCAATTTGAAAACAGAAAGGTCAATTAGTATATAGGTGATAATAAAATGGTACACTTAATAGATTTTTGAAAAAACGTAGAAAAATTTGAACGCAGCATGATTTGAACTCGCGCCTCTTGAAACCGTCCAAGCGCTGTGACCGCTAAGCCATGCGATCGATATTGAAATAAAATTTGAATAAAATAATATATATATAACATTATTTTACCATACTAAGCATTTATAAAATCTTTTTTTTTATTTACACTTTTATCCCACACAGTAGGGTTGACAGAAAGCTGAACTCAACGCCGCAATTTGTCTTTGTACCATTATGAGGAAATGAAAATAAGTTTTAATATACACAAAAGCTGTCCTATTGCCCTTCGACCGTCATAACAAGCGATAATTAAATAACTAAATGTATATAAAAAAATTATAAAAGAAATAAATTCTAAATAATCAATAGAGTTAATCAGTGGAGTTGCTATAATGAAATTATTTTACTAATTACTATTTTATTAATCTATCTATATATATATATATATATATATATATATATATATATATATATATATATATATATATATATATATATATATATATATATATATTATATTAAAAATATATTAACGATTAAATATGCTATTTTAGCTTGTTTATGTTTATTCAGCTAATGCTGTATAAAAGCTTTATTAGAATATAAGTACTGCTCTTTTCTTCTCTTCGTTTGTATTAAAATAATCAATATTATTTTTCAGGTCATCAAACGCAGTGTAAAAAAGTCAAATTAAAAATATTTTTTCTCGTATTCGGTAGAATGTGACGTTGAATTCTGCTTCTGGTGGAAACCATATAACGAAGTGTCTTGACACTACGTTCTTTCTTACCCTACATTACTGGAATATAAAATCTATGTATAAACATTTACTTGAAAGGGAATTGAATCTACTCCTGTTGTATCTATTGCATGGTGGTGTTAAATATCAACACCATTTTGTGCTAAATAAAAATAATTATTTTGCGAAACGTTCAAAAAATAGCTTAAAACATTTTTCTGACGTACTTTTGAATGAAAGTAATCAGTGAAGGATTCGTATACAAACGCACGCATTGTAACATTAAAATTCAACATTTATTTCTATTAACGTGAAAAGGTGGCAAGGCTGAATTAGGCCGTTACGTTTAATTAATGTTGAAACACGGCAGAGTTTTTAAAACGTGCCCCGTGGTCCTATAAGGTGTAGATTTCATTTATAATTTTTCCTCGTTTTTGGTGAAATTTTGTATTTTTTCCCCCCCTTTTTATTTTTGCCTTTTAATGCTCTTTGCAAGTTAGTTGGAAGATTGACATACAATAGCTTATTAAGGTATTAATACTTTAAGTAGCGGAGATTTTTAAGATGTGAGTAGGATGTTTTACATAATTTTTAATATCAGTACGTATATGTAAAAATATTGTATAAGAATATAGCTTCGCACTTTATCACTGGCCAGTTAAATAGAGAGAATAGAATCCCAAATCCCTGCATACTTCTTTCGCCTCGTCCACAGTCATTAACCTTTTCATACATGCCCTATTGGGATCCTTGATTTTTTTACGTGACCTTCCTCTCCCTTAATCGTTACTGTATTCTAAAAGATCAATTAAAGTCTTCCCATACCGTGTTGTACCGCTCTTTGCTTCGTATTTCTTTCTTGCCATTCTTTCATTCACTCATTTTTTCAACGTCCCCAAACCAACTTAGCACGTTCTTCTTTATTCATCATGTAATTTATAATTTGAAAATTTTATACCAATTTTTTAAAATCATCTTACAATAAAAGGGCACAAGCGTGGAACTAAATATTTATATAACAATATACCATGATATACCCTTTTAAAATTTTTACCCAAAATCCAGTTTAGTTTCACACACATAGAAACAAGTGTACAGATAGATCTACAGGCTGTTTGTAAAGGAACACTGTTAGTCAGAGAGCAATTGCGTATTTTTTTGTATATTTTACTCGGACGGGGTAATTGACTTATATCCTCAATCCCATGTTTGGTAACGAAGAAAATTGTTCGAGTTGTTTGTTTTACCGGTTTTCCGGTTTCCATTCCACTTTTAGTTTTGTTAAAGTGCTTTATTAAACTGTTATTGGAATTCCAAAACAATTTTGAGCCGCCTATTGTTTTTGGACCTTTCCAAGGCCTCGTTTGATTTTTGTTTTTTTTTTTCGCTATTGATATTCTGACAATGTATTTCAGAAGTAGGTTAGTCGAATTTGTTATTACTTTTTGATAAATTATTATAATAGATGGAATAGATGAAAGTTTAATTTTATGAGGATGGGTTGATAATGTATCTAAATGTGAATACATGATGGAAAAAATTGCTGTATATATATATATATATATATATATATATATATATATATATATATATATAGGACAAATTTTAAAATTTATTTTTATTATAATATAATAGAAATATATTGAATAAATAAACTAAATACTACACACAATTATTCCTTTTACATACATTTTTTTCAAAAGTGTCATTCACTAATGCGTTTAGTAATTACAAGAGAATTTAGTAAACGCATTTCAAAATACATACAGAATTTAATTGCTCATAATATTTATTTTCAAGTCAATATTAACAACATTAATTTGACATATATATATATATATATATATATATATATATATATATATTTATATATATATATATATATATATATATATATATATATATATATATATATATATAATTTATTCAAATAAATTATACATATAACTAAAGTGGTTTCAAAGTACAGTAAATAAGTGGAGCATGCCAATATGCTTGACAGCGTGTTTGCCGATCGGAGTTAGCTGAAAGTTTTATATATATATATATATATATATATATATATATATATATATGTATATATATATATATTCCATATAAGTTAAGTAATTGCCGTCTTTCCAACTGTGGCCAGATGCAATTTTATTTCTTTAATCAGTCAAATTATTTGCAGTCATTTGTCAAATTTAATGCTACGTTTTTCAATTATATTGAGTTAATACTTAAGTTATAAAATTTTGTTTATTTACATTTTACGTTTTTTTTATTTAGAGAACCTCCATAATCGAATTAGAAGCAAGACACTTCATTTTCCGCTTTACAGTTGAACCAAAACGGTGAAATCAAGATAGTTTTAGAACTCAACGCCGCAATTTGCATTGAATATAATCATTCTCCGGATAGGAATATAACCCAAATTCCGTTTACAATGAGACACAGTTTCTAATTAATCCATTAAAATGAATTAAAGCAAACTCAAAAAACACCTTAACGACGTTCGTTACGCTGCGTTACGTCTCGTTCTATTAAAGTAAATCAGAAGGGGATGAGAGTCGACAATAACTGGAACTCAATACAAATCATGAAATATTCATTGAGATGTTGGTACCGAGGCGCGATCGTATTTATTAGCATTTAGAGAAAGTTTTCAAATATAAACTTAGTTTGCGAAGTTATTTGACTGATTGAATGCGATATGGTTGTATTAGGTATTTATATTTTAATCTAAATGTTATTATCTTGAAACTAAGTAGGGCCAGTTGTGGAGCAGCGTGTAAATGTGATCGGTTGTGGGTTCGATTCCCACTCGGGAGGAGTGATTATATGACACCTAAGTACCTTCTGTTTACCCTACTATGCGGGATGAAAACGTTAAGCTAAAAAAACAGAACTAAATTCATTGTCATTAAATCTAAGTATTTTCTATGTAAGCAAAGCAGCAGATTTTAAGTGTATTTAAAAGATTTTTTGTACTCAAAGGTATAATGAATTCTAATACGGTTATAAAACACCTTATGAATACTTAATTATAACTAATTTCAGTTTGTGTATCGGAGAATGGTAAAAGCAGTTTGACGCTTTTTACAGGCTTTTATTTAATTTGCCCTGTTATTTGTTCAGTTAGTTAGTTAGTGTATATAAGGTATTGCGAGCCTAACTTGACCGATTTCTCCGTATTAGGTTGAACTGAAATATGGAATACATATTTATTTCTCTTCACAATTTAGTCATAAATAGTCAGTATTATTTTGTGCCGGAACAAAATGTCAGATTATATATAATATAGAGTATATATTAGTGAGAGTATAATACAGTTACGTCTTATATTAAAAATAAACTAAAGAAAAAAATTTAAAAATTATATTTTATAATCCAATTATTTACATACAGTGCGCCACTCAACACAACATGTCTCTATTTCCGGTAAAAAGCATTCAACGGAGTGTCAAGACACTATGCTACTGCCTTGCTATACGGGACACAGTGTGAAACTGTAACAGACAGAGATAATTTAGAGCAAAGACACTCCATTTTCAGGCTAATTCCATACAATTATTGTTTAGTGGGAATTATAATATATTAGGAAATCTTTATATCAGAAGCGAATATATCAGCATAATTAAACATTTATAGTAAAAAAATATTTAAAAATAATTATTTATGGAAATTCACTAAAAACAGAAATTCACCAGTATAGACAAACAGAAAAATAAATGACTTGATCTGTTTGATTTTTATTTTGTGTATATAATGTAAGAACGATCGCTTAAATCTCATTATAAGCTCTTATAAGACTATTGAATTATTATTATTCTATTCAACTTATTATTATTATACTACCATTGACTTATTATAGACTATTGACATAATAATATCTTTGATTTTCTCGATTTTTATACATTTTAAATGAAACTATTTTAACCGGATTAATCGCGTATATTTTGGTATTCGAAAATAAAGTGTACGAAACGTCAGGTGTCCAAAATGCATTTTCGAATACCAAAATATACATGATTAATCCGGTAAAAATAGTTTCATTTAAAAGACTAGTGACTTGTTATTATTATTATTTTTAGCTTCACGCTTTTAATCCGCATAGCAGGGTAGATAGAAAGTATCTATTGTTATTAATATATAAGACTATTGATGTTGTAAGGTGATAGTACAAGTTTGAAGTGAAAAGTTTTTCTTTTTCTTTTAATGCATTCACTTAAAAGGTGACCATTTACCATCAGATGGCCCTTCTGCTAGTTTGCTTCTTTTTTTATAAAAAAAAACAGTTAATTAAAAATTCATTATCAATGTCATAAGAAGATTTTACAGATCACATAATAATTATATATAAAATTCATAGTATAAAAATATAATATACTTCTATTCAATTTAGTAGTGGCACCTTTATCCATAGTATTCTAGAAATTTATCAAACTATACTTTTGCATAATGTAACAAACTCGGTTGACATGAGCCAAGGTATCTAAGTTTTAAATTGCATCGTTTAGGTACCGGCGGTAAAAAGAATAATAAAATGCATGTAGTAGCATGAAGAAGCAAGTGGAAAAGCGTTATTTATAAACCGAGTTTAGTGGCTCAGCGTGTGTTTTGTACGAGTCATACAACGCCGAGTAAACGAGAAACATATATGTTGTTTTTAGGAATATTTATAGATTTTATTATAAAACTAATTTTAATAGTAATATTTAAAAAAATACCCAATTTAGATGATTTTTTATAGAATTATGAACGTAAGTAGTTGAATCTTATATTAGTAGTAATTCACTAACAAAATTACTTTTTCATATCGATATGGAATAAACAACAATTAAAACTTTAAGAATGCTTTATAAATGACATATCTAGGAGTGGAAAATATGTAATGATAACTATGGTTTAAGTCAATGTTATGATTTATTTTTTCGCTTTACGCTTTTATCCCGCATAGCAGGGCAGTGGCAAAACACTTCATACTCCACTTTCCACTAAATTCAAGATATGACAATGTCTTAAATTAAAAAATCTTATATTTTCTTCAGTCCATCTAGATAGAGTGCATTATTAAAGTCCACATTTCTTTTAATATTTAAAAAAAATACAAAGTAGTGGAATTCTTCGATATAATCAAACGCCTTACATTAAACATCAAAACTTACTTAGATGTGTTTACTTCATGTCTCTTAATTGGGACTTCGTTCCCAATTTATAATTCTATTTTATTGCCCAAATAAAGTGATGTAAGAAGAAAAAAACAATATTTAATATAATGATTATTGTTTTGGAGGCCGGTCGTAGCTCAGTGTGACAGCGTCTGACTAAAACGCGACCGGTTGTGGGTTCGATCCCCACTCGGGGGAGTGATAATTTTTAAATTATTTTCACTTTCGCGCTCTGGTAAAAGACAAAGTGCGGCGTTGAGTTCCACCACTCAACACGCAATGTCTCGAATTCGGTGAAAAGCGAAGTACGGAGTGTCTTGACACTAGGTACTTTCTTTCTACGCTGCTATGCGGGATAAAAGCGTGAAAAGCGTGATTTTTGTTTTGGACAAGCATGAGAATATCTTATTAGTTTCGTGGAAAGCTTTGTTCTAACAACGTTACATGGTATATGAAGACATAAAACGCCAACGGAAGTTAGTGTCGGTATAAAATTTAGTTACACTAATAACATTACCGTAATCCGAACAATATATTTGATAGATAAAGACTAAAGAAACAACAAAAATAAGTGTTTCGAATTTATGTATTAGGTAGATATTATATTAGAATATTAAGTTTCATGCTTTATTTCACATAGGCCGGTGGTCATAGTAAATCTAATCTTAATCTCAATTCAAATTTCAATCAAAGTTCACGACAATACATGACGGAACTCAACGCCGCGTTGTGTTCTACCAGAGCGGAAAAATGGGAATATATTAAATATAATCATTATAATAAAGAGAGAAAGGGAGAATAGAATCCACAACTAATCGCGTTAATAATCCCATAGCAGAGTCTGAAACTGGCTAGTGTCACGACACTCCGTAGACTGCTTTCTTCCCAAAATTGACACATTGCGACACCGAATTAATGCCTCACTTAATTTAACAGAGAGTAAATATGAAAATAAATTTGAAATATAATCATTCACTTGAGTAGGAATGGAACCTCCACCTAATTGCGTTAACAAACAGACGACCCATTTCGCTTCTATCACCCATAACTTCTCCATATAAATATACATGTGTGATACAAATCTAACGATTAACAAATATATTTTCCATTACAAATTAAAGAGTTACTTTAACTAATATTAAAACAACGCTCTAGGGTCACAGATTGTTGAAATTCCTAAAGTTAACTAATAAAATATAACTGAACAAGGCGGATCATAAAGAAGCTTGGCGTATTGAATATTTTCTAAAACAAAAGAGGTTTAACGAACCGATGTCTCTCAGCTACGCGAAAACCACTTCAAAGGGGGATGAACTTATAGACGTTGTCGTACATACATATTTATGAAATACTTGTTTAGAATATGATTTATAAAGACTTAGTGTATTACAATTGACTGTTGAAATAACTAGTTGTATAATACTGAGGAACGTCCTATATCTACTAACATCGGTTATAATATTCTTTGTTCATTTGCGCATATTTTATAGGGTGTGCCTCGCGTTTTTATTTTAGTCTTATCTATGAATATGTTTTAAAAACGTCGTGGCTGGTCGTGGCGCAGTGGAACAACGTCTGACTGTAAACGCGATCGGTTGTGGGTTCGATCACCACACGGAGGAGTGATTAGTAGGTATAGACAAAGTGCGGTGTGGAGTTCCACCACTCAACACGCAATGTCTCGAATTCGGTGCAAAGTGAATTATGAAGTGTCTTGACACAGTACATTCTGTCTATCCTGTTATGCGAGATAAAAACGTAAACCAAATAACGTCCCCTTTTCTCATAGATATTAATAATATTAATCTATAAATACGTTACATTTTTAGGAATTTATGTGAACATAGATATTTCCACAAAAAGTGTCAGCTATGAGTTACTTTATTTTGGAAATGTAATTAAGTATACATATTGATACCTATGACTGTATCCAATAAATTATTATTTAGCTTTTAGTACATTTATCGGCAATATATCACTGTTCACAATAAAATCGTTTAACTTAGAAAGATTTTTTTATCTATGATATATATTGGGTCGCCTAGCAACACAAGAATAACAGGCAATAGGCCTTCTCTCAGTCTATTCAGCAAAGTAAAGAAAACAAGTTAGCTAAAATTCAAGCTTATATTACAATTGCATACTTTATCGTGATTAGCAGGATAAACAGAGAGAATCTAATGTCATAATACTTCATTCTATCAAGTGAATGTAAGTCTTTGTTGGAGGTTTGTTATAAACGGAATTCAACTCAGTGCAGTTAACTGGGAAGGGCTGAGAAAGAAAAATATAATCACTATAGCGAACGGAATTAAACCTACAATCATTGTATTTACAATCATATGTTACCCTACTGCGTCATCTGAATTCATATAATATAAATTTTATTTTTTAGCTTTGCGCTATTTCCCTTTCAGAAGGACTCTTTCGTTTCGTTCACAGTCACTAACCTCTTCGTTAGGGGGGTCCTCATGATTTTTACGTGACCTTCCTCCCAGTATCATGGATACTATATTTTCGAAGGTCAACCGAAGTTATAAATCTTTCTTACCATTCTTTCATCATTCATATTATAACTAACTAATTTAATTTCATATTAGAATTTAAAATATATAAAAAAATAACATTTCAATAGAATACTTTACTTTACCACGCTGCAATGAGTTTTATTATAGTTTTAATGAAATTTACAATTATATTTATTACTATCTTGCTACAGCTGCATTTGTTTTGCAGTCACAAGTTCTGTTTTTATATTTAATTAAATATACCATACATTGTAGAGACTCTAGACATTATCTGTCTCTTAAATTTTATAAAGTCAGTCAGATCAAAATACAAAAAATAATCTCTTTTTCTTCCAATTTGACTTGCAGTAGTGCAGTATAAGTATGCAGGCAGAGAGAACATAGCGTCAAGACTCTACATTTTCTGTTTTCCGAAATATTGCGTGTAGTGCGGTGGAGCTTAACATCGTGCTTTGTATAATCAGTGTGAAGAAAAAATAGCTTTCGCATAGTTATTCCCTCAATTCGGAATCAAATCCACAACCAATATCGTTTACATTAAATTCACTGCGTCACGATAGTCTCTAATTTGTTTTGAGGTTTTGAATTATAATAACTTGATTGAGAGAAGATATATATCATAATAGAATAAGCTTTTAAAAAAATCCTATTTTTAATCCTAAGTGTGAAATAAGTAAAATATTAAAATAAATAGTATTCTCTGTTCTGAGATGCTAACAACGTTAATAAGTTGTAACAAAACGCATAAAAATTTCGACGCAGCTGGTAGAACGTATGGCTCCGGTCCGGTCAAAACGCTTAGATGATCCAAGAGGCGCGAATTCAAATCCGTGTTCAATTTTTTATATTATTCATAAAAATGTAGAATAAATCTCTAAGTGGGTTAGTTTTTAAGTGCTCTTATATGCAGAATAATGTAGTTTTTGTATTTGTACTTTACGCTGAATTCGAGACATTGCGTGTTGAGTGGTGGAACTTAACGCCGTACTCTGTCTTACCAGAGCGAGAAAGTGAAAATAATTTAACTATAATCACTACCCCGAGTGGGTATCGAACCCACAACCGATCGCGTTACAATCAGACGCTAACCTACCACGACCGGCCTCAAAACATATTATAATTATCTCATTTTCATATTGTCTATTGTCGTTCAGCCTAAATATAATCTAAACAAGAAGTGGACTAAAATATAGCTTTCTAAGGGAACAATAGAAAAAACACGCGCCCCAATGACAGAAATAAAGAAACGGCAATGTATATACGAGTAAGGAAATGTAGTCTTTGGTACGTGATCGTAATTTTAAATCTATACTTGTTTTAGAAGACGTGGAATGAAAAAGTTTACCAAAATACAATACAGGCTAAGTTGGTATTGAGCTTGGATTTTATTATTTAAGCAGATACGCGCTTTATCACGCACAGTAGATTAGTTAAAAGCAACCTAGTGTCAAGACACTCCGTTGTTTGCTTTACGCCAGATATCTGGACATTGCGTGTTGAGTGGCGAATCCAACGCTGAGTTTTGTCTAGCCAGACAAATATGCCATATTCTAAATTAATATGAGAAATTAAATATATTTTAATATTGATACAAAGCAACTAGAAACTATTAGTATATGATGATGACTGTAGGTTCAAATCTTGGTTTAGAACTTAATTATATACAAAATAGGCTTCTTAATGTTTTTCAGTACTAACAATTATATAATCTGTAACACGATCTTACCAAGTTATAGAACGTACATATGTACATATATGTAAGTAGTGGTCATATTTTAATAAGAATAAATTAAATAATTATTTCAATTATTAAATTAAACATTTCATTATTGCGATAAACCTTCTGTTTTGAGGTAAAACCTGATCTGGTAGGAAAATTAATTTTAATGTTATAAACATTAAAATTAATTTTCATAGAGGTCATTGTGATACATGGTCTAACTTTAAACGCGATTGTTTCTGGATTCGATTCCCTCTCGGGGCAATGATTTATTTTAAAATTATTTTCACACACACCGTTCTGGTAAGATGAAGCGCGACGTTGAGTTCCACTCAACACTCAACATCTTGAGTTCAAGCGAAGATAGGGAGTGTCCTGACGCTAAGTTATGTTTGCCTGCCTGGCTATGGGTGATAAAGCGTGAAGCTAAAAAAAATTATATCATAATTGCTTGTCGTATTATTTCATATACCTTTTAGATACTAATCATTTTATTTCATATAAATATTTTGCAGGATAGGTAAATTTGGTAATATTGTATTGGCATACACGTTCACTAGGTTAAACCCGTATCCACTGTGTCACAGAAAGTGAGCGGCGAACCCACTATCTTCACAAAGCAATCAGATATCCATCAATTAACCATGAAGGTGTCACGCACCTTTGTAATATTTTAATATTCTATGTTCAATTTGGTTATAAATAAAGTTATAAAACGAACAACACTGGTCGACAATAATAAAACTATATGAACATCCACTAAACTCAGATTTATATAGCAATTTTATGCATTCCTATATTAAAAAATTAAAACGTGGCGAGGTAAACGTTGGAGGTAAATTGTGGAATGTTATAAAAAATTAGTTTAAATTAGTTACTTTATGATTTTCCTTCTAAATTGTTTTTAAAAGTATAAATAAAATAAAAAAAATGTGTGTAATACAAATTTTTATCATATATTTTTACAGTGAACGAATATGTTAAGTTTTTTAAGATTTCTTTACTTTACTTCATTTTATGCTAGATATTATTAATTTATTTTTTCCCCTTATCCCGTGTAACAGGGCAGTCAGGAAATACCGGATGACGAGGCACACCGTAATCCGCTTTCCGAGACATTTCATGTTGCGTAGCGGAACTCAAAGCCGAGCTTTGACTTATCAGAACGATAAAAAGAAAATAATTTAAATAATCATTCCCCCGAGTGGCAACCGAAGCTACAACCAATCGTGTTCACAGTCAGATGCTGTCCCACTGCGCCACGACCGGTATAATTTTTGTTTTGAATTAATATATAACATACCCAACTTTTAAGATTCTGGCCATCATTTGCCGTCCGAATTCGAGACATCGCATGTTAGTGGCGCAATTCAACGCCAAACTTTGTCTTACTAAAGCAGAGAAAAATAAACACTTGACAGTCCGATGCCATCATATTAAGTAAGAGGAGGTAGTATAGTGGCCTAAGCAGCCAGAATTGTCGGAACCTTCGCAGTCTTAGGGAAAGGATGGTAGGGAAAGATGGCTTCCATTACATTGAATCGGAACTCATCATCAGATATTCAGCGTATTGTTTTTGTCATGATAGTGGTCGCCAGCCAGTCCGATGATTAACTTCCTGCCACCAAATTACTGTAATATCTGCCTCTTACGGGACGCTACTCAGTAGCGGAGAAGAATTTTATTCTACCTCTTCCCTCACAGGGAGAAATAACTCCAGTTCGCTTATTCCATAATGATTTGTTTCGCATAGCAGGGTAGTCAGAGACAACCTAGTGTCAAGACACTCCATTAACTACTTACCACACAACATCGAGACATTACGTGTTGAGTCATAAACTTAATGCCTTATTTGTCTTACCAGAGCAGAAAAATGAAGATACATGGAAAATCGAATGTGTATCGAACCCACAACCAATCACTCAGTTTATCAAATTGTATATTAGAATCTAAAAATCTCATAAAATAATATGAAAAGTGATCCTTGATAATAATTCCTGGTCTAGAGTAGATATTATATGGCGTGAAGGTCATCTTCCAATATATTCAGAAAAACGCTAACTCGCTAACCGTGATACGCGACTTAGCTGATGTGGTTGGGTTTGTACGTGATCGCAATTTTAAAAGGCAATGATCGATGAAAGAAAGTTTTGGCAACTTGGTCCTAATATACGAGTACTAAGGTTACTTTGCAGTCAATATGTCTATTGACTTTTGAATATACATTTATTTTGCTAGTACATCTGGAATTAGAAACAAGTAATGTTTAGAGATTTAAATAGAGAAGAGAAAATTATTAAATAGATAGAGAGTTGAGGCCGGTAGTGGCGCAGTGGGACCGTGTCTAACTATAAACGCGATCGGTTGTGGGTATAACTTACTCTGGAGATAGTGCTTATATTTATATACTTCAGTTCTTTGCTCTCGAAAGACAAAGCACGGCGTTGAGTTCCGCTACTTAACACACAATGTCTCGAATTTGGCGGAAAATGAAGTTCGGAGCGTCCTGACACTAGGTATTTCCTGTCTTCTCTTCTATACGGGATAGAAGTGTAAAGCTAAAAAAAATGTACTAAATAATTTTTCACTTCTTAGTTGCTGCTAAAAATGAATAATTTATAAGTTAATTTTTGTACTTTTAAGATTAAGTATTTATCGTTATTAAATCATTTTATACGTCTCTAAACGTAATTTTCCCAAAATCGATATCAAACCCAAAACTATCACATTTATAGACATACAATGTCGCACTGCGCCACCATGACCTTATATAAACATCTCAACCAATATTTTACCTCGACTTACACCACTAAGCAGTTTACAAGAGAAAGACTTTACATTCTTCCTGATCTTAGATTCGATCGTAAAAGCAACGATAAGTTAGCCATTTCAAGCTACTACTAGATCCGATAGGCAGATTTATTGACCGTTCCGTTGTTCTAAATTGTGGTAGGAAAGCAATGACAGGCATAAACGCGGATGAGGGTTTGCGAATTGCGATTTTGTACTGGGATTACAATATATATATATATATATATATATATATATATATATATATATATATATATATATATATATATATATATATATATATATGGATGTACGAGTTTGTCAGTTTACTGCACTCTTGATATAAAAATAAAGTTATATATATTCGTAAAAACTGAATGCTGGACACATAAAATTGCTTTGTGCAAAGTAATGATATTTACTTTTTGTTTTGGTTGATTGTGTTTCTTTTCAGGGGTAACTGCTTTTTACACCTGCGCAAGGCAGGTATGCCTTACGGGCGGACTATGTACTCACTAAAATCCAACCTAGCGAAAATCCTCTCCACCAATATCAGACGATATCTAGGACGATCCGCCTATTACGGGAGTGTCGACTTCAGGGTACTCTTGGATTTCTTCAAGAGGAGCATTAATAGCTTCGCTGAGTTGTAGAAAGATTACATCGATATTTACATCGATATTTTCTACAGTAGCTTTTCTTAGGTAGAAGGAAAGTGGAATAGAAGGAGATGTACGTACCGTCTTCTTGTATTCTCTGGTCCCGCCGCGGCTTCCTTCAATTTGATAACAGACTCAAATGTAGATAACAGTAGACCAGTTCTTCTAGGTATCCATCAGGGACCTCACCACACTGGATAATGAGAGGTAACTACCCACTGCATCCAAGCAGAGAATTCATAGAGAGTACGATACATTGAATGAAATTGATTGTTAATTCTCAACACGCAAGGTCTCGAATTCGGCGGAAAGCGAAGGACGGAGTGTCTTGACATTAGGTACTTTCTATCACCCTGCTATGCGGTATAAAAGTGTGAAACTAAAATAACATGTGGTTAGAGTGCGTGGATTTGAATTCAACTCCGGCTTCATTTAATTTTTTATACATATTCTAAATAAAATCACTTCGTCTTCCATTTTTTCTTTATTTAAGATAGTCACTACGTTTTGGGTATAAGATTTTTAGACTATAAATAACGAATGACTGAACTTTTATAGCGAACTTTTGTTTTAATTATTTACTCGATTCCACTCATTCCATTTTTAAAACAAACTAGAGGTAGTTCTAGTCTTAATTGGTATTATTATTATAGCCAGAAGTAGCAATACAAATTTTTTAAGGACTTTGTAACGGATTCTCTACATTGCTTTTTTTTAAAGCAAACTCAAAGCATTAAAGGCAAAGACAATTTAATTTTTTTTTAATTACTTCGGTTAGAAGAGTTATTTAAGAAATTACTTTAAATTGTACCTATATCAACGTTACTTACTTAATATAACTGTTTTATCCTCGTAAACTTTTCCCCTAGTAGTATTTGAACCGACAACTATTGTGTTTACAACCAAAACTTCGTCTAAAATATTTCTGAGCCTCAAAAATGAATATAACATACATATATAAATACCTCGACCCAAATAAAGTTTGTAACAATACAATAGGAATTGTTCTTAGTATAAAGCACTAATTAATAACCATATCTTTGTTTTCATTTGTACATGTTTCAATAAAAGAAGTGTGTGAGGCGGAGTTCTTGGAACATTGAAGTAGGGTACAGTTGCACAATAGGGTAGTCAGGGCAAACCTAGTGTTCCCAACACTTCCCTTCCCAAGGACGAAGGTGTACCAGTGGAAACAAGGTCTTACCTGAACATGGTAAGACATTTTTTCACTGGGACATTTGTTCTTGTCCTCGACCTTGTCAAAGTCAATTTTAAATAATTTTATTAAAAGTAAGAATTCACATGCTTCATTTCTTGAACATCAAATAACTTACTACGTTATTGTCTCGGACCTGAGGAGAACAGCCGAAAAAAACTCAGTGGGACTTTTATTTAAATGTTATTTATTACAAATTGACAAAATATTTTATTAGAAATATTTATTAATCTATGTTATAAAAGCAGAAAAGTGAAAATAACTTGAATTATTTTTATTTTTTTTGATCTGATAATATCTGATAACATTTTTAATTTTTTAATTAATTTTCCCTCATTGGGAGTTCAACTTGAATGATGTTTACTGTGAAACTGCACCAAGATAATCTATTTTTTAGTTATAGGTTCCATTCTTTTTTTTTATAGAAAAAGGAGGCAAACGAGCAGAAGGACGACCTGATGATGATAAGTGGTCACCTTCACCCATAGAAATCCACAACATTAGAGTTGTGGATGCGTTGCCAGCCTTGGGATGAAAGTGAAATTAGATTAGGAAAAGGATGGGTAGGAATAGGGAAAGCTGGCTCACATGAAATCGAACTGGAACACATCATCAGATATTTGGTGGATCGCATTTGTCATAACCTCCTACCATCAGATTACTATGATACCCGCCTGTTACGGGACGCTACTCAGCAGCGGAGGAGAATCGTATTCTACTCCGTCTTCCTACAGGGAAAGATTCTTTTGGAGAATGATTCCATTTAATATTATTTTCATTTTCTCGCGGAACTCAACATCACGCTTTGTTCGCCACTCAACACGCTATGATTAAATTCGGACGCTTAATGTGAATTGCCTTGACACAAAGTACTTACCATGTATCAAAAACATCTATTTCTACATTACTCTATCTCAAATTACAACAATTATTTAAGGAATTCCAATTTTATTGATATCAATTAGAGAAATAGACTACGCTCTTCAATAGATAGATTCATTTGTCAAAGCATCAATATTCGTTTTGGCCTCAATTTATAATGACAAGCTGTCATTCTCCTCTTTAATTATAATTTCGAGTGAATTAATAATATATAAGACCCACTCTACTACAGTTACGTGCTAGATACATATTATTGGAAAATTATAGAAAGGATCTATCAATTGTACTTTATATGTATTATATTTTCATGTATTGGCTACATATCTAAAAGAGAATTTTGGATACTTTTAATATGTTTCAAGTTTTATTCCACACTTAGGATTAAGAAACATTTTTAAAACATATATAAAAATTTTAACGCAGCGGAATTACAAGTATCACAACATATTCAATATATTAAATTGCAAACGACTTTTAAAGCGAAATTTTCTTATAAACACGTATACCGATGCCAATAGGTCTGTTCTGGACATGCAAGTCCCCTACAAACGGTGTACACAAGCCGAGGTTCAGGCCTTACAGGAGGCGACCTTGTGATATGTGTTCTAAGTTGATGATTTCCTCTCGAGGTATTCACGCCAAGGTCAAAGCCCTTCTAGCCCGCCTTCCCCCAACACCCGGTGACGTTGTCAAGACTGGTAGGGCCAACAGCATACTAACCACTTGAAAAAAAAAAACCACGTAAATACAATATAACTTTGAACAATATCTAAATAAATATGCATTTCATGATTTGGTCTTAACTTGGAATGTTTTTTCATTCCTTTCTAATCTTAGGTGTTAGATAAAGAAAGGATGATATACATTTATCATAACTGTTCCACGTCATCTGTATAATCTTTGAAAGCGTATTTATAAAAATTAAATGCTCAACTTTAATCCTTATCTTCACGGGACTAAAAAGGAAATCTGTAAAAACTTAGTACAAACTATAGTAAAAGATTATATTCTTCCTTCTGCTCAAAATTGAATATATGCTAATAAACAAGTGTTTATACTTATTTTTTATGTATTTGTGGACGTCGAGGGGCACAGCGACAGTGTTCGATTGTACGCCTAATTGATTATGTGTTTGATTCCCACTCAGATGATAAATTACATTTAAATTATTTTCACTTCTTCGCTCCAGTAAAACAAAGCACGGTGTTAAATTTGGTCTTCTTCTGTGATCTTGACACAGTTGACACAGACATATATATATATATATATATATATATATATATATATATATATATATATATATATTGTATTTGGAAAACTTTATTAAATTGTATTTAGATTACAAAAAAATCTTTTACTAGAAATTAAGTACTAAGTTTATACAAAGCTCCATTGTAGTGCTCTGAAGATAAGGGTTAAAACCCATCATTTAATTTTTTTAAATATGATTTTGCTTTCAGACATTATACAGATGACGTGAAACAGTCATGAAAAATGTATATCATGCTTTCTTTATCCAACGCCTAAGAATAGAAAGGAACGAAAAAAACATTCCAAGTTAAGACCAAATCATGAAATATTCATTTAGATATTGTTCAAAGTCATATTGTATTTACGTGTTTATAAGAAAATTTCGCTTTATAAGTCGTTTGCAACTTAATATACGGAATATGTAGACGTACTTGTTCGCTAAGTCGACAAGTTGAGATGAGGATGTTACGTGATACTGGAAATTATAATAATGCGAAACTTTTAAATTCAATTTGTACGTAAAAGATTTTTGTGTGTTACTTTATATATAATTCAATATTTAATGTTAGGCAAATTGATTCTAAGTTATTTTGTTTAAAGTAAAGCATTTCTATTCTTATAATTCTTGGTCAGAAAGTAGAATGCAGAAATGGCATTACTTGTATGATTATAGTGTTTTCCCTCAAATGGGAATCGTATTGATAACTATCAATTTTTATATTGTATGGCTTAAGATATAGATTTTGATTTAATGAATACTATATATCTTTAATTTTCACTACTTTACACATTTTAAATAAAATTATTTTAATTTAATTTAAATTGATATTAAATAACTACACGCAGTCACAGATAGACAGTGTCTATCACGGACTGCTGTAAAGTGTTCGAATCGTAAAGTTTTCAAAAATCTATCTCGAATCTCGATATATTTGCGATTAATTCGTTTAATGTAATTGCGATTATATATAATTTATTAATCGATAATTAAAATATTTAATTCCAACATGCATTTTTTAAAGCCATTGAAAGAAAGAAAAGAGTTTTCCTAAGATTGTCTTTGTCTAGTCAGTATAAAAACTTGAGAAAGAAAAAATAGATTACTTTAAAAGCATATCGAATTTATGCTTTCTGCAAGAAGTCTATATAACAGTATTTTTTAACGATATTTTACTTCATACAAAAGTTTATAATAAAGATATTGATCTCTTTATTTAATACTTTTAATATACATGTAACAAGTTATGCACAATACTCTCCTACAAGCAATTTCAGGTTGTACAAGGTAGTCAATAAAAATGTCAAATGTGTCAAAACACTCCGTTCTACACTTTCCGCTCAAAATAAAAAAAACATAGTTTCTTAAGTCGCGGGCCTCAACGCCGCATTTTATCTTATCAGAGATGAGAAATGAAAGTTATCTGAATACAATCATTTTCTCGAGATATAAGATGATGTTCTACCGCGTGACGACAGCTACAATTAACGGTTTTAAACAATAAAATAGATAATTGTATATAGATAAATAGATAAATAATGTAGATAATTATATATAGACAGATAAATGAATAAAGTAGATAAGTAGATAAACACAGTAGATTTTTATATATAGATAAATAAATAAATAAATGAAGTAGATAATTATATATAGATAAAAAGATAATATACATATAGTCTGTTTTCAACTAAACTAAAATCAGTACGAGTATATAGAAACTCTAACTATATAGTTTTTGCTTTTGACTTAAGATGCAAGTTTGTTGGATGAGTTTAGAACAGATGCAAAGTTTAATAAAATATGAAGTTTCGTTTGGCAAAATCCTTGTTTGAACGTCTTCCTGGAATATTTGAATTTTACGTTTATTCTCCTAATACCTGCTATAAATGTTAAAGTGCTTTTTGATGGATATTTAGTTGTTGTTTATTTACTTGAAAATTATTATATAGTTTACTTACTCTATGAAATGATATAGAAATTAGAATATATATTTAGAAATTCAAATTAGATAAATAAACAAATTCTTGCAATTTTAAAAATAACAGAAAGATAACTTTTCCTGCGGCGTGTGACTGTATATGTGATTGATTGTGGGTTCGATTCGCACTAGAGGGAATGATATTAATAACAAAATAATATATTACGATATTTGTGACCTAAATAGTCTATTATTCCACGGCGCAAAGTTAGTGCCCGAGCGAAACGAGGGTACTAAGCCTAGTGAGGATAGACCATTTAATCAAGAGTATCGTTTATTATTTTATGGCCATTCTGTGACCTAAACACGCACTTTATGCATTCTTGTCTTTGGCATAAGTAAGTAACCTATAATAATAGGTTAAAATAAAAATATACATATAGTAAAAGTCTATATATAATAATCTACTTTATTTATCTATTTATCTATATACAATTATCTAGTTTGTTGTTTAATATTAATTGAAGCTGTCGTCACGTGGTAGAACATCATCTGATTGCAAACACGATTAAGAAACTTTTTTTTTATTATTTTGAGCGGAAAGAGTAGAACGGATTGTTTCGACACTAGATTTTTATACACACCACGTAGCGGTGCCCAAAATAATATTTGACGTTAAAAACAGCGAAATATTGACATGA
Organism: Dryadula phaetusa; assembly: GCA_032432895.1. Classification (NCBI taxonomy): domain Eukaryota; kingdom Metazoa; phylum Arthropoda; class Insecta; order Lepidoptera; family Nymphalidae; genus Dryadula; species Dryadula phaetusa. Next base: position 2,403,175 of record JAOYRS010000016.1, on the reverse strand, counting down.
AATTTTGAGATGTTCGATATTTTTCCTAAAAATCTATATGATGATTAAACATGATATTAATACTATTATTATATATAAGTTTATTAATACAGAGTGCTATAAAAATAATTTCTCCTTTCTGGTAATACAAAGCGCAAGTTCGCCACTAAACAAACAATGTCTTGATTTGGGGTGGAAAACAGTTAACGGAGGATCTTGACACTACATTTTAGTTTCATACTGCTGATAAGCAGACGAAATTTGTTAAACACACTCCAGCAGGATTTCGTTCAAAAGATTTGCAGATCATATAGGCAATATTTCTAACATTTGCATTAGCACTATCAGGGTTACTACTCCTTGACATTAAAATAAAAGAGCATGCAAATCTATACAAATGGAATTTGGAACTTGAAATAAATAGTAATTACATTAACAAACAGCATCCTGCAGTATAAACTGCTATTGACTTTGTTGGAAAACCTGAATCCCGAAACAATCCCATACACAATATCAACGGCACTCAGATCTTTACCGATGGTAGCAAGATTGAGGGAAAAGTGGGAGCAGTTTTTTCTAAAGGATATAAAATTTTTTGTCTATACCTGAATTGTACTGACTTTCAGTCTGAACTTTATACTTTGTTCAGAGCTTCCCAAAATGTGGCATATATTGATGATCAAATAGTCAATATTTTTAGTAATTCAAGATCTTTGGAACTTTTAAAGAATCTGCGATCATACCACCCTCTAGCTAATGAAGTTTAGTGAAATTTAACAAAAATCAGAGTAGAAGTGAAGGAAATCAGTTTTTTGTTGGCTGAGGGCTCATGTAGGTAATGTAAGAAACGAGAGGGAGACTGTCCGGGATGCGAATGCGATGATAACATCAGGATCATTGTGGCACTTACTACTGAAATATTCAAGATTTGCTGCTGATCGATTCGAACTTGAGGCAAGAATTGGGAGGTTTTTGACCGAGAGTGATTTGTCAAATACATTGTCTTCTCAAAATCTGCACAAGCGGCATAATTCAGAATTTTTGCGCATAAACTTACCACTAAGATATGTAATTATCCGCAAAACACAAACCAAGATACCGTAATCAAGTTGTTGGATCAGGCAGAGTAAGCAAGCCGGGGCTGAGAATAAAAGGAGTAGCTCTATTCATAGATGATAATACTGAAAGGTTAGGCATAAGCTTCTGTATGCCTAGAAATAATAAATTTGTCGCAGTTTCTTCTGACCTTGCCAGTTTGCTGAACTCCCGTGCACAAATAAAATGGCAGTAGGACGCAAATTATACGAGGCGTTGCCTAGTATAAAGGTTAGGGAGATATATCAAAGAGATAGATCAAAGAACATTATACTTTGCGGCGGTGATGGCGGGACGCCCTTCATTCTAGCTTAGGTGATGCTCATAACGGTAGGTGAAATTGTGGAAAGTTTGTTGGGAAAGGGAGAGAGTTCGTTTGGAAACAGGCAGACAGTGTCGGTAAAAGTTCACAGCGAGTTCTGTTAAAATCCTCCTGTTAAATTCCAGACCAGGCTAACCAAAGTGGCAATGAATCAAGAAGAGCCACCTGACCGACTTCCGGTCACAGGGCAAAAATTCCACCATAAAAACGTATTCCTCGAATTTTTCGCAGTCCTGAAAGCTATCCAATAAGTTAAATTCAGGGTTTATAAGGAAATAATGCTTGCCTTCCGGCTTGGATATTTGATCCTTTATGTAAGACTTCATGAGGCAGATGCCGCCATATATAACAATGACACAACTCAAACCATCAGAGGCATTGTGAAAAGTAGTTATATGGCGGCTTATAATGCTACGGTAGGCTTTGTGAAATTGAATGACGAGGAAACTAGATGAACAAAGGACCTTAAATTTAACACACTCACCAATGACCCAATCGTAATCATCGCCAAATGTACATACACTTGGCTCATAATTTTTTTGACATAAATAGTGACATTAATATTACTACTACAACAGAAGCAGCCAATAAGCTTCGGGAGAAGTTGTCGGCACTTATTAGGAAGTTGGTGAAAAGCAAGGTTCGCACTATAGCGTCAATGTTGATTAACGGAATAAAGAAATCCGAAACGTGCGAACGCCAAATTGTGGATAAAGCCCTTGAATTGAAATGAATTGCTATGAGCGATAGTGACGGCGGCTAGAATATCAATAGCCAAAAAGTTACTTTTAATCGGAGATGTGAACCAAGTTACCTATATTGACCTTGAAAATCTTTTTAAAATGATCTTCCGTACCCCATTTGATGTTTGCCATCAACCATGACCTATTATGCACCCACAGATGTCCCATGGACGTTGCTTACTACGCCTTACAAGAAATATATAATTATTTGGTATATAATTATCCATTCATTCCCTTAGTACAAAAAAATTTCAAAGCTGCGCCTGGTTACGACATTTTTAAGGATACCTTCTACCTCACATTCATTCAAGAGGAGAAGGAATCTTTAATTAACCAAAGATATAGATTGAAAGTTGGTTCGAAAGTTTTGTCGGTTCATGACGCCCAGGGCCTGACCACGGTTGTAGTAGTAAGTATAAAATCGGAGAAATTGCAGCTGCATGAAGGCGTCTCGCACGCCATCACCATAAGCGGTGACGAGGACGATGCGTTCACATCCCGTCCTTATCATTCCTGATAACAAAACATGTGATAGATTTAGTGTATAAAATATAAATGTGTATGTATTAGTATAAATTACATTATGAATATGAAATATAAGTAGTAGTTAATTAAAACTTTAGGTTAGGAACTAAGTAAGGAACTAACTATAAATCCTGGAATTTCTTAGGGAACTCATAGAAACAGTAGCGTCTCTATGCGTCTTATAAGTTTAAGTACTTTAAATTGTATAAGAAAATAATAATAAAAATAATCAATGTTACAAAATGTATGGGCATGTATCCGTAGAGTGTTAACAATAATAATAATAAAAAAAACTATAAGCTTATAGATGTTTTTTTTATCTTGCAAGCCCCATAATTTATTAAAACATTCACTTGGGAACGACTGCAGGAAACACTTTTATATTTGGAGATATGTAAATTTTGTATGCTATCGTTCCTTCGAAATAGCGTTTGAATGTATGTTTGGTATAATTTCTTTGTGTAACCTGCATCTGTAACTTTAATAAAATGTGAGTATTAAAGCATGTCATATATAATATCTATGTAGATATGAATTATTTAACATCTTTGTTATTGATTAATTATTATTTTTTATGTAATACTAGCGGCCCGCCCGCAGTTTCGCCCGCGTGAACTCACTATACTGTAGCTATTTTTTTATTTTACACGCACGCCTATCACATGTGGGCTAAGATGTCATATGTACCACATATGATATCTTGGTCCATATGTGATTTCACCCATCCTTATGACACTATAGTTCACATATGATTTTAGTCGTCCACATATGACATCATGGTCCACATGTGATTTTGCATTTCCACATATGCCTTTATTGTCCACATATGATTTTATCCTATCACACATGCCACCATGACCTACATGTGATTTTAATAATCCACATATGACACCTTGGCCCACATGTGATTTTACTAGTCCACATACGACATCTTGGCCGACATGTAATTTCACCCATCCACATATGACACCATATGTTCACAGATGCGCATGTGAAGTCATAGTCCAAATACGATGTCATGTGTTCACGCAATTTCAAGAGTCCATATATGATAAGATCTTTGATTTTCGCGATTTCTATACATTTTAAATGAAACTATTTAACCGGATTAATCGCGTATATTTTGGTATTCGAAAATACATTTTTGGACACCTGACGTTTCGAACACTTTACAGTAGTCCGTGGTCACAGGTAGACTGAGGTGGCATTCGTCTGTCAGTTGATACAAAAAATTAATTATATCAAACTACCGCCATCGATTTCTCAATTGCCTCGCGTACTGCCCTGGATTCTTGCAGAATGAGCTCACTGTATCTTTGTCTCTGGTGTGGTGGATTTGGGATTTTAAATTTTTAATAAGTGGGTCCCAGGTGGTAGATAGTTTCCAACCATCTTCTCTATTGAAATTTGTATGTTTTTGAATTTCAATAGCCTCGCGGATCATTCTAGGAACATATCTACTTTCCCTAGCGAGGATATGTGGCTTATCAAACCTGATGTAGTGGTTGGACTTATTCATTGTATGTTCACACACAGCTGACTGCAATACACGCCCATTCTTGACATCGGATATGTGTTCTTTCACCCTAACCCCGATGCTCCTCTTTGTTTGGCCAATGTATGACAAGCCACAGTCACAGTCTAGTTTGTACACACCTGCACACTGTAAAGGAATATTACATTTCACGGGTCTCAAGCATTGGCTCACTTTTTTATTAGGCTTGAATATGGTTTTAATAGAAGCTCTTCTTAAGATGTTGCCAATCCTGTCTGTAACTCCTTTCACAAACGGTAGAAGTGCTGGCTGTCTCTCCACCGTGGGTGGCTTGTTGGCCTTCATACAACGCTGGCGGGGAACTGGCAGCTTGTTCTGATGAAGGGCACCCTTCACCTGTCGAAGCTCGTCCCCTAGGTGTTCAGCGTCGCAAAGATGGTAAGCTCTCTGAAACAAAGATTTGCCAACGGTAGATAACTGTGTAGGGTGATGGGGGGATTCGCCATTGAGATACCTGTTGGTATGGGTAGGCTTCCTATACACTATGTGGCCTAATGTGCCATTAGGATTCTTTATTACAAGTACATCAAGAAAAGCTAAAGAGTTATTTGCCTGTAATTCTATTGTAAATTTTATGTTGTTATTAATAGAATTCAGATGGTTTAGGAATATATAAATATTATCCGTAGGTAAAATTGTGAAAGTATCATCTTCGTACCGCTTATATATTCTAGGTAGACATGGTGCAGAGCCAAGAGCCATCTCCTCGAAATCCTCCATGTATATATCTGCTATTACAGGGGATACAGGCGAACCCATAGCAATGCCATCCACTTGCAAATAGAATACCTGATTGAACACTAGATATCCAGATGTAAGGCAGTGTTCTAAAAGTTCAAGGTATTCAATAGGCATCTTGTTTTTCTCTAGCTTCCGCTTGACAATCCTGATGCAGTCCTTTATAGGTATACTGGTAAACAGCGACTGGACATCAAAACTGACCATGCTTTCATTGCTAGCTAACTTAAGATCTTTCAGTCCGCTAACAAAATGGTAAGAATCCCTGACATAAGATGTTGTGTGACCACGCAGGGGAGAAAGTACCTTCGCGACATGTTGAGCCAGTTTAAACGTCGGCGTATCGATTTGGCTAACGATTGGACGAAGTGGTACATTAGTTTTGTGTATTTTTGGTAACCCATACAACTTTGGAGGTTTAACACAACTAGGCACGAGTGATTTAATGTCAAATTGATTTAATGTCAAGTTTAATGCCAATGCTTGAGACCCGTGAAATGTAATATTCCTTTACAGTGTGCAGGTGTGTACAAACTAGACTGTGACTGTGGCTTGTCATACATTGGCCAAACAAAGAGGAGCATCGGGGTTAGGGTGAAAGAACACATATCCGATGTCAAGAATGGGCGTGTATTGCAGTCAGCTGTGTGTGAACATACAATGAATAAGTCCAACCACTACATCAGGTTTGATAAGCCACATATCCTCGCTAGGGAAAGTAGATATGTTCCTAGAATGATCCGCGAGGCTATTGAAATTCAAAAACATACAAATTTCAATAGAGAAGATGGTTGGAAACTATCTACCACCTGGGACCCACTTATTAAAAATTTAAAATCCCAAATCCACCACACCAGAGACAAAGATACAGTGAGCTCATTCTGCAAGAATCCAGGGCAGTACGCGAGGCAATTGAGAAATCGATGGCGGTAGTTTGATATAATTAATTTTTTGTATCAACTGACAGACGAATGCCACCTCAGTCTACCTGTGACCACGGACTACTGTAAAGTGTTCGAAACGTCAGGTGTCCAAAAATGTATTTTCGAATACCAAAATATACGCGATTAATCCGGTTAAATAGTTTCATTTAAAATGTATAGAAATCGCGAAAAACAAAGATCTTATTATGTGAACCAGTACGGACTGGAAAACGCGAATAAAATACGTCGATTAGAGTATCTAAAAACGAAACGTGCACGATATTTAACATCTATAAATTTCTTAAAAAGATGCCGCGATAATAATCTCGTACCGGTTTGTGTCGAAATCGCGCCGAAAAAGGACATCAAATATTGCAAAAAGATATTTAATCAGGCAAGTAAAAAATTATTATGTCAACTCATTAAAGAACACCGTTATGATTTGAATAGCTTCGACAAACAGATCAAAGCCTTAAGCAATGATATCGGGTCGTGTGTTTCAAAGACAGATTTCGATCAATGTGTAGATTTTACTAATAAACGCGCGGAACATAAATATAATCAATATAAAAATAGACAAATTCGCAAGTACGATAAACTCGAATTAAAATCCCAACGGAAAAATGTCTATGGCAACACCGTAACTTCTACACAGGCAACACAAACGTCAGTTGTCAATCTGTCCAAACAAAGAATCGATAATTCGACTATTGAGGTACTAAATAAAGGCTTTAACTTTGCGCCGGCGCCGCGAAAAATACCTTTTGAAGAAATCATAACGAACGTTGAGGACTGCTTATACAAAAACCAGATTTTGAAGGAAGATTCGGAGGCTATCCGTCAGGATATTTCTGCCATATTACGCCGTAGTAAACCACCTAAATCTAATCTTTCTCATGATGAATCTCGTGCTCTTAGAAATCTGCGGCAAAACGAAGACATAATAGTTCTCAAAGCGGATAAAGGCAACGCGACGGTTATACTGGATACCGAGGATTATAACCAAAAAATGTCATTATTGCTATCGGATGAAAAAACTTATAAAATTGTTGACAAAGACCCTACAACAAAAATACTTAAAAGAACATCCGAGTTAATAACAAAACACGCAAAAACATTACCACTTGACATTAAATCACTCGTGCCTAGTTGTGTTAAACCTCCAAAGTTGTATGGGTTACCAAAAATACACAAAACTAATGTACCACTTCGTCCAATCGTTAGCCAAATCGATACGCCGACGTTTAAACTGGCTCAACATGTCGCGAAGGTACTTTCTCCCCTGCGTGGTCACACAACATCTTATGTCAGGGATTCTTACCATTTTGTTAGCGGACTGAAAGATCTTAAGTTAGCTAGCAATGAAAGCATGGTCAGTTTTGATGTCCAGTCGCTGTTTACCAGTATACCTATAAAGGACTGCATCAGGATTGTCAAGCGGAAGCTAGAGAAAAACAAGATGCCTATTGAATACCTTGAACTTTTAGAACACTGCCTTACATCTGGATATCTAGTGTTCAATCAGGTATTCTATTTGCAAGTGGATGGCATTGCTATGGGTTCGCCTGTATCCCCTGTAATAGCAGATATATACATGGAGGATTTCGAGGAGATGGCTCTTGGCTCTGCACCATGTCTACCTAGAATATATAAGCGGTACGAAGATGATACTTTCACAATTTTACCTACGGATAATATTTATATATTCCTAAACCATCTGAATTCTATTAATAACAACATAAAATTTACAATAGAATTACAGGCAAATAACTCTTTAGCTTTTCTTGATGTACTTGTAATAAAGAATCCTAATGGCACATTAGGCCACATAGTGTATAGGAAGCCTACCCATACCAACAGGTATCTCAATGGCGAATCCCCCCATCACCCTACACAGTTATCTACCGTTGGCAAATCTTTGTTTCAGAGAGCTTACCATCTTTGCGACGCTGAACACCTAGGGGACGAGCTTCGACAGGTGAAGGGTGCCCTTCATCAGAACAAGCTGCCAGTTCCCCGCCAGCGTTGTATGAAGGCCAACAAGCCACCCACAGTGGAGAGACAGCCAGCACTTCTACCGTTTGTGAAAGGAGTTACAGACAGGATTGGCAACATCTTAAGAAGAGCTTCTATTAAAACCATATTCAAGCCTAATAAAAAAGTGAGCCAATGCTTGAGACCCGTGAAATGTAATATTCCTTTACAGTGTGCAGGTGTGTACAAACTAGACTGTGACTGTGGCTTGTCATACATTGGCCAAACAAAGAGGAGCATCGGGGTTAGGGTGAAAGAACACATATCCGATGTCAAGAATGGGCGTGTATTGCAGTCAGCTGTGTGTGAACATACAATGAATAAGTCCAACCACTACATCAGGTTTGATAAGCCACATATCCTCGCTAGGGAAAGTAGATATGTTCCTAGAATGATCCGCGAGGCTATTGAAATTCAAAAACATCCAAATTTCAATAGAGAAGATGGTTGGAAACTATCTACCACCTGGGACCCACTTATTAAAAATTTAAAATCCCAAATCCACCACACCAGAGACAAAGATACAGTGAGCTCATTCTGCAAGAATCCAGGGCAGTACGCGAGGCAATTGAGAAATCGATGGCGGTAGTTTGATATAATTAATTTTTTATATCAACTGACAGACGAATGCCACCTCAGTCTACCTGTGACCACGGACTACTGTAAAGTGTTCGAAACGCCAGGTGTCCAAAAATGTATTTTCGAATACCAAAATATACGCGATTAATCCGGTTAAATAGTTTCATTTAAAAAGTCCATATATGAGTTCAACTTTTCACGCCATCGAGATGCAGTGGAACTGAGCACAGCGCCGGACTGCAAGGACTAATATTTTAGCTATTTCTCATTTTGGCATCCTAGCTTAAATCACAAACATTTCTTTTTTTATACGCAATTTCACTTTATATTATGAAAGCATAAAGTAATGTGATATGAAATGGTCTAACAGATAAACAAAGCTAGGTAAAACTGTTACTATATGATGCATATTGTAAGATTAAGATCATATAGTCTCTATCTCTGTACGGTCCAGATTATGACGGTCCAGATTATGACTGAGGATCGTGGTCAGCATTAGGTTTGTATTTGAAGCGAATGACTTGCCTCTGTCCAGTTTCTGTCATAAGGACTCTTTGATTTAGTCTGTTTGTTTAAAGGGTGTGCATCCACATTCGTACGGCTTAATGACATCTAATGATATCAATAACATATATCATTGATTGTCATAACCTTATATTAACTGAAAGTATATATTAAAATAAGTTCTATATAAATTTTAATTAATTGATAAAATCTAAAAGAGTAAATACTGTGTTCTTGCGTAGTGTTCCACCCGAAATAGAGGTATTGTGTGTTGAGTAGCGAACTCGACATCGAGTTTTATTGTACCAGAACAGAGAAATTAAAATAAAATTTTAATACTATTATTTGTCCGCGTGGAAATCTAATCAATCAATCAATTGTGTTTACAGACAGATGCTGTTCCACTGCGATACGATGGCCTTAACGATTAACAAAAGATATGAAAAATGTTATTATACACTACGCAAATAAATAATATATCTACTTGATTTTTTAAACTGTGTTCTTCTAAATGAAAAAAAATATTTAAGCATATGTCAGAGAGAAACTGACACATTGCGTGTTAAGTGGCGGAACCTAACACCGCGCTTTACTCTAAACATAGTGGAAAATCGCAAATAATTTGAATATAGTCATTTCCCCAATTGGAAATCGAATCGTCAGTCAAACGCTGTCCCACTGCGTCAAACCAACATCTTTAATATTAGCTAACTTAATATTAATAGTAAAAAATTCAAAGTGCATTTAAAACCAGTGACAGTAAATTATCGGAAGAATAAATAATAACCATAAATAAAATTTAAAAAAAAGAACAAATTAAGCTTTTTTTCACATCATTGATATGAAAATTGCACTGATTACTTGGTTATTGGAGCGTAAAAATTAAAATATTTTTTTTATATTAAATGGGGCTTCATTAATCGTATATTTATTATAGATTTACTATATTTTTTTACGTTAGATTTTTACTATGTTTTAATATTTATTCACGCTATATAAATAAACGCAATTGGTTGTGGATTCTCATTTCTCTGCTTTAGCACGACAACGCGGCGTTGGGTTACACCACTCAATATACAATATCTTGACATAGAGTCTCTTACTGTCTCTCTGATTTTGATAATCGTAAACTTACATGAAACATAACAGTAGCTGTTTTCAAATATGCCCATATTTGAAAAGAGCGACTGTTGAGTGTCAGCATTTCTTAAAAGAAGTGCCGTTGGTAGATTCTGACTGACAATACTGACTATACTGACAGTTTGTGATAGTTGACGTTTCAAAAGTTCTGGTAATAACCTATTTTGATTTTTCTAATATCCTGCGGTTACTTTAAGAAAAATTATTAAGCTTAAGCTTAAAATATAACACATAAAAAAAGTTAAAATTGAAAGTAAATAACGGCTTGACTCTTTATGTTGGAGTTGTCAGAGATAATCTGGTGTTAATACACTCCATTGACTGTTATAAGCCCAAAAACACCTTGATTTTGTCATACCAGAGCGAAGAAATGAAAATAAAAATTTAAATATAATCATCCCTCAAATAGAGAAATCAAACCCACAACCAATCACATTTACAGACACTGAGCCACTGTACCACAGTGGCCTCGTGTACTCTTAGTGTTAATATTACGTACAAAATGAAATTCTTGTATAAAAGCTAAAGCAATACTTACTCGCTTGTGGGACTTACAAATAAAGTCTGAAATACAGATACTACTGTTTCTAGAATATTAAACAGACGTGAAGAATGCTTAGTCAATTAAAGTGTCTCTTATAATTAAAGCACCCTTGAAGATTTCCTTTTATATGCATTTCTGCTTGTTATTTTATTTACTTATGAAAAAAACATAGAATAAATGTATTAATTAATTGTTGTTTTTTTTTGCAGCCCTACGCTTTTTACCACATAGAATTGATCACAGAGATAGTAATGTTCAGACACATTTTACATGATTTTCTATAGACATTGCACAGAGTGACGGAACTCAACGCCGTATTTTTATCTTACCACAACGACATCCGGTATAGTAAATATATCTATTTTTTTGGTGTTTAAATTGAAATATTCTTATTTACTATTTTTAAAGTGTTATTCCACACTTAGGGTAAGAAAACATTTTTGATAAAACGTATAAAAATTTGAACGCAGCGGGATTCGAACCCGCGCCTCTTGGATACCGTCCAAGCGCTCTGACCGCTAAGCCATGCGTTCTACTACCAGCTGCGTCGAAATTCTTATACGTGTATTTTATATAAGTTCTTATGAGTGTATTTTATATAAATGAAATGCAATGGAATAAATAAATAAAAACGTATAAAGCTCTTTGAGAAGAAATTAACTTGTTGCTCAAAGAAAAAGTCAGGAAATGAGATACATATCTTTTTCGTTCTTATTAGTTAACGTTAAGCTATGCTTGATACAAATAGAACAAAATAAGAATTTGAATTTCGATTAAACAGTAAAACTATGGAATTATGTGATTTTAGTTTATTGGTAATTTTAAACGTGGTTTATAACATATGAGACCAACGTAACGTAGTAGACAAACGTTTGTCTGTAAACGCAATTGGTTGTGGATTTGATAACCACAACCAATCACTCTGGCAAGATAAAATGTGGCGTTGAGTCTCGCCACTTAACACGCAATGTCTCTAATTTGGCGGAAAGCGGAGTACGGAGTGGAGTTTTGATACTAGGTACTTCTTGTCTACTCTACCGTATACCGTATATCGTAGAGTTGAAAATAAAAAAAAATACTTTTTCAAGTAAAGAACAAACCAATAACCCACCACGTTAACGTGGAACAGACTTTAATATCGATCAGTTGCAGGTTTGATCCCACTCAGAGTAGTGAATATATTTAAAGCATCATTCCTCGCTATGGTACGACAAAATAGGGAGTTGAGTTCCACCAATCAACACGCAATGTCTCCAATTTGGTAAAAAACGAAGTGTCTTGACACTAGGTACTTTCTGTCTACCCTACTATACGGGATAAAAGCGTGAACCTTAAAAAAAATAGACGACAAAATCTATAGTGATATAAACCATGCGCCAAATAAAACGAGCTTAGAAATCCCGCTATATTTTTCAAATTGGATGCAAAATCGTCAGTTTTAAGAGGCACTCATTATTATGAATGGTACTTCGTTCGGTCTGAAATGGTCGATAAGTGCTTACCATTCTATTGGATAGTGTTATTACTAAATGCTCGTGGAATAGCTATTATGCGTCTAGTGTGTTTCGTTTAAAGTCAAATGGAATATTTCGTGATTTTTAGGCTTGAATACAGCTCTGTATACAGCTGTATCTCGTTCTGTAAAATGTAAAAAAAACCTGTGTAAACCAGTATTTGAGTCATTTATTTATTCTTTTACTATAGTCCTGTTTTGGGATATTGTATTATCATTATTATGCTTGCTTATGAAATTACTTAAAGTTCAAATTTTCACGCTTTTATCACGCATAGCAAAGTAGACAGGGAGTGCCTAGTGTCAAAACACTCCGTACTCCACTTTCTGCCAAACACGAGACATTTCGGGTTGAGTGGCTGCAGTGATTGAACGCCGCGTTTTGGCTTACCAGAAAGAGGAAATTAAAATTAATTTAAATTTATTTTTTTTCTCAGTGGGAGTCGAACCTACATCCGATCGCGTTTAAAATCAGGCGCTACACCTCGACCGGCGATCCACTCATAATATCTCTAATCATTTTATTGATATAATTTACATTTCATCATTCTGGTGAGACAAAGCACGGCGTTGAGTTGTGCTACTCTCGCAATGTCATTAATTTGAGCGCAAAGTACAGTATGTTGACACTTTTTTCTAGCTTGTTATTAAATACAGAAAATAGCTAAAAGCTTCGTAAAAATGTAGAAATTCTGTATAAACATCATACCTCACCTTATTTCCAAATAATTTATTCAAGTTCTAAGTTATTTTATTATCAATTGATGTATTATGGACAGATACACTAAAACCAATAAATTATGATTGAAGCGTACACGTTTGACGTATTATGGGTGATATACGAGTATTCACCCACTCGCTAACAGATATTAAATTTTACTTTATATAGCGCTTTCGTACTTAGCAACGATATTTGATGCATTATATCGGTTGTCCTGGGGCAATCGTGGTGCAGTGGGTAAGAGTCTGACTGTATGTATTCGATTTTCACTCGAGAGAAGATATGTTTATAATACATTTTCTTTTTAAATGAAACTATTTTAACCGGATGAATCACGTATATTTTGGTATTCGAAAATACATTTTTGGACACCTGACGTTTCGAACACTTTACAGTAGTCCGTGGTTATATGTCACAGTCTACCTGTGATTACGAACTACTGTAAAGTGTAGAAATCGCGAAAGTCATAAGATAAAATGCGGCGTTGAGTTCGCTACTCAACACATGGTGTCTCTCTTACGGGCAGAAAGCAGTTAACAAGGTGTCTTGAAACAAGGTTGTATCTGACTATCCTACTAAGCATTTTAACCTCAATGTACCTTACTTTATCTTATCTATTCCCATTTATCAATTTTATGTAAAGTAGTTTCTCGACTTATCCCGCAGTCAGAGGCAGTCTAATATTTAAACATTCGGTTCGCCGTTTTTTCCCACAACTCAAGATATTCCGTGTTAGGTGGCGGAACTTAACGCCATCCGTTGTTTATCAGAGCCAAGAATAAAAATAATTAAAATACGATTATCTTCTAAATTGAGATTCTAACTTACAACCAATTGCGTTTTCATAAGATACTTTCACATGCCACATAAGACTCATTTCTTAGACTAACTGAGCCTACGATTTCAACAGTGTGAGCCAGTGAAAATTAAACTATCAGTATACTCAAAATAAAAATATTAAATAATTTTAATTGAAATATCTTTCTTATCTCTCTATATATCTGTTCATAGTGAACAGATTGTAATATAATAAACACTAAATTGCGGGAATATTATTAAAATGCAACAGCTAAAAATCCATTCAAATCAGTTAACCCGTTACGGAGATCAGGGTGGACAAACGTACAGACAAACATACAGCGACCATATAAAAAATGTAAGAGTATAGGCTATAATATACATAATTATGCCAAAGTGCCAATATATAAGGAAGTAGTTGCTACCATACTTTACAAAACCAAGAAAATTGGGGATATACAAAAAAAATTTTAATTAACAAGTAACTCAGTACAATGTATATACACATATGTATGTGTTGATTAACATCAGTTACAGACCCTTATATAATCTCTAGGGTGGAAGTTAGACATGTTGTGATAATTATAATGGTTTACAAAGTTTTCGTGAAAATTAAATTATGTTCTAATATAACTACGTCCGCTGCCGCTTAGTACGGGAAGTACTTAACCTGGCTGATTTTAAGTTAAAATTCCATTTTAGCTTTAAAATTTCACTTAGGTTTTATAAATAGGTAATGCTGGTCAAGGTATTCAGTATTTTATTGTAAACTAGCTGTGCCTGCGACTTCATTCATTCGAATTTAACATCACTTGATTATTATTTTATAAATGTAATATAATTGTAATAAATTATTTTATAAAATATTATAAATACTAAAAGTAACCTAAGTTATATTAAATTTACTATAGTGGTACATGGGTTATTAGAACCAGTTTTTAGTTAGGTTTCAGTATATGAGCGATTTTACTATTTTAGGTCTAATAAAGGTAATATTTAGGCTAGTTAGGTAAATTTTAGAAAATAATCTAAACACAATATATAGGAAAGCCTCTAACTAATAATATTAGTATTGTATCGTATTTAATTGATTGGTAAAGAGTTTCATATCGCTCAGCTCTATTATATTAATATAAACAACAATTTTATTTCCTATAGTTGAGAAAAGTACGTAAAGGATGCACGGAAGCCAAGGCAAAGTATTGATGTTAGTAAGTATGTATATTAAGTTAGTATCTGCATATAAATATTCTTCTTATTTTGGCCTGGATTTTGTCAGTCAGCTTTTCGTCATTTAATGTCATATATGGTATCGTCTTTTCACCCGATTGGTTGTGGGTTCGTTTCGCGTTCTAGGGTATGATTATATTCAACATTTACTATCTTTTCGTCGCTCTGGTAAGACAGAACTGAGTTCAAATCGTTCCTTAACACCTACATTTCGGGTGGAAAGTAGTGAATGGAGCTTATAAGGCTTGTTTGTTTTTTTTATCGTTGCAATATTTTTGATAATTTAGAAGAAAAACTGATTTTATATAATATTTGTAAACTTTGAAAACTATGCCGCAAAAACGATTTTGACCCAGCTGTCGTGTTCATTTGATAATTAGACTTATAAGAGATTTTTAATTTTTTTTTTATATGATAATCAGTAATTTTACATAAAGTGAAGATATATGACCGTTTTGTTCAATTCAATATCCGTTTTAACGAATGAAATGTTTATCAGCCTTTTTTCCCATTTTATACATCAGAGTCAAAATAAAGTTAGAGAGAACCTATTGTCAATACATTTTGTTTACCATTTTTACCATAATTTCGAGATAATGCATGTTATCAGGTGGAGCTCAACGCTGCACTCCATCTTACTAGAGTAGCATAGTTAAAACGTATTCGATTATTTGAAATTTTTTTGAATTCATCAACTTATGGTTTGGAATTCATTTCTTAAATGCACTACAGTGAAAAATGGTTAGATATATCAGGCTTATTTTGCTTGTATTTTAGCTTCACGCTTTTTATCCCGCATAGCCGGGTAGACAGAAAGTACTAATTGTGAAGACACTCCGTACTTCGAAAATAATCACTCCCCGAGTGGGGATCGAACCCACAACTGGTAGCGTTTACAGTCAGACGCTGTCCCACAGCGCCACGACCGACTTCAAATGCACATTCTTCACATGTTCATTGCACCTACATAGATGCAAAAAGTAAAAATATTTTGATAAATAACAGAATTTTCATTGTTTGTGCGAGCTTCGAGCACGACGTGTATATAGCGTTGATAAATTCACAAACACGGAATATGGATTATATATAAAAATGATATAGTATTGGTATTAAGTATTTTATATTTGTAAATAGTTTACAGTGTTACGCTAATTGTTTTTGTTGTTTGTGTTTTTATGTTTCTAAATTGTTTTTCTTAGCGTGAAAATACTAAAGATTGTTTTTTTTTATATTATGTTATTACTGTTTATTTATATAATTATTTTAGATTTTTTTAAAATCAATAAATTACTTTTTTTTAGTTTGACGCTTTTAATCCCACTTAGCAGGTTAGACAGAAAGTACCTAGTGTCAAGACACTCTGTACTTCGCTTTTCACCGAATTCGAGATATTGCGTGTTGAGTGGTGGAACTCAATGCAATTTACATATTTACTATTAATCAAAATTATATTATATATCTGTCGGATGTATATATATAAAAAGGAGCTTTACGCTTTATTCTTCATCGCAAGGTAGTTAAAGACAACTTGGTGTCGAGACACTTTGTCCAGTGCTTTCTAAAATCGAGACATTGCGTGCTGAGTAGCGAACTTAACGTCACTCTTTGTCTTGCAAAACGGAGAAATCATAATTGTTTATTAAATACAAACATTCCCCCGAATGGAAATTGAACCTACGAACAAGATCAGAACAGTAAGATCATCAGAACAGAACAATATAAAGTCCTGTGCCACGATGGTCTATGAAAAAGTAACTGTAATATTAACAATATGTCGGATCTGAACTTGTTACTCTTGTTGTTACTCTTGGATCGGTGACATCGTCAAGTACATACCATTTCTGTATAGCTTTCTTAGTTTCATACGCTGTGTTAAATACTTTAGATATTAGGAGTTCCCGACAAGAAAGAGATTAAAGACGTTCTGCAGTTTGCATTGTTTGGAATATCGCTGTTGAGAAATTTTAGATAGAAAATTTAAATACAAAATTAATTCATTAACGGTTTACTGTCGAACTTTATTTTCACATCACGCTTTTTATCCGGCATAGCAGATTAGACAGAAAGTATCTAGTGTCAAGACACTGTATTTCGCTTTCCACCGAATTCGAGACATTACGTGTTGAGTGGTGGAACTCAACGCCATTGAGACATTGGGTGTTGAGTGATGGAACTTAACGCCGCATTTTGTCTTACCACAGAGAGGAAGTGAAAATAATTTAAAAAAAATCACCCCCTCAAGTGGGGATCGAACCCACAACCGATAGCGTTTACATTTAGACGCTGTCCCACTGCACCACACCCGGCCTCATGAATGATTCCCGTTGCCTTCTAATTTTTATGCGTTTTTTCAAATATATTTTTTAATATTAAATGTGAAATAACACTTTCAAAATAGTAAAATATTATGGAATTATCCAAGACAGAATTTCCCACAAAAGAATATGTTCTATGTTTTATCGATATTATGTTTAAGTATTTTAGGAAGTAATTATTTACATATCTGTTTATTTAAATCAAAAATCGAAATCATAATCTAGAATTATAATTGAAGCCAGTCGTGGCGCAGAAAGACAACGTCTGACTTTAAACACGATCTGTTATGGGTTCGATTCCCATTTATAGGGTTCTATGATTTATCGATATTATGTTTAAGTATTTTAGGAAGTGATTATTTACATATATGTTTATTCAAATCAAAAATCGAAATCATAATCTAGAATTATAATTAAAGCCGGTCGTGGCGCAGAAAGACAACGTCTAACTTTAAACACGTTCTGTTATGGGTTCGATTCCCACTCAGAGGGATTATATTTCAATAGTTTTTATTGCCTCACTCTTTTAAGACAAAACGCGACGTTAACATTCGCCACTTAACGTGTTATAACTCGAATTCAGCGGAAAGCTAAGTACGGTGTGTCTTAACACTAGGCAAATCTTGTCTATCCTGCTATGCGGGACAAAACCAGCAGTGGAGGGGAATTGTATTCTACCCCATCCCCTCACAGGTATAATACAATATCGATTATTTTTATATATGATGTTAACCTACACGGAATTCTTTTCTTCATTAAGTAGTTTGTAGGAAGCTTTTTATACTGCATTATAATAATGATATAGATTTTAATTTTTTGCTTTATACCTAGTGGACTAGTCAGAAAGACCGTGCGCCAAACGCTAAGGTCCCTGCATACTTCTTTCACTTCGTCCACAGTCATTAATCTCTTCATACATACTCTTAAGAGGATAATTATGCTTTTTAATAGACCTAACTCGATATTGTATTACAAAGGTCAACCGAGGTTGCCCTTGATTTCTTGTACCACTCGCCTTTGCCTCACAAATCTGTCGTATCATTCTTTCATTCTGGTCGTGCCTATAACAATTGAGCACGTTCTTCTTCATACTCACTATGACACTCTTGCTTATCCCTTCCCATTCTGCGTATCACTTCGCTGCATATAAGATCCAGCTTAACTGATTAAGTAACTGATATTATAGTTGAATTATAGTAAAGTAATAAAAAGAAACTAATTTAGTATAGTTATAAGCAAAGATAATAAAATCTCAATACATTCATTTCTCCACTTTTCTCTAATTCGAGACATGTTGTGTCTGACAAGTAGCAAAACTCAACGCTGCGTTTTGTCTTACAAAATATCATAAGAATATAATTTTAAATATACGTATACGAATTTTTTGTTAATTGCCGTAAGTCGAGGTCGTTATGTAATTTTATATTAAAACAAGTAAAATACGAAGTTGAATTCTACGAAATATTTCACTGTACACCGGAGCATAAAGAAAATTTCTACGTACTTTAAAAGCCTATGTTTTTTCATTTACAGCTGGCTATATAACGTCCGTTTAATCTTTAGTTTTATTATTCATTTACATGTTAACTAGATTCTGCCTTATATTCCTTTATTCATTCATACGTGGCGTTGAGTTCCGCCAATCGATAATCAATGTTTCGACTATGAGCAAAAAATGACGAACGTAGTGACTTCACACGATGTTTTCTTCAAACAATAGCAAGCCGGAGGTGACGCTAAACTAACAAGTGCCTTATCAGGGGAATGTAAGATAATTTAAATAAAAAAATATCATTACTCTGAATCATTACCTCAGAAATTGAAGACCATAGTGTCTTTCTTTGAGTACCCTGGTATGCTTGACAAAGTTGAAAGCTGTAAAGGGTTTGAATGCACTAACCTCGCATATACCGATACATACTGTTCCACTGCGCCACAATGGAGGGTCCATCTCACACGTAAGGTAAATTAAGCGTCTGCCAAGTTATTTCTTATTTTTATATATTTCGTTCAGGTGAACGTGAAAAAAGTTTAATTAATTTCCGTCTGGACGTTGACACGGACCTTTAGTGCTGGGTTAGTTTTAGGGTCTCATAAAAATGTGTACAAAGGCAGTTTGAAAATGTAGAGCTTTTTTTTACTACATTCTATTATTTTGTATAGAAGAGACGTTTCTGTAAGTATTTTTGTTGGAAAGTGATTTTATTGAGCCATCGTGTTATCGCACTCGTTGACTGTTGATAGAACCTTAGGTAATCTTTTATTTACTTTTGTTTTTCATGTCAAGTTATATATAGTAAATCGTTTTGATTCGTCTCTAAATATATATGTATATGGAGTGTCTTAATATTAAGTTATTTATAACTGCTTTATATAATGGCAATTTATGTGAGATTAACATTACATTTTTTAATATCTATAAAAGTGTTATAGTATGAGGCCGGTCGAGGCTCAGTGGGACTGAGTCTGACAGTAAACGCGATCGGTGGTAGGTTTGATTCTCATTCGGGGTTGTTATTATATTTAAATGATTTTCACTTCTTTTCACACTGTTCTGGTAAGACAAAGTGCGGCGTTGAGTTTCACCAATCTATACGCAATGTCTCGAATTAGGTTGTTTTTGTCTACCCTGCTATGCGGGACAAAGGCGTGGAGCTACGAAAAAAAATATAAAATAAAAAGGAGGGTAGGTGTTTTGAAATAATATTATTCAAATGACTTCCTTCAAAACATAAATATTAAGTTCGAATGACATCCCCTTAATTACTTATATTTTAAGACAAATATCCAGTGTTATCTATTTATAAATAGGTTCACTAACACTATGTTTTTTATCAACACCTCACGCGGGCAAAGCCGCGGGCGGTGCCTAGTTGAATGTAAGCTTAAGTTTCGTCCAAGGTGTTGTTGATATTAGTTGGTTATGGGTCTAGATTTAGCTCAAAATTCAGTGTGGTTTGCGGCCACAAGTCAGTCCCCAAAGACAAATGGAATCGTTTGCGTTTAATTCATTGTCTATTCTGTTCAAACTGTTTCTGAAATATCTATCTGTGTCTTACGTAATAACTTCCTATTTGCGGGTACAATTACATTAAATATTATTCTCATTTATAGGATTTAGGAAGACAAATCACGGTGCTAAGTTCAACACTATGTTTTTTATCAACACCTCACGCGGGCAAAGCCGCGGGCGGTGCCTAGTTGAATGTAAGCTTAAGTTTCGTCCAAGGTGTTGTTGATATTAGACGGTTATGGGTCTAGATTTAGCTCAAAATTCAGTGTGGTTTGACGGCCACAAGCCAGTCCCCAAAGACAAATGGAATCGTTTGCGTTTAATTCATTGTCTATTCTGTTCAAACTGTTTCTGAAATATCTATCTGTGTCTTACGTAATAACTTCCTATTTGCGGGTACAATTACATTAAATATTATTCTCATTTATAGGATTTAGGAAGACAAATCACGGTGCTAAGTTCTGCAACTCAACATGCTATTCATTTTTTTTATTTACCAGAATGGCCAAAATAAATTTTAATTATAATCACTCCGCAGAATGAGAATAAAACCCTAAACCAATCGCGTTTACAGTCAGACCATGTCCCACTGCGCCACAATGGTAAAAACGAACATTCTAGATACGATAGATATTGAAGGGTGTTATATTTTTTATAGATTGGATACTTTTTTTTACTTATAGAATCTGATTAAAAATTAGATCAGATTAGAGAGAGAAAACATATAATTTTAACAAAATATATGAATACTAAAATACCAAAATATACGAGATTTGTCAGTTTTAAATACCACAAAGACAAAGATGTTATCTGATAAATATTATTAAAAAAATGAATACTGTATATTCTATAAAAAGCTTTTACTTTAAGCTTATATTTTGGAGCCAGTAGCAAACTTTTAAAGATGTTTTATACATTATTTTTTGTGTATAAAAATTAAAGTTAGACTTTCACTCTATACTAACAATATAATTGATGCCAACATAATAATTAAATTGGGGTCTGTCGTGGCGCAATGGGACAGCGTTTGATAGTAAACGTGATCGGTTGTGGGTTCGATTCTCACTCGGGGCAGTGATTATATTTAAATTATTTTCACTTCCTGGCTCTGGTAAAGACTAAGTGCGGCGTTGAGTTCCACCACTCAATCCGCAATGTCTCGAAATTGGTGGAAAGCGAACTATGGAGTGTCTTAACACTAGGCCTTGCTTTTCAGATGATCACGATGCTCGCAGTCACTCGAAACGCTAAAGCTCAATATACTGATGTCGGGCGCGATTTTAAGGAGAGTGACATTCTCGAGGGTGCCTCGACAGAAGACACAAGTTTTTTTCAGCATTCGTCGATGTTTTCCCCAGAAAGACTTGCACGGCCGGTGTAAACGGCGTCTACCGTGCTGTCGTCAGCATAATAATGAGTGCTAAGATCCTCGAATAAATAATAAATCGCTGATATACTGAAGGCTATATTTGGGATAACACACATCCCTTGGGAACGCCAGCGTTCATGAACAAAAAACGTCGACAGCGAACTTTATACTACGTCCTGTGAGGAAGCTGGTAACCCACTTGCATAATTTCTCGGGAAGGCCATACGATGGAAGTTTGGCAAGGAATGACCTGTGCCATACACGATCTAAGGCCTTCGCCATGACCAGACTAACTTCCAGGCCTTTCAATAGCAGCAGCTCAGCGGTGGGTTAAGTACACTAGGAGATTGCCGGTAGGCTGATCATGGTGGAAGCCACATTGACGGCCGCTGAGCAACCATTGATCCTCTAAATATAACAGGCCGAAAAGCTTTAGCACTAGTGACAACTTAACATATACACGGAGCACTAAGGGAGAAATGCTATTCGGCCCACTCGACTTGTGGATGTCTAGACAAGATAGAGCTCGCCAAGCAGCTTTTTGCCTGAACTTAATGTTAGGCATTAAGCTCTGGCCACGCGGGACGGTCGGCGGCTTTCCTCTGTCATCCAAAGTCGAGTTCAAGGTGAAGAAAGCGCCCAGGAGATCGGCTTTCTCTATCGCCCTGTGGAGCAGGCTATCGGGCTGAAGTTTCTAAGTGAAACCGCCGAGGGCGCGGAGAACTGACGTGTTCAGGACGGGAATCTCTCAAGTTTCTCACCGATTTTAGCGATATGCTCGGACTTTGTATTAGCAAATTGTCTCTTAAAATATCTTAAGGCTCGGTTATACTTTCTCTTCAAGCCTTTCACCTTTGCATTCTTAGTGACCAGTTTCTCAGCAACTATTTTTTTAATTTCGATTTTTTTAGCACTAGCCTTTAGGCATTGGGCACGCGTCGCTCCTGCGTCAAGAAGGGCCTACCACTCCTGACGCCGCAACATGCCTAGCTGGTTTCCACCCTCCGGCCACCGCCGGGGCTTACGGAAGGATCGGGTAGTACCCAAGGTCCCGGCAAGTAGCGGGCTAGGAGAAGCCTCGTGAGATTTTAATGGGTAACGGGAGTGGCTATCGGGAGTCCCATATAACCTGTCTCGAGTCCCCAATCAGGCAGGTATCCGTGACGGGTCTCCTCGCGTTATAAAAAGGCTGTATTCTGTATTAAGATAGTGTTTAACTAGTGTAGTTAATTACATTGGCAGTTTTACCTGTTAATACATACAAAAATGGAGACTATTAACAAAACAAGAAATACGCAGTTTCATTATGGTCTGGTAAGACAACATCCGGCAAAAAAGTTAGAAGCTGCATTTATTTTATAAAAGCGTTAACTAGTAATAAATCCAATAGTTATTCTTTATTCATTATTTACTTTATTTTATTTTTACTTTTATTCCTTATAAAATGATAGATAGAAAGTAAAGTGTCAAGAAAATTAGTACTTCGTTTTCCGCCGAATTCCGTGTCTAGTGGCGGAACTCAATGCTGCATTTTGTCTTAGTAGAACAGTGAAGTAAAAATAAATATATATAATCACTGAGTAGGTAATTAAACCCACAACCGATCACGCTTACAACCACATGCTGTGCTACTGCGCCATCACCGGCCTCATACTACTTTATCTGAAACGTTTTACCAAAATATTGGCTTTTTACGCATTTTACATACACTCAGTAGTGCTGTATCGAATAGTGGAACTTAATACTGCTTATTATCTGTATGTTTCATACTTTACTCATATAATTTAGTAAAGCAGACAGAAAATAGTGACAAAGATACTTTCTGCTGCCCGCATTGTGTCTTACTAGAATATCGTAAGGTATATATTTTTAAATGAAACTATTTTAAACGGATTAATCGCGTATATTTTGGTATTTACATATTTGTTACGATTACGTTACGATAAATCTAATCTATATATATATATATATATATATATATATATATATATATATATATATATATATATATATATATATATATATATATACATACAATATTTTTATCACTTATTTATTTCACCAATATCATAAGCTTTGATAGATACATAAAAAATGGAACTAAAAATGAATTATTCGTTTTCTATGTCCTCGTATATCACACGTTGAGTGTTTAACAATAGAATGTAGCTCAAGCGTGTATACAACGTAGCTTTTTGAGTCATCCGTGCACAGTGAAATGGAAACTTTTGACAGGATTTCAGATTTTATACATTTATATTCATATGTTCGTGTTTTTTTGTAACTATAACTTTAGCTTGGTGTTTAAATTATTAAACGTAGATAATACTTGAAGAAATTAACATATTTAAGATAATTTAAACAAGTTATTATTAAATAATGTATAACTGATGGTAAAGTAATTGATTGTAAACGCTATAGTTGGTGGTTCGATACCTATTCGTGAGAACGGGGTAATAATCAATTAGGTATTTGGTACATAATTTCAGCTTTCCGGAAATAAACATTTTTTAAATTAAATTATTAATTTCAATTTTTATCGCGTATTCTAGTATTTACTATATATGTATTCTTGAAATATGCAGTAAATAAGCAAACAGCAGGTAGCAAAACGATATCAGATCTGAAATAAAAAATCTAATAAAAATACTAATTAGATATATTAGTTTAGATATCTTATATTTATAAAATATTTTATTAAATATACCTGAATATACTCGTAAATACAATTATATTACCTTAATACATCACACACCGATCTGATCAATACATAGACTTATCAAATTAAACGGTAGGACACTGATTATTTCAACTTTATTAAATACAAGAACAAACTTAAGGTTACTAATTTATTACACGAACAGACATATCACTAAAGAGCTTTGCGAATTCAGACAAAAAGTTTCCTTTATACGTGTTTACAAGTCATCGACTCCACGCCTAACCGTTCAATTATGTATAATGGGACTACTCTGCTTTTGACGCATAGAATATGAAGTTTGCGTGAAAGAGGAATAAATTGTAATTTAGTTTTTGTAAAATTAATCTTTTAGAAGAAATTTATCAGTTTTTTGTTAAAAAACATAGCAAATACATGAATTATATTATAAAATCTATATACTATATTAAAATACTTTTGTTCAAATCTTATAATGTAATTTAATTTCGCTCCCTTAATGTGATGTTTTTGGAAAAATCTAACAATACCCTTTATCAACCAAGCTAAATAAAACATGTTTGTACTTTTTCACGCTTTATCCCGCATATCAGAGTATTCAGAAGCAACCTGGTGTGAAGACACTACATTTCGCCCGGAGACATTGCGTGTTAAGTGGTGAGCTCAATGCCGCTTTGTCATATATTTTAAATATTAACAAATCCTATTTCAGCAAATTTCTGAAAGAATTGGAGCTAGAAACATATTTGTTTTTCCTTTTATTTAAAAATTATTTTACGAGTTAATTCTAAAAAGGCTGAAAGTATAGAACGGATTAGAACTTGGTCCTCTTTACCTTGAATATTGAAAACTAATCTTGTATCAAAATTCATATAATACAACAAAATTCAATATTTTCAAGTACATAAATGGACTTTCTATACAAAATAATTGATCTTAGAACTTTCGACTGATACAAATATCGGCTTAATACAGCGATTGTGCGTAAACTATGGCGGTCGTTAGGCGGATACGACCAGAGCGTAGAGCTTCTTTGTCACTAATATGCCTGAAGGGATTGTTAGGGGATATTGATTTGACTTTCAATACATTGGGTATAGGTTAAGCTATTGGCTTTTAATGCAACCTCCCAAAGGTTTGTTTTGGAATATCTATGGGTTGATATTTTAGATCATTTATAAATAAATTAAAGAAAATAAAGAAATCAAAATAAATATTGAGGTCGGTCGTTGCGCAGTGTAACAGCGTTTGACTGTACACTGTGTCTTCGGGGGTAAGAGAAATACGGAGTGTCTTGACACTAGATACTTATGCCTACCCTGCTATGCGAGAGATGCAACATTTAGCTTTAGTTTAGAGATATAGAATAAATCTGTAGAAATAACAACACCTCACGTAATTGGATCAGGGAACAAGGACGAACGGTCAAGCAATTTCTTTTGTCCGCGTTTCCATAAATTCGTCGAAATTCTATAATAAATTTCCTTGAATGAAAAACAAAAAAGATGTCATTTTACATAATAACTAATTAACAAAAATGTTATTATGAAGTAATGTTAGAATATTAAAAATAGAATTATTCTGTTATTGAATTAATATATAAGAGGCCGGTCGTGGCGCAGTGGGATAGCGTCTGACTGTCAACGCGATCGGTTGTGGGTTCGATTTCCACTCAGGGGGAGATTATATTTAAATTATTATCATTTCCCCGCTCTGGTAAGACAAAGCGCAACATTTGACTTTCGTCACTCCGTCAATGTCTCAAATTCGGCGAAAAGCGGAGTACGCATTGTCTTGATACTAGGTACTTCTCATCTACCCTGCTATGCGGGATAATAGCGTGAAGACTCTCAATTTCCATGCTCTTTTATTTCGTGTCTAATTTTAAATATACATATTACTACTAACTATAGAAATTATTGAGTTGAGTGTTTTATAAATATCAAATACTGTGTAAGTATTTCTAACTGCGAAGACTATGGATTGGTGGGATAATGTGTTCGATCGCCATTCGTAGTAACATTTGTAATTAAAATATTTATTTTCTTCCCACTCTGATAAAACAAATCGCAGCGTTAAGTTCCGCCTCTCAACTCGAAACATTCTAGATACGGATATTCCCGGAAGAAGCATGCAACTGAAAAAAAAATACCACTACGCTACTATCTTTTAAGACATAATCTTTTAAGTATAATTACTTGATATACACAAAGCTTCATTTGCGTTAGAATGCAAAGCGCATTATCTATTTGTGGAAAAATATTTCTAATTACTCAGTCCAGCGCCTTCCCGGTATGTACCAATGTGTAGGGACTAAAGCATTCCTCAAGTCTTACTTAGATAATAACTATGTAAGGATTGTATTCCATCACTCTTTTTTCGCATAAAACTTGTTAATAATTTTAGGATTTTCTTAGCTTCATACTTCTTTCTATATCACATATCTCGGTAGATATGTAGTATCTAGTGTTAAGACACTCTGTACTTTACTTCGCTTTTCGCTGAAATCGAGACATTGTACGTTGGCTAGAAGAAATCAACGCCATGCTTTGTTTTTTTAGATATTATATAAAAATTTGAACTTAGCGGGATTCAAACCTACGCAACTTCGTCGTTTTAAACATGTCTGTTATTATTAACACTGTTTAGTGGTTAGGTTCGCGGTTTTCTAGTAATTTTGCATATATATACATACAAAGCTCGTTATATGTGTATCTGTTAAAGGCCAAAACCACCACTTATCACACGGCGAAACGTCGAATTCAGAGTGTCTTGACACTAGGTACTTGATACGGGATAAAAGCGTGAAACTATAAAATTATAATAATAAGTACGCGTATATCAGTGTCGACATTTCACGCTGATAATTTTTGGTGAGAATTTAAGTCCCAAGTTACGTACAATTTTATCATACATTTACAATTCTATTAAAATACTCGCAATAGAAAGTATATCTTTAAGTGAGAGAACAAATAGGGTTTTTTTTTTTAAATCGCATTTCTCTTTGTCCAAAAGACACTTACTTAAGTGACTTTAATCTACTTAAGATTTAGCTAAGCAAAAATGTCGCTCTAAAGGGTGAAAGTTTGCAACATTGTAAGAATACATTCGCCATTTCAATTTTGCTGAAAGGAATGTTTGGTTTTATTAATGAAATAAAAACACTGCACATATTAAAACATCACATTTCCAACTAGAACATATTGATTTATGGTTTTTTTTTATTATTAATATAATTTATAATAATAATAATAATAATAATAACACATTTATTGAATAAAATTACACTACTAACACACAAAAAGTATTAACAACAAAAAAAAACAATAAAGTAAAACTTATCCTAAAAGTACACAAACAAAATAAAAAAAAAAGAAAGGAAAGAACTTATAATATAGCAAAGTTAAGTAAGTAAATAGTGCGCAGCAGTGTAACCTATCCAAAAGGAGATCTACTCAGTGTACGTAGAAGACGGAATTGCTTCTACACCGATTTTCAGTAGTCTCCTGTTGGTATTTCATAAAAAAGATAAAGTATATATTCCAAGATTTTTTGAATACAATTGAATGAAAAAGGCATTCTTCGTAATTAATTAATTAATAACTTCTTAAAGCTTACTAAGGCAAATATATTAAAATATATTTCTTTAATATATTTTTCATAGAGTCTTGACGGAGATGAAATGAGTTCATCGTCTTGCAGTGGAACAATATCTAAAACTAAAAGCAATTATATGTAGTTATGGATATTGGCAAAGCCACAAGATTTAAAAAAATAATTTAAAAAAATATTCTGGTCGTGACGCAGTTGAACAGCGTATGACTGTAGCTACCTTGAATTGTGTGTTTAATACGCACGCAGAGGAATCATTATAGTTAAGACTGGTAAGACAAAGTGCGGCGTAGAGTTCCGCCACTCTACAACCAATGTCTCGGATTCAACGGAAAGTGGATTACGAAGTGTCTGAACACTAAGTACTTTCTATCTACCCTGCTATGTAGACGTTCTTTTAACATTCTTTTAACACTGTATTTTTATGTAAAAGTTCTAATAACATAAATAAATAAACTATAAAGATTTTCACTTTGTTAAATTCTAAAGTAAATCCTATTATTGTCAATTTTGTATTTGTCTAGTGAAATAAATTACATTTACTTTACAAGATGTGTTCTAAGCTGGATGGATTTAATCACAACTTCGTCGGTGTTCTGACAGCGTACTGATAAGTGAGTTAAATGTTTCTTATTTATATATGAAAAAAGTTTTATGTTGGATTCGGAAATGCTATGGCCTAAAATAAATTTACTATTAAACCGACTTATTCTAGTAAAAATAGCGT
This sequence comes from Dryadula phaetusa, assembly GCA_032432895.1. Classification (NCBI taxonomy): domain Eukaryota; kingdom Metazoa; phylum Arthropoda; class Insecta; order Lepidoptera; family Nymphalidae; genus Dryadula; species Dryadula phaetusa. The sequence continues at coordinate 2,374,519 of JAOYRS010000016.1, read as the reverse complement.
CAAGGTAAGATACGGGAGCATAAGAGGGTAAATAATTTAGATATAATAATTTCCTCTTATGACATTCGAACCTACAACCAACCGCGTTTACAGTCAGACTGATGTCTCACACCTGCGCGCCAAAGTCTCTTCACATAAGAACCGGAGCAAGAAGGCCAGGAACCAACTCAGTAACATAAAAACAGATCATTAGAAATAAATAACACAATTTTAAATATTACTTTGACTATAATAAAATATTTAATTTGCCTTAGTGTATATATATATATATATATATATATATATATATAAAAATTTTTGAACGCAGCGGGATTGAACCGGCGCCTCTTGGACGGTATCCAAAAGGTACGGGTTCGAATCCCGCTGCGTTCAAAAATTTTTATACGTTTTTCAAAAATGTTTTCTATTTCTAAGTATGGAATAACACTAAAATATATTTATATATATATATATATATATATATATATATATATATATATATATATATATATATATATATATATATGTATATATATATTGGTAGCAACATACCTTTTTAAGTAAAAGAGTTTAATTTCTCATACATATGTATGAAGATTACGCAAACGAATTAAGCGAAACGTCAAACAATAATATATCATTCGATTCTAAAAGTTACAAATCCAAGTAATTTATAGTATCACCAATACAAACTAAACTGTATGTTATGATATAGGGTGTTATATTTTATTCCCTTAATACCATAAATAACTCGATACTATGATGTTTACGGAAAGCGGCCGGATTCCATCAGATACGACTTGCTTTACGATGGGACGAACGAAAATGTTTTAAACTAAATGGGTCATATCTAAACATTTTTTTTTCTATGATAGATATTGGTACATGCCCAAATGGCTCGATACCCATTCGGGGATTGTATTTACTGAATTTGTTTTCATTTCCCCTAACTGGGAAGACAGCGTTTAATTACGCCACACATTTTACATTATCTTGAATTGAACTGCAAAGTGAAGATTGTCTTATTTTATGATTTTTTATAAGCGCGGCGTTGAGAACTATCACTCTTATCATACTTCGAGTTTAGAGAGAGAGTGGAGTACAGTAAGCCTGGCTGCTTAGGTAGACGGAAGAAGCGTACTGTCTGCAAAATCTTATCTACGATTTTCGCTACATACGCATAATATAAGTTTATATTTGTGTTTTTGGGCTTCACGATTTTACTTCGCATAGCAGGGTACCTAGAAGTACCTAGAAGTACCTAATGTTGAGAGGCCGAACTCAACGCCACGCTTCGCCACGCATCATAAGAAATGAAAGTAATTTTAAATAGGGAATGATTCCCTCGAGTGGTAAACCTGACCGCGTTGATAGTCAGACGCTGTCCTACTGTGACACGACTGGCTTCTATATAACATATATTTATTCTATATAACATTAAGTGGGTATAAACTGAAAATAATGAACGGAGTGCCTTAATATTATGTTTTAAACATAACAAAAAAAATCTAAATAATTATACCGCTTAAATACATGGCCGTGGCGTAGTGGGGCAGGTTCTGACTATAAACGCGGTCGGCCGTGTGTTGTGTGATTATATATAAAATTATTTTCATTTCCTCGCTCTGGTAAGACAAAGTGCGGCGTTGAATTCCGCCATTCAACATGAAACGTCTTACATTCAGCGGAAAGTGAAGTACGTGAGTGAGTGTCTTGACATTAGGTATCTTTAGTCTATCCTGCTGCGGGATAAAAGCATGTAAATATAAAAAAATACTTCAATAGAATACAATATAATACATTAGTAGTAGATAAAAATCGAAGAATATTCGTTGCAAGTGTAAAACAGGTAATGGGATTTTGTCCGTGCCTCGTATTCTGTGTCTCTAAGGAATATTGCTGGAACTAATCTCGCGAATAATTTGCTTTACCACATATAATGTATGGGGTTAGTGAAAATGTTGGGCTTAGCTTTTTCCAATAGACTTTTTTTTTCAGCCTAAAATCTAGATTTTACTGTCGGGAATAGCTTTTGAGTTGTCTCTGCTTATAAAAAATAACTAGCTGTGACCAAGAACTATTTGATAAATGGCCTCTTATTCAACTCGGACTTAAGAAAAATTGTCTTATCTATAAAAATAAGTAAATAAAATTCATATGTCTGTCTGTCTGTAGATATATATATATATATATATATATATATATATATATATATATGAATTATGAAATAAAGATCAAAATAGAAAGATTTTAAATTCCACGCGGACGAAGTTGCGAGCACAAGTAGTTCTTATATAAAAAAAATATTAGAATTTCAATGCAAAATTTTAAAATAGCTATCATTATCGTGTTTTATATTCCATTCTACACAATAATACCGCTTCAGTACGTCCGCGTCGACTTTTCTGTTCCTTGATAAATGATGTGGATGAGAACTTTTCATCGATATTGCATACTGATGTAGAATTCTCTAAGGTCTATGGCAATTTTAAAAAAATAATATAATATATTTTAGGTTTCTATGTTAGTATAAACTAATATAGCGTATATAATTTTATTCACAGTTTACAGTGCAGTGGGTTGGGGTATGACTGCAAACGCAATGTTTCTGGGTTCCATTTTTAGTCGGGAAATGATATTCAAATTATTTTCATTTTTTTACTCTCATAAAACAAAGCACAGCGTTAAGTTCCGCTACTTAATAAAAAAGGTTTAAATAAGAGACGGAGTTTCTTAGCATAAGATTTCTTTGCTTAAAAAATTGATTGATTTTCGCTTAAATTATATCTTAATTTTAAAAATAGTTACACACCCACTTCCACAGGTTGGCTGGAAGAAATCTCAAAAAATAAGTCCACCGTTGACTTAATTTTTATAATGTCATTTATTTCTATGTGTTTTTTTTAGCTTCACGCTTTTTTAGCGAAGTACGGAGTGTCTTGGCACTAGGTACTTTCTGTTTACCCTGCTATACGGGATAAAAGCGTGAAGCTAAAAAAATGTATTTTATTAGGTGAAATAAATAATATAATAACAGTATAAGTAATTAAGCCTAAACTAACTGAATATGATAGTTGGGAATTTATATATATCCCAATAAATATCTCAAAAATGGATCCATCTTTCTATTTAAATTGTTTATTTAAAAAAAAAAATTGTATCTTCAGACCATGTGCGTGGTTAAGTTGTGGGATTTGCATTACAATTATTGTACTATCGAAACATAAACCCAATACCATCGCGTATTACAGTCAAATACGATCGACTTGTCCCTTGTGCTCAATTCTGAGATACTAAGAACATTTATTGAATTTAACATGCCTTTCATCTTGAAACAGCTATTAAGGTTGCTAGTCTTATATTATAACTTTGAAGCAAATCCTTTAGAATTTAATTACTGTATAGAATAAAGAATACTGTTGTTGTGTATTTACTTGTTGCTTATAGGTACAAATCAAGGGGGATACGTCGGTTTTGATATTAAGTCCTGCTATGTAGTATTTATGCGTAGACTTACTTAATACGTACTTAAAACACGACTCAATACGCAGTATTTCTGCCAAAAAAAAGAAAAATAACCCCTTTTTCAATTCAACACGACTTAAAACACGACTCAATACGCAGTATTTCTGCCAAAAAAAAGAAAAATAACCCCTTTTTCAATTCAACATTTTCTTCAAGATCGGCAAAAAAATTCAAGTTCAAGACACTACGTTATTCATTTTCATCATCATTTTATTATTATGAAAATATTTTAGTATAAAAGAAGGATAGGTTAGTTTCTAGATATATTCGTAAACACATATAACATGCATTCATCAATCGGTATCTATATAAAACCAGCAATGAAATGACAAGTAGCAAGCTGGTTAGAGAGAATGCATTTTCATGAGGGTCCGTTATACACTTTACTTTCAACATTAGACATTCCGTTAACTCAACTTTACAGCGCCTTTTGTCTTACCAGAGCACGAAAATTTAAAATTACTCAAAATAAAATCATTCATCTGGTCGTGGCGCAGTGGGACAGCGTCCGACTGTAAACGCGATCATTTGTGGGTTCGATTCCCACTCGGGGGAGTGATTATATTTAAATTATATTTATATCTTCGCTCTGGTAAAAGACAAAGTGCTGCGTTGAGATCCACCACTCAACACACAATGTCTCGAATTCGGTGGAAAGCGAAGTACGGAGTGTCTTTACACTAGGTACTTTCTGTCTACCCTGCTATGCGGGATAAAAGCGTGAAGCTAACAACAAAAATCATTCCTCCGAAAGGAGAAAAACTTGCAATAGTCAATGAGGTATTAAAACATATTTAAAATCCTAACGTGTTAATAGAAACCTCAAAAATACGACTGCTTAATACATATTCAAAGCTCAATTATACTAAGAAAATCACTTTGTTACAAGTTTGTCTTTCAGTCTCCTTTCATGCATATTTCTTTGAGCTTGCGCAATTAAGCCGATATTAATCTTATTAAAATAGTTAATCATCCCTATTATAATAAGTCAAAGAGAAGAATTGTATAATAAAGAAGCTTTTATAGGCTATTAAATTATGAATTATATATATATATATATATATATATATATATATATATATATACATATATATATATATATATACATATATATATATATATATATATATATATATATATATATATTGTTGAAAATTAGTTCTTTAGCATTCAAATGACCAGTGGAGCTGTTGTTGGAGAGGTTGAGGGTTCTATTTCGACTGTGCATCATCCTGAGGGAAACTATCGGGGAAAAATTTTTGCTGTTTCACGTTTTCAATAAAAGCGTAGTCAGAAAAAGCTTTGTAAAAATATATTTCGTTTATTCCTATATTGATGTATTTCGTGTTAGGTTGCGGATCTCAACGCTACATATTTTTTAGCGTCTCGCTTTTGTCTCGGATGGCGGGGTAGACAGAAAGTACCTAGTGTCAAACCACTCCGTACTTCGCTTTCCACTGAATTCGAGACATTGCGTATTGAGTGGTGGAACTCCACACCGAGTTTTGTCATACCAGAGAGAGGAAGTGAAAATAATTTAAACATTAACACTCCCCCGAGTGGGGATCGAACCCACAACCGATTGCGTTTTTACCAGACGCTATCCGACTACGCCACGACCGGCCTTAACGCTACTAATAATATTATAAATTAAATTGAAATTACATTTACTTTCAATACGTGGGTCAGCAAGCAATACGTGGGCGTACTGGTCCCTCGCCCACGACATCACGCTACAATAGGCTTACAATAGGCTGCAAGGCTCTCCAAGTAAGCTTATATGAATTCGCTTGTCCTAAATTATAAATCTGTAACACATTATTTTGTCAAAGTAAAATAAAAAGATTCAAAATATATAAGCGTTATTTTTCAAACATGTTTGTCAACATAAAGAACATTTATTCATACTAATAGAAAAATTCCACGGTTATGTGACATCGCTCATAATATGCGATACTTTTTTATTGACAGCTAGAGTCCGCTACATAAAAAGTATTGTAAAAAAATCGGTAAGTTAGATCGGTAAAAAAATCGGTAAGTTAGATCGGTAAAAAAATCGGTAAGTTAGATTTAGAAGTACTTAATGGTGGTTTCCTGTTCTTTTAGGAAGCAGCGGGAAGAATGAGCATTTAACACAAACTTTTCAGCTTTTTACCACATAACAGGGTAGACAGAAATTACATAGTGTCAAGACACTCCGTACTTCGCTTTCCACCGAATTCCAGAGAAGATTCCGCCACTTAACATACTGCATAAATAAAATGCCCCATATAGTTACATATAGTTACCTCTCTAGGTAAGGTAACTAGGTAACTATATGATAAGCTCTCTGGCTACCCAGCAAGGGATAAAGCGTGAAGCTAAAAAAAAATATAATTACCTACGTTAATTATAAGCCTTTGTCGTTACCTTTTTTCTTCCTTATACATCTACGTTTTCACCTCATAATAATATTTTCAGTATACTTTCAAGTTTATCTTGTAATTTCCACCCCATATCCCGTTCGAACACGTCTCATAATAAACAGAAGCTTGCGTTCAATTTCATAAATATCAATCCGTTTCAATAGCTCCACCTTGAAATCTAGACAAAGTTACTTCAGTGTCTAGTAAAAACAAAAGATTAAACTTTTAATTTTTTTTTCACAATATTATTCCACATATTTACTATTTTTAAAGTGTTATTCCACACTTAGGATAAGAAAACATCTTTGAAAAAACGTATAAAAATTTTGAACGCAGCGGGATTCGAACCCGCGCCTCTTGGATACCGTCCAAGCGCTCTGACCGCTAAGCCATGCGTTCTACTACCAGCTGCGTCGAAATTCTTATACGTTTTGTTACAACTTATTTATGTTGTTAGCATCTCTGTAGAGAGATTTTTACAAATTTCTACTACTTAAAGATTATTAAGAAATAATCGTTTTTAACAAGAGAGATTGCTATTTTATTTTAATATTTACTATTTTTAAAGTGTTATTCCACACTTAGGATTAGAAAACATCTTTGAAAAAACGCAGCTGGTAGTAGAACGCATGGCTTAGCGGTCAGAGCGCTTGGACGGTATCCAAGAGGCGCGGGTTCGAATCCCGCTGCGTTCAAAATTTTTATACGTTTTTTCAAAGATATTATTCCACATAGTCTTCTTCTTCCTGTCTACCGTAGACAAGAAAAACCTAGTATCAAAAAATCTGTACTTCGCTTACCGCCGAACACGAGACATTGCGTGTTGTGTAACGGAACTCAACGCTGAGTTTTATCTTACCAGAGCGAGGAAATGACAAAAATTTAAATATAATCATTATCCCCTAGTGAGGATCGAACACACCACCGACCCGTCGTCGTGTTTACAGTTAGACGCTGTCCCACTGCGCCGCACGTTGTCGAATCGCCTCAAACTTTTAATGAAATATCAAGTTTATAGGAAAAATTATCGTAAAATATATAGTATACGTTATTAACCGAACACGATAAAACTTAATCAATACCATATTTTTGTGAGGCTATCGCTTTTTTAACTTATCTCAAGTCCTAATATGGTGCGCTTCAGTGGAAATTTACGTTAGTGGGATCTAATTTTGCCATCGTTAGTTAGGAAAATTATCTATATATTTTTTGTAAAAATAGAAAAAGATTTTTAGGAAAATTATTGGTGTTGGTTTTCCTGGAAATTGAGATGTTTTAGTATAGTATTTTTTTTATAGTACATTATTTTTATATCAAGTATGGTAGGCAGAGATAACTCAGTGAAATTATATGTTTTTAATTGTTTCTATACATTTAATATTTTCGGGTTGCGGAATCCAACACCGCACTTTATTTAATCAGACAGGGACATAAATATTATTAAACACTAATACTGATTAAGTGATTTTTAGGCATTGTAAAGTAGAAATGACTATACTTAAAAAACTTTATAATAAGATAAGGAAAGACACCTAGCTTAGATCATAAAAAAACGCAAAATAATTCATGGCCGTAAACTTGTATGTAAAAAAATAAAATAGAAAAAGCATGGCGTTGAATCCATCACTCTACTTGCAATGCTTTGAATTCGACGAAAAGTGGATTACGGAGTGTCTTGACACTCAGTACTTCCTGTCTACTGCTATGCAAGATGAAAGTTAATATAAAAATATTCTCAAGTAGGAGTTCGAACCCACAACCTTCGGCATCAATAGCTATAATTCAAAAAAATTTAGGCCATTAAAATAACACAAACCAGCTAAATCATTGCATCAAATTATAAATATGTAATAATTTTAATAATTAATGCCTAATACAATTATGCGGAGACACGATGAGAATATTGTTGATTAATTTTATTATTATGTTAAACTCGAGAATTGGTACGAGAGGTCGGGGGAGACCTCGGTTGACCTTCAGAAACACAGTATCGAAGATACTGGAGGAAGGTCACGTAAAAAGCATGAGGACCCCCCGAAGGGTATGTATGAAGAGGAAAATGACTGTGGACGAGGCGAAAGAGGTATACAGGGACCGTACTTTCTGACTACCCCGCGAGGGATAAAGCGTGAAGCTAAAATAAAAAATGTGAAACAAGAACTTTTTCAGGAAAATCCACTGAAATTAAGTAAAAATGTAAAATACTATAACGATTTGGGTCACCAGCTATTATTCCTCGACCTATATACATATACTGTTATAAATAACATATGGAGCAGGTATTGCTTACATGTGTTCTTTAATACAATATCATCATTGTGAATACAATTGTAGTATAGATAATATGTTCTTTTTTCCATTTTACTTTGGTATTGTTAAATGTAAAATAGAACACGGCGTTGAATTCCGCAACTCAATACGCACTATCTCAAGTTCCAGTAGAACATTGTGTGGAGTGGAAATAAATGATTCTTATAACAAGGTCTGGCGCTATAGTGATTCACTAAAATAGCTGTCTATATACGCGATGGTTGGGTCACCATTCGAGGCAATTATATTTAAATAACTTTTATTTTTCTCATCCTGAAAAACAAACGACGACGTTAAGTTACGCCATTCAATGCATATTATAAATTGGATCGACAAATGGAGTACTAAGTGGCTTGTTACACGTTCGTTCTATTCATTCAGCTATACAGGAAACAAATATGAAGTTTTTCTCGAATATTGAGTAGGACACTATAGATACAAAATAATTATAATACCTTCAAAACGCTCACTTCGGAATATAGATATGACTGATTAACTTAAGAAAATTTCGGGCGTTAAGTTAAGCAGCTAAACACTGCAAGGTATGCCCAATCAGAATGAATCGTTTTGACACTATTAGTCGATATATCTACATGTATATATATATATATATATATATATATATATATATATATATATATATATATATATATATATAAAATCATTCCTATACTATTCTCAAGAAAATCAAGCAAAGAGAAGCTTGTTAATTTTTTTTTCACATTTAAACAGATGTGAATGTTTCGCTTTATTATTCCGTTTCCGCTTATATAAGACTTCGATGTTCAAACAAAGTTGAGAGTTTTAAGCTTTTGTCTAGAATCTGAAGCCCTTGCAACTTAGAAATAAAAACCATAAGATATGTATAAGGTTTGATTATTGACCTATTTACATGTATGTATGTATGTGTGTATATATGTATGAACTATGTGTGTATCTGTGAGTGTGCGTGTGTGTGTGGTTTTCGTGAAATGCAAAGATAGCTTAATTTTTAATTGATCGATTTAAAATTGTTTATAGACGTTCGGTAACTTGTTAATTGTACTTCAAGAATATTTTTTCGCATTGCTTACCAGTTATTTAAGTCCAATCTTGCTTTCTTTAAAAGTTATTTAATTATTGTAAAGTATTGAGTATTAGTTTTTTTCAATTTTTAAGAGAATTATTGATTTGAATACATGAAGAATAAATATAATGTACACATTTCCTTGCTATTACTCCCGGTGTCTATAATACCTGCAAGATTTTACTATTTTTGCGGTGAGGTCGTCTCTTGTACAGTTCATTTTCATTATTTCCGAGTCTTCGATATACGATATTATTATTATTAACGTCATTAAAGCCTTCACACTAGTTTTCCTCTGACCACTCTGCTTTACGGTATGGGTTAAATAGAGGGGTAAAAAAATTCTTTACTTTCAAAATAATTACACATTATATTAACATATTAAGTAAATTCACCTTTAAGATAGCCATATATATAAGTATATACTTAGAATTTTGTTGAGTTTTGTCTAATTATTTACTTTTTTATTATATAGAGAACTCATAAAAATGAAATAACCAAAATATTCTTTATTTTACATTTTTTAATCTGTAAATATTTTAAAATGCTATTTTTCAAGGTAACAAACATAATATTATAGATAGAGCTATAATTTTTTCACTTTTGATTCGTAAATATAGATAAAGCTTACCACCGCTCAGAAGACAGTTTTGCTTAAAAGAAACGACGAAAAACTGAACACTTCAATATATATTTTTTTCATTCATATATTTTAAAAAATATTTTTTTTGATTGGAATAATAAGGTTTACTTATTAACATTTTTTTTAATGTTTAACTAATATAAAATCACTGATTATTTAAAATTATTTATTTACCTATCAAGTACTATGTATAACGTCATTAACACTGCACTATAATATCCACTTTAGTATAAAACTGAGATGCAACTGTTAATAACGTCCAACTTACAAACGCAATTTTACAGTATTAAAAAAATGCAAAAAAAATATTGCCAATTTAATCCCACTTGGTGTATAAGTTAATTAGTGTATATTTTAGAAGAGAACGTATAAAAATTTGAACGCAGCGGGATTCGAACTCGCGCCTATTGGATACCGTCAAAAATGCAGGGTTCGAATCCCGCTGCGTTCAAATTTTTATACGTTTTTTCTAAAGTGTTTTCTAATCCTAAGTGTGAATAACAGTTTAAAAATAGTAAATATTAAGTAGTGCATAATTGAGTTAATTAATTAATTAGTGTATAATTGTAATTAGTGTATAATTGACGTATATAAGTAAGACTGATAGTGTCTAACAATTAATTATTCCTTTTTTTAAGTTTCACGCTTTTATTCCACATAGCAGGGTAGACAGAAAGTACCTAGTGTGAAGTCCGTACTTCGTCAAATTTTAATTGCAATATGTCGAAGTACGGAGTGTATGAATTAACTATTCGTTTGAAGCTGTTTGAATTTTCCCATTTAACAGCTTTTATGCTTTGGAAAGTTCTAACCAATGTTTGATCCAACTAATGAACTGCTTATTGAGCTTACTAAAAGTTGAACGTACATATTATATTATTTTATTTTTTATTTATTTATTTTCAAGGAGGTTGGACAGAAAGTACCTAGTGTCAAGACACTCCGTACTTTGTAAAATTTTAATTCCAAGCGAAAATATTTTTAATAAAGATTTTTATAATACATTTTTTTTGTTTAATTCAATCATTTTATTAGTTAACAAATAAAAAGAAGTAGATTCAGTATATCATATAAAAGGATGTCAGAGAAAAACAAAAAAAGTAGGTAAAATATTGCGTTTATTATGGGACGAAATATTTATGTAATTTATATTACACTCTACAAAATTAAATGAAATTCTGGTAAATTTCTGAGAAATTGCAATTATTGTAAACAATTCCAACAGTCACACGACTGTCCAGCGTTTTAGTTTATCATCTAGGAAAGGATATCAAAAGTTTCATAGTAACTCTCTTATATGACTTTTTGCGCGACTTTTTCCTGGAGGGCTGACGCAATACGTAGTGTTAAGACACTCTGTACTTCGCTTTCTGCCCAATTCCAGACACTGCGTGTTAAGTGGTGGAACTCAACGCCGGAATTTCTCATACAAGAACGAGAATAATTTAGATATAATCACTCTCCGGATTGGGAATCGAATCTATAACCGATCTTATATGAATTGTTTTGATTGATTGATTTGATGAATATAAAAATAATATAATTTACTTATTAAAATGCGATGGAAAATACTTTTCGCCCGTTTTGACGAAATTTCTTACAACGGATAGGTATAAAATTTGGCTTGGCTAAAGCTTGTGAATGGAGGTGAAGAAAGCCAATATTTTTCATAATTAAGAATTATTATTAAGTTAAGTACGTACCTATGTATTTTTTTTCTTTTTTTAGTTTTAACTTTTATCTTTGGCGGGATAGTGAAAGAAAACAGAATGCCAAACGAAGTCTCTGCATAACACTTTAGTAGTCCTGGGTCACAGGTAGACTGAGGTGGCATTCGTCTGTCAGTTGATACAAAATTTAATTATATCAATCTACCGCCATCTCTTTCTTAATTGCCTTGCGTACTGCCCTAGATTCTTATAGAATAAGCTAACTGTATCTTTGTCCTTCGTATGGTATATGGCCACATATCCTCGCTAGGGAAAGTGCATACATCCTTAGAATGATCCGCGAGGCTATTGAAATTCAAAAACATCCAAATTTCAATAGAGAAGATGGTTGGAATCTCTCTACCACCTGGAACCCACAAATAAAAAAAATAAAGTCTCAAATCCGCCACCAATCTAACATCAAAATATACGCGAATAATCCGGTTAAAATAATTACATTTAAAATGTAGAAAAAGCACGAGAATCAAAGATCTATTCATTATATTATATTTACTTATAAATGATTTTTATAAAACTACTTTATCCATTAAATTATATTAATAATACAATCTAACTCTACCTTATATAATATTTCAAATATTAATAAAAAATATTATATATATATATATATATATATACCTAAAGTTATGTGTGTACGTACACAATCTAATGGTAAAATTGAAATTGTACTAAATACGAGGCTAATTAAATCTCATTTCGATGCCGATTGCATGATGAATGCAAGTCAGAAACGCGAACAATGTTGCCGAATCACGCAGAAAGTAATTGTAACATTCCATTTACTCGCAGCTTTGATATGCGCCTGATTTCCTGTCAACGTTTTATTATTGGGAACAAAACGTGGTTTTGTTCCCAATAATAAAACGTTGCAAATCTATGTATTATGTGTGTAGTTTTTTGTATACACATACAGATATAAGTATGTAAACCATAGAGATATAGTGGATAGAGGTGTGTTCGATCTCCACTTATGAAATGAGTATATTCAATTAATTTTCATTTTTAATAATTTACTATTAAGGTATTATTACATGCAAGGGATTAGAAAACATTTTATAAAAAACGTATCAAAATTTGGGCGCTGCGGGATTTGAACCCATGCCCCTTAGAAGCCGTCCCAGTGATCTGACCGCCATGTGCCATGCGTTCTACTACCGGCTGCGTCAAAATTCTTATACGTTTTTTTGTTACAACTTATTTAAGCTATTAGTATTTTTGTAGAGAGATTGTTACATGTGTCTGCTACCCAAAGATTATTAAGAAATAACCGTTTGGCAAGAGTTTTACCATTTTTAAAGTGTAATTCCACATTTAGGATTACTATAAAATATTTAATCTTTAGATACCGCTGCGGAGATATTTTTATTCGTTTAATTAAAATGCAATTCTCTTTTCTATTCTTCATTCTGAAACAGCACGGCGTTGAGTTCTGACATTCAATAAGCAGAAAATTGAGAATGGAGTGTCTTAACACTGGATTTTCTATACCATGCAGTATAAAAGGTGGCGATGAAAAAAAACTTATATATTTCTAAATTGAACCAAATAAGTTATACTTTTATTGTATTGATATATTTTAACATACATATGTTTTAACAAAACTATAAAATAATATAAGAGAAGGCCTTAATATTATTCTGTAATACGTACCGTCTACGGGATTCAGTATGATACGCGCGGCGCGAGGCGTGTTAAAAAGAGCTTTGTTCCAACTTACAATGGCCTAAAAGATTATAATCACACTGATGCTATTTAATTACAATATTTACTATGTACTAAATTTTTGATCTTAGTTTTAAGTGAAGTACACTGAGTGGGTTCAGTTTTCATTTCAGATGAGTATTTGTTAGTTTTGGCTTTTGTTTGGATATTTTTTAATATAAATTCTTAATTTTTAAATTTTTATAATCTATATAGATATTTTGTGAATTAATTTTTATGTAGTGAAATTGTTTTAAACAGTGTGGCAATAAATTAGGTTAGGTAGAGAGATGGGCTCGGACTGTGGAGAGTGTTAATGCCTATTTTAAAGGGGCCCTTACCTGACCTACATTTGGGTCACAAATCCCAGGACTAATTCGACTTCCTTTCTTCATAATGCCATGGACATTCGTACTGAAAAATCAGTTGTTATTTCTATATTTATTTCGGTTATTTCTCTAAATAAATAGATATAAAAATACCAAAGTACTGAAGTAAAAATAGAAAGAAATGATTACAAATCAACAATGAAATAATCTAAAACTATTTTAGTCAAATTTCATAATTTCATTCATTTTATTGTACAATAAGAAATCCAACCCCTTGTCCGTACTCTGCTTTTTAAATAAGGCAATGAATTTTAATGCGTTTTTTATATTATAACACCCATATGTGAAGATGAATATAAATTTTATCAAAGTTTATGATCTAAGGGAGAACGTGGAAGGACAAAAGCAAAATCATAATTATAGTTGCGTAATTCTTGGGAGCGAAACCGAGAGCAAGTTATTAGTTATGAAATTTTAGTCTACATAATTTTTTTAGAAGAATTAAGTGATATGAGAAGGTTATCTATTTACGGTATTAAAACATGCAAATGTATTAATATGTGTGTGTGCGTACACATAAACACTTATGTGAGTGTGTAATAGTATACATATGTCAAAAGTGAAAGAAAAAATTTTGCGAGAAATTTTTTTTTTTAGCTTCACGCTTTATCCCTGGCGGGGTAGTCAGAGAGTACGGAGCACCAAACGCTACGGTCCCTGCATATCTCTTTCGCCTCGTCCACAGTCATTATCCTCTTCATGCATGCTCTTCGAGGGGTCCTCATACGTTTTACGTGACCTTCCTCCAGTACCTTCGATACTGTGTTTTCGAAGGTCAACTCGCCTTGGCTTCATAAATCTTTTTTACCATTCTTTCATCGCTTATTCTTTCAACGTGCCCAAACCACCTGAGCACGTTCTTCTTCATTCTTACTGTGACTTTCTCCTCGTTGCATATACGGTCAGCTATACTGACTCCGCATATCCGACGAAGAGATCTCACATCTACTGCATTCATCTTTCTTTCATTCTTCTTTTGACACACCCACGTTTCGCTGCCGTATAACAACGTCGGTATCAGTACTGTTTTGACGTCGCATCAATGCAGCAAGAGCATCGTTAACCTTGTTACCGGCAGCAATACGCCTTTCCACATTCATTTCGTATCTTCCATCTCTACTAAACATACTTCACAGATATATCACCTCATTCACTTGTTCTAAAATCATTCTATTTACCATAATCTTGCATTCCGTTCTTTTTTCGTCTCTTTCAAATACAAGAATCTTAATTTTACTCGCATTCAGATTTAGACTGTGACCAATGCCTATAAATCGCATTCTGATGATGCAATTAGCACTGCATCTTCTGCGGACAACAGACAGTTTACTGTCAAATCACCAACTTTCACGCCTATGACACTATCTTTCACTCCTTGGAGACAGCTATACAAATACAAATTGAACAGCCAAGCTGACATGGCGCAGCCCTGTTTGACACCCGATTGAATATCAAACTGAGGCGACATGCCAGCTCCTTCTCATACACAGGCTCAGTGATCTCGATAAAGAAACTTTACAGCCTGAAACAAGGGTCCGTTCACATTGTACCAGGGCAATATCTCCCGTAATTTCTTTCTTACAATCCTGTCAAATGTTTTTTCTAAATCCACAAAAGCACAGAAAATTTTCTGGTTTACAGCCAAAAACTTTTCCGTGATCATGCGGAGAGAAAAGACCTGATCCAAGCACCCTCTTCCAGGTCTAAATCCTCCTTGGGCCTCCCATAAAAGCCTTTCGGATATCTCTTGCATTCTTCTCGCTAGATTTTTAGCATAAATTTTACTGCCCAAGCTAATCAAACTGATAGCCCTATAGCTTGAACAGTCTATCTGTGAACTTTTGCCTTTATACAAAGGCACGATGACTGCGCCTTGCCAATCATCCGGGACCTCTCCCTTTTTTCAGTATAAATTGCATAGAAAAAAGAACAGGTCCAGGATGCGCGGCCCACCATATTTGATCATCTCTACAGTAACTCCATCTGCTCCTGCTGACTTACCACAATTCAGACTTCGTATAGCATTCTCTACTTCTTTTATACCGATTTCACCATATGCTATATCAATACTCAACATATTGCACCCCATTCATTTTACAGGTTGGCGAACAACGCCAAGAACCACTAAGTTCTGGCCAGAAAAGCTTCGTGGTTTTCCGGAAATTGTTTGTCAATCTGCCGTCTCTTTCTCGCTCTGACATTTCACGCTTCATCTTTATCAGTGCTTTCGTTAGGTGTTTTTGCAACTTATATTCTTTATTCTTAATCTCTCTCATACTTTTATTCTTACTCGAGGCTTTATAGTCCTGCCATGCTTTCTTCTTTTTTTCTACTGCCTCTTTCACTTCATCATCCCACCATTCATCGCGCTTTTTACTAAAGCCTCTTTTCCCAATGCCACATGCGCAGCTTCAATCATACAATTCCTAAGATTCTGCAAGCATACTTCAACACTTTCAGTACCTATTTCGCAGCTGTCTAGCTTCTTGGAAACCCTTTCTTCATATTCCTCCCTAATCGGTGGTTCTTGAAGCTTCCAGCTTCTTATGTGATTATTCACCTCCAAGTTTGGACACCTCGTGCGGCTGCGCCAACCGACAAACAGACCCCTTATTCTAGCAACTACTAGATTGTGATCTGTTTCCAAGTCGGCACCCCAAAACACATGCATGTCCATAACTTGGTTACGAATACGCTGATCTACTAGGAATAGATCAATCATGCTTTTCTCTTCCATCCGTTCCCACGTGTACATATGTATTTGTTTGTGGTCAAACATAGTGTTTGCCACAAACAAATCTTTTTCCTTACATAATTCCAATATGAGCTTACCAGCCTCATTTACTCTCTTATCACTACGCGTTCGCAACCATGTCGTGTGGTTCCGACCCTTCCATTCAAATCACCACATACTATTAATTTTTCATTCCCTCTTACACTATCTAGAACTTCCCTGACACTCCCCAGAACTTCTATAGTTTACTTGGTAGAGCTGAAGATACCGGCGCATACGCCACTAACAAGAAAATTCTTGTTATCCCCAGCTTGAAGCGAACCCAGAGTAGCCTCGGGTTGATCGCCTTATATTTCTACCATTGCACTCACCAATCGAGAGGACAATAACACACCTACACCATGACATCCTCTCTCGCACTCGCCTCGGGGGGACGCCCTATCATAATGCGCCCTGGTGCTCACAGCAGATGATGGAATATTGCAGCCTTACACAACTGTTGATGTTATGTAAGGCTGGCAGGGGTCACTGCGCGCAAGTCTTCCATCGTTACAATTTCACTGAAATTGATTAAATAAAGCTAAATTAGATAAAAATAACCAAAAAAACGCTCGTATTAAAGTTTTAAATATTTATATTTTTTACAGTTATAGTAAAGATATTGTTATTGAAATTATTTTATTTTATTATTTAAGAAGTGTGGCTACTGTGACTAATAAATAGGTAAATAGATAAAAACGAAGCAAAAAAACGCTCACGCTACGTGTATTTAGATAGGACTTAGATCACTGCGTGTGAGAAGAAATAAAGATGGCATGTAACAGTCGTCTATGAAGATGTTTCATGTAATGTACCTGCATTGCTGAAAGCTAAAGAATAAAATTTTTATTCAATTAACCATTTAAAAAAAAACAGAGATTATCAAATATAGAGGCAACTTAGGGTTTCCTGATGAATACCACAGAATATCAACAGATACATTATATTTTAACAACAAAAAAAATGTTTATGCCAAATCTGACAGTTAAAATATTGACATATATAATAAATAACATAATAAAATTGAATAAAATCGAAAATGTACTTCAAATAGCATGGATTATTTGCTTACAAGCCAATTATACAAGTTAAATTTGAGAAATCACAATTTCTTCGCCCAATATTGAAGCAAATTTAGAATAATGCTTGAATGGGACGACATCGTCACTGTTGACGAAATGCTTTGTATAGAACTAAGGGAAGGATCAATATTTATTTCTATATTCGGAATAATATATGGTTTCATAGGTTTCCTATTAATTATGTCGTTTATAATAAACTTTGACATTTGGAGAGATTTGTATGAGAAGAAAACGGACGAACTAACATATCTAGTGTCTATTTTTATTATAATATCGGAACTTTTGTTTACAAGTTTTGTGCTTTTAATTGGTATTATAAGGGAACATGAAAGCTTAGTCAAATTTTACTTATGGAGTGTCGTAGTACATTTAGTTATCGATTGGATTATAACGTTATGTATGTGTTCTTATTGCATAGTAATGCAAAGTTGTTTTAGAACTGGCGTAGACGAGGTGGTCGTGGGTTTGGTTCTTTTGACAGCTTTATATTCAGTCTTATGGGGCTACTTTATAATGGTAGTCAACAGTTATAGAATGGAAATGTAAGCAATACTTATTTGTATTATTAGATATTAAATATATTATATTATATAATTTATATTAATAAAAATGTTGTTTTTTAATAATATATTTTTGTTGTGTTGCACGTTTTTATGTTAAAAAAAGGATTTTTTTTTAATATTAAAGTTTTAAATAATTATATTTTTTGCTTTGAGTAAAGAAACGTATTGTTATTGGGTATAATTTTATTTAATTATTTAAGAAATGTTGCACTTATATATATTGGTGATCTGATTGTTGGCAGAGGTTTCAGATTTGAGCCACACTAAAGAAAATATTTTATTCCAAGCTTTGCCAAGGATTGTTAAAAATTACAAATAGTATATATTTTACATTAATGTAGATCTAAAGGTATGTGTTCGTTGGTTTCGGGTTCCAAAGGCATACAAACATTGGAAAATCCATTGTACCGGTCATTCACAATGGCTCGTATAGCCTGTATAGATATGACCGGTAGAAATAAACAACTGACAGCTTGTCAGGCATTGAAAAAAAATATGTTGACATTTTGTGAAGTATGTCCACATTGGCTTTGAAATATAATTTTAAGGGAAACATTATTTTAATGTAATCGTTACGTTGTATGGTGATAATTTATTAATAATATTGAGATCTGAAACGAGACTGACTATAAACGAGATCGTTTGTGGGTTCGATTCCCTCTCGAGGGAGTGATTATATATAAATTATTTTCATTGCCTCGCTCTGGGAAGACAAAATGCAGCATTGAGTTCTGCCACTCAAGATGCAATGTCTCGGCAGAAAGTGGAGTGCGGAGTGTCTTGAATTTAAGTATTTTCTATCTACCCTGCTATTTGGGATAAAAGCGTAAAACTAAACATAAATAATATAGAAGTAATAATAACGACTGAACCTTAAACGCGGTTCATGGTTGTGAGTTTAAATTGCTTTTGAAATAATAAAACACAAAGCCTCATCAACGGCCTATTTCATATAATTAATCACAAAATAAAGAACGAAGTAACAAACGAAACGAAATAAGCGTAATAATACTAAGTATTTTAATTTAAAAAATATATTATTTATTTAAATATTAATTGAACATCTACTTTACACAGGTTACGTCCTTAACGATCTAAGAAATTTCTTGTAAGTGAATATTATACACATATCGTGGCACATAGTGGCTGAAACAAAAAAGAAACAAAGTGATTTAGGTCTCAGTTTATGTCCCTTTTTAATAAAAATATTTTAAAAAAGTAAAAAATATACAAAAAAAGCTAACAGCGTCTAAGTAATTGTGATACATTCGATCCCCATGTGAAGGGGTTATTATATTTAAAATGATCTACCATGCTATATGTGAAAAGTGAAAAGCTGCAAGAGTAAGTATATTTTAATAAGTATTTATCACAAGCAGAAAGAACCTTATGTACTGTGTAAAGAACTTCATACTTACAATATTCTATAGGAAATACTGTAGTAACATACTGTATTTCCCTTAAACACTGACTATAGAAATCTTCCTTTACTAAGTAAGTGACTAACAGACAAATTGCAGTTGTAACGAATAGGCGCAATACATATAGGTTTGGCGTTGGTCGAGAAGTGTAAAAGAGTATAGAAATAGGATTTGAAATTTTAAAATAATGAAATGTCTCGACTTTGCTGGAAAGCGAAATGCGGAGTGTCTTGACACTAGGTACTTTCTGCCTACCCTGCTATGTGGGATAAAAAGCGTTAAGCTTTAAAAAAAAACAAAAAAGAACAGGAAAATATGAGTGCACGGTTTATATGGAAGTTGAGGCTTACAACTTATTTGAAATATGAATGTTGTGTAATTAATTAGAATAAAATATTAACTTTGTCTTGAAGCCGCTCCTGGCGCAGTGGGACAGGAGTGCGTCCACTGTAAGGGCGACTGGTTATGGGTTCAATTCACACTCGGGGGAACGATTTTATTTAAATTATTTTCATTTCCTCGCTCTGGTAAGGCAAAACGTTGAGTTCAGAATATTTTAATTTAAACTATATTAACGGATTAATCCGTGTTTATTTATTTTAGTAAGTAATCTACATATGATCATGAACTACTAAAAATTTTCGAACACCAAAATAAACTCGATAAATCCATTTTAAATAGTTTCATTTAAAATATTTCTTATATTGATTTTTATAAATTTCTTACTCATATGCTTCAAGACATATTTATTATAAACAAGTATAATTTCTTCCAAAAGCTACATCTTTTACATATATATATACCTCATACACAATACGAGAACAAGCTTACTGAAAAGTGACAACGCCAGTAAAATGAATACAACAGCGAGCATAAAGTGCATTGTGAGATGTCCTGTACGTATGAAATATACCGCACCCATGACTCCCAATACTGTGTCATACGACGCTATTAATAGACACAGCCATAGACCTGCTTCCAGAGCGCACGGCCTTTCCTGTAGAACACAATTAGATATTAAATTTGAGTTAGTTAGAATTTTGATGTAGTTTTTTTACGTTTGTTCATTATATATGAAAAAAATATATTTCGTGTTTAGAGTATTCAATTTTTTAAGCCTTACTCTTTTATTTCGCATATCAGTGTTTGGAAGTAACTAGTGTCAAGACTCACCGTATACCGCTTTGCCGTATTAGGGACATTTCATGTTGAGTGGCGGAACTCAACGCCACAATTTGTCTTATCAGAGCGAAGAAATGAGATTAATCATTCTCGAGAAAGGAAATCGAAACCTAAACTGGTCGTGTTTACAATCAAACCATGTTCCACTGCACCATGACCAGCCACCATACGTCTCACCCTCCGATTCCCATTCGGGAAATATAATCAATCCCCCGAGTGGGAATCAAACCCAAAACCAATCGCGTTTACAGTCATACGATGTTCATGGAAAAAAATATCATAGTAGACATAATCACAGGCCCTCTTTTTTAAGGTTTATATATATAAATATATATATATATATATATATATATATATATATATATAAATATATATATATATATATATATATATTTATATATATATATATACTATATATTTTAAAATATTTATTACTTAGCTTCACGTTTTTATCCTGTGTCAAGACACTCCTTACTTGACTATCTCCAAATTTTGAGATATTGCGTGTTGAGTGTCAGAACTCAACGCAGCGTTTTTCTTACCAAAGCGAGGAAGTGAAAATAATTCAAATATATTTACTCCCACGAGTAGGAATCGAATTCACAACCGATCACGTTTAAAATCAGACATTGTCACACTGCACTAGGACCGGCCTCAAAAATAAAAAAAAATTAACATTAACAAATTGCCCAAAGTTTAATGTCAAAAACAAAACCACCCGAAGGACATAACATGTACTTATTTGGTTCATTAAAAATGAACATAGAAAATTAAACAGGAAAAATGCTAAATACACATTGTTTTTTTGTTCCTTTATAACAATACAAGGATTATTAAAGAAATAATCTTTTTTTAAAGAGAATTTACTGAGTTTATACCGTTTTTGTTTTCGTCGGTCGCATTTAAATTGAAGTTATCTCTCGTGAGTGTAAGCAAGTTTGATTGTGTGTTCTATTCCCATTCAGGGGAATGATTATATTTGAAATAATTTCAATTTTGCGCTCTGGTAAGATAAAGTACGGCGTTAAGTTCTGCACTCAACTTGCAATGTATCGAATTCGTCGGAAATTGGAGTAAGGAGTGTCTTAATTCAATCTAGCTATTTTCTGTCTACCCCGTTACGCGTGATAAAAGCGTGAAGACAAAAAAAAAATCATTTCTTCTCTCTAGTAAGATGAAACGCGGCGTTAAGTTCGGCACTCAACATGTAATGTCTCAATTTAGGGCTGAAAGCAGTCAGCGAAGTGTCTTGATATTAGGTTGTCTCTTACAAAAAATAAATATTTAACATATATTTTTGTGTAAAGAGACCTATGTATTGCTATGCGCATTGAACGTCAAAATATCTACCTGTAACTATAATTTTATATAATACTTATTATTCGTCTTAATGAATTGTTTAAAAAAAAACTTTTTTTTAACAAGAACCCACACCTAGGTAGGTGTTAAGTCGAGCACTTAAATTGATATTTTTACATATTTATATTCATGATATCGCAATTGTTTACGTTTTTTTTAAGAAAAATAACTTAATTTAATTTTTTTTTAAACACACTTACTTCTAAGGCGCCCATAATCAAGAATAGGCCATTCAGTATAATCAAAGGAACCAGAGCTAAAATCATAATTTGTATAACTTGCGACATATGACCTCGCTTGTTTGCGTGCACTAAAAAGTATAAGATAATATAGCAAATAGTAGATACCTGAAATTAGATATTGTATTTTATTAATATTTTACATCTAGTATGGCATTTTGTTGACACTGTTGACTGTAAATTGATTCGGTTGTAGGTTCGATTCCCATTACTCAAGATTAGACAAAAGGAAGACAAAAGCCGGCATTGAGTGCCGCCACTCAACACGCATTGTTTCGAATTCAGCGGAAAGCAGAGTACGGAGTGATAAAACACTAGGTATTTCCTGTGTACCCTGCTATGAGGGTTGAAAATTTTTTTAAAGTATAGTCAAAGGAAAATATTTTCAGTACATAGATTACAAAATTTGTATTAAAACAAATATAATAAAGAGATTTTAAAATATGAAAAAAACATCTAATAACTGTATAATATATTTAATTATTAAGAAGACAAATAATAATATAATACAAAGAAGAAACGCATAAACCAATGAGTATCCATAATTTAAAAAATATTTACAAATTATATGAGGCAAACGTGGCGCAATGGGACAGCGTCTGACTATAAACGCGATTGATTGTGGGTTCGATTACCACTCGAATAAATGATTTTTTTAGCTTCACGCTTTTATCCCGCATAGCAGGGTAGACAGAAAGCATCCAGTGTCAAGACACTCCGTACTTCGCTTTCCACCTTATTCGAGACGTTGCGTGTTGAGTGGTGGAACTCAACGCAGCACTTTATCTTTTACCAGAGCAAAAAAGTGAAAATAATTTATATATAATCACTCGTCCGAGTGGGGATCGAACCCACAACCGGTCGCGTTTACAGTCAGACGCTGTCCCACTGCGCCACGACCGGTCTATATAAAGGATAATATTTAAATTAAATAGTATTTAGTATTTATTTATCATAATTTTATACATAAATATAACATTTTATAACGCTAATAACTGCATTAGTTAGAAACTGAGGCGCATTTATTAACGCCCGCCCCACAAACTATAAAATAAATAATAATAATAAAATACTGTGGAATAAAAATATATATTATACATAAAATATAATATGATTAATACTACGAAGCTCGTTGTAAATAAAGTGACAAGGCGTGGCATTGAGCTCGCCACTCAGCTCTCAATAACTCTTTTTTATTGATTTTGGTTGGAAAACCGTCAACGGAGTGTCTCGACACTAAGTTGTCCAAGCCATTGCACAATTATATTAAGCATGTAAATCTTTCTAATTTAAAATTTTGTTAGTGTCTTTCTGGGCGTCGTAGTGGTCGTGGCGCAGGAGCGTCTGACTGTAAATACGATCGGTTGTGGGTTCGACCCTCACTCGAGGGAGTTATATTTAAATTATTTTCATTTCCTTTCAATGGTAAGACAAAGTGCGGCGTTGAGTTTCTCCACTCAACACGCAATGTCTCGAATCCAGTGGAAAGCGAAGTCTCTTCTGTCTACTCTGCCATACGGGATAAAAAGCGTTAGCAATAAAGAATCATTATCCTAAGTTATCTCTGGCTACCCTGCTATGCAGGATATAACAGTTTTTTTTTAAATAATAAAATAGTAAATGACATTAATAATAATGATTAGAATTATAACTGAAAACTTAAAAACCCTAAAGACCATCTGTCTGTCTTCAGTAGTAAACTGTAAATACTTGCCAATTTCATCCATCCGATACAAAGAACTGCACTTTTTAAAGCATTTCTCTTAAACTCTATTTCATCTGCAGTCAAAGGTCTTGTTTCTGCGAATATTGCTATCATTTCTTTATGGATTTTTTTTAATATTTTTATTTTCTTTACATTAATTTAGTTGTAAAATGATTCGAGGTTATTCAATTTTCATAGAGCTTTCACTGTCAAAACAATGCTTGTCAATAAATTTGACATGGATTCGGGTGTATTCAGTGTTATAAAAAAAATTGTAAATAATAAAATGAGGCTTTGTGTTATTTTACCATTTTACTGCTAGTTTTAGCCATTTTTGATAAAATTGTTCGTATAAAGAAATTGACGAAATGTTCATATAACACGATTCCCATCGGCTTGCGTTTTTGAAAATCTTGTATATGAATTATATCTTTACTTAGTATTAACTAATATTTTAATAAAGTATGAAATCTACAAAGTTTAATCACACAAGACAATTCCAATATAAAATACTGTTTTTTTTTGTTTTTATTTTCCATGATGTAGGCTTATTTTTATATATTTATATAAATTCCAGTCTTTGCCACAGATGGATTGTTGTTAAGGTTGTATATGATTAATTCTTGTCAACGATGTCACATTACATCAGTTTAAACTCTTAAGACTTTAGGTTATAAAACGAAGAGTCTTATATATATATATATATATATATATATATATATATATATATATATATATATATATAGCAAATAAACGGTCTACTAAAAATATAGAAAACCATAGAGTCTTTATCATGATCATTATTATTATAAATATCAAATCATCATCAAAGTTCGACGTGGAATTCCGCAACTCATCACGCAATGTCTGAAATTCGGCGGAAGGCGAAGTACGGAGTGTCTTAACACTAGATATTATCTGCCTACCCTGCTATGTGGGATAAAAGCGTAAAGAAAGAAAAAAATCAAAAACAATTCAGACCAGTTCGTTTAAGTTGTTAACGAGAGCCATTTGATTTTTGCTATTTAATACTATGTACAAAAAATTAAAAAAACAACATAAATTAAAATTTGCTGCTTTTTTAGTATAGTTTACTTACGCAGCTTCCACAAGTCTTTTTAAGACAAAATTTTCAACTTTTGCATCAATATTTTTTTTAGCTTCACGCTTTTATCCCGCAGCAGGGTAAATAGGAAGCTTCACGCTTTTATCCCGCAGCAGGGTAAATAGGAAGCTTCACGCTTTTATCCCGCAGCAGGGTAAATAGGAAGCTTCACGCTTTTATCCCGCAGCAGGGTAAATAGGAAGTGTCAATTCACTTCGTACTTCGCTTTCCAACGAAGTTGAGTCCCAACAAGAAATGTTCCATTTCTTGTTGGGACTCAACTCAACTCAACTCAACGCCGCACTTTGGCTTACCTGAGCAAAGAAGTGAAAATAATTTAAATATAAATTTAAATTATTTTCACTTCCTCGCTCACTCCCCCGAATGGGGATTGCACCCACAACCAATCGCGTTTACAATCAGACGCTGTCCCACTTTGCCACGACCGGCTTCATAAATTTTAAAAGAAGTGTTTATATTTTATAAATATCTAAATATTTATTGATTATTTAGGGTCATATTGCACAAAGTACTTATAAACAGCCTAACTATAATTTTTCAAAGTACATAACAGTAATGCTATATTTAGTCCAGTAGTGTTTTCGTAAACAGCAATCCTCTAATTTAATCTAACTTTTGCATTCTACGTAGATGCAAAAAAAGATAAAGATTTAATAGAGTGATATAATTAAGATGAACGTGTCCCATTGGAACAGCATCTGACTGCAAACGTGAAGGTTGTGAGTTCGAATTCCTCTCGGGGTATTATAATATTTAAACTATATATAAACATTACGTTATAGTTCATCATTCCAGAAATAATATCTCATCTTCTCCCGAGAACGGAGTGTCTTAACTATAGATTCTCTGTTAAACTTGTTCATTGAAAAAGTCGTTTACTTTTTTAAATACGTATAAAAATTTGAACGCAGCGGGATTCAAACCCGCGCCTTTTAGAAATCATTTAAGCGCTCTGACCGCTAAGCCATATAAAGTAATATTTATTTAACAAACGTGAAGCTTAGATGAAAACGACATTGTGGCCACGTTATAGCAGATTTGCACCAAAAAAATACATAACTGCGCGCTTTCAATTTGAAACGCGGTTGTTACTAAAATAAATATTCAAAGCAAGGTAACGTTTGTTTAAAATATCATTAGTGGTTTATTTTAAGTTAATTTTTTCATACAAATTGCATTATTTTCATTATTTTATTTTATTACGTTACGTTTTTTAGATTAATAAGAATAAATGATTTAATTTTTCATTGTTTTTAAAGTTATTCCACACTTGGGATTGGACAGTACTTTTAAAAACCATATAAAAATTTGAACGCAGTGGGATTCGAACTCGCGCCTCTTGGAAATCGTCCAAGCAAATACGTTTTAAAATACGTATAAATTTTTTTTCTAATCCTACGTGTAGAATAACACTAATAAATAATAAAATATTAAAATAAATAGCATGCTCTCTTGCCAAACGATTATTTCATAATAATATTTGGGTAGCAGAAATTTGAAAAGAGCTCTCCACTATCGGCTGCGTCGAAATTCTTATAGGTTTTGTTACATTTAATTTACGTTGTTAGCATCTCTGTAAAGAGTTCTTTCCAAATTTCTGGAAACCGACCAAGCGTAAGAATGTACGTTTTTTTTTAATATTTTCCAATCCTAAGTGCAGTGTAACACTTTAAAAATAGTAAATATTAAAATAAATAACAATCTCTCTTGTGAAATATTCAATCTCATAAAAATAATCTTTAAGTAGCAGTAATTTGTAGAAAAATCTCACTACAGAGATGCTAACGACACAAATAAGTTATAAGAAAAGTATAAGAATTTCGATGTAGTCGAATATAGAAAGCATGGCTTAGCGTTTAGAGTGCTTAGACGGTTTTCGACTGGCGCGGGTTTGAATCCTGCTGCGTTAAAATTTTTATAAGTTTTTGTTTTCAAAATGTTTTCTAGTCCTGAGTGTGGAATAACACTTTAAAATATAGTAAAATATGACAGTTTCAACTTCATAAATAATTTTAAACTAATTAAAATTGACGCTAAAATTGATAGATATTCGATATCTATTACCGTGATGGAAGCCTTATGACGAATCGTTGTGGTTTCGATCCGTACACGGGGAAGTATTATGCTTAAATTATTTTTATTTCTAGACTTTTGTAAACAAAGCAAATTGTTGTTCTTTATCTTGTCAAGTTTCCATTCGACGCGCAATATCTTGATTCAGGGCGAAAAATTCAGAACGAAGTGACTAGGCTCTCTAAGGATCCCCTCTATTATTGGCAAGTAACCTATGCAATCATTATAACTTAAATATACATCTATAAAATCTAAATATATAAAAATACACAATTTTTGTTCGTAGTGGGACAGCGTCTGACTGTAAACGGTCGATCGGTCATTATCACTTTCTCGCTCTGGTATGACAAAGTGCGGCGTTGGGTTCCACCACTCAACACGCAATGTCTGAAATTTGGTGGTAAGCGGAGTAGGGAGTATCTTGACACTAGGTACTTTCTGTATACGTTGCTATGCGGGATAAAAAGCGTAAAGCTAAAAAAACAACACTTGAAACAAACACCTGTATTTAACTTATTATTAACAAGTTAAATCCAGCTGTTGAAAGTGAAAAATAGCCTTAATTTAACCGTGCATTGCTACGTGTTCGGTGGCAAATTATATGGGTGACCTGGTTATAGTCCCGGAGGCGAGTTGTAGCACCAAAAACAATTTGTATACGAAAAAATCTTGCCCGAGGCATTGAAATCAATAATGTATTGCATCCCTCGAGATTTGGTTCTGGTTTCGAGATCTCTGTCCAGGATAAATGTCAGTGTCGATCTGTATAAACATTTGTTTGTTTGAATATATTTAGCGATGTATAGAAGTGAGGTAGGTGAGGTAGTAAGGTGTAGTTTTTATCGGCGTTTATTCCGTAGAAGTGCTAATATAGACCAGCATACTTGTTAATGCGTCAATACATGATCAGTCAGATATTTGTGATACATTTATTTCTGATACAATAATATAAAAATATTATATATCTGAACTCCTCAAAATTCCTAAGAATTTCTTCTGCACTAATAAAATTATATTCTCGTAAACCATGTTTGCTTTAAATTATAATTTATTTAAAATTTAATATAAACCTTTAATTTTGTGTGGTGTTGAATTATTTAAACATATTTTATTTATCTTTTATGACTTTAATATTATAACCTCCCCTTATACATGTACCGGTGATGCTATGGGACTCACCATGAAATCGACACATCATCAACGTCAGCTATTTACTAAATCCCAGCGGAAACCCTCTTTACCAATTTGAGACGTATGGATGGCCTATTATGGACTGGCCTTCAAGGTGTTACAGGGTTTCTTTATCATAAAACCCAAAGCCTCAATGTCTTGTAGGTAGATCACATTGATCTTGGAATATACGCGTACAGCCATCTCCTATTCTCTGGTCTACGATGACGGAATTGTTGGAGTTGTATTCTCGTTAGACTTACGCAAACGCTCCACGATCCCCTTCAGTGCGATATCTGACTTAAATAAGGGACCATAACAGACATGTTCCTCTTGCTATTCAGCATGGACCAGACTACACTGAATAATGAGAAGTCCCTACCCACTATAGTCATCAAAGCGTGGCGTTGTGAGGCCCAAGCAGGGCATTCGGCCAGAGTGTGAATGTCTTTCCCCAACATATACCACAAAATAGGCAATAATAATCTCCTAATTTTCCATACTTCAATTAAACAGTATTAGTTTAAGAAAAAATATCTCTTCTTATCACTATTTATCACTTTGGTCCAATATTTGTCTACATCCTACATAAAATGATACAGTATTTCGTCCGAAATCAAGATATTGCTTTAATATTAGAGCGGAGAAATGAAAGTAAACTTTACATGTAGCCGTTTACTACCTTCGAGCTCACTGTGCCATGATGATCTAAGACAATGCAGTACAACACTTAGCTAAGAAGAAGAAAATAAAAAATAAAATAATTGAAAGAGTATATATATAGTTTTAATTTTTTTATATTTAGTTTTAAATTTTATTGATCATTGCCAAATGCCATTATCACTGGTGGGATGTAAATAAATAAATAAATATATACAGGAAACTTTTCTTTTATTAATTATATTTTTTTATTCCAATTAGTTACCCTGGCAAAGTAAACAACATAACAACGAAAACATATAAAATAACTAAATAAAGTAGTTCTACAGAGGCAACTGTACAAACGCCAAACTATTCGTAGTTGACCAGGTAACGTAATACCTATACAAAACTTTAATTACCAAGCTTAAAGCTCCTCACCTGGTATTCAAATCTCTAATTTCTAACTAAATCCTGGCTTTTATTAACAAACTTTTATGTTATCTGTGCTTTTTTTAGCTTTTTACGGTTATTTCAGTTTTTAGTTCAAGGGATTTTGAAATTTGATTCGCTGCTCTGCTTATATTTCAATAATTCTCTTATTAAATACGATTTCAATAAGAAAAAATCAGTACATACTGTTTTGTGAGGCCATTGTGGGGCAATGGAACAGCGTCATCCTAATCGCAATTGGTTGTGGATTTGATTCCTATAACGAATAATGAAATATTTGTGATTTTTTTGTGAAATTTAGAGAAGTCAAATTTTAAAACATTTTTGTTTTTCTACTTTGTTTAAACAAAGCGCGGCGTTAAGTTGCGTCACATATACCTTATATTTTGTGTTCATTGTAAAAGTGGAAAAAAGAGCGCCTTCATAGTAGAGCTCCTTAAGTTAGAGAGTAGTGATACGGAAGAAAAAATGTTTATACAAGAATGTATTTGAACCCACAACCAATCACGTTTACAGTCAGACAGTCCCACTGCGCCACTACATTGTCTAGAACTAGAACATTTTAGGCTTTAACTGACAGTAACTTGCAAGATGATGCCAATGCAGCTTTGTCGTAGTAACTCTTTATGGGTACCTTGTTGTGGTTTCTTGGTCTCTACTAAAGTTAGCCAACTCGGTACTAAATATTCCTATATTGAATGTAATGAATTTTGTATTTATTGTCCCTGTTTAAGGGAATTGTTTGAAAATGAAGAAAATTATTATATACGAGCCCGACACTTCGTTGGCGCAGATTTTATCGTCTCTGGATATTTGGTATATAATTCTGAAAAAAAAAATTAGCAAAAGTTTTTTTTTATTTCATCAGGTATCTAGCCAGGCCAGTGAATGCGATAGAAGGAATTAGTACTCAGATCAGATACTCCAACTTTATTTACTTGTATAGATAAAAGAAAATTATAATATAAGACGTTATATATATATATATATATATATATATATATATATATATATATATATATATATATATATATAATGTGTCTGCTTAATGTAATGAAGTTAAAAAAATATGATCACGTTTTGATTGATTTATTATATAGGAGTTCTAGTATAATTCGCATCGTTAAGTGTTTTTTTTGGATTATAGAGTTCACTGAAAAGATTGCATGAATTTTTTTGATAGTTTAGTACTGAAATTTGGCAAACGACGTATGTAGGGAATGGCGCTTCTTTGTAATTAGCAAAATAATTAATTTAAACGCTATGGTACTCCTGAAATAACAAAGGGTAAGTACTAGTTTAGTTAACGTAAAAATCATTGGCTAGCCTTTAAAATCTGAATGTTTGAAATTGTTAAAATTTTAACAATATTATTCATTAACATTCAAGTCTGTATGTTGAGAATTATTCCAGTGAGAAACAATAAAATTTAACAATACAAATTCAAATATTTCCGCAATCTGCGCCTCAACTACCTTATTGCTATGAAATAAATTGTTATTTTATGATTTTACATATATTTTTAGTGTTACGCCTGTATCCCGCATAGCAGGATAGACACCTATGTGCCTTGTACCCAGTGACAAGAAACTCGACATTCCATACTCTGTTTTCAATTAAATAATGTACGCATGTATATCACCTTCAACTATTTCCTTACTATATTGCAAATTTCATAACTTGCTCTATGAAAATCAATACAAAATAGCAAATACCTATATTTTTACTTGATTTCGACAAAATAAGGCCTTCGTTTAGAATAAACTACTTGTCAAGCTTTCTTACTTTTCCATTTGATGTAATATGTATAGCATAAAGTACCTAAAGACTTGAGCATTAACAAAGACGACATATCTAGTGCGACCTAAAATCTAGGTTAGAACTTCTGGGGTCATACCCAGGTCAAACCTGAGATTACTTTAGATGTTACTGTACTCTTGTCAGGTGTATTGCAAACAAATTCAAGTGTACGTTATTTATTATATGGAAAATTGCAGTAGTTGGAATTACATTGAAATATTTATAAAAATTATAAATAAAATAGTTTCTCTTAGTTATTGATAATGAGGATGAAGTGAAAATAAGAATAAAAAAACATCTTCATATTTTCTCTGTATAGCAAGGTAGTCAGAAACAATTAGTGTCAAGACACTCCGATCACTGTTTTCCGATCTTGAAAATCAAAACGCTACGGATCGAACGTACCTTAACGTTGTACTTTTTCTTACCAAAATGAAGAAATCATAGTAAATTTTAAGTACGATTATACTCTCGAGTGGGAAATGGACCTATAGCCAATTGCGTTTAGCATATAATGCTGTCCCTTGCTGTGAAATATTTTTTTTAGATGAAAACCAAATGAAATAACATGATAAGCTCTGTTCGTTAAATTAAATTGTTTATATTTTTTCTACAAAACCTATAACGCTAAATTCTTTGCTTAAAAATGCAGCGTTGAGTTCCGCCGCTTCCAGTAAAACAGTAACTACGACACTTATTCCACAACATGCAAAAATCACACTAAGCTAGGTACGCTGCAACATAAGACTGCGTTGAAAACTGTTCCTCATTGTTTCAAGATATTTTGTGTAAGGTGATGTAAAAAAATATTTTTATGTTGGTAGTTCTTTTTTTTTAAAACAACTAGATTTCGCTCGCGGCTTCACCTGCATGGTTTATTTAAAAAATATATATTTAACGGAATTAAAATAAATTATAAATTGTTATAGCCTTTATGTTATTCTGATGACCTATATAAATGCATTTTCATACAAATCCATATAATCGTTTTGATGTAAGAGAATAAATAGTAAATAATATTAAGTTATAGTAAATATTAGTAAATATTAGTAAATAATAGTATGTAATAGTAAATAATAGTAAATAATATTAGTAAGGTTTATCGTTTCCCTCGTTTGGGTCGCGCATTTGGAGGTGATCTATCTGTCTGTTAGGCCCTTCATGGTGCTCAAGTCAATATTTAGTGTAAGGGGCAAAGTTTATCAAATATAAAATACTGTAAATATAAAATACTGTAAATTTTTATTGAAATCCGTTCAGTAGTTATTTCGTGAAAGAGTAACAAACATATACATAAATGCTTACAAACTTTTGCATTTATAATATTAGTAGGATATAATTATTTTGATTTTATTTGACGTAGTTTACTATTCAGGTATGTATTTATAACGTTAAACAGTTTATAGAAAATAATATAGAAATTTACATAAATATAACGAATATTGACGCCGGTCGTGGCGCAGTCTGTGTGTGTCGGTTATGGGTTCGATTCACTCTCGGGGGAATGATTATATTTAAATTATTATCACTTTCTCACTCTGATAAAAACAAAGAGAGGCGTTCAGTTCCACCACTCAACACGCAATGTCTCTAATTCGGTGGAAAGCAAAGTACAAAGTGTCTTGACACTAGGTATTTTCAGTCTACCCTGCTATGCGGGATGAAAGCGTGAAGCTTAAAAAAATATTATTATTATTATTATTGTAATCTATTTTAAAATTATTATTATCATTTTTTCCCACAAAAACGATTAAAATATTTATTTATACTTTTTTTAAAGTTTTTGGTTACTAAAATTGTAACGCAATTCGTCTCATTCTGTTATGTTCATTTAATATTTGAGTATTATGTATTTTATTTCTCGAAATATGTTCCAGACTCGTCATTTTTCGACTAGTGAAGTCCTATCATTTCAACTCAACTCAACTCAACTCAACTCAAACTATTTTTGTAAAAGAAAATGATCCGCCATTTTGTAGCTCCGGCCATCTTAGATGTACATCTTTTTAAAATATGCTACTATTCTTAAGGCTAAGCCCTCCCATTAAGACTCATATTGAGGTAGTTTTAAGAAAAAAATGTAATCCGCCATCTTGTAGCATTTGCACGCAGATTTATGAATTTTAAAAGTATGCAACTTTACAAATAAAACGTACATACATAACACAGCAAAAAAGTTTCAATAAGTTCAGAAATATTTACTGTATTCAAAGTATTATTTCACACTAAGGATTAGGAAACAATTTTGAAAAACATATAAAAATTCGAATGCAGCGGGATTCAAACCCGCGCCTTTTGGACGGTATCCAAGAGGCGCGGGTTCGAATCCCGCTACGGTCGAATTTTTATATGTTTTTCAAAAATGTTTTTTTTTTCGCTTCACGCTTTTATCCCGCATAGCAGAGTAGGCAGAAAGTACCTAGTGTCGAGACACTCCGTTTTTCGCTTTCCACCGAATTCGAAACATTGCGTGTTGAGTGATGAAACTCAACGCCGCGCTTTGTCTTTTTGCCAGAGCGAGGAAGTGAAAATAATTTTAAATATAATCACTCCCTCCAGTGGGGATCGAACCCACAACCGATCGCGTTTACAATCAGACGCTGTCACACTGCGCCACGACCGGCCTCGAATTTCATTATATTTATTTTCTAACATCATAAATATGTAGATCGTTCACAGCTTTGGTGTATGTAAGTTTACTTTTTACATTTTAAATCACACTATTGTCAGTCAGGTCGACGCTTCACTGAATCTGAAAATAGGGTAAATTATTGGTTATTTTCACACAGGAACGGGAAATGGATATAAAAGGAATGCGCTTAGTCATTTTCTTGTTACCTTCGTTCATACTAGAGAAGTATTGCATTATTTACGATTTTTAAAGTGTTATTCCACACTTAGGATTAGAAAACATCTTTGAAAAAACGTATAAAAAAATTTGAACGCAGCGGGATTCGAACCCGCGCCTCTTGGATACCGTCCAAGCGCTCTGACCGCTAAGCCATGCATTCTACTACCAGCTGCGTCGAAATTCTTATGCGTTTTTGTTACAACTTATTTATGTTTTTAGCATCTCTGTAGAGAGATTTTTACAAATTTCTGCTACTTAAAGATTATTAAGAAATAATCGTTTAACAAGAGAGATTGCTATTTTATTTTAATATTTACGATTTTTAAAGTGTTATTCCACACTTAGGATTAGAAAACATCTTTGAAAAAACGTATAAAAAAAAAGTATTGCATTGATTTTGGTTCCGGAAAAATGTGCAAATTAATATGAATATATATCAGATACGTACTATAATATTAGGCGCAGTACAGCGCCTGAGTGTAAACGCAATTGGGAATGGATTTGATTCCCCATTTGAAAGAATGCCTTGAATCATTACCATAATTTCTTTGCTATTGTGAGATAAAGCGCGGCGTAGAGTTTCGCCATGCAACATATGATATCTTGAATGATTTTGGCAATAACGGAGGTAAGTATTACGTACAATATCTTGATTTTGTATATAGTGGAGATTGATACTTGATATATTCAAGCTGATATCATTTTCTATACACCCGTATAATGTGAAATTGTATTAAAAGAAGTGCGAAGTATTCACAATAGATTTTGAAAAGATATACTTAATATTTTCTCAAAATCTATCCTAAATACTTCGCACTTTCCGCCAAATTTGAGACATAGTGTGTTGCTTGGTGGAACTCAACACTGGTCTCACCAGAGCAAGAAATGACAATATTTTTTAAATATAATTAATTCTTCCTCCGAGTGGAAATCGAATCCACAACCGATCGCGATTACAGTCAGCAGCTGTTCCACTGCGCCACAACCTGCCCCTTAGTAATTTTAATTTAACAGCAAACTTTCTACTTTCCGTACCATCCCAGGTTTAAATGTCTTTTGATGGATTTCTTTTAAAAAAAATTATTATTACGTACGAGTATATATGTATGTTTGTAAGTAAGTATGTATATGTGTGTATGTATATTTATATATATACGTAATATTCCATATGACAAGGTTGATTGAATTAGAATGCTTTTACATTAAGCCCGCCTATTGTATAAATTTATTGTAACTTTTTGCGCAATTTAAATTACATTTAATTTTGACAAAACCAATAAAAAATCAACTCAATTTAGTCAAAAAACAAACAATTGTCTTTGCAATGAAGATATTTACGAAAATGCGGATTTAGGTGTTACTTTTGGTGGTAATTTGTTTATTGATACATGATAGTTAAAGGTCCAGAACATATGATGAAGAACTCCAAAAGTCCTAATAAATTGTGTTATATATGGGTATGCTACTTCAGCAAAAGTTGCTTAGCGTGACTGGTATTTCTCATGAGTTTTAAACAACTTGCAGTTTTCGATGACGTTTTAGGTTATTCGAAATTACACTTGTATGTATAAATGTAAAGAGATACTAATTCCGCATAGCAGGATAGCCAAAAAAAATATTATATTTAATTATTGAAGACAGAAATTTTAAGAATTGAGAAATAGGTTATATGATTTTTTGAGTAAAAATTATATTTTTAGAGAGAATTTAGTGTTAAGACTCGCCTTTCCCAACTTATTTGGTTATTTTCAAAACATTATATGAGTATTGCAGTAACAGACCAACATGTGATCGAACCCATAACTCCGTTATTGTAATAAGATTTTATCTTACAAGTTATCAAAGTAAATTAAAAATAATTAATCCTCAGTAACTTGAATAAAAAGGAGATAATAATATCGCAAAACGTGCTCAATTCTGCAAGTTAAACATTTCAAACCAAAACCGAGACGGTGAACGCCATCTCAGCGTAATATTCAGTTTCTTACAAAATTTCTTTAAAAATCAATGATACGTCAGCAAAGTAATTCTTCACGGCAAAAGTTTTCGATATCATAAGCGAAGTTGGAATATGAAGGAGATATTGGAATAACTAACTTCAAGGCTCCATTTGCTCAGTACTATGGAAGTTTAATCTGATAATATATTTTGATCGAATTTTTCAGTTCATTTTAGACCTTTTTTTATGTGCAGCTATGAATAATTCTTTTGACATCTCTATGTTCTTTGATATAATTCCAAAGGTTGATATATGTCTACTTCAAAGTTGAGAGTGGAAAGACCAAGTGTCCAGACACTCAGGTTTCCACTTTTCAGTCGTATTTAAGACAGAACTTCCACAAGGCTTCCCGCTGCCGGGCGGAAAAGGAGTACCGTGTAGTTTACGTAAGGTGAGGACTCCCATATTATCCATCCAAAAAAAGGTTAAGTTTTTACACAATTATTTACTAACCATTTAACTATTACGTTCAGTAACATAAATCAAATAGCTAACTTATTTTATACACATGTATCGGATTTAAACGCCGCAAGTACCCAAGACATAATGGGGGAGTAAAAAATTACTAAGCCCATTATACTCGTGTGTATAGCATAACATTTATCAATTGTGTTTTAGTTATTTTATGAAAGTTACGATGAGACAGGTTTAGAAGTGAGGGTAAATTGCACTTCTGGCTTTGGAATGCCTGGAGTAATTGTCTAGAAAGAGAGCAGTCGTGGGAGTGAAATTCTTGTGAAAGATTCTTGATTAATGCTTGTAACGTCTAGAAACTTGAACTTTGTACGATAAATATACAATTGGTTGAACTTTTAGAATTTATAATGGATAGATATAATATATGTTTTAAAATTGCTTAGATTATTTACAGTAAATATTATGTTATCAACGTTGTTGTGGGACAGCGTTTGAATTAAAATCTAGTGTTTGTGAGTTCGATTCTTAAGTAAGGAATTGTCTTTATTTCTTCATTCTGGCGAGACAAAACATGGCGTTGAGTTCCGCAAGTCAACACACAGTTTGTTGGATGGAATGCAGAACCAGAGCCACTCCTGCGCTGTAAGGTAAAAAGCATAAAGCTGTAAAGTACATATTTTTAATTTTAATATTATTTATTTAGGTATAATTTTATGTAAATACCTACCTAATATATACATTTCCTTAGTGTTAAACCGTTCCTTTAGATTTTTACTTCGTACTATCAAAAGTATGTAAAGTAAAATACCTACGAACTGTAAGGAAATTATTAATATCAGGGTATTTCACGAATAAATTATATAGTAATTCCTACATATTTATTTATATATAAGGCGACTTTTTGACGAATTAAGTCTGATCGTCGTCAGGTGCCTTACGTACATGCAGTCCTATAAAGTAGATATAATTACGTTATCAATTTTACGTCGTTCTTATGTGATACAACGTAAAAATGGTCGTGTGTGTTACGTTACGTTAAATAAGTGTTTAATGCAATGTGTGAAGTGAATAAGAGAAAACGTGAAATAAACGTATTGAATATTGTTCTTCTTTTACTTGTCTCCTGATGTTTGGTTAACAATACATATATATATATATATATATATATATATATATATATATATATATATATATATATATATATATATATATATATATATATATATATTTATATATATATATATATATATATATATATATATATATATATATATATATATATATATATATATATATATATATATATATATGCATTAAACAAATATAATTCGTTCATCAATTCCTTGAGATATACTTTGTTACTATATAGCTGTTGAGTAAAGTCCTCGGACTAGATAAATTTCTTTTCACTTGTTGCTTAAAGAGGCCGGTGGTGGCGGTAGGTCAGCGTCTGACTTCAAACGCAATAGGTTGTGGGCTTGATCCCACTTGGAGGATTGATTATATTTCAAATATTTTCACTTATTCGCTCCGGTAACACAAAGTGCGGCGCTGAGTTCCGGTACTCAACGCGTAATGTTTCGAATTTGGCAATGTCACGAAGTGTCTTAACACTAGGTATTTCCTGTATATCCTGTTATGTGAGATTGATTTCTTTTTTTCTAATTTAATATATCTTAAAAATAATATTTCCTCAGGCCAAAATCGAATCTTTATCCTTTGCGTAAACAATAAAACTTTCAAATGTGCATTATGTCACACATATCTAACGTTAAACAACGGAATACGTACAATATACGTAGGTATTTTACTCAAATTGCCTTCATTTCTCAGGAAAGGCCTAGTAAAGATATAAATCTTAATTAATTTTAGGGATTTGCAATAAAACAATGTAGATGAATCTCGTGCAGGTTGAGACAATCTGTATAGAGGAGGATGAAAATTGAAATTTCAAGGGTGAGTAAGTCCGCTACTGGGATTAAAATTAAATTTTAATTTGTCCTTCTGTATTTCCTTTATCCGGAAAGAAATTTTCGTTTTATTTTGTAGTGTAATATTTTAAAGTGTTCACGCTCTAAGGCTTATTATGTAATTAATCTTGAAGTTTAGATATATTATGTTTTGTATGAGGACATATATAACTAGCATTTTGAATATTTCATTTTGGTTTTACAGTTTCACGCTTTATCCATCTTCGCATTTATTGGAGACCGTCCGTGGTGATTTGTGGAACTTAACGCTGTGTTTTATCATACCAGAGCTGAGAAATGATAGTAATATTAAGATCTTTGATTTTCGTATCGAAAATCAGATCTTAATATGTATTATTTATTTATTTATTTATATATTCTTTATTGCACACTATATATTAAAACAATATGTACAAAAGGCGGGCTAAACGCAAAACAGCATTCTCCGCCAGCCAACCTTGAGATGTGGAAATAAATGAGTAGGTGAAAGGAAGGAAGAAAGAAAAAAAAACATTATACACACGCACATATATATATATATATATATATATATATATATAATATATATATATATATATATATATATATATATATATATATATATATATATATATATATATATATATATATATATATATATATATATACAAAACACATTTACATACATTTATTTTCGAATACCAAAATTTAAGTCTTTAATCCTTTTGAAAATCTGTATACAAGCCGAAATTACACGCTCACGGCTCAACACCGCTACCCTGAACACCGCTACCCTGAACACCGCTACGCTCAACACTAGCGGAACTCAACACTGTATTTATC
This sequence comes from Dryadula phaetusa, assembly GCA_032432895.1. Taxonomy (NCBI): domain Eukaryota; kingdom Metazoa; phylum Arthropoda; class Insecta; order Lepidoptera; family Nymphalidae; genus Dryadula; species Dryadula phaetusa. Next base: position 2,335,127 of record JAOYRS010000016.1, on the reverse strand, counting down.
TAGTTGTGTCAGAGCCCCCGTGAAGATGAAACAACACACTAATTGCGTTTGCATTGAAATAGATTGAAAAGATATTTTAAGATTGTTAGTTATAGTATTAGTTGTGTCTTACATAAGCCTGAGTTAAACACGTGATAAGAGCTATTTAAAGTTTAAATAGATATCAATAGTTCCATTCTATACTAACTTTTTATTTACTGAAATAGGTTAGTAGTACGTTATTGTTTTCTTATGCAACTAATGCGAAGCCAAAAGGAAAAGTTATGAATTTGGTAAATAACATTTTGTAAACATTTTTTAAAAAATATTCTTTGTAAATTATACATTTAACAGTTAACTAATGATTATTATGCCATTTTAAAAAAACCGAAATATATTAAAGTTAACTCTTACATATAAATTTTCAGTTTAATATGAGAAAGATATATTTAAATTGTACCGAGGAAATATATTTTTTCGTTAAGAATTTTTTTTTAGCTGCACTCTTATCTCGTATAGCAGGGTAGACAGAAAGTACCTAGTGTCAAGACACTCCGTACTTTGCTTTCCGCTGAATTCAAGACATTGCGTGATGCGTGGTGAAACTCAAAGCCACGCTTTGTCCTACCAGAGCGAGGTAATGTAAATAATTTAAATATAGTCATACCCCCGAGTGGGAATTGAACCCACAACCAATCACGTTTACAGTCAGACGCTGTTGCAGGCGCCACGACCAGCCTAAAGATTATAATCCTGATAACTTACATTACTAACGGACACTAAATTAAATGTATCTCTATTTCAGATAAAAAAATATATATAAATATAATAAATTAATAAGAGCTAATGCTGTTTTAGCTTATCCGTAGCTTAGTTTAATTAATACAGATTTTGTGTTCCCCATGCTAAGATAAGACAAAGTGCGGCGTTAAGTTATACCACTCAACATGCAATGTTTAGAATTCGTTTGAAAGCGAAGTACGGAGTGTCTTGACACTAGGTAATTTCTGTATACCGTTCAAAATTGTTTTATAATCCTAAGTGTGGAATAACACTTTAAAAATAGTAAATATTTTTGTTATTATTGATTAAATATTACTTTACGATACCTGATATCGTATTGCGTCCGACTTCATGATTATATATTCCCATTAACATTTAGTAAACACATTACTTGAAAAAAACGCAATACATAACTCGGTAAAACGCTAAAAATATTGTATTATTTTCAGCAGAAAATTTCCAAAACAAATGTGACACCTAAGTAACGATGCCGCTTACTCTATACATCGAAATAATAAAATTTAAAATCAATTATTTGAACTTCATCCAATATGATGCTCCAGGCTTTGTTATCATTATGCAAAACTCATAATTTCTATTTATTCTAGCAGTATATAAAGTAATTTACGCTTATTAGTTTATTTTTATTTTTCTATGAAATTGACATCGTGATGAATATTAGGATAAAAATTATTATATATGTATTTTAAGCTATTACCATGCAATTAATTTCTCAATTCTATCAAGTAGATTTTGCGTGATTGTCGCAGACAGACGGACAAAAAGGAATTGACTTTTTTACTTTATTTTGTATGTAGATAGTAATATAATTTGAATTGTTTTGCTCATTTTTGTAATAGTCTCTATATTTTTTTTAGTAATAAGTTGGGGATATTTCTGAAGTGGGGTCAATTCGTAATAAGCATTCAGCCCCTAATAGCCCAAAGCTATGATAAAATTAAATATATCTTTCCTTATCCAAAATATGATTTGCTTACAAAAACTTTTCCTTTGAAAATATTGTTTGTAATATTCATTTATACTTTACATTGTGACAAAGTAATAAACTTTGACATACGAATTCTTTAATATTCATGTAAAACTTAAGGGTGCTTTGAGAAAATTATTAAGGTTGAAGATCAAAGGCTTAAGACTCCCCTGTATTTCTCAGTAAATGAACCTTTCGTTGATCTTCCTTTGGCGCAGATTTAAATCTTTTAATATATAAGCTACTTCCGCTGCTTTTATGTTGGTTTCTGGTGTAAAATATTTCATAAACTGTCCTTGTTAATAAAAAGCAGTTTCGAGCTATATCTCAAATAGCCGGGTAATCCTAGAGAACTTAATGTCAGGACACTACATTAAGCGCTTTCTATCATTATTCGAGAAAATGTGTTAATTAACGTAACTCAACGCCGAACTTTGTCATGTCAGAGGGACGAAACGAAAATAATGTATAATATAATCGGGAATCAAACCTAAGACATTTACAATGCGACGATGTCCTACATCTCTACGATAGCTTTGTTAATATATATTTTATAATATATAAAAGAAATTTGGTAAGATATCTCGAGGTAGTATAATATCAATTTTTACTTCATATTTTAGATTTTTGTTTTATTCTCTGTGCATTAATCACATATAAACATGTGTCATGTGTGGATTAAAGAATCCACATGTAGACTGGTGACGTCATATGTGGATACATGAAATCAGATGTGGAACGATGACGTCATATGTAGATTCCTAAAATCACATGTGGACAGACGTGTCACTAATCAATACATAAAATCAAATCTTGACAGGTGACGTCATATGTATATACATGAAATTATAGGTGCAATATGTATCTATATAATAATAAAAAAATATATAATTATAATACATTTTTGAAAAAACGTATAAAAATTTGAACGCAGCGGGATTTTTATACGTTTTTCAAAAATGTTTTCTAATCCTAAGTGTGGAATAACACTTTAAAAATAGTAAACATATAATTATAATAATGATAATAATAAATATGTATATAATAATAAAAAAACGTATTAGTGAGACAGAGAAATTAACGATTAAAACATATACTTATGGTGCAATATCTGTATTGTAATTTATTATTTTTGTAAATAAAAAAAAATAGATTTTGCTGTTCGCTTGTATATGATCACCACTACGGAAAAATGATAACATATTTAACGTAATATATATATATATATATATATATATATATATATATATATATATATATATATATTCTTAGGTACAATAAAATCGTTAAATTGTAATTGAAAATTTAAGAGCTTTATACTTATATTAGCTTTTTATATAAAGCTCTTTAACAAAATCTTTTTTGAAATAAAAAATCAAGAAAATATTAAGTTAAATTAATATAATATATAATATTAATATAATATTAAAATATAAAGTACCTAAGTTTAATTTCAATTAAATACTATACTGGTAATACTGTACTGAAATGGTTCCTAATTGAAATTGAAGCCGAAAGGAACACAAGCTAACGATTCGTAACATTTAGTTGGTCCTATTCAAATAACACCTGACTTTAATAACAAGCTAAATTGATGCATTCTGCACATCAAAGGGAGTATCCAGCTGGAATGCGAGTTCAACGAACTCGGTTATTTCTACAACCATTTGACTCATCACTAAAATTTCACTGACAATTTATCCACACGTCAATAATAAAACATGTTTAGAAATTTTTCGAGGTGAAAATATTTGTTTTTTTTGTCAGTATATAATTGGCATGGTGTTAGAGTTGGACCACTTTGGATTTTTTATAACTTAATCAGATTTACATAAAAATATATTTGTTATGGATTCGAATTTTATTCTAGGTAATATTTAAATTAATTTTCGTATTTTGGCAAGCTAAAGCGCGACGTTCAGTTACGCAACTCAACACGCAATGTCTGAAAATGGGGTGGAGCGTGGTGGGCGGGCTATATTAGTTCTTTATCAGTGAAAGTTTATAAATATAAAAGAACAACCAGAGCAAGGAAGTGAAGTTACACGCTGTTCCACTGCACCACGAAAACACTATGCGGATGAAAATGATAGAAGAGTGAAACTATGTATATATATATATACATATTTTCTGCTTAAGTAAGACTAAGTGCGGCGTTGTGAGCCGCTATTTATTTATGGTTTGAATAAAAAGTGGTGAATGTAGTGCCTCAATTAGACTAATAGATTCTCTTCGTCTACTCTGCTACTGTTTAATTGTCAGATTTTTCTTTTAATCGTTTTATTTGTAAACAACTTGTAAATATTAAAAGTTTTTGTTTGTATTATTTCATTAGCTTCACAGATAAAGTATATAAGCCTTAGTTTTGTCAAATTTGATTTTATTACTTCTATATGCAATTCTATATGTCAATAACAATGTTAGTTTCATTTCTATATGTTAATAACAATTTCAATGCAACTGTACCAATAATGTCTTAGTGCTGAGATTCAACTCAGATTTCTAAAAATGTTTAACTGATCCTTAATTTAGAATAACTTTAAAAATATTAAAATATTATCCTTATTTACTAATTACGATTTCACATAATTAACAATAATAAATATTAAATAAGTAAGAAAAGAATAAAAAACATATAAATAGTCCCCCATACTTCAGATATGAACCCGAAATAATTGCTACCACAGACGTATTTATAGAAACACTACAACTGCGCTACTATAGGTATTTGTTAGCTCTGCTTCCCATGTTTTGGAATATGCAACAGAAATTTCGTGTAACATTAATAATTCAATGAAATATACTCCAATTAGATAGAACCAAAGTCGGACTAATCTCGGTTATTGAACTACTTTGGTTATGATAATAATGTAGCATATTTGTAGATGTCATTGTGACGCATTTATTGTCTGTTTATTGATGCGATGGTTGTGGGATCGATTACCCGTTGAAGGAATATTTATAAATAATCACTCTCATCCCTTCTCTAACATAGAAAGGTTAACAGAGAGAATTTGTTAGCAAGCAAGTCCGTTCATTTCTTTAATGTCTTAATTGCTTCGGCTTTTCATTTTATATAGTAAGGTAAGTAGAAAGTACCTAGTGATAATACATTCCTTACTTTGGTTTTTATCGAAATCGAGATATTGCATGTTGAGTGGTGGAAACCTAACGCCGCACTTTGTCGTACCAGAGCGAGGAAGTGAAAATTATTTTAAAGCATTACTCCACACTAAGAAATTAGAAAACATTTAAAAATATTTTTTTTAATGCTTAGTGTGAAATAATACTTTAAAATAGTAAAATATTTAATAAAATAATAATCTCTCTTGCCAAACGATTATTTTTTAAAAGTAATGCTTGGGTAGAAAAAAATTGTAAAAAATCTCCCTACACAGATGCTAATAACATAAATAAGTTGTAACGAAAACGTATAAGAAATTTGACGGCGGTACTAGAACGCATGGTTTAGCGGTCAGAGCGCTTGGGCGGCTTCCAAGAGGCGTGACTTCAAATTCCGAAAATTCAAAAATTAAAAAAAAATGTGTTCCACCTAATCTCTACAATGGTTAGACCGATTTTGATAGGAATTTCACTGACAGATAATTGATTGCTATAATATTGTATAATAAAGAATAACTTAGCAAATATTATTTTAGAATTATCAAATAAAGATTCAGAGATCTTTATTTGATAATTCTAAAATAACATCATGCTAAATATATATAATTCATGAATGGTCACATTTCAGTGACGTAATAATGAAAATGAACACTAAATTAAATTGAAATATAGCTTTCATCCATTTTATTACTTTTTAATCTAAATCTGAAATCACTTTGAGGCGAATCGTTTATTTATGTAAATTTTATTTGGATTTGGTAGCATTTTCATATAAAATAACGTAACATATGAACAGAGCATATTGTATTATATTGAATAAATATCGTACATATTGATTGTCAATTTAATACTAGGGTACAAAACAATTGGTAAGAACTTTTGGATATTTCCAACAAGTGCAGGTTTGAATCTTATATCGAAAATCCTTTTAATTACAAAATAATTATTGTTACTTCAAGTTACGATGCAAATTAAGTAAGAGATAAATATATTTACACGTCATCGTGTAACGTAATCAGCAGAATGATTGATTTTTTGCCAGACCGCACTTGTCAAAAGAACTAACATCTTTCTTCTTTAAGCGTTTCTTATTTAAGGTTCACGTTTTTATGCCGCATAGTAGGGTAGAAGAACGTACCTAGTGTCAAGACACACCGTATTTCGCTTTCCACCGAATTCGAGACATTGCGTGATGAGTGGTGGAACTCAACACGGCGCTTTGTCTTTTACCAGAGCGAGGAAGTGAAAATAAATTAAATATAATTACTCCCCCGAGTGGGGATCGAACCCACAACCGATAGCGTTTACAGTCAGACGCTGTCCCACTGCACAGTTATCTTCATTCTGCCAATTAAATGTAAGGTTAATTAAACATGCTAATAATATTGTAATAAAATTAATGTTATTTGGACTTCAATTTTGAATTCTAATTATTCTTTGTACATCCTTAAAAAGACTATAAAATGTAAACCTGCGCCGTTTTAAAACTATCCAAACGCTTTGACCGTTCCTTTCAACCGACCTTTGACGACCTTTCCGATCATTGCTTTTGCATCTGACTGGTTAGAAATTCCTAACAAGCGTTACAACTGTTTTTCATTGATATCTCTGTAGAGAGATTTTTGAAAATTTCTGCAACACAATGATTCGTTAAAGAGGAGTACGGCGTTGAGTTCCGCCATCCCACATGCAATGTCTCGAAATCGGCGGTAAACAAAGTACAGAGTGTCTTGACACTTGGTACTTTATGTCAACCCTGCCATGCGGGATAAAAGCGTGAAGTCAAAGATTATTTACATGAAATTATAATTTATATTTGTTAAATTGCAACCTAGCAATTATAGACATTATGTGTTGAGCGGTAAAACACTATGTCTCAGCAGAACGGAGAAATGAAAAAAATATATAAATAATTCTGGGAATCGAACCCTTTATATATCGCGTTTGCAGTACACATTATTAACTTCACCCTAATGGTCACATAACAATATATAAGTGTTAATTCTTACTATATACAGAGAAAAAGCTTTATTAGAAAGAAAAAAAAATGCATTAATTATTTCTGTTGAAAGGAAAAACTTGTCAAGAGCAGAACGGCGCCACAATGACAAAGAAAAGCGTTGCAAATGGAATAGAAAAAAATGGGAAATTCTTGTGTCACTATCAGCAATAGTATCCTCATATGATTTGTTATATAAAATAATGCTTATATTGTTACCATTTTGAAATAATTTAAAGATATTCAGGATTATTTTGAATGTTTTTCTTATATATACAGTAATGTATTATACAGTAAAATACTGTATTAAACAGTAAAACACAGTCAAAAAATACATAAATAAAAAACAGTTTATAAATACAGTATTATAATATTCTTATTTATATTGTAATACGGATTTTTTTTGTTTTACTCCACTATTTAGCAGTGTAAAACAGAAGTACTTTATATCGCTTTCCACTGAATTCGAGACACTTGCGGAACTCAACGCCGCGTTTTGTTTTACAAGGGCGAGGAAATGAATACTGAAAACGTATACTGAGCAAAATAGATTTCAATACTAGTTTCAATTGTTATACCACATATTAGTGGAGAGCCTGCGTCTAACCATCGCTCCCATTGGCGGTTACCACCAAACAATGTGGGCCACACGAGGACAAGAGCTACGCCACAATATAAGCTCAATGATAATATATAAAATATATTCCATATATTTAGTTAGTAGTCATTATAAATATTTGAAATAATCATTTTTTATATTTTTTGACTTACAAAAATTCATTAGAATCAAACACAAAAATGCCCAAATTACCTTTCAATAATAAATCTTTTAATATATAGATTTACGATTTTATACCGTTTAGTAGAAAAGACAGGAATAATAGTGTCAAGACATATCGTACTTCGTTTTTCGCTCAAATTTCAGACGCTGTCCCACTACACAGCGACCGGCCTCGATTAATACTGTAGTCTGAATCATGTTTCTTGCTTAATATTTCATTTTGAAGTTTGTGAGGCCGATCGTGGTGCAGTGAGACAGCGTCTGTAACGCGATCGGTTGTGGGTTCGATCCCCACTCGGGGGAGTGATTATATTTAAATTATTTTCACTTCTTCGCTCTGGTAAGACAAAGTGCGGCGTTGAGTTCCACCACTCAACACGCAATGTCTCGAATTCGGTGGAAAGCGAAGTACGGAGTGTCTTGACACTAGGTACTTTCTATCTACCCTGCTACGCGGGATAAAAGCGTGAAGCTAAAAATAAATGTATGAAATAATTAAAGTACTATTTATATAATTGTCATTAGAATTCCTTTTCGGCTACTTACCTTTTACGTACATGCATCATAAAGAAATATTTACACTATACTGGTATTAATAAAAACAGCTACATCGTTTTTCTTTTATACCTTTTTTTCAATTTATACCTTACATTTCCCTCAGTCTAGTTCGACAAAGGGTAGGGAATTCAACATACTTAACAAAATTTGAAATTATCTCTATCTTTATATCTATATTCTCTTTCGAAAAAGTACTTGCCCTTAATAAATATATATATATATATATATATATATATATATATATATATATAATATACTTCGCCTTGCGGTTAGCTTTAATGAAGGGCTCGGTAAGCCCAAGTAATTAAGTCAGGATAATACCTCAGAGTATCATAATTTTTGTACTTTCCTCCCCATATGGCACTGATGTGGGTGAAAGGATACTTATTATAATATATTTTTATTTGAATATATATGTACAAGCATTTTATTTAAATTAAGGTCAGCTTTAAGCTTTTTTTCGCATAGAATAATAAGCAAAAAGAATCTAGTATCAAGACACTCCGTTTATCGTCTACTGCCTCAATTACAGATATTGCGTTCAACAATGGCGAAACTCAGCACCGTATTTTGTCTGATAAGAACGGAAAAATGAAATTAATTTAAATATATATGTTTTCTCTAAGTGAAGAACGAATATGTAAACATCGCCTTAATAATTCATATATTTTCCTATTACGTAAAGATAGCCTCTATATACACAATATATGATATTAAATATTATTTACATTGTGTTATATAGATCTAAAAATTAGCCTTGTTTACCTCTTGTTTTAAGTGCAATAAAGAATACAATATTTTTTCCAAATTATTAGTTCTAGAAATATTTACTTTGCTACTAATATATCGCTCCAAACAATAATTGTTTCTCAAGTGGGAATGATTTTTACCTGATGACATATTTAATTTATATTACTTTATCTATAAAAATATTACAAAAATAATATATATATATATATATATATATATATATATATATATATATATATATATATATATATATATATATGCCATTACGAGTTCGTATCAGGGCAATAATCATTCATATGTAAGTAATTATCAATTCCAGAATTATCAAAACAAACTGCGGGATATTATTTCACAAATTAAATAAGAAATAGACAATGGAGTGATCAGACTCTACCTTCTGTCTCTACTAACTGTTGGAAAAAGCATGAAATCGCATAATAGGCCTATATATACGTCGATATGGGACGTGTTCCACTTTTCAATGGGAACTCTTCTAGATCATTCTGTACAGTGTTTCTTATTACAAAAGGCTTTGTTTGTCTTTGAATTATGTTAAAGCTTTTTTTGTGACAACTTTTGTAACACTTCAACAAGACAATTGATATTGTTCGTGTTTTGCGAAATTGGTATATTTTAATTTTTTTAGCTTCACGTTTTATCCTGCATAACAGAGTAGACGGGAAGTAGTGCGTGTTTAGTGTCGGAATTCAATATTTGTGGAAATATAAATATATTTTTTAAATTTCTATAATTGGCAAGCAAAAAAATATATAGCAACTTAAATGATTTAAGTTGCTATTAATATTAAACAGAATCGAACTTGTGCTTTCCTTATATTACGTAAAACATATATAACATTCCTGTATAAACTGGAGCGTTACATATGTATGTATGTTTATATTTTGACTTCTACTATATTTTGATTCTCGCTTCACACTTTTTGCCTCTCAGCACCTCTTTATGAAGAGAAATGAATTAGCTGAATACACGAAATTAAGTAATTTACGATACTTTATAAATATTAAAAAAAATTAATAATATGTTTATTTATGATTATACTTCTAAAAAATATATACATTTCCTTATTCTGGTAAAAGAAAACGCGCTGGTGATTACAACGCTGAAATCATGTTTTCAATTCAGTGAAAATATTAATAAATTTTATACAGGTTTTGTTCAAAATATATATAAATAACATATGGAAATAATTTTCCAGTAAACAATCCATTTTTCATAAAGTGCTAAGCGAGAATATATAAACTAACACGAAGCTACGTACTAAAGAATGTTCGCATTAGAAAAGTTCTAAATGCTAATAAAACGAACACCTCGCTAACATTCTTGTATGAATATTTCATGTATTGGCAAGAGTATATGGTGTAAGAACCACTTTGCTACATAGAGAGTTCCGTATAGGAATAAAATGTTTATCGATACTTATAAATATACCCTCGAGGCGCAGTAAAATAAATGTTTAACTATAAATTATTATTATATATATATATATATATATATATATATATATATATTGTTTTGTTTGTCATTGTTTTATTTTTCAATTCCATTCGATTTTATTTAAATTATTTCCACCGCCCTGGCACAAGCAACAAGAACAAGGCGCAGCGTTGAGTTCCGCCGCTCAATATGGAATATCTCAAATTTAGGTGGTACATAGAGAACGAAGTATCTATGTAAATTCTTTACCAATATGCTTTTATTCCCTTGACTGATATTTATTTACGTACGATCAAGATAACGAGAAATTAATTTTAAGCCTGTTCCTTTTAGAAATAATTTGCTTTTTTTTTAAATACAGAATACTTTTGTCTTAACTATTCAATATACTGGAGGTTTGGTATATTCTTCTTTTCTTTTCTTTTATGTGCGTCTATACGATTCATCTAAATATCTGACATGTATAAAGTCTTGTACTTGTCTCTTTCTTTAAAAATTGGTAGTCTTTCGTAACCGAACACTGTGAATAGTATGATCGTTTCAATATATAACATACTTTCACTGTGTCTTACTGTAGACGCGATGAGTTGTGGGTTCGATTTCCGTGGAGTAAGTATATTTATTTTTCTGCTCGTTGTCTCTCTGCTATACGAGATAAAGCGTGAATTTTTTTTCATCTCACTTCGAAGTATGTAACGACAGCGTCTTTAATTATAGCTTAACGCTTTTATTCCGCATACCAGGGAAGACATGAAGTACCTCGTATCAAGGCACTCCTTACTCCTCTTTCCACCAAATTTGAAACATTGCATGTTGAGTGGTGGAACTTAACACCGCGCGTTGTCTTACCAGAGCATGGAAATGAAACTAATTTTAAAAATAATAATTCCCCAGAGTGGAAATTGAATCCACAACCCATCGCGTTTACAGTCAGACGCTGTCCCACTGCGTTACGACCGGCCCCTTTATATAATAAAAGAATCAAATTATTAAATTAACCCATTATTGTCCTACGGATCTCTACAAATAGCGCCCACAAGTATCGGTTCAAGTAAATTGGCTTTTTATACGGACCCTTGCACCTTTAGCTTCGTCGGTCGAAAGGTACTCCAATTAATTTTCCATTTGTTTTGCTCGCTAAATAGATATTAAGAGATTTGCACTGGTGATTATTGTTCGAATTGTTTGTAAAGACTTACAACGGCTTAATAATATCACTTAATATTATAATTTATTAAGTATTGCTTCCTATAAAAATGAACACAATAGATAGATTGCTTATATATACTGTACCTGTAGAAAAGCGTTCGTTAGAGAAAGATACTTCTAAATCCTTTTTCTTTCCTTCCTTTTAGGTCTCGCAGTCTGATAAAAAATTGTCTTAGGCTGGTAAGGTTAACCTAACCCTAATAAGCTGCAATACTTCCCATGGTAATCAAAGACTTAACACTATAAGCTGCAATACTTCCCATGGTAATCAAAGTCGAAAGGATTCCGCCAACTACCTAACTATGTCACGACTTAGAAGCTTGGTTCGTAATATATGCTATACCAATATATGGAGATAGCTCGTTCCTGAAAGTGCAGAGTGATTTGCATCTTGGAATTTCAAGATACACATATTATATGTATATATATTAAACCTTAATATAGTATATTTTGAATAAACATAATGTATTTAAATTTGTGACCACGGACAACTGTAAAGTGTTCAAAATGTCAGATTTTGCAAAAATATATTTTCGAATAGCAAAATAAAGGTGAATAATCCATTTAAAACAGTTTTTTTTTAACTTGACGCTTTTATACATAGAATATCAGGGTAGACAGAAAGTACCTAGTGTTAAGACACTCCGTACTTCGCTTTCCACCGAATTGGAGACATTGCCCTTTGGAGACTCTTTGTCTTTGCCAGAGCGAGGAAGTAAGAATAATTCAAATATAATCATTCCTCCGAGTAGCGAACCCACAACCAATCGCGTTTACAGTCAGACGCTATCCCACTGCGCCACAACCAGCCGCGTTTTATTTAAAATGTATAAATATTAAAAGATCTCATTATATTTTCGTTATTATATCATTCATACCTATCCCAATTTTCAAAAAAAAATTCAAGAATTTTTTAATTTAAAAACATGAACTACTTAGGGCGAGTCAAATTCAAACAAAATATACTTTATGTTCTATTTAATATTTCTCAATCGATACACAAATAGATATCTTCAAGGGTTTATATCTAAATGTAATTCTTCTTCAATCAACTTTACAATTGAACTAGAACCAACATTAGCTGCCTTTATCGTACATTCTGTTTGGGGACAAAGCTAATGCCTAATTATTAAGTGACCACAATGAGTCTCTTAGATTGAGATTAAATCGATAACATGTTGTGTCAATAACATGTCGTCTTGCAGCTTCATGAATTATCCCGCATAACAAGGTATCAGAGACAACCTAGTATCAAGACACTCCGTTGTTAGCTTTCCACCCGGAATCGAGGCATTGCGTCTTGAGTGGCTAAGTCTATGCCACACTTTGTCTTACCAGAGCGAAAAAATGAGATTTTTTTAAATATAATCTATATTTCGAGTGAAGATTGAACCCACAACCAATCGTGTTTACAGTCAGATGCTGTCCTACAGCGCTACTATAGACTCAACATCGTATTGGAAGTATTGAATCTTGGACAGGAGTGTTAAATTTATTTACTTTAGAATGTACCTTACATTAATCTGAAAAGCACTCAGAATTACATAATAAAATGATAAAAAAATTGTTAAAAATTTGCGGTATTTGAACGACTCTTTTAATTGTAATCTATTTACTTGTTAAATTTACTTGTAGCAACTTATTTCTATTGTTATTATTTTAATAGGAGTTTTTTTTTTACATATATTCGTTAATCAAAGTTAAAATTAAATAGGGCATATGAGGCTACAATTCATTAATTACTTTAATAGACAATCATATAATTAGATTTTTAATTTACGCGATTTTTACACATCTCAAATAAATCTATTTTAAACGGATTAATTACGTATATTTTGGTACTGGAAAATACATTTTTGATAACCCAACGTATCGAATACTTTATTGTAGTTCGTGATCACGGGTAGGATACTTAAATATAATAATTCCTCCGAGAGGGAATTGAACCCATATCTGATTACGTTTACAGTCAGACATGGTCCCACTGTGCCACGATCGGCCTTATTTATTTAATCCCTATAAATTTATTCCTAACTACAAAATTTTACACAAATCGAGAGATTTGGCTGACATATAAAATATATGTAGGCTTAACAACGCTAAATAACTTTCTACTAAAGCATAAAATAAATATTTAGTAGTGCGTGTAAAATTAATATGATTAATTAAATATACTTCTATCAGATTATTATAAAAAAATATTGATTTTCTGAAAATATGGCAGATAAGGTATAACTGTGCCAAATGCCATACACATCAGCCTACTTTTTAAAAAAAAAACAAATCAATTTTTTTACGATCTCAATATCATATCCTAAATGTTGACAATATTATAATAGAGAAAGCAATGTTTAAAATAAGTGGTGATCAGTAAAGTAGCGCGTGACAAGATTGACGCGTGTCCTTGAGTGACGGGTGATTGATTGCGCTCCGCGAGCTCCGCGGTGCACGCGAAAAGATGTCAGAAAATGTGACGTGACAATTTTACACTAGCTTTTAGATTATGACTTTATTCAAGGAACAATTATTATACTAGTTTTATATATAAAATACTGATAACGCGTGGAACTTTTTTTTATAGATGGAAACATCTTTACTTCTTATAAAAGTGGCCAGTCGTCCAATGGTCTCGGTTAGTGGTGGTTGGTGAGAAGTATTTAGTAAAGAATTTCCTTACAAAAAGGGTGGAATGATTGAAAGAAGTCATACTGTATTTTTGACCATGAAGCTAAAAATCTATTTATTTCAAATGTTATTATAGGAAATGTAATGTAATTTTATTATTGTAATTATATAAACAACTGTATATAAATAACATTTAAAACAATATTAGATATAATGAGTGATTTGTATAGGACGTCACAAGATTGAAACGCGTTCTTGAGTGGCAACGGGACGTGGCTATATAACACTGGCTATTCGAAAAAAAGAGTAAGAGAAGAGAGAAGTATGGTGCTTTTTTAGGCCTATAACTTTATTTAAATATTGATAAAATTTAAATAGTTTTTTATTCCATAATACAAATTTTCTACTCCCTTATGTAATTCTGCTTTCACGGACTACTATCTATCTATTAAATTACGTTAACCCCACTGATTTCATTAATTAAGATATTTTATATTTATAAGACAACATTTTTTACAAAACGTATACAAATTTAAACGCAGCGGGATTCGAACCTGCGTTTTTGGGAAACTGTCTAATCTCTATGACCACTAAGCTATGCGTTCAATATTTGGCTGCGTCGATATTTTAAATACATTTTTTTAAAAGTTTTCTAATCCCAAGTATACACTATAAAAATAGTAAAATACTAACAATCCATAACATTTTTTCTCGCTAAACGATTATTTTTTATAAATATATATTTATAAATATCTTTGGCTAGCAGAAATTTGTAAAAAATCTCTACAGATATGCTAACAGCGGAAATAAGTTGAAATAAATGTTTTTAAGTTTTTTAAAAATATTTTCTGATCCTAAGTGTGGAATAACACTTAAAAAAATAGTAAAGACAGCTATACAAGGTGTAACCAATATATTTTTAAAATTCAAAATCAACCATCATAAACCACCCACACTATTAAAACACTGCAAACAATAGTAAAATAAAGAGAGTTCACGAAGAAAGCATAAAACTTTGTCACAATATAAAAAGTCACTATAAAATGTACACATTCTGGACGTCAGTGTTAAAAATCTGTTATTTCTATAATCTTATTTGCATGTTGTACGATATATTACAATGTTGTCGATATATTATCCTGGGCTTACATTATTTTCACTCGTTTCAGTTGAAAGCTGAAATTCTATACGAACACTCATTCAGGCGATTTCCAACTATATTTTAAAATGCTAAGGGCCATTGCATCTGTACAGGTGTTTCAGTGTGAAAATGGGAGTGTAATATTGCGTTGCGGGTTTCCGTACATTTACGTTCATTTTTGGGCACCATGTGCGGTTTTGATTTGGTTAATGCTACGGCATGGGAGAATAATGCAATAAGCTGATAGAATAGAATTAATTATATTTGAATACAATTTTAGAGATCACTCGTTCCAAATAACCTACTCGTGTATAATATTAACAATAATAATAAAATTTATTCATTATAAGGCTAGGTACATAATTATAGCATCTTATATTGATAATAACTGCATTAGTATGAAATGTATATATTAATATCTTATATGTACGTTTGTTACAATTTATTTCGACGCATAACGCATGGCTTTGTTGGTTCCGAAGAGACAGTGTTTGAATCTTGCTGCGTTTTTCTTTCTTAGCTTCTCGTAGCAGGGTAGACTGGAAGTGCCTAGTGTCATGATACTCCGTACTCCTCTTTCCATCAAATTCGAGACATGTTGAGTGGTGCAACTCAATGCCGCGCTTTGTCTTACCAGAGCGAGAAAAGATAATAATTTAAATGTAATCATTCCCTCGATTGGGAGTCGAACCCACAACCGATCGTATTTACAGATAGACGCTGTCCCATTGCGCCACGATTTTTGAAAAATATTATAATCCTAAATATAGAAAACAGTAAAATATAATTATTATACTTTATTCTGAATTAAAATCTTTAATATATATTTAATTGACTATGATATTGTCATATCAGGATAGACAGAAAGTAGTTAGAGTCAAGACACTCCGTACTTCGCTTTCCACCGAATTCGAGACATTGCTTGTTGAGTGGTGGAACTCAACGCCGCTCTTTGCCTTTACCAGAGCGAGGAAGTGAAAATAATGCATTGATATTTGGAATAAATAAATAAAAACAAGGAATTTTGTATTAGATATAATAAAATTGAAACACAAAGCTAATAATTGTCATTTTAATGTCAAATATTACATAATAGTCTCTTAATAATAAATAAAATTATTCAAGTTATATTTATTTCAACAAAGTTTGTTTCCACAAGAACAATGTGAACAATATAAATAGTTTTTATACACCTTATACTTTAGTTATTTGGTATTTATTTAAAAAATAAAGTTAAAAAAAAACATTATTTCGTTACCAACGAGTTTGTTAGTAAACAATATAAAAAAATCAAGCATATATTAACAATTTTCATGTACTAATTTTCCATATTCATGGCAATTCCCAGTTAACTTCATCGTTGTATTTTTCGTGTTCCTTCAGAGGCTCTAAGAAAGAGTTTCTAGCAACGAGGCCTGTAAAAATATAATTATTTATTATATATAGTACTTGATATTACTAAGAAAAATTAAAATATTTTCGTTTTTCTTTCGCTCTAGTAAAATAAATCACGGCGTCGAGTTCCGATTCTTGACAAAATATATAGACCAAAATAGCAAGCCAATTCATACTAACAAAACTGGGAAACACCGTGTGTTCATTAAGTATACAGTACTATGGATGTTATGAGTGTCATTCAGATATGGCACTTACAGTCTAACCATGTCATGATGATTGGATTACGATTTTTGGGGATTTGCTACCATTATACCCTGTACAAGATAGCTTGATCTATAGATAGATAGATCTATGGATAGATGTAAATTTTTCTGATCAACACAACTTTGATATGACACATATATTATTTTCTAAATCTAATAATTTAAAAAAATGTATAAATATTATATAAAACACATCTCGTCATAGTTACAAGTATTTTAAAACGTTATTTTTTCACTACTGGATATTTTCTGTTTCCCATCACTAGACCGGCTGTCGCAGGCTCTAGCTAACTTGTACAGGGCATGAGGAAAATGAATATAATTTTTTTTATATAGTCAGATAAATCACATCGTTAAGTTCGGTGCCTCAAGAAAAATATCGTTAATTCTGTTAAAAAACGAAGAACGGAGTGTGTTGACATTAAGTTCTTTCTGCATACTCTGCTATGCGGGAAAAGGGAAAAAGCTACTTTGGTCTACTTTATTAAGTGCAAATTTAGAGCTACATATTTAAGGCGCAATCAACCTACGGTTTTGATATTCAGGACATTAACAAGTCGTTCTACAAGATAATCATATAAAAACCTACATTTTCAACATAAACTAGTATAAAAAGACAGATAAATGTTAACTACAATTCTGTCGTAAACCCTAGTAGACTCAAGAAGTCACAATGATAAGACGTCACTTGCTACAAGTTATCTGAAAACAATTGACGAGATAGTGCCTGAGGGCGAGCTACGATCACTTACTTTGAAAGTTATTTAATCTTAGGACTGGAGTTTTTTTTTTATTTGGTTGTATTATCAAAAAGTGGGACGGTCTGACTGTAAGCGCGATCGGATGTGGGTTCGATTCCCACTCGGAGGAGTGATTATACTAAAATTTTCACTTCTTCGCTCCGGTAAGACAAAGTGCGGCGTTAAGCTCCACTACCCAATATGCAATGTCTCAGATTCGGTGGAAAGCGTAATAGTATTACACTTCTAAGTAGGACAAAAGCGTGAATGTTAAAAAAGGAATATGTAGGTATATATTCAGTTTGAAAATGCATATATATGTATATATATATATTTATATATATATATATATATATATATATATATATATATATATATATATATATATATATAAAAAACTGCTTACTAAAATCATATGAAGTACATACATAGTACAAATACAAAAACAATATTTTTTACAATTTTTATCTATTTGTTCCGTTTACTCCGGGAATGGCTGGATCAATATTGACGTGACTTTCACTGGCAGATAGCTCATATAAAAGAGAGTAACGTAGACTACTTTTATTTTAGAATTATAAAATAAAGATTTAAAAAAAGATATTTTTCATACATTTAAATACATTATTTAAATTCCAAATGTCCCAAATTTCATATTTTGCGCTCTTCGTAAATTTCATAGAAGTTTTTGTAATATTGTTGTATTGCATTGTATGTAATATTGTTGGAATTGGGTAATATTTGAGTTTGATCATCTATTTAGATTTTCATGCAAGTGTGTTTAATTTAATAAATATATATTTGTATGTTTAGTTACGAATACCTCTAAAAAAATCATATCGATATAATTCATATCGATATAATTCTTTTTAATTTAAGTTAGAGATACTTCCATATAGGGAACAGTACAAGTTTTAATTATTAATAAAGTAGTAAAAAGAAAAGTTACTAAATACATTATTTTTTACATGTTCCTTATAATGTTATAACTTTTAAAAGATTATCCCATAATAAAAGTTTTTTTAAGTTGATTATCTCATTGCCCTGAACTCGCGCAATACCTAAACATATAAAATTTATTTTGCTATCCAGAGAGCAATTTCGTTAACTTTAATAACTTCAAACGCTGTCCAAAAAGCCGAAGTGGGTGATTAATTGCCTCACTTATTATTTTTATAACGGTAAAGAACGATTGGTACAAGCTAAATAATAAAATAGACGAAGAAGATTAATTTAAGTAAACTTTCTGTTTAACGTCATCGAAACTATGGCAATAATTCAATTTATTTCTTTTTTTTATACAAATAATACAAAAATAAAAATATTTATTAATTTAAAACAGTGTCGATAGGTCGAGAGAACCTAGTGGTTAGAAAAAACCGTTCTGCCACTTAACTCAGATACTTTGCTGGTTTAATGGCAGAGCTCAACGCCGCACTTTATCTTACCAGAGCGGTCAATTTGAAATTGTTCATCATTCCCTTGAGTGTAAATCGAACACATAATTAGGTACGTTTGATCAGGCGCTATGCCAGTGTGCGACTACGGCGTCGATCATTACCTCGGGTGAAATACGAACCCACAACCATTGTATTATTTACCGACTTTAAAAAAAAAGGTAATCATTTTGATATCTATGTATGTAATATTGTTGGAATTGGGTAATATGTGAGTTTAATCATGTATTTAGGTTTCCATGCAAGTGTGGTTAATTTAATAAATATATATTTGTATGTTTAATCACGAATACCTCAAAAAAAGTCATATTGTGATAATTCTTTTTAATTTAAGTTAAGGATACTTCCACATAGGGAACAGATGATATAAGATCCATTAAAATCAGTCCAGTGGTTTCAGAGATATAGGTAAGAGAAGAGGAGAGAAGTCAGTGATAATAAGTAGAAATAACCTGTATGAAAATATAGGTAAGTACTTGTATAATTATTATGGACTCGAAATTATTTTTTTTATAATTAGAAATTTCGGCAAATTTTATTTTTCATTTTATTATTCAATGTAAAACTTACCAGTTAAAATACCACCAACAGTCGATAGAACAACAGTAACGAGAAGGGCGTAAAACTGGTTTAGTGCTTGTTTCGCCGCGGTCGTTCCAGCGTCCTTAAAAATAAACACATACTTATATTGTACAATGTTGAAATAAGTTTAACCTTACCAAGTAAATAAGACAAATTTTTTGAAATGAAAAAAAAAATGAACTCGGCAGGATTCGAACCCGCGTCTCTTATACGGTTTTGAAACGAACAGGTTTTCTTATCCTAACATAAGTGTTGAATAACGCTTTTAAAAATATTAAAACAAGTAATATCTATTTTCTTTCTTCCTTCATATAAAGTTAGACGTTATATAAAAATATTTGAAAAGATATTGTTTCGATTTTAAATGAGAATATAATATTTCAAACGGACTAATTGCGTATATTTTGGTATTCTAAAATACATTTTTAACAGATCGACGTTTCGAACACTTCACAGGTAGACTTAGGATATGCAATGGCAGACCAAAATAATTAATTAATCAGTTTAAAATAGTTTCATTTAAAAAGTGTAAAAATCAAGACTATCTCAAATACCTTATTAAACTGGGTTTGGGGTTTTGTTAGAAATTTAACTGTGGAAATATCTTCTAATAAATATAGTATGGAAATGTTATTTATTTGTTTTTATTCTAATATATATATAAGTAAATTATTGTTATTTGCAAGGTAGTTGCCTTGCATAATTAGCACATATATATTTAAAATTCAAGATCTTTGTGTTGTACTGATTTAAAAGAATCTTCCTTTATTACACCTTGATTTAAAACATTTAACCTTAATATTTAATAAAGTTTGTATTAATTATTTTATAATCACATATCTTAAGTAGATGAAAAAAAAGAACGAAAAATACTGAAGAAAACGATCACGTTTTTTTTTTCAAAATAGAAACTGATAGAAACATAGTAAAAGAAATACAGAACAAACTTACGTTACCAATACCAGGGAAAACTGTACCAAGTTCAGTTCCATAATCATCCTTGGACGCTATAGCTGCAAAAAGTATAGACAATAGACCCGAGTATATCCCAGGCATTCCGTGCAAATTATTCACGCCGCAGGTGTCCGGTATACCCAATTTAGTTAATAATGGCTGGAAATATATAATTTAGTATTAGATTAATATGTAAGTAAATCGTTTTTCTTTGTATTAACTATTTTTTAATACATATAAATGATTCATATTACTGTTAAGAACGTAACAAATGTGTGTGTACGTGTGTATATATATAAGTACGAGGACCCCTCGAAGGGCACCTATAAAGAGTGGACGAGGTGAAAGAGGTATGCTGGAAACGTAGGCTCCATCCTCTCTGACTACCTCATAAGGGATAAAGTGTTAAAGCTAAAAGAAAATGTTACATAAAGAACCATGCTATAGTAGCAATATTATCAAGAGAAACCAAAACCATACGAGTATATAATATACAATATTTAAATCGATGTTCAGCTTTTGCATGTAAAAAGACCTTTTTTTTAAAACGATATCCGCATACCGTTAAAAGTATTATTAAATTGTATTTGTTAGCTAATCCACTCAGCGTATAGTCCAATATACTGGGTTTTTTATGAAACACGATATAGTGCAATATGACGGAGTGGTCACAAATAATTCACGATACAGTTATAAGACTCCAATTTTCCATGTTTGTATAAGCGTATAGCAATTTTTTTTAGAAACTCCAACGAGATTGTTTTTATCTTTGTTTTTAGTCCATTTCATTTTAGTATGTAGGTAAATTTTAAAATGTTTTACTTTGTTATATCGTAAATTGAATATTCTATATATTTTTAGTATAAGTTAAAATATTGCCAACTAACTTCCTAAAGGCAGATTTAGCTTTAACATATAAATGGTAATGCAATTATATATCCAGTAATACTCTATATGTTGAACATCAAAGGAAACGCCAAAGAATTCGATAACTTGGACGGATTTTAATTCATACTTATAAATTTTGAGTTAAAGACGAAGTTGCTAAGGTGACAATCATTTTTTCTATTTATTATAAATAATACCTTTTATAATAATAGAGATAGAAGAGGAAAGAAGAGGAAAAAAGAGGAAAAAGCTTTAGCTTGAAATTAATAGAACTAACACATGGTAAACAAAAGATTTATTCTCTCCAATAAAACTATATTGACAATCATGTGAGGTAATGATTTGATATAAATTCTTGGGAAAATTATATTTTAAAAGAGCAATTGTTTAGTGCTTTGCTGGTTAATTTAAGCAAAACCCATCTAACCACTGGCAGCTTCCTATAGTGACTGACAATACTGACAATTTTGGATTGACTGATGATTCTCAAGTATTTTTAATCTAATCGTCTAAGGAATATCTATACAACTTAGCTATTAAAAGTAATATTTCTATACATACCGTCAAAAATCTATAACCAGTCACGCTTAGAAGGCCAGCTCCAATACCTACAGCTATCGCTCCTCCAGGTCCAATCATCATGTTGCACACCGAGCCTACAGCAACGCCACCAGCTAATGTGGAATTCTGTATATGTACCATATCTAACTTGCCATTATGTTTACTAACTGCTGATGACAAGATGAATGTTGTTACCTACAATATATAAAAAAATGTATTTTTTCACCACAATTTGAATGACATGTTAGTATACTAGAGGAAACAATTGAATCTGTCTATCTGTCTCTCTTTCATTAATATGTGATTAGAAAAAGATGGCTATAGATCTCCAGTCTTCTCTCTTTTATTTTTCATAGGACACTTCCACTCATAGGCCAGACTATGGTATCCCTACTCGATATATAAATCATTAATAGCTCTACGATTAGGATAGTACCAAATTGAAATTAAATTTAAATATAAGAATTATTCTTAGTTGAATGATTCATAGAGCAGTAAAAATATGGAAAGGGTATATTTATTAAATAATATTAAAAATTTGAACACGCTTCTTTGGTAAGCCGTCTGGGTACCAATACGTTCAAATGTTTCTGTATTATTAAAAATATTCTCTTTCAAAATAGTAAAACTATCTGAATATATATATATATATATATATATATATATATATATAAATGTATATAAAATTTGGCTCAACGGTCAGAGGAACTTTGTTGGTTTCAAAGAAATGCGGGTTAGATTCCCGTTGCATTCCAATTTTATACATTTTCCATAATTGTTATCCAAAGTAAATAATGCTTTAAAATTTAAAAAATATTGTTTTTATATATATTAATTGTTTTTCTTTATATATAACAAAAGTAATAAGTCAAATATGTACACTACAACAGTTAGTGAAACTCCATAGCTAACAAATATTTACTTTTAAAACGTTTGTTCCTAAATACAAATAATGAAAAAAACACTTTCTCTTCCATAAAAATAAATTATTAACCAAATTTATAGGATTTTTTTTTAAACATGAAAAAATATTTAAAATTTCAAATAAAATGCTGTACTTACAGTGGCCGCTGCCAGTGACAGATATGTATTGACAACTGCCCTCTGGTATTCGCTGTTTGTGCTCGTCAATCCCGAGTTGAAGGATGGCCAGTATATCCACAGGAATATTGAACCTGTCAAAGATGAACGAAAATATTAACACTTCCGACTCTTTTATGACAGAATTTAGATAAGGTTGAAAAAGGAAATTAATATAACATGAAAGAGAAATGAATATTTTGTATTGGAAAGAATAAAAACGTTTCCCTAGTTTTGGTAATTTAAAAGCGCGGCGTTGGGCTCCGTTATGAAACTGGGCCCGCGCCCACGGCTTTGGGCTGGGTTTATTACAAGAAGAATTTGATCATTATGAAATAATATTTTAAAGAAGGTAGGTAAAAAGTTTATTTATTTTCATTTCATTAAACATGACATGGCGTTCGGTTCCGCTACTCTCAGGATTTTTTTTAATTCTGCCAAATATTTCAGCTCTAAAGCTTATAATAATATTAATATAATCCTCGGTTAGATGTGGAACTTTTAAAATTAATATCAATTTAGTAAAATAAATGCTTACACATAATATTTTTATTGTGGCAATAGTCAAAACAATTGTCAATACTCTATGTAAAATATTTACCAACACATATATATATATATATATATATATATATATATATATATATATATATATATATATATATTTTTTTTTTTAATATAAAAATGTAATGAAAAGCTTATGTAAAAGCCACTGTAACGCAGTGCAAAGTATAAACTGGTTTGACTGTGGGTTCGGTTCGAATTCTACTTAGAAAAGTGACTTTATTTAAATTACTTTATTACTTTTCTCTGTTCTGGTAACAAAATGCACAGCACACCGTTCCAGTACTCAAAATGGAGTGTTTTAATTTTGCTAAAAAAATTATTGAGCCCGATATTTATGTATATATATATATATATATATATATATATATATATATATATATATATATATATATATTACACAAAAAAATTAAAATAAATAAACTATATGAAGCTCACACTACCATATGTTTGACATATGTACATGTTTACATAAACTGACATATACAGATATAAGTACGTTGCCAAGGCAACGCGTTGTAGACGCGCGGCTAGGACATCTAATAATAAAAAAATGCATACCAATCATAGCAGTAACATCAGATATATAAGTCGGGCCATTCAGATCCACTGCGGGTTCAGAGTCGGCATCGGTTTTAACTTTCCTAGGTTTTAGTGCCCAACTTACACCAAGACCAAAATATGCTCCGAAAGCGTGAATAGCTATGGAACCGCCTACATCTGCCGCCTGGAATATATGTAATTATTGACTTCTTATAGTATATACTTCGAACACCTATGGAGGGGTCCATCCCGTATGGCAGAGCAGTCAGAGACAACCGTTGCAAGATATTTCAATGACTGCTTTTAGCCCGAAATCGAGACATGTGTATTAAATAATGAATTTAACGCTGTACTTTTTTTAAATTAAATATCACATATACTTAAATATTAACTTAAGTTAATAATAAATATAAGTATTTCCTCGAGTAGGAATTGAACCGACAACCAATGGCGTTCACAGTCAGACGCAGTCCCACAGCGCTATGATGGCCCGTAGTAGGCAACAATAGCGAATATATTAATATGAGATCATTGTGGCGCAGTGGTACAGCATTTGACTGTAAACCTACAACTAATGTAGGTTCGATATCCATGAAGAGAAATTTATTATTAGATTTAAATTATTTCATTTTTCCGCTCAAGTAGGACAAAGGACGTAAAACACTTTCAGGAAAGTTGAGAAAGGAGTATCTTGACACTAAGTTCTCTCTGAATTTCTTGCTGTGTAGAAAAATTCTTTTATATTAGATGTTTTTTATTTAAAATAATGTCATAATTCATTTGGGAAAGTAAAGGTGACAGTTTCAATGTGTCATACTCGTTAGTTAATAGATAGTTCCATTCGGAGGATCGCTTAAATCTAAATTAATTTTCATATGCTTTCCCGGTTAGAGAAAGTGCTTCGTTTAATTAAGCTACTAAGTAGCGATAAGCGTGTCTTTAAAGTAAGTTTTTTTAGGCGTCACGCTTTTCATCCCACATAGCAGGGTAGACAGAAAGAACCTAGTGTAAAGACACTCCGTACTTCGCTTTCCACCGAATTCGAGACATTGCGTGTTGAGTGGTGGAACTCAACGCTGCACTTTGTCATTTTACTAGAGCGAGAAAGTGAAAATAATTTAAATATAATTACTCCCCCGAGTGGGAATCGAACCCATAACCGAACGCGTTTACAATCAGACTCTGTCCCACTGCGCCACGTCCAGCCTCAGTAGTAGGTAGGTTTTAAGTAGGTTTTCTTTGACTATTTTAGAAATAGACAGATAATAAGACTTTATTATATAATATATAAAACTAAATACCTATAAAAACACGAACATTAACTGCTTAAAAACATACCAACATCATTAACGAAAGTACCTTGAAAATGTCCGCCACAAGCCAAAAGTTGAGGCAAGCGATGGCAACTTCGACGATTGCTATAAAGAGTAACTGTAATCCGCTGGCCAGACCGAGCACCGCGCCGAAAGTTATAAGCACCGTTGCTGACATTATATCAGCCTCTGTCGAAAATATTATAGGTATTATCTACTAAGTATCTATATTAAAGCCCTCCGTCATGCTGAGATTAGTTTGAAATTAATCTCCTTTCCTTGTTCTGGTAAGACAAAATGCAGCGTTAAGTTCCGCTGGTTGGCGCCATATCTCTATTTCGGGATAATCTGAAACGGAGTACCTTGACACTAGGTTCTGTTGGACTAAAAAAAAATTTAATACCACATTTTAAGTTAAAAAATATTCACTTCCCAAATAAAGCATCAAGCAGGCGATTACTAAAAGCCTAACAAAGATAAACAGCTGTATATCTCAGGGAGCTTTAACATTTTTAAATCCCGCCTTGTATTTTTAACAAATTAAAATGAGTAAATGTTTGTTCTTGTTAGATAGTAGAAGTAATCTCTAGCTTAAGATACTTCTGAAGAACGTCGTAGTCCAGGAAACGGTCCAGTGAATTCACTTTATTTATGTACCGAAACAGTTTAAACGTGATAAAGTATAAATTTTATTACCAACTAGTTTGTTAAACTAATTAAATTAAGGTTTTCTGAACTGTTTTTATAGTGTTTTTGACATTAAGGAAAGTAATTTAGAAACGCTTGTTTACAATTTGACGGAAACATAACGGGAATCGAACCTTCTCTTCTAACAACTTTATCTATATATTATATATGAATTTTAACTAAGATTTTTAGAATTTCTCTTCCTTTGTCTTCACCATCAGCCGTTCACTACTGGAAGTATACCTCCACATTCGCACCACTGAACTCGATCTTCAGTACTTCGTTTCCAATTGTTACCCCAGCGTTTCCGTATGTCATGACTCCACCCAGCGGGGGGGCGTCCTTTACTAGTTTACTCCAGAACACGTTTATCCTAGCTGTTCTCCGTTCAGTGACCATTGCGACCAGCCCCCTGCCACTTCAGCTAGCTAATCCTTGTGGCTACGTCGATGATACTGGTGCTTTATTAGACCATCTCATTGCGAATATGATCTTTAAGAGATGCTACAAGTGTAGCTATCTGCATATCTCGCTTAACGACTTTAAGATAATAAGATCTTTGATTTTCGCGATTTTTATACATTTTAAATGAAACTGTTTTAACCGGATTAATCGAGTATATTTTAGTATTCGAAAATACAGGTAGTTTGATATAATTATTTTCTTGTATCAACTGACAGACGAATGCCACCTCAGTCTACCTGTGACCACGGACTACTGTAAAGTGTTCGAAACGTTAGGTGTCCAAAATGTATTTTCGAATACCAAAATATACGCGATTAATCCGGTTAAAATAGTTTCATTTAAAAAGACTTTAAGATATTGGACCAGTCTCACTAAATACCCCTTTGTTATGGTAAGGTAAATTTACGAAATTTATTACAAATTTGCTTTCAGCGTGCTACGGAATCGAACTGACTACTCACAGAAATTCAATTCACCCACACAGCAGTGCAGTGTTTTTGTAAACCAAGCGTTTATTTAACTTTACTCATAAGTTACTTTACTTTAAAATTCGCAAGTACTGCTTAAATTGTATGAAACATACTTGTTTACTTAACTGTTAGTAACAACGATAAATAGTAGTTGAATACTTCTTATAAAATGTTAACTAGATTTTTGTATATTTTATATTATAAATTATATAAAAGTCAATGTAGTGGAAAAGTTCAGATAACTTTGAGCAGCTTGATGTGATGTTTGTATGAAGATCACATGCCTCTATATGGATACTATGTATCAATATATATAATATATGTTTTTACAAAATTTGCACATGAGTCCGAATCTAAAATAATATTTTAACTTCTTTTTACATGAGTACTGGAAATATATAAAGATAGCCGTGAGTTTCAGCGATGTCAACGTATATATGTTAATTATTTAACGAACATTTTAACTAGTTAAGCTTCGCCTGGTTATGGTTCTAGTTGTTATCTAAAAAATGCAAATTCAAATACTTACTATTAACTTAATAAAATGTACTGGCATTCTGTGTGATTTGGGTTTTTTTTTCACGTTTTAATCCTGCTTAGCAGGGTAGATAGAGAGTACCTAGTGGATACTTCGTATTTCGCTTACCTCTCATTTTGAGACATTGCGTGTTGGGTGGAACTCAACGCCGCACTTTGCCTGAGCAAAACGACTTTGTCTGCGTGGAATTTAATATATCTAAATCTTTATTTTACAGTATAAATTAAAAGCTTAATTTACTTCTATTAAATCATCTTTCCGCTAGATAAAGTACTATCAAAATCGATTTCAGAGGTTAGTCATAACAAACAGATAGACAAACAAGTTATAAAAATATTATTCTGTACCATTTTATTCTAATATAACCAACAGACATTTCAATTTTATCTATTAGTATGTTTATCAATAAGTTGTCAAAGTATTTAATTACTCATTTAAAACTTTTCCTATCGCATCTACAGTATAAATAGCAAGTAGCAGAAACCAAAAAACCTAAGAATAACGCAAAGAAAGCCAATCTCAAGTAATTTTGATCCTTCCATACGACCACATTACCTTACTTGTGGGTTCGCTTTGAAAAATTGCTACTAAGATTGCCAAGAGCTTTATTATAACACTTCTGAAGAAGAATATTTACTCGAGAGGTGGTTTTATACGTTCTTCATATCTCTTATGGATATATATTATGATAATGTTCAAGGTGGCGTGCAAAAATGTTAGATTATGTTAGTTTTTTGAGTACTTACAGGTTCAAATTTTAATATTATTTCAATTTTTTTTGTTATACAATTCAAATTTACATGTAAACATGTATGGGTACGGTCTTGGTGCAGAGAGACTGCTTATGACTGTAAACACGATCGGTTGTGAATTCGATACCTACTCGGGGTATATTTATATATCGGGGTATATATTTATATTATACACCTTTATACTTAAATTATCGTATCCTCGTCTGGTAAAATAAAGCGCAGGGCTGAGTTCCGCAGGTCAATGCGCAATATTTCTAATTTGGCAGACAGCGGAGTATGTAGTGTATTAACACGAGGTACCCTGATATGCGGGATAAAAACGTGAAGCTAAAATGTATGTTCTCTTAACCGATGAACGTCAAACGCATATGAGTTTGTTTAGCTGTATTT
Source organism: Dryadula phaetusa (assembly GCA_032432895.1). NCBI lineage: Eukaryota > Metazoa > Arthropoda > Insecta > Lepidoptera > Nymphalidae > Dryadula > Dryadula phaetusa. Next base: position 2,306,091 of record JAOYRS010000016.1, on the reverse strand, counting down.
AGTTGATCAATAGGGTATTTCTAATATATAATTGTAAAAAATATGAATATAATGCTATTTATTATCTATATACATTGTAATATTGTCAAATTCCATAATCTTATAGACATTTTTTTAGATTCACGCTTTTATCCCGCATAGCAGGGTAAACAGAAAGTACCTAGTGTCAACATACTCCGTACTTCGCTTTCCACCGAATTCGAGACTATTTGTCTTTACCAGAGCGAGGAATTTAAAATATATCACTCCCCCGAGTGGGGATCGAACCCACCCCACAACCGATCGGTTTACAGTCAGATGCTGTCCCACTGCACCACGACCGGCCTCATAGTTAATTTCGTTAAAAGGGAATAATAATTTTAAACACTCGGTTGCTGGTCGGCATGCAGAGTGGTGAACTCAATTTTTAAGTAACTAATTATTATAATACGATTTCCTTAGTCCTTAGACTTTGAAACGAAGAAGCTGTAGTCTTTTACGCATTACCGACTTCGCTTAAGCGAATATAAGCCGATTCTATTATTTCTTTGGAGGGCGGTCGTGGCGCAGTGTGACAGCGTCTGACTGTAAACACGATCGGTTGTGAGTTCGATCCCCACTCGGGGGAGTGACTATATTTAAATTATTTTCACTTCCTCGCTCTGGTAAAGACAAAGAGCGGCGTTGAGTTCCACCATTCAACACGCAATGTCTCGAATTCGGTGGAAAGTGAAGTATGGAGTGTGTTGACACTAGGTACTTTCTGTCTACCCTGCTTTGCAGGATAAAAGCGTGATGCTAAAAAAACCTTTACATTAATACATTTTTTTTAATTATTGACGATGAATTCATTAAGATTCGAACATGTCAAAGAATCGGTCCTATGGTTTTAACTAAAGAGGTTAAAATACCCGTATTACCTTTTTTAGTTCAAAGTAAAAATCGGTAATCGAGTCAAGTTTAAATATTATTTTTTTCTACTGACCTTACCTTTTACTTTACATATATTGTAATAAAATGGTGCTTTTGCTGTATATATTTTATATATAATGTAATTATAATTCTTTTGTTTTGAAAGTGACCAATCGACAAAATAGCTTTTTTAACTTGAACACCCACATATGGTCGTCAGAAAGTACGTAGTGTCAAGACACTCTTTATTCTGCTTTTTCGTCGAATTCGAGACAAATGTCGCGCTTAGTCTTACCAGAGCGAGGAAATAGAAATTTTAAATAAAATCATTCCCATGAGTGGGAATCGAACCCACAACCGTTCGCATTAACCCTCAATCGCTGTGCCACTGCACCATAATCGGCCTCAAAAAATATGAGAAAGATAAAAATTCACAAATAAAATTTTTTATAGAGATAGAGAGTTATAATTTGTAACACTCCGTGTAGAGAATATGTTAACCCATTTCTTTAACCAAAGATTATTGCTGAAAATGATCGTTTGGTGAAAGAAAATATTTATTTTTAATATGTATAATTTCTTTCAACAAATACGTTTTTTGATTTCTTTTTCTAAATATACAAAAATTTTGAAGATGATACAAAACTTATTTTTCTTACATTATACCTCCAACGTTTGTCCAAGTTCTAATAAGCTACAAAGGCGGGATTTTGGTATAAAATAGATCATTAGGAAAATATTAAATCATATATAGAAATAGGATAAACATATAAAAAGGTTGGTCGTGGCACAGTGGAAGAGCGTCTGAATGTAAACGCAATCAGTTGTCAACTCGAATCCCCCTTGAGGGAATGATTATATTTATATTACTGTCATTTCCTCGTTCTGGTAAAACAAAGTGCGGCGTTGGGTTCCGCCACTCAATTAGCTATATCCCCAATCCGGTAGAAAGCTATGAATGCTATGCGGGATAAACCGCGTGAAGGTTAAAAAAATATATAAAAGGTTATATAAATATATAAACTTACCCAATAAACTCTTCTTGGTAACATATATAATATTGTTTTCCATATGATAGAAAGACTGACAAAGTAACGCCCATTGTATCACCAGCGCAGCCAGAAAGAAGTTAAAACCTAACGCACTATAGCAATATTTCTTCAGAAACGTCATTAAAAACCCAAAACCAACGAAAATCATCACATGGGTACCTTCGAAACCTGAAACAAAAATTAAATTAAATCATAATATAAATTATACAATTTAAATTATACAATTTAAATTAAACAATTTAAATTCTACAATTTTAAAGTTATTAATTTATTAACACAAAGCACGCGACGCGGCGGCGTTGAGTTGCGTCAGCCAACAAGCAATGTCATTATTTCGTAGTAGAAATCGGAGAGCGAGGTGTCTTAATTAAAGTTTTCTCTGTCTACCCTGCCATGGAAACTTATATTAACTTAAAAAATAAATTGATTAAGTTAGATATCACCTTAATGTAGTATAGTTGGGCAGTACCCGACTTTGCCTACACGATAATTGTTGGTCCAATTCCTATACATGAAAATGTCAATATTTACAGTGTGTTATTGAGTTCCATTAGTTGATTTTATGTCTGTATGTATTCTTTTTTTTAGATTCACGTTTTTATCCCGCATAGGTGAGTTGACAGAAAGTACCTAGTGTCAAGTTCGCTTTCGGCTGAATTCGAGACATTACTTGTTGAGTGGCGGAACTCAACTCCGCACTTTGTTTTTGTCACTGAATGGAAATCTAACCCAAAACCGAACGCGTTTACAGTCATACGCTGTCACACTGTGCCATAACCGTCCTTAAATACAATGTATACGACGTGGCAAATATAAAAAAATATATAATATATATTCCATTTTTTTTCGTTTTTCACACAAGTATTTTCGTCTTTACATGTTTCAGTAGTAATATCTATGAGAATTATTAATAATAGAGAAATAATTATTAAAGATGTTGCCTGACATGCCGTCATCATATGTAACTGCGGTTACGCTATGTATCTAACCGTAGAATTTTGTCTTGGTTCGACTTGTTAGTGTTAAATGTTGGTGATTTTAAAATTTTTATCTCTTATAGCAGGGTAGACAGAAAGCACCTAGTGTCAAGACACTCCGTATTTCGCTTTTCACCGAATTCGAGACAGTTAATAGACGTTTACAGTCAGACGCTGTCTCACTGCACCGCGACTGGCCGGTGATTTAAATAAATAAATAAATTACTTAGGACATAATTTCACTTATATGGGTGGATAATAAAAAACAGAGTGAAGTATCTTTAGATTAATTCTATACAATATTTTGCAAAAAAAAAATTGAGACCAAAAAAACATGAATAAATATGCAAATTATTATGAAAATTAAGATAATCACAGAAAGTATGCGCGGGATAAATAGCGGTGATTTCATTTGGAATTTTTCCAAATTATATTCCGAAGCTACATGCTCGTCCATACGTATGGTACATATGTATGAAAATCATTATGTAACATTACCCTTTTGCTGTTACCTTAAAAAGTTAAACTTGTCCAGTGCTTTCTTTATTATTATTATTTTTAGCTTCACGTTTTTTAACGCATAGCAGGGTAGACAGACAATATCTAGTGTCAAGACACTCCGTACTTCGTTTTCCATCGAATTCGAGACATTGCGTGTTGAGTGATGGAACTCAAAACCGTACTTCGTATTAAAAGAGCGAGGAAGTAATTCAAATATAATCACTTCTCCGAGTCGGGACCGACACTCAATCTCTCTCAAATTCAAAGTCTCGAATTCCTCGAATTCGGTGGAAAGCGGAGTACGGAGTGTTTTGCTAGGTACTTTCTGTGCGTAAAGCTAATATATATATATATATATATATATATATATATATATATATATATATATATATATATATATATATATATGTCTAATGTTAATACATTGTTTTTATGTTTATATACGATTCGCTTCAATTCCAATTCTTAAATAACCACTTTAGCAAACCTTGTTCAAAGTAAATATAACTTTTGTATTGGTGTATAAAGAGTTTTTAATATTAGTATTATTATCATTATTTATATTTTGCATAGCGTTTACTTCCTAACTTTGAAAAACAATGTACGTCAAAATAACTCTGTATTTATGATAAACAAATTACTAGCAATTTATATATATCTAAAATCCTGTTAATTTCTGATTCGACTTCCCAAACATTGTAACGAAACCGTTCTAAATGAAACAATTAAATAACTTGTTGAAACCAAATCCTATTAAAGCTTCCATCTTAATTAATATTAGAAAATAATATTGTCTATAGGTAAAATGGTGCGGTTTAGAACTGTTTGTCTGTACGGTAGTAGTGAATTCGGTTCGAGTTTCAACAAAGTGTTTATTGTACTATACTATGCAGTTCAGTTTTAGTTAATATTATTTTTTTCTATTGCTCCTATTAGATTACGTTGTTTGTATCTAAAATATGTATATAACTATTACGAGGCCATAGTGCCGCAATGGGATACAGTCTCACTAAAGACGTCATCATTTATAAATTCAAAGCTCACTTGCGAAAATGATTACATGTATTAATTTATTTCTAAACTCTAGTAAAGCAACGTGCGGAGTTAAGTTCCGCTACTTAACGCCGAATGTAAAGGACATAATAAAAAAATACTTCCTTAGACTATAAAGAGTTTTACATTCAAATTTAAAATTGTTAAAGATAAATTTAAAAATAAAATCCAGCACAAAAAGTCGGTATTACAGAACTATACATACGTACCTGACAAATAAAAAAAAATTCTAAATGAATAATTGCCTACAAAATCACACAGTATCCGTTAACAGGTCTCGGGGGGGCAATAGAACTAAAAACGGTGGAACATAGAAATCGTAGTATTGAGATAGTACCGCTTTCCTTTATTGCTGGATGCTGGAGCTTTTGACGCTTTTGTTTTACATTATGATATCAAAGAGGTTGTTTTTTGCGTTAAAACAACACTGTCTCTGGAGTTGATTCAAGTGTTTGAAGCTTTTGGTTGTAAATGATAATATGGCATTTTTTTATAAGACCTGTATTTTTTTCAGTTATTTGTTGGAATTCAGCCCCATTTTTACCAGAATTGATAATTTAGTATAGTATAAATATAAACATAGCCCCGTCAATATTACGATGGATTGAGTGTCGTCTCTATGGGGAATTCCTCTAGGCTGAAAATGAGATTTGAGCGCCTGCTACGTTTTCGTGTACCACGTGTTATAGAGAGTGAAGTGGAAAAGACATGGAGGGCAAACCTCAAAACCAGATGAGAATAATAATGCTTGGGAGAGACAGATAGAATGGTGGGGTTCGAACCTACGATATTGCGTCAATCTTATCTGTAATCTCATATGGTAGATAGAAAACACCTAGTGTCAAGACACCGGTACGGTACTTCGCTTTCCAACAAATTCGAGGTATCGCGAGGAAGTGAAATTCATTTTAAATACAACTCCTTCGAGTGGGGATCGAACCCACAACCAATCGCGTTTACAGTCAAACGCTATCCCATTGCGCCATGACGGCCTTTTTTTTAGAATTATTTAATAAATAATTAAAAAGAATTACTCAACGTATTTTAAAACTACTTAAATATAAAACTCCTATAATTTTATACACCATCCATCATTTACCTACTTAAGTAATTTGAATAAATCAGTCAATTAATTTATAAGGAATATTATTTTCTTTCCTTTGGGAGATCTTAGATAGAATGTACAAAAAAGTTTATTTTAAGGTCACGGAATTAACGCTTTGATTAAAATTTTCATCATTATCCCGTGTGGGATGAAAGTTCAATTTCTGTTTATTTTATATACTCAAATAAATAAAATTAGAGTGTCTGTTTGTAATGTTTAAGCAACCACGGAATGCATATGTATGTATACTCGGTATATATACTAAAATAACATTGTTTATAATATTTCTCTTTCTGCATGTTTGTTCCATTAGTCTTTGGAACTCCAAAGCCGATTTTGACAGGACCTCCACTGGCAGATACATGGGCTTATATTTTAGTATGATTTAATAAATATTCCTCCTGTTATATTATGGACATTATAAATTTCTCCATGGCAGAATAGAACGTGATAGAGGAGAGGTACAGCGTTTCCCAAAAGAGATGATAGGATTTTAATAGCTCACAGTTGCCATCTTGGTTGTTTAACATTTGATATTTGTATTGTTTGGTAGTCAGTAATGTTTGCCATTTAATCATAAAAAAGTTCACGTTGCTTCAACGTTTGGAAATTGTCCAAATTTTCTATCAAAATTAGAGAAGTATCGTCTCTACTCAAAGAGCATTTTGTGCTAAATATGGTCGTTATGGTGCACCGTCTGAGCTCGCTGTACGTCGCATAATCCAAAAACTGGAAAGTGAATATTCTTTGCACAATAGAAGACTACCAACACGATAGCGAACAGGCCGTAGTGAAGAAAATATTGCCGCCGTATCAGCCAATGTCAAAGAAAATCAAAATGTTTCCGTTCCACGACGTGCACAAGAATTGGGCTTATCCAGAATGACAACCTGGCGAATTTTACGTATGGATCTTGGCCTACATCCATACAAAATTGTGTTGGCACAAGAACTCAAGCCAGCCATCACGTCGATTACGTCGTGAATTTACTGATTGGGCGCTTGAAATGATGGAAATGGACACCGAATTTCATAGGAAAATCATCTTTTCAGATGAGGCTCACTTTTGGCTCAATAGTTATGTGAACAAACAGAATTGTCGTTACTGGAGTGAGTCAAATCCAAGAGTGGTTCATGAAACACCATTACATCCTGAAAAATTGACTGTTTGGTGCGGATTATGGTACGATGGAATCATTGGCCCGCACTTTTTAAAAACAACGAAGGCCGTACTGTTACTGTCAATAGCGACCGTTATCGTGACATGTTGAACGATTTTTTTTCCTGAAGTGTATGAAATCGATGCGGACGACATTTATTTTCAACAAGATGGTGCAACATGCCACACTGCGACCGTCACAATGAATTTATTGCGTGATAAGTTTGGTGAGTCGGTTATTTCTCGCAACGGTCCTCACAATTGGCCACCAAGATCATGCGATTTAACACCCTTGGACTATTTTTTGTGGGGGTATGTTAAATCATCAAGTGTATACCAATAAACCTGCTACGATTCAAGACCTTGAACGCAACATTCGAGCGACTATAGCGGCCATACCAGCCGAAATGTTGCACCGAGTCATCGAAAATTGGACCGATCGTATTCACCAGTGCAAAAAAAGTCGTGGCGGTCATTTGAACGATATATTTAAATCATAAATAAGCATAAAAAATCCTATCAAATAAAGCTATTGAGCACGAAATTCGAACATATAATACATGTTTTATTTCAATTTCAAAACATATAGTTTTTATTGGGAAACCCCATATATACATACCTCTCCTCTATCACGTACTATATATTTAAATATTTTTTTTTTAATTTCGTGTGTATTTAAAGTATTTTAATTAAAAAATCACCACAAGTGTTTTTCTTATTTGTTTCTTTAATCTTGTGTGCAATAAAGAGTATTTATTTATCTATCTATTTTATATTCAATACAAGCTTTTATTGCTTGTTTTAAAAAAATAATTTAATAGTAAAAACAATTTGAAACCGATGTATTAAATATTTGCATTGTAGGCTATTTTTTTTTATAAATGAAAGCATATTAAATTTTCATTATAACACTTGAAATAATTTTGTTTGTCAATGTCAGGTGCCACTAAATTCGGGGCCGGTTGTGGCGCAGAGGGACAGCGTCTGACTGTAAACATGATTGGTTCTAGGTTCGATTTCTACTCGAGAATGATTATAAATAAATTATTTTCATTGCCTCGTTCCGGTAAGACAAATCGCAGCGTTAAGTTCTGCTACTCAACGCAACGTCTCGAATTAGGCAGAAAACACACACGAGGTGTTTTCTGTCTACGCTGCTGTAAGGAAGGATAAAACCGTGAAATTAAATAAAATCTTATAAAAAAATAAAATAATATAAAAAAATTACGTAATTCTCAAATTTTACTAGAATTACTTTCAAAACTTTGAAACAAACTTAAAGGGAAGTGAATAACATTCATTTGATTACAATAAAGTGCTACCAACATAAGAATAATTTCTATCGCTAATACAAAATCTCTCCCGATTAATGCGATTTCACTTGATATGGGACTATCTGTCGACCGATCATTCATTATGTTGAGGTAAAGTTTGTTGTCTATATATAGATATACATAACTATTATAATCATGTAATATATTTTATTATTCATCAACTGGCTTGGTACTGGAACTGATAGCTTCAGGAAGGTTGGTAGACTGACAATACTGACATTTTATATTGATTGATTGATTTTATATTGATTGATTGATTTTATATTGATCGATTCGAAAGCTTGTAACAGCTTATTTGAATAATTATTTTTTTTAAATTTAAATATTAACATTAATTTCTATGGATATAAAATTTAGGATGTTTATTAATTAATAAATGAAAATCATTAACCAAAAGTTACATTCGTCTTTTAGGATCTCGAACTCTATTATTGTTGGGATATGCCTAGCAAGATGGTTCTAGGTTCAAAAAAATCGAGTTTTTTTTTAATTTAAAATATTATAAAAATATTATTATATTTTTAATATTCAATAAATCTTTAAGCAACTCAACTTATTATTTTGTCTTTGATCAAATTTATTTTATGATGTTGATGATACCTAATAATAATAATTGGTTGTGGATCCAATTCCCACTCAAAGGAATGACTAATTTAAAATTTATTTTCATTTTCGCTTTGGCAAGACAAAGTGCGGCGTTGAATTTGCCACTCAACACGCAATGTCTTGATTTTGGGAGGAAAGCAGTCAACGGAGTGTCTTGACACTAGGTTGTGTCTGACTAACCTACTCAGGGGGATACAGCGTGAAGCTAATAAAAAGTGGATTCTATTAAATAATAATCGAATCGATCCTATCGTGGCATATTGAGACAGCATATGACTGTAATGATGACAGACTGAACAAGATATAGATAGATTATATTTACGTATTGAAAATGAATTTAATTACTGTATTCTTCAGCTCTGGAAAAACAAATCACAGCGTTAAACTCCGCTAAGTGAATAAAAACCGAATAAATTTTCTTTAATATATTAAATCATTAATATTCCATGGACAACAAATCCTATCTTTAACCTGATGAAATTGCCCCGTACGTCGACAAAGATATAACCAGTAAGTAATAAGGGCCGATTGTTCTGATTAAGCGTAAGCCTGTATTTGAAAGGTATCAGCCTACAATGGGTATTGGAGAGTAATTTGTGTTTCCATTAAGCAATGCGATTGTCTTCCCATACCGTGCCTTGCTTAATCTTATAGATTTAATAGAGTGCTGTTTTAGTATTACAGTTTACCGATTATGGAAAGATTTTTGTATAAGTTTAATGATATTTTCTGATGTTCTTATGTTAAAGAATTATCTTATCATATATTTCTAAATGAAACTATTTTCAACGGATTAATCGCGTATATTTTAGTATTCCAAATTACATTTTTGGAAGCTTCACGTTTCAAATACGTCACAGGTAGACTGAGGTAGCGTTTGTCTGTCGGTTGCCACTTCATATACGCGATTAATCCTTTTCAAATAATTACATTTAAAATATAAAAAAACGTGAAAATCAAAGATCTTATTATATTTTATAATAATACGAAAAAACTGGTCGTATTTTCTTCTTTTATTTAAATATAACCTTTTTTAATTTGTTGATAAGAAATATCGGTGTAAATATATATATATTATATATATATATATATAATATATATATATATATATATATATATATATATATATATATATATATATATATATATATATATATATATATATATATATATATATATATATATATATATATATATAGTCATATTAAAGTAAAAATATTGAAAAAAATAATTATTGAAACACTCAAGGGAAGCGCAGAGCTGAGCGTTTTGACACTTGAAGAGGTTCTCTCTGCCTATCTTACTATGCGGAAAATAGCAAATAAATCCTTGGATGGATTTAGTCACAAAAAAAATTATACGTTTTTACAAAAATATATAGTGGAATAACACTTTAAAAGTAAAATATTTTTCCTAGATTTAATATTTGGGTAGCAGAAACATGTAAAAATCTCTCCATAGAAATGCCAACTAAAGTGGTAATAAACATATAAGAATTTCAACCGCGCCGGATGTAGAACGCATGGCTTAGTGGTTGGGCTCGAATACCGATGCGTTCAAGCATATTAAATTATTAGGTACGCGTTTTTAATTCATCTTATTTGATTAAAGAATTGTAGTATATATATATATATATATATATATATATATATATATATATATAACGTATAATATAACGTCATATATATATATATATATATATATATATATATATATATATATATAACGTATAATATAACGTCATATAACAATATTTTACTACATACAAAATGATCATTTGATAACTCGCTAGGTTAATAAGTAAAACCCTAAATGACGGTGAGCTAATCAAGCGATTCATCTCTACCGCGTTTAGATTGGCTGTGGGAACGATATTAAAATTGACTTCTCGTATTCCAGCAGTTCTTTATTGCGAAGCCAAATGCCAAGAATATAATTTGATTTTGCTAAGATTATGAAGGAATTCTATTTTTTTATAATTTATTATTTCATTTATCCTAATATATTATTGTTATTAATATTTATTTAGCTTCACGCTTTTATCCTGGATAGCAAGATAGACACGAAGCGACTTGTGTCAAGACAGTCCGTACTCTGCTAGCCGCCGAATTCGATACATTGCGTGTTGAGTGGCGGTTCTCAACGCCGCACTTTGTTTATCAGAGTGAGAAAATGAACATAATTTAAATTCCATTATTATTCGAATATGTCTGTATATTAATCATGGTAGTCATATTCTATAAAATTGTTGAACAATTATTTATATAAAGGAAGAACAATTAAGAGGTCGGTCGTGGTGCAGCGTGACAGCAGCTGACTGTAAACACGATTGTAGGTTCGATCCCGCTCGGGGGACTGATTATATTTAAATTATTTTCACTTCCTTGCTCTGGTAAGACAAAGTGCGGCGTTGAGTTCCGCCACTCAACACGCGATGTCTTGAATTTGGCGAAAAGAAAAGTACGAGGTGTCTTCACAACAGGTACTTTCTGTCTACGTTGCTAATCGGAATATAAGCGTAAAGGTAATGTTTATGAAACATTTATTAGATATTACAAAGAGATTTTTCCTTTTTTTAATTATCTTTCTTATTGATCACTTATATTGTGCGTGTATATTGTTTAAATGGTATTTTATTACAGAACACTGCAGTTCTACTTAAATGACGGTTTATTTATGTAAAAAATGTATGTATGTTTGTACGTTCTATAAAATACAAAAGTATCATGAAATCATGTTTGGACTACACTAATTGGATCGATAGATCGCTAAACAGATTAACAGGGTAATTATCATCTAATTTAGACAATTATTATTAAATTTTGCATATGTATTGAGGTAATCTCTTAAACAAGAAGGTTAAATATAGTTAAAGTAAACTTGTGTAGTGTATATACATATGTTTATAATAAAATCTATGATTTTCGCAATTTTTACATATTTTAAATGAAATGCAATTTTAAATACGCAATTAATTCTTTTAAATAGTTTCATTGTTATGGACACTTTCCATTGACAGATAGAACTTAAAGATTTTTTATATTTATATAAAGGTTTTTTTATCTTTTAGTTTTATATAACGAAAAACCATGGTATTTGATTCAAGGTGTAAGAGATAACGAAATTCCGCCTTAGTAAGAGGTATTCAGTTTCTTTTGCCATATAAAAATTTAAGATCTTGTACATTTATTTACGAGCTATAATAGTAGAGTAATGTAAAATAAGCATATTTTTGATATTCCTCTCAGACCTTTTTAGAAAGGAGACTTCTCTTAACATAAAAGGGAAAATAAATTAAATGAATTTAAAAAAAAATTGTTGATTGATTGTTTATTTGGTTACCGAACTAAATACCACATACGCCGATAACGTAATCAATAAACAATACTGTTATAAAACAGCCAACAAGTATGTCGGTACAATGAAGATATTTACAAAAACAATTAAGGGTGATTAAAAAATTATAATAGAAATAAAAAAATCATAGTTTCATTTATTATTTTATAAATTTTTGTCCGTCTGTCTGTTTGCTCACATCTTTTAATGTAATTGACGAACTCCAATATATATTTTTTTTCATATAGATAACTGTTAGACCTGGTTATAATTAATTCCGAAAAGTGTAACACCTGTACCATATTATGAATAAATGAACTAAACTATGAGGATTAGGCGAACTATTTGGATCTAGAAAATACTGAAAAATGTGTTTAATATGATGGATAGGTTCTGTGAGAAATAAAAAGAATTGACAATTGAGGACAGTGTTTGATAATTATAAATGCAATGACTTGAATTCACACTTTGGGAAATTCTTTTAATTCTTCAGGTCAAAGAAACTGATATGTTTCTAAATGATTTTTTTCACTTAGCTTCGTTGACTTAATCATAAATGCCTTCCCTTTATCCCACATAGTAGGGTAGACAGAAAGTACCTAGTGTCAAGACACTCCGTACTTCATTACATTCCACCGAATCCGAGACTTGCGTTTTGAATGGCGGAATTCAACGCCGCGTTTTGTCTTACCAGAGTGATTATATTTAAATTATTTTCACTTACACGTAGAAATGAACATAATTTAAATATAATCACTCCCCCTAGTGGGGATCAAACCCACAACCGTTCGCGTTTACAATCAGACACTATCACACTGAAAAGAAAATGGAGAACGTTCTCTCTATCTATCCCATTGCAAAATAAATAGGTAAAACATAGAATATAGACATCTAGAACATTTGATGTAAAACTTCATATACATGAAAATGGGGTTTAATAAAAGAAGTTTAGAGTGAGGAGTTTTATCAATGTACAATTTCTATACTAAGAGATCAGCCATACTACAGCAAGTATATAAATAGCAATTATGTTCATGATGTTAGGATTATTTTCCAATGTTTGATATAAAGAGTTTTATAGGGACGGTCGTGGCGAAGTGGGACAGCGTCTGACTGTAAATGCGATCGGTTGTGGGTTCAATCGGGGGAGTGATTATGTTTAAATTATTTTCACCTCCTCGCTCTGGTAAAGACAAAGTGCGGTGTTGAGTTCCACCACTCAACATGCAATGTCTCAAGTTCGGTGGAAAGTGAAATAAGGAGTGTCTTAAAACTAGGTACTTTCTGTCTACCCTGCTATACAGGATAAAAAGCGTGAAGCTAAAAAAAATCGTAAATGGAATTATTGTTGCAAGGAATCGTGCGAGTTTGCGGGCAACAACTCGTTATACGTAATTTAGTTCTCTCTTTAGTAAAAATTGACCCTACTACTCACAGAAAGGTCTCAACTATAAAACCACAATGCCTTTTACACTAGAAAATTATACCTATGTCAAAATATATTTAAATCTATTCCTAACATGTAATATTGAGTTAATGATTTCATATCCTACTAACGTCGTTACGTTAATCGCAAAATCAAGGCGTAGTCTATTAAACTTGATGGAACCGTGTCGATAATATTAAGTTTGTTGAAACAAGAATTTAGATTTGTTACATTAATATTGGATAAGTGAGACTAAGTAAATATATACACTATACTGTACTAGAAATAGAATTGTATTCCTGAGTTACGTATTTGATTTCAGTTTGAAGCAAAATTTTGCTATATACACTTTTAGTAGTTTAACCTGTATCGATCTATCTGTATGTATTTATCGATTGATTCATACTAGATGTGTCGTTGACGCGTTGACAACGCGTTGCCTTGGCAACGTGTATGTCACTTTATGTCAAATATAAGGTGTCACATTTGTTTTAATAAATTGAATATATATTTATGCATTATTTTTAAAAAAATATTAGCATTGTAAACTCTTCTTTTATATAACTGTGCTAAGTTCCATGCTCCTCTCACGTTATTTTCGTAAAAAGGAGTACAAAGATTTTGCTTCACTTATTATTATATAGATAAGAAAATATTATAATAATATTTTCACCTATCCTTTCCATCCGATATGCTTGAAAATTTGAAATATCCAGATTTGCCCGACTTTAATTCATAATGGCGGTACAAATTGTGCCACACCTAGCTTACAAGTCCCAAACATTTGCAAGGCGATGAACACAAAATGAACAAGAAATCTATAGAATGCTTAGAGCATATTCTCTTGTGTAAAGATTATATTAATTATATACAATTAAATAAGAATCGTGTTTCAAGTAACGGGATTAATGAAGAATTCAACATTTAATTGTGTATGGTATTTAGACGCTGTATTGTATTACCATCGTTAATATTCATATAGCCGAATGAGAGGAATTAAAACGAATTGTTTTAATAACTATTAACTGACATGTTTGTTGACGAAATTGTTATTGCTGTGTTGCGTATCCTTGATAGCGTGCTCGTGGAATGGCCTTGACTGTATGGACACTCGATTTTCATAAACATAGTGCGGCGTTAAGTTCCGTTACCAACACTTAATATCTCTAACTATAAAACATTTTTGAAAAAACGTATAAAAATTTGAACGCAGCGGGATTCGAACCAGCGCCTCTTGGATACCGTCCAAGCGCTCTGACCGCTAAGCCATGCGTTCTACTACCAGCTACGTCGAAATTCTTGGGTTTGAATCCTTCTGCGTTCAAATTTTTATACGTTTTTCCAAAAATGTTTTCTAATCCTAAGTGTGGAATAACACTTTAAAAATAGTAAATATCTCTGACAATATGAAAATTGAGTGTTAACAAACAACGTTAAAATATGGAGTTTTTGGAAACTAATTTTATGTTAACTACTTACGTGTAAGAGATATGTAAAATTAGCTTATAAGGCACTCCTGATATAAAAATATTATTTATATAGTACATAACTACATTTTATCAGATTAGCTTATTATATCAAATATTTACAATGTTCTTATTAATATATTTATTGTAAATTCTAGCATTATCCCTTTCTATGTAAATATGGAAATATATAACAATAAGACATACATTCGTCTAACAAAATTTTTATTTATACAATATCATTCTAATATAGGAAATTGTATACATATATAAATATTGACTTACCTCTTATATCATGATCTTTATCTCCACCGTATCTCACGAATATAAAATATAAGGCCATGAGAATAAGCTGAAAGATCAGCAACGGTATGTACTTCATGTTAGCGAATTTCAACATGGTTGAATTTGAAACCTGAAAAAAGTATATACTTATTAAATTATTTGTATTTAATGACCTTTAACGCGAATATTAGTATCTACAGATTTCTCCTAGAAAAGTGGATTATAGGAGTATTTTAGTTGGATTTTGTCATTTACTTTGTAGTGCAGTAAATATATATTTTTTCTTTTTTTTAGCTTCACGCTTTTTATCCGTAGCAGGGTAGACAGAAAGTACCTAGTATCAAGACACTCCGTACTTCGCTTTCCACCGAGTTCGAGACATTGCGTGTTAAGTGGTGGAACTCCATGCCGCACTTGGCCTTAACCAGAGCGAGAAAGTGAAAATAATTGAAATATAATCACTCCCCCGAGTGGGGATCGAACCCACAACCGATCGCGTTTACAGTCAGACGCTGTCACACTGCGCCACGACCGGCTTCATATATATAATTTTATTTTATCATATATGTAATTTTATATTCAAAATAAAATTATTTTAAGTGGATTAATAGTGTTTATTTTAGTAACCATAAATATCTTATACATTTTAGAAAACGTTTGAACAATATACAAGAATTAGACGTTCATGAGCACAGGCAGCCTCTAAGTCTATTCAACCATGATATATCTGAATAAATTTGCGCTTTCGCACCTATTTTCCAGTTAATTAAACTGTAATTGATGTATCTGAGTACGTTGTTAATTCTCTATTAAAATTTCAATCTTTTTTAGCTTCACACTTAGCCCGCCTAACAGGATAGAAAGAAAACACCTAATGTCAAGACACTCCATACTTCACTTTCTACCGAATTCCAGACATTACGTATTGAGTGGTCGAACTCAACGCCACACTCCATCTTACCAGAGCGAGGAAGTGAAAATAATTTAAATATAATCATTCTCCCGAGTGGGAATCGATCGTGATCCACAACCGATCGCGCTTACAGTCAGACGCTGTCCCACTGCGCCACGACCGGCCACAATTTCAAATATAATTACTTTAAAAGTAATACAGAATAAAATCCTAAAGGATATTCCTGTAATCCTCTATCTGGCAGAAGCAAAAACACGACATAACTGTAATTTGGTAAACGCTCCAATGCCCTGTAAGGTAGACCTTAGAGGATGGAACAAAAAATTACATTCTGACTTTCACCGATTAATCACGAAGCTTAGTGACACGTCCGATGGCGGTAATTAGGTGAGAAATTCCATTTAATCAATTCTATTCGGCAAGTGAAATATTAGTAGAAAGGTAACTCGGTAATATTTTACTTATACTTCTTTCTATGTTTTTTTTTCTTATGTAAGGATCGTTTTCTAGATTATGTTTTTAGCGATTTTATAATATAGATAATTATCGTTATAGTATGGCCAAATTGAATGAAATCTTAATAAATTTAAGCTTTATTTTACTATTTTTAAAGTGTTATTCAACACCAGATTTTCTAATAATGTAACAAAACTAAATAAGTTGTAACAAAACATATAAGAATTTCTACTCAGTCGGTAATAGAACGCATGGCTTAACGGTCGGAGCGCTTGT
Organism: Dryadula phaetusa; assembly: GCA_032432895.1. NCBI lineage: Eukaryota > Metazoa > Arthropoda > Insecta > Lepidoptera > Nymphalidae > Dryadula > Dryadula phaetusa. The sequence continues at coordinate 2,289,256 of JAOYRS010000016.1, read as the reverse complement.
ATGATTTCCATATAGCACGGGTTTAAATCCCGCTGCGTTGAATTATTTATACAGTTTTTAAAAACACAATTTAACCTATGTTTTATTCTTATCTATCAACTGTACTACTATAAAATTTAGAGAGGGTAAACATATTCATCGACACTAATTTTATCTTTTTTAATATATATATATACTCATATATATCATATTTTTATCCCGCATAGCAGGGAAGACAGAAAGTACCTTGCGTCAAGACACTCCGTACTTCGCTTTCCACAAAATTCGAGACATTGCGTGTTGAGTAATGGAACTCTACGCCAAATTTTGCCTTTTTAACGAGCTAGGAAGTGAAAATAATGTAAATATAATCACTCCAATCAGTGGGGAACGAACCCACAACCGATCGCGTTTACAGTGCGCCACGACCAGCCTCAATATATATTTTAATATATGGATATTTAGTATACTAGATAATTTATTTTACCCATATCTAGTTTAAGTGGCTGGCGGAACTCAACACCGCACTTTGTATGTTAATTCTCACGAATAACTTAATTGTAAAAATGATGATTTATTTAAAACAATTCAGTTTAACTGATTTAAGATTTGCTTATGTAAAATATGGAATACATTTACGGTTTTAAAAAGGCATTTCATTTAAGTCTTGTTTGTCCTCGAAAGTTAGAAAATACATAAACATAGTCAAATATTAATAAGGTAAGCTACTTTAAACCAATAACCGCTTAACCCACCACATTTGAAGAGAAGGAAGAATTATAGCGACAGATCCCTTTGCTATCTTCCGTCCATCCATGACGAGGCAGTTTGCATTGAAACATTTTTTGTACGAAATTGTATTTTTTGTATAAGTTTCAGCAATTTAAAGTAAAAATTATAAAACAATTTTATTTTTCTTAAGTTAACTCAAAATTTTGGTATCAAAATATATTTATTGAGATATAAGTTATCGTATTTGTTCCATTTTTATTTAAAAGATCTAAATTAAAATACAGTTTATTACACGAACTAGATCGACTAGAAAAGTGATACAATATTGATTTTATTTTAAGACCATTTTAAAAATACAACTGTTTCCAACCAGATACATACAAAGAACAGCGAAAAGTCGACAAATGCATTGGAAATTGGTTAACCCTATTTATTAATTCATTGATCGTCGATTCTCATTCGATCTAATTCCAAATGGAGATTGGACAATCATTATGTAATTTGCTACACGCGAACGTGGAAACTTTATATTTGACCTGTTATTGCCGATTTTCATTTATACTAAACAGACCTGGCTGGTTGAGGCCGGTCGTTGCGCCGTGGTAAAGCGTCTTACCGTAAATGCGATCGGTTGTGGGTTTGATACTCAATCGGGGAGAGATTATATTTAAATTATTTTCACTTCCTCGCTTTAGTAGCACAAAGTGTGGCTTTTTGTTCTACCAATGTCTCGAATTCGGTGGAAAGCGAGATACGGAGTGTCTTGGCACAAGGTACTTTCTGTCTACCCTGCTATGAAAAAGCGTGAAGCAATAAAAGAGCTAATTTTTTGGAGTTATTGTCAGTTTTTTAATTATTAATATATTTTTTGTATATTATCCAACATTGGCGAAGTAGTTAGTGCTCTGCTGGCAAGTTTGAAGGGCCATAGTTAAAGAGAAGAGGACATATATGTATATATATATATATATATATATATATATATATATATATATATATAGCAGAGAAACAAATAATTTAAGTATAACCAATCCTTCGAATAAAAATCAAATCAACGAGCAACTGGTTAAAAACCAACTTTTCGTTTGATTAAAAACTTTAAAATTGTGAAACCGGAGATAATATACGACATGTTTTGCTTTCAAACGATTGTGTATTACAAGCTTTATTTTCTTTATATGTTTCTTTTAAAATGATCATTTTGTAATAATTACTAGCAAACATAAAACTTGTAAAAATAAATAAATAAAAATGGATAAATAAATTGAATATATTATATTTTTATTCAAAAAGTTAATATCTTTGCAATTTTTAAGCGTTACTCACAAAATATTTCTGTTATTGTAGAGTTGTATAAATGAAGAAATTAGACATTTACCATCATTATTCGACAAAATCAGTAAATATATTTTTATACGAAAAAAGTACATCGTGCCGCAGTGGAGCAGTGTCTAAAATGTGTAAAATATTAGTAAAATAAAATATGTGTAGATTGTTTCCATACCTCAAGTCTGATTAATGTGCAGCGTTAGGTTCCGCCTTAACCCGTAATTTCTCAATGTTAATCGAAAACTAGCAGAAAAAGAACTAAACAATGAACGTGTGTACTCGTTTTATAGAACTGCGTTCCAGCTACGCCTTATTCTTGGTATTTACGCATTTCCATCAATAACACTGTTATGTTTTGACACTACATATTGCCAATATAACTTTCATAATACGAATGCCATCTAGATTTAATTTGAATACAAAACAAAAGCTTTATATGAAAAGTTATATTGTTGCTTTCATTGTCATATGCATGGAATTCTATAATATTTTCATTTACAGGTAGTTAAATATATTGAAAATATATGATATGAGTTTATTTGAATAATTTTGTGTAAAATAAAGTGTCCGTATATATATTTGTATGAACTTTACGACTTTTTCTTCATATTTACTTACTGAGTGACTGACATACAATGGACTGTTGGAAGTAGTGAGATATTTAACATGAAGTTTCCTTAATGAGTATAGAGTACAATTTCGCGAAATTACTGTTTAATAAGCAGTAATTTCTCGATGTCTCCAAAGAAGAAAAGAGTAGAAACAGAAATTGATATTTTACCATCGAAACCACTAAAGGTAGAAATGTAAATTTTAAATTTTAAATCTAGACCACACGCGCACAAAGTTATGAGGAACGATTTAGGTAATATCTATTGATATTTATTTAAGCATATCTATATCTATATCTATATATATATATATATATATATATATATATATATATATATATATATATATATATTATGGTTACAGTCCACTTATAAGGATTTACGAACCGCGATGATTTGAAATTAAAAATAATTTTAAATATTTTAAATACATATATGATATATACATGTGTAAAACCAAATTATATTCAATTAATTTAGCTTGTAACACAAATATTAATCAGCCTAATTAACAATGAACTAATATTTTATACCATTTTTTATACCAATAAAAACTTTAAACATGACTTATCCCTTAAAATAATATTTATTTAATATTTCAATAATAGATTTATCTCAAAATAAAGAAAAAAATAAATGAAATATTTACATTTACCTTCTCGGTAGGTACCCAACGATCCGCACTTCAACGCTAACTGAGAACATACAATCGTCATACTTCGCACGCGTCCATCAAAACCAATTGTTCCAGTTGTATGTTATATGGGGCAATTTAGAAAATGTCTAAAAATAGTTTTGTTCATAATACATATTTATTAAATTGTTTATAAATATATATATGTATGTATGTAATCGTAGAGTGATTGGTTAGTGTAATTTAGGAAGGTATTTTTATGTATTTTTAATTGTCAATTCAAACGTCAAGGATACTCTGCTCTTTTTGCTTTTTAGATGAGGTTGATTAACTGTGTTCTGAATGTCACAATTCAACGTAACATTTGGTCTTGCTTGAACAATAAAATAAAATTTATTTAAATATATTCTTTCCCTAAAGTAGGAATCGAACGTGTAACTGCTTACAGGCAGACGCAGTCCTGATGTTCTCAATATTTATATTTAAGATGTTTGTTTTTCCTTTAATGATTAATTTATTTAATAAGGTTAATTCAAGAATAATTGAAATAAGTTTTATGATGCTAGGTGATGATTGTACAAAAAAAACTGCTGCGTTTAGTTACAACCTGAACATTATTATTATAAAATTAAAACACAGAGAACTTTGGAAACGCTGTATAAAAGGAGACTCGACTTAAATGATGAATATTCTAAAAATGAAATTACATTTTATAAATGTATATATAATAAAAAGATTGAACAGTCAGTACTGTGCAGATCGTGACAGGCCATCAATATCCCGTATTTATTGTAACAACGTACGTGCAATGCATTGAGCGATATTTGAACGCAACATGCTGAAAGACGGTGCGTATAAAAATATTTTTATTTGTATTCGAATTTTGGTGGAGAAATAAATGCTAAGGGAATATTTTATGATTTGGTACTATTACGTTTTACTATAAATTTGAGAAAGTCATATAACGTTATTCATGATTTTCATATATTTGCAATGGTATAAGGGCTAGCTTAGCCATTTTGATGCTATGTTGTGTTTATTTAGTTTTGTATTGTAAATTATATATAGAGATTTAAAATATGTTATATTTGTTTGGATCTAGTTCTTAAGACGGATGAGATGCAATTGAGATGCAATAAAATTTAATAAAAAAAAAATTTGAAATATTTATTGTGGGTAATACGTAATATCTTTGTTTTTCATGTTTTAAAACTTAATCTCGTCGTTGATCTATTTTTTTACTTCATAGAATTATAAATCTATATTATAAATCTTTACGTTAAAATACAGTTTCAGTGATTTTAAAATTTGGATGCATACAAAAGTACGCATTGTATTTGAACATCGTTGATATAAACATTCGTATTCGTCAATTAGACGTTTAAGTCACGACCAGGTTTAGAATGAAAAATTGACCTCCACTAGTTTTAAACGCGCTCAAAACTTGCAGAATTTTCTCCACGATACGAAATATTGTGTTTGTTAAAAGTACATTTCCTATGGTACAAATAGCATACGCAAAGGAATATTGAACATTGTTCAAAAAACACGTGCATATTTTGTAACGAAAATGTTGAATGTATACGAAATATTTTATACAAATTTTAGGTTTTTATATATTTGTGCTGTAAGAACATTTTGAGATAAAACATATAAAAATATAGAAAATAGTTAACGCTTAAACTTTCTAATCTAATTCTACGGAACATAGATAAAATCTACTTCTAACCTAGTATAATAATTGCTCCAAGTAAGAATCGAACCCACAACTAGTCGCACTGCAACATGATAAACTAAACAGAAAATATTTTTTCATTTAGTATTAGTAAATTTAATATTTACTTTTATTTTATGCTTGAAATGCCCAGTAGCCTAGCGAATAGCTATCATATAAATTTTGTGTTAAATTTATATTATTAGCCTTACATTATTAGTGAGAGAAACGAATGAAACTGCAAGCGTAAGTATGTTATAATTCACAGATATTTTAAAGATAGTCTGAATATTCCAATAACTGCAACATATTCGTCCTTGTATGACCCCATACCATGTGAATAGTGTAAGAGGCAAGCAGTTGACGTTGGGTTTCAATTATGTTATTTATTATTCCTAGCTTTGCACTTAAAATTTGTGGAAATTTAAATATTTTTTTTAATATTTATCTTAATATAATATTAAGACAAAAAGAAAATACTTGATATTAAATTAAAGTTATTTCTTGAGTCGGATTTTGGCTGGAAAGTAGTCAATGAAGTGTTTTGACACTAGGATGTTTCTGACTACTCTATACGGGATAAAGTGAGAGGCTGCGTTAAATTACGTAAAGTAGAAAGATTACGGAGAGCTGCTATTGCTTTTATAATAAAGTGTTAGCAAGAAAAACATACCTAAAAATATTCCCAGAAAGAAATTCTCATTACAACTTATTCATGTTTACAATTTCTCTATAGAGACCATTTTCACGAGACACAGGTTTGAATCCCGCTATATATAAAATACACATATATTTCCAATGTGTACAATATATTTTCAATGTGTACATTACCAATGTGTACATTACCAATAGTAAAAAAACATGAAATAAAAAACACACACACATTACAATGTGTTTGTCATGCACATTTTGTGTACAAAATGACACACGAGTTGCTAAGCTAATGTTATTGTTGAAAACAACATTTTATATTTTCAATGAATTCATTATATTTTCTTTCAATTTAGATTTCCGTTGCCGTTAGATTTAGTATGGGATCAAATATAGTTAGCTAATAGCATCACGTTAATAACGTCACATCACGTTTCAAATTGTGACGTCTTTGCTTATACGAGAAGATTGTTTTTTACTGCCGCTTATTATTATTATTTATTTCTATATTATATATTTTTTTATATATTACTGATAAGTGGGCGAATGGTGCAGAGAGGATGGAGTTAAAAGTTATTGTGAATAATTACATACATTTTAATTAAAATTAATTGTATGGTATAAAAAAACTTATGTTAAGTATTTGAAACATCGGATTTTTAAATATGCATTTTCGATTACCAAAATATACATGAGTAATTCTTTTATTTTATATTATATAATGTGTTTCTAAATGCAGTTATAAAAAATATACAATATTATAATTTGAAATCAAAAATATTTATAGGTATCTATTACAATTCAAGAATCTGCTAAATTTTTATCTTATATTTCTTTCATTATTTATATTTGTTCTGAAAATGTGCGAAATATTATTTAAATATATGACATTTGTATATTATATACATCGTGATCTAGTAATTGGCATACTTACGTCAAAGTATAGAGCATGTTATATAACTATTAGTTGCTAATAAATATACCGGTGTGTACTTTTGTGTAAACAATGATATCTATCACGCGTTGAGATTAGAATTAAAATATTTTAAGAATTTTAAATTTTTATACATTTATTACGAGTGATAATTTAAAATAACCTGATAATAAGCCTTTTTGATTTTCTGAAATTAGTATTGTAAAGTAGCGTATACATTTTTAGAACTGAACGCGGTTTGTACACAAATACTGTACATTTCAATTTACAAAAAAATTTCAACGTTTGTCTTGGATGGTTATCAAAACGAAGTTGAAATCCCATACTATTTAAATTGTTACACTACTAATTTATTTTCATTTCCCCACTCATGTAGGAGAGACTGCGGAGTTGAGTTTCGCCACTTAACCCACAATAAATAAATAAATTCGAGCGGACGACTGACAACAGATTGTTTTGACACTATCAGATTAAATTCTACTAAAACAGAAAATTATACAATTTATGAGTATAAAAATATTTACATTTTTTATATTTACATATGAAGATAAAATACAACGTCACTTACTACGTATCTACAAATACCTGGTAACAGATTTAATAAAAATCTTATCTGATTTTTATTATGTTTTAATCTTACTTTTAATATGCTTGTTTTAAGTAATAGTATTGTACTATAGCGTAGTGGCACAATTTAAATTTTAATATGCAGTTTAGAGGTTATGGATGCGAATGCCCAATTGTGTAAATATTTAGTTTTATTTTCCAGACTGATTATGATTGTGCTATTTTTTGTTAGATCGTCTCATGACACACTAAAAGCACAGTATTATTAAATCAAGTAATCAGTTTTAAGAAACTTCTTTAAATTGTATATTTTTAGTAAAATATTTAAGCTTTATTGAAAATAAACATGAAACGTATAGATATATTATTAAAAAAACATGGAGACTCTGACTGTAAATGCGTTCAGTTGTGGGCTTGATTTTTACGGGGGAATGATTATATTTATATTTTCATTTCTTCGCTCTGGTAAGATAAAGCGGGGCGTTGAGTTCCGCTACTCAACGCGTTATATCTCAAAAGTGGAGTATGAAAAGTCGTGACACTAGGTACTTGTTGTCCAACCTGCTACGCGGGATAAGAGCGTAAAATTAGAACACACACACACACACACATATATATATATATATATATATATATATATATATATATATATATATATATATATATATATTCATAATAAACCCTGAAAAAAACAATAAACTGACGAGAATAAAGGAATATGCCAATAAATTCGATCAGCAAAAGATTCTCATATCTTATAAAGTTTATATGGGGAAAGGCATACAGGCAATATTTTGAATATTCAGCTTTGTTCGAGGAAAAATAGCACATTAACTTGTATGAATTTCAACTTGTGTACTGTATAGATGTATGAGAAATTTTGATTAAAATAATATTGCTATTATATTTGATTTTCGAATATAGCTTCATCCTGAAACATATTCCACTGGCTGCTTTAAGCCTAAAATTAAGTCACCACATGTTAAGATGGAAAGTCAAGGCCACATTTTGTCTTATCAGTGTGGAAATGTAAAATACATTTCAAATATAATAATTGTTCTTGGTGGGAATTGAAAGCATAACCAATCACGTTGACAGTCACATGCTATCCCATTGCGTCACGATGTATTAAATGTAGATAGATATTTTTACCTTAACGCTTTTATTCCGCATAACAGGGTAGGCAGTAAGTCAAGTGTTAAGACACGCCGTAATACGCTTTCCACCGAATTTGACATTACGTGTTGAGTGTTGGTTCCTGGTCTGGTCTCCTCGCCATCCTTGGACGAGGAACTGAATAAAAAATTAAATATAATTATGCCCCAGAGTACGATTTGAACCAAAAACCGATTGCGCTAACAGTCAGATAGATTATAAATAGTAATAAAATTATTTTTTGCTTCTGATAGGAGTGAGGAAGTAAAAATAATTTAAAAATAATCAGTCAAAACAAATAATCAGTTTACAGTCAGACGCTGGCCTACTGTACCACAACCGACCTCTCGTTTCTTAAATATATATATATATATATATATATATATATATATATATATATATATATATATATATATATATCACACTCATCTCCATTTTATAACAACAACATCTCGCAATATTATTTTTTCCTCTAAACATTCCAAATTGGTGCACAAAGCAAAACAATTATATCCAACTTATTACTCACGTAGAAAATCTGAAATTTTCATATTAAAAAGAAACCTTTTGATGTTTCACTTTGCGTATATCATAAAATTATAGCTATTTCGCGTGAGCCAAAGTAACAATTCAAAAGGGGCCTTGAAGGAAGCGCCGAAAACATCCACTGAAAGACGAAACAAATAATAAATTAAGCGTCTAAGTGGCCGCGATTATCTTCTTGTACCTTGCGCGAATTTATAAAAATTCAAAAATCAACTCTATTATGTACTGTTTTGGTTTAAATTTCCATGGGACATATCATCAAAAAGGTCTATATACATTAGCTCCCCTTAAACTTAGCAGATCCTTTATTCCCATAATGTTAAAAGCACTATCTATTGAAACATCTTAAAATAAAATAGAATATTCTCTGGCCACATCTTGTGTAGCGCTCATACAATATTTATGCGTGAACATCGAATGTCGATTACTGGTTTAAGATATAGTATTCCTGGAAGGCTTAAATAATGTAGTGGTTAAAAATTCTTTGTTCTTATAGATTCACGCTTTATCCTTCATAGCAGCGTAATAAGTGAACTTAGTATTATGACAACTCCCTCTCCGATAGTTTTAAATTGTGTTTTTTTAATTTTATATATAGGGATCTAATGTTAAAAGTCTTTTTAACATTTTACTTAATTGGCATTGGTTAGACAAATATAATATGAATTATAGTACACATCATTTATATTATTTATCTGTTTTTTTTTATAAATGGAAAATGTAGACAAACGAGCAAGAGGTCCATCTGATGGTAAATATTTATCTTCGCCCAAGGACCTTTACAAAATTGGAGTTGTAGATGCGTTACCAGCCTTGGGATGGAAAGGACAGGAGATAAGGGAAATGATGGGTGAGAATAGGGAAAGCTGGCTTATATGACATTGAACGGGAGCACTCAATGGAGTTATCAATATATAAATCCTTTCTAATACTGTAACTGACTGACAAAAGACAGATGAAACTACAAGATATAAATTAGTCATATTATTTTTGAATTTGAATTTAAAAGAAACAAATCCCGCATACGAAGTTGGGGGTGACACCTTGCATACTTATATAAAAAATGAATATTTCTTTTATCCGGTTGATAGTATTGCCGGCACATAATGTTTTAACACAAAGTGGATAAAAAAATAGGAAAACCCTACGTTAAGATTAATTAAAACGCTTAATTCAGATATTAATTAATGGTGATTTCATTATTCATATTAATATTTCAAATAGATTTAAAAAGTATATCGTATTACATATAGTTAAATTCAAGCCAATAAGAGTATTTAACGTTTACATGTTGATGCATTTGTTTCCATGCCTTGATTCATGCCCTTTATACCACATAGCAAGACAAGACCTAGTCAGAGAGAACTTAGTGTCAAAACACACCAAACGAAATCGAGACGTATCGTACGTACTGAATGGTGAACAACGATTTGGTCACCATTGCGTGGCGTAAACATAGAGAGTATCACAATTCACGCACGTCCAATGCTGTCCTAGTGTTTAAAAGATTAAGAATGGGGTTCAAAAGCTTGAGGAGACTGGTTCTACGTTAGATTAACATTGATTGGGCTAACCAAGGATTTTACGGATGGAAAATCAGCGTAGTGCTAGAGTCAGTTTGTGAAAATCCTACTCAATCCATTCGTAAGGACTCTAGTGTATTAAATATACCTCGGATCGATGTTACAGCACATTTTAAAGAACGATAAAAAACTTCATCCATACAAAATGCAGTTAGTATAGGAATTAAAATATACTAATCCTACCAATGGACTTAATACTGATCCTACCAATGGACTTACTTTCGTAAATGAAATGATGAACCGCTTTACTTCTTTTGACAATGTGTTATTTTTTGATGAGGCTATAATAATAATAATTGTCTGGCTTGGCTACTGGAGTAGTGTAAAGCTACGTCTCTAACATCAAAGGTTCTTACATAGCCCTAAAGCCAGTTTGGGCGGCTATGACAGCGTATGGTATCATAGGCCCATACTTTTGTGAAGTCCTGCGGTTACTGTTATTTCGGAGCGGTATGTGGCAATGATGGAGGATTTGTTTACACCTGAGTTGCAGCATTCAATAACCGGATATGGTTTCAATAAGATGGATATGGGCAACTGCCTATACTGGGAATAGTGTTGTTGGAAAACTATTCTCGTCGTTCGTCAACTTTTCGTTAGCAAAGTAATGAAAAGTTGACCAGTAATGAAAAGTTGAAAGTAATGAAAAGTTGACCAGTCTAAATTCTATGATACAAATCCGCTGTCATTTGATGAACTAACTGTCAAGCAAGTAAAATGTCAAACATTTCAGAGCATACTTGCCGTGCGTGATAGAATATTTTAGTTGTTGTTTACTGGAGTGCCAAGATTGTTCTTGGTGAACATCTTCACTCATTTCTTCTTGGTGAACATCTTCATTCTCCACCTTGTGGTGGAGCACATTAAGATGAAGTGATTTTTAAAAAATACAAATTTAAATACAAAATATATTATACATAGTTTTTTTATAATTTTCTTCAGTTCAAAGTTCTTATGGGACACCTAACCAATTATTGCCCCGATTGGGAACAAACTCACAACCATTTACGTTTACACTCGCTGTCCCACTGCTCCAAGATAGCCTCTTCGCGTTTTTTTAGCTTCACGCATTTATCTCACACTTCCTTTAGATTTAGTGTTAAGACAATCCGTACTCCGCCTTCCGCCGAACTCGAGACATTGCGTGTTGATTAGCAGAACTCAACGACGCACTTTAGTATACCAGAGAGCAAAGAAAATAATTTAAATATTATCATTCCTCTGAATAGGAATTGAGCCCACAACGCGCCTTGATTCCCGTTATATAAAATAAAATAAATATTTAGAATGTGTCATATTTACTACATTATATATAATGTACGTAAAATATTTTAATGAACAAGAAAAGCTCACAGAAATCATAGTTCTATAGATGAAAGAGGATTTCTCGCTATCCCTTTTGGTTTACGATTCCGAGAAATATAATCCGTCCTTTTAAACATAAATGTGAAGTAAACGTTAAACCACATCTCTATTTGCTTGTATTTTGACCTGAGTTCTTAGAAACATAATCTAGTTAGTAGAAATACAAGACTGGTTTGTATATAAATAAATTCTTTCACATTGTACATCTTTATATAGATATACAAGAATTTATGATGTATGTATGTATATAAAATATAAGTGAACCATACTGTCTGTTGGTTACACTGCGTTTTCCACTTTCCTTTCAATTTTAAGATATTATGTAATAAATAAAGCAGTGTAGGAAGTCGCAGAAAAATAAATGTTATTAATTCCCACACACGATAGAATCTACACTTTAAGTCACTCAGTCAGTCAGATTTCTTTCCACTGACCCATTTATATAATAAGGCCACCTATACAAGTATATGTTGACATGTCATAATATGAAATGTACTTTCAATACAATTATTTGGTTTAGAATTTTACTTTTTTTTTTTATTTTACAATTTATTTATATAAGAATATAAGTTGATAAAAATAGTTTTATTAAGAATAAAATAAAATTATATTTTTTTGTAACTATATCCACGACATGTTCATCAAAGAAACAGTTTGTCTCGAACATTGCGTGTTGACTGGAAAATACGTTTATTTTTATATTTCTCAAACTTATTTGCATATTAGATGAGTAATTTCTATATAGTTATACCAGCCCGAAGAAATGACAGTAAACACATCTTAGAATTATTATAACATATTTCCTATGCATTATATATGTGTCATATTATATACTGTACGGAGAAGTGAAAGTGAATCATTTCTCCGTTTAATATTTGTATTATTTTATTTTAATTTTAAACATTTAATTAACAAGCTAGTAATAACAATAACTAACTTGACTGACGTTTTGTAAATTGATACTTCAAAAGCACTTGTAAAAGTCTAATTGGATATAGAACAATTTCATGTTGGATATAAATCAATGAAATTATTTTAGTTAACCTACAGATTTTATAAAATGTCATAGTGTAGATTTATCCTTATATATTTTTGGTAGTGTGGTGATGGGTTCCACTCTAACTTCGGGAATTATTTTTATGTTTATTATTCAAAGTTTTTTACGTACAGTACCGCACAAGGTGGGCATTTTCTATGTTACTGGATAATAAATAAAGTATACCCCAATTGCGTAGATCACTTGGATGAAGATCCAGAAGCGCGAGTTCGATTCTCGTCTCGTTAAAAAAGTTTTCGTTTGCTTATATTAGTTGAACAAAAGCTAGGCTTTTTGCCTAGCGGGATAGCCAGAGCAAATGGAGCAAACGCTACAATGCCTGCATACTTCTTAAGCCTCGTTCACAAGCATCCAATTCTTTATACGTATTCACGATTTATCCTACATAGCATGGTAGTTAGAGATCCTCTAGTTTCTCCTCCTCTTCAGATACTCTAGCCAAAATATAAAAATAAATTTAAAATATAATCAATTCCCCGAGTCGGATTCAAACCCACAACCAATCGTGCACTATCCCACTGCACCACGATGGTAAATGTCTCGTAAACTGCCATATTAAATTTCAGGATAATTCACAGAGACTAACCCAAATAGAACATAATATTTGAGCGTTCCAAAAGAAAAACTTTCAAACGCAAACGTTGTGCACTTTAATTTTGGGTCAAACTCGTCGAAAATAGCAACTTTCAAACAAGTCATACTTATATGTACTGAAATAATGAGACGCAGTTTTAAGATAAATATTTTCGCTTTGTTTTCTTTTTTTTATTTTTAAATAAAAAATGTTACAGGCTGGAATAAAATGTGGCATACATTTTGTAGTCAGTTTAAAGATACGTTTAACAACATCGTGATTTAGCGATGAAATGTTTGACTGGAAATATCGTGATAGTGAGTTCGATTCCAACTCAAGGAATTATTTAAATTTATCATTGTAGTAACGTTTGTAGTAACGTGTGAAAAAATATAGTGATCTTTTTTACGAAAAGTGCAGACACCCAAAATTTATTATAGTGTATTATATGTAAATATATAGTGATACATATATAGTGGCTAATCGATATATGTAATACATATATAGTGGCTGGTAGGACAGCGTCTGAATATAAACGCGATCGAATCACCAACTACCCAAGTTAGACATTATTCTTCAATCTATTATATTAAGTTAACAGAAGAATGTTCTGTTCTGTTCCAGTTCTGTTAGCTTGAATTGGCTTGACACGCTACCGCGTGTCTAGCTGTTCTAGAAATTATATAAAAAATAGACACAAAAGTCCAGTGTAGAAAAAAGCAGTCTTTTAAAAATTTAATTTGCAACGGCATTCTTTTATCGAAGAACGAAATGGGTGAAAGCTTTTAACTATATTGCTAATAAGTAATGGACATCTTTGTGAAAACTAAAAAAATTATTTTTTAAGTCTTTTATTAAATTAATTTAAATTTTAAGTATTTTACAATGTGGTAAAGATAATTCCTTAATATTGTGTTTAAAACATTAAACTGACCATGGTCGCACAGTGTTGTTTCTGAATACCTAGCTATCTTAGCTAAGCTGTAAAAATAATTTAAATATTATAATTTCTTCGTGTAGGAATCGAACCCCCAACCGATCGCGATTATAGTCAGATGTTTGACACTGTGACTCGACGACAACAAAACGAAAAAATACATAAACTAAACTCTGTATAGACTGATTTTGAACCTGTGATAATATAAAAAAATACATTTAAATTCATTCAGTAGTTTTTGTGTGTAAGAGTAACAAACATTCATCCACACAAACTTTTGCTTTTAGTCCATACGGCAATCGAAATCCAAACTAATCAAAACTTATCACACACTCGTGCTATAATATACTAAAATTTCGCATCAAAATTTAGAATTAAACAGGATATAAACCCACGCCCGTTGGATACCATCCAAGCACTCCAGCCAATTAGGCTTTATGTTTTTGTTCTACTACGGTAAAATTTGTACTTTAAATACTTTATTAACAGCTTTTACTATTATTTGACTTATTACGGTTTTTATCCCGTATAGTAGGGTAGACAGGAAGTACCTAGCGTCAAGACACTCTGAATTCTGCTTTTCACTGACTTCGATTCATTGCGTGTTGATTGGCGGAACTCAACGCCGCTTTTTCTTACCAGAACGAGGAAATGACAACAATTTAAATATAATCATAACACCGAATGGGAATCGAACCCACAATCGATCATGTTTACAGTCAGACGCTACCCTTGCGCCTTGACCGGTCTCAACACAGATTTGTGTCAAAAGTATCAAAAGTGTCAAATTTTGTTAATTCTTTGAGGTAACCAAAAATCATGGGATTGTATTCAAAATGCATTTTAAATGATGTGATTTCTTCATAATATTACTTGCGCTTTTGGTATATAACGAACGTACGTATTCACAATAGTTCTTGGTTCCATTCTTGTATGAAAAATATTTTATTTATTGTTATATTAATGTTGTTTTTACAATATTTTCCCATAGAGTAGGACCTAGATCGGCCTCAAAATCCATCACTGTCTTACTTACTTTCTAACTATCGTATGAAATATCCGTAACAGAAATATATATTTTAAATTTCACCACAACCTTTTCCCAACACATTCAAATCCAACTGACAGTACTGACCTTTCACGACCAATTGGCAATACCAAAGCTGGATAAAACTCCGAATTGAAATCCAGTATATTTTACGTTTGAGTTTCAATATTAAAAGGTAAACGATCAAGTCAAATACAGTCTGGCATGAAGTTGATAGATACAATTTGTAAGTGAACACCTTGGTGTAGCGAAATAATAGTGTTTTTGCTTGGACCAGCGCCAGGAACAGATACTTCGCTATTTCGGAGCGCCTGAAACGAAAATCTTTTTTTAGCTTAAAATCTAAATAAAATTCGACATTGCAATATTTAAATCCTAAATCTTTCCTTATACGGTATTCAAATTTAAAATCTCTTTATTTTAAATCAAGGAGCAAATTCACTTTATAAGGCGCAGTAGACAATTGTTTTTATCTGCGTTAAATTGGATTCCTATCTGGACTTTATTTTTGTTGAGTGGAATGAAGTGTAAGTATTTTCCTGCATTGATTAAATTTATTATTATGTTTATTTATATTACTTACTATAAGTTAAAGATAGACATAGTATCTTTATATGAAAAAAATATGCATAAATGAAAAACAAATCCTCGAATTGGATTTGAACCCATGATTATTGTGCTACGGCATTCAAAAAAATATAAAAAGGGTCATCTTTTGTTTGCTTTTTTTATGCAAATTTAATGCAAAAATAACTATTTTGCAAATTTTATTGCTTCATATATTTTTCTTAAATTACCAAAATTATAAATAAAAAAAATCATCTTAGCTTTTAAAAAACTCAACAAATGTTGAATACTACTTTCAAATATTCAAAATGTTATTATTTTATCGACATTCAGATATAGATTTCACTAATTATTATGTAATACCATGATGTTAGAATGAAATGTGGGTTAATGGGATCTCCTACGGCAGTATTAAAGCGACATTAATATGGGTATTTGTAAAAACCTTTAAAATTAATGATTTTCGAAAAAAAAATTTTTTTTTCAAGGTTCACGCTTACGCTTATGATTCCCGTATAACAGAAAGTACCTAGTGGCATGACACTCCATACTTCGCTTTCCAATGCACTTTATCTTCCAACGGCCCTTATCTTTACCAGAGCGAGGAAGGGAATATAATTTAAATATAATCAGTGCTCCAAGTGGGGATCGAACCCACAGCCGATCACGTTTACAGTCAGATGCTGTCACACTGCGCCACGACCGGCCTCATATAATATAAAAATTGAACGTAGCAAAATTCAAACCTGTAACCCTGGAAACTATCCAAAGGTTTTAGTCAATTAGGTCATATGTGCTTGTCAAGCTAGTTAAAATTTTTATTTTTCGCAGGGTAGTCGAACAACCTAATGTCAAGATACTCCTTGAATATCAGAGAAATCGGAAATTGAATATCGGAGAAATGAAAATATATTTTTTTAATATAATAATTTCGCCGAGTGCGGGTTCGTACCCACAACCAACGCGTTTACAGTCAGATGTTCTCCCACTGCACCACGAAAGTATGCAAAATGACTAAATTAGCTGATTTTTTTAGCTACACGCTTCCCGTGTAGCACGGTAGGCAGAAAGTACCTAGTATCAAGATACCCCGTACTTCACTTTCCACATAATTCGAGACTTGGAGTATTGGAACTCAATGCCGCACTTTGTCTTACCAGAACGAGGAAGTGAAAATAATTTAAATACTCCCCCGAGTGGGGACCCAACCCACAACAGACCGGGTTTACAGTCAGACGCTGTCCCACTGCGGCACAACCGACTGTACCAGAGATAGAAAAATAATAAACATAAAATGGGAAGCACAATATATATATATATATATATATATATATATATATATATATATATATATATATACATAAGAGTTAATATTTATCAAAGTTACATACTTCGGTCACTCATTTTAATCAAATAAAATTGCGCCTACCCATCACAAGTTGGGTCTGGCTTAAAGTCTAAAATTAGGCAACTCCATAAATTATATTACCTTCTACAACTATGTTGAAGGTCAAAACAATACATTTACATCAGTTAAAGAACTCTGAATTATGCGGTTGAATAATAAGTTTAGTTTTTGCCCCACTTGTGACAGAATAATAATTTCGCCAACATATATATATATATATATATATATATATATATATATATATATATATATATATATATACATAAGAGTTAATATTTATCAAAGTTACATACTTCGGTCACTCATTTTAATCAAATAAAATTGCGCCTACCCATCACAAGTTGGGTCTGGCTTAAAGTCTAAAATTAGGCAACTCCATAAATTATATTACCTCCTACAACTATGTTGAAGGTTAAAACAATACATTTACATCAGTTAAAGAACTCTGAATTGTGCGGTTGAATAATAAGTTTAGTTTTTGCCCCACTTGTGACAGAATAATAATTTCGCCAACCCAGCTATTTTTGATATGGAATTTTCTTTTGTTTTTCGCTCCCTCAGGATTTCGCTAAAGCGACTCGCCCGTTGAGACGCAGCTTGGTTATTATAAAGATAATCGTTGAAGAAAGCTTTTGAAATTTTAAAATAATAGATAACATTTTTAATAAATGTAAGTACTATTTTTTTAAATTATTTCATTTCCTCACTGTAGTAAAATGAAGCGCTGTGTTGAGTTCCGCCAGTTAATATGCTACGTCTAGAATTTGGCAGAAAGCGGAATACGTAGTGTATTGACACTAGATACTTCCTGTCTACCTTGTTATACGGGATAAAAGCGTGAAGTTAAAAAAATAAACTTAATATTAAATAGTTTTGAAATATAATCATTTCTACTACTGGGAATCGAACCCAAAACCAATCAAATTTACAGTCATACGCTGTCAGCGACATTGTGGCCTTATTCGTGTATTATATAATATGCAGTGCTTCTGAAAATTTAAGGTCTAAAATTTACAAACAGTTCTCAATGTAATTACGTAGTGTTATCCCAAAAATAATCGAATACGCCTTAATTGCTTTTTGTTCATTATCATAGTATAGTTAGTAGTTCGACATTGACCTTTTCTTTGTTACAAACGTGGGTGTATCTTAATCTTGGCATTTCAATACAAAATATTATTTTATAAGTTTTTAGTATTTGAAAATGGGTATAAATAACAATGTATGTATTTATTGAACAAATCTTTATTTATAAGTTATTTTGTTATCAATATTCTATTGCTTTTATAGATATAAAAAGGCCGGTCGTGGCGCAGTGCGACAGCGTCTGATGGGGAGCGCGATCGGTTGTGGTTTCAATTCCCATTCGGGGGTATGACCATATTTAAATTATAGCCACCCACATAGGAGATAGAGACTCACTTCTTCTACGGCACGACGGCACTTCTTCCTATATTTAAGCCTAATAAAAAAGTGAGCCAATGTTTGAGACCCATTAAATGTAATAATCCTTTGCAGTGTGCAGGTGAATACAAACCAGATTGTGACTTTGGCTTATCTTACATTGAAACAAAGAGGATCAGAGGATCTCTCAAAGAGGAGGCCAAACAAAGAGGAGCATCGGGGTTAGAGTGAAGGAACACATCAAGAATGGGCGTGTACTGCAGTTGGCTGTGTATGAGCTTACCATGAATAAGCCCAACCACTACATCAGGTTTGATAAACCTTATATCCTCGCTATGGAAAATGGATATATTCCTAGAATGATCCGCAATTCTATTGAAATTCAAGAACATCCTAATTTCAATAGAGAAGATGGTTGGAAATTTTCTACCACCTGGGATACATTTATAAAAAATATAAAAAAAATTAAGTCTCAAATCCACCTTACCAGAGACCAAGACACAGTCAGCTCATTCTACAAGAATCCAGGGCAGTACGCGAGGCAATTTAGAAACAGATGGCGGTATATTAATATAATTAATTTTTGTATCAACTGACAGACTAATGCCACCTTAGTCAACCTGTGTCCCCGGACTACTGTAAGGTGTCCGAAGCGTCAGGTGTCCAAAAATGTATTTAAGAATACCAAAATATATGCGATTAATCCATTTAAAATAGTTACATTTAAAACATATATAAATCACCGATCGAAATATTTTTATAGTTACAGATATATTTATAAATTTTTTCTTCGCTCTAATTAATTTGCCTTTGCGTGGCGTTAACTTCATACCTCATCACGCAATGTCTAGAACTCGGTGGAAAGCCGAATACGGAGTATCTTGACACTAGGTACATCTCGTCTACCCTATTACACAGTATAAAACCGTGAAGCTAAAAAAACTCAAAAACATAATATACATACATATATGTAAGAGAAAAAGCGGCGTTAAGCTCACCACTCAACACGCAATGTCTGGATTTCAGACAGAACGGAATGTATTAACACTAGGTTATATCTAACTACTCTGCTGCAAACATAAACATATATACATATTCAAGTGATATATCTTATATGCTTACAATACACGTATAACAATATTACTCGGCTTTCACTTTCACGCCGGCTTAATCATAGCCGTTCGTACGGAATATAACAAAATCAGTTGAAAACGCCGTCTCAATATCTTATTCGATTTAGAATTACCAAATAGAATCCTATACGGATCGAGGTGCCGTAATCGTGTTCCTTAGATCTTATTTCCCCAATTTCCTCTCTTGTGATTACTCTGATTTAGGTCTATTTTGGGGTCTTGTGTCCTTATATGTATATTATGTGTATGTACTTTTTTTAGCTTCACGCTTTTATCCTGCAAAGCAGGGTAAACAGGAAGTACCTAGTGTCAAGACACTCCGTATTCCGCTTTCCACTGAATTCGGGATAATGAGAGTTGAGTGGCGAAACTCAACGTCGCATTTTGTCTTACTAGAGTGAGGAAATGAACATTATTTAAATATAATCATTCACCAGATATACTTAGTGTACTTATATTTAGGTAAGAATGTGTGTATGTGGCACATTGTCTCAGTGAGACATTGCTTGACTGTTAAAGCGTTTGATTGTGGGTTCGATTCCCACTCGAGGGCATGTTTCATTGATTTCTTTCTCTTTAGGAAAATTATATTTATTTTATAAAATTTTGCGTTTTTCAGATCTTTGTTTTTTTTATATATTAAAGGAATGCCTTTTGACTTTTTTTACAGTTTTGCTTGTTTATTATTATAATATAAAATAAAGTGAGGCCGGTTGTAGCGCAGTGTGACACCGTCTGACTGTAATAGCGGCCGGTTGTGGGTTCGCTCCTTACTCGAGGGAGTGATAACATTTTAGTTATTTCCACTTCTTCGCTCTGGTAAGACAAAGTGCGGCATTGAATTCCATCACTCGACACACAATGTCTCGACTTCGGTGGAAAGCGTAGTACGGAGTGTCTTGACACTAGGTACTTTCTGTTTACCCTGCTATGTGGGATAAAAATCGTGAAGTTAAAAAAAAATACTTCTTCACTTCTCAATCTAATTTCTCTCTTATAATATCATCAATATATTATTTAATTGACCTTAAGTATTGAGAACTTAATTGGCCTGGTCATAAATGTAATCCACTTTGTATTTTACCATCCATCTGTCATTTTAGCACTTAACGTCAATGGGAAAGGGTAAAAATTTGATTAATGAGAAACGATTTACCGATCCGGGTCAAACACGCCATTAATATATTATGTAAATTAGCTTTAGTCATTATGAAATATATAAATACTTGAGTTAATACTGTATTGTGATTGAAGGGTTGAAAATTATTTTGTTATGTGTATTTTGTAGTTTATTATAATTATATGTATATACAATATTCAAAATTATTTATGGAATATTCATAGAATTCATTATCTATAGAATATTTATAGAATTCATTATATTAGAAAAAAAAACTAATTAACAGTGAAATCAAATGAACTGTAACTAATAATTTCTTATTTGATTAGATTTCATTATTTTTAAAGGGATCCACTCCAGAGATGTTAACAACGTCAATAATTTGTAACAAAATGTATAAGAATTTCAACGCAGCTGGTAGAATCCATGACGGTCAGAGAGCTTGGACAGGGAACAAGAGGCGCGGGTTCGAATCCCGCTGCGCTAAAATTTTTATATGTGTTTTTTTCAAAAATGTTTGTTTGTTCGTTATTGTAATATCTGAGTTTAACTAAACTCTAATTAAATGTCATATATTTTTTGCCATTAAATCATAAATGAAATGTTTGTTTATTTACACAATGTTTATTTAAAATACATCAAGTAAAATAGACTGCAGCGTTATGTTCCACTACAGGACACGGAATTTAATTAAATTAACCATATAAACGGAAAGTTTAAGTATCTTAGAGTATCAGTAAACTTCTCTGATACCACAAAGATAAAACGCAGTGTTATATTCCGTCACTCAACAAGCAATGTCTTTCGGAGAGTCTTCTTTTCTTTGATTTTTTTTCTTATAGAAATAACAGTTTAAATTGCTTATAAATTGTAAATAAAACTAAATAAATGTTTTTTTTTATTGTACAAAAATAAAAAAATCACAAGTTTCTTGTTTTAATTTGAGTACTTGCTGTTTGGGTTGACCAGTCGAGATCCTCAATATAGATTACTGTCTTAAACTTAATATTCAATTTATAATCAATCATAGCGCATTGACTTGAGCTTGGTTTGCTTATAAGTTATGATATAAACTTACCATACTATATTAATGTGTAATATTCTCAGAATCTATACACTTTTACGTAGAAAAATAAATAAATAAAGAGGTTTTTTAGCTTTACGCTTTTATCCCGCTTAGCAGACAAGACACTCCGTACTTCGCATTCTAACTCATTCGAGACATTGCGTGTTGAGTGGTGGAACTCAACGCCGCACCTTATCTTATTAAGCGAGGAAGTGAAAACAATTTAAATATATTCTGATCCGAGTGGGAATCGAACCCACAACCGATCACGGTTACAGCCAGACGCTGTCCAAGTGCACCACGACCACGTTTTTCTCAGTAATAAAATATTAATATACAAGTAAATATATATTAATATATATGAAAATATATATAAATATTTTATTAGTGAGATAAACGTACCGGTTTTATCATTTTTCGATTTAACTGAGCTTTGCGTGTTAACTTCCGGAATCTGGCGTTGAAGTCCTTCACCTTGTCAGAATAGATTTCTCTGAATCATACTAACAAAATAACGAAGATGTTTAAAATGTATATAAAATATTTCACCCAATGGGATCTAAACTATACAGGCAACCAAGATTTATTTCAACAATGACATATCTTACCTATGCAACAATGACATACAATATGTTAAAAACTTTATTCGCATAGCAAAGTAGTCAGAGAGATGAATCAAGAAACTCCGTTCTCCACTTCTCTACTAAATTCAAGAGATTATATATTAAGAACAGTGTAATTAGAAAGTACTTTGTTTCAAAACACTCCGTACTTCGCTTTACGCTCGAATTTGAGACATTGCGTGGTGAATGGCGGAACTCAACGTCACGCTTTGTCTTACCAGAGCGACGAAATGGGAATAATTAAAATTCAACCACTACCCCTAAGTGGGAATCGAACTCGCACCCAATCAGCTTTGCACCACTACTGGTAACGAATGCGAGAAGCTAAAAATATAAATAAAGACGCATAACTCAACGCCGCGTTTTCTCTTACCAGAGCGGGTGAATGTAAATAATTAAATATATACATTACTCCAAGTGGATATCAAACGTAGAACCAACGCTCATTAAAGGCTGTCCCACTGCACCGTTATGACCATATTCTCGTACATAATTTTTAATTTCACAAAGAACATCTAGCCATTTTTACAATACAAATACAAGCCGAAAATTTACATTACATATTAACAGAAATAGAAGCCGATGGCGCAGTGGGACAGCTTCTGACTGTTAACACGATCGGTTATGGGTTCGATTGCCACGGGGAATGATTATATTAAAATTATTTCCACTTCTTCGCTCTGATACGATAAATTGCGGCCTTGAGTTCCACCACTCAACACGCAATGTATCGAATTCGGTGGAAGGCGAAGTACGGAGTGTCTTGACACTAGGTACTTTCTGTCTATCCCGCTATGAGGCATAACAGCGTGAAGCTAAAAAATATATATTAATAGCATAATATTTTTATCTACAAATTAGTTTATTAATCACTGCTTTAAGCTTTAAAATTCACAATGCAGTAACGACAATAGGCTGTTAACGGATATTAACAATGGTTTCTATTCTAATTATATATGTTCCAAATATCTTTATATTATTATTTTAGGCCTAATTGATGGTATGAAATTTTGTTCCTAGAATAGATTTGATATAAGAAAATTTCACTACTACTACTTCAATACATTTTTTTAGATATATTACGTATTATTTTTTTTATATTACATTTAATACATCATTTCTACTACTTTTTTCTGTTATTTTATTTTACTTTCTAACATTAATTTGTCTTTATTACGAAATAAGCAAGAAATGATAAGCTTATTAATATATTTATATGCTTAATTTTCATACAAAACATGTAAATGGGCGACTTTTGTATCACGCGAAACTCATACAAAAATGTATACGTTTTATACCATCGTAATAAAATTTAACGGCTACTTTAATGAGAACAAAAGACAAGCTAACTCTTTGTTACTTAATCACCATTGTCAGGAAACAAGAGCATTCTTTTTTTGTTTAAACTTTAACCGACTTCAAACGACACTAATAAGTTTTTATGTTTCATCTGTCATTTTATATATTAAAAGTTGGGAGCTCACCTCGAAGTACGATACCATTAAATTTGTTTACATCTTTGTTTATTTACTTATATCTAGATCAAGATCTAGACTGAAAGCTAGGCAAATACATCCACTGGCAAGACACACTGTTCTGTTTCAATAAATTATTTATATTGCTTTTAGAATGCTAAGAAACTACGAAATGAATCGCCATGAACCTTACAATTATATTTTTTACGATAAATATTTTGTAATTTTTAAATATAAATGTTTTCCCGGCTTCATTTTTAACACTATGTTATCTACTTACCCCACAAATTTAATACGTTGTATCTTGAGTGGTGGAACTCAACGCCGCTCTTTGTCTTACCAGGTTGGGGAAATGAAATCCTTTTAATCACCATTTTTACAGTCAGATACTGTCCCACTCACTTTCTGGCTTCCATTTTAATTTTGGAAGTAAAAAGATTCTAAGCACATAAAAATATTTTCGCAAGAAGTAGAATAAACATCTGTATATGAATAAACGGTTAAATAGTCTTGTTGAGTTTAAAAAACCCGGATATTATTTGAGTTGAGCTTTGGCGCGAGTTTTAAAGTAAGTAGCACCGGAAAATTACAAAACTCAGTTCCCAAGCAGAAAGCTACTTGAAAACGTTTTTCAAATTTTATTTCTAAAAGTTAGCTAAATTTTCTTTACTAAAATTTTATGTCACACTTATCTATTAATAGAAGCAACGTAGCAAATTACTGAGATAGTGTAGTAGATTTATTATAATTTTTAAATTTTTACATATGTTATATATTAACGCTTTATCCCACATAGTTAGAGACAACCTAGTATCAAGATACTCTGTTGCCTGCATTCCATACAAAATCAATTGTGCATGTTGATTGGTGAATTCAAATGGCGCTTTATCTTGCGAGAGCGGCAAAATGAACATATATTCTAGATTCCTGCGAGCGAGAATCGAACCTACAACCATTTTTACTTAGAGTAGGACACTGTCCCACTGTGCCAAGATGGTCTCAAATTCATAAAAATAATTATATTAAAAAAAAATTTGTTCGACTAAAATTACACGCCTAAAATTATTTTTCCCTTGTCGTTCCCTTGCGCTTGTCGTTCCAGCAACGATATTTGGACATATTTGCAAATTTACCAGCAAATGTGGTGAAAAATAAATAACGTATTTAAGTTTATTTGCTGTTTGGGCGGATTCTCGAGTTACGAGCGGTCCGCCCATACGGCGCAACGAATAGTGCCATTGATCTCAACACACCGACTATTGGCATGGAGAATCTGGCCATCCAAGATTCGGCGGCAGCCTGCTGAGGGCCCCGCTGACGTTCACAAGCTTCGGCGCAAGCTGAGCGACCTTCAACGACCCAGCTAAATAAAAAATATCAATAAAGTTTCAAATTAATATTACTTGCCCACTTAGCACCAGCTGTTAGTTTTATATACACTTTTGGGCCTAAATCAGTGATTCCTCAATCTCAACAACAACTAAACACATACAAAAACATCCACAAGTAGTTTACTTGCGTAAAAGCTCACGTTTGTAACTAAAGGGAAACAAACGCATTTATACGTCTCTTAGGAATCCACACAAATTGTTTTAGAGACGCTACGTGCGGTGTAGAACCCTAGATGTGGCAGACGTGCTGAGTGCCTACACTTACGAGTTAGCACAGTTTTATACACTTTTTTAAGGAGAATGTCTAAGTAAAAAGTAATTAGAAGCTTTGAAGCGTTAGAAAGCAAAATTCTGTTTATTATAGTAATAGTATAGTTGTATTATGACGCTTGGAGCAACACAGTGTCTGATTGTAAACGCAACCGGTCACGGATTCGATATCCAGTGAGGAAGTGATAATTATTTAGTAATTTACTTTCCTTCGCTCTGATAAGTGTTGCCAATGCACTGTGTTCCACAGTTTAAGAAATAACGTAAATCTGGATAATATATATCTAGGTACTACTTTTTTATTATTTTCAAATATGAAAAAAACGTATATAACATTTTGATCGCAACGTGATTCGGACACGCGCATATATATATATATATATATATATATATATATATATATATATATATATATATATATATATATATATATATATATATATATATACACATCTGTATACAGAAAATCAGAGCATATTGTTGGTGTTTTTGTTTTTTTTTTTAAATTTTTTCATCATCATAGAAATGGATGACGCCCGTTTTGTTTTGTTTTATAATTTTCTACTTTTTTTGATTGTTTAAAAACTTTTACTTTACTCAGTTTTTCATGTCGGTTACAATACCTAATTAAATTTTATGACATTCTTACCGATGGGTACTTCTATAATAACGTTCTTGAATGGGTGCCGTCAATTATCTCGTTATTCAGCTTACTCGTCACCATAGGTATTGCCTCTGTGAATAAAATACTTTTCCTCAGCTTATATTCGATATGATAAAAGTACAAATATGGCAAAAGTTACCAGTCAATTTTAAAAATAGCATTCGAAGTATATATTCACATTTTATAGTATCAACAATTTTACTCAAAAATAAAGATGTTCCAAATAGAATTCCTTTAAAAGAACCTCTTAGTAGTTGAACAATTCCCAAGCGTTCACGAAACACTGTATTCGGCACTGTCAATAAAAGTTATTGCGCTATACAAATATTTATATTACCTATCTAACAATATTGTGATGAAAAATCACGTTTATTTTGATAATTTGACAGCTTCGTATGAAAAATATAATGATCTAGTAAAGAAGAGTTTGAAATAATATTTATTATTTTTTTAAAGTGTTATTCCACACTTAGGATTAGAAAACATTTTTGAAAAAACTTATAAAATCTTATCTAATCTAATTCTAATCCTAAGTGTGGAGTAACACTTTAAAAAAATAGTAATTATTAAAATAAAATAGCAATCCCTCTTGTTAAAAGATTATTTCTTAATTATCTTTAAGTAGTAGAAACTTGTAAAAATCTCTCTAGAGATGCTAAAAAGATAAATATGATGTAACATAACGTATAAGAATTTCAACGCAGCTGGTAGTAGAACGCACGGCTTAGTGGTCAGGGTGCTTGAACGGTATCTGAGAGGCGCGGATTCGAATCCCGCTGCGTTCAAACTTTTATACGTTTTTTCAAAAATTTTTTCTAATCCTAAGTGTGGAATTACACTTTAAAAAGACTAGTAAATATTAAAATAAAGTAGCAATCTCTCTTATTAAATGATTATTTTTTAATAATATTTAAGTAGTAGAAATTTGCAAAAATCTCTCTACAAAGATTTTTTTATAGCTTCACGCTTTATCCCTGGCGGGGTAGACAGAGAGCACTGAGCGCCAAACGCTACGGTCCCTGCATACCGCTTTCGCCTCGTCCACAGTCATTATCCTCTTCATCCATGTCCTTCGGGGGGTCCTTATACTTTTTACGTGACCTTCCGAGGTCTCACCCGACCTCTCGTACCCCTCACCTTGGCTTCATAAATCTTTCTTACCATTTCATCGCTCATTCTTTCAACGTGCCCAAAATACCTGAGCACGTTCTTCTTCATTCTTACTGTGACAGTCACGCTTACACCTGCTATTCTGTGTATCTCCTCGCTGCATATTCGGTCAGCTAAACTGCACGTACTGCGCGCACTAGTGTGTCCCCGCTGGTGTGAGAAGTTTCGACGAATGCGGCGTTGGCGACCCCTACCCAGCACGCCATGTTCGTAACGGCAGGAAGTGGAGAGTGGAGCTACAAATAGCTACGTGGAATGTAAGAGGAAGGATGCAACAGAAGATGAATGAATTATTAGATATGATGAATGAAAGAGATTTAGATGTTGTTTGTGTGACTGAGACCAAAAGAAAGGGGAATAGCATGACCGATTTGCTGGGCAGCCGAGTCGTCTTCTGGGCTGGAGTTCCAGAAAGTGAACGAGGGTGTCAAGGTATAGGTGTGTTATTGTCCTCTCGATTGGTGAGTGCAATGGTAGAATATAAGGCGATCAACCCGATGCTGCTCTGGGTTCGCTTCAAGCTGGGGATAACAAGAATATTCTAGTTAGTGGCGTATGCGCCGGTATCTTCAGCTCCATCAAGTGAACTAGAGGAGGTCTGGGAGAGTGTCAGGGAAGTTCTAGGTAGTGTAAGAAGGAACGAAAAATTAATAGTGGTGATTTGAATGGATGGGTTGGAACCCTACGACATGGTTACGAACGCGTAGTAGGGAAGTATGGTGATAAGAGAGTAAGTGAGGCTGGTAAACTCATATTGGAATTACGTAAGGAAAAAGATTTGTTTGTGGCAAGCACTATGTTTGACCACAAACAAACTCACATTTTCACGTGGGAATGGATGAAAGAGAGAAGCATGAATGATCTATTCCTAGTGGTATCAGCGTATTCGTAACCAAGTTACGGAAGTGAAAGAGGCAATAGAAAAAAAGAAGAAAGCATGGCAGGACTATAAAGCCTCTAGGAAGAATAAAAGTATGTGAAAGATTAAGAAGAAAGAATATAAGTTGCAAAAGCACCTTACAAAAGCACTGATAAAGATGAAGCGTGAAAAGTCAGAGCTTGAAAGAGACGACAGATTGACAAACAATTTCCGGAATACCACGAAGCTTTTCTGGCCAGAAGTTAGTGGTTCTCGGCGTTGTTCGCCAACCTGTAGAATGAATTGAGTGCTTTCCGGGGATGGTGAAATACTTACGGAAAAAACACATGTATTGCAACGATGGGCTG
The DNA here is from genome assembly GCA_032432895.1 of Dryadula phaetusa. Classification (NCBI taxonomy): domain Eukaryota; kingdom Metazoa; phylum Arthropoda; class Insecta; order Lepidoptera; family Nymphalidae; genus Dryadula; species Dryadula phaetusa. Next base: position 2,260,322 of record JAOYRS010000016.1, on the reverse strand, counting down.
AATTCTATAAGAAGATGTATAAATGTGATGACGCCTCTGTCTCGAGCGACAGCAATATGCTGAGTCTTGATGTAGCATATGGCGAAATCGGTATAAAAAAAGTAGTGAATGCTATACAAATTCTGAAATGTGGTAAGGCAGCGGGAGCAGATGGAGTTACTGTAGAGATGATCAAATATCAAATATGATCAAATATTCTCTATAGTGATGCTACACCAAAAATAAGTTGTAACAAAAACGTATAAGAATTTCGACGCAGCTGGCAGTAGAACGCATGGTTTAACGGTCAGAGCGCTTGGACAGTATCTAAGAGGCACGGGTTCGAATCCAGCTGCGTTCAAATTTTTATACGTTTTTTCAAAAATCTTTTCTATTTTGAAATAATTTTATATTGTTAATGATGTACGAAATACTTACATTTACTTAGTTAAGACGTAACTTTAAAGTGCTTGATTGTCCACGTTAAATATAAGTTCAAGGACCCTTTACTTTGATTTCCGCCGAATTCAAAAAATTATTAAGTGGCAGAACTTAACGCCGCCTTTTGTCTTATGAGGGCGAAGAAATGGAAATAAAATAAATATAATCACTCCCCCGAGTGGGAACCGAACTCAAAATCGATCGCGTTTAGTCAGACGCCTTCCCACTGTGCCACGACCGGCCTCAAAGTTTTTGTATAAGTATTAAATTTCTCCGTGCAGATCCACAGGGATTTACAAAACTAAGACTGCACGTTCACTATACTGTAAAGAAAACAAAATTTAGTTATTATTAAGTTTTAAATGAAACTATTTTAAACGGATTAATCGTGTGTATTTTGGTATTTGAAAATACATTTTTGACCACCTGACCTTTCAAAGACTTTACAGTAGTCCGTGGTCAAAGGTAGACAAATGTGGCATTCGTCTGTCAATTGATACAAAAATTAATTATATCACACTACCGCCATTTGTTTCTTAATTTCCTCGTGTACTTCCCTGGATTCTTGCAGAATGAGCTGACTGTATCTTTGTCTCTGGTGTAGTGGATTTCAGACTTTAAATTTTTTATAAGTGGGTCCCAGGTGGTAGAGAATTTCCAATCATCTTCCTCAATGAAATTAGGATATTTTTAAATTTCAAAACCCTCGCAGATCATTCAAGGAATGTATCTACTTTCCCTAGTGAAGATATGTGGCTTATCAAACCTGATGTAGTGGTTGGACTTATTCATGGTATGCTCACACACAGCTGACTGCAAATCAAGCCTATTCTTGACATTGGATATGTGTTCCTTTACACTATCCCCGAGGATCCTCGTTGTTTGACCAATGTACGATAAGCCACAGTCACAATCTAGTATTTACACCTGCACACTGCAAAGGAACATTACATGTCACGGATGTCAGGCATTGACTCATTTTTTTATTAGGCTTAAATATGGTTTTGATAGAAGCTCTTCTTAGGATATTGCCAATTCTGTCTGTAACTCCTTTGAGATATGGTAGAAGTGCTGGCTGTCTCTTTACTGTGGGTGGATTAGCGTCTCGAGTGAGTTGTTGGTCTTCATATAATATACTTAATTCGTTTAAAATTGTTTCATTTGAAATGTGTAAAAATCATAAAAATCAAACATCTTATTATTAGAAATTAATTGCGTTAAGCAATGACAGTTTATAAATGGCGGAAATTAACGCCACATTATGTCTAACCAGCTCAGACATAACGCGGCGAGCGGGATTTGAACCTGCAACTACGATAGCTTCTAATAAAATTAAGAAGTAATTTATATATAATGTAAACCTCTTTATTAAAATATATATTTGTGTTTAATATAATGCTATTATATTTAAAATAATATAAAATATATATTTTGAATTTGAACTCATGATCTTTAACAGAAAAAAAATAACTAGCAACTACACTTAGAAACGAATAAATGTATATACGATTTCAAAAGTGAATGAATACCTTAACCTTTCTAGGGTTCGACGATTCCGATCCCTTAAAGTACCAATTTTATATGATCCTTAACGCAACAACACATTTAAGAATTTCCTTGGCAAATACATGAAAACAGAGGTTTCTCGTGTTTCAACATATATTGGCCTCCTCCAAATAAGTCGGTCACACCTGCTAGCTTTCTACTACGTACTATATATCAAAGCTTTTTATTCAGTTTTCAAAAGATATATTTTGGTGAAAATTTTTTGTTACAATTTTAATGTCATAAATTTTTTTTAGACCTTTTAAATGAAACTATTCTAAACGGATTGATCGTGTTTATTTTGGTATTCGTAAATACTAAAAGATCTTGGGCAAATTGAACAGCTGACTGAATTGAATCACGGTGGTTGTACTTTCAATTCTCACTCAAAAAAATATATTTAAATAATTTTTATTTCTAAGCTCCGTAAAGATAAAGCGCTGTGTTTAGCTCCGCTATACAATTGCATGCTTAGATTTCGAAGAAGAAGCGAAAAATAAAATAATTTATAACTATATACCTATTCCTTGCGTCTCGACTGGCTTCGGGTTGAGGCGGGGGGAGACAGCGACCGACGGTGTTGAGTTCCGCTATTAAACACGCAACATCTCTTATTCGGCGGAAATCGGGGTACTGAGTGTCTTGACACTAGGTATGTACCTAATTTTGTCCCGCATCGCGGGGTAAACTATGTAGTTTACCCCACGATGCGGGACAAAATTATATATATACGTAGCGCATCTAACCAAAAAATAATGATAATAACCGTATCATCCTTCTAATATGGTGTAAGCCTCAAAGTTGCTTCCGGTGGAAGTTGTTGGCATTCTGTATATCGTGTAATAATGTAACGCTTTCTATGGAAACCTCATTGTTGTATCAACCAAAGTTTATTTTTGCGTTAACTTCGCCCAATATCCTGAGGAAATGTAATGTGTTAAGCTATTTTATCTTTTTAGTTGTCTTACATATTTGTATGTACAGTGCCATTTATGAAGTGAAATTAGATGCCAGTTTTATTGTTGCAAGTTAGTGTGTTTTTATATATTTTCTAATATAATCAATTTAAAATATATTTAATTCAAATCGGTTATAACAAACGCTTCTAATTGTAAAATGTAAGAATTGTCAGTAAAATAGATCTATCTATATTATATTGGTATCTATACCATCAGTGGGAACTTGGAAACAGCTAGCGAGAAAATCAACATTTGCTCCTTTCAAATATAATTTTACAATAAATTTACCACTTCCAAGTGAGCACTTAGTTCGACAAATTATCATCAGCATAGTATTCCAATATTTATTGAACAAGTAATAAAAAAGCTAGCAAAAGGATAATTAAATATTTTATTATAGGATTCACATATAATTCACAATACTTATATAGCATTAGAAGAATCGTTTTTATCGCGGCTTTATGCTTTAAAACGCATAACAGGATAGTCAGAAAAAATCTAGTGTACTTCAATATTTGTTTATTGCTTTCCGACCGAAATACATATTAAATGGAGAACTTAACGCCTTGTTTTACCAGAGCAGAAAAATAAAACTAAATATAACCATTTTCCCGAGTGGAAATCAAACACACAACCAACTACGATTATAGTCAGACGCTTTCCCACTGTGCTACGGTGTCCTCCATTAATAACATTTACGTAAACATACTGTTGTATTTATATATTTTTAAAATGTATACATTTGTATTTTATATTGTATATCTAAGTTGGTTGAAGCCAAGTATTTTTCGGGAGTGGCATAAGTACCATCTTTACAGATTTTGTTAGAGAAAAGAATTTGGACAGTAGAGGCGAGCGTTAATGCACATTTAAAAGGGTCTACATCAGCCCCAAGCATTTCTGAGGTCTCTTTGCAACACGGTGGGGCTTGGAACCGCACTATGGACATGAATTTATTGAATGCTAAAGATTTTTTGTGTTATATGTTATTCACAAACAATATCATAAAAATAAAGATTTAAAGCCCAATACAAAAGTACTAGACGCTTTATCAATTATTGCAATTTGGGAGTTTTTGGACTCCCTTCATGTTACATCAAGAAATATTTTTCCATCTATCTAAATAAGTATACAAAAAAACTCGAGACCAAATAACAAATCTTTAAATACAAAAATAAAAACAAAATTGTGTGTATTTTTGTAATATTAACCTGCAGAGCTAGCATAGTGAAAGAAAAAAAATTGAAAAATATAATAAACATAGTTACTCGTAAGTAGCGAAATTTAACGCCGCGCTTTGTCTTTTCAAGGCCATGAATAATTAATTTAAAGCGAGCTTTGTTTAAATTTTGACCGGTCATCTTTAGTATCAGAATATTATATACATTTAAATTTCATATTGAAATTTATTTCTTTAACAAAATATATTCAACTTTCATAGAAGTATAGTCCACGTGTGGCTTCGCTCGTAAAGTTGTAGATGCACTAAGGGGTATTGGAATCGATAGTTATAGGGCCTTAGCACCCCGACATATTATATGTTGGCGTGCTAAGTGCTATATATATACATATATATATATATATATATATATATATATATATATATATATATATATATATATATACATATATGTGTATATATAAGAAAGCAGCTGAAAGCATTGTCCCGTATAGCCAGGGTATTCAGACTTAACCCAGCCCGAAATTGAGACATTATGTGTCGAAACAACGAACTCAACGCCGTATTTTGTCTAACCAGACCGGAAATATTTAAATAAATTTGAAATACAAATCATTCTTATTATACAATTATGTGTATTTATGTATGTATATCTATATAACATACTACCTACTTTATTTGCTTTATTATAACAGATTTAGGAACGCCTACACCTTAAAGTTACCTCGAGCCGAGTGAAGTAGATCGTTGATAACGATAACGCCACCTGCTGTACCCTTTTTTATTTCTTTATGTTTGTTATTCTCTGTAATATGAGTAGTGTAGAATTATATATTTTTTTTATTCCTCCAGATGGGAAACGAACCCACGACTAATCGCGTTTAATATCACTAGCTGTCCCACTGCGCTACGACACCCTCTTAATACCCTCCTTTAATCTTTATAAAAAAAATCATTATTAAACACTTAAATACTGTACCTTTCTACGTTTTTTTTAAATTTATTTTTATAAAAATCCCACATCACAATACAGTGTTAAGATTCATTTTATTTGTTTAAGTGAAATTGTTACTTTGCAAAGCTTTTAGGCAATGAGGTTAGAGGTCGACGTTTTCGTTAATATAAGTGCGAGAATTAGATGCGTCTAAATTGTAAATACGGTGTCGTTTGGTTTATATTGCTTGGTTCTATTTGCTTGAGTTTAATCTAACCTCATATTGAAAGTGTTTATGATATTTTTATGCTTCACGCTTTATCCCGCATAGCAGGGTTGTCAGAGACAGGCTAGTGTAGCTTGTCTCTGACAACCCTGCTATGACAAGACACATTATAAGACACTCTGTTCACTGGTTTTTCTGAAATCGAGACCATGCGTATTGATGAATTCAACGCTGTGTCTATCTTACCAAAGTAGAGATATGAATGTGCATTTTAAATATAATCATTTATTTGAGTGAAAATCGAACCCACAACCACTCCGTTCAACTCCATTTGTACATTATTTATTTGTTACAATATATACACTTTTGTGTTTTTTTTAATTTACTCTTTATGTGTTTATTTATAATAACTATGATATGACGTAATTTGAAAAAAAAAACATAATATTGATTTTACTAATAAAAAAGATTATTATACGAACTAAACTATGTTACCCTATTGTCTACTCGATTGTACATCTTTGTCTCGAGCTAATATTTATGTTTCAAATATTTTGATCCCCCAAGACGGAATCGAATCCATAACCGATCATGTTTACAGTCAGACGATGACCCACTGCACCATGACCGGCACAGTGTCTTACCAGTGCAAGGGTGCAGACATTGCGCGGGGTTGAGATCCTCTCGCAGTGTCTCGATTTTAGACTGAGACTAGAGGACTGTTATCCTTAGTTAAACTGTCATTCGAGACTATGAAAATCATGAAGCTGCTTTTTTAAATTAAATTATGAATATAATGTTATAAAACAACAATATTAAAATTTTATTCATAATTTTACACATACTGTGAAAATTTATTACGGTTATATGGAAAATAACATAACCAGGATATATTATATTGATAGTATTTTGTTCATTTTAAATGTAATTTAATAATGATGGAAATATATTATAATTTAATTTTGTTTTTTGTTCATATGAAAAAGTAATGAACGGAATGAAAGCGCAAATATTATTCTTTGAAGCTTGAAATAAATAAAAAAATACAAATTGTAATTGTAATTCGTTTATTTCCATGTGTTTGTATATATATAATATTTATTTACGTATATATGTGTGTGTGGATATCGTGATACGATACTTTAGCATCTAACTATAATAAGCGTCCTAATTATGATATTTATACGATTAAGTAGTTTAGTTGAAATTATTTTAACTTTCATGTTATACAGCAAGACTGTGTGCGGTGTTTAGTTACGTCTGGAAACACGTAATATTTTATAATAATAAATGTGAAGGATTAAAAAACATTAAAATAATAAATAACACAATTTTATGAATTCCGATAATTGAGAAGAGTGTATTGTCAATAAAGTCGATTAACCATTCACGTATATCTTCCTATGCGGGAAATGACGTTAGGGTGAAAATGGATTTGTTTTTATTGATAAAGATAATGACAAATTATTATATTAAAGATTATAATATATGTATTCCTTATAAAGTTTGCATAATTAATACGTTTTACAACGACAATGTGGCCAGTAGTGGCGCGATGTACAGCGGCTGACTGTTTACGCAATCGATTGTGGGTTCGATATCCACTCGGGGGCATGATTATATTTAAATTCTTTTCACTTCTTCACACTGTTAAGACTGGAGTATAAGTTTTAATATTATAAAAATATGTTAATTTAACTTATGAGTTCATCCCAACTCTGCTAGAGTTGGAATAAACCAAAATGGCGTGACAAAGAAAAGCAACATGCTTGTTTTAAATAATTATTTTATTGAAAAAAAAAACACTATTTTCAAATATATTATTAAGGGCTTATATATTTAACAAGTAAAGTTAAACCTGTTTCAATATATTAACAATAAGTAATCTAAGTACAGTAGCAGTTCTCTCTCACACGTATACTTAGAATGAATCATCAAAAATTCTATATTTCCTCACAAATTACACTCATACAGTCATACCTAAAAAAGGCTAAAGCTAGAGTTAAAACAGTATGGAATTAAAAGACATTCAGAAAAATTCAGCCTGAAAAACTCCGCCAAACAATATTTTTAACTGCATTCCTAGAATTATGAGCTCACCATTAGGATCCGTTTCACCTGAACTCACAAAATAAGTAATTTCACTCATTCGCTGAAAATCACGCCCGTTTTCACTGAAATTACGCAGCTACGTTGAGACGTCCAACGTTTTTATTTAATACTGTAGTTTAATTTATTTGTGATTTGTATAAAACTTGTATCTTATTTGTATAATGCAAGATAAATATGAAGCTGGTCGTAGCGCAGCGGGACAGCGTCTGACTGTAAACGCCATCGATTATGGGTTCGATTCCCGCTCCGGGGATAGGTTATATTTAAAATAATTATCCTTTTATCGCTTTAGACATGCAATTGTCTCTAATTCGGCGTTAGTATTTTGACTTTAAGAACTACCTATCTACCGTGCCAGGCTAGATTAAAACGTGAAGTTAAAAATCAAATCGAATATTAATGTTTAGTATTATATGATAGATATTTCTTTTAAGATTTTGTTTAGCATGCCATGGTAGTTAGTTAGTTAGTGTAATCCTTCAATCTTATCAATATATATACATATATATATATATATATATATATATATATATATATATATATATATATATATATATATTTATATATATATATATATATATATATATATATAATCATTATTATATTTTTACAAAATGGCCACGACGACAAAATGTCGTATTATATTGATTGTTTTTGCAATCCATAAAATATAAGTTACATATAAAATGTCTTGAAGAGTAGAATACAGTGAAGTATAATACTTTTTAAAGATGGCTCCAAATCCCTTTTTTAAATTGCACTTCATTTTATACTGAGCCTTTCGTTTACACAAATGTATAAGCTCTTTTTCTGTTAAATCAAAAAAAAAGTTTCCGGTTATTTATGCGTGAGTAAGTAAGTGTAACATATATCCATAATAGTATGAGATACAATCAAAAGCAATAAATCTCTATAACGAGAAAAATATGGAGACAGCCCTATACTAACGAATAGGCTTCTCTTTAAAATATAATGTTATAATTAAATTCCTAATGAAGACCCCTATATAAACCGAATATGAGATAAATCAACAAATAAATAATTTTATGTCAGTCCCAAGCTTATTATGAAGCGTGTAAAACCTGAATAATATCCAAAGTTTGTGGAACTATTCCACTACTATTATCATGATTCGAAGGAGGATCAGCTCAAAGTGTAATTTCTAGAGGGAAAATAAAGGCAACCAATTAAAACGGCGTTAAAGTTCGACCCTTGAGAGTCGTAAAAACTTTGCAGTTAGCTTCAGGATGTTTCAAGTTAAGTAAGATGCTAGTGACGAGAGAATAGAAATCGATTTAATATGTAAATAGAGCATTTAAAACTTTATCCCGACTAGCTTTTAAAAGAAATAAACGACCAAATAGATTTGGTAAATTGAATAAAATTAGTTTAAAGTAACTACTTCGATTTGTTAGTTCTTAGTTTCTTTATTCGGCGTTAAGTTCCGCCATTTAATATTTAGATAATGTGAGCGGAGTGTCTTGACACTATGTTCCTATGTCTATGTGGAAGCAAGCGTAAAGTTATTAAAACTTTTTGGTGGGTATGCACTTTCCAGACACTAATTTAAACATTTCCATTGATTGTATAGATATTTGGTGACTCTCGGGAGAATGATTATATTTCAATTATTTTCACTCTGATAAGACAAAGTGTAGCGTTGAGTTCCACCACTTAACACGATATGCCTCGAATCCGGTAGAAAGCGATGTACGAAGTATCTTGACACTAGGCACTTTCTCTCTACCCTGCTATGCAGGATAAAAGCTTGAAGTCAAAAAAATGTGTATATAAGTAGTTCAAGGGAAAATATTTTTTTTAAATATGAACCCAAATGGAATTCGAACCCATAATCATAGCGTTTATAGTCTGACATTTAAAATTAACTTATTTCAAATTTACTTCTCAATAATGTTCAGTAAGTAACTTCAACAAATAAATTTGCTAAGAAATATGACAAAATAAATAAATGTACTAAAGTATGGATAGAAAAATGTTAGTAACAAATTAAGATGTATAGCCCTGCATCGTCTCTCATACTCTATATGTTACATATACCAGTACTCTGATACTCTATATTATATACGTACTTATGGAACATATCTGTTTGTTAGTTATTTTAAAAGTAAATGTATGAAGATTCTTGAGTAACTCTTTAAGAATTGAATTTGAATGACAGTATTGAAAAAAATAGATTATATATTTTAGTAATAAAGTGGCAGTTTATATATTTTGAATTTATTTTTTCAAATATTTTTATAATGAACTGTGCATGCGACTTCTTTTACATGGATTTTAATATATATGGATATTTTTATTTATTTACTTATTAATTTATTAGGAATACAAAAAGTTTTTTAATACAACAAAAATGTAATAAAATAAATTTTTCTAAATTTTAATAGACATTGGACATGTTAAAATTTATATTGAAAATTATAATCATTTAGAAATTATATATAAATTAAATGAAATATACTAATTATAATTTGATACAAAAAAGATGATTAAAGAAATAAATAAATTAAAAAAAAACATTTTGGATAATACGGCCTTAAAAATTTATAATAGTAATTTGATTGTAGTAAGTATTTATATAAAGTAAGATATATGTCAATGTTATTAAAAATATTATTGTAACATTTACAGGCATTATTTTATAATTCCAAAATAAAAGTTGCCGGTCCGGTCGCAGCGCGGTGTGACAGTATATTAAAAATTATTTTCACTTCCTTGCTCTGGTAGGGCAAAGTGCGGCGTTGAGTTCCACCAGTGTCTTGACACTAGGTACTTTCTGTCTACCCTGCTATGCAGGATATAAAGCGCCTAGCTAAAAACAAAATAGCCTAAATTACTCATTACGTATGGAAATTAGGAACAAACAGACAGACAGATAGACAAAAAATATTATTTTGATGCATGTATCATGTATTATATACAGATGTCCAAAAGCGATTATATAGGAGAATAAAAATATTAATTATGTCCAAAAGCGATTATATAGGAGAATAAAAATATTTTCTTTTTTGTACATTTATCACTATTTAAGTTGTACATGTATGTATTTAAGGTATATCTGGATTAAATAATTATTATATATATTTTAAATGAAGCTATTTAACCGGATTAATCGCGTATATTTTCCAAACCGGTTAAATAGTTCCATTTAAAATGTATAAAAATCGCGAATATCAAAGATCTTATTAATTATTATATATTTTTATCTAGGTTAGGTTAGCTAACAAAAAAGTTACTTAGAAGAAATATCTTTGGAAATGATACTCAATAAAGACAGACACAGTGACTTATACTACTTAGCTCTACAACAAAATAACACTTTACACTTGTTCATAAATGTATTTATTTTATACTGTACGATATAAAACACGTGTATTGAACTGTTTCCTAAGTGAAATGAAACTTCGTATATTGATTGATGTGATATAGTCCATCCGTAATGGCACAGTGGGAAAGCTTTTGACTATCAGCGATATGGTCAATGGTTGATTTCCAATGTTAATATATGTAATGGCTCAAATTCAGGTAAAAAGGAGAGAACGGAAAGCTTTGACACTAGATTTTTTCTTTCTTCCCTTCTATTCTCTATCTATGCAATATAAAAAAATATGGAATTTGGAAAACAATATAAATATTTATGATCATATAATGACACAATGTATTCGATACAGTCTGTATTCATTACTTTCTTAACACGAGAAAAACCGCATTAGAATCCCTTATATATTTGTTATTCAGGGTAGACAGCAAGTGCCTAGTGTTAAGACACTCCGTATTCCGCTTTCCGTCGAATCCGAGAGTGGCGGAACTCAACGCCTACTTTTGTCTTATAAGACTGAGGAAATGAAAAAATATTTTAACTTTAATCATTCCCCTAATCGATAATCGAATCTACAACCGATCATTTACAGCCACGTCCGACCTTCGTTTCCTTTATATAGTGAGAGTCCCGGAATGTCTTAGCACTAAGTTATTTCTGTATATCCTGTAAAAGAGCAAAATGGGCGTGTAGATAAAAAAATACTATTATTTTAAAGAAATATCGTCCCAAAACAAAGTTAAAACTTTTTTAATAATAATAAAATATTCTAAAATTATGGTAAAAGTTAGAAAAGTAACTAATATCGTATATTCTTGGCGTTTATCCAAGTCTTGATTTAAGATGAGAGTAATCAGTGAAATGTCAAGTAGGACATACATTCATGTATGTAAGTACACATTTATATTTTAAACTAATTATGCCCGCGGATTCGTTCGCATGGAATTTAATATCTTTGGTTCTGCTAGGTACTAGTTTCAAGACACTCCGCACTTCACTTATAAAATCTCTATTTTTTAGCTTCGAGCATTTATCCCACATAGCGGGGTAGACAGAAAATACTTAGTGTCAAGGCACTTAAGACACACAGCACATAGCGTATTGAGTGGTGGAACTCAACGCCGCATTTTTTTTAACCAGAGCGAGGAAGTGAAAATAATTTAAATATAATCATTCCCCCGAGTGGGGATCGAACTTGCCACGACCGGTTTCTAGTAAAATCTTTTTTTGTCAATCTATATTAAAAGCCTATATTTTTATTCTTCTATTTGCCATTTAAGGTGTTACACAAATTAGTCCTGCTATTCCAGAGGTTAGCCGGAACAAACAGACAAAAATTGTAAAAAATATTATTTTTGTTTATGTACCGTTTATATATATATATATATTGATATGCATCTATATTGACGTCAAAAGCGATTATTTCAATATTACAAATAGACACTCCAATTTTGTTTATTTGTATAGCTGAAATGAATATATGAATACATGAAAGTGATGTAACTTTAATGGAAGTTCGTTCTTTGCGTAAGTGGCCATTATAAGAGCTTATAAATACACAAACATTAAATGATCTAAATATAATGATATCATTTTGTTCACAAAATTTCTTTCTTTAGCAATGAATCTATATAGATTAATTCAGAAGGTAATCGTGGCACAGTGGGACAGCGTGTGACTGTAAACGCGATCGGTTGTCGGTTCGAATTTCATCCGGGGGAGTGATTATATATAAATTATATATTTACTTAGTCGCTCTGTGTCTCTCTTCTCGTAGTACGAAGTGTCTTGAAACTAGAGTTCTGTCTACCCTACATTGATTATATTCATTTTTTTTGATAAAATATTACCTTTATTTATTTTAGCTTAAAATACTGTTCCCACTCAAGGGAATGTTTTTTTATAATTTTTTTGCCATTTTAGCAAATAAAAAAATTATTCAGTTATGAAAACACCCAAGTTTTTATTATTCCAACCAATATATTTGCGTCTTCTGATTTCTTGCATGTAAGGGTTGTGCGACTGTACTAAGAAAAAACTCGAATTGTTGATTTTTACCGACCAAAGAATAACGTCCATGTAATGAGAATGAATACCTTAACATTGAACTCTTTCTTTCTTATATATAAGATACATGTGAACTTGATTAATGAAATTTAACATATTATTCTTGCATAAAAATATAAATTACTTATAATTTTGCATAAAAAATTTTTATGTCTTTCTCACATACACAGTTTACAACATAAAAAACAAGAATTTGTTTTCAAATATTTACTTAATCCCAAAATATTATTTACCGTAACGTTCCGCACTTAAACCGGATAAATAGACTATATTTAAACTATTTTTACAATCGAGATTCAAACCATTCATCAGTTTAAGTACACCATGTATAATATTATAACAAATATTCACTCCTGTATTCACGTATACCATAAAATACGAAAGATGAGCTTCTGTGATTAATAGTTGGGTAGGCCTTTATACTCGTATAGGGTTAGGTTAGTAATAAGTGACAACTTATTTTACTTAGGCTTAACCCTCTCTAGTTCATATTACGAGGGCCTTTCTTCATGGAAATTTTGTTATATTCTCTTTGTGTAAGAAATTATGAGCGGTATTTTTAGTTTGAATAATATGACTTTGTTTTCTATATTCCAAGTAAAGTAATATGGCTTATGATAAATTTTTGCATGTTATTTTAATTTTAATTGCATTTTTGATTATAATAAACGTCGTTGTAAACGTGGATATTTCAAACGAAAAATGAATGCAGTAGAGATCCAATTTATTTGTCAGATATGCGGAGTCAGTTTAGCTGACTGTATATGCAACGAGGTGATTCGCAGAATGGCAGGCGTAAGCTTGAATGTCATAGAATGAATGAAGAAGAACATGCTCAAGTGTGTGAAGTGAAATGAGTGATGCAAGAATGGTAAGAAAGATATATGAAACAAAGTTGGGTGGTTAGTCGAGGCAGACCTCGATTGACCTCGGAAAACATAGTATCGAAGATACAGAAGAAAGGTCACGGAAAAAACATGAGCAATCCCGGAATAGGCGTGTATGGAGAGTTTAATGGACTTTGGATGAGGCGAAAGAAGTATGCAAGGTTCATAGCGTTTGCTGCTCTGTTCTGATTAACTCACCATAGATGCAGCGTGAAGCTAAAAATATATTTAAATGGAATTTATTATACCAACTATAACGTATATATTCAAGCTTTTCGAAACTTTGCCAATATATATCTTCATTGGAAGGAATATAAGATGACACTACAATCAAAATAAAGATATTATTTTTTCGAATAGGTTTTTAACGAGCATTTTCAAATCATTAATCAACATTAAATGTCAATACTGTTAATCTACAGGAAGAGTTACCTATTTTATTTTTATTTTAAAAAAATATTTTAATTTCAAATCTTTGATAAGACAAACGATTCAGTTCCGCCGCTCAACAATGTGAGTTTCTCTCTGAATACCGTACAAAACCGTAGAAAACCAAAAAGGCTAGAGTTATCATATGAATTAAACAGAATATTGACAAAAAGTAGTTTTACATACACCCACTCAAAAGCCTAAAATCTACTTTCAGATAAAATCACCGTACCACTTGGTTCTATTTAAAATTGCTATTGCGCCCTTCTAAGGTCGCACCCCTCATTATCATTACAAACTTAGTTTTACCCCTCAATTTAGTCCCCTTAATTTTCTCTATATAGTTAAAAGGGTGTTGGAATATAGGTCACTCTAAATAAATATACTATGGACGTCCATGTATGAATATAATATGTCAAGTTTATGACATTCTATAATGGAGTGGTTACAACTCTTGATTTGATTTCCTGTTATGTGGGTTTAGTTAATATTAAGGCATTCCGTTGAATTGAGCCGCCTTGAATTCTATTTCCTGACCCTCATAAGGCAAAGCGCGGCGTTAAGTTATGCAATTCAACGAATAATAATTTGATTCACAGATCATATGAGGATTGCCTTGTGTACCAGATGGACTCCCATCCGTAAAGAACGGCGTTGGATTATATAAAGCACCACTAACCACTGACGGCTACGACCAGTCTGCCAAGAACTCTGCTACACGAGGAAAAATGTCGACGTTTTCGTTTTCCATGTATTACTTAATCCACTACTATGACATTAAGTTATAAAAAATTGTCAAATTTGGGTCAATAAGCTTTAATGACCTGTCTGAGTTAATTATTTTGTAAGATCCATAGGTTTCATCTGAGTAACTTAAATTAATCTCATGGGATTGTATAATAATTGGGTACTAGTGACAATATCAATTACCTACCAGTATATAGTTAAATTTGCCTTCTAACTTATCAGTTTACGTCTTCAACCTTTTGACCTTGAAAATCAGAAACTACTTTTAGTCAAATAAATTTCATAATATATCACATTAAGATTGATATAGTTTGGTTAATTATTAAGTATTATTGAGGTATAATAAACATATTTTACTAAATAAAACTATTTCATATTTCAATTTCCGTAACATATACGTGTTTTTCATTAAATTAACCTTACCGCATCCTTAATTTGCAAGTTAACTAGTCAGAGCGGGATTTAATCGGATTCAAAATATTCCCTATTTTTTAATGGAACTTAACGCCGCGCTCCATGTTACCACGGCAAAAACAAAATGAAAATTAAAACAATATATATTTAAATCACTCTCACCAGTTGGAAATAGAACTCCGAGCAATCTTTATAACTACTACTATAACTATTTATATTATTTACAACAATATGCTATTCCAATGCGTTTTACGTTACTTCAAATTTTATAAATAATTAAAATTAATCCAAAGACGCAATAAAACGACAAGAAATCAAAATAATAACAATAATAATGTACTGATTACATTTGAAATTTAAATCTTAATTCTCTTTTGTCATGATAAATAAGGATTGGTTGCGGTTTTGTATAATAAAAGCCCCTGTACATAAAACAAACCTTTGTAAAGCTTACATTGTTTTTCATAGAAGATTAGATATAATCCGGGATTCGTCAAAAAATCAATTTCAATTTTAATACTAACCGATACTGCGATGAAGTTTGCAAGTTGTTGGATGTGGTTGCAGGTTCGATTCCCGTTTGCAGGTATTTTTTTACCACCAGCATGTTTAGTTTGGATGGCTTTGCTATTGTATATTAGAATTATAATTTCTCTAAAATGGCCGCCGCTTCAAAATGGCGGATCACATGTTTTAGTACAACTTAGTCAATATGATTATTAAAGAAAAGAGTTTAATTTCTAGAGAACAGATAAATTATTTTATTTCTTTATAATACCTTTTAAAATGGCCATGTTAGCAAATGTACCAGTTGCGAAGGCTATTTTTTTACAAAGGTAAGCCGGTGATTAAAATACATAGTAATAGCTAATAAAAATATTTAGAATTTTATAAATAAATCACTTTTTGCGTTAGAATCGTCTTATATTTATTTTATTTGGTTTTCTTACTTTGTTTTTTTTTGTATTAAGTATATTACAATATATTTACTTAGAATTATTAAAGTTAAGCCAGGAACATATTATATAAAAACTATTAAGAATAACACCGATTTTACTGGTAATAATTTACAAATTCTTTAATATTGTTCCTTATTATATTGGTTCATTGGAACAAAAATCGTCTACCGAAACAAAGAAAACAAGATTATAGCTAATTGGAAAATCATCACAATTCCAATTACATAATTTATACTATCGTTAATTAGTTGGTGTGTTGGTGTGTTATTAAGACAGCGTACGGTGTTGAATTGAATATAATGTCTTTAAAAATAACATCTCATCTCTTCTTGTTCTACGCTTTTTAAATGAAATTAAATTTTAAATTTAAATTCAATTTAATTTAACATTTAAAAAAAATACCTATGACCAGTGTTTACTGTAAGGTGTTTGAAACGTCTGGTTTTCAAATATGTATTTTCAAATACCAAAGTATTAGATTATATAGTTTAAAATAATTTAATACTATCTTTAAAATAGTGTTCCAGTTTAAGATTCTTACAGCTTATTCCGAAAAATAATACTTGATCTGTTGCTGTACAAGAAATACGTACACGTAAACTGGACTTAAATATATTTTTTATACTTATATTTTCCCATGCCATTAAGGCCAACGTGATACACTGGTACAGGCAACAGAGTGTTAACGCGATTAGTTGTGGGTTTGATTATCAAGAGAAAGATTTTGTATAAAAATTATTTTAATTTCTCTACTCTGGTAAGACAAACCATGGCGTTTTGTTTCAATTTTGGAGATAAAGCTTAAAACGGAGAGCCTTCACACTATGTTTACTCTGACTAGCCTGATAGTTTAAGGTAGAGCGCAAAGGTCATATTTCAATACGTTTCTGTTTAATGATTGATTTAAGCTTTTAATGGCCGGTCATGGCGCAGTAGGATAGTGTCTGACTGTAAACGCGATCGATTGTGGGTTCGATTCCCACTCGGGGTAGTGACTATATTAAAATTATTATCACTTCCTCGCTTTGCCAGGACAAAGCGTGGCATTTAGTTCTGCCATTCAACACGCAATGTCTCGAATTCGGTGAAGAGCGAAGTACAGAGTGTCTTGACACTAGGTTCTTTTGCCTACCCTGTTTGTGGGATAAAAGCGTAAAGCTAAAAAAAGATTTAACAGTTAATTATTTTGTTTATAAGTTAATAAATTCAAAACAAAGCATAAATCTAAAAAGGTACTCCTGTATTAAAATATATTTACGTGATTTTCTTTGTATTTACACATCATGCAAAGACAGATTTTTTTTCTTTTCCCAAATTCCACTTCTTTGCAGTGTCATCCGAAAGGCAATTAGCATACATTACGTGCACATTTTTTAATATTCACTTTTACAAGAGTAATTATTTGAAAACATTTACTTTGTCAGACGTTTTCCATATGCACGTTGCTAGACTTTTGGTTTATAACTGTTAGAACTTGTTTATAATAAAAATATATATTTCTTGTTTATATAAAAATATGAAAAAAAATAATAACGAATGCAATGTTTTGTTTATAAAGTACCTAGTGTCAAGACACTCCGTACTTCGCTTTCCATCAAATTCGAGACATTGCGTGTTCAGTGGCGGAACTCAACGCCGCACTTTGTCTTAGCAGAGCGAGGAAGTGATAATAATTTTAAAAATATTCACTCCCCCGAGTGGGGATCGAACCCACAACCGATCGCATTTACAGTCAGACGCTATCACACTAACTAAAATGGAATGCTTTTGTGGTTTTTTTTTTCGTATAGCAAAGTAAAGAGAATTTTTTATCAAGACACTTAATCAAATGAAAAAATCACGATATTTTGCGTTAAATAACGCACAGAATCCAGGAGTTCTTTACTAGAACGCTGACAAAAATTAAATTCACAATTACGTTATATTGTAATATTACCGCAGAAACGTCGCCGAAATTCTATTTGTATTAATTAATTTGAAATTAAATGTTAATTTACTCTATAATAACATAATTAATGTGTTCAAGTGTAATATTGAAATTTCTTTTTATATTAACAGTGGCTAGTTTATTTTAAAAAATAACCTTGATTTTGGAGAACCTATGTGGTGTAAGACTGAATGTTCTGCACCACATATCAAAATCTGTCACTTCCTCGCTCTGCTAAGACAAAGTGCGGCGTTGAGTTCCACCACTCAACACTAGGTGTGCTTCGACCTGATATACGAAAAAAAATATAGCTTAAAACACTGACTCGTTTTTACAAATCTTTAAAGCATTATAATATATCTAAAGATTATTCAATATTTTAGTTATGAATTTAAATACATGTCAGAATTTATACTTATATATAAAGAATTATATGTGAAATATGAAATATATTTTTAAAACGAGCTTTTAGTGCCAATTTCAATGTATTTTTTACTGCTTTTAATCTGCAAGCTATTTCATTATACTTGACGGATTGTATTAAAAAAATATTCAGACTTTTTGTAGCAGCGGCCATTTTGAATAAGCAATAGTACTGATTATATAATTACGTTGTCATCAGAATTAAACGTATATTCCAAATTTCTAGTTACTTGTAATAAAAGTAAACAACGTTCAAAAGAAACCGACTTCAAAAACTGAAATGTAAAAATACTTTTGTAAAGGTTTAATTAAAACACATATTATAAGCTAATATTAATAAAATAATTACTATTATTTGATTTTGCTACCAATTCCTAGGTTTGAAGTCGGTGCCAAGCCAAACACCAAGATATGCCTTCGATGTACGGATTACAAATTCAGACTAACTGTTGAATTTTCGCAGTTAGCCAAGAAAACTAAAAAAGGAGGCCGGTTGTGGCGCAGAGTTACAGCGTCTGACTGTAAACACGATCGATTGTGAGTTCGATCCCCATTCGGGGGAGTGATTATATTTAAATTAGTGTCACTTCCTCGCTCTGGTAAAGACAAAGAGCGACGTCGAGTTCCACCACTCAACACGCAATGTCTCGAATTGGGTGGAAAGTGAAGTAGGGAGTGTGTTGACAATAGGTATTTCTGTCTACCCTGCTATGAGGAATAAAAGCGTGAAGCTAAAAAAAAAAGAAAACTTGTGGATACCAAATTGATAGCCTCCTACTTTTGGAAGTCCTTTCTCTTCATCATCTTTTTGAGAAGTCGGTTAAAAATATTAGCATATTATAGTCATGATGTATGGAGGTGAGTGGATAGTAGAGCATTGTAGCTTATAAAGAAATACAAAATATAGGAAAGAAATATTAATCATGTATTTGATGTATTTTCAACGTTAATATTATATATTAACTTTGATAAATATTAATAAAGTATATTATATTATAGAAGACTAATATTCTCTATTTATTCAATAAAATATTTTTGTAAATAGATCCAGGTCGTATATGAGATTGAGGTCGGTCCTGGTGAAGTGTGACAGGGTCTGACTGTTAACGCTATCGGTTGTGGGCTCAATCCCCACTCGGGGGAGTGATTTAATATTTAAATTATTTTCATTTTTCGCTCTGCTAAAGATAAAGTACGGCGTTGAGTTCCACCATACCATTAATAACTATGAAAATAGGTAATAGTTATTATGAAGATAGTTCTAAATAATAAGATTTATTACAAATATGAAATAACTATAAAAAGCTTTAGAGCAATAAAAGGTACGAACTCAATGTTTGCAGTGATTATAATATAAATAAAAAAAAATACTTCCTATTTTTAGGATATTGAAATAAAAGATGTAATAATGCTATATTTATTTTATTATTACATAAACAATTGTTTTTAAATTATATAACTATCTATTTAAAAATTCCATCAACACATATCTAGCTATATTTACATAATATGTTATATCTTATAAGTATTTATATACAATAATATATATATATATATATATATATATATATATATATATATATATGAAGATATTCTAAGATTCCATGTCTTTATAGCCTTATTAAATGAAATTATTATAAGGCCATTAAACCATTCGTGGCTCCGTTGCTTATGATTGGTTGATTGTGGATTCTATTCTATTATAAAAAAAAATCAATATAGAAGTATAAGTAACACAACCTAGTTACAAAACGCTATACGTCCCATTGGTGATAAGAGTATAAAGTAACGAGTTTTAATTCAAATGTTTTGTTGATCAAAAAAATTAACTAGTTTTATCAAGTCTGAACTAGATTGATCTGGCTCTAACTAGATTGATATTTTAGCTTCTGTAAATAAAAAGAAATACATGGATCACGATTGGCTCTACTCATTCCGAAAAATACGAGAAATATGTAAATATAAAAGTAAAGTGCCCCTTAATATATTGAACGAAATAATTCACTATTATATAGCAGACCCCATATCATCTCTGACTGGTTTTCAAGGAGCCAAGTATGTATCTTTTATTTGACGACGGTATGACACATGGAAATATGCTAGACAGTGTCAAACTGAAGGTCACTTGGTCTATTCTTGTTATAAGTATATTATTTAATTAGTTATAATTTTTAAGTAAGTAGAGAGAAATTAGAGATGATTTATTCCGTCCTCTAGTCTCCTGACAAATTTGAATATTGCGAAATCCAACGTTTGTCTCATACCAAAGATATTGACTTTGGTAATCAAACTAATAAACGGCATGAAATAGACAGGCGTTTGATTCAAATAATTATATGTATACTCTACTGTTAGAATATGTATAAAAGTAGTCTTACGCTGTTATATCCCATAGCAGAGAAGGCAGGAAGTACCTAGTGTCAAGACACTCCGTACTTGAATCCGTCGAATTCGAGACATTGCGTGTTGAGTGGCGAAACTCAACGCTGCGCTTTGCTCTTACCAGAGCGAGGAAATGAGAATAATTTAAATATAATTACTTTCCCGAGAGGGGATCGGACCAATAGCCGACCCATAGCGTTTACAGTTAGACGCTGTCACATTGCAGAATGATCGGAATTATTATTTATAATATATTGACTTTTACTACACACTGAATATCTTTGGAATATAAAACATATTATGTTACCGTCTACAAAAGTGTTCAATTGCTTCCAATGTGGAGGATGAATTAATTTTTTACCAACTTTATTATACATACCTTGCATGATATAGAAATGAGTGAAGATATAAATATATATCATTCAGTATCATAAAGACAAGGAATTACATGGAATATCTTAAACAAAACTATAAACATAGTTAAAAAAACACTTTTAGTATTAGATTAAAAATAAAGAAAAATTCAAGCCTTCATTAAATCTTACATTTATATCACATTTCTTTACAATTTCCTTAGAATTTTATATTTACATTACTTACATACATATATATGTGTGTTATGAATCAATTAATTGAATTATATTATAATTATGTGATTTAACATGTTACTGCTATTGGAACTATTGGGACTGACGTTAAGGTCTAGTAAATCGTGACTGGACAGACAGTCTGTTCTGATTGGCGTATAGCGTATGCAGTAGGAACGTGCCTACGAAGTGGTTTTGCTTTTTGGTCTTGTGTCACGTTTAATACTTGTATTATTTAAGGAGATTTTTAATAATTAGAAATATTTGATAGATAATATATTATAGATAAATTGATTTACACTTTGAGGTTATAATCATAGTGTATATGTCAAATGTATATTCAATTAATTGAAATATTCAATGTAAATAAATAAATAATAATTAGAAAAAGTAAATATGGCAAATAAAGAACTGAACTGAACTGGATTATTTGTAAGTAAGATTTTTGTTTTACATTACATATGTAAAACGAAAACCTTACTTACAAATAATTCGAAGCCGGTCGTGGCACAGTGTGATAGCGTCTGACTGTAAACGCGATCGGTTGTGGGTTCGATTCCCACTCGGGGGAATGATTATATTTAAATTATTTTCACTTTCTCGCTCTGGTAAAAGACAAAGTGCGGCGTTAAGTTCCACCACTCACTCGGTCTCGAATTCGGTGGAAAGCAAAGTACGGAGTGTCTTGACACTAGGTACTTTCTGTCTACCCTGCTATGCGGGAAAAAAGCGTGAAGCCAAAAAAAATACATACGTATTTTAGTAGCAGAAAATAATTTCATAAGATTATTCTACGCCTTCATCAATATTTCACAAAAGATATTTCATGTGGCATTTTCAATTTAAAAATTTTAATGTAAGCTTGAAACACTTTGTGTTGAAATAAGTTCGTGATTCGATCCGACTCGACCTTAACGTCTGTGGCAATTACATTTCTATTGTGTGTACAAAATGTATCATAATAATAATTAATATAAAATTATTGTTTATTATTATTCTATTTGGTTATATAAAACATTTATATGCCTTTACTTTATAGAAACAGATCCGTTAAAGCAATGATATTAAAACATCAAAAATATATTAAATTAGTTTTATAAGCTACTTATATATGAAATAAGAGTGATAAAATTTTGAATATTTCATAATATTTACATTTATTTGAACTAAACTTTAAATTATAACAAAATGAGACAAGTTTGGCGCTATGCAGTCGAAATCCACTTGGAAGATTGTTTTGTATAAAAACTTTAAGATTTCCTTAGATTTGTCAGTATTGATTTCCACCACTTCATTAAATTGCGCATTATTTAAATATAATTAGGACATTGGAGAAAAGGCTGGCTTATGATAATATTTCCTATGCAAAATCAATATATATATATATATATATATATATATACATATATATATATATATATATATATATATATATACAGAAATACTCACATACATATAACATTTGTAAAGAAATACATATTAATCCAATGTCCATATATCTAGCATATTAATAAAAGTGTAAAAGTGAATAAAACATAAACATTAATATTTTTACATGCATTTGATGTGTGAATTAAGTTTCTGTAATCTTTGGCTTCATTTTGTGACGGGTAAGTGTAGGTTCTATCTGTAACACTTTTAACTTCAGCCGGACAGGGGAGCAGTTCAACAGGTATTTGCAACAAGGTTTTCTCATTATCAGCTCTTATCTTTCTAGGTTCATCTATATATAAATCATCTGCTTCACCAAATTCACCATCTCCCTCTAAATCATTTCTAACTTTGTCTATATCTTCTAAATTATTGCTTGTACTCATCCTTTCATAGTAAGTGAGATGTGAATTCAATGCTGGATCCGAGTTAAATTTGCAAATGAAATTTTCTAAAGACATTCTCACTTTGATACTCTTTGCTTCGTGCCTCAGCTTATGCATCCACACTAGATGGCAATCGCAGTCAAAGTCGTTCCCTGAAACAATCGACACTTTAATTAATCTTTTATTGAACTAATAAGTTTTATTCGTCGAGTTAATTGGGTTTCTCTGAAGTGAGGGACCTAGAAGTCTTTTAAATGGTTGAGAATTATATTTTACGTAGAAGTAATTTACATTGCTCATTAAGCACGAGCGAAATGAATTAGGAAGCTAATTTTCAGTTTATAAAAGTAAATTGTAAATGTAAAATTTTATTTTGTTGTCAAGTTAAATCGTATATGGAGTGTATTTAGTTTTTTTATGTTAATCAGTAGTAGATGTCGCAGAGATTTTATGTAGATACAATAGTTATAAGTTCGATTCCTTATATAAATTATTAATTTTTTTTTTTTCTATCTGGTCAGTCAAATTGCAGCGTTAGATGCCAACTTATATAAAAATTAAAAATTATAGACAAATTAAATACCACTATGATCACTCTTCCACCATTCTATATTATAAAAGATAAAATAATGTTTATATTTTAGTACTTTGTATACTGACTAAAAATTTAGCAGCAAAAGCAGGATTTAAGAATAACTCAAACAATATATAACAATAATAATTATTGAGGCCGGTCGTGGCGCAGTGGAACAGCGTCTGACTGTAAACGCAATCGGTTGTGGGTTCGATCGGGGGAGTGATTATATTTAAATTATTTACCCTCACTCTGGTAAAAAAGACAAAGTGCGGCGTTGAGATCCACCACTCAACACGCAATGTCTCGAATTCGGTGGAAAGCAATGTACGGAGTGTGTTGACACTAGGTACTTTCTGTCTACCCTGCTATGCGGGATAAAAGCGTGAAGCTAAAAAAAAGTAATAGTTTTTGATATATTTCTTAATTCTCTAAATAAATATGTAACTTAACTTGGGCGTATACTATTTTCGTCTTATTATGGTAATACAGTAGTACAAATGTAATAGAGATTCCAACAACGACATACGAGTCTTAAATATATTTAAAATTATACATGAACTATACAATTATATTTAAAATATACTGGCCTTTATTGCTCTTGAAAAACTAGCAGAGAAAAAAAAACATTTTTTTATAGAACATGCCTTCAAGTCACTTGAAGGTAAGTGACCATCGCCGCTCACAACCCCATATAATAATAGAGGAGTTACAGTCGTGTTGCCAACCTTTAAGATGGATATAATCATTTATTTACATACCTTCCAAATAAATGAAGCTTTTCTGCATCTTCAAATTATCATAAATAGGCCGTAAGTTATCGATTGTGAATCTTTTTAATTTATTGTGTCTCAAGTCCAAAGCTGACAAGCCCCTCACTCCTTCAAACAGGCCATCTGTTAAGGTCACAAGTTTATTGTGACTTAAACTCAATTTCTTCAATTGTGACAGCCCGTCAAAAGTCCTTTGAGCCAATATGTGAACTTCGTTGTAATCTAACAATAGCTCTTGAAGATTCCACAGTTCTATAAATGTAAACGAATTAAGTACGGCTATTTTATTTCTTCTTAAATCTAAACGTTTCAAATTAGCAAGACCATCGAAACATTCCTTCTTTAAATCACTTATATTATTTCTGTCCAATTCTAGTTCTAGTAAATTGATTAGGTGTCTGAACGCACCGTCTTCTATTATACTTATATTGTTACTGGTCAAGAACAATTTTTGCAATACTGGCAATTCGTAAAACGTGTCAGTCTCCAATTTTTTCAATTGATTCTCGTCTAAAGTCAATATTGTTAGATTTGGTAGATTATAAAACGCGTGTTTACTCAACACAGCTATTTGGTTCTTAGTCAACGTCATTTCTTGCACTGACGTCAAATTGATGAAAGTTTGCCCTTCAATTTTCAATATTGAGCTGTATTTTATACTGAAGTGTTTTAACTTTCGTAAATATCTGAGGACTTTCGTCGGCACGAAGCTTAAGCCGCCGTCCGCTCGAACATTAAACGCCAGCGTTTCTATATTTGACTGTGAGGTAAAGCTCGACCATAAAGGATCCGTCTTGTCTATACCGCCGTTGAATACCCAGCATTCTGTTTTAATTGCCTCGTTTATTTCTTGGCTGTTTTCACAGTAACAGTGCACTTTGGAGTCTCGATCATTTATATCGCAGATGTTTGAGGTGGTCGGAATGATTTTCTCCTTTTGTTTTCTCCTGTTGGCATGTAAGGAGTCTATTGCGAATAGCAACAGCAAGGCAGCGGGTATCTTTTGAGCCCGCATACCTTCTACCTGCAACAAAGGAAAAAGATTAAAGCACGGAATTGCTCTCATATTTGAGGGAACAGAATTTCGCTAGTTATTTAGGGTTTAAAATTAGAAATATGATGTTTTTACACTGTGTAAATGTATTTCGCAAATGTTATATACGAATTATTATGGTCAGACTGCTTCATATAAAAAGAAATAAATATAAATTTATTATTATAATAGTTAATCCGGCATACAATTTAAATAGATTTTCTGCGTGGAGTGGTGAAAAAATATAAATAAAATATAATCATTCCCCCGATTGCAAATCGAACCCACAACCAACCGCGTTTATATTCATACCAACCGCGCCATTTGTGCCATTTCTCAAGCCTACACAACGTAGTGACAACTCACCCTAACAAACTACGCTAGAACAACCTCAATGCGGTACAGAACCCGATATAATAAAATCAAATTAAAAATTCATTTGACTAAAGTATTCACGTAATTTGCTTGAGCTCGTTGCAAAAATATGCTAACGGATTCGTGACCTAGGCGGAAAGGACTATAGGCCTGAGCGGAATATTCAATAGAAATAGGAAGAAATAAAACTCGCCTAAATAGAAGCTTAGGAAAATAATCATTTGATGTACAGTTTTAATTAAATCTCTTCATTTATTATCGTCCTTTGTTTTTTCAGTACTTGGTTTCAGATTATCAGGTAATTAGTTTAATTTCAAAGAATTTATATAATTTGTGGTTTTTAAGGTCAAAATAAAGATTTGCATTTTTTTTTGGTTTTTTTTTACTGTGTATTTTAAGTTGACACGTAATAGATGAGGTTTTAAGGACTTAAGAATTGTTATGTTATTGGCGTACAGTTCTCCTTTTATAGACTTCATTTTAAAGGTACAATATATACAAAGAAATATATATATATATATATATATATATATATATATATATTATATATATATATATATATATATATATGTGTGTGTGTCTGTGTGTGTGTTGAACTAACTTACAATTTTGGTGGCACTTTGTTTGAAAATGTCTTATATCTTAAGTAAAAATCTCAAATACCTCTTCCCCCTAACCAAAGGGCTCTCATGGGATAGCAACTACATTACCTCAATGTTAAATGTAAAACTTTCTTATTTTGTACTTTGTGCCAAATTCAACATAACATATAATAAACTACAAATATAGATTCATTTCTCCGCTCTGGTAAGATAAAACGCGGTGTTGACTTTGACACGCAATGTCTCGATTTCGGGTGGAAAGCGGTCAACGAAGTGTCTTGACGCTACTGTCAAGAGCGTGACGATGAAAAAAATACTATAGCTTAAAGTCACCGTGGCGTCTGCTTATAAACGCGATTAGTTATGGGTTCAATTCGATCTTCGGGGTACTATTGTATTTAAATTATTTTAATTTTTGGGCTCTGGTAAGACCGAACGCACCGTTATATTTTAGCAGTTAACGCAATGTCTCGAATTCTTTCGGCCTACGAATAGTCGGAGTTTCTACTGTAAAGCGTGTACTTACATAAAAATACTAAATGATTTAGTTTATATATATATATATATATATATATATATATATATATATATAATATATATAATATATATATATATATTATATATATATATATATATATATAATATAATGAATTATATGTATTTATAGTCAACAATAATAGTGTATGAAGACCCTGTCATGAATTTAAAAATGCTCATAGTTATTATATATACATATATACACTAATCTTAATCTATTATATATACAGTAATCACGAGAACGTATCTGTGTATATCTGTATATAGATATTTTTTTAGGTCTAATGAAACGCATGTGTCATTGTAAAATTCAATAAAAAAAATCTGTACGTATGAATTAAATATGTAATAAATATTTTATTAACAGCATTTTCTGTTGCTAATTGTTCTTATTAATAATCTTTAGATTACAGTTTTCCATTAATATATTGTAGCAAGTTTGTAAGAATTAACATAAATAAATAAGAGCGTAGGGGTTAGTAGTTAAAACGCGTGAACGATTTGTAGGAGGTTCGGGTCGAATCTCGCTGTGTTCAAATTCTGATACATTTTAAAAACTGTTTCTCACCTTATTTAATTTTATTAAGAAATTCAAGCAACGTTTACGATAAACTAACTGTTCCAACTAACCCTTACACTGTAGTTTCAAATAATAATTTATTGACGTCATCGGTCCTATCTACGAACCACATTTCCAAACCCTTCGCCAAAGGGAATATTTAATATGTAGATACCGACAACAGATAGTAGCTTAGTACGTTTTAGTAAGTTAGTATATGTACATGACTTTCATCTACATCAACAATTCGAATTCCTAAATCCAAATTTTATTTCATCAAAATTTCGACTGTGTGATGAATGGCAGAACTTAACGCCGTAATTTATTATTTTGTTTGAGTGGATCACCGAGATAGCATTGAACCTACAGTCAAAGTGTTGAAACGTTATTCCATTATTTTCAATTACATGTGAGCCGCAATATATTAAAGTGTTGTTTACTAAATATGTTTACAATCTCGAGTAAAACTAGCAGATAAATTTATATTATATTTTTATTTTTAAAGTGTTATTTCATATCATGTATAAGAATTAAACTTTTCCGTTTTTAAAATCCCTCAATATTGTATCTAATATTTATTTAGGTTTAAATGACATATATAATAAGTATAGAATATAAATAAACCGTTTAAAAGAGCATACAGTGTTTACATCATACTAATATTTTAAATAAGTAATATACAAAAAAACACTAATATATATATATATATATATATATATATATATATATATATATATATATATATATATTCTTCCTTTTAAAATATTTGTATATACATGATCAGTTCTTTGAATTTCACGATTTATACACATTCACAATGAAATTGTTATAAACAGACTAATCGCGTATATTTTGGTATTTGAAAATATATTTTTTTAAATCGCGACGTTTTGAACGCGTAGGACTTAGTAGCTCTACTCTACTCTTTATTCTTTCAAAAAGCGCTCCCTGTCATATCATGACACGGTCAATAATGTATGCCGACTTAAGCAGAAGTAACGACATAAATTTGACCAACTCAATTCATTATACTGGATTAAGTCAATTTGCACAACCGACTGTTTAACTTGGAAATGGTTAGCTAATTAAGTCTAAAACTAGGGTAGTTGCGTAAACAATCAAAAGAGAAGAGATAAGGGAACTGCCAATCGGCATTTAGTGGTTGAAGAACTTGCTGTACAACTTTTTGTTTGGGTTTTTGAAGATATAACCTCCAAAAAGATATGACTTGGGACCTTTATACGGAATGATTATATGAATTTTGGAATAGTTAAAATTTGTATAGATAAAATGTAATTAATATATATTTTTATAGCTTCACATTTTTATCCCGCATAGTAGGGTAGACAGAAAGTGCCTAGTGTTGAGACACTCCGTATTTCGCTTTCCACCGATTTTGAGACAATGTGTGTTAAGTGGCGGAAATCAACGCCGCACTTTGTAAGACAAAGATAGACAGACAGAGCGAGGAAGTGGAAAAAAATTAAATATATTTGCTCCCTCGAGTGGGAAACCCACAACTGATCGCGTTGCTATCACACGCTGTCCCACTGCGCCATGCCATGAGGAAACTCGCAAATTTTTAATTATAATGAATTAAAAATTATTTAATAATAATTATAATGAATTAAAATCACTAAATAAAATTTGAACTTACAGCCACCGCTAAAGTGAGTTAGTATGTCACAGTGGAATACATTTAAATTTACTTAAGATATAATTTAATTCCCGTACTGGTACGATGAAATTCGGCGTTAAGTTCCGCTGTATAACACACAACGTTTTCATTTCAAGAATGTGGAGCTAGGTGTGTTTCAACGCTAGGCTTTCTCTAACTTCTACTAGTATCCTATCTGCCCTGCTAACTACCCTGCTATGCACAACCAGTTTCTTGGTACCAGAGCGGAAATAAAATCGTATCTTAAATAATTTATTTTTAACTCAAATGTATTCCAATCAACTAAAATTGGCAAAAACTTTGCCAATATACAATATATTAATGCAATTGTCTCTTGAAACTGGAAATTGCGTAATCACCCAAACGTCCGTATTACCGTCAGGTTGCGCTTTGCTCGTAAAATCTGATAGTATTAAACCGTCCTGACCACAGAGTGGGGTAAGGTGAAATAGATATGGAATAGAAATTATTTAAGATTAACTAATTAATGAATAAAATTACTTTTTGTTTAGATTGTAGAGTCAAGTCTCTTTTCCACCGTTCTTCACCGTTCTTTACTTTTCATCAAAATTGGAGACTTTGATTGATTACTGACAAAACTCAACGCCGTAATCTTACCAAAACGGAGAAATGATTAAAATATAAGTATAACTGTGCGACTCAACGCCGCAAATTGTCTATATTCAATAAGGTAATATTTCATATCATAAAGGTAGATTAGGCTATAGACTATAATAATTTAATATGAACTCATTCGCAAAACATTCATTCAAAATATTCCTACTCGACTACTGTAACATATATATATATATATATATATATATATATATATATATATATATATATACATATATATATATATATACATATATATATATATATATATATACATATATATATATATATATATATATATATATATATATATATATATATATATATATATTCATATATCATTTTACATGTCACTTCACATCATCAAAATATAAAAATAAATTTTTAAAAGTGACGAAGTGTAACTATTTAATAAAATAAATAAAAGAAACGCTTTGAATTTTATTACAATATCTATTCCTAGTGGATATTACGTTAGTAATGACAAAAAACAATTTATCAAAGTTAAATTCATCAATGACTTATGAAATCGAAAAGGTCTAAGATATTAAAAAACATATATTTATATATTTATATTTACCGGCATTAATCTCGCATGTGTTGATTTTGCGAACAATTGAGCATTTCCCAACCATGTGAAGAATTCAGAGATATATTATTGTGTGCTAAATATATATATATTTTTTCCAGCTTGACTTAAGTAGAAGCGTGACATGTGGTTAAGTCATCTGTCTAATAAAATATGAGGAAATGAGAAATGATAGTGTAGTACAAATAAATAAAGAATACTTAATTGCTAGCTTCTCTGTAACATGGTATAAAAATTTATATTTATTATAGCAGTCCCAAAAATATAAAGCGTAAGTTAAAAACTTTGAATCCTTTTTTACGTTAAATTTTAGATTTTATATAGAAATGTAATGCAGAAAGGTGTTATATTATGCATTAAAAATGCGTTGAATTAATAAAATAAACATGAGACACACTACGCGTTTGCTTAAAGATTTTATGTTCTTATCTTCCTTCAGCCATCTCCTTTTAATATAGTGCTAATATACTCAGGTTCTTATCTATATATATATATATATATATATATATATATATATATATATATACATATATATATACTCTCTATCTAATCTTCCAATTGAAAATTTGAAGGAATTGAATATTAATGAGGGAACTCTACGCCGCGTTTTCTCTAACCAGATCACATCAACTACTATATCAAAACATGAAACCATGGATGGATGTAACAAACGTTTTTAACTATGGCATGGTGTTTAAACAATACCTATTACATACGTAAGATCGATACCACTTCTATTATAACTTGCTCTACCTAAGCCTACTTTCATACAAAATGCACCGATAGACGCAATGCGACGCTATGAACCCATTCGACTGTATTACGAAGAAGGAGAATTGATACTTGGACATTGAAATAGAAAATCTTAATAAAATTGAGTACTTTTGTAAAATATAGAGTAATTTATAATACTTATTTAAAAAAATATTACCATTAAATGATTAATGAGCAGGATATGAACCCGGTCCTCTTGGTATGCGTGCACATATTTTTTTAACAATTGCAACTTTGGCACGTGTAGCAACCCTGCTAATGTTTCGATTTCGTACGGTAAGCAGTCAATTGATAAACTTGACATTAGATTGTGAGACAACTAAGTGTCAAGACAATCCAATGACCGTCTGAACTTCAGACATTGCTTGCAGAGTGGCGAGCACAACGCCGGTTTTTGTTTCAACAGATGCTCCCCAGTGGGAGTTCCACTCACAACCAATCGCTTTAAAATACGGTGTGCAACATGAATCTAGTTTCTAGAACACTTTGTATTATTAATAATATTATTAAACGTAGAAAAAAGCTGAATATATAGTATAGTTAAGGATATCTATTTCTTTTTTCCAGTAAAATTCTCTGTTCATTACTTACTCTGTTATTTGTGCTTTATTTAATAATTATTTGAAGCTTAGGCAGAGAGTAAATAATGTCAAGACATGTTGAAAGGTGGGACTTAACACTGCTCTTAGTCTTACAAGAATTAGGATATGAAAATAATGTAAATATAATCATTTTTCCATGCTGTTGCACACCCTCCGATACCAATAGGCCTGAACCGTACAGCCAAGTCCTCCACTAGAAACGGTGTACACAAGCCGAGGGTCATGCCTCACAGGAGGTGCCCTTGTGATACTATGTTCTAAATTGATGGTATCTCTTGAGATCTTCAAGCCAAGGTCAGAACTCTTCTAGTCCATCATGGCTGGTAGGGCTTCCTAAATGGTGTTCCTAAATGGTGATGCACTATACTACACATTCGAAAAAAAAAATCAAGCTGCTACATACATCAAAATGCAATAATAATATTTCCAAAGCTTTTTCGTGACCACAAAAATTCATTGAATTTACATTTTTAATGCACTGATAGTTTTAATTTTAGACTATATGAATAACGAAAGCTCAATAGAACTGAGCTTATATATGGATGGTTTGCCTCGTAAGAGTTAAGCTTGCTTTCAAATGTTCCAATAGACGTAATGCGATGCGACGTGCTCGCTCGTATAAGCACAAAATGGCACGATGTTTAGAGTGTTTCATACTGTATCCATTGAAATTTACTTTTTTTTGAAACTGTTTTTAAGTAACTATTTCCACTACAAAATTTAATATAATTGAAGAAACCTCTTTACATTTTATTTCTCATTATTGTATAGTCATAGACAACCTAGTGTCAAGATATTTTGTTAACTGTTTCTCGTTTGAAATTGATATATTGCGTGTTGTTTGGTGAACTCTACGCTGCGCCTTGTCTTAAAGGTACGGTGAAATAAAAACATTATATTAAAAATAATAATTATATAATGGAAATCTATCTAATTTCAGCATTTTTTTGTCATTTTACAAAAATCCCGTCGTACATACATCTAGATTAAATTCATATTTTTTTAATTTATTTTTAAATTAGAAAAGCCTTTCCTTAGCTTTCGTTATTACATTTGATACTATATTCATTATTATAGAAGTATTTAAAAAATATATAAGAGTTTTATTGTTGTAAAAACTCGCCAAATACACACACATATATATATATATATATATATATATATATATATATATATATATAGTTTAAATACTCAGTCAGTCAGTCAGTCATTCAATAGAGATTTATCACTTTGTTCTCTGTAGTTAGCTATCTACTAAAATAAATAAATTACCATCAGCTAATATTGTACCTTAATACAATGACTGGAACTAATTTGTAAACATAATAAGACTGTGCCATAATTATTTCTTTATTAAAAGCCTTAATTTTGCTAATTGTGGCCTAACAACGTAGACTAAATTCATTTTCTATTCTATCTTTAATGATTAATATCTTGAGATATTTATACAAAGAATTTTCAGGTAAAATAATGATGCCATAGAATTTATACATAATTTTAATAAATAAGTCAAAATAATTAACAGTAAACAAAAAATATAAAGATTAAAAATAAATGTAAAACATGTGAACTAAAATTTTCTTCTGATTTTACATGCCAACATGTGGTGTCGGTTGTCCACATGTGACAAAAGGTATGCACATGTTGTTTCAAGAATCCACATGTGATTACATACATCAACAAATAGCACATGTGATTTGAAAAGGCCACATGTCATTTACATATATAAAATCACATGTGTATCTGTGATTTTATCTTTTCACATGTAATATTAGCTATCAACATGTGACGTTTTTTGATATAATTCATCCATATAGATGTTAGTAATATTTTACAGGTACATTGTACATATGCATATAGAAGCTAAATATAGAGAGATAGATGGAAAAACAAACTGACAGTATAAATTTTTATACAAACTTATGTTTTTGAAGTAAGTTTTGAATTTACATACAATGAACAGAAGTGGCCCCGTCCAAAGTCTTATTACATGTATCGATAACTGTAAAACACAGTAAAAACACGCTTCACGCTTTTATCCCGCATTTATATTATTGTCAAGATACTCCGTACTTCGCTTTCCACCGAATTCGAAAAATTGCGTGTTGTTAGAGTTTCGTTATTAAAACGTAATGTCACATGTATTAAGCAAATTATAAAAATATACAAATTAACTCTAAAAATTATCTTTGAATATATTTTATAAAGCACTTTGCTGAACTACATAAATAGGTTACATAGAGCGTATATAGCGCTAAGACACTCTATTCTGTACTTTCCGCTCGAAATCGAGACATTGTGACTGACGAATTCAACGTCACTCTTTGTTTTCCTAGAGCAAATAAATAAAGAATTTTTTTTAAATATAATCACTTTCACAAGCGGAATCAAACCTACAACCAATCACGTTTACAGAAAAGCGTTTACAGTCAGTGTTTTGTTTTAAGTTAAAACTTATCAACACATTTTGCAATTTCTTAAATCTAAACAATTGTAAGCTATAAGTATATTTATTATGTCCTATGTTTCAGTAAAGCGACGTTCACTATAAACGGATATTGATGGGTGTGCAATCGGCCTCTACCTTGTTACGATTTTGATAGTTCTTCTTACGTCAATGATTTGTAGCCATAGCGCATAATTTAGAAGCGACTAGTGCCTAGTGACACGCAGACTGCCAGCTTTACTAAACAGATCTCTTAGACCAAAAGCTCTTATCTTGCAAGGAAGCTATAATATAGTTACGAAGAAAATCTTTAATATTAAGAAGGCTAACAGTTAACGCGATTGGTTGTGATTCGGTTGCCATTCAGGGGAATGATTATATTTAAATTGTTTTCTCTTTCTTGCCGTTGTATGACAAAGTGCGGCATTGAGTTACGGCACTCAACCCGCAATATCTCAAATTCGACGAAAAATGGAGTACAGAGTGTTTTGATATCTATATGATATATACAGAGTGTTGTGATATCTATATCTATATCGAATCTATCACTTATGATATATTCAGTTAGGCATTTGCCCACTGTACCGTATAATAGAAATGTAGAATTATATTAATATTTAATAAAATAGCCAGTAAAAAGAATAAACTCGTGTCCACTGGTTTTTGTTGACATGTTTAAAATTCGCTTAACAAATTGACGTTGAAATAACAAATCACATACAAAAATATTTGGATATTCGGAAACGTATTCGCAATTTGGTTGTGAAAATATTTCATTAAAATCTTTTGCGTCGGCTCATATATCTCTAGCTGATGATAATTTGATTAATCTATTCGTGTTTTTTTTAAAAAATGCATTGGAAATTTGCAATATTTGAAGTAGATACTCAAATGAATAGCATTGTATATTAAAACTAGAATATTTTTATTTTGGTAAGTCAGTGCCTCGGACACTCGTTTGCCTCTGTACTGTCCTATGCGGGATAAAATGAGAAGGCTTTTTGAAATAAAAGAGAAAAAGCTTTTATTTAAAAAACATCGTAAGAACGTATGCATTGAACGGAAAAAAATTAAAAAAGCAATATTTATTCTGCCAATTTCATAATAATGTGATATTTAAAATAAATCGAATTCGGTGGAATTCGGAATTCTCATGTCTTGAATTCAGCGAAAAACGGAGTACGGAAATCCTTGACACTGGGTACTTCCTGTCTATTTTGCTATGTAGGATAAAAGCCTGATGCTAAAAATAGACCTTATCTATTTTTTTAGGTAGTTTATCAAGAAATCATGGATTATTAATAGTTTAAAAAAGTGAATATAATCTAAATCTGTATTGTATTGAGTCCATACAAAATTTAAATTGTTACAACTATTAAAAATAACATTAAAAGCTAGTTTGTTATATAAATAGGCCAAAAGTTTAAGCTTTCAAGGCAAAAGCCAATTTCTTTGAGCTCTCTAAAGACGTCAAAACCAGGTATTATTTAATATTGAAGTAAAAGTACGAAAATACACGAAATATTTGTAGTAATTGAATTGGATGAGATGTATCTGTAATATAATATTAGTTTTATGTTATAATATTTTGTTACTTCAAAAGTATAAGGTATGTTTTGAGTTCAATTCCAGATGTTATCATTTTTCTCTTTTTAATGTAGTTTTTTTCATTTTTTTTGTATTTGTATTTGAGGCCGGTCGTGCGCAGAGGCGCCCCACTGACTGTAACTGCGATCAGTTGTGGGTTCGATCCCCATTTAGGAGAGTGATTATATTTGAATTATTTTCACTTCCTGGTAAGACAAAGTGCGGCGTTGAGTTCCACCACTCAACACGCAATGTCTCGAATTTGATATAAAGCGAAGTAATGGGTATTATGTAGGATAAAAGCGTGAAGCTAAAAAAAATTGTAAGACATTACGTAACCCAACTCCACCAGGGCTCACCTCAGAGATATTGATATTGGCTGGTAAACAAATTTTTGTTATAAAAACATTGTAAAATCATGTTTTTAAAAGAGTTGCCATATCTCAACCGGCTTTTCTCAGCAGAATTTACTTCTTGGTCAGCAGAAAGTTTCCATCAAGACGGACAATACTCGTATTTTATGTTAACTAAAGATTCAAAACTAGTCAATAAACATATAATAAAACACAACATGTAATGAAAAAAACACAAATATATAAATATAATGTTAATTTAAGATTAATTGACTTCCCTGAGAAGTTTTAAGTTTAAGACTTCCTTCTCTATATATATATACATATATATATATATATATATATATATATATATATATATATATATATATATATATATATATATATATATATATATATATATATATATATATATATATAACACAATAAAGCTCAATATATAATATATATACATATAAATTATTCCGGAATATGCCTCTGGCTATAACTAAAGCCATTTGTACTTCAGAAGCTCTATGACAGAAGTTTTGC
Organism: Dryadula phaetusa; assembly: GCA_032432895.1. Lineage (NCBI taxonomy): Eukaryota > Metazoa > Arthropoda > Insecta > Lepidoptera > Nymphalidae > Dryadula > Dryadula phaetusa. The sequence continues at coordinate 2,223,342 of JAOYRS010000016.1, read as the reverse complement.
CATATTTATAGTACTGTATTGGTTTTGTTTGTCAACTAAAACTATTTATATTGAAATTTTAAACGAAATTAGATTATATTTTGAAATTTTTCACATTAAAACAGTATTTTGTGGCAGATTTTATTCTTTATTAAAACAAAATTCCATTTTATATGCCATAAAATGAAGGAAAGAGGTGAGTTACGTTATGCATCTGTGCTCTGGGAAAATTGAAAATGTTACAATGTAAGGAACTTTTTAATGTTCCTTTAATTTCTTTTGTTACGACTGTTCTATTGAATTTTATTTAGAAGTGGGCTTTACGAGTTGAAAAGATGATTTATTTCCTACGTACAAGTATCGCTGTAAAACCTTGTTGATTTGTTGGATTTTTGTTGTCTTTGAGCTCTCTAGAAATAAGACTGTAACACAGTGGTTGTGGATTTAATTCCTAACAATGGGTTTTTAATAAATATATTAAAATAAATTGATTTAAGAGTTCAATCGTGGCGCAGCTAAAACGCGATCGGTCGTGGGTTCGATCCTTACTCGTGAGAATGATATATTTAAAATTATTGTCATTTCCTCGCTCTGGTAAGAGTTCCACCACTCAACACGCAATGTCTCGAATTCGGTGTAAAACGAAGTACGGAGTGTCTTGACACTAGATGCTATCTGTCTACCCTGCTATGCGGGTTAAAAACGTGAAGCTAAATAAATAAATAAATAGATCATACAGCTCTATATTGTTAGATAATACATTTAAATGTGAAAGTTATGTATAGGGATTGGTTCAAAGCATAAAACCTCCTTACAATATCAAGAAAGTACCGTAGGTAAAGCCCAATCAGGAACAAGTGTTTATAAACCGGTATCGAATTACAGTCAATTCATTTATACAATAATCTTTGGTATAACCGAAAACATGCTAACAAATTAATTTATTATACACAAAGTAATCTTAATCCATATTGATCTAAATTCTGAGATACGGCCAAGAAACTTCTATTTACAAAATAAAGCCTTTTGGTTCGTTGTTTTAGAATAAATAATAAACAATCTTGATATTTCAGTTGCTCCCAAAGCTTGGATAGTCCAAATTTATGTTGGTTTTTCGAGTCGAGCAAAATAACAGTGTATTGTAATAAATGATTTATGAAAATGATTTTAATTATATCTCAATTATTTACACTTGAATTTAGATTTTGAATAATTTGAATTTTAGAACAATTAATGATAACTCGCTAAGTTATGTTTTATATTTACAAGTAGAATAGAAAATATTAGCAATATTTCTTTTTATTGAAAAGCATTTGAAGCGTTGTAGAAAACTGACTTGACTCGGAAAAAGGTTTATATTCGGATCGGATATTTAAAATATCTCTTTTCCTCGCCCTTATTAGAAAAGTAACGGCGTTTGGTTCCGCCACTCAACACATAATGTCAGGATTTCAGGCGAATATTGAAAAACCGAATGTCTTGACGCTAGGCTCTCTCTGATTATGCCATTTTGCTAAAGGAAATAATAAATAATAATAATAATAAAAATCTTTATAGTAAAAAATTACGGAGTATATAATTTTGTAATTTAAATTTATCTTAATATTTACTATTTTTAAAGTGGTATTCCACACTTAGGATTAGAAAACATCTTTGAAAAAACATATAAAAATTTTGAACGCAGCGGGATTCGAACCCGCGCGAAGAAATTTTTATACGTTTTTTCAAAGATCCTAAGTGTGGAATACCACTTTAAAAATAGTAAATATTAAAATAAAAATAGCAATCTCTCTTGTTAAACGATTATTTCTTAATAATATTTAAGTAGTAGAAATTTGTAAAAATCTCTCTACAGAGATGCTAACAACATAAATAAGTTGTAACAAAACGTATAAGAATTTCGACGCAGCTGGTAGTAGAACGCATGGCTTAGCGGTCAGAGCGCTTGGACGGTATCCAAGAGGCGCGGGTTCGAATCCCGCTGCGTTCAAAATTTTTATACGTTTTTTCAAAGATGTTTTTTTTTTAAATTTATCTTTCTTATTAAATGGTATATTAATTGATTTTCTTACCATTCATGGAAAATTTAAATCTTACACCTACGACAATGTATGACAATATACGTTGGCACGTACGAAGACCCATAAATACAGAACTGAACTGAACTGACAATAACTGCCATTCTGTAGTCGATTTTGGTTACGTTTGTTGTACTATAAATTGTCTTATTAACACATTTGTTAGATACAGCGCGGTGCTTAGTTCCACCATCAGCATACAACATCTCAATAGTGAGTAAAAAACAGATTTATCTTTAAACTAGTATTAATATAAATACATAGTAGGTTTGTAACTTATAAAAATTAACCTTTGACTAGCCCTGAAGTCTATTAGGAAATACATAGACATTAAGAACTCTATGAGGCCCAATTTTATTCAAACCAAATTTATAATATATAATAAAAAAATATGAATAAATGTGTGTTGAAAAGATAAAGGAAATAGAAAAAATCTTTAATTTAACTAGAATATGTAAGTTTTGTATAATATGTCGGAAAAGATCAAGCTTATGATCTTAATTAAGATAAGATCTGAGCTAAATGGCCCCGGATTGACCCAGCTGGGGGAGACCCCTGGTTCTCCAGTGGAGTCTCAGTGTACGCAGTAGTACAAGAGTAGAAGTAGCATAGGAGAAATCACGGTAGTCGTTTCACGTCCGATAGGCAGTGTAACATGTTTTGGATGTGCTACTGCTCTAAAGGGCACAGCTGGTCTAAGATACGGAGTGCTGGTCTAAGAGTCGACTGGACTTCATAAATGTCGAATTTAGTACACAATGGAAGAAAGCGAGGATGTGGTTGTAGGAAATTGAGAGGAGCTCTCATTGTGGGCAGTGTGGTGAAAGATAACCTAATGTCAAGACACTCCGTTTACTGATTTTTGCCCGAAATCGAGCCGTATACAGTGGTAGAGAAAATAAACTTAAAATGAATGAAATCTTCGTTTTAAATTTAGAATTTTATTGTTTTTTATAACTGAACAAAATCAATTTTACTATAACATTAAGCGAGTGAAACGATGCAAAATAAATGCTTTAGATTTCAATTTGAGAAAATAAAAATGTGCTATTTTAAATGATATGTAAGACCCAGATAAAAAAAACCTTCAAGATATAAATATTTTTAAATCTATACTAAAAAAATATTAAAAACTTATCTTCTAGAAGATACTATTACTTTACCTTTTATATCAAAATATAAAATATTAAGTCTCATTCATAACAAAGCTGTGACAGGCCGCTAGTATTTAATAAATGAGAATATAATAGTCGAACAAAGAGGCTAGCTCAAATATCGAGCCATTGTTGACATACCGCGTTCAGTATAAAATTAATATTTCTTAGGAATTTTATTATGACAATTATTTTATCAATATAAACGTACAAATAGTATAAAAAAATAATTTATCTAAGTATATATATAACAAAGATGGAAGACTTGCGTGCAGTGACCCCTGCCAGCCTTACACAACATCAATTGTTGTGTAAGGCTGCAACATTCCATCCGCCGCGAGCACCGGGCGTCCCCTCGAGGCGACGCGCACCAGTGCGTCCCCGCTGATGTGAAAAGTGGCGACGAATTCGGCGTTTGGGATCGCCACCCAGCACGCCATGTCCGGGACGGTGGGAAGTGGGGAACGGAATTACAAATAGCTACGTGGAATGTAAGAGGAGGGATGCAACAGAAGATGAATGAATTATGACATGCGATGGTTGAAAGATATTTATATGATGTTTGTGTGAACCTGAGACCGATACCTAAAGAAAAGGCATGACCAATTTGCCGGGCAACCGAGTCGCCTTCTGGGCGGGAGTTTCAGAAAGTGAACGAGGGTTTCAAGGTGTAGGTGTGTTATTGTCTTCTCAATTGGTGAGAGCAATGGTAGAATATAAGGCGATCAACACGAGGCTGCTCTGAGTTTGCTACAAGCTGGGTATAACAAGAATATTCTTGTTAGTGGCGTATACAACGGTATCCTCAACTCTATCAAGTTACTAAACTAGAGGAAACTAGAGGAGTTCTGGGAGAGTGTCAGGGAAGTTTAAGGTAGTATAAGAAGCTGGAAGCTTCAAGACCCACCGATTACAGAGGAATACGAAGAAAGAGTTTCCAAGAAGCTAGACACCTGCTAAATAGATACTGAAAGAGTTGAAGTATGCTAGCAGAATCTTAGGAATTGTATGATTGAAACTGCAAACGAGGTGTGTGGCATTGGGAAAAGAGGCTTTAGTAAAAAGCGTTATGAATGGTGGAATGAAGAAGTGAAAGAGGCAGTAGAGAGGCAGATGAAAGCATGGCAGGACTATAAAGCCTCGAGTAAGAATAAAAGTTTGAGAGAGATAAAGGAGAAGGAACATAAGTTGCAAAAGCACCTAATGGAAGCACAGATGAAGATGAAACGTGAAAAGTCAGAGCATGTAAGAGACGACAGATTGACCAATAATTTCCGGGAAAACACGAGGCTATTCTGGCGAGAAGTTAGTGATTCTCGGCGTTGTTCGCCAACCTGTAGAATGAATGGGGTGCCTTCCGAGGATAGTGAAATACTTACGGAAAGAACACACGTTTTGCAACGATGGGCGGAATTCTATAAGAAGATGTATGAATGTATTGACGCCTCTATCTCGACCGACAGCAATTAGCTGAGCCTTGATGTAGTAGATGGCGAAATCGGTGTAAAAGAAGTAGAGAACGCTATACGCAGTCTAAAATATGGTAAGGCAGTGGGAGCAGATGGAATTACTGCAGAGATGATCAAATATGATAGGCCTATTCTTTTTTCTATGCAATTTATGCTGGAAAAAGGGAGAGTGCCTTTGTATAAAGGTTTGGTTCACAGATAGACTGTGCAAGCTATCAGCATAAGGCTATCAATTTGATTAGCTTGGGAAGTAAAATTTATGCTGAAATTCTGGCGAGAAGAATGCAAGAGAGATCCGAATGGCTTTTATGGAAGGCCCAAAGAGGATTTAGATCTAAAATCAAGGATTTAGATCTAAAAGCATGGATCAGGTCTTTTCTCTCCGCATGATCACGGAAAGGTTTTTCGGCTGTAAACCAGAAAATTTTCTATGTTTTTGTGGATTTAGAAAAGGTATTTGACAGGGTTGTAAGAAAGAAGTTATGGGAGATACTGCCCTGGTACATTGTGATCGGACTCTTGTTGCAGGCTATAAAATCTCTTTATCGAGATCACTCAGTCTGTGTACGAGTAGAAGCTGGCAAATTGCCTCAGTTTAATATTCAATTGAGTGTCACACAAGGCTACGCCATGTCAGCTTGGCTGTTCAATTTGTATTTGGATAGCTGTCTCCAAGCAGTGAAAGATAGTGTGAAAGTTGGTGATTTGACAGTTAACTGTCTGTTGTACGCAGATGATGCAGTGCTAATTGCATCATCAGAATGCGAGTTACAGGCATTGGTCACCACTCTGAAAGAAGGGTGTAAAAGTGATGGTCTAAATTTGAGTGCGAGTAAAAATCTAGAATCTTATTTTTGCTAGTATTTATTTGAGAGATGAAGAAAGAACGGAATGCAAGATTAGGGTAGATAGAAAGATATTAGAACAAGTGAATGAGGTGGTATGTCTGGAAAGTATGTTTAGTGGAGATGGAAGATACGAAATGGATGTGGAAAGGCGTATTGCTGCCGGTGACAGGGTTAACAGTGCTCTAGCTGCCTTGCCTGCTTGCTGCTCAGCGTACCTGCAAGTCTTGCCGTTCACAATACAGTACTGATGCCGACGTTGTTATACGGCAGCGAAACGTTCTAAAACTAACGAACGAACGAATGAACGATTATCGAAGATACTGGAGGAAGTTCACGTAAAAAGCATGAGGATTCCCCGAAGGGCATGTATGAAGAGGACGATGACTGTAGACGAGGCGAAAGAGGTATGTAGGGACCGTAGCGTTTGGCGCTCCGTGCTCTCTGACTACCCCGCAAGGGATAAAGCATGAAGCTAAATATATATGATGATGGAGGATAATTATTCATCCCACTTATAAAATGCCAAACAGAAATACAGGAGAACATATATAAAGAAACCATTTATCGACTTCTCCATTTTCACTCATTATAAAAATATTCTGTGTTGTGTGGTGGAACTAAACGCCGCGTTTTGTCTTATAAGTTTTAGATTTAAATATTATATGGAGAGCAGTTTGAATATTCTACGAGTAAATACATATTTTTTTTATATAAATTTGAAATTTGATTTTTGTACAGAAAGAAACCTGTCATTTAAAATAGGCTTTTAGTTACAAAATGTAGCTATAATATTTTACTATTTTTAAAGTGTTATTCTAAAATAACTTTATCTTAAATGTGTAAAAAATTGAATTCAGCAGGATTCGAAGCCGCACCTCTTGGAAACCATACAAGCATTCTGACTGATAATCCATCCTTTCTAAATCCATACAAAAAAATTTTTTAGTCATCTCTTATTCTTTTGTATTTCAAAAATCCTATCGCAATAAAACTTAATATATACTTCAGCGTGTGTTGTCGATAAAGCTCTTGCATACAAAGAGAAATCTTTGGGAGATTTTCGTACAGACTAAATATATTGAAAGTGGCTTAAATTTAAAATTCGGCTCGCTTTATTATTTTTTTATATTTACGCTTTTCATCCCGCATAGCAGAGTGACGGAAAGTACCTAGTGTCAAGACACTGTGTACTTCGCTTTCCATCGAATTCGAGACATTGCGAGTTAAGTGGTGGAACTCAACGCCGGTCTTTGTCTTACCAGAAGAAGTGAAAATAATTTTAAATATAATTTCTCTCTCGAGTGGAGATCGAACCCACAACTGATCGCGTTTACAATCAGACGCTGTCACACTGCGCCACGGCCGGCCTCCGTATACATTCTTTAATAAAAGTAAATAAAATATGATACGATATAAAGTGTTAAAATAACTATTGTGCTTACTATTCTAGTTCCATACAAATTCGAGAATTTGTTAGGTTTAAAATTTAACTTGAAACTAATTGTGTATTCTGAAAGATTATCAAATAAATAATTTTCACTTCAAAGTGTATTTTATAATATTAGAATATGATACATTTTTTTAGCTTCACGCTTTTATCCCGCATATCAGGGTAGACAGAAAGTACCTAGTGTCAAGACACTCTGTACTTTCTGAACTAAGTACTTGTTGTCTCTGACTACCCAATGCTGTAAAAGTGTAGAAAAAAATAATAATAAGGTATTTCGAACACATACCTGTATTCATTAAAACACTTATACTGTATTTAAATAACATCCAAAAATCATACATAAAAATATTTATTTTAAAAATACAATAAATTAAAAATAAAAAATTAAATTATTCTATAACGTGAGCAAGAGATTTTCATAGAGTGTATATTTATGCCACTTCTATATAAGTCTGAAGATTCAATGGAGCAAGACGAGAACTACTTTAAAACGCTCCTACAGTCTACAGTGTGGTACAAATTTTTATTCTAAGCACGTAGGCACTGTTGAGAGAGACATTAGTTAAATCGTTGGTAAAATTACATAGTTAAAATATTCCTTTAGTATATAAGTATGCACGCCTGAGAAGCTTAGGCGGGTAGGCGTTTTTATTTTTATTTTTTTACCTCAGGATTGTCTCGCTATGAAATATTCATGGTTTTTCTTGAAAGGTGTGTTTTTTGGAAGTCGGAGATTGGGGAAATAATGATGTTTAAATCTAGTTTTTGGTTTACGTTTTTTACGATTATTGTAGATTAGTATTGAAACTCTCTGTTTGAGCCTTTCGTTTAAAATGAGATATTGTCTTGTGCTTGCGGAACTCAACGCCGCGTTTATTTATACGTTTTTTTACATAATTTTTACATGAAATTATTTTATTTCAATCTATCCTTGACTACGTATTACCGTAAAGAGATCAAAACATCGAACTTTCTAACATATTATTTCAAATACCAAAATATACGCGATTAATCCGATTAAAATAGTTTTATTTAAAATGAAGCCGTACATCTTATAATATTTCTTAGTTTACTTTTAACTAACATGCGATTAAAAACTTTCAAACTCATTAACGTAAAAGACGCATTGAAATTATAATACGAGCGTAAACATTTCTAAGAGCTACAACTTCATGTTTATTTTCTTAATACGTGAAGGAGTATGCAATTATGTATTTTATTTCTCTGGCTTTAGAGATGCTAATTGTATATTAACTTTGTATCCTTTGAAAGGTCTATTAGACATGTGTATACTTTGTGCGTTTATATGCACTTCGTAAAACTAGCGTTTTAGAGGTTATTTTTAACAAGATATTGTATTTAAAATTATTTGATGTAATAATTTTATACGAAATATATAATGATAGAATGATGTACATTATTCTCCACTATATTCTTTACTTTCATTGAGTGGCTGCGTTCAACGCCGCATTTTATCATAATAAAGTAAAGAAATGGAAATGTTTTAAATACAATCACTTTCCCGGGTGGGGATCGAACCCATAACCAATCGTAGTATCAGACATCGTGACGATGATTAGAAGAAAACGGAGTGTCTTTTCGTTATGTTTTCTCTAATTACTCAGCTCATTTGTAAAATATATAAATCTTAAAAACAAAATTTATTGTTTTATTAAATAATATAAGGCACCTAAAATAATGTTGAAAAAATCTTTATTTTAGACAGAGCTTGTCTATTCTATTTCAGTTATTCAAGTGAAAGACAGCCTCTACGTTAAAGTTAGTCTCTAAACAAGGGTGTTAAAGACAATCATTATTTTTTTCTTGAAACTGTAAATATATATTTCTTATCTATAAAATTAATTTTATTCTATCAATTAATATGGCCATAATGTTATTTTATTAAGCGGCACAAACTTCTATGACTTTTACAAGCTCAGTTTTATAAAAATATGTATAACAAAAATATTTTAGTTATAATAATATATAAATGTTACTTAAATAATTTGAGTGCAGTCGTGGTAAAGTGGGACAGCTTCTTACTATAAAAGATCGGTTGTGGGCTCGATTCCTACTCGGGAGCATGGTTATATTTCAATTATTTTCATTAACTCGCTCTGGTGAGACAAAAAAAAATTATTATAGTTATAGAGTATTATAATTTTAGCTCTTTTTTTAAATATTAAACGTCACGTTTCTAAATATAACTTCATCCTTGTCTTTCACTAAATTACCTACGAAGTAAGGATTCTAATAATATACGACATTCATAAAATTCATATATGAAAAGTAAATTATACCAACACATTCGTTAAAAGCAACATTGAATACTTTGACTACAATAAAAAACGTAATAAATACTTGTACGTTGAGGTTATTCAGACCATCGTGCAAAGTACGACAGTGTCTGATTTAGGCACGATTTGTGGTAAGTTCGTTTTGCTATTATGAAAATGATTATATTAAAATTTATTTTCACATCTCCGTTCTGGTAAAACAAGCTGATAGTTGCGGAGTTAGGTTACGAAGTATCTCAATCTCTAGCCAAAAGACAGTCAGGAGTGTCTTGACATTACATTGTATCTGACAACTACATTAATAAGCGGCATAAAGCGTGAAGCTGTTTATTTTCCAGACAAGTATGTTTTTCATGACGATTTTTTTTACATATAATATTCCTTGTTGAAATCAAAACTAAAATTTAAAATAATATCCACACTGTAAATCTGTAGTCGTATTCACATACAAGCATACGTTACACTTTTATTCTAACAGTAAAACCTGGCATTTACTATTCAAAAGACCCTGAAAGCTCCGTTACTGTTATAAAAGCTATTACAATAGGTGAACAGTGGAGCTGAGAACAAAAACAAAAAACCTTCTGATATTTTCAAAATCGTGTAATATCAGGTATTACTCAGTCAAAATCTATGACAAAGGAAAAACGAAAATTACTACCAACAAAACTTAACTAGGTCGTTACGGATAGAGTCTACTTATGGAATAGAAACGCTTAGTGGAGCTTTCAAAAAGTTTTAGTAAAACTTTCAGTCCACTCTACATATTTAAGGGGCAGTTATGGCAATATTATATGTTAAATATCAGCCGTCGTAGCAAAGTTGTGTAGAGTATGTGTATTTTACATGGTTGTATGTATGCTAAGTATTTTTTTTTTCTATTTTCAGTAATTAGTTCTGATAAAATTAAATTTTAAATACTCCGTTCTCATAATTCGCTCGTGTATTGTGTCGGTTATAAAAGTGCGATGTCATAACTATATACTGTGCCCACTTAATCGGTATTTATAGCGTTGATAGTTTTATGCCTTGTGCGTATTCAGGTAACCAAATACTTTCCTTGAAATTGCCATGGGAATGGGAAATACTATTATTTCAACTGTTATCATACGTTCACTGATGAACGCGCTTCTCTAATAGCACGCCACTAAGCCCAATTTTAGGCTCTTCGTTCCCAATTTGCGAATATCGTTACTCCTTCTAGTTAGAGGTCATTCTACATTAGGCTTGCAAAGACACGGCCTCCAATTCAAGATAATTTTATTTCAGTGGTTGTAGGTTTTGCAACTTATTTGAACAGTCAAGTGACACAGCTCTCTAATCATTTAGGCTATGTCGATATATATGACTTTAGTTGTCTATCAGATTATCTTATTTCTAAAATGATCGTACAATGACGTCTGTCATCGGAAGATAAAGGATAGCCCTCTCCATAACTTGCTAAGCTACCACTGTCAGTCACTGTCAGTATCCACGTATGTACATTGTTATCGGTAGAACGCACTCGTTAAGGACCTTTGTCTTTAGGTTGTTCTTTACGAGTCTACATCTCAAAGTTGTTTCTGACAACCTGCAAAATTTGTCCAACAAGAGAGATTGATATTTTATTTTAATATTTACTATTTTTAAAGTGTTATTCCACACTTAGGATGAGAAAACATTATTGATGAAACGTATAAAATTTTGAACGTAGCGGGATTTGAACCCGCGCCTCTTGGATACCGTCCAAGCGCTCTGACCACTAAACCATGCGTACTTGCTAACACCATAAATAAATTGTAACAAACGTATAAGAATTTCGACGCAGCTGTAGTAGAACTTAGAAAATAGTAAATATTAAAAACATTACACTACTGTACATCTTTAAATTTAAATCACATCCCGTTTCTATAGCTACGGCCACAGCCTACGTAATCCGGTAAGCGACAGTTTCCGCTTGTGTCCTCATAAGGAAATTGGATACATTTTCGAAAGTCAACTTAATAAATCATATAATATTATAATATGTTTATAATTTACATGTTGTTATAACTTTAACGTATATAAATGTCTTGATAGAGTGGGATTTATTAACTCACTTAGTATATATATATATATATATATATATATATATATATATATATATATATATATATATATATATATATATATATATATATATATATATATATATATATATATATATATATATATATAGATTCTCTTCGCAACCTAGCTTTGCGGGAAGATATGAATCTAATTCACTGAATATATATATATAAACTAATATTTAAAATTATAGTTTCTGTTGAATTGAAAAGTGCTACTTTAATACTAGAATGTCAAAATAAAAATTATAAAATAAAAGCAATAGCAACAGGTAGTCAAATATATCATATTTATCAAAAAACCTTATAAAAAACCTCATAAAATTTACTGATATCCAATTTTAAATCTAGTGTTTCATATATTTTATAGTATTTCACGGGAATAGACGGGTTATAATTATGTATATATAATTATGTGCTTCTGTCAGTTAGTTAATTTAAAACAAAATTCGATTCAACACAAATATTTTGCTTTTTATATTATTTATCTAAGCAAAGTATATTTTTTTGCAAAAATAATGGAAAATAAATCATCTATTTGTGACAATTGTTGGACTAACCATAATAATATGTATAAATACATGACAATGATAATAAAATAACATACAAGCAAATGTGTTTAACATACACATTTATTTAACACACAACACACAAATTCAATGTGTAATTTATTACGTACCGGAGCCTATACCAATAAAATATTACTATTTTATTGGAATAAAATAGTATAAAATAACTTTTTATTACTTGATTATTTATGTTGATAATGTTGTAAGTTCCAATGAAAATTAATATGATATAAATTGATGTTTCACAAATTAAATTTGACTGATAAAGCTTTAAGCTCTTAGGCTAAGAAGTTTTTCATAATACGTAAACAGAAACGTGTTACATTAGTGTGAACGGTCGTTGTGGGACTCGAGGCAAATGGCCTCCTTTCTGGGGAGACTGTATGCGAGCTTTTTGCAGGGCATTTAAAACAAGCTTATTATTTAGAGAAATAAAACAGGACAAAGGTTTGTTGGAAAGCTTCAAATTTACAAGTAAATTAGGATAAATTATAAGATTTTGTTGTTTTTGTGATATTTTTTAAATATTTTTTTAAATGTTCAGATTTGGTATAAAATGTGTTTATTTTAAACATTTGTTCTTGTATGAAAAACATTTAATTCAAAAAAAAATATAAGAAAAGGGTATATATATATATATATATATATATATATATATATATATATATATATATATTTTCTTTTTTTTTTAATTTAACCATGAAATTGAATGAACAGAGAATGTTTTAACATCTGTTACTGTTGCAATTCTTATTTTTACATTAGCAACGTCTAAAGACAAAGAAATTAATTAAGTTAAAAAAACCTTTTTATCGATAAAATTACCTGTTTAATTTTTGATATATATATATATATATATATATATATATATATATATATATATATATGTATAGTGAGTGTATGTGTATATAATAACATGAAAATTATCTCAATTCCAAAATAAATATTTTGTTCAATAAAATACACAAAAGTATTTTTAACGAATGGACGTTACAACGCTTGAAGCGGCTTAAGATTGTTACAATAATACAGTGAGGGGAAACAAGCATAAATCATTTTTTCATTTAAATTATTGTTGCAGCTTTATCCTTTTTTTAGATAAGCTTTTTACTGTACTTTAGTCGAAATATTATAGAGTGGCGGAACCTAACGCCGCATTTGCCATAGAAAACAAGTAAAAATAAAAAAACAGCTTCATACCTTATCCCACATATAAGACAACAATCAGAGAGAATTTAATATTAAAACACACTGTTCTACAATTATTATAGTAAATAAAAACATTGTAGAATAATTAGTGAAACCCAACGCCGCGCTTTGTCTTACCAGAGTGGAGAAATTAGAATAATTTTAATTATGTTTACAGTAAGACGCTTCTTCACTGTGCTGTGGTTTTTATGTTTTTTTCTGTGTCTCAACCGATAATTTTATGTAAATGTGTATAGCAATCATTGCACACTGTTCAGTTAGATATGTTCCTTTTTTTGCCACATATCTTTGGATACTTGTTAGAAATAGCAAACGTACTATTAAAATAATCATAGTATGAAATAAGTTATATTGATATCCTTTTCGACCACTCAAACGTATCTAGTTCAAGTAATATGAGTAATATATCAAAAGTATTGGTCTTTCAATATGCTTTATAGCTTTATTTGTATCTAACTATCAATTTACTTAACACATGTTGAACAAAATACATGTTGCTATAGTGACGTGTGCATGTTGCATGTCATTTTATACAAATATTTACGGCAATTTCATGGTATTTTGTGTAATATTTAGTATACTATATTTACCATACATAACTATGAAAAATATTGACTTTTTAAAGTTTTCTATAAATAAATTATAAAAATGAGTTTCATATCCTCCCTCCCTTTTCGTAATTTAAATAAAAATTTGTCTTGTATTTTTTTTCTTATATGTAGATAATCATTTGAATAATGTAACAGATTATACTAAAAGTAATTTTTTTTAGCTTTACGCTTCATCCCTGGCGAGGTAGTCAGAGAGTACGGAGCCCCAAACGCTATGGTCCCTGCATACCTCTTTCGCCTCGTCCACAGTCGTTATCCTCTTTATGCATGCCCTTCAGATGGTCCTCATACTTTTTACGTGACCTTTCTCCAGTATCTTCGATACTGTGAACGCATTACTGAACGAAGTAAATATTAAGAGATATGTATATCACATTTTTGAAAAATATAATATATAAGTATAAAAATTTGAACGCAGCGGAATTCGAACCCGCGCCTCTTGGATACCGTCCAAAATGTTTTCTAATCCTAAGTGTGGAATAACACTTTAAAAATAGTATATCAATTTTTAAACAAATTTATTAATTCTTTAACAAAAAATATTGGCTATTTATATTAAAAAAAAAATGCATTATAACGTCATAAGGTTATGATATAATATTTTTATAAAATTCCTTATATGTCATGTCAACATGTCAGCGTACAAGAAACAATTCATGCCCCCGAGCGAAATATTCGCCGCGTCATCTACAGAATTAATCAGATTACTCGCACATTACATATATGTATGTACGTATAGTACAATATATTAATCATTATATATTCTTAGTTTAAGTCATCTATTTTGATAAGAATTATTAAGTGTGCTTAATGGTAATAAGTTTCCAGAATCGCGTGAAACGATTTTTTTTAAACGAAAAAAACGTAACGGAAAAAGCAAAAATAAGAAGGTTATAAGCATAAATAAATTGTAACAAACGTATAAGAATGTAACGCAGACGGATGTATATCGTATGGCTTAGCGGGCAGAGCGTTTGGATGGTTTTCAAGAGCTCGGGTTCAAATCTCGCTGCGTTTAAAACATATATTCTAATCCTACACTTTAGGAATAGTAAAATATTTAAATGTTACTTATTCGAATTAGCATTTTTGGATTGTTGTTTAAAATAATGTTAGTATTATAAGCCCTGATTGATGATACCATCGGCTTGAAAGGCAGTTCTAAGAGTATCTAGTGTGAAACTCAACAGGAAGGAGGAAGTTAAAATAATTTAAATATAATCACTTCCCTGAGTGGAAATCGAATCCAAAACCGGCGCGTTTACAGAAAGACGGTTTTCCACTGCACCACGACTGGTCTCCACTCAACAGTTGCTCTTTTCAAATACAATTGCGCAATGGATTTTCAACTATGATAACTCTTCCAGATGGGTATCAACAGCACTTAAGTACATACAAGAATATCAGTATCATTCTTAGATAAAATAATATGTTTTAATATTAATTGTAAATTGTAAAATTAGTCGTTAGTAATTATTTGTGAAAAAAACCTAGTTAGTTTTGAATTGGGCGATAGAAATCTAGACCAAGGTTGAAAATAACGTAACATTACATCTCCTTATTTTCTGCATAAAAAAATAAAAAAATTGTAACGAGACGTCTAATGCCTTATAATAATCAAAATGATTCCAAGTAATTGACATTTAAAACTTCAAAATGATCTCATTATTGTGTTCTCGCGAATATATTTTTGGAGCTTACTTAATAAATTTCTTATGAAGTAATATTTAATATGATTTCATTATAATGGAAACGAAAATAGAACAATAATTGAAAATCATTATTGAATTTATATTTAGTTTATAAATAAATACATATATATGTACAATATACGATATGCAAGAAATACAGGTCTACTAGATATGCGTAATATACGCGTTGCCTTAGTAACTTTTTGCTTTATATAAGAGTGTGTTTCACACAATTGGTTGTGGGCACAATTGCTACTCGGGGAGTGATTATATATTTTTTTTATTTCCTCACGTTAAGACAAAGCGTGGTGTTCAGTTCCGCCACTCAACACGTAATGTCTCGAAGTCAACGCAAAGCGGAGTACGGAGTGACTTAACAGTAAGTACTTTTTGTCTACCCAGTGGGAAGATATTTCCTTCCACAATTATTGTCCATTTAAAATATCCGGCAAATTTAATTTCATGCCTCTGTCCAGAAAATTTTCCTAAAAAGAATAGATTTTATATTTCCCTTCACGTGTTAATATAATTGTTATAAAATAAATAACAAAAAATCTCAATAAACATACTCGTATATATTAATACTTCTTTTTCATTATAAAATGTTCTAAATGGTAATCTGACAAGAATTTGTAGGAATGACGTGATTTTCTTTTAGAAGTGCAAAGTTCATAACTTCACTTCAGAATAAAATGTTAATGTTTATATATTTGAAGACGTCTTAAAATTTATTTAGTTAAATAACCTATATTTAAATAGTAAATACTAAAATACTCAAGGACTTTTTTAGTTTTACGCTTTTATCCCGATAGGAAGTACATAATGTCAAGACACTCCTTACTCCGCTTTCCACCGAATTCGATACAGTGCGTGTTAAGTGGTGGATCTCAACGCTGCGGTGTGTCTTACTATGGCGAGCAAATGTATATAATTTAAATCATTCCGTCCGTCTGTTTGTCTCAGTCTTATTGTACCCACTGCTGAACAAAGGCCTTCCTCAAGGATTTCTACGATGATCAATCCTGAGCTTCTCTTGTCCAACGACTGGTGGTTGATAAGATTTTCGGTCCACCTGTTAGGAGGCCTGACCACTGAGCCTCCTCCGAGGAACCGAACCCAAAAACAATCGCGTTTACCGCAGATACTTTGTTGTAAACAGTAAAAACAAACGCTTCTTATCTAAACAGATCATATAATAGAAACAATCATCGAGTGGGCTTGGAACTCACAACCATCGCCGTCAGATACACAGGTGCTGAACCACCATGCCTTAATAGATTTTGTAAAATAATATTAAGTTATTATCGTTAAATTTCATAGTAAATTTCCATTATCGAAATTTAAGACGTAATAATATTAATCAGTTCCAGTAACTGAACTGTCTCAATTAAGCTGTATTGTATATAAATTATCATTTATTATTTTCGATATCATCGTTTTCAAATATATATATATATATATATATATATATATATATATATATATATATATATATATATATATATAAGTACCAAGTGTCAAGACACGCCGCACTTTGTCTTTTACCAGAGCGAGGAAGTGAAAATGAGTGAAAATAGTTATAATTTAATGTAATAGTTGCAATCTAATCACTCCCCCGAGTGGGAATCTACCCCACAACCGATGGCGTTTACATATATATATGTTAAGGAGTCTACACATTAATATCAGTATCATTCTTGGCCAAAACTAATATACTTTCCATCATAATATGATTTTTATATTGATTCTACATTGTTAAAGTGGTAGGTCGTTAGGCTTGGTTAGTTTTGAACTGCGCAATGGAAATCTAGACCAAGGTTGAATATAACATTACATTAAATCTCTCTATTCTCTGCCATACGCCTTAAATAGGCGTGGCCTTTACATCATGTATGCAACTTTCTAGAAAAATGATTTATTTGATAAATTTGACATATTTCTAACTCCTCTTCTTCATTTTAACTAAATATATGACTTATATTTTTTTTGCTCAGTACCCCTATTTCCGCCAAATTCAAGACATTTTATTCATGTATATACCCTTTCGTTGAAGATCTGAGAGGAATCAGTCTGAAGATGGCAGGACAGATACTCAACCTCCTGTACAGAGGCAATGACTAGAGAATTCCTTCCTGAGGCTACTGCGTATAAGATCACCAGGAACGTTAAGTGGAGTCCCATACAAGTGCAAGTATTGACTGGACATGGAGGCATATCTAGTTATTTACATCGATTTAAACTAAAGGACACACCTGAATATGAGTGCGACCCCAGCGTCGATGAGACCGTGTGGCATATAATACTAAACTGTCCACGTTTTAACGTAGCTCACCAGAGCCTAGAAACACTTACAATGTGGGTCTATATCTAACCAGGTCTAACTGTTCTAACTAAGGGCGTTACCAGCAAGGTCATAATCCAATCTTCTCATAGTGGTATGAGAAGATTTGACTATGACAGCATGCCCAACATCAAAATAGGAGTTTGGGAGTTACCGAATAGTGCGAATTAAGACAAAGACTATTGCGCTATTTTACAAAAGTGATGGATCCCCTTTCTTAAAGGTATGCAGAGTTCTAGAGCACCAGAGTACTTTTAGTTCACAGGAGACAGGAATTAAACCAACAATAATAAGCATTGATGACATGACAGCAGGGCATGATAAGGGAGCAGTTGTCGACCTATTAGGACCCATACACGCATCAACACACCATAACGTAGTCGTGTATGAAGATGGGGGACAGGACTTAGATTTTCTTAAGGAAAGAAAACAAACAACGACTAGCGGTGCGTAACGTCTAAAAAAGATACTAACCTCAGAAAGGAAACAGCAAAATAACTGCAACCGATCAAAGATTAGAAAGGAAGAGAGTACCACCTCAAACCTAACATCCCCAATGCTGAAGCCTTTGCAATAACTGATAAGGAGGAGCAGAATCACTAGAGCGGGCAAGGCCAAGTCACAACAACCGACTTTCCCCCAGCAAACGAATATAAGTACCACATGTACAATGCCTTACTCGAGTACACAGCAGTTGTAAGGAAGACCATTAAGACCAATCTTACAATTTGCGAAAAAAATTGTAAAACCTTCGAGCTTAAGAACGAGGGTCTGCGAGTGTTACTTGAAGAAGAGAAGGCTGCCATATACGATTGCAAAAAGCTGAAATACTAAAAGGCGAACCCATCTAAATCCTCCCACATGGCGGCCTACAGTAGTAGAAATGGCTTCGTATATAAAGTCAAAACAAATAAAACCACTAGCCCAGCATGTCCTAGGACGACCCCATCCTCCTTGTAGCCCGACGCACGGAAGTCGCGCTAGAACATAAAATTCTCAGTATGGCGCTCACCATCCAGTTCCAAAGACCGAATTAGCATATGAGAGTACGGGCAGACACCGAAATTTGAATGAATAAATGGCGTTTTCGGCTGTGGAAAAATCCACTTGGGTGGTAAATAATTTTATCCCTGTGATCTGATTGCAACTACTACTATTGAAGAGGTGAAGGATCTCTATTAGAGAATTAGGATGACCTTTATTTTCATCAGGGACGTCAGGATAAGAGAGACGATTGCTTCAATTTTGGTGAATGGTGTTTCAGAAAGGCCCTCACGACTCATCGAGGACAAGGCCTTAATAAACCACTTTAGAGCAATCGTTACGGCAGCTATACTATCAAAGGCCAAAAAGATTACTCTTATCGCGACTATAAACCAACTGCCATTCATTGACAGGCGCAGCCTTTTTAAAATGCACTATATCAGCCCGGACCTCGTGACGACCATCAGTCTAGAGCTGATCAGATCATACAGATGTCCACTGGACGTTACCTATGCTCTAAATGAGGTCTACGACGGAATATTTTCAGCCCAACCGACGACTCGCTCCCTGAGAAAATATACGCTCCCTAAATATACGGGTGCTTCCATCACAGCAGACTCCCCAAACATACTGTACTTGGATCACACGCAGACGCAAAAGGTGGACCTCATATACAGGGGGTACGGAAGGGGAGTAAGCTCACGCATCCTTACTATCAACGATTCTCAGGGACTAACATACGAATCCGTAGACATTATTCAGACAAAATTTACCAAAACGCCATACACGACAGCGTATCACATGTTGTCGTCGCAATTTCCAGGCACACTGTTGAATGAATGTACTACAGGTTCATCCGTTGGGCAAACGAATCTTCCCTAACCGATATAGTTGATAACAATTTAAAAATGGCAATCTCTCGAAGCGATATGGATGCGGTCCGCAAAGTAACTGGACAACGCGCTGCGACCCCGAACACATGAGCTAGTGTCAACAACGAGCGAGAAAACCACACCGGACATATAATATATATATATATATATATATATATATATATATATATATATATATATATATATATATGTATATATATAGAGGAATCCCTCCAAAAGGTTATATATATATATATATATAAACCACAAAGTATCATGGACCGTGGTTCGTAACAAAAAACCTCAAAACCAAAATAAAAATACCGTTTCCAAAAGGATCGAAAATTTTCCACTACTCATATGAGAGACAAAAATATTTTTTTTAATAAATTTAAACTTTCATCTATATTTATAATAGTCAATTTAAAAAAGCCCATTATTAATCGAATCTACAAATAATTACCATATATTTAATTTAAAATATGTTCCTACATCCCACACCTTATCCAACACTCTAAAACCTCTATAAATACTTAAGTAACTTTATATAAACTACACACATAATCATCCACTTACACCGATTTGTTCTGCAACATATCAGATTTTATGAAACTAAACAGTACTTAGAAAGCTTGAACAGTATTGGGTTTTGAGGTAAAGTGAGGTAAGGTAAGGTAAGGTATGGTAACATTTTCAAACAATGTTTCGAAAGGTTTTGTATAGAAACCCCTACCGCACACTCAAGACACGCTTCTACTCGTATATGACAATCGCCACATTCAGAACGCTATTTGATACGAATCATTGAATCGCTTTCGCCCCTTATAAAATGAATGGGGTAGAAATAATTTAATACGTAAAATTCAATGGTGTACTCTCTGAAAATATTTTTTATATGTCTTTATGGTTTAGTTTGAATGTTTTTTTATATAGTTGAAGTGATTGTAGGATTCTAGATGAAGTGTGTAAGTCACTTTTGGCTTTTTTGGATAGCATCTGAATGTAAACGCGGGTGGTTGTGGGTTCGATTCCCACTTCAGGCATTGATTGTATTTAAATTATTTGGTAAGACAAAGCGCAGTGGTGAGTTCCGCCACTCTATACGCAATATCTCGTCCTATTTACTTTGCTATGTGTTGTAAAAGCGTGAAGCTAAGAAAATAAAATAAAAATAAGCAAATTCAATTAAGTTAAGTAAATTCAATAAAGAAAAGTTCTAGGGACATTATATTTTAAATGGTGGAACTGAACGCCGCATTTTGAATTACCAAAACAGGAATAATTAAATAATTTTGAATATATTTTCTCGCAGTACGTATGTATCACACATCGTGAATAATCAAGTCGTGGATGGTGTAGAGATAAATTTTTACTATTTTTTTTGATATATGTTTTATAGTACAGAACGGTTTTGTTGTTTAATAGTTTTGGGTTCAAATTTCCATTGAAATTGAAGTAAATAATTTTAAAGAGATCACTCTTACTTGAACCAGTAATATAAAGATTTTGCTAGAAGTAAACACAAAGGATTTAGGTAAAGTTAGATTGAGAAATTTTATACATGTACTTTATGATAATCTTAATATTTAAGCATAAAGTTATTTTTTATATCTGAAAGGATTTCGAAAATAAAAATTAATGAGATGAAAGTTGACGTAAACGCGACAGGCCGTTGCTGATAGCGTTTGACGTACCTATTCTAGAAAAAAATACATTTTTTATGATTTTTTACGTGAAACAGGAAAAGGAAACGTTATGATAATCACTTCAGTCTCAGCTTGCTTTTTTCTTAAGATACATTGTATGATAGGAGACGCAATTCAACTCCGCACTTTGTCTAACAAAAGAATAGCTTCAGAGAACTCGGTCTCAAGTCACTTTTAGCATACTATTTATGTGGCTAACTTGCCTAAATATAATAAATATATAATACTTACTAACAATATAGTTTATGGGTATGTATATATTTATTTTAAAAATTGAAAATTTGAACCCAATACCCTAGTCTTATAGTTCTATATATCATAATACTAAAATATCAATAAGAAATATATAAGGACGATTCGCAAGCAGCATGTTTCCGGTGAAAACCCTCCAATAGTGGTCAAAAGGGTCGTTTTATGTTTGTGTATTACTCTAATATACCATAAGTACTGAGGAAGCGGGTGGAAATATCATCTTTTACAATTTGTACGAAGGTTGGTTGTGTGGTAAAATGAATATTCATAGTATCGAAAGCGGTGAAAGTATGATGAAGTTAACATTTTAAAAAAACGTATAAAAATTCTAAAATCTTTTCTAATCCTAAGTGTGGAATAACACTTTAAAAATAGTAACTATTGAAACAAAATAGCAATCTCTCTTGTTATCTATAAGTACTAGAAATTTGCAAAAATGTCTACAGAGATGCTAACAACATAAATAAGTTGTAACAAAACGTATAAGAATTTCGATGCATCTGGTAGTAGAACGCATGGCTTAGCGGTCAGAGCGCTTTGACGGTATCCAAGAGACGCGGGTTTGAATCCCGCTGCGTTCAAAATAAAATTTTATACGTCTTTTCTAAAATGTTTTCTTATCCTAAGTGTGGAAAAACACTATAAAAATAGTAACTAATGAAGTTAACATGTTTAACAATAAGGTAGTCAAAAAAAATTGTATGGAGAACATAATGCCTTAGCACTAGGTGCTAAATAGTCTGCGAGAGAATGATAATGAACGAGAAAGATATCAAGGTAACATAGGTAATAATAATTTTTTAGCTTCACTCTTTTATCCCGCATAGCAGGGTAGGTAGAAAGTACTTAGTGTTAGGACACTTCGTATTTTATTTTATGTCGATGCACGTCTTGTCTTCCACAAACGAGGAAGTGACAACAATTAAATATAATGACGAGTGGGAATCTAACTCACAACCGAACGCGTTTACAGTCAGACGTCTGTACAGTCAGTCAGTCACGACCTCTAATTGCTTAGACTAAAGTAAGTATTGAATTATAAGTGATTAACTAAATTGCAAAATAATAACAATTCAGTAATGCTAACAGCTCGGTTTTCCTATAAATTCAAATATATATATATATATGTATGTATGTATACACTAAAGATGTAAAGATATCTCTGAAGCCGTCTTATGCTTATTTACGACAGGGCACTATACGTGTCCCGTTACGTTCACTTAAAATCTGCAACAATAGATTCTGAATAGAAAAGATCAGAGAATATCTTGAAAGAACCTTCCGAAGGATTAAGCTGGATTAGCTATTCTTATTTATAAAAGAGTAAAATTTTATACTATTTATTTTTATATATAAATGTATTGTTTTGATATATTATTATCTTTGCGCAGTGGGACAGTATCTGAGGATTCGATTCCCACTGACGGAAATGATTATATTTCAATTATATTGATTTTCTCGCTTTATTAAGATATAGCGCGGCGCTAATTTCCGCCATTCAAAACTCATTGTTTCGAATTCGGGGGAAAGCGAAGTACGGAGTGTCACTAGGTACTTTCTGTCCATATATCCAATTTTTATATTTTGACTTTTGATTTAAACAAATATATTGCAGCTTCACTGTTTTCCCCGTATAAAAATGTCATCACAGTCTTCTGCACATTTTGTCTTAAATTGAGACATTAAGTGTTGATTAGCGAAACTCAACGCCGCAATTTACTTAAACAGAATGGTGACTTAAAAACAAATAAATTAGAAACACTCTAGTGGTAAACGAACCCAGAACAAATGACCTTATTATAAGACACTGTACACTACGCTAAAAATATTAAACGTATATTTTTTGCTCGCCTACAACATGTCGAGTTGAATTATCTATGTTTGTATGTGGTAGGGCAAATTTCCTTCTCATGTACGATATCTGGTTACAGTTATGTTGATATAATATAGCGGTATAAGTGTTTTCGTTTTATGTTTATTCTTGTTCCGCATTGTACGGTAGAGGGGAAATGAATTAATGTAAGTAAATATGTACAGCTAGACGTCTCATACAAAAGACAGCAGCTTCACGCTTTATCCAGCATATTTAGAGAGAAACTAATGTCAAGACACTGTGCAGATTAGTTTCGCCTAAATTCGATATATAGTTTATTACGTTGCGGAACTCAACGCTGAGTGGTATATTACTAGATCGGAAAAGAAAAAAAATTAAATATAATAATTACTCCAATTGGGAATTAAACTTACAACCAATCACGTTAATAGTCAGTCTATTCCACTGCGCCACGTTAACCTCTATATTATGTAGTTTCCATTTTTTTTAACTTAAAGAATATATAAAAATAATCACTAAATGCACAAAAAGTCATTTAAGCATTTAGCTAGCGAGATAAGAGTGCGGCGTTGAGTTTCGGAAATGTGGAAAACAAGGCAATACGTCTTACTAACAGTATATGATACCAAAACAACATAAACAAAATACTTACATGCGTGAGATATAAGGTAAAAAAATATTATGAGGCTATCCTGATACTGTAGTAAAGCATTTGACTGATACTATAGTTATGGGTTCAATTATTATTATTTTTTTAGCTTCACAATTTTATCCCGCATAGCAGGGTAGACAGAAAGTACCTAGTGTCAAGACACTCTGTACTTCGCATTCCACCAGATTCGAGACATTGCGTGTTGAGAGCTGGAACTCAACGCTGCACTTTGTCTTACCAGAGCGAGGGGTGAAAATAATTTAAATTTAAATATGATCACTCCCTTTTTATATTGTAACTTTTTTATTAAAAAAATTGCAATGTTAAGTTACGATGCTTAACATCCAAAATAAACACTAACAGAGTGTCTCAAAATAAGTTCTGAGAGAATAAAAAAAGGGAAACCACTTCGTTTATAAAGAAAATTTACGGTACCAGCAACAAAGATAATTCTCTTTGACATATACTTACATTATACATACTTTATATGAGCAAAAAACATTAAACCAAGAGGTCGCTTTACGCGTGTATGTTAACATTGTAACAGAGTGTAGGCGTGTTATAACTTATCACATTGTTCTTGCCCAAGATCGACTTTAAAGTATATAATAAACCTTATCTTCAAACTATGCTGTTATATTAATACTGGCTAAATTCTGCCAGTTTTGGAAACAAATATGCCAAAATATAGTAAGATCTTTACTAACAATTTTTACTAACAAACAAAATAGACGGGATTAATCGTGTATATTTTGGTATTTAAAATACATTTTTGGAAACCTGACTTTTCGGACACTTTACAGTAGTCCATGGTCACAGGTTTCAGGTCACCTTTTCGAATATCAAAATATACGCGATTAATCCGCTTAAAATAGTTTCATTTCAAATATGCCAAAATATATTTATTTTGAAGTTGAAAAAACTTTTGACCTTTTTTCCCCAATAATCTAAAAGTCATTTCGGTAGAAATAGGCATGAAAGTAAAAATAACAGTGAAATTTCTCTACAATTAATTACTTACTCAAATATTTCGTAACCTGTCTAGAATTATTCCCAGTCTTTTTAAAATTTAGTCAGATAAAGAGAGGAGCAGGTACAGTGAAAGCGAGCGTGTATTATTGGGGTTGAAAGATTTAAGACCCTTCAATTCCTTACTCTGGTTTCTCAAGTCCTACGACTAGCTCATCTTTCTGCAGCACCCCGAAATGCTGGAGTTCACTGAATATCTGACAGAATATCTGATTAGCTATCTACTGGACGTTGAAAGCTGAAATTTGGTAGTTAGTTACACAAATGCGAGGTACAATTTCTACTTAATACATCAGAAAAAGTTTATAATAAGATATTTACAAGTTAAATTTTGTGATTTTAATGTGTAGTGATGTTTATGTATTGTGGTTGAAAGTAATTCATTTATATTGAATTTGCCTTTTGGGTTTTACGTTTTCTTTACCTCTTTGTCATTGTGTGTTAAAATTTATTTCCATTACACCATTCTGTTAATACGAGGCGTGGCGTTGAGTTCACCAGTCAACACGCAATATCCCAATTTTGGGAAAAGCAGTCTACGGCGTGTAAAGACACTGCCCAGATAGTGGGTTGTATCTGACTTTTTTTGATTTACGGGGTGAAGCGTAAAGCTATAAAAAATAATTTAATCTTAACATGGTTAACTCCATTTACAATAGAACCTTAAATGACTATGGACGAGTTCCACTAATTTCGAAATATTGCTTTTATAATGCTAATGGCATAAGATTTTAAAGCTATATTTAAAAGCAATATTTCTAAGCTATATTTAAAAGCTTGTATAATATAAAACGATGATTATTTTGTTAGGTCATTGAAATATTCGTAGTAATTAGTTTTCCGTTTTTAATTTATTCGTTAAAACTTTTAATTGCCTTTCGATCTTTGCAGTTTTACGTATTATATAAGAACTATATAGGATTTTATGTTATTTTATTATATTTATTTTTTAGCTTCACACTTTTATCCTATCTAGCAGGATAGACAGAAAGTACCTAGTGTCAAGACACTCCGTACTTCGCTTTCCACCAAATTCGAGACATTGCGTGTTACGTGGTGGAACTCAACGCCGGTCTTTGTCTTACCAAAGCGAAGAAGTGAAAATAATATAAATATAATCACTGCCTCGAGTGGGGATCGAACCCACAACCGATCGCGTTACAGTCAGACGCCGTCCCACTGCGCCACGACCGGCCTATTATGTTATTTACATTTTATTTCTAACATTATATAAGATAAACAGTGTTGTAAGGCATTCCGGTATGCACTTTACGTCTATTAAAATACATTATTCATAAAATGGTCTATTTGATCTGTAATATTATTGTAATATTATAATATTTTTTTATGTAATTTAAAATTCGCCTTGTTCTGTCCTATACGCCTTGAGTACATTAAATGGGTATTATTAATAGCGCTAATAGTAAAAAATGTATAAAAATTTGAACGCAGCGGGATTCAAACTCCAATTCCAAGTCCAAGTGTTCTAACCGCTAAACCATACGTTCTACTACAGGCTGCGTCAAAATTCTTATATGTTTGTTACAACTTATTTATGTTGTTGGCGTCTTTGTATAGAGATTTGTACCAATTTCTGCTACTCAAGGATTATTAAGAAATAATCGATTCACTAAAGAGATTGCTATTTTATTTTAATATTATAATATTTTAATACTAAGTATAACACTTTAAAAATATTAAAATAACCCAAATAATATTAATAAAGTTATTAATAATTCTACTGATGCCGTTCGTGGCTCAGTGTGACAGCGTCTGACTGTAAATGTGATCGGTTATGGGTTCGATCCCCACTCGTGGGAGTAAATATATTTAAATTATTTTTATTTCCTCGCTCTGGTAAAGACAAAAAGCGGCGTTAAGTTTCACCATTCAACACGCAATGTCTCGAATTCGGGGGAAAGTGAAGTACGCAGTGTGTTGACACTAGGTACTTTCTACCCTGTTATGCGTGAAGCTAAAAAATTATAACTTAATTATAACTTAATTAAAATTATTATTGTATTATATAATACATTAACTAGTGAACTAATCTATGAAACTACAGTGATTAGCTTCAATATAAGAATTTCGCGATTCGCGATTTTTATACATTTTAAACGAAACTATTTAACCGGATTAATCGCGTATATTTTGGTATTCGAAAATACATTTTTGGACACCTGAAGTTTCGAACACTTTACAGTAGTCCGTGGTCACAGGTAGACCTGTCTACCTGTGTTCGAATACCAAAATATACGCGATTAATCCGGTTAAATAGTTTCATTTAAAATATTAGAATCACAACATGGTTACAATTTACAAAGTTTTCTTATAGTTTAAATGAACACCTCTATGAAATATAAGGAATATTTATTTCATAGAAGTGTTCATTTACCTTTATAAATAATTTGAGGCCGGTTATGCCGCAGTGTGACAGCGTCTGCCTGTAAACGTGATCGGTTATGAGTTCGATTCCCATACATGAGTGAATATATTTAAAACTTTACGCTTCCTCACTCTGGTAAGACAAAATGCGGCGTTAAGTTCCGCCCCTCAACACGTATTATATTGAATTCGGCGGAAAGCGAAGTACGGAGGGCCTTGACTCTACTAGATACTTTTTGTGTACCCTGCTATGCGTAAAGCTAAGTCCACTTCTTTATTATTCACATAAGTGATTTGAACCGTTTTCCTTATAATATTATTACGAAACCCAACCACTAAACCACCTAGGCTTTCAGTATAAAATATTACTATTCACTCCCAAATGAATCAAAATTAAAGGGATCGCTTACAAATAATTAAACAAAAAGATTTTATCAGATTTAATGGCTTAAGAATTTACTAAACCATTATTAATGTTTAATACAAAATAACCGTTTTAACCTTTTAGGATATTTGTTATCAGAATTGCAAAAGCAAGTTAATTTGCTAGCCTCATGATAAGACAATGATAACGTCCTACGTATAAACATATCCTTAGGCGTATCGAATAATTATTGTGGCATTATATAAGCTAAAATTTATCATGAATGTCTATATGTCAGTATACAATATATATATATATATATATATATATATATATATATATATATATATATATATATATATATATATATATATATATATATATATATATATATATATATATATATATATATATATATATATATATATATGTAAAATATTAAATTAATAATTTAATGTTATTTTTTGTTAATAATTAACTCAAATTAACTATTACTTAATTTAATTCTATGAATATATTTAGGAACAATCCGACTCTGTCTAGACAAGGCCTAGAATTGAGTTCCACTGAATAAGTTGCAATATCTCTTTTTGAGACACTGACAGAAAATCTTGATGTGAAACTATTAAGCGCAAAAATACGGCATATTTTTTGAATTGATCATTGCGCAGTGGAGCAGCATCTGACTGTAAATGCGATGGGTTGTGGGTTCAATTCATATTCAGGGAATGGTTGCATTTAAATTATATTCATTTCCACGCTCTGGTATGACAAAGTGTGCGGAATTGCTATCCGCCACTCAACACGTAATATCTCAAATTTAACAGTACGGTAATTCTTGTCTATCCTGCTTGATAGGATAAAAGCGTGAAGATTAAACAAAAGAAATTATTTAAACTAAACATTAATGACAGTAACATAATATAGTCAATATTAAACTGGCCCAATAAGTAAAGTGTAAAACGAATCTAACTAACAAATTTTAAGCGTCTTACATTAAGTTATAAAATTATAAAAAAATTACATGAAAATTCATATTTTATATATATGTTTTATAAATGTTGAAATTTTTATATACATTTCTATGTACACTATATATTCCTTTAGATTTTACTAAACTCAAATAAAAATAACGTAAGATCTTAAAGCGTGGGATTCAAACGAGAAATATTCTTTACCATTTCCGAGATATAGGGCAGAGCTTGCTACTTGTTAGTTTAAATAACTTTGTTATAATGCTTACTATTGGGTTATATTTAGATTTCAAAAGGTTTTCTTGAGATAGCTTCAAGCTTTTTTTCCACATAATAGGGTAGACTGGAAGTACCTAGTGTCAAGACAATCCGTAATCCATTTTCAAGGGGTAATAATTATGTTTTGAATTATTCTGATTAAAATCTCTTCTCTCTTTAAAACCCCCCAATTGATAGTATTAGAAAGGTTTTAACGTATAATAAAAAAAATCCCGTATGAATGTTTTTCACCAAATAAAGAACATGTTAACTCACCTCCCTCTACATTATATTTTATGACAATGCCATAATCAGTACTCAATGCTTCATCAGCAATGTGAAAATTTAGAGGAAGAAATCTACGATCGGACGATTTTCTCAAGTGTAAGCGAATTTTGGTCGAATCATTAGTGATATTGTCGGAGCGGTAGTTGGTAAACTGTAGTTGCAAAACGCTCGAACAAGATTTTTGTCCCGAGTGGATTTGATTTAGATTGAAAATTAACGTAAAAAATTCACGTTCATACCATCTTCATATATTTAATCTGTTACTTAACTATGAGGTAGGGTATAAAGAATATATATGTATGTATGTTAGAAATTGTAAGAGAGGATTTTGTAGCGCAGTGAAATAGTGACTGTGAACGAGATTGGTTGTGGGTTCAGGGAATAATATTTTCATTTCTCATCCTCAAAGTTTGCCAATCACAACGCAATGTCTCGATTTCGTGCAGAAATCAGTCAACGAAGTGTCTTGACACTGAGTTGCCTTTGTTTGCTTTGCTATGTTGGATAAAGCGTGCAGCTGAAAAACAACATTTTTAAAGACGTTACGTTTTTAAATATAATATTAAGTATGTATTCAGTGTTTTAACACTAAATTCTCTTCGCCTTAATAAAAGAATTCGGTTCCTTTTGCGGTTAATTAAATCTTTTTACCTCATGTCACTCAAATACATTCAATACTGCATATTTTATTCATACAATATTTTAAATTTGATACATATTACATAACAAAATCTAATATGTCTATTTGTTGTCTTTAATAAAACAATAACACTAAGTGAAATGAAATTATTTCTTTTTGTGAACATACAACTATCTCTACTGGATATATATATATATATATATATATATATATATATATATATATATATATATATATATATATATATATATATATAGACGGAAAGTACCTAGTGTCAAGACACTCCGAATTTCGCTTTCCGTCTAATTCACGACATAACTTGTTGAGTGTCAAAACTCAAAGCCGCTTTTTGTCTTATCAGAGTGAGTAAATAAAAATAACATGTTATTAAATTAAAATACTAAACTAGTGGAAGGTTGAGAGAGGAATGTATTTACACTAGGTCCAAAGGATTCTGAGTATCCTGTTGTAGAAGAAAAAGCGTCAAGCTACAAAAAGATCACAAGTATGAAATGAAAATATATAAAGTGGATTAATCTCGTGTTATTTTGGTATCCGGAAATGCTTTCCTAATAACCCGAATTTCACCACTTTACTGTAATAAAGCTAAGATTATTTACTGTAATTTACTATAAAAGAGTGGCGCAGTGCAACAGCTTCTGAGTATTAACAAGACCGGTTGTTGGTTCGATCCCCACTCGGGGGAATAATTATATTTAAAATTATTTTCACTTCCTCACTCTGGTAAGATCAAGTGAGGCGTTAAATGCTACCACCCAACACGCAATATCTTAAATTCGATGGAAAGCGAAGTACGGAGTGTCTTGACACTAGGTATTTTCTATCTACCCTGCTATGCGGAATGAAAAGCGTGGAGCTAAAAAAATAATAATAATTCAAACAATTTAATTTACTTTCAAAATGATTAAAACAGACACAAGGAACAAAGAAAAAGTATTGAACATAAAATATGACTGAACTGTATCTTATGAGAAAATGTGAATTTTTATAGCTTGAAATGAAGCTAGCCATTTACATAAACATTCGTATGAAATATGCTTCTTTACCGTTTAAGGGTTTTTGGTTTTAAATGACTTAAAAAATTTACTAAAAATACATTTGAATTCATGTTGTTTATGCGTAAATTTTGGCTGGACATGGCACAATGAGAGAGCGTCTGTCTGTAAACGCAACTGGTTGTGGGTTCGATTCCCATTCTAGGGAAAGTTTATATTAATTATTTTTATATTAATGTCATTCACTCGTTCTGGTGATACGTAGCGCGGCGTTGATTTCCACCACTCAACGCGCAATGTCTCGAATTCGGCGGAAGGTGAGCGGAGTGTCTTGACACTAGGTACTTCTTGCCTATCCTGCTATGTGAGATAAAAGCGTGAAATTTAAGGCATATATAGCTTTAATTATAATATTATATATAATTACTTTACTATTAGTTTTTTACGAGCTATGCCTGTAGCCTTGTTCGCGTGGAATTTAAAATCTACGGATCTTTTCATAATTGTAAAATAAAAGTTGCCTTATTTACATGTTATTTATATATTTTATCTTATATTTTATATATATATATATATATATATATATATATATATATATATATATATATATATATATATATATATATATATATATATATATATATATACATAAAACGTTTATTTTAATAATATTAACAATCTAATTACCTTCAAGATTATAAAGAAAGACTAATTTATTCTGCCCGCAACGTGTTTGTCCTGGTCAGCTTCCTACTAAAATATTATATTTTTACCGTACACATTAATATAGATCGTGCAATAAGACAGTGTCTGACTGTAACACAATATATTATGAGTTAGACTCCAACTCGATGTAACAATTTTTTTTTAATTTATTCAGTCTGTTAAGACAATACGTACGCAATGCCTCGTTTTAAGGCGGAAAGCAGACAATACAGTGTCTTGACATTTGGCTGTCCTAACTACCCCACTATACGGAAAAGCATTGTAAAATTTGATCAAATAAATATACAAATATTTTAATATAGATTATGCTAGTGAAATCGTACAAAAATACTTATATTTAATTAAAAGTTTTAGTATTATCTTGAATTAAATACCTCAAACGGGAACCAAACTGTGAACAAAGCAAAATAACCAAGCGGCTCTCGAATAATGAAAACGTTATTTTTATTTCATTTATCAGATCTGAGACAAGTCCACGAGTAAAACGTGACTGGCACGCTTATGAGGAACTTAAAGTTGTACACTATTTTAAAATATTTTTGATGAAAAATTTTATTTAATCTGTAGGTATTTGTATTTTTTTTTTCTTCCTCGTTTTCAGGTAAGCAAAGATAATCTAACGTATATATATTTGTATATCCATTCGTTCTGTTTTCTTTTTTAAGTCAATTATAACGGTATTGTGTATTCAGATATTGAAATGAAATAGAAATATGATTTTTTTAAGTTAAGAAACTCCTATAAGCGATTATAATTAAATACAAAATGTTAAAATTAATTTGATTGTAAGTTGAAGTCATGTTAATTTTTATTTAAATGATTTGAGAGTTGAGTCTCACTACTCAACACACGATGTCTTGAATTTAGTGGAATGAGTGTGTTGACACTAGGTACTTTCTGTGTACCCTGCTTTGTAGGATAAAATTCGTGAAGCTACAATTTGTGTATGGTTGAGGCGCCACTGCGACTCCACCGGCTATACCATTGTATAGCGTCAGACTCTGTTAGCGCGACTGGCTGTGGGTTCGATTGCCACTCGGGGGAATAATTATATATAAATTATTTTCAATTTCTCGCTCTGATAAGACAAAACGTGGCGTTGAGTTCGCCACTCAACACGCAATGTTTCGAATTCGGCGGAAAGCGGAGAACGGAGTGTCTTGATCTAAGTACTCTCTGTTTACCCTGCTATGTAGGATAAAGGGGTGACGCTAAAAAAATATTATAATTTCACCACTCTCTTACGACAATGCGCGGCGTTGAGTTCCGCCACTATGTGGTATGGTATGTACTTTAATAAAACGTATTCAAGCGTAACGTGTATGTTTGTAACAAAACTATTGCAATTGGATTAATTGAGTATATTTTAGTATTCGAAATAGTATTATAGAAAACCTGACATTTCGAACAGCTTAGAGGTTTTTATCATTGGTCATAGGTAGACAGTTATATGAATTTAAATAGTTCAACAGTCAATATAGTTAAACCAATATCATTTATAACCAAATAATCTATATTTTCTTAAGAGTAATTTATCTATATATCCTAAAAAATACTGTACCGATTGTAATGAAACTTATACCGTTTCCTAAGTTAAAGTATATCGAACTTAAATTAAAAAGAACCATCTCGATATTACTTTTAGTTTTAGAGAAATTCATGAACAAACATACAAACATACACTTAAAAAATTAACCGCAATTGCTTGCTAAAACAGATTTTCGTACTCAAATATTATTTAATTCAATGTAAAACATTTACCAAAAGTATGCTATAAGAAATATTTGTATTAAATTTGAACCTGTACTCATCTATTGGAGCTTCATCAATTTTTTATTCACCGTAATTCATTAATATTATAAAAAGATGATACTTTTTTCATAAATTATGCAAATAAAGTGAACGCTGGCTTAGTATTCAAAGCTCGTGTTAGTACGCCCCGCAAAATCATTATTTAATAACCATGTTTAAATTGGCTCACTTAATGGAGTTCTCGCATTAAAATAGTGATTTATTACACCATTACGTTTAGGTGCGTGTTATATTTGTTTTTATTTTTTAGCTTCACGCTTTTAACCCGCATAGCATAGTAGACAGATGGTACCTAGTGTCAAGACACTCTGTGTTTCGCTTTCCAACGAATTCGAGACATTGCGTGTTGAGCGGTGGAATACAACGCCGCACTTTAATTGACCAGAGCGAGAATTCACTTCTTAAATAATTTAAATGTAATTACGTCCACGAGGGAAGTTTGAACTCACAACCGATCGCGTTTACAGTCACACGCTGTACCACTGCACCACGACCGGCCTCATTATAAATGTTCATTATGTTTTTATGTTTATTTTTGTATATTTTATATTTTATCAGATGAATACGGTATGTGTAGTGATACGTCTCTCCGTTTTCACTTTTCGACAGTTAAATAAGAAATTAATTTAAATAAAAAATTATGGTAGTATTTTTTATATAATATAGTGATATTAAAGAGAAACCGCGGTTTTGAGTTCGCCACTTAACACGCCATCTCTCGATTTCCAGCGGGCTTTCAACAGAGTGTCTTGACATAAGGCTATCTCTGACTACCCTGCTATGAGATCTTCTATTTTTGAGAAAATCTATACTTATATTTTTTTATACTAATTAATAAAATTATTATTGATTGTTTTTTTCCATATTCCAGGCGATTTTAGCTGAATAAATCTGAACATTTGTGCATATATTTAAACAAATTAGGAGGCCGGTCGTGGTGCAGTGTGACAGCGTCTGGCTGTAAACGCGACCGGTTGTGGGTTCGATCCCAACTCAGGGGAGTGATTATATTTAAATTATTTTTATTTCTTCGCTCTCTGGTAAAAGTTGAGTTCTACCACTCAACACGCAATATCTCAAATTCGGTGGAAAGTAAAGTACGGATTGTCTTGACACTAGGTACTTTAGGTATATCCTGCTATGCGGGATAAAAGTGTGAAGCTAAAAAAAATTTGGCGCCAAAATGTAGTTCAAAATAAATATTATATAATTAAAAGCATAATAATAAAATTGCAATTTAAACGTAAATATTAATATTAATAACAATATAAATATAATATTTCACGATAATAAGTAAGCGAACACGACACGCGGATTATAATTTACAATAGAGGAAACGTAACGATAATGAGATATTAAAAATGAAATTTCTTCAAATTATCATTTTATAAAGTCAAAATTATATTATATACTAGTTATACCCGCGGTTTCTTCGGCGTTAGAAAGCGTTAATAGACATTGAGCGTTGGCCAAATTTAAGATAACTAACTTTATAGCAATTAAGTTGAACGAAATACTTTAAATTAATATAATTTTCTTACTTACAAAGTAATTGAAATAAAATATCTGTATCCGAGATTAGGGTACACAAACGTACAGACAAACAAGCCAATAATAGCTTTTCTCATAAATATCCCATATACACACATTAATCAGTTATATTTTTATTATAATTATATATTTTTTTTAGCTTAACGCTTTTTATGCCGCAAAGCAAGGTAGACAGAAAGTACCTAGAGTCAAGACACTCCGTACTTCATTCTCCACCGAATTCGAGTCATTGCGTGTTGAGTGGTGGAACTCAACGCCGCACTTTATCTTACCAGAGCGAATAAATGATAATTTTAAATATTATCATTCCCCCGAGTTGGGATCCAATTATGTACATATAGGTTGTATAATATTTTGAAACTATTTGCCACATAATGCGTATATACTAATAATATTAATCAGAAGCAAATAGTGCTTAGTGAAACAGTATATGAAGTCATAGTATTGGAAATAGACTTATAATAAATACCTGTACATTGAACGTACCGTATTAATTTAACATCAATTTTATACATACATTGATGTATTTGTAAGCCGCAATCTATACGTATCCAATTCGTATGAACGAAAACCAAAACGGATTTTGAATTTGTTTTCCAAGTGACTTTCTAAGTTAAGAAAATATTTCTTTAATAAAAGTTGCTTTAAAATAATTTTAAATTTTTAAATTCTATGCTTTAAATAACATTGTGTTGAATTTAATAATGTCATTGTGGCGTACTAAATATGTATTGCACTGTTAAAACGTGGGCTTGATTCATTCTTGAGGTTAGATTATATGTTAAATTATTTACATTTCCTCGCTCTGGTAAGACAAAGCGCGGCGTTAAGTTTCGTCACTCATACGCCAAAGAAGTGCCTGTCATTAGTTTTCCCTTGAATACCCTGCTAGTGTATGGCATAAAGCTGTAATATTCAAATCCATGCTTCAGTAAGACTATACCCGAGTTGAATCACCTCATACAAACCACAATATCTCGATTTCTAACGTAAAGTAGATAAAGAATATGAGATAGTAAAGGAACTTAGCTAAGCGGGATAACCGTGAAACTACAATAAATTAGATCAAAATACATACAGTTGTTTTTATAAGTAAACATACATGTCACTTTAGGCCGATCGTGGCGTAGTGGGACAGAGGCTGACAGTAAGCGCGACTGGTTGTGGGTTCGGTTCACAGTTAGGGAATGATTACATTTAAAATTATTGAAATTACCTCGCTCTGGTAAGACAAAACACGGTATTGAGTTCCGTCACTCAACACGCAATGTCTCAAATTCGGCGGAAAGCGGAGTACAGAGTGACTTGATACTAGATACTTTCTGTCTACCCTGCTATACGGGATAAAAGCGTGAAAGAAATTAAATAAAAATAAACATATAACTTTTTTATACACATATAATATCAATATTATTGGGATAATTGATATCTAGTTCATAAACTGCTTCGACACGGCGTATCAAGATGCAACGTGCGCGGGATTTTAAATTAGAACTGCACCAGTGTCTAAAACTGCATACGATTTTGTGTGCTATTACACAGTTATACTGATAAAATAAATAAATAATAATAAATGTTCTAATATATATATTTTTTATATTTTGACTTAGTCCTTCAGAACGTTGGTTTATATATTATTTACCTTTATATAACCGAGGAAGGAATAAAAAGTTGCATTTTAGCATACAGCAATGTATGCAGGCAACGCTAATGCCCAAATATTCCGTTCTTCATTCTAAAAAAGTGTAACCATATATTTTAAATAAATATATATATATATATATATATATATATATATATATATATATATATATATATATATTCACTTATTATATATTCACTTTTAGTTATTAAATTTATTTTTTAATTTTACCCAAATACCCTAAATTTATAAAAATATTTTTTTATATAAAAAATCAAAACGTATTAGTCGAATTTTATGTTTGTCTTACAAAGATTCAACAATATCCTTTCATATTTAAATAAAATAATTTTTATATTATATATCAAAGTTGTGTTGTTTTTAACTCTCTTCCTTTATATTAAGATTGTTCAATTTTGAGAGAATATTGCACTGCAGATGTTACGAAATTGTCGAAAGCTTACCACTACAAAGTAATAGAAAAGTTCAAATTGATTTCACTGTAAGCTCCACAATATGTTTTTTTGTAGCATTACGCTTTCAACCTCGCAGCATCATAGTCAAACAGAACCGAGTGTCAAAACACTTCGTGCTATACTTTTTGTTCACATTCGAGATATTTTGTGTTCAATAGCGGAGCTCAACGCCGTACTTAAGTTTAATATAGAGGCAAAAATAATACCAATAATATTTACAGTGTAATAATTTATATGAAAAATAACTTACAGATACCTCTCAAATATAGTAAAACAGCATTTTTAACCGTACCTGTACAAAAATACTCAGTTTTATCATTTTTGTATGACAATATAAAAGAAACATTTGCTTACTCTCATATCATTATGTGAGAAAGAAAGCGTACTCCATATTTTTAAATGTATTCTAAACATGATTTATCCCCTTAATGTTTCCTCCTACGGGTGTCATGTTACGTATTAAATACATACTTTATATTACGTTTTATCTGTCATATTAGCATTATAACATTAAAATACCTTTGAATATTAGTCAAGACCATCGTAGCTCAGTAGGTAATAACTGATGCGCGCACATCAGCGTGGGTATGGGTTCAATTTTCACGATGATTATGTTTTCATTTTCCCTGTTTGTTAAGCTGAAGTGCGGCGTTTAGTTCCGCCGTTAAACATGTGGTGTCTTTAAAAATCTAGAATAACATATCTTAACACAAGATTCTTGTCTTCGCTACTTGGTTACATGCGGGAGATGCGTAGAAATAATATTTTATATGCGTAATAAATAATATTTTAAAACGGGGGCGTTAAATTACATTTAGCTAAACTGAAGTTGACAGGAAAAAAGCGTTGGAAATTGGTGGAAATATAAGAAGAAATGATAAAGTGTTCGCTTTACAAAAATACTTATTTGAATGTCAAGAGAGCGTCGAGGTACAAAATGTTTTTATTTATAGGGTACTTTGTGAAATTGAGAAACGCTTCAGCGTATTTCATTTGTTGTAGATCCGCTGCGGGCATTGTGATTTAGAAATTGAAGATTTTTTTTGCTAGTTTAAATATTTTGAGGTTATTCTACGGTCCAATTATATTTATTATCCTATTTTATGCTAATTTGTGACCTCCTCAAACCTCAGTAAGATTTAGATATATAGTTTAAATAATTATAAAGTATATTTACTATTTTTAAAGTGTTATTCCACACTTAGAATTAGAAAATATTTTTGAAAAAACGAATAAAAATTTGAACGCAGCGGGATTCGAACCCGCGCCTCTTGGATACCGTCCATATATACTTGGACGTATACTTGGACGGTATCCAAGAGGCGCGGGTTCGAATCCCGCTGCGTTCAAATTTTTATACGTTTTTTCAAAAATAATTATGAAGTATATTTCAATTTTTTTAGCCTTATTCAAGCTTCACCGTTTATCCCATATAAGCAGGGTAGTCAAAGACGACCCAGTATCAAGACACTAATGATTTCCACAAGAAAGAGATATTGGTATATATATATATATATATATATATATATATATATATATATATATATATATATATATATATTAATTCAAAATTTAACTAGTATTATATATTGATTTCTATATTCCCTGCTCCGAAGTGAGCGGCTTGATGAATTTTAAAATATGACATTGATACACACAACCTTTAAAACTTTTTTAAACCCTTTAACATATGGACAATATGCAATTAAAATATTTTAATATTTTTTGACGTATTAAAACATATTACATCTAGATGTCAAGTTAATTAAATATAATGCGAGTATACTGTTAATGTTTAAATATAGAGCATATTTTTTACTTTATTGGCTGTTAGCAGTTGGTTATTTTTTTTATATATTCTTTTAATATACTTTCTTACTTCATCTTAAAGAGTAATCTTTAAAGTATTCAAAAATACGATATATACCTTACATTTCATGGATCCCAGCATCTATGCATTTTACAAATATCTAAGAATTTTACAAAGTTTGTCCTTCAATCTGACACATAATAATGTATAGTAATGTATAGTTTGCGCAATGCTGCAATTGCAGAATTCAAACTTTAAGCTGGTAAAAGCTTACGCTAAATCTCTATAGAATTAAAAACTTATCTCAACCAATCTCGACATTGATTTAAAATTTATAAAAGTAGTTAAACGCATAGCAGGGTTAATCTACAGAGTTAATCTACTGTCAAAACACTCCGTATTACAATTTTTATAAGAAATTGAGACATTTCATTATTAAAAGCAGTACTTAACGCCGCATATAATCATTTCACATCATATTTTTTATATTGTAACCAAGTAAGTAATAAAATATCATATTTATGATAATTCTATTATCAGAGGAGTCCTAAAATAAAAAATACAATTTATATTTAAGCATCTATATATATATATATATAAATATAAATATATATATATATATATATATATATATATATATATATATATATTCTAAAGTATATCCAGTTTCATGATACAAACAAGGTTTCCAAACTTATTTATTGAATGTAGGCGTGAAAGCAATAATGATATAGTAGTGATACATTTCTTAGAAATATTTCAATATTCCACATTTCATCGAACAATAATTGAGATAAATAACATAAAATTCTTATACTTTGAATAATAACATAGCTTATATATAAACAGCTTCACGAATAATAAGATCTTTTATTATCTCTATTTTTACTCAAATTAAATGAAACTATTTAAAGCAGATTAATCGCGTATATTTTGGTATTTACAAATATGAGGTTTCGAACACTTCACTGTAAGTCTATGATTACAGCTTCACACTTTATCCAGAACAGCTGGATAGTCCTAGTGTCCAGACCATCTGTTGACTATTTTACGTTAGAAATTGAAACATTACGTGTAGAGTGGCAACTCAACGCCGCGCTCTGCCTCACTTATTTATAATCTATTGCTTATATAGAATCATTCCCACGAGTGGAAATTGAACTCACAACCAACTGCGACTTTAAAACGTAGAAAAAATAATAAAACTTCAATTTCCCTATTATTTTCTTTATTATATTTTTCTGACGTTAAGCATAAAAGCTATTCTGAGTAAATATTATATTTTAATTAACTTTATTCCTTAGTAAGAAAAAGTACATGTTCATAGCCTAATAGATATGAAAATGTGTAAACATGTGTTTTTTCCTCAATTAGCTTTCAGCGTTACAAGTGGAAACGTCAGAACCAGACTTACTGTCTTCATTATAATAGTCACAATCCAGCAATATTATTTTATAATACAAGATAAACCTCGGCGTTGAGTTCGCCTCTGAACACGCAATGTCTTGACTTTGGATGTAAAGCAGTAAACGGTAATATATAGTAGATACACCAGCCACGCTCGTCAACACAAATTGCTATTGAATTTAAAATATTGCAGATTTGAAGCCTAATACTATAAATTTATATTACATCGAGGGCGTCCGGATATTTACTGATGGTAGTAAGGTTGAATGAAAAGTGGGAGCTGCTCTGTAATGGGAGAGTGTAAAAAAACAAGCAATGAGAAATTCAGTCTAAATCCAAACTGTACGGCTTACCAGTTGGAACTTTAGGCAATAGCTAGAGCGGTACGGAACAGCCAGTGACCACCAAAAAGTCAATATTTCAAGTGACTCTAGATTCTCACTGGAATTATTAAGAAATCCAATTTCAGGCCACACCTTGGCCAGAGTTATAAGGGAAAACCTTAGGAATACTTTCCTATGAGGTGTATTTTGAAAAATCTGCTATGCTATTTTTATATCACACTTAATCAAAAATTATTGCTGAAACATTATTGTACCAATTAAAGTAAATTTCTTTAAAGGATATACTTTTGTCGCTTAATTTGTCATTAAATATTTTTTGCAAATAAAACCAAATAGATACAAATTACAATAATATACCAAGTTCGAAAATACAAGCAAATTACCTTTCAAAATAACTACATCTATTCTATTCAGGAACAA
Source organism: Dryadula phaetusa (assembly GCA_032432895.1). Lineage (NCBI taxonomy): Eukaryota > Metazoa > Arthropoda > Insecta > Lepidoptera > Nymphalidae > Dryadula > Dryadula phaetusa. The sequence continues at coordinate 2,182,117 of JAOYRS010000016.1, read as the reverse complement.
GGAGCTTATTATTATGCTACAATAGACTTTGGTCCAGTTCGGTCCAGTTATTGCAACTTAGATAATAGAAATTGACTTCCATTCGAAGCTATATTTGTATGTACATATATATGTATGTAGTAGCTTCTACAAAATACTTATTAATATTCTATAACATATGTTGATGATCAACAATCAACATGTTTAAAAAAAATATTTTGCCAATGTGCCTTGTTATTGGTAGGTAGGTACTTTCACAGTTTCTACCTAACCTAGTATCAGAAGCGATTTCCGCTCGAATATAACTGTATATTTTCTATAATATTTATATTATAAAAAATATTTAGTTCCCTGATAAAGATAGACTAACAAGTACTTCTTACTATTTAAGTAGTCAAAAACTAAAGGAAAAGTGTTATAACAATTCATGCCGAAGAAATCGTTGCTTTCTGAAAACGAGATATTCAGTAACTTACAATAAAACTTAAAGAAATTATATAAAAGTGAATAGATTATATGTATATATATATTATTCATACAAATCCGTCTTCCTATATATACATATATATATATATGAAAGCGGAAAAGCGGGAAAATGGAAGCAAGTGAACGCCAATGTCGATAGCTGTCACAATTTACAAATTGAACGTCACAAAACGAAAACTCAAAGCAAAATGCATAAACAAAAGCATTAGTTATAAACGAGCAAATAACTCACGTCCTGTCTACTGATTAAATTCTGCCCGGGAACAATCGTAATAGCCCCCGGGGCACCTGAGGTTAATTATACGGTGACATGGCCATTGATAATAATCATGCGCCTTGTAAAAAGCTCCGCAAGAGATTCACTATTGTTTTTAAAAAGACTTTTTTAAATTTCGTTTCTTGGTTGAGTTTGTGTTAATATGAAGGGTTAATTGGGCTAAATCTGGATAAAGATTTTAATGTATATTTGAACATGTTTTAACATATTCAGATTTGAGGTTTACTTTTGAGAAAATAAGAAAAAAAAGGCCATCGTGGTGCAGTGGTGTAACGTCTGAATGTAAACGCGATTAGTTATGGGTTCCATTTTCACTCGAGGAAATGTATATATTTAAAAAAATATTTTCCTCTCTCTGGATAGACAAAGCTCGGTGTTAATTTTGTCTTTTAGCTCGCAATGTCTCGATTTTGGCGAAAAACAGTCGAGTCGTCTAGACAGCAAGCTGTCTCTGACTATTACTGACTACCCAGCTATTATCCCGCTATTAAGCCGGAAGCTGGGAAAAACTAAGAAAACGCGTAAAGAGTGTGAAATTTGTTAAAAAATACTTCAAATACAGAAAAGAATATGCAAAGATAATATGTTTTTTTAATATTAGAATAGAAAAAAATGAATAATAAGATAATACACACACTACCATAATGAGTGGTACACACTTTTACAAAAATGATGTTCACTTTGCTAAAGCGTAACAAGGATAATTATGTAAAATTTTGTAAACACCTTGTTTATAAGAATATAATTTCATTTTTTTAGCTTCACGCTTTTTTCCCGCACGGCAGGGTAGACAGGTCTTACCTAGTGTTAAGACACTCCGTATACACTCCTATTGTATGTTAAGTGGCGGAAATCAACGCTGCGCTTCGCCTTACCAGAGCGAGGAAATAGTGATAATTTTAATTATATTCATTCCCCTCAATACGGATCAAACCCACAACCAATTGCATTTACAGTCAGACACTGTCTCACTGCGCCACGACCGGCTTCAACAATATACTTAAACATCACACAAAATCAAATATTTTTTACATATATTTCATTACATAGAATTACTTACATTTAAAATTACAAAAAATCTATGTCTCATCTCAATTTATTCAAAGACAATCAATTTCTCGTCCTAAAATAATATTTCAAATTTAATAATAACCAGTAAAAGTCTGATTATTTTCAATTCAACGTACTGCGAGCGTTTTGTATTTTAATAAGCTATTAGCCAAATTAAATTTATTGTGTTGTATAACTTAGAAATAATAAGTATTTTTTTTATTTTATTATCTTGATGAAATAAAGGTTTTTAAAATGCTCGAAGCTCTCACGATGAAATAGAAATATTACAGATCTAGTGGCGTAATTCAACGCCGCGCTGTATCTTAACAGAGTAATAAATTATAATAATTTAAATATATTCATTATGATCAAATTTAGAAACATCTGCCTAAATAATAACACGTTAAAAATAGAAACATACTTTCTATATTTATCTATACTAATATTATAAAGAGGTAAAGTTTGTGTGTTTGTAAATTGTAAGGGGTAATCTCGGGATCTACTGAACCGATTTTAAAAATTCTTTCACCAATAGAAAGCTACATCATTGCTGAGTGTCATAGGCTATATAAAAAAAAAATCAAAATATGGTGATGGGATCCTGGAATCGAGGGAACTCATTAAATTTTATAAGCACACCTATAGTGATTTCGGTTTTTTTCAAAGAATCTTGGTCATTTTCTCACGAAAAATAACATTTGATGAAGTGGAACTGTTGATGAAGACCACAAATGGTCATGAGAGGTTTTACGGGTTTGGTTCTATTTCTTTAACATAGTCGCTAAGCAATTGATGTTAGTCAACATGCATATGATGAAGTCTAGCTGATTATGGAGTACTAGAACAACTCCTCAACGATTAACGGCCTGGCATCTGGAAAAACGATACTTTCTAATTGGTCATGAGTAGTTGACAATAGGCCATTGTCACTGAGGTAAAGGGTTATGTAAAGAGTTGACTTATATTTAGAGGTCGCATAATGGAATGAAATGTGTAAATTCTCTTATTGAATTTTATATATATATATATATATATATATATATATATATATATATATAATATTTTTAAATAATCTTAAATGAAATTATTAAACAATTTATTTAAAATTATTTAAATTCTACTTTATAATTTCCAATATGACTTCATCACAAGCTCATAATAGACAAGCTGTCTAAACACTAATGAAAGTCTTAACTTCACTCATAGTATTAGCCAGGTAATAATATACTAATTAGTGGAGATGGTAAGATTACCACAGCATCAAATTAAGCGGACTGGACTTAATTACCTGTCAGCCCAAGGTAAGATTAGCCGCGGGGAAAAATGCGACGAAATAGGTCAGTACAAACGACCTAACTGCTTTACCAAGGTAATCATATTATTAAAGTTGTTCTTGTAAAGCTATAAAATCTTTATACAGGTATAAATTTTATATAATATATATACTGTGATAGGTATTTGAGACTTTTTTTATTAGCTTCACGCTTTTGTCACGCATAGCAGGGTAGACAGGAAGTATTTAGTGTCAAGACTCGCCGTACTTCAGTTTCCGTTGAAATTGAAACATTGCGTGTAAGGAGGCGGATTTCAACGCCGCTGTTTTAATTACCAAAGCGAGAAAATGGCAAAAAATTAAATATAACCATTAAACCTAGTGGCAATCAAACCCACAACCGATCACGTTTACAGTCAGACGCTGTCCCACTGCACCGGCCTTTTCGGAGGCTTTTAAATACGAATAACTTAATTAATATCTTTATTTATAACATATTTTAATTAACATTTACACAATCCAATAATATATCATGTAAATATTATTTAAAATTCTTAATTAAATTTATCCTGTATGAAGATAGCAAACCGTGCATGTGTGCGAGGTATACTACCCTACTGTCATATGGTACAGTACAGAGTATACAGGCAAAATACAGAGGCATATTATTAGTACAGATAAAGTACAGAGGGATACTATAGGATTCATCAGAGTTTGCTAGCCTAAATTTGTAATAGGAAATATTATTGCGATGTCAACTACTATTGTATTTCTTACAAGGGACAATAACGACAATCAACTTGCCTAAGCTAAGCAAATACGTATATGGACTTAAGAGTATTGTAGCACAGTGGTAGTGACTGAGTGTAATACATTAGTAGGGGGTTCGATCACCATTTCAGAAATGTTTTTTTTTTTCAAATTTCATTTCCCCGTTATAAGGAGGTCGGATGACAAGTATTTATGGGTCATCTAACTTGTAATACTAAGTAGATATAATTCTGCTTAGTTTCCATATTTATGGTGGTATCTCCGTTTCCTGATCTAATTAGACACTCTCCTTCTTTCTTTATCTCTTCGCTCTTCCTGTATCAACATAAAGTTTATAAAATGGAAAGTTACTTTAAAACTTAATTCTTCAGGAACAAGGCTATTAAATGTGTCACAACACAAAGCTAACAAGTATAACAGGGCTAACCTTCACATTCAAAACTTAGTAAACACTAAGTGTATATTACTTACTTAAGAAAACATAGAAAAGTTAGCTATTTTTTAGTTAGCTATATTAGATAGCAAAAGAGGCTAACAAGGCCAACCTACATATGAAAAATATACTTCGTTATATACTATATACTTATTTTATAGACTTTTTTGACAAATTAAAACAGAAGATGTAATACTAATAAAAAGAGTAATATAATAAATGTGTATATTTAAATATTACCGTGCAGATCACGTAGAACAAACACGCGTTGTCTTACTGAATTATTATTGTTTTTGTATCGCTTTCGGTTGCGACGATAAAATGGGGATTTATATCTTAATTAAGTTGGATGTACAAGACAAACGGTTTTTTACCAAGTTGTTTAGATTCTCTGTTGTTTTTTGGTAAAAAGAAATAATATTTTTTTTTATGTTTTGACAATTTGAAAGTTAAACAGTATTTTTGTTTGAAAAAATTTTTTTAACTAAGCTTTTCTAGTGTTAGTGTTAAATTATTTTTTTTAAAAAAAAGGTTATTACTTAAAACAGCTGAATGTTTAGTTTTTTTTATACAACTTAAGGAAGGGAAGATATCTGAAATGGATTATTTGTAAAACAAGCATCAATAGAGAGTTTATGAATTTCGATATTTTCTTTAGTCTTGCACACAAAAAAGCATTTTAAGGTCTGATGAAATATATACACATATATATATATATATATATATATATATATATATATATATATATATATATATATATATATAATCAAATTGTATTATAATAACGTGTTTGTAATTCATATTTGTTTATTTTTTATTAAATATTATCTAAATACATTTAGTGTGAGGTATTTTTGGCAAAATGTTCCAAACCATCCGGTAAGACAATGTAAAGTGATGATGCGTGAAGAAGGAAAAGATTTTTTCAAATCAGCGCGTAAAGATTTTTTGCTCCATTCCTTTTATACAATTCAACTTGAGAGCCATTATGCAGATTCTTTTAAAGTTTTTGCTAGAAAGATGAGTTTTCACTTTTAAATTACGTAAGAGGAAATACTTTTCTAGTTTGAAGAAGTATATATTAAGTTAGTTCATTAAAGCTGTGGGAATTTCAAAAATGTTTGAATTTTGAACTTTTTTAAATATTTTCTGAACATATTATTATTCTAATGCATTAACTATGGGTTCAAATCCAAGTTAGTGGAATATTTACTACAATATATTGATCTTTTTGAATACTTGAAAGACGAATACTGACTTTCAGTTGTCGGGACTAATGTCTAGTTGATGATATATTCATATATGTCCAAATAAATAAAATGAACAATTAAGTATTTAGTTATAAATAATTCTATACTTAAATAACCGTTCAATTCTTACTGGTAAATGTTCTTTGCACTTTGGAAGAAAATTACCATTTCAAAAATCAACTTTCTGGCAGTTAGTTTAGTCTGTATCCAATCAAGTCAATATATTCAATATATTTTCAAAAATAACGTTTTTTTCTTAAATAAACTTACAAAATGTGCCAACACACAGTAGTTGAATAAACAAAAACATTAAAAATATATTCAAATATTTCAATTCTTTCTCCATTTACAATGAAAGTCAAAGAATAAAGAAAATATAGTGAAGTCTTATTACGTATACGTTTCATTCCATTTGTCTTTCTTTCTTAGTATTGTTTTAGAACAGCGCACACGCGGTAATTGAACGATTCTATAAACCCACATGTGTGGCTCCATTCTTTTATTGTGTCACCATTTACTCCCTAATGATCGCAATTGTTTCCATTGAATGAGAAATTTTGAAAAAAAAACTAACGATATTTCATATATAGCTCAGGTCTTTAACAAAGGCGTGTGTGTATGATGCGAGAAATTTTTGTTGTAATTATTGACTAATTTTTTATATATTAAAAGTTTCAAAGTTGTAACTTTGAAATTTACATAATGCCAAAAAATATATATTTATTTTAAAAATATATAGATTTTAAATTGCAACTTAATTTCTACGAATGAAACTCTTCCGTTTGTGAAAAGTGGTAGACAGTTATATATACAGGTATATATATACCTACCTTTTCAATCAACAACAAGGTATCCTTGTTTACTATACAGAAGCAGTTTATTGATTTAGATTGCCTTGAAAACGGGTAATAACAATTTTTTTTTGTATATGATATATTTACCACTTAAATTTATATAAAAATCATACATATATACAGACACTTGTGGAGAGGAGAGTATGGAACCCTACATAACTGCAACAACATCTGTCACGAGCACCATGTTCTCGTCTTCTCGAGGCAACGCAGACCAATGCGTCCCCGCTGGTAAGAGAAGTGGTGACAAACGAGCACTAGGGACTTGTACCTAACATACCATGCTGGGGATGATGAAGCTACAAATAGCTAGGTGAAATTTATGTAACGTAAAGATGAATTATAATTTAGATATGATAAATGAAAGACTGATTGCCCATTTGCCGGACAATCGATTCGACTTCTGGGCTGGACTACCAGAAGATGAAACATAGTGTCAGTTTAGATGTGTTATTATTATCTTAATTGGTGAGTGCAGGCATATTTGGATTTTTGTTTTCTTTTTTTTAACTTCACGCTTTTATCCCTTATAGCAGAGTTGACAGAAAATACCTAGTATCAAGATACTCCGTACTTCGTTAACCGCCTAATTTGAGACATTGCGTGTTGAATGGCGAAACTCATGGCCACACTATGTATTATCATTGTGAAGAAATGAAAATAATTTAAATATAATCACTTCATGGAGTGGAAATCGAACCCACAACTGATCGCGTTTAAAGTTATACGCTGGTACACTGCGCCATGACTGGCCTGGCCACGATTGGTGCTTAAAGTTGATAATAGTAATTGTGATATTAGCATACGAATGAATGAACCTGCAACCACTATACACAAAATAAAACTTCACCACGCCGTGATGACGTCAACCGAACTATTTAAAACATTTTAATATTTTAAAGAGCCGTCTCTCATATAAACGCTCGCATATGTAAGTACACATATGACAGTATTATACGGAAAAATCACTGTCATACAAACTATACACCTGCAAGAATAATTAATTATACAAGACAAACAAAAAGGCTTTTAATATTATTGCAAGCGTAGAGGCAAGGGAGAAAGTTCAGCGAGCATTGTTTTCATACGTTTTGTAATATTTTTAAGAGTTATTCACACGTTTAGAATTAGAAAAATGTTATTTAAATAGATTTTTTTCGTTTAAAATTTTTAAGATTTAGTTAGACGTTTAAATTAAATGGATTTCCTACAAACGTAATTTAAATTATTGTTCTATACGAAATCAGTTACACGCATCAACCTGCATGGCTGGGTAATCTAGTGTTAAGACATTCTGTTCGCTGCTTCCTATCTTTTTTCTTACCACAGCGAAGAAAAGAAATAAACTTTTAATATGATTATATTCTTCCAAGTAGAAATAGAGCCCACAACCAACTATGTTATTTTTTTTGTAGCTTTACGTTTTTATCCCGCATAGCAGGGTAGACAGAAAGTATCTAGTCCCAAGACATTTCGTACTTCGCTTTCCACCGAATTTGAGACATTGCGTGATGAGTGGTGGAACTCAACGCCGTTCTTTGTCTTAACCAACTTAACTTGTTTGTGAAAATACTTTAAATATAATCACTCCCCCTAGTAGGAATCGAACCCCACAACCGATCGCGTTTACAGTCACACTGCGCCACGACCGGCCGGAAATTTTATGGCATTAATTTTTAATGCCATAAAATTTATAATTTATTTGAATTTTTGTTTTATGCTGTAGCGGTGAATTACTAATAAGAACTCTAAGAAGATTATTGTTCCCGTAAAAATCACCATGAGATTTTAGTGGGTACACGATTTGACTATGGTAGCCCGAAGTCGCACATAACCCGTCCTGAGTCCAAGTTCATATAAGATTTAATAATAGAACTTGTGCCTTTGTCTTTTAATATAAATAAACCAAGGTTTTTTCTTTTAAAAAGTCCATGACTATTAAAAAAATAATAAATAACACATGTCTAAAATGGATAATCACACCACGACTGCATCTGACAGTAAACGCGATCGGTTGTCGGCTCGATTCCCACTCGGGGGAGTGATAATATTCAAATTATTTTCACTTCCTCGCTCTGCTACGACAAAGTGAGGCGTTGAGTTCCATCACTCAATACGCAATGTTCCAAATTCAGTGGAAAGCGAAGTACGTAGTGTCTTGACACTAGGTTCAAATCCAATAAATCAACTCAAACAAATATATGAATTTTATTTCTAAGTTGGCGGTTGTATCGATATCCATTACATTTACATGAAAGATATATAACAATAAGGAAAAAAGTACAGATCTAGTCTGTAGTGTATTAAATTCGTAATAAAAAAATTGTAAACATAATAAAATCCTTTCTCAGCAATATCTCTACCATTCAATATAAAATTCTTTTAATGCTATGTAAAAAATATAAAATACCTAGAATTCATTTGACTTCGGATGATTAACGAAGATAAGATGAGGATTCATCTGATGTAACACTGTCGGAATATTCGATCTTCTTTCGGTATTTTGTGGGATTATTCATCAAATTTAAGTACCTGGAACAAGAAGTAATGGTTCTTTTTAATAATTTTTAATACAATATACCCATCTGCCAATGTAAAACAGTATCTGATTATAAGCGACGTTGTATTTTTAGAAGCGTGTCATACAATTAATATATAGATATTCGGTGGGAAGTGGAAAACGTAGTGTTTTAATAACTTAAAATTTCTCTCTGGGTAACAAATTTATTATCAATTTCAATTCGTATATTTTACCCATATGTAGCTTCGACGTAAAGGCCATGGTGGCCCATTGCTAAAGCATCTGACTGTTCGCGATAGGTTGTGGGTTCGATTTTCATTCGGGGAAATATTATGGGTATTTAAAATCTATTAGTCCGGTCTTGATATCAGATAGAAAGTGGTCAACATAGTGTCTTGACACTAGATGATATCTGACTTCCATACTAAGTTAGTTATGTACCTTTCGTCAAGTAGAAAATTCCTCGTAAGTTCCCCAAGTAGAAATCGAATCCATAACCGTCACGCATGTAGTAAGACGTTATACGATGGATAAATTATTACTCACTTTCATACAAACTTCCAATTGCACCATACAGAAATCAAACGTATTACCAAGAAACCACAAATGTCTACCAAAACTATATTCGCTAATATCCTCTAACGATACAGGCTATTCTCCTCTCGAGAACAGTCCTATTGTACACATAAATTGCTTGCAGTAAGACTGTGGGACATCAATGGGTCGTTACGTTCAGTTACATTTGTATACAAATTCTGACCCAAACGTTTGTATGTACATATGTATAATTTGTTACTAAGCTATAAAATATTAACAGTTCAGTTAATACTAAAATATTTAAATATTAAGTTAAATTATCTCGATATTTTTATTTTATCCGTTGTAACTCATTAATTCTAACATTTACTATTAATTTTCTTATATACGTAAACAACACGTTTCCTTAGCAACGTGCACGTCGTACACGTGGTAGAAATCATTTTAATATTTTATCTAGCATAGCAGTGTAGACAGAAAGTATTTAGTGTCAAGACACTTCGTACTTCGCTTTTCACCGAATTCGAGACATTACGTGTTGAGTGGAGGAATTTGACGCCATACTATGTCTTACCAGAGCTAGCTTAATTTTAAATACAATTAATCCCCGAGTAGAAGTATATCCCACAATCGATCGCGCTTACACTCAAACGTTGTTCCACTACGCCACAATAGGCCTTGTTTCATACCTATAAATTAAAAAAAAACTAGAATTTTGACGCAGCTGATAGTAAAACGCATGGCTTAGAGGTTAGAACGCTTGGACGGTATCCAAGAGACGCGGGGTCGAATTCCGCTGCTTTCAAAATTTTTATATAAGTTTTTAAAAATATTTTTTAATTCTAAGTGTGAAACTTTAAAAGTAAATAAGTTTCCTAACGATAGATTTGAATATACACTGTGGCCTTAACATCTCCATTGATCAGATAATTACTTTAACAATTACTATATCGGTGCTTAGAAAGTCATTAGATATCGTATCGTAACGTCAGCCAATTGCAGTCCACTGCTGGAATTAGGCCTCCCCAAGTTTGCGCCAAACATCCCGGTCCTCCGCAACCCTCATCCAGCCTGTTCCGGCAACCTTGCGTATGTCGTCAGTCCAGCGGGCCTGAGGGCGTCCTACACTACGTTTGCCAAGACGCGGTCTCCACTCATTAAAATCATTAGAACGATGATGAAATTATCAAAATAAAGCTTCATAAAACAACTATTTATTCAACTTAACTAGATTCATAAAACAACTATTAACAAGAAAGCTTCATAAAACAACTATTTATTCAACCTAACTAGAAATTCCTGTCATATTTCCATGTCTAATCTTTTAACCTTTATTTTTTAATAACCTAATCAATTATAAAAGAGATTTAGTGGCTCTTACTTCACTATAATTATCTTGAAACAAAGTTAAAACTTCTTTGCTAAAATGTAATTATATTTAAGAAAATCTTGGGCCTTCACGAACTTGAGTAATTTTAAATAAAACTATTTTAACCGGCTTGCTATAACCTAGGATTCTATAATAACTACTCTAGTACTAACATAGTTTATCATATTTTAAAGTGTAAATATAAAGGAATAAAAAATTATAATTAATAAGACTAAATTTAATAATTTTACAGATCTTAATCTGGTTTTTGATATTAGCCATTTCTTTTAAATGAAACTATTTAACCGGATTAATCGCGTATAATTTGGTATTCGAAAATACATTTTATACACCTGACGTGGTCACACACCTGACGTGGTGGACTACTGTAAAGTGTTCGAAACGTCAGGTGTCCAAAATGTATATTCAAATACCAAACTATACGCGATTAACCCGGTTAAATAGTTTCATTTAAAATGTATAAAAATCGCGAAAATTAAAGATCTTATTAGCCATTTCTTTGCAATTATGTATTATACATATGTACCCTCAAAATTAATAGCATATAACAATTTTGACCTTGAACTCAACGAAAGGAGTTGAAATTCCAAAAAAAAAATGACGTCAACTAGCAAAATATTAATAGGAACCTATACATTCTTCCTATGAATTTACTTTGTATAATCCACGTAAGCGCATAAGATTCGTATCGGTGGGTTTGGCTGTACAGTATGTATTATAAATCTTAAGCGATCGGTCTGCGTTTGCTACGGTCGGGTAATCTGTAATACCTACAGTAGTTGTAAGTCATGGATTTAATTTGAGCAAACTACAGCTTAGAATTTCTATGTGAATCTTGAAATTGTATGGATTGGTAGTCTGGTTTTTAGAATGATTGACAAAAACTATGGAAGTATTTTAAATAATAATTAAAAAAATATTTAATAATTATTTAAAATATTTTAAATCATTATAAAAAAATGTAAATAAATATGTTTAAACAAATCTTAAAAACACTTTTTGATGTAAGGGTCATTTCATTGCATACAACTTGCCAACAACAAACGGAATTCACACGTTCTCCAATTATTTTTACCTACACTCTTATCTCTGAATTCGAGACATGGCGTATTGAGTAGTGAAACACAACGCCGCACTTTGTTTTACCAGAGCGAGGAAATGAAAATGATTTAATTCACTCCCCCGAGTGGGGATCGAATCCACAATCGATCGCATATACAGTCAGACGCTGTCCCACTGCGCCACGACCGACCTCTTGTACAAATTAAAGCACTAATAAATGTGCAATCTGAAGTTCTTTTTTTGTATTTCAAATTCGCAATTTTAGTAACACAAGGTGAGTGGTACGAGAGGTCGGGGGAGTCCTCGGTTGACCTTCGAAAACTCAGTATCGAAGATACTGGAGGAAGGTCTCGTAAAAAGTACGAGGACCCCCCGAAAAGCATGCATGAAGAGGATAATGACTGTGGACGAGGCGAAAGAGGTACGCAGGGACCGTAGCATTTGGCGCTCCGTACTCTCTGACTAACCCACCAGGGATAAAGCGTGAAGCTAAAAAAAAAGTAACACAATTTTAGTATGCGTACATAAGAAACAACCAAAAGGGATTATGACTATGCTATTATCAGGCTGGTCGTTACACAGTAGGACAGCGTTTGTTTCTAAGCGCGATCGGTAGTGGTTTTAATTTCCACTCGGGAAATGATTATATCTAAAATATGTTCATGTCCTCGCTCTGGCAAGACAAAGTGCGGCGTTATATTCCGCCACTAAATACATAGTGTCTCGAATTCGGTCTTGACGCTAGGTACTTCTTCCATGCGTGATATAAGCGTGAAGGTTGTTGTCCCGCGATATCGAGTCTTTGAGTTTAACATTAACAAAAGCATGTCAAAATATGAGAAATATATTGTATTTCAGTATACTTCACAGAGTAACTTATATGTGTGTGTATGTATATATACGTATATACATACATGTACATATATAAATATATATGTATATGTTCGATAGTCCGTAGTCTACTGCATGGTGTCTTATGTAGGATTCTAATAAAAGCGAAATCATAACCATATGTTATATATATATATATATATATATATATATATATATATATATACACATATATATATATATATATATATATATATATACTCGGCAATAACAGATATAAATATATTTAGCTTATTGTAAGATATTTTCAAAGCAAAATATAACTTTAGATCATTACTGTTCAAAACTTTTCAAATGAAACGTTCGTCTCTATTTATTAATAAAGCTTTTAAATAACCGAAATTGAATTATATTTGTAATTCAAATACGAAATTATTTATTAGTTTTGTTTGTTAGTTCTATGAAGCATTGTGATACTTGGTTTATTATTTTATAACTTTTCTCAATGCTTACATCTTTGTGAGGAATATCAAATGATGTTACTGTAGTGTAGTTGTATTTCAGTATTGAGACATCACGTTTGTGACATTCGTTTGTAACTTAACGCCGCAATTTGTTTTTCAAGTGTTAGGAAATAAAATAAAGGGAATTCATTCCCTCGACTGGGAATTGAGCCTGTGATCTTGTATATCGTGTGCTAAGATTGCCTTGTATATTAATATAGATTTTTGTAAGTTTTAAACGAAATAAAAAGGTTGCTTTACATATATATAAAAAGGTTGCTTTACATATATATATTTATTGGTTGCTACTTTATAAATATTATTTTATATTTTCGTTATCATGATTAAATATTATATTAGTTTCTAGTTTTAAAAACTAAAAATAAATACATTAAACACTTTATGATTTATTCAAAAACATCGTCTATGCATATTTATTAGTCAAAGTGATTTGAGTTCTAGAAATGTTTTTAACTTTCTAATTAGATTTGAAAATCAAATACATTACTTAGATACCACTATAGCGCAGTAGTCGGATAGTGTACACATGGGATTGGTTGTGGGTTTGATGACTATTCCAGACAATAATTATATGTAAATTATTTTATTTTGCTACCTCTGGTAAGATAAAACTGGTTTTATTTTAGTTACCCAATGTGCAATGTATAGATTTCTGTAACTGAACGAAGGGAGTGTCTTGATACAGGGATACTTATTATTACACTAAACATATAATAATATATAAACGTGTTTACTTTGTAGAAGATAAGGCCATGATAAACTGGGACAGAGTTTGTAAACGTGATTGGTTGTGGGTTCGATTACCGCTGTGGGAAGAGACTATATTATAAATTATTTTAATATTGCTCTAGTACGACAAAGAGTGGCGTAAAGTTCCACCACTCAACACACAATATCTCAGTTTAGAGTGCAAAAAAAAAAAACAGAATGTCTTGACACTAAATTCTCTCTGACTACCGTAAAAAAAACATGTATAAAGTCAAAAAATGTATATCTCTTCAAAGCTATAAGAACGCGTAACAAAAAGCATATTCAAACACAAAAAGGCATTTTGACTAAACACTTCGAATCTTTGCAAATAATTGTGTATTTAAGCGTCTAATGTTTTGTAATAAAATTATCAAAGAAATTGGTATGAAAGCGGAAAAGATAAACAGAAAGTCAATTTTGTTTAGGGGCACTCCCTTTGTAACACTGATAGGCCATTTACAAAACAAAGTGAATCGATGAATGGGTATAAATGCTCATCTGATAATAAAGAAACAAATGCTTCAACTAAGATGTAAGGGCGATTAAATTCTGCTATATAAATTGATATCAGTCTTTAAGTGTTTTTTGTAGGAATTTATTATAAATAGTATACACTATTTCATATTGTAAAGGTGCCGGGAATAAGTGTCACTTTATGGCCATTGTCATAAGTAAAGGAATAACTATATTTATATAAACGACGATAAAACTAAACCTAGCCTAACAATCACCGTAATTTAATGGAGATAGCAAAATGTGAACTGAATTGGTATTTGCTAAGTGAACATTTAAACAAAAATACCTGCTAGGCAACAGAGAAAGTAAAGAAAATATGGATAGATTGCCACACAATCAAAAACACCAAGGTTCTGAGGCCGAATCATATACGATCCAGCAGAAATTGTTAAGATTGTAGTTTTTAAAATATGGTGCTGGAGGCACTTTTTGTGAATCAAATGGACTGCTCGCCGTATTAACGTCTCTATCTTAAAGGAGTTCGGGATCAAACACGTGGCCTTTTACCAATAAGATAGACAAACAAGAGAATATCTTGCACTGGTAGTTCCATTAACATCTGCTCATGCACTGCTGAAGACGGAGTTAAGTAGGAAAATCTCGCAATATCACTTTTAAATATTAGGGATAACTTACGACCACGACTGTTCTGGTAAGAAAAAGCGCGGCGTTGATATCCGCCACTCTACTACTACATACAATATTAAAATTTCTTTAAAGCGGACAATGGAATGTCTTGACATTAACGTCTCTTTTTTGACTGGCGTTTGACCATATCAAGCCTGATGTCAAGAATTAATGTGATCTACGATACCACGCTTGCCAAAAAGGTATCTATTTACTCTATATATGAAGTTTCCAAACTCTATGACATAAATACAGATGCTGGCAAACAATATCAAATATCTATTATTTTTTTTAGTTGAATTGTTATCGCAATATGAGTTATAATTATCGAGTAATAATATGAACGACCCAATATCTATTTATGTATATATTACATTATATTTCAAACTGCTACTGAGGAAAAGGATATTTTTCTAGAAGTGAAGGAACAAAGTGTCTTGACACAAATTTTTTCTCTACCCTGTGAAGGGACATGGTAAAATACAAATCTCCTCAGCTGCTGTTTAGCGTCCCGTAAATTTGCTGATAGGAGGTTAGTCTTTCAACTTGCCCGCGACCACCATCGGTCCGCCAAACATCTGATGGTGCACTCATCCTTTCTCTCACCTCCTTTAATCCTATCCCAAGGCCACCAACGCATCTCCAACTCTAGCGTTGTATGGGTGAAGGTAACGTTTTATAACTTATCATCGGTAGTCTTTCTCCTTATTTGCCTCCTTTTTCTACAAAAAAAATGCTCACTAACTAACCTAATACACGGGGAAACGTAACAAACGATAAAATAAGTCTTTCGGGAATCGCACACTCTACCAATATATACAGTCACAGACAACAATTGCGGTACAATAGCGTAATACATACAATAATTTTGAAATTCAACTTAAACAAACAACGAATCTTCTTCGTTCAATGTTAATATTTAACATTTATATTTTATGTGACACTTGATATGAATACCTAAGGGCATTTCATTTTGTCTCATATTTACTTTGCTAAAGCATAATTGTTACAAATTGTGTTTGAACAGAATATGAATATGAATATAATAAAGATATAACAATGTTCCAAAGTTTGCACGACACTGTTACGTTTGAGTAATGTACGTATTGTTTTATATAGTTATGTAAATATATTTATTACTATTTATTTTATATATCAAAAAAGCGGCGTTGAGTTCCGTCTGAGAGACGGAGTGCTTTGATTTTCTGGAGATTAGTGGGAAAAGGAGTGTCTTAGATACTAAATAGAGAATACCTTATTTTGAAAACCTGGGAAGAGAATTCGATTTACATACAAATTCGAAACAGTGTGTTGCGTGAAAGTTTCTAACGTCACGTTTGTATTACCAGAACCGGAAGAAGAATATTTTAAAAACATACACCCTAATTAAGATCGAAGTCTCATCCATATTCGTAACTGTTAGACTTGCTTTATACTATTTTGCTTTATAAGTCGGTTTTATTTAATTCGTTCTATTTGGTACAAAACTTAATAACTTAAGTAGTACCTCCTTTTTATTCACAAAGTGATTCGTCACTCATTTAGTATTGATGACAATACGATTCAGTAAATTTTGTTTCAATATTTTTAGTATTATTCCACACTTAGGATTAGAAAACATTTTTGAAAAAACGTATAAAAATTTTGAACACAGCGGAGTTCGAATTCGCGCCTCTTGGAAAATGTCCAAGCGCTTTGATCGCTAAGCCATGCGTTCTACTACCAACTACGTCGAAATCTCTGTACAGAGATTTTTCAAATTTCCACTACTTAAAGATTATTATAAATAATCGTTTAACAAGAGAGATGGCTATTTTATATTTGTTACGGATATGGCTTGTCTAGTAGAGCAGTAGTAAATTTTAAGAAAGATATGTATACAAGATGGCCTCTGTTACAAAATGGCGGATCAATTTTTTCTTACTACTACCTCAATATTGGTATCAAAGGACAGGGCTTGACTAGTTGAATCGTACTAGAATTTGAAAAATTAGATACTTAAAATTTAAATTTAAAATCTTAAATATTTATATTTACAGGAACCTGTGACCACGGACTACTGTAAAGTGTTAGAAAAGGCCAAGGTCCAGGTGTCCAAAAATGTATTTTCAAATACCAAAATATACGCGATTAATCCCTTTTAAATAGTTTCATTTAAAATATATATATTCACTCAGATTACGCTGATCCCAAAGATTTTATAACTGTTCTTCTGAAACATTTTTTCTTTCCGAATTGTTATTTAGATTTTAGTCAATAAAAGCGCATATTTTTTTAATATATACAACAATTAAACATGTCAAATCTTAAACAATAAGACGCAAAGAAAACTCAGTACACGCACCTTTCTATGTAGCTTTATAATAAAATGGTTTGCTCTGATTAATTTATTGCCTTATAAGAGAAAGATAATGCTTGTAATGTACTGTGGTACACCTCCCTCAGGAATAACTGAGCGTAACAGGATAAAAATAAAATTGAATTTTACAATTATATTACACGATATCCTATCCTCCATCTCTAATATTGAGTGAAGGGATTAGTAATATATACAATACATTTTACAACTGTTTTAGTATTAAATGGTTTGTATTTTCGATTGGAGTATGCTGTTGGTCTTGTAGCCTCGAAGGCGATTGCTCTCACTGGTTACATGGATGTGCCAAGTACCAATTATAAGCTCTGGAATCCATTGAGAAAACCAGGAGGATCAATGTTGAGACCCTCGGTGATACTCACCTGCAGAGTCTTAGTCACCGGCGTATGGTTGCTTCACTGTTTGTTTTTTATTGAATATATTTTGGAGAGTGTGCCTTGGTATTGCACGACTTTATTCCACCTGCCCCATTTCACTATTATACGTCTATAAAAACTTCTACACCTCATTCGTACATGGTGGATATTCCCACCATGCGGACAAAGCGGTAAGCGGTGACTTTATCACCAGGTATGATGTGACCAAACGCTGGACTTCCCATATATAAAAAAGAAGATATAATTAGGTTTTATGGAAGCTGAGCTAGAAGAACTAGAAGCCTGGCCTTAACTTGAAGGTGGTTTGCTTCGCACTATCCAAGCTAGGACTACTGGCTAAGGCGTTTGATTCTCTCAACCGTTTCAAAGTTTATATAAATTTTCATATTATGGAATATGTAAAAAGAAAAAAATCCTAGCTAAAAACCCGTAAATTGTTTCTAATAATAATATCTTTATTTCAATGACTGTTACTACCTGACCATTTAGATTAGTTATAGATGAATATTTAGGTTACTGAGGTATGGAAACCTGGGGTCAAAGTTGAGTATTTTGCCGTTTTACTTTCTCTCGGAAGCGTAATCAAAGCAGTAAATGAAAACATTATACTCTAAAAATTAAGACATTTTTTTTTAAATAATCCAATTTAACGCCGCCTTTTGTTTGAAAATAAATAAACATGATCATCCCTCAGAATGCGAATCGAACTTACATCAAATATCCCGTCCTCTTCATACAGGTATAAATCATTATATCTTTCTGGCTTTATTGTTTTATATTACGTCTTTAGAAAACTATGCTTGTACATACATAGCAAACATAAAAAATCTAAAATTGTTTCAAATCTTCCATAAACTTATATTACATATATAAATAAATAGACGATCGTAGCGCAGTGGGGCAACGTCCGACTAAACGAAATCAGTTGTAGGTTCGATTCTCACTTTGGAGAACGATTACATTTAAATTTCATTGCTATGATAAGGCAAAGCGCGGCGTTGAGTTCCACTACTCAACACGTAATGTCTCAAATTCAGTTGAAATTGAAGTACTGATTGTCTTGCTACTATCTATATACGTCTACCCAATACGGTATACATAATAATACAATGCTACCGTCAATTATACGCATTATCGTAATTTGTATGCGATCATGTAATGTTTAGGAGATATGTCAGAGCTTAATTAGAACGACCTTAAGGTCTATATAAAACTTAAAACTAGCAGAATTTCGATAAATCTCTTTAGTAAAGAAAAATTTAACATCATAAATTATTTTTAGTATGTATTTTAATATTTTTAAAGTTTTATTCCACATTAAGTACAAGAAAACACTTTTGAAAAAACGTATAAAAATTTGAACGCGGCGGGATTCGAACCCGCGCCTTTTGGAAAATCAACCGAAGCTAACAACATAAATAGGTTGTAACAAACGTATAATAATTTTGACGCGGCCGGATGTACAACACATGGCTTAGAGTGCAGAACGCTTGAATGGTTACTAAGAGGGTGCGGATTCGAATATCGCTGCGGTTAAATTAAAATAATATATAGTTTTTTTTCAAAAATATTTTTAGTTATCGTTGAGAGATGAGCTGGAATCCTCGTTAAGCCTGCACTCATATCGTAAGCCCTATATACTACTCGGAGCCTCTATGCGACGGGCCTTGTACTGGTATACTAAGTAGACTCTCCACACATAACTTAATTGGACACAATCTACACATATATATCAATAAATAAAAATGGAGTGTCTGTTTGTAATGTTAAAATAATCGCCTTTTACTATATGCGTGTAGATGTTTTTTCTATCTGTTTGTGCAGCCTAACCTCTGAAATGGCTGAACCAATCTTGACTGCAGCTATATTAAAGAGTAGTTTAGGTTATTATTTTAGACATATAAAATAAGAGGCAAGGTATGCATAATAATAAATTTATATTACAAAAAACTTTTCGCTCTAAGTTGAATTTAGTGGCATGAAGTCTTAAAATAAACACGTAAAAACTTTTGAAAAGTTTCATATATCATTTTAAACAAGTTAGTTTAAAGATGTTTACGTAATTCATAGTTAAATTTGTAGAGCAAACGCTCCTCTCCACACTGTCTGGGGCTGCGGCTAAGCTTTCAATTCAAGCAAACAATTCCCAAACTTTTCGCAGCTGGACACCTCTGGTCGTCGTAATTTTCTGTAGAAAGTCAACAATATGCAAGTATATTATTTTTGTTGGCCATTATGTTTATTTTGAAGCGAAATATTCGTACACACATTCTCATCTATGCAAATAAATAAAATTGGAGTGCTTTTTGTGTAATATTAAAATAAACGTTTTTTTTTCCAAATGTATATGTACATATGCCACTGTACGTATATAAATTACAATTTTTGTTTTTCTGTTTGTTCGAACTAATGTCTGAACTAATATATAAAAGGTTAAATTGACTTTAGAATTATAAAATAAACATACAGAGATGTTTACTACGACTTATAAGTTATTGTATACTGTTTTTTGTATTTAGTTTTATTTATTTTTATTTCATTAAAATTGGGAAAACAAATAACCCAATCAATTAAGTAAATACTTTCACATTGAAAATGAAATGACTAAAAAAATTATAACTATTTTTTTATTTTTTCAGCTTCACGCTTTATGCCCACATAGCAAGTAGACAGAAAATACCTAGTGTTAAGACACTCCGTACTTCGTTTTCCACCGAATTTGAGACTATGCGTGATGAGTGGTGGAACTCAACGCTGCACTTTGTCCTAACCAGAGCGTCCTCGCTCTGGTTAGGACAAAGTGAAAATGGTTTAAATATAATCATTCCCCCGAGTGGGGATTGAACCCACAACCGCTCGCGTTTACAGACAGTCTCAGTCCCACTGCACCACGACCGGCCTCAACATGATGAAAATTATAAATTAAAAGACCTTCTTGTCTTTTAATCCATAATTTGCGTACGAAATGAATTAATGTGTAGTGATATGTTAAATATATATTTTGCCATAACATTTATTATAAATACTACAAGGTATAAAACAATTCTAGGCGTAATTGAATTACCAATCCGTAATATAAAAGGTGTCTCTAGAGCGGAGCTCTTATGAATTTTGTTTAATAAATAATTAGAATCTATATATGGGTGATTTTGTGTGCAATGAAGTATAGAATATATCTATCTATTTATTTACAATGGTATTTTGAGCAAATTTCATAGTAGATATTGCTAAGGATCATTACATATAAAATGATTGTTTAATTTTAATACAAGATTTACATAATATTTTAATTATACATTCATTTTACCGACCGACCAATTTCAATTGGTAAACGCGAGTGAAAACGCCATTTGATGTAACGTTTTTTATATAAATAAAACAACTTTTTTGTCTTCTTAATAAATGCGTCATTTGTTCTCATACGTATATGGTTTAGTATGTTATTCTATTTTATGTAATGTTTAACATTTAATAAGAAAAAAATATCGACCGACTGTCTGTTACGTCATTCCATCTTCACGCTTTATCCCGCATAGCTCGTAATATCAAGACACTCCATTGACAGGTTGCCATCCGAAATCGAAACATGGCGTGTTAAGTAGCAAACCTAACACCACGCTTTGTGTTACCAGAGTGAAGAAATGTTCTGTTTTTTTATATATATGGCGCTCCGAGCGTGCCAGTAGAGCACAAATCACTTCGCTAATGTCACGTTGTATGAAAAACATGATACAGCAAAGCGGGGAAATTAAAAAAAAGAAATAAATATAATCATGCCCCCAAGTAGAAATCGAACCTACAGCCAACCTCGATTACATTCAGTCGCTATCGATCAATGGCTTGGAATGTCATAGTAGTTTAAATAAATACTTATTTCGTTGAAGGCTAGCTAACAAACTAATTGCAAAATACGTACCATATGAAATTAGAGTTTCCCCTACTTTTTTATTTAACTTGACCTATTTTTCTAATGGATCTCCTTTGAACAGAGTTTCCTAGAAAGCATTGCTTATTGGAAATGTTTACTGAATTTAACTTTAAATTATTGTATTATGTGAGCATGTAAGAGTATAATGGGAAAGAAAATTCTTAACTACTTTAACAAAAATAAATTAAAATAACATTCACTTGCTATTAAACACGGAATTCAGCTATAAACAAAACTATGGAAAATTAAATATCATTTAGATCTTCCAGCTTATAAGGAAAACTAATAATATCTTACATACAGCAGTTAGATATAGTTAACTCTGTTCGCCGCTTTTCGCCCGAATTCTAGACATTGTGTGGGACTTTACGGGACTTTGTCTTACCAGAATGGACAAATGAATATATATATATATATATATATATATATATATATATATATATATATATATATATATATATATATATATATATATATATATATATATATATAATATATATATACATATTGTATTAAACTGCACAATTTTCTGCAGATTTTTCTTTTTAAGGAAAATCTAACATTATTTCCCAAAAATACCTTCTTGTATTGAAATTATTTATATATATTATATTATATTATATAAATAATATCAATACAAGAATTAATATTCGATCGTATTTTATAATAATTGTCACATCAAATGAATATCCATTGTTTAACTGGTCAAGTGACTTGGAGTCTCAAGAACTTGTTTCATTTAAACCGACGTTCTTGGAGGAACTTGGGCGGGGACAAACAGCAATATATCACGTTGACTTACACTTAGTATTTATGTGACAAATTTGTTGATATCGCTAGCCGTTACGAAAGTTGATTAAATACCTAATAATATTTTTCTATTGAGTTCAGAATTTCAGCTTTACACCGTAGTGTTAAGACACTATGTTCTACTATCCATTGACTTTAAAACATTGTGTTGGAACTTAACGCCGTGTTTTGTCTTATCAGAAGTTTGTATTTAAGAAAAAAACAATTTTCATGTCGTATATATTCAATACTGTTTTACTGCGACGTTTTATCAGCTTCACAATGTAAGATTTCTTTTAAAAGGAATCAAACCCACAAACGAACGCGCTTCCGGTCATATGACCGGTTCCCGACTGTGCCATAACAGTCACAATTTCAATTTTATATCATATAAAATAAATAAAAAAAAAAACAATTTCATGTTTAAACATGAATACACTCAATTGAATACTTTATACAGTATTACGAATAAGAACAGGAATTTCTCCACATTCAAAGGCTAGGCTTAGCATTTAAACGCTCAAGGGGATGAAATCTCTTTCATATAAAATGTATGTGTACATTCATACTTTTATTTAAATATACTTTAATGTACAAATTGTACACTTCACTAGAAAAATTGTTTGAACAAAAAGTTCGAATAAAATAATTTTTAAAATATCGTTAATTTAAATATCATATATGATGCATCAGTTGTGAAATCTAAAAGGCTTTGTTACTGACCAATTATTTTTTATATTATTATGTATTCTATATATGAATTTTTATATGGATTATTTCTGTTTATTTAACTTGCGATTTTTGGGTGTAAGTGTAGGTCGTATTGTTTACTAAATTTGTTGGAATTAATATAAACAATAGCTTCACATTTTACCCCGCACAGAGGTTAGTCAGAGAGAACTTAGTGTCAAGACACTTCGTTGACTATTTTTCAGTCAAAATCAGGGCTTAGGATCTTACCAAAACGTAAAAATGAAAATATTTTTTAAATAAAATTGTTCCCCCGAGTTTAAATCCTTACCCTGTCCAAGTGAGCCACGATAACCTAGTTATATAATCAAAAGTTACAAAAACTATTATAATTAAACATATTTCATTTTTACCTGTAGTAAGACAAAATGCGGCGTTAAGATCCGCGGCCTCAACATGCCGCATCTTGATTAACGGACAACAAAGTGTCTTGACACTACATATTCTCCTACCATCGTACTATGCTGGAAGACACGTAAAGCTGATAAAACAAAATAGAAAATAAAAGACATGAATCACTATCGTTACCTAATTACTGACTTCCAATTGTAGTCTACCCTATTATTAGATTCGTATTTAAATGCTTGCTCCCTATCTATTTTATTTCAAGAAAGATTTCGCTCCATTAAATAAAAGGTTCATTGTTACGGGGATTTATACGTTATTGACTATTTTAATTCCATGTATATTAAAGTTATATATTAATTTATTTTTAGCTTCACGCTTTTTTCTTCTTTGTCAATACACTCCACTTTCCCCTTACCCGGGTTCGCGACTTTGTATATTTTATAACGGATTTTTACACAGTGTTTTGTCTTACTAGAGGAGAAAATTGCAATAGTATGTATAGTACATTAAAAATTATTATAGTATAAAAAATTGACGAACTGTAAACGCGATCGGTTGTGAGTTCGATTTCCACTTGGGGGAGTGATTATATTTTAATTATTTTCACTCCCTCACTCTGGTAAGAAAAAACGAGCGTTAATTACCACCACTCAACACGCAATGTCTGGAATTCAGTGGAGAGCGAAGTACGGAGTGTCTTGACACTAGGTACTTTCTGTCTACCCTGCTATGCGGGATAAAAGCGTGGAGCTAGAAAAAAACATTTCCCTTAGTAGATATCGAACCTTCAACTATCGCGTTTATATAATAGGCGTTGTTTCACTATGACATGATGGCTTATTTGAAATGTATAAAGGTAGCGTAAAACATTGTACTTTGCGTATTTTCTAGGACTCATAGATTAGAAAGGACAAGAGTTATTTGTCACATTCCTTTTGGATTCTTAGAAAATTCGTTTAAGTATTAAGGAATTTATGTAAGACTAAGGCTGTATGTGAGCTTCTTTACTTTCAATACCTATTAGAATGTTCAAATAAACCCTACTAAATTTCTCTGGATTATTCTCGGTAAGTAGTTGAGATAACTATCTCAATGCCTTTTTGTATTTGAAACATATATAACGAATCGTAGTTTGAAAAACTAAATGTAGCGTTTATGATTAATTTAAGACAAGTGAAAAGTAATACTTGATATAAGAACATAATGATTCTCTAAAATTGTTGGAAATGTTCTAAAAAGGTTGGAATTTCTTCATTTCGTGTGTCATCCTAGACCATATAAGCTCTTAGCACCGTGCTTGATTTAGTCAAACGCAAGCCTTTCATATGACAAAAATAATAAATAGGATTTTTTCACTAATTTTATTTTAAAATACAAAATTAGTTTAGAAAATTGGTACAAAGAACTCACGTACACGTGTATGTAAAAAAAATTATATGTATTTAGAAAAAATTGTCTTACAGAATTCCTTTTAAAAATATTCTTTAACTATGTCATACACTTCTCCACTTTTATTCTGTTCTCTCTCTATCTTTTATTATTAGCGTCACGCGTTTTTCCCGCATAGTAGGGTAGACAAAAAGATCCTAGTGTCAAGACACTCCGTACTTCGCTTCCCGCTGAATTCGAGACATTACGAGTTAAGTCATCAAACTTAACACCGCACTTTGTCTTACCAGAGCGAGTAAGTGAAAGTAATTTAAATATACTCACTCCCCCGAGTGGGGATTGAACTCAGAACCGGTCACGTTTACAGTCACACGCTGTCACACTGCGTCACGACCGGCTTCTATTTTATTATTAATATAACAATAATAATTACATCTACCTAAAATATCCCTAAATAGTTACATAATTCAAACCTTAAAATATATTATAACTAAGTTATATTAGTAGACGGCTATCATTACACATTGGCTTGTTATTAAATAATCGACCATATAAGTATCAACGTATAGAACTATTTACTACTGAACGTGTCAGATCGTAACTCATGAAGCATGACCTCAGAGCCTCTAATGTGTAATACTGGTTGAATTATTGAGATTCTAAGGCGATGTAATGGGTGTCTAGCTTAAGTATGGTTTATTTGATGAATTTTTTTTTTAAATATATGTATATATGGTGAGCAATAAGGTGTTTTATTCTATATTTACTATTTTTAAAGTGTTATTCCACACTTAGGATTAGAAAACATTTAAAAAAAAACGTATAAAAATTTGAACGCAGCGGGATTTGAACCCGCGCCTCTTGGACGGTATCGAAGAGGTGCGGGTTCAAATCCCGCTGCGTTCAAAATTTTTATATGTTTTTTCAAATATGTGTTTTATTCTAAGTACTTAAGTTGGGAATATATATTTAAATAAAAATTATGTCTCCGCTCTGGTAAGACAAAACACGGTGTTAAGCACGACACGGTGTCAATTTCGAACGGAAAGCAGTGAACGCAGTGTCTTGACATTAAGTTGACTCTAACTCTAATTGGTAATATAGAGACTTTAAGTCTTACAATTGAAACGAATAATTTTTTTTGGTACAATTTTTCCCCAATTGGGAATCAAACTTACGACATTTGCGTATAGCCTTCCAACTTCAGCACTATGATGGTCTGATCAAATAAATAACTATATATTTTAATATTTTGAATTTCTTGATTAAATTCTTTAAATACACAAAATATTTCTCATTTAAGGAAAATGTAATTTGAATTCGTCATAAGTTATCTAAAAGATATTTATTTTAATAATGAATTCTCTTTGATGTAAATCTATATTAGTATAAAATGTTGTGTAATTATTTTAACTTCGATTTCGGCGCCTTCTGAATGTTTCTCAATTTGTATGAACAATTAATGTTTTAACATATTAAAGTCAAAGTCATGTCCGTTCATCCGTCTGTCTATCTATCCTATTGAATTTCCGCTCATCATTCGTTGCTAACAGGCGGAACTCAACGCCGCGCTCATTTTATTTTTATTTTTTTCTATTTTTAGCTTCACGCGTTTATCCCGCATAGCAGGGTAGACAGAAATAACCTAGTGTCAACACACTCCATACTTGCTTACAGTCAGACTCTCTGTGCCTCACTTATTTTAATATACTCGGAAAGTGAAAGTTATTTTAATACAATGGGAATATAATGGGAATTGAATTTAGGACTTCACGTCCATAATATTCCACTGTACTATGAAATGTAATTCTACATCTTCTTACATAAGCTCATACATCTAAGTTAAGTTTTTATTATATCATAGAGTAAACGCAAACGGCACTAACGTTTTGCGCCATTTAACCCAACTTCACAGGAATTTGGGCGCAATTTCACATATAAAGCTATATTATGTCATCGCTTTATTTGTTTGTCATATCGTTTCACCTTCAAAAACTTTTTTATTACTGTTCTTAGTTATATGCTTTTTCCAGCATAATAGTGTACATTCTAATCTACATTGAACGTTGCGTATTATGTAACGGGGCTTAACGCCGCGCTTTATCTTATTTGAGCGAAGAAATGAAAATTATTGCTTTATACCATTTCCATGAAAGGGAATCAAACTTGGAGATCACGTTTTGCAACCAAACCCTGTTCCACTGCACCACGGCAGCCTGTGTTCATTTTTTTTTCCTTCAAATCGTTCAGTTAAGTTGTATATATAATCTGCTTAAAAAAATAAAACAAGAGTAGGTATACCTAATGGAGTCCGAAAAAGAGTTGCGGATAATTTCAAATTTTACGATTTCCATACCCTGAAAAACAAATCATAACTTAGTTGGGGCATCTGTTCTATGTAGTTAAGGGTTTTAATTTCATTTGGGGAAATATTAATATTTAGTTTAGTACCGTTCTATATTTATTGTGTTTCTGGCTTACCAATATTAGAATTTATTTTAACCCACTAACACGTATAATATACGTTGCCTTAGCAACGGCTAATCTCAAATATTTCATTCACTTCAGGTTATATATATTTTTATTTTGCACAAATTGTACCAAATTTCATATTCTACATTCTTTAGCTTCACTGTAGTCAAGATTACCACAGATTTTGAGACATTTCGTGTTGATTAGCGGAACTCAACGCCGCGCTTTGTTTAACCAGAGCGGAGGAATGACATAATTTAAAATATAATCATACCCCAAGTGGGAATCGAATCGAAATTGGTGGAAATATTTATTTCAAATTCACTTTAAAATTGTCTTGTTTAAATCATTTTGAATTTTAATACTGTCAGTCTTACTTGAATCCACCAGCGGCTTGGAAGGCAATTTTTTGAAATAAAAATTTACATCTAAATATTTGAACTCACTACCATCGAGTGATCAGCTTACTGTGTCACTACACTTGCCAATATATATTTTCTTTTCTTGGTTTCTTCATGTTAATATTTTTAATACGTATTAAAGGATAATCAAAGACAATTTTAGTATCAAGACACTCAATTGACTGCTCTCCTTTCAAAAACAAGAAATTGTGAGTGGAATGGTGAACTTAGCGACGCGCTTTCACTAATCAGAGCGGGAACGTGCGAATTATTTTAATATAATCTTTTCCTTAAGTAGGAATCGAATCCACAACCAATCATTTTTACAATCAGATGCTGTCCCACTTCGCCACGATGCCCTCAATCTTAAGATAATCCCGCGAAAATATTTTAAAATATACGTATCTATAAATGAAAGGTGTCAGAAAGTCAGTTTCACACTATTCACTAAAAAGCGAAGTACTTAGAGAGAAATTAATTTCTAGACACTCAGTTCTCCGCTGTTAATCCGAAATCTAAACATTACGCGTTGAGTGATGGAACTCTATGTCATTTTGTCTTACCAAATGGGAGAAATGTTATAGTAATTATCGTTCTCCGAGTTGGAATCGAACCCACAACCAATCGCGAAACTTTTGCACGTTCTAGTTGAATTTTCGTATTCGTATGATGTAAAAGCTTTATCTAATGTATCATTCACACGAGCACTATCTTATGGAGTGGTTTCATTTGAACATTAGATCTGACGCACTGCGGTAGTCGTATACGTATTTTGCACCTTTACTAACATATCCTCTAGTTAACGCTTTTGTGGAACCTAATGGTGAAATTTGATAATTTTTTAAAGTTTTTTGCTGTTACTTTGATATATGTATGTATATACGCGTTTTAAATAACTTTTACCTCGGGCAGGCCTATCGTGGCGCAGTGGCGTCAGACGATCGGTTGTGGATTCGATTCCCACTCGGGGGAGTGATTATAATTAAATTGTTTTCATTTCCTCGCTCTGATAAAAGACAAAATGTGGCGTTGAGTTCCACCACTCAACACGCAATGCCTTGAAGTAGTAGAAATTTGTAAAAATCTCTCTACAGAGATGCTAACAACATAAATAAATTGTAATAAAAACGTATAAGAATTTCGACGCAGCTGGTAGTAGAACGCATGGCTTAGCGGTCAGAGCGCTTGGACGGTATCTAATCTATCTATCGGCGCGGGTTCAAATCCCGCTGCGTTCAAATTTTTATATGTTTTTTCAAAAATTAAATTATTTCACTCACTCTAGTACGATCAGTCGCGGTGTCGAGAATCTCTACTCAAGATACATTCTTTTGTGAACAGAGTTTTTGTACACTACGTTCTCTTTAAATATTTTTCTATAAGCCAAAAGGAATTTCCAGTATAGTAAATTTAACAATATAATTTTATATACTTGTTGATTAATGGAGTTTTGCATGAACGAGTTTACATATATTTGAAATGTAGTATGTATTTCCTTGTAAAATAGTACTTTTAGTATAGTAGTAAGATTAGTGATTTCGATATAATTTATTAATTTATTAATAAATATAGAATGTGCAGAATTACTTCCTGTTAATTATTATTTTAGATAATGGACAGGCTTAGTCAGTTGCACGCTTTATCCCGCATAGCAGGGTAGATAGAGACAGCCCAGTGTCTAAACACTCCGTTGACTGATTTTCGCATAAAATCAAGACATTGCGTATTATGTGGCGAACTCAACGCTGCGTTTTATATGACCAAAGCGGAAAAAGAAGAAATTAATTTTAATTTTTATTGTAATTGTAATACCGAGTGAGAAGATCTTTAATCTAACCTACGCTCAATAGCGCTTTTAGTCATACGGTGTCCCATTGCCCCACATATTCACATCACTCCCCATCTTTCCATACAAACATTACAACGTACATATGCGTTTAGTTAAAAGTTGTTATTTATATATTGTATACAATTTTATTTATTAATCTATATCTATAGGTTATCGTTAATGTTACCTAAAATGCTTACGACCTGTTTGACATATTTCTCAAATAACTTCTTTTTCATTTTCTTTACTTACGCTTTTATCCCACAAAACAGGCTACACAGAAAGTACCTAGTGTCAGGACACTCCGCTTTCCGCCGAATTCAAGACTCAATGCCGCACTTTGTCTTACCAGAGCGAGGAAGTGAAGATAATTTAAAAATAATCTGCGCCATGACTGGCCTCGATTCTTAAAACTAGACTTATAAGAATCATAAGCATTAGTGCATCTACGTATTATTAATTGCCTTGGAAATGTTATAAAATATTATTAACCTTATATATATGTATAAATTCGTTATTTGGGTATATTTTAATATTTTGAAGTGTTATTCCACATTTAGGATAAGAGAACATTTTTAGAAATAGTCAAGTTAATTAAAACCTTAAGAGAATTTAGTTGGTTTCCAACATGTGTAGGTTTAAATCTGTTTAATTTTTCATATATTTTCAAAAAGAATATTATTCTACATGTTGTACAAGCAGTAATAATAATATATATTTCTGCACAGTTAAAGTTAAACGCATTTTGTAAATAACAAATATTTTATTTAAAATTCAAAATGATATCTTAATAATTTTTTTTAGCTTTACGCTTTTATCCTGCATAGCAGGGTAGGCAGAAAGTACCTAATGTCAAGACACTGTGTACTTCGCATTCCACCGAATTCGAGACATTGTGTGTTGGGTGGTGGAACTCAACGCCGCTTTTTGTCTTTACCAGAGCGAGGAAGTGAAAATAATTTAAATATAATCACTCCCCCGAGTGGGGATCGAACCCACAACCAGTCGCGTTTACAGTCAGACGCTGTCATACTGCGCCACGACCGGCCTCAATTTTATTATTAAAAGTATTATTTTAAAAATTTATCTCGTAATTTCTTAAAGTCCAAGCTTAGTCCTTATCTTAGAAGCTAAGTTTATATTATACACGCTGAGACTGTACAATGTGGAACAAAATATGTGTTCACTATCAGTCCAATTTGTAAGGCCCGCTGTCTCTTTACTATGAAATAAATTACACTACCGTATTGTTTTTTGTATATAACACGTAGTATATATACTATCCTCTCTTCATAGAAACGGATAAAGACTGTATTTGAAATTTTAAAATATTTGCGATATTTTCAAAACGATATTTAAAATAAAAAATAGAGTTTAAAATAAGAAATAAGAAATAAGAAATAGAGTTAGAGGCCGGTCGTGGCGCATTATGACAGCGTCTGACTGTAAACGCAACCGGTTATGGGTTCGATCCCCACTCGGGGGAGTGATTATATTTAAATTATTTTCACTTCCTTGCTCTGGTAAAGACAAAGAGCGGCGTTAAGTTCCACCACCCAACACGCAATGTCTCGAATTCGGTGGAAAGCGAAGAACAGAGTGTCTTGACACTAGGTACTTTCTGCCTACCGTGCTATATGGGAATAAAAGCGTGAAGCTAGAAAAAAAAAAGTTTCAGTTCTGTGGCTCTCGTTGTGATAAAGCTCATGACAATATTATTATTATTATAAGAAAAAAGCAGATTGGCAAAATATCGATTGTGGAATGTGACTGTAAACACGATCGGTTGTGGTTTCGATTCCCTTTCGAGGTAAAAATTATATTTAAATTATTTTCATTTCCTCGCTCGTGTATGAGCGCAGAGTTGAGTTCCGTCATTCAACATGCAATGTCTCGAATTCCGTAGAAAATGGAGTACGAAGTGTCTTGACATTAGGTACTTCCTATCTACATTACAATACTGGTTAAAAACGTAAAGCTAACAAAAGTATACTCTTAAATATGCAGACAGATAAAATAATTAAAAGTAAAATATGTCATGGTCATAATGTTTTTTTTAATTATTTAAAGTCTATTATTATATACTAACCAATATCGAGGGAGTGATTATATATAAATTATTTTCACTTCTTCCTCTGGTAAGGCAAAAATCGTTGAGTCCCACCACTCAAAACGCAATGTCTCAAATTTGGTGGAAAACGAAGTACGGAGTGTCTTGACACTTGTGGGATAAAAGCGTGAAGCTAAAAAAACAGTATTTACTAACTAGTGATATGTCTCTTTTTATAATATATTTTTTAAACTGGCCCACTACTGTACTATTTTAGTAAATCGACATTCATATTATCAAAATACTAATAACAAGTCTAATATACTGTAGATTTACGCTGACTTAACTAACATGAAATGATAAAATTTATTTGTTTACGAAAAACTAAGTAAATATAGAGATGTTTTTCACATGTACGAGTATACACTCAGCATCCGTGTACTGTGAAAATAGTTTTAAATATTCAGGTCGTCGTGGCGTAGTGGGGCAGTACCAGACTGTAAATATGATAGGTTGTGGTTTTTTTTTAGCTTCTCGCTGTCTGTGTCTGACGGGTAGTCAGGGTAGACAGTCAGAACGCAGCGCTAAACGCTGTGGGTTCGAGGAAGTTACTATATTTAAAATATATTCTAATCTGTCCTGTGGTAAGACAAGGCGTGGCGTTATGTACCACATATTGTTCAAAGTATTTATGTCGAGAAGTCTAGTAGAGAGGGATATTCCCGAGATCTTTCTTGCTACTCTGCTAAGCGGTGAAAAGCGTTAACCTGCAAGAAAGAAATAATCTGGAAAAATTAATAAAGTTTTTACATGATCACCAATCGCAAGCTATTTTTAATAAAGATAAGAAAAGTAAAGTAATAACCAACTTTGTTATCTAGAAAAAGTTTTGATAACTTAATTTAATGGTGGCTTTGAACGGAGCTGAAACCAAAGTGCAATATGTTACAAAAAATAACAGCCCAATTTCTAAAAACTTTTATGTTCATTCAAAATTCCATTTACAACTATAAAATCAAAACGGCTTCACGCGTTATCGCACTTAACAGGGCAGGTAGAAACAAACTAGTGTCAAGAGACTGCTTTCCACTCAAAATAGAGATATTGAGTGTTGAGTGGCGAATTGAACGCGTTTTGTCTTACCAGAGCGCAGAAACGGAAATAACTGTAATATTTTATTTGTATTTTTTTAATGTGGAATATCGTAAAAGGCCGGTCGTGACGCAGTGGAACAGCGTCTGACTGTAAACGCGATCGGTTGTGGGTTCGATCCCCACACGGAGAAGTGAATTATATTTAAATTATTTTCACTTCCTCGCTCTGGTCATAGACAAAGTGCGACGTTGAGTTCCACCACTCAACACGCAATGTCTTGAATTCGGTGGAAGGCGAAGTACGGAGGGTCTTAACACTAGGTACTTTCTGTCTACCTTGCTATTCAAAAAAAATTAAAAAAAGTGGAATGTCGTTCGGCAAGTTCTGCCCGCTCAATCACCAATACTAAGAAACGGAACACAGATAAAGATCAAAAATCTTATTATTGTCATACATATATAAACCGTCATACATAATGTCACAACAGTACAACCTGTACGAGTATGTATGCTACACTGATAACAATATTTGGATCGACGTGAGTGCCTTTCAGGGATCGCAAATTCAATTGTATCTTGTAACGAATACCTGTGGAAAAATAAACAAAAATCGAATAAATAGGATTCATGCTACATTTCTTTCTAAAGAATTGTTTATATATATATTTTTAGCTTCACGCTTTTATCCCGCATAGCAGGACAGAAAGTACTTAGTGTCAAAATACTCCGTACTTCGCTTTCCACTGAATTTGAGTTGTGGAACTCAATACCACACTTTATCTTTACCAGAGCGAAAAAGTGAAAATAATTTAATTATAACCAAATTTATTTCGCCAGAAAGAGAAATAGCATTAATGAATGAATAGCCCTATATGAGAATCGGATCTATAATAAATCACATGGCCTAAATATGGCCTAAAACACCCAATTCTACAATACATCTTGAAACGCTAGAAGTGGCAGTTATCTTTAATAATGAAGAAAAGCCTGAGTAGGCCAGCATATGAGTACATAATGGGCCATTACACAGAATCCTACTATAGAGGCTGGGAGCATCGAGGTTGTTTGTAACAAATTAGAAATAATAGGAAAAATAGCCATAAAGCTTTTCTTTATGAGATTATTTCGTAGAAGATTAGTTTTATTATCCACGTACTAAAATAGATGTAAAGGGCATCTATTCGGTATTGTTACAAGTCGTTGGATTTCGGCTTTTTAATTATGTTTTAGGGGTCTATTGTTTTGTTATATTGATTTTTGAAAAATAAAATAAAATAACAATTAGATTTACGTAACATTAGTAATTTGATTAGCTCCACGCTTTTATCCCGCATAGCAGGGTAAAAAGAAAGTACCTAGTGTCAGAACACTCCGTATTTCACTGAATTCGAGATATTGCGAGTTGAGTGTTGGAACCCAACGCCGTTTTCTGTTATACTAAAGCGAGGAAGTGAAAATAGTTTAAATATAATCAATTCCCGAGTGGAAATCGAACCTACAACTGATCGCGTTTACAGTCAGACGTTATCCCATTTGTTAATTATGTACAAAGGCTAACATAGTTAGAAATAATGTTGTCGTAGTTTTAAATCGGTACTAGTTTGATTCTGGCATTGAGAATAATTTACGAACATCTGGTCTGGTAAAAGTTATACATTTATGCAATTCCTTGAAAATATGGCAAAATGTATCTAGCAAATGACTGCATTTATAAATTTATTACCGAACCAGATTGAAATATTCACACACAGAACGATGTTTCACCAACGTAACGTCATAACGTCTATAAATATATATACGAGTAAATTGATGTAGGGTTTGTTAAGATTATAATTAGATAAATCCACTTATATATATATATATATATATATATATATATATATATATATATATATATATATATATATATATATATATATATATATCTAAGTAGTCGATTATTTACACAGTTCCGATTTGGCACCGACCGGCGACGGTCGTGTGACAATATTGGGGCATCCCCCTTCTCGATTGTGCGTCCGAGCGCTGCTTTTCGTTCCGTTGTGCGTCAGTGACCAGTGTTCCAGAGTGTCGCCGCTGTGAGGACCGCGCCGTGCCGTGCCCCGTGTGCCGTACTGCGCGTCGTCTAGCTGTGGTTGGCGGTTCTTGGAGTAAGTGTTCACAGTTGTCCTTACACACCCCCGTTCACCAAACGGGCATACTTAGTGTTTTTAGTGCCACACACCCTCCCCCGCCGAAAGGTGAGGGGAGACATCTAATCTCGTCGCCGCCGCCAGAATGGAGGGCCTCTCGAAAGAGGACCTCATAAGGTACTTACGTACCTTTCACGTCGAGGCCTACGATGGCCTCCGAAACTTCGCTTTCGCGAAGGAGAGCCCGCGCTCTCCCGACGCCGGCCCGAGCGCCGCCGAAGTGCCCCGAGGCACTATTAGGACGCGTGCGTCGTCCCCCGAGCGGGACTCTAGTTCCGCGTCAGAAATGGATGTGTCGGGCGCCGAGTCGGACACGTCCTCTCAGGATTTTGAGACCGTAGTCTCAAAATCAGCAAAGAGGAAGGCGAAGAAGGCCCCTCAGGCCGTCGCGCCTTCGAAAGCGCGTAAACCTGACGCGCAAACGTCGGCCGTGCGGGCTTCACCCGCCCCCGCGTCTACCAAGCCGCTTCCCCCGACCGCTCCGGTGTCCGCGCACACCGCAACGGGCCCTCGCCCCGCGCCCACCCCGCGTGCCGCTCCCCTTGCGCCCTCTGCGCCCGGTCCTCGCCCCTCAGGTGCAGCGACCGGAAATTCCCAACCACCTCGCCCGAAATTACCGCCGCCGGTGTATATTCAAGAGAAAGGACGGTGGAACGAAGTATCCGCGTGGATGCTGTCTAATAAAGTGGCGTACAGCTCCGCGAGGCTGACGTCCATCGGAATAAAAGTCCAGGTCCCGTCGGCCGCGGACCACCGCGCCTTAACCCGCCGCATGTGAGAAACAAACGTAGGTTTCCACACCTACGCCCTAGAGGAGGAGAAAACCTTCCGCGTCGTCATAAAAGGCGTCCCCCGCGAATTGGACGCCGAATACATAGAGAGCGACCTTAAGTCACGGCTTCCGGTACGCGAAGTTCACCGCATGTACAACATGCGCACAAAAGTCAAGTATGACAGCATACTTGTAGTGTTAGACCGTACAATCGAGGGCAAGGAGGTCTTCAACCTCCGGTCCATTTGTAACCTGACGGGGATCCGCGTGGAACCCCCCCGGTATAAAGGCTTAATAGGGCAGTGTCACCGCTGCCAAAACTACGGGCACTCGGCCAAGCACTGCCACGCGCGTCCGCGCTGTGTAAAGTGCCTGGACGACCACGCCACCGCGGAATGCCCGCGGAAAATTCCCGACCCGGAAATTCCTCCCAGCTGCGTCCTCTGCGAGACGCAGGGTCACCCCGCGAACTATCGCGGCTGCGTCCGCGCCCCGCGCAGGCGCACTGGTAAAGGAGGGTACCGGAAGAGGACCTTCCCCGCTCGCCAGACGGAGCAACCGAAGGAGCCCTCAGCTCCGGAGGTATTTACACCGGCTCCACCTCCAAAGGTGAACGCGTGGTTCAAGCCCACGCCACCTCCAGCAGCGGCACGTGTTGCGGTGCCGGCTGCGACTCGCGCACCGACGGCCCCGCGGCCCTCCCCGCGCCCGCAACCCCCTCAGGGTAGTCCCGCGAGCGACCTCTCGCTCGTTATGGACTTTGCCGGCGCGCTAAATTTCGTCGAACTCGGCGTGTTCGCGGCTAAGCTGCGCAACACGAACGGGAATAATATGGCTCGCCTACAAGCGGTATGCGAGCACGCCACTCTTCTGGAAGCCATCGTAGGCTTCCAGGCTAAATAAATTCCAAAATTAAATAATTAGATGGCGGTCAATAATAGTTTTACCCCTCGGCCCGCTGATTCGCGTCTCGCGCGCGTACCACCATTAGCCCTAAAAATCGCGACATTCAACGCAAACGGTGTCAAAGGCCAGAAAGAGCTTATGAGTGAGTACGTCCACTCAAGACAGTTAGATTTCTTCTGTATACAAGAGTCCTTTCTTAAACCTAGCGATCGCTCTCCTGGCATTGCGAACTATAGGATTGTGAGGAATGATAGGGCCACCGCAAAAGGTGGCACTATGATTTATTACAACAAGAAACTACATTGTATACCGCTAGACCCTCCGTCGCTTGCTAACATCGCCGCGTCAGTGTGCCAAATTCATATGACAGGCCATCAGCCAATAATCATAGCCTCGGTGTATCTATCGCCGAACAAACCAATAATAGAAAGCGACATCAAGTCGCTCTTAGACATGGGTGACTCAGTCCTTCTGACTGGGGACCTAAATTGTAAACACATCAGCTGGAATTCGTCGAAAACCACGAAAAGAGGTAAGGCTCTCGACGAAATAGCTGTCAAATACAATGCGGCCGTCATCGGCCCCCCCACCCCCTCCCGCTTTGGCCCCTCAGGCACGCCGGAGGTGTTAGATATTGCGATCCTTAAGAATGTCGCCCTCTGGCAACACTCTATCGAATCGCAGCCGGAACGAGATTCGGATCATAGACCGGTGTTAATTAAACTAGGCACGGAGCGCCCCTCAGGCCCTCCGACCAAAACAATTACAGACTGGAAGAAGTTCGCAAAGCTTCTTCGAGCCAACAATTCTCCACTTAAGGAGCTAATTCCAGGCATCACTGACTCGGTTGATTTAGCAATAGACGCGGCTAATCAATTCTCAGATTATATACACGATACGATCCTCAGCTGCTCTAAAGAGATTACAAACGTACCGCAAGGACGATTTGAAATCTCAGAAAAGCTCAGGAGGTTAATAAGGCGTAAAAACGCCGCAGCCAGACGACACGACACATACCCGACAGACGACAACCGTAGGGAGTTAAACAGGTTGAGGAGGAGCGTTCGACACGCGTTCGACATGCTCCGCGGCGAGTCGTGGGACAAGAGACTAGAGGGACTCGCGCCTTCGCACCAGGCTTTCTGGGCGCTGTCGCGAGCCTTCAGGTCGGACGGTCTCGTGACTATGCCACGTCTCATTAGGCCCGACAATTCTATCGCCGCCGATGACACTGAAAAAGCGGAATGTTTAGCCGACAGTTTAGAGGCTCAATGTTCCCCCAGCGATCAGCCTTGCGACCCGGACCACCTAGCGAAGGTGGACTCCGAGGTTGCAACCTGGGCTTCTCTACCTCCCTCAGGTGAACCGCTTCGCCCAACCTCCGCCGGTGAGGTTCAAAATATCATTAAGAACCTGAAAGACAGGAAGGCCCCGGGGCCCGACGGTCTTAATAACAGGATGTTAAAAACGTTACCGGCCCAGTTCGTGTCCTTACTAGTACTCATTTTTAATTGCCTCCTCAAATCTTGTACCTTCCCAGATCAATGGAAGGAGGCAATAGTCATAGGTATTCCGAAGCCGAACAAGCCGAGGAATCTCCCCAGCAGCTACAGGCCTATCAGCCTGCTGAGCTG
This sequence comes from Dryadula phaetusa, assembly GCA_032432895.1. Lineage (NCBI taxonomy): Eukaryota > Metazoa > Arthropoda > Insecta > Lepidoptera > Nymphalidae > Dryadula > Dryadula phaetusa. Next base: position 2,143,676 of record JAOYRS010000016.1, on the reverse strand, counting down.
CCTAGGTAAAATTTACGAGAGGATAATTCTCATTAGACTCTCCGAAGCGGTAGAGACGAAACGTCTGCTCTTAGACGAGCAATTCGGGTTCCGCAAGGGCCACTCCGCCGTACACCAAGTGCATCGGCTAGTAGAACACATAGCCAGATATAATGTTAGATACCGTGCCCGCAGCTCCACTGCGGCCATTTTTCTCGATATCGCGAAAGCGTTCGATAAAGTTTGGCATAGCGGCTTGATTTACAAGCTGCACAATGCCGGCCTCCCGGATCATTTAATTCGCGTCCTCAAGGACTATCTCTCAAACAGATATTTCCGTTTTAAAGTGGAAGGTACACTCTCCACTCCCCGCCTAATTCGCGCCGGAGTCCCTCAGGGCTCCACGCTCTCTCCTATTCTGTATGAGCTGTACACCAGCGACATACCGCGAGTCGACAATGTCCATCTGGCTATGTACGCCGACGACACCGCCCTATACACCACTTCCCGCCACTCCTTCGTCATTGCCGAGAGACTCCAGGCGGCCGCCGACGCCCTAGGCGCTTGGTACCGCAAATGGAGGATCGAGGTCAATCCCGAAAAGAGTGCCGCGGTACTGTTCCCTCGACTTAAACATGAAACGGTCTCTACCGTATACCTAATTAACAAGCCAATTCCGTGGCAAAAACATTTTAAGTACCTCGGAGTCACTCTAGACTCCCAACTCTCCTTCAGAAAACACATTAGTCGAGTGTGTAATAAAGCCCGCTTCTATCTCAATAGATTGCACCCCTTAATTTGTAAACGCAGTAAAATGTCACTTAGAAATAAGCTGACATTGTATAAAACCTGCATTAGGCCCGTCCTCACGTACGCTTGTGTGGCGTTCGCGCACACCGAGCTTAAACCACTTCAAGTGGTTCAAAACCGCTTTCTACGAATCGCATCGGGTTCCCCCTGGTACGTTCGTAACATAGACTTACATAAGGATTTCGAACTGGAATCGATAAAAGAGTTCTGCAACGGCCTAGCCAAGCGCTACTACGAGCGCGCAGATACTCACGTAAATCCCCTCGTCGTACGGGCGTGCGATTACACCCCGTCCGCGCATCCTAAACTTAGACGCCCGCGTAGCGTCTTATTAGACCCCGATGACCCCATCACGGCAGCTAATGGAAAAATGTTAGGTAGGAAACACTCCACCAACACCACACACAAACACCGCCGTCGTCGGAAACGACGGCGAAGTCCAGCTTACGTCACGGCCCGTCCGCGCGTTGGCGCGGCCGGGTCCAACGGTTAGGGACTGTAATAGGCTCCCTTAGAATAGTTAAAAAATTCCCCCAGTCGCGACTTCACGCCGCGGCTGGCTTGTGTTTTTAGAGTAGGGAAAAATCCCCCGCCCGCTCGCCGACCGCAAGCCGAGGTTCGAGCCCCGCAGGGGGCGCCCTTGCGGTCGTCGGCTTCCTCTCAAGCAGACACGTCAGTGCTTGCTAATACTTCGCAGGGCTAGAGTACCCTCTTCCCTCCCCCTCCCGGTGTCGCTGTAAAGACCATTAAGGTCAACAGCATTTAACTCAATGACAGAAAAAAAAAAAAAAAAAAAAAACGATTATTTAGAAGTGATTTACATTTACAAAAATAGATACAGACCTAGTCTGCAATGTTATATATAATAAAATAGATTCATTACTTGAAAATTACTGGAATGTGCAATTTAATTATAAGTTTATATTTACTTTAGTGCGCTGGAATCGAACCTTTAATATAACTTTTGATAGAAATATCAATTAGTTACTATAATAAATAAATTAAATTACTTTCTCTCCTTTCGTTGCTCATATTAGAGATTTATTTGCTTTTCTACACTCCATTAATAAACAGAGCGTATTAATTTGACAGCGCGTTTGAGCGATAAATGGTTGGAACAATACACGGTGTAGTTAAGTGAAATCTAAATTCTTAGTCAAGATAAGCTCTATCTAGAATATTGCAGACTTGAAAGATTTGTGAATTTTATTTAGTGGAAAATATCTCCGTTACCTGCTTTAGATCTATTGTTTAAGTAAATAATTGGGTAGCATTTTTTGGTTTTCTCAATTATTTGCTAGGTAGACAGAAAGTACCTAGTGTTAACACATTCCGTATTCCGTTTTCCACCGAATTCAAGATATTGCGTATTGAGTGGTGGAATTCCACGCCGCTATTTGTCTTTACCACATCGAGGAAGTGAAAATAATTTAAATATAATTACTCCCCCGAGTGGAGATCGAACCCACAACCGGTCGCGTTTACAGTAAGACACAGTCAGTGCGACGGTGCCACGAGCGGCCTCTTGCTAATATACCGTAATTAGAAAGAAACATTTAAATTTTTAGTAAACACAGCGAGATTCGGACCCGCGCCTCTTGCAAACAGTCCATGCGATCTAACCACTAAGCCCTGCGTTCTACATCCGGTTGCATTGAAATTTTTTTACACTTTTTTCAACTTACTTTATTTTCTAGCATGTCTTGGAAATAACAATTAAAATATGGAAATAATCTTACATATATCAGTAGTTTTTTCTTTTAAGAATTATCTTAAAGTCTTAGTACTGAACGATGTAGTGTCGAAATATTTTTTTCAATTTAGAAGCTTTACATACAAAATACCTTTGGAATATAAAATGGCGAAAAAACTTACCATATTTTATTCGTTTTTTAGCTTGATTAATAAAGCAATACTAGTAGTATTTGTAACAAAATAATATTAATTTGAATAATATTACATCAATATTTAAGGCCGATTTTAACGCACAGCACGGTGGGACAGCATCTGACTGTAAATTCCATCGGTTGGGGGTTTGATTCCCACTTGGGTTAATTTAAAATTTAAAATATTTTGATTACCTCGCAATGGTAGGACAAAGCACGGCGTTGAGTTTGAATACGGCGGAAAACCAAGTACGTAGTGTCTTGACACTAAATACTTCCTGTGTATGTTCCTGCTATGCGTGATAAGAGCGTGAAGCTAAAAGAAATTAAATTACATCAAAGATTAAAAAAATCACCCTCTCAAATAAACGTATCATGTAAATAAAAAATACAATTTCGTGTCAAAATTGCCTTACATAATTTTGTAAAAGTACTGATGCATTTCAAACTGCTAGATCGATTTTTAGAATAATATAGCGAAAAACTACCATAAAGGATCTAGCTTTCAAATGAAAAATCGCAAAATAAAATAAGTTCCATTTAAGAGCTACAGGGCCACAGACATACAAATACGGTATCGGTATCATATGGCATGGGCCTCGTGAGTCATAAATACAGTAAAGATAGAATGCATGGTTTACGCTTTTTTTAGCTTTGCGCTTTTATCCGGCATAGCAGGGTAGACAGAAAGTATCCAGTATCAAGATACTCCGTAATTCGCTTTCCAGCGAAATCGAGACATTGCGTGTTAAGACGTGCAACTCAACGCCGCACTTTGTCTTACCACAGTGAGGAATTGAAAATAATTAATGCATGATTATATTCATTTTATCAATATAAGGTAACTAAATACAGTTTCTTTCTAGTTCCTCTAAACTCAGTTATGTTAATTTTTAGTTTAATTATTTTCCTATCTCATCTATAGGTAAGGTAAATATTAGAACCAGATACTGTGACTGTGAAAACCGATTCAAAAAATATTTTCTATATATTTTATATTTGAGTCTGTATACTATTATGCTAAATCGTAAAAAACCATGAAAAAAGTAAGTTCCTGCATTTTTTTATTAAAAATAAAAAAAAAACAATTGTGTTAACTTAGTAAGAGAAAATTGATTTCGAATTGAGCACAGCAAAGTACTATTTAAATTTTAAGACAGTTTAATGTGTTCGTCTGTTGTTCGCTCACTTCGACTAAAGTACTCTTTTTTCTCAAGATCCAAGGCTTTGTTTTAAAATGAACATTTTTTACTGTTAAATAAAATACAGATACTAGTAGCCCCGTTGAAATTATGTCACTTTACACATAAGTGTATGTCAAAAACATGATAGAGTGTGTAGTGTTAAGTACACATAACACACTCCATAAAAAAACGTATAAAAAATTTTACGCAGCGGGATTCGAACGCGTGTCTCTTGGAAGCCGTCGAAGTGCTCTGATCGCTAAGCCATGCGTTCTACCTAAATTGTTCCTAACGGTAGATTTAAATATACACTGTGGCCTTTACGTCTCCATCAGATTATTACTTTAACAACTACTATATATGGGTACTTAGAAAATCATTAGCACGATGATGAAGTTATTTAAATAAAGCTTCATAAAACAATTATTATTTTACTTAACTAGATTTAAATTTGTAGAAATCTCTCTACAAACGAACATCATAAATAGTGTTAGTAGTAGAGCGCTTGGACGGTATCCAAGAGGCGCGGGTTCAAATCTTTCTGCGTTCAAATTTTTATACGTTTTTTTTCAAAAATTGTTTTCTAATCCTAAGTGTGGAATAACATTTTAAAAATAGTAAATATCTAATATCTAATAGGTTTATTACAACTTATGCGCTTATTTTATTAATTTAATATATTTTAATGCACTTAAAAAGATAGTTGGCTTTCAGTACTTTTCTACTATAACGTAAACATACCTTGTCTGCATAGTTTTCGTAGAAACGGGTCAAAAGGTTTATCTCCACATATTAATATTAGATGCTAAAATTTCGTTTGAAATTTTAAAATTAAAACTCTTGGCTATAATACTAATTTATACTTTCAAGTCTCCGAGTCATCAGTTTTAGTTGAAAATTAAATCGCTTTATCCTACAAAGCAGGGTAGTCTGAGACAACCGAGTGATCAAGACACTCTGTTGACTGTTTTGACATTCGAGTGATCAAGACACTCCGTTTTGCGCAAGCAGACATTGAACAGAGAACAAAATTCAAAATCGAGACATTGCTCGTTGAGTTACGAACTTAACACCGCGCTCTATCTTACTAGATACTAATTATTTCGCATAGGAATTGAATTCACAATTAATCCAAATACGCCATGATGACCTTTTAATAAACTACTGTTTTTAGGTATATTTTTAAGAAGCCCTTAAAAAGAAATTTCTATAGTAATATACAGTACAATAATACTATAAACTTTAAGCAATGTTAAACAAAACATATTCTATTCCATGCATTATTGTTGCGTTTTAAAATATTATTATATCGTAATTATTAATCTAAATAAATATATTATAGTATATATCTATAATATTTTGTTCAATAATATCATCACATTACTGTACTCTGTAGTTAATGAGATTTTGAAAGCTGAATAATTGGATATTTTGTTAGTTATATAATAAAGTTATACGAGCTGTGTCACGCAACTTCATTTGCTTGCAAAAATTGTAAAAGGCACAACCTTATGTTTTTTTCTGTAAGAATATCGAAGAAATCCTTTCTTAGTACTCTGGAATGCTTAAGAAACTTGCTAAATTACAGTAAATAATCATTCGTTTAATCTATGATGAAGTATGCAGATTGAGGCCGGTCGGAGCACAGTGACAGTGTCTGACTGTAAACGCGAACGGTTCTGGGTTCGATTTCCACTCGGGGGAGTGATTATATTTAAATTATTGTCGCTTCCTCGCTCTGGTAAGACAAAGCGCGGCGTTGAGTTCCGCCACTCAACACGCAATTTCTCTAATTTGGCGGAAAACGAAGTACGAAGTGTCTTGTCACTAGGTACATTCTATCTGCCCTGAAATGCGGGATAAAAAGTTTAATACCAATAAAAAGTAAGCAGATTAATAAACCAAAAGAAATATTGTACTCTGCGTAGTCTTTGCCTAATGTACGAGCAAATGCTAAAATTATATACATTTAAATTTATTGCATCAACTGTAACTCGAACCCACAAACTCCATTCCCATTCAAACAATTGTATACTACACCAGAATGGCTAGATTATATTACAAAATTAAACGCAGCCGCTACGCCCAAGCATGCCCTAGGGAGCTACCATTATACATATCTGAGCTCACGTAAATGTAGCCTGTATTTCATTCACTGCTTAGTACCAACGTTCCTCATAAGACATGTCAAGAATTTACAACTACATATATAAATATAAGTGTAAATAAAATTGTAATTTCCATACATATATCATTTGAATCCTTTGAAATATTATTCCTTGGATGTTAAGTGTGGAATAAGTCTTATAAAAATACGTTTTAACTATCAAATATAGTTTTTATCACTAAGAATATAAGATTCAAAGTTGTATATTTTCGTTAGACTTTATAAAAACACACGTGTTCACATAAAAGTGGAAATCAAACAGCGAAATGGTCACCTAGTTCCATAATAATTTGATGGCCATACGTTATACCTCGCATAAATTTTAGGTACACTCCGTGGTACATAACTACTGAGGAGTCCTTGGTAGTCGAGTTATTACTATAATAAAGGCAAAATCGTATTCGTATAGGCAAAGTTATAATTGGTATAAATTATAATATTTTTGTATTAACGGGAAATCGTTTCGGTATATTAAGCTTGAGCAAGTTGAATTTGGGTTTCGTAACGTACTTAATTGCTCTATTTTACCTTACAAGTATTGTATTTGTTGAATGGCCAAAGGAAATTTGTTTACAATATTTTCTTTGGATTTTGGTCTGCGCGATTTAAAATCTAGACTATGTTAATTAGAAGGAATTTTAACCTTATCTCGTAGGTCACCTCCAAGCACATTTAGGGATATTTCTAAGCGAGTATGCAATACTCAGGCAGTTTATATTTAGAAAAACTATATAGAAAGATAAGATAAGCTGCAGAAAAGCAGTATCAATGATATTTTAGAAAGAATTTTTTAAATTAAACTATTTTAACCGGATTAATCGCGTATATTTTGTGTAGAGTCTACCTGTGACCACGGACTACTGTAACGTTTTCGAAACGTTAGGTGTCCAAAAATGTATTTTCTAATACCAAAATATACGCGATTAATCCGATCAAAACAGTTTAATTTAAAATGTATTAAAATCGTGAAAATCAAAGATCTTATTATAAAAAGAACTTGTTACTCACGTAAAAACATAAGCTCACCAGAGAGCATCTATAGATAGATTGATATAAGTAGACGTGATGGAGCTCTAAATACCACTCTAGAAAAAGCTTGAACATAAATGAAATTTTCCTGCTAAATGTTCTTTGTTAAAATAGATTTTTGTGTAAATAATATTCAGTATTTTCTTGATGATATTGGCACATAATTTTAAAACAACATTTATTTATATAAAAACTATACAAGCTTCCTTTAATAAGGCTATATACTGAATAAATGAACATGATCCAGTAGAAATTTGATATCTTTGAGTTAGAAAATCGAATAGAAGCTGTATAACAAGCAGTACAAGGTATACTTGTAGATGGCTTAATTAAAATTACGACTGCAATAAGTAAATCTAAAATAAAATCATTTTATAAATAATATTCCAATAAATATATCTGGTGATATTTAAAAGCTAGAAAATTCTGAGAAAATTTATTAGAAAAATAATAGAGAAAATAATAAATATAATAATAAAATTGAATACGTATATAATACATTGAGGCCGGTTGTGGCGCAGTGGGACTTAGTGCGACTGTAAATATGATCAGTTGTGGGTTCAGATTCACTCGGGTAAATGATTTTGTTTAAGTTATTTTCATTTCCTCGATGTGTTGAGACAAACCGCGGCGTAGAGTTCCGCCACTTAAAATGTAATGTGTCGAATACGGTGGAAAACGGACTACTATGCCAACGATAAAAGATAAAAAGAATTAAGCTAAAAAAAGGATTTCATATTACCTAAAACATAAAAATGACCGTAACATAAATTTAAATCGTAAAGACATCGGTTTCAAAATTTCCTAATTGGATTTTTATATTGAAAATATTTCGATCTAGTAACTATTTAAATAAATTATTGCATTATGTTTCCCCACTTAGCCCCTCAATATTTGTATAATAGAAAAAATAACAAGTATTGGGTAGCGTAACTCAACACCGTATATTATTTATACAGATAGATAACTGTTTCATTTATCTTCCAAGATTTGAACATGACACTTAGTTAAACATCCTTTATAGAAAAACTAAGCGTGACCTAAATAACTGGGATAACCTAATGACTGCAATTTATCGTTTTAGGAAAAAATCTTTTAAAACAAATCTCTTTAATACTCAAACCAAACTGATTGCGTATTCAATTTTATTATTCATAAGGAACCAACGTGACTTACTTACTCCCAATATTATGGCAATATCTCTTAAACAAATATATTGTTTGTTTTCCTTGTCTTTTTCAAGAAAAATTGCGGACAAGTATATCCGTACGTACGTACATATAAAACTATGAATAAATTTTGTTAGACTAACGACGTCCCATGATTTCACGGTCTACATGTGAACACAAGTTTTGTAAATATGTGTAAAATTGTGTAATATAAATACAGAAATACGGTTTTTTTATATATAGTAAAAAGTATAACTTAGTGAATTTTAAGGCGGTCTTTTTATATCTTCACGCTGGAGTCCCGCATAGCAGGGAAGATAGAAAGTGTCAAGACACTCTAAACTTCGCTTTGCAACTAATTCGAGACATTGCGTGTTAAGTGGCGGAACTCAACGCCGCACTTTGTATTTACCAGAGCGATGAAGTGAAAATAATTCAAATATAATTGCTCCCTCGAGAGGGGATCGAACCCACAACCGATCGCGTTTACAGTAACACGCTGTCCCACTACGCCACGACCAGCCTAAAACGCAACGGTATTTTTATTCACAGTAAAACTTATAATTTGTGAATTTTCAGGCGGTTTTTTATAGCTTCACGCTATAATATAACACACAGGGTAGACAGTAAGAACGAGAGTACCAAGACACTCCTTTTTTTGCTTTACACCGACTTGCCACAGCGAGGAAGTAAAAGTAAGTTAAATATAATCACTCCCCCGAATGGAAATCGAACCCACAACCGATTGCACTTGCGATCTGCCGCTGTCCCACTGCGCCACGGCCGGCCTCACTGCTACTAATAATTTATTCATTAATCGATAGTAAACGATTGATTATATATAATAATAGTAAAATTTATCATAATAAGAATGAAGAAGAACGTGCTCAGGTGGTTTGGATACGTTAAGAGAAAAAGTGCTGAAAGTATGGTAAGAAAGATTTATGAAGCCAAGGTGAGTGGTACGAGAGGTCGAGGGAGACCTCGGTTGACCTTCGAAACCACAATATTGAAGATTCTGGAGGAAGGTCACGTAAAAGCATGAGGACCCCCGAAGGATATATATGGAGAGGATTATGACTGTGGACGAGGCGAAAGGAGGGACCGTAGCGTTTGGCGCTCCGTACTCTCTGACTACTCCGCAAGGGATAAAGCGTGAAGCTAAAAAAAAATTAAATTAAAAAAAATATAGTAAAATATCCTTCATTATAAGACATTGTTTAAATACATCACATATAGATCGAACTGATACTACACTACGGAACAAATGAACCGGACCATATATAAGTAATATTACTTATTTACTTATTATTAGTTATAATTTTGATGTAGATGTCATTATAACGCCAGGAGTATGGTTTTATTTGTTATTAATTGTTCTGGAAAGATTTATTATACAGATTTTTGTAGTATTTTATAATATTATAAACATACTGAATTTTATTTTAGAGTTGACTTAATATTAATTATATAAAAAAGTTCTGTGACAAATCTGGTAAAACTGAATTTGTCACATTTTTGAAAAAACGTATAAAAATTTCAACGCAACGGGATTCAAACCCGCGACTCTTGGAAACCGTCCAAGCGCTCTGACCGCTAAGCCATGCGTTCTACTACTGGCTGCGTCGAAATTCTTATACGTTTGTTAAAAGTTATTTATTTTGTTAGCATCTCTGTAGAGAGATTTATACAAATTTCTGCTACTTAAAGATTATTAAAAAATAATCATTTAACAAAAGATTATTATTTTAATATTTACTATTTTTAACGTTTTATTCCACACTTAGGATTCTTATACAATAAGAAAAAATAAATAGTACTATATAAAGAAAATATTAACATAATATAAGGCTGGTCGTGGCGTAGTGGGACAGTGGCTGACTGTAAATGTATATAGTTGTGGGTTCGATCCCCACTTGGAGGGATGATTATATTTAAATTATTTTCACTTCCTAGCTCTTCTAAAAGGCGAAGTGCGACGTTGAGTTCAACCACTCAACCCGAAATCGAAAATCTTGAATTCGGTGGAAAGTGAAATACGGAGTGTCTTGACACTAGGTACTTTCTGTCTACCGTGCTATGCGGGATAAAAGCGTGAAGCTAAAAAATAAGCTTTTCACGTATGAAAAAATCGTAAAACTCAATATTACAATAAAACAACTCCATCGTAAAGCCTTGTATTTGGACGATAAAAGCATAATAACGAGATTAAAACGATAGTAAACGAATGATTTATAATATAAATACAATTTCCTTATATAAGATGTTGTATAAACTATAAACACGCCACTTACAAGCGCTGATCGAGGCGATACTCGCTACAAAACAAATGGACTGGAACATGGCATTACCCACTTTTATTGTGTAGTTCTGAAATTCTTTTGGAATTGCCTCTTTACTATCGTATACGAGATTTTATTTACAATTTTATATTTTATAACTTTAAATATTTACTTATCAAAATACGCAGACTATATAATGTATGATGGCTTAATGGTGCCGTGCAAGTTTTAGGGTTTTTGGGAGTTTACACTTAGATATATTTTATCTAGTACAGAGAAATTTTATATTTCACTATCAACCAGAATTCGATTTTTTTATTATTGAAACTTGTATCGTCTTGAAAGTCTGTTAGACAAATCGCAACGTTGAGTTACGCTTTCTAAGCTGTAATGTATGAGATAGGCAGAAAAGTAGGAATAGAATATCTAAACACTAAGGTCTTTTTGTTAACTTAATATATAGTTAACTTAATATAACTTGCTTTTACTTTACTTAATATATAGTTAACTTTATATAATTACTTTTTGTTAACTTAATATATCTTGTCCTTAACTTAATATATAGAGAGTTTCTAACACTTTAACAATAAATGTATTATAAAGATGCCATGCTCGCGTATTCAGGATTATTATAACTCAGGACTTATATTTGGTCGGATTTTCAAAAATCAATATATTTCACCATTTGACAGGCAATATCTAATATTTGGGAACACAGTGTCTTCTATATAATTGTATAATTAGGTTTAAATTAGAATATAATATACAAATAAAGTTTTTCATGTATTTACAGAGTAAATGCTTTTTTTATAAACATTATTGTTCTAAATTTACAAGAATTAAACATGTTTAATACATATTGACATAGGAAATGTAAATCTTGTACTCGTATGTAGTAAATATTTACATATTTTGATCAAACAGACGTTTACTTTGGTTAGACACGGTTGTAGTTTAATTAATTGTAGGAACAACTTATCTCTTTGATATATTCTATGTAAGTACTTTATTTATAGAGAAAGGTATACAAATACATATGTACACAATTATACAAGCGTTGTCTATTTCAGGCTGTATAAAGAGCAAAGTGTAAAACTAGCAAGAACACTGGAAATATAAAAAATAGTGACTCAAGACACTGCAAATTTCATTCTTCATTTTTTATTATTTTTAAAGTGTTATTCCACACTTAGAATTAGAAAATATTTTTAAAAAACGTGTAAAAATTAGAGGTTGGTTATGGCGCGGTGGTATAGCGTCTAACAGCAAATCGATGAGTTTTAGATTCAATCTCCACTCGGAGGAGTGATTATATTTAAATTATTTTCACTTAATAGACACAAAAAATAGGTGATCTAACTATTTTTTTTATCTTTATTTATTTTGCAGGACTAAGCTATTTATCAAAAATAGTTGAATTTGACACTTTAAATGTCCAAACTAGTGTCTATATAAATGTTCCAAATCTTATCTGATTTTTGCATTTTCGATTATGTTATACAATTGTAATAGGTTAATAGATATATGCATAATATAACACTAGTCAGTGAAAACACGCTTTAATCGAATAGTAGACAGAAAACATCTAGTGTCAAGTGTATACTCAGTACTTCGCATTCTACCAAATACAAGTAATAGAGTGGCGGAACTCAACGCAGCACTTTATCTTTCCAGAGCGAGAATGTAAAAATAATTAGAATATAAACACTAGATGAGTAGGAATCGAACCCACAACTGATAGCATTTACTTGTATTTTAAATATTTTTATATTTATATATGTATATACCATATATAGATATATATTCAAATATTATCATAACTGGAAAGGTTATTTAGAAAAAATTGTTCTAGAAAAATTCACGGTAACGTTACACATATGCTACATATTTATTGCAAGGAAGCCTCTTGAATACCTGATTCGTGCCTAAAAATCGTTTTTAGGCAAGCATTCGCAAGCAAAATACTGAATCTTCTGTTTATAATGTAATATCGATATTCTTATATTCATACTATGGAAAAATATATTTTTATAAAAAAAAGCATTTTTACTTTTTTTTCGCAAAGCAGGTAGATAGAGAGACAATCAGAGTAGAGTAGACACAGGTTCAATCCCAAAATCGAGACTGCGCGTTGAGTATCGGACGATACGCTTTCTCTTACCAGAGCAGAGCAACTGAAGTAAATTTTAAACATAATTCATTTGAACGGGAATCGAACCCACAAACCGTGACTAAGTATTTAAAATACCAGGAGTGTCATAACACTAAGCACAAATCTACTCCACTATGTAATAGATGCTTAGAGCTAGAAATATATGAGTTCCATATATAGTTTTTACGTAAGCCAGCCGTTACGACACGGCTCCCCTATTTTTTGTTCGAAGTAAACAAAATCATATGGGTCACTAGCTGAAATGAATCCGACCGTGTGTGTTAAGGTGTTGTCATGGCCTTAGGAGAGAATATATTATTAGTATATTTATGGTTAGGGCCGATCGTGGCGTAGTGGGACAGCGTCTGACTGTAAACGGGATTGGATGTGGGTTCGATACCCACTGAAGGGAGTGATTATATTTAAAACTATTTTTACTTCCTCACTCTGGTAAGACAAAGTGCGACTTTGAGTTCCACCACGCAATATCTTGAATTCGGTGGAGAACGAAGAACGGAGTGCCTTGACGCTAGGTATTTTCTGTCTCCCTGCTACGTGGAAAAAAGACGTTTTTCTTAATAGATATCATTTAAATCTTGCTTAGTTATAACTAAGTAAAGTCGAATTTAAATTTGAATGTACTAAAATAAATATATTAACGATACATTAAATATACCAATTAGCATTCATACGTTTAATGTAAAATACATAGAGCAGTAGGCTGGCTGTAAACGCGATGGTTGTGAATTCGTTTTGTTCTCGGAGAATGAATATATTAACTATTTTTATTCGTCTCTTCTGATGAAACAATTTGACTTCCATTTTTGAATTTGGGTGGAATGTAGAGAACGGAGTGTCTTGACACTAGGTACTCTGTGGCTATCCTACTATGCAAGAAACATAAACGTAATATTTGGCTTAATAGTTAATTTATTTTACTTTTGAGCACAAATCACTTTACTAATATCAGGTTGTATGGAGGATACACAAAAGGCCACACAACATGATTGATTATAAGTTAAAAATATGAAGAATTTTATAAATGTGTGTATGTGTAAAAAATTGAACACTAATTTTTCTCCCTACGTCTCTTTTTTCTCAATATAAACGTAAAATATCACAATCGTGTAACATCCACTACTTTAAAATGTCAGTTTAAAGTCATTTCAAGGTCAGTTGTCTCCTCGTTAGTTGCAATTTCAAACTACTTAGCTCGTTGTACCGGGTAAAGCTTTCGCTGTACTTTGACAGACTGTGTCGTTACTGTGAAAGGCAGAGCATTGTAAAATTATATTTACAATACGAAAACGACGCTATTGTGGAACAGTGCTTGTAATAAATATTGACTATTGGTTCAAATTAAATAGAGGTATTTCTGTACAAGATAATTTTCTCAAAATTTACTTAGTTGTGTAAGAACGCTTAAAATATTGTTTTTTTATAATATATTTTAAAAAACCAGTGTGTCTATATTTATAATATATACATATATATCTATATACGTGAGATTCATTTCATTTACTAAACATAATTGTCCGTATGAAAACAAAATAAAATCAGTTAAAATAAATGTAAACATATTTTATAATTATAGTCTTAAATAAAGAAGTAGATCAAAATTCTTATATATAGTTTTTCATAGAAGATTAACAAGGCAAATCAAATATTAAAGATACCTCTAAGTATGAGTATACTGTAAAGCTATTAAAGTTAGGGACAACTTAGTGTCAAGACACTCCGAAATAAAAATCAATTTTAAATATAATAATACCCCCGAGTGGCAATCGAACTCACGACCAATCGCATTTACTCTCAGACTATCTCACTGCACCGCGATGGTAATTCTAAATATTATACTTTTTGTATTATTACAAGACTTTCTTTTACTCACAGTGTTAGTATGTTAGTGTGAGTTAAAGTCTTGCAAGCTTAACCTACTTCCCAGTGTCTCATCTGACCGCCAAAATAAAATAGCAAATTCCATATTTTTGTACAACCTACCAGCGGCGAAGTGTTCATAAAACAGGACGCCTATTGGCTTACCTTTTATAATATTTTTTTTTAGCTTCACGCTTTATCTTAGGTAGTCAGTGAAAATATAGACAAGACACTCCATTCACGGTTTCCACCCGAATCCGAAATATCACGTGTTGGTTTGCCGAACTTAACAACGCGCTTTATCTTACAAGACCGTTGGAATAAGAGTAATTTAACAAATAATCATTTCCTCCAGTGGAAATCAAACACATAACCCATCATATTTATAGTCAAACGCTGTCCACTGCGCCACAATGGACTCACTGTAAAGTTATTATTTAATAATCTATAAAACTTAGAAAAATTAGACTGACGTCATTCCAGATAATTGTAACGTCATACATAATTATATATAATACGTTGTATATAACTCGTTCATAAAGTAATAAATATACTTTTCTAAATAGATTTTTTAATTTTTAGTACCAACGCTTTTAAAATTCCACCACCACGTTTTTTAAATAACAATATAAAATAAATTTTGTTAATACTCCATAGAAAAAAATGAAACTAGATAAATTTTTACAAAATCTTTCATAAAGCCACTAAGTATAAATATTTTATTATTTAAACATATCAATAATACAACCAAACAAAATGTATGTACATTTTATATATAAATAAAATAAATAAAAAAAAGAGCGAACAAAAATACTATATCATATTTATGGCTGTTTCCGACGTGTTTGCAAATGAGAAAACCTATCTTTGGTAGCGTTGAATCCAATTCTATTTAACTTTTCTTATTGTGAAGATTTTACTACTTGAAAATACTCTAAGAGAATTTTTCTGTACTTATAGTTAAACTGTTATATTTGTTTACAAAATTAATACTTAAGAACTCTAGTTTGCTTATAATTTCTTTTAAATTTATTTGGTTCTAATTTTATATTGTATTAGAATAAAATAAAAATAAGGTAAATTAGAAAACATTTTTTATACGTTTTTTAAAAATTTTTATACGTTTTTTCAAAAATGTTTTCTAATCCTTAGTGTGGAATAACACTTTAAAAATAGTAAATATATAAGGTAAATTATTAATAGGAAGTCAGTTTCGACTCAAGACTAAGCACTGTGAAAATAAAATAAAGATACCATTTCACGCTTTTTCCCGCATACCAGGATAGTCAGAGAAAACATAGTGTCAAGACATTCCGTTGGGTAGTTTAATTAATATTTATTGTTATTACTTAATGCTACTAGATATGTCTGTATTTTTTTTTGTTTTTGACTCACTTATTAGAATTTTTACCCATTTTTCAATTAAGAATTTTTACCCAATTTTCACGGCGTTTGTACCATAAGGTTGCTATGAGTTCAAATGTTCATATTTTAATATATATTATGGTTCCTATAAGAAAAAACCGAACATGATCACTTCGTTGTACGTCTTTCCGTCTTTTAAGACCCTTTTTGTCACGAGCACTTGAAGGTATAAACTTGATATTTATATCAAATAATAGGGTCTACGGTCTTTTTTTGGTGAGAAAAAAACACAATCAAACTTATCAACGCAATCAAAATATATCATGTAAAGATTCCGTTTATTTTGCATATTTTGTAAATTTTAAAATTCAAAACCTACGGGGTACTTCTGGGGATACCCGCTTCTTACAGGACGCTACTCCCGGCATCGGAGGGGAATAGTGTTCTACCACATCCCCTCACAGGGAAAGTATATACGTTTTTGACTTTTAACTTATTTTGATTACTCTTATCTATTCTGTATCTTATCATCAATATTATATTAATATAAATAAGTAATTAATCAAAACTATTGCTATAGGTGCTGGTTGTATAGGATTAAAATGTGTTCTCTTTAGAATATAGGTTCTCGCTAAGATTTTACGAAATCCTATCCCTAAAGGGTTGTTTTTGGGGTTGAAACTTTGTATGAAACTTCGTTATTACTAGTCCTAGGAGAGTAAAACTCTGCGTTGTCTTTTAAAGATCTAAGTGATCACTTAGAGGGTATTGCAAAATTCGACCCCTAAGAGGTTATTTTCAGGGGTTAAAAGTTTATAAGAAACTTCTTTACTACAAGTGCTAGGAGTGCAAAATTAACTAATTTTATGCTCTTGATATAACGGAGTTATAGCGACACCGTACGCTATGCAACTCCGTGATCAAAAGTATCTTAAAGTTGAATATTGAGCAGTAGTACATATATTTATAAACTATAATGATGGAATTGTATATATTTTGGGCGAACAATGAGAGCTCAGTGCATACTTAAGTGACCTGCCTTCGAATCGGTCGTAAATCAGTTCGAAAAGGTCGTAAGTCAGAATTCCAGTCGCATTCCCATGTATATTTCCAAATAAAAAATGAATGTGTGATGTTTAACACTACTCTAACGGTAAAGGAAAACATCAAAGAAAGTAATTTTCAAAGAAAGTGGAAAGAAATGTCGTCAATCTGGATTAGCCGCCATAAGGTCTAAACACTCCCTATGACTTTCACAAAACATGCAAAAATTCTTGAAAATTTTCTTAATTTATTAATTAATTTATGCATATGTATTTAGAAACCGAAGATATTTATAAATGGCATTAAAAATAAAATTTATTTAATTTAATAATACAGATAGTAAAAATGATGAAACATAAAATTTAAAATCGATTATATGATTCCAACGAAATAATAAGAAGGCATCGTGGTATAGAGGATTAGCGTCTATACATAACGTTGTCGGTTCGATCCCATTCGAAGGAGTGATTATATTTAAATTATTTGCATTTTCCGGCTTTGGTAAGACAAAACGAGTCTTAAATTCAGCCGGAAAGCTCAGAATGGAGTGTCTTAACAAGTTGAGTATTCTTTGTCCACCCTGCTATGCGGGGTAAAACGTGAAAATAACGTACATATAGATATACAAATATTTTATTGTTTTTTTATAAAAACTAAATTACTCAAAAAAATTACTTATAAATATTGGAACGCAGTTTGATCGACGACACTCTGTGCTCAGTTCCACTGTACCATATGTGGATTCTTGAAATCGCAAATAATAACACGAGGTAGCATATGGACCATGATGTCATATATGAATGAGTAAAACCACATGTGCACCATGATGGCCGTGGACCATGGTGTCATATGTTGGAGGGTGAAATTACATGTAAACTCAGACATCACACATGTCTTGTGTGGATGATTAAAATCTCATGTGGTCCATGATATCATATGTGGACGAATATAATCACATGTGGACCAATGTGTCCTGTATGGAAGGGTGAAATCACATGTGGACCATATGACATCATGGTCCAAAGTGTTGGTCAGTGAAATTATATTGTGACCATAGTATTAGGTATGATTAAAATGATTAAAATCATATGATTTTAATCATTCACACCTAATACCACGATGTCATAAGTGAAAAAGTAAAATCACATGTGGATCATGGAGTCATATCTGGATAAGTCACATGTGGATTATGACATCATATGTTGATATATGAAATCCCATGCTCATACAACCTGTCCGAGATGTTATGAAATTTGGGGCTAGGCTTTTACAATAGTGTGAGATTATAGAGGACTCTCGCAAGTTTATATGAAGTGTTATATATGTTGTTTATATGAAGTATTAATACTAATTTCTTATATATAGTATTGTAATTATTTTTCTAACCCTTTTACTACTAAGTATATAATTTAGGTATAATTATATATTCTGAGTATAAAATTTTAAATAATATATGTATAATATATACAGAGTATGTGAAAACATGGCGTTTAATTTCGCCAAATATATAAAAATTTACTCATACTTATTTTATTCCATTAAAAAAGAAAAGGCTATAATTTAAAGTTATTTATTTAATATAGTCACTTATTAACAATTCTCATAGTAAATATAATTTCAATAATTAAACATAACATTTTATTTGCCATCCTACAGACGGAGCGGTCAGCAAATACCGCCATACTGACTTTACATACGGCCAGTGAACAGAACAAGTTGATTAATTAACATACTTACGTATACTATTTTATTTATAATAATATTATTATATTTTAACTATATTGTAATAGGTATAATAATAATATTAAAAATATGAACATTTTCGTCTACCTCTTAATCATCTAGAATATTATTTCTTAGAAATAAACATTGGTAACAGAATTTTTTTAAAATCACTCTATCGTTTAACGCAGCCAGATGTAGAATGCATGGCTTAGCTTTCTAAGAGGCGTGAGTTCGAATCCAGTAGCGCTCAAATTCTTATACGTTTTTTAACTTTTTATTTCAAGTCAAGATGTAAAACACATTTTTAGAAATAGTAAAACGCTTATATTTAGTTTTTCATTAATCAGAAAGTAAACACAACTTGTTAATAAATTTATTTTGTGTACCACTTGAGTTTAAATTTGATATGAATAACATAAAATACAAAATTAACACTTCGTATTCTTTCTTTCTAACAGGGTAGTAGGGTAAAAGCATCCCATAGTAGGGCAGTTGTACTCCAATAAGTTAAGTGGCGCAACTTAACTCCGTGGTCAGTTCTAATGGAGCGGAAAATGAAACAGTAGTAGGAATCGTGAAAAAGAGCTTAGCTTTATATAAAAATCAAATCATACAATTGACAATATCGTTATATCAATATCATAATGTCATTATAATAATTTCTATTGACTGAAACTACTCTATGCGATTACAATATTAATGTTTTCATATCTGTATATAATATATACGTTCATTTATTGCCTTTATACATAAAAATATATTTTACTATAGCTTGAAAACAATTTAATTAACTTTGTTATTTTATTGTTTCCCATTTTATTAAAATTTTAGATTCCAGTATATATTTATATAATTTGACGTTGTGGATTAACTTACTATGAAATTAGATGACAATGTTTTTTTTTTATATATAGAAAAAAGAAGCAAACGAGCGGAAGGGCTCCTTATGGTAAGTAGTCACCTTCGCCCATAGACATCTCCAGCATTACAGCTGTAGATGCATTGCCGGCCTTGAAATGGAGGTGAAGTACATGAGGGATAGGATGAGTGGGAAATAGGGAAAGTTGGCCTTATTGCTTGGCTAGCTATGATAGTGGACGCGAGCCAGTTGGAGAATTAACCTTTCTTCACCAAATTAATATAAGAGTAAATAATTAATTTAGCACATTTTCATTGGAACTACCGTGTATTGTATTGTATATTGTACCGTGTATTGTATATTGTTTTTAAGAAAAAAAGAACAAGTTCTGGTCTACTAGACTTTTTATTTGGACTACGTCAAATGTCAAAATTACAGACATTAAATTGCATCTTTGTACCGTTTTTCTTCCCCAAAATTTGATATTAATATTATTATTATAGTGGAATCTTGTAAGTTTACTTTGACTTAACGAGCTGAAATTTCGTTTGTGGCCACAGTTTTGATGACTGTCATTCAATTATATATTAATTATTATTGTAAATGTAAAATAGTATAACAAAATGGCGGATTATAAATTTTACATAACCCACTTAATATAGTTATCAAATGAAAGTGCTTGATTTATAAAATACAATTTACAAATCTTGATTTATAAAACATCTTTGAAAAAACGTATAAAAATTTTATATCGTTATTCGAACCCGCGCCTCTTGGATACCGTCCAAGACGGTATCCAAGAGGCGCGGGTTCGAATCCCGCTGCGTTCAAAATTTTTATACGTTTTTTCAAAGATGTTTTCTAATCCTAAGTGTGGAATAACACTTTAAAAATAGTAAATATTGATTTATAAAATTTAATTTATATTTAGAAAAGCTTATATCTAGAAAGGTTTTTGTTTTTGTTTGTTCCATAAATAATGCAATACATAAATAAAAAAATCCTTTGTGGATAAATCTTAAAATTCTTCCACTGATAACATAAAAATCAGAATTCAAATCTAATATACCGATTCTTAAATTTTCTATACTAAGAAACAAGTTAGTATTACAATTTTGCATTCACATTACATTCCGTTAAGAGCACGAAGTTCCGTAACTTAGTGCTGAAGTACCAGAATCATACAAGCATATTGTACCGCTTTGCAGTTTGACTTACTTTTATATAACTTTTATATTTGTATTGACTTTGTGTTCAAAGAAGTTTTTACGAGATGAAGAAATTGTGAAGTTACACATATATTTTATGTTATTTGCGGAACTCTACGCCGCTCCTTGTCTTACTAGAGCAAAATATGACATAAGTTAAATTACTACTCGGAAAAATCATTATATTTAATTATTTTCATTTTCTCGCACTGGTAAGACAAAGCGCGACTTTGAGTTCCGTCAATCAACACCCGATGTCTAAAATGTGGCGGAAAGCGAAGTACGGAATGTCTTGACATTAGGTACTTTCTGTCAACCCTGCTATGCGAGATTTTCGTGAAGCTACAAAAATGTACCCTGAACTATAAAATTTACAGTTAGACGCTTGCTCATTGCGCCATGACAACTTTTCTATATTATATACTCATTATGTAATATCCAGGTGAACTGCTAAAGTATACTTTAGCTATAAGTCGAAGAAGCCACTAAGCTAATCATATATATATATATATATATATATATATATATATATATATATATATATATATATATATATATATATATATATATATATATAGTCCGTTACTCCTACACATTTTACTAGAAACGTGGTAGTATATATGACTAGCCGTGCCCACAACTGAGTTTGCATGAAATATATTTTTGTATTTCTATCTTTAGATTCTATAATAAAA
This sequence comes from Dryadula phaetusa, assembly GCA_032432895.1. Lineage (NCBI taxonomy): Eukaryota > Metazoa > Arthropoda > Insecta > Lepidoptera > Nymphalidae > Dryadula > Dryadula phaetusa. The sequence goes on along the minus strand of JAOYRS010000016.1, from coordinate 2,122,244 downwards.
GTAGCTTAAGTTACCCTTTGTTACATTATCTATCCCATCCATTTCAGAGATTAGCTAGAACAAACAAATACAAAGACAGATAAAGTATAATTGTAATAAATATCATTTTAGTATATGTACAGTGTATATACACTGAATTTAGTAAAAAAACAGTAATTTTAACATTACAAACAGACACACCTATTTTATTTCATTATATAGATGACATTAATTTATATAATTAATAGTTTTATTTCAATTAATATATAGGCTCTTTATAAACTTAGACTATACCAAATGCTATACTCCCGCATCTGAAGTTTACTTTCACGTAGTAATATACCAGATATCCCGGTGACGCCTTGTAAAGGAGTTGCCATAGCAACACATATGCCATTTTATATAAACGTGTATATCAAACACATGGCGGTGTGTATTGCAATTATTTTATTAATTGAATATATTTTTATGCATTATATTTACTAATGAAAATAGGCCGGTCGTGGCGCAGTATGACAGCGTCTGACTGTAAACGCGACCGGTTGTGGGTTCGATCCCCACTCGGGGGAGTGATTATATTTCAATTATTTTCACTTTCTCGCTCTGGTAGCGACAAAGTGCGGCATCGAAGTACGGAGTGTCTTGACACTAGGTACTTTCTGTCTACCCTGCTAAGCGGGATAAAGCGTGAAGCTAAAAAAAATATTTAGAAAATATTATCTGCATTCCTTCTCCATATAAACAATAAATGTGCTAAATTTCATAATACTCAGTTCACGTTATTACCTTAAAAAAGAGTACGAACATTTTGCTTCACGTATTAATATATAGATTATATCATAGTATAAACACACACACACATATATATATATATATATATATATATATATATATATATATATATATATATATATATATATATATATATATATTACATTTGGCAAGTAATAAACAAAAGTAAGAACTTACAGAAATAAACTAACATAAAGCTAATCAATTAAATGTGTCCTTACAAATATTATAAGGATCGTAAGATATAAGCAAAATGTACGTGAAACGACTTATTTTCGTCATTTCTTAGGCTTTATGAGTCCATAAAAGATTAATAATATAGATGTGACTGAGATGAAATAACTCGAGAAGGATACGGGTTCAAATCAAATTGTATGTTTTTGTTCCGTGATTCTTAAGGTATTTATTCACTATATGTAATTTTTACAACTTTACTCATATTATCCCACATTGCAGGGTAGTCGATACATATACGATACGTTATAGTGTCAAGACACTCCGTTCACTGTATTCCGCGTGAATTAGAAACATTGAACTGGTGAACTCAACGCCGCATTTTTCTTACGAGAACGGAGAAATGAAAAAAAAAATATATATAATAATTTCCCTGAGTACGGAATAGAAACCACAATCAATCGTGTTTATATTCAGGCGCTGACTGTCTGCAACACGATGTCATTTGAAAATTTTATACATTTATCATAATTAAACGCAGCTTTACTCCTTTCCTCGGGTAGCATAGTCCAAAAAATATTACGTCCAAATCTATGAACTATTTGTGGAACTCAACGCCGTGGTTTATCTTAATAGGGCGAATTATACAAAATGGTTAACCTTTCAGAACATAATTTTACAAACTAATACCTATATAAGCGTACATAAATGTAATGACGCATTTAGTTGTTATTTAAATAACAATCGAATATTTAATAATTAACTCCAGTAATTACCTAAAACAGACAGAAATTTAATTATTATTCAGAATTAATTGTATGTATGCTTTATTATATTGTGAATCAAATATGTTAATTTTGAAGTAAACAGTATTGTATACGATATGATAATTTTTTCAATTGCAGCCAGTATGGTATAAACTCCATGGACTTCCTTCCGGATAATGGTTCTCAGTTGGATTTCTATACATAAAAATCTTTAACTAATTATAAATAAATAAAATTGGAGCGTCTGTTTGTTTACATGGTACATATACAAAAATAACCTTATTCACATTTTGTTGTCTGTGTGTACTCTAGAACTAGAACAGCTTAACTCTACTCTAGAACAGCTTGACTGATTTTGATGAGATTTTAATTTTCATATAGCTAATATAATAAGGAGTAACTTAAGTTATATATATTATAAATGTAAAATAACGATTCGTACATTAGATTCCATGCGGATATTTTGCGGACAGTTCTTTTAAAGAAAATTATGCAAACAGTACCCGAGTACATAACTCGGGTATCTTTTATATTAAGTATATTCAACAAGTGCGGAAGGGTATATTTATAAAAGTAATATATTACAAACATATTAAATTAATAAATCTAAGGAAACGCCCTTAGTATACATTCTTACTTAAAAATATAGGTCACGTTGCTATGGTAACGCATGTTCCTACGCTGGCAAGAGACTGCAAGTTGAGCAAAATGCATGTTAAATTAGTAGAAAATGGGGAACTTGGTAAAGCGATATAAGACTCTCTTGGCCTATCGTTTACGATGTTCAACATGAAATCGAAAATAAAACCTTTTCTACTTTATTTTCTTCATTTGAAAATAACAATTTTATATTTAGTTGTACGATAAAAACAAAGTATCAATATAAAAAGGAAATTGTAAAAATATCTTTGATTTTCGTGATATTTAACTATTTTAAACAGACTAACATCGGACTGTAAACATGGATGGTTGTGGGTTCTATTCCCACTCAAGAGGAAAGATTATACTTAAATTATTTTAATTTCCTCACTTTGGTAAGACAAAGCACGGCGTTGAGATCCGCCACTCAACACGCAATGTTTCACATTCGGCGGAATGTGGAGTAAGGAGGTACCTACTGTTTACCCTGATATGCGAGATAAGAATCGTGAGTCTAAAAATTAAATTAAATTAAATCGCGTATATTTACGTCAGAGTTTTCAAAAATATATATTTGAATACTAAAATATATACGATTAATTTGTTTAAAATACTTATTTAAAATACTTATACTTAATACAAAATCTTAATGTTAAGAAAAACGGCAACTTAATCAAATTGTACTATTAAAGTAAATCCCAAGAATATGCAAATAAAATCAAATTCTAGTCGCCACTCATATTGGAATAGTTCAAATAACTTAAGACATATAAGGAAAGGGATGAACCAAAGAAATTAATATAACGCGGTATTCATATATTGGGGTCAAGCTAGGAATTTTTGTACAGTGATCGTCAAATAAAATTCTTTTTAGCCAAACAAGAACGTTATACTGTTTGGTAAGTATTGAATAAAATAAGAAAAATTATTACGATTAAAATAACAAAAATGAGTGTTTATTCATAAATGTGTTTATTTATAAAAGCTTTTTCAGTTCATTTCCGAAATAAAACCGTTATAAATAATGTTTAATATATTATAAAAAAAAATATGCCGTTTTCAATATATCACCTGTTGGAACTACTAAGGTATAAACCAAAAAACAATTCAGACAACGTCTGATTGTAAACTTAATTGGTCATGATTCGATTCCCACTTAGAGGAATTATTATATTAAAAAAAAATGCATTTCTATGCCCTTACAGATGATGCGTTAAGTTAGCCACTCAATGTCTTAATTATAGCGGAAAGCACGCAACGGAGTATCTTGACACTAGGTTGTCAAGATACACCGTTGCCTGACAACCCTGATAAGTAGGATAAAGCGTCAACTACCAATCCACTACTAATAGCGTTCACGGCCAAACTTTACCTCACTGCTATGACCCTTGCCCTCAATATATCCGTAATAATTGTTCACTTACTCTACAAGTATTATAATTGTATCAACCATTTTTAATACCGCATCATATAAATTAAACACTACATATATAACGAAAAGAACCTTAGTTCGTGTATTGAAAATCTCGATTTACATAAAACGAAATCGTTTTTTTTTAATGAAAGTTACGTAAATTAAAGCTACTATAGAAACAGCCTCGTGTTTTCACTTTTAACGGCCTAACTGGCCCATTAGGAGGCGTGTGTAGAAACGCTGGAACACCGTAATGTGATATTAATGTATATTTTACTGTACCTTTGCTTCTATGTGACATGTATATATTGCTAGGAACGTTTTAAATAAACTTTTGTTGTACTAACTACTAGTTGACCCGAAATTCGCAACGAGCAATTAACGTCGTGGAACAATGACGGTTTTGTTAAACCTAATTTTGTATTTTAAAAACCAATTTTAAGCTTTATTCCAAATAGCAATAATCAAAATGGAAAGTAGACACTACGTTTTATTTTAAGTGGCGAAACTCAACGCCCCACTATATCTTATCAAAATGGAGAAATAATATTAATGTAGATATAATATTTTCCTCGAATAGAAATTGAAACCACAACTTATCGCGCTTACAGCCAGATACTGTGGTCAGTAAAATCGACAGAAGAAAATAAGTAATTAAACATTTTTTAGCCTCATATTTTAATCCCAGAGAGAACGGAGCACCAGACGCTACTTTGTCTGCATACCTCTGTCACCTCGCTCACAGTTATCAACCTGTTCATACATGCCTTTCGTTGGGTCCAGATGCTTTATACAACACCTTCCTCCAGTATCATAGATACTGTGCTATCGAAAGTCAATCGAAGTCACCTTCAACCTCTCATACCTTTTTTTTATAAATTTCTACCTTACCATTCTTTCATCACTCATCTACTCTACGTGCCCAAACCACCTGCATACGTTCTTCTTCATTCTCACAACAACATTAACGCTTACGCCTGCCATACTACAAATCTCTCCGATGCATATACGATCAGCTAAACTAATTCCGCATATCACGTGAAGAAAATGCATTTCCACAGCAGCAGCTTATATTAATTTAATTTTGGCTTGTGATTTTCCAGAAATTTTTACAAGAACAAAATAAAATATACTATGTTTTCTTATTAAACTACTGAAGATGGAACGGCAGGTCGCAAACAAATTTGCTAGTAACAACTCATAAACCTTCATAATTCAACCCTCACGCATATAGGCGCGGTATTTTTACATCTGCTATAAGCCACCCGAATAAAACTGGTGTAGCTTTTTTATGTAACACTTAATTGCGACCTTGGTGGTGTTCTATCACTTATTACCAGGAAATAAGCAGTCATTAGGAGATTGTTGCGTGTCAATGCTACGTGAATTATGCGTTAAAATACCTTTTACGGTTGTAGTATACAGATTTATGAAAATATGATTTATATTTTTTTGTAAATTAGGAAATTTCGCATTTATTGTTAATTCGAAGAAATGTAAAAAATAGTTATATAGTTTTTTACCTTTTATTCTTAAAAGAGAACAGAGGGAATCTAGTACGTACGTACGTACTTAACGGAGGGTCTGAAGGCCCGGAATTATTAAAAGAAATCACTTTGTATTGAAACTTTTAATTATTATAAAATGACCACACGGCCATATGTATATATATATATATATATATATATATATATATATATATATATATATATGTATGTATGTATATATATACATAAGTTTGCATTCTTAAATAATATTTGACGTACACATCCATACATACATACACACACAAGCACGCACGTATTGGCAAATACAGATTTATGAAATGCTAATTATTTAATACTATTGAGAGGATTGGCGCTGTATACCGGAATACAGGCAACTAGTCCGGATACAGATGAAATCTTATATTAATGCTAATATTATTTTTAATTTTATCCGTTTATAAACGTATGAAATGTTTGTAAAACTATTGTAAGCTATTGTTAATCAATAATATATATATATATATATATATATATATATATATATATATATATATATATATATATATATATATATATATATATATATATATATATATATATATATATATATATATATATATCAGCCAAATTCGAGACACTGCTTTGTTGAGAGGCCGATCAACACTGCGCTTGGTCTTACCAGAGCGATTAAATAAAAATAATTTAAATATATTCATTCTCTGAGTGGAAATTGAACTCACTATCAGCCGCGATTACAGTCAGATGCCATCCAAATGCGCTACGACCGGCCTCAATGAAATTAATATTAAAAAAATATGAATTCCCAAAACAGGATTTGAATCCATTTTATCATATTCATTCGATTATTTATATTAAATTCGTTCGAAATCTCATCAAAATACTATACTAATATTAGCATGTTACAATCAATATATTTGAAACCTTCTAACTCATCAATAGCTGTATATTAGATTCTAAGAGGAATTTCAATAATTATATAGACTCGAATTGAATAAGACTAATGACTATTCATAGATAGTTAAAGAGCTTGCGGATTCTTTACGGCTGATGGAATATTAAGTAACATGATGAGGTATAATATTTGTTACGTCCATTGTATACAGATGGTATATATAGGTTTAAACCTTGTAAGTGGTATATACAGGTTTAAACCTGGTAACCTTGTGCTAGTGTAGCGTAGTTGAACAGCGACTGTAAAAGCGATTGGTTGTGGGTTCGATTCCATCTAGGAGGAATAATTATATTTATAAAAGAATTTGGTAAGACAAAACGCGGCGTTGATTTCGCCATTCGGTATGCACTCAACGAAATATCTTGACAATAGATTAACTTCGACTCTCCTGCAATGCGGGATAAAGCATGAAGCTATATTTTGAACTTATTATATAGTATACCTAAGTATAGTATTTCATATTAAAAAACCTGAACACTGGTAATATCTAACTAAGAATACACTAGGTACACTTTTTAAACCGATTATTCTGTTATTTCTAAATTTTCAGGGTTCGAACCTGAAGAATACGCGCTTATTCCCACTCATAGCCCCACTGTGCCAGATAGTTTCTAAATTTTAACATTCATACCAGAACTATAATTACTGAACAATATCCTTTAACAAACCGCACATCAAATTGAAAAACAGATATTAATTAGCAATAATTTAAAATAATAAATAAATTTTCGTACAAAATAAAAACATGTACGCCAAGTTATAAATTCAAAGGGCACCCAGTTGTCATTATGGTATAGCAAAGTTGAATTTCGAAATGCTGTCAAATTTCATACTTGCCATTTTATTAATATAATTAATTTTTAGAAAAAACGTATAAAAATTTGAACACAGCGGGATTCGAACCCGCGCCTCTTGGATACCGTCCAAATTTTTATACGTTTTTTCTAAAATGTTTTCTAATCCTAAGTGTGGAGTAACACTATAAAAATAGTAAATAATATAATTAATTATTTTACATACGTATATTTGAAATACGTTATATACGTATTTTGTAATTTTTTAATTCTCATATTTTTAACATCAACTTAGAAGACATTTTAGGATTAGAAATCATTTGTGAAAAAAGTATAAAATTTGAACGCAGCGGGTATCGAACCTGCGCCTCTTGAATACCGTCCAAGTGCTCTGACCGCTAAGCCGTGCGTTCTACTACCAAAAATATATTTTAATTTTATACTTATAATATGGTTTGACTACAATACTTGATAATTATATACATCTTAAAGCTAATTAAATAGAACGATTTTTTTTTGCTTAACACTTGTTACTACACCACTATATTCTATATATATATATATATATATATATATATATATATATATATATATATATAAAAACAATGATTTCGTATCAAAATAACATCGAAACCTATAAATATATATCCGAAACTCATATTAACTATATTGATTTTTTAATTCACAGTCACGCCAAGGAAATCTACGAACGGTGTTGAGGAATTCTATATATATTCTATATGTATTGTTTTCACTTTCACGCTGACGCAAATTAGACAGGAGATAGTGAGGGAAGAGGAATATTGAGATGAATGACGGAACTTAACGCCACGGTTTGTATTACTAGTTTAGGTAGATAATGAATAAAGTTGAAAAAAAAGTTAGAAAACATACTTGAGACCGGTCGTGGCGCAGTATGACAGCGTCTGACTGTAAACGCGACCGGTTGTGACCGACTCACTATGTCTCTGATTCAATGGAAAGCGAAGTACGGAGTGTCTTGATACCATGTACTTTCTGTCTACCCTGCTATGCGGAATAAAAAACGTGAAGCTAAAAAAACAGTGTTTAATAATTATAGCTTTTGTAGTATTTTAACTAGATTTTTTTTTATATTTAGAACAAATTTATTAATAATTAATTATAAATATGAAAAGAATTCCCCCATCATTCCCCCTAGCAGAGATTGAACCCTCAACAAACGCCATCATAAATAAACGCTGTTCCACTGGTCACAATTGCTTATATAAAATAATGAAACACGCGCCGTAGTCATTATTAGTCTAATTATAATATTTTACGACTAAAGGAAATAGTCGTAGATTGGAATCTTATGAAGGAATATTTTATTCATACAATACTCTTATATATTGACTTAGTTTAGGTTAAACGATACGTTGAATTTTATTACTGAATACTTAGTACATTACATTTTTGTAAAAATACTATAAAAATTTGAACGCAGCAGGATTTGAACCTCCTTTAAAATTTGAACCACGCCCCAAATACCAAATACGCGCGCAAATATTATTGTATATGTTCGTTTAATTTGTTTCTTTAATGTTGTATGCAATAAAGACTATCTATCTAATAATTTGTTGAAAATATTTTATTATCTATCCGGTATCATATTATGTAGAAAATTAAAGTCGAAACCGGAATGTCTCAATATTCTGCTTATTTTGCTATTCTGAAGAATATATATACACTTGCTTTTTCTATAATGCCTTGGCAGCACTTAACTCCGCACTATGTTTAGTTAATTCTGCGTACAATATGTAACGGTATGTACTTATGTACATATTGAAATATAAATATGTTTCAATATTTAAATCAAATATGCCCATTAAAAGTACACATAACAATATAAATAATAATAGACTATAATAAAATTAAAGAATATTTAATAAAGTATGTAACGAACAGATTGCGTTCGTTTAATAAAAGAAGTTGCAGTTGTGTATACAATATAACATTATGTACTTACGTACATATATAATATATTAATATGATTCATATAATCATATATGTCTATTAAAAGTACACATAACAATATATAATATTATAATAGATTATATTAAAAATAAAGAATATTTAATATACTATGTAATGAACAGATTGCGTACGTGTAATATAAGAAGTTGCAGTTGTGCATGTAATAGGGCGGCCGTGCTCGTCGACGTCGGCGATGTCGTGCGTCGTCGGGCCGAGTCGTCTTTCATAGAGTTTCTGACTTAATGTATAAAGAGATTTTAGGTTACACCGTCCTGAATGTCAGAACAGTTGCGTGGCATATATAGGGAGGCAGCATGCGGCGGTCGAGTCAACCTCCTTATGTACTAAGGTACTAACATATATGATGAGCTGAAAGACTCTTACCGCATATAAAATAAATATGATATATGGCTTTATGGCGAATATTGGCACGATCTTATATAAATGAAATTCTAATAAGAATATAAATATATGTATATGGGGCGATACATATAGTGGATCTATGTGATAGAGACACACCATGCCGCCTGACTTTCGATGTTCGGCGAGCTTATGGCTTGCTGATATTCGTTGTCGGTGGCATAAATCAATATTGCTGGGCGTCACCGAGGCTGATATAATTAGCTTAGGTGAACTGCTACGGAGATGTTGGTCGGTAATATCATGACTGATGCTGTCTCGCGTCGCATGCGCGATGCTTGTACGGTGTTGGACGTTGATATAACTTGCGACACGCGACTGTCGGTGTTCGGTGAGCGTTGTAGCTTACTGATAACTGATATTGGTGGCGCGACCCAATGTTGCTTAGCATCACTTAGGCTGATATTCTCGGCTCAGGTGAACTGCGGTGGCGACGTTGGTTAGGTTATCGCGTCTGGTGCTGTCTCACGTTGCTTGAGTGATGTTTGTACGGCGTCGGACGTTGATATAATTTGCGACACGCGACTGTCGGTGTTCGGTGAGCGCTATAGCTGACTGATAACTGATGGCGGTGGCGCGTCCCAATGTTGCTTAGCATCACTGAGGCTAATATTCTTGGCTTATATGAACTGCTATGGCGACGTTGGTTGCGTTATCGCGTCTGGTGCTGTCTCGCGTTGCATGAGCGATGTGTGTACGGCATCGGACGTTGATATAATTTGCGACACGCGACCGTCGGTGTTTGGTGAGCGCTATAGCTTACTGATAACTGATGTCGGAGGCGCGTCCCAATGTTGCTTAGCATCACTGAGGCTAATATTCTTGGCTTATATGAACTGCTATGGCGACGTTGGTTGCGTTATCGCGTCTGGTGCTGTCTCGCGTTGCGTGAGCGATGTTTGTACGGCATCGGACGTTGATATAATTTGCGACACGCGACCGTCGGGGTTCGGTGAGCGTTATAGCTTACTGATTACTGATGTCGGTGGCGCAACGTAATATTGCTCGGCATCACTGAGGCTAATATCCTTGGCTTAGGTGAACGGCTATGGCGATGTTGGATGATTATATCTTGACTGCTGCTGTCTTGAGTTGCAACAGCGATGGTTGTACGATGTCGGATGTTGATATAACTTGTGGTACGCGACTGTCGGGGTTCAGTGAGCTTTATAGCTTATTGTTAACTGATGTCGGTGGCGCGACTTGTATCTTCTCTGACATTGTCTCACGTTGCGCATGCGATACTTGTACGGCGTCGGGTTTAGATATAATTTGTTTCTATGTCGTTTTTCACCCCTGGTATGAGATTAATGGTTATGTGACACCTATATGTCTCATGCGTTTCGTAGTATGTTTTAGTGGCGTCCCGGAGAGGAGTGCTGTACTATTATCTCACGAAATGCTGAAGTACGTAATGGTGTTCGACTGTTTGTCTAGCGCCTTGTTTGGTAATAGAACGCATAATGTGACATACGACTGTCAGTGTTCGGCGAATCTATGGCTGATATCTGATGTCGGTGGCACCCAACCGAGTTTAAGTGTTAGTTTTGACAAACGGCTGCTACGTATGTGCTGTGCGTGAATATAACACAATCGGCCGCCTAGCGGTTGTGCGTCTGAACTGATATGCAAACCGGAATGTAATATTGGTCTGGCAGGCCAATCGACGTATCATCATCATGTATTGGTCTCACAAACCAATCCACGGCTTATATTGGTCTCACAAACCAATCGACGATATATATTGGTCTCACAAACCAATCCGCGACTTATATTGGTCTCACAAACCAATCAACGGCTTATATTGGTCTCACAAACCAATCATCATCACAAATCTATCTTATAATAAACTATCGAACAGGTAACTAATAATTGATCGTTTGCAAAGGCATTGTAAGTATCATATACGTTAACTGTTCCACTGCGTTGCGTCCCGGAGGGTTCAATACCAAGGTTTTAAGAATCACGGTCGGTCGGAATTCACGGCAAGCGGCGGGGTGGGGCCGCTTTGGCTACCTTTTCTCTTACTATGATTACCTCTAATGGTGCATTATATGTGGGAGAAAGGTAGGACGCGCTTTCGGCTTTTCCTCGGACGAGCCGTTGGTGATCTCAATGGAACGTTAATAAAAGATATTACAAATATGAAAAACCCTATCTGATGGCAAATAAATTCATGTACGAGTCGATACCTTTTGATGGCAAATATATAATAAATGAGATTATCTTCTGATGGCTAATTATATAAATTTAATATATTGCGATTGAAATTTCTTAACACTGTTACCTCTGAATCTCTAAAAGATCTTGAGTTACATACGAATACAACATTAAATGGGTCCTAACCACGTGACGTATCATGAGCCAAGGCATGTTTTTATAATTATAGTATTGATATATACTATATGGGGGGAGATAAACGTTACAAATACCTTCTAAAAAGTAAAATTTATATTAATATCCAGACTCAGATTATACACGGAGCTAGATAGCTTAGTGTATTAATTATAGAACGCAATAAACGACTTGACAATATACAATCAATCAATTTACGTAACCTTTTTTTATTTGTAGAAGAAATACCTAATAGAGTATTATTAGATTTTCCAATTAATATCAATAGCGTAGATCACGACATATTGATCACAAATTATCTTTTAAGTACATTTAAGTATACTTTAATTAGAATAAAACAATGACATTTTGTTTAAAATAAAATAAAAGAATTTTTCTTTTTGGATTGAAATTTAAAATCATAAAGTGTACAAATTTTATTCGTTTGGGGTTATAATTAACGGAATTTAACGCAGTGTTTGTTTTACTTGAGTTAAGGTTTTTAATTTTATATGTTTCTTTGTAATATTCTTATCAAATACAACTTTATTTATCGTTTATATGACATTCGTTTTTACGTTCCGCTTAAATTATACATTATTATTTTATAAATTGCCTAAAATATGTCAATTTATCATTAATAATTAAGCATTTATTACCATACTGACGTTTTTCTCTTCATTCCACATAGAAATAAAAATAAATTTAAATCATAACAACATAAACAAACAAATATTTAAAACAAAACAAAAACATATTTTAATACAAAAAACAAAAAACAAAATAACTTATTTTAAAAACAAAATAACATATTTTAAAACAAAAAACACAAAAAAAATATGTTCGCTCTACATCACAAATACAAGAATTTCAAAAAAAAAAAAACATAATACATCTTAAAAACGTACCATGAGACATGTTTTCATGAAACAACGCCACTGAGTCCTCTCTTAGGCTAAAAGCAAAAATCTTTGTCCTCGCGAAATGGAGAGACATTTCGTGTAGCTTACGTAGCATTTTCAGGGTTACCCATGGTTTTTGTGATGGATGCCTTTTAGGCATACTTATATTTGGTTCTTTTTAACTATAAGCATTTTTTAACCTTTTTTAATAGTAAATATTAATTACTATGGACTCATGTTCGGAAATTTTTAAGAGCTTTTCAGCAACAAGGCTTTTGAAATAGGCTTAGAGTTCCAATAAAATTATTTCTAGACGAATAATTCCTGAAAGAGATTAAAAATATTCTAGTTGTTTTTTCCATTTGATTCGATTAATATTTTTTATTATATTTTTAATTTATTTATCGTATTCTATGAACTATTAAAATTAAAAACGGTCAGAATTTTGATAGTACTCGGATTTGAACCTGTACCTCTTAGTAACCGTTCAAGTGCTTTAGGCAGCTAAGCCTTACGTTCTTTTCGAGCTATGTTGAAATTCTTATACACTTATTACAAATTATTTTGTCAGTTGGCATCTCTGTAGTGAACAACGACAAGTGTCACTTTACACTGAAGTGTTAGTCAAAAATATATTTTGTATAACATTTATTTTATCATTCTAATATAATTATAATTTATCATAATTTTAAAAAAAATTAGTTTTCTATACTTGTTCTCCATATAACGGTTACTATTACAAATTTCTTATTCCTCCTTCCGCATATTGGTAAAAAGAGGTCAAAAGATTTTCCTTAATGTATAAATAATTTCATATATTACAGAAATATATGAAAAGATGTAAAAGGAATATAAATTTCTGAAATTGCGAGCAGCGTTGAGTTCCGCCACACAACACACAACTTGAAAAAGCTTGTGTCTGAACGCTAAGTTCTCTCCGAATACTCTTTTATGCAAGAAAAAGCTAGCAAGTTAGTATTAAATCCTATAAATCTAGATTTTCATATAAAATTTTTCATACATAACTAACTAAAAAACTTTGAGCGACAGTAGCGATATTACACGTCAACATTCTTCATATATATATATATTCGTGTAATACTTCGCACTAGCGTATGTATGTACGTGATTCTAACTAGTTCCTCGGGAGCTTTTTCGTTATTACCCCCAACTTTGTTATATTTAGGTGACATTGCTTTGTTCTAAGTTTGAATGCTGACTTTAAAAATTATTTTTTTTTTAAATATGTCACTTTTTTTAATAATATTCGAGGTTATTTTAATATCTTTTACCATTTGTTAAGTGTTATTATACACTTATTATTATTATTAACGGGATTCAAGCCTCCGCCTCTTAGACAATTTCCAAGAGTCGCAGGTTCGAATCGCGCTGCGTTCAAATTTGTATTTGTTTTTAAATAATATATTTTTAATATCTGTTAAATAACATAAGGTAGCTTATATGAAGATCGCAGACTCGATCAGTTATTTTTTCTATTTTCACAGATATACTGAATACAGGGGTTTATCAACTACTATAATAAACTGCTACGGCTAAATCACTTTGTTTCCTGATCCTACTCATTTTACTATGTATTACGTATTGAAGCGGAACATAACGCTGCATATTATCTTACTAAAATGTGTTTACGAAAATAATTTAATTATATACATTCCTTTGGATTTGAAACTACAATGACACTTAACACGTTACCACAACGTTATGACAGTCACAAGTAAAATAATTTAACATTTTAATAACTAGAGTTCTTAAATAGAAAAATATTGTCAAATTATTCTGTTCTATTTGAATTATGTATAAGAAGCTTTTATTGGACTGTTTGAGAGAATTCCATTTATGGATATCTTATCTTAGTGATACAACTATAAATATGAGAGAGAATAGTAATGTTATATAATTTTTAAAGTGTTATTCCACACTTAGGAGTAGAAAACATTTTTGAAAAAAAACGGTCAGAGCGCTTGGATGATTTCCAAGAGGTACAGGTTCAAATGCTTTATACGTTTTTTTCAAAAATAAGAAATGAAATGATTTTTTTTGTGATTAGAAAAAAACATCGGCGAGATGCAAGAACATAGAGTAGCGACTCCAGTATCCTAATTCTCTAGATTTTTAAACAATTTCGTAGAGCATTAGTTGATTTCTTATACTATTTCAGTATTATTATAAATTGATCAGCTTCGTAATTTTCCCTAATAAGGTAGTGAGATAGAGCTCAGTATCAAAATACTCCGACCTCCTCTTGGCTTGAAATCGAGATAAGGCGTGTTGAGTGGCCGATTGTCACTTCAATCTTAATATATAAGACGATTTTTTTAATAAAAGAAATACTAAATTAGCTTCACAGTTTGAACTGATATTTTTTACTAACACAGTACATTTCGTACCGCTTCAATATAATCGAGGCTATCGTGGCGCAGTGGAACAGTGTCCGACTATAAAAAAAAATAGGGTGTGGGTTCGATTCTTACTAGGAGAAATGATCATATATTATTAAAAATTAATTTCGTCACTCAACACACAATGTCTTAATGCAAGCGGAAAGCAGACAACAGAGTGACTTGACACTGTGTTATATCTTACTATCCTACTACACGATAGAAAGCATGAACATATATATGCGTAATATTGTAGGAAGGTATATAATGGTAATATTATAGGAAGATTCTCAACGCGTATGCTCTGTGACCTGTATACGGAATGGAGTAAATTAATAGAATATTAATTATTGCGAGTTACTCAATATATTAAATGTTCAAATTAAATTATAATGAAAGTATTTGAGTAATTAAAACACACTATTGGGCAATTTTGTATCCTCTAATTCTTTTTTTTATTCTTATAATAATTTTTCTTAAATCATCACTTAGAAGGTAAAGATCGGAGAAATTCGACACTAGATTCTCTTTGCCTACCCTGCTACTAGAGAAAGAGAAAGCATGAGACTATATAGTCAAAGGGAAAATATATGCATATTTTTTCCTTTTTAAACAATTTTACCTTATTTTTTCAAATGAAATAAAACACAAAATTAAAATCTAGATATAAAATTACTCTTTCTATTTTTAGTTTATTGATTATTTTTAGTTTATTTTTTTTTAACTTCACGTTTATTATCCCTCATAGCAGGGTGGACAGAAAATACCTAGTGTTAAGACACTTCGTACTTCGCTTTTCACCGAATTCAAGACATGGCGTGTTGAGTGGTGAAACTTAACGCCACACTTTGTGCTTACCAGAGCAAGAAAGTGAAAATAATATAAATATAACTACCCCAAGTGGGGATTGAACCCACAACCGATCGCGATTACACTCAGACGCTGGTCCACTGCGCCACGACTAGCCTAAATTTTTTTACAGTTTTATACTTTGTAATTAATTAATTAATGCCTCAAACTCATGTCTTTGAATTTTCAAATTTTCGTTAATGAGTTTCATATTTACAAATTCAATTATATTGTTTTAGTTGATGCTTCCTGTACAACATGGTTGGCAGAGAAAACCTAATATCAACTGCGTCGTCCATACTTTGCATCAATGTAACGAAATTCAATTTGATGCCATCATGACGCTGTGATACAGCGTCTAACTGTAATGTCTATTGGTTTTGGGTTCGATTCCCACTCATGGGAATATTTATATTAAAAATTAAAGGTTAAACAAACAAACAAACAGCATTGAGCTTGTCACTCAATACGCATTGTCTCTATTTTGGCCGGAACGCCGCCAACGGAGTGTCTTGAAAGTTTCTCTGCTTATTCTGTTACTCTGATAAATAGTCAAGTTGCTTTTATCAAATTGAATTTAATCATTAAAGTATCGCACTGTATGTATAAAAACCCATGTTAAATTGTACACAATTGAAATGATATGTAAAAGGTAACCATAGCTTGGGCACACCGTAATTACAAAGGTTTTTGTATTTTCCCACGGAATTCTAATTATACATAATGAGCTTTCATTTCTGAGAACAAATATAAAGGTTTGAATATTTTGAATATTTAATTATAATTATGTTATTATACGTTTTGTAGAAATCATAATATGAATATAAAGGTGTGTCTATTTTTTGAATCTACTTCTGTTGAATTAAAAGGCATTTTCCGATTTGTACCAGTTGAAGGCACGCAAAAGGAATGCGAATCCTAAACATGATTGGTTGTAGGTTCAGTTCCCATTCGGGAAAATGATTATATTTAAAATTTATTGTCATATCTCCGCTCTGGTAAGACAAAGTGCGGGGTTGCAACACACAATATCCTGATTTTAGTTGTCTCTGACCACCCTCTTATTTGGGATAAAGCTTGAAGCTGTAATCAATGCGTCTTCCACAATTTGTTCCAAATTTGAACAATATATATATATATATATATATATATATATATATATATATATATATATATATATAATATTATAGCATCATTTTTTGTATAAAATTTTTTCTGCAATAATATAATGGTTTTTGCCAGTTCGTTAATATAGCAGCTTCTTGCTTTATCCCACGCAACAGCGTAGTCAGAGAGAATACTATATGAAAACACTCGCGTTTTCCGCTTTCTACTCGAATTTTAGACGGAACATAACGCCGCGTTTTGTCTTACCTGAGCGGAGCAATTAAAATTATATATACATATTGCTTTAAAACAGGCGTTGACACTTTTTACTCAAACAAGCAACTAAATTGCAAATATTTTGGTTTTATGATGGTATTAAGCTGAAACCCAATATTCCATTATTGTCACATAAATTCAATAGAATTTGAATCCAATTAAACAGTGTTAGCCGTAAAATGCACTTTGTACTACATAAATTAATTTTGGAATTTGTATACAAAATTTTGAAATGATCATTTAGCTTTATAAATTACCTCTCTATTTGTAAATGAGGTTTAAATGGGTAGTGAAATTGACCCTTTGTATGAATCTAATAGTGAAATATTTCAATTTTTATGTAAAACACATGGATTAAAAGTTGAAGTGTTTGGACGGTTTCCTGTAGGTGCGGGTTCGAATACCGTTGCGTTCATTTATTTAAAACCTTTTGTCTTATTCTAAGCTTAAAATATTACTTTTATAAAAAAAAATAATTCCGTATTAAGCGTGATCAGAGTTCTAAAAGAAACCGATTCAAATCCTACCTTAATTTTCAAGAAAAATAGAGCTCTAATTAGTTCAAATATTTTGCTTAAAATCGAAGTATAAGTATCGTATGTTACAGATATAAGAAGTGTTATTGGGTTTTTATATATTGCAAAAAAAATATTTGAAGAGCTTATATTATTATTAAAGACAAGAAGACAGACAGACTGAAAGTCAATATATTTTAAAGTAAGTAAGTTTATGAAAAATAGCATTTTATTGTTTCCATTGTTTTAAATTAGTAAATAATTTAAAAATATATACAAAGAGTAACATAACATATAATAACAATAACGCGTACAGAAGTTGAAATATAAAACGGAAAATGGAAAATGGCTTAATGGAATGAAAGCTCATTAAGGTTACATTTATAAAAACGCAATTTATTTATAAGTAGACGTTTTAGAAGTAAATATTATTTTTGTTATTATAAAGAAAACTTGGTGAGGGTGTTATATATTATTCACTTATAGAAGGAAGAAGTGCGGCGTTCAGTTCTGTCATTCATATATACAATGTCTGAAGATTGAACAATCTTAATGTCTAAACACTCCGTTTGGCCAAAATTCTAGACATAGCATAATAAATGGTGGAACTCAGCGTCGCGAATTGTCTTATATAAGTTATAACATATAAGTTATCATTCTTCTGATCGACTTAATCACGATATTATACAATTGATTTATGTATTATCAAATATAAGACAATAAGCGAGAATGTATGAAAGTAAAAATAAAGAAGAACGTGCCCAGATTGTTTGGGGTCGTCGAAAGGATCAGTGATGAAAGATTGGTAAGAAAAATATATGAAGCAATTATAAGCGGTAGAAGTCCCTACCTCACATACCCTATGAAAACAAAACAACAATATTACTGGAGGAAAGTCAAGAAAAAGCATGGACCTGACCCTGGACTTGGAAAACAGCGTGTATGAATAAGTTAATGATTATTTACTATTTTTAAAGTGTTATTCCACACTTAGGATTAGAAAACATTTTTGAAAAAACGTATAAAAATTTGAACGCAGCGGGATTCGAACCCGCGCCTCTTGGATACCATCCAAGCGCTCTGAACGCATGGCCTAGCGGTCAGAGCGCTTGGATGGTATCCAAGAGGCGCGGGTTCGAATCCCGCTGCGTTCAAATTTTTATACGTTTTTTCAAAAAAGTTAATGATTATCGAAAAGGCCATAGAAATATGGAGGTAAGGCAGTTCGGTGTTCTGTTCTCTCTTATTGGTCCGCTAAACCGTGTATTTGCAAACCTCATACTAATATTTGTCTTACTTATTAGAAACTAAACGGTCGACGTTCTATTTGATATTTCATAGGTTTTATAACCACAAAGCTAACATTTCAAAAATATATATTAAAAATACATAACTTATAAATATAATAATTTTTCATAAAAGTATTTATTAAAATATTTAGTGGTTTACGCTTTTTACCAGAAAGGACCTAGTGTCAAGACACTTCGTACTTCGCTTTCCACCTAAGTCGAGACATTACGTGTTGAGTGGCGGAACACAACGACGCGCTTCGTCTATACCTAGTCTATATTTAAATATAATCACTCCCCCGAGTGGGGATCGAACCCACAACCGCGTCGCGTTTACAGTCAGACGCTGTCACACCGCGCCAATACCGGCCTCAGTTTAGTGGTTTATAAACAACAATTTAATTCATCAATTGTGGTGTTTTATCCTCTTTGTCATACATTTATCATTTCATCGGTCATTTGCAGTGTGGTAAGTCATAAATTGATGTTTTTTTTAGCTTCACGCTATTATCTTGCATAGCAGGATAGACAGAAAGTACTTAGTGTCAAGACACTCCGTATTTCGCTTTCCACTGAATTCGAGATGTTGCGTGTTGAGTGGTGGAAATCAACGTCGCACGTTAACTTCACCAGAGCGAGGAAGTGAAAATAATTTAAATATAGTCACTCCCACGAGTGGGGATCGAACCTACAACCGATCGTGTTTACAGTCAGACGCTGTCCCACTACGCTTTTTACAAATATGTATTAGTTATTAGATAAATAAAAAATATGCCGAATGTACCGCAATGGGACAACGCCTGACTCTAAAAGTTATCGGTAGTGGGCTTAATTCCCACTCGGAAGATTGTTTATATTTAAATTATTGTCATTTCTTTGCGGAGTTTACGCAGCATATCCACTTTGACTTTGTTCTTCCTGTTTACCGTGCTAAATAATAATAAATAATATTTTTTTTCTTAAAGAGAAGAGAAAAAAATTTTTAACATGCACGTTCACACCCGCCGTCTTTCTGAGCTTGTCTAGCCTAGCAACTCAAAAATATAGATATAGAAAAAAATCGAAAAATTGCGAAAATTTCATGTCTTTCATCATTTTCTTATTTAAAAAACATAATACAAAATACATTTCTCTGTTTATACACTATAAAGGCTTTTTACATTTAATAGTTTCAAAATATTCGTAGAGAAGCAGACGCTTAGCACCCATAAGTTCAACTCAAACCGGAAGTCACGTCAAATGACATTAAATTTTAAATTAGATTATAATTTTTAAATTAGACTATTTTTAATATATTAATTTAATATGTTTTCATATTTGAAAATATATTTTTGGAAACCTGACGTTTCGAACGCTTTACAATAGTCCGTGGTCACAGGTAGACTGTGCAGTACGCGATTAATCCGTTCAAAATAGTTTCATTTAAAATGTGTATAAATCGCCAAATTTATAGATCTTATGATATTACTTTAATACAATGTTTACATTTACAATACACTTTCTTGTGAGTTGTTAATATTTTTCTTAGAAACTCTACACCAATGTAGTGCAGTTGTTAATTGTAGGTACCCATGACAGTTTTGGGTTCGATCTGTGCTTTAAGAAATGCTTACAGCAAATTGATCTGACTTTAAAACTAACTAACTAAAGTAAATAATACTTAAATAACTACGTATAAATAAAATTTAAAATACGATTTTTTTAACGAGAAAAAAAAAAACACTTTCGAATGCGAATAAACATAACATTGTCCTCGGCTCGGAATTCAATTATAAAACAAACGCTCTTAATTTTATACTAGAAGTCTAACCTAAGTATCACCAAAATTATTATTCTTGCTTATTATTTTTTTTTAATTTTCCCACACATAAAAAATACAGATGTAGAAAAAAATGTAAAAAAATATTATAAATTCAATCAGAAAAATCATTAAAAAGACTCGTTTGAAAGTTCCCTTGAAAATATAAAGGTAAAATAATATAACATGATTTACTTATATAAACTAATAGAATAGTTGTAGCTAAAAGGAATTTCAAGTGGAAATATTTTATTTATTATCTTTATGTACACATATAGATAAAACAGATTTGGGTTCGTACACATGTACATATCTTGTATGTACATATGTACAAAAAGAACAGAGTGTGTCTTACACTATTATATAGCCAATATTAAACGTGTTATCACTTTATGTGAAATCTAAGCAAAATTGGAATTACACATAAAATGCTAATTCATCAGATAATATTGACATAAAAACGTCGATTTTCCTTATACATATTTGGATAAAAATGATATTAGATATATTGAAAATACGCTTACAAATCGACTGTTCCCGGAAATGAAGGAATTGGCAAAGAGGAAATAATGGGTTCATTACATTTTTGGAATTCCAAATGAAGACAATTTGCCTTTTTCCGGTAAAAAATACCTTCATATATATGCATGAATTTTTATAATATTCGATATTGTGAATTTGCGATTTGTCTGGTTGTACAAAGTTATTAGAATTCTTGTATTTGACATATTTTTTTTTGGTTTACACGTGTTGCGGATTTTTTGTTATATTACCCTAGTAAATAATACATTATATTTACTTTGCACAGATTCTCATATATCTTTCTATCACTCATTTCCTCACATACACATAGAAGGCAGAGAAAGCTTGATACTAATACTCCATTTTCTACTTTCCACTTTAAATCAAAACACTGCGTGTAGAGAGAAACAAACGCAGTATTTTGGATATCTCTTGGAGATTTGGTTGATCTCCTAAAACAGTGAACAGAGTGTCAATGATACTGTAGGAAGGTCACATTTTTTTTATGGAAAAGGCAAGACAAACGAGCGTGAGGATAATCACCGACGCCAACAGCCCCGTGTTACACCAAGGGAGCGACAAGTGCAGTAACGGCCTTCAAATATAAAAAGCACTCCATGTTCACGTATAAAGATGTAAATGACTGTGGACGAGAGAAGAGGCATGCAGGGACTGTGTTGTTCTGCGATAAAGCGTGATGTTAAAAAAATAAATATAATTGCATTATAATGTAAATATATAATTAATTAAATATAGTTATTCATTTTATTGTAAATACTACAAACCACATCCACTGCCTTTACAGTAAATGCTTTAATTAATTCGAGAGATCGGTTCATAAGTGATGTCTAAATGTAGCAAATTAGCGTTTAACTTGGTTGGTCTGGATTGGAGTTTGACTTAATCAATTAGCACATTTCTATTAAGTGCAGTGTACATACAAAATACATTGCATAATTTTCTACCAAGAATAGTTATAAACATAGTATTTGTAATATGGAGTTCAAATCAATTTTTTTATATGAGTAATATGTTTTTAAAGAAATTATAATTTTATATTTATTTTATATTCTACTTTTGTAATAAATTAAATAAATCTAGAACTAAAATCAGGCTTTGCAAAATATTTATTAAATCATACTATATATTGTAAGAAAATATGATAAACTGCTAAACCATATGAGAGAAGAAAAGGTAATATATAAACAAATCGCGGCGTTAAGTTTCGTAATCTAACACGTAATAATGTGAAAATATGTTAAAGTTAGTTCCACCATCTAACTTGTAATGTTTACATTAACTACAAACATTACGTAGAGAAATTAAAGGGGATATAAAAATTACTATCTAAATTCAAATTAAACGCACTCTTCTACAGTCCATATTGTAATTAATCATAGAATTTAACAACAAAATATTGGTATATGAATGATGATAAAATTTTTTCTTTTTTTTCTAATATATCTCTATATTGTTAACGTATTAATATATATTTTTAATAATGGCTTCACGCTTTATCTATATAAGCAGACTAATCATAAAATCTAGTGGCAAGACAAGAATTCGGCGGAACGCGAAGTACGGAGTGTTGAGTGCATTAAATACTTTCTGACTACCCTGCTATGTGGAATAGAGGGAAGAATAGAGCTAAATTTTCAATATATGTGTAATATTATAATTTAAAATAGCTAATTTAAAGTCACTCATAGTTAGTGTTTATTAAAATATTTTTATATACGTAGTTAATTTGATACATATTTAAATCTCAACCATTAAGCTCTGAACAAAACTCGAAGTCGACATACATGTTGCATGTGTAAAGACATTAGAAGGTCGATAGAGGTTTCCCAATATTTCTAGGGAATCGACAAAAAATTAGTTAAAATCGTTTAAAATAGTTTCATTTTAAATGTGTTATAATATCGAAAATCAATCATTTTATTATGGATTTTAAGTTTTTATTAAATGTTAATAATATAGTAGCTCACAACTAAACCTAATTCTGATATTTAACAAATAATGTTTTAATAATCAAAAATTATACAACTGAGACATTGTATATTTGAGATTTATATTTAATTTATTATAATCTTCCCGCTATAGTAAGACCAAACACGGCGTTGAATTACGCAAGTCATCACGGAATGTTGAAAAATATTTTATTTAGTTCATACTAACTATTATATTTGTAAACAATTCATAAACATATATATGAACCGATTTGAATCTGAAATTGAAATATAGAAAAGAAAATGTTAGAAAAAGTATAATATAAAACATAACATTATTATTTACGCCGTAAATTTTCTCTTGGCAACACAATATAGCATAATCTTGGTAAGTGTGTCTTTGAGTACTTCTGTTGTCCCTTACAGGCCCATGGTCAGTTTGGTTAGGACTATTTCAATAAGATATTCTATTAAAAAATATTATATGAACAAGTCTGTATATTTATGTATTCTAAGGTATGTTATAAATGTGAAAGTTCGTGTGGATAGACGGACAAATGTTATTGTTTCACGCAAAACTTGCTAAACCAATATTTATGAAACTTTACAGGTATATAGGTGATACATAAGAATAGGAAAAATTAAAATAGATTGTCAAAACTCACTTTAAATGCCTATAATATAATGGAAACAAAATTATTATTGCATGTATCTGGTTAAAATCTATGTATAAGCTATCTGGTCTTCATAAAATTATCTAAATAAAAGAAAATCTATAAATTCAAATTATTCATATATTGTAATAAATAAATTGCTAGAAAAATAATATTTAAATACGCGATGTTTTATTATTATAACTTCTTCTATTTGTCGACATTTAATTATATTGCGTAGCAGAATATAAATACGTACTCTGAGTGTGAACAAAGTAGTCCAATAGTTATTATGAAACACTAACATTGTTTTATATTTCTATTATATAATACATTATTCAATAAATCAAGTAAAAACTTATATATTTATTCAACTGACTGTAGAAATAATTAATTTATATTAAAACGAATTCAGTGCTTTATCAATAGCGAACTTTCAAAGATACACTTAGAAGTTGTATCGAATAGCATGCAAAGTAAAATATAACGTCCCGTTTAATTACATATTAAGATCCTTCGAGTGGGCAAAAGTTTAATGTTACGAGTGGAAGTAGATGCTCATTAATAATGTGTGCCAAAAGTTTTGTCCCATTCAGTTTGCTCAAAAGCTGCTTAATTTTGAACAAAGGGAGGTCATCCTTTGAACTGTTTGAAAGTTCTAATTTGTCTACTTATAATATTATACTAATTAATTTCTACCTTTGGATCTTCATATTTGTAATGTTTTTATTTTATTTTTGTATATTTTAAAAATACTGTACTACCATAATTTTTTTTATGTTTGAGTATGTCCTTATTTATATAATTATATATTGACTTGTACATGTAAATTGATTGTATTCATGAGAAATTGAAAGAATTCCAAACAAAATATAACTTCTAACAGCTTTTATTGTTTTTTTTTTATGGAGAACAAAGTGTCTTAACATTAGATTATATTTATTCCTATAATTTAACATATAAAGAAAAGAAAAAATTTTGAAGAAATAGTTGTTTTCAATATATTGAGAACTTTTTAGTTACTTCGATATTATCTAAACATATTATGAAAAAGCTATCGTGTCTAAAGATGATGAATGTGGTGTAAATCATAGTTTTTACTTCCACTAAAAAGTATTGGAAAGGCAATATACCGCGTCGCTCTCCTTTTTTACACAACCCAGTAATCAAGTGAGATTTAAAAAATTTTTTACGCATGTTCCATATTCCAAATGTTCACGTAACATATATATATATATATATATATATATATATATATATATATATATATATTTCAAAAACTACAAATATTTTGAAATATTTAAATATTTTAAAAAGTTGTTTGTATGTTGAATTTTATATAAAAACATTATTTTTGTGAAACTTTGTTAAAAATATATAAAACAAAAATCATGAAAATAAAAATCAATGAAACTACATCCACATAACAATCCCATAAACCTGTTATTCAATAACCATAAAATCATATTATCACTAAACTATATCAAACTGCCAAACAACAAAATAAATCAAATCTTCCTTTTAACACAAGAGAGAATAAACCAACACTCACTTTTTAAATTATAAAAAGAAAAAAAATCACTCCACTCACCATATAAATTGTATCACATTAGCATTCCCCAGTAACGGCGTTACTAAGATTTAAAACACTTTTTGCCGCGAACACCACTTCTATCGACAGGACCGTGCCTTCCAAACGGTAAAGTCTAACTGAGTATTCGCGCAGGCTCCATATCACATCTAGAACATGGAGATGGAAAGATCAGTTTCAAAGTGAATTTAGTCTCTATATGTGACGTAGAGAGGATGATAATTGTTCGTAGCGCTACGCCGTAGAGCTGTTACGTTATAAATTATTTATTTAATTATAGATTTATAATTTTATGCTCTTTTTCTTCTTATATGATTGTGGCTTATAGTTTTTTATTATTATTATTTCTGTAGTATTAGCGTCTTTTTTATTTTTTTCCATGTTGATTATGAGGAAAATTGTAAAACGAGTTCTTTGCTTTGTACTTTTGCTTGATTTATTCTGAAGTAATGTCTATATGATGTTATGATTATTTTGCTTTAAATTATGTGCATATGCAATCTGAATAACATTATACTAGGTATTATGTTAGAATGTTTTTAAAATTTATATTAAGTTTGTAAAATCTTAACTCTTCATATTAACTATATATATAAAAGAGAGAGATAATATATTGTCAAAACTCGAGGGAAAAATTTGCAAGGTGCATTGTTTTTCTACTACTTTTCGTTCTATAATATATATCGAGATAGTACTATCATATCTACAGTTTTTTCACTGAATGTTTTCTACATAAAAAATTAAACATAATAATATCATTTTTAAATATCAATTTGTGAAAAAGCACAACAAAATGGCTTTATATTAAATTTCTTTAGCAAAATCTTTATTTTATTCTGCGTTACATTACAAAACTAATTTTATTTATATTTATAAATTTTAAAAACGAAAATTGTCTAGTATGTTTAATTTTGTACTTCATGTATAAAAATAGCTTTTAGGTTAATGGAACTGTTCAATCAATTTATCTAAAATATTACTAAATAACAACCATTATGTTCATGGCGGCGTACCTTGCGTTAAAATAAAATAAACACAAATTTACGTAAATATTGAGGTATTAAGGGATAGATTTGTATATGATTGCAACACCCAATGTAGGCGTAGAATGCTGGCTGAAATTTTATACTTAGATATCAGAAAGAAGCTTTGCTTAACTTAATATTTACTATTTTTAAAGTGTTATTCCACACTTAGGATTAGAAAACATTTTTGAAAAAATGTGTAAAATATTTTTTAAAATTCCCACTGCGATCAATGTTTTTATCGCTCTGGTAAGACAAGGTGCGGCGTTGAGTTTCACCACTCAACACGCAATGTCTCAAATTCGATGGAAAGCGAAGTACGGAGTGTCTTGACACTAGTTACTTTCTGTCTACCACGCTATGCGGAATAAAAAGCATGAAGCTAACAACAAAAAAAAAACCAAAATTTTTATGCGTTTTTTTCAAAAATGTTTTTTTACTTACTTGACGTAGTAATATTTTTTCTGTCTATTTTTTGTATTTGATTCTCATTAAGTCAATGAGGCTTTATTATGTAAGAAAATTGTTAATTAGGAACATTAGTTAGTTATAATTTATGTAAAAAATTGAATATATATATAAGTATAATATGAAAGAGTTATTTAAATTATGAAACGTACGCTTAGTAAACATCAAAAGCTTCTAACTTATATATATATATATATACATATATATATATATATATATATATATATATATATATATATATATATATATATATATATATATATAAATTTTATATTGTTATATGTAAGCATATATTTTATTCAATAATAATATTTTAGCAAGTGAGTCCGGCCGTGGGGCAGTGGGACAGCGTCTGACTGTAAACGCGATCGGTTGTGGGTTCGATCCCCACTCGGGGGAGGGATTATATTTAAATTATTTTCACGCTCTTCTGAAAGGCAAGGTGAGGCATTACGTTCCACCACTTTACACGCAATGTCTCGAATTTGGTGGAAAGCGAAGTACTACCCTGCTATGCGGAAAAAAGCGTGAAGCTAAAAAAAGGCTAGTAGAAGTAATCTAGTGAGTATGCGCGTGGGTAGGGAATCCAAGAACATGTTTTGTCTAACTATATTAGGAACTTGTTATAAATGTGTGTAAATACCGTTCGATCAAGACTATCGTGTTGCAGTGAATCAGTTACAGTTCTAAACGCAGTGATAACATATTCAAATCTCATTCAAGGGAATAATTATATTTTAATTTGACTGCTCTGATAAGAAAAGTTGCGTTAGAATACTAATCTTTATAGAACTTAGTTAAATAAAAATGAGACAAAGATATAAAAACATCTTTAAAAACCATTTACAAAAAACAAAGCACGCAACGAAAAATCATTTTTTGAAATCGTTACTGTTCAACCAAACTTTCATTACTTACTTACTTATTTACATAGCTTTACTATATATATATATATATATATATATATATATATATATATATATATATATATATATATATATATATCAAGTTAGAAAACTCCATTTCAAATAACATATATATTATGATTGTATATTGTACTATAATTTATTGTATTGGATTAACTCCTTTCTGTTCCATTGAACTTATGGCAACCCTGCATAATTAATACTTGTCTTATCCGTATTACCCTCCGGGGATAAGGACGGAAGTGAAGTTAAGTTTTGATGTTTGGTTTTAAAACGTATCTTGTAATATATCTTAACAAGATATATTGTAACCCTTGTATGACCCAATTTTACTAAATTAGAAAAATGTAGGCTGCTAATGATTTTTTGATTAAGATTATTTTTTATAGGACAGGCAAGGCAAACGAGCGTGCGGGTCACATGATGGTAAGTGAATACCGCCACCCACAACCCCGTGTAAAATCAGAAGAGCTACAGGAGCGTTGCTGGCCTTAAAGGTGGGAATAAGCGCGCTTTTTGAAGCTTCCATTCCACAGCTGTGTGGCACGCGGAAGGAAATTCCTACTAAACCACACTATAGTAGAACGCCACGTATCCAGATGGTAGGGATGGTATTTTAGTCTGTTACGTACAATGCAGTTGGAAAATTCAGCGGCAGGAACCAGGTCAAACAGTTCTCCAGAACACTCCCCGTGATAAATGCGATAGAGAACGCATAACGATGAAACGTCTCTACGCAGCGCCAAAGAATCAAGCCTGTCACAGATAATTGGGTCCCCGGCGATCCAAATGGCTCTCCGTTGTTTAAATGGTTTAAGCTAATACTCGGATGCACCAGCCCAGAGATGAGAACAGTACTACATATGAGGTCAAACCTAGGCCTTATAAAGAGCCAAGCGGTGTGTGGGTGTGAAGTACCGTCTCGCTCTGCCAATAACGAGGTTTTCGAGCTTGGCCTTGCTTTCTAGATGATCGCAATACTGGCAGTTGCTCGAAACGCTCAGGCCCAATATACTGATATCAGGCGCGGCTTTAAGGGGGATGTTCTCGAAAACTGATGATACGACAAATGGGGTTTCTTTTAGTGGTTAACGCGCAATCTTACATCGTCAGGGAGTTGAACTGAACAGGTTCCTTTCATCACAGGAACAGGCATTCTCAAGGGATGAATCGACAGAAGACACAACTTTCGGCACTTGTTGACGTTTTCCCGAGAAAGACCTGCACGACTGGTGTAGTCGGCGTCCACCGTGCTGTCGTCTGTATAACAAATGAATGCTAGGATCCTCTAACAAATCATTGATAAGCAGAAGGAAAAGTATTAGGGACAGCACATTTACCGGGGGGACACCAACGTTCACGGGCATTAATTGAGAGCAAAAACTGTCGATAGCTACCTTTATGCTACGCTTAGTGAGGAAGCTGGCGACTTACTTGCATAATTTCTCGGAAAGCTCATACGATGGAAGTTTGGCAAAGAGTGTCCTGTGCCACACTCGTTCGAAGGCCTTCACCATGTCCACTAACTGCCACGCCCTCTCCCTTGCTTTCAATAGCAGCAGCCCAGCGGTGGGTTAGGTACACTAAAAGATCACCGGTTGGGATAGTCCATTTGCCATAGCAAAGTCAAATGCAGCCCTCCCTGTGTAGTCGGTAGTGCGTGATTTAAGACAATGGGCATGGTGCGCATTGAAATCGCCGAGTATCACGACTTCAACAGAGGGTAGCTGGGACCGCATAGCGTCAAAAGCCAATTGTATGTACTCCAAAAGTCGATCCGTTTCTATATTACCACTATGGAACCTATACAAGCATGCGTAGATTCAGACGCGATCATCTGAATCAATACAAAACCAGATGGTAGACAGGTCCCGACCTTCAAAATTGGCAAGGCGATGAAAACTAAGGTCCTTCCTCACGAACACAGTGACCCCGGCGTGACGCACAAAATTATGCTCTATTTTGTAGCCGAGGTATTGGAGATAGGCTATGTCGCTTGGTTGGGCAATTTGAGTCTCCGTTAGAAAAAATAAGGCCGGCCGTGCCGTCTCAAGATGGTGGTGGACGGCATTCAGGTTGGAATGTAGACCCCTAATGTTACAAAAATCCACGTTAAGTGTGGAATGGGCTGCCGTGGAGCGTACGCCTCGTTTGCCTTGTCTCTTGCGCGGTGCTTTGCCATCCCCAGAATTCGAAAGACGGCCTGATCCTGGGGTAAAAGTTCTTCTAGAACTGCTTTCATTTTGGGGAGAAGGGGGAAAGATTGGAGAGCGGTGCCCGGGCCTGGCATTATCTAATACGAAATGCAATAGCATAATGCCAGGGGTGGTATTGATCCGGTCGAGTCTGCCCAATTACTGCCATCGCTGGCAACGTGACTCTACCACACGTATTTTAGTAGCCTTTACGACACCATCAATACCAGGGTGATCCTATTCTAGGCCGGAATCACACCAATTTCTATAGTCTATTTTACTAGAATATGTTTTATATCAAGTTTTAAGCTGACAGAAAGTACATAGGCACTCCGTACTCCGATTTTGAGAGCGAGGAAATTAAACTAATTTAATTATAATCATTTTTCTGAGCGGGAATCGAACTCACAATGTATGTCATTCACGGTCAGACGTGATTCCACTGCGCGACGACCGGCCTCTTGTTCGTTGCGCAGTGGGATAGCGACTGTAAAAGACATTGTTTATGGTTTCTATAACCATTCACCATTTTCATTTCTTTGATATGGTAAGACAAAGCGCGCCGTTGAGTTCACAACTCAACCCACAATGTTTCTTTATTTTAAGTGGGAAACAGTCAACGGAGTGTATTGACACACTTGTCACCGACTATGCTGCTAAGCTGGACCACCATTCAATAACAAATTTACCTGTAATTAACTTAATAAACTATTTATTTCTATCAAAAAATGTAATAATATAGTTTTATAAATAAATTTTACATCGCCCGAGGAAAATAGACTATAGAAATTGGTTTGATCTTTTCTTTAATAAGCACTATAGGAATGTTTTCTATTTCTTACAAGTAAGGAAATATAAAAATTGTTAATATTAATATAATGAAATCTTATAATATATAATGACTATTTTTTCATTCCTTATCTCACTTAAGAAGTTGGGTGTAAACAACCAAGTGTCAAGACACTTTGGTCTCTATCTTTCAACTCAATTCAAGACGTATCGGCTTGATTAGAGCCACTAAGCGCTACGTTTTTTTTTACCTACCTACAAGATTAGGAAAGTTTCTATCATTATACCTGAGCGAGGAACAAAGTCAAATATAGAATAATAACATTTAATTCTCTCTAATTCTTTTATTTATATAAAAACAACTATATTTTTATCAAGAAGTTACTTCAAGGCATTTTTAAGACCATCTTGAAATATCACGTACTCGGATGATGAAGAGATCCCCAGCCTAGTATACAAGTACAAATGACTCTTCGTATAAGGGCTTACAGTTAAGTTAGTTCCCATATTGCTTGTTCTTAGTTTGGTTTCTGTTTTAGCGTAATTAATGTTAGATCAAGCAAAATTGGCTCTGAATTCGATATTACTGTATATAAATTACTTTTATTTCCTCATTCTGGTATAACAAGATGCAGAAGCGCGGCGTTCAGTTCCACCAGTCTACACGCCGAGTACGGAGTGTTTTTTTTCTACTTATTTTCAGTCTATCCTATTATACGGGATAAAAGCGTAACACTAAAAGAACAGAACTAGATTAAAGACGTCATTGAGGTTCACCTCACGATATATTTCTTAATTTTATAAAAGTGAGTAGTGGGTAAGAAGTAAATAAATAGGTTATCTCTAATTATCCTGCAACTAAGGAAAAAAGCCAGACTCCGTAATTTATTTAAATAAATAAATACATAATTATGGATTTTACAGACTTGTGTTTGAAAAAAGTGAAATGATCGATAATTGACAATCTCTCTAAGCTCTACAAATTATGGTCCACGTGCTACTAGATAGTATAAAAATTTAATTAAAAACTAAATCAACTGCATCCAATGCATTTTCTTATTTCTTTTTAAATATTTTCTTTACATTCTAATACAATTTCAAAAAGGCATTATATACATAAATATACCTATAAATATTATAAGTAAAGCCACAATCACAAACTAGTTGAAATTAGCCTACATCTTAACTAACTTGTATAATATCTTGAGAAAATAATCAAATAATGTAAATTCATAACATCAACAGAATTTCTACGCAAATAGCGGTTCTAATTAACAAGTTTAGACACCCTTATACAGTGTATTTTATATATATGTGTATGTTTATATATACATACATACATATATACATACATACATATATACATACATACATATATACATACATACATATATACATATGACATGTAAGTCATTTGAATTAATCTTAACTGTTTATGTAAATCTTTGAGCAAGTTGTTTACTGTTAACATCAACTGTGTTATAATTTATTAATTATTGCCCACAACTTCGTTTTCACGAACTTTGAAGGTCCTTGACATTACTATATTCATTTCTATTTACTTTTTTTATGGAAAAACTAGGCAAACTAGCAAAAGGACCACCTGATGGTAAGTGGTCACCTTCGCCTTCAACTCAAATCTACAACATTAGAGTTGAAGATGGTTTGCCGACCTGGTGAAAGAATAGGTGGAAATAGCGAGAGGTGGCTTACATTACATCAAATCGGAACACGTTATCAGATATTAAGCCGATCATTTTTGTCATGAAAGTGGTCGCGAGCCAGTCGGGGGATTAACCTTCTACCACCAAATTACTGGGATACCCGCCTCTTTTGAGACGCTACCCAACAGGGAGGGGGGATAGTATTCTACCCTCTCCCCCACAGGGATTTACTAAAAACTGATTATAAATCACCAAACTATTTTAACCCGTTCTTTTGGGAATTTCAATAAATTCTCTTTTAGTGATCGACTCACTTTTAAAGATATCTGAAGATATATTCCAAATTTCAGATTTCTACGCCCAGTAGTTTCATCTATTCATTATGTCAGTCACTCAGTGAGTAACGGAACAGTTGTCCATAGCATATTAATTTCTTACTAGAGGATCTGTTAAGGTATAAATATGGGTCTAACATGTACTGGTAGGTTAAAATTAATGTCATTTTATGTCATACGTTAACTTGTATAAATTTTATTATTCTTCATTTTTCCGTCCATATGGTTTTGGGGAAACGAGGTCAGTCTATGATTTCACGTTTTATCCGTAGCGACATGCTCAAAGCGATAAACGCTACGATCTTCTCACCTCATCCAAAATTATCATCCTCTTAATACATATTTTTCGGAAGAACGTATTATTTTACGTAACCTCTCTGAGTATCATTAATATTATGTTTTCCAAGGTCAGTCAAGGTCTCCCTTATCTTCCGTTATACTCAGTTTTGCTTCATATATCTTTCTTCCCATTCATATCAATGGGCGCACCCAAATCACCTGCTCACGTTCCTCTTCATTCTTACTAAATGCGCAAAGGTCTCATAAGATTTTATTGTTGCAAGTGGCGACTACATAAATATTATCACACTGTTTACAATGAAATATTAATTCACCGATCTCTATTTTTTTTAGCTTCACGCTTTTTATCCCGCATGGCAGTGTACATAGAAAGTACCTAGTGTTAAGACACTCCGTACTTCACTTTCCTCCCAATTCGAGACATTGCGTGTTGAGTGGTGGAACTCAAACGCCGCACTTTGTCTTACTAGAGCGAGGAAGTGAAAATAATTTTAAATATATTCACTCCCCCAAGTGAGGATCGAACTCACAACCAGTCGCGTTTACAGTTTTCACACTGTTCTATGACCAGCCTCATTTC
Organism: Dryadula phaetusa; assembly: GCA_032432895.1. Lineage (NCBI taxonomy): Eukaryota > Metazoa > Arthropoda > Insecta > Lepidoptera > Nymphalidae > Dryadula > Dryadula phaetusa. The sequence continues at coordinate 2,088,344 of JAOYRS010000016.1, read as the reverse complement.
ATTTTATAAATGAACATATCAAATTCCATCGTGCAACCCATAATATGGTTGTGGAGAAATTTTAAAACTGATTTTTTCCATACACTACATGAAACAGTCTCTTATAAAAATATTCAATTAATTTCAAAAGCTCTTAAACGCATTTAATTTAATTAGTATTACACTGACTCAATAGACTGGTTAAACAGAATGAGGTTACGTACTCAAGATAACTCGTGGCTACCTGCCAGATAAGAAAAGGCAGGTTTATTCAACTTTTTCAAATTCCATTATTGATTATAAACGAATACTGTAAAATAATAGCTTAACGCTTTTATCCTATCTACCTAGTGTCAAGACACTCCATACTTTGCTTTCCGCTGAATTCGAGACATTGCGCGTTAAGTAGTGAAACTCAACGCCGCACGTTGTCTTACCAGAGTGAGTGGAAGTGGAGTGAGTGGAAGAAAGTGGAAATAATTTAAGTATAATCACTGCCCCGAGTGGGAATCGAACCCATTATCATCGCGTTTACAGTCAGCTATTACACAACGCCATGGCTGGCATCAATTATTAATAATTAAGAACTTCTGACTGTACACGTTATAGCTGTAGTTAATGATTATATTTAGTTATTCAATTTGTCGGCACTAGGAAGACAAATCACAGTGTTAAGTTCCAACACTCAATATTCAACTTTTCAAATTTCGAGAATGAACGCCAGTTTTCTTCTGTCTTTCCTGCTAAGTGACTATAGGCATATAGCAAGAAAAAAAGTAGATATAATCTTTGATAACGAATTTCTTTGTTGTACAGTTGAATTAGTAATACTAAGAGACAGTTTTAATACTCCATATGAAATAAACCAAGATATGATGTAATTTTACTATCTACTTGACATTGGTCAGTCAGTCACACATCACCCGTCTACACTGAGATGTAATTGTATAGAAAACATACTAACGTAACGTCACCATGAAAAATAGCTCATAATATTTTACATCCATTATCATAAATCACTTGCCCAAGGCGTTAAGAACAAAAGTCCTGGGAATCAAACAAATAACGCCATTTCCCGTGATCTATCAAATGTTGAAGATTTTGTCAAAGAAAGTTGTTAGGTTGGATAGGGCTATTTTTTAAGTTACTGATACTCATTTATTAATAAAATGTTCTTTAGGTCAAGTACGCAGCAATACTATGTTCATGAAGCGATTACCTTATATCTAGAATATTATATCTATTAATAAGATCTTTGATTTTCGCGATTTTTACACATTTTAAATGAAACTATTCTAAACGGATTAATTGCTTATATTTTGGTATTCGAAAACACATTTTTGGACACCTGACTTTTCGAACACTTTACAGCAGTCCGTGGTCAAAAGTAGACTACCTGTGACCACGTGATATACGCGATTAATCCAGTTAAAATAGTTTCATTTGAAATCTAGTTTGGTTTTCAATTCATATATTATTTTTATTTTATTTTTGCTTTATGCTTTTATCCCATTTAGCAGGGTATACAGGAAGTACCTAGTGTCAACACTCTGTTCACCGATTTTCGCCATATTTGAAACATTGCGTATTGAATGGCGGAAATCGAATCCATTCTTTGTCTTACCAGAGTGAGAAAATTAAATAATAAGTTTAATATAATAATTACCACGAGTATGGCTTGGAAACGAACCCACAATCTAAATGCACAACGACCTGCCTTAATGTTTTGTTATCTTCAAGGTTTTATTTTACCATTTTTGTCATACATGAACATATGTTTGTACGCTTGTTCAGTTCAAATTTTGCAACTCGATTTTTTATCTTTAAATAATTGCGCTGAAATTCGGTATAATTTATAAAATTTAAGTAGACGTGCTAATATTAAATAAACAAAGCTAACTAATCAAGCAGATAAATAATTCAAAGAGCTTTTATACGTATATAAATTGTGTATTGACATTATAACTTGTTAATAAAAGTTAAAATATTTTCATCTTTTTAGCGTATTTTTATATATTATACTTATAATAACGTCAAAAGTAAATATAACGAAGTCTTATCTGTTTTATAACTCCTAATTCACTCCAAATTTCTTCTATCTTCTCTGTTTCCTACATATAAGATGATAGGAGGAGAAAATCTAAAATTCATCTTAGCAGAAAAGGGACTGGATTATTACATAAATACATAAACACAAATTTTTTGTAGCTTCACGCTTTTATCCCGTATAACAGGGTAGACAGAAAATACCCAGTGTCAAGACACTCCGTACTTCGCTTTCCATCAAAAACACTCTTTCGAAACTAAATTCAGTCTGCAACTAACGCTTGTTGTCTTAACATTTTTTAAAAGATCATTATCAATTTCAAAGATAATCAGCAAAATGAATATTTAACTACGTAAAGCCATATACACATTGTAAATAAATGTTTTCCCACAAACCGCAGTCATCCTGACACGTTTTTAACCTTCCATTTAAATATACATTTTACTGCAGTTCGTTCATGCGTATTGCGTATTCAATATCAAGAACAAAACCGCATACGTATTTGTGTATAATTAACTTTACATTTTTTTTATTATTTTTTATAATCAGTATAAAACGCTGATGTAGGTAACAAAGACGAATGACTTATTTCTCCGCTCTCTTTTTATATAGTAATTTTTTCCCGCATATTAGGGTAGGCAAAAAGTAAAGGTATTATTAGTATTAGGGTAGGCCTTGTCAAGATACTCCGTACTTCGCTTTCCACCGAATTCGAGACATTGCGTGTTGGGGGGTGGAACTCAACGTCGCTCTTTGGCTTTACCAGAGCTTATTTATTATATATTATATTTTTTTATATATATTTTTAGATTTATATATATATATATATATATATATATATATTCCCCCAAATAGGAATCGAATCCACAACGAATGGCGTTTACAGTCTGATGCTATCTCACTGCGCCGTGATGAGTCCACTATAAATAAAAAAATATATAAATATATATATATATATATATATATATATATATATATATATATATATATATATATATATATATATATATATATATACATATATATATATATATATACATATATATATATATATATATATATATATATATATATATATATATATATATATATATATATATATAAATATAAATATTCATATTCTTTCGCTCCGATAAAACAAAACGCGGCGTTGACACTCGACACGCAATATCTCTATTTCAGACGGACACCAGTCAACGGAGTGTTTTGACACTAGATTGCCTCGGACTACTCTGGTTGTGTGCCTATGCGCTGCCTTATATATATTTATATATATATATATATATATATATATATATATAATATATACATATATATATATATACCTATATATATATATATATATATATATATATATATATATATATAAATAATTATATTATACTAAATAATTAATTTCAAATATGAAGATGTATAACATACCATAAGGCTTACAAATCTTAATAACATAGTTACAATACAATATTGCTCTTTAATTGATTCATACCTACGTATGGGCATATGTTGCCTGAGACAGGACTGTTACGAGTACATGACAGCTAATATGTCTTCCCAACGTAAGGAATGGCTATTGGACTAAACGAGATAGATGGGTCTTGGACAAAGTGGTAGCGGATTTGATATCTAGTAAGGTAGCAAAGTGTTTCTATTTCTAACCAACTTTATAAAAATAAGATTTTAAATTCGATAGGTTTGAATGTAAACATGATGTTTGTTTTAGCCTTTTTACGACGTTTGACGTGTGACGTCACGTTAAGCGTATGTTTCTGTGTTCCCCTGTGGAGGCATGGGGTAGAGTACAATTCCCCTTAGCTGCTGGGTAGCGTCCCTTAAGTATACCAATACTTTAGTGGTAGGAGATTAATCCTCCGACTGGCTCGCGACCTTTATCATGACAGAAACTATCCGCCAAATATCTGATGATGTTTACTATTTTTAAAGTGTTATTCCACACTTAGGATTAGAAAACATTTTTGAAAAAACATATAAAAATTGGACCCGCGCCTCTTGCACGGTATCCAAGAGACGCGGGTTCGAATCCCGCTGCGTTTAAATTTTTAAACGTTTTTTCAAAAATGTTTTCTAATCCTAAGTGTGGAATAACACTTTAAAAATAGTAAATATTAAAATAAAATAGCAATTTCTCTTGTTAAACGATTATTTCTAAATATTCTTTAAATAGTAGAAATTTGTAAAAATCTCTACAGAGATGATAACAACATAAATAAGTTGTAACAAAACGTATAAGAATTACGACGCAGCTGGCAGTAGAACACATGGCTTAGTGGTCAGAGCCTTGGACGGTATCCAAGAGGCGCGGGTTCGAATACCGCTGCGTTCAAATTTTTATACGTTTTTTCAAAAATGTTTTCTGATCTGGTAATGTGTTTCGGTTAGATGTCATGTAAGCCAGCATTCCCTACTTACCTTTTCCCTCTTTTCTTTTCACTTCCATCCCAAAGCCGGAAACGCATCTACAACTGTAATGTTGTAGATGTCCATGAGTGAAGGTGACCACTAATCATTAGGTGATATTTTCTTGATGGTGGTATTTTCTTTCTTAAAAGTTATATCGCAATGATCCTTTAATTTAATAACTATATTTTAACTTAGGGAGCAGTGAAAGTTTCATTAAAATCGGTTTTGCAATTTCAGAGATATAGATAAATTACTTGTTAGAAAATATAGGTAGATAGTTGTATAGCTCAACATTTTTGAAAAAACGTATAAAAATTTGAACGCAGCGGGATTCGAACCCGCGCCTCTTGGACGGTATATAAGAGGCGCGGGTTCGAATCCGGCTGCGTTCAAATTTTTATACGTTTTTTCAAAAATGTTTTCTAATCCTAAGTGTGGAATAACACTTTAAAAATAGTAAATAGTTGTATAGCTGTTATGAAGGTTTAATTTTTAATAATATATATTTTATTATTGACTTAATCTAGTTAGTTTTATTTACTATAACTGTTTGTTCAAGTATTTTTGTACTTAGAAATAAATCTTTTTCTCTCTTCTCTATTTCGGTTCTTTCCTTCATAAATTTTCTAGAAATTAATATTATATTAAGTTCATTTATATTTTAATATTATATTAATTTCGTTACACTACAGCATAAAAAAGACACAAATTATTATCAGATAAATACAATCGTTGAGGCCTGTCGTGGCGCTATGGGATAGAATCTGACTGTAAACACGATCGGTTGTGCTAGCGATTCACACTTGTTTAAATGGTTATATATAAATTAGTTTCATTTCCTCGGTCTGATAAGACAAAGCGCGGCATTAGTTTCGCCACTCAACACGCAAATGTCTAGAATTCGTCAGCAAGCGGAGTACGAAGTGTCTTGACATTGGGCTTTTTCAATCTACTTTGGTATGCAGGATAAAAGCGTCAAGCTAAAATAAATGTAAACTGTACTGGAACTGATTTACAGGTTTTGACTTAGCATTCAGAATAAAGAAACTATCGTGGCGCAGTGGTATATTGCGATATTAAATGCGATATGTTGAAGTACGATCCTTATGAAAAATCACCATAATTACATTTTTATTCTTTTTCTCTCTCAGAGAAGTCAAAAAACAGCGTTGAGTTCCCCACAATAGGTAATGTCTGAACTAAATATCTTGACATTAGATTCCCTCTGTCTATCCCGCTATACGAGAAACAACAAGAAGCTACTTTTCATATTATTTGTTCATATTACTTTATTCACAATATAGTCTTTAACAAATAGATCCTAAGGCCGTTCCATATAATTAATTGTAAACATCTAAATAATGTGACTAGGCTTTTCACTAAAATATAATTTAATGTTTTAAATAAATCGTTCTTAGAAGTACTGTATTCATCTTGTTTTAAATAAGACATATTTTCTAATTTAATATAATAAATAGAGTATGACATTTATAAACGTAATTATAAAATATAGTTACAGTAGCAACCTGCTCAAGGCTTCACCTACAAAAACTACACAATTATATTGCCTAAATTATTAAATTGAGGCCGGTCTGAACGGCATCTGACTGTACGGTGATCGGTTGTGAGTTCGATTCCCACTCGGGGAAGCGATTATATTTATTTAAATTATTTACACTACCTCGCTTTGGTAAAACAAAGCATGGCGTTGAGTTCCACCACTCATGTCTCGAATTCGACAAAAAGTGAAGTACGAAGTGTCCTGACACTAGGTACTTTCTGTATCCCCTATTATGCGGGATAAAAGCGTGAAGCAAAAAAATATTATACTTAAATCATTAAGAGCACTGTGTCATTACTGAAACTGTCAACACACGTTCAACAGATAATATATGAAAGATTGATTATCACAGTACCGAGACAAAACTTTAACTTTACTGATGGTCTTAATCAGCCTTAACAAACTTAAGATGCCATTTTTCATTAGAATTTTACAAACTCCGAATTTTGCTAATATACCTACATAGTCGACTTGAAAAATATTTTTTTGTTTTATGATTGTGACGTTGGCTCTACTGTTTCCCTTAAAATTATACTTTGTTTCTACGCTATTTTAGCTTTACGCCGTCATCGCTCAGTAGGAATGTAAAGCATAATGGTAGTGACTTCCGTTCCTTTACGGGGAAAGGATTATATTAAAATTATTGTAATATTCCCGCTTTGTTAATAGTTTTATTTAAAAAAGGTTTTTCTTCTTTATCTAGTATAATGGGGGTCAGAGAGAATCTAATGTCACAACACTCCGTTCTTCGCTTTCTTGGTGGATCTCAAGGCCGCGTTTTCTTTGACCAAAGCGGAGAAATGAAAATAGGAATCAGATCCGCCACCAGAGTCCGACGCTATTCCATCGCGTCAAAATGGCCTCATTAAATAGTTGTAGACAGTCTATAATTTTAAATATATAATTGAACAAAAATTTCAAAAAAAATTCGAATATTTTTTTCTTATTCTAAGTAAGAACTTTAAAAACTTAGAAAACATATTACATATAATATATGATATTTGATATTCGAGATTTTTACACATTTAAATGAAAGTATTTTAAATGGATTAATTGCTTATATTTTGGTATTTCAAAATACATTCATGGACAAACTCAACCTGTATCTACTTGTGATCATGGGCCACTGTAAAGTGTTCGAAACGTCAGGTTTTAGAAACGGTATTTTCGAATACCAAAATATACACGATTAATCCGTTTGAAATAGTTTCATTTTAAAAATATTACATACTCCATTCTGCCCCTTACCCTTATTTGAAGGCATTATGTGTCAGTCCCTGTCATTATAGTACATAACAGAAATTTAATTGATACAATAAGCTAATTGCGATAATCGTCAAGATCTAATTGAAGCTCTCAATTCAGATTAATTGTGCGAATTATATTAATTGAATAGATTAATTGATTCTGATAAGATAAAGTGCGGCGTTAAGTTCCGGTATTCAACATGTAACGACTCCAATTCACGGAATATTTTCATACTAAGTTTTCTATTTCTTCTTGCTATGCGAGAAAAAGCGTAATGCTGATTGTATTATCGAAGGTATACTAAGTTAATATAAATATAGTCAGTTCTTGTCAGAATCTACTGAATATCATTTTATTTTAAATAGTCACTAGTATTTTTCTGTACAACAATTAATATATATGAAATTTGAACAAAAGCAATTGTGAAATGTACAGATAATATATGAAAGCTAAGAATTTTTGAGTAGTTATTTAGTATTTTTAAATATTTGCTTATAATTTCTATTATTTGAATGTTTTTTTCTTTCGTGCGCATTCCCTGTACTCAAGAGGGTTGAAAATAAAATGTACATTTTAAATGAAACTATTTTAACCGGATTAATCGCGTATATTTTGGTATTCGAAAATACATTTTTGGACACCTGACGTTTAGAACACTTTACAGTAGTCCGTGGTCACAGGTAGACATGTGATTAATTCGGTTAAAATAGTTTCATTTAAAATGTGTAAAAATCGCGAAAATTAAAGATTTTATTAAATAAAATGTACTCTTAAGACATTTCGATATCGTTTAATTAAACTAAAAGTAAGTAAAGAAAAATTCTTTCTCTATCTTATTTTACCAAAATTATGTTTACATGGAAATACAGAGTGTAATACACACAATTTTATGTGTAATCGTGTGTATAGTGACATATAAGTTGCTAAGACAACGCTTATTATACGTGTCAACGGGACTACCGTATTATTACCACAAATGGAATTAAATTCCAAATCATCACTTTCCGTTGACCATATCCTGACCACAAAAGCATAAATATTACTCACACATGAAAAAATATAACCTGTACATTATTAACATCATACAATGAGATAGAGAAATATACTTTATTTTCATTGTATAAGGTTGAAATTAGTACAGAAATAAACCCAAAATCGTTTATCCTATAAAAGAATGATGAACCTTCAAAAATATAATATCTTTGAAAGCAATCGCCCAGTTTATTAATTAAGCAAGCACTATAGTGGTAAAGGGTCGGTATTAATTTCATACAAGTTTTTCCACTCCAATCTTTTAATCGATATTTCTAACGGGCTTCTTGTATATTTTATTTATGAACAAGAAATTTATATTTTAATGCCATTACAAAAGAGAAGGATATTTGGGTTGTGTCTTTTGTTAGTTGTTTGGTTGCGTTTTCGATCTCTACTCAAAGGAATTGTTTCCCAGGGTTAATAAGACAAAGTGCAGCGTTGAGTTCCGCCATTCGACTCTCAAGGTATTGATATTGGGAATGCAATTTTTTTAACACTCTCTGTCTGTCTGATTATAAGTTGGACATATGTAACTTTGTAAAATCAATGCCACAATACCGGCTAAAGTTATTATAGTCATATACGGGTATATCAGATATATGATACAATAAGTATGTATATATTTATATATATATATATATATATATATATATATATATATATATATATATATATATATATATATATATATTTATATATATATATATATTTATATATATATATATATATATATAAGTTGGTAGTCGGTAATTGGTAGGACAAAGTGCGGCATTGAGTTCCACCACTCAACACGCAATGTCTCGAATTCGGTGGAAAGCGAAGTAAGGAGTGCCTTGACACTAGGTACTTTCTGTCTACCCTGCTGTGCGGGATAAAAGCGTGAAGCTAAAAAATAAATGTAACACACACTACCATGTGTTTATATAAAGTGTCGAACGCGCCAACGGGACATCTAGTATATATAATACGTTAATGTTTTATTTACTAATCAATATATCTACGATCTTACAATGAGCTTTTATAGCTTAAGATCTAAAGAGCCATCGTTTCGATGTTAGATTAGGTTAAGTATTATTAGGTATTTACGTGAAAATCTTAGCCTAATGGAGAAAATTGGTAGAAGCATTGTACTTTGCAGGGCTCTGTACTTTGTACTGAAAATAAATATAGGATTTTCGTTCCTTCCCGCTTTAATCTCGCTTTGCAGGGTAGATAGAAAGTACCTGTTGTCAACACACTCCGTATTTCGGTTTCCACCGAATTGAGTGGTGGAACTCAACGCCGCTCTTTCTCTTTACCAGAGCGAACCCACAACCGATTGCGTTTACAGTCAGAAGCTGTCACACTGCGCTACGACCGACCTTCGCGCGTGGAGGAATGAAATATTTAAATTATTTTTGTTTGTCGCTCGACTTAGCAAGGTAATGCGGTAAATTTCGTTTTGTAACCACATGATATTTTGAATTAGAACGGAAGGCGGATAAAGGAGTATCTTGACAATAGGTTCACTCTGATCTGCTATGCGGTATAAAGCGTAACGCGTTAGCTGTTAAAGTAATTAAAGTGCACCAGGAAATAGTGATATTTTATTTTTTAACACTTTTTTATATCTATATTAAATAGACCATGTTAAAATCAATGTATGTCAAATATTAAAAGCTAAATTCGATAGATTTCTACTGAGAAATGAACACACACACTAACACACTAAAGAATAAACAAGTAACTATACAAGTAATACACCCGAAAACTTTAAAACAACATTAAATCGATAAACGTTAAAATAGTTATTGCATTTTGTAAATAGAGGCAACCAAAAAAATATATATATCCGTAAAAAAATTCTCAAACTGCGCTGAAATTCAATCCCAGGGCAATTTCATTTTAATTTATAGTTACTCAATTGAGTAATAGCAGTTGACGCAAAAACCCACTGAATGCACGAAAATTGACCACCAGAGAGCAAATTCACTTTTAAACTTCATGAACACGTAACGATGTCAACTGTTATATGAGCGAACTTTTCATAATTTTATTTAAATGTATTCCTAAACGATGTATTTTGGTTAAAAATATATAGTTTTTATTTATTGTATTATATATATTTTACGTTACTTCTTATTTTTTGTGTATGCAGGAAATATGAATGCAAGCGTCTCTGACTATTCTGTTATATAGGATAAAGTGTAAAAATGTTTTTTTTCATAATTATTTACTAAAAATTCTAAAAATGATATATATATATATATATATATATATATATATATATATATATATATATATGTATATATATATATATATATATATATATATATATATATATATATATATATATATCTGATATACTTGTCAGATCAATCGTTTTTAGTCGTTTTCTGCCATTGTAATAAAGCGTATTATTATTATGAGTATTTAATAAATATATCTACTCAGATAATATGAGGCTTTTAACTATTAACTAGTGCATCAGTTTAATTTCACATTTTTATCCCAAGTAGCAGGGTAGACAGGAAGTACCAACTGTCAAGGCGGAAGCCACCGCCGCACTCTGCGTTATAAGAGTAAACTCAAAGAGCTTTGTGCTTGCAGTCAGATGCGGTTCCTCTTCGCCACAACCAGCCTCGTTTAGGTGGATAACAACACAGAGAGCAAAATTGTCTTATATACTTAATTTTTTTTATAAAATCTATGATAATTTTATAGCAGTAGAACAAGAACCTGTACCTCTCGGAGGCTTTTCAAGGGCTTCATAAATAAGCTATACGTTCTTTCCAGCTACATAAATCACTATAAAATATTAAAAATAAATAAAAAAAAACAACAAATTTAAACTGTTCAACAAACACCTGTTCAGGAAAGTACTACACATTTAGTTACAATATAATTTTTATTTCCATCGATCAAAAGTGTCGCGTCATTAGCGAACGCCCATTTTCATCTTTTGGCGCGCTAATGACAACCTCGCTGGGTCGCGGATTTCATTTGAATACATCGTAAAAATGTTTCGCGTTTGGCCTAAGTTGGAAGATTTCCTTAGCCTGAAAGAAAACTGAGTTACAATTGTATTAAAATTCCAACGTAATGGGATTTGAACTCGCTACTCTTAGGAACTATCCAAACATATTATATCAAGTTTTTTTTGTTACTTAATTTAAAGACATTTTTATAAGCCTCACGCTGTTATCCCGCACAGCCGGGTAGGCAGAAATTGCATAGTGTCAAGACTTTGTAATGAGTGGTTCAACGCCGCGTTTTGTCTTACCAGATCGAGAAAATGAGAATAGTTTAAAAAAATAATTTCCTCGAGCGGGAGTCGAACCCACAACCGATCACGTTTACAGTCAGACGCTGTCCCACTCTGCCACGACCAGCCTCAATATTATTTATCACTAACTGACTTTGTTAGGCCGAATGTCGCGCAGTGTGACAGCATCTAACTGTAAACACGATCGGTTGTGGGTTCGATCCCCACTGGGGAAGTGATTATATTTAAATTATTTTCACTTCTTCGCTCTGGTAAAAACAAAGAGCGGCGTTGAGTTCTACCACTCAACACGCAATGTCTCGAATTCGGTGGAAAGCGAAGTACGGAGTATGTTGACAATAGGTACTTTCTGTCTACCCTGCAATGCGGGATAAAAGCGTGAAGCTATTTAAAAACTAACTTTGTTGAATTTCGTGAAAAATTCTCCATAAAAATTTACAAAATACAACAATTTTGAAGTTAAAAATAATTTATATACACTAATAGTATTTATAAAATTAATAAATATAATATATCATACACATTCTACATGTCCTCAACTACACATTCATGATTTATATAAAAAATTAAACACTTTAATTTTATACCACAAACCAAATCTTTTGTTCTTCCTTGTTTCAATATTACAGCAGCGGCCGGTATAACTTGACCTCTTGATTTCTTGACATAACATCATAATAAAGGAATCTCAATGTATTCCTTTAGACAATAAGGTTTTACAATCTTGGTCCATTTCACTCAAACTAGGCTATATCTTAATCTTCTCTTGTATTTTTGGAAGCATTTGTGTTTTTGTTTCAAGACTCTTTTGTTTATATTGTAGTCATGATTCTTAGAGGGCGTGGTGCAGCGGAACAGCGCATGACTGTAAACGCGATAAGTTGTGGGTTTGATTCCCATACTAAAAAAATATTTTTATTTCTACACTTTATTAAACAAAGCACGGCGTTGAGTTACGCCTATCAACACGCATTATTACGAATTCATGTGGCAAGAGGCGATCGAAGTATATCACACTAATCCCTCTGATTACCCTGATATGTAGTAAAGTATAAAGCTCAATTAACAATTACTATTGAACAATGAATACAGTGGAATGTGATTGGAATAAAGTGTGTTAATGGAGATAGCCAGTTCGATTTCTTCTATGGTAAACACTTTTAAAAACCGCACAATTCGAAATTAATATATTTTAAATGAAACTATTTAACCGGATTAATCGCGTATATTTTGGTATTCGAAAATACATTTTTGGACACTTGACGTTTCGAACACTTTACAGTAGTCCGTGGTCTTAGGTAGACCTCTACCTGTCTACCGATTAATCCGGCGATTAATCCGGTTAAATAGTTTCATTTAAAATGTATAAAAATCGCGAAAATCAAAGATCTTATTATATATTATATAATTAGCAAGCTATGAAATGATTGTGTAAATAGTAAAATAAACGCGCTTAAAACTCTCATTTATAATTTTGGTACTAATTATTACATTTTTTATTTATTTATCGGCTTCAAGAAAAAAACAAAATTGCATTAAAATATAAAGTAATCCCATATTTATAATGATCCAAACATTATATTTTTATGCAAAATTTATTTTAATTTTAAATTCTTGACTGATAATTCTTTCATACAATGTTCTTATAAAAGTATTATTAAGGATTTTTTTTTTAGTTACACCCTTTTTATCCCGCATAACAGGGTAGACAGAAAGTACCTAGAATTCGGGACATTGCGTGTCGAGGGGTGGAACGCAACGCCGCGTTTTGTCTAGTGAAAATAATTTTAAATATAATCACTACCCCGAGTGGGGTTGGAACACATAACCGGTCTTATTTACAGACAGACGCTGTCCCACTGTACCACCGGTATTAATTATCAATATTTCAGCGTTTAAAAATATATATATTGATGTTAATTTAAAAATATTCATACTTTTTTGTATAAAAACTATTCAAGAAGTCTTAACACTAGATAAAAGCGTGAAGCTAAAAAAATATATTTGTATGGTTATACAAAATACTACGTACGATTATTGTCATGAAACGTATCGCCATCTGGCGGTAGAATCTGGAACTGTTTCGCATTATCATGAAGCTCGGTTTTGATAGACGGCTCTGCAGGTATCAGAATTGATTTGTACATATATAAAACATGTAAAAATGTTTTAAATAAATTATTAAAATTTCATATCAATTATACATTTAAATTAAAAAAATAAGTTTTTTTTTTAAATATTAACGAAAAAATCAGTGAAAATAATAATAAATTTAGTTCCAAAGTTTCTCGTAATAATTTCATGTAAATCTCTAAATCTCTTTTTATTGCATACATTTTGCAGGTCATAAAGTAAGAGTTATAAGTATTATTATTAAGTTTAGTATTAGTATTTAGTAGTATTAGTATTAGTATTTAGTGGACATTGAGTGCAACAGCGTCTGGAAAACCGATGTTCGTTGAAACGATCCTTGTTCAAAGAAATGTATACATTTAATTTTCCTATTATAAAAGACAAAACGCGGTGTTAAACCAAGTTAAACGATAAGAAGCATCTTTACCACCAAATATCCTCTAACTATCTTGCTTTGCGAGAATAAATTATATTTTTCTATTATATTAATAAGAAGTTACAAAAATAATTTTTTCAAGTAAAACAGGGGTCTTGCCCTACTATAACATAACGAAAAACTAACATATAAAAAAACCTTTCCCCCTACAATTTTCCAAGCCCCATAAAAACTCTAAAGCATGCATGCACTGTTAAGTTCCCCTATCACTTGCTTAGCTCCTTAAGTTATGCGCTATGTTAAGCTTAACTGTATGATACACAAAGGAATTCCAATTTTGTACGTTCAACTACAAAACGACTTGCTACAAGAACACGGAGCTACGGCATTGTTAGTTTATTTTTTAAGAAAAAAAAACTGTTTGTAAACAAAACGTTTTCACGTATATACTTTAAAACTATATTACATTTCTATATATACGTTTCTTTTATGACACCTTTTTCCATTGTATGATTCTATACGCTTCATGTTTTAAGTGTAATTCTTGTTGATATATAGAAAGATAAATTTTTTTATAATAGCATAGAAATGGAAATATTTAAAAGGAACACAGATATAATTATTTGTTTGCAATGACTTCCTTATAACTTCTAGTAATCTTTTACAGGTGTTCTTATATATATATATATATATATATATATATATTTGTTTAGTTCCAGCCCTCAGGAGCATTACAGTCATAGACATTTTTAAATGCGTAAAAATTTCCAAGATGAGTGTAAACAGTATAACTTTTTTATTTTTTATTAACTTCACGCTTTTATCCCGCATAGCAGGGTAGACAGAAAGTACCTAGTGTCAAGACACTCCTTACTTCGTATTCCACCGAATTCGAGACACCACGTGTTAAGTGGAGGAAGTCAACGCCGCACTTTGCCTTACCAGAGCAAGGAAGTGAAAATAATTTAAATACAATCACTTTCACGGGTGGGGATCGAACTCACAACTGATAACGTACAGTCAGATGCTGTCTCACTGCGCCACGACCGGCCTCAAACTACTTCTTACCTTTTAATCACTGTCGGTTATGTGACATAGAATTAATAATATCATCAGCATCTGTATGAAGAAAACGGGGAGTTATGTAAATATGTATGTTTGTTTGTTCGACGATGAAATCAAAAGGCTTTAATATTATAATTACTAACATTCTTCTAACAATAAATCTAATTAACAATAAAATGATTTTAAAATAATATACCACCATACCGTAATAATATACCACCATATTTTGAACCATAGGCATATTATAATGTTAACCAAAAGTATCGCTTAATTTGAATTTCAAGTTAAAATTCAGGACAAATTCTAAGTAAATCTTAAGATTGATGTATCGTTTGGAAACGTTAATCGATCATTTATAATCTAACTTGCGAAACACTTTTAATTAAAATGTTTTTTTTAGAGATATTTGCTAACTACTTCATTTCTTTTGACAATATAATCCTAGCTCATTTTTTTTTAATTCAGTGTATAATATTTTTGATATATTTTGCTAGAAGTTCGCTTGCGAATAAATAATTTCCGAAGTACATCAGCTGATAGTAAATTCATCTATTACTTGAATGTACGTAGTTGAAAAGCTTTACACTTTCCCATAGCAGTCACTAGATAGTCAGAGTTTTGATTATCACCATTCACCTAAATGGAATCGAATCCACAACCAGACGAGTCCACGCAGTTCAGTGGAAAACAAAATAAATATGTAAAGTAATACCAGTCTAACAATAAAACACATACGTAGCTTGTAACGATTAATAAGAACAATTCCATATAAATTAAATATATTTTTGTAGCTTCACGCACGTGTCAAGACACTCCGTACTTCACTTTCCACCGAATTCGAGACATTGTGTGTTTTGTGGTGGAACTCAACGCCGCACTTTGTTTACCGCTCCCCCGAGTGGGGATTGAACCCACAACCGATCGCACTTAAAGTCGAACGGCCACTGCGCCAAGACAGGCCTCAAAAATATATCTTTTATTATAAATAAAATATAATCAGGATATTTAGTGATATTTCAGTTATATTTTATGTAAGCTTTATTCCTTTTTTTTTGCATCTATAATATTAACAAAAAAAATATTATTTAGCTTGGTTTTATTAAGTGAAATATTTTATTTAACAAGCGATTATGAAAATATTTTTTACATATATTCAAACTATTTTATTTAATAATATTTTTTATTTTCTCAATTTTTACATATTTTAAATGAAAAAATTTAAACGGATTAATTGACTATATTTTAATGTTTGAAAATATATTTTCAAAAATCTGACGTTCGAATACCTAACCGTAGTCCGTAGTCACAGGTATAATTTTTGTTTAGTTACGATTATTCAAATTCACACTCAGAGTCCATAATTATCTTATTAACATATTATATAAATAATAAATTACCAACTCTACATTTTAGTTGAGCTAGGTCAAGACATGCCTGTGGCTTAGTTCTAAGGCGTTTGCCATGAAAACGTTGACAGTGTACCATACCGGAGTGCTCTATGCACGTCTAATGAAACAGCTCCATAGGTGTTTCTATTTATTATAATTATAATGAAAATATTATATTTTTTTTAATAATTTCAAATTTCAGCATTTAATGTCTCGCTAAGTGGTGTAACACTAAATACGTAACGTCTTCATTTTGAAAGGAAAGCGTAAATTTTTTTTTAGCTTCTCGCTTTTATCCCGCATAGTAGGGTAGACAGAAAATACCTAGTGTCAAGAAGTGTCTTGCCGTACTTTGCTTTCCACCGAATTTGAGACATTGCGTGTTGAGTGGTGGAATTAAACGGCGCACTTTTTCCAAGGCGTAAATAGAGTGTTTTAACATTAAGTTAACTATAATTTCAAGAATAATTTCATTTCAAACTTAGTATTTATGTATATTGAGGAAAGAAATAGCCTTACACTTTATTTCGCATACCACAATAGTCAGAGACAGTCTAGTATCAAAACACTTCCACCTAAAATCGGGAATAGCTTACCCAACACCGCGCTTTGTCTTTTAGGAGCGGAAAAATGGGAATATATATTAATTACGACAAATTATGTTTACAGTCAAACGGTCTGCCTGCACCTCAATAACCTCAATAGATAGATAGATAGAAGTGTATATATTGGTATTGGGAAATACATTTTCTATACGCGACGTTTTCTACGTGGCATTGGTCTGTTAGATTAATTGTACCAATTTTTACTCTCAGATTTCCCAAATGTGCAAGAGAGATTGCCTTCACATAGCAGATTATAAAATTCTGATCCAGAATTCATCTTTATATTTGTTCTAAGTTTTGTGAATTCCTTAGGTTATATTATTTAATTTTCAATTTTAAAAACAAAGAGTAAATGAAATTATTAAAGTTCAAAAAAACAAAACTGTTTAAATTATTTTAATAGATTCAGTAAGTTGAGATTTCAATACAAATTTAACAAGGCAAGCAAGCAAGTTTACCTACTGCATGGCTTGTATGTAAAATGATTTGCAAGTTGTATGCGTCAATTAAATATGTAGGATGATTGGAAAATATATCAATAAACAATAAATATTTTGATACTTCAAGCACATCTTGCTAAAATTAAGCTATATTTAGCTTAGTACTTTAATAAATGAGACGGATATTGTTTTAGTTCCACGCTTTTCCCTACGAGTTGGTCAAAGATTTAAGTAGAACGGTCTCAGTATATCTTTTTCTCTATGTCCATTATTTTTCTCATTATATATTTTTCTCATGATAATTGAGAAGATTATTACATTACTCAATGTTTTGAATGACCTTCTTCATATTATTACAAGGTTACTTTATTTTCAATGGATTATTTATTTAATCATTATCTGATAAATTTCCTGAAATTTGAGTTCAAAGCCTTTTAGTCAGTTTCCTTTTTATGGTGCTTATATATGTTATTTGATTATGTCTCATATGTTAGTCATTTAGATACATTGATTGTGGGTGAGGTTTCTCTCTTCCATACCCTAGGTTGACTTGGTCCATCTTCTCTGCGTGTGGACTAGGTTCAATTTTTTTAAGGAGTATATCAAGATAAATTTACTTGTGAAACTGGATATTTTTAGAGAATAAATCAGTCACTAAGCTGAGCATATGCCTTTGTAAACGTCGTTTAGAGCGTATATCGTGATTCATGCTCACGTAAACAGGGAAGATTAGATTATCATGATAGATCAAGTTAATTCCATTTATGTGTAGTAGATGATTTATGTATCCAATTAACATGATTTCTTTAGCCTCACTCCAAAAGGTTTCATCATTAATATTGAGTACTGCACCAAGAGTGAGCGGTAATAATATATACTGTCATCAAGGTCACACCTCATGTTCTTATTACTCACTCTTGCTTCATATCTTTTTTACCATTATTTTCATATCTACTTAGACGTACCCAAATTTCCTAAGCTCGTTATACATTTTTAATATAAAATTCTCGTGTACACTTGCTATTCTTTTTATCCTCATTATGGATCATATCACTGTTACTGATTTCAAACAGCTAACGATGAGATCGCATTTTTGCTGGACGTGTATTTCTTTAACTCATCTTCTGTTATAATCTGTTTTTTTTTGATGCAATTGCACAGCACTGCGTTATTTATCGCCATATGTACTATTATTTTGATATTCGATCAATTAATGCTTATACGTCCCAGAAATTTTTTTTTTAATGATTAGATTTCAAGTTTTCTATACTAATATTATTACGCAATGTGACATATTTTAATGAATTAAAATAAAACAAAAATATTCCAGATAGCAAAGAAAATGACACCTAAAATGACATCAGCCCGTCCTCGCTGTCATAATGCTACTGTATAATGCATGCAATACCTCAAACAATACCAGATGCATGAATGTAAATAATATACTATTAAAAAGCAGCGACTTTCTTTCATTGGAATTAAGTTTTTTTTTAATTTTAATTGAATTATACGGAAAGGTAGATCGTGACAATGTAACAAACAAATTTTTTAACTCTAAGAAATGCTTTTATTTTTTAACTCTGGTAAAGACAAAGAGCGGCGATGAGTTCCACCACTCAACTCACGTAATCTCTCGACTTTGGTGGCAAGCGAAGTACGGAGTGTCTTGACACTAGGTACTGTGAAAAAGCCGATAAAAGCGTGACGCTAAAAAAATGCTTAGAATGCACACTAATACTTTAAATGGTAACAATACGATGTAAAATGCCTTCTTAAGTATTATTTTTTTGTTTAATTTATATCACGTTTTTATACATGCTACCTACATTGCTGTATTGCTATATTATTGTATAGTTTAAAATAAATACTTTTTAATTTTATTTAAAGAATGGATTCACTTTAGTTTTGTTTATTAAAAAAAATGAATGACATGTTTAAAATAGTTACTAATATAATATTTTGATATATATAAAATTATAGTAACATAGACTTACCACAAAATAAATTACCGTCATAAAAGTCGATTAGCTTCTATTACACTAAATAATTAAAGGGCCACTTATAATTAAAGCGCCAAATAATTAAAGCCCACTGCGCTACTACCGGGTTTAATATTTTACCCACAACCGATCGCGTTTACAGTGAGACGCTGTCACACTACGCCACGACCAGCTCCCTAATCACCAATGATTTAAAATTATAAATTAAAATATGTTAAAAATTATCTCCTTATTATACTCTTAGTACAAACAATGAAGAGATAGCGTTTTTTTACATTAATGGAAGAATACAGGTGAAACTGATAAAAGTGTGTTAAAAACCAGATTTGTGTATACACGTAGTAAACGGCAAACCGGTACGTCCCAATATATCACTAAACAATAAAAGCTATAAATTTTGCAAGGCAATATTTTTCGTCACGTGACAGGAAGGAGTTTTGCTACTGGGCTTACACGATTTAGCGGTAAATTTTCATCAGTTACTATAAGATTTAAGCATATTTAAAGGTATTTTTAACAATATCAAAGATAATGTTAGAAAATGTATATTTTATTATTTCACATATAAGTACATACTTTTCTTCTTTTTTTTGCTGTTTAACGCTTTTTTTTCTATAGCAAAGTAGATAGTTTCTCGTGAAACGAAAGATCCTAGTGTCAAAACACTATGTTTACAGAAAATGTATAATTTATTATTTCATATATGAGTACATGCTTTCCTTCTTTTTTTTGCTGTTTAACGCTTTTTTTTTCTATAGCAAAGTAGATAATCTCTCGTGAAACGAAAGATCCTAGTGTCAAAACATTATGTTTACAATTTTCATTTGATAAAGAGATAATGTGTATATGCGCTTTATATTACCAGAGAGAAAATAAAATAATTCATATGATCATTCCCCCGGGTGGAATTCGGCTCGATACATAATCTAAACAATAAAAGTTTCAAACTATATTAATCGTTACAATAAGACCCTTTTTTATTTAAACCAGTATAAATACTACTTACTATATAGTGTTTAAAACGTCTCTGATTTCTTTAACTTAAAATATTTTTTGAATACCACAAAGATACACCTCTAAATATTCAATTTCCATATTTAACTTGGTTAAAATTATTTAAGATTTCAATTATGCTAATAGCTATCACAAAAATAAGTAATATATAAAGTGAATTTAGCAACAACGAACCGTCGCCTCTTATATGCGTTCTCAAGAACAAGTCAAACCCTTAAGAATAACATATGTGTATATAAAAACAATTTTGTTTGTGTGGGAATGACACATAATGGCAATTATATTTAAATGGAATATGTTTTGTTAGCTGCTTCCCTTAGGTGTATTTTTGTATCTACACAAAAATATAATTTTGCGTGATTTTCTGACATCCTCTTCATCTTCATGAAAACAGGCAAACGTTACATTATATAAAAGTGTTGTGTGCGTTTTATTTATACATTATATAAATAAACAATAATATAAATTAATAAATCATATAAATTAATAATTATGTAAATTAATAATTATATAACTTTAAAGAATATATAAATTCGATAGCAATATCACTTGCTCTGTGTTTAATAAGAAGTAGAAGCTGGCATGTCACCTCCGTTTGATATTCAATTCATATGTGGATAAGTCAAATCATATGTGGACCGTGATGTCATATGTGGACAATTATAATCACAAGTGGGAGATCAGATACATGATGTCATATGGGGATGAGAAAAAACACAGCTGGACTAACATGTCATATGGGGTTGAGTGAAATCACAGCTGGAATAATATGTCATATGAGGATAAGAAAAATAACAGCTGGACCATGATGTCATATGGGGTTGAGTGAAATCACAGCTGGACTAATATGTCATATGGGGATGAGAAAAATCACAGCTGGATCATGATGTCATATGAGGATAAGAAAAATCACAGCTGGACCATGATGTCATATGGGGATGAGTGAAATCACAGCTGGACCATGATGTCATATGGGTATGAGAAAAATCACAGCTGGACCATGATGTCATATGGGGTTGAGTGAAATCACAGCTGGACTAATATGTCATATGGGGATGAGGAAAAATCACAGCTGGATCCTACCAATTAAAACCTAAAGTACTTCAGCTCATTCATTGCTTATATACCTGATCGTTTGTGGGTACTTACTTATATACCTGATCGTTTGTGGGTACTTACTTATATACCTGATCGTTTGTGGGTTTGATTTTCACTCGGAGGAATAATTATATTTTAAAAAATCATTTTTCCGTTCTGGTAAAACAAAGCGCAACGGTCTTGACACTAATAAGATCTTTGATTTTCGCGATTTTTATACATTTTAAATGACAGTCTACCTGTGACCACGGACTACTGTTAACTGTTCGAAACGTCAGGTGTCCAAAAATGTATTTTCGAATACCAAAATATACGCGGTCTTGACACTAGTTAGTCTCTGACTATGATTGATATGTCTATTCCCATGAGACATCGCAGTAACCTGTATGTTTTATGTAAATTTTCCCCTATTCGATACTGTAGCTCTATAATACTCAAAAGAGCGATTGCGTTTGCTTGACTGAGATTCCCCACAGCAAGATCTAAGCGCTTATTTAATTGCGTTAACTTAATTGTTTATGTGTATATATTTTTTATATATGTATAAGTACGTATTTGTGAATAACCGCAACTCTGTATTCGTGGACTTTTTCTTGCAAAGAAAATAGACAAAGGGAACCTAGTTCTAAGACACTCTGTTCTACTCGTTCGACTCGAATTTGAGACATTGTATGCCATTAAGGCAGAATTCAGAGCCGTGTGGTTTTTTACTGGAACATACAACCATTTGCACTTGCACGGGCGTTTTCCACTGCACCACGACGGCCTGTTTTGGTCATGCTTGTTTTTTATTCAAATAGAATGACCTCTTAAGTATGATTCACATACTTTTAGGCAAAATCGATTCAACACCTTTCAATATTAAAATTTACATATATATATAATAAAATATCTACTTTGGAATACGACTTTATTGCTTTTTTTTGTTTTTAATTTTGTACATATTGCATTTTTTCTGATATTGCAATTGTATTAAGTATCGATTTTACTTAAATTGTGTATAGAATGCTGAAATTGGTTACGAAATGTATAATAAGATCTTTGATTTTCGCGATTTTTATTATTATTTTAAATGAAACTATTTTAACCGGTTTAATCGCGTATATTTTGGTATTCGAAAATATAGTTTTGGACACCTGACGTTTCGAACACTTTACAGTAGTCCGTGGTCACAGGTAGACTGAGGTGGCATTTGTGTGTCAATTGATACAAAAAATTAATTATATCAAACTACCGCCTATCTGTTTCTTAATTGCCTCGCGTACTGCCCTGGATTCTTGCAGAATGAGCTTACTGTGTCTTTGTCTCTGGTGTGGTAGATGTGTAAAAATTTAAAGTCTCAAACTTTAAATTTTTCATAAGTGGGTCCCAGGTGGTAGATAGTTTCCAACCATCTTCTCTATTGAAATTTGGATTTTTTTGAATTTCAATAGCCTCGCGGATCATTCTAGGAATGTATCTACTTTCCCTAGCGAGAATAGCGAGAATATGTGGCTTATCAAACCTGATTGACAACCACTACGGTTGGAATTATTCATTGTAAGTTCCATACCAACAGGTATCTCAATGGCGACTCCCATCATCACCCTACACAGTTATCTACCGTTGGCAAATCTCTGCTTCAGAGAATTTACCATCTTTCCGACGCTGGACTCCTAGGGGACGAGCTTCGACAGGTGAAGGGTGCCCTTCATCAGAACAAGCTACCAGCTCCCAACCAGCGTTGTATGAAGACCAACCCGTCAGCGTTGTATGAAGACCAACAAGCCACCCACAGTGGAGAGACAGCCAGCACTTCTACCATTTGTGAAGGAAATTACATACAGAATTGGCAACATCTTAAGAAAAGCTTCTATCAAAACCAAATTTAAGCCTAATAAAAAAATGAGCCAATGCTTGAGACCCGTGAAATGTAATATTCCTTTGCAGTGTGCCGGTGTATATATACTAGATTGTGACTGTGGCTAGTCATACATTGGCCAAACAAAGAGGAGCATCGGGGTTAGGGTGAAAGAACACATATCCGATGTCAAGAATGGACGTATATTGCAGTCAGCTGTGTGTGAACATACAAATAATAAGTCCAACCATACATCAGGTTTGATAAGCCACATATTCTCGCTATTCTCGCTAGGGAAAGTAGATATACTCCTAAAATGATCCGCAAGGCTATTGAAATTCAAAAACATCCAAATTTCAATAGAAAAAATGGTTGGAAACTCTCTACCACCTGGGACCCACTTATAAAAAATTAAGTTTCAAATCCACCACACCAGAGACAAAGATACTGTACTGATACTCATTCTGCAAGAACCCAGGGCAGTACACGAGGCAACTAAGAAACAGATGGCGGTAGTTTGATGTAATTAATTTTTTGTATCAATTGACATACAAATGCCACCTCAGTCTACCTGTGACCACGGACTACTGTAAAGTGTTTGAAACGTGAGGTGTCCAAAATGTATTTTCGAATACCAAAATATACGCGATTAATCCGGTTAAAATAGTTTCAAGAAAAAACTGACATATGCTACATTTCAAACATTATAGGCTGGTTATGGCGCAGTGGGACAATGTTTGACTGAGTTTACAGTATCAATTCGATTCCCACTTGAAGAAAGTTTTATGCATTATATTCATTTCGTGGCATTGGTAAGACAAAGCGCGGCGTGGAGTGCAACCACTCAACATGTCTTGAAATCGGCGGAAAGCAGAGTACGGAGTAATATATATATATATATATATATATATATATATATATATATATATATATATATATATATATATATATATATATATATATATATATATAATGACTTTGGATGCTCTTTATTAAAATTCCACAATTTTTGTCTATATTATACAAATCTAATTATTTATTTAAATATGCACTATGTCACTGATGTCAATATACGAAATATTAAAATTCATGTGAAAAAAGTACAATATATAAATTGGATATGTAACAATATGTTTAAGTCATTGACAATTCCCGTTAGTTACATTGTACTCGCCAGTGTGTGTAGGTGAAAGAATTGACATTGAAAGAAAGATTTTTTGGTGTTAAAAATTAATTTTATTATTTTATCATAATGGAAAACGAAAGGCAAGATGAATTGAAGGGTGATGAAATTGTAATAAGTGGCATGTCTGGAATATTTCCTAAGTCTGATTACCTTCTGGAGTTTATGGAAAATTTGTACAATAAGGTCAGGTTTGAAAAACACTAAAATGCCGGTATTTTTCTTTATTATTATCTAACATAGATAAAAATAATCTAGACTTAAATCATGCATATTTTTGCATTTCGTATATTTACTGTACTATTTACTTTTTATTAATGAAATTTAGACAGCATTTTATTTATATTATTCGGTGTTAATTAAATAACATATTTACTTGTATTATTACAGAACGCTTGGATGGTTTCCAAGAGGCGCGGGTTCCAATCCCACAGTATATTAGTTTTTTTTTATTTTAAGTGTTTTTTTAAATGTTCCTTATCTTAAGTATAATGTAGTGTGTAAAACACATAAAAAATAGTAAAATATTTTAGCATATTGTTTAAATAAACAAGGTAGTTTGGGTTAACTAACATGACAACTTTACCGTCTAATGATATCAACATAAAGAGGCAAACCGGAAAGACGTGCTGAGTATAAGATTAAGAGTTAAAATTTAGAATTATTTTTAACTTTATGCCTTTCTGTGAAAAACGGAGTGCACTCGCTCTATTTTCTTTCTCTCTTCACTTTTCACACAGAAATATCGGAAACCAATGCAATAACTTGTCCCACTAAAGCAGTGAAATCCGCTCTTGTAAGACAATAAGTGTGGCGTTAACCTCAGCATTAATTAAACTCAATGTCTTAAGTTTAGACGGAGAAAAGTCAACAGAATCTTATCTCTAGGTTATCTCAGACTATTATATACCGTATTGTATCCATTGAATAATGGAGTGAGTGCACTCCATTCTTCACTTTTTACACAGAAAAATTAGAGTCCAATGCTCTTTGTTTTTCCAAAGCTGTGAAACCCGCTTTAGTAAGACACCTAGCGGCGTTAAAATCACCTCTTAACAAGTAACGTCAATTTTGAAGTCAACGAAATATCTTATCACTAGGTTATCTCTGGCTACCCTACCTCTTGCTGGGTGGGAAATAAAAATATTTTAGATTTACAATATTATAATATATAAAATTAATTTCAGGTTGACATGATAATTTATTTAGACCCACATTTAGTTCATCCAGACGCTCCCCATCATGTGGGGGTGATTAATACACCAAACAAATTAGATGCTCAATTCTTCAAAGTAACTTTCAACCAAGCAATCACTTTAGATCCTATGTGTAGGAAATTAATGGAACATTCGTACAGTGCTATATTTGATGCAGGTAATAATCGCCGATTGTAGCGCAGTGGCAGTGTCTAACTGTACACGTGATCAGTCAAGGGTTCGATTCCCAGTCGGGGACACGCAACGTCTGGAATTCGGCGGAAAGCGACGTTACGTAGTCTTGACACTGGGTTCTCCCTATCTATCATGCTATTCGGGATAAAAGCGAGAAGCTCAAAAAATAGAATTAACTTAAGTGGTACTTTCATTATATAAGTAATTTGAGGCCGATCGTGGCGCAGTGGGACAGCGTCTGACTGTAAAGGCGATCGGTTGTGGGTTCGATCCTCACTCAGGGGAGTGATTATATTTAAATTATTTTTACTTCCTAGCTCTGGTAAAGACAAAGAGCGGCGTTGACTTCCACCACTCAACACGCAATGTCTCAAATTCGGTGGAAAGCGTAGTACGGAGTGTATTGACACTAGGTACTTTCTGCTATGCGGGATAAAAGCGTAAAGCTAAAAAAAATGTATTTTTAAATGAAATTTAGTATATTTTTTAAGGTATCAATCCCATATCACTGAATGCTAAGAAGATTGGTGTATACGTTGGAATGGCTTATTTAGATGCTATTAAAGAGTGTATGATGAGCGACAGCAACCAAAACGTATTCATTATTAGCGGGTGAGTTAAGATTATTAGGTGAAATAGATTTCATTTATTCATTTAACATTTTTTTACAACAACAGTTGCGGGTTCGATTCTCACGCGGGGAAATGATTATATTTAAATTATTCCCATATCCTCGCTCTGGCAAGACAAATTGCGTTGAGCTCCGCTATTCAACACGTAATGTCTCGAATTCGGCGTACAGAAAAGCGAAAGGCGAAAAGCGTACAGAGTATCTTGACACTAGATAGTTCCTGTATACTCTGTTATGCGAGATAAAAGCGTGAAGCGTAAAAAAATGAAGGTGACGAAATTCTAATTCACTTCTCTTGTATACTAGAAAAAACTATAGTCTCACTGCGCCACGACCTAAAATAAATGATAATTAAAAAACTTTTATAAAATCTTTCCCAAATAAGAGAAATTTTCGTCAAACGTCGAACGTCAAATTTTTACATTGACAAAAATTGTGTTGTTTACATCGTAAACTTAATATGTAGAAAGATTTCTATAAAACTTAACTTACTCTTAGATCATAGTAAGGTATCAGCATTTAGTGAAACAGGTCTATTTATAATACTAATTTACAATATTTCAGTATTATTCTTTAAATTTTTAGTTATATTTACATAAATTATAAACTTTTTTAATAAAAAAATACATTATTTTTTAACAGTTCATCCAAAACTATGCTCGCAAATCGTATCTCATATTACCTTAACTCAAAAGGACCGTCTTACGTTATTGATGCTTCGGACGCCAGTTCTTTACTGGCATTAGAGCAGGCGTATCAGCACTTGGTATCTGATGAGATAGAAGGCGCTATAGTCGCTGGGTGTAATCTTTGCAAGCAGCCTACTTTAAGTGTGAATTTGAAAAGGTATTTAAAATTTATAATTAATTTTATTTATTTATAGTTTAAGAAAATATTATTTTTTGCTAAATTGTCTGAATTCGAGACTTTGCATGTTCATTAACTGGAACTTAACGCCGCAGTTTATCTTACCAGAGCGGTGGTTATCGATAATAAGTATAACTATTCCTCTGGATATAGAACTCTGAACTTCAACGGGAAATGATTTATATCTAAATATAATATTAGAGTTCACACTGAGGCAGGATGTGGCGCAGTGGGTCAGCGTCTGACTGTAAACACGATCGG
Organism: Dryadula phaetusa; assembly: GCA_032432895.1. NCBI lineage: Eukaryota > Metazoa > Arthropoda > Insecta > Lepidoptera > Nymphalidae > Dryadula > Dryadula phaetusa. The sequence continues at coordinate 2,060,499 of JAOYRS010000016.1, read as the reverse complement.
TTGTGGGTTCGATCCCCACTCGGGTGAGTGATTATATTTAAATTATTTTCGCTTCCTGGCTCTGGTAAAAAGACAAAGTGTGGCGGTGATTTCCTCCACTCAACACGATATGTCTCCCATACGGTGGAAAGCGAAGTACGGAGTGTCTTAACACTAGGTACTTTCTGTTTATCCTGCTATGCGAGATAAAAGCGTGAAGTTTAAAAAAAAACATACCCTACTAATTACAATATTCTATAACTAAAATACGATTAACGGAGTAAAAAATAAAGAATGCATTTTTTGTATCTACCTTTTTTATATTTTGTTATTAAACGGAATAGCTGATGTTTTCTTTAGCCAATGCAACTATGCATTATTCATTACGTCGACTTTTGTATATTTACTTTATATTATAAAATATCGATAAGGTATTGAATTGAAATAAAGAAGGTTCTTGAAGCCAATACGTGGTAGAGCGTTGACCGCTTTGAGGTGAATATATGACGACCTTCAGCAAGATAGACAGATAATTTAAGGAAGGTGGCAGGTAGTGGAAGAATTCGCGTTGCCCAAAACTGAGATGGTTGGTGCCCTATGGTGCTCTATGGTAGTAGATACCTATATTCAGCATTGGAAAGAGACAGGTTGAAAAAATAATAAAAATAATAAATATAATATGCGAAGTACAGAGTGTCTTGACACTAAGTACTTTCTCTCTACCCTTCTCTGTAGGATAAAAGCGTGACACTAAATTGATAATTATGATATTTTCAGAACAGGACTTCTGAGTATGGATGGTAAAACCAGATGTTTCGATAAGAATGGAGACGGCTGCGTTAGATCGGAAGCAGTTAGCGTATTATTTTTACAAAAATCCAAAGATGCAAAAAGGTAAAATTTTTAAAATTTAATTAAACACAATTAAAGAAAATATTATAAACATAATTATTCGTGTATAAATTCGTATTTTTAAGTACATTTTACTTACACGGCATAATGTTTACAATCTTTTCCGGTTTACATTTCATCTTCTGTACATATCTTACCGTTCAATATAATTTATATTATATAAATTATTTTCTTAATTCTTCCTCTAATTATAAGTATTTTATGAAATAATTATAAAAAAATATTTTCTTATAAGCTAAGAAGAAAGTATTTGAAAATTTTACTCCGCATTAGCAAAGACAGTCCAAGACACTCAGTTGTTTTTTCCACTCGAAATCAAGATATTGTATGTTGAACGAACTGAACACCGCACTCTGTCATATTAGAGTGGAGAAATGAAAATAAATTTCAATTTAATCATTTCCCCCAGTGGGAATCGAACCCACAATCCATCGTATTTACAGTCAGATGCTGTCCCACTACATATTTTATTTATGTAATAAATCTTACATTTATTGTATACATTTTGAAATAATACTATAAAGTATAATAAATTCAGTTAAATATTTAATTGTGAAATACCTCGGCCAACTCAAGCCATCGCTTAACGTTTTATGTCGGGTCAAGAACCGGATGTGGCTGTTGCTTGAGACTTTGCGCATTGCTAGGTTTAGTCTGAACTTAGCAGTACTTTTTGATTTGAACTTTGTACTGTAAGTGTAAAAAATAACAAGTGTTTTGATTTGATTTGATTTTACAATTATTTACAATTTGTTTTAGCTAAGTAGTGTAACTAAAAATTAATATACTTTTTAACTACGCCTTATCCCGCATATCAGGATTGATAATTACAAATCGAAAAAACCGGATACGAATAACTGAAGATTTGTTTGTAAAAAAATATAAAAACAAATAAAAGGAAAAAAAACATACATATTATAGACATAAATTATTTAAATGAAATCAGCAGTTATTTTATTCAAAATATTTTGTTATTTAATGTATATATATAAACATTTTTTTAAAGCTTCACACTTTATCACTTGCGGGGTAATCAGAAAGGACGGAGCGCCAAACGCTACGATCTTGCCTACTTTTTCGTCTTGTCCTTAGTCATTAACCTCTTCATACATGTCCTTTGAGAGGTCATCACGCTTTTTACGTGACCTTCCTCCAGTATCATTGATACTGTGTTTTTAAAGGTCTCCCCATAACTTTAGTACCGCTCACCTTTGCTTCATAAATCTGACTTATCTTCTCATAACTATTATAAATGTATTTAAATTTTGTTTCAGGATTTACTCCCAAGTATATCACGTAAAAACAGGTTATTCTAAGCCAGATGTTAATTGCACTTCTCTTCGTAAGGAACACGACATAGTGACGTTCTTGGAAGATTTCTATTCAGAAATAGATGTTGACCCTTCTTCAGTTGATTTTGTAGAAGCTGATGCTTATGGTATAATGTGCTTTACTTAAGTATTTAGAGCGATCGGTTATATTTATTTAAATTATTTTCATTTCCCTGATCTGGTTAGACAAAGCGCGGTGTTGAATTCCACCGCTTTGCATGTTAAGTGGTTATTACATATGACATTAAACTTGCCTTTATGTTTCAATAATGTCAACTGCACGTAAACATAAATGATCGATTTTGAAAGATGAATTATATAATGTCCACGATTAAATAGATAACATTTAATCACAGGTGTCGTTGCTCGAGATAAAGAAGAACTTGAAGCTATAAGTACATTCTTTGGTAAGAAATCTCCAGTTTATGTCGGCAGCGTAAAATCCAATATGGGTAACAGTGAAGGGGCAGCAGGAGTTTGTTCGGTAACTAAGGTTAGTTTAGAAAAAAAACAAAATATAACTACATATAGAAGTAGTAATAATTATATGAATATAGTTGTCCGTAATGACTTCCTCCTACCTAATTCCTTCTAAGTCCTAATTTGGCTAGGGTCAGCTTGGGGAACCTGATAGCCCATTCTCCTAGCCAGGGTAGGCACGTTACTCCCGTGCGGTATTCTGAATAGACTGCTGAAGGTAACGATCACTACAAGCCCGGGTTGACAAAAGAAAGGGGAATTGCTGTGGCCTCGAATAATAGAGCTTGAAAAGACGCATAGTAAAGATTTATTAGGTATACGAGTAATAACGATGTTCCGGATTTCCACATAGCCTGTCGGAGTCCTCAATCAGGTGGAAATCCGTAACGGATTTCCTCCTCATTGAGGACTATAGGATATATATATATATATATATATATATATATATATGTATATATATATATATATATATATATATATATATATATATATATATATATATATATATATATAAAGGGAAGAGAAATATTTATAACCGTACAGAACCTTTGTAAAAACGCTTGGATAGTGTCCAAGAGTCGAGTCCCATTATTTGCAAAATTAATTTTTTTATTTGGTTATAGGCTTGTCTCGCATATCACAAAGGAGAGATTGCTGCTAATATAAACTGTTTGAATCCAATGGAAGTTAAAAACACCGTCATATTAAGAGACAATATGCCATTCAATAGAGGGTTCATAGCTATAAACGATTTTTCTTATACTGGAGTGGATTGCCATGCTTTGCTTAAAGGATATTATAAGCCGAAGGTAATGTAGTTATTATTTATTTATTATCTATATTTTAACAGCTTTACGCCTTATCAAAACGTACCATTGACTGCTTTCCGCTCGAAAATCAAGACATTACGCGTTGAATGGTGATTTCAACGCCGTACTTTGTCTTACCAGAGCGGTAAAATGAAAATTAGTTTTAAACATAATCATTCCTAATAGTGGGAATCGAACTCACTATCAATCAAGTTTACATTTACAGGCTATCCGCCATGCGAAAGCCTCTATAACATATCATTTATATATAGTTATTTATTAGATATTACATATAAAAAATAGGCGATGTTTGTAAGTTTCTACATTTTTGATAATAAAGATTTTTTTTGTGATTCTGATTTCTGATTTAGACTGGCTAGATATAATTTAGCGTTAAAATTTAGCCCACACAACTAATATTTAAGTACAAAGAAGAATTCAGATTTAATATAAAGAAATTTAAAGATTTATTTGTTTGTAATTTAGTGGTACTAGGTAAGTGTCCCAATGATGTGTAAACAACGCGTTACCTTAGCAACGTGTACGTTAGGTTTATTGTACTTTTATGTATTATTTACAAATAAATAATGCAATTAATATTTTTTAGGACATTAATCGATACAAGAGTAATATACCATACTTAGTGACTGTGTCCGGAAGAGATGAGACCTGTGTCAATGAATTGTTTGACATCTTACAAAGCTACCCGTTCGATCCCGAATATATTGGATTGTTCCATAATATTCACAATCATGAAATCAAGGGTCATACTGCGCGCGGGTTTATAATGTTAGGTAATTTATTATATTTATTTTTTATATAAATTTCTTTAAGAAAGAAGGTTTACGCTTATCCCATATAGCAGGGTAGTCAGAAACAAGTCGGTTGAAATCGACACATTGCACGTTGTTAGGAGAACTTTACACCGGGTTTCTTCTTACCAGATTGGAAAAATAAGGATAAATTTAATAATTGATTCAATTAATTTAAAATAATTTTTTAAGCGTTGTAAAATAAAAGTATAACAAAAATAATAAAGAAATGAATATATCAGTCTATAGGATAAAAACGCGTTCTGTTCTTGAGAAAACATAATGTAAAGTTTATAGTTTCTAAAGGATCTTAAATGGCTGTAGTTGTTATAGAATACTATATGCGGAGTATTTCGATATTATAAATATGTATAATATAGAGACGGTCGTGGCGCAGTGTGACAGCGTCTGACTGTAGACGCGACCGGTTGTGGGTTCGATACCCACTCGGAGGTGTGATTATATTTAAATTATTTTCACTTCCTCTCTCTGTAAAGACAAAGTGCGGCGTTGAGTTCCACCACTCAACACGCAATGTCTCGACTTCGGTGGATAGCGAAGTACGGAGTATCTTGATACTAGGTACTTTCTGTCTACGTGGGATAAAAGCATGAAGCTAAAAAAATAAATAAAAAAGAATAAAAAAATAAATATGTATTCTAATTTATTATATTTAAATATAAACAAAAAGTACGTTCACGCCTCCGTTAACTGCTTTCCGCCCGAAATCTAGACAGAAATGAAACCAAACATAATCATTCCCCCAAATGGGAGTCGAACCCACAACTAATTTTGTTTACAATCAGATGTCGTCAATCAGCTTATTTCCACTGCGCCAAGATGACCTTGACATTGATGGACTTATAAAAAATTATAACTATTTTTCGAATTCTAAATTTAAGTAAATATAATGGTTTTTTTTAGATAAAAATACTGATAACCAAGCAAAGACCATGTCAAGAAGCGTAGATTACTATTCAGGAAACAAACGGCAGGTATGGTTTGTGTTCAGTGGAATGGGCTCGCAGTGGGTTGGTATGGGGGCCGATTTGATGCGGATACCCATATTTAACGAATCAATACAAAAGTACGTATTAATAATTTGTTATTATGTATTATTTTTATCTTTATATTTTTCAGGGAAAACCCCCAGTCCGCTCACCGACCTCAAGCTGAGGCTCGAGAATTTTCGAAGGGTTAGAGCACCCTCTTCCCTCCCCCTCCCAGTGTCACTGTAAAGGCCAACAGTGTCAACAGTATATACTCATTGACAGAGAAAAAATTGTATTTATCTCTTTTACATTTAGGCAGAGAGAACTCAATGCTAGAATATTATGTTTTTTCCTCTTCCCTCATTTTCCGATACCGGCAAAACTCAATTCATTGATCTATCTACCTACATTATGTGTTTGAATACAAGACGTTTAAAATAACAACACAACTATTGTAATTATAAACAAAATAATTTGATTCATTTTTTTTTAAAGTCTATTAAGAAAAACCATTTATGATCACTTAAACGTATATCTAAAATTTCAATATTATTTCTTTTAATTTAAGCATTTCCATTATATATATATATTTTTAGAGTCGACAAAGTACTAAAAAATAAAGGCCTAGATATAATCAAAATATTATGCGACAAAGATAAAAAGATGTTTGATAATATTTTACACTGTTTCGTTGGTATAGCAGCTGTGCAAATTGGCCTTATCGATATTTTAAGGGCGGTTGGAATTCAATGTGATCATATGATCGGTAAGTAAAAAAGAAGCTTACATGCTTTATCCCACATAGCAAGGTAGTCAGAGGTAACCTAGAGTCATGACATTCCGTTTACTGGTTTCCACACAAAATTGAGACATTGAGTGTAGATTGATAAGCTCAACGCCGCACTTTGTCTTACGAGATCGGAGAAATAATCGGAATCGAACCCACAACCGAGACAGTCCGACGCTATCACACTCCGCTGCGACTGACCTCAAATTCACTTAAATTTTAAAGTGTAATAACGGAATTATAGCTAAAGGCCACATAGACAAAAGAAATACAGAAAAGCGTTTAAATATCTAATATACTTTTTTGTTTCTGTCTATTAGATTCATTATACAAAATCAATTTCCAGTCTATCCTTAATCCAGATTATATTAAGGCAGTTAATAGCTCGTTTTTTTTTTAATTTCATTTGTTTCTCTCATTATTATATTTTATTTTTATGTTTAAGGTCACAGCGCCGGCGAAACGGCTTGTGGTTACGCCGATAATTGTTTTACGGCAGAAGAGATGATACTTTCCGCGTACAGTCGAGGAATGGCATCTTTAGAAACTAACTTCATCAAAGGATCCATGGCAGCTGTTGGATTAGGATATAATGACGTAAGTATGGATTTTCCAATTGATAATGGACTAAGCAAAACACTTGTATAGGTAAAATAAGGTAAGAGTTACTGGGAAGGTAAATATAGATATTTTACTTTTTCCGTTGCTATCTAAATTTCATCATCAATCATTTAAAAGGATTTTCGACTTAAACATAAACAAAATATACGTTGTTTACCCGTAGTTGGTAACTATGAGTAGTTATTCAACGTGCTGCGTACAAATATCTATCTATCTATTATATATATATATATATATATATATATATATATATATATATATATATATATATATATATATATATATATCTTAAATCATATTCAAGGCTTGACATGTATCCGATTCATTAACAATATCAACAATGAAAGCAATAATTATGAAGTAAAAATTCTATACAAGAAATTAAAACATTAAAGTTCTTTCTCCAACTAAAACTGATAATTGAATAGAGAAAAAATGAGTAGATGTTTATTGTATAATTTTGTTAATACAAAATTATATAATTATTTACGTTGCTTATTTTACAATTATATTAGCTGCGCTTGCGACTTCATGGGTACAGAATTAAATAATATACTCTAGGCTTATTGCTACTTAAATAAACTATATGCTAGAGATAATTCCGTCAAAATCAGTCCAGTTCTAGAGATTAGCCGATACAAATATACCAACAGACAGACAAAAATGTAATTTTAATACATTTTGTAACAATGTATATAAATATATACAAGCAATTGTATAAATATTTACTTTCAATAGAGTTACAAATGTTTAAAAGTCATTTTATTTTACAGTTACACCCCATATGTCCCCCTGAGATCGATATCGCTTGTCACAACAGCTCTGAGTCCACGACAATATCTGGGCCAGCTGAAGATGTTGCAAAGTTCTTAGAACAATTGACAGAAAAGGAAATATTCTGTAAAGAAGTTCCTTGCAGTAACATTGCTTATCACTCCCGGTATATTAGCTCGGCTGGTGAGCTCCATTTATATACTTTACTAAATGATCTTTGATGAAAAGTGATTAAATTTAAAATTATTTTCACTTCCTCGCTCTGGTAAGACAAAGTGCGGCGTTGAGTGGTCGGTGGAAAGCGAAGTACGGAGTGTCTTGAAACTAGGTAATTTCTATCTACCCTGCTATACATGATAAAAAAACTTGAAGCTTAACAAAAAAGAATATAAACATAAAGAGATTCGAATCCATACCTCTTGGAGACGGTCAAAGCTTTACCACTATGCTATACGTTCTATAAAGGGAAATTCTTATACGCATGTGCTCAATTGCTTAAAAAAAAACAAGTGAGATCGTTATATTTATTTGTGTCGCAATACGCGTTAGGACTATAATATAATATGTATAACAATTTAATAAAATAGAAGGCGGTCGTGGCGTATATGGTCGTGGGTTCCATTCCCACTCGGGGAAATGATTATATTTAAATCATTAACATTTGGCCGCTTTTGTAATACAAATTACGGCGTTGAGATTCATCACTCAACACGCAATGTGTTAAATTTCATTAAGATGTGGAGAGTGTGGGGATAAAGGGCGAAGACAAAAATAATAGTTAAAATAATAGATAAAATAATAGATAAAATAATAGATTAAATAATGGATAAAATAAAAGATAAAATAATAGATAAAATAATAGATATAATAATTTAAAACTTCTTATATAGGTCCTACTCTGCGCAAATATTTGGATGAAGTCATCAAAGAACCAAAACCGCGAACTAGTAAGTGGCTGTCGACATCAGTGCCTGAAGATAAATGGGGCGAGTCGTGCGCCAAGCTTTGCTCATCACAATATTTCACCAATAATTTGCTGGTAAACTTAAAAATGATGTCTAGTAATATAAAAGAAATCACGCTTTATTCCGACTAGAAGGATAATGGGAGTGGAAAAACCTAGTGTCAAGACACTCAGTTGACTGGTTAATTTGCCACTGACACTCAATATCTTGATTTTGTTCGTTCTGAATAAAATTGAGACATTGCTTGTCAATGGCGATCTGAACGCAGGATTTGGTGTTACCAAAGCGGAGAAATGAAAATATTTTTTCAATTTTTATTTTTTTAAATTTACATAAAAAAATGGATCTCCCAAATCGTACAAAAACATAACATTTTGATCAAAGGAATTTTTCAAAATAATTTTATATATACTATTCTAGAACAAAAAAGTTTTTTTTAAATCACTAGACTATTTTGTGTATTATTTTATTGATGTCACTGTACAATGTTAACCTTTTCATGTAAATGTCAGCTTAGAAAAAGTAAATGTTATATAAAATTGGTATAAATCAGACGTATCTAATTATACATACTAGATATCCCGTTGATAACATGTTGCCTTATCAACGTGTACGTCACTTTATATAAATGTATATCAAATACATGGTAATTTTTTTTTTATGTAATTTTCTTTTTAGCTTCACGCTTTTATCCCGCGTAGCAGGGTAGGCAGAAAGTACCTAGTGTCAAGACACTCCGTACTTTGCTTTCCACCGAATTTGAGACATTGCGTGTTGAGTGGTGGAACTCAACGCCGCACTTTGTCTTACCAGAGCGAAGAAGTGAAAATAATTTAGATATAATCACTCCCCCGAGTGGGGATCGAACCCACAACCGATCGCGTTACAGTCAGACGCTGTCCCACTGCGCCACGACCGGCCTCAACATGGTAATGTGTATTTTACTAATTTAATATATTTTTATACATTATTTTTAGAATTATTTTATTTCTCTCTATATAACTGAAATTGTGCCAAATTTCATATTCCTCTGTAGCAAAATTTTCATAAATAGCAGGTACAAAGATTGTGATTTACATTTTTTTTTACTGCTTATATACGTACGGCGTAAGATTCTGATAAATTAAACATTTCCATTCCATTTGACTTGAAACATAATGTCAAATTTGATTTAATTTAACTATTAGACGTAAACAGAATAATTCCCAGAACACCAATAACTGAAACAAAGAAGAAATTATGATATTAAGAGAAAATTATAAATGAGATTACGTGGTATAGTGTAACAGTGTCGGATTGTAAATACAAATGGTTGTGGGCTTAATTCCACTGAGGAAAATAATTATATTTTGATTTAACTCCCATTTTGAGGCCAGTCGTGGCGCAGTGTGACTGCGTTTGACTGTAAGCGTTTTTGGGTTCGATCCCAACTTCGATCGATGGGAGTGATTATATTTAAAATTATTTTCACTTTCTCGCTCTAGTAAAACAAAGTGCAGCGTTGAGTACCACCGCTCAACACGCAATGTCTTGAATTCGGTGGAAAGCAAAGTACAGATTGTCTTGACAGTAGGTACTTTCTGTGTACCCTGCTATGCGGGATAAAAAGCGTTAAGCTAAATAAATAAAACTCCCATTTTTTCGCTTTCTGGTTAAAACTAGCGTGGCGTTGAATTCCGCCGTTCAACTCAACGCTACGTATAAAACTGAACATACACACATTTTATAAAACTCATATTTTACTAACATTCGATTTTTCACAGAACTCAGTTTACTTCGAAGAAGTACTAAAACATATACCATCTGACGCGGTAGTTATTGAAATAGCACCGCACGGCTTACTCCAAGCAATTTTAAAACGCGAACATAAAGACTGTTTGCATATTCCTTTGACGAGACGAGGCCATGGAGATCAAGTACAATTTTTACTAGGAGCGATTGGAAAGTATGACTGATTTTATTTCAAATAAATGTACTAAAGTACTACATTTGATAGTGTTTTCAATATTTGATGAATTTATCGTTTCAGAATATACGAAGCTGGTCTCAATGTAAAAATACATACTTTATATCCTACAATCCAGTATCCTGTGTCTACTGGGACACAGTTTTTGTCGCATTTAGTCAAATGGGAACACAGTGAAGATTGGTATGGTGTTTTTGATAGATGTATTATAAATAACTATTTGTTTTTTCTTCTTATTAATTCGATTTTTTTAGCTTCACGCTTTTATCCCACATAGCAGGGTAGACAGAAAGTACCTAGTGTCAAGACACTCCGTACTTCGCTTAAGGCCGGTCGTGGCACTGTTTGACAGCGTTCGACAGTAAACGCGACCGGTTGTGGGTTCGATCCCCACACGGGGGTGATAATATTTAAATTATTTTCACTTCGCAATGTCTCGAATTCGGTGGAAAGCGAAGTACGGATAATTTTTCATAAAACAAAATCATTAGCTTTCATAATATTGACCTAAACTATGGAGGTAGTCGTATATAGTTATAGAGTATAGATATTTTATTTTATCTTTGAACTGATCGTAATTTAATGTTCAGCTTTTATATTTTTTCTATGAAAATTATCAGGATAAATACAAACCTATATAAACCTCGGAACTACAAGCTATTACTAGGGAAAATATATATATATAATTCATATATATATATACACACTTTATAAAACACATATATATATATATATATATAAATATATATATATATATATATATATATATATATATATATATATATATATATATATATATATATATAATTATCAATTAAAACTATAGTAACTAGAAATATTTAATGGAATATTTTAACAGGTCTGTATCCGCACGTCGTGAAGAAGATGTCATTTTCACGTCGAATCGAGATCTCGTCGTATCGCTTTATGATAAAGAATATGCATTCATCAGAGATCATATAAGAGATGGTGAGTGTTTAAAGTTATGAATTATAAAATATATGTATGAATATATTATATTTTTAATGCATTGCGTTTATAAAATAAGTAAAAACGAGATAAGTGCGAGTTGGACTCGCGCACGAAAGGGTTCTGTACCATTACTTATAAAAATGCTTAAAAAATCGTACCCTTTATTTGGAAGCCCCTCTTAAATATTTGTTTTATTTTAATTTAATTATTTTTCTTAAAGTAAATATGTTAGTAAATATTATTTGCTTAGTTCAAGCGTTCACCTGTTGCTCTTATTAAAATCGAGCAAAACCTAGCAAAAATGTTACGCATTTTGTATGGGAGCCTTGACTATTTACTTTACAGATGGACAGAGAAGTCTTAGTAACAGGGTAGTAACAGGGTTTTACCTTTTGGGTAAGGAACCCTAAAAAACATTCTTGGATATTTTACGATGCATTTTATATTTGAAAGTATTTTGACTTAACCAATTTAATACCTAGCTACCTAGTGTTAAACACTATTATTTATTTTACTTCCAAGCTATAGACTCTATAGATCAGATGGTAGATCGTTCCCAAAAGCTATAAACACCAAAAGGTCTAACCTCGACACCATTGTAGATAGTCAGTTCATAGAAATGCACTACAGTGGTCTGAATTGATTAAACAATATTATGTTTATGCTAAAAGTATAGTAGAGTAGTCAAAAAGAGATCTTAGTGTCAACCCAACACCAATATATTGCGTGTTCAAACACAAATCTAGTCTTTTAATATTAATAAGAGAAATAATCAAATATTTGTATTTAAATCAAAATTAATATTTTACAGGAGAAATAATTTTCCCTGAGAGCGCTCTCTTAGTATTGACGTGGCAAACATTAGCCATGTCGATGGATGTCAATTTTAATGAACTACCCGTGAAATTGAGCGATATTAAATTCACCAAACAAATTGTATTGAAAAAAGAAAATTTACTAAATCTAAGCATATGTATAACGAAACAGGACGGCAGGTTTGAGGTAAAGTTCGTGAAATTACAATTCTATCTTTTTAGTAGATAATTTTTAATTAGCTTCACGCTTGTATCCCACATAGCGGAATAGAAATCTAGTGTCAAGACACTCTGCGCTTCGCTTTCTGCCGAATTCGAGACGTTGCGTGTTGAATGGCGGAACTCAACGTCACGCATTATCGTACCAGTTTGAGGAAGGGAAAATAATTTAAATATAATCACTCCCGCCAAGTGGATATCGAACCCACAACCGGTCGCGTTTACAGTCAGACGCGTTCACACTGCGCCATGACCAGACTAACAAACTAAAAATTAATTAATTTTAAATTTATCAATAAACATTAATAAAGGTGTAAGTTGAATGGAAATAAAATAACAATACTAAATTAAAATTGTAAATTTGGCCTAAGCATTCAAGTTAGAGTTAATTGTGTGAAACAATGAAGTGTGTGCATGAAGTTTTATACTTTAATTGATGACATTGGATTTCTATTGCAATACTTCAAACGTTAATTATACTTAAAAGATCAAACATAATATATTAAAATATAACTAAAAAATACTGTAAACGTAATGTAGTCATGGAAATTGATCTAAGAAGACACAAATCTAAATTTCCAATATATATAAAAAATTATTAAAACAAAATATTCTTTATAGATAGTATACGGAAATGAAACCATTGTCAGTGGTTATATAAATCAATACGAAAACACTCCAAGGAGAGAATGTGAGCACACAACAGACGAAGTAACGAACGATGTAACGCTCTACACATCCGATATTTACAAGTTGTTTAACTTGCGAGGTCACGTGTATAAGTAAGTAATTGTTTATATATTGGTAATGCATAAAATAAATGTTAATTTTTATTAGATTTGTTTAAATTTAAATTTGACTTTGTTATATGCTTTTGGTTTATATGCCTGTAATACGGTAAAAAATGAATTGACTTTTTTTTAGCTTCACGCTTTTATCCCGCATAGCAGGGTAGACAGAAAATACATAGTGCTAAGATACAAGTACTTTGCTCTCCGTCAAATTCGAGATTGGCATTGCATTGGCGGAACTCAACGCCGCGCTTTGACTTACCAGAGCGATGAAATGATGATAACTTATATATAATCCTCCAAATGAGAATTGAACCCATATTTTTGACTATTTAAATAGATATAGCACTGTCTACAAAAAATAATAAATAATTGTGATGATTGTCAACTAATTATATTTCTATTTCATTTTATTATATAAGTTGAAAGTTGGAGTACAACGCCGCGATATGTTTAGCAAATCGAGAAAATGAAAATAATTTTTAAAATATTCACCTGAGAGTAGATACCCAGAACTACTGATATTTACCGTCTCACGTTGCCCCCTGATTGATAATGGCCTTATCAATACATATTTTAATTGCATTATATCTCTAATGAGATTATGTCTTTTAAGTATTAAGTTCAAGAAGATATTTGAATTAATAATTCTATAATATAAACACAAAAATTTCAGAAACAATTTCCAGTCCATCCACTCCTTGAATGTTAAATGCAGTGAGGCACATATTAAATGGGCCGGTGATTGGATCACGTTCATAGATAGCTTAATACAAATAAATGTATTTGCAAATGATTATAATGGTGTTTCTAGACCACGACTTATAGAAAGTTTGATTATTGACGTTAATGAGCACGAAAACATAGATAAGATTGTCATCGATGGTGTTGTTTGTTTTAAAGCAGATTATTACAACAATTATAAAGTATTGAGGTAATTCAAAGATTTATTAGTATAATATTTTTAAATACTTGCTGGCCTTTTTTTTTAAGCTTCACGCTTTTTATACCGCAGAGCAAAGTAGACAGAAAGTACCTAATGTCAAGACACTCCGTGCTTCGCTTTCCACCGAATTCGAGACATTACGTGTTTAGTGGTGGAACTTAACGCCGCACCTTTGTCTTAGAAGAACGGGGAAGTGAAAATAATTTTTAATATAATCACTCGCCCGAGTGGGGATCGAACCCACAACTGGTCGCGTTTACAGACAGACGCTGTCCCACTACGCCACGACCGGCCTCAAATACTTCTAGCTTGATACTGTGGGCTTAAATTCTAACCAAATAATATATTTCTATCACAATTAAAGGGTATTAAATTATTAAAGGCATTGTTTCTATTGATGTATATGTTCGTATAATTTAATCTCATCATCTCATTTGCTTTAATAATATATTTATTTTTATTCCAAATTTAATACCTAAATATGATTTTTATTATAATACCCAATTTTCTTTCAGGAGCGGCGGTTGTCAAATAGTTAACGTTAATTTTGATAACTTAGTATCTCAACGAATGGAATCAGACTTTTTGGGCTCCATCCAATTTTGGCCACATTTTTCACAAAGAGAAATTGATGTTAGTATATTAGTTAGAGAGATATAGAAAACATTTTCATGCTTTATTCCGCATAGCTAAGTAGTCAGAGGTCACCTAGTGTTAAGACACTAGTGGAGTGGAGACCTCAAAAATATTTTTTAAATATAATCATCCAAGTGTCTATTAAACTCACAACCAAACGCGTTTACAATCATACACTGTCCCATTGCGACACGGTTAAGATAGAAAATATGCCCAGTATATAAGCGTGCTAATAGCACCATAGTACTACAAGTATAGAAAATAATCCATCGAAATGACTAATTTAAGTATTTTATAATTTTATTAATTCTGAAAGTTGTAACTGAATGTATTATAACTAATACCGTCCAAGACGGTACGTGGACGGTATCCAAGAGGCGCGGGTTCGAATCCCGCTACGTTCAAATTTTTATACGTTTTTTCAAAGATGTTTTCTAATCCTAAGTGTGGGATAACACTTTAAAAATAGTAAATATTAACTGAATTAATTATATCTTACAGTTAAACACAGCTATTGCAATAAACATGCAAATTGTTGGTGATGCCGCGTTAAAAAATAATATTTCTATGACGGAACTAAGAACATCAAGATTAAGTCTTTATACAAATAACATAAGAAAAGTAACAAGTGACCTATCCCTAAAGTTAACATTTGACTCAATATGCATTGAAAATGAAAATTTGAATGTGCTTAATAAAGTATCTGAATCTGATGTCCTCGCTGTTTATGATTTCATTATGAATACTGAGGTAACATTTATTTATTTTGTATTACTATATATTAGGCAGAGAGTTAAGTAAGTATGAAAGTAAAATAATAAAATCTTTAATAAAAATATCTATGGAGGCAGGTCGTGGCGCAGTGTGACAGCGTCTGACTGTAAACGAGACCAGTTGTGGGTTCGATCCCCACTCGGGGGAATGAATATATTTAAATTATTTTCACTTCCTCGCTCTAGTAAAGATAAAGTTCGGCGTTAAGTTCCACCACTTAACACGCAATGTCGCGACTTCGTTGGAAAGTGAAGTACGGAGTACCTTGACACTAGGTACTTTCAATCTACCCTGCTACGAGGGATAAAAGCGTGAAGCTAAAAAAAAACTTTCTATTGAATATCATCGAGTAGTATCTAATAATCGGAATTAGATGAGTCCATTCAGTAAAATCGCCTTTAAATTACACCACAAATATGAATAGGTGTAATATTTATAAAATTACACTGACGTAAATAAAATAAAAATATATATAATTTATATATATATATATATATATATATATATATATATATATATATATATATATATATATATATATATATATATATATATATATATAATTTAAAATTGTAATTTGGAAATTTGAACATAATGATTTTTTTATCTCAATTTCTTTCAGATGATTTCAGAAATTTACGCAAATTTACCAGAGAACGGATTTGTATTGACATTAGAAAAGAAGAAAAATAAAAAATATATTATACAAACAGATTATTTTAATATTATAACAGTGTTTCCAATTAGCGGTGATTATATATTAGCGTTGATGAAGAAAGTCAATGCAAACCAAGTAATTGAAGACAGAGCAGTTATTAGAGTGGCTGATGGTAAATTTTCATTGACAGAAATCGAAAAAGAAATTAAAAACAATAAGCGTATCGTACTACTTTATGAAAAAAGTTACTTTTATGATTATAAAGGTAAGAAAGGATGAGATAATATTTTTTTAAGTTCACGCTTTATCCATTGCGGGATAGTCAGAGAGTTCTGCATACCTCTCTCGCCTCGTCCACAGCCATTATCCTCTTTATACATGCTCTTCGGTCACAGGTCCAGTATCTTTGATACTGTGTTTTCGAAGGTCAACCGAGGTCTCTCCCGACCTCTCGTACCATTCACCTTGGCTTCTTAAATCTTTCTTACCATTCTTTCATCACTCATTCTCTCAACGTGCCAATAAGATAATATATTATAAGTAAATTAAATCTTAAAAATTAGATTTAATTATTTAGGACTTATTGCTTTTTTTCAGCTTACTTAGAAAACCTACGAAAGGAATATGGTAACAAAATAGATATATATGCAATTTTAGATGAAAATGCACCTGATTTTAATATAAATAACAATTTCTATAATAAACAGTCACAAAAGAACTGTGCTATTAACATATTACACGATGTAAGTAACGAAATAAAAAAATGCTTTTAAAGCTGATTTTAACCCTTAGTGAAATAATGATCGAATATTATTAATATTTACAGGGTAAATGGGGTGGTTATTACTACACAAGCTTTGACTATTCTACCAATTTTACCCAAAACTATAAACTAAGTTTGAAAGAAATTGGAAATATAAATTCTTTATACTGGGAAGAAACAGAAGCATTGGACCAAAATAATACAGTTCAAGTATAGTTCACCTTTATAAAAAAAAGAATATTTTTTAGAGACTTATTTAGTATATATGGTTTATATACTGAAAATATTTATTTTTTAGGTAAAATATGCTGGGTTATCATTAAAAGATATAGAAAAATTGCACGGCGTAATAGATAATCAGGATGGTGTATCCTTTGGCATGGATTTCAGTGGATTGGATTCAAAGTGTGTACCATTAAGCCTTTCAATCTTTCAATTTTACATATTTATAACTGATGTAAATTATATTAATCGATTACTTTTTTAAATATCCAATAAATAGCAATATCTCTTATTAACTGATTCTTTGAAATTGTTTCTTTGAAATAATCTTTTAGTAGCAGAGGATTTAAAAAATCTCGCCAAGTGGTCAGAGTGCTTGGACGCTTTGCAAGGAGTGCGGATTTAAATCCTGCTGCGTTTAATTTTTTGTGGATTTTCTAAATATATATATACATATATGTTAATTAATTATTTTATTTTAGTGGTAAACGGATAATGGGAATAATTCCTGGAGGAGCTGTTTCAAAATCAGTTAAAACTAGTGCTGATTTGCTTTGGCCAGTCCCTATGTACTGGTCTTTGGAAGAAGCTGCAACAGTGCCTTTGCCGTACGCCCTAGCTTACTACTGTCTGGTAAATACAGAGAAAATGTATATTTAGGATATATGCTAAATACACATTTTATATAGCGAAGATCGAGACACGCGGTAGCGTGTCTAGCCAATATAAGCTAACAGAACTGGCAAATAGTAGTGTTTAGTATTACATGGACTTGAAGCCACTTTTAACTACCTCTTAACTAATAAACTAACTAGCCAATTTAGAGTTAGACCTACATATATTATCCTAAATTATTAGACGAAAGAATATTTTGAATTGTTATAAATTATTTATATTAGGCATATATCGTAATGTTGAACTGAGCTCTCATTTCACATGTATCTTTTTATGGTATACATTCGTACCGTAAATTAATAAACAAGATTCTTTATAATGCAACCATTATTAAGGCAGGTAAGTATCAACTTACCTACATATAGATTTTGATACAATTACTCGTATATCATTGTCGTTATTTCTATTGGACTTTTTTTAACTTCACGCTTTTATCCTGCCTAGCAGGGTAGACAGAAAGTACCTAGTGTCAACACACTCCGTACTTCACTTTCCATCGAATTCGAGACATTGCGTGTTGAGTGGTGGAACTCAACGCCGCTCTTTGTCTTTACCAGAGCGGTGAAGTGAAAATAATTTAAATACAATCACTACCCCGAGTGGGGATCGAACCCACAACCGGTCGCGTTTACAGTCAGACGCTGTCACACTGCACCACGACCGGCCTCTGGAAATTTTTACTTAGCAGTATTTAGTTTTAATCCAATTATTCCAAAATAATTTAATTTATAACATGTGTATTATTAATATTATCAGAGTATCAGAGGATATATGTATCCGGGAGCCTCAGTATTCATTAATGGCGGTGCGGGAGCTCTTGGACAGGCAGTAATTTCTATATGTTTAAGTTTTAATTGTGACGTATATACTAGTGTGAGTGATCCCGCGAAGAGAGGATTTCTGCTCAATCTCTTCCCAGCTCTAGATGGTAAGTATTGCCAATATTCGCTTGTAATACTGTTAAATAAATTGTGTCTTATCGAGTTAATAAAAATAATGAATTATGCCTTCCATTCAAAGTATACGACATTGGTATCTATCATTCTAGCTTTACACATTTATCCCACTTAGTAGAGTACACAGGAAGTACCTAGTGTTAACACACTCTATTTTGCTGTCCGCTTTTGAGATACAGATAGAGTGAGAACAATAATTTCTCCGATCGGAAGTCAGACCCATGACCGATCACATTTACATCTCCATCTCCATCATCTCATCTTTTTTATAGGGACATAGACTAAAGAACGGAAGATTTTATTATTGGGTTACCTCTGTCTACTTCTCATGAGGTGTAAAGCTCTTGAAATTGAAAAGATTATAAGTAAGAATCGAATCTCAACCACACATTGTGCCACGTCGCACTGCGCCACTATGGCCATATACATTATTGTATCAAAATTTCTTAATAAATTTAATAAAACACATAAGATTACTTAATTATCTTATATTTACTGAAATAATACATTTAATATTTCCTTTTTTATTATATAGAAAATAAAATTTTGGACTCTTCATATGACGACTTTTATGTTTTCCTTGCAAAACAAACAGACAATAAGCTTTGTATGTTTGTGATCAATTGTGATAGCGGTGATGGCCGTAGGGTAAGTTGTTTTCATTTAAATTATATATATATATATATATATATATATATATATATATATATATATATATATATATATATGGTGAAGTTTACGCCACACTTTGTCTTTCAAGAACAGAGAAATGAAATACTAAATTTTAAATATAATCATTCCGGCGAGCGGGAATCGAACCACACCATAAATAATCGTGTTGACAGTCAGATCAGTCTCTCTGCGATAAGCGATATGAAGGATAAGCTGCAATGGAGTATAATTTTTACTAAACAATTATATATATATATATATATATATATATATATATATATATATATATATATATATATATATATATATATATATATATAATTGATCGGTTATGGGTTCGATTCCCATCGCTCTGGTAAGACGAAATGCGGCGTTGAGTTGCATCACTCAACATTTCTCGAATTCGGTGAAAAGTAAAGCACGGATTGTCTTGACACCAGGTACTTTCTGTCAACCTTGCTATGCGGAATAAAGGCGTGAAGCTAAATAAATACATAAATATTAAAATAAATAAGGTTGTTAATTCATTAAAAGGGCGTTATAGTTCTGTAGGATACACAGATCCAATGATTATATTCAAATTTGCTTGAAATGTCTTCGCTCTGGTAAGACAAGGTGCGGCGTTGACTTCCGCCACTCAAATTGCAATGTTTATAATTCAAACGAAAAATGGAGAACGAAGTGCCTTGACACTAAGCTCTCTCTCTCTCTCTCTCATTACTCTGCAATACAAGAACTAAAAATAAAATATATTTATTTTTAGGCCGCAATGAAATGCGTCGGAACACAAGGAATATTTTTAGATTTGAGTGTTAAAGATATGATCGATAATCAACCATTTGGCATGGGATTTATCACTTTAAGAAATTATTCTTGTGTTGATTTTTCTCAAGTTTTTAAACTAGAGAATACTGAGGAAAGAAAAGTAAGTATAGACATGTACCTAGTTTTTATATGGTTCTTTATACTAGTTTAATCTCATAGATCATAACAATGTTTACTAAAATAAGTTACATTAATTACGTTTTAACATAAATATTTACTTCAAATTCAAAATTATATCACAAGACCCTTCATAGAGTGATTACTATGTCGGTTTTTAACATAAATATATCAATTCTACCTCCTCCTCTTACTCCTCGAACTTACTTTGGAAACGAAATATATATATATATATATATATATTCCTATTCCTATACATTACATTTCCATATATTATATTTTTAAATATTTTATTTCTATATATTATATTTCTAGTTACTGCAATCGTTAGTAGCAGAAGGAATAGCTAAGGGCATTGTACGACCACTGTCTTATATAACGTTCTCGCCTTTTGACATATCTAGGGCGTTCAGATTTATAAATTCTAGAAGACATAGAGGGAGGGTTATTTTGGATTTGAGCAACCCACTGACTGCTGATGTTATGCCGAGGTATAGTATATAGTAAATATACTTATTAATAATGGAAATATGAACGGATATATAATTATAAAGAGTTTAAAACACGTATAAAAATGTAATAGCATTTTAAAAATATTAAGATATTGAAAATATAGCGTTCTCAAACGTTTTCTCTTGTCAAACGTTTATTTCTTAGACATAATATTTGGTTAGCGGAAATTTGTATAAACCTCTCTACATAGATGTTAAAAAGACATACACATCGAAGGACGCGTTTACAGTGAGACAGCGTCTGACTGTAAACACGATCGGTTGAGGGTTCGATTCACCCTCGGGGGAATGAATATATTTAAATTATCTTCACTTCCCCGCTCTACTAAGACAAAGTACGACGGGAGTTCAGCCACTTGACATGCAATGTTTTGAATTCGGCGGAAAGTGAAGTACGGAGTGTCTTGACACTGTGTAATTTTTGTCTACTCTGTTGTATGAAATAAAAGCGTGAAGCTAAAAAAATGCAATCGATGCAGATTATAACAACTTCTGACTGTTAAAATGATGGTTGTAAATTGAGGAAGTAATTACATTTTAATTATTTTCTGCTCTGGTAAGACAAAACGCGGCGTTGAGTTCCGCCACTCAACACTCTGCCATACAACTGGATACTAGGTTAAGTCTGGCTACGCAGGATAAAGCGTTTTTATTTAGACGTATTTATTATTCTGAGTAGCTATATCATAAACACTTAGAAATATATATATATATATATATATATATATATATATATATATATATATATATATATATATATATGTATTATTTTTAATTTACAGATTAATGTTGAGTCAACAGCGCTCATACATAGTGATCGGAGATCAAGATGAGCTCACCGCTAGTTTGATAGATTTACTTACGATGCGGGGGGCAAAGAAAATTTACTTACAAATAAAATCCAAGCCCATTACACCATTTATTGAAGCTAAAATACTGTAAGTCATTTCAATTAGTATAACAATATTATATATAGATATTTTTTTTCTACTTCTATGTTTTCCTTCAGAGGCCAATGTGGCGCTGTAGGAAAGCACATGAGTGTTAATACAATTGGTTGTGGGTTCGATTCCCACTCGTGCTAATTAATCTATTTAAATTATTTTTATTTCCTAACTATCGTAAATAGAAGAGCAATATTGATTTCGAATACACAACACACAATATTTCGGATTCAATTCGACAACGAACAATGAAGTATCTACCTACCTTGTTTTGTGCAAAAAACCTGGAGCTGACAAAAACTCCTGCTCTTGTTTAATCGAACATTCATTTATTTTTTTTTAGCTTCACGCTTTTATCCCGCATAGCAGGGTAGACAGAAAGTACCTGGTGTCAAGACACTTCAAGACGTACTTCACTTAAGGCCGCAGTGGGCCGCACTGTAAACGCGATCAGTTGTGGGCTCGACCCCCACTCGGGGGAGTGATTATATTTATAATTGTTACCACTTCCTCGCTCTGGTAAGATAAATCGCGGCGTTGAGTTTCACCACTCAACACACTATATCTCGAATACATTGGAAAGCGAAGTATGAAATTTACTAAGTTCCTATTAATTATTCAATTACCATTAATTTCAGATACTGGACAAGCAAAGGCGTTGAAGTCAAAATAAGTCGATACGAAATAGAAATTGAGGAGCAATGTAAAGTGTTCTTTAATAAAGCAACACAATTGAGCCCAATAGAAGGCATATTCATTGTTCTCTACAAGCTAACTGCTTTAGATACCGCTTATACTAGAGTGATCACGTCCATAGCTAATATGGATAAATTATCAAGGAATTTAGATACTCTGAGGTGTGAGATACTTTATATTTTTGAAATATTTTTTTGGCAATATATATTCTATTGGTTAGTGAGTTTATTCTCCTCTTTTCGTTATTTTGTATTTCAAAGAGGCTATTATAATGTTCTAATTATCAATGATTATAAGAATGACGTGTCGATTGCTTGTTGATTCCCACCATGTGGGTAGTATTAAGCTGTAATAAGAAAATAAGCAACTTAAAGGAAAATAAACAATAGAGTTTTAACACTGGCTATTCTCTGACTACCCATATATATATATATATATATATATATATATATATATATATATATATATATATATATATATATAATTACGTATATGCTATACACATTATATATATATATATATATATATATATATATATATATATATATATATATATATATATATATATATATACATATATATATATATATATATATATATATATATATATATATATATATATATATATATATATATATATAATGTGTATAGCATATACGTAATTCTTTGCAGATATTTCGTCATATTGGCTAATAAAAATAAAAGTAAGGTGGAAGACGAATATATGTTTTCAATTTGTGCTAAAATAAGTCAATATCGAAACGATATCGGCTTAGCTTCACTGCTATGTCGTGGTGAATATGTAGACGAGGTAAGTTAAAATAAAAATTATAATTTTATAACTTTTTAAAATATTTTATTAATTAAAAAAAAACATATAAAACACAGCAAAATCGAACCCGCGCCTCTTGTAAACCAAAAGGCGAATTTGAATTTGATTTGAATGAATGAGTGTAGTAATAAAAAAAATAAAATATATTTTAGTAACTTTAATAACTTAAAATAAATATTTAATAAAAAAATATATTTATTTATTGGTACCTAAATATACATTTATATTGAATAAATATTTTAATTATTTTATTTAAAATTAAAAATAACTTATTAAATTTTATATTTTTATTGCAGTTCGAAAGCTTTACATTAGAAAACAATCAAAAACCAAATCAATCATTAAGACAATTTTTGAACAGCATGGAAATTAGTATCAAAATGAATTACAGTCACGTTACTTCATTTAATACGAATAAACATGCCAAAATCGAGTATTCAAAGAAATTGAACGAAATAATTGGTAATGTATCATATCTAGAAATATATTAATAACCTTGGTGATAATATTTTAATTAATTGTATATTAATATTTTAAGGCAAAGAAGTAAATGAAACTGAAGTAAATGTAACATTAAAAGATGTTGTGATAAATAAATTTATTATATCAAAAATAAGAAATTTGATTTTGGAAACGTACCAAACTTGTATATCTGAGGAAAAACTTAAGGAGCTGTCTCTATTAAGGTAAATACAATACAAGCAAATATATATTTAAATATTTATCCAATTCTCACACGACAATGGCGTAATCATATTTTTTTTATATTAGAATGAAGTCATATAAAATTAAAAAAAAACGTAAAATTTAGAAATTTTACCTTTTTTTTTAACTTTATTCGATTTTTTTTAATTTTATTTTATCTCAAAAATAATATTAATAATTTAGAAAAAAACAATACGTAATTTTTTAACAAATAAAAACTAAAGAATTGTTTCCCTAGTGTTCAAAGAAAGCCATAAACTGAAACAAAGATACATTACTTAGCCTTACACTAACAACCTTATAATATTAAACATATTTACTCTTTTTAAAATGTTATTCCACACTAAGGATTAGAAAACATTTTTGAAAAAAACGTATAAAAATACGAGCGCGGTGGGATTCGAACCCGCACCTCTTGGATATTCAGATAATATAATTTATTTTATAATTATTAAATTCATCCAAAATATATTTCCTTTCAGTATTCACAACATTGATTTTAACTTGGACAAAATAAAGAATATTATTGGACTTGAAACGTTTTATTCATTCGTCGATGAAGATTCCTTTGAAGCGTGTGAACCAATGAAGCAAATGATATCGTTAATGTATAATTATCCTGAGGTATATATATATATATATATATATATATATATATATATATATATATATATATATATATATATATTCTTTTTTCTTTATTTAGTAATTATTGAACTTATTAAATACATAGTTGAGGTCATCATGGCATAGTGGTGTGGTCTAATTATAGACGCGATTGGTTATATTGATACGATTCTTACTCGGGGGAATGACTGTAATAAAATTTATTTTTTTATTAATTTGCTATGATTAAAATAGAGAATTGAGCGAGCGCCACATAATGTCTAGACATCAGGTTATGTCTGACTATCCTTGTTTGAGTACAAAGCGTAAAGCTGCTTTTCTTAAGTTAATTATACATCATTGTATTTATCTATGTCCAAGAAGATTGTCTTAAATTAGGTTAAACAACGTTATAAAATTGGTCAAAAAGTGACGAAGCCAAGTATAATGTATTTCCATACCCTATGATAAATTAAAAATATTTACAAATATTTAAAATTATAGAAAATTTATGAAATGGAGAATATCGATCCCGATGCAGATTACCTAATCCTGTTACCAGGGTTCGAAGGTCATTATCGTATATTTGAATCATTATGTTCAAGCCTTAAGATAAAGGCTATGACTTTGCAACTTGCTCCGGATGTTGAAGGAAACACTGTACCAGAAATAGCTGCAAATATTATAAAGGTAAAATGTTTTTCTTGTTATCAAAACCATTGTGGCACCGTGCAGCGTCTAACTTTTAGCGCGATTGGTCGTGGGTTCACAAACTCGGAGAGACAATTTTATTTCAAACTTATTTTCATTTCTTCGTTCTGATAAGGCTAACAAAGGTTCACCACTCAACGGATAGGGAGAGAACTCGAGAGAGCATCTCGATTTTGGAAGCGTGTTGCTACTTTTTTATTAATCTCAGATTTCTGAGATTCTTGTTCAACACAATTTATAATATTCTTTATTCTTCTACTGGCGTTGAGATATAATTATAATATATACATCTTGGTTCACTTGTTTGAGGCTGGTTGTGGCGCTGTATGACAGCGTCTCACTGTAAACGCAATCGGTTGTGAGTTACATTTTCACTCCGCAGATAATATTTAAACTATTTTCACTTTCTCGCTCTGGTAAGACAAGCTACGGCGTTGGGTTCCGCCATTCAACACGCAATGTCTCGAATTTGGCGGAAAACGATGTACGGAGTGTCTTGACCCTAGATACTTTCTGTGTACTCGTCTATGCCGGACAAAAGCGTGAGCTGAAGAATCTTAAAAATTTGTGGATAGTATAATAATAGTACATGTTATATATTTGAGCTCACATATCTATCATATTATGTATATTATAATTTCACTTGGTTAATACATTTATAACGTAGATAGTTTCTTGGCTTGGCTGTATATAGTCAATTACGACTTACTTTACTCAAAGAACACAATGAAAATTTATAAATCGAATAAAAAAATATAATAGAAGTATGAAGAAGAGATGTTGATACGAAAACGGTAACTTTTCTAAGGCATAATTTGAAGTAAAAAACAATTGGAAATTCTATCACTTGTTGCTATTTGTGATATTGTCACGCCTACCTCAATGTATGCTTTTTTTAGCTTCACGCTTTTATCCCGCGTAGCAGGGTAGACAGAAAATACCTAATGCCAAGACACTCTGTACTTCGCTTTTCACCGAATTCGAGACATTGTGTATTGAGTGGTGGAACTCAATGCCGCACTTTGTCTTACCAGAGCGAGGAAGTGAAAATATTTTAAATATGATCACTCCCCCGAGTGGGGATCGAACCCACAACCGATTGCGTTGAGAGTCAGACGCTGTCCTACTACGGCCACGACCGGCCGGAATAATTGTGTATAAAATATTCTTTTTTCAGAATACAATTATAAATTTGGAAGGAAAGAAAAAGTTTTATCTTCTCGGTTATTCATTTGGCGTTAATGTTGCATTGGAAGTTGCTGCATTGTTAGAAAAAAAAGGTATCAATTGTAAATTTCGTATTGATTTTTTTAGTTTTTGAATTTTGGATAATACCCATTATCGTATTTTTTCCTTGTTTAAACAAATATTTGTCATGTACATTTTTAAACCGGTACATTTTTTCTTAAATTATTTTTGTAAAATGTCAAAAAAATAATATTTAAATATCAAATTTCAGGTATTATTGGAACAATTTTCTGCTTAGACAGTAGTCCTGATTTGGTACAAGAACAACTAAATACATATATAGGAACTTTAACCGATTCAGAGTTACAAAACAATTTGATTAGCCATTTCTATACTCTAATGACTAACGAAAATAATATACCAATACACAAACTGTTGAAAACATTAGAAAAATTTGAAGACAAAGTACACACTTTCGTTAAAGCTGTCAAGGAACGTGTATCATATCCTCAAGAATATATTAGAATCACTTTAGAATCAGCCTACAAAAGGATAAAACTTGCCAGAAACTATAAACCCAATTTTAAACTGGAATCACAACTAGTTTTATTTAAAGGAATACCAAATTTCAATATAAAATTTCCACTAAATGATTATAATTTGGGCAACTATAGTAAAAAACCAGTTAAAATAATTATTATCGATTCTGATCACACGTCTGTACCTTACAATGTAAATGTATCAGCAACTATTAACGGAATGCTTGACGGAGATTTGCTAACGATATACAATAATACCAACCGATGTCTGAGCTACATGATGAAGAAGTAATTTTGAATGACAATTGCAAGGGTTCCAATAAGTGGTCATATCTGGATCTGAACATGATAGAAGATCTGGAATTTTCCAACTTAATGTTTAAATGTTGAAAATTTAAACAAATTAATTACAACTGAAAAGATTATACTGCAATAGTGTATTGTAAGCAATAAAATTCTATCAACAGCTTCAATTTGATAAACAAGAAAAGAGAAAGTTAAGAAAATTACAAGATTTTACGTATTCATTATGCTCTTTATAAAAGATTTAATTTTAAAATAGTTGTTATACTAGCTACATAATATACGTTCGTTAAGGAAGCCACTAAGTTAATTATATACTGTATTTTATTTCAATAAATTAGTTGGTAAATAAAATAATTATTTTATTTTTATATTTAAGTTTGAACGCAATCTTCTATGGGTTTAAAAGTAAAAGTCATTAAAGCATTGGGACAGTGCCTGACTCTAAATGCGATCGGTTGTAAGTTCGATTCCCACTCGGAGGAGTAATAATGTTTAAACACCTTCACTTCCTCGCTCTGGTAAGACAAAGTGCGGCGTTGAGTTCCACCACTCGACACGCAATGTCTCGAATTCGGTAGAAAGCGAAGTATAAGGAGAGTCTTGACACTAGGTACTTTCTATCTACCCTACTATGCGGGATAAAAGCGTGAAGTTAAGAAAAGAAAAAATATTAATATATATGTACATATAAATTAATATACAACGAAATTCTTGTAAATAGAAACTTAGTGTAAATATAATAAAAAATTGCGAGCATATGTAGCGTGCAATAACTAATACACATTATAAGAACTAATGTTCCTTGGTACGTTACGTACTATTTAGCCCAGCAGGTGGTTTTAACAACCGTTCAGATTATTTATATGTGGAAAATAATGTAACTATAACAGAGTATACGATAATATTGTATAAAATATATTTTCTGGAACGCGTAAAATTTTGTAAACGCGACTGGTTGTGGGTTCGATTTCCACTCAGGGGAATGATTATATTTAAATGATTTTTATAATACAGGGCGCGGCGTTGAGTTCCATCACTCAACACACAAGTGAGGAAGTGAAAATAATTCAAATATAATCACTTCTCCGATGGGGGATCGTATAAAGCACGGCGTTGAGTTCCGCCTCAACAATTCAACACGTGAAATTCTGACATCAAAAATGATTAAACCTAAAAAAAGTACCGCGGTGTTGCTATTTACATCAAAAAAAATATATAAAGTAGAAAAAGGAATAAAACCGGTAATAGATTTATAGGCCATCGTGGCAAAGTGGGACAACATCTCACTGTAGACGCGACTGGTTGCGAGTTCGACTCCCACTCAGGTAAATTATTGTATAATTTTTTCTCAAAACGAAAAACCTTGAAAAAATATTAAAAAATAAAGCATATAATTTTTTTTAGCTTTACGCTTTTTTACACTTTCTTCACGCTTTTGCGCATAGCAGGTAGACTGAAAGAACTTAGTGTCAAGACACTCCGTACTTCGTATTTACTTTAATTTTTATTTGTCTTACAGTAATTTTAAATTCATTTTTTTACATATAAAATATTATTTTCAAATTGTATAATATCAGTTATTTAAAGTATACTATACTATAAGGTATCTGACCCAAGTTGGGCTTTACCTAAGTCGCAACAGCGAAGCCGGACATATTGCAATATACGCGTGAATTGTGCCCTAATGCTGACTTTTCAACACCAGAGATCGGAAACCTTTTATATTTATTGAAATTTGATACTACTTCTTGGGATTTAGTTTATACGTTTAAAATATATTTATTTAAAATATATAAAATTGATAATTATATAATATAATTATTATAATATTTAGACGTGCAAAAGTTTTTTTTTCTCATACTTACAGTCTGAGTGGAAGAAATCGCTTTTGATAAGTTCACCTTTATCAACAACTTTAATCATTTTGCACTGAAATACTGATATAATGTTTTTTTAAAGTGTTATTCCACACTTAGGATTAGAAAACATTTTTGAAAAAACATATACAAGTTTTGAACGCAGCGCCTCTTGGATATATTGACGGTATCCAAGAGACGCGGGTTCGAATTCCGTGTTTTTTCAAAAATGAAAATCAAATCAATTTACGTCGCATAATATTTTGTGGCCTCTAAACTTAAAAAAACATTATACTGTAAAATATTTTATTATAATAAACATATAAGCAAAGGAGAAATGATACCAAAATATTAAAATTGCATTCATATTAAAATCATTAAATAAACAATTGTTTATTACCAAAGCTTATCGTAACAATTATTTTAAGATGATCTTAAGAAGCCTATTTTCAAAACATTGATATCTCCGAGTCAGATATCTTAATATTATCAAACTCAATGATGATGATATGAATATTATCAGCAAGTTGTTATCAGTGAAAAAGTTCACTGCAGTACTATCGACCAAATACTATATATTACAAAGCCGACGTCAACATAAATTGTTGAGCACCTCTGAAGTCCATAAAGTACTTTTATTTAAAGTCTTTGCAACCGCAGTAGCGGTAGATTTAGATGTAATTTCAGAAAGGATTTTAGTTTTCTAGCAAAGACAACGTTTTACGTGTTATAACAAATTATGTTTCCACTACAACTATAGTTTTAAGTGTCTGGAAGCAAATTCAAGAGTAAACTCGGTTAGTTTTGTTTGTTTCAGTGCTTCCAACGTATTTCCTTGAGTTTTCTTAATTTATACAAATAATGCAGTGAATTTGTTTGGATAATTTAATTCGGATTTATGTCGTTACTGCTAAATGCAGTTAGCTAGTTAAATAAAACTGTTGAATTTAAATAAGATTTTCATGTTGCAGTTACGTATATAATTGCGATTTCAAGGAATAGACGTGAATTTAAACTATTTCTGGCTTAAAATTTTAATATCTATATAGATAAAGATTATTTGAAAACAAATTTGCTCGTAAATAAAAATGACACAATTGATTATTGGTTAGATTTCTACTACGTGGAATGGTTAATTTATATATATTTTTGTTGAGGACAAAGATGACAAGATGCAATGTTTAAATCCGCCACATTAACGCAAAGTTTCTCTATTTTGGACAGAAAATGGAAAAAGGAGACTTTATATTTATAATCAATAAACCTTCATATTTAAAATGAAACTAGTTGCATTTAAAATGCGTATAAATCGAGAAATTGAAAGATCTTATTAAGCTTTAATAATCAGTAACAATTATTGGTTAATAACTGTTTTCACTTATCACCATTTATCTCAATATATTGAAATAGTATTCTATTATGTATAAACTAAACACATAAATCAAATATAAACTACTCACGCTCACTATCAGTGTCATATGTCTACAAATGTACGTCTAATTGAATCGGACATTGTGGCGGGCTATGAAAGTGGTAGAATTGATTTGCATAGTTCTTAGCGCGGTGTTTAGATCCGCCATTAATAAGCGATGTCTTGATTTTTGGCGGAAAGCAGTGAACTGAGTGTCTTTATACTAGATTAGAATCTGTGCGAAGTGTATGGGAAATATGGTTTAATTTTTATACGAAAATGTTTTATATGTTATCCGTAGAACTGTGAGTGGCTGTTAGAATTTTTTTAAAAATTTCTTATAATAATATTGTTTTTATTAATATCGAAATTCTTGTTATTCTGTTACGGAGTTGAAATTGAGAGTCTAATGAAATGTCATTTCCTTCTCTTTCTTCCACCCAAATTTATTAATAACTCGTCTTATAATAAAATCTATTTCGCCACTAAATACGCAATATCTAGGACTCGGCGGAAAGCGGAGTACGGAGTGTCTTGACACTAAATACTTTCTATCATAAAAACGAGAAGCTAATAGAAATATCTTTCTTTAAGTATATAAGTATAATTAAAACCACTTCTTCGTGGCCTGTATCAAACTGATAATTGTATTGCACGCGTGGGTCAACTGTTGATCAAATTTGACCGATCTAGCATCAAATTACTCACCAAGTGTCAGTCTTTATCAATTACTTACTAAAGTGAATAAGCCGGTTTTAGTGAATGGAGATAATGTTACAGCTTCTAGTAGAGATTAATAGTATTATATATGTAGTACGTGAAATTTTCGTATTTTTGTTGTTTCTACTATTTATTTTTGGAGTTTTCTAATATTTTTTTTGTTTAAAGGTTTAATTTTTTTTGCTTTCTTAGCCCCATGCCTTTATCCCGCACAGCGGGATAGCATGGGGCAGAAAACAGAAAGTACCTACAGTTCAGACACTTCAGAAGACAGAAAGTACGTACAGTCAAGACACTTCGTTCTTTGCTTAATTACTTTTTTCGCTTATTGTAAGTTCATGAAGTTTGTAATAAAACGTAATCCAGTAAACATGCAAGTATTTATTTTTTTACCGTTTTTTTTAGCTTCACGCTGTTTCCCTAATAGGGTAGTCAGAGACAACGGAGCACCAAACGCTAGGGTCATTCTCTCAATGTGCCCAAACCACCTGAGCTGATAATATTCATGGTTACTCCTGCCATTCTACGTATCTGATCCTTGCATATACGATCAGCAAATCTAACTGCGCATATCCAACGAGGAGATATCATCTCTACTGTATTCATCTTTCTTTCATTCTTCTTTTGACACACCCACGTTTTGCTGTCGTATCAGTAATACATTGTAAACGTACATATAAATTGAAAAATATTAAGTGTTAGTTGACGAAATTCAGAACGCCAGAGAAACATTTTTGTATTGAAAATTTACCGCTTATTATGAACTTAAATACTATCAATGTATCTAAACAGACAATTCTGTATGTAGTATGTCCACTCTATAAGAGTATTTTCAAATCAAAAGTTCGATATTACATACTTTGAAGTTACGAAGGCTTTGTTCTTTACTTTTTGGTTATTTACAGCTGCGGGGCTGAACGCCGCTGGACTAACTTGACTATAGAAAACATTAGACGGTTACAGGTTTAAACGGGGTTATAAGTTATGAATATTATAGAACAAATGATCTTATCCAGGTTTATAATATTATAATAAACTTTCAAATAATTTATATTTATAATGAAAGTCTTTACAATGAGCAGTTTTACGCTTCACATATATAGCAAGGTAGTCAGAGACAACCCGCTGTTTAATTTCTGCACGAAATCGAGACATTGCGTGTTGAGTGGCAAGCTCAACGCCGAGCTTTGTCTTATTAGAGTGGAAAATTAAAAATAAATTTTATATATAATCATTACTCTAAATAGAATCAAACCCACAACTAGTTGCGTTTCGAGTCAGCATATTTAACTCAGCCTAAAGTGCTGGACAACCTTAAAATTTCACAATACGTATATAAATCAATAGGCTTTGTAGTTACTATTTGCGGATTGAAAGCTATGTTTTAATCCTTTCATAGCAGCTTACATAAAGGCTTATTCAATTAAAATATGAATTTTTAAATTGATGTTGCTTTTATACTTGCGAGTATAAAGAATAAAAGAATTACTACGTATAATATGTTTTTGTTATTCGCCAATATTTTGTTGGTCGTTCTAATAAAA
Source organism: Dryadula phaetusa (assembly GCA_032432895.1). Classification (NCBI taxonomy): domain Eukaryota; kingdom Metazoa; phylum Arthropoda; class Insecta; order Lepidoptera; family Nymphalidae; genus Dryadula; species Dryadula phaetusa. The sequence continues at coordinate 2,027,460 of JAOYRS010000016.1, read as the reverse complement.
GCGTTATAATTTTTTTTTGCCTATTTGTTATTCGTTTGACGAATTTTTCACAGCTTTTTAGATTAGATTTTGGAATTATACAAGCGGATATGATTTTAGAGTGTACAAATATCAGTAGAGGACGTAGTTAAATATGTTTATTTTTTTTTTAGCTTCACGCTTTATATATATATAAATATATAATAAAAGATCAGCACAAAGGTTTCTTTGGCTCACACACTTCTGCTGCTTATATTAGACTATGACACTTGCTATCTGGATTTATCACTACAAATACTCAATACCCTAGAACGTCTACAAAACCTTATCATTAGGTTCATTTTTGGACTAAAGAAATTTAATCAAGTTAATCACGTCAGTCAGCATCGTGTTACTCTCCTGTACTCTATTCTTTGTAATCCCGATACCCCATCCTATCTAAAAGAACAATTTTCCTTTCTAGGCACCAATTCCTGTCTCCCGCTTAATCTTCGCTCAAAAAGCGGAAAAATCATAGAGATATAAATCTTTTAATGTACAAGCAGTGAATTTGTGGAATGTTTTAACAAATAATATTAGGCAGTCCAATACTATAAATATTTTTAAAAATAATGTCATATATATATATATATATATATATATATATATATATATATATATATATGTATATATATAAAAAGATATTTTAAGGAGTAATCGAAAGCTATCACAGTAACAAAGTGTTACACAAACTTCCTTGTTGCTTTGTGAAACCGTACACATTGCGCTAAGAACTTGGGACAGTGTAAAACCGAGTAAAGTTGTCGCCACTGAAGTCCGTCTCGAGTCTCTTCACAAACAGTTTGTTATTTCAGATTATTTTGTAAATAGCATTAGACCAGTAGATGTATCTGTATAGAAAAATATTTTTACTAAAAATATATGAATATTTGCATCTTCTTGTTTTAAATTATTATTATATAGTTTTCCTGGTCATGGAGCAGTGGGACAGCGTCTGACTGAACGCGATCCGTTGTGGGTTTGATTTCCACCCGCGGGAATGATGATATTTAAATTATTTCTCGTTTCTTTTCTCTGGTAAGAGAAAGAGAACTCAACGTTCTGCCACTTAACACGCAATGTCTCGTGTTCGGCAGAAAGTGGAGTACGGAGAGTCTTGACCCTAATTCTGCTCTGCTACGTGGGATATAAGCGTGAAGCTAATAATAATAATTAGCAAGAAAAAAACAAAAAAGAAACTTAAATGAAAATTATAATTTTAACAGCTTTCAAGTAGATTTCAAGTTTTACTACGTTCGGATTGTAATACATTTTACAGAACATCTCTCTATTGACGCGATCATTACATTCGATACATATCAATAAAGAATAATTATATTTAAATAATTTTTATTTTCCAACTCTTTTAAGACTCCATTCGTTACATAATATCTCCAATTCATGCTATACCGGAAATAGAATCTTCTGTTTTTTTTTTTAATTATATCTTTTTTTATCGCGAGAATAGCTGTTTACGACTAGCTATTAAACCAAGCACGTTTGTGTACTCGTGAGGGATCACTGGCCGCCACGACTGCCTTCTCGATCGCCACTGGCCCTAAGCCGGATAATGAGAGCCTAGATAGGGTCAAGAATAGAGCCCTATCGACGTCGTTCTCAGAGTAGCGTGCGAGGCCATTTCTTTCTACTTTTCGCAGAGGAATTATGCGAATATGAGATTGATATTGCTAGTTGAAAACTTATTAATTATAATATAAACAAATACTAGTTTTACTCTTCTATAATTGCAACTATATATAACTTGCTATGAAAATGTTTAATCACAAAAAACATATTATAAATCTTTATAAATTTGAAGCCTCAGTAAGTAATTTACACAAAATATAGAAAAAAATCATTATTAATGCTACGTAAAATTTAGGCTATACGTTTACAAGTAATCATTATACATGAATCAAACACCTTACTTCCTATACTCATCATACTCATACATATCAAAACTGTAATAGAGATCAATTCCATACAACAATTATTATTTTTTTTTACCTTCACGCTTTTATCCCGTATAGCAAGGTAGACAGAAAGTACTTAGTGTCAAGACACTCCGTACTTCGCTTTCCACTGAACTCGTCACATTGCGTGTTGAGTGGTGAAACTCGACGCCGCACTTTGTCTTACCAAAACGAGAAATTGAAAATATTTTTAAATATAATCGTTCCCACGATTGGGAATCGAATCCATAAACGATCACGATGACAGCCAGACGCTGTCTCACTGCACCACGACCGACCACAAAAATATTAGACAAATAACATAATTAATTAAATATTATAATACAAGATTTGCTGGAGTTCTGAAAGTGCCATTGTTAAACACATATCTGTATGTAAATTTTATCTAATTAGTTACGAGCATGATTTAATTTATTTAGTCGGTAAAAAGATGTTCTGGTGTTTTTATTTTCGTCACTGTTACGGTCTTATTAATAAGAGGCAAATTTTACTGTTACATTAGTTTTTTTAGCTTCACACTTTTATCCCGCGTAGCAGGATAGACAGAACCTAGTGTCAAGACACTCCGTACTTCGCTTTCCACTGTATTCGAGATTTTACGTGTTGAGTGGTAAAACTCAACGCCGCACTTTGTCTTACCAGAGCGAGGAAGTGGAAATATAATCACTCTCTCGAGTAGGGATCCAACCCACAACTGATCGCGTTTACAGTTAGACTCTGTCCCACTGTGCCACTGGACCGACCGGAGATTGAATGTACTATCAATCACTTACAGTCTCTCACTGTTCCACTGCGCCAAGATGGCCTCAATTTCTGGCCTCGATTATTTATTAGCTTCGGAGTAAATTCATTATCATACATTAAGTAAGACTGTAAGTCACTCGTATAAGTAAAGTAATATTATATGAGAGACGAGATATAATATCTCGAATTCGGTGGAAAGCGGAGTACGGAGTGTCTTGACACTAGGTACGGGATTAAATGCGTGAGGCTAAAAAATTGTTGATGCAACTTCGACAAAATTACTGTATGCTTGAGCTTAATATATTAATTAGTATATTTATATATATATATATATATATATATATATATATATATATATATTAAACTAATAAAATGAATATTGCACACACTAGTATGTGTATATATATATATATATATATATATATATATATATATAAACGAGGAGTATGAAATTTGGCACAGTTATAGTTTACGTAATAAAGGAGTGCATAACGCTAATATTTTAAAAAAAAAACAATGCATAAAAATATATAAAATTAATAAAAATAAATGTAACACACACTATCATGTGTTTGACATACACGTTTATATAAAGTGACATACACACACGTCGCTAAGGCAACCCGTTGTCAACACTCCGATATCTAGTATTTCTAAATTAGAACATATAGTCAAAATATAATAATCCATACAAATAAATAAAATTGGAGCGTCTGTTTGTAAAATTAAAATATCCGCTTTTTACTAAATGCTTTGTTTGTCAATTTTTATCTGTCCGTGTGTCTTGTTTCCACTATTCTCCGGAACGGTTATACCGATTATGATGATACTTTTACTGGCAAATAGCTAATGTAATAAGGAATATCGTAAGCTATTTTATTTTTTAGTTATAACTAACACCCAGCACATCTAGACTAATATATTTGAAAAATATTCACCAGTACAGTGTTCATTTTCAAACACTATAACAAATAAATGCATATAAATGATAGTTTACGTAAACGAAAGGACTATGACTATGCGGGGTAGAGCGACAAATAAGCTTACGGCCAAGCTGGGGATATCGTTTGTCATACAATTAGGTACCAGCGTGCTCGCAACCTTGTTAGTTTCCGTTTTCATATAAAATTTTTTGCTGGATACGGCATTTGGAATTTATGTGTATATTTATTTATGTATGAATTTCATTTCAATTCATATATAATTGTTATAATTACTTTTATAGTTAGCTAACTATTTTTTGAATTTAATGAAAGCTTTATTAGCGTTGCTTTGTTTTACTAGAAGGCATACTTTGTTATTATTTTTACAGTTTCGATTCGAATCCGTTACTTATATATCGTCTTGAGGCTTGGTTCAATAAGTTCTATAAAAGTCAACAAATGTGAGCATGCGTGTAAGAAGTACATCCGCCCTCACCTTACCTACGCTACTCCAGCCTGGTATGCGCTTGCCAGTGCGTGCCAGTGTAACCTTCTGCAAATAGTAGCTGCTGACGCGCTCGCTGAGCCGACTGAGCTGGGCCTCCCTCGAGAAATCAAGTGTCTCACCTAGCTGGACGGCTCGCCCGGGTAGCCATAGCTCATCCTCCCCATTATCTACCTCCATAATCCCCAATCCCGCTCGGGTTGCCCTCATGCCAGAGCCCTCATACGGCTCCAACTAAGGACTCACTCATATTTATAAGCAGTGATTAAGTTTCCGCTCTCCCTCCGCTAGAGGTTGTGCGAGAAGAAGACTAGTGTGTGGATGCGTGGATTTTTTTTTTAACTAAAAACATAAATTTTAGACCTCTAAATAATTCTGTTTTTGTTTTTTTTTAAACATATAGAATAGTTAAAGATAGTGTACACATACTAGAATAGTGTCGAAACACTCTTAATATATAAAGTTCCATTAAACGAAAAGATACGTTAATATAGTTTACAATTTCCCTTAATGTAATTTTATTCAGCAAAAACTAATGAGTCACATCTATTAACAACGTATCCATGTAAAACTACCAATAAAATTTCTCAGCTTAGTTCTCATACTAAAAACCAAGTTGTAAAATATTTTTACAGAGTGAAAATTAAGTTTTAAAATGCTTTTGTGAAACGGAATTTTAACGCTGGCATAATTATCGCAGCAGTAACTGCGCTTTGTGTTGCCGAAAATCAAACGAGGCGGCTTAATTTTTCAACTATACGTGTGGAATAGAGAAAAGCTTAGCTTTCTCTAATATTTTTTTGAATTTTTAAAGTTTCGTTTTTTTATATATAATTTTAATTCTTGAATTAGTAATATTTAGTTCTTAGTAACTTATTATAATACAAAGTTATATCAATAGTAGTCAGTGAGTTTGGTGTTCGTGCTGGTCATATGTTTTAATACTCCTTACTTATCTCTTATAGCAAGGTAGACCACAAGTACCAAGTGTCAAGACACTCCGTACTACACTTTACGTCATATTTGTAATATTACGTGGTGACTGGCAAATGGCTGGTGGTGGTGGATGGTGGCAAATCAAAATGGCTTGAAATCAATGATTCCCTCGAGTGGGAATTGAATCCACAAACTATCACGCTTACAATCAGATGCTGTACCACTGCTTCACGACCTGCTTCATCTTTTATTACTTTCAGTCGTATTTTTTATACATTATATTACTTATAATAAAAAATCACCTTTATTAGTTTCTATTTTAATTATATTATATATCTATGGAAGCGTAACCTAACACCGCGCTATGTTCAATGTAATTTCAATAACCTTAACAAAAAAATTCACCAACGCAAAAAGAATGTCAAAGAGACTGTGAAGTAATTACTTTTCATTGTCTATGTTTCTGTTCGATTGTTGGATACTAATGATTAAAATAAAAATGTCGTCTTCATAATTTTGCAATATGCAAAAATATACTTTATGTATAAGGTATAAAGTATAAAATTGATTGCCTATATAATATATGATACCACACATCAATAAAAAAGCGAGTCCAGCTGAAAACGTAATTATTGCAACTGATTAAAACTTTTGAACGTACAATTAACCATAAAGAGAATTGTTTTTTTTTGTTATTTCAAATGTCATGTTTCAATGTGTATAGAGAAAGCTGAGCCGTGGAGCAAATAAAATAATATTATAAGTTGAAAAAATAGGGAAATAACCAAAAAAAATTGATGTAAGAGACCTATGAAATTCTGACGTAGGGTATAGAACGTATGGCTCAGCGGTCAAAGCGTTTGGACGGTTTTCAAGAGGCGTTGGTTCAAAATTCACGTGTATTTATATGTATTGTTCCAAATTGAAATCTTGATGTATATTATGCTAGGTATACATTGTTTTTCCAACAATATAATAGAAATGGCTATAGTTAATTGTTTTTTTTTAATTGTAAATTTAGTACTGTTAAAATAACAATAACGAAGAAGAATAGTGTTTATTATAAAATTCGATTTCTGTCTCGATTTCGTGCGGAAACCAGTCAACAGAGTGTTTTGACACTAGGTTGTATCTGACTACCCTACTATGTGGAATATAGCGTGAAGCTATTTACTTTGACTTCTCTAAGACGTATATATAGAATTTGTATTAACTTCAAGTAAGATAAACGTGAAATATATTTAAAAAACCCAATTAATAGATTATTCTCTAGTAAAGTACGATGGTATTCAAAATATTATAAGATACAGAAAATGCTTGATTCACAACAAAATCGTATTTACGGAAAAAGCCAACGTATAACATCAAAGAGTTATAGAGCAGGCGTGGAAACATAAATATGTCAGTAGAAGAAAAAACAAGAATTAATAGCGATTCTACGTATTTTTTGTTCTACTAAAAAAACTACGATATTACTATTGTGCTGTGCAAACGTATGGATTTTTGGATGGTATTTATGTAATTGGCAGTATTGTTGACGTTTGTTTTCATTTTAGTTCTTATTATGGCTTACTTAGCGATAAGGGTCTCTTGTGCTAAGTAATGTTTATTTTATCTGCTTCACGTTTTTATCAAGCGTAATAGGATAGACAGGAAGTACCTAGCCTCCGTGCCTCATTTTCCAACGAATTCAACATTGCGTGTTGAGTGAAGAAACCCAACGCAGTATTGTCTTACCAGAATGAAGTAGTGAAATTATTGAAATATAATCACTCCCCCGAGTGGAAATCGAAGCTATAACCTATCATGTTTACAGTCAGATTCTGTCCCACTGCGCTACGACCGACCCCCCTAATGATTAAAATATCTTTTTATAATAAATTATCGAACACACTGCATAATTGAAAAGTCATTGAAAATTCCGACCAAACGCTAAGTGAGTGGATAGGTTGTGGTTATAATAATTAAATTAGTTGTACAGACTACCTGCTGAATGAATGATTTTAAATTTTACTTCCTTGAACTGTGTAATTGCTGAATGTTTTTTGTATAAAAGTAAAAAATATTTTAATTTTTTTATAATATAATAATAATTTGAAACGTTAATAATTAATAGGTTTTAGTACATCTAGCAAGACTTCATCAAGTATGGCGTTAAGCTCTGCGTTTTAATTTTTAATTTGAATAAGTCGAATAGACATTAGGTATAAAATTAGGAATAAAGATGCTATAATCAAATTCAAGATGACAATGAGGAAGACAAAAAAATAAAAACTAGATACTTATCGTTATACTAAATGTATCCTATGTGTTGTTCTAATGTATAAGCTATATACATAACTGTAATTTTTTTTTATGGAAAAAGTACAAACGAGTAGAAGGGGACACCTGATAGTAAATGGTCACCTTCGTCAATGGACATCTATAAAATAAGAGTTGTAGATAATAGCGATGCCGGCTTTGGGATGGAAGTGAAAGGAGATGAAGAAAAGGATATATGAGAATAGGGAAACCTGGTTTACATGACATTGAACCGGATCACATCACCAGATATTTGGCATTGGTATCGTTTTTATCATGATAGTGGTTACGAGCCAGTCGCAATATTAACCACCTACCACCAAAAGACAGGGACACCCGCCTCCTACCCGCTACCCAGCAGGGGGGGGGATTGTATCCTACTCTGCCCCCCCTCCCCCTACATGAAGTAAGTTTCATCTATATCTGTTAAGTAGTGTTTGCGTGAAACAATTACAATTCTCCATGTATTGCTATAACCTTTCTCTTTTTAAATATCAGTAGGATGCTTTCAGTTTCTACTCTGTACAATATAAAAACACTTGTGGCGGAACGACGGTGTATAAAATTTTGAATAACTTTTAAAAATTGACCCAACCAATATTTGATATATTCCATTAACGTAATTAATACATATATGCCAAAATTTTATTATACAAATTGAAAAGTTATTATTTTAGCACTTCTGTATTTGAGTATCTACCTATTTTTTTATTTACGCGTTCTTCGGTTTCGCTTCACGCTTTTCACGTTTTTCCCCATAGCAGGGCAGGCATGAAGTACTTTGGGTCAAGACACTCTGTATTCCACTTCCACCGAATTCGAGACATTGCGTGATGAATGGTGGAACTCAACACCATGCAATGTCTTACCAGAGCTAAAGAAAAAAAATTTGAATATAATCATCCCTCGAGATGGAATCGAACCATAATCTATTCGGATAAGTGATTATAATTAAAAATATTACCACGTCCTCGCTCTGGTAAAGACAAAGTGCGGGGTTGAGTTCTGGTGTAACTCAATACGCAATGTCGCGAATTCTGTGGTAAGTGAAGTACGGAGTGTCTTAACACTAGTTACAACACGTTACACGTGTAACGTGCAAAATACATGAAACTGGTAAAAAAAATAAAAAAAAACAAGCGTATAAAGATTTCGACGCAGCCAGATGGCTTAGCGTTCATAATGCTTAGAAAATTTCGGAGCGGCGCGTGCTCAATGTCTTCCTGAACTTGGCTCTGGTAAGACAAAACACGGTGTTAAGTTCCTAGTTTTCTCATACGATATCTCAAATTCTTGCAAAAACAAGAGAGCTGGAACAAGTTATCTTGCTCCGCCCTGCCTCTTCCTCTTCTTCCTGCCTTAAAATAAAATTTAATTATATTAAAAAACTTATTAAAATTAAGAAATATCTTTAATGATAGATAAATATTGTTTCTATATTTTTCTTATCTTATCTTGTCTTTAAATACGACTTGTATAAATATATATTCTTAATATCAGCGATTTTTAAACACTTTAAATGAAAAAAAATAACTTTAAAGTGTTACACGGATTATAACTACTTTAAAGTGCTAGAAATGTAGGGATTTCGTTAATGGATTTTGGATTAAAAAAAATACACGATGAATCTATTTTAAATAATTATAATATATAAAATATATATATTCTGAAATCTAGTCAATTTTCCATTAAAAAAGTAAAGAATTTTTGAAAAAAAAACGTATAAAAGATTTCAACGTAACGGGATTGAACCCGCGTCTCTTCGAAATCGTCCAAGAGGCACAGGTTCGAATGCCGCTGCGTTAAAAAATTTATATATTTTTTCAAAAATGTTTTGTAATCCTAAGTATGGAATAACAATTTAAAAATAGTAAAATATTAAAAATGTAAAGGTTTTAATCTAAGTGAACTAAAGTAAGGTCACGTGTATCGCCATGCGCTATTACTTTGTAATGGAAGCAAACCCTGTAGAGTAATTAATTTGCATGGCGGGGACATCATAACTATAAAACAGTTGCTCACTTTGAATATTAATATGCAATAAGAATAGTTTTATTTGTTATATATTTATTTCTATTGAGACCGTCGAGGCGCCAGTACGACGTTTGTCTGTAAAGAAGATCGGTTATGGGTTGGAGTCTCGCTCGGGGGATGATTATATTTAAAAATTGTCACAATTTTTTTGCTTTGGCAAGACGCCGTCGAGCTCCCTACTTATATACATGTCTTAATTTCAGGAGAATTTGACTGTTATCTGAATCCTGCATAAAGTAGATTAGGTTTATTTTATAGATAAGGGAGGCAAATGAGCAGAAGGGCCACTTGATGCCATGGCCTTCGCCCATTGACATCCACAATATTAGAATTATGAATGCGTTGCCGGCCTTGGGATGGCAGTGAGAGGAGGTAGTGGCCAGAACTGTCGGAACCACTACACTATGAGAGAAAGGATGCGTGGAAAAGGGGTAAGCTGGCGTACTTGACATTAAACTGAAGCACATCATCAGATTTTGTCGTGATAGTGGTAACAAACCAGTCGGAGGGGTACTTTCCTACCACCAAATTATAAGGATACCTGCCTGTAATGGGACTCTACCTAGGAGGAATCGTATTCTACCCCGTCCCCTTACAGAGATAGGTGTTATGTAAATTTTCAGGCATTAACTTCATATTCAGGTAATTTAACTTTGTCAAACAAAATTAGGTTCTAATATATTCTCATGAATATGTTCTGATATTCAGGTAGCAAATGCGTAGACGTAACTCGTAAATAATAAATTCATTCATAATTAACATAACAATAAACCAACTAATCTCTGCCTGTCGTCGTCTACTTACAGCAAAATATTATCTCACTTGTCTTGAGAGGAGGCATAGATTATAAATATAATTTTGAATGAATTAAAATTGATTTTTTTTACTACAATGGAAAGGAGATTTTTTTCTAAAAAATCACTCTGTCAAACACTTTTTATCTAAATAATAAAAGCATTTTTCAGTGACGCACAGACGGAAGGACTATAGTGGTCTGATTTGATAGTAAAAATATAAATTAGTAAAATTATATTTTACTATCTTTAAAATGCTAATCCATACTTTAAAAATAGTATTGTATTATTTAAAAACTGTCTTCTAAGTAAAATCATGTTGAGAAGAAAGAAAAAAGTATCGAGCTGGATATGAACTTGTGACTAATATAAGTAATTCAAGTATAATTTTAAACATTTCTGAAGCAAAAAAAAATTAGTAACCAGTTTTGAAAAAATGTATAAAAATTTGAAAGCAAAAGGAAAAGAAAGGATTTGAACTCGCGCCTCTTGGATACCGTCCAAGCGCTATCACCGCTAAGCCATGCTTTCAAAAATATTTTCTAGTCTTTGAAAAAACGTATAAAAATTTGAACGCAGCGGGATTCGAACCCGCGCCTGTTGGATACCGTACAAGCGCTCTGACCGCTAAGCCATGCGTTCTATTACCAGCTGCGTCGAAATTCTTATACGTTTTGTTACAACTTATTTATGTTGTTTAGCATCTCTGAAGAGAGATTTTTACAAATTTCTACTACTTAAAGATTATTAAGAAATAATCGTTTAACAAGAGAGATTACTATTTTATTTTAATATTTACTATTTTTAAAGTGTTATTCGAAATAACACTTTAAAAATAGTAACTATGTTTTCTAATCCTTAGTATGAATAACACTTAATAAATAGTAAGTATTAAAATAAACATGTTTGTAAAAGTAACAAGTAATGGATATTATAATATATTTTATCAGACGCGATCTAGTACAAAGACCCTTCAATGTCTGACCTCCGTTTATGTCGAGTGGTGAACTCAACGCCACACTTTGTCTAAACAGAACATAAAACAAAACATAACTTTTAAATATAATCTTTTCCCAATGTAAAAATTGAACTAACGACACTTTGCGTTTCTAAACTCTAACAATATAATCTAGATTATATTAGCTAAATAAGCAATTTTTGTCCACCTTTATAAAATGCATAGTAAATGCAAGTGAAAAAATTTACACAATAAAAATAATAAACGAGAAATATTTTCAAAGTTAGCCGGAAAATATCTTATATATATATCTACAATATATAACAATTGAACTCCCCAGTGCTATAAAATTGAGCAAGTCATAAATAAATTTCTGCTTATTACCTGTGTATTGGAAACCAGACAACAATACCGCAAAGTAAATTTTAACTTTCTGGCGTACACTAATTTTGTTTGTATTGTAATATTTTAGCATATATATAGTTACATATTATTTTGGTTATAATTGTCTTAGAAAATTTTAAGGCAGGTCGTGGCGCAGGAACAGCAGGAACAGTGTAAACGCGACCGGTTGTGGGTTCAACTCCACTCGGGGGAATGAGTATATTTAAATTATTTTCATTTCTTCGTTCTTGTTAGACAAAGCGCTCAACGCCGCGCTTTGTTCTGAAATTTAATACAGTGTCCCGAATTCGGTCAAAAGCAAAGTACGGCGTGTCTTGACACTAGATACTTTCTGCCTTGCCTTCTATGCGGTACAAAAGAAAAAAGTTATAAAACTCTACATGTAAGAAAAATATTAATTTATCATTTTATGCTGGAGAAGGCGGAGTTTGGTTTCTGACATACTAAAAAGTAGTATTTTAATCGCTAAGTATTTCCGTTTTCATTTATATATATATATATACATATATATATATATATATATATATATATATATATATATATATATATATATATATATATATATATATATATAAGAATGTTTTTTATTCATCTTTGTTTCATTTCATATTCCAGGCTAAGTATATAAATATAACAAATAAATGAGTAAAAGGTGTAGAATGGAATGTTTCAACACAATAATTTATTGCTAATTATCACTTCTGTTTTGTCATCCAATCTATGACAAATCGTCATGCCCTCACAGCAGTCGGTAGTATCTAATTAAGTAGCTGCAGTTAATCTACGGGATTTATAGTTTGTAGGCGGTTATGTGTGAATTATGCAAGTGCGTCTGTGTTATTAATGATGACTTTCAACGTCTTTCTCTCTCTTTCTCTATTTTTTATCTAAAATGATTAAAGATATTATATGAGTAAATCGCTCTGTCGAGACAAAGCGCGGCGTTGAGTTCCATTCAATACAAAAATGAGAGATCAGAGAGGGTAGAGTTCGTAGTTAGTAGTTAGTAGTTAGTTAGTTAGTTAGTTAGTTAGTTAGTTAGTTAGTTAATAGTTAGTAGTTCACAATAATCGAATAAAGTATTTGTGTGTATACGATTTTTAATGGCTATGCCTCTTTACCAAGTGGATTACCAATGATGATGTACCCATCATCATTAGTTTCTTGTCTTCTTGTGTATGTGATATTTGACGGAATGTTTCGATGTATAAATGTGGAGTGTCATGACACTAAGTAATCTCGAACTAACCCTTCGTTATCAGTAACAGGCAGGTAGATCGATGCAGCAGAAGAAAGCTGAACTCTCGCACTAATTAAAAAATATATATATTAAAAACAAAGTAAAATAATTCCTAATTTCAAATAAAATTTAAATTACTAAAATATAATTATTTATATTTAAACTCAAATATCGATTATAAAGTTAATTTATTGGAAATGTAATGCAATGTAATGTAAAACCCTCTAACCTTAAACATAAGATAATTCACCATGATTCCTTACTTTTATATCTTTTTTACGTATCCACGGTTACGTGACTCGTTGCTAAGTTATAGTAAAATGATTGAAATGTTATTTGTGCTATCTTCTATGTTCTTTACCAACTGTAAAATAATACAGAGGAAAATAGTTTTATTTAAAACATATTGCTGGTCGTGGCGCAGTGGGACAGCGTCTACTGAGAATGCGAACGGTTTTGGATTCGATTTGCATACGGGAGAATGATTATATTCAAATTATTTCCGTTTCCTCGTTCTGGTAAGACAAAGAGCGGTGTTAAATTTCCCCACTCAATACGCTACGTTTCGAATTTGGAAGAAATTGGTGTACAGAGTGTCTTAGCACTAGGTACTTCCTGTCTACCCTGCTACGCGGGATATAAGCGTGAAGCTAAAAAAAAATGTATCACAGGATAATTTTAAAATATACTTTTGTCCATTTTCAAGCTGAATTTAAACAAAATTCAACGCCCCGCTTCATTTTACTAGAGCATTGAGATGAAGGTCATTTGCAATAAATGTAATGAAATAAAAATATTCACACTCCCTAGTGGGAGTTATCCAGTATTGCATTCTATTTAATTAAATAAATTTTAATATTTTCAACGTTATTTTTTATAATATTATAAATGTGAAAAGTTTGCTGGCTTCTCCTTAAATAACATATATACTTTAACTGAACTCCAGACCGCTGCGTGTTATATTTATCGCCAAACAATGTCCCAGAAAACAACTGCCTTTCCTTTACCTAGTACAGTAATCAAGAAATCGCCACTAGTATTTTAAATTCACCCTTGCCTATTTCATTGCGTCAAATTTAACAAAGGCTAAGGGTAGATGAATATTGTTAACAAGCGTTAAATTCGTTCGAAATTTCATTTGAGAAATAATTTATCTCAAATTATATCATGTTTATAGGTAAATGACCATGAATAAATTATTCATGGTTTTTTTTCTATTTATTGAATTATTACAGATGCCGTTCATAGCGCAGTGGGACAGCGTCTGACTGTAAATGCGATCGGTTGTGGGTTCAATCCCCACTGGGGGGAGTGATCGCTCTGGTAAATAGTATCTCGAATTCGGTGGAAAGTGAAGTAAGTTTATCCCGCATAGCAGGGTAGACAGAAAGTACCTAATGTCAAGACACTCCGTACTTCGCTTACCACCAAATTCCAGACATTGCGTTTGTCTTTACTGGAGCAAGAAGTTGATAATAATTTGACATAATCACTCCCCCGGGAGGGGATCGAACCCACAACCGATCGCCTATACAGTCAGACGCTATCCCACTGCTTCACGACCGGTCTCAACGTATAAAGAAAGAAAAAAAATATTTGTCAAAGTCAAAGTTATACAATTTTATTCAAAATAAGAAGTTATATTCATACTTTGAACGTCAAATAGATCACTAAAGTTAACGCCTCAGAAATGAGAAGAACCGGCGCAAGAAACTCCGCGGAATTTTTTTTCCTTTTTTTTAATGCCAATAATTAGAAATTAATTTTTTTTATTCGTGACAATGATATCTTTGAAACAGACTGGAGTGAGCATTTCATTTCCAAGGCGTATTATCATTTAGGAAATCATTAATATGGTAACAACCTTTAACACACAAACGTCTTTTCACAATATTTACTTAATTTTAAAGTGTTATTCCACACTTAGGATTAGAAAATATTTTTGAAAAGATATATAAAAATTTGAGCGCTTAACGGTCAGAGCGCTTGGAAGGTATCCAAGAGGGGCGGGTTCAAATACCGCTGCGTTCGAATTTTGGTACGTTTTTTCTAAAATTAAAGAACAATCTCGGACGTTTTCTGGGCTCCTATTGTAAGCATACAGACTGTCCCATGAAAGAATTGCAGACTCTATGCAATCGAGTTACAGGCGCGGTGAGCCTATGGCTGGTTTTAACACTATGTACATCACCGATTTTAGTAAAATTATTAATATTTTTGTTTACATGTATTACATTAGCATAGATGTGTTGAGATGCAATAGTCCATATATTTATCTCTCTTAATTTTTGCCTTAAAGTATCTTTACGATTTCTACTGGTTAAGATTGCGCGAATAGTCCGCTTATATAAGACAAATATTGAATTAATATCATCTGCAATCAGCTGCATTACCCCAAAGTAAAATGCCATATGACAAAATTACTATTAAAATTACTAAAGTAAACGAGGCGAGCCATTTTCAAGTCTTTTTAACAGCGAATGCTGCTGAGGTAAGTCTATCGAGGTATCTCCAAACCACATGAACTAAATTTTTTTTTAGCTTCACGCTTTTATCCCGCAAAGCAAGGTAGGCAGAAAGTACCTAGTGTCAAGACACTCAGTACTTCGCTTTCCAACGAATTCGAGACATTGCGTGTTGGGTGGTGGAACTCAACGCCGCTCTTTGTCTTTACCAGAGCGAGGAAGTGAAAATAATTTAAATATAATCACTCCCCCGAGTGGGGATCGAACTCATAACCGGTCGCGTTTACAGTCAGACGCTGTCATACTGCGTCACGACCGGCCTCAATTTCTACATAGTAATATAATGTATCTCTCTATATATAAGAGTAATGTGCTTAAATAGTAAAATACGCGTACATGTCGAAGGGTCGGCGACACCCGGCGGCGATGTTTGATGACTTTCCTCAATTAAATTTCAAAATTCCCCGCCAGCCTCTAAATCCAATAGGCGGCGTGACTAATTCAATATATATAATAATTTGGGAGTTTGTTAATCGGGGAATCGCTTAGTTATTAGTATTAGGTATTTCAAATTATAATATAATGTTTTTACATAAAATATATAAAAAAAAATAAAAGATCCCCGCTCGGGGGAGTTATTATAAAAAAAAGTTTTCCTACTCTGGTTAAATTAAAAGTGTTTTGCCACTTAACATATAGCAGAGTGTTTTGACGCTTGGTTCTCTCTGCATACCTTGATATACGGGACAAAGCGTATAGCCAAAAAATATATATATATTGCTTAACGGTTTCAAAGTATTATTCACACTTTAGTATAACAAAAAATAATTAAGCAAATGTATTTATAAAAAATTTATTTGAACTTGCAACACTTGGATACCTTCCAAGTGCTCTGACTACTAAGCCATATGTTCTATTTAACTCTATTCGATTAGAATTATCGCATACATTTTTTTTTATTTAGTCACTTTTTTCGAGATTTTGAGATAGATTCTCCCAATTATAGATTTTGTCCAAAATAAGAACCTGAAACTAATAATCGGACTAACTAATAACATATGTACTTGATCTGAGGTCACCTGGTGTCAGAATCGCCCAAATTCCCATCTGAGCCATTATAAGTAAATCTGGTTGATAGTGGCCAAATTTACCTAAATATTCTAATGATATTCTAGCAGTTACACATCCCCTGTGGGAACAAACAAAATTAAGTTATTGAAAAATGAAATCTAACTAGACCAATTTATCGTCCTCAAATCACCTTCTAAATTTTAGATTTAAGATTCACTATACATATATTATGGTCATATCCACTTCCATATCCTTCTATCCTTCTAATCTTGTTACTCTATGTACTAATAGGTACACAACGCTGACACATTCAAATTTCTCGATACTACTTCATATATATATATATATATATATATATATATATATATGTGTGTGTGTGTGTGGTGGTATACGTGGTGGAATAAACCACAGATATTCTATGCTTACAGCAATAATTATCCCTCACAAAATACCTAGTGAAAAATGACATTTCATTCATTCATTCATTTTGAATATATTATTAATAATTTATGAATTAATTGTTTTATGAATATGTTATTAATAATTGTATAATAAAAATGTAATTAATAATATATTAAACAAAAAAAAAGGCTGGTCGTGATGCAGTGGGACAGCTTCTGACTGAAAACGCGATCGGTTGTGGGTTTAATTTTCTCTCGAAAAATTTCTTTAAAAAATGATATTTAAATTATTCTCATTCCTTTGCCATTCCACAGGCAATGTTTGAAGTTCAGCGGAATATGGATTACGGAGTGTCTCGACACTACGTACTTTTTGTCTACCTTGAATCCAGTAATCATGATAAAGTCAACTTTGTATGCTGCTATTATGTAACAGAATTACATTTATTTATATCTATTATATAATGCCTTATAAATAATATTTCTTTTAAGAAACAATGGTCAAAAGAAAAACGTTAATTCTATCACGTAAGTTACAAAAAATATATTTAAATATTTTTTCGGTAAGTTTTATTTGTACTCTTCTTAATATTATATTTTAAAGCATGTATTAAATAAAGATAGTGCATATGATTTCCATTTCAACAGTTTCACATATAGTTAAAATAATTTTCAAAAAGTATTCAGTACTATCCTATCATTCTCTTGAGCATCATTTAATATATATATATATATATATATATATATATATATATATATATATATATATATATATATATATATATATATATTTGCTTAATATGCCTTTTTATTTATTTTATCACTAGTTGAATGGTGTATTCATTTTTAGTATAAATCGCGGTGTTAAACTCCGAATACGTGAAACAGTAGTGACGGAAAATGAAACGCTCTTTTGTACATATATTTTTCTACTGTATAATAAATTACATAAATATATAAAATTGGAGTCATAGAATTAAAACTAATTTTTACTAAATGCCACGTATGTCTCGGTACAAATACCAAATTACTAGTTATATACAATTTTTGCCTGTCAGTCTGTGCGTTTGTTCCGGTTAATCTCTGGAAAAGCTAAACCAATTTTGATACAACTTTTACTGGCAGCTAGCTCATGCAATAAGAAGTAAATTCTACTACTTTCATTTTAATAACTATAAAATAAAGACAAAGTGTAAATTAATAAAAAAGGCAATGTACGGTGATGAGTTTCGCTACTCAACGCGCAATGTCTCGAATTCCGCGGAAAGTGAAGCACGGTGTGTCTTGACACTAGGTACTTTCTGTCTACTCTGATATGCGTGATAAAACCGTGAAGCTAAAAAAAAGCTCCAGATATGTTAAGTTCCCCGAGAACGAAGTTTTAGACACAGTTAGTTTATAAATACTCGTATAGCTCTGGAAAAGCTGGACTAGTGTACTGTATAGAAATACAGCATTAATTTCAGCCACTGATTCACAGCAGTTGGCTAGCTAGTTTAATTGTTTTCACCAAGCACCTAAAAGTTACTGTATAGTTGGCAAGTACCGACAAATTGCCTGCAAAATACAAACAAGTTGGATACAAAAATGAACAGTTCTCTTGTTAATGAAGTAAATTTATTTGTTAGTTATATTTTACACTTTTTCTTATAAAGTATAATTAGAACTTGTGGAGTTCCGTCACTCAACACGCAATGTCTTGTAGAAGTTGTATAAAAAGTGGTATTGAGAAATAATTAAACAAAGGTAACTGAAAAATTTTATAGGAAAAAGAATTTTTTTTTGAAACGTATTTTATACGTTTAAATTGAACGTGGCTGGGTTCGAGCCCGCGCCTCATAGAAACCGTTCAAGCGCTTTGTCCTCTAAACCATACATTCTACTACCGGCTGCTATGAAATTCTTATACATTTGTTACAACTTAAACATCATCAATATCAATAAGATGTAACAAGCGCGGGTTTGAATCCCGCTGCGCTCAAATTTGTATAGGTTTTTTCAAAAATGATGAGATTTTCTAATCTTAAGTATGAATTTTAACACTTTAAAAAGTAACATATCAAAAAGTTGTAAAATGATTCAAAATATAAATTTACCGAATTCTTGCTTCGCTGCATCAAAGAAAAGGTAGAAGGCACCAGATCACGCGGCAGAACTCTATTGAAACGCACGGATCAGGTGAGGGCTGTTATCAAGGGCTCTCTTTACAAGTATACACACCACTAAGACGCGACCACTCTGGTATATATGATTAATTTATATAAATTTGTAGAACATATTTACATATTAAATTCGCAAAAAAATTATAATATATATATATATATATATATATATATATATATATATATATATATATGTTTTAAGTATTTGCTATTTTTAAAGTGTTATTCCACACTTGGGATTAGAAAATATTTTTGAAAATACGTATAAAATGGACGGTATCGAAGGCGCTGCGAGGCGCGGGTTCAAATCTCGCTCAAATTTTTATACTTTTTCCAAAAATGTTTTAAGTATTTAATAATTTAATATAGATTAACTATGTCTTTTACACCAAGTAATTTGACCGAATAGTTTAAAAAATATAAATAACGATAAGATTGACTTGAACGCTATAAAGTGGGTAATATATGAGGACTCAAGGCGCAGGGGAGCATAAATTTTGTTATAATATAACGATAACTGTCAAGTATAAATATAGGTTTATCAATATCAATAGGAAGGCGAAGTTGTGAGCAAAATCTAGTATTTAAAAAGCTGTTAAGCAGTGCCTTTTATAATAAGATTCTTTTTAGCTTCACGCTTTATCCCTTGCGGTGTAGTCAGAAAGTACGTAGCGCCAAACGCTACGGTCCCAGTAATAAGTGCTAAGCTTTAATAATTTATCAATAAAAGTATAGTTTTAAAACGATCACTAAACTTGAATTACTCACCGCTTTACACACTCCGCACATTAATGCGCGCGTGGTATTTGACGTTATTATATTATAACGATAATATTTCCTTGCATATTATATATATATATATATATATATATATATATTTATATATATATATATATATATATATATATATATATATATATATATATATATATATATATATATATATATATATATATATATATATATATATATGTTTTAAGTTTTTTTCTATTATTAAAGTGTTATTCCACACTTAGGATTAGAAAATATTTTTCAAAAAACGTATAAAATGGACGGTATCCGAGAGGCGTGGGTTCGAATCTCGCTTTTCTCACCTCCCGTATATATATTCACGACATTGTCTAACTACTGATTAACTAAAACTAATAATTAACTTTCTTTTGTTAATGTAAAAAAATAAAAACCCAAAACAATCGACCTTAAGGACCAATACTCTCCCACAGCGCCATGTTGGCTTTAATATGAAATATGATATACAAAAATAATATAAATATAGTATGAAATAAACTACTAAGGTCCTCTCTCTATGACCACTCGTAAAACAAAATGTACAACACAAGTTACTTTATGAGTTAGAATCCTCACCCTTTTCGTATCGATGACCTCCGCCGACGTACGTGTCGTCTGATGTGAAGATGTTTTGCTAAAAATAAACATATTCTAACTCTGTAAAGCTTTGATTTAATGCTATTTTTATAATATTTCAAATGTCTTTATTGTATTTTTTTTGTATTCAAAGTGAAAATATTTATTTTGTGTGCTACATTTATAATTTAATACTTTTTTACAGTTTCACGTTTTGAGTAACGGAACTTAACTCCGCATTTCGTTTACGAAAGTAGAAAACTAAACATTATTTAAATTTAATCATTCCCCTGAGATAGAATCGAACCCACGAATAGTTACCTTTAAAATCAGATTTATCACCACTTCACCACGTAAGTATCTTAATTAATATATCTTTGCATTAGTTGTATAAAAAGTGGTATTGAGAAATAATTAAACAAAGGTAACTGAAAAATTTTATAGGAAAAAGAATTTTTTTTTGAAACGTATTTTATACGTTTAAATTGAACGTGGCTGGGTTCGAGCCCGCGCCTCATAGAAACCGTTCAAGCGCTTTGTCCTCTAAACCATACATTCTACTACCGGCTGCTATGAAATTCTTATACATTTGTTACAACTTAAACATCATCAATATCAATAAGATGTAACAAGCGCGGGTTTGAATCCCGCTGCGCTCAAATTTGTATAGGTTTTTTCAAAAATGATGAGATTTTCTAATCTTAAGTATGAATTTTAACACTTTAAAAAGTAACATATCAAAAAGTTGTAAAATGATTCAAAATATAAATTTACCGAATTCTTGCTTCGCTGCATCAAAGAAAAGGTAGAAGGCACCAGATCACGCGGCAGAACTCTATTGAAACGCACGGATCAGGTGAGGGCTGTTATCAAGGGCTCTCTTTACAAGTATACACACCACTAAGACGCGACCACTCTGGTATATATGATTAATTTATATAAATTTGTAGAACATATTTACATATTAAATTCGCAAAAAAATTATAATATATATATATATATATATATATATATATATATATATATATGTTTTAAGTATTTGCTATTTATAAAGTGTTATTCCACACTTGGGATTAGAAAATATTTTTGAAAATACGTATAAAATGGACGGTATCGAAGGCGCTGCGAGGCGCGGGTTCAAATCTCGCTCAAATTTTTATACTTTTTCCAAAAATGTTTTAAGTATTTAATAATTTAATATAGATTAACTATGTCTTTTACACCAAGTAATTTGACCGAATAGTTTAAAAAATATAAATAACGATAAGATTGACTTGAACGCTATAAAGTGGGTAATATATGAGGACTCAAGGCGCAGGGGAGCATAAATTTTGTTATAATATAACGATAACTGTCAAGTATAAATATAGGTTTATCAATATCAATAGGAAGGCGAAGTTGTGAGCAAAATCTAGTATTTAAAAAGCTGTTAAGCAGTGCCTTTTATAATAAGATTCTTTTTAGCTTCACGCTTTATCCCTTGCGGTGTAGTCAGAAAGTACGTAGCGCCAAACGCTACGGTCCCAGTAATAAGTGCTAAGCTTTAATAATTTATCAATAAAAGTATAGTTTTAAAACGATCACTAAACTTGAATTTATTTAGATAATAAATTTTCCTAGTCTACCACTTAAAAATAGTCTACACAGAACAATCGTAAAGGTTGTGTACACTGAAAGCGTATAACGTTATCTCATCGTACATATATATAGATGTGAAAATGGTAGCCAAGTCCAATATTATGAATGTCTTTATTCACACTGCCAATAAAAGATTTATAATCTATATGACTGCCACATTCTTTTAAAGTAATTTATTAAGTTGAAGCTTAGAGTCTTACTTAGCAACATTCCACATACAAATGTAATGTAAAAAAACAAGTAAATTATCTCAAGCCAGTAACTATTTTGTATTACAAAATTGTATTTTATTCTTTTGGAAGCCTGGTTTTCTAGTTAAAACTAGAAAATTCCAATTTATTTATTTAATTTTAGTATATTTAAGTATTCGAAAATATATTTTTAACTCACGTTTCGAACACTTTACAGTAGTCCGTGGTCACAGGTAGAGTGAGGTGGCATTTGTCTGTGGGTTGCACCAAGATATATGCAATTAAATAGGTATTTAAAATAATGTTATTATCTTTTTGTCCTAAAATGGTGTTTTTTGTAAGGCAAATTGTTCAAATTACTATACAAAAAAACCTAAATTCCTATAAGATATATATAGGAACATTTATATCTATCTCAAATTACATTCAATACGTAAGTAATAAAAATATTTTATACATTGTGAATATAACAATTACCCCAGTGGTCGTAGCGCCTTACAACGATAAGGCTTAAACGGCCGATTCGCTCGGGAACAAAATAAATTTCCCTGATGGCCCTAAGTACTTCTTACTACTATTACTAAGATACCGAAAGACTTCCTGAACGGATTTACCATAATATTGCTATTAACTAGTAAATGCCTATGATTTTTCTTGTTTTGTTTTTGTTATGTAAATTTAATAATCTTTGAGAATCTGTTCATTATATAGACTTTTCGAATTTAAATAGGTTCTAGAAATTTATACAAATTAATCACGATATATTTAATAAGTATTAGTTTGAATCGTTAAATTTTGTATTTCCGTCTTTGTCGTTGCACTCATATCAGAGTGGTCGCGTCTTAGTGGTATGTATTGCAATTCAACGCCGTTTGTTACAGAGGTCTCCCGTTCTGATATACTTGTAAAGAGAGAGTCCTTGATGGCAGCCCTCACCTCACTCACCTGATCCGTGCGTTTCAATAGAGTTCTGCCGCGTCAGCTGGTGCCTTCTACCTTTTCTTTGATGCAGCGGAGCAAGAATTCGATAAATTTATATTTTGAATCATTTTACAATTTTTTTGATATGTTACTATTTTTAGTGTTATTTCACAATTAAAATTAGAAATCATTTTTGAAGAAAACATAAATGAATTTGAGCGCAGCGGAATTCGAACCCATGCCTTTTGGCAACCGAAAAGCGTTCAAGCGCTCTCCTCTAAGCCATGCATTCTACTACCGGCAGCGACGAAATTCTTATACGTTTGTTACAACTTATGTTGTTAATATCTCTGTAGAGAGATTTATACAAATTTCTATTACTTAATGATTATTAAAAAAATCTCTACAGCGATACTAACAACGGTAATAAGTTGTAAAAAACGTACAAGAATTTCGATGCAGCTGGTAGTAGAAAACATGGCTTAGCGGTCACAGTGCTTGGACGGTTTCCAAGCGGCGCGGGCTCGAATCCTGCTACGTTCAATTTTTATACGTTTTTCAAATAAAATTTTTATACAGCCACTGCAAAGTGATGATAAATTTGATTTTAAAAATAACTATTTGTGGGTTCGATTCTGTCTCATGGGAATGATTAAATTTAACTAATGCTTAGATTTTTACTTTCGTAAAAAAAACGCGGCGTTAAGTTCCGTTACTCAATACGTGAAACTGCAAAAGAAGTATTAATCTATAAATATGACATACAAAATAATTATTTTTACTTTAATAATAAAAATACAATAAAGACATTTAAGATATTATAAAAATAGCATTAAATCAAAGCTTTACAGAAAACTTAGAATATGTTTATTTTTAGCAAAACATCTTCACATCAGACGACACGTACGTCGGCGGAGGTCATCGATACGAAAAGGGTGAGGATTCTAACTCACAAAGTAACTTGTGTTGTACATTTTGTTTTACGAGTGGTCATAGAGAGAGGACCTTAGTAGTTTATTTCATACTATATTTATATTATTTTTGTATATCATATTTAGTATTAAAGCCAACATGGCGCAGTGGGAGAGTCTTGGTCTTTAAAGCCGATTATTTTAGGTTTTTATTTTTTTTACAGTAACAGAAAGTTAGTTATTAGTTATTTAGTTAGTCAGTTAGACAGTAGTTAGACAATGTCTTGAAACTAGGGAGACAGCGAAGGATAAATTGCCTTGGCGCTATATTATATTTTATCAGTATGTATAGTATATATTCGAGAGGTGAGAAAAGCTAATATATATATATATATATATATATATATATATATATATATATATATATATATATATATATATATATATTATAGCGTCTGACTGTAAGCCCGATTGGTTGTAGGTTTGATTCCTACTCGGGAAATGTTTATATTTAAATTATTTTCATTGCTTCGTTATCCTAAGACAAATCGCGGCGTTGAGTTCCACTACTCAAAACGCAACGTTTCGAATTCGATTGAAAACGGAATACTGAGCGTTTTCTAAATGGGACACTAGGTCTCCTGTCTATCCTACTAAGTAGGACAAAAAACTATGGTATTTGCTCTATTAAAATCTATGAACTAACTAAATTATTACTAGAAGTAAGAAATTAATTATTAATTTAACAAAAATAGCAAATCATCCTACAAAATTCATACTATATATCAAATTAAATATAAGCTTGGCGTAAACATCTACTATATAATAGTTACTTTTAAATGAAACAATTTTAAGCTGATTAATCGCGTATAACCAAACATTCGTCAAAGAAGCCGGTCGTGCCGCAGCGTTTGACTGTAAACGCGTTCAGTTGTGGGTTCGATCCCCACTCGCCAGTAATTATATTTAAATTATTTTCAATTGCTCGCTCTGGTAAAGGCAAACTGCGGCGTTGAGTTCCTTCACTCAACACGCAATGTCTCGAATTCAGTGGAAAGTAAAGTACGGAGTGTCTTGACACTAGGTACTTTCTGTCTACCACGCGGGATAAAAGCGTCAAATAACAAATATTCAAAAATACTTTTTGGAAGCCTGACGTTTCGAACACTTTACAGTAGTCCGTGGTCACAGGTAGATGTAATACTTCCCATTATTTATACATTTCTCCTTCGTAGTGGTGAAAACACTGGTACTGAAAAAAGGAACTATTTTTTTTGTATTCCTAAGTAGAAAAGCTTTGTAGCGAGTTCACTAGACCAGCTGATTCAATTTTCATGTTAATCTGAAACACTACAGAAAGTCATGTGAGGCAAACGCTTGCAGTTTTTATTTTTTTTAGCTTAATAAACTGTGATAATGTTTTTATGTAAAAATGTTTTCTATATATTTTTTTATATTTAAATATAAAACCTTCATGGTATATTTTATACCGTGTAGAGAGAGAACACAGTTTTAACTCCGTTTTCCATTTTCGGCCAGAAATAAGGCTTAGAGTGTCAAGTTGCAGTATTGAATGACGCACCTTGTCTAGATATTTTTAAATTATACATTATAACTATTTTAAGCGGATTAAACACATTTATTTTGACTTATACTGTCTGTCTGAGGTCTATCTGTGACCACGGACTACTGTAAAGTATTCAATAATGTATTTTCGAATACCAAAATATACGCGATTAATCCGTTTAAAATACTTCCGGTTAAAATGTGTAAAAATTGCGAATATCAAAGATATTATTTTTTTTAAGTTAAGAATTAAAAAAAATTACTTATGAATTAATCAGGAGTATTATCATTATATCTATATTAATAATTACTTAAAACCACTTTGGTGCAGACAATATTTACTATATACAATTACGATTGACGGTGGTTCGATTCTCACATCGAGAAATGATTATATTTAAAATTTACCTGCAATTCTCCGCTTCGGTGAGACTAACCGCGGCGTTGAGTTACGGAAAGCAGTCTTGTCTTGTTACTAGGTTGCCTGTAACTACCCTGACATGCGGGATAAGAGGTAGAAGTTAAAAAAAATACTTGTACCACTAAGAGCTTTGCAATACATATTGTGATTTAAAAAAAAATAATTTTAAATTGCCATATTATAATTATTATAAGCATATTATGTTAGATTTTATACAAAAATCAAGTCTTTGTTCTTAGCCAGTGGTGTTTCAAAGTGCAATATGATAATGTATGCAAAGTAGGGTATCAAGTTTTAATCAAAATATTTAGAAACAAGCATATGAGCATCGTAAAGAAAACGACGTGTGCATCTTGCTAGATACATAATATTATATTAAAAATATTAAATTTACTTATTAATATAAATTTGCGGTATGAGAGGTTGAAGTAGACTTCTTCCTAGGCTGATCTTTGAAAACAGTATCGAATTATAGTAAAAAAATAATAAAAAAATAACTAAATGTAGATTATTGTGAATATTATTTAGTATTTAATCTTATGAAGTGATGGAACACTATGTTAGTGTATCCTTATCGATTTTTTTTCATTTCGTTTTCTGTATTTTACAAGATAAATCGATACCAGAACTATGGAGTGTCTTGACACTAGGTACTTTCTGTCAACCCTGCTATGCGGGATAAAAATCGAGAAGCTAAAAAAATCGATACCAGACACCTACGGTATATCAATTCGTTCTTCAGTTCCCGCTCATTTAAAGATAGTGCGTGTTAAGTACACTCATCGTAACGCAGTTTATTAAGACTGATTTATTTTTTATAAATGTTTCCTTCAAATGGAAATCGAACCCAAAACATACATTTTCCGCCATACGTTATCCAATATACCATTACAAAAATAAGTAAACAAAGCAAACCAATTCGGAAAGCCATTTCACATTTCAATTAGCAAAATGTACACATCTAGTACAGATGGAATAGTGAGCGAGATTAGAAAAATTTACGTGATGCTTTCCTAAGATAAAACAAGCGTTGGAACGGTAAAGAAGTTCGGCCACTTATCTGGGAACCTGACAGGGGGTAGGATTTATGCTGGCTAGCTTCGTGCAATTCAATTTTTGTTCTTCCTCGCCTTTGATTTTGTCTAAAATGTTAAAATTTTTGGCATAAGTTTCCATTTTCGTGTTGGAATAGATCTAAATATTATATGTATATATTAAGATCTTATCATATATTGTACGAATTCTTAAGCGAATTTGAATATAAATATACATTGGCTACTAAGACAGTATATGTTGAAACTTTCACGTAAGTAAAAAGTAACTTATTCACAGGCTATTCCATGTTCAAAGTATTTTTGACAAATATTTTTAATCTGTAATCAAAATTAATTAAAAAATTATGGATATATTCATTTCTCGAAAGCAGTTAACGGAGTGTCTTGACACTAGGTTGTCCCTGAATATCCTGCTAAGCGGGACAAAAAGGGAAGCTGATAAAGTGGTGAGATGAAAAATAGTAGTATAAATTTAATTTATATATGAAATTATAAAATAACTTCATAATATTATGTGAATAATGCACACGCTTAATGGCCATAAAGATATAATAAGGTTTATCAATTTGCTACTCAATATCCGTTAACGATTGCGTTTTGTTAAACGATAATTCAATTTTATGTTCTGTGGAATAATCGAATATATTCTAGTGGTACATCACTATTTACTCTCGATTATTTTAGGGTTGTATGTATACTGAGTTTTAAGACTTTGTATAACTAAATCAGTTAAATAATAAATAAAGAAAATATTTTGACCTTTTTTTATGAAAAATCAGGCGAATGGTGTATAAAATTTGGCTCAATAATAACTCATATGAAGAATCTTGAATAATAATATGTTAGAAATTCATCGAGAAATGAAATAAATTCTTCCACGTAAAAATTATAATAGTCTACATATTTATATTAAATTTACAGGGCCTCTCGCTTAAATAGCTTAATACAGAAAACTGACATATATCCTTTATATGATTTGAACGAAGTCCGTCGTGGTGCAGTGGGACAGCAACTGTCTATAAACGCAATCAGTTGTGGGTTCAATTCCCACTAGAGAGAATTAATATAAATAAATTATTTTCATTGCTTAGCTCTGTTATGATAAAGAGCGACGTTAAGCTCCGCCATTAAACACGTGGTTCAATATACGGCGGACTATAAATATAATAGCTAAAATGTGTACACGTATAAAAGAACAATAAAAAATACTATCTTCTATCAGTATGTCCTAATGCGTTACTACAGTTAAATACAGTATCGAGATAGTCGAAGCAGTCACGTCCATCACCATTGCGGTCATGTCCTCACCATAGCGCAGAGTCCCTCACTCCTGAACTTCCGTAGACCGTTTCGAGTTTAAGATTATAGCATAATCTCGTTATATAATGACAACAGATGCTTTACTATTTATTTCTAGTAATAAATAACTTTTTTATTGTCATACAAATGTTAAAGTTAAAACCTTTTATTCATATCTATATATGTATCTATTCAAATAAAATCGGAGTATTTGTTGGTAATATTTTAAACTTAGAACCCCTTTCACTTTAATTAAATTTTTGTCTATCTGTTTGTTTCGGTGCGGCCTTTGAAAATAGCCGATTCTGGCAGATAGCTGATGTACTTAGAAATAACTAACTAAGGAATAGCTTAGGCTAAGTCGTAGGCAAAGCTAGTAAAGTATATATTTTAAAGTGTGAATTGAAGTTTTAAGTTTGGCGTATTTCAAAATATATATGAAGAAGATTAACAATTTTATAATAAAATGAAGCGCCCCTTTGAGTTTTACCTCAAAACTTGTTCAAGATACTACTATAAAAAAAAAATATTCGATTTATAAGTTTATACATTTTTTATTTGAATATTTCAAACGCCACAGTCAAAAACGGTCCATGTCTTTTGTTGTTCTGTCTGTTTTTTTAATTATTTCTATATTTTTAAAAGTCTTGAATTTACTCAATTACACATATTATTATAACCAATGTAACAATTTAAATTTTGTTCCTATAGATATTTCCGTTTGTAGTTATTGACTTGGTTCCCATAACCATGGCCTTGTTCAGTTTCTCCTCTGCTAGGTTGCCAATTTGTATGACAAACATTAAAGTCATACATAAATTTACCATCCATACAACAATGTCGAGGTAAATTTAAACTTTCGCGTAAGCATTTAATTGAGTTCGTTCCGCTCGTGGATACAAAAATTATTTTACCTGTTAATTTTATTTATTGTCTATCTGCAAATGCAATTTTATTCGAAACGGGAAAATGGCGTGTAATTAACGAACACACGTATTGTATATATAAACTCTCTATATTTTTGTATAAATATGAATGTTTTATAAATGAAAAACATAGAGTTTTATCACTAATCTATAGTTCGAAGTCGTCACCAGGTCGACTGACTAACTTAGACAGAATTGCGCGGCTTGCTACGACGGAGGCTCTGATGGTATAGATGACGATCTTTATTTAAAATACATATTAGCCTATTCTGTTACTTGTACTTAATTTTTTTTAAATTATTTAAGATTTAATATAGTTAGTTAAGAGTATATGAAATAAAAATTGTTTATTCTTATATATATATATATATATATATATATATATATATATATATATATATATATATATATATATATATATTACAGGAAAACGCTTAATCTCTTGTTTAGACTATTTTTACCAGAGGGGGGAAAATCTATATCTAATAAACAATAAAAGAGTAGAAAAATCAATTCTGTACATGAAGAATTTATAACATAATTTGTATATTTTAATATACATGTAGATAATAGAAGCTGAAAAAACTACTCAATAGAATTTTAGTCCGTCTGTCTATCTTTCTTTTTGTCTTATCATTTGTGCGCCGATCACACAATAAATATTAGATACGATTTAATGAATTTTGGTATGGTAATAGCTTATAGTCCAGAGCACATACATACACATGCACATACAGGGTAGTTTTTTATTTTAATATTTGTAGTAGTTTTCGTATAAAAAAACTGACATTCATACTAATGTTATTAGAAAAAGAAAATAATAAAATTATAAAATATATTCACTTATTATATAAGGATCAAATTTGATTTTAAATATTAATATTTCATCGATGTATAGAGGCAGCACCATTGACACGTTATTGTTAAAAAATTTCGTATGCCAACTTCTCAATTCACACATATTGAAAATATACTATATTCATTTATTAGTTAAATATTACGTTTAAAATTTACAAAGAAAATGATTTATAGGAAACTGGTAAAAAAAATAAGCGGATATATATTTATTTGCGTAGTGTTATAATTTTTTTTTCATATTTTTTATATATATTAAGGCCATCACGCTTTTGCTAGGTAGAAAGTACTCACGCTTGTAGGTAGAAAGTAACTAGTATATATCCGGACTTCGCTTTCCACCGATTTTGAGACATTGCGTGTTTAATGGTGGAACTCAATGCTGCAGTTTGTCTTACCAGAGTAAGAAAGTAAATAAATAATTTAAATATAATTACTTCCCTGAATGGAAATCGAACCGATAACTGATCGCGTTTGTAGTCAGACGATGTCCTACTGCGCCATCATCGTGCGCGAGAAAAATTAATTTTAAAAAGTTTCTGATATAAGGGAGAACGAGTAATGAGAGGAGGGTGTAAAAAAATAATGATACATGGCAGTGAAGCCGCGAGGGGGCCGCTGCTGTATAATAAAAGAGCAGAAAAGTCAATTCTATAAATGAAGTATTTAGCAAAAAATTGATTATAAAAAAA
This sequence comes from Dryadula phaetusa, assembly GCA_032432895.1. NCBI lineage: Eukaryota > Metazoa > Arthropoda > Insecta > Lepidoptera > Nymphalidae > Dryadula > Dryadula phaetusa. Next base: position 1,996,690 of record JAOYRS010000016.1, on the reverse strand, counting down.
TGAGAAATGTTTAGGATTTAAGTTAGAACTCTTATCATGTCATACGTGTCATACGTGGACGATGAAAATCACATGTGGATTATGGTGTCATATGTGGATGAGTAAAATCACATGTGGATCATGATGGCATGTGTGGAAAGATAAAATCACATGTGGGCCATGGTAGCATGTGTGAAAGGGTAAAATCACATGTGGACCATGGTCTCATATGTGGACGAGTAAAATCATATGTGGACCATATTTGCGTGTGTGGAAGGGTGAAATCCCATGTGGATCATGACGTCATATGTGGACAAGAAAAATCACATGTGTACCAAGATGTCATATGTGAATGAGTAAAATCACATTTGGGCCATGATGGCATGTGTAGAATGGTGAAATCACATGTGAACGATGGTGTCATACGTGGACGATGAAAATCACATGTGGATTATGGTGTCATATGTGGATGAGTAAAATCACATGTGTGCCATGGTAGCATATGTGGAAAGGTGAAACCACACGTGGACCATGGCGTCAGATGTGAACGTGTAAAATCACACGTAGACACTATTAGCATGTGTGGAAGGATAAAATTCCATATGGATCATGATGTCAAATATGGACGAGTAAAATCACATGGCGACCGTGTCAAAATTAGATGGATGAAGTCATATGAACGTGAACGAGCAAAAATTACATGTGGGCCAAGATGTCATATGTGGATAAGCATGATCACACGGCAGGACAAGTTAGGTCAGATTATAAAGGTTTAAGGATTATAAGGGAATCTATTTTAAACGAAAACTATTGGAAACCTGACGTTTCAAACACTTTAATTTTACTTTAACGCGATTAATCCCATTAAAATAGTTGCATTTAAAAAGTGTAAACATTGCGAAAATCAAACATCTTATTAAGGCTTACGGACTCTCGTAAGTGTATATGAATTGTTAAAAATATTATTCATATGAAGTATTACAAATTTTGGCAAACTCTGTAATTTAAGCAAGAACGCGTGCTTGCAAAAGAAAGAAATAGCTATATTATTATGAGTATACGGGGGCGAAGCTACGTGCGGACCGCTAGTAAAAAAATAAATTTATTATAAACATTCCCCAAGTAAGGAATCGAAACCACAACCATGCGCTAACAGTCAAACGCTGTCCAACTGGTAAGTAAATAATAGAGACTGTTCCCTACGTTTTTAGTTTGTTCAATATAATCTAGGTAAATTAATAACTAGTTGAAATTAAATTAATATACAAGAATTATTTACAGCTATTTCATTTTCTGCTTAAATAAATTTACTAAAATAAACAGTAAAGAGAAAAATATGTATTTTTACGGCCATTAAAGTTTTCTAGTTCTTAATTTCTGGGGAAACTGGTCCATAAATAACTTAAATAACGTAGTTTTAACTTTTCAGTACGCCGAATTGTTTAAAGCAATGTGCTCTAAATTATTGTAATTATAACTTTAGAACCGTTGAGTATCTGATAAAGGAGATGGTTGTGGATTCACATCCACTTTGGGGAGATGTTTATACGTATGTACATACATATTGAAAATATTTATTTCGCAAGCGACTTAACCGATTTTGATACAGTTTTCCCATTATTGTATTTAAGTAGTTTTTCCTTAAAATATAGTTATTGTTTTATTTTAATAGATTCGTGAATAAGAAGAATATTGTAATAGGATCTTTGTTTTTTCGATTTTCACATATTTTAAATTAAAACTATTTTAAACAGATTAATCGTATAAATTTTGGTATTCGAAAATATATTTCTAAACAAATGTCGGGCGTTTCGAACACTTAACACTAGTCCGTGGTCGCAGGTGGGTTTCAAAAATGTATTTTCGAATACCAAAATATACGCAAATAGCCCGTTTGGTTTCATTTTAAAAAGTATTATAATTTAAAATATCATATTTAATAATATAATAACGAGCAGTAAATGTAAGTAATACTTATTAAAATATAGCAAATGTCAAGTCCAAGCAAATGAAGTTGCATTTACTCGTATTTAAAAAAAATAAGATTTTGATTTCGTTTGATATATTGCGATACATGTAACACGGCGTTAAGCTCTGCCATTCACTAAACGCATAAATTATTGTATCTTATTTCAATGTATGCAATCCTTACCACTGATTCGAACCAGTGATAACAAGCTACACCTTACTACCCATCTCTAAGAATTATACTTATAAAGTTATAAATAAAGATAACATAAGTATAAACTTTATTTATTCGCTCTAACATTTTATTATGGCAGTCATAAAAATGTATAAGGATTCGGCGGCAGGTGGCGCTTGGGAAATAATAAGTAAATAATTATGAACATACCCCATCCGCTTCCGGTCGTTTATTAAAATGGTAATGCCAACATACGAAATAACGATATTAGTTTTGGCGCTCGTAAGTGGAATATATAGGTTAAATTTTGTTTATTTGTAATAAGATATATAAATTATTAGAAATCTTATATCAATTACTGTTATTTCTTTTTTAAACAATAGGCGGAGTTGAGTTCCGCAACTAAAGGTGCAAACTGGACTGTCCCGTTATATGGGTATGTACATCAACAATTGTAAAAGTCAGCATTACTTTGAAGAAAAATTATACGTTAAATTATAAATTATAATTTAAGTCTCTGTTCTGAAAAAAATTTGCAAATCCGGTCGTGGCGCAGTGAGACAGCGTCTGATTGTAAACGTGAACAGTTGTGTGTTGGATTCCCACTCGGGAAAGTGATTATATATAAATTATTTTCAATCTCGCTCTGTTAGGACGAAGCGCGACGTTGAGTTCCACCGCAATGTACGAATTCGTTGGAAACTGAAGTATGCAGTGTCTTGGCATTATGTCTACCCTGCTATGCGGGATAAAAACGTGAAGCAAACATTTGGCCAATGAGGTCTTGAAATAAGATTAAAAATTCAATAAACTTGCAAAAAATTAACAAGTAAGTAAGTAACCTTAATATTATTTTTTTAACTATACCCTTTTATTTCTCATAGCAAAGTAGAGAGGAAGTACCCAGTGTCAAGACACTACGTACTCGTAAATATTATCTCTACTAAATATAATATAAGAACGTAAATAACACAATCATTGTCTATTTTTTTATCGAAAAATCTGACTGTACCACGAATAGAACGAGATTTTAGTTCAGAACTACAATAAAGGCGTGAAATATTTTCATTTTTTTTATTTTTCAGTATGTACCTACCCTTTTTTATTATTTCGCTCGATTCCAGATCATGTACGTCAAAAAGCGTTATGTCAAACAGAAATACCTTCTCTCTATACAGAGATCGGTGGAATCTTTTTATTTTAGGGATGCAACCAAACGACAGGGAGGCTTTTATGTCCGGCTGTCTATAGCAAAGCCCATTTGATCGATTGGGATGAGCCTTCTGTAAATTGGTAAGGCAGTGTTGGTGATAACATACTTTTACTTATTGAATGTGTACATATATTTCATATATGTGTATAGTTAAGTCAATTTATATTGTAAGAGATAATATATATTAAATATTTTAACAGTTTTTGGTCATTTTAAATAAGGTTTTTCATGAAAACAATAATCAAATTCCTCATAAAAGCTTAATAGTTTTATAAAAAAATACATATACCCGAATAAGTTAGCACAAAATATATAAAAAAAAACAGGAAAAAAAGAAAAATGAAAAATTATATGAACTTTATTTTGGTCAAAAACTAAACAATAAAGCTGAAAAATAATTAATTAATCAATTAATTTAATTCTGAACACCATTAAGCTTCCATGTAAACGTCTAACGTTGTACAAAAGGCAATATTTCATTCCAACTCACGGCTATTTATCTTAAACCGGATCTGAAAAATAAAAAGTAACGTTGTCCGACCGCATCTATCAATATAACGATGGACACTCAAAGGTTAAGGATACTTTTTCGGTTGGGATAATCGCCGGACGAGTGTTGCCCAAATAGAGTGACCATGTGGTATTTGTTTTTCAGGACAAGATAATATAAAAAAAACAGCTTTATCACGCTTTATCCTGGATAGCAGGGTAGTCACAGACAAGTTAGTGGCAAAAAACTCCGTTGATTGGCTTCCGCCCGAACTCAATGTGACAGCTTCTGGCTGTAAACGCGATCGGTTGTGAGTTTGAGCTCCACTCGGGGGAGTGATTATTTTTAAAATTATTGTCACTTCCTCACTCTGGTTAGACAAAGTGCGGCGTTGAGTTCCACCACTCAACTCGCAATGTCTCAAATTCAGTGGAAAGTGAAGTGAGGATTGTTTTGTCACTAGCTACTTTCTGTCTACCCTGCTATCCAGGATAAAAAGCGTGAAGCTAAAAAAAAGTTTCATATTCTATTCGATCAACTATGTATGACATGAACAATGTATGTGTGATTTGTACTTTACTGGCACGCCGTATGTAAAAAACTGAACTAAACTAAACTGCACATGAGTTTTAATATTGTATTCGAAAAAACAAAAATATTTTAATATATTTTATAGATTTTACGTGCTTTGAACATACTGACGACGCAGTCGGTATTCAAGTCAAATTAGAACTATCACCAAATACATTTCAATTATATGAAAATTATATGTTAAGTATTTGAAAGAAAAAAAATATATAATGTTCAAATTTTAATATGTCCCACTACGTTATATCTTTACTGTACATTTTCTTTGCTCAATGAAAACCTGACTAGAAAAAAAAACATCAGTACTTAATGGTCACCCCCATTCTAGATTTCTCTAACGAGAGGTATCCATCATTCGTGATGTGATCGTCGGAATTGGGTCGGATGGCCGGTGGAAATTGTGAGATATTTTCTGCTTTTATGCGATTATGGATTTAGGTGACACGATACTGGTGATTGGAGCTATAGTGCAGCGTTTAGTTGCGTAATTATCTGTTTATGAAGCTTATCTTGCATTACTATTAAACATTTGATTTTAACTTTTGTTTCTAACATAGAAATATTTATATAATTAATACGTATAAGAATAAACTCTGAAGTCTATTTCCTTTCTTTGGTGGTGTTGGTATTCAATAAAGTATATATGTATTTAAAATGAAACTATTTTAACTAAATTTACAGTAGTCCGTGGTCACAAGTTGGGTGTGACTGTGACCACGGACTACTGTAAAGTGTTCGAAACGTCAGGTTTCCAAAAATATATTTTCAAATACCAAAATATACGCAATTAATCCGTTTAAAATATTTTCATTTAAAATTCGTAATAAGTAAACTTATGTATATTAATTTATTTTACGTTTAACTAGTTGGATTATCGGTCACTTTAATTTTAAAATACAATTTAATTTTATCTGTTTTACCTTTACGTTTTTATGCCGCATAGTAGGGTAGACAAAAAGTACACGGGTACCTAGTGTCACTTTGTCTTACCAGAGCTAGAAAATGATAATAACTTAAATGTAATCATTCCCTCGAGTGGGATTCAAACCCACAACCGATTGCATTTCCAGTTAGACGTCGTCCCACTGTGTCACGACCGATTTCAAATTTAATATGTCATAGAAAATATTTTTAATTTAACTTTGATACTATTATATTTGGTTTTTTTTGTATGATTTGTTTTTTTGATGACTACTTAGAATAAGAAAGGAAGTGGAATACTTCCATAGTAAGACTCCATAAGCAAACGTTCAAATTGACCGAAGTATAATATATAAATAAGACTATCAATTGAATAACGTTTATTTTAATCAATCGATTTAAATTAGATGCAAAAAATGCAATAAAATTTAAATTATTTGTATAGTATTAAATTATATATTTAAATAATATGTATTTTATACGATACTATAGTAGTAATATGAAATTCATTAATTAAGACTAGAATAAAAAAAACATAACAATGATCTATTACTAGCCCAAAAAAAAATGTTGAATTCACAATGAAACACTACCACAACACACAAAGCTTTTATTATTCCTGATTGCCATACGACACAGAGTAAATATTTATTTAAATTCTGCAGAGTACCTGATATTTTGGAAATAATGCAAATTCTAATTACTTATAAATAATAAAATTTAAAATTTATTACTATAAAATATTCAATTTTTTATATATTTATATATAATATTATTGTTTTTTTAAAGTAACTTGACTCGACTTTTATCATAAGGAACACTACACTGCTTTTAACCTAATAAGATCTTAAAATCAGTATTTTAAATATATATAAATCTAAACGTCCGAAATATGATTTACTTTGTGATAATTAAATTAAATGATTTAAATCCATAAAACGATGATTTAAATCTGTTTTTTGTAAAATAATTAACTGTTTTGTTTAATAATTAACAGACTTTTCAAGAAATGGTAAGCGATACGAGAGGTCAGAAGAGACATCGGTTGACCTTCGAAAACACAGTATGAATGATATGAAGGACCCACCGAAGAGCATATACGAAGAGGTTAATAACTGTGAACGTATCGTTTGGCGTCCTTTTTGCAAGGAATAAAGCGTGAAAATAAAAAAAAACATAAAGAAAGGAAAAGAAGAAGAAGTGAAATAGAAAATAATAATAATTGGTTTTCTGTTTTCCATAGCATACGTACCATGATCGATGCGCAGCATAACAAAAGAGTTTAAAATATAGATGTCGATGTGCATTAACGTAACTTTGTCCAGTGTAAATGTACTGAATATTTAACCACACTTCATTTGGGAACGGATGTTATTTCCGTTGGGAAAGCGGAATGTACGAAATTAAAGAAAACAAACAGTCTTTGCAAGTATGACGGTAAACATGCAAACTTTATTCCGTTGTTTAAATTGCATTTGAAACAGGTATATTTACATTTAGATTTCATTCAGAACGGTTATTATGTAAATTTTGAATTTAGGTATGATGTGCTTAGATTTTTTGTTTCGTGTAAGAACTGTAGTGTCACTTCCAGTTTAATTAACATGTTACATGTTAGGTATTTTTTCCATAATAAGGTTAATTTAAATATGATCATTAATTCCTCCAATTTTATGTAAACTTATAAACGTATTCGTTTACAGTCAAATGTTGTCACAATACGTCATGAAGGTAAATAATTTCTAATATACATATGTATATTTTTTTTCTGTCTTTAAGTACATGCTGTTGACCCTATTGGTCTTTACAGAGATACCCGGAGAGGGAGGAAAGAGGGACATGGCTGGTTGAGAGGAAGTTGACGACCGCCCCCTGCGGGGCTGGACTCTCGGCTTGTGGTCGTTGAATAGACTGGGTATTATTCCTACGCTATACAAAACAGCCGCGACGTGAAGTCGCGACTGGGAAAAATTTAGACTATTCTAAGGGAGCCTAACAGTCCCTAACCGTTGGACCCGGCCCCGCTAACGTGTGGACATGCCGTTAAATAAACTTGACTTCGCCGTCGTTTCCATCGACGGCGATGTGTGTGTTGTGTATGGTGGAGTGTTTCCTACCTACAATTTTACTGTTGGCTACCGTAATGGGGTGGTCGGGATCTTATAGCGGGTGTCTAAGCTTAGGATGCGCGGACGGGGAGTTATTACTCGCCCGTACTCCTAGGGGATTTCTTAGGGATGTGAGTATCTGCTCGTAGTAAGGCCTAGATAAACCATTGCAGATCTCTTTGATCGATTCCAGATCGAAGTCCTTATGAAGATCGAAAGAACCCGATGCGATTTCGTACGAATCTGTTTTGAACTACATGAAGTGGTTTAAGACGTAAATGAGGACGGGCCTAATGCAGGTTCTATATAATGTCAACTTATTTCTAAATGACATTTTACTTTGTTTGCATATTAAGGGCTGTAATCTATTAAGATAGAAACGGGCTTAATTACACACTCGACTTATATGTTTTCTGAATGAGAGTATTTGACTGGTTTTTGTAAAGGAATAGGCTTATATTGAAGAAATATGGTAAATCAGTATCGTGTTTCAGACTACAGAAAAACACTGCAGCACTTTTTTCAGAATCTCGATCCTCCATTTGCGGTACCAAGCGCTTAAAGCCTCGGCGGTCCCTTGGAGTCTCTCGTCAATAATGAAAGAATAGAGGACGGGTATCATCGGCGTACATAGCTAGGTGGACGTTAGGTATGTCGCTGGTGTACAGCGCATACAAAATAGGATAGGATAGAGCAAGGAGCCCTGGGGGACTCCAGCGAAAATTAATCGGGGAGAAGTGAGAATACCTTCTACTTTATATCGGAAATATCTATTTGAGAGATAGTTCTTAAGAACGTGAACTAAATGATCTGGGAGGCCGGCATTAAGCAGCTTGTAAATTAGGCCGCTGTTGCGAACTTTATCGAAAGCTTTCACTATATCGAAAAATAGCCACGATAGAGCAGCGGGCATCATTTCTAATGTTAAATCTGGCTATGTACTTCACTAGCTGATATACTTGGTTGACAGTTGAGTGGCCCTTGTGGAACCTGAATGCTCGTTAAGGAGCAGTGATTTTGTCTCTAACACTTCAGTCTAATAAGAATTATCCTCTCGTAAATTTTACCTACGCAACTTAATAGACTGATAGGCCTGAAGCTGCCGGGGAGGTTCCTCGGCTTGCTTGGCTTTGGAATACCTATGACTATTGCCTCCTTCCATAGATCTGGGAAGGCAATTAAATATGATCACTAATAAGGACACTGTTATTAAGACAGTCGTTTGGCCTCGGGTCCTTCTTGTCTTTCAGGTTCACCCAAGGTTCACCCAAGTAGGGTAACGATGCCCAGTCTGCTACCTCGGAGTCAATCTTCCTCAGGCGGTCCGGGTCACAAAGTTGATCGCTGGGGAAACATTGAGCCTCTTAACTATTGGCTAAACATTCCGTATTTTCGGTGTCAACAGCGGCCAAAGTGTTATCGGGCTTAATCAGAGATGGCATAATCGAGAGACCGTCCGACCGAAGGGCTCGCGACAACGCCCAGAAAGCCGCGAGCAAAGTGCAAAGGCGTGAGTCCCTCGAGCTACTAGTACTTTGCTTTCTACCGAATTCGACGCGTTGCGTATTAAGTGGTGGAACTCAATGGCGCAATTTTTCTTACCATACAGCCAGACAGTAAAAATAATTTAAATATAATCATTCCCCGAGTGGCGATCTAACCCACAACCGATTGCGATTACAGTCAGACGCTATCCCACTGCGCCACGACTAGCCTCAATTTTATGTTAAACTTATAACCTAATTCACTTATACAAAACACAGTCACATTTCATAAAGCTAAAATCATACATACATAAGTATAAATGTTAACTTAATTTATAACAAAGTAATTAAAGAGTCTTTTTACTAATATATATATCCTACAGCCTCTATATCTACCTGAAGCCATCCGTCAATCTGTCTAATAGTAGCTTTCAGAATGAATTCTTACTTTCCATTTATGTCACAAGAGAAAAAAGCTAAATTGTAAAAGTTTCAGAAATACCAATATTAAATTATTTAAATTCACAAATATTCATTAAAGATGTCCAATTCCATCAAGAGTTTGAAGCCTTTATAAAGTTTCAGTTGTTCGTTTAATGCTGGAGTTTGACTGTGTACTTTAATTCAAAGCTAGCTGATATGCTTTGTTTATACTGTGAATAAAAAAGCGAGTAGTTAGAGATAGCATAGTGTCAAGACACTCCGTGGACTGTTTTCTGACCTAAATCGAGCGATAGCGAGTTAAGTGGCGAGCTTAACGCCGTGCTTTGTCCTACAAAAGCTAATTAATTAAAATAAATGTTTAATATAATCTTTCTCCCAAGTGGGAGTCGAACCCATAACCAATCGCGTTTACAATCTGACGATGTCGCACTACGCAGCGTGAGTAGCATCTTTGCCCATTATAATACTTTTCATAAATACAGTAGAATAAATAAATAATAAGAGAAATTTTAATTTTTTAATTTACTAAAACAGCTAAAGACTGTGTCATTAGATTACAAAAAAAATAATGAATCTTACAATTTAATAATATATCTATTTGATTTTTGCAAACTTTCTTTTGTCTGTAATGTACAATTGTACATATGTATGTTTGTTCTGGTGGAACTCAATTTTAAAACTTATATCTTCAATAAATTTAGCTGAAATTTTGTATACACATTTGTTTTTGATGTTAATGTACTTATATATAATTAGAATTGTCCCCATATTGGATGTCACACCTAAACGACGGATAGCATAATATTTTCGTAAAACTCAATCATTATGAAATCATTTCATAATATCTTGTCTTTTACGCCATATAGTGATATTTTATTAAATAAGTTTTTGATTTTTGCGATTTTTACACATTTTAAATGAAACTGTAGAGTGTTCGAAACTTCAGGTTTCCAAAAATATATTTTCGAATACCCAAAATATACGAGATTAATCCGTTTAAAATAGTTTCATTACAGATATTTTATTTGGTATTCAATCAATTTTAAGATTGTTTTCTTTAATGACACCCAGCATGACTGTGAACGCGATTGGTTGTGGGTTTGATTTTAAATTTTAGAATGTCATAGTAAGAATGAAGAAGGACATACACAGATCGTTTGGGTGCGTCGAGAGGATAAGTGATGATAGAATTGTATGAAAGATTTATAAAGGTACGAGGAAAGGGGGACAAAAAACACAGTATCGAAAATACTGGAGGAAAGTCACATAAAAAGCAATGGCGCTCTGTTGCCTCTGGCTACTTCGCCAGGGAATAAATATTATCTTTACTACGTAGAACTTGGATTATGTTATGAAGCTGAAAAATAATGCAGAAAATAAAGTAGAAGCCGGTCGTGTGACAGCATGTGCCTGTAAACGCGATCGGGGTGGGTTCGATCCCCACTCGAGGGAGTGATTATCATTCACTTCCTTGCTGTGGTAAAACAATGTGCGGCGTTAAGTTCCACCAGTCAACACGCAATGTCTCGAATTCGGTAGAGAGCGAAGTACGGAGTGTCTTAACACTAGGTGCTTTCTGCTATGCCGGAATAAAAGCGTGAAATTAAAAAAAACAAGAAAAATAATTCTCCATAGCGTAGCTTTCTCAATAAAACATCACATTTACAGTATATTTACTTAGTGTCAGCTATTTATATTGTATTTCCATTGTTTTGGTTAGAATTTGTCAAAAGTTCATTGTTTCTAATCAACCGTGGCTCTAAACGAATCTGCTGATACTTCAGAACACTTTGTTATGCCGTGATTTATGAAATATAATGGATTTTAATATTAATTGATTATTGTTATTATCAAAATTGAAATAATCAAATTATTGTTATTTGCTTAAAAATTTTAATTGTGTCAAATTTGTTTCTAGTCTAATTATAAAGAAGTTAAGATGAAAAGGCGACTGGAGGTCATTGCTTAACTAAACATGTCTTAAATCTTGGGAATAACGGCAAACATATGGATCATTTAGCAGCATCTGATATATTAGGAGGCTTTATAGTATACATTATTTTTATATACATTTTTTTTGTAGAAACTTAATTTCACAAAGAAATCCGTTCTAAGAATATTTTATGATATATTTATAAATAGTATCGTTGTACAGTAGCATAGAATGACTGTAAACGCGATTGGTCGTGGGTTCGCTTTAAAATTTATTTTCAGCGTTAAGTTACGCCGCACAACACCAATCTTGAAGCGGTTCTCTATGCCTTTCTTAGTTCTGCTAAATGGAGAAAACTGTTTTAACTTTATAATATTTGCAATGGTTGATTGAGCTTCTTTCAACATTCCTCAAGTAGTAGAAATCATTCACAAAATGAAGAAGTGTAGTTTTTATATAAAAATAAAAAAACAAACAATATATTGAACTTTAACGGCAATATCGTATACATTTTATAGGCATGTAAAAATCCTCGACCTACATCTAAAAGAACTTCTTTATTATTGATAAGGAATCCTACTCTTTGATCTTAGCCAAAAGGCTGAGATGCGTAAATTCATTTAAGAGAGCCTGGTTTAAGGTGAATTAATATTTAATTTATATTGCAGTGTATTACTAACCGGTTGTAGATTAACTAATCAATGTTAGCTATTTTCTGCCATTGGGTGTCCAGGCACAAGTAATAAATAATAATTTCATAAAGAATTTTTACTGGTAATTCCATTTGTGCTAGCGCCTACTGATCGATGACAAGTATAACAAGATGTAAATATCACCTAAAAATATATAAAGATTATAAACATTGAGGCCGGTCGTGGCGCAGTGTGACAGCGTCTGACTGTAAACGCGATCAGTTGTAGGTTCGACCCCCACTCGGGGGAGTGATTATATTAAAATTATTTTCACTTCCTCGCTCTGGTGGTAAAGACAAAGAGTGGCGTTGAGTTCCACCACTCAACACACAATGTCTCGTATTCGGTGGAAAGCGAACTGCGGAGTGTGTTGATACTAGGTACTTTCTGTCTACCCTGCTATGCGGGATAGAAGCGTGAAGCAAAAAAAAACATTAAGATTTTTAAATTATGTATTTTTCTTTTAAAATATTTGTTAATATATCTATGTTTTCGATATTGTTTAGAATTTCTTTATATATTAGTATCTCTTCTTATAAAAACATTATGTTATTAATTATACATATATTACGTTAAAATTTAAATATATAAGTTACAGTTAAAACTTATAACGAAGATAAGATAGAACGCGTTTTCCCCTAATTAAAATTTGTTTTTACTAAAGTATACCTTTATCTAGAAATACCTAGTAACACCTACTTAGAAAACTATATACCACTAACATATTTTATTTCCAAATATCTATCCAAAACTTTTCTTTTTTTTAAGTCTAGATATTTTTTCTCATTGAAAAATGCAGGCTACCTACAAGGCAGGTGTGCCTTACTAACAAGTGGTCATGTAGGAACAGATGATACTGAAAGAATCATTACTGAACCTACTAAAACCCAATAGAATGGAAATCCTCTCTACCCACACACGATTGAGACGTCACGGGAATACTCGCGCATACCACTATGACGCTTCGATCCCAACAATCAGAACAAGATATAGTCAACTTTAAATAAATCTTTTGGAAAGACACCTCCTTTTATAGTTTTATAACTAATCTAGGAAAAACGCGTTCTATGTAAAAATATATTCTAACGATGACATGTATGAGCAGTTTCATACTAACTTACAATACTAACTATATATTTTTAGCTTTACGCTTTTATCCTGAATAGTACAGTATAGACAGGAAGTACCTAGTGTCAAAACACTCCGTACTTCGCTTTCCGCCATATTCGAGACAGTACGTGTTGAGTGGCGGAATTGAACGCTGCACTTTATCTTACCTGAATAAAGAAATAAAAATACATAGTTTAAATATATTCACTCCGCCGAGTGGGAATTGAACCCAAAATCGATCGTATTTACAGTCAGACACTCCCACTGCTCCACGACCGACCTCATTAAGTATATACCTACATATTATAATATATTTTTGGTAATAACTATCTCTTACATTTGCAAAGTTGAAAACGGTTTGAATACAACTAATTCCGTTAAATGCTAAGCTTTGACGGACTGAAACATGCTGTAGAGAAAGCTATTGGCGTAAATAGTTTCAAATTTTGCTTATTAATATAGAAATTGACAAGCAAAGTTTTACTCAAATTTAGTTGTATAATTTATGTGTTTATAATATATTCATAAAAGTTATTAAGTTAATATTAAAGGCACAGTGGGACAGCGTCGAGCGCAATCGGTTGTGGGTTTGATTCTCATTCGGGAACTTAAATTATTCTCATTTCTTTGTTCTGGTAACACAAAGCGCGGCGTCAAGCTCCGCTACTCAACACGTAATGTTCGAAATTTGGCCTAAAGTGGAGTAAGGAGAGATTAGGTACTTTAAAGTTAAAAAATATATATTTTTAGAATATTAAATAAGTCATGGCCATAGTGACACAATGGGACAGTGTCTGACTGTAAACTCGATTAGTGGTGGATAAATAGTAATGTGCGGGTTAAAACTGTAAATAATCATAAAAAACATAATTTATTTTTTTCCTATTTACCAACCTTAATAATTTATTCAAATCATTTTCACTTTTTCACTCCTATAAGACAAAGTGCGGCGTTGAGTAACGCCTCTTAATACGTCTCCACGTGCCACATTTCTTGTCCTGAGTGAATATCGAACCCACAACCAACAGACCGACCAATATATTTATCTCGTACGTTTTGTTCATAATATTTGATAATATCTTGTAACGTTCAGGGAATTTAGAGATATATTTGAATCACAGTTAACGTGTCGTGTCATTGAAACGTACATTGTTTAGAGCCATTTGTACAACTAATCTTTTAAGGAAGACGCTTTTAAAATAAATTAAAAATAACATATTTCGTTTTATATTTTAATTTTATTTAAAGATTTTTTTATATATAATTAATTTTAGAGGCCGGTCGTGGCGCAGTGTGACAGCGTCTGACTGTAAACGCGACCGGTTGTGGGTTCGATCCCCACTCGGGAGTGATTATATTTAAATTATTTTCACTTCATCGCTCTGGTAAAGACAAAGTGCGGCGTTGAGTTCCATCACTCAACACGCAATGTCTCGACTTCGGTAGAAAGCGAAGTACGGAGTGTCTTGACACTAGATACTTTCTGTCTACTCTACTATGCGGGATAAAAGCGTGAAGTAAAAAAAAATAATAATTTTAAATATTTATTCTATAATTGAAATTGCTAAACGAAGCTGGCTTTCACTTGAATCTTTGAAATTATTTTAAATATTATCCAAATTGCTATATAAATATCGTTCAAAACAATATAGAATCTATAGACAATATAAATCATATTTTTCAAACGAAAATGCCCAAACTAATGCATTCTATTCACAAACTAATTACTTCTAATAGGAAATGCATCTTGCGTTTTCGCAGTACTGAATTCTCTTGGACGTTGGCGTGCAGTCCGACAAATTGACAGCAAGTCCCAAGACAGCGCTCAGCGCTGAATGATTATTGAATTTCAATATTCTGTATTCCGAAATAAAGAATTTTACGTTAGAATTGTCATTGTTTTTTTATTTACGTTTATTATTTAAGGTATTATGATATTATGAAGTAATTGGGATTGATTTATTTTTATCAGTTATAGATACATTAATTTAATATTTCTTTTGTAAATAACGATTTATTAGGCGAGTTGGGTTTGTAAAAAATTAAAATTTTGAAAAGTTACTTAAATACTAAAGTTTAATTATATCGATAATAATAATGTTAACAATTTAACTATAAAAGTAATGTATTAAAAATTGAAAACGTCAGTGTACCTGCACGTCTTGCCGTTCACAATGCAGTACTGATACCGACGTTGTTATACGGCAGCAAAACGTGGGTGTGTCAAAAGAAGAATGAAAGAAAGATGAATGCGGTAGAGTTGCGATCTCTTCAGGTCGGCGTAAGCGTGACTGTTACAGTAAGAATGAAGAAAAAGATGCCCAGGTGTTTTGGGCACTTCAAGAGAATGAGTGATGAAAGGATGGTAAGAAGATTTATGAAGCAAAAGTGAGTTGTAAGAGAGGTCGGAGGAGACCTTGGCTGACTTCCGAAAACACAGAATCGAAGATGATGCAGGAAGATCACCTAAAAAGCATGAGGACCCCCTCGAAGTTCATGTATGGAGAAGAGGCCAAAGAGGTATGCAGGGCCCGCTGCGTTTGGCGGTCCGTTGCTTTTGACTAACGCGTCATGGTACGCACCAAGACACCTCGGTTAACCTTCGAAACACAGTATTAATGAAACTTGAGGAAAGTCAAGTACAAAGGAAGAGCATCCCAAGAAATACATATTGGACCGTAATAACTGTGGACAACCCAATAGAAATATGCAGAGATCGTAAACATAACGTCGTAAAGTATTCTCATATAAATAACACATTTGAAATTGAATAAAAAAATATAAACGTTTACATCTCAGGTCATCCCACACAGGATTTTTTGAATTAGTGTATGTTAAACTAAATTTATATATATATATATATATATATATATATATATATATATATATATATATATACATATATATATATATATATATATATATATATATATATATATATATATATGATATTAAATGATTCTTTATATTTAGCTTATAGGTTCCTAGAAATAAATATTTCTAGCAATCCATAAAATAAATGTACGTAAATTATCTTTTGGCAAATTTGAAGCTTATAACAATTCTCATAGAATTGAAATTCTATTAACTTAATGTTGTATATAAAATACCTTTATTCAAGGCTTCACCGATTAAACGATACGGTTCAGACGATTACAATGAAATATTATTTAATTCCAAAGCTTTGTAATGAGTATTGAGCGTTTTTGAAATTTTAATTCTTGCTTTGTATAACTGAACTGAGCAATTGTTGGTTGATAGTGGAAACGTATAAGATTTGAACTTACGCTTCTTGGAACCTGACCAGGTGTTTGACTACTAAGCCATATGTTCTATTCAACTACGTCTAAACAGGTCCTTAAGCACAGTTCTCATGAATCCTTTTTATAGACATTTTTTATGTGACGTTGTTTTTATATTTATCTTTTCATACTTTATAAATAGCTCTTTAAAAATGTCAAAATATATAAGCGCATGTGTCTCAGTACACCCCACAGAACTGATAACTTAAAATAATCCAAGATGATTTATTTTGTATTGATATTGTTTGAAAAAAACTTCGGTTTCATTAAATTCTATTCATACATTATTTTGATAATATAAGGAAAGGTCATATAATTATAAAAGAAATAAATAAATAAATATAAAAGCCTTTTATTTCTTGTAACCCATGTATTTCTTGTAACACATTTAATAATATAAGAAAGTTTGAATTAATAGGAGAGATACATAAAAGAAATTTTATTAAATATTTTATTATGTATTTATTATACTTTTATCCCGCATAGCAGGGTAGAAAGTACCTAGCGTCAATACTCTACGTACAGTCAGACGCTTTCCCACTGCGCCACGACCGGCTTATATATATATATATATATATATATATATATATATATATATACTGTTGATAGTTACGACATACTAATAACTGTACATACAAAGGGGAAGCAGCTTCAAAGTTTTTCCCGCAATATACAGAGATAATCTAGAGACACCGTTGAATTATTGCGTGTTGAAAACTATTTTAAATATAATTTACAATCACGACCTTCTCTTACTTTGACTTCAGTAAATGCTAGTAATTTCTACAGGTCTCGTATACTGGCAAATAAATAACAAATATTTCCAGAAGCTGAACTTCTATACAGTCACTGGACACTCAGTATATTACAGAATATAACACTGTATATAGTATAGTAACTTTTGTATGACGGGTTCGATGATCGAATATCCTCTCCTCTTGAATACAAAGCTTTCTATCGGCCTTAAAACTAAAATGGAGCTGTGTCAGGTCGTAAAGTACCCAAAAGCGTAAACAAATAACTTTATATCCCACGTTAAAGTCTATAGGCAAGGAAGATTTTTATATACATATATATTATGTTTATTGTATGTTTTTGTGTATGTAGAGGTTATTTGATAAATGCATAGGTCACAGGTTCGATTTCTAATTTGGTTTTGCTACCTCATATTTCATTGGTGAACAGAGTGTCTTCACTATTTTTTTTAAGTGAAAAAAATGTGAAGTTGAGAATTTTGTTCAAATATTATACATTATTGTATACAATTGTATTAATAAAATCACTCTAAATAAAATAAATAATATATAATCTTCAATAATCTTCATAAAGAGAAACAAAGCTAGTCAACATGAATCCATAAGCAAAAATAATGAAAGAAAATTTTCTTGATACACTTTACAGCGCCATCTTTCAGATCTTCCGAGAACTAAATAAAGACTATAACTTTATACATAAACATTTAGATGGCGATAATGTATAGATATTGTAGTTATATTTTTATACAATATGTACCTAACATAATTAATTATCTAATCAAAATTAACACTCATTCAATACAATGAAAAAGCGATATTAAGCAACACAATAAATTTCTGGATAGCACTTAATAAATAAACTGTACGTAAAATTTTAGATATTTCCAATGTTTCATGAAAAATCAGTTTCAGTGATAGATATTTTCAGTTTTGTAACAATTTTTTCCCAAATTTCGCGTTTCAATTTTGTAGCGTAATCCGAGTCCGTGCGAGTCACACACTCGAGTGAGCTTAAAAGCGATTTTTCAGTGGTGTCTATGCGCTTATTCATTAATCTAACTGGACAGCTGGTGACGAACGCATCACTGGAAGAACTATATAGATATATAAAGTCTAGATATGATCTTCTATAAAACTACAAATATTTCTAATCTACGAAAATGTTTTATATTTTAAACTGTTATTCGCAATAACACTTTAACATACACTACTATACTACCAAATACTAAATACATTACTATATACAATTATTTCTAATCTTAGAAATTTTATAATATTTTAAACTGTTATAAGTAAATGGTGCTTGTAAATTCAATTCCCTTTGAAAAAATGTATGTTTTAATTAATTTATTTTCTTTCTTGCGATCTCAATAAATTTATACGTTTATTATAGTCATGAATAATAAATATTTTACTAGTTTAATGTTATATATGAATAACATTACATATATAGACATGTACGTGCATAAAATTAGAACGTAGGTAGATCTGAATTTTCGTGCTTTGGAAACTGTCCAAGCGTTCTAGCTAATTAAGCTTTAATATATAATAATTTTTTAATACTTGTTATATCGTGGCTATTTTATATGTTTAAAATATATTTTATTTTAAAATGCTATTCAAAATTTATCAATCTATAGTTGTTTTTCCTATCTCCATCATCGTTATCTTTATGCCCATTCTATACTGATTTCGATTGTGAAACAAAAAAATAATTTTTTGTTTAGTTACTTTGGGATATCTAAATGCTTATCTATACGTCTTAAAAAATCTGCAAAATATGAGTCTTTCTAAAACCAGTTGTTCAAGCTTTGCATTGTCTTCAATAAAATAAATAAAATACTCAGTACATAACAGAAGGGTTTCAGATAAATTTATATAGGTTACAGGTAAAATAACAGTGTAGCAGCGCCACGGTCGGCCATTTTAACTGTACAATAACGCAGCGCAAACACGATCACTTGTGGGTTCGATTCCCACTCGGGGGAGTGATTACATTTAAATTATTTTCACTTCCTTGCTCTGGTAAAGCCAAAGAGCGGCGTTGAGTTCCACCACCCAACACGCAATGTCTCGAATTCGGTGGAACGCGAAGTACTGAGTGTCTCGACACTAGATACTTTGTGCCTACCCTGCTATGCGTAATAAAAGCGTGAAGCTAACAAATAAAAAAATAAAAAAATAAAACTAGTTTTATCTTATATTCAATTCTAAGAATCAAATCTCTAACGCAAATTTTGTCCTCAAATTTTGATTTCAATTTTAACAAAGGCATATTTTTTTACTAACTACGGTACACCGCTTTACATCTATAAAAATATTTAAACTGTGTATGTATATAATAATTTGAATAGGTGTTACGGGAAAGTTTATTTATTATATGTAAGATTTTTTGATAATTTAAATAATTTTTCTCATTCCGTATAATTTTTATAAGGTTTTAAATGAAAGTATTTTAAAGAGATTAATTTTATTAAAAATATATGAAAATAGGTGAAATCAAAGATTTCTTTTTATTAGGGATTGTTATATATTTTCTAGAACTAATAACTTTTAATAATTATTTTTTATAAAATTAATATAGGAAATTAATTAAAATAATCCCCTAGAGTCCAGTTTAATAATATCATTTCCAGATATTTTATATTTTCGAATTGCATCGCTATGCTCCGACCTAGTTCTGAACTGCATGAAGATTGATTTAGTAGTTTTGTGTGCGCAAAACCCGCGATGGTATTGTCTTATTTTAATATTTCCTATCTTATTATAGAATTAAAACCTCGATGGCTCAGTTGGTGACTTGTTGTTCGTACACACGATCAACATGGGTTCAATTTTTACCTAAGTGGCTTTTTATGAGCTTAATATCGATTTTCTTAATTCGTTTCATCTGTTAGATGGAGTAGGACAATATGTACTAAAGCTAAAAGCAATTTTACACTTCTCTGCCAATTCGTCCTAGTAATATATAATGTTGAATAAGAACTAGTTAGCTAATGCATTTATAAGACAGGTAGGTGTCTGCGAATACATTGTCGAGACACTCCGTACTTGGCTTTTCATCGAATTCAAGACATTGCGTGTTGAGTGGTGGAACTCAACACCACACTGTGCCTTACTACAACAAAATAGTGAAAATAATTTCAAATATAATCACTCCTCCGAGTGGGAATCGAACCCATAACCGATTGGGTTTACAGTCAGAAGTAATCCCACTGCGCCACGACCGGCTTCAAATCTCTTTATAAAATAAACTGATCGGCTGTTTATTAACTAGGTTAATATTGAAAAAATTATATATATATATATATATATATATATATATATATATATATATATATATATATATATATATATATATATATATATATATATATTCTTTATTGCACATTAACAGTTTTAGAGTAATTTTACATAATATAATTTGTTTATAATGCAAAATTAGAACTCACAATGTTACATGGTCCACGCGTGGAGAGAATCTAATAGTAAAATATTTAATTCTATACTTTCCAATTTCCGCCCAATATCGGTACATTGTGTTTTTTAATATCACAATTCAACTCACCGTTTTCTACATACCTAAGCAAGTAAATAAAGCAATTTATTATAACAATCAACCTCGAGTAAGAATCGAACCTACAACAAATATTTTCAATATGCTTTCCCACTGAGCCGTGATGACCCAATGTCATTTAAATAAACACCATAAATCCGATGCCGGTCAATTTTCATTATATACCATGTTACAAGCTAAGCGTGTGTTACAATACACTCACGCAATTTAGATGAAGCTACTCAACTGGACATGACATGTGAGGCGTATGTAGAATAGAGTCATTGCATTGCTCTACCGTGTTATGGCTTATAGTTTAGATATATATAGGAAAATATATTTTTTTAATAGCATTATATTGTATTATCTCTATATATTATATTATTGTATTATCTCGCTTTGGTAAGATACAATGCGGCGTTGAGTTCCGCCACTCAACGCGCGATGTCTTGAATTCGACGGAAAACAAACTTGTCTTGACACTAGGTACTTTATATCTACCCAGCTATCCGTGATAAAAGCATTGAGTGAAAAAAAAGTTGTAAAGTAGTTAATATATTGTGTTTAAGTTAAAACTATTGGTTATGGGTTTAAATTAGTTACTTAAATAAATATAAAAAATGCGTAAAGTACACGTTACCTTAGAAACGTATTGTGACATGTGTTTTTTTCTTTATATATTATTATTATAGTAGTAAAAATATATATATATATATATATATATATATATATATATATATATATATATATATATATATATATATATATATATATATATATTATAGTAGTAAAAATATGTTTCTATTTCTTATTTAAAACTTGTACGTTGAAATAAAAAACCCTTTTGATTACTACTGTATTAAAAATAAATAAATACGAAATTTACCATAATTTTAATATTAATTATTTTCACTTCCTCGCTCTGGTAAAGACAAAGTGCGGCGTTGAGGTCCACCACTTAGCACGTCAAGTCTCGAATTCGGTGGAATGCTAAGCACAGAGTGTCTTGACACTAGGTACTTTCTGTCTACCCTGCTATACGAGATAAGAGTGCAGCTAAATAAAACGAAATTACCATTTTAATTAAAATTTCTTTACAAAAACAATATTTACTTGTATATAAAAAAAACATGCAATCATAGTGCAGAAGAACAGAATACGATTGTAAACGCGATTGTTTGTGGTCATACCTGCTTGGAGGGATAATTATATTAATTTTTTTTGTTTTTCAACCTGGTAAATGAAATCACGGCGTTGAGCGCCGTATTATTTTTGATCGAAATAGAGAGCACAGTGTTTTGAAATTAGTTTTTCTCTGATTATCCTTTACAGGAGATAAAGCGTGTACTATATATTGATAAAAGCAAACTACGTATATTTTTATGCTTATAATTCTTTTTGAGTACAAACACCAAACACTGTAAGTTGTTCGCTTATCTGTACCATACATGTAAAATATGTGAATGAGTTCATTCGCTTTGTGAATATCATTGTTTCTGTGCAAATTTTGTGCATTCTTGCTTTATATTCCGATAATTTCGAAGCTAAAATTTAATAACAGAATTGTTGTTTTGCTTGCATTTTGTTTATTTTTACATAATACGTACTTTATGTATATTTTAAAATAGTACTAAAATTGGATTTAAATGATGAACCAGACGATCTAGCACTTTTGATAACAATAGTAGAAGGGAAATACAAATATATTCAAAATAGGCATATGTATTAGATGTCTCGGGAGTGAGAAAATTTGTACATTTTTCCCAATGGAAAGAAAAGATATTTACATGTATAATATATATAATTTTTGGTGAAAAAGGTATCTAAAATTAATTTATTTATTATATATACCTTATATCTATTTTATTTAGTATTTCTATTTATATCTATCTTATATGTATTTTTATCTATTTAATGTAGTAAAGATAGATCTCATTGTAATCCTTTCTACATTTAATTCAAGGTATCTTGAAATCTATTAAGGATAATCAGGAAAATAATAGAACCCTACTTACTTCGTTTGGTAATTTTATAGGCAATTCTCGTTGTTTGGCGAAACTCAATGCTACACTTTCTATAATCAAAAATGAAAATTCTTTAAATACAAACATTTTCGGGAACTGAATTTTTATTTAGCTCAACGCTTTTATCCCCCGTAGCTGGGAAGACAGAAAGTACCTAGTGCCAAAATACTCCGTACTTCACTTTCCATCGAATTTGAGACACAGCGTGTTGAGTAGTGGAACTTAACGCCACACTTTGTCTTACCAGAGCGAGGAAGTGAAAATAATTTAAATATAATTACTCCCCCGAGTGGGGATCGAACCCACAACCGATCGCGTTACAGTCATACGCTGTCCCACTGCGCCACGATCGGCCTCGCTGAATTTGGACAGGTAAGTTTATTCAACATTCATTACTTGATATTGAAAAGAAATTACATTCTAGAGAATGTATTAATAGTAAAGGTCATTTATTGTGTTTATAATTTTAAGTAAAAAGATGTAAATATTGTCGTAGTGCGACAACCTCGAATTGTAAAAGCGAAGTTTGTATTAAAATTATTTTCCTACTTTGGTAAGACAAAAAGCGATGTTGATTTTGGTTAAAAAGTAGAGAACCTAGTGTCCTAACACTACGTCCTCTCTAGGTACTCTGCTATGGGTGATAACATAAAGCGAGAAAAAATAATTTCTTACATTTTTCTCTACTTTATTCCTATTTCTTAGATAATATTATAACTATCAACACATTCACGCTTTTATCCCGCACATCAGGGTAGACAGAAAGTATCTAGTGTCAAGACATTCCGTACTTCGCTTTCCACCGAATTCGAGATATTGCGTGTTTTTTTTTATGTAATTTATTCGTAATTTATCATTTTATCAACTTCACCTGTATTTTATTTATCAATTCATGAAAAATATCTTCAATTTTATCTTGACCTACTTTATGCTATCAAATAATTAGGACTTTAAAATTTGTACACGCGGCCGAAACGAATTTTAATTTAATATTTTAGCTAAGATGACCAATCGCTAGCCTAAGAATGTAATATTATCAAATGGATAAATTTTTTACTTTAACAATATATATATATATATATATATATATATATATATATATATATATATATATATATATATACATATATACATATATATATATATATATATATATATATATATATATATATATATATATATATATATATGTATATATATATATATATATATATATATATATATATATATATATATATATATTGTTAAAGTAAAAAATTTATCCATTTGATAATATTACATTCTTAGGCTAGCGATTGGTCATCTTAGCTAAAATATTAAATTAAAATTCGTTTCGGCCGCGTGTACAAATTTTAAAGTCCTAATTATTTGATAGCATAAAGTAGGTCAAGATAAAATTGAAGATATTTTTCATGAATTGATAAATAAAATACAGGTGAAGTTGATAAAATGATAAATTACGAATAAATTACATAAAAAAAAACACGCAATATCTCGAATTCGGTGGAAAGCGAAGTACGGAATGTCTTGACACTAGATACTTTCTGTCTACCCTGATGTGCGGGATAAAAGCGTGAATGTGTTGATAGTTATAATATTATCTAAGAAATAGGAATAAAGTAGAGAAAAATGTAAGAAATTATTTTTTCTCGCTTTATGTTATCACCCATAGCAGAGTACCTAGAGAGGACGTAGTGTTAGGACACTAGGTTCTCTACTTTTTAACCAAAATCAACATCGCTTTTTGTCTTACCAAAGTAGGAAAATAATTTTAATACAAACTTCGCTTTTACAATTCGAGGTTGTCGCACTACGACAATATTTACATCTTTTTACTTAAAATTATAAACACAATAAATGACCTTTACTATTAATACATTCTCTAGAATGTAATTTCTTTTCAATATCAAGTAATGAATGTTGAATAAACTTACCTGTCCAAATTCAGCGAGGCCGATCGTGGCGCAGTGGGACAGCGTATGACTGTAACGCGATCGGTTGTGGGTTCGATCCCCACTCGGGGGAGTAATTATATTTAAATTATTTTCACTTCCTCGCTCTGGTAAGACAAAGTGTGGCGTTAAGTTCCACTACTCAACACGCTGTGTCTCAAATTCGATGGAAAGTGAAGTACGGAGTATTTTGGCACTAGGTACTTTCTGTCTTCCCAGCTACGGGGGATAAAAGCGTTGAGCTAAATAAAAATTCAGTTCCCGAAAATGTTTGTATTTAAAGAATTTTCATTTTTGATTATAGAAAGTGTAGCATTGAGTTTCGCCAAACAACGAGAATTGCCTATAAAATTACCAAACGAAGTAAGTAGGGTTCTATTATTTTCCTGATTATCCTTAATAGATTTCAAGATACCTTGAATTAAATGTAGAAAGGATTACAATGAGATCTATCTTTACTACATTAAATAGATAAAAATACATATAAGATAGATATAAATAGAAATACTAAATAAAATAGATATAAGGTATATATAATAAATAAATTAATTTTAGATACCTTTTTCACCAAAAATTATATATATTATACATGTAAATATCTTTTCTTTCCATTGGGAAAAATGTACAAATTTTCTCACTCCCGAGACATCTAATACATATGCCTATTTTGAATATATTTGTATTTCCCTTCTACTATTGTTATCAAAAGTGCTAGATCGTCTGGTTCATCATTTAAATCCAATTTTAGTACTATTTTAAAATATACATAAAGTACGTATTATGTAAAAATAAACAAAATGCAAGCAAAACAACAATTCTGTTATTAAATTTTAGCTTCGAAATTATCGGAATATAAAGCAAGAATGCACAAAATTTGCACAGAAACAATGATATTCACAAAGCGAATGAACTCATTCACATATTTTACATGTATGGTACAGATAAGCGAACAACTTACAGTGTTTGGTGTTTGTACTCAAAAAGAATTACAAGCATAAAAATATACGTACTTTGCTTTTATCAATATATACTACACGCTTTATCTCCTGTAAAGGATAATCAGAGAAAAATTAATTTCAAAACACTGTGCTCTCTATTTCGATCAAAAATAACACGGCGCTCAACGCCGTGATTTGATTTACCAGGTTGAAAAACGACAAAAAAATTAATATAATTATCCCTCCAAGCAGGTATGACCATAAACAATCGCGTTTACAATCGTATTCTGTTCTTCTGCACTATGATTGCATGTTTTTTTTATATACAAGTAAATATTGTTTTTGTAAAGAAATTTTAATTAAAATGGTAATTTCTTTTTTTAGCTTCACGCTTTTATCCCGCATAGCAGGGTAGACAGAAAGTACCTAGTGTCAAGACACTCCGTGCTTAGCATTCCACCGAATTCGAGACTTTGCGTGTTAAGGTGGTGGAACTCAACGCCGCACTTGATCTTAACCAGAACGAAACTAGTCAAAATAGGTATAGTTAAAATGAAAACAATGCTAGATTTCGTATTTATTTATTTTTAATAAACTGATAATCAAATGTTAAAAGATTAATTTATATATTGATCATACAGAAGTCACTAGGGTTTTTTATTTCAACTTACAAGCTTTAAATAAGAAATAGAAACATATTTTTACTACTGTGATAATATACTCATTTTTCATTACATTAAATTAAGAAAAAAACACGTCACAATACGTTTCTAAGGTAACGTGTACTTTACGCATTTTTTATATTTATTTAAGTAACTAATTTAAACCCATAGCCAATAGTTTTAACTTAAACACAATATATTAACTACTTTACAACTTTTTTTTCACTCAATGCTTTTATCACGGGTAGATATAAAGTACCTAGTGTCAAGACAAGTTTGTTTTCCGTCGAATTCGAGACATCGCGCGTTGAGTGGCGGAACTCAAAGCCGCATTTTATTTTACCCAAACGAGATTATACAATATTATGCTATTAAAAAATATATATTTTCCAATATATATCTAAACTATAAGCCATAACACGGTAGAGCAATGCAATGACTCTATTCTACATACGCCTCACATGTCATGTCCAGTTGAGTAGCTTCATCTAAATTGCGTGAGTGTATTGTAACACACGCTTAGCTTGTAACATGGTATATAATGAAAATTGACCGGCATCGGATTTATGGTGTTTATTTAAATGACATTGGGTCATCACGGCTCAGTGGGAAAGCATATTGAAAATATCTGTTGTAGGTTCGATTCTTACTCGAGGTTGATTGTTATAATAAATTGCTTTATTTACTTGCTTTGGTATGTAGAAAACGGTGAGTTGAATTGTGATATTAAAAAACACAATGTACCGATATTGGGCGGAAATTGGAAAGTATAGAATTAAATATTTTACTATTAGATTCTCTCCACGCGTGGACCATGTAACATTGTGAGTTCTAATTTTGCATTATAAACAAATTATATTATGTAAAATTACTCTAAAACTGTTAATGTGCAATAAAGAATATATATATATATATATATATATATATATACATATATATATATATATATATATATATATATATATATATATATATATATATACATATATATATATATATATATATATATATATATATATATATATATATGTGTATATATATGTATATAATATTGAATAATATTGACTTTATTTAATTCATTAGACAATATATAAAGTTGTAAAATTTTACGACGTAATAACGTGGGGTGGAAAATGCTGATGTTGGTACTAACAGCTTCCTGTGTCCTCTGATCGACGGTCGTGTTATAATTTCGTATCTATTTGTGGTATGTTTAAGATGAATTTATTCAATGAATTTTTTTTAATCTTTATTCAGATCCAGACACGCGTGTTTTTTTTTGTTTCACGCTTTTATCCCGCATAGCGGGGTATACAGAAAGTACCTAGTGTCAACACACTCCTTCCACCGATATCGAGGTATTGCGTGTTGAGTAGTGGAATTCAACGTCGCACTTTGTTTAACCAGAGCGAAAAAGTGAAAATAATTTAAATATAATCACTCCCCTAGTGGGAATCGAGCCCACAACCGATCACAATCAGACGCTGTCCCACTGTGCCACGACGGGCTTCAAATTTTTTTGAAAATTCAACGTTTTTTCCAAATATGTATTAAACTAAAAACTAATAACTAATATGTATACAAATCGTGAAAAGAGAAAAAATATATTATATTGTTAACATTGTAATACAATACTATGGTATGATTAAGTATAGGCATTATTTCGAAGTACATACTTAGTGTACTGTACTTCAATTTATTTAAAATTTATTATTATATATATTATAATAATATAATGATTTTTTTTCCAATACGCTAAAATAAAACAATACACCGGAATATATCCTTTCAACAAACGAGCTGTTTATATATTATAAACTAGCAAAATATAGAAAGCAATATAATAAAGAGTTTTGGATGCTTTGCCGTATTCTCAAATAGGGAACACTTGTTAATATAAACATTTCAAATTAATTTAATTAAGCCCAAAACCTATTTGTAAATAGTTATATTTCTCACTGATATCCTAAAAGATACACATTGCAACTGAACTTGTTACTAGCGATTACCAAAGCAGCCAACCGAGTGTCTTGACACTAGGTGGTCTCTGACTAGTCTGCTATGCGGGATAAAGCGTGAAGCTGTTAGCCATAACGTACAACCCGTGGTACAATAGACCTATTCATATTACGAAGCGTGAACAAACTGGCGGCAGAGTAAAGGGATGGCCAGTGTCTGCCTTTCAGACGCTTCTCTACGAATGTAAATTGCTCTTTTAGCATAAGAAAGAGCATATGCTTCGTATGTTAGATAGAAATCCTTTAATATCCTTTAAAAAATATATAATTTTTAAATGTTGACTCCTGCATTTATAGCTTTAAATGTCACAACTATTTGAGGTTATTTTTAGATTATAATCGAGTCAATATGATGTATAATATACCTTTTTAGCTTTCTTGTATCTATCTAGTTAAATAGGTATTTTACTATTATATAGTAACATAACGAAAATCATATTTTTAAACATCTAAATGGTACAAAAGTATATAATCCGCCATCTTGTTATATTAAAAACAATACAGATTATATATAATTTCATTGTCATTAGAAGTAAAGGTGATTCAAAATTTTGCTTGCATAATTTCCCATACTCGCATACAAACTCGGGTAGCCAAATATAAGCGTATAAAAGAACAAGTCTACAAAATGATTCTTCATTCTTCGTAAGTAAGCTTTACGATAACAACTGTGTTCGAAAGTATACCAGTATTGACTGTATTTATGAACACTGGGAAGCAAAATATTAAGCGATATACTATCTTAAATTGCATACAACGGTTTTAAGCATTTTTCATATACAGGCACATTTTGCTTTTTAAGATTTTTATTTATTATACTTTTTAAGTTCGATTTTATATATATATATATATATATATATATATATATATATATATATATATATATATATATATATATATATATGTGGTTAAATTTGTTCTTTGCTCATATTATCAAGTGATGGACACATAAAGTGGCAGTAATTTAAAAAGGGTTTTTATAGACACATATTCGTTATGTTTTAGTTACACTTACAACTAAAATTATTTTAATTTTTTGCTATCAATTTAATATTTTATTAATTCAGACATATACGGTAGTAGAACGCATGGCTTAACGATTAGAGCGCTTGGATGGTGTCTAAGAGGCGCGGGTACGAATCTGGCTGCGTTTAAATTTTTATACATGTTTTAAAAATATTTTCTAACCATAAGTGTGAATTAACACTTAAAGAAATTGTAAAACAATTCGGAGATTTAAAACCATATTTCAATTTATTTTGTTACTAACCACCTTGCTATGCGGGATAAAAGCGTGAAGCTTTAAAAAAAATAGACCCATATAGAGTTATATATTACCAGTACCTATATACAGTCTGGTATAACAAATAACCTGAAAGAATTTGATAAATTTTCTTAATTTGCAACTAAACTACCTGATAGCAATTACTTTGGCGATCTGCGTCCAATTTCATTCTACAAATAAATAAAAAGGGTTCGCGTTGCATTATACAGTAACTCGCCCTTAACCCTTCGCTCGTAAAATATAATTACGGGAAGGCCGTGTAAGAACTTTATGAAGACTTAATTTGTGTAACAACCTTCCTGTAATATCCCTTTATACTCGAGTTAATAAAAATATAGTGTTATATCCTAAGTTAGGAACTATGAAGGTGTTTGTTGTTTTATTCTCCTGTTGAAGCAATTATCATATTTTGGGGACAGACAAGGAAAATAAATTAATTTATAATTACAGACAATTTATTTGCGTTGTTAGCATCTCTGTGGAGAGATTTTTACAAATTTCTGCTACCCAAAGCTTATAAAGAAATAATTCTAATCCTAAATATGGAATAACACATAAAAATAGTAAAATATTAAAATAAATAGCAATCTCTCTTGCCAAACGATTCTTTCTTAATAATCTTTGGATTGCAGAAATTTGTAAAAATCACTTTAAAGAGATGCTAACAACGCAAATAAGTTGCAATAAAACGTATAAACATTTCGATTCAGGTAGTAGAACGAATAGCTTAGCGATCATAGCACTTGGAAAGTTTCCAAGAGATGCGGGTTTGAATCCCGCTGCGTTCAAGTTTTTATACGTTTTTTAAAAATGTTTTCTAATTTTAAGTGTGGAATAAAACTTTAAAAATAGTAACATATTAAATTAATTTACTAAAAAAATATTACATCGTATCAAACATTGTATCAATATGTTACGATGGCGTATGGATTGCAATTAAATAGTTTATAATATAACATTAAAAAAAACAAAAAATACGTATACATTAATTTTAACGCAACAAGACTCAAACCTGGGGTCTTGGAAATCCAAATACTTTGGATGCTGAACCATGCGTTGTATGCCTGGGTGCGTAAAAATTCTCTTCAAATAAGAATGTGTGGAATAATTCTTTATAAATCTCCATTTATATATATATATATATATATATATATATATATATATATTTAAATATGCTATAATGAACTTATAAAAATATATATTTAATAATTGAATTGTATTTATCCAATGTCGTAATAATCTGAAATCTCAAATGAAAGCTTTTGTACAATGGAAGCTTATTTATTCTGGATTTTGGTTAAGCTCCGTTCTTAGTGTTGAACAACAGAAATAAGCAAATATGCGATAATACACAGTTAAGTAGCTTTTTGTGAACATTTAAAAAAAGCAGAGAGAATATTATTCCAGACTCTTCTGTAATCATATATTTGTAATACATAGAAATAGACAAGATAAACAATCAAGCCAGTTAAAAATAATTTTAAAAAAGTGGAACTATTTTAAACGGATTAATGTCGTATATTTTGGTAAACCTTAGTAAGGTTTAGGAAGATACAAGGTTTTTCTCCTATCTATATTTTACACTGCATCGTCAACTATGCTCATGAGTGCGACCTCTATAGATTTTCAAACTCTAAAACCATGTTGGTTAGAAGCAAAGAATTCAAATTTATCCAAGTAAGAGACCAGTCTTTTTTTAAGAGCTTTTCATGGATTTTGGAAAAAGCGCTCAAAACAGATATTGGTCTATAGTTATCGACATTATGCTTGCATTTTTTTTTATAAATAGGATGTACGACCGCAAATTACAAATCCATGTTGTTGAAGAAAGAAGAATTTCGTCAGCATCTAAGAATATATATATATATATATATATATATATATATATATATATATATATATATATATATATTCTTAGATGCTGACGAAATTCTTCTTTCTTCAACAACATGGATTTGTAATATAGCAGTCTTAGTCATATATATATATATATATATATATATATATATATATATATATATATATATATATATATATATATATATATATATATATATATATATATATATATATATATATGACTAAGACTGCTATACCATTCGAACCTTCCGCGCTGTGGCTATTAAATCCGCAGATTATACATCTAATTTCTGAGACCTCGGTTTCACTCATGACCATGGAACTTGGTGATTTTTCCCTAATATTAGCAAAATAATTGTTAACGCTGTTCACTGCTTCCATTGGATCATTACCTAATATTAAAAGTTCGCTTGGGGCTTTGGTATTTTCTTTAGCAATATAAGTAATTTTTTTTAATGACATTCCGAGTTTTATTGTGTTCTTGTTGGATTTTAAAGTGAATTGGACAACAGAGAGCTGATCAAAGTAGTGTAAAATTTTCTTATTTCAAGTTACGAGTGTGAAAAAACTCTGAATCTATTTTCGTACACCAACAAGTGGTGATTGTGAGTTTTATGAAGGAATGTTAACATTTTAATTATTTTCATTTTGATATTCAGGATAAGAAACCAAGTAAACAAAGAAAATTGTAATTAGAATTAAAATTTCTAACGACAATTTTGTCCAACACATATCAATACGCTTTTCATATACAATAGTATGTACGTATAAGCCAAGCGAAGGTGTCGTATTATTTCCTCTCACTGCATTTGCCCCATTGTTTGGTAACGCTGTGGGCGTTATAACCATTGTTAGAACTTTATTAATTAATTCACTGAGGACTAATCTCGAATATATATCATTTGAATATAAAAATAATAGGGTTAGCTTTATTATGGGAATATGGATTTGAAATTTAATTACTATAATCGTTTTCGTTAGTGGTGGTAACGGGTTTGTATCTTCTCTTACGTTTAAAACAAACTTGCATTTACATTCAATACTTCAATATGGTTAAGTACGATGTTTCTTCTATATAAATTACAAAAGAGATACTTTGAAATTCTAACAAAATATTCAATATTAAAACACATTTATAAATACGGAAACAAGGAAAACAAACGGATGTTCTTTAATTAACGAAAAGCAAATCAAACATCGAAATGTTTACTCCATTCTGAGAACAAACACAATACTCGTATAAGCAAGCGTTCCCCAAAATTGTCTAACAAAATATACATTATATTACGAATTTTTTATTTAATAGCAGAACAATTATTTTTTTTCATTCGCTTTGTTCCAAGCTTTTTGAGTAGCGAGTGGCTACATCTAAAACCGCGATTGTGACAAGATGATTAATCGACATATTATAACCTCCGGTTTTAAATTTTATAAACAACAATAGAAACGAAATCACCTTTATCCCAATTTATTCTAAATTTATACACCATTATTCTTCTCTCTTTTTTTTTGGTTTTTATTGAATATTATAAACAATGGACGGTCGGACGTTATGGAGTGTTAGAAATTAAATTTTGGGTTTATCTTTTAATGTATGTGTGCCTTTTGAAATACTTACAAACAATGAAAATATTTTGTGTTTAAATAAAGATAGATGTATGTATTATGTAAAAATATTATTCATCCTTATTCAGATGAAGATATGAAATAATTCAATAAATTAATTTATGAGGATACACAAAAAGTTTATTTATCATACGATGTATAGTTGACTGTCTAAATCACC
Source organism: Dryadula phaetusa (assembly GCA_032432895.1). Taxonomy (NCBI): domain Eukaryota; kingdom Metazoa; phylum Arthropoda; class Insecta; order Lepidoptera; family Nymphalidae; genus Dryadula; species Dryadula phaetusa. The sequence continues at coordinate 1,963,447 of JAOYRS010000016.1, read as the reverse complement.
GTTACCTAAAATACTAAACTTAAAGAAAAACTTTGGTAAGTATGGGGTTTCCCAATAAGAACATTATGTTTTGAAATTAAAATAAAACTTGTAATATATATTCAAATTTCGTGTTCAATGGCTTTATTTGATAGGAAATATTATGTTATTTATGATTTAAACAAAATATCGTTCAAATTCCGTTCCGTTTCTTCCTTCGTTTTTTGCACTGGTGAATACGATCGGTCCAATTTTCTATGACTCGGTGCAGCATTTCGGCTGGTATGGCCGCTATAGTCGCTCGAATGTTGCGTTCAAGATCTTGAATCGTAGCTGGCTTATTGACATACACTTGAGATTTAACATACTCCCACAATAATAGTCCAAGGGTGTTAAATCGCATGATCTTGGTGGCCAATTGTGAGGACCGTTGCGAGAAATAACCGACTCACCAAACTTATCACGCAATAAATCCATTGTGACGATCGCAGTGTGGCATGTTGCACCATCTTGTTGAAAATAAATGTCATCTGCATCGATTTCATACACTTCAGGAAAACAAAATCGAATTTGGTAAATAACATAAGGAATTCCACTTCAATAAACTAAGTTTTAATCTAATTTACCTTGCCAAAGCTTCCAAAACACAGAAATTTTAGTTTATATCAGTTGTAATCAAATATCACATACGTTATAGGGATTACACATACATTATCGATAAAAGGATATTCTTTACATTTAACGATCTAATTTTTGTATATTAATTTATTAATATAGCTTAATATAAACTGACATTTAAAACTAGATAATGTCTAGATCGCGATCAGTTATGGGTTCAATTCCCACTCGGCACAATGGTTATATATAGATTATTTTCATTTCCTCGTTGCACTTAGACAAAGCGCGCCGTTGAGCTTTGCCACTCAACACGCAATGTTCCGAAATCTATGGAAAAGGGAGTACGGAGTATCTCGACACTAAGTGCTTATATATATATATATATATATATATATATATATATATATATATATATATTCAATTTCCTAAAAAAATAATCGTATCGGATAGTCTAAAATCATTTCAGCCAAAAGTTTAGTTAGAAAATGGTAAGAGTGATATATAAAAGCACTTAGGTAGCTAATTGGAAGTATATATAAATCACGATGACCGCCAGACGGAAACAATTTACCACATTGGTTCTTTTGGCTCCTGAGATTTTTGGGATTCAACGGGATTGGTTAAAGCCACACTATGATATATTTGAGCCAAGCTATAATCTAGTTAGAGCTTTTTACTTGGCATACTACTTCAATTTTGCATGTTTTTTTTATGTTTTTTGTCTACTCATTGCAATCTGATCACTGTCTTTACACGAAAAGAATATATGAGGAATAATATTAATTTTTTTTAATTATTAGATATTTTTTTATATATGTTTGTTAACGGAACTACGGAACGGGCTGGACTGATTTTAATGCAGTTTTCACTATTGCACCATTGAGCCCTTTTTTAACATTAATTGTTAGTTGTATTTCAATTAGTTTATAAATAAGAAAGTTGTATCAATTAAAAAAAATTAAAAAATTATTTTATTCGAAAGAATTCCTATAAGATAACTATTTTTTTCAATTCGCTGCAAATTTAGCTTATTAATATGATATAGAAGAAGTATGTGCTTAATAATAATTTATGCAATGTATTTCAATAGTTAAATAAGGCTACATTCGCTTACTTCGGTATGCGTCTACGAATCTTACGAAGAATGATCTTCTGTCATGAAAATACTATCTATCTATCTATATATATATAAATATATATATATATATATATATATATATATATATATATATATATATATATATAAATATATATATATATATATATATATATATATATAAATATATATATATATATATATATATATATATATATATATACTCATATATATATATATATATAAATTAGTATCAAAAATTTAAGAATTGTAAGTGATCATTACTATAACAATATCTTAGAGACATCGCCCAGCGCTTTGCTTAGTCTAACTGAAGACAATGAAAATATTGTAAGTATATTTAAGTATTTTTAAACATTTTTAAAAGTGTTATCTTACAGTAAGGAAATTATATTAAAAAAGTTTAAAGCGTATTGAGGACAGTCGTGGAGAAGTGGGAAGTCTAAGGTCTGACTGTAAACACAATCGGTTGTGGGTTCGATCCCCACTCGAGGGTGTAGTTATAAATAAATTAATTTCACTTCTTCCCTCTGGTAAGACAAAGTGCGGTGTTGAGTTCCGCTACACAACACGCAATGTCTTGAAGTCGTTATATCTTCTGAATGGATGTTCGATTTTAATAACTGGACTGATTTTAATGCAGTTTTCACTATTGCACCATTGAGCCCTTTTTTAACATTAATTGTTAGTTGTATTTCAATTAGTTTATAAATAAGAAAGTTGTATCAATTAAAAAAAATTAAAAAATTATTTTATTCGAAAGAATTCCTATAAGATAACTATTTTTTTCAATTCGCTGCAAATTTAGCTTATTAATATGATATAGAAGAAGTATGTGCTTAATAATAATTTATGCAATGTATTTCAATAGTTAAATAAGGCTACATTCGCTTACTTCGGTATGCGTCTACGAATCTTACGAAGAATGATCTTCTGTCATGAAAATACTATCTATCTATATATATATATATATATATATATATATATATATATATATATATATACTCATATATATATATATATATAAATTAGTATCAAAAATTTAAGAATTGTAAGTGATCATTACTATAACAATATCTTAGAGACATCGCCCAGCGCTTTGCTTAGTCTAACTGAAGACAATGAAAATATTGTAAGTATATTTAAGTATTTTTAAACATTTTAAAAAGTGTTATCTTACAGTAAGGAAATTATATTAAAAAAGTTTAAAGCGTATTGAGGACAGTCGTGGAGAAGTGGGAAGTCTAAGGTCTGACTGTAAACACAATCGGTTGTGGGTTCGATCCCCACTCGAGGGTGTAGTTATAAATAAATTAATTTCACTTCTTCCCTCTGGTAAGACAAAGTGCAGTGTTGAGTTCCGCTACACAACACGCAATGTCTTGAAGTCGTTATATCTTCTGAATGGATGTTCGATTTTAATAATTTAAAAATTATTTTACAGATATTGAAATGATTTTTATTTAAATATTGTTTAATGGAGTAAGGATTAATACAGAGATATGAATAATGTGAATTCATTCTTGTAGTCTTTTTTTCGATGTTTAAAATGTACGCTGCAGCTGCGTCGAAATTCTTATACGTTTTGTTACAACTTATTTATGTTGTTAGCATCTCTGTAGAGAGATTTTTACAAATTTCTACTACTTAAAGATTATTAAGAAATAATCATTAAACAAGAGAGATTGCTATTTTATTTCAATATTTACAATTTTACAGTGTTATTCCACACTTAGGAATCCAAGAGGCGCGGGTTCGAATCCGCTGCGTTCAAATTTTTATACGTTTTTTCAAAAATGTTTTCTAATCCTAAGTGTGGAATAACACTTTAAAAATAGTAAATAATATTAGTATAGATTTAATTTAAGATAAAAAACAGTGTATTCAAATTCCCCACGCTTATTGTCATATTAATTTTAAATTCTGTACCAAGTTCGAGCTCGATTCGACAAGTATTTAATATTGACATTTACGTAAGTTGAGCGAAGCTGGGGAAGTTATGGGTGTGTGTAGTAACTAAGGTATATTTTAATATATCTTAAATAGTGTAATATATGTTATAGTAAATTGTATATTATGAGATAACTAATAATTATTAAGAATGCCATATCGTCTAGTTGGTATGAACCTGCTTGAATGCGGTAGAGGGTTCAAGCCTCCATCCATAGTATTATTGCTTCACGTTTTATCCATAGAGGGTCATAGAGGACGGGGCCTCTGTTATAGAAGCGTATATATAGCGTATATTCATCCTTCCTGCATTCTTCTTTCGTATCGGTCAAATATCTGCTGTCAAAAAACCCTACTAAATAGCTCTCCGTTATATTCCCATGTTTTCAATGTAAACATTTTTTATCATCGACACTATGTTCTTGAAGCACTTACCATATATTCATGTACAACTCAGTTTTAGGTTTACATTTATCACTTTTTTATCCCACATAACAAGGTAAATAGAGAGTACCTAGTATCAAGACACTCCGTACTATGCTTTCCGTTGACTTCGAGAGATTGCGTGTTGAGTAGCGGAACTCAACGCCACACTTTGTCTTACCAGAGCGAAGAAGTGACGTTGTCTCACTGCTCCACGACTGGCCTCAATACGCTTTAAACCATTTTATAAAATTTCCTTATTGTATAAGTAACATTTTTAAATATGTATAAAAATACTTATAATATTTTCATTTTCTTCAGTTAGACTAAGCAAAGCGCCGGGCAATGTCTCTAAGATATTGTTATAGTAATGATCATTTCTCTAAACTCCAATTAGAGCTCAAATTACGATATTAACTATTGTTGCTTATACAGTGTTTTGGGACGAGCGAATTTCTTACATTTTTGTTACTATTTTAGAATTAATGTTTACAGTCGTTTGATAGGAATTAAATTGTTACTGATTGTCTAACCGACCTCAACATAATAACGAGAAGTAAATTATATATATATATATATATATATATATATATATATATATATATATATATATATATATATATATATATGTATATATAGTTCCATTTTCACTTAGGGAAGTGATTTTAAATATAAAAGTGAAAGTGAATTTCAATATAAATTATTTTAACTTTCTCGCTCCCCTCAAACAAGACAAACAAAACAAAAAAAAGACTTGAAATTTAGACATTGTGTGTTGAATGATGAAACTCAACACCGCACTTATTTTTACTAGAACAAAGAAAAAGATATAATTAAAACGTCACTCCCCCGAGTGGGGATTGAACTTTAAACTAATCGAATTTACTGTCCAGACGCAATCCCACTGGATCACGATTATGATATTAAGGTTTGAATTTAAAATGGTATCGAAATAGTATAGAAGGACAGTGGTGGTGATAGTGAAACAGCGTCTGATTTTAAATGTGATCGGTCGTGGGTTTCCACTCGGTGGAATGATTATATTTAAATTATTTTCATTTCCTCGCTCTGGCCAGACAAAGCGTGGCTATGTCTCTAATTTGGAAGAAAGAGGAGCATGGAGTATTTTGACACTAGGTACTTCCTGTATACTCTGCTATGCGGGATTAAAGCAATAAGCTAAAAAATAGGAGTTTAAGCACTATACATCAAAACCTGCATTTCTTACTCGTAAACTTTTAATAACCTGTTTAACTTATATACTTATCTGAATTGAATAGAAATTTAAATATACGGAAAATACGCAAGCTTATTAGGGAACGAGCTCGGTCTCTTAGAAAGTTTAGATTCTTATTAACAAACATGTAACTTATAATATGATATAAAATTGTAGTTTACTTCAAGGATACTTCAGTTATTTTTAAAATATATATTTTATTTGAAAAGATCAAAACTGTTGACATTTTAGGTATATTGATCGTAAGCTCAACACGCAATGTCTTGAATTCGGTAGAAAGCGGCGTACGAAGTGTCTTGACACTAAGTGCTTCCGGTCGACCCTGCTATGCGGGATAAAAGCGGAATTTAAAATACAATAAATACGAAAGGGCCAGCGTAAATTTAAACTGTGATGTTTGTGGGTTTGATCACTATTTCCTTTTACTTCCCCATTATAGCAAATCAAAGCGTGGTGTTAAGTTCTATCACTTAAGAGTCGTGAGACAAAGAGTATGTCTCGATGGGCGTAAAATGGACTACGAAATGTCTTGACACTATGCTCTCTCTTTGAGGTGCAAAGTGAATCTGTGAACAAATTGTTATGGTCAATATCCGTATACATATTAATTTTCCGATTGGAATTATAACTAAGTTAGTTCAAAAACAAAGCGCTAACGCGTTAGCGATATTAATTAAATTAAATGCTTATTATCCTTTTGTGTGTACATGGTGTAGTAAATATCTGTTTATAGTTTATATGATATTTTGAACATTTCTATATATTTTATAGCTTCACTCTTTTATTTCGCCTAGTTAGACACGTTAGACGGTACACAGTAGAAGAACCCCAGCAAAAATCAGTCATCTCATGCGCGGCTTGAAGACGAGACGCGGATCCATCTGAGACAAATTGGCCTTAGAAATCCTTTTTTTGCCCCATTTGAAAATGAAGACTGATGACTGAAGACATAAAAGAGCCCGGGTGATGGTGTCACATACGGGGCCCTTCACCATCTCCCTTTCCTGACTCTTTAATGCCGTTCTTTAGCTGTGTTACTTCCCCAAAGCGTAGAAGGAAGGCTTGGTCATAATGCTCCCAAGCCGGGCACGAATAGAAGAAAACGGAAGCATACCAGACTATGTCCTTGCTGAGCTTTACATCTGAACTGAAGACTAAGAGGAGGCTACTCCCACGCATTTTTGCACATATCAAACCATGCCGGGAGCATTGTGGTTTTAGAGAGGACCTTCAAGTGACTAGAGTCGTCTAGTTCTCAGCGGACGCCATCAACCACATGGAGAGCACCACAGCGGTGTTCCTAGACTCATTTGGGCAATTCTTCGAGCAATGAGCGTTGGTAGCTTTTGTTTTTCTAGGGATATCTTCGCTATCCGATTTTATCACGTAGGGAAATACTAAGCATTCCTCTCTCCATTGCCCGCTCGGTAACTTTGAGCCTTCTTATGAAACATATAGTTAATGACGACGTCTCTCTCTTCCCTTGCGGGGAACACTTGTTCACAAATAACTCATATCAAGAGACCTTAATTGACGAGAAAATGGTTTACAAAGCAATTTTGATATTATTAGTACATACAAACATACATAATACTGAAGCATTAAGTTAATTATTGAAAAAACTTGCCACCTCCTCTACCAAGGCCTGTGCAAGTGGACACAACATTTAATAAGGAAGAGACGAAAAAACATACATGGATACTTACAAACAGATATGTATTATACATTTATAAACACATACGTCTATGATTTTTCAGTCTGTTGCCTGGCATACTCTAGCCAACTATGAGAATCATAACCTTTTAGCTGTTCTTGATCACTATCATTGATATTAGATTAATAGCCAGAAATATTTAACATAACTCCCATTCCTGCTTAAAGGTCAACCCTAAAATACCGAAAATTCTCCCTTAGCAGATCCCTGTAAATATACATATGAAAATATATATTATATACAAAAGCTGCCTATTTAATTTTTATTTTGTCCATTATATAAGCTACTCACAAGAAAACAAAATTATACAGAAATAAATAAAATTGAAGTGTCTATTTGTTATATTTAAATGAGTGCTTGTTAATAAGTGCATAGGCATATCTCGATACAAATACCAATATAATATATTTAATCAGTTTGTGCCGGCTCATCTTTCGGACGGCTGTACTGATTTTGATAAAACTTTCACTGGTGGATAAAAAATGTAATATGGACTAATTTATGCTACTTTTAATTCAGAATTATAAAATAAACTTACAGAAATGTCACAAATAGACGTGGGCACAGATTCTTACTTATAAATAAATGTATAGGTATTGATATTTACTTTTTACTCATTCAAATTGTTTTTTTTTGTTTAAAGTTGGTAGTTAATTTTAAATATACAAAAAAAGTTAAAACTATAATTTATTAATTTATCAGCAAATTATTGCAAATATTGGGATAACTCAAAGTTAATCGAAAATTTTACTATTTTGAAACAAGATTTCCATTTTATAATAAAAAGACTAGAGAATAATTTAGATTATTTGACTGTTTGATTTTTGTCCTAAGTAATTGTATATCAATTTTTTAATTGTAAATATAATAAACATACTATAGTACTAATTTAAATTTATTCCAAATATTTGTGCTTTAAAATTTCACTTTAAAATATTAGTTAAAATTCAAGAAAATTGTTTCAAAATTCAAAACTGATCATAAAAGTAAAATAAAAAGATAAAGCGTCGTTTGAAATAGGCTATTAACTTTTTTGAAAGAAAACACCGGTTCCGACACTCGCTTAGTGGGTAGTGCAACAAGAAAAAATATTCTTACCCATCCCGTAACACAATTAATGACTGGTCTAACCGTTAAGTCTGCGGTACAAGTTGTAAGAGTAGAGCTGCTTACAAATAATTTAAATATTTATTATATAATTAAATTGAAAATTTATTAGTTGAAGGATATTTTTCTAAATATATCTAGTTAGTGGTAAAAAATTTTTAACATTTTATACATCTAAAATTCAATATATATATATATATATATATATATATATATATATATATATATATATATATATATATATATATATATATATATATATATATATATTATTGGCCAGAATACTTTATAATATGTTTTCTTTTATCTAAAACCTTAGATATTCACGAGTTTTATACTTTTTAAATGATTGTTTTAAACGGAACGGTCACGGGTTTTTATAATGTATTCTATATGTCAGGGTTTCAAAAATATATTTTTAAGTACCAAAATATACGCGATTAATCCGTTTAAAATAGTTTTATTTCTATAAGGCAATTGAGTTTAGCTTAGTTGTTTAAAGTACTGGACTTGTTTAGAAAATTATTCCTTTTTAAATTTACAAAAATGTATGTTACCTTATCTTAAATTACTAATTAATATTCATAAATAGGCTAATACATTTTATTTTGATTTTAAATCAAACTCATCTTTAAATTCTTTGTTAAATTAATTATGTTGATCAATAATAATTAATTAATTATGAATTATCAATAAAATAAAATATTATAATAATTAATAAAAAAAACAAATCGCTTATATATAAGAGGTTCCGGAAGACATTTCTTGAAGAAATACATAAATTTTCTTTATAATCACTTTTTATTTGTTATAGGGTACTTTAAAAACGAGTACATTAAATTTATCGCTACATCCTCTGCCTTAAAGGCTCTTCTGTATATAAGTTCCAGTTAACTTAAATAGACGCATTAAATGTTAGTTTCTTGCTGCATTGGGATTAACTTACTGAAACGGATGTAATCTATGCCTGTTATTAAGTTTTAACGTTAAATTAGTTGCGCATGTTATAATAATATTTACAAATGAACGAGAAATTATTTTTTATTTTTAATTTTTGTTACTTAATTAGCTAAAAAATAAATATTTTAATATTTTAAATAGTAACTAGCGTATAAGAATTTCAACGTAGCTCGATAAGGATGTATTATTTAAATGGTTAGATTACTTAGATGGTTACCGTTTTCGGTGCGGGTTCTAATTCTACTACAATATTTTTTTTAGCCTCATGCTTTTTCCCGTATAGAGAGCACTATTAGAGAAAATTACCAATGTCTTGGACATTCTGTTGCCTGCTTTCCAACCAAAATCGAGTCATGTTGAATGGCGGAATTCATCACGCTTTTCATCCCGCATAGCAGGATAAACAGAATGTACCTAGTGTCAAAACACTCCATACTTCGCTTGTTGTTGAGTGGTGGGACTCAACGCCACACTTTGTCTTTGCCAAAGCGAGGAAATTGAAATAATTTTAAATATAATCACTCCCCCGAGTAGGAATCGAAGTCATAACCGATCGCGTTTGCAGTCAGACGCTGATCCACCGTGCCACGTCCGGCCTCGATATAATATATAATTTAAGACAAAAATATCAACATACAATTACTTATTTTTTGTCTCACAATATGTGGTATACGCACGCTTGGTATTCACAGAGTATTTTCAATGGATTTCCCCTTTCCTTTCGTTTTTCGTTTTAATGAATGCCATTAACGATGCTCAATTATTGAGATAGTCATTGTCGTTCATTATGCAAAAATTTAGTTAAGAATGGAATTGTTTTTTTCTTAATTTAAGGTAAAAATGATGATTTAGCTACCTTTCCTATTATATGAGCGTGTTTAGTGTTTCAACGGGACATTTTGTATCTTATAAAACAAAATATAAGATTTACATTGGTTTCTATCTTTGCTTATCCGTTAACTGGCGCAAATCATAAAAAGGCAGGACTTGAGATGCTTAAAATAGTATTTTAGTAATAAATATATGACATAAGGTCATTGTGATAGGTTAGAAAAGCGTCTAGAAAATTTTAGGGATTTATATTTTTTTTATTTCTCCGCTCTAGTTACCAAGCTCGACGTTAAACTCCGTCACTCAACACGTTTAATGTTTTAATTTTCGCTAGAAACTGCAGATCTGACCTGATTTCTATGTATATATATGCAACAAACATTTTTCTACATTACCTGCACGTGTAAGCTTTGCTTAAAATTTACTGCAAATAAATACGGCTGTGAATGCTTCACTCGCAGTTATTTTTAATCTAATCTCTATACAAAAGCTTTAACTATTAGCTTTGGTATAGAAGGTGTATATCACTAAATGTATAGATCTTAATATCAATAAAATTTGTATGTATCTTTTAGCTTCCTCTGCTCACTCACACTCCTTAAGTAGCGGAATACAACACCGCGTTTTTTTCTTATAAAATCGAAAAAAAACGAAGGTAATTTAAATATGATCATTCCCCCGAGATGAAATCGAGCTCACAGCCAATCGGGTTTACAGCCAGACCCTGTCCCACTGCGCCACGTTGGCCTCATTCTGCTATATTTATTCATTTATTTTCATTCGTAAGAGAACAAGTATTTTTCAATATTAAGTCGTAAGTCGTATGCAAAAATTTAAATTAATAATTTCACAAAGGGGGACGGTAGTCTCCATTGAAAAGTTGTTAGAATCATTCATATAAAAAGAAAATATATCGAGTCAATAAAATATATCAACAAAATTTGTATTGTCGATTTTTCGTTTAAATTCTAATGATGCTGACAGACAATTCACAGCCGCCATATTTTCAAAGCCATAATTTGAACCAGTACTCAAATAAAACCGAATAACCAAAAACTAATCAACGTAAATAAACAAATAAAAAAAGAATAGCCGAAATAAATGAAAATAAATAATGAGGTACTGTTACCTTATTATTTATTTCTATTGAACGTATCCAGTGTCAGTAATGACAGTAATCTCAGTAATGTGTAAGTCAGTGATTTCAGTCATTTTAAATATACAAAATATTTAAATATTGAAATGTAACAGTTTAGGTTTGGTTTAGGTTGGAAAAACCGCTTAGAGATCGCTAGTAAAATATATAATGCGTGTAAAATTATTTAAATAAACTTCCAGTATATTTACAATTTAAAACCGACCGTAGAAATAGTTTCGCTGGTAATTTTCCGTGAAAGCATAATATTCTATGTAATTGTATTATACATACATTAGAAATGATATTTGGTTTTCGTATTAGCTGTTTTTTTGTTTTTAGCTTTGCATTTTTTCCCCAAATATTCTGACTTACTTAGTCAGGAAGAACTTAGTAACCGAGAAGGAATCTAGATATCTATTCTTTCACTTTGCATCAGAATTAGAGATATTGAGCATTGAGTGGCGGAACTCAACGCTGCGTTTCGTCTTTCCAAGGCGCTGAAATGAAAATAATTTAATCGTAATTTTTTCCTTGTGTTTCTCATTCTTTCAAGTCATGCTGTTGCCATCAGATACATACTTATCAAGTGTTAAAAATTTAATACAGGTATAATAATATTTTTTAAACAATATGAATTAAAAAGTACCTGACGATTAATTCTAAAAAGACATGTTATTTTTGTCAAAAAAGACGTACAAGCTTGAAGCTTTATATGTTGAGATGCGGAACTCAACGCCGTGTTTTCAAACATACTATGCTCATAAATAACGAAGAAATAATAATACAAAATAAGAATTAGTTACAACACTAGAATTTCCAAATGTACTTCGACAATATGTTGATACTGTTAAATATGTATACCTGATTAATAAATCATTTGTTTTATGCATATATTGACTTCATATTGAATAAATACATGTTGATATTGTAAATGTAATGAATAATTACTATTTAAATACCATTTTACTTTATATAAATTTAATTGATCTGTTTAATTGGTAAAAGTTATAGAATTAATATATGTACGAATAATTATAATGCTGGGAAATGCTCAATATAGAAGTAATGAAGTTAGTTGTTTGAAAAAAACGTATAGAAAAATTTGAACGCAGTTAGATTTGAACCCGCGCCTCTTGGGAACCGTCCAAGTGCGCTGACCGCTAAGCCAGGCGTTCTACTACCGGCTGCGTCGAAAATCTTAAACGTTTGTTACAACTTATTTATACTACTTGATAGCATCTCTGTAGAGATTTTTTTAAAATTTCTACTACTTAAAAATTATTAAGAAATAATCATTTAACAAGAGAGGCGCGGGTGTGTTTTTTATTGCTCATGTAACATTCTTATAAATATTAAAAGTAATGAATTAATTAATTTCCTAATAGACTGTTAGTATTTAAAATAAGGAAGGTAAAAAATAAATTAATCGAGTTCTAATTGCAAATTGTGCAATTAATTAAATTGTCAGTATTATGTAAACTGTATAGAATAACTTTGTATTATTTGTTTTATCTTTGGTCCATTGTAGGGTAGTTAGAAAAATCTTACGTCAAGTTATTTTGTTAAGGGTTTTCTACGGAAAGTCAACACATTAACTGGCGGAAGTCCCCCTTTGTCTTACCAGAGTGGTAAATTTAAACCCTGTGAAACTCTACAATAGTGAGCTGAAATAATTAAAATATACTTTTATATAGCAGGTTAGTCAAACACCAAGTGTCAAGACACTCTGGTATCTATTTTCCACGGGATTCGTAAACACAGCTTATAAGGTTTTAATTTAGTTGCTTACAGCATCTGACTGTAAGCGCGATTGGTTCTGGATTCGATCCCCACTCGGCGGATTTTAAATTCGAATTTGATTATATTTTAAATTATTTTCACTTCCTCGCCCTATTTTTAAAGTGTTATTCCACACTTAGGATTAGAAAACATGTTTGAAAAAACGTATAAAAATTCGAACGCTTTGAATCCAGCTGCGTTCAAATTTTCTATATGCTTTTTCAAATATATTTTCTAATCCTAAGTGTGGAATAACACTTTAAAAATAGTAAATATTAATGAAGTTACTGTTGAAAGGTTTATAAATGTATATAAATATATTCTGTCATTGTTTTTTATCAGTCACTAAACGTCGATATATAGATACTCTATATAGCAAACAATATTAATTATATAAATAAAAAGAACAAATTTAGAACATTCATACATATCACATTTATATTTTGCAACATCTAAAGGCAATTTTCTCACTAAAGGTGATCGCTTTCAGGTAGCCTTAGTCTTATATAAATATAAACCTATAAGAAATAAATAAGAAATAGTGTTTAGTGATTGATTGACAATGCACTGCTGAAAATTCTTGAATTTGGGTTTTTTTTAGTATTCAGTACATTATATGGTAAAGCTTAGGGAAGAAATATGGAATAAACTATTAGAATTACGTTACGTATCATACTATCCATATATTATATCAAAAAGACACACTATACATTATAATGTTTAAAAATTAAACAAATAAATTAATTATTTTAAAGTATATAATAGACTTATAACTCAAACCTAAGTGTAAAGAAAAATGTCCACAATACTTTGTACACGGCACGTCGTCGATGTGATTGAAAACGTTGGACTTTCTAGAATTTTAGAGGGTAGATACATATTTAAATTTATAAAGAGATACCACTATAAAACGTTATTTAAGTTCACCAGAATTAAAATATAAATATTTTAGGAAATTAATCAATATCAATTCAATGAAACCATAAAATTATAATAGGTCTTTAAGTCTATTTTATATACAATAATATTTCAAATAAACATTATAAAGGCTGTAAATGGTATTGTACGATGAGCAACGAAGAGATAGAATACTCTTATCTGTTGTTATGTTTTGATAGCGCTCCACTGGCAGTATTACACGCTCTAACCGCAGCTGCGCCTTGGACAGCGTTTATACTGTACGATACGATATTCAGATATATACATATAATATATAATATACATAGATAATTCTTGTAAGCTTATTTTTGTGGGAGAAAATAGAACTTTACAGTTTTTTTCGTATATAAATAATTATTCACTACAGATAATTACTAATTTATTCTAGTTATTTTTATTTTAATGTCTTTTATTTATATATCAAAGTGTAATTCCATATTCAGAATATATTTAAAAAAGTATACATTTCTTTTATTTGAAACTTTTATACTTTTTTAAATATGTTAATAGTTTTTTTTAAATAATATTGTACACAAATGAATTTGTGAGACATTCTGGTTTTCATATTTACATTCATTTTGTTATATTTAATTATATTTTACTTCTTTAAAGTCAAGTTTTCCTACATATTACATAAGAAAATAAAAAAATCCTTTGAAAATCTCTGACTACCCCGATAGGTATAAAAATTGAATGTAGTAAAAAGTAGCCGAATGCAGAAACATGGCTTACTGATGTTAGCACCTCGATAGTTTTCAAGGGGTGTCAATTCTAATTCCGTTACTTTAAAATTTTATACGTCATCTTAAATATTGTACATATATAAAATTTTAAAATTATTTTTTATTGACATTATTCAATTTAACAATGCAATAATTTTTATTAAGTTTTTAAATTGCAAATTAGATTAAAATGTAATATTATTTAAAGTGTGGATTAGTACCAATGCTTACTATTCGAAATTTAAATGTTTTATCTTAATTACAAATTATTATAGGAGTTATGTATTCATATTATAACTAAGGGAAATCCCTTATAAGAAAACAGCGCAGCATTGGTGTTTCCTCTAAAATGCCATGTCAAATTTTTGTAAGTATGAAAATGAGGAAAAATCAATCAAGAGACTCCTTTATATATCAAATTATTTCTTTAATTTCAACTAGTTGTAAGTAAAATAAATAAATAATACAAACAAAACCAATTGCTGTCACATTTAATTTTTGAACACAAAATAATCGATTCGATATCGTATCGTATCATATAAAAGCACGTTTCACAACAATACAGTGCTATTCGAGTTAACTTGTGGTATAAAGGCGACGCAGCACAATCGTGATTACAGAACCGTGTTGGTTCGATTCTTATTGCTTTGTATATGACTGATGAAAGTCAATGTAATATTAGCTTTAAAAAAAGCAATTTCACACTATATCCCGTATAACAGTCAAAGACAACCTAATGTCAAGATACGCGCTTGACTATTTTGTTCCCAAAATAGAGACAGTGAGTGACGAAGTTGACGCCGTGTATTGTCTTACTAGAGATGCGGAATGTTCATAAACTTTAAAAGATCAGCTTTGCTAAAGTTATTTACTTCATGATTAAAAATTAAACAATAAAATTTTGTGTTTTATTAATTTTTGGTAGTATAAAACAAATTGATCGAGTTTGTTGTTTTTTGTATATATGTTATATTATATATATATATATTATATACTTATACATATTTAGTTATTATAATTTAATTAATATAGAAGCAGAAAACTTTATAAAGAACACTGTTGATAATAGTTCAATAACAAAGTTATATTCGGTCCTCTCTGGACGTGTTGATTAGATTTGTTAACTTCACAATTACTTTGACACCTTGTTAGCAGTTTTCGATACTTTACTGCGATATTTGAAAATAAAAGTTAGCCTTTATTGCTGCAAATGAGAGAGGATTTGTGTACAATATATATTATTATTGTACATTTGTCATTCATTTTATACATATGTTTAATTTAAAAATTCAAATAATGTTACAAATTCGTTTTGCATTTACGCTTGTTACAGCAAAACTCAGTGTTAAAATATTGCAACCTTTCATTTTTAACTAAATCATGTATTGATTTTTGATGTTTGACTTGTTAAGACAAGTAAAAATTAAATATTTTATAAATAAAGGTAGTAAAAATAAAATATTTTATAAATAATAATTTTCTAAGTGGTAATCGAACCCACAAACATGTTTCAGATGCCAGATTCCAATAAACCATAACGGTGTTGTTTTAGACTATTCGTTTATAATATATAGAGTATATTTTCAATATAAACACCTGACAAAGGATTATTTTAATGTTCCAAAGGTCGTTTAAAAATTTTTAATGACACTATACGCGTTTTGATTCCATAAAAGCAATAATAGGAAAGTTGAAATAACAAAGAGCTATTGAAAAATCTCATTCAGTTGTATATAAGTAACGCTTTTTCCATAATAGAATAAAAACAATACTTAATATTATGAAATACATATCTATTTGTGTTACCGTATAAGGAATTTTAGTACGCTTTAGTGAATGAATTTTAATAAAAATTAATTAATATTTTAATAAACTACTGTCTTAATTTTTTTTTATTTACCTTAAAAATTTAATTATTAACATATATAGATATTTTCTAGTCTCTTTAGATAAAGCTCTGCTTCTGAAATCTAATAATATGGTTTTAAATAAGGGAAATATAGCATTTGTAAATTACTTAAAAGGCGTTTGATTGTTTAGTTTTATTGATTTATATTTTTGAATTATTTTTATCTACTGAAGTCTGATTACTGAAATCGGAAAAGGGGTATATCTTATCTCTTTATCTCAATATATATATATATATATATATATATATATATATATATATATATATATATATATATATATTTGTGTGTGCTTTTAATACTAAGTTCAAAGGAATCATCAAGAAATCTGTGCTACTGGGACCAAAAATCTTTATACCACGTAAAAACGTACAAAATAAGGAGAACAGTAATAAAAGGTAAAAAAGTGTAATTCCTTGCGACACACGTTCGACTAAACTTTCCTCGTGGGGCGATACTTTCTTAGAAAAATAAACAATATTAATTTGGATGCGGTATTTAATTGTGTAATTATTGTAAATATAATAAACTTAAAATGTGAAGCTTAAACTATAAACTTATATTCACTCTTAATTCTTAATCAATTGAAATATATACTTTTATCCTGCATAGCAAGGTAGACAGAAAGTACCTAGTGTCAAGACACTCCGTACTTCACTTTCCACCGAATTCGAGCTATTGTGTGTGGAGTGGTGGAACTCAACACCGCACTTTGTCTTTACCAGATTAAGGAAAGGAAAATAATTGAAATATAATTACTCCCCCTAGTGGAGATCAAACTCACAACCGATCGCCTCCAAATAATATATAATCTATACAATAAGAACAAAATTGGAGTGTTTGTATGTAATATTGAAATAAAACGTCTTAACCTACTAACCTAACCTAACCTAATGCATATGTATGTATACGATTCATATACCAAAACCTTTTACGTTTTTTGTTTATGTTTCTGTCTGTTTGTTTGTTCTAGCTAATTAAGAATGGCTTGACCGATTTTGACGAAACTTTCACTAGCTGATAGATCATGCAATAAGGAGTTACTAAAGATTACTTTTCTTTTGAAATAATAAAAAATAAATATAAAAAACAGAAATCCAGAAATGTTAAATTTCATGAGGACGAAGTCCCGGACAGTATATATATATACATATATATATATATATATATATATATATATATATATATATATCTATATATATATATATATATATATATATATATATATATATATATATATATATATATTTATTATAATTCTTTATGTTATTTTTAAATAAATATAACATCATAATAATCGTTAATTGGCAACTTTTATTACACTATGGTCAGTGAAATGATTATATTTGAATCAATTTTCTTTAGTAAGTCAAAATGGTGTTGAGTTTCGCCACTCACACTCACACTCACACACTGTCTCGCAAAAAAGAAGATTGGAGTAGCCTTACCTTAGATTTTCATTGTCTACTATGTTATATGGAAAAAAGAGACAAATAATTTTTTTTTTTCGCAGTCGTGTAAGACAAAGTACGGCGTTGAGTTAAGCTATTCAAAGCCTCTCGCAATATATGAAATTAATACTGTAGATAATAAAAAACTACTGATTATTAAATATCCAATATGTTAAAGTTAACGTTAATTTTAATAATTTTTTACTGTTAATACATTATATTCGAAAATTCATTACTTAAAGTATCTTATTCCACATTGCATGAGTTATTCTAATTAAATTTTCATTTAATACTTACATATATAGAACACCTCAGGTATTCGTATTCAACTTAATATTGGACCAGATATTGGTTAATAAAGTTACTACAAATATGGCGACTGTATCGCAGTAGGGTAACATTTTATTAACTTTGTTCTGTTTAGATGGATAAACGGCGGTGAGTTCCGCTATATATATATATATATATATATATATATATATATTTTTTTTTTTCTGTCTTTGAGTTAAATGCTGTTGACCTTAATGGTCTTTACAGCGACACCGGGAGGGGGAGGGAAGAGGGTACTCTAGCCCTGCGAAGTATTAGCAAGCACTGACGTGTCTGCTTGAGAGGAAGCCGACGACCCCAAGGGCGCCCCCTGCGGGGCTCGAACCTCGGCTTGCGGTCGGCGAGCGGGCGGGGGATTTTTCCCTACTCTAAAAACACAAGCCAGCCGCGGCGTGAAGTCGCGACTGGGGGAATTTTTAACTATTCTAAGGATCCCTATTACAGTCCCTAACCGTTGGACCCGGCCGCGCCAACACGCGGACGGGCCGTGACGTAAGCTGGACTTCGCCGTCGTTTCCGACGACGGCGGTGTTTGTGTGTGGTGTTGGTGGAGTGTTTCCTACCTAACATTTTCCCGTTTGCTGCCGTGATGGGGTCGTCGGGGTCTAATAAGACGCTACGCGGGCGTCTAAGTTTAGGATGCGCGGACGGGGCGTAATCGCACGCCCGTACGACGAGGGGATTTATGTGAGTATCTGCGCGCTCGTAATAGCGCTTGGCTAGGCCGTTGCAGAACTCTTTTATCGATTCCAGTTCGAAATTCTTATGTAAGTCTATATTACGAACGTACCAGGGGGAACCCGATGCGATTCGTAGAAATCGGTTTTGAACCACTTGAAGTGGTTTAAGCTCGGTGTGCGCGAACGCAACACAAGCGTACGTGAGGACGGGCCTAATGCAGGTTTTATACAATGTCAGCTTATTTCTAAGTGACATTTTACTGCGTTTACAAATTAAGGGGTGCAATCTATTAAGATAGAAGCGGGCTTTATTACACACTCGACTAATGTGTTTTCTGAAGGAGAGTCGGGAGTCTAGAGTGACTCCGAGGTACTTGAAATGTTTTTGCCACGGAATTGGCTTGTTTGTAAGGTAAACGGTAGAGACCGTTTCGTGTTTCAGTCGAGGGAACAATACCGCGGCACTCTTTTCGGGATTGACCTAGCAGGCTGATAGGCCTGTAGCTGCTGGGGAGATTCCTCGGCTTGTTCGGCTTCGGAATACCTATGACTATTGCCTCCTTCCATTGGTCTGGGAAGGTACAAGATTTGAGGAGGCAATTAAAAATGAGTACTAATAAGGACACGAACTGGGCCGGTAACGTTTTTAAAGTCCTGTTATTAAGACCGTCGGGCCCCGGGGCCTTCCTGTCTTTCAGGTTTTTAATGATATTTTGAACCTCACCGGCGGAGGTTGGGCGAAGCGGTTCACCTGAGGGAGGTAGTGAAGCCCAGGTTGCAACCTCGGAGTCCACCTTCGCTAGGTGGTCCGGGTCGCAAGGCTGATCGCTGGGGGAACATTGAGCCTCTAAACTATCGGCTAAACATTCCGCTTTTTCAGTGTCATCGGCGGCGATAGAATTGTCGGGCCTAATGAGAGGTGGCATAGTCACGAGACCGTCCGACCTGAAGGCTCGCGACAGCGCCCAGAAAGCCTGGTGCGAAGGCGCGAGTCCCTCTAGTCTCTTGTCCCACGACTCGCCGCGGAGCATGTCGAACGCGTGTCGAACGCTCCTCCTCAACCTGTTTAATTCCCTACGGTTGTCGTCTGTCGGGTATGTGTCGTGTCGTCTGGCTGCGGCGTTTTTACGCCTTATTAACCTCCTGAGCTTTTCTGAGATTTCAAATCGTCCTTGGGGTACGTTTGTAATCTCTTTAGAGCAGCTGAGGATCGTATCGTGTATATAATCTGAGAATTGATTAGCCGCGTCTATTGCTAAATCAAACGAGTCAGTGATGCCTGGGATTAGCTCCTTAAGAGGAGAATTATTGGCTCGAAGAAGCTTTGCGAACTTCTTCCAGTCTGTAATTGTTTCGGTCGGAGGGCCTGAGGGGCGCTCCGTACCTAGTTTAATTAACACCGGTCTATGATCCGAATCTAGTTCCGGCTGCGATTCGATAGAGTGTTGCCAGAGGGCGACATTCTTAAGGATCGCAATATCTAACACCTCCGGCGTGCCTGAGGGGAGGGGGTGAGGGGGCCGATGACGGCCGCATTGTATTTGACAGCTATTTCGTCGAGAGCCTTACCTCTTTTGGTGGTTTTCGACGAATTCCAGCTGATGTGTTTACAATTTAGGTCCCCAGTCAGAAGGACTGAGTCACCCATATCTAAGAGCGACTTGATGTCGCTTTCTAATATTGGTTTGTTCGGCGAGAGATACACCGAGGCTATGACTATTGGCTGATGGCCTGTCATATAAATTTGGCACACTGACGCTTCGATGTTAGCAAGCGACGGAGGGTCTAGCGGTATACAATGTAATTTCTTATTGTAATAAATCATAGTGCCACCTCTTGCGGTGGCCCTATCATTCCTCACAATCCTATAGTTCGCAATGCCTCTCTTGTATACTCTTGTATACAGAAGAAATCTAATTGTCTCGAGTGGACGTACTCACTCATGAGTTCTTTCTGGCCTTTGACACCGTTTGCGTTGAATGTCGCGATTTTTAGGGCTAATGGTTTTACGCGCGCGAGACGCGAATCAGCGGGCCGAGGGGTAAATCTATTATTGACCCCCATCTAATTGTTAAATTTTAGAATTTATTTAGCCTGGAAGCCTACGATGGCTTCCAGAAGAGTGGCGTGCTCGCATACCGCTTGTAGGCGAGCCATATTATTTCCGTTTGTGTTGCGCAGCTTAGCCGCAAACACGCCGAGTTCGACGAAATTGAGCGCGCCGGCGAAGTCCATAACGAGCGAGAGGTCGCTCGCGGGACTACCCTGAGGGGGTTGCGGGCGCGGGGAGGGCCGCGGGGCCGTCGGTGCGCGAGTCGCAGCCGGCACCGCAACACGTGCCGCTGCTGGAGGTGGCGTGGGCTTGAACCACGCGTTCACCTTTGGAGGTGGAGCCGGTGTGAATACCTCCGGAGCTGAGGGCTCCTTCGGTTGCTCCGTCTGGCGAGAGGGGAAGGTCCTTTTGCGGTACCCTCCTTTACCGGTGCGCCTGCGCGGGGCGCGGACGTAGCCGCGATAGTTCGCGGGGTGACCCTGCGTCTCGCAGAGGACGCAGCTGGGATGAATTTCCGGGTCGGGAACTTTCCGTGGGCATTCCGCGGTGGCGTGGTCGTCCAGGCACTTTACACAGCGCAGACGCGCGTGGCAGTGCTTGGCCGAGTGCCCGTAGTTTTGGCAGCGGTGACACTGCCCTATTAAGCCTTTATACCGGGGGGGTTCTACACGGATCCCCGTCAGGTTACAGATGGACCGGAGGTTGAAGACCTCCTTGCCCTCGTTGATTCGGTGTAATGCTACTAGAATACTGTCGTATTTGACTTTTGTACGCATGTTGTACATTCGGTGTACTTCGCGTACCGGAAGCTGCGACTTAAGGTCGCTCTCTATGAACTTAGCGTCCAGTTCGCGGGGGACGCCTTTAATTACGACGCGGAGAGTTTTCTCCTCCTCTAAAGCGTAAGTGTGAAAACCTACGTTTGTTTCCCGCATGCAGCCGGGTTAAGGCGCGGTGGTCCGCGGCCGACGGGACCTGAACTTTTATCCCTATGGACGTTAGCCTCGCGGAGCTGTACGCCACTTTATTTAAGAGCATCCACGCGGATACTTCATTCCACCTGCCTTTTTCTTGGATGTAGACCGGCGGCGGTAATTTCGGGCGAGGCGGTTGCTGATTTCCGGTCGCTGCGCCTGAAGAGCGAGGACCGGGCGCAGAGGGCGCAAGGGGAGCGGCACGCGGGGCCGGCGCGGGGCGAGGGCCCGTTGCGGTGTGCGCGGACACCGGAGCGGTCGGGGGAAGCGGCTTGGTAGACGCGAGGGCGGGTGAAGCCCGCACGGCCGACGTTTGCGCGTCAGGTTTTCGCGCTTTTGAAGGCGCGACGGCCTGAGGGGCCTTCTTCGCCTTCCTCTTCGCTGATTTTGAGACTACGGTCTCAAAATCCTGAGAGGACGTGTCCGACTCGGCGCCCGACACGTCCATTTCTGACGCGGAACTACTACTAGAGTCCCGCTCGGGGGACGTTGCACGCGTCCTAATTGTGCCTCGGGGCACTTCGGCGGCGCTCGGGCCGGCGTCGGGAGAGCGCGGGCTCTCTTTCGCGAAAGCGAAATTTTGGAGGCCATCGTAGACCTCGGCGTGGAAGGTACGCAAGTACCTTATGAGGTCCTCCTTGGAGAGGCCCTCCATATTGGCGGCGGCGACGACGTTAAATGTCTCCCCTCACCTTTCGGCGGGGGAGGGTGTGTGGCACTAAGTACACTAAGTATGCCCGTTTGGTGAACGGGGGTGTGTAAGGACAACTGTGAACACTTACTCCCAGGAACGCCAACCACAGCTAGACGACGCGCAGTACAGCACACGGGGCACGGCACGGCGCGGTCCTCACAGCGGCGGCACTCTGGAACACTGATCACTGACGCACAACGACACGAAAAGCAGCGCTCGGACGCACAATCGAGAAGGGGATGCCCCAATGTTGTCACACGACCGTCGCCGGTCGGTGCCAAATCGGAACTGTGTGTATATATATATATATATATATATATATATATATAATACGTATTTTGGTGGAAAGTGGTATTCAGAAGGTCTCATATTATATGAGACCTTCTGAATACCACAATGATTTACATCAGGCAACCAAATCATAAGTGTATAAGGAAAGGCTCTTTTTCATTATTTTTCTATATTTTCAAGTAAACAGATATATAAAAATGTAGTATATATATTTTATTAACAATTGTTCGCCAATTTTCATTAATAAAAAAATATTGTTTATGAAATATACAAAATTTATTTAAAGAAACATCATACAAAATTTATTAAAGTTTTTATACCACTTGGTGTCAATATTAAGTAGTAGACTAGTAAAGTATAATATTTAAATTCGTATTGAGGCTGTATGCTGTCGTAACTCAGTTCTAATTAAATATTCTTAGGAGTTAACGAATGTACTGATCAAAAGCTTTCAAAGTGAATATGAAGAAGGTTTCATTGATTTCAAGTGCACTTAATATGAAATATATATACATTTGTTAGTTAGTTTATATATTTTTTATCAATCAATTCAATAATGAGGTTAAAAGAATAAAAATGGTTTTATTTATTGAATTGGTTAAGTTCTTATATTACATTAATTTCCCTGCTCTGGTTAACCAAGCATGTCTTTACTACAGGTTCTGCTTTCTATATAGTCGCCAACTTGACCTGATTGTATTTTCTGATCTATATATCTGTTATTGGTATATTCTAATGTATTAGTAACAGGTATCTGTTACTTAATAATATCAGGTATATTTGACATACACGTTGCTAAGGCAACGCGTCAACGTGACATCTAGTATAAATAATATATATTTAATATGGACGGGCTGGATGAGGGTTGCGGAGGACCGGGATGTTTGGCGCAAACTTGGGGAGGCCTATGTCCAGCAGTGCACTGCGATTGGCTGACGACGACGACGACGAATATGTAAACTTGATTAGAAACTTATCTAAATCATAAAACATAAAGAAATAAAGATTGATGATGACAGACAAATCGCAGTCGCTATATTTCTTTTAGCAAACCGTCACTGACATCTAAATCCATCTAGAGTTCATTAAAGCCGATTCACACTATCAATAAAGTTAAATTTTCGACACAGTACCGTGATAATTATTATTTCATACATTATTTATTCAAAGTATTCCTGGCAATGTTAGTAATGACGCGGTGCTTTCAGTGATTTTAGTTATTTAAGCAAAACGAAATATAATAGTGTAGTTCTCGGAGGCGAAGCTGTGAGTAGTTCGCTAGTTATAGAATAGAAATAGAATTTGAGCAGAAAGTCAATATTATGTAAATAAAAAAAATGTAAAATATAAAAAATAAAAGAAAATTTAATATATAATAGTACACATAGTATTATATTCATACATTTCGTATGAGCGATATATACGATACGAAGGTTATATATATATATATATATATATATATATATATATATATATATATATATATATATATATATATATATATATATATATATATATATATATATATATATATATATATATATATATATGTGCATTTATTTATGGAGGCCGGTCATGGTGCAGTGTTTGACTGTAAACGCGATCGGTTGTGGATTCGATCTCCACTCGGGTAAATGATTATATTTAAATTCTACTCTAATTTCCTTGCTCTGGCTTACCAGAGTCTATTGTCTTAACAAAACGCTGCCGCTTAACACGCAATTTCTTAAATTTGACGGAAAGTGGAGTACTAAGTGTGTACCTTTTATCTTGACACACCTAGTGTCACACTTACTGCCTACCCTGCTATGCGGAATAAGAACGTGAAGCTAAAAAAAGGTAATATTCAAAATATGTACTAATCCAGTCCAAATCTTCGTACATCTTCATTCTACAGATTACTCGAACTCAAGTCTCATAAGAAAGTTATCTCATTATACTGTAATCCCACGCTAGTGGTCAGTACCTATACGTTGTTAATAAATAGAGATTATTGGGGTCTTACGATTATCCTTTGATAGGGAGCCCTAAAAAGTAATCTTTATTGCAGATCGCACGTAATTTTCTAATTAATTTTGAAGTTTTTGTAGAAATTAGATGCAAATTTCTTAGTTACATGAATACTAAGAAATATGTACGTATTAATATTTAAAGAAGCAGTTATATAATAATGTATCTCGATAAAAATTTATATATTTGGCTGGAGAGTGGCAGTACTAAACGCCGCTTATCTTATAAGGCAATGTGCAGGGAAATCTAGATCATAATAATCATTCCCCCGAATGCGTATCGAACCCATAACCAATCGCGTATATAGTGACACACTCCGTTGAATGTTTATTTGCAAAAAGCGCTAACGGAGTGTCTCGACACTACGTTGCCTTTGACTACACTGCTATGTAGCACAAAATGTTAAGGTGATAAAAAAATGAAAATATTAAAGTTATTTATATTTGCAACATTAACAAGAAAGCAGAGAACGGAGAAATTGTAAATTAGTCAAGCCTCTTTTCTTTTCTTTTATATGTAACAAGACATGACGAACAACTCTCTTCATTCATCATAACCGGTCAAAAGCTCAACTTACCTCTATATATATTTCATAGACAATAACATTTTGTATTCAATAGAGAAACCAATATTGTGCCGTGTATTGAGAAGGAGTATTGTTCGGTGTTCAAATAAAGAACTGTCAGTACAATGGCCGTAGGTCAATTACTTGGGTTCACGGCATTCATAAAAATTATAATATTATCAAGAATGAAAATATCTTTCTAGTTTCTGCAACACTATACACTATAGGTACTAGATCAGCATCCTTTTCCCTTATTATCTTGTTATTTTTATAAATCATTAACTTTATATTTATATGAATAACTAGCGTACCGCTCCCGGCAATGCCCCTTTAATGTAGACCAATATATCTATTTCGTCTTTTCACGCGCTTTCACCGCGCTCCCTTAGATAAATTTTTAATAATATACATAATAAATTTCCTCATATATTATCCCGTGAATTAATGAATCATAGACAGCTGAAGGGACTTTCGAAATTCAGGATAAACTAACAAAAACTATACTAACTTCTAATGAAGCTTAGAAGCCTTAGAAAATTCTTGCACACTAAAAGAATTTATTGTTTATGATATTGAAAAAAATCTAGAATAAAATATTATAATTGGCTTAGGTATAATGTTCACTTTGAATTTCACAAAGATATCTTTAATATGAACTTTTTTTTAGAGATGTTAATAACAATGTTAAAAATATATTAAAACACAACAGGAAATAAGCAAGCTTACATCAAATATTACAACAGGTTTATTTAGTTAGAGTAGTCCTATAAAAGACCAACCAGGTTCTTAAATGCCACCGACTTTGGGCTAACGAATTTAACGATCCCATTGTGTTAGGATATTCTCTAGGTATTCTCTAACTTCCCCAATAACACAGGAAATCAAGAAATAATCAAGAAAAAAAAATTAAGAAATCAAGAAATTATCCATCTACCTATATATCACAAATTTTACATTTGTTACAATTAAACAACTAACTTTTTAATTAGTTGTGGTTGTTGCAACTTATTTTTTTCATTTCGACGTAGATTGATCTAGAGGATTGAACGTATAGTTTAGTGGTTAGAGTGCCTGGAATGTTTTCAAGAGACGCAGGTTTTAATATCCACCATTACATTTTGAAAAAATATATAAAATTTGAACGCTGCAGGTTTCGGACCCGCGCCTTTTGGAAACCGTCCAAGTGCTCTGACCGCTAAGCCATGCGTTCTACTACGATTTCCAATGGGCGCAGGTTTGAAGCCTGCTGCGTTCAAATTTTTATTCATTTTTTCAAAATATTTTCTAATCCTAAGTGTGGAATAACACTTTGGAAATAGTAAAATATTAAAACAAATAGTATTTTTTCTTGCCAAAAAATTATTTCTTAATAATATTTTGGTAGCAGAAATTTGTAAAAATCTCTACAGATATGCTAACAACATAAATACGTTGTAACGAAACGTATAAAAATTTCGACGCAACTGGTAGTAGAACGCATGGCTTAGTAGTCATAGCGCTTGGTCGATTTCCAAGAGGCGCAAGTTTGAATCCCGCGTCATTTAAATTTTTGTACGTTTTTTCGAAATATTTTCTAATCTTAAGTATGGAATAACACCTTAAAAATAGTAAAATATCTACCATTACGTTTTCTATATATTTTCGAAAATTGTTTTTCCTTATTCTAAGTGAGTAAGTGGCACTAAAAATATAAAAAATAATATCGATATTCATTCAATTATTAGAACTTTAAATACATATCAATTTCTTTTGATACTAATCTAGCTCACTTGTCTCCGTCGTCCGTTTATTTTAATAACTAAATCGTTTAAATCAATTTCAACCATACGCATCAGATATTAAGGCTCAATTTCAATTTACTATTGAATCAATGCAGTATTCGGCAGCATTCGAATAGGGCTGAGATTTGTCGATAATCGAATTTCAATCACGTATGTTCATTATTTAAGGTAAAATTTGTGATGCTAAAGCCAACGTACTATTACGTAATAAGGAAGCTTTGATCTTGAAGCCTCATTTTTGTATTGGTTATGGTAATTGATAGTCGTGTTGGAATTTTGAGACGTTCATGACATATAAATTAGTAAGAAATAAGAAAAATGCTAAGCTTTTTTTATAAAATTCATTTATTTTCTATCATGGTAAAGTGAGACAGCATATTTATACAAGATTGGTTATTCTATCGAAATTCGCTCGCGGAAATAGTTATTTTTATTTTCATCTGCGCCATTGTAGCGCAGCGGGATAGCGTCCGCCTGTAAACGCGACATATTTATGGATTCAATTCCCACTCAGAGATTATATCTCAAATGTATCATAGAGCAGAATTGTATTCCTCAATGCAAATGCAATGTCTTGTTTTCGGGCAAAAAAGTGTCTTGACACTGATAAAGTATGATAAAGCTGCTTTTTAGTTTTATTTCCCCACTCTGGTGGCAAAAGTCGGCGTTAAATTTCACATGTGTGAAAAGAAAGAATTATTTAAGCTATAATAAAACAGGAAAAATTATATAAATTCGTGTTATATCGATAATGTAACAACACTATTTCATAAAGAAACTCATCACTGCCTTCGTTTGCTGCGAGTATATCCACCGTCTTATTATCCTAGCTTAATAAGCGTTTCATTTGAGCAGTTCCGTCTTATTGGATGAATGATAAAAATCTGAAAATGGGTTTGCACCTTCTTTTATTATATCATAATCATATATGTATATAGTTTTGTATGTAGAGATCATTGTGTATCAGTACAATACAATTTGAATGCGTGCTATCGGTTTTAGGTTCGATTTCTACTCGGCTTAGTGATCTTTAAATTATTTCATAAGAAATTCCCGGGAATGAGTCCGGTAGAACGGAGATCTTGTCACCTCCTCGGTTGGGGTGATTTGGTTGGTTTATATGTGTATATATAAACTACCTAGTAGGGTACTCAGGGAACACTTAGTGACAAATAGATCATTTATATATATATATATATATATATATATATATATATATATATATATATATATATATATATATATATATATATATATATATATTTGTATATTTCATTATAGTAACGGAGAGATATATTGTTTTAACCCTAAACTAATGAATGGAAATAAAAATATTATCATAAGTAAGTGATTTGAAGCAATCGTCTCGTAGTGAATACTCGATTTGGTAATAAATGATTATATTAAAAAATATATACATCTCCGATAAGGCAAAGTGTGGCGCTAAGTTCACCACTCAATACGAAATGTCTCGATTGCAAGTGGAAACTAGTCAACGGTTATGTGAATTTTGTCTTAACACTATTTTAAGTAACGTCTCTACTATGCAGGATAAGGCATGAAGCCGCTCTCCTTAGTAGTAAGCGTAATTCTGAGTCGAGTCTCACTCACAACACCATGTCATACCCTCTTTAACTAAATAATATTTTCCATTATAACAAAATATTTAATCTAAAAAACCATTTTATGCCATTTTAGCCTGGTGTTACAAGAAACATAGTGCGGTAATTTCACCATTTTTTTTCTTTTTAATATGAAATCCTATTTACGTACAACAGGCGCATATTACACAATCCAGTTAACTTTTTTATTTCGTACCATCGCCTTATAAATTTCAAGAAACCTCATTATTGCTAAGATAATAACGTAGCGGTATTATTCTAGAAAATATTAGAGTAAACACCAGTTACATTGTTTGTCGCTAGGTGGCGGTAATTTTGTGAATATGCTTATGCTATCTTTATGTTTGTATGAATATGGTAAGGTATTTTTAAATTTTACGTTTCGTTTCGTTTTTTTTTAATTTTCATATGCATTGGGTACTTTATTCTTTCTTTAAAGGAATTAGGTTTTTAAAAGGTTAAAATGTTGTAAGGAAAGATTCGTGGACTTGAAGCAACACAAATTAAATAAGATTATTTTAGCATTACGCTTTTATCCATAGTAGGGTATACTACTGTTTGAAAGTATCTAGTATCAAGACACTCCATCCTTCGTTTTCCACCGAATTCGAGACATTGAGTGGTGGAACTCAACTAGGGTGAAAATAATTTAAATATAATCACTCGCAAGAGTGGGGTCGAACCCACAATCGAATGCGTTTACAGTCAGACGCTGTCACACCGCGCCACGATAATCTTTAAGTAGTAGAAATTTGTAAAAATCTCTCTACAGAGATGCTAACAATATAAATAAGTTGTAACAAAACGTTCTACTACCAGCTGCGTCGAAATTCTCGTATTTCGACGCAGCTGGTAGTAGAACGCATGGCTTAGCGGTCAGAGCGCTTGGACGGTATCCAAGAGGCGCGGGTTCGAATCCCGCTGGGTTCAAAATTTTTATACGCTTTTTCAAAAATGTTTTCTAATCCTAAGTGTGGAATAACACTTTAAAAATAGTAAATATTAATGATAAAGATGTTTTGTTTATCTATCTATTTATGTAATCAGTCAATTTACATATACTAGAAATGCATAAATAAAAATAATTTATATGTAAAAAAATATTAAATAAAATTAATACATATTTATATAAATTATAATAAGATCTTAGTTTTTCGATAGTTTTACACATTTCAAATGAAAATATTTAAAATATGTAAAAATTATTACCAATCCGTGGTCACAGGTAGACAATGACCACGGACTCCTGTAAAGTGCTCGAAACTTCAGGTTTTTTAAAAAACATTTTTTGAATATCAAAATATACGCGATTAATCCGTTGAAAATAGTTTCATTTAACTGTAATTTAGTGACAAATCACTAAACCCATCTTCCTTCCACAACGAATTCTCACTTAGAAAGACAAGCTTTGCCGGCGAGCTCATCTAAGTTATTACAACCACAACGCCTGAATTTCAGCTGTATAACAGTCTGTAGTACAAACAAAAGTTCGCAGTTTGAAGTACAATAATAGTTAGAAATGAAAACTTTTACCCATATTTCAAGGTTACGAACGATACGAACGTAGCGTAATATGAGATGCATTTAAACACGTATATTAGTGTTATATAATTTCTATATAACTTATTTTCAGTTACATTGTTACTATTATTGTTATATTATCTTGAAATAAGGCCTTTTTTAGCTTCACGACAGGAAGTATCTAGTATCAAGACACTCTGTACTCCGCTTTCCACCGTATTTGAAACAATGCGTGGTGGGTGGCGGGACTAAATGCCGCACTTTGTATTTACCAGAGCGAGGAAGTGAAAATAATTTAAATATAATCATTCTCATTTGGGAATCGAACCCATAACCGATGGCGTTTACAGTCTACTGCGCTACGACTGGCCTCAAGAATATTTAAGATGTAACATTTTAAGAGTAAGTGATTCCACTCTCCTTTCTGTTTATATAGAGATTGCGTTTTGAGTAATACTATGTCAGAGAGAATCTATTATTAAGACATTTCGTAATTTTCAACTTTCAATTTGAAAGACGGAACACAACGCTGTGTTTTGTCTTATTATAGCGGTAAAATAAAAATTCAATCAATATTTCAATAATTTACCTACAGGAGAAAAGAATCCGTGACCAATTTCGGTTACAAAATGCGATCCCGCTGTTCCACACTAGCAATTTGGAGTTTTGATTAATTAAACTAAAACATGTTTTAATTTTGACTGTAACGGATTCAATTAGCAATATTATGGACATCCAGCAATATTATTTACATGGATTATTCGCTAATACATTCGAATTCGTCATACGCTCCCCAATTTATATAGCACTCTACTCTCTTAATTTAATGTGATTTTACTTCTCAGGGGTTGCAAGAGGGTTAAAAGATTTACAACTGGATTAGAATGTTGTATACGCGTGTATTGTAGGAATGTCAAAGGAAATTGAACTTTAAATATTTGTTCAATTTTTTTTATTTATCTATTTATATTAATTTTCTCTAATAAGTATAAAAATGTAATATTATTTTTTGGGCTAGTAATCATTTTTTTAGTAGTATAGCAGATTAAACTGGAAGTATCTATTGTCAAGATACTCCGTACTGAGCTTTCCACCGAAATTCTAGATATTGTGTGTTGAGTAGCGGAACTCAACATTCAGAGCGAAAGAATTGTAGTATAAAAACTCCTTCGAGTAGAAATCGAACCCACAACCGGTCGCGTTTGTAATCATCTTGATTTCTTTTTTGTCATATTTGTTTATAATTTCTATAGAACAATACATTGTTTTTGCTTTTGTTTCCTAATCATTATTATTCTAATCATCAAATGTGGAATTCTAAACTGCCATTTATAACCAAGCCGTATGGTATACATGTCATATTAATTTTTAAGCTAAATATTTGTCAATTATTTTTAAAAAATGTTTCGTAGAATTATAAATTATAACAAACGATGAATGATTAATTATAATTTATTTACTTATACCGTTCAGGGCGCAGTGGGACAGCGTCTGACTGTAAACGCGATTGGTTGTGGGTTTGATTGCCACTTGAGGGTTTGGTTCTATATAAATTATTATATCATTTCCTCGCTCTGGTGAAAAAAACGTGACATTGAGTTTCACCACTCAAATTCGACGAAATGCGGAGTACGGAATGTCTTTACACTAGGTACTTCCTGTCTACCCTGCTATGTAGAATAGAAGCGTGAAGTTTAAAAATAATTATTTATAAATAACCATAGACTATGGTAAAAATATGTTTTTGAAAATCAAAATACTCATCCATACCTGCAATTTTAATACACGAACTTTAATTAAAACCAGTAAACAATTGCAACAATTCTGTTCAACCGAAATCAATTTCATCTATTTTCAACTACAAAGTATGCACAAGTCGAATAGTTCGTGCTAAGCCACGAGTCAAGTATAACAGACGCCATGGAGTCAGTACTACAGTAGGATAAACTTTTTGATGCCACCACAAATATACTCACATATATATGGATATAATCTTTACATTTTGATGTCAATTGCTATATTTTATATTACTATTTTTGTGTGTTAGTGTTATTCCACACTTAGGATTAGAAAACATTTTTGAAAAGACGTATAAAAATTTGAACGCAGCAGAATTCGAACCGGCGCCTCTTGTAAACCGTCCAAGAGTCCGTCCGTGTCTTGGACGGTTTAATAGAGGCGTGAGTTCGAATTCCGCTGCGTTCAAAATTTTTATGCGATTTATTACAAAAATATTTTATGTCAATCGTTAGTTGAAAAAGGATATATTTTTAGTTACGTTTTTCTTCAACTTCAACTTTATTTCGAAATTGTATTTATCTATCGATTTACTCGTCTGTGGGTAAATTCTGCAACGCGTATTATAAGAAGTATATAATTTCCTTTTATATATATTACCTCATCGTTATTGAGACTGGTCGTGGCGCAGTGGGACAGCGTCCGACTGTAAAAGCTATCGGTTATTGGTTCAGTTCCCATTCAGGGGAATGATTATGTTAAAAAATAATTCTCATTTTCTCTCTCTGCTATAGCTCACTCAACACGTAATATCACGAATTCGGCTTAAAACGGAGAACGGAGTGACATTACTTCTTGTCTACTGTGATATGCAAGAGAAAAGAACTTAATGTTATAATATATACGATACTAATATCCAAATATAACAAAATATTTTTAATTATGAAAATGCATTTAATAAAGGTAATGTGAAGGATATTTTGCCAACTTAATTGTGAGTGTAGTGCTTAACCTTTTTTTACGTATTTGGAACAAAAGTTTTAGTGCTCTAGCCTTGAACTAGTTATTTACAATGTAGTTTATTCGTTTTTTTTAGACAGAATATAGTCTAACATTGTATTTTTCATATAAAGTATATAATATAAGTATTGAGGCTGGTCGTGGCGCAGTGGGACAGCGTCTGACGGAAAACGCGATAGGTTGTGGATTCGATTTCTATTCAGGGGAGTGATTATATTTAAATTATTTTCACTTCACTCTGGTAAGACAAAGTGCAGTGTTGAGTTAAACTACTCAACACGGTATGACTCGAATTTGGTAGAAAGCGAAGTAAAAAAATATTTTTTAAATTTATTTAGCCTAGTATGGTAGTCACAGAGAACTCAATGTCAAGAAACTCCGTTCACCGCATTTCAACTGAATTCGAGATATTGTATGTTAAGAGACGTAATTGAGTTCCACCTTCTATCATTTACCAGAGCAGAGAAATTTCCAATAATTAAAATAAAATAATTTCTCTATGTAGAATCGAACCTGCAACTAACAGCGTTTGAAGTCGCACGCTGTACAGTACGTTACGATGATTTCCTTTTCAATGACTTTGTACTCTGTTTTCCATGTTATAAACATCGTGGAGAGAAAAAATAATAATATTGCTCTCTATAAGATTAAATTTTTGTTTGTAAGTAAGTTTTTCATATGTATATCTATAACTACATTTTCACTGTGTACTGCGATACTGTTAGCGGTATTTTTAACATTGAAACATAATATGTATGGGATTGTGAGTTGAAACACAAATTGGGGGAATGTTTATATATAAAAGAAGACCCCTTTGACATTTGACGGATATTACGAGTTGCCTTGGCAACATGAATGTTTCTTTTTCAAAAAGTTATGTCAAATTCCTGTAGTGTAATTTGAATTTGATGTATTTTTAATTTTAAACTTGTTTTTCCTTCTCCTCGATTCTCCGCACTGGTAATACAAAGCGCGGCGTTAAGTTCTTCACTCAACGAAATGTCTCGATTTCGGACAAAATGTAGTCAGTGTTTTAATTCTTAACGCTAGTTTGTCTCTAATAATGACAATATGTAAAGCTGCTTTAAGTGAAACAGTTTCTCCTTATTTGCACCATATAAACTATAAGAATTTTTGAAAAAAACATATAAAAATTTGAAGACAGCTGGATTCAAACCCGAGCCTCTTGGGTACCGGCCAAGGGCTAACTGAGCTCGCTGAATTTTGACGCAGCTGGTAGTAGAACGCATGGCTTAGCGGTCAGAGCACTTGGAAGGTATCCAAGAGGCGCGGGTTCGAATCACGCTGCGTCGAAATTTTTATACGTTTTATCAAAAATGTTTTCTAATCCTAAGTGTGGAACAACACTTTAAAAATAGTAAATATTAAACTATAAACATATCAAATTTCATACGCTTCTTCCTCATATCCGTAAAAAGGGTTAGGCAAGGTTCTTTTTCTCGTCTAATTCATATAAATATTTCTATAGATGGATTCACTTGCTTAGAAAAAAAATATATCTTTAAATCATTAAAAAATGTAGAACTAAGTATAAACGAGACTGTTTGTAGATTTGATTTCCATCAATAAAAAAACTATATTTAAAAAATAAAATTATTTCACAGTTTTGGCGAGATGAAATACGGCGTTGAGTTCTGCCTCAATACAGAATGCTTCAATTTCATCTGAAAAGTGGTAAATAAAGTGTCTGTGAACTAGGTTACTTGGTAGTCTCGGACTAATCTACTATAGAGAGTGAAAAAGCTTTAAAAAATATATAAAAAAATAAATATTGAACCTTGAACCACCGCTTGTAAAATCAGAAGCTTTCCCTTCACGTTACACAAGCGGTACTTCCCACTATCTCAAGAAACGATTAAGATTTTCTCTTTAATCTTAGGCTTCAATAAAATTTATTGCCCAGCTTATATATCTTCAAAACGGAATGGGGTGGTTTCGAGTGATGATAGTGATTTGCGGTACACATTATGTGGGATAAGTCGGCTTATTTATCCTTTTAGTAAATGTTTTGATTGTATTAAAAAAAACATATATTTAATTACTTGTTTGGTTGGAAAATATTAATTTTATATATATTTTTAATTTTATATGAATAACTTTTGCTTTTAGGGAATTTACGTATCTATCTGTAGATGTATTAATTTATATATTGCGTTAATTTATTAATTTCTTAACATCTAAGCTTTTTTAAAACATCTCAGTAACTATAAATATAAAAAAATCAGAAATTATAATTTCTATTTATAAAAATTATGGTAAAACAGTTGGCACATTGACCGTAAACACAATTGGTTGTGGGTTCGATTCCCACTTGGAGTAAGTTAAAATTTATTCTCATTTCTCAAAAGCATTTAACGGAGTCTAGTCTTGATACTAGGTTGGCCCTGACTACATGCTTTTCTTTATATTTTTTTAATGCCGCTTTTCATTATATTTTTTTAGCTTCACGCTTTTATCCCGCATAACAGGGGTTGACAGAAAGTACTTAGTGTCAAGACACTCCGGTGAGAGTGCGGAACTTAACGCTGCACGTTTTCTTTACCAGAGCGAGGAAGTGAAAATAATTTAAATATAATCAATGCCCCTAGTGAGCATCGAACCCATAACCGATCGAGTTTACAGTCAGACGCTGTCCCACTGCGCCACGACCAACCTCATATTTCTAATTCCAAAATATTGTAAGAGGCATCTCAATTTTAACTTATTATTACACTTTAATTAACATTAACTGATAAATCTTGGCGTTGATAAGTTCATTAATATTTTTTATTTGTGGGATTCAAACCCACATTCGTTTGTCACTGTCGTTGCTCTTAAGAATTTTGAGGCCATTATGGCACAGTGGAAACGCGATTGTTTGTATGTTCGATTACCATTTGGGGTAATTATAGTATTAAAAATTTATTTTTAATTCTCCGCTCTGGCAATACAAAGGCGCGTTGACTTTGCATCTCAACGTAAAATGTCGATTTTGGGTGGGCAGCCAACGGAGTGTCTTGACACTAGGTTGTCTCTGAGAACCTTTCTATGCGTAATAAAGCTGATTTTTTAATTTCATATGTTGTTGTTTTTATTAATTTAATAAGCTAATTAATTAATATTAATATTAGTTAATTATTAAGTTAATTAATATAATATTATTTAAAGGTAAAATGAAAGGGCAAAGACTAAAAAAATTACACAGATATTTATTTACTCATACAAAAAATGCAAGTTTAAAATGTTTTTATACAATGTTTACGAAAACCTGACTGAAATACAATAAAACTTATTGCTATTTATCACACAATGATTTTAAATTAAACTATAATAATAATAAATTAAATATAAAAGTCATAGTATGTTAATAAGTTTAAATAAAATTGACTTTATAATAGTTTGAAATTAGAAACTTCTAAAAGATACTTGTTTACACAGAGCTTGATGCATGAAAGCGAGTTTA
This sequence comes from Dryadula phaetusa, assembly GCA_032432895.1. Taxonomy (NCBI): domain Eukaryota; kingdom Metazoa; phylum Arthropoda; class Insecta; order Lepidoptera; family Nymphalidae; genus Dryadula; species Dryadula phaetusa. The sequence goes on along the minus strand of JAOYRS010000016.1, from coordinate 1,926,834 downwards.
ATGAATGTTTTTAAAAATAAAGAAAATCAAAGTATTTTTTATTCAAATAGGCTGTTTACAAGAACTTTTGTATAGTAAATCAATAGTGTTGTCAGTATTGTCAGAGTGCCGGCGAAAAACTCAACAAAAAGGTTGGAATAGCGTTTTTCGTGAGGTTTACTATCTGCAAGACGGTGCGTTAAGCGCTCAATTGGTGATCCATGCAATTAGGAAGTATATTTATATTATTTTTAATTTAAAAAAGCACGGAGTTGAGTTACGTCAATCAAGACAATGTCTCAATATCGACGAAAATGTTGTTATGACTTAACTATTAATCCTAATGTCTTTCAACCTTGTTACTTTAATTATTATGAACAACTATATGCAATTCATGATTCTTTGCAAATACTTTGAAGCGGATTTAAATTTTTAATTTTAATTTTAATACAATATAATTTAAAAAAAAATTAAATAATATTAAAAATATCCTAAAACTATATTCGTCTTGAATTAAAATCAATATAAAGTTATATAAAAGAATTATAGCTATATATTTATGACTAGATTTTAATAATTTACAACATACATTGTGTGAATATTTTACAATTTATCTTAGAACTGTGCTCACTTAAAATTACTTAAATAGCCTTAGATTAAACGCAATTCAAGCTTTTTTTATATAGTAAAAAAATAATTAAGAAATAAATCATTCTAAAACAAATAAGCAAAAAGAACAAATTTTTAGTGGTGTTTTAAAGAAACACTAAAGTTTATAAGAAAATATTATTTTATTATTAAAGTATTATCCTACATTTAGGATAAGACAAAACTTTTAAAAATCCTAAATCGTATAAAAAAATGAACAGAGCGGGATCCGAATCCGCGCCTCTTGGAAATCGTTCGACCGCTAAGCCATGAAACGAATGAAGTTAGCGGGCAGAGCGTTCAGGTTTTTGAAAATGAAAATATTAAGGATTTTATTATTTTTAATATATAATTAATTAACTTGAAATATTATTGGAATATATAAGAATATATATATATATATATATATATATATATATATATATATATATATATATATAACAACAATAAAAATTTTTAGAAGAAGAAAAAAAACTATTTAAAAGTGATTTCCTTTTACAAATCATTACAATTCATACTGTAGTCTTCACTTAGAATATTCATATTAATTAAAAAAGGAAAGTATATAACAGTTGCTTTTTAAAAAAAAGTAAATATAAAGTATGGATTCGAACCCGTCCATGCGATCTGACCGCTAAGCCATGAGTTATACATACTGTGGCAAAACTCTTATATGTTTGTTGGAGGTTATGTTTATTGTTGGCATCCAGTCGGAAGGTATTTAGAAGAAGTAAATTTGAATTCCGCTGCGTTCAAATTTATATACGTTTTTAAAATTTCTTTTATTCTTCTTTATATGAAATAACATTGTTAATTCATACATTGTAATTAATATATTTGGCACCAGTGAAATTAAATAAATAATACTAATAATATAATATTGTATTTTAAATACTTAGTGGTATATATATATATATATATATATATATATATATATATATATATATATATATATATATATGCGCGAACGTGATGAGGTCTCTACCTTTTACATTATTCAATTTATTATATAAAAAAGATATTCATAGAAATACCTATTATTAATAACGAATAAAGTATAATATGAGCAAATTTTTTTTTAATAACTAAAACATTTATATAATAAGCTTAAATTGCGCTTACAAAATCAGCATTTAAATTTAAAATAGTCTGTTCCTCCTTTACAATAGTAACTAGATTGGTAAAATCTAACAACCTAAGTATAGAAAAACACAAAGCAAACACTCCATAATACGAGACGGCACACAAAAGACATCTTGTGCGCGCCATTCATCTCTTGAAACCTAAACGTCTTCATTTCATTTTGAATTGGAATAACGTGATCTATTATGTAAGGTAATTCAGTTGTTTTCTTGGTTTCAACGGGACAGGGCAGTGTTTCTGGTGGAATTTTTAATACATTTCTTTTTGCTGGTCTTTTGGAGCTCAAGTCGTTTGCCATATCCTTTAATTCGTCCATTTTTTTGGTAGTGTTTGTTTTAACGGTATCTTGAGAGATTTTTTGTGTATATTTTTCTATGTTTTCATCTGGCATTTTATTGTACGCTGAACTAACTATCGGTGGATCCATTTTGCAAGTGACACCTTCCAGAGAATCTTTGGTGTTTTGACTGTTCGTTTCGTTTCTTAATGAATGCATCCATTTTAATCTGCAGTCGCAAACGAAATTGTTTTCTGTGAAAAGAAAAAAAAATTAAATAAATATAATATATATTATTATTATTATTATTATTATTATTATTATTATTGATATTTTATTGATATTTTATATATTTATCTGTCACATATATAAATATGAAAAACACGTAAAGAAGTACTACTTAAAGTTGAACGTAAGTTTATTTTAAATATTAATATATAAAAAAAATGGAAAACAAACATTTTTCAACTAAATTAAATTTAAATTATATATAAAAATAAAATAAGTATTCTTAATGAATTTCATGAAATGTGATCATTAACATTTTGCAACTCGCGAGCAAAACAGAATCATTTACATGTAAACCTCGAGTCTCTATTAAACAGAACTGCACTACTGGATATTTCACGCTAAGAAACTTTACCACGGACGAGAACGATAATCCCAAAGATAGTTCTATACGACTTAAAACGCCCCGCGGTATAATAAGAACACACTAAGTAAATTTGAGTTGCCCGAAACGTCTATTTCTTCTAGTTAGAAATTCAAAATGTTCTTTGAGATTATCATGACACTAAAAGTGAGTATTAAATATTCATTGTTACCTTCCAAGAGCAAATTGCTGCCTAAAGGCTTCAAATTATCCAATATGGGCTTGATGTTGTCGAAAGTTAAGGCGTGTAATTCGTTCGAACGTAAGTCTAGCGAGCTTAGTCCCCTCACACCCTCGAACAAACCAGAGGGTAGAGATGCCAGTTTATTATCATCTAGGGACAACTTTTGCAGTTGGGATAAACCATCAAATGCTCTCTCCGATATATATTTTAAATCATTCTTCCCCAAGAGCAGCTCTTGCAAGTTCCACAGCTCGGCGAATGTAAATTCCGTCAAGTTGTAAATACGGTTTCGCCGCAGATCCAATCTCTTTAAGTTGGCCAACCCGTCAAATGTATGACGATTCAAGTTAAATATATTGTTTTTATTTAGGTCTAACTCTACAAGATTGAAGGCGTGCTGAAAGGCGCCATTGCTAATTGTGGATATATTATTTTTGGTGAATATTAGCTTTTGTAATTTTGGTACGTCAAAAAAGGAATCCCTTCCAATCTCCAGAATCATATTTTCCTCTAAATTTATTACTGTTAAGTTAGGGAGGTGTGCAAATGCATATTGCTGCAGTGTTTCTATTTGATTTTGGGAGAGTGTCGCCTCCTTTAAACCGGTCAGATTGGCGAATGCATAAGACCTGACATCCACAATGTTGCCGTATTTAATATTTATAGATTTAAGTCTTTGTAAGTACTGTAGCGCTTTGGTCGGCACGTAGCCGAGCGCGCCATCGACGCGAACGTTAAAAGACAAAGTTTGCAAAGTTGGTTGAGATGCAAAACTTTGCCAAATGAGGTCGTCACGAGGTATACCGCCGTTGAACACCCAGCATTCAGCTTTTGTAGCGTTACGGGGCTCCCTGGTGTTCTCGCAGTAGCAATGCACTTTGGAGTCCCGATCTGTGATGTCACATATGTTATTTTGGAAACCACCAGTTCTCTCTTTGGAACGCCTCTTGTTATTGTCCCGCACTTGTACAGCGACCGACATTTCGCTCAGCGCCAAAAATATAATTAAAGAGCAAAATATCTTCGCTATTCGTCGCTCCATTTTCATTTATCTGAAACAAACAAAAAACAACTGTTGAAATTGACAAACTCTTTACGTAAGCGTTTAAATAAAAGCGGCGAGTGTGAAGTTCAACGCCCGATGACCGATTTCCATATACGTTTCTGTTATTTAAGTGTAAAGGTTTTTTTTAATTATACCTTCACACACCTATATATATATATATATATATATATATATATATATATATATATATATATATGTGTGTGTGTGTGTGTGTAATTAAATTCATTTTTTTTCTCTGCAAAACTTGCACACAATTCAATAATTTGTTGAAACAATATTTGACCCACTTACAAATTCACATTTCAGGTATGTAAGTATTGAAATGAAATAAGAGGGTGGTTCCAGTTTTATGCCTCTCATGGCGAGTTAATTATTAAAGAACTCCTCAACGCTGCTGTTGTGTTCTGATTGCCAATAATTACTTTGATTAAGCTCATTAATATGAGGACAAGTGCCGAAATCAAAAACATTGACAGACATGTCATTACTGTTAAGTCTATTTAATATAAATTTAATATAGTTAACTAAGTCTTAAATAGCATTAAGTAAGTCCTTAATAATAAAGTGACTCTAGTAAAATTCTCCATTCTCTTTTTCAGTGTAAATAAATTATTTGCGTTAGTGTGATACAAAAATTTCAAATATAAGCAATACTTCCTTTCTTTTTTTTATAAAATAATAATTCAGACAAATTATGAAAATTGAACGAGATTTTATTATACAATACAAACAATACTTATATTATATTTTTGAAGAAACGTATAAAAATTTGAAGGCAGCAGGATTCGAACCCGCGCCTCTTGGATACCGTCCAAAAGGCGCGGGTTCGAATCCCGCTGCGTTCAAATTTTTATACGTTTTTTCAAAAATGTTTTCTAATCCTAAGTGTGGAATAACACTTTTAAAATAGTTAATAATAATTATACTATTACATTAAATAATATTTCAACAGTCTTCAAAGCCAGCGACCTAAGATACAGGTATAAAGTGGCGACACTAGGTATTTTCTGTCTGGTCCTGCAATGTAAGATAAAAGCGTGTAGGTAAAATAAACTTAATATCACTAATACTTGTAAATATATATACCCCAAATGGAATTTGAACTTACTAACATCGCGCTTAAACGAATTCACACTGAATGGGCTACTACAGTACATAAAATAGTCGGATTTATTATTGATGTGCGCAAACAGGATTACCAATTCAAATTTATTGGCAATAAATATTAAGTATTGATTTTCAAATAATCTATGTTGCGGTAATATATGTAACATATATTATGCAAATTTATGAATTTTGTATTGTGAGTACGCGAGGTGTTAACTTTGATATAGACCACAAGGGTTTTATGACTCTAAGCGTATCATTATTTTTCTTTACGTCTTTTAGAATTTGGGCGTTATCTGCTCTCCGCCATTGTGTGTCACGTGGCGGTACTCACCGCCGCGATTTGTCTAACTAAAGTGGCCAAATGGAAATAATTTAAACATAATCATTGCTCTAAGTTAATATCGTACACACAACTGATTTCGTTAACAGTTAGACGCTGTTTTACTGCGCCACATAATTCTTATCTAATCTAATCATAGGGCTTAAAATAATTCTTGTATATGTGTTTTAAACCTCAAATTCGAAGATTGCAATCCAGTTAGGAGTAGTTTTTGTATAATTTTATTTTATACATAATAAAAACAAATTAAATTTATTTAAATATAAATTTACTTACACACACACACACACACACACACACACACACACACACACACACATATATATATATATATATATATATATATATATATATATATATATATATATATATATATATATATATATATATATAAACTTAATCGAATAAATTTAACATAACAAAATAAATGAATACTTCATAATGGAGAGTTTACAAAATTTGTTATTAAAGTAAACGATACTAGAGCGGTGAGTGGTGCTCACGTTCGACATTTCATGTTATTTCTGCCGTGAAAGTTAAAATATAATTTTAACACCATAATGGCTTAGCTAGGCAGTATATGTCTATGAAAGATAGTCGTGGGTTCCGATTCAATGAATGAATACGTGTAACATTATTTTCTATTTATTCATTATCTTGAGATTGTTAGCAAAAAAGGAAAAGCATGGTAAAATATTTACATATCCAATGTTTTTAGCCAAACTTTTAAGGTAATATGAAAAAAAAAGATTTTAAATAATATAAATTGTTGGCATAATATTAAACAAGACTTGTGTGCCAAGTCAAGTAGAACTTGACTTGATACGCAGCTGCGTGTCCACATATAATTTTATTAATACGTAAATGACAAACCTTTTATGTATTTTTACGTAAATTATGCAAACAGAGGAGTTAGCATTCTTTAAGTTAACTTCGGAGAATGTTATAACTTCCTTATATTTGTTACATCTACACTTTTGTATATAGTGAAGTATGCGTTGCCAAGGCAACGCATATTTTACCCAGTCAACCAGTCTTCCAGTATTTTATATTCTGGATATACCTAATCGCCAAGATCACAAAGGCTACAGGACAAAGATGTCATACGTAAAAGTTATTAGCTCGCGTAATATCCAGAATGTGGACTCAGATAAGGATTGTGAAACATGCGTTTATAAATTTGAAATTCAAAGCGGGTCGTAGTAAGGCGCGTTACACTATCTGATCTCGCTTGCCGGATTAACAATGAAAAAGATTTATTTGCCACCCACCCGTATGAAAAATTTTCGTTTCGTTTCGTTTAAAATTGTATGTATGTATGTATGTATATATGAATATTTGACTTTTTGAAGGGTTGAATTATTTATGGGAGTATACATTTCCAACATTGACTGAATTTTTAGATAAGTTTTAATTTTATAACGGCTAGTGAAGCGATTGTCATATAGGATTGCAAAGCGATTGTCAATAGGAATAAATATCAAAACTAATTCAAATTTTTTCATTCATTCGTTCATAATTAAAATATTTTTCTTAACTATTTCTTAATTATAATAAAAAATATACTAAGGTTATTGACAAGTGATGACAGGATTCTGTTATATAAAGAATGCTTGCAGAAAAGATGTATAAATGAATATACATAAACACTTTAATTCTTTATCCTGTATAAAGCAGGGTAAATAAAACGAACCTAGTGTCTGCTTTCAAAACACTCCATTGACTGCTTTCCGCCCGAAATCAAGAAATTACGTGTAGAATGGGAATCTCAACTCCGCGCTTTGTCTCAACACCGCGCTTTGTCTTGCCTTGCAAGAGCAAGGAAATAAAATTATAAATAAAATAATATCCCTGAGTAGGAATACGACTTATAACAAATATTTACGCTTTAAAATATTTTTTTCTCTATTTTTTTACATATATAAGTATTAATATATATCAATATAATATAAATAAAACGATAATGTTAATATGAAACAAGCTTAACAAAAGCTCTAAGCGGAAGCTCAAGTCAAATTATTTCAGTAACGGCACCCTGTGACACCGATTTGTAATATTTGCTAGGTTTTTATTTAAATATATACGAAGTAAGAACGTTGGAATTTTTTATCTAGAATTCTTGGTACTACGCTTTTTCTTACGTTCACCTTACATTAAGTAAGTTGTTTAGGTCTGGTGAAGAAATTTTACGTTTTAAATCGTTTTTGTTTGCAAATTCTTGCGTCTTTCACGATTTTGATTGTTTTTAGCTGTATGCTTTTATCACGCACAGCAGGGTGTCTACCCTTGTATTGAGATTGAGTACAGAGTGTCTTCACATTACTTACTTTCTATCTAGAAAGCACGTAATGTCAAGACACTCCGTACTCCACTTTCCATCGAAATGAAAGTTATTTAAGTATAATCACTCCTCTGAGTGAGGATCGAACCCACAACCGTTTACAGTCAGACGCTGTTTAATGGACCATGATCGACCTTGACAATTAATATTATGATTATTTTTCTTATTTTAACATGATTTTAATTATATATTTTTGTTTTTATTCTAAAAGAAAAAATAATTTGTTAAAAATAGTTGTTTAAAAATTTTCATTAATAATTTCAAGTTATGTTTCTATTTTGTCTATCTACAAATTTGAATATATTTGTTCAGTTTTATTTTTGTAAACCAATAAATTGTTTTATATTTTGAAATAAAATTTAATTTTTATGTACTTTTTTTAATTAAAAAAATATATATTTTATCTATATATAAATATTTCGTCATTTTTTTTTCTCAGCCAAATATACCTAAAAATATAATATCAATTTAAAATCCACTTAGGGAATTTATATTAACAAAATTTTGACAGCAATTTTCTTTACTTAATACTGTATAGGATAAACTATGAAGATATATATATATATATATATATATATATATATATATATATATATATATATATATATATTAAATACAGTACGGTTACTATAGTATTAATTTAAGTTATTATATAAAGAAATATTTAGACGGATCTTATTTTCATGAAAGTGTAGTAATTAATTTTTTGTTCTTTTTAGGATGGTATATAATACTTCATTCGTTATATTCCAGAGTTCCATAATGTATAATGAGCTATTCATTATAATCAAAATATTAATTAAAATTTTTATAAGAAAATATTTCTCTAAAAAGTTGCTTAGTATTATGATTTTGATGTTAAAATTACAAAATATATTTAAATATTCGACCTACTGGTGTAGTGGTTATCGATTTAAAATACTTTAGGTTGACACATTATTAACGAGAGAATCTAGTGTCAAAATATTCCGTATATTCACTTTCAGTCCAAATTTGAAACATTATGTATTGTAAGTAGTAACTTAACGCCGCACATTGTCTTACAAAAGCGGTGAAAGCCAAATTATTTATCTAATTAATAAATTTACAGTCAGCCGTTGAACAATTGTCCCAGGATGATCTCAATATATCTCAATAGACTGAAAACGTACAACAAATAATTTGAATATAATCACTCCCCCGAGTGGGGATAGAACCCACAACCGGTCGCGTTTACAGTCAGACGCTGTCACACTGCGCCACGACCGGCCTCAGTAATACTTTAAAATATATAAATACACTACATACATAAGTAAAATATTGAAATATATATATATATATATATATATATATATATATATATATATATATATATATATATATATAAGCCATCTTATATTACATTAGTTTCGAGCATTTTTGTTCAAGATGAATTTTACGAACAAAATCTAAGGAACAACTTGTAAAACATATTCACCCGACCAATAAATCATTTCCTACTGACAAATACATTGCCAACGTAATAATAACTACAGTTCTTATTCAAAAGAATTTATCTGTACGAAGCATTTGCTACAATAAATCTTTCTATCTCGGGACCTTTGTGCCCTTTTATCAAGATTTAACGCCAAAACCCGAAGCTTGACATTTTTTGTCTCAACTTTTGTATTCCCAGAGGTCCGTTTAGAGGGAGATAGAGTATCTCTGATATTATTTAAGAAACGATTAAGGTTGGGTAAGGGTTTGATTTATTCACGCACTCGCTACGGTGTGAGGTACTTCTTTTCGAAATGTTGACTTTTCGATGAAATTTAAACTGTTTTATGTTTTACTTATCGTTATAATTTTTGTATGTACATTTTTTTTAGCTTCATGCTTTATCCCTTGAGGGTTAGTCAGAGGCTACTGAGCGTCAAACGCTACGGTCCCAGCATACCTCTTTCGCCTCGTCCACAGTCATGAACTTCTTCATGCATACTTCGGGGGTCCTCATGATTTATACGTGACTCCTCCAGGATCTTCGATACTGTGTTTTCGAAGGTCAACTGAGGTCTCCCTCGACCTCTCGTATTACTCACACTGGCTTGATAAATCTTTCTTATTATTCTTTCATCGTGCCCAAACCACCTGAGCATGTTTTTCTTCATTCTGACTATGACATTCACGCTTACATTTGCCATTCTGCGTATCTCCTGGCTGCATATACGGTCAGCTAAGCTGACTCCACATATCCAACAAAGAGATCTCATCTCTACTGCATTCATCTTTCTTTCATTCTTCTTTTGACACACCCACGTTTCGCTGTATTTTAAAAGGAATATAATATCTAAGCTTTTTTTCAGCTTTATATTTTTTCGCATATCAGGGAAGACAGACAATTGGAGGAACTAGTGACAAAGTCTCTGTATGAGCAAGGCATTTGGAGTTGAGTGGTGAGAGTTAATATCCGCTTAGTTTTATCAAATCGGAGAAACGAATATTTTTAAATATAGTGACATGACCTGCAGGGACCGTAGTGCTTGGCGCTCTGCTATCTCTGACTACCTCGTCAAGAGTGTCTGTTTATTTTATTATACTTTTTTTCTTTTTAACAATCTAAACAAAAAGTACCTAGAGTCAAGACACTCCGTACTTCGTCTGTTTATTGTAAAATATTTGTGTAAATCAGTTTTATTAAATACTTATATACACGGTACATATATTAAAATATGTTTTTTTTTACATTTTGTTATCTGTCCGTCTAACACTTTGTTCCTGCTAATTTCTGAAACAGATGGACCGATTTTGGCCGGTCTTTCATATGCAGACATGTTTTGAATGTAAATCGAATCTACTGCGCTACGATTTTTAAGTCGTTTTCTATTTACAGATATAAGTAAAATTCTGTTTGTAATATTAAAATAAGTGCTTTTCTTTGTGAATGTACAAGATAAATATATCTTAAAATAAGTACTTTTCTTTGTAAATGTACAAGATACATATTTTACTGTTTTTATTATATATTCGCTTGTCTGTCTGTTTCTTCCGGTTTATTTTTGGGGCAGCTGAATTGATTTAAACCGGGATTTTACAGACTTTACTTTGGGCCAAATACCTAATACAGATTCCTGAATTAGATACATGTAAAATTGTACGCAGATAAACTAGCAGAGATATGCTTAATTTTGGCAAATTAATACACTTGAATAGTAAAACAAGCTCTGAAATTTGTAATGTGAAAATCTTTATATCATCCTTACTATAGTAATAGGAGTCAGTGAGACTGAAAGATTTAATGGAGAGTGATTTCTCGCTTGATCTCAAAGAATAGTAATTACAATTCTAGAAGAAGGTCACATACAAATCAAGAGGTACATCTGGAGGGTATGTATGTCCGAGGCGATACAAGTATGCAGGGACCATAGGGATTTGCACTCATGACTGGAGTACTCAGGAAAAAGAGGAGAAAGTAAAAAAAATGAATTATATTATAAAACACAATAGTAAGTTCCATTTAAAATTCAATTATTTAAATATACGAATATAATATTTATGATTATAAATAGCTTTTAAAATATTCACAATTTAATTATTGGCGTTGAAATTTCAATAGAGCCTTACATTTTTATATGCAACGTAACAATTTGTAACAAAATATCATATGTAAATAACATATGCTGTTAATCCCTTTGAGGGCTTACGGAAAATGGCGGGGACACTCTTTAATTTAATGTATATTAATGAAAATGTACATAATCCAAATGAGTGCCATGAAAGTAAATCTTGTTGTAGCTCTGGCTCAGCTGAGTTGTATTTGATGAAACTTTTTGTTTACGGGTTCAAATATTACGTAAATGTCATTGTGGCGCAGAGAATAGCGTCTGACTGCAATCACGATGGTCGTAGGTTCAATCGTAAGTAAATTATACGTAAATTATTTTGAATTCGTTGTCGTGCTATTTTCTATATATTACGATAACGGTTCGTTATCGTGCTATTTTCTTTATTATTCGTTAGCGTGCTATTTTCTATATATTACGATAACGGTGTTAAATTACGCATTAGAAGATTTAAACATGGGAGAGTTTCTTTTAGCATTTTCAATTTTTCCAGTAGATAGAAAGTACCTAGTGTCAAGACTAGACTCCGTACTTCGCTTTCCGCCGAACACGAGACATTACGTGTTCAGTGGCGGAACTTAACGTCACACGTTGTCTTACCAGATCGAGGAAATGAAACTCACTCGCTCGTGTAAAAATTGAACCCACAACCGATCGCGTTTACAGTCAGAAGCTGTCACACTGCGCCACAACCGGTCTATATGTGGTAGGTATAAAAAGATTATCTCAAGGCTTCATATTAAGGACCACAGTCTGAGACGCCATTTTATGTACGGAACTGTAATTCGTTTTAACTCATAATCGATATGGATAACCGACATTATATGTCTTCACGTTTATATGAGCGTTTTCCCATGAAGAAAGTTAAGCGTTGAATTCTACTCATTTCAGGTTTCTACTAATATAATCCTCATATAAATCTGTGTATTTTAATAAATTCTGAGTAAAATTTTAATGTCTTTTTACGAGTGCTGTACTCGCATAGCAGAGTATTCAGAGACTACGTAGAGTCAAGACACTCCGTTCACATCGTTCCACTTAAAATGGACACGTTATTTGCACTGCATAGTGCAGTGTCGACTTTCTTATACGCTTGTATATATTTTTCTTTCCTGACTGTTATTGATATGGAAATAAGTGTTAAGGGAAACAAAACTAGTAGTATTTTTTACATCTAGCCTGTTTCAATGCAAAATTTCGAATTTATATTGAAATATAGGCGAGAATAGTTAGAATAGTTTGAATATACATATACATACAGTAACAACAAATATTGGAAAAGCTATATCAAAATACCTTTATCTGTCTATCTGTTCAAATACGCTTTAAGTCAATTTATGGTATAGTATATAGGTATGTATAATAAAATAAATTAATAATATTCTACTAACTCTATAGGAAATCGAACACCATTCCTTAGTAATTTACTCTTCGATTTATAATTTCCGCCTATTTGAACACATTGCAAGCGTAGTGGAATTTTGCAACGCATTTTCTTATATTTGAATCTAATATTAAAAATATTATAAATGAGAAAGATTGAGTGATTATTTATGTATTGATTGAGTGAGTATTTATGTATGTTTATAATGATTGAGTGAGTATTTATGTATGTTTATCATTCATTCACGAATAAACTGCTGAATGGATTTCTATGAAACTTTATAGTATTGTAAGTTATACACAAGAATAAAATAGGGTAAAATTTATATTTATTTTGCATAATTTGGTCGTAATATAACGATATATAAAAATTAAGCCACTAATAATTCTGCCTTCTGAATTCTCACACCACGCAGACGAAAATGCGAGCAGAATCTAGTTTATATATAAATATATAAATAACTGTATATGACATGGAAATTGTGGCGCATTGGTAGAGCGTGTGTAAACGCGATTGGTTGAGGATTCGATTCCCACTTAAAGGAATAATTATTTTTAAAATTAATATCAATTTCTTTGCTCTAGTATGAGCGCAGTATGGAATTGACCACCTCAATACGCAATATCATGAATTTGGGCGTAAAACAGTAAACGGAAACTTTTGACACTACCTTACTTTGTATAATTAATTAAAATTGCCAATATAAAAAAAACAATCATACATACAGTAAGTATGTATGTTATAACAATAATTAATTCAGAAATTACATTCAACCACGGAAACTTTCTGCCGACCCAACATTTAGATTCCGAGCGAGGCCCGCGTGTAAATTCGACAAGGTTTAATGAATTTTCTACAAAACGAGCCCTCTACTACCTAACTTTGCTGATAACTCAATCTGATAGATAATTTATAGGAATAGGGTTACCTGAGTTCCAAAGGTTTTCAAATTAAGTGCACCAAATTAGAGTTTATGGCTATCTGACAGTATTACACCATGATGGGTTAAGAAGTGTTCGACTGTGACGTAGTTTTGGATTCGATTTCCGTTTGATGGTATTTGTAATACATTCTATATCTCTTAATATAAGGCTATAATGATTTATGTCACGAAACACGCATTGAGAAAGTTGAGATTTTAGAGATTGGAGATTTTATTACAAGTAAACATATGAAGGAAGAAAGAAAAAAGAAGGAGGGAAGGAAATAGACTTTTTTTCAGGGTTTTATTGAAATTTTGTCCACAAGCCGATTGTTGACTTATATTTGACTTGTGGTAATATTCTATCGACTTTGTTAGGTTAAATGTATTGATAGGTTTTGTTACCCGAAATAGAGTATATTTAATAATAAAATGAGTTTAAGGTAATAAGAAAGAAAATGTTCTTATACATTTCTTCTATATAATAATGAACAAGGGATCCTGCATACAAAGTACCGAGTGACAAGACAGTCCGTACTTCGCTTTCCATTGAACTCGAGACATTGCGTGTTGATAGGTGGAACTAAACGCCGCAGTTTGAATTACTAGAGCTAAGAATTTTAAATATAGTCACTCCCCCGAGCGGGAATCGAACCCACAACCGATCATGTTTACAGACAGACTGGCTGATCCAGTGCGCCACGACCGGCCACAAGTCACTTCATAGTCTAATTTAAAAGGCTAAATGATAATAACTAAAATATATATATATATAATAATTTTCCTTAGTCGGAACTGAACCCAACACTATCGTGATTAAAGTAAGATACGAATTATAATTAGTATCTATTCTTATATTATTACAAAATTGAATTAATTCTCAAGATTATATGTATATTTTTCACAAAGGGTTAAAACATTTAATTCAAGATGTAGTTAAGCAGACTAACGGGCTACAGTTATTCTTGGTATTTCTCGTTACTTTTAGAATTCCGTAGCAAAACTTTTAAAATTAATTTTGTTTTGTATATAAAAGTAAGAGGACGTAAAGAGGACGTAGCTCAAACAAATATTTTTTATTATACGTAATTGCCATCAAATAAGACACGTTTCCTCTGCTTTACTATGACGAAATTATTTAAAACTGTAAATCTCCGCCTGATGAAAAATAAACATTGAGGAATCCTTTTTTGAAAAAACGTATAATAATTTTGAACGCAGCAGAAAAATTTTTATAATTTTTAATACGTTTTCTCAAAAATGTTTTCTAATACTAAGTGTGGGATAACACAATAAAAATAGTAAATATTGAGGAATCCTACATATCTTGTAAAATGGGAACGGTCATTATCATACTGACTTTCTTATTTTTAGTAACACCTATACTGTACGTATTTAAATTCGTTATACTATATTGGATTATAATTGATATATTATGAGTTAAATAACATACAAGAATATTTAGAAATTTAAACCTTTTTTAATTCTATTGGCTACAATACTAAAATTTTATCAAAAATTTTTTTAGTAGGTTTTGGTTGAAAGAGTAACAAAAGTCAATTCTGTACAAATTTTTGTGTTTATAAAGTAAAACTAAATATGTATGTATGTATGTATAGTATTAAATCAAATTAAATAAAATATTCTTTTTTAAAACAGGAAAGTATTTACAAGCACTTTCAATCAATCATCAACATAAGTGTCTGTATTGTCAGTTCTGCAGAAAACTGTTCTGCTGAGAGACTCCTGCCTGCTCATATATATATATATATATATATATATATATATATATATATATATATATATATATATATATATATATATATATACGGAACACAAATTGAATTTAAATGGAACTTAACTTTACTTTATTTTTAATATGAACAAGCAAGAAACGGCCGTTTGAGAAGAGCGTAATAAGTGTAATCCGATTTATATACATGACGTATTTGAAATATGATGATATTTTTAATACTACGTTTTCAAAGCTGCTTACGTTTACGTTTGGAAAATATTGTGAAGGAAACGTGAACGTAGATAATAAAGTAAAAGAATAATTTAAATATAGAATGGGATCACTTCGTTTTTTATACTCTCTTAGATTGTAACGATTTGATTGTATTGGCCAATTTAGTGTCAAGACTCTCCGATGACTGCTTTCTGAGTGAACTTAACACCACGTTGTGTCCAGTGTAGAAAAAGGGCTACAATTTTTAAACATAATCATTGTTTTCAGCGGTAACAGAACACAGGCATCATGAATGCTTCTTCAGCCTATTTAATTTTTTTTAAGATAATAAGCTTGATAAGATCTTTGATTTTCGCGATTTTTATACATTTTAAATGAAACTATTTTAACCGGATTAATCGCGTATATTTTGGTATTCGAAAAAATATTTTGGACACCTGACCTGTTTTATTTAAAATAATAAACTTATAAGCTAAAAAATGTATTACTAACAAATGTAAGCTGATCAAATAAAAATTTTAACATATCTTTCCTCTCTTTCTCACGTAGCAGGATAGACAGATAGAACTTAGTATCATTCCCCAACTGGGAGTCGAACTTATAACTGATGCTTTTATTATAGTTAATTCTGTGCACATTAAGACCGTACGTACAGTCAGACATTTTTATATATATTTAAATAACCAAAAAAATATAAATTTATACATAAATTACTTATTTTTAGATTTTTATATTGTAATTATAACTGTAATTAAGGCGATAGACTACTTAAATAACGTAATTAGTTTTAGATATCGTGTTACATAAAATCAAAGTCACTTCAGCCTCGAAAATTTATAATGAATAGAAGCTAATGTAACGTTTTATATATATTTTTTTATCTTCACGCTTTTATCCCACATAGCAGGGTAGACAGGAAGTACTTTGTGTCATGACACTCCTTAGTTCCCTTACCGCCGAATCTAACGCGTTTTACATTACGCGTTAAGTGGTGGAAGTTAACGCCGCACTTTAACTCACCAGAGCGAGGGAGTGAGAATAATTTTAATTATAATCACTCCCCCGGTGGGAATCGAACCCCAAATCACTATATAGTCAGACGTTGTCTCACTGTGATCTACTACAACCTAACAATATATATTATAGCTTATTACTTAGGCTTACCTAAGTAGTCTTTATAGCCCTTAGATTATCTTCGCGCGTTTTGGGTTCAATTTCGACTCAAAGGCGTTAGCTTGTTTTATTAAAAAATATTTTAACTCTCCTTATTTGGCAATGCACGGCGTTAAATAACATTATTTAAGACCAGTAACATTTTTTTAGTAATTTATTCACCCTAAAGTAAATATATAAATAACTTCCAATCGCCTCAACCTATTTAGGCTAAAATAATATTCGAATAATACAAATACAAATAAAAATATACTGTACAAAAACTTAACAAATATATGTAAATTATTTATTTTTAGATTTAAACATTGTAACAACATTCCATATTGTAATAAAAAGGAATTATTTAAAATAGCGAGCAATCAGGCAGTCTTATCGCTATGTATTTGCATATATATATATATATATATATATATATATATATATATATATATATATATATATATATATATTACGTCAAGTAATTTTGTTAAGGGTTTTCTACGGAAAGTCAACGCATTGACTGGTGGAAGTCCCGCTTTGTCTTACCAGAGTGGTAAATTTAAACCCTGTGAAACTCTACCATAGTGAGCTGAAATAATTAAAATATATTTTTTTATAGCAGGTTAGTCAAACACCAAGTGTCAAGATGCTCTGGTATCTATTTTTATAAATAATTACTTTCCTATAAGGCTGGTTGATCTTTTTCAGTATAATTTAATTTTGTAAGCCTAAGTATATATATATATATATATATATATATATATATATATATATATATATATATATATATATATATAATTAGTACTTATAAGTCATCTTTAATAACTAAATTAGTTCAAACAGCAACTCTCAGATTTCCAAATCCATGTATATCGGCTTACAAAATTAAATTATACTGAAAAAGATCAACCAGCCTTATAGGAAAGTAATTATTTATAAAAATAGATACCAGAGCATCTTGACACTTGGTGTTTGACTAACCTGCTATAAAAATATATATTTTAATTATTTCAGCTCACTATGGTAGAGTTTCACAGAGTTTAAATTTACCACTCTGGTAAGACAAAGCGGGACTTCCGCCAGTTAATGCGTTGACTTTCCGTAGAAAACCCTTAACAAAATGACTTGACGTAAGATTTTTCTAACTACCCTACAATAGACAATAAATAAAACAAATAATACATAGTTATTCTATACAGTTTACATAATACTGACAATTTAATTAATTGCACAATTTGCAATTAAAACTCGATTAATTTATTTTTTACCTTCCTTATTTTAAATACTAACAATCCATTGGGAAATTAATTAATTCATTACTTTTAATATATATAAGAATAAACTAATAAACTTTGACTATAAAATATTTTTGAAAAAAACGTATAATTTTAATTTTTTTTTGAACGCAGCGGAATTCAAACCCGCACTTCGCGCCTCATGTATACCGTCCAAGCGCTCTGACCGCTAAGCCATGCGTTCAAAACTTTTATACATTTTTTCAAAAATATTTTCTAATCCTAAGTGTCCAATAACACTTTAAAAATAACAAATATTAAGCTTTGTTTATGTGTAAAATACACATTTACTTAGTAATGTGTATTTTATTTAAAAAAAAAAACGTATATTCTAAACACATGGTTGTGTGTTCTTTTAATTAATTTAAAGCATTTCTAATACATTATTTTAATTAAATGTTGCCTTTATGCGTCTATATATTTTCTATACAAAACTTGAATTATGCGACATTCTATAATCATCTATCCGAATTCTATACAAAGTCCTCGCGTACTTCACGTACAAATGTACAGTACAACGATACTACGTTATTATGAAAATGAAACCTGAATATCAACATATCAACTGCAACATAAAATCACAATTATGCCGAATGATTAACAATTGCACCCATGATTTATAATCTACTATTAAACAATATGAAAATAGTCGCCAAAACAAATTAGTCAACTACAGAACCCTTAATTTGTTTTACTAATTACAAACCGCAAATTGAAATAAATTGAAAATTCATGCCAAAGTGACCAAACACATTTAATAGATCTAAAACTGCGGCGTTTACGATAATAGACTGATATAAAATTAATTAGAGAGAAAGATGTATGTGTGCGCATTTGTATATTATTTACAGTCACACACATACTCGTATGTATGTAATTATGTGTTGTTAATCGCCGTATAATGCGCGTATGAAATCAAAGTATAATAGTCACGGATATACGTTGACTAGAATTATATATTTATTTTTTACTTACTTTTTTAGCTTCACGTTTTTTATCCCACATGGTAGACAGAAAGTACCTAGTATTGAGGCAATCCGTACTTCGCTTTCCGCCGAATTCGAGACATTGCGTGTTGAGTGATGAAACTCAACGCCGCACTTTGTCTTACCAGAGTAGGGAGTGAAATTAATTTTATTTATAATCACTGCTCCGTGTGGGGATCGAACCCACAACAGGTCGCAATAACAGTCAGACGCTGTCATACTGCACCGCGACCGGCCTCTTTTATCTGTTTATTCATATTTATAACTGTTTTTGTAAGTGTAGTTTGAAATAATCTAGATATTTACTATTTTTAAAGTGTTATTCCACACTTAGGATTAGAAAACATTTTTGAAAAAACGTATAAAAATTTGAACGCAGCGGGATTCGAACTCGCGCCTCTTGGATACCGTATACAATCCAGACTTGGACGATATCGAGATATTATTTATTCTAGTTAACTGGTACTTAGTTACTTGGCGTTTAAATGGAATCATCATAACGAAATTGCTAATAAAAATATAGGTCTTCTAATGTATTACGTATAACATAGTTTATGAACGGAGTGTCTTGCCACTAGATTGTCTCTGACTGGAGATAATTTACACTGTCAAGACATTTTTGAGTGCTTTTCGCCCCGATTTGTCTGTCTAGAAAGGGAAATTAAAAATAAAATTTAAATATAACCATTCCCCGATTGCAAACGAATGCGCGTTTATAAAATAAATCATAATAACATTTATATCTAAGTAGTATATTACAATAATCATTTGACAGTAAAAATAACGTCTCAATTTAAACCGTTCATCATATAAAAGCAGTAGATTTTCAATTAGATATTTGGATAACCTCCAGAGAACTGAATGGCAGAAGTAAAATTGTGTAACCATAACGTAAATTAGGTATTACAATAAAAATGCAATACATAATAAAAATTATATCGTGATAGTTCTGGCAAGGGTGACCGGGTCGAATGCCAAAATGGGATAAGTAAAAGATTAAAAAATTACATGGAAAATGATTGGCCGGTATAAGAAACTGGTAAAATGGGTCACATCAATTGCGTGAGGATCTTGGGTTCAAATATCACCGGTACAAAAATGTGTTCAAGATGCAATATCTCGATGTCAGGTAGAAAATCGGTGTGTCTTCAGTACTTAGTGTAGCACAGTGTTTGATAATCTGACCGTCTGATATTTAGCGTGATTGGTTGTGGGTTCGGTTCCCACTCAAGGGAACGTTTGTATTTAAAAAAATGTTTCCATTTATTCGGTCTGGTGAGAAGCTGTCAACGGAGCGTCTTGACACTAGCTCGATTCTGAACATCCTGCAGGGATAAGAAGTGAAGCTTCTTTATGATTGCGAGTTCCGGACGCTTGGTGTGTATTATAATTACTAATTTCATTATCATGTTTGAATGAATCAAAATGTACTGTATATGTTTCATATATTTTCCTTTTAAAGTGTTATTCCACACTTAGGATTAGAAAACATTTTAAATAACTTATAATTTTTCTTAACGTGAAATTGTAACAAAACGTATAAGAATTTCGACGCAGCCAGTAGTATAACGGATGGTTTAGCGGTTAGTGCGCTTGGACGGTTTCCAAGAGGCGCGGGTTCGATTTTTTTTGCGTAAATAGTTATTTCATAAAAAAGCAAAAATTTATATACGCGCATTATACGGCGATTAACAATACATAATTACATACATACGAGTATGTGTGTGACTATAAATAATATACAAATGCGCACACATACATCTTCCTCTCTAATTAATTTTATATCAGTCTATTATCGTAAACGCCGCAGTTTTAGATCTATTAAATGTGTTTGGTCACTTTGGCATGAATTTTCAATTTATTTCAATTTGCGGTTTGTAATTAGTAAAACAAATTAAGGGTTCTGTTGTTGACTAATTTGTTTTGGCGACTATTTTCATATTGTTTAATATTATATTATAAATCATGGGTGCAATTGTTAATCATTCGGCATAATTGTGATTTTATGTTGCAGTTGATATGTTGATATTCAGGTTTAATTTTCATAATAACGTAGTATCGTTGTACTGTACATTTGTACGTGAAGTACGCGAGGACTTTGTATAGAATTCGGATGGATGATTATAGAATGTCGCATAATTCAAGTTTTGTATAGAAAATATATAGACGCATAAAGGCAACACTTAATTAAAATAATGCATTAAATTAATTAAAAGAACAAACAACCATGTGCTTAGAATATACGTCAAAATTCAAAGTCGCACTTTGTCTTACCTGAGTGGTAAATAACCAAAATGTAATTTTTCATATCAGGGAAAGTGAAGTTAAATAACCAAAATGTAATTTTTCATAGCAGGGTAGTAAGAGATAACTTAGTGTCAAGACACTCTGTTGACTATTTTCCCCGGAATACGAACTCATAACTAAAAATGTTTTAAGTCGCTAAGGCACTTTCCCATTGTGCCATGATCGTCTTAAAATAATATAACGTTATAATTTTATTATTTTTCTTATAAAATATTTCTATTATTTCGAACGGATTGTATCTAAGGAAAGTTTTTAATCAACTATATCTCGAATACTGTATTAAAAAAATGTAGTTCTAAATAAGGTTAACCACTAAAGTATTATTCTTCGATACTAAAATTTCCCTATAAATTACTTAGGCTTTTCGGGTTGTTCTATTTACTATAATTTAGTTTTGTAAGCCGATATTTACGTATTATTGGAAATCTGAGAGTTGCTGTTTGAACTAATTTAGTTATTAAAGATGACTTATGAGTACTGATAATTTTATATCTTCGATTTTATAGTTAAGAGTATGCCTTTATAACTTACTACAAGATTATTCTAATATATTGTACTTCACATCTATCGGACTTAGACAATATTATTTGAATATTATTGCACCAGGCCTTAATAGTTTAAAACAACTAAAAGTGGTATATATATTTCTGAATTCTTTATATTTATGTTGAATATGACTAAATAAATTGTCTATTTTATTTATAGGAAAAAGAGGCTAACGAGCAAAACTGATGGTTAGTAGTCACCGCCCGTGGATATCTACACCATTAGAGGTGTAGATGCGTTACCGTCCTTGGGATGGAATTGAAAGAAGATGGGGGGAAGGATGGATGGGAATAGGGAAAGTTGGCTTATATGACATCGAACCGGAACACATCATCAGATATTTGGTGGATCGTTTTTGTCATGGTAGTGGTCGCGAGCCAGTTGGAGGATTACCTTCTGACCGCCAAATACTGGGACACTCGCCTCTTACGGGACGCCATCCAGCAGTGGGGAGAATTGTATTCTACTCCATCCCCCTACAAGGATAAACTATCTAACCATATCGAGAAAATTATAAAGATTTAATTTTTGTTTTTTTTAGCCTCACGCTTTTAACCCGCATGACAGGGTAGACAGAAAGTACCTAGCATCAAGACACTCCGTAGCTTAAAGATGGCTTATAAGTACTGATAATTTTATTTCTTTAATTTTACTTTTAATATTAAGTATATCTGTATAACAAACTATGGAATAACTAAATATGAGATTCTTCCATTTTGTCATACTCCACATCAATCAGATTTAAACGGAGTGTCTAGACACTTAGTACTCTGTACCTAGAGTAAGATTGAATTGTTTTTTACTATAAGGACAAAGTATGAAAATGTTAAAAAAAGAAGCTGTAATTTTATATTTCGTTATTTTCTAATAGTTATACTATCTTCAAAAAATAAATAGATTAATGTTTTTTATGTGGGCTATCGTGACGCAGTGAAACAGCTTCCGACTGTAAATTTCATTGGTTATGGGTTTAATTTCCCCTTGAAGGATAATTAAAAAAATGTAAAATTTTTCCATTCTAACAAGACAAAGTGCGAGCACGCAATATCTCGATTTTGGTTGAAAAGCAGTCAACAGAGTGTCTGGACACTACGTTGTCTCTGACTACCCTGCTATGGGATAAAGCATGCAGGAAGCTGTTTATTTATTTACAGTATTTAAAAAAATATATGCAAATTTTTAGTTTTGAATATAACCTATTAAATTTGTATCAGACAAAGGTTTCGTAATCTATACCTTAATGACCTTTCTTATCTTAATAGCTTTAAGGCCACGATTATTATCAATTTAAATTCCTCTTAATATTTCAAATTGGAAATATTATTATCTACATAATTAAATCTAAAATTCAGTACGATTTTATTAATAAAATAAAATTTCATAAAAATATGTTTTTATCTGTTCAAAGTAATAAAATATTAATGCAAAAAAATTAAAAGCTTTAAAGCTTTTGGTTGTGATTATTTACTATTTCATTATATTTTTTTAGCTTTACTCATGGCAAAGTAGTCAGAATATAGTTGTTTTGACGACTGCGTTTCCCTAATCAGAGACCAGAGTGTAAAAATTAAAAATAATTGATATAAATATATTCCTGAGAGGGAATTGAATTCACAATAGTGTTTACAGTCAGATCCCACAGCGCCACGATAGTCTGTATTCCATATTTCCACCATATAACTATTAAAATATATGTTTAGTTTTAATTAAAAAAAAATCACGTTTTTCCAATAAAATCTAATTATTACACACTAAATTTCCAATAAAAAACGATATCTAAGCAGCTACTTGTTCGTTGTACAAGTAGCTAATGTTTGGCACATGACGTCGCGCCACTTGCCAATCCCGTGTTTGTGTACCGCATATCGGTGGATATAGCCACTTGTATTATATTGAGCTACGTTCCATTCAAACAGAATAGAAGAGATAGGTCAGTTTGCTTGGTGAGTGCAATAAAATTTCGCCTTACGTGACTCTGAATAGCTATTGTGGAATAGTAGAGTTTGATTGAGTTTTAAGGTTCTGAGTTCTAATTTGATTTGGGGCCAAGCTAAACAGAAACTGTACAAGATATGATCATTGGGAAATAACTCAAATCATTAGAAATAAATCTTAGAAAAAAAATGTTACTTCGATTATTATAAGTGCTAGTTGCACTTGTGTTAAAACTATATATTTCAAAAACATACAAATAAATAAAAAAGAATAACAATAAAAGAGCAGACAGAATAATAAAAGAGGTCTCTTTAAGGTGGTCACCTGTAATCGTGGAGAATGGAATAAAAAATGACTTCGGGGTAAATAGACAAGGGTTAATTTAAAAATACACACAGTTCCGATTTGGCACCGACCGGCGACGGTCGTGTGACAATATTGGGGCATCCCCCTTCTCGATTGAGCGTCCGAGCGCTGCTTTTCGTGTCGTTGTGCGTCAGTGATCAGAGTTCCAGAGTGTCGCCGCTGTGAGGACCGCGCCGTGCCGTACCCCGTGTGCTGTACTGCGCGTCGTCTAGCTGTGGTTGGCGGTTCTTGGAGTAAGTGTTCACAGTTGTCCTTACACACCCCCGTTCACCAAACGGGCATACTCAGTGTACTTAGTGCCACACACCCTCCCCCGCCGAAAGGTGAGGGGAGACATTTATCGTCGCCGCCGCCAATATGGAGGGCCTCTCGAAGGAGGACCTCATAAGGTACTTACGTACCTTTCACGTCGAGGCCTACGATGGCCTCCGAAATTTTGCTTTTGCGAAGGAGAGCCCGCGCTCTCCCGACGCCGGCCCGAGCGCCGCCGAAGTGCCCCGAGGCACTATTAGGACGCGTGCGACGTCCCCCGAGCGGGACTCTAGTTCCGCGTCAGAAATGGACGTGTCAGGCGCCGAGTCGGACACGTCCTCTCAGGATTTTGAGACCGTAGTCTCAAAATCAGCAAAGAGGAAGGCGAAAAAGGCCCCTCAGGCCGTCGCGCCTTCGAAAGCGCGTAAACCCGACGCGCAAACGTCGGCCGTGCGGGCTTCACCCGCCCCCGCGTCTACCAAGCCGCTTCCCCCGACCGCTCCGGTGTCCGCGCACACCGCAACGGGCCCTCGCCCCGCGTCGGCCCCGCGTGCCGCACCCCTTGCGCCCTCTGCGCCCGGTCCTCGCCCTTCAGGCGCAGCGACCGGAAATCAACAACCGCCTCGCCCTAAACTACCGCCGCCGGTCTACATCCAGGAAAAAGGCCGGTGGAACGATGTATCCGCGTGGATGCTCCAAAATAAAGTGGCGTACAGCTCCGCACGGCTGACGTCAATAGGGATCAAAGTCCAGGTCCCGTCGGCCGCGGACCACCGCGCCTTAACCCGCCGCATGCGAGAAACAAACGTAGGTTTCCACACCTACGCTCTAGAGGAGGAGAAAACCCTCCGCGTCGTCATAAAAGGCGTCCCCCGCGAATTGGACGCCGAGTACATAGAGAGCGACCTTAAGTCGCGGCTTCCGGTACGCGAAGTACACCGCATGTACAACATGCGCACAAAAGTCAAGTATGACAGCATACTTGTAGTGTTAGACCGAACAAATGAGGGCAAGGAGGTCTTCAACCTCCGGTCCATTTGTAACCTGACGGGGATCCGCGTGGAACCCCCCCGGTATAAAGGCTTAATAGGGCAGTGTCACCGCTGCCAAAACTACGGGCACTCGGCCAAGCACTGCCACGCGCGTCCGCGCTGTGTAAAGTGCCTGGACGACCACGCCACCGCGGAATGCCCGCGGAAAATTCCCGACCCGGAAATTCCTCCCAGCTGCGTCCTCTGCGAGACGCAGGGTCACCCCGCGAACTATCGCGGCTGCGTCCGCGCCCCGCGCAGGCGCACTGGTAAAGGAGGGTACCGGAAGAGGACCTTCCCCTCTCGCCAGACGGAGCAACCGAAGGAGCCCTCAGCTCCGGAGGTATTTACACCGGCTCCACCTCCAAAGGTGAACGCGTGGTTCAAGCCCACGCCACCTCCAGCAGCGGCACGTGTTGCGGTGCCGGCTGCGACTCGCGCACCGACGGCCCCGCGGCCCTCCCCGCGCCCGCAACCCCCTCAGGGTAGTCCCGCGAGCGACCTCTCGCTCGTTATGGACTTTGCCGGCGCGCTAAATTTCGTCGAACTCGGCGTGTTCGCGGCTAAACTGCGCAACACGAACGGAAATAATATGGCTCGCCTACAAGCGGTATGCGAGCACGCCACTCTTCTGGAAGCCATCGTAGGCTTCCAGGCAAAATAAACTCTAAAATTAAAACAATTAGATGGCGGTCAATAATAGTTTTACCCCTCGGCCCGCTGATTCGCGTCTCGCGCGCGTAAAACCATTAGCCCTAAAAATCGCGACATTCAACGCAAACGGTGTCAAAGGCCAGAAAGAGCTTATGAGTGAGTACGTCCACTCAAGACAGTTAGATTTCTTCTGTATACAAGAGTCCTTTCTTAAACCTAGCGTTCGCTCTCCTGGCATTGCGAACTATAGGATTGTAAGGAATGATAGGGCCACCGCAAAAGGTGGCACTATGATTTATTACAATAAGAAATTACATTGTATACCGCTAGACCCTCCGTCGCTTGCTAACATCGAAGCGTCAGTGTGCCAAATTCATATGACAGGCCATCAGCCAATAGTCATAGCCTCGGTGTATCTCACGCCGAACAAACAAATACTAGAAAGCGACATCAAGTCGCTCTTAGACATGGGTGACTCAGTCCTTCTGACTGGGGATCTAAATTGTAAACACATCAGCTGGAATTCGTCGAAAACCACGAAAAGAGGTAAGGCTCTCGACGAAATAGCTGTCAAATACAATGCGGCCGTCATCGGCCCCCCCACCCCCTCCCGCTTTGGCCCCTCAGGCACGCCGGAGGTGTTAGATATTGCGATCCTTAAGAATGTCGCCCTCTGGCAACACTCTATCGAATCGCAGCCGGAACTAGATTCGGATCATAGACCGGTGTTAATCAAACTAGGTACGGAGCGCCCCTCAGGCCCTCCGACCAAAACAATTACAGACTGGAAGAAGTTCGCAAAGCTTCTTCGAGCCAACAATTCTCCACTTAAGGAGCTAATTCCAGGCATCACTGACTCGGTTGATTTAGCAATAGACGCGGCTAATCAATTCTCAGATTACATACACGATACGATCCTCAGCTGCTCTAAAGAGATTACAAACGTACCGCAAGGACGATTTGAAATCTCAGAAAAGCTCAGGAGGTTAATAAGGCGTAAAAACGCCGCAGCCAGACGACACGACACATACCCGACAGACGACAACCGTAGGGAACTGAACAGGTTGAGGAGGAGCGTTCGACACGCGTTCGACATGCTCCGCGGCGAGTCGTGGGACAAGAGACTAGAGGGACTCGCGCCTTCGCACCAGGCTTTCTGGGCGCTGTCGCGAGCCTTCAGGTCGGACGGTCTCGTGACTATGCCACCTCTCATTAGGCCCGACAATTCTATCGCCGCCGATGACACTGAAAAAGCGGAATGTTTAGCCGACAGTTTAGAGGCTCAATGTTCCCCCAGCGATCAGCCTTGCGACCCGGACCACCTAGCGAAGGTGGACTCCGAGGTTGCAACCTGGGCTTCTCTACCTCCCTCAGGTGAACCGCTTCGCCCAACCTCCGCCGGTGAGGTTCAAAATATCATTAAGAACCTGAAAGACAGGAAGGCCCCGGGGCCCGACGGTCTTAATAACAGGACGTTAAAAACGTTACCGGCCCAGTTCGTGTCCTTATTAGTACTCATTTTTAATTGCCTCCTCAAATCTTGTACCTTCCCAGATCAATGGAAGGAGGCAATAGTCATAGGTATTCCGAAGCCGAACAAGCCGAGGAATCTCCCCAGCAGCTACAGGCCTATCAGCCTGCTGAGCTGCCTAGGTAAAATTTACGAGAGGATAATTCTCATTAGACTCTCCGAAGCGGTAGAGACGAAACGTCTGCTCTTAGACGAGCAATTCGGGTTCCGCAAGGGCCACTCCGCCGTACACCAAGTGCATCGGCTAGTAGAACACATAGCCAGATATAATGTTAGATACCGTGTCCGCAGCTCCACTGCGGCCATTTTTCTCGATATCGCGAAAGCGTTCGATAAAGTTTGGCATAGTGGCTTGATCTACAAGCTGCACAATGCCGGCCTCCCGGATCATTTAATTCGCGTCCTCAAGGACTATCTCTCAAACAGATATTTCCGTTTTAAAGTGGAAGGTACACTCTCCACTCCCCGCCTAATTCGCGCCGGAGTCCCTCAGGGCTCCACGCTCTCTCCTATTCTGTATGCGCTGTACACCAGCGACATACCGAGAGTCGACAATGTCCATCTGGCTATGTACGCCGACGACACCGCCCTATACACCACTTCCCGCCACTCTTTCGTCATTGCCGAGAGACTCCAGGCGGCCGCCGACGCCCTAGGCGCTTGGTACCGCAAATGGAGGATCGAGGTCAATCCCGAAAAGAGTGCCGCGGTACTGTTCCCTCGACTTAAACATGAAACGGTCTCTACCGTATACCTAATTAACAAGCCAATTCCGTGGCAAAAACATTTTAAGTACCTCGGAGTCACTCTAGACTCCCAACTCTCCTTCAGAAAACATATTAGTCGAGTGTGTAATAAAGCCCGCTTCTATCTCAATAGATTGCACCCCTTAATTTGTAAACGCAGTAAAATGTCACTTAGAAATAAGCTGACATTGTATAAAACCTGCATTAGGCCCGTCCTCACGTACGCTTGTGTGGCGTTCGCGCACACCGAGCTTAAACCACTTCAAGTGGTTCAAAACCGATTTCTACGAATCGCATCGGGTTCCCCCTGGTACGTTCGTAATATAGACTTACATAAGGATTTCGAACTGGAATCGATAAAAGAGTTCTGCAACGGCCTAGCCAAGCGCTATTACGAGCGCGCAGACACTCACGTAAATCCCCTCGTCGTACGGGCGTGCGATTACGCCCCGTCCGCGCATCCTAAACTTAGACGCCCGCGTAGCGTCTTATTAGATCCCGACGACCCCATCACGGCAGCAAATGGAAAAATGTTAGGTAGGAAACACTCCACCAACACTACACACAAACACCGCCGTCGTCGGAAACGACGGCGAAGTCCAGTTTACGTCACGGCCCGTCCGCGCGTTGGCGCGGCCGGGTCCAACGGTTAGGGACTGTAATAGGCTCCCTTAGAATAGTTAAAAAATTCCCCCAGTCGCGACTTCACGCCGCGGCTGGCTTGTGTTTTTAGAGTAGGGAAAAATCCCCCGCCCGCTCGCCGACCGCAAGCCGAGGTTCGAGCCCCGCAGGGGGCGCCCTTGCGGTCGTCGGCTTCCTCTCAAGCAGACACGTCAGTGCTTGCTAATACTTCGCAGGGCTAGAGTACCCTCTTCCCTCCCCCTCCCGGTGTCGCTGTAAAGACCATTAAGGTCAACAGCATTTAACTCAATGACAGAAAAAAAAAAAAAAAAAAAAAAAAAAAAAAAATTTAAAAATATCCTTTTAATTCTACACTCAAATCGCTAGTTTCTCTTTTTTTAGCTTTACGCTTTTATTCCAACATAGCAGGGTAGACAGAAAGTACCAAGTGTCCAGACACTCTGTACTTCAATTTCCACCAAATTCAAGATATTGCGTATTGAGTAGTGGAACGCAGTTTGTTTTACTCCACTCCCCGAAATGGGGATCAAACCCGTAACCGATCGCGTTTACAACCAGACGGTGTCCTACTGCGCCACGACTGGCCTCACAATTTTACTATCTGCTTTATAGTTTCCTCTCTCCTGTAAGTAAATCTTGACTGGGATCTCTGACACGTTGTGGAAAAGCAGTGACTTATCTCCGTCTTCCAAAGTATCTGGAATATGTGATCCAGTGATGAAGCTACTACATATATATTAGTTGTGTTTTTTAGCTTCACACTTTTATGCCACACAGCAGGGTTAGTCAGATAACAGCTTGAGAGACATTTCGTTAACCGCACAAAATCGAGAAATTACATGCTGAGCAGCAGAACTCAACGCCGCGCTCTGTTTTACCTGAGCGACGAAATTAACTTGATATTTATATAATCATAACCCCTGAGTAAGAATCGAATCCACAACCATTCGCGTTTACATTCGGACGCTGTCCCACTGCGCGAAGATCAGCTTCTATTAGCTGTGTATTGTCACTTTATATTTACATACTAAAACAAACATATTCAGTAGTTTCTTTAACGTTATTTCACGAATATCTCGATAACAATCTTTAATATACTAAATTCTTATTCCAGTAGTGGCGCAGTGGGACAGCGTCTGAATGTAAACACGATCGGTTGTGGGTTCGATTGCCACTCGGGGGAGTGATTATATTTAAATTACTTTCACTTCCTCGCTCTGGTAAAAAGACAAAGCGCGGCGTTGAGTTCCACCACTCAACACGAAATGTCTTGAATACGGTGGAAAGCGAAGTACGGAGTGTCTTGACATTAGGTATTTTTGTCTACCCTGCTATGCGGGATAAAAAGCGACAACCTAAAAAAGTAAACTTATTTTTTATTTGTAAATACAAAACCAATCAATCCAATAACATAAATATATATTTTTGCTTTTATATGCATATTTGTAACACCCTAGTAAAATAAAATTATTGAACGAATCATATTTACGTTATTTTTTTGAATAAAAAACACCTCTCTAACACTCAAAATGGAACGCACAAACGGTTTGAAGAAGCTTGCTTCATCGTATTGCAATTTAACGGGCGCCTTGTCCATAAATTCACCGAAGGATGGCAATAGAAGACACAAATTTTGTAATTTAGATGGCAATTTGTATGAAAACTAATTCAAAGCTTACAAATGTACTATGTTATTGCTGAACGGAAATCTTGTAAGGCAATGTGATGTGAACTTAAACGCTGTATAATTTGACCGGCGTTTTGTTGAACAATATATGATAATTGTTGAAGACGTGGGAATGTAATGGGATTTAAAGACATTATAGGAAGGTTTTTAGATGCTAACGGTTTGCAGTTTTAAGGTTTATATTTTTTTGTTTGCTTCGCGTTTTTTTCCGTATAGCAGGATAGACAGGAGGTATCCTAGTGTCTAGACACTCTGTACTACACGTTCCGCTGAATTTGAAACATTGCTTGTTGAGTGTTGGAACTCAACACTACGCTTTGTCTTAACAAAGCGAAGAAATGAAAATAATTTAAATGTAATCATTTTTCCGAGTGGGAATCGAACCAATAACCGATCGCGTGTACAGTTAGAAGCGCTCCCCACTGCGCCACAACCGGCCTATACCAAAATATTTTTTTTACAATTTTTTCCTGTTTGTCTGTTTTTTGATGTCAATGGGACTTTAACTAACAAATAGCTGATTTAAAAAGGAGTAACTTAGGTTTTTTATTTTAGAATTATTAAAAAAACGATTCGGAGACGTTAAGTAAAATGAGATATAAACAATTGCCTTCAAAGTCAAAGTAAATTACAATTCGTTTGGAGCTTACGTGACAGGACAAACGATATGCCTTTCATAGATAAAAGGCAATAAATAATAAATCGATTTAAATTGTTAAAAAATAACTTGTTTAAAAGCGCGCCAACAATTGTTATGTAATAATTAGGTGTAAAGAGAATTTTTGGCCTCATTTCTTACAAATCTCATAGTATCTCATTCTAATTATATAGAACACACGTGTGTTTCGATCATCATTCGAGGAATTGATTGTATTTAAATAGTTTTCCCTCGCCTTGCTAAAGACAAAACGCGGCGTTGAGTTTCATCATTTATCAATACATTAATTTCTTGATTTCATGTTACGAGTAGTTTCTGTTTGTTTTGTTGTAAATTATTTTAAAATATAATCAATTTTTCACAATTCCTTTTTGCATAAAATTTAACTAAGATAAATTTCATACTTAACTTTATTTTCATATTTTTTCGCTACACGTACTAATATAATGATTGTAAATTTTGGGAATTGCTTACACATGATGTTTTTGGATTCGAATTCATTTAAAAAACCTCTTTACTTAATGATGTAGTTATCTAGCCTATATATATATATATATATATATATATATATATATATATATATATATATATATATATATATAATGCTATAATTATAGTTATACTAATTGTACAGATAGTGTTATACCAATTAAACTATATTCTAATTTAAATCTTCCATTCATTCGCTGGAAATAGAAACAAATATAATCCTAAACTAATTTTCGATAATCATTTTCACTTCCTACTCAAAAAGACAAAATAGTTGAGGCTGGTTGTGTCGCAGTGGGACAGCATCTGACAGTAAACGCGATCGGTTGTGTGTTCCTTTGCGGGTGGTTAGAAAGAATGGAGTGCCAAACGCTACAGTTCCTACATACCTATTTCTCCTCGTCCACAGTCATTAGCCTCTTTGTATCTGCCCTTCGGAGGGTCCTCATGCTTTTTAGGTTTTCGAATGTCAATCGAGACCCTGACCTCTCGTACCACTCACCTTTGCTTCATAAATCTTTCGTACCATACTTTCTGCACTCTTTTTTGGAACGTACCCAAACCACCTGAGCACGGTCTTCTTACTATGACTTCTTCTTCTTTTTATTCATTCTTACTATGACGCTCGCACTTACACCTGCCTTTTTGCGTATCTCCTCGTTGCATATAAGGTCAGATAAGCTGACTGCTCAAATCCGACCAAGAGATCTCATCTCTACTGTATTCATCTTACTTTCATTCTTCTTTTGACACACCCACGTTTCGCTGCCGTATAACAACGTCGGTATCAGTACTGCATTGTGAACTGTAAGACGTGCATTTTTTCCGTCGCATCAATGCAGCAAGAGCTCAGTTAACCCTGTTACCGGCAGCATTATGCCTTTCCACATCCATTTCATATCTACTAAAAATACTTTCCAGATATGGAAATGATATATACATTATTTTCATTTTCTCGCTCTGGTAAAACAAGGAAAGCGCGAATTCGACGGAAAGCGGAGTACAGACTAACTTGACCTTAGGTGTTTCCGGTCTAACCTGCTATATGGGATAGAAGCATGAAGCTAAAAAAGAAAAAAACCATCAAAATTATTAAATTAAAAAAAAAAACCTAAATAATATCAAAACGTTTCTCAAAAGCAATAATTTTATTCAGAATATTTCAATAATGTTCTTTTATACGAAAAATGTATGAAGTCGAGCGTGTGTCTCGCTAAAGGATGACCGCATGCGTTTTACAGCTCTACTCATATCCTATCTGTGAATGATAGCTGATAGCAGTTCTGTCAAGTTGGCATATTCAAATTGGATTGCCTTGAAGATGAAATATTTAAATTACTGGGACTCTCGTAGGCGTAAATTATGTGTATGACCTTACCAGATGTGTAGTATTGTGGGTTTGTATTATATATAATTTATTTGTCTGTTTTTTTGTTAATATTACAAAGGCTGGTCGTGGCGTAACAGTGTTTTACAGTAAAAGCGATCGGTTGTGAGTTCGATACTCATTCGGGGCAATGATTTTATTTAAATTATATAAATATAAATATAAATATATATATATATATATATATATATATATATATATATATATATATATATATATATATATATAATTAATTAATTTATATTATTTTTTATATTTTTTATAGTTTACCAAAAATATAAGATAAATGGCAGAACTCAATGCCACACTTTGTCTATAATTATTATATACTATAATTCCTCAAGTGAGAATTGAACCCACAACCAATCTCGTTTACAGCCAGACAATGTAACTAATAGAATACTATTGATTAATACAAAATAAACGTAGCTATATATAATTTAAACTTATAAAATAATAATTCAGAAAAATGCATCCTCTGGCAACATACCCAGTGATCTGTGCCAAAGAGAGTGCCCCAAATCATAGTTTAAGATCCATCAAAAAGTTCTTACAAATCTCCTCTACTTAGTACGTAAGCCAAATTTTACTTATTATACTCAGGATACCTGATTTATGTTAAAATGCGTGTTTTTAATATTATTATGTGTATTAAGATCTTTGATTTTAGCGACTTTTACACATTTTAAATGGATTAATCGCGTATATTTTGATATTCGAAAAAAGTAGTTTGTGACTACGGAGTACTGTAAAGTGCTCGAAACGTTTTCCAAAGTAGACTATTTAAACAATAGAAATATATGTTTTCTTAGACTATTTAAACTATAGAAAAATATATTTTCGTATACCAAAATATACGCTATTAATCCGTTTAAAATAGTTTGATTTAAAATTATTATGCGTTTTATAATGTTTTTTTCACATGTTGATTGTAAGATTCAAAATAATGACAAGAAATGGCTTCACGCCTTAATCCTGCATAAGGCCTGCAGAAGATACTCCAAACTATGCAAAGAGGACTTTGGGTCAAGTTTCTCTGTTTATTGTCACCCAAGTTCCATCCAGAGTCAAACATTGTACGGAGCTAATCGACGATCATGTTTAATAATACAATTTAAACTTAATAATTCCCACGAGTGGAAACTGAATCGAGTGAGGATCGAACCCACAACCGGTCGTGTTTACAGTCAGACGTTGAGTCACTGCGCCACGACCGGTATTATAAAAAAAATTAAATTATAATTAGTTCTACTGGATACAGAAGTTTAATCTAAAACCCCAATAAATAACCTAGTTTATATAGTCCTTAAATGTTTTGTTTTATCGGAGTGAATAAATTAAAATAAATTTTAAATATAATCAATTCTCTGGGTGGGAATCGAACCCATAACCAATCGCGTTTACAATCAAACCTCATGTTTATTTCACGACGAATTTGAATCTATAACCTTCGTCTTACTGAACTATATTATAGCTGCTATACTCTATTAGTATGTCTTTATGATTTGAATATACAAAAAAATACAAAAATGAATTTTCCTAGGAAATCCGGCCTTTACTGTCCCTTCGCCCTTCAATCTATTTATGACTCCAACTACCTGTCACTTTATTTGTCTACAAGGGCTGTGCCTATAAATGATAACGAAAAGTGATACACTAAATTTTATGGATATTACGGAGTAAAACCATTCTAATATTATCGTGATGTTTTCAAATGCAAAATAAAAATAAAAATAAATTCAAAATAAAAATTTATATAATTTAAATTATATTTTTTTTAACTTCACGCTATATGCCTTGCGGGGTAGTCAGAAAGGGCAGAGTGCCAAACGCTACGTTCCCTTTATACCTCTTTCACCTCGTCCACAGTCACTAACCTTTTCATACTTGCCCTTCGGGGGTCCTCATGCTTTTTACGTGACCTTCCTCCAGTATAATTGATACTGTGTTTTTGAAGGTCAACTGAGGTCTGCCTGACCTCTCGTAACGCTCACCTTTACCGCTCACATTTATATTAAATTAAATAGTTTGGTTATAATTATTGAAATTAAGAAATAATTTCTAATAAAAACCATTTGAATTTAATGTCTTTTAGGAATTCATCTATTTAAATTATCATTTAGATTTAAGAAGATTTTTATCTTGTTTTAAAAGACGCTATTTTAAGCCGATTTATTATATTATATTTCGCTATTAAAAACATTATTAAGAACACTCCTTGTTTTGACTACAAAATTGCTTTAATGAATTATTTACAAACACGGACTTGAATAAGTTTTCCAAATGTTAGTCCATTCTTACTTTTTTACGTTCTCCTTTTAACTTCATGGTGAATCATTAACAAGAGACAGAGATTCAAAGACAGCTTAGTGTCAGGACACTCTGCAAAGCATATTGAGTGAACTCACAACGACGCTTTGTGTAAGACAACGAACGAATACGGATGAATTTTAAATACAAACTACAAACATTTCTCCGATTGAGAATCGAACCCTCAGCCAATCGCATTTACAAGCAGAAATTGTCCCACTGCGCCAAAACGGCCTTTATACTATATTAACACCATAAATATCTTGAACACTTAGTCCCATTGACAGTAACACATGATGTCCATTCTAAATTTATGTCTCAAATCATCCGAACGGAAATAAATCATCCCATCACTATAGTGAAATTGAATTGGATTGTAGAGATGTATGAAAGTTTTGTCGATAATATATAACAATAGTAAAACAATATTTATTTTTTATCTAGCTTCACGCTTTTTATCCCGCATAGCGGGGTAGCCAGGAAGTATCTAATGTCAAGACAATCCATAATCTACTCATTACGCCGAATCCAAGACATTACGTGTTAAATGGTAGAAGGGAACAAAAGAAATTTACCAGAGCGAGAAAATTAAAATAATAAAATATAATCATTCCCCCGAGTTGGAATAGAACCCTCAACCGATCACAATTACAGTTAGACGCTGTCACACTGCACCACGAGCGGCTTTAATCTTTTTTTAAAGTATTATACAAAATTATCGTCTAGGATGTATTTTTTTGAAGTTTTATTAATTTAATAGCTTCACGCTTTTCCTGCTTTAGTATGGTTAGGTAAGTAGTTAGGATTTGGCGTTTGCCACAGGTTTGCCCGTGATTAACATTTTTGTCAAAATTCGAAACTAAACGCCGTGATATATCTACTATAATTAGCGAAAATATTTGAAAAAATCACATAATCATTCATTTGAGTCAGACTCAAAGCGGAGTATGGAGTGCCCTGACACTAGTTACTTCTTGTCTACCCTGCTGTGGCTAAAAAAGCATGAAAGCCAAGAAAAGTCAAATATTTAGTGTTAAAAACGGTAAATATTTTCATAAGTCGCCCAATCACACCCGAAAAGGATCCGTTATTTATAACCATAAGCATCCTGAAGGGAATTAGATCATCCGTCGTAGAAATTCAATCTGATGATAGGAAAGGCAAAATACAACGAGAAAATTGTGCTTGAAATTATTATTTTTCTCTATACTCTATAAGCGTTTTTAATAAAATAACACATATAGATGGGACACTCCCTTTACCATTTCCTAGGATTAAGATGATAACTTAATTAATTTAATAAATTTGTTATGGTTGTAAAGGCTACTACACAAGTGTACGGGTTCGATCTTATAAGGGAATAATCATTTAAAATGATTTCTATTTCTCAGTTCTACTAATACAAAGTGCTTCATTGGTTTCCTCTATTCCGCACGTAATGTATCTAAAAAAGGGTAAAATGATTTAGATACCCTTTTTGTAACTAAAGTTGCATCTGTTTCCTGTTTATATTTGGTACATACTCTACTGGTTATTTTTTTATAACTACCTCATTATAAGTAACAAATGACAGAACTTGACTAGTGGAATATAATTACGCTATGAAAAAGATGGCGGATTATATATTATTGTATAACTACCTTAATATGTTTAATAAACGAGAAGGACTTACTAATCAAACAGTAATAGATTTTGCAAATTAGAAAACTTGAAAATAAAAAAAATTAAAAAAATTAAATGCTAAAACACTTTTTTAAACGGATTAATCGCGTATATTTTGGTATTCTTAAATACAACACTTTACAGTAGTCCATGGTCACAGGTAGACAGAGGTGTCATTCGTCTGTCAGTTGATACAAAAATTAATTATATAAAACTATCGCCATCTGTTTCTTAATTGCCTCGCGTTTTGCCCATGCCCCGATTCTTGCAGAATGAGCTGACAGTATCTTTGTCTCTGGTGTGGTAAATTTGAGACTTTAATTTTTTATAATAGGGTCCCAGGTGGTAGAGAGTTTCCAACCATCTTCTCTATTGATATTTGGATGTTTTTAAATTTTAATAGCCTCGCGGATCATTCAGGAATATATTTACTTTCCTTAGCGAGGTTATTGGGCCTTATCAAACCTGATCTAGTGGTTGGACTTATTCGTTGTATGTTCACACACAGCTGACTGCAATACACGCCCATTCTTGACATCGGATATGTGTTCCTTTACCCTAACCACGATGCTCTTCTTTGTTTGAGAAAATAATTTTAAAGGGAAATAATTAAGTCGTTAAACGAAGCGTAACCAGACTAAATATGTAAATATTAATTATTTTATTTAATACAAATATATTTAATATGTATATTATACAAGTATATAAAATTTATATAAAAAAATATATAATAATAAAATAATTGTATTGTTCAAAAGTCGTTATATTTATTTAAATCTTTTAATATACACGTACATACTTGAATACAAAAACCTTTTCGAGATACCTTTAGAAGTAATGAAACGAAAATGTTATTGTAATGTATTTGAAATAGCATCGCTATAACGTACGTGGCTGTTTTATTTTTTTTTGATATTTTTAAATACATTTTGCTTTTAGTAGGTTAGGTTACAGAAGATCGTGTTAATTTAGGTTTCTATTTTCTGTGGATTTTGAATTCTTCGTGTCTATAAGATTTATTCTATATGAGATTTTAGTAACTTAGATTTTATTAGATTGAAATGGTTGGGTAACGCCATGGTGGCGCAGTGGAACAAGTTCTGTAAAAGTGATTGGTTGTGGGTTCGGTTCTCGGGTGAATATTTTTATTTCAAAATTTGTTTTTATTTCTCCGTTCTTATAAGACAAAGCGCGTTACTCATGTCTAGAAAGCAATCAATGGAGTGTTATAGCATGAAGTAGAGATAATATAATTTTTTGCCGCGCTGTGTCTTACCAAAGCAAGAAAATGATAAAAATTTGAATAAATTAATCTTCCGAGTGGGAATCGAACCCACAACCGATCGCGTATAAAGTCACACCCACTACGCTTCAGGCTTCTTGTATATTTCTTTAATAATTGTTATACACTTAGTTACTTCTTATAATAAAAAGATTTAATTTAATCTAAAATCATTTATATATATTAGTTCCCACAAACCACATACATATGTACGAAAACAAACCCATCAAAAATTATATCATACAAATATCTATGACCGTAAATGCCGAATTATTCAAGTCGACTTACGAAAGGATCGGACGCGATGTGAATATATACAATAAACGGCTTACCCGCAACCGATTCAAAACGGCGGCTATTGAATTATGCTGTTATGTTTTTCAATGTAGAGATCAATTGGAGGTTATTTTGATTTTCTGACTGGATTTCATATATCGATATAAAGAAACTTTACTACGGTGTTGAGATCCGTCACGTCGCGATGTCTCGAATACAACGGGAAGCGAAGTATGCAGTGTCTTGACATTAGGTTCTTTCTGTCGGTCTCAGTCTGTTTCTGTACAATATATATATATATATATATATATATATATAATTGCTTGCTTGAATGCTCACCTTGATGCATATGAAACCTTAATTGAACCTAAAACATGTTCTGATTAGCTCTTATAAGCAAAGACTATCGTAAATACTTATAAAAACATAATTTTCTATACCATCTGGAACTGAGTAATAGTTATGATACATAGGTTAGTCAATGACAAATATGACGATTTTTGAATGTTAATATCCAAATATCTTGCAAGTCCTTAATATATGAGTCAAAATTGATAAGTGTAAATAAAATAGTTAATTAGATCATAAGGCAGTCAAAAGTATTCTCTTAGCCAGTTCTCTTAGCTTATACTTGGCTTAGATATGCAACCGCGTGTTTTAATATTAACTCGGGAAGTAAAAACTTTGTCCTTTTACGAAAGTCCTTTTTACGAAAATTACACGGATTATAGTGGAGTATGCAATTTAGGAAATTAATAGATTATATAGAGAATAAATGCATAATTAAAATGTTTTCAAAAGCTTTCCAAAAGGACTGGGTCCGGCACCCCGGTCTTATATGGAAAATAGAATCCGTTCGACTTCTTCTCGGGCAGAATCTACCGCGGCAGGGTGCAGAGTGCCATTTCGGACAGTCACCCGATTACAACTGAGATCCTGCAGGCTATTACACTCTCGTCCTGTCTCTACTCGATTTATACCGACGATATTCTGCGACACCCAGGAGCAACGTTAGCATTATATGCTGAAGATATTGCCCTGATCGTAACGTCCTTGAACCCTTCGTTTGCCACGACCAAGCTCCAACGAGCTTTAAGCCTCTTGCCGGACTCGTTGGCCGAAAGATGAATGTTATTAAATGTGACAAAAACGCAGGTTCTCGTGGTGGAAACTGCCGAGAAGCTGCCACCCCAGTTGGTCTTTCAGGTCCACAACGTAGAAAAGATGAAGCAACCTTAAATAGGTTGCCTACCTGGAGGTAGTTATAGACAGCAAGCTAAGTAAGCGTGCACACGTAGCCAAGACCATCACTGATGTCCGGATCGCCGGAAACTGCCTGAACCCGATTTTCAGGTCAAGCATCCCACTGCGCGCAAGAGTTAACCAGATATATGCCGCACCAGCGTGGAATGTTGTGACCAGAATAGTCAACAGAAGTAAACTCCAGACAATACAGAATTGATACGTGAGGAATGCAACCTTGCATAGACACCTCCGTATCGTGAGCCTGGATGCCCACATCAAGGAATTGTCATTTAAAATGTTCCAGAGTGCTGATCTCTCGAAACACGTGCAACTTCAGGACATTGCGACATGGAGACCATGGACTCGCGAGACCTTCGGACAGAAAAAGACTTCCCAGGAAACTCCTACTCCCTACCTACCCCACCAATGATTCCCAAGCTTGTGCTTCGGTCGCTGGATCACCAGCTGGACCTACCTCATATCCAGGACCTCAAAAAAGGTCCAGGTATTTATGGTTATAAGTGCCTATACATAGGCGATCCGAGGGACCTATCCATTTTAGTAGGCGGTGCTAGAGTCAGAAAGTATTAACCTGGTACTGTTTCCCCTCTCTGATAAAGAAAAGATAGAGAAGACACACGTTACGTAAGCAAATTTTTTTTTAACAATGCAGAAAAACTACATTAAATTATTTATGTTTTATAGCTTAGCTTTAACTGGCTGTCTTCAAATTTTTTCAATTTTTTTCAAAAAATGTTTATATCTAACTAATAAAATAAATTTATTATATTCTATCTTACCTTTGGAATACCCATTTATATAAATTGACATTTCCGTTGCTAAGGCTACCCGAAGCTAACGCGTCACCGGACCTTCTTGTATTTTGAAAAGGGTGAAAGAAACAAAATGAAACATATCGAGAATTCCAAGAAAATATTTTTAACCGTTTCTATTATGGTAAGCTTAGCGGTTATTGAAGTATGAATTAGGTTTAGGCCTTTTTCCTACTATCAAGATATTCCATCACGGCTAGTTTGTGGAACTTAACGCCGCTCTTTGTCTCATCAGAACAGATATCATAAACACGTTAAAAAGTCATAAAACAATTAAATACATATATAATGATTCCTCGTTTAAGCAATCGCCTTCACAATTAAAAACTGTCCTTGTTTTTTTTCCTTAATAACATCTCAACTTCGAAAATTCTATACAACTAAATTTTATTAAAAAAAAACAAGATTTTAGTAACATTACAGTTAATTATTATTACAACTATAGTACAATAGTCCTTTTATTTTCACAATAGACTTCAACTTGTTAAAGTA
Organism: Dryadula phaetusa; assembly: GCA_032432895.1. Lineage (NCBI taxonomy): Eukaryota > Metazoa > Arthropoda > Insecta > Lepidoptera > Nymphalidae > Dryadula > Dryadula phaetusa. The sequence continues at coordinate 1,885,477 of JAOYRS010000016.1, read as the reverse complement.
ATGAAAATTTAGTCTCAAACTTCTAGGAACGATCACAATTTTGTACCAACTTTCGGAGTACCAAAATGTTTATCCCTTCACTAATTACTAAATAAGTATCTTTATAATTTTAGTACTAAATAAACTTGACTACTTAAATATGCGTTAAAACTGTTATTATGTTTGAGTTGAGAATAATTTATTTTTTTACTCTAGGAAACCTGAAATGTATTATACAGTGTTTCCCAATAGGGATGATAGGATTTTGATAGCTCACAGCCGCCATCTTGGTTGTTTAAAATTTGACATTTGTGTTGTTTTGTGTTCAATAATGTTTGCTCTAAATTTCCTATTGTCCAATTTTTCTATCAAAATTCGAGGAGTATTATCTCTACTCAAAGAGCATTTCGTGCCAAATATGGTCGTCATGGTGCACCGTCTGAACTCGCTATACGTCGCATAATCCAAGAACTTGAAAGTGAATATTCTTTGCACGATAGAAGACCACCAACACGACAACGGACAGGCCGTAGGGAAGAAAATATTGCCGCCGTATCAGCTAGTGTCGAAGAAAATCGAAATGTTTCCGTTCCACGACGTGCACAAGAATTGGGCTTATCCAGAATGACAACCTGGTGAATTTTACGTATGGATCTATAGATATACGATGGCCTACATCCATACAAAATTATGTTGGCACAAAAACTCAAGCCAGCAGACCAACGATTACGTCGTGAATTTGCTGATTGGGCGCTTGAAATGATGGAAACGGACACCGAATTTCATAGGAAAATCATCTTTTCAGATGAGGCTCACTTTTGGCTCAATGGTTATGTGACAAACAGAATTGTCGTTACTGGAGTGAGTCAAATCCAAGAGTGGTTCATAAAACACCATTACATCCTGAAAAATTGACTGTTTGGTGCGGATTATGGTACGATGGAATCATTGGCCCGTACTTTTTCAAAAACGACAAAGGCCGTACTGTTACTGTCAATGGCGACCGTTATCGTGACATGTTGACCGATTTTTTTTCCTGAAGTATATGAAATCGATGCGGATAACATTTATTTTCAACAAGATGGTACAACATGCCACACTGCGACCGTCACAATGGATTTATTGCGTGATAAGTTTGGTGAGTCGGTTATTTCTCGCAACGGTCCTCACAATTGGCCACCAAGATCGTGCGATTTAACACCCTTGGGCTATTTTTGTGGGGGTATATTAAATCTCAAGTGTATGTCAATAAACCAGCTACGATTAAAGACCTTGAACGCAACATTCGAGCGACTATAGCGGCCATACCAGCCGAAATGCTGCACCGAGCCATCGAAAATTGGACCGATCGTATTCACCAGTGCAAAAAAAGTCGTGACGGAACGCAATTTGAACGATATACGAAGTATATAGTACGAAGTTCAAACATATATTACATGTTTTATTTCAATTTCAAAACATATTGTTTTTATTAGGAAACCCCATAGTAGAAATTATATCTTATTAATATCATTTGCATGAATCTTTAAAAGGATGTATGTTTGTTTTTTTTTTACGCAAAATCTACTAAACGTATTTATATAACGATAGTTATCTAGGGTTCAAAATGTCAATGACCGGTTGTGGTGCAGTGGTACAGCATCTGACTGTAAACGCGATTAGATGTGGGTTCGATTCGACACGTGAGAAATTTTATGTTTCAATTGAGTTTTGCCACTCAACAAGCAGGCGTCGATTAGGGTGGAAAGCGAAGTATGATAAGAAGAAAGAAGTTGAGACTAGGTACTTTCTATCTACCCTGCTATGAAGGATAAATGTGTGGAGCTAAAAAAATATTGTATTCTATTTATTTTGCGATGATAATAATTTTCTTTTTCATTCTACATTTTTTTTTGATAGACAAACATAACATTTTTTACACTATATTCTCACACGCTAAAACACTGAATTAATGTTTTTCCTTAAGCAATAAATACATATTTCTTTTAATTTATGTAAAAAGTAACAGCAATAACACTTTATATGATTTATTTTATAATAATACGAAGTAATTTCTAGTGTCTTAACATTATGAATTTCGAGCGATAAGTAATTTAAATACGGCGAAAAAAATACGTTTGATTGTAAAGTGATTATATTTAGTTTTCCATTTCCTTGCTCTGGCAAATCTAACGCGGCGTTGAGTCCCGCCACTCAACACGCAATGTCTCAAATATGGCATTAAAAGGGAGTACAGAGTGTCTTGACGCTAAAAAACTTTGAAGCTAAAAACAAATTTCTGGAATATCTAATCTACAACTTTGCCTATCCTATCACAAAAGGTGAATAGCCTGCAAATTAAAATAGTACTTTATAATACTTTAGCGTGTCTAAAGCTTTTCAAAATCACCTTAATATTTCTAGGTGTTTTGTGTTTCTGCTAACGCTTACTTCACGTGTCAGCTGCTATTAAAAATTTATATTAAAATTTTGAATTAGATTAAGAAATAAGTGATTGGGCGTGGGTTCGATTCCCACTTTGTAGGAATGATGATGTTTATTCTAATTTCCATGCTCTGGTAAGACAAACCGGGGTGTTTAGCTTCGTTATTTTCAAAATGTGTTTTCTTTACATAAATTAATAATCATTAATATTGTATACCAATTTACTACATGCTCTACTTTTCTTTAATTTAGTTCAATGTTTTGAATGGCGAAACTTAACGCCGCGCACTTATAAATCGAACCCACAACCACTATAACCTCAAATTAAATCAATAATTACAACAACATTATATATAACAAATTAAAAAAAACCACAAATTAATTTATTACCGCAAATAAACCATATTACTACGTGACATATGACCACACTCCAACCGGAAATAGTACGCAAATGTGTGAACATTGTACCAGTAGGGCAAATATTGTTTAAGCCGGGGGGGCTAGAGATAACTACAGTGGAATTATTGTAGTTGAATAATCACTCATGTTTGTATGCTAATGGGACTTAACTGATCATTATATATGTAATTATATATAGAATATATTTGCGAACAGACTTTATCATGTAATTGTTCATTGTAGCTGAATTGAAATATATGGAAAATAATATTTTAATTATTTTATTTTACTTCTATAGTGATGAAGAGGCCGGTTTTGGCTTAGTGGAACAGCGTCTGACTGTAAATACGATCGGTTGTGGTTTCGATTCCCGTTCGGGGGGGTGATTATATTTTAATTATTTTTATTCGTTCGCTCTGGTAGGACAAAGTGCCATTCAACACGGAATGTCAGGAATTCGATAGAAAGCGGAGTTTACTTTTTGTATACCCTACTACGCGAGATATAAGCGTGAAGTAAAAAAATTTTTGGACATAGTGCGGCGTTGGGTTTTGCCAGTAAACATGCTGTCTGGGACTGCCGCATAAAGTGAATTATCTCAACTCTTTCTATCAGTCTGACCTGTTAGGTGAGAAAAGTGAAAATTTGCTTTTTTATGTAATGTAATAAATTCTGTTCACGATTAGAGGAATGATAATATTTAACTTATTTTCATTTAAACGCTTCGCAAGACATAGCGCGGCGTTAAGTTACTCCACTTAACACTACGTTACCTTATTACAATGTCGTTGTAACATAAGATGCGTGAGATTTAAACCCTTAAATATCATTTCAACCTAATTATTACAAAAATCCCCTTCAATAACCATAAAGTGAATATTTAAAAATAGTTTTAAGCACATTTTATAGCGTCCTATGTCAATTTTATATGAGAGTATCATAAAACTAAGCCGTAGTCACGTCATCTATATTAAACCATTATAGTAATAGCTTCTAATATAAAAATTGATTTTCGCTGAGTGGACATGGCTGTACATTTGGATGATTTCCAAGCTCTATATGACTTTTTGTGAACGTATAGACGGATTTATATAATCTGTCATAAGTTATATATACTTATAATATTTTATGTGATACTATAAATATGATTTTTTTATGTGCATCTGTTATTTTTTACTGTGTCACTCAAAAATCGCGTGTTTAACAACGGAACTCAACGCCGCGTTTTGTCTTAACAGACCAAGGAAATGTAAATAATTCACATTCCCCCGAGTGAGAATTGAACCTACAACCGATTGTGTATACAGTCATGCGCTGTCTCAATGTGCCGCGATCGGTCTTATATGTATTTGTTAATCTCACAACAGGCACCAACAAGTTTCGGTTAACTAGCAACTGTATATATTAAAAAATGAAACCCAATACCACTGTAGCGTGCAAAAAGATACGTAAGAAGCTATGTATAATATTATCCTTACATTTTAGTATAAAATATTTATTTATTTACTCAATAAAAACGGGTAAACTATTCAATTTCTTAGACGAGAGGTGTTTTCAAGAATACTAAGCGAGTTTCTTTTTTATACCTCCAATATATCAGCTCCCTCTCATCATAGCGAACACCTATGTGGTCCCTAGAGCTCACGAAATAGTATGCCCCGAAAAATCTATTCAAGTACAATGTCGTTTGTGATACTGGAAGTGGCATTTACTATTAGTAATTATGAGGCCAAAAATTTAGGATACCTATATTGGGTTGTACGTAGTTGGGGTGGGAATATATATATATATATATATATATATATATATATATATATATATATAAAAACTTTTTTAAATATCTAAGTGCAATTTATTTATTTTTCGTTTGAAATAAAAGCTTAATTTAATGATAGAATACTTTAACAAAACTAATAATATATAGAATGTATAGAAATAATCTAGACCGTATCTAGCATATTTACATCTAGACGATGTTGCTCTTAAGCCCCAATAATAAAGATCATGTTTTACGACGCGCCGCGACCCCCAGTGAGTTTGATTGGTAAATACTTTATGTTGACTCTACCGGATATTTGGGCTATTACAAGTAAATCTCTTTTTGTAAGTAAATTAGAAAATACATAAATTTTTCAGCCGGATATCGAATTTTATTGAAGCTTTTTGATGTGAGATATATGAGATTATGGATTTTAGGTTGAGAAATTGTTTATGTTTGCAGGCTTTTTATAAATTTGTTATAATATTTGCAAGATTGTTGTACAGAGACTGACTATAAACGAGATTGGTTCTAAATATTTGTACAAAACTAATTTCATTTTTCCATTCTGATTAGATACATTGCTGCGTTAAGTTCCGCCACTCTATACACTACATTTGGATAAACAAGCAAAACGTGGACAATATAGTGTCTGGACACTAGACAGTGTCTAACTACACTACTAAGACAAAGAGGTGAAACGGAAAAAATATTTTTTTATTTTTATATACTATATTATAATAATAAAAAAATTATTTGTTGCATATAAAGTTACGTCCGGTACAAATTACACGGTAACAGTAACCAGTGCCGCGTATCGTGCTAGCACACATTAGAATGACACGGGCGTCGGCCACCCGAGTCGGGCGAGGAAATGAATCGGGAAAGTTTAAATGTAGTTATGGTTAGGTCCGGTGCAAACGTTAGGGTTTTTTACACTACTTTATATATATATATATATATATATATATATATATATATATATATATATATATATATATTGTATTAAATTTTGTTTTTATTTTGTAAGTTTAGTGAACAGAGTGCTTTGACACTAGATTTTTTCTGTTTTAATATTTAAGTAAAATCTAATATTAAAATCTAAAAAAGTTGGCTGGAAAATATTTCTTCTAGTATACACATATAATTTTTTTTAAAATAAAAATCATAAATCCAGATGATGTCTCTTAAAATATATATTATAATTAGTATATTAGGTTAGACTAGATTCTATATTTAATATTAATAAATAAAATAAAAATCTCAATATAAAAACATCATAGATGGACAAGTATAGATAGTTTAAGTGTTTCTTAAATATAAAGAAATATATAACTTACTTGTATTGTTCTTTAAATAAAGTTAAGGTAAAATGTATTATTTAATATCCATTTTATTTCCTCTGGTAAGACAAAGCAAGGCGTTGAATTCTACACTCAACACGCAATGTCTCGATTTCGTGCGAAATGCCTTGACACAGACAACCTGTGAAGACTCTGCTAAGTAAAACACAGCGTATTATAGCAAATGAATAGTATATATATATATATATATATATATATATATATATAATATTTACATATTCACGTGTGTGACCTGCTTTACTAAATTTCTAACTCTGTGGTTATTTTGAATTTCTACTCTAGAGTAAAGTAGCGTATGTTAATTAAGTTTATAATAAATTCAATAGAAATTTTACTATGTTGTGCTTATAATAATTTCATAGTATCTTATAATTATACTACGAGATAGATAAACATATATAAAAATATAAAAGATTTTTTCGTTTGACACTCAACATGTCGGTCACTACATGTGTTGAGTGGAAATTGTCTTGCGAGAGTGACGGAATTAATAAAAAATAAATATAAAACCATCTTATAATTATATATATATATATATATATATATATATATATATATATATATATATATATTATAAATATAAAAGATTTTTGTCATTTTGCTAATCAAGATTTGAGTATTCTAAATATAAAAATTCTTTTTTTAATAGCTTATCACGATACGACGACTACAATTTAAGTAAAACGAAAAAATAAGTAGAAAATTGAAATGGTAATTATGTTTTGAAAGAGCGACTGTCAAGTGTCTCACCGACTTCTCTTAGAACTGCGTTCCCGATTCGCTAAGCTCCTATTAGCTTTCTGTGACACTGACAATACTGACATTTTTGTATCAATCCACGATTCGAAAGTGCCTGCAGTAGGTTGTTTGAATAAAGAATATTTTCATGTTTATAGATAAGGTTCCGTTTACTTTACTTCCGATCCGGTTCCGTTGCGTATACTTAGCTTCATGTTATACGTCTCATAGTGTACTAGCGGAGGACCTAGTGTCAAGACACTATGTTCTCAGATTTCTCGTATTCGACATACAACATATTGATTAGCGCAACTCAACACCTCTTATTGTCCTACGAGAGTGTGGGAATAAAAAAATAGATAAATATCAACATTACCCCTAGTGGAAATTGAACAAACGATCATCGCGTTTCCAATCGGATCCCGTTCCACTGCGCCACCATGACATCTAAACATTAGTTAACAATATATAAGGCAGGTTTCATTATATTAAATTGATACTATCACCACTCAACACCTTTAGTTAAGCATAATTGATTTACCCCACCGAGGGGTTAAAATACCACAAAGCTATTCAAATCTTCATCCCTCAAACACTGGGTTTTGTTGCAAGTAAATTAACATTTAATCTAGATATTTCTCTTGACTTACCTGTTTTACTAATATCAAAAACTATTTGGATTTCATTAAAAAACATATAAATTTTGAACGCAGCAGGATTCGAGCCCGTGCCTCTTAGTAACTGTCCATGCGTTCTGAGCGCTAAGCCATGCGTTCTACATCTTATAATCTTGTTACTTACATTTGTTTTCTTGTTATTTATGTTGATGTATCTCTGTACAGATATATTGCAAATTACAGCTAAAAAAAGATTATTTTCAAAAAAACAAAGAAACGATCGTTTGGCAAAATTATATATTTTACTATTTTAAAGTGTTATTCCACATTTATAATAACAAAAAAATATCCCGCAAAAATTTGAATGAAGCGTGTTTTGATAATACTTTATTGTGTCCACTAAATACTTAAAAAATAGGAAAATAAAAAAATATATAAATAAGATCTTTGATTTTGCCCTGGATTCTTGCAGAATGAGCTTACTGTATCTTTGTCTCTGGTGTGGTGGATTTGGGACTTTAAATTTTTAATAAGTGGGTCCCAGGTGGTAGATAGTTTCCAACCATCTTCTCTATTGAAATTTGGATGTTTTTGAATTTCAATAGCCTCGCGGATCATTCTAGGAACATATCTACTTTCCCTAGCGAGGATGTGGCTTATCAAACCTGATGTAGTGGTTGGACTTATTCATTGTATGTTCACACACAGCTGACTGCAATACACGCCCATTCTTGACATCGGATATGTGTTCTTTCACCCTAACCCCGATGCTCCTCTTTGTTTGGCCAATGTATGACAAGCCACAGTCACAGTCTAGTTTATACACACCTGCACACTGCAAAGGAATATTACATTTCACGGGTCTCAAGCATTGGCTCACTTTTTTATTAGGCTTGAATATGGTTTTAATAGAAGCTCTTCTTAAGATGTTGCCAATCCTGTCTGTAACTCCTTTCACAAACGGTAGAAGTGCTGGCTGTCTCTCTACTGTGGGTGGCTTGTTGGTCTTCATACAACGCTGGCGGGGAACTGGCAGCTTGTTCTGATGAAGGGCACCCTTCACCTGTCGAAGCTCGTCCCCTAGGTGTTCAGCGTCGCAAAGATGGTAAGCTCTCTGAAACAAAGATTTGCCAACGGTAGATAACTGTGTAGGGTGATGGTGGGATTCGCCATTGAGATACCTGTTAGTATGGGTAGGCTTCCTATACACTGTGTGGCCTAATGTGCCATTAGGATTCTTTATTACAAGTACATCAAGAAAAGCTAAAGAGTTATTTGCCTGTAATTCTATTGTAAATTTTATGTTGTTATTAATAGAATTCAGATGGTTTAGGAATATATAAATATTATCCGTAGGTAAAATTGTGAAAGTATCATCTACGTACTGCTTTCTACGTACGATCTACGTACTGCTTTCCACAATGGAGAGACAGCCAGCACTTCTACCGTTTGTGAAAGGAGTTACAGACAGGATTGGCAACATCTTAAGAAGAGCTTCTATTAAAACCATATTCAAGCCTAATAAAAAAGTGAGCCAATGCTTGAGACCCGTGAAATGTAATATTCCTTTGCAGTGTGCAGGTGTGTATAAACTAGACTGTGACTGTGGCTTGTCATACATTGACCAAACAAAGAGGAGCATCGGGGTTAGGGTGAAAGAACACATATCCGATGACAAGAATGGGCGTGTATTGCAGTCAGCTGTGTGTGAACATACAATGAATAAGTCCAACCACTACATCAGGTTTGATAAGCCACATATCCTCGCTAGGGAAAGTAGATATGTTCCTAGAATGATCCGCGAGGCTATTGAAATTCAAAAACATCCAAATTTCAATAGAGAAGATGGTTGGAAACTATCTACCACCTGGGACCCACTTATTAAAAATTTAAAGTCCCAAATCCACCACACCAGAGACAAAGATACAGTGAGCTCATTCTGCAAGAATCCAAGGCAGTACGCGAGGCAATTGAGAAATCGATGGCGGTAGTTTGATATAATTAATTTTTTGTATCAACTGACAGACGAATGCCACCTCAGTCTACCTGTGACCACGGACTACTGTAAAGTGTTCGAAACGTCAGGTGTCCAAAAATGTATTTTCGAATACCAAAATATACGCGATTAATCCGGTTAAATAGTTTCATTTAAAAAAAATATATTTTTTTAATTTGATATTTTTGCAATGTATTTATAATAATGGCATGATAAGCCTTAGTGATGAAACACATAGACAAATTAAAAATAGATATACGCTTTTTCCATATAGCAGGGTACGGTCTGATAATATAATCGTATATTCATGATACTCTCTCTACCTCTTTCAGTCTAAATTCCAGACATTACGTAACTTAACGCTGCATATCAAATTATAAAACAATTAAAAAAACTTTTTCAAATGTAACATTACCAAACCAAATCAGAGTCGATCTGAAGCTATAAAATTACTTTTATTTATTTTAAAGATACACTTCCAAGTGGATAATAAAACGTTAAGTACTCCTAGGACTAACCGAATAAAAATAAAACCAGTCATAATGTTAGGAGCATAGCTCGTAAACCAAGAGTGCATTAGCTATCCCAATAAGGAACTACTGTAATTCATGTTTTTACTAGATACGCATAATTTTTTTAACTTCACGCTTTTATCCCGCATAGTAGGGTATACATAAAGTATCTAGAGACAAAACACTCCGTACTTCGCTTGTCGCTGAATTCGAGACATTGCGTGTTGAGTGGTAGAACTCAACGCCACACTTTGACTTACCAGAGCGCGAAAGTAAAAATAATTTAAATATAATCACTCCCCTGAGTAGAAATTGAACCCAAAGCCGATCGCGTGTACAGTTAGACGTTGTCACACTGCGTGACGACCGGCCTTTATACGCATAATTAGAGTTAAATACTCCGTTCTACCTTTTTTAAATAATACTGGCACTTCACTCCAAAAATACGTAAGAAAAACCTTAACTTTAAGTTACCATTACATGAAAATGACCTAGTTTATTCAATCAAAATAAGATATTTGATTTGCGTGACTTTTGCATATTCAAAATTAAACTATTTTAAACAAATTAACAGAGTATATTTTGATATTCATAATATATTTTTCTCAGGTAGAAATGGTTAAATTTCCTTAACTAACCCGTTCATAGTAGACAAAACACTGTGTTAAGTTCTGATATTCAAAACGCAATGCTTCAGTTTTGTATGAACAAGGTCATCTCTTCTATACGAGAAAAAACGCTAAGCTTACAATACAAAAAAATATTCTTAAACACGATCACTTTCAATAAGTAATATTTTTATTCATATTAGTCGTAGAATTAATATATTCTAAAGGTGCGAAATATAAAAATATTCAAATATTTATACTCTACATATAAATTACATCTCTACATTTTATATATATACAATTTTCTCTTAGGAGATAAAAATAACTAAGTCATTTCCAAACGACTAACTCAATTATGTCTTCAAAGCTTCACGTAACCTATTTACCGCTACCCTCATGGTAATAATATATATTCATAAGTTTACAAACTACACAAGGTCTCGATTATGTACGTATATTTTAAGTCGAAATAATTTTCGCATTTTATATTGAAATAGACATTTGATTTATAAGATCTTACTTCATTTTTGTTCATGGCAGCTTCTTTTTTCCATATAGTGGGATAGTCGGAGAGAACCTAGAGTTTGACTCAAGAACCTAGAGTTAAGACATTAAGTGGCGGAACTCAACATTGAAATTTGTCTTGCCGGAGAAATATATATACACAGAACACATTTTTTTCGTCAATTTTATTCCAAACTCGTAAATTGTTTCAAATTAACACCAAAATGTGTCTTATCAAAATAAGGAAATTCCAATAGTTTTAACTGTAATTCTCAAAAGGTATCGAACATCGCGTTTCCTTTGAGATTCTTACCTACCATACTGTACTCAAATTCTAATTTGAGCTAAAAGCTACTTTAAAATAGTCTATTATAATAATATCTCGATAAACACAAAAAACTTGGAAGCACATACAAAGGCTTATTACAATATATAAGATGCAGTAAGAGGATTGCGCGAAACGCTTCCGGCGGACTGTGTACAATGAAAGAAATGTAAGATGAGATGTAAAAAATATGAGACATTTTAATATCTTATATCGTGCCTTTTAAACTTGTATAATAATATGTTGAGTTTATGTCACTATTACAGAGAGTTGGTAGGATTATTTTGGTACTTAAATGTACTGCAGGCTTATTCTTTAATCGTCTTATATTATCTGATATTTTTGTAGGTTCAATTCCTGCTCAAGAGAGTGAATAAAAAGTAGCTATACGCTGAATAACTGTTTAAATAACGGAAGGAGCATAGTGTTGGGTAGTGTTTTTCGCTTCCCATATGAATTGCAGATAATGAGTATCAAGTGGCGCAACTCAACACCGGGCTACGTTTTGTGCATATATATATATATATATATATATATATAAATATATATATATATATATATATATATATATATATATATATATATATATATATATATATATATATATATAAATATATTAAAGTATTAAACTTCTTCTGAACGGCATATAACCGTAGTTTCCGACAAACAGTCGACGCAGATGTACTTCCTGTTGTAACGCTCTGGTGACTTTTCGTTGGCTCTAAATAGACTGAAGAAGAAAAGCTTATTATATATATATATATATATATATATATATATATATATATATATATATTATGTTTGATACTTTATGATTGTATCAATTCTTAATTTGCTATTTCATTTTTTTATCACTTTATTCATCTGCTTTATGATAAGTTTAAATTCTCTACGTTCAATCAATTTTAAATACAGTAGAAATAGTACTAGATTTGGATTTGTATCTACAAAGTTTGCATTTAGTCATACTTATAGTAAATCCTTTTAACTTTTAATATTTATATTACTCATATATTAACTAGTATTGGAGTATTTACATTAAAGTATTATATATTAACTAGTATTGGAGTATTTACATATACAGTATTGGAGTATTTATTAAAATTTGAGCAATATTACCCAACATTAATTAGAATTTAATAGAAAAAAAATATCATTTTTTCAATTGTCATAAATTCTAAAATTCAACTGGAAAAATTGACCGTGTTCAATAAACGCTAAAATATAATACTATCTCTATATAAGTAGAGTCATTAGTTATTAGAGAAAATCTCTATCTATTTTAATCTAAACGTTATCCCTAAAGACCGTGTATTAGTTCACAATGTTTTCGAAGCTATTAAGCACATTGTTCGCTAAGTTAATTACATTGGGGCTATGTTTCAATACCGACAGTAAGTTTTTAAAAAATTTCCCTCATCCACTCTGAAATTTATCTTAGTTTCTCATTGGAAACTGCTAGTGGAAATTAGTAATTACATTAGTATTTTATTCCATTATAATGTAATAGAGTATTGTTTTTACTTTACTTTGTACAGCGCAAGGATTTTCTGTGTGAAGATTTTATACTCTATGTGCTTTTAGAAATGGGACGTAGCTTATTTAACAGTGCTGTAATTTTTTTTTTCAAAAATAACAATGGATTTTTTCTTCTATTTCTTCTCATTCGTTACATTGATGTCGGAGTGGTCGTGGTAGTGGTCAGGAACTATCTTTCATGTTTTGAAACGAGATGGCAAGATTGTGATTCTCTATATATCTCTTTCCTTGGCAGTGCGCAATCAGTTTTTAGTGGAACCAACATTATTGGTAATTCAATAAAATTATTCTTACTGTCATTCACACATATATATATATATATATATATATATATATATATATATATATATATATATATATATATATATATATATATATATATATATATATATATATATGTATGTATGAATTAAAAAAAATAAACTATTGAGATTGTAAACAATAACTCAGTCACATTATAGTAGGTATTATAATTTCATCCAAAAAGTAAATATCCGAAAAATACCTACATATACACAAATCGTACGTAAAGCCCTTAATACATTTTGTTCTCTACATCCTAAAGTGCTTGTTCTGACCTTTCACTAAAATTGTGATTTATTGATTAGATTCAAATATCTAGAGTTAGTTACTATACCCCAGATTTAGTCTAGATTTATTATAGCCACTAGCCTCACAGCTTTACAAAGAAAACGAATTTGTAAACAGTAATAAAATACACAATTTCATATTTGAGTTATGATACTTCAGTGTTATTTTCGTCTTGTTTACATTAAAAAGAATAAGAGAGATTTTTTTGCAAAGGTATTCAACCGAATTTTTATTACAGCTAATACAGATGTTTTATTTGAAATAATATAGCAAGTATAAGTAGTATATGTATATAAATAAATAATATTGGATTGTCTTTTGTAATATTAAAATAATCTATTTTTATTAAACCAATATGTGTATAGAGATACATTGTATATATACCAAAATAACATTTTTTTTTAATTTTTGCCAGTTTGTCTGTCTCTTAATTCTGACTTATCTTTGGAAAGCTGGAACTATTTTGACAGAATTTATAATAGAAAATAGATGATTTTTTTATTTATAGTTATAAAATAAGCATTCAGAGATGTTAAATTCCACGTGGACGAGCGAGCTCAGCTCGTGTAACGTGTAATTATAGATCATTTACCTTAAAGAAGCTTTGAAGAATTATAAAATTGAAAATTGCTTCATAATATAAATATTTTTACTTCTTTGTTCTTGTCAGACATATTAGTTTTAAATATTAACTTACTATACAAAATCTTTAAACAAACCAGAAAATGGACAATAGCATATTGAAATTATACTCTCTTTGTCTATAATATCAGAAACATATGAAAAATATAAAAAGAAAAATAATTTTAAAAGTAAATTTGAACCCAAAATCTCTTTTAAAATCTCTATTGAAACATGGCAACTGAGCCATAATGTTCATAACATTTATTTCAACAAATATTCTCAACTCGCGCGATAATTTCGGCTGAAGTCCTTGATCACGTCGTACACGTAAAATTGGCTTATATATCCTTTCAAGATTGCCTATCTCTCGTAAGATCGAGAATGAATGTTATTTGTATACCGTTTGATGCCACGTCTTTTGATGGCCCGGAATATTTTTCATGTTTTAGATGACTGATTTTATGGTAAAATTTACTCAAATTCATCCTTTCGTACTTCTTTTGATAAGGAGTTCAAAATTTTATATATATATATATATATATATATATATATATATATATATATATATATATATATATATAGATATATAGATACGATTGTGTGTATGTAAATTTTCATTTTTATATTAGTGAATACGTTACGTTTTTGGCATGGCTCTACTATGGAAAGTAGAATTGAATTTAAGGGGCGGAAATGAACGCCGTGCTTTTTGACAAATCTTTATCAAATTACCTAATTTAATTGAGAATCTATTTAGTTGTCTCCTAGAATTTATACATTTTTAACCTGGTAACGTTCCACTGCGGGTACCAAAAAAATACTTTTTATATATTTACTTTTTTGTAAAAGAAATAAAAAGAAACATTTAGTGACACATCACTCTGTTCTTTTTTAATCCTTATGAAACAAAGTCCTTTCGTATAAATTTGAACTTGACTCAATTTGGACATACAAGGTAACAATTATTATATCAATAAAACTAACCAACAATTAAACATTCATACAAAACCCGATGTAAACATCTAAATAAATTTACAATGTAAGGCGTATAATTTTAATTTCTTACTACGTGACCTTTTTCATGCATAAGGGCTTGTTCACATCAAACAATGCAAGTACTTTACAGTTCTAGACTTCAGTTCCACTCTAAACACTTGAAACACTCAGCAAATAGCTGTGACGGCGAGTGGCAAGTCTAACCCACGTTGGTCTCTTGGTGTGGCTAATTAAATTTTAAAGGCAAGATGTAATTATGAAAATTGTACTATTTTTTTCGTTTACATATAGTAAAATTGGTTCAACGTGATGATTGAGAGTTCAAATATAAAGGGGAAGTATTGTGGGAAGGTATTGCGTTGTTTTTTGTTTTGTATATAATACAGGACGGAAGTCAATTGGAATGTCTTAATATTATGTGTTCTACTTTACCAGGTAACAAAGATGCGCGAGGTTAAAAATCATTTTTTTTTAGCTTCACGCTTTTATCCCACATATCTACATTGAGACAGAAAGTACGTAGTGTCCAAAACACTCCGTATTTCGCTTCCCATTGAATTCGAGATATTGCGTGTTGAGTGGTGGAACTCAATGCCGAGGAAGCGATAATAATTTCGAACCCACGACCGATCGCGTTTACAACCAGACGGCCTGTTTAATTATACAACTTTATTATTTTAGTAATACATACGACTTACCTTACTTTATATTTTATATTTATAATGTTTTTATTATTTATAGCCAAACAGAAAATGAGAAATTAACTCTACATATATCATGGTGCCGTTACATATAATTCATTATGCACAAACCTTAAAGCGTTATCAATAAAAACACGTATGCCCATAACTCAAGCGGTAACGCTACGTTCATGTTTCTGGTTAACGCCATATAATATTTTTGTGCAAGACATCTTTATGACAGATACGGGGATATGTGACCGAGATAGTTACTTCACATTCAGATTTCATTTAATGTGGGCGCGTGACTGAACTAACCAGACAAGCCTTTGTAAGTATGAAATAAGGTTTGGAGATGGCTTTTTTTTGTTTTTATATAACTTGGGTACTCAAGGAAAGGAGTGATCCATTAATTACGTCACACATTAAGAGGGAGAGAGGGAACAAAGCTTGATATTGTCTGCAAAAAATATAAATATTTTTAGACGGCGTTTAGTTCCGCCGCTCAAGACACAATATCTAAAATTTACTCGAAATTTAATATAAAAAATGTCTTGACACTAACTTATCTTTAAGTACTATGTTATCTAATATAAGTTATTATAAATCTGAAACTTGTTACTATTTACTTTAAAAATATTACAAATTTATTTATTCGCTATGTATATGTTAATACATGAACTCTGTCATCATTTTCCTCAAGGCTTATCCTGACAACTGACACTCAAGCTTAAATAGCCCCGTATAAAGCCAAGATTAGGCCAGAATGCATTCTTGCATAAAATAACAGTATATATATACCAGTTGCTCAGTGACCGTATACAGTACATTCAGTATAGTTTTACAAAAGGGGTTGAAGTTGACAAAGAAATATTAATGTTTTTATTAGATAAGTTTCTCTACGTCGTCATGTTTTATTTAAGTTTCTTAGAAATACGAATAGCAGTTACAAACTTAGTTTGTGGAATCATATATACTATTAATATTGGGGTTTTGGCGCAGTTGTTAGGAGTTAGAATTTCTGAACCAAAGATAGTTGGTTCGAATCTCATCAAGGGTAAATGTTTTTGTACTTGTATCCTTTTTCATGAAAATTGTGTTAACGTTTCGGTTTCTTTGTACAAAATTAGTCATAGTTAAAGTTTTTAAACAATAAGAATGTATAAAGTTTTTTGATAATAATAAATTAAAGGTATGTTTAATTAGAGTAAAATATATACGTAGCTAAGTCGCTCTGACTACATGAATTGTTATAACACGCGCCATATAGGTTTTTTTTTTATATAAAAAAAATAACCGAGCATTCAAATTTCATTCGAAAATGTTATCAATTGAAATATATCCGTCATATTTATTTTATTTACAGAGTCCATCATGGCGCAGTGGAGCAGCGGTGAACTGTAAGAGCTATACTTGTGAGTAAGATGTCTATTCGGAGGAGAGATTATATTAAAAAAAAATGTCATTTCCTCGCTATAGTAATACGAAGCGCGGCGTTATGTTACGCTATTGAACACGCAACATTCAGGCGGAAAGCAGACATTTTGTCATGACAATAAGTTCTCACCTTTCTATGCGGAATACAGCGTGAAGCTAAAAAAATCAAGATAAAACCAAAAACATTCCAATATCAACACAAATTGACGTATTTTTAAAATCTACAGAAAGATTTGAATATAAATTGGAGATCATTTAAAAGAGAGAGAATTATTTAGAAAAAATCTCCTAACAAAAAGACCGCCCCAAAAGTATTAAAATAAATTTCACACCCTTTTAATTAAACGTTTTAATGTACGCTTAATATAAAACCTCTTTAACGTATACCTTTACAATGAAAACACACAATCGTACTAAGCCCCAGTTAAAATTGTCACATTTCCACCGCATATGAGCATTCAAAACGTGTCGAAAAGCAAATGTTAGAGATCACGCGATCATAACACTTATTTCTTTACTCTTAAATGTCAAAATTCCATGTAAAAACGCTGACGGTACTCCAATTTTATTCAAAAATCACTGGTTCGGGGACATTTAAGGCTGTTTGTCATCTTTTCTTGTCATTTACGGATATTTTCGGATATTAGATGGTAGAATATAAAACGTTTGCGGAGCGACGTGTATGGATCTTTGTATATATTTAGTAGTTAGTAAACAAAGTAAGGAGTTTTTTTTACGTAAAACTTCTGTATGTACGGTTGGCTTGGAGATTAAGCTGGTGAATGCATAACGAGAGATATGAAAATTGTGATCTGGCAAGGCGATGAAAGGCAAAGGAAAAATAAAACACTAATTGAAAATAGAAAAAGAGAGTTGAGTTTCATATATTGCTGTAGGAGTAAAAGAGAAGGTTGCTGACACACATTTTCTTTCTCTCTTTATCTTATTTTTTTGGATTTTATGTATAATATACATATATAAATGTAATAGAAAAAAAAGTGTAAAATAATTTTTAGCACAGTCAGACACTTCCACTCACTATTGATTGTTAGTAAGTATGTTTTATCCCGCATAGATAAGACCACAGTAGTTACAACATGTCAAGACAGTCTTTTGCCTGCTTTTTACCCGAAATCGATATATTGCGTGTTGAGTAGTGAATTCAACGCCGCAATTTCCTATTAGGGAGGATAACTTAATTAGGAATTAAATATGTTCTTTCGGCTGGTAGAAATCGAACCCACAGCTATTAAAATTAACAGTTAGCTGTTATCTCACTGAGCCACTATGGCTTAATCGAATAAATTATATTGAAATCATTTAATATACAAGTGCAATAATCAATATGTACTTTTCTGAACTTTGGTAATACGATATTTTGAATGAGTTTCGAAAGTTGAAAACGGACGGATCAACACTATGCTATCTATCACCTTTCCATGTTAACCTTTCCCAGTATATGAGAAAAATATTTTTTTTTAGCTTCACGCTTTTATCCCGCATAGCAGGGTACACAGAAAGTACCTAGTGTCAAGACACTCCGTACTTCGCTTTCCACCGAATTCGGGACATTGCGTGTTGAGTGGTGGAACTCAACGCCGCACTTGGTCTTTTACCAGAGCGTGGAAGTGAAAATAATTTAAATATAATCACTCCACCGAGTGGCGATCCCAAAAACGATCGCGTTTACATTCAGACGCTGTCCCACTGCGCCACGACCTGCCTCAAGGAAAAGATCAAAAGATAATATTTAAAACAAAACAAAGGCATTAAAAATAGAAAGCTCATTTAAAAAACGTTTTAACGATTCATCCAGATACACTAGTACGTATATATACGATGTACGTGTTTATAATAGTATGGTTTCCAGCCATAAAAAGTTATGTTTATAGGCATTGTTTATATTACGTTTGTTGCGGTTATAACTTTTGGTGTCCATAAAATAAATAGTTTAAGATCGAATTTAGTATTATACAGCCTTACAATAAACAAGAAATGTCATTAAAAAGAATATATAAACAGCTATAACATCTACGTGATTTAGAATCTCAATAATGATTATTTTACAGATAAAAAATTACTATATTAACAAGTTCACTGCGTTACAAGGTCTATTAGATCAGAAATTTTGTACTTTGTAACGTCCAATCGTGTTTTTTACTCCTAGCTAGAATTATTAATTTGTAATTTTCTGGGTTTATGAGTAAGATATATACGCTTTCGATGTAAAATGGGCTCGAAAAGCTTTATTTTATTTATTTATTTTTTTAGCTTCACGCTTTTATCCCGCATAGCAGGGTAGACAGAAAGTACCTAGTGTCAGGACGCTCCATACTTCGCTTTCCACCCAATTCGAGACATTTCGTGTTGTGTGGTGGAACTCTAAGCCGCACTTTGTCTTTTTACCAGAGCGAGGAAGTGAAAGTAACTCAAATATAATCACTCCCCCGAGTGGGGATCGAACTCACAACCGATCGCGTTTACAGTCAGACGCTGTTCCACTGCGCCACGACCAGCCTCAGAGCTTGATGATTTAAATTTTTTTTATCGTCATTTAACATTGCGCTTTATTCCCATCACTAATCACTTAATATACTTTTAACTACCTTCTGTTGTAGTGCGAGGTACACTCGACACCTAATTATTTTTTCCTATTTTTAACTTATCCTAAGATAATAAGTTCGTTAGACCCTAATAAGATCTTTGATTTTCGCGATTTTTATACATTTTAAATGAAACTATTTTAACCGGATTAATCGCGTATATTTTGGTATTCGATTTCATTTTGGACACCTGACGTTTCGAACATTTTACAGTAGTCGGTGGTCACAGGTATTTTCGAATACCAAAATATTCCCGATTAATCCGGTTAAAATAGTTTCATTTAAAATTTGTTACACCCTATTAAAATTTGAACCAATAGTCCAACTATAACCCCCAATAAATTGGTGAGTATGACTTTGAGTTCTTTCACGCACTACCTGATCGTTTAGTTACGAGGTATTTTAGGTCCCCAACACATGAACGATGACAGATTTTTTTTGAATACTGCCACAGTGAACGTATAAGCAACAGAAAACAGTCTTAATAAGTTTCTCAATTTATTATTATTATTAATTATTTAAATTAACCTACGTATTAATTAAGAGATCGGTCGCGGTGTTGTGTGACCGCGTCTGACTGTAGACTCGATCAGTTGTGGGTTCGATTCCCATACGGGAGAGTATATTAAAATTATTTTCACATTCTCGCTCTAGTAATACAAAGTGCAGCTTTGAGTTCCGCCACTCAACGAGCAATGTCCCAGATTCGGTGGAAAGCGAAATACGGAGTGGCATGACAGTACGTACTTTCTGTTAACCCTGCAATGCGGGATAAAAAACCTACTTATAATTAAGAAAAATTGATTCTATTTTTAAAGAAGTGGAGGATTTTGTACCACAAAATTTCACTAAATCAAAGGGTAATTTAATATTCAATAATATAGTTGTTAATATAAGTTGAAACACAACACCTCGATTAATCTAAATTAGTTTATGTAAGCAAATTCAACCTGTAGAACATGGAGATAGTCGTGTTATCGTATATCATATAATACTGTAATAAATTGACGCCAATATAAAGCATGTATGTTATATTATAGGTAGCGAATATAACGGAATTTTAGTCAAGGCCAACATTTTTCAATGAATATATTTGAAATTGATTAATTGTATTTATTTTGGTATTTGATATTATATGTATGTATGAAAAATTCGAATATATATTTTGGGTTTTTAAAAATATATTTTTTTTTGTTACTAAATATGCGTAAATAATCCGTCTAAAATAAAAATACATCGTCATACTTTATAGCGGGTAGGAGGGTAGCTAGACACAATCTAGTGTCAAGACACTCCGGTGACCGCTCTCCTCCTGAAATGAAATTAACAAGATCTTGCGTGCTGAGCGGCAAACTCAACGTCACGCTTTATCATATAGCTATTTCTTCGAATAGGAATGGAACCCACAACCTATCGTGTTTACAGTAAGATGCCACTGCAGCCTCTTAGTGCAGAAATTTAGTGTAATAATATTTTCAGTATAGACTCTAATTTCTTTAGGATTGTGTAGATCTTTAAATATAAGTATTGTTAAAATATAAGTATTGTTATATCTAGCCCTTTAAAACTACAATAGACCCAGATTTTAGCTCCGCCAGTAAGTGTACCGGCTGGCGCAGTGGGATATCGTCTGACGGTAAACGCGATCGATTGTGAGTTTGATTCACACTTAGAATAGTGCTTATATTTAAATTATTTCCAGGTCTCTGGTAAAGACAAAATGCGGCGTTGTGTTTCACCACTCAACACACAATATTTCAAATTCGATGGAAAGCGAAGTACGGAGTGTCTTGACACTAGGTACTTTCTATTTACCCTGCTATGCGGGATAAAAGCGTGAAGCTAAAAAAATATGTTTAATTCTAGCATGAAATATTATTAAAATCATATAAACATATAAATATATAACATTGAACTTATGACTAAGCAGATAAACTCACAAACAACTACGTCGAGACCACTAATTGAGCTTAAATAAACTTACTCAAAGGACCACGATACAAACTTCAAACTTTCAAAGTCCATATAAAGCAATAGTAACAGAGGAGCCACGTCAAGCGATACTATTACGATTTGCGTACCTCAAAAGCCTATTTCAATGAAGCCCGTCAAACTTGCCATAACGATATCGGTATAGAATCCAGCATTGACAACTAATGTCCGATTCGTACCATTAAATGTATGAGTGAAATGAATATTTGGATAGTTTAGGACTAAAGCTATATATATTAAGACAGGTTTGAACCTATTTCCTATAAGTAAGTAGATAGAATAGAAGATGCCGGCCGTGGCGCAGTGGGACAGCGTCTGACTGTAACGTGATCGGTTGTTGGTTCGATCCGCACTCCAGGGAGTGATTATATTTAAATTATTTTCACTTCTTCGCTCTGGTAAGACAAAGTGCGGCGTTGAGTTTCACCACTAAACACACAATGTCTGAAATTCGGTGGAAAGCAAAGTACGGAGTGTCTTGACGCTAAATACTTTCTGTCTACCCTGCTATGCGGGATAAGAGCGTGAAGCTAAAAAAAAACTAATAAAAAAAAGGTAAATAGAAATATATCTTTAAAACATTGACAATTATTTCTTATTACTGTTTTTATTACATTTTTTTATTCTCATGTAAAAAGACGACGTTAATATGTGTATTGCAAGTTTGATTTATGCAAATATTTGTATATTATTATATTATACAAGAAAAATACGGAGTGTCTTGACACTAGGTACTTTCTGGGTAGACAGAATGTACCTAGTGTCAAGACACTCCGTACTTTTCTATGCTATGCCGTGCTATGATGCTAAAAAAAAGTAAAAATATCATGTTTATTTACAATATCAAAATATACGCGAATACTCCTATTAAAATATTTCATTTAAAATCTACAAAATGATATAGAGGCCGGTCGTGACGCAATGAGACAGTGTCTGAATGTAAACGCGATTGGTTGTGGGATCGATTCATACGGGATCGACTTTCATTTTCTCCCTCTGTTAAGACAAAGTGCGGCGTTGAGTTCCGCCTCTCAACACACAATGTCTTGAATTCGGCGGATAGCGGTGTACGGAGTGTCTTGACGATAGATACTTCTTGTTTACTCTATATGCTTAATAAAAGCGATTAAAATTGAGAAAACCTAAAAACATATTACACTATATTTATAATAAATATCAAATAAAATGAATGAATGAATGCTCTAGAATGAAACTTAATAATTTTTTTAAATTGCAATCAAATATTTTTAATATAAAATAACAAAAATAAAAAATGCTTACAGCCACTTCTAAATAAAGCAAAAGCGGTCTTAATGTATGAGAGCTCTACGTCAGAACACAGGCCTGTGCCGTGACATGTCACTGTCAACTCAGGAACACTACAAAGAACGTTTCTTGTACGTCGCTTCGAATACTTGTGGAAAATATTCGGCTGCTAGCTGAAATTGCGAAGTATATATAACTTGTTATATAACATGCCCATATACTATGGGTTTCTTGGGAGTTTTAATATAAAAATTATGATAAATGTAGGAAAATAGACTATTGTGACGCCGTGGAACAGCGTCTAACTACACACACGGTGTTACGTGTTCAATGTTTAGTCGAGACAATATTCGTATATAAATTACCTTCGTTAAGTGTCGATATTCAATACGTATTGAATGGATTCCAGTAAGGAAGCTAATTTATAATCTCTCTAACAATTCTGCTAAATAGGAATCTACAGTTATAAAAAATGCAAATACATACTAACAACCTATGAAAACCCACTCGAAATAATCATTGTTTCATATAAAATAAAATAAATAGTCAAATAATTGTTAAGAACAGTTTTATTTCAAACAAAAAATCTACTTAACATAATTCCCTTGCGAAATTTCCTTTTGTCTCAGCAAAGACTCTTTACGTTAACATTTATTTGACATTGCCTATCACACGCTTAGGTGGTACGTTGAAACCACTAAGTGACATCGTTTACATTGAAGACGAAAATTTTCTTCTCTTTCTATTTACACATAGAGGTTTATTGGAAAGAAAACAAAAGTTTTTCTGTAAAGTAGTTGAGGATACTTTTTCAATATTCGATAATTATTTTTCCTGAAGCTCTCGGAAATAAATAACAAGTGTAAGCCTACGTGGAGTATTGGGAACGTTTAACTATAAACATGATTAGTTGATTAGAAGTAATAAAAAAATTAAAAAAAAGAACAATAATTCCTCACTCTAGCGAGATAAAACGCGGCGATTAACTTCGCACACAATATCTCAATTTGGATCGCAAAATAAAGAATGCAGTATATTGACAATAGATTCTTTAAGACTACGCGAGTCTATAAGACAAGTAACAGAGCGTATAAACTGAGTCTTGCCAATGACTTTATTTTACATATCGTGTTACAAAAAGATATGGAAATGATAAATATTAAGATAACATTCTGGTTTCTGAAAAAAAAACCTTACATTAAAATTAAATGAATTAATTAATTAAATTAAAATTAAATTAATTAACGCATTGAAACTTAAGCCCTAATATTTGGAAAAGCGCCTTAACCACTGAGCAATGCAGTCTTATCCAGAGACCGACCTCTACTCAAATATAATTTATAAGAAATATTTGTCCAGCAAGAAATGATATTAAAATATTTTAATGTTCTAATTCTAATTTCACACATTTTTGAAAGAATCTAAATCTATATTAAAAAAATACTTTAACACAAAATAACCATTAAATAAGAAACACATGATATAATTATGCAATTTGTTTTAACCTTCTGTACAATTGTACCAATTTTCAAGAACTCATCTCGTTTCCTCCACTTTGTATTGTGTTCTTTGATTTATTTTCGTTGTTTCATACTCTATTAATGTGTAATGAGAACCGACTTACTTTTCATACAATATCATAAAACGTATACATAAAGATATATTCTGCCACTGTTGCTGAAAGATGGATCTAATATAATTATAATTGTAAAGAACCACGATGGCCCAGTGGGATAGTGCCTGTAAGCACTAGTGGTTGTAGAGTCGATTTCTAATTGGAGAAATTACTATAAGTAAATTTATGATCTTTTTATATTTCCGTTTTAGGGTGTAAAGCGCAGAACAGAGTATTTGGGATTAGTCCCCGCAAACTCCTCATTACGTGGCAAAATCACGTGAGGCTATATTTTTGAATGAAATTCATATCCTCGCTGGGGAAAATAGATACATTCCAAAATGATCCGCGACGCTATTGAAAGTCAAAAACACCCCAATTTTAATAGAGAAGATGGTTAGAAACTCTTTAACAACTGAGACCTTATAATAAAATGAAGTCTCATATCCACCACACCCAAAACAAACATACAGTCAGCTCATTCTACAAGATTCCAGGGCAATATCTGAGGCAATTAAGAAACAGATGGCTTTATTGATATAATTAATGTATTTTCGAATACCAAAATATACGAAATTAATCCGTTTAAAATAATTTCATCTTAAATATATAAAAATCAGGGAAATCAAAGCCCATAACAAGTTTTGGAATCTCAGTGATAGAAACCTTTGTTTTCTATATTCAAAAAATAGCATATTAGTGTAGCCAACAAAGAAATTGAAAAGATATTTTTCGAGTTATAAGGGTGTTCCAATTTAGTTCAATATGCCGAAGCTTTCAATACAAACGAGTGTAGATTTTTAGTTTCAGGTTTTCAAGCAGGGTTGTCCCTGCATCCATTTTTCGCTATGTCAGTAACCCTGAATACTTATATATATATATATATATATATATACATATATATATATATATATATATATATATATATATATATATATATATATATAATTTTTCTTCATGCTTTTATCCCACATAGCAAGGTAGGCAGACAGTACCTAGTGTCAAGACATTCCGTACTTCGCTTTCCACCGAATTTGAGACATTGTGTGTCTGTGACAACGCTCATTGTCTTTACCAGAGCGAACAAATGAAAATAATTTAAATATAATCACTCCTTCGAGTGGGATTCGAACCCTCAACCGCGCTTACAGTCAGACGCTGTCATACTGCGCATGTACCGGCCTAATATATATATATATATATATGTATATATATATATATTCAAATGAAAAAATCCTGCATTAAATAAATGTTACATATTGTTGGAGCATAAATTATTTTACAATACTTTTTATGTAAATATATTTTATAGATTTTCAACTTGAATGACATTGTTATGAATATGTTTTATAATTATAATGATTTTCTTTTACGACGATAGGTGAAGAGGATCCGACATACTGCAAGCAAATCAGACTGTTATAAGCAAAACTTAATAATTTGTAATTAATATGTGATTTGAATTTAGTTTACAATAAATAAGAAATAATTTGGTTTTTTTAATACAGTGAATAAAGTTAATATAAGTCAAATCAATAGACAGTCTTTGAAGGGTTATTATTTATTTTGTTGATTTATAATTATTATTATATACCAAAATAAATATTATTGAGATTGGTCGTGGCACAGTGGGTCAGTGTGTGAGTACAACCGCGATCGATTGTGGGTACGATTCCCATTCAGGCAGATAATTATATTCCAACTATTTTCATTTCCTCGCTCTGGTAAGATAAAGTATGGCGTTGAGTTTCATTCGACACTTAATATGCAATTGGGTGGAAAGTGGAGTTCAGAGTGTCTTGACACTAGATACTTTCTGTCTACCCTGCTATGCGGGATAAAAGTGTGTAGCAAAAAAAACAACAAAAAGCTGAAATTCAGACAACTGTTTTATTTACTAGCCTATACATATGAACAAACGAATACAAAGGCAAACCTTCCATCATAACTATCTTATTACCATACGGTCTACAAAGAAACCGGAAGACGTATCAGAGGGAAACAAAATTCAATAGAATTTTAATTCCTAATTTTGCGTTACACCCACTAAATTATCACAGTTCCCATTAATCAGATTCTGCGGGCGTATGATGACACTCTAATACGGCTATGTGCTGTATTACTCGTTTCTTTACAACTCTTTACAGTGCAATCTGAGTTTTGAAGGACTGCCTTTGTGGTTTGCAACGTTTTTAATTTCTTTGTCTCAACTCAGCCGGTACAAATGATTGCGGTTGAAATGAATTTAAGGATTTGGTTTAATTTTATATAATTAATTATATTATTTTCGTGTCATCTACTACGTTAAAATGCGGCGTTGAGTGACGCACTCAAAGATTATCTATTGTCATGACACTCCGTTAACTATTTTCCAATGGAGATCGAGGCATTGCGCTTTGTCTTACCAGAGCAAAGAAAGTAATATAAATCGGTTGAAGTTTAAAGATTTGATGTGTTTATTTTTCATTTCCTTATGATCTTAATTATCTTATTTTTATATCGCTTAGAACGTTCAAGTGCGGCGTTGAGTTCCGCCACTCAACTTACAATATCTCGAATATTGGCGGAAAGAGGAAAGTCCCAGATAATATAGACAGTATATACAAAAGTTGAACAAACGACATAAAACCGTCAAGTATAAACCTAATTAATCCAAACATGCTATGTCTATTAGCTTTTTTATATATTACAATGAAATTATACTAATTAATGAATCCAATTGAAATTCGTGATTATATTTAATATATATTTCAGTATATTACGATTGGGACTAATTAAGAATTAGTGTTAAAAATATTATCATTATATAGTAAGGTAGTCAAAGACAGCCCAGTGTCTAGACATTCCGTTCACTATTTACTGCCTTAAATCGACATGTCAGATTGTATAGCGAACTTAACGCTGAGTTTTTCTTACCAGAGTTATTCCCTCGAGTGAAAGAAGAATTAAAGATAAAATTATAGAAATTATAGAACTCTGATATTAAAAATTTAAATTTAATGTTAATTAAAATATATATAATAGAAATCTCTTAAAATATTTCAGAAAATACTCAAGATATTGAAAACAAAACGGAATCTAGTCAAAAAATAAGAAAAAAAATCTTAAAAGCAGGTCAGATGCAAATAGGTCGTGAGAAGTAGACGTTGTATCTAAGTACTTTGGTTGAATTAAATTTAGTATAAAATAATGGTTTTTTTTCCGTAAAAAGAACTGCATTTGGCTTTACAAGGAAGAGATCTAAGGCATTTTGATTTGGAAATCCGTTTTACATACTATATACTTTTAAATCAATTTAACGCTATAGCGGCGCAGCGGTACAGTCGATACAGCGGTACGATACAGTCTCGGACTATAAATGGGACGATCGTGAGTTCGATTTTCACTTGGAAAATGATAATATTTAAATTAATTTAATTTATCCTATCTTGTAATACAAATACAACAAAACAAACAAATTTTAACATTTAATTTAAGAAGCCGATCGTGGCGCAGTGTGCCAGCGTCTGGCTGTAAACGTGATCGGTTGTGGGTTCGATTCCCCCTTCGGGGGAGTGATTATATTTAATTTAACAAGCCGATCGTGGCGCAGTGTGACAGTGTCTGAGTGTAAACGTGATCGGTTGTGGCTTCGATTCCCCCTTCTGGGGAGTGATTGTATTTAAAATTATTTTTACTTTTTCGCGTGGAAAGCGAAGCACTTTCTGTCTATCCTGTCTGTTTACAGTAAAGTCGATGTATAAATTAATTTCACCATATACTGCCTCCTAATTTTCAAATATGATTTTAAATATTCTTATGGAACTAACAAGAAATTTAACATACAATATAGAATTAAGAATTAATATTATTATTGAAAAAACGTATAAAAATTTGAACGCAGCGGGATTCGAAAACGCGCCTCTTGGACACAGTCCAAGCACAAGCAAGTTGGCGCGGGTTCGAATCCCGCTGCGTTCAAATTTTTATACGTTTATTCAATAATGTTTTCTAATCCTAAGTGTGGAATAACACTTTAAAAATAGTAAATAATTAATATTATTGTTTGTTTTTTTATAATAATAAATTTATTACTAAATGTTACAATTTAAATATTAGGAGCTGTGCACGTTACTTCATCCAGGTGTATTTTAACACATTTGCTTCTTTATTTTGTAATTTTAAAACAAAACTGAAGTTTTAGGATTAAGTTAACACATCAGCTATCTGACATTAAAAGTTCCGTTAAAATCATACTATTCCAGAGATTAGCCAGAACAAAGAGGTAGACAGACAGGAAGACAGATAAATAAAAATATAATTTAGTATATATACTCTACAGACACTCCAATTTTATTTATATTTATAGAGTAATTAATTATTTAATTTATAGTAAATTATTCATTATTTACTATTTTTAAACTGTCATTGTACACTCAAGATTAGAATATATTTTTTAAAATACATATAATTTTTTTTTAATCCCGCTGCGTTCAAAAAGTTTTTATACGTTTTTTCAAAAATGTTTTCTTATCCTGAGTGTGGAATAACACTTTAAAAATAGTAAATATTAAAATAAAATAGCAATCTCTCTTGTTAAGCGATTATTTCTTGATAATCTTTAAGTAGTAAAAATCTCTCTACAGAGATGCTAACAACATAAATAAGTTGTAACCAAACGTATAATAATTTCGACGCAGCTGGTAGTAGAACGCATGGCTTAGCGGTCAGAGCGCTTGGACGGTATCCAAGAGGCGTGGGTTAGAATCCCGCTGCGTTCAAAAAAATTTATACGTTTTTTCAAAAATTATTCATTATAAATATATAATATTAAGGCATCTTAATCAACATTATTATCTATTTAGTTCAAGCACATTATTGTGATGTATACGTACACTCAACTCACAACTGATCATGGAAGCCCATACAAAGTTGTTTTATATAAAGCATCGACGATTTCTTAATGGGCAGCAGAGCGCAGAATCGCTTTACTGAATTCCACTAGGATTCAATTAATTCGAAAAAAAAGCCTTTACATTTATGTTTTTACATTTTTCTGTATAATAATTAATTAATTTGTGTAGTTAATAAAATTTATATAATTTTATAATTTTTTAACTAAAAAAGGTTCTCAAATAAATCTTGAATATTAAGAATTATATCAGAATTAGCAGTTTGCCAAACGAAATGGATTGAAAAAAGAAAATTGAGATTTTTCTTATATAGCTTCAAGCTTTATCATGAAATGCAGGGTACTCAGAAACTAATAGTGTCAAGACTTCGTTAACTGTTTTCTATCCGAAATTGAGGTATTAATTGTTGAGCGGCGAACTCAACGCCACGCTATGTCTTACCAGAGCAGGGAAATGAATAACAATTTTAATTATTACATCTCCAAGTGGGAATCGAATCCACGACCAATCGCGTTTACCTACAGTCGCTGTCCCTTTGGGCCATGATGGCCAAGTCGCAAATGAAGTTGGGAATAATAATTGTTATTAGAGATTCACGTAAATACATTATAACCGGTCGTGACTCACTAGGTCTGCGTCTGACTGTAACGCGATCGGTTCGAATGGGTTCGAATCCAACTCAAGGGAATGATTATATTTAAATATCTTTAATTTGCTCATTCTAGTAAGACAAAGCGTGGCGTTAAAATCCGCCAATCAACGTATAATATCTCGAATTTGGTGGAAAGCGAAGTACGGAGCTATAAAAAATTAAACTAAGTTCACAAATCAAAGCACACTACACACTTATCATTTTCAACTGGAAAAGTCGTCGGTTAAAAAAAAGTATTATTTTTTTTTAAATTATTGATAAAATTAAAAAAAAAATCATCGTAGAGCTACAGCGCTTATCGTGTTTTACGCAATTTTTCAAATTAAATTTCTAGTACCTTTATTAGATTTTTTTATAGGTTAAGCGATAGGTCGAGTTGTTGACCCTTCATAGACTCATCGAACTCATAGTTCCATCACTTTAGTCATTAGAGATTTATAAAACACGAGCTACGCCCGTGAATTGACTCGCATGGAGTTTAACATCTCTGGATATTTAATTTATAATTGTAAAATAAAAATAGCCTAAGTTATTTCTTATTGCATCAACAGTCAAAGTTCCGTCAAAATCGGTTCAGCCATTCCAGAGATTAACCGGAACAAATAGACACGGACAGGCAAAAACTATAAAAAAACATATATTTGTATATACACCGTGTATACATATACACTAATGCAAAAATGATTATTTGAATATTACAAACACACACTCCAATTTTAGTTATTTGTATAAATTAAGCCAACTTAAGTTAAATATTTGTAATTTTTTTTCACATTATTTTACATAGTTGGATGGTTCCATCCACTAAGCCATACATCGTATGGCTTAGTGGATGGAACGCTTACGGTTTCCAAAAGACGCGGGTTCGGGCTTGACCAACGGTACATTCTAAATGTTTATAAATTTTCTAAAAAGAATTTACGTTAATATTTTTATATTTTTTATTTATGTCATTTTTTTTTATTTTACTCCTTTTTTGTTTTAAGATTTGAATTTGAAAATGATTGTTAGTGAGTAGAGAAGTTGTATTCATTGTTTATTTTTGTAATATTTAAAGTACTATATAACTATTTATTATTATACACACATACATACACAAGTAAAAACACACACTCATTAAAGATATCAATAAAAATATCAATTTTATTGGATTTACCGTTTGTGTATGTCAAATCTTACAAGCTAGTATGACTTGATTCCCAGTGTCTGTCTGTATTGATATTCAGAACAAATCTATATTTCTGATAATTTTGTATATACATGTATAATAAATGCCGTTGGTATAATAATCTAAAATACATTAAAAAAATAGAAAAAAACATATTAAGTTAAACGGTTTTTGTAAACATGAAAATGCTGCTGATAAATTTAAAATATAAAATCAAGACGCATATCCTATATGTAAAATCCGTTTAATTAAATTAGTATAAATATAAACTATATTGGAAAACATTTTTGAAAAAACGTATAAAAATTTGGACGTAGCGGGATTCGAACCCGCGCCTCTTGGATATCGTCCAAGCGCTCTGACCGCTAAGACTTATTTATGTTGTTAGCATCTCTGTAGAGAGATTTTTACAAATTTCTACTACTTAAAAATTATAAGGAATTATCGTTTAACAAGAGAGATTGCTATTTTATTTTAATATTTAAGCTAAGCTAACTTAGCGGTCAGAGCGCTTGGATGGTATTTTATAACACTTTAAAAATAGTAAATATGTATTATAAACTATATTTTCAATATTTTTGTTTTAAAATAGTTTCTTTTTTATTTTTATACTAATTTTATTAATTTTAAATGAAAGTATTTTTAACGGATTAATCGCGTATATTATCACCTGCTCAAAACGTCAGGTTTCCAAAAATGTATTTTCGTATACCCAAAACATACGCGATTAATCCGTTTAAAATAGTTTCATTTAAAATGTGTAAAAATCGCTAAAATCAAAGATGTATATATTTATTAAATTTGATCATACAAACACTGGGGTGAAACTTTCATGAGTAATGGAAAAAAAATATGGAATTGTGTATGTAAAGAATATTTTCAACTACTTTGTTTACTTCACTTATACTCGAAGCTACATTAATATATACGTATATATTTATATGAATTTTGTAACGCAAAATAATATGTTTTGCTCTTGGGAATCACTTTGAGTGTTTTATTTTGAAACAGTTTTTCTGATATGATGTAGAAATGAACGATACATTTCCCTAGCGATGTTACTGTAGTGTTTTTGGAGCAAACACCCTCCAAGTGTAGTGAGATGTTGATCGTGGATTCAATCCCTTCTCAGGCAAATATTTTTTTTACAGTTTCTAGAGGATTAGTTCTTCTATAGGAGAGAGTGAAAGCGAAAAAACTAAAGACAAGACAATTAATTTAAGCCGTTTTTTCACGGCAGTTTCACGAGCTTACCACAAAAAATGAACAATTTTTTTTAGCTTCACGCTTTTATTCCGTATAGCACGGTAGATAGAAAGTACCTAGTGTTAACACACTCCGTACTTCGCTTTCCACCGAATTCGAAACATTACATGTTGTGGTGGAACCCAACGTCGCTCTTTGTCTCCCGAGGAGGGATCGAACCCACAACCGATCGCCTTCACAATCAGACGCTGTCCCACTGCGCCACGACCGGCCTCAACAACACTACATTACTATAATTATACTTTCAATCACTATTGAGATGAGTGTACAAGTAAATCGATCATCTATTTACACACATAATGAGATAAAGGTTCTCGTTACTAGTATTTGTTCATGTGTTTAGAGCACCGTCGAGTCGAAGCTGGACGTGGCGCATTATGACAGCGTATGACTGTAAACGTGATCGGCTGTAGGTTCGATTCCCACTAGGGGCAGTGATTATATTTAAACTATATTCACTTCCTCGCTCTGGTAAGACAAAGTGCGGCGTTGAGTTCCGCCACTTAACACGCAAATCGTAGATTTCTACGTTAGCGAAGTATGGAGCCTCTTGATACTAGTTACTTTCTGTCTACCCTGCTATGCGGGATAAAAGGGTGAAAAAAAATGCACATAAAAATAAGAGCAGACTTTTTGATATATTTTTTATTTAATTCAGACGTTTTCTGTCATTCAATGTAAATTGAATATGATAATATGGGTATCAAAGGATACGGCTTGATTTGTAGCTCAGATACTATGGTATAATATGCTTTTTTAATTAATATTTTTTAATTAATATTTTCTTCTTCATATATTTTCCATATTTATGAAGTGACAGAGAAAATTTAAATCACTCCATAATTTCGTAATTAGGGTTATAATAATTACTATGAAACGTAATGGAAAATAATCAAAACAGCGTTAGAAATGTAACCCAAGTGTTAGTAATGTTAACTTTATGAGATTATATTAAAGAAATCATTTCTTAAAGTTATAATACAAATTTTTTAATACAACGAAGCATACCATTCAAAGTCTATACAAAAATATGAGTATTAAAACCTATAATAAACTCGAGTGAGTGGTTTAATAAAACGACGATTTCCATAAAGGGCCTACAAAAATTAATATAAAGATTCAAATTGAAAAATAAGTGGGTTTCATTTTCTACGATGGAACTTCACCAAATTAATATTCTTGTGTACTTTGAATACAAATAAAAATATATTACAGCCACAATAGGCGTTAATATATATGTGAGTATATATACATTTTATTTATTTATTTTAGCTTCACGCTTTTATCCCGCATAGCAGGGTAGACAGAAAGTATCTAGTGTGAAGACACTCCGTACTTCGCTTTCTATGGAATTCGAGACATTGCGCATTGAGTGGTGGAACTCAATGCCGCACTTTCTTTTACCAGAGCGAGGAAGTGAAAATAATTTAAATATAACTCCCCCGAGTGGAGATCGCACCCTCAACCGCGTTTGCGTCATGACCGGCCTTTGTACATATATATATATATATATATATATATATATATATATATATATATATATATTTATTTATATATATATATATATATAAACTGTGAAGTCAAGAACGGAACTACAAAGACACCCAATATTTCGTTCTAACTCCTATACATTCTGCACACTGATATTAAAGTTCGCCACAACTCGCTACGCCTTATACGAATATATACAATATTAGCCGGCAATATATCAGTTTATCACATTTAAGCCTGAAATGTGAGAAATGCCTTATGACTTTATATATTTTAATATATTTTGCTTCAGATCTTTACCCGTTTATTGTATTTACAAGTTCTTGAGTTTACTCATGTATTACTGGATTCTTTACGATTTTCATCGTTATTTTAGTAAACGGGTAATCTAATGGTATATTAACTTATAAATTTATAACATGAAGAATGAAATTATAAGTCAAAATATATATGATCAACTATTATTTTTTGATGGTAGAATTTCCAAGTTTAAAGAAAAACTAGATACGTCGTGATCTTTGTGATATATGATACTTCTAATTCAGCCTCTTTGGACTGGAGCCAAACCTGCCCATACAGTACAGTTCGCTGTATACTGCTATATAGCCTACTGAGGATTTAATAAATTAGATGTTAGCTGGCTTAACCTACATAAAAAGCTCATCGTTTTGTCTTTAGCTTCACGCTTTTCTTTCGCTTAGCCGGGTGGGCAGGAACTACCTGGTGTCAAGACACTCCGTACTCCATCTTTCACCAAATTCGAGACATTTCATGTTGAGCGGCGGAATATAACGCCGCGCTTTTACCAGAGAGAGGAAATAAAGGTAATTAAAATATAATCTTTCCTTCAAGTGGAAATCGAACCCACAACTGATTACGTTTACAGTCAGACAATGTTGCAGTGCAGCACGACTGGCTTATATTTTTTTTTCGTTTTCAAATTATTCGTTTATTAATTTAAGCAATCACGTTACGTAACAAATAAAAAAATAAACATTTTATAATTATTACACTAATGCCTTATAGAAAGTGTTGGAGTGATTTCTATAAAAAATATTCGGAAGCAGAAGTATGAAATTTGCCTTTGCATTTAGGATATAAAGAGATGCAAAACTTTCTTAGTAAAATACAAGTTGCCATGCCAACCCGTGTTTTACTCGTTATCGTGTCTAATATACACAAATAAGCTCCAAATTGGAATTCAAGCCCATATCCATTATAAATAATCAGATTTTCAACTGCGCTATAAGGAAATAATTATCTACTCATTATAATTTTTACTTCAATAATATGCCCGTCCCAGCAATTGAAGTTAATTAAAATAATTTCAGCCGCTAATTAATATTGATTCGGTAGTTTGTGTACTTACCTACTTACATATATTTTTTTTTATCTCAACGCTTTTATCCCGCATAGCAAGGTAGACAGGAAGTACCTAGCGTCAAGACACTTCGTAAATAATACCAGACATTCCTTGTTGACGGCAGCTTAACGCTGCGCTTTGTCTTACTAGAGCGAGGGAATGAAAATAATTTTAAATGTAACCATTCCTTCAAACGAGAATCGAATCACGCATTATTTTTTTTTTACACACACACACACACATATATATATATATATATATATATATATATATATATATATATATACACATATAGCATATTCAAACATATAATAAATGGTTTTTGTTGAATTATTTAATTATAATACCAGCAAAAACAAATTTGATGTGAGAGCCAATTTCAATATCATTATATAGGCCTATGAATATTTTATAACAATTTAAAGTATGTTTTCGTCTTACAGTTTTCAAGCTGAATGGCCATGAATGGCCAACTGACTAATTCAAATCTAAATAGATTCAATTAATTGAAAAATGATCATAAGATTATAATTGATTTTTATTTTTTAAAGATTCATGTTTTTTCTCGCTTATCATAATATTCAGAGAGAATCTAGTGTTAAGATTAGTAGATTGTATTCTCCTTTTTTTGATCAATTTTGAATTAAGAACCCAATGGCACATTAGGCCACACAGTATATAGGAAACCCACCCATACCAACAAGTATCTCAATGGTGAATACAACAACCAATCTACACAGTTATTTACCAGTGGCAAATTTGAACATACAATAAATAAGTTCAACCTTCAATCCTTGCTTGGGGAAGTAGATATATATATTCCTAGAATGATCTGCGTAACTATTTAAATTCAAAAACAACTTCATTTCAATGGAGGTGGTTGGAAACTCTCTACCACCTGAGACCCACTTATAAAAAATGTTAAGTCTCAAATCCATCACACCAAAGATAAATATATAGTCAGCTTATTCTGTAAGAATCCAGAGCAGTGCGCGAGGCAATTAAGAAACAGATGGCGGTAGATTGATATAATTAATTTTTGTAACAACCGACAGACGAATGACACCTGAGTCAACCTGTGACCGGACTACTGTAATGTGTTCGAAACGCAAGGCTTCCAAAATACCAAAAGATTTTTCGAATACCAAAATAAACATGATTAATCTCTTTAAAATAATTTCATTAAAATAATATTTTCATAGCATGAAATTAATATTCATGCCAGGGCATCCAAAATGGCAAGTAAAACGAATAGTGCCAAGATATTTTGTCGACTGTTCCTCTGGCCCAAAATCAAGATATTGCGTGCGTCTGACTGTAAAGGCAATTGGTTGTGGATTCGGTCTCACGCTAACAAATGATTATATTTAAAAATTATTTCCATTTCTCCGCAAATATTTTAACAAAACATATTTGTTTTATAAAAATAAAATAATAAGCTTTACGAATTCTCTTTATGGAATATTAATTAATTTATACATGAAAAGCGTTAATAATAACGCGAAGTTGCTAAGAATAGATCGTGTATACAGAACTCTGTTTTGTCTTCACCATTATATTACTTTTGTATAGAGACCTTTTCTTAAATGATATATGAGAAAATTAAGATCGTAATAAAAGATCTAGTGACAAAAACCCACAGTCCTAACTGGTAAGCTGCTATGATGTGGTTACTATGGCAAAGTAGGGCAATATTTGAATGTATGCGATGGACGTGAGTTCAATTTGTGCTCGAGAGAATGATTAAATTATTAATTAATATAAATAAGGGTATAATTCTGTAATTCAACATTTGCGAGAGGAAAGTAAATTACCATGAGGTATTTCTAAACTGCTTCACGCTGTATCCCGCATAGTATGATTATCATAGACAACCTAATGTTTATCACAACCCTACTATACGGGGCGATACTTCTGCTTATCGTCTGAAATCGAGACATTACGTGTTGAGTGGCAAACTAAACGCCTCGCTTTGTCTTATTCAATATTGTATCGCTGGTCTCAATGTCTCATTTCTTTTTCTGTCTTTCATTTCACCAAATATTTATTATTGTCACAGTTAGTTCGGTTATATCAAATACAACAATTATACATGTAACATTTTATTACTAAGGAATCGAACCTATAACTTAGCTACAATTACACAACCAAACCTTAATATTTCAATATAAATTCTCTACAATATTCCCTATAAAAGAATTCCTAACTTTCATATAAAAAAAAGAACATAGAATAACAGCTAGACGCAAATAAAATAAAATAAGCTCGTCATGGATAATTAAATAAGCTTTGGCGAAAAAAATACTTGTTTACCATTTACCCTATTTCTAACGATACCGAAAACTTTTTTTTTTCACAATGTTTTCGTCGAGGGCAGTGGAGCAAGAAAGATATATGCCACTTACATTCCGCCTCTTACCTGCGGATGACCACAAAGGGAAAAAAATATTTCTACTGTAACAAAGTTATCCAACTTGACCGATAAACTTCTGGGTCCTTTCGTGTAGTGCGGAAGTTTTAAATAAGATTGCCAATTTTTCTTTAGTTCTGAAATAAATCTTTCAAGTCAAAAACAAAGCGGTATTTCCTTATAGATTTTGGGGTTTTGCATATTGATATCTTTTGGAGATTTGTCACTGTTATCTAATTTATATATACTATATATTGCGTGCGTCTGACTGTAAACGCGATTGGTTGTGGCTTCTATTGAGATCCTTATGAATAGGCGTGAGGGTAAAAATTAGGGACTTTATTGATTTATTTTTACAGATCTCATATCTTATAGATTTTTTCATATAAATGAATTTCCTCTAAGGAGATTCAAACCCGCACCTCTAGGTAACCAAGTATTTTGACCGCTAAGATAAGTTCAGTGGGCAGCGTTCTAGTTTGTATAAATTTAAAAACAAAAAAATAGGTATAAAAGTCTTTTCTTTTTATTTTTCCTTATGTTTTGCAAAATTTTAAAAGTATTCAACATTGGATTAACAAAACAACAAAAAATATAATGAATTTTGATTAAATAACCCTGAGTTGTAATCGAACCTAATACTATCGCTTGTAATATAGCAGTTTCCAATGCCAAAAATTTTGATATATTCCAATAAATTTATATTATCTACACGTACAATGCACATAAAATCTTCGGCACTTTCATTTTTGTAAGTGAGGTCGAGACGAATAAAGTAAAGTGCTGTTGTATACGTACTGGTGAATTTTAAAGATTTTGCCTATTTTTTGAGCTTTGAGGCCGGTCGTGGCGCAGTGGGACAGCGTCGTACTGTAAACGCGATCGGTTGTGGGTTCGATCCCCACTCGGAAAAGTAATTATATTTAAATCATTTTCACTTTCTCCTTCTCCTTCCAACGCTGCATTTTGTATAACAGAAGGAGGAAGTGAAAATAATATAAATACAATCACTGCCCCGAGTGAGAATAGAACAATGACGGACAATGTCCCAGTGTACCATGGCCTTTATTTTTTTTATACTTAAGGATTCGAATCCCATATAAATGTATAGCATGCATATGTGCGAGCAAAAAAATACTTTTATAAATATATAGGCAAAATCTATATATTTATAAAAGTTTTTTTTAGTTTCACGCTTTAATCCCGCATAGCGTGGTAGACACAAAGTCTGTGTAATAGTGAATGAATGTACGAATGACCTACATACACTGAATGCTTTTTACGTATCACTCCTCTAGTGTCATTTATATTGTGTTTTGGAAGGTCAACCGAGGTCTTGCGATCACTTCATTACTCCTTCTCTAGATGTGTTCAAATCTATAATAAACCAAAAGTATACTCGTGTATGTGTATGTGTGCACGTACAGTACCTATGTATATGTGTATGTATATACGAAATACGTGATTGCGTATCCGTATATAGACACGATATACACACTCACACACATATATAGGATACGTATTATAACTGAAAGATTATTATAATTTACCCCATAGCCATCCAGAGCATGCGGCGGAGATCTCAGAGCGGCTCTTAACGCTGGGGAGGCGTGGTCTCGGTTGCAGGAACTGTCGGCGCAGCGCTCCGCGGCGTTAGACCACGCGCTTGCGGGACATAAGTTTGAAGAGAGTCTCTTGAGACTCAAAAGTCTAACATAGTCCTTACCTTGGTAAAGACTATGTTAGACTTTTGTTGTTTCTATTTATCTAGATTTTTAACAATTTGATGTTTTAATATTTATTTTATATTACGTTTTTTTTTTAATAATATCTTCAAAATTAACACAGATAATAAATTATTTATTACTAAAAAGCTAGTGTCAAGACGTTTCCATTGCGGGTTGAGTTGTAGAATTCAACGCCACGCTTTGTCTTACCAGAGCGAGAAAATGAAAATAATTTTAATTACTTCATTATTATCACTATTCCAAGTGTGGATCGAACCCACAACCGGTCACGTTTGCAGACATACGCTGTAACACTGCGCCACGACCGACGTGAATGTACAGTAATATATTATTTTGTATGAAAAAATTCACAACAAGAACATTATGATAAAACTAACTGTATCTCTGAATAAAACCTTAAAGTGTTACTTAAAAGAATATAAAAGTAAGCGGTCAAGAAAAGCATCTTTTCATAACAGAACATTACCCCTGTATCAGATGTCTTATGGAATCTACTGGAAATCTCTTTGACAGTCTTTGAGCGTTCTCGCTCTTGGACTTGTTAGTTCTGAATGTACTATTTAGATGTTTAATAATTTTATATAAATTGGAATCCTAAAATATAATAAAAATAGCTTTAAAAGTTCTTATATACATTCTTATACGTATACTGTAGTTATGTTACTCACGGCGTTAAGATCTGTTATTTAATATGTATTATTTTGAGTTTGGGTAAGAACACAGAAAAGTGGAGAATCGTGTTTCGTAATACTTGAATATCCTGCTGTAAGAAAACTACGAAAAAAACTATTTCTAATATAAAACTAGAGTATACTAAATTCATTAGAAAGTTTGAACATCATAGGTTTTGAATTCAATACCTTTTGTTGGGTTTTATTCTTTAGCCATCTAAGCCATACGTTACTTAGATATTTCTAAACAGATTTTTTTAAAAATATCGTTCTATTCGCTTTTAAATTATTATAAGATACTCACAAAAATGTATCAACACCTCCTTTCTACGTAAAATACAGTAAATATATTTTCCTAATCCCGCTTAGAAGGGTAGATAGGAAGCACTTAGGGACAAGACACTTCGTATTTCGCTTTCCATCGAATTCAAGGCATTGGCCGTTGAATGGTGGAACTCAACGCTGCACTGAATCTTACAAGAGCAAGGAAGTGATTATAATTAAAATGTAATCCCTCCACCAAGTGGGAACTGATCGCTTTTATAGTCAGACGCAGATCCACTGCGCCACGACCGGCCTCAATTAGGTACAGCTAATTCTAGCTAATCTAACCATATGTTAGACTATTTTAATGTATGAAAGTTATAGAAAATGGATATATAGTTGTACATAAAGGTCATTTTTTCATGCAATAATTAATTTAATAATATATAACACGATCAAAGCCGCATGCGAAATCTAGTGTCTTTTTATACACGTGGAATTAATTAAAATTAATGTAAAGTTAAATATGTTATCATTTATCAATATGAAGTTGGCGTCTCTTTGTAACTTTAATTGGGTAATGTCATTTCGTAACGCACGAGCGATTGTTAATTTGTTTGTACAGCTAAGTATTGGTTGTGGAAATTCATTATTTTAATTTCTTTTTAGCTTCACGATATATCCCTTGCGGGGTAGTCAGAAAGGATGGAGTGCCAAACTACGCTATGATAGGAAATACCTGTTTAGAAATTTCATACTCCACTTTCCGTAGAATTCAAAATACTGGCGGAACTCAACGCCACTATTTCATCCCGCATAGCAGGGTAGGCCCCTGTTTCCAAAACATTGTTAAGTGATGGATTTTGTCTTACAAGAGCGAGGAAATGAAATAATTCAAATATAATCTTTCCCTCTTGTGGGAATCGAACCCACAGCCAATCGTATTTACATTAAGAATGTCCCACTTATTTATCTCATTTTTACAAGAAAAATATTTAAAATATACGAGTTATATATTTGTACGCAAAAAAATAAAAATAAAAAGGGAAACACCGAATTAAAATTTAATTAACCGCAAACCGCAAAATGTCAAACACAGAAATTATCAATATAAAAAAATTAAATATATCGAGCTCTGATATTTACTTATTACGGCGTTGAGTTTCACCACTTAACACACAATATCAATTCAAGTTTCAATTCGGTTGAAACCTTTAGACAGAAAGTACCCAAGTACTTTCTGTCTACTCTGCTATATGGGATAAAAACGTGAAAATGTTGATAACAATAAAATATACTTTGCTTCCAAGACTCTAATAAATTATTTTTATCCATTTACTGTCTATTTTAGAGACATTAAGTGTTGTGCTACGGAGCATAACGCCAGACCTGACCTAACCAGATATAGGAAATGAGGGCATGTCATTTATTCACTCTGTTCTCATTTTCTTTTTTTTTAGCTTTACGCTATTTGAAGAACATCAAGGTAGTCTCTCTACCTGAGTAGCAAAACAGTCTATTCTCTATTTGTATATTAAAAAAAAATATAATATAAAAATTTCATAATTTCGACCCAGCACCTCTCTGACTTCTGAAAGCATGAAAAAAAAATTACAATAAACATTCACCCGTATAAGAACAATAGGCTATTCTGGAATCGATTTAACATGATACATTCGTAAGCACCTTCATTTTGAGGTATGGTCTTCGGATATTACAGATCCGAAGCATTATTTACGAGAACCGAGCGAAGTGAGATGAACTTAGAAATTTATGTTTACATCTTATCCTGTTTTGTAAATAATAAAAAATAACCAACAAAATTTTCATACTTACGATATATAATTTAGATACAAGCGCATACATACAGTGTGGTTTGGATTAGCGGAACTTAACGCCGTGCTTTGTCATAAAAATTGACTAATTGAAAGTCATTGAAATAAGATCATTCTAATTCTACTCATTGGTGTACGCTATTAGACGATACCTTTTTATCAATG
Source organism: Dryadula phaetusa (assembly GCA_032432895.1). Classification (NCBI taxonomy): domain Eukaryota; kingdom Metazoa; phylum Arthropoda; class Insecta; order Lepidoptera; family Nymphalidae; genus Dryadula; species Dryadula phaetusa. The sequence continues at coordinate 1,842,984 of JAOYRS010000016.1, read as the reverse complement.
TCTTAATTTTAAGCAGATAATTATGAACGTTAATTTATGTTATATAAATATGTATATTTTATATATTTTAAATGAAACTATTCTAAAAGAATAAATCGCGTAAATTTTGGTATTCGAAAATATATTTATATAAACCTCGCGTTTTGAACACTTCACAGAAGTCCGTGGTTACGGGTATTATGACTGGTATCATGTTAAAATAGTTTTATTTTAAACATTTAATAATTACAAAAATCAAAGATATTATTATAGTGTAGGTAATCATATTATGGGCGTTTAAACATTTCTAGACACTAATATTCCCGTTAACGCATGAAATATAAGGTAATTTAGCAATGTTACAACATTTTATTCGAAAAAAATATAAAAATCAGCTTGACGCATTATCCCATATCAATGTAGACAGAGATAACTATAACCATAGTTGACAAAGACACTGTTGATTTCTGTCCGAAATTAAAACATTATGTGTCAACGTGTGAGCTCAACGCCGCGGTTTGTCTTACCACTTTACTAACCATTGTATATTAAAATATAACCTATATAGTTAATTGTATTTTCTCTATTTAATATATTTCTAGAAAATTATAAAACAAGATTGTATATAGATTAAAATATATATATGTATATTTTATTTATTTATTTTTTGTTTTAATTTAAGCTTCACGTTTTTAACTCTCATGGCATGGTAGACAAAAAGTACCAAGTGTCAAGAAACTCCGTACTTCGCTTTCCACCGAATTCGAGTTCGAAATTGAGTTAAGTAATGGAACTCAACGCTGCACTTTGTCTAACCAGAGCAAGGAAATGTAAACAATTTAAATATAATCACTACCCTGAATGAGAATTAATCCCACAACCAATCGCAAACCGCCAGACGCTATTCCACTGCGCCACGACCGGCCTCAATATATATTCCCAATATATATTCCCTTAATAACAAACAATGCTTTAAAATTCACTCAACTTTTAAAACCGTTGAGTATTATTTTAGATTATTTTGTTACAATTTTTTTACTTTAATTCACTAAATTTCAAAAGTGCGCAAGATATGATTATATATTGAATTAGTGATGTACCAATTGATCCTAGATTCGCTGTGATTAGACATTGTGATAATTTGTATCTTGTAGAAATAATTTATCATATAAAATTATGTTTTAATTTCTTCTCTTTAGTAAGACAAAGCGTGGCGTTGACTCCGCACAATGTCTGGATTTCGACCAGAAAGTAGTCTCAGTTTCTGATTACCCTGCTATTGGGGATACCAGAGTAAAAATCAAGCCCATTACCAATCGCACTTGGACGCTGTTCCGCCGGGCCACGCTGTCTATATACTATATATCAAAATCATCAAAAACTAAGAATTAGACTAAAGGATTATGTATACACGTAAGGTTATTTTTCTATTTTTTTTTAGCTTCACGTTTTTATTCTGCATAATAGAGTAGGATAGGAAATAACTGATATAAAGACTCTCCATACTCCGCTTAATTGACACATTACGCGCTGAGTGACGGAATTCAACAACGCGTTTTGTCTTACTAGAGCGAGAAAATAAAAATAATTTATATAAAATTTTCTTGAAATGAGAATCGAACCCACTACCAATCGCGTTTACAGTCAGACGCTGTCTCACAAACAGCCACCAGTCTTAATTATTGAAAATATTATATAAATCTTTTTTAAATAAATATTCATTTAAAATGTAAACAATAATCTATACTGCATTAATATTAATAATAATAAAATATATTAAATAAATATTAACTCCCATCTAATGCTATACGATAGATAAGTTAATAGCATAACACTCCAGTTTCCTTTTCTAGGCACAGATATTATATATATATATATATATATATATATATATATATATATATATTATTGAAAAAAAACATTATTTAAAAACTAAACCTTTAGCCATATTCATATATTTTTTTTGCTTCACGCTATTATCCCGCATCGCAGGGTAGACAGAAAGTACCTAGTGTGAAGACACTCCGTACTTCGCTTTCCACCGAATTCGAGACATTGCGTGTTGAGTGGTGGAACTCAACGCCGCACTTTGTCTTACCAGAGCGAAGAAGTGAAAATAATTTAAATATAATCATTCCCCCGAGTGGGGATCGAACCCACAACCGATCGCGTTTCCAGTCTGACGCTGTCACACTGTTGTTCACACTCCACAACCGGCCTCAATATATATTTATATATAAATTGCTTATTATTAATAATAACAGGTCAGCTCAGTTCAGTTTTTAAATAAACAGTTATATATGTAATATAATACAATAGTAAAATAATTGAAGAAATTGAAACGTACGAATTAAACGTATGTAATACTCACTCATTTTCTCATACATATTCACACAAAAATAACCGCTGAATCGTGTTCAGTACATATTGAAAATTGAAAATAGATAATAATGCTTTTCTTTGTTCCATTTTCATAGTTCATAATGAATATAAACAATAAAATAGGTTTTTTTCTCTAATTTTAAACTCATATTTACTTGAATTTCAGGGCGGAAATTGGAAGCAAACGAACGGCAGTACATTACAAAAGCCACAATAACGGTAAAATTATGCAAAGCAGTCTATTGATATGTGTTTGGTTTGTAAAGCAAAACTAGCCCCTGTTTCCGGTTTGCTTTGTGTTTTTTTTTACATTTGTTATAAACGAGTTATATGTAGCCCGTAGCTTCGTTTGTGGGAGTATAAAATGTAGTGTTAATTTTTTAATTTCCGTAGTAATTTCAAGAAATCGCAAGAAATTACACCAAGTTTCACAATTCAATAATTTATTGAAATAATTAAGGTTGTATTATTATTATTTTTTTATTTCAAACATTTCTATTTTTTAAGGAGGTATTTAATGAGATTCCAGTATTGAGATAAGTATATCGATACTAGATAACGAACGGAATGTAAAATCTAATTCCAATATTTGCTTATTTTAGAAATAAAATAATGCTTTCTTAAAATATATTAATTGCATTTCCTCACATATATTGAAAACATTTTAAAGCTTATTACAAATATATAATAATTTTTTTTAGATAGAACAAACCTAGTTTTAATATCTTTCATTTCCCAATTTCCGGTTTATTTCTACACATCGTGTGTTAAATGGTAAGACATAACGGCATATTTTGCTTACCCGAGATAAAGCGGCAAGGATTCAAATATAATTAATTACTTGTAAAGGCATCGAATTCACATTTACTATACGAAAGTATATCACTCCTATTGAGCCACTGCGTCCTTTAACGCACTAAAATAATGTCAAAAATCAAATTTCATATATATCTAGCCCCAGCTTAGGATATCGATAGAACGAACAATCCCATATTTTATGAGGATCACTGGAGTTCCTCGTTATTCAGCTGATATTTGCTTTACTGCGTTCGACTTCAACGTTCCATAATAATTGATGTTACTAGAACTTCTATCAGTCTGTACTGTGCGAGTGCAAACAATAAATATTATTATATCATAAATTTTAATGTTCTTGAGACCATAATGGCAGCGTCTGTCTGTAAATATGATTATTGTGGGTTTGTTTCCCACTCAGGGAAATTAGTATATTTTAATAATTAAAAAGGGATATATCATCAGAACCCGCTCCTTTCGGGAATATTCGTCAAAGCACTTGAGACTAAATCACGCGTTTCAAGTTACGGCTGTGTTGAAATTTTTATACGAATTTAAATAAAAATTGAATATTATATATTCTTTAATGCACATTATATATTAAAATAACATATAAAAAAGACAGGCTTAACGTAAAACAGCATTCTCCATCAGCCAATATATATATATATATATATATATATATATATATATATATATATATATATATATATATATATACATATATATATATATATGTTTTTTTCTTCGTTATTTAGCACCTCAATAGGACTTGCACCTTATTCGTAATATCTGCTCACGTTATGCATATATTGAACATTCTTTTTATTTTTTTAACTGTTAACTGTTTACTTGTACTTCAGAATATTTTTTTTCGTAGAAAATAATTTTATATTTCTATGTTATGAATCTTTTTCCTGACATTTATGTCAGTCCCAGCTAGGGTCTGCCTTTCCACTGATTGTGTTATAAAGTGCTGGCCAACATTCGTTGCCTTATAAGCTTATGTTCTCGGATTATGCTCTTGAATTTGGGCAGCATTCGGCGGTCGCAGACCACAAGTGTGGCCTTATTCCATTTCACCCAAGCAGCACTAATATGGGCATGAAAATCGTGATCGATGCCGCCAGGCTCATGGACTATGAATCCTTGAATACTTGATAACTGAACTTACTTACTTACCGAATGATTCAGGACTTACATGGATGGTGTATTTAACGGCTGGTTCAGGACCCATATGGGTGGCGCTAGAGCCCGGGCTCCCACAATCCATGAACTCGCTTTTCGCTCACATTTAGATTAAGACTAACGTTCTCAAATCTACCCTTCCAGAGGTTTATTCTCCACTCTAGGTCAAACCGACTCTCGTCAATGAGGGCTATATTATTTGCATACATCATCAGCCCTGGAATCTGGACCTGCATATAAGCCGAAACAGTTCGTGTCACTAACAGCAGTCCTAACCATTGAATTGGAATCGCAGTATAAGTCTCCGATAATGTCAGTATTGGATCCCTTCGTATCGCAACATTGACTGTTAAAGGACATTTTCAGGTCTAAAAATGCCACATACAAAGATCTCTGCCATTTCCTGGAAGCCTCCATTGAAATTCTAAGGACAAAAATGACGTCCACAGTGCCCTATCCTGTCTGAAATTCACATTGACACTCCACTACAAATTGCACTCTCTAAGGTCAATCATCTCAATCCTTAAAATCAATCAGCTCAAAGAGTCCATAACTACTACAATCTTGAACACTGCCCCTGTCTTTATAAAAAGAGGTAATAAAGAGGTATCGCAACTGACTTGGTATCATTCCGGTGTTCAAAATGCGGTTAAGAAGTCAGATAGCGTGAGCACATCAAGACAGCCCAATGTTATTCACGCTTGGATCGGGACGTCGTCGGATCTCGCTTAGTAATTCTTCATGGGATGAGGACAAATTTTAGTTTCGTCAGGTTTTATTGGAATGATAAGTCCACGATTAAGAGGCGATTCGATTGGAAGACTGCATTTGCAGTTGCTGATTTTTTATCAGCTCTTTCAAGCAGCACCTCCATCTCTCCTTCACAGAGACATGATTGTAAAGCAGCCGTGCCCTTCCGGGAAGCCGGAATCTATGATGCAAAAAAATTTGCGATATCTTGCCTCGCTTTATCTCGGGCACGTGTCAATTTGCAACTGAGCTTTTGCACCTCTGCAGTTTCAAGTCTAATTACATTGCCACAGCCTTTTTACTGGCACGTTTGACTTCTATATAATCTACCATGTCTTCAAGAGAGATCTGTCACTCCTTAAAAGCAGCCCCAGCTAAAGAAGCTACTTTTTACGAACCACTTCCTGTACTCATAAAATCAAATTCGTTAAGTTTTAACTCATTTCTTTAAATTATTTCTAGAGTTTTGTGAATATAATATGTTTTATAGTAAAGTACAATGATTTACAATACACAATGAATATGAATTTGAAAACTTCCTCCATTGAAAATAGCCCAAACATAATTACGTCATTATTCTTTTGGATGAGCGATTAGTTCTTACCTATGCCACTATCTGATATTAATATGAAATGATATACTTTAAGAAACCAAATTAATAAGTAACCAGAACAGAAACCTTGAAAACGTATATAAAAAAAGTAAAATAACAGGCTATTATAGCAACCAAGCCGCCAAAAACGTCTGTCAATCAAAATTTATTTATTCATATACTTTTTTTTATTTAACTACATTTCTCTATTCAAATAGGTTATTTAATAAAGTTAAACGCATTTATATTCTTTTTTTTTATTTTAATATTCATTACTATACTAGGTTATTGTACTTACTTTATTCCTACTTTAAACTTAATTTTCGTTATTCAAATAGACCCTACAAAAGGACTTACAGTACAATCATAATCAATAATTTTACAATTTCATTTACCGGCTAATTCTAAGCGATTCAAAACAAAAGATATATGTATAGGAATTTAATACGGATTATTAATTACATAATATCTTATTTTTTTTCAAAACACTTTCAAAATAAACGGTCCATTTATTAAATATATTAAAATATTTGAAGGAATAATTTTATAAAAAAGACTAAAATTTGCTAAATATCTCAATAAAACATTATTTTAATGTGCGCCAAATGTCTTAATTCTATGTTTGTAGTAAATCGTTAACACTGTAGAGATGTTACCAAGAGATGGTTTAATGTTCTCTCATGCTTAATGTATGGGAAGCCTTTACTAACTGCAGAGAGTACATTAAGAAGAACTTTGTTCACTTTGAATAAATGTTTTTGTTTTCTCTGTTCACATCTAAACATTTTGCTGAGTAGTGAACGGAAAATATAAGATATTTCCCTCATATCTCTATTTTTCTGTGTATTTTGTTAGCTCAGAATTTTTTTTTTCTAAATAGTAAAAAAAACGCTTTTTTTATTTTTTTTCAGTATCACGCTTTAATCCACTCCGTGCTTTTTCTTATCTAAACGGAGAAAATGATTATAATTTTTACATACAACCAGTTTAACATATAGGAATCGAACCCATAATCAATCGCGATCTGCATCACGATGACGTCTTTTTAGCAGATTATAATTGGAAATAATAAAATAAGTCTATATTAATATATTTTTTCATATCTACACGGTTTTTTATATAGTATAGCCGACACTGCGTAGTGTATGAAAAAAAACGCCGCGTTTTGTCTTACTAAAGCGAGTAAATGAAAATAATTTTAATACAATCTTTCCCTCGAGCGGAATCGAATTCACAATCAATTGCATGAACAGTTAAGATTGACGATGAACATCTCGCTTGTAATTCCTTAGTGATTTATATTTAATTTTAATATAGTATGTGTATACAGTGTGTTCTGAGATTTTGCTAATTATCCCTGTTTATCACTGAGGATGTACAGTAGTTACAATTTATGTTAATATTTCCTGCTTATCACTGTTTAATCTAGGCTAATTGCTAAGTTACGCTATCTTAATATACTGACTGTTATGATTTGAGTTATTAAAATTTTGTTTCAGGTTTAATTACTTACTAATTGTGTTTGTGAGTGGTTGGTGAGGATACCAGGTTCGAATACTAGAAGGTAAGCTAAAGGTATTTACTATTTTTAAATTGTCATTCCACACTTAGGATTAAAAAGCATTTTTGAAAAAACGTACAAAAATTTGAACGCAGCGGGATTCAAATCCGCGCCTCTTAGCGGACGGAGCGCTTGGACGGTATCGAAGAGGCGCGGGTTCGAATACCGTAGCTTTTTTAAATTTTTATACGTTTTTTCAAAAATGTTAAGCTAAAGGTATTATAGAAAGTAATAACTATTAAAAAAATTTGTAGTTATATTAAAATTATATTTGAGCGCTTTAAATGAAAGGATTTTAAACGTATTAATAGCGTATATTTAGGTATTCGAAAAATATATATTTTTGAAAACCCGACATTTTGAACACTTTACAGTAGTCCGTGGTATATATATATAAACTTTTCAAATAACAAGACTGAGTTCAGTCACTATATGTGTGTACTAAAGTAAAAGTTTTTAGTGCAAAAACTTTACAATAATAAAAATAGAGTGAAAATTGCAACGCATCTGAAGTTTCGGAGGATAGTGTCAAAGTTTTGTATGTCATAAGTTTGATGGAACGTTTTATTATAACCGTTCTTCCGTCTACGTCTTACTTTAAGAGTATATTCTGGTTATGACTATGATTTTTTACTTTCTTATTTATTCTAATTTAACTAGTCGCACTCAGAAACGTTGATTAGCGGTTAAATGTCAATAGATATTTTAACGCACTGTACTGTAATCAATATCTTACTGGGTTCTGATATTCAATATGTCATATCTCTCATAAATAGGCTGAGTAATTCACAGCTTTAACTTTAAAAAGTTAGTCAAAAATATATAAAAAAAATTAATCATATTTATATAATACAAATAAATTAGAAGATACTAGCATTAAATCACCCATTACTCCTTTACATTTTATTTTTTTTGCTTCACCCTTTTATCCCGCTTATTAGGGTGGATAGCAAGTACCTAGTGTCAAGACACTCCGTGCTCTACTCTCCACCGCATTCCAGACAATACGTGTTGAGTGGCCCAACTCAACACCGCGTTTTGTCTTACCAGAGCGACGAAATGGAAATAATAATACAATCATTATACCGAGTGGGAATCGAACTCAGAACCAATCACGTCCCACTGCGCCATGACCAGCCCGTACATAAAATTTTAATTCCTTAATGAATATACGATTTTACATACATATATAATTAAAGTTAAATAAATCTAAATTTACATCTGCATTTTAGTGTGTAAATCCGTCGGTGCGGACTGGCTGGAGTCCAGCAGAAGGTGTTATTTGGGTCGTTCATTAAGATGCGGCCTTGTAAGCCATGTAAACGGCAAGTAGGTAAGTGGATAATGTATGTAGTGAATACATTTTTGCTTAAGATTTACAATTTATAAGATGAATTAGTTTAATTTAATCTAAATAAGCTGTTACAGAACGTATGAGAATTTTGACGCAGCCAGTAGTAGAACGCATGGCTTAGCGGTCAGAGCGCTTGGACGGTTTCTAGGAGGCGCGAGTTCGCATCCTGCTGCATTAAATTTTTATAGGATTTTTTTAAAATGTTCTCTAATTCTAACACATTAAAAATAGAAAATATTAAACTTACTAAATATATATATATATATATATATATATATATATATATATATATATATATATATATATATATAAATATATATAATGAATGATACAGACGTAGATAAACCGCGAGCATGCCAAACCTGTCTTACGGAATTATGTTGTGTGGTTTACCAGCAAATGAACATTTAAAACTCAAGCTATTAGAATTAAGTTACTAGAATATTACCTAACTAACCGTGATCACTGTATTGGTATTGAATATTTCCCCCAACTGGGATTCAAAGTCAAGCAAACAAGGATTTCCACAACGCCGAACTAATTATGTTAATACGGTGTCAATAATGTATGCAAATGTAGGTAGTGCCTAATAATTTACATAGTAATTATATATGATTATAATTCTGTACTTCGTGCAAGTATTACATGGCTGTATCGTTTTTATTGATTTTCTAACCCGTTGTTATTAATTCATTTAATGTATACGCAAATAATCTAATAATGCATCTATAAGGATAGCATCTGACTTTTTTTTTGTTTTTTTTTAGCTTCACGCTTTTATCCCGCATAGCAGGGTAGACAGAAAGTACCTAGTGTCAAGACACTCCGTACTTCGCTTTCTACTGAATTCGAGACATTGCGTGTTGAGTAATGGAACTCAACGAAGCTCTTTGAACCCATCTCACTTTAAAAACGTTAATTATGTATTCGATACCAACTCGCTGAATTGGCTGTATTTAAATTCTTTTCTATTCACCGCTTTGGTAAGACAAAAGACAGCAATGAGTTTCACCACTCAATACGCATTATATTGGAAGGAAACGGAGTATTCTGATATTAGGTTCTTCCTGCCTAGCCAGATATACAGAATAAATCGTAGAGCTCAAAAAAAGAATGTACTTGAAAATGTTACAAACTTATTCTGATCTATCTCATTGTTTCCTAGTCGAAAATTCGTATATACATTTTGTTCAAGAATTCTACATATTCAGCAATTTAGTCAGACACAATGTAGCGTCAAGACACTCGTTTAATATTTTTTTGTTTTCACGCTTTTATCCCTCATACCAATATATACAGGAAATACATTGTGTCAAAACACTCCGTACGTATTATAATTTCAATTAAAGCAATACAATTAAATATATGTTTTTTTAAATAACAATTGTTTGACTCCTCTCTAAAGACAAAGTACGGCACTGAGTTCTAACTCACAACACATAATATCTTAAATTCTGGGTTAAATCTGCCAATAGAGTGTTGGTACTAGTTTATCCCTCCCTATCCTGCCTATCTGCCTGCATAAAAGTTTAGGGTAGAAAATTTTGAAAGGAACGGAAAAAGCAACGTTTGTCACAAACTAAACTATACTATACATAAACCTGTAACGTACGTAAATAAGCAGGGTATGAAAGAAGACTCATTTGCCGAGAGTGTTTCACTCGCGTCGACTAAAGGTGCCGTTTGTTAGACCGCGATGAGTTTGCTCAGGTATTGTTAGGTTTGTGGTACACTTGGTTAAAAAAATAATTTACTTATTAAATTATTATCCATATATGTTGTATATCACCATATGAGAGCAATCTTGTCGCATTGGAACAGCGTTTGACTACAAACACGATCTGTTGTGGGTTCGATTTCCACACGAGGAATGATTATATTTAAATTATTTTCTGGTGAGACAAAGCGCGACTTCGGTGGAAAGCGAAATATCTGTACAAATAGAGGTCGTTAAAAAATTTTAATTAATTATTGGAAAGATATAGAGAGAAGAGCTATTGTTTTACAGTGAAATAGTGTCTGACTGTAAACGCGATTATTAGCGAGGTATATTCTCACTGGATGGAATGATTTATATTCATCCGTCCGCTCTGGTAACACAAATCACGGTGTTTAGTTCCAACAATGAACATAAAAATAGTAAACCTGACTGTAAACGTGATTATTAGCGAGGTATATTCTGACTGGATGGAATGATTTATATTCATCCGTCCGCTCTGGTAACACAAATCACGGTGTTTAGTTCCAACAATGAACATAAAAATAGTAAACATTCTTACGCCTAGTTAGTTTACGTCCAAAAAAAAAACTTTATTTCTATGAAAATATAAAAATAAAACTCACTGTAGACCCATCCCAATATAAATAATGTCCACAAATATTCGGTCTTCATATAGCGCGACGATTTCCCTATACTTTTTCCCCCGACAGTTGTACAGAGAACGGTAACGTGTAATTACCGTACGTTCCACACATTTTGTGAGTAAAACACAAAAAATGCTAACGACTTGTTTGGATCGTTTGTCTTTGTTAACATCCTATATAATATACTGATTTGTTTTTTTTTTATTTCAAATTTAATAGTTTGTTATTGTTGTATCAATTTCTGCATAGCAATACTGAATACGAGGGCTGTGGGTTCAATTCTTAATGAAATTTATTTATTTGCATATACTTCATATCATGCAACAATGACTATTTTTAAGTGTTTTATTTTAAGTTTCACATTTGGATTAGAGAAATATTTTTGAAGAAACGTATAAAAAGTTGAAAGCAGCGGGATTTGAATCGTGGGGATTCAAATTCTCTTGGAAACCGTCCAAGAGTACGACTACTACGCAATGCGTTCTATATCCGGCTGCATCGAAATTCTTATACGTTTGTTATAATGTATTTAAATCTCTCTACAGAGATGCTAGCAACATAAATAATTTGTAGTTTTTTCAAAAATGTTTTAATAATAGTAAATATAAAGCATAACTTGTCAGTAATTAAGGACTTTTCATGGATAGTTTTGTTTTAAAATAGTTATATAAAATTTAATTTGTAACGTACACAAATATAAATAAAAATTGAATTACCTTTAAGCATTGGCAGGAAAACGTCTTCACACGGTACAGTTAAATCTGTAAAGAAAAAAATAACTAAAATACAAAAGGCTAATTTTGTTATGCTTACAATTTATCCCACATAACTGTAGGGTAGTCAGAGACAGCCTAGTGTCAAGACACTCCGTTCACTGCTATCCACTCGAAATCGAGACATTGCGTGTTGAGTGGTGAGCTCAACACTGCATTTTGTCTAATCAGAGCGGAGTATTGAAAATAAATTACGAACATAATTATTTCTCCAAGTGGGAATCGAACGCACAACCAGTCGCGTTTACATTCATACGCCATCCTACTGCACTTGGTAATTAAATGGTCTCAATTATTCCATTTTAATTAATTTCATTATATTTATTGAGTATTAATTTTTATTACTTAGAATTCATTTATTTGCCATATGTTATCAGTTCGTGGTAGCATTGATTCTGCGTAGTATTTGAATTTTCATATATCAAGTTTTTCACGTTTTGATTGATAGTGGGAACCCAGTAATATTATTTTGCAATCTATCTTCTCGTTCATGTTTTTAAAATGGTTCGTGTAGTATAAAAGAGCGTTGTCACATACGTAAAAATCAGCATATATATTATTTTTAGCTTTGCCATTCATCAAGTATTGCAGGGAAGTACCTAGTGTTAATACATTGCGTGTTGGCGGAACTCAACGCCATGTTTTGTTGTACTACAGCGAGGGAATGAAAATGTTTCAATTATAATTTTAAATTTAACTCCCCCGAGTTAGAATCAAACCCACAATCAAACGCGAATACAGTAAGGCAATGTCCTACTGCGTCACAACCAGCCTCAGTATAGTAACATGGATATCTCACGGTTTGCTTTGCATTTAGTACCATGTTGTAAATATCAAGTATTTGCCAAATGTCATATGGACTTTATTATGAAATAAATTTAATATATATATTGTATGATTGCTCAGTGGATCAGGGTATGACTTTAAAAACGATTAGTCGTGGGTTCGATCTTCAAAAGCAAAAACTTTTTAAACTATTTTGACTTCCTCGTTCGATTAAGTCAAAGTGCGGCGTTGAGTTATGCATTCAGATCACAGTATATTATTTTTCGGCGGAAACTAGTACTATCTGAATTAAACAAAAATTCTTTTCTATATAAAAAATACACTTTTTTAAAATATACATTTCAAAAATTCATCTCTCGAATAGTTCATTCAATTCCCACAATGTTTTGGTTTTAAATCTCAAAAGGGTTTTATTACAAGCACACACATATACATATTATACATATACAAAATGGTCAACGGTTTGCATTTAATAATTTGAGGCGTAATGTTTAAGTAATTAGCGGTTCTATTATTTTTTTTTACACTTTATTAAGTGTTGCGGTTTGTTTTAATGATAATTTTTGATATACATTTATCTTTTAAGGAAGCTGGACGTGGCGCAGTGGAACGGAGTCTGATCTTAAACATGATCGGTTTTGGCTTCGATTCCCAATCGGGAGAGTGATTGTATTCAAATTAATTTAACTAGCTCGCTCTGGTATGTCTTACCAGACATTGTCATTATATCTTTAGGCGGTAAGTTCTGCCTCATTATGTCTCACCAGAGCGGAAGTACGGAGTATCTTGACACTAGGTACTTTCTGTTTTCTTTTCATATTTTTTTTACCTTCACGCCTTTAATCCCGCATATCATGGTAGACAAAAACTACTTAGTGTCAAGACACTTCGTACTTCCCTTTAAAACGAAATTCGATCCATTGCATGTTGAATGGTGGAAAGCAACTCCGGACTTTGCCTTACCAGAGCAAAAATTTAATATAATTTAAATATAACTACTTCCCCGAGTGGGGATCGAACCCACAACTGATCGCATTTACAGTCAGACTCTATCACACTACGCCACGACCTGCCTCACCTCTACGACCCTACCTATTTACTCTGCTATGTGGTATAAAAATGTGTTTATTTATTTATGTATAAAGGCATACATAATAGATTTTAAGATGGTATATATGTATTTTACTTGCAACTTTATGCATTTTTCCGCATAGTACAGTCAGAGTGATTCTAATGTCAAGACACTTAAGCCACTTTCACCTGAAATTTGAGTTATTGTATATCGAGTGGCGGAACTTAACGCTGCGGTGTTTCTTATTAGAGAGATGAAATTAATATAATAATGATAAGCATTTTTCTCATTGAAGATCGAATCCATAGTCAATCATATTTATAGTCAAATATATTATATTATGCTAAGCTTTGAGCAAATATAAAAGGTAATTTAGTAGATTAGGTAAACTAAAATTCCGAATTAAATTGAATAAAATAGAATTCTTTGTTTTAACGTTATATATATATATATATATATATATATATATATATATATATATATATATATATATAACGAATTAAAACAAAGAATTCAATTTCTCGGGGAAGTAGTTTTATATATATAAAACTTTGCATACCGAATTCACGAAATACTTTACATTGTAAGATTTTGACGGTTCAAGAAAGTACAAATAGCCACCTTTCATTTCCACTTCATACAAAAACACTGTTTGTATGACTCATACAAATAAAGCTCTTTATATAGAGTTATAAGTTCCAAATTTGTATGAAATCTGGAGCTAGGCAAGTTCAAAATTTGCACAGTCTAAGTCAAATCAAAGTTGAAGCTTACAACTAATTCAATTGTTACATTGTACACTACGTTTTATATGTATTTACGAATGTGTGTCAGTTTGTTTAACATATTGTTTATGTTTATGTTGTTTTATTGGAGTTAGAGTAGGATGTATAAATATATGTTATAGTCATGTTTATACGAAGAAAATCATAATTCTAATTAAAGGAATAAATTTTCTGAATTACATTATGAAGTAGTGACTGGTGGTGCAGCGTCTGACTGTAAAGGCGATCGGTTGTGGGTTTGATCACTCGGGGGAGTGATTATATTTAAATTATGTTTAATTCCTCGCTATGGTATTACAAAAGGCGGCGTTTAGTTCCACCAGTCAATACTCAATGTCTCGAATTCGTTGGATAGCGAAGTTCGGAGTGTTTTGACACTAGGTATATGATGAATTAAATGTAACGAATAAATGTTCACCTATTTCCGATCAAAAATTGCGTATGGTTCGGGCTTTGTCTTATTCTAGTAAGATGATAATCGGCGTTTAGTTCTTATTATCCAGATCAAGATATTGATAAATAATATATAATAAGTATGTATTTTTAATTAATATATAATAAATATGTGTATGTAATATATAATACAATACGTAACATGTAATTGCATTGGCCACCATCACGTACGGCAATACCACCTGAACGCGAGACAGCGTTTAACTGTAAACGCGATTGTTTATTGGTTCGATTCCCTATTGAGACATTTTTATATATAGGTAAGACAAAATGCGGAGTGGAATTCGCCACTCAACACGCAATGTCTAGATTTCGGGTGGAAAGCAGACAACGAAGTGTCTTGATACTACGCTATCTCTGATTTCACTGCTATGTAAAATAAAGTCGCTGCAAATAATCATTGACATTAACTTCCCTACATAATACATTATACAAAAAAAAAACTAAAATAATTATCTAACTATATATAAATAACTTTCAAATTTTAATACATTATCTATACATGAAGATATCTATCTTAACATACCAAATATTTTTCCCTGAACTTGTCAGTGGCGTTTGTAATAATGTGAGCCGTTATCCACTCTCTAATGCTGAGCTATCAGTACCCTCGTCATTTCTTCTTAATAGCGGATTAGGGTTTCCGCACACTGGAGTTTTAAGTGATCGATATTTTTATATGATTACTGGCAAATATATATTCATTGGTACAAATAATTCATTTTGATATACGCACGTTGTGGATGAGTGTGGAACGGAAGTAAATATATAATAGATTTCTTTTTTAGAAATTTGTTACAATATATATTTTGGTATTCGAAAATACATTTACATTTCGAATACCAAAATATACACGGTTAATCCGGTTAAAATAGTTTCATTTAAAATGTATAAAAATCGCGAAAATCAAAGATCTTATTATTGTTACAATTCGTTCATTTGCTTTTGCGTTTTAGATATTTAGAGTATTTATTGTTGTCATATTTTTATGTTTCATACATACATTTATGTGTGACGTATGCGGGAAAAAAGCGTGAATCTAAAAAAAATAAAGTTTAGTTTGGTAATTACTTGGTTTGGTAATTTAAGTATTAAGGTCAGTCGTGGTGCAGCGCGACGGCATCTGACTGTAATGTGGGTTCGATTCTCATATGGGAAAATAGTTTTATTTAGATTATTTTCATTTTCTCGCTCTGGTAAGACAAGACCAGGCGGTGAGTTACGCCACTCAACCGGCAATGTCTCAAGCTGCTTTGCAGGAGAAAAGCATGTAGCTTAAAAATAAAGAATCAATTATTACTTAGTAAAAAATTGAGAATCGAGTGTTTTAACATTACAAGAGTAAATAAGAAAAAAAAAGAAGATACAGAAATTTTTATCAATATTTTCCCTTTAATAAATATACCGGAAAACTTGCTTAACACGCGGGTTTTTGCTTAGTGACAGCTTCGTTGAGCAATAGTTGAGTCAGATAGTTATTTTGTTTCTTGCAATACATATTTTTTATATAAAAATAGAAAAGAAATTACAAAATAAGATAACACACAAACACAAACTAACACACATACTGATAGTGTATGTTTACAGTGATATAATTTAAATTAATAACGTTTAAATATATTTTGTTTAATTGAAAACCATATTTGCTTGAATATTGGAAGGGCGAGATTTCCTAAAACAGGCAATACAAGGCTAAACAGGAAATTTATACATAATCATGATATTTTAAAATATTTAAGTGTTTTTTTCTTAATTTCTATGTATAAAAAGTTGCATCATTTTTACCACTAAACTATACAAAGTTCGTAAAAAGTAAACATTTTAAAAATATGTTTCAGTTAAGAAGTTTAGAAAATATCTTTGAATTAAGGCAAGATTTTGTATTCCAGTATTAGTTAATAAATGAAGTAGTGTTATTGGCTCAACAATTAAGTTAGAGGCCGGGTCAGTCGATATTTAAATAATTTTCACTTCCTCGCTCTGATAAGACATAGTGCGACGTTGTGTCTCGCCACTCAATGCGCAAAATCCTGAATCGATGGAAAGTAGGAAACGGAGTATTTTGACTCTAGGTACTTCCTGTCTACCCTGCTATGTGGAATAAAAAGGAATAGCTTTAAATAATAAAAATATCCTATATATTTAAACAATAAAATAAATACTTCAATTGGTATAAATTCATAAAATACCTTAAATGTACCGCTATACAGTCATTATCTTCGATACTGAATGTTAAAACCAAGTATAGTACTGGAATAATTTTGCCATGGAATTTTGCAACTTTAATATACATTATAATAGAATTCATTTTAGTTTGTTATTTGATACAACTAAAGGAAAAGATTATGTAAATATTATTATAATCACGTCATGATCGACCTGATATGGTGAGTTTCATGAAATTCTCAAGTTTGAGAAGTTTTTATTATGCCTGAGATCGTTAAGGCTGCGTCTTTGTATACGTGTTTCACTGCAAAGTCGTATTCGTTAATGTAGGTAGTTTAAAAAAAACATGGCTTTTTAAAAAAAATACAAATAAAAAAATACAGACATTAGAACCCGCAATAACGGAAACCGTCCGAGCACTGACCGCTAAGCTGTGCGTCCTACATCCGGCTGCGCAGAAATTCTCTAGAGATCTCGAACAAAAATATAAAATGTTACAAGCGTGTTAGAATAATTTTAATTATTATTTCAATACTTTTTACTAGTATATATTCTACTGTTTTCTACTTCTCACTCAAAAGATATATTGCATGAGCCTTCCACTACTTGTCTACCCAGTAGAGAGATATTTCACCAAATCTAAATCGAACTTACACTTAAACTGCCACTACGCTAAGAACATATAAATATATTAACACATTTTCTATTCAAATATAATATTTATATGTATTGTGTACATTATAAAAAATGGGCAATCCATAATTTTCAACGTAACATTATCAATTCGGACGTATTGACTACAACGTGATTAATGACTCGATTGATATATGTAAATTAACATTTGGACGGTTAATATTAGAATGAATGACATATTTTGTTATATAAAATTTTGTTTCGTACCATTTTGGTTCTTCCCACGCAAATACAAAATATTGGCCATTTTCATTGCCAATTACAGCATTTTTACTCTGTGGTGCTAATGTCAGCTTTTGCTATTATATACAAACAATGACTGTCAAACCTGACAGTGTCAATCAGTCAGGGTGTGACAATGTCCATCAGTCTTAATAATTTATAGCAATATTTTAAAGACTGAAGTTTTCATACAGAACGTACATTTTCATATTCAATACAGTGTGGCTGATTATACGCTTAGCACTCCCAATTATATACGAGATAAAAATCTTGGATTCATATTTTTTATATACAAATTTTATAATATTTTTATTATATACAGACAGGCCTTATACTATTTTAATATAAGTAGTACAGATAGACATATAGACAGTTTCTTCTATTTAAAGTAATTGTAAATAGGCAGAGGGTAGCGATAAGAAAAACTCGACATTACGCTTTACTAACGAGACCGGGACAATTATGTGAGTTCGGTACCCACACGGGGAAGTGATTATATTTAAATAACATTCAATATCTCGCTCCGGTAAGACAAAGTGCGGTGTTGAGTTCCGCCACTCAACACGCAATATCTCGAATTCAATGAAAAGCGAAATACGGAGTGTCTTGACGCGTGAAACATTCTTAAATTTCTTATTCAATTATCATAATGTGTATTTTTAAAGCAACTAGTTGAAAATAATAAGACCCAAAACCAATTTTGTGTACAGTCAACTGAAATAATATGTTAAAATATATTTTTAATCTTAACCCAAAAAACAAAATACTTGAAATGTTCAAAATTTGAACATCACGAGAAATAAAGCTGCTACGATCGTATTATGCACACATAAATGAAGGTCAAGCACTCTATACTATAGTAAATAGCCGCAGTGTTTTTGCTGATGACCAATTAAAAAACAATTTGCCGAACAATTAGCCTTCGTTAATTAAGGTTTGCTTCAATACCTCCAGTCTATGATTTATTTTCTTAAGAATGCAAGTAATTATGAAACTTTAATGACGTTTCTGAATATTTTGTATTCAAATTTTTAAACGCAGTTAGCGTGTCGTTTTATTTTTTTTATTTTAGTCGATTTTTGCTTATTCATATTTTAAAGGAATAAATTTATTAGCCGATTTTATAAACTACCACTACCAGTGTGATATACATTAATGCTTTAATCGTCAGTATACATAGAATATTAAAATATAATTAGGTTAGAAAGTATTTATTTTAATTATTAGAATATTATGTTAAAAATGATTAAGTAAGTAAGTAAGTGTAAATAGTAATATTTTTTTTAAATAAGAATTTAAACCATTTTTGAAAAAAATGTTTAAAAATTTGGACGCAGCGGGATTCGAACCCGCGCCTATTGGATACCGTCCAAGCGCTCTGACCGCTAAGCCATGCGTTCATTACCAGCTGCGTCTTAAATTCTTATACGTTTGCATTTTATTGGCTAGATGCTTTAAATTAACTATTTTTTAAGTGTTGTACCACACTTAGGATTAGAAAACGTTTCTGAAGAAACGTATTAAAATTTGAACGCAGCGGGATTTCAACCCGCGCCCCTTGGAAACTGTCCAGGCACTCTGACCGCTAAGCCATGGTAGAACGCATGGCATAAAGTTAAGTAAATTTTTATTAGATATTATTATCGTGCACTAAAAGATGCGAGGCGTGAGAAAATTAAAGAACAACATTTTCATATCATATCGTTTGTCTTTTCTGTTGTATGTTGTCAAACGTCATAGTGTTTTAGTGGGATACTGTTTCAGTATCAGTAATATATATATATATATATATATATATATATATATATATATATATATATATATATATTTTATTATTTTACTTTATGTTAAGTGATATTATACGTCTAAAGATGTATAAAAATGAAAACAAGCCGAACCCGTGCCTCTTGGAAAAGGTCCTTATGTTAAGATAATCCGTATTTTACTTTCTACTTATATTATACTCGTAATTTGTTTAGTAATAAATCATAGCACCGTCTTTTTATAAAATTTAATTAATTTACTGGGAATTGAATATATACACATCGTGTTTACTGTTAGATACTATCCAAATGCGCCACTAAGGACTTCTTCCAGACATTATTAAATTAATTTTTATAATAACAAAGAATATTAGAAAAACTTATAATAATGAACGTTTAATTAAAATATTTTATTCCATGACTCGACTTTGGATTAAACAATGCCATTAAAAGTAGTGGATTGTACGCGATTGTCACTTAGGAGAATGTTTAAAGATAAAATATTATTGTTTGATACATTTGTTAGACATTGTACTGAGTTGGTTTCTATTATATGTAATACAATAACGTCTTACAATGTCATCAAAATGGCCCAAAAGCGGAACTGAGATTATTAGAAAAATAATTTTTATTTCAACATTTGGCTGTAACTCTGTTTGGAACCCTGTTGACAGTCTATTGAATGATCTACTTTTTGACTGTACTGTTACGAAACGTTGTGGGTTCAATTCCCACTTAGAGTAATGATTTTACGCTCTGGTAAGATAAAGTTGCAGCGTTGAGTTCGCCAGTCAACATGCAATATTTCATTTTCCAGTGAAGAGCTATCAATGGCTTGTCTTGACATTAGGTTCTCTCTGACCTATGCGGGATAAATAACCCGCTATATGGGATAAAGCGTGAAGTTGTGATGATCTATTTAATATTACAAGAAAAAAATACCTGATAATGCTTCTAAAAGATATTTATTTTAGAGATAACACTGATCCAGGATTTTCAACATTATTTTGCATATCTAAGCAATAGGTTGAAAACGAAGTAATTCAACTTAAAATTTATTTGGCAACCTTTAACAAGATAAGGCCAAAAACCATATGCCTTGGTATGGAATGCCCAAGTATATAATCTAGAACATGCAAAATTATTTCACAAGAAATATTCTCACGTAATATATATACCATCGTAAACCCTTAATAAAATTAGGTTTGCTGAACTCTCGGTATGCAGTTAACGTTTTATTATAGGCACTTCTGCCTGTCTTTATTATGATAATAAATTACAGCGTATCACATCTTTATAACGTAGTTAACGCCTTGTAAGACAATGTTCTGATTCTATACTGTTTGTTTAGCTATAACTATGAAACATAATAAAAATATATTTACTATTTTTAAAGTGTTATTCCACACTTAGGATTAGAAAACATTTTCTCTTGTTAAAACGATTATTTCTTAATAATCTTTAAGTATTAGAAATTTGTAAAAATCTCTCTACAGAGATGCTAACAACATAAATAAGTTGTAACAAAACGTATAAGAATTTCGACGCAGCTGGTAGTAGAACGCATGGCTTAGCGGTTAAAGCGCTTGGACGGTATCCAAGAGACGCGGGTTCGAATCCCGCTGCGTTCAAACTTTTATACGGTTTTTCAAAAATGTTTTATAATAAAAATATTATTATTATAATATTGGAAACATTAGGCAGAATTAAATATAGCTTAATATTTATTGTTTTGGATGAAGAATTTTATATTTGCAAAAAATCATTACATCCTTTATTCTAAAGACATGTTTATACTGAGGTGTATTGAGTACAGTATCGGACTACTAAAATGTTTGTACATCTTATTTTTTGTTTTTACAAAATTTATCTTAATATCAATATATTATAAATTAGACAACACACCCTAGTTCAAATTTTCTGAATATTATTCCTAGTAAATTCGTTTAAATCATCCAGTATGGAATAGACTTTAAGCAAAACCGCTTATCACACCAAACAGTGCCCATAATACAAACACCCCTTCAAATTGCTTCAAAACAATCGTTTCAGTACCAGATAAAGTTATTTCGCCTTTATTTTTCATTGTATCATCCCAAGAATTGTTATCTTTGTGTGTAAATGTAATTCTTGAGATTCGAAATTTGTTTATAGCTGTTCGGGTTTATATGATATATTTGAAATACAAAGTAAGTAAGATAGGCTGGTAATAGACGGAATTTATGTATATACTGTAAACGCGAACGCTCGTGTTTTCGATTTCCACTCAGAGAAATGATTATATTTTAATAATTTTCGTATTTTCGCTGTGTTAAGAAAAAGCGCGGCGTTGATTTCCGCCTCAACATGCAATATCTCAAATTCTGCAGAAAGTGAAGTACATAGCGTCTTGACATTAGATACTACCTGTCTACCCTGCTAAGCGGGATAAAAAAGTGAAATTCAAAAAATCTATGGCTAGCTAATCTTAGAGAAATCTAGCTAATATTGTAGTTGTTTTTTAAATTTTTATTCTATAAACATGTAAATATAACATTTCTGAACACACCATGTATATTATGAATATAGTCTATGTAACACAGCTAAAATATGCGTTTCAGCTTTGCTAATGTGTTCATTCACTTATAAATTATTTGCCTATTAACCCTCAGGCTATTTTAGTAAAAATTTTCTGTTTATACATACATATGTAAAATACGTTAAAGTGTAATATTTTAATTTCTACTCAATTATTTAATTTATGAAAACGTGTTTTGAAATATATTGTTGATTTCTAAACAAATATTTATGAGTATTCATGGAATATCCATCCAAAAGACAAAAAAACGATTAAAAGCTAAAATAAAAAAAAATAAGAATGTATTTAAATCAAAAGATAAGTATATTCACGATGAAAGATTTCCAATATATAAGAATTATTAATATATCTAAGTTTTATACAAGCGGAATTTTCTATAGAAAATAATAATGAAAAGGTGCGGGAGAAACTGATTAAGTTGCGAACGCGGAAATGATTAATGGAATACTAGTCTGATGTGTTAATTAGATATGTATGTAAAGAATCTATGGTATTATATATCATTATATCATTTTATTTTTTGCGGGTAGATGGATATTTTACCATCAAGTTTACCATTCTTTTTTTCTTATCAAAAGGAAACACTGTTCGGTCGACGCCTAACCGTGCCCGAGATCGGTTGTGAGTTCGATTCCCACAATTTTTCCTCGCTTTGGTAAGATAAAGCGCGGTGTTGAACTCCGCCACTCAACAGGAAATGTCTCAAATACAGCGGAGAAACAATGAATCTTAATTAGCCCCATACGAAATTAACATATTTTTTCTCATTTTACTTAAACGATATACTTATTATTTTACACTTTTATTTGTCTTGTTCTTACAAATTAGTTTGCTTGAACTTAAATTTAAGTATTTAAGTAAACAGTTACTGAATTTACCAACAATTACAACATTTTCAGACCGGGAAGGAATCCTGTAGGGAGTAAATACACGTATTATAAAGCCGTCACTCCTACGTTTGACCTTTATGTGAATCGTAATGAGATAATTGGGTAAGGATGACTCGCTTAAATTTATTTTCGCTTATATAATATATATATATATATATATATATATATATATATGTATATATATATATATATATATATATATATATATGTATATATATATATATATATATATATATATATATATATATATATACACACGCCGGTCGGCAGTGTGACAGCGTCTGACGGTAAACGCGATCGGTTGTGGGTTCGATCTCCACTCGGGGGAGTGATTATATTTAAATTATTTTCATTTCCTTGCTCCGGTACAGACAAAGTGCGACGTTGAGTTCCTCCAGTTTACGCGTAATGTCTCGACTTCGGTGGAAAGTGAAGTATAGAGTGTCTTGACACTAGTTTATTTCTGTCTACCCTGCTAATATGTACGCAACGCAATTTTTTTAAGCGAAAGTCACTATATTTATGTGTATACAGTATAATGTTTTTTTTATATATAAAATTAGTGGTACCACAGACTGGGTCCGTCAGGATCTTTTTTTCCTTATAATATTTTTTTCTCATTTACATATAATTATAATCAGCTTAGAACTAAAATATATATTAATATTTAAGCGAATTATTGACAATATTCAAATATGTTAATTATACGAAGTGCATTTATATAAATTATTTTTCATATTTAACATACATATATAGTCTAGACGTTATAAAGGTTAGTCTAAATGCTATAAATTTACCTCATACAATTCAGATAATTCAAATATTTCAAAAACTTACTCAAATATAAATTTTAGATCTAAGTAGCAGGCTATTATTCTATTTACATGAGAAATAAATAACAATAAGGAAAAAAAAGTACAGACCCAATCTGTAGTATAGAATTGTTTATAAATATAAAAAAATAACAACGTCTAAATTATTTTTACATAGCAATAAACTGTTTTCACGCTTATTATCTTCACTTAACCGCATAGCCGGATAAACAGAACGTACTTAGTGTCAAGACACTCCATGCTCCGCTTTTAGTCAACATTGAAAGTGGTGAAACTCAACCGCCGGGCTTTGTCTTACTAGAGCGAGGAAATGGATATAATTTTAATATAAGCCTCCATCAAGTTGGAATCGAATCCATAACCGATCGCATTTACAGCCAGATGACAAAATAATATCAGAACAATCATATATTTGTTCTCTGAAAAATCTCTTACTATCCGAATAATTACTTGAAGACGATTATAAAAATACTTAACATAAGTAAAGAATTGTCTCATTCTATATTACTCGGTACTATCCGACTGGCTTAGGAAGGGTCCCCTGTAAGTGCCGTTTATTTATATTTACGACGTACATATATTTTTGCTAAGGAAATATCAGCGTCTTTGGACAGTAATGTTGCTTTAATGTAGCTAACCTGCTTGCTATATTGTCGTGTGATAAGTAGAAAAATTGATATGAATGTTTTTTATTATATACAGTTACAGGTTTAACGCTTTTTACCGTATATCAGGATAGGCAGAGATGATCTAGTGTCAAGACACTCCGTTCCCTTTCACTTCACTACTGTAGTAAATAGGAATAGAAATAATTTAGATTCAATTATAAGTTACTTTGACTATTTGCCTAATTATTTATATACCAATGTTATGATATTGCGAGGTATTTGTTAATTAAAGTACTTACTAAACTTAAAAAGGTTGATTGAAAATAAGCAATAAATCTCTCTGATTTTTTTATCAAATATGGTTCAATTGTTTGAAACTTCCGTGAAATACTAATATATTGTATTATGATATCAAAGTGCTACAGGATATAAACTTGTAATATATATATATATATATATATATATATATATATATATATATATATATATATATATATATATATATATATATATATATATATATATATATATATATATATATATATATATATATATACTTCTTAGATGATACAATTTAGGTAGAACAGGAATCGACATTTTGCAGTGCCTTCCTTAGTTTTTGACTTTTTATTCCCTTGTTATTGGTTTAACTTTGCAATTCTTGGATTGTTTTTGGAATGATAAAATTTTTATTTTTGTTTTGAATGAAATTGTATCATCTAAGAAGTATATATATATATATATATATATATATATATATATATATATATATATATATATATATATATATATATATATATATATATATATATATATATATATATATATATATATATATATATACTTCTTAGATGATACAATTTCATTCAAAACAAAAATAAAAATTTTATCATTCCAAAAACAATCCAAGAATTGCAAAGTTAAACCAATAACAAGGGAATAAAAAGTCAAAAACTAAGGAAGGCACTGCAAAATGTCGATTCCTGTTCTACCTCGGTGCCATTAAAAGAATTACCGGCCATTAGATACCTCAACGATTCGCTTTTGTATTGAAAACGCAATAAAACAGTCATCTGCTGTTTTACGACAATCATTTATCAGTGGGATTAATTTGATCAATACATTTGATACAAGAGATTTTGTACTTCCACTACTCAATACATGTGTATATATATATATATATATATATATATGTGTATATGTATATATATTTATATATATATATATATATATATATATATATATATATGTGTATATGTATATATATTTATATATATATATATATATATATATATATATATATATATATATATATATATATATATATAGTGTTGTTTACTATCATGATGTTAATGTCTACAGCTTCATACGCAAACTAAATGCATTTATTCGTTGGGTTGTTTTATATAATATATAATACGGTAATAGAAAATTGTGGCATTCAGCTGATTGTAAGCTGATTTTCGAGTTATAAATTAATATTTAAATTATATCAACATTTCAAGCTTAAAATTATACTTTATTTCTAAGTTTTCCTTATAAAAATAATATCAAAAGGACGACATTTACTATAATTTAGAGAATTTTTTCTTTAAAATTTAGTTCTTCACTGAAAAAAAACCAATGAAGCAACCAAAAGAAAGCGAGCTTAATTGAAATGTATTCGGAAAAGAAATTGAGCGCAACTCCAAGAAAAGAAATGATAAGAGACCTCCGGCATAGAGACGCATAATTAGATATCTTAGGGACTGTACATTCAACGGAAATAATACTCCTTTTAAATGAAATCTCACTCTTGTGTCCAGATGAAATTGGCAGATTGTTGAAATTATGTTTTTTTAACACGTTTTTATTAACTTTTCTTATATATTTATATATTTATCTATGTAAGAGACAATAAAGAAAAATGCAATACAACTTGTTCTTTGACCTTTTTGACATTTGACATATATTGCATTCTCATTTAATTGAAAATATGTAGATGTGTCCAGATTTAAAAAAAAATCATTATTTTCATAGAATGAACCTAATAGAAGAAAATAAGTTACGAACAAGTGTGTTTTTGGTTTCTTTTTTATGAATATCTTATTTCTAACGACATATTAATTCTAAATTTATGCATATTTAATTAAGTCTGATTAATAGTGTCTGTTAGATAGTGCTGTTAGTGTAATGACTACCATTTAGACGTTATCAAAATATCTAAAACACGTGATGAACAGACATACTCTATTTGATTTATATATACAAAAAAAATATATTCAAAAATCAACGATCAAATAAACTCTTACTAGAAAGTAAAGCTCAGGCAACTGGAATCATAATCGAGTTAGAAAACCTCAGAAATCGGTTTTCTTATATCCAAGCGCTTACGCAACGACATTTGGAAAGAAAAATAAACATATTATGGAGGCAAATGGTTGATCATAAATAAATACAAGTATACTTCGCGCTCAGTACTGAAAGGTGATAGAAGCGTGTATACAGTCGAAAATTATAAGAAAAAATATTACAAGATAATTTTCATATATTTCTATTCTCACGATTTTATTATATTTTTATAGTGATTTATTTTTTATGGAGATGCTAGTGTCTAAATACTTCGTTGTCTACTTTTCGCCCCTATTTTATGATACACCTATATTAAATGCCAGAACTCATTTTTGCTTTTGTCACCAAGAAATGTTATATAAATATCACTGGTTACATATATACCTAATAGTGAAGACATATTCATGTAATAAGATCTTTGATTTTCACGATTTTTATACATATTAAATGAAACTATTTTAACCGGATTAATCGCGTATATTTTGGTATTCGAAAATACATTTTGGACACCTGACGTTTCGACCTCGGTGCCATTAAAGACTTTACAGAGATCCGTGGTCACAGGTAGACTGAGGTGGCATTTGTCTGTCGGTTGATACAAAAAATTAACTATATCAAACTACCGCCATCTATTTCTTAATTGCCTCGTGTACTGCCCTGTATCCTTGGAGAATGAGCTTACTGTATCTTTGTCTCTGATGAGGTGGATTTCAGATTTTAAATTATTCATAAGTGGGTCCCAGGTGGTAGAGAGTTTCCAACCATCTTCTCTATTGAAATTTGGATATTTTTGAATTTTAATAGCCTCGCGGATCATTCTAGGAATATATCTACTTTCCCTAGCGAGGATGTGGCTTATCAAACCTGATGTAGTGGTTGGACTTATTCATTGCATGTTCACACACAGCTGACTGCAATACACGCCCATTCTTGTCTTTATTATTAGAAAATTAGTTATATATATGTTACACTTAAAAAAAAATGTTGTTTTTATTAAGTTTAGTCTCTATACACTAAATTCTAACTTTTATTTTTTGATGCCAGAAAATTCAGTGAAATTATCTACAACCGCCCAAATATGGTCTGTTATAACGTGAGAGAGGTAATCGCTCCTATGATATCATGGTCCACATGCAATTTTCCTCATTCGTATATGACATCATGGCCCACATGGAATTTTTCTCATCCACACATTATACCATATTTCAGATGTGATTTTACACATCCATACATGACATCATTATCCACAAGTTTTTCCACAAGTATTTCCTTATTCGAAGTTCTTTTTAAGAGATAGGTGAACACTAAGATAGAATATTACTATTTAAATTTTGGCCGCTGATTGTTTTCTGGGTTGATAGTTTGTATGGAATTTCTTTTAAATCTTCATGGTAGTTTTTTAAATTTGTTTTTGTAAATTTGTTAAAGATCTATATTTGTAATTTAAGTTACAAGCAAAAAAAGCTAAATAATACAGTAATTTTCTGGATTGTAAAGAAAAACAACCAATCGTGTTTGCAGTTAGGCGCTCTGTAAACAATTTTACTACGCCACGATGGGGTATTGAAAGGGGAACTCATATATGGACTCTGGAAATTGCATGTGATCATGAAGTTACCACGTGTAAGTGGACCACGATATTGTACACATGTGGACCATAGTGCCATGTGTCGATAGGTAAAATCACAAAATCACAAGTGTAACTTGATGACATATGTAGATGAGGAGAATCACATATGGACCATGATGTCATGTCAAAATCACAGTATCATGTCGTTATATATGGATGAGGAGAATCACATGTGGACCATAATGTGTGGACCGTAATGGTATCATGACTAGTGAAATCAC
The DNA here is from genome assembly GCA_032432895.1 of Dryadula phaetusa. Taxonomy (NCBI): domain Eukaryota; kingdom Metazoa; phylum Arthropoda; class Insecta; order Lepidoptera; family Nymphalidae; genus Dryadula; species Dryadula phaetusa. The sequence goes on along the minus strand of JAOYRS010000016.1, from coordinate 1,814,215 downwards.
ATGTGAACCACGGTGTCATATGTAGATGATTAAAATCACTTGTATACCATGAAGTAGTACATGGATGAGGAAAATTACATATGGACATATACATGCGGTAAAGTGAAACAAAATGTAGATGTGTGGATAAATTAAATAAAATGTGGACCATGCTGTCATATGTATAAATTTGGTCGAAAAATATATTCGTACCAAATTGTTTTTTTACACAGTGAGACTATGAATGTTAAACCTTTACTATCTCACCCTCAGAACTCTGTAAGTACTTCATATAATGAAGCCTTAAGCTTTATGTGCTTAGTAGGAACAGGCTTTAAGATGGGCTGATTTAAGGAAATATAACAGCTGTTTCAGCAACATATTAAAAGTATATCTTAGAAGCGTAGCACTATGGAAGCAACCTCTGAACTGAACTGACCATATTTGGTTGGATGTAGATAACTTCACCGAATTTTCAAGCACCAGAAAATAAAAATTACAATTTGGTATATAAAGAGAAACTTTATAAAAACAACAAGGTTTTTAAGTGTGATACATCTAAAACGTAAAATTTTCAAATTATAGATACTTAGGGAATATGTCTTCATTTATTAATATAGGTGTATCTTCAAATAAGTGCCAAAAATAAATGACTATATACAGATAAAATTAAAAAACTTCAAATACCTAGTTTCTGAAATTTCGTAATACATGAATAAGTAACCTTTCGCATTTATATACTCGTATATATAGATATCTGAACTATTAACTTTAGTGAACCGACGTTAAATTATTCAATATACAAAAAAAGAGCATGTAACTTTTATATAAAATAAGTTTTTATTTTATATTGACATTCTTCGTATGAAATATAAACTTAAAAGCAGGAAAAAAATAGATCCCTTTAGAATACTGCGTGCAACTTTGCTTAGTACCAAAATGTTTGCAACTAGTCGTGCTAGACTGGGACAGCGTCTGATTGTAACAAGATCGATTTCCACTCGGGGAAATGATTATCTTAACTTATTTTAATTTCTTTGCTCTGGTAAGACAAAAGCGCGGCGTTGAATTTCGCCACTCAATACACAATGTCTCGTACGGATGGTCTTGACGTACGTCCGTGCTCTGTATCCTGCTATGCGGGATAAAAGCTAGAAACAAGCAAGATAATATAGAGTTATATAAATAACAAACAGTCCATCTTATATAACCGAGTTAGATTATTTTGTCTACGTATTTTTACGATTATCCTACTTATAGGGGATTGTGTAATAAAATAAATCAATTCACGCTTTGAGATGTTCCTTAGAGATTTGTATATCGTCATGAGGAGAATATAAGATAGAATAGTTGTAAATTATATATTTAGACGCTGTCTTTTGATAGGGTCTAGACGTTTTTCTTTCAATTTTTTAAGAATATGGGTGCTCCGTGTCTTTTATTGTTCCATCTGTACTTTCTTTTTAAAAAATACTTCTATGCTTTTAAAATTTTAAGTTTACTTCGTTGCACATATAATTATAATAAAAGTTTTACAATTTTATTCTGGGAGTTACTTCTAATGATTTTGTTTCTACGTTCCTGAGTTGGTGCCGACGACTATACCCTTCAGTTCAGTTTCTTCCTTTTTTTATTGCTTTATCTGTGAGAGATAGCCGTTCTTAAGTTATAACTTAAATTAATTTATGTTAAAATAATTTTAATAAAGGATACTAGGCGAAAATGAAAGTAAAACAAACTTATCTCAAGTTTGCTTTTTAATTTATCTAAATACTTCTGGTCGTACGTAGCACTATGGAGCAGTGAACGTGATGGTAGTTTGGTTCGACACCATTTGAAGAGATGTTTATATATGAGTTGTTTTTAATTATACTCAGCTCTGGTAATTAAAAGCGCGGCGTTGAGTTACGTGGAAAGTATATTATGGAGTGTATTGATATTAGGATCTATCTACCTACTTGGCTGTATGGAAAAATGCGTGCAACTAAAAATTATAGTTTTGACTTATAAATATGCGAATTCCCGTGTGTTAATTCGTATTATGATACTTTGTATTGACGAGTTCGAGATGCAGTTAATTATTGACTATTAGAAAAGATAAGAATAAATAATCATTTATTTTATATATATATATATATATATATATATATATATATATATATATATATATATAAATTTGCTATCGAATATTTAATATAATTACTCTCCCAAATCCCTTTTCCAATACAGACCCTGTCCCACTGCGCCACGGTCGACATTGAACTAATGCTAAGGCATAACTATTATGTCCACTTTTCGCATATAAAAATATAATATTTTTTCTTTACTAATTATCAATATTAAATTTCGAGAGAATGAGTAATGGAAGAGTGGTAGGGAGATTTATGCAGCAAAGGTGAGTGGACCGAGAGGCCTGGGGAGACCTCGGGTGACAACACAGTATCAATGATACTGGAGATAGATCACGTAAAATCGAGCAGAAATGATCATGAGGATATCAAAGGGTAATGACAGTGGCCGAGGCGAAAGAGGTTTGGCGGACCTCAGCGTTTGGCGCTCTTTCCTGATTTCCCAACAAGGAATAAAGCATGAAGCTAAAAATATTAAAAACTGCTTACCAAAATTTGGGGTACATGTCTATTCGTATATTTTACATTACAATACAACCATTATATCGCCAACAGTATTACTGTTACAAAATAAAATAACTTTCATTTCAGCTATGATCCACAAAAAAGTTTTATATGACGATTATTATCGTTCAACTTCCGGTACGTAACAACAACGCAGCCTCAAAACTGGGCTAACGTATAATAAACGATTACATAAACATCTTCGAATGTCGCGAAAAATATATATTTCTTTGTGAGGAAAAATAGATAAAAGCAACATTTTAGCGTTTCGACTTTTCTCGTCTATTCTATTCTTCAGTGTGACATTGTAGGGAAATGAATGAGAAAAAACAGTGTGATTTAATTGTGCATACATACATATATGTATGTTTGTATGTATGGGTATATGTATGTCAACGTTATATGTTTTGACATACATATTGATATGCTTAGAATATACAATAGTTTTTGTATATTTTTTATATGACAAACAGTTTCTAGATGACCTGATTTTTTTCATATTATGAGTTAGAATGTCTTGTCATTTGATAATTTCGTGGCGTGGCTTGGACAGTTATGGGTTCGATTATCACTCGGAGGAATGATTTTATCATTTCGCCGCTCTGGTAAGACATAGTAAGGCGTTAAGTTCGCAATGTCTCGATGTCAAGCGGATTGCTTAACAGAATATTTTGACACTAGGTTGTTTTTGATTATTTTTATTATTATACTATACCATTATATTTACAGGTAAGACGAAATGTGAAACAAATCCATAATCCTCCCATAAGCGCTAAATGTGATCACATTTCCAATACGAATATATCAAGAACACAAGCATATTACTAACTAAATAGGTAATTTCAATAAGATGAAGCTAACCAATATCGTAGGCCATAATTTCAACTAGATCCATCGATTACATAGCTATTATCTTGTAACTGTAGGTGGTATTGACAAGGTGACCATTCTGTGGTCGCACGACATGTAGGCCTGTGTGTCATTGACTGATTGGGACTGTAACAATATGTCGGGTTGGAATTGAACGTGACAATTTTGCTTTATAAAATGATTACACGATTGATGAACGTTGATAGATTGATTAAAATGGTATAAGAATATTTATATGGGAAATATGAGATTTAGTTTGTCTTGTAAGACTAGAGAATATGGCTCTAATTACTGGACTTAGTCTTTTCCGCTCTAGTAAGGTGATGCGCGTTGAGCTCTGCCATTTGTAAGTCAATGTCGTGATTTCAGGTGAAACACGGACAAGAGGTTTAGATATTAGCTTCCCTATGGATATCGAGTTATTTTTCTCATAGGCAAAATGCGTAACACAGATATAATTAGGCGATGACAAGTGTGATAATTTTTCGTTAGGAAATATTCTTGAAGGTTTATTATTTGACGATTTTATATTAATGGAACAGTGTCTGACTGTAAACGCCGCCTTCTACCCCATTTGGTGGAACATAATATTATCATTTCCTCGCTCTGGTAAAACAAAATGCGGCGTTTAGTTCTGCCAATCAATTCACAATGACTTGGATTCAGGCGGAAAACGGATAACGGACTGTCTTGATTCTTGAATCTCTTTTAATACTCTGCTCCGCGGAAAGAAATCTAGGACTAAAAAATCAAAAATCATATATCTATCGGAATAAATGTAATTAGGTAGAACAAATTTAAGGTAGAATAAATTTTTAGTACGGCTTACCGATTTTCTGCATATAAAAGTGGAAAGAAAAGTTGCTATTATATATCATAGGATTGCTGATGCACGTGAAATTAATATTTGTTTTATTTTTTTTCTACTGATTGTAAATGACGAGCGTGAAAATAAAAATAATGGAAAATTTTTGTTACAAACTATATTTTATGGGAAACCTAAATCGTCTTCTGCTTACTTCACAAGATGTATCTTTAATTTACAAGAAAAATAGTACTAATAATGTAAAACCTACAAAGAAATTAACCTAATCCGTAAAGCAACTCCCTCAGCAAATTATACTGAACCGTTTAAAACTAGCAAAGTTATTATGTTCATACTTATTTAATGAAACAATATCTATATACGTACATATAAAATAAACAATCTAGTTTAAATAAAATTATTTAAACGGATTAATGGCGTATGTTTTGGTATTAGAAAAAAACATTTTTGAAAATCTAACCTTTCGAACACGTTATAGTAGTCCGTAGTCACAAGTAGACTGAGGTCTGAGTCTGTCAGTTGATACAAAAATTAATTATACCAATTCACCGCCATCTGTTTCTTAGTTCATCGCGTACTGCCCTAGAAATTATACGGCCTATATATGCAGAATGAGTTGACTCGTCTCTAGTGTGATGGACTTGAGACTTTAATTTTTTATATTTTACATACACCATATTTATATACCTGTATATACCACCATAACCATATTTAAAATATGTAAAAAATGCGAAAATCAAACGATCTTATTATAAACAATCTAAATTATAAAGAAAAAAAATATATTAAATGCAAACCCTCTAGTTACTATAAAATGCAACTGAGAAGCTATTATAAAGATTGCAGATCGACGATTCCCCAACCACAGGCTGTGCCTGATCAAAAACAAAAGAAGTGAGCTCAATTAAAAAACGTCAGTCGCAGATAGTCAGCGTGTCGATAACTCTTTGTAGCTAGAATTGTATCCAAATCGATATATTCAATTTGCGAACGTCTGTGAAATCATATGGTTTTGTGAGTACGGTTGTGGATGGTGGCAAGTTTCTTAATTTTTTATAGTATTGAATTTTCTTTTCAAAAATAAATTTAAATCAATAAATAATTTAATTTATTATAATATTTATTAACGTAAATAGTATAATAATTAGTATAAAACATAATTGTTATTTTGTTTTTTTTTCGTACGTATACTGTTATTTTTTTATAATTTTAAGTTTAATATATGTAAGTACCAATGTGGTATCATTGGATATTAGTCTTAAATATTAGTAATTAAGAGAAAGTCATTTGATTGTAATAGTTTTATTATAAATAAAGTCATTTGGATAATAATATTATTACAAAACACCTTACCTTACTTTTTAACTATGATTTGCCTTCCTTTGTTAAATGCCTATATAAGTCGGCAATTAAAGCCACACGAGGCTCTTTTACTCGTTGATTTTTGATTAGTAGGTTGTATTCTGTACTACCCATTCTTCTTATATTATTATTATTTCAAAATATTACACTTATGTATTCTAGCAAACATAGTATATTATGTTAAATCTATTGACCTGTTTAAAAAAAATAATGAAAATGATTAAGATGCTAGGCTATCTTGTTTCACTTGTTTTATGCTAATTACAGCCATGAGGTAAGGTTCAAATTTCGCTCTAGACATATTTACAACATTTTAGTTTCTTCGGTCTATTTCTATCTATTTGTTTGTCAATACAAATTAGGTATACTGCTAATTATAATGATATGAAAGTTATTTTCAAGTAAAATTATTTATATTTACGATTAACCTTTTATTATATTTGTACATCGCGGTTGACATAAAGAGTTGTTCATGTAGAGTTGCAAAACTCAACGCCGCACTTTATCTTACCAGAGTGAGGAAATGAAAATAATTTAAATATTGATTATATTTCGACAAGTGAGAATTGAACCCGCAGCCGATCGCCTTTACGGTCAGAAACTGGCACACCGCGCTACGACTGGCATCGTTATTTATTTTTAAATTATTTGTTGAACATAGTTTCACGAAGAGTTAATAACTTTTAAATCAATTATGATAAAACCACAGCGCCGTTTCTTATTTAACGTACAAAAAGTAAATCTGATTTGGAAACTTGGAGCTTGCTATGGAATCAGTTATCAATCATTAACTTCCATAATATAATAAAACTTTTATATTCTACGAAGAAAGTTATGTAATGTTACGAAGTAAATATTTTATATATAAACAAGGAAAGATATTGGGATTCTAGTATTAAGACACTTCACAGAATTTCCCACCCAATTTAGAATATTTCACATTTCTTCATTAGTTATAAATATTAGTTATAAGAATATTTTATATTGTTATAAGTATTAGTTAAAAGAAGAAAGGATATTTTATAATGTTATAAAATCAATCAATCAATCATAATATTGAACTTGTCTCTTTATTTCACATTTATGTTTCTGATGGGATTGTATCATACAGTAAGTATAGACTGATAGTCGATATTTTTTGCTTTTGGTTTTTAATTTGTGAATTAATGGCGAGATATAAAAATTTGACATTCTCTATTAGAGAATTTATTATTAAGATCCACACTTTTCATTAGTTTTCAAGCTATTGTGTTTGGGTTTACGTAATTCTTTGCCGCGCATACCTTACTGACATACTAAAAATATTTCAAGAAATATAAGAAACTGTTTTGTTATCCACTGAGTGAGTAACACAACGTACAACCAAAACTACGGGCTGGACAAATTCAAATATTGCCAAGTAGGTTCCTTAGGGATTGTAGCGAAATGTTAAGAGAGGATTTCTCAAAATGCTGTAGTTTTCTGAAAAATCCTCTCAAACAGACAAACCGGGAAAATAAATATGTGGGCGGTCATTGGTAAATTAAATATAATCATTCCTATATGTGATAATCGAACCCCGTGCACTCGACTTTACTCAAGTGCCTTATGCACTAACTTTTCTTGCAATTTCACTCTTTGTCCTATATAGCAGGGTAGTCACAGACAACGTATTGTCATTCTTACTACCCAAAATTGAGATATTACATGATTTGCAACTCAACGCAATGCTTTGTCTTGCAAGAGCGATTACATAAAAATGAATTTTGAATATTATCATTCCCCCGAATGGGAATCGAGCCCACAACCAATCGCGTGTACAGACGAACGCTATTCCACTGTGTCACAATAGCCTTCCATAAAGATCAATATATTAATATGAATAATATATTTATATATACATATATGTATATATACATGCATAAATTTTAAGTTTCACGGTGAAAAACACAATAGTTACAGCATACATATTCAAAGGAACTCAATTGAGTTTCGAAACAATTTTTTTTGCCATTTTTTTTAGTATCCGAGCCGCCGTCGGTTTGCTGGCAAAATAAAATTAGCGTGTGTATTCCACTATTTCATGGTGTGCACTCAATTTTTACTCTCTGATGAGTTACACGGGCTATGTGTAATAATGTTCCGCCGTTGAGTTAACTATATCTATATCTTCTTTTATATAATAATAAAAAATATTTTAATATTTGTAACAAATAACAGTATTAATAAATTTAAAACAATATAAATAAATGTAGAGTTACTGTAGTAAGTGCGATCGGTTGTGAGTTCGATTCCCACTCGGTGGAATTATTGGGTTATATTTAAATTATTATCATTTCTTTTCTCTGGTATGGCAAAGCACGGCGTTCAGTTCTGCCACCCAACCTCATTGCCTTGAATTGGTGGAAAGCGGAGTGCGAAGTTTCCTGACACTAAATACTTTCTGTGAACCCTGCTATGCAGGATCTAAGCCTGAAGCCAAAAAAAGAGTAAAAAATCTATAAATTTAAAACGTTTTTGTCTGTCTGTTTGTCGATTGTATGTTGATTTTAGTATCAACTGTCGATAAAGGAAGAAATAAGTTGCGTGTGCGCAAACAAAGTAACGGAAGCAGTTAGTTTTAGTGAATTTAATTTTTTTTACTCGCTTTATAGAGTTTTTATGTATATTTTCTTATAAATAACCAATATCTGTTTGTAATCTGACAATAATTGCTTTTAACTAAGAACACATTTATACGCGATATAATATATATTTTTAAGTTTTGTCTGGTCTGTTTATCTACTTGTTTCGGCTATTCTCTGGAACTGCTGGATCGATTTTGATCAGCATTTCATTACCAGATGGCTGATATAATAAGTATTAAATAAAGATACAGAGATATCAATTTCTACAGACACGAGGTCAAAGGCATAGCTATTTTTTTATCAGACAGAAAGTACCTAGTGTCAAGACACTCACTACTTCGAATTGGAGACATTGCGTGTTGAGTGGTGGAACTGAATGCCGGCGAATATTTATATATACACAAAATTACGTTGCACGTTGCTGAAAATTTAACTAAAACAATTGCATATTAGAAACTACATTTTGGAATTGGTTTCTCACAGATTTTAAGCACTTAACCCTTTGATACCAAAAATAAGTAAGATATATAAAACATTAGTAGTATATCTTCTCTCAACCAAAATGTACTCAATTAAATGAGTTAAAAAGTTTTATTTAAAAGCTACTTAGTGTTCAAATGGATATTTTCAATTATATGGTAATATGATTAACATATTATTATTAATATTTTTTTATTTTAATATGTACTATTTTTAAAGTGTTATTCCACACTTAGGATTAGAAAATATTTTTGAAAAAACGAATAAAAAATATTTATTTATACGTAAATTTTGCCAGATAATGTTAGTCCATCATCATCCATTTCTACTGCCTCCTTTAATGTTACTCATTTTATATGGATAAGTGCCTAAAATCAAATAAAATAATATATCTCATATATAGTATTGGCGCTTACACGTTGAATACAGAATCAGTTATGGATTCGATTCCTATTCGGAAGAGTTATTATATTTATATTGCCTCCAGAAATGAAAAGGCAGCTTATTTCCTCCTTCTGGTATGACAGAGCGCGACGTTAAATTCCTTGATCTATCCTGCTATGCGCGATAAAAGTGTGAAGCTAAAAACCATTTAATTAAATAACTATATATAATTTGATTATATATATATACACTGCGTTTGACATATGAGGTTTCCCAATAAGAACGATATATTTTGAAATTGAAATAAAACATCTAATATATGTTTGAATTTCGGTCCAATTTCCGATGACTCGGTGCAGCATTTCGGCTGGTATGGCCGATATAGTCACTCGAATGTTGCGTTCAAGGTCTTCAATCGTAGCTGGTTTATTGGTATATACTTGAAATTTAACATACCCCCACAAAAAATAGTCCAAGAGTGTTAAATCGCATGATCTTGGTGGCCAATTGTGAGGACCGTTGCGAGAAATAACCGACTCACCAATAAATCCATTGTGACGATCGCAGTGTGGCATTGAAAATAAATGTCATCCGCATCGATTTCATACACTTCAGGAAAAAAAATCGTTCAACATGTCACGATAACGGTCATTAACAGTACGGTCAGTAACAGTACGGCCTTCGTCGTTTTTGAAAAAGTACGGGCCAATGATTCCACCGTACCATAATCCGCACCAAACAGTCAATTTTTCAGGATGTAATGATGTTTCATGAACCACTCTTGGTTTTGACTCACTCCAGTAACGACAATTCTGTTTGTTCACATAACCATTGAGCCAAAAGTGAGCCTCATCTGAAAAGATGATTTTCCTATGAAATTCGGTGTCCGTTTCCATCATTTCAAGCGCCCAATCATCAAATTCACGACGTTCTTGTGCCAACATAATCTTGTATGGATGTAGGTCAAGATCCATATGTAAAATTCGCCAGGTTGTTGTTCTGGATAAGCCCAATTCTTGTGCACGTCGTGGAACGGAAACATTTTGATTTTATTCAACACTGGCTGATACGGCGTCAATATTTTCTTCACTATGGCCTGTCCGTTGTCGTGTTGGTGGTCTTCTATCGTGCAAAGAATATTCACTTTCCAGTTTTTGGATTATGTGATGTATAGCGAGCTCAGACGGTGCACCATGACGACCATATTTAGCACGAAATGCTCTTTGAGTAGAGACAATACTTCTCAAATTTTTATAGAAAATTTGAACAATTTCCATATATTGCGGTAACGTGAACTTGTTTATGATTTAATAGCAAATATTATTGAATACTAAACAATACAAATGTCAAATGTTAAACAACCAAAATGGCGGCTGTGAGCTATCAAAATCCTATCATTCCTATTGGGAAACACTGTATATGTACTTTTGAACAAATATACCCCCGTATCTACCTAGTTATAACTTACGTGTCATTAAGGCCTTTAATATTTGTAAATATTTCATAAAATAGATATGAACCCATATCCACAACACCAATAAATCCACTGAGCTATGCCACAATGTTCCATGAAAAAGATAAATAATTTGTACACAGTATTTCATAATTTGCACGCGCTGACTAAACTGTATGTCAGTTACAACAATTACCGCTATGATTGATCTCGATACGATTCACGCTTCCGCTTGTGTTGTTTTAAACGTTTTGTTTGTTCTGGTTTAATATCCATTAGTGATATTTTAATTTTCATATTGAAAATTCTTATTGTTATATAAAACAAATGTTTAATATGAGATTATCTCTATGGATTTCGAGATAAAAAAAATACGGGACAAATAGCCAGTCTGACTGTAAACGCGATTGGTTTTAAGTTCGATTCCCGCTCAGGGAATAATGATAATGATATTTTCAAATTATTATCATTTACTGCTAGTAAGTGGGATAAAAACATGCAATTAAAAAAATGTAGCTAATCAAATACTCTGAGTATGGGTTAAGTAGCTTGTATGGTAAATGTAATTAGGTTAACTTAAACATCGTCAAAGTAAGATCATAGAAGCTCAGCGCATTCAATTGTATGACGTCAACCGCAATTAGCGTAGCTATTGAACTGGTTTGAATAAAATTTCTTGTATATAATTCTCTTAAAGTAGCACAGGACGATTTGTTGTGGGTTCGATTCTCACACGGAGAAATTATTATATTTACAAGTTATTTTTTTTCTGTCTGGTAAGACGAAATGCGAAGTCGCGTTAGGTACTCTACACTCGTTCAGATTTGATTTCGAGTGGTATCCAGCCAACGGAGTGTTTTGACACTACGTTTTCCTCTGACTGATAAAACCTATTATGATTTTCATGTTAATACAACTACGTGTCCCTCTTTAGTTAACTTTAACAGTGTTAGTAGTTTAAGTGCAATTACTTGTGGGTTCTAATTAAGAAAACTAAATACATTTCACTGTTGTTAATGAATATATAGAATCGCGGCGTTGAGTTCCACCGCTTAACACGCACTATCGTTATATCAAGAACTGCCTGTCTTGATACTAAGTTAACTTTATTTTTCCAATAAAGCATAGAAAAAGCGAGAGGCTTATCTTTTTATTACACAACATATGATGTATATATATATATATATATATATATATATATATATATGTGTGTGTGTGTGTGTGTGTGTGTGTATATATATATATATATATATATATATATATATATACAAATATTCACTAAAACAATAAAATTTAATATAAAACACTCAGTGATTCAATATCTGATGTCTATTAAACTTTTCAAAATATCCCAATGGAATTCAATAAAGAACACATTTCGGCGAGTTTTGATTTATTCACGTTTCATGATAAAATTATACGAATAGTAGTTGTTTCATACGCTTTATAAAATGTTTCAGACACTTGTAACGTATATTTTATTGCTAAATGTATATAATGGCATTTGAAGTTATAAAAAATACATTTATTAAAAATAAAAACATATTGATTTTTAAATAAAAAAAATTAGAAGCGCGGAGTTTAGTTCCGCCAATTTAGACATTATTTTATACTAGGTTACCTATCTTGATATGTGAAAGATTTAAATATGTGGATGGGAAAAATCTGAATCAAACCTCTAAAAGCTAGAATAACTTGTTATAAATAATTTTACTCAATAAAAATTAATACTTAATAAACGTGGTAGCTAATAAGTGACTTTTAAATTAAATTAAAAAAGGGGTTTATCCTCGAATTAAAATTAAGCCTCGAAGAAGCGCAATCATTTCAATCCATTAAGATTCGATTACCCTTTTAAAGAAAAACCTACAAAAATATGAAATTGCTAAAATAAGAGGCTTAAAGTAATATAAAACATAATACTATAGCAGTTATTATTATAGATAAAGCGAAGGGTAAAAAAAACAGTTTCATTTTGTATTTTCCATACGAAATAAAACTTGACGTGTTGAGTAGCGGAACTCAACGCCGCGTGTTTTCTATTGTAAAAAAAATCTCAACACGTTTACAATTGTAAGCTTTATAGCTTTACATGAATTGTAAATATTGTGTTAATTACTTCTTTACCCATTTCGTTCATCATGACACCGTGAAACCCTGAAAACAGCTAAACAGAGTCCTTACATAAATGTATATTGAGCAACCAGACCGACATGGTGCCGTCTTGTTTGATACGCTATTGAATATCAAACTAAGGTAACCTACGAGTTCCTACACACTAATAGACTAATCTTGATAAAGATATAAAGTCTGTAAAAAGTAGTGCATCACATCACATCGATGATAATGTAATTCTAAGTTTCAGCCTGTATAATCTAGTCTAGATTTGTCTAGATTAGACTAGCCGACTAATCTGGTCTAGACTAGACTAAGATTCTCGCGCTCCCTAAAGCTTGGACGGTGGAGTTGGACAAGATTGTGAGAAATTGTGAGAGAAAGAGAGACACTTACTCCCTCACTTTGGTAGAAAACACGAATGTTGCGAATTCCTTACTCCAAGAAGTAGTTATATTTAAATTACTTTCATTTCAAAGACAACATAGCATCAAGACACCCGATTGACTACATTCCGCCAGAAATCGACACATTGCGTATTGAGTGGCGAGCTTAACACCGCGCTTTGTCTTTGTCTTACTCGCGCTAAGAAACCAAAAAAAAATTATAATCATTTCTCTGAATCCAAAACCAATAGCGTTTACAGACAGATGCTATCCCACTTCGCCACGACGGCCAAATGATGTAAATAGTGTATTTAAAGAAAAATACACAAGAGAAGTATTCTATAAATTAGTACATACTCGTTTTCAATCAATGTACAAATTTAACCTGATATCCAGTAAATTAAGTAAATTATCTTCAATCCAATCTCTTTTAATAAAACGAAAAGTAATGGCCGAAAGTAATAGTGGGATTGCGCCATCAAAGTCCTACAATAGGTCAGCAATTACAAGCGAACGCCGCTTCAATTGAATCTGCTATGCCTCGTTTAGCTTTCGACAGTGATTTTTTTTAAATATTCAAAGGTAGAACGATTTATTGACTAAAATGACATTATATATATATATATATATATATATATATATATATATATATATATATATATATATATATATATATAGCCATTAAATTTGTAAAAAGATGTAACAATGTATGATGTAAATAAATAAAGTAATTAGAGATAACCTAGTATCAAGATAAAGAATAAACATGGACAGAAAAACCTAATGTCAAATATTTCGTATATATTATTAAATATTCCGTATATATTAGTGAATATTCCGTATATATTAGTAAATATATTAATTTCGTTGTATGTTGAGGAACGGAATTCAATGCCATAGTCTAATCATTTCCTAGTGTGTCAACCATCATTTTTACAGTCGCTGTCGCTCTGTTGTCAATATGTTTTTGCTTGATCAATATATTTCATATATCTAAATATACTTGTAAGTAAATTTAAAACATATTTAGATAGACTGTTAGATATTGTAGTAACAAAACATACAGAGTATACCGAATATTTTACCATTATTTTTTTGGCAACAGTACATAAAACAATAGAAGAATAAAATATTATATGTTTTTTTAAAAGTACGTAGTAACGTTATGAGTATAGCAAAGAAATGGTCATGGAAATTATGCAAGTAATCCAGGCGAGAATTCACGGGTTCTTAAAATTAACTTAAAATATGCTAAGCCCCATGTAAGAGTCTTTTAAAAATTTTTAGTCGGTTAGTTGGTTGAGTATTTATGTAAGTAAATACTCTTTTTGGATTTAAATTTTAATCATAGAATTCGGCCTTATTTTCAGATAATACAATCATCGATTTTCGGATTAACGGATTAATCACGTATATTTGGTATTCGGAATTCAAAACAAAATTTTAAGAAACTTGACGTTTCGAATACTTTACAGTAGTCCTTAGTCTACTGGTCACACCACGGATAACTGTAACGTGTTTGAAACTTCAGGTTTTTAAAAATATATTTTTCAATACCAAAATATACGTGATTGATACGTTTAAAATACCTACTATCTACACAAAAAATATTAATATGGTGTCAGTAGTACTCCCTGTAGGACTGACAATACTAATATTCAAAATTGTAATGAGCCAGTCAAAACTGAATACCTAAATAGATTTGCTCCTACAGGTAGAGCCTATCCGTGCAAGCGTACTATGTGCTGTTACGGACATGTGCATAAATTGATCCATCCTCTACAATTTTCCAACAATTCGATGCGACTATGCGAAGTGACCTTTTAACTACGTGATCTACGTTACCTTTGGGTTAACGTGATACTCTTGTAACTTGCAATTATAATTTATTTTCTATTAAATAACATAGCCGATCGTGGGGCAGCACTGCAATGTCTGGCTGTAAACGCGATCGGATGTGGGTTCGATTCGCCCATGGAAGAATGATTATATTTAAATTACTCTCACTTCTTCGCTCTGGTAAGGCAAAGTGCGGCGTTGAGTTAAATCACAAACACACAATGTCTCGAATTCGGGGGAAAGCGAAGTACGGAGTTTTGACACTAGGAACTAGCTGTCTACCCTGCATGCCTGTGCCCCTGTGTGAAGCTAAAAAATAAAATCCCGTTTCATTAATGAATTCATAAAGGTATATGTAAGAAAAAGTCAGATTACGTTTTGAATCATTCTTGCAACTCCATTTGCTGGATTTACATTTGCACAAGCCCGAATTTGATGACATCATATTTCCATAGCCTGAGCCTGATTTCCTGGAGAGCACAACTTACGTGATAGAAAAGGAAATAGTTAATTTAAGTTTTTTCGTTGACATTCTTATTAAAGCTGATTTGTTATTAGAAAATATTTTAATAAAAACGTATAAATATTTGAACGCAACAGGATTCGATTCCGCACCTAACGAAAAGTGTCTAAGAATTTTATACATTTTTTAAAACGTTTTAATTGAGTAAAAATAGTAAAATAAATGTATTATTTATTAACAATAATATTTTTCTTAGCTTGTATGGCAATAATTAGCGTTGGTTACCATCACCCTAGCAACAAGCAGTTTATATACATGCATATATATATATATAAATATATATATATATAAATATAAATATATATATATATATATATATATATATATATATATATATATATATATCTATATATATATATATATATATATATATATATATATATATATATATATATAATTATTAATTAGAATAAGAAAATATTTAAAAAAAATCGTACAAAATTTTTACTCCACCGAGATAAGAACCGGTGCGTAGTGGAATCCATCCAAGCACATGATTTAAGATCGAAACTGTACCCAAGAAAAGCCAAAAGCAAAAGTATAAAATATTTAATCTAATTTGTTTTTGTCCGATACAGAAGCTATAAAAATTTTTCGAGCAAAATAAATGCTGTTTTTTTATGTTTTCCAGATAAACATACAACAAACTAGCGTCAGCAGAAAAGATAGTGATGTAATTAGCGTCTTCTTTGATAAAACAAAAAAAAGTTCCTATACCTACACTAGGTTCTCTCTGAATACCCCTATCATATCATATCAGGGTTTACTTAGTGTCAAGACACTCAATATTCCGCCCGATAAAGAAATTGTGTAACGTCGTGCTTTGTTTTATACGCTTTTTCTGTCTATCAGATTTTTAAGATTTTAGATATTTTCTAAAATTAATTGCTATACTTTATTGGAATCCATAAGAATAAAATAATGAAATTTAAATTATTCTCATACTGAAGCCATCGTTGTACAGTGGAAGATTTGATTGTCATGCATTTTGGGCATATGACTGTAAGCGCGATTGATTGTGGGCTCGAATCCTACTTTGGGAAATGATTATATTCAAAAAGAAATTAATGAAAATCAGTTTGGCTGGAAAACAAAGCGTGGTGTTAAGTTCGCCGCTCAATACCTAAT
Source organism: Dryadula phaetusa (assembly GCA_032432895.1). NCBI lineage: Eukaryota > Metazoa > Arthropoda > Insecta > Lepidoptera > Nymphalidae > Dryadula > Dryadula phaetusa. Next base: position 1,797,631 of record JAOYRS010000016.1, on the reverse strand, counting down.
GTTGGAATTTTGGGCAGAATGCTATCAACTGGTTGTTCCTGACTATACGGCTATGCAGAATAAAACATTAAATTTAAAAAAAATCTGAAATTTCAACCTTTAAATGGTTATTATAGATTCATCTATTTTTCTATCAAATAACTAATGGCTTGAGTAACTGGTTCGATTTCATTCATTTAAATAAATTTTAAAACAAAAAATAAACTACAGTTAAAAAATAAGCAAAGAAACAAAACCTGAATAAATATTTAAACAACTTCAAACTAAGACGTTTTTATTATACAAACTTATATGCATACGTTGAGCAATTAAGACCTTGGTCAACGAAAATAAGACTTTATATCGTAGAAATAGAGCTGAAGTTTCAGTAGACAATTTAAACATAGATAACATGTAAACTTTAACAACGGAATTTAGAGTATATTCTAATAGTATTAATAAATTTAAGGACTTTTACTACGCTTTGTCTTCAAAGTGTTTGAAGTTTGCGGGAAAAAACAGCTTCACGCTTTAACCCACCTAGCAGTCATTAGTCAGAGAAAACTTAGCAACAAGACACTTATGAGTTCCGTGATAGTGAACTTTGTAATAAGCGTAACACTTAGTGACAAGACACTTATGAGTTCCGTGATAGTGAACTTTGCAATAAGCGTAAGACTTAGTAACAAGACACTTATGAGTTCCGTGATAGTGAACTTTGTAATAAGCGTAACACTTAGTGACAAGACACTTATGAGTTCCGTGATAGTGAACTTTGCAATAAGCGTAAGACTTAGTAACAAGACACTTATGAGTTCCGTGATAGTGAACTTTGTAATAAGCGTAACACTTAGTAACAAGACACTTATGAGTTCCGTGATAGTGAACTTTGCAATAAGCGTAAGACTTAGTAACAAGACACTTATGAGTTCCGTGATAGTGAACTTTGCAATAAGCGTAACACTTAGTAAAAAGGCACTTATGAGTTCCGTGATAGTGAACTTTGCAATAAGCGTAACACTTAGTAACAAGACACTTATGAGTTCCGTGATAGTGAACTTTGCAACAAGCGTAACCTTATTCGTTTTTACCAAACAATCTCCTATATGTGTTTTCCTTACAACGTGACATCGGCGAAGTGATTTGTGCTCTAGTGGCACGCTCGGAGCGGCATATATAAAGAACAGAACAGAACAGATTGGTGAACTTAACTTTTAAATATATTTATTTTGTGGGAATCGAACCCACAATCGATCATGTCTCGTTATGCCACAATGGTTTCAAGATGAAGTTATTGAAACTTACTTTTTTATAGATAATGAACTTGTTTTTTTTTCAATTTCACGTCGCACAGGAACCTTTCTATGTGGACGCAATACAATATGATACCAGATTGAACTAAATTATATGATTGAAATATTTTATGAATAATGTAATTCTTTAATGGGAACAAAGCGCGGCGTTAGGTTCCGTAACTCAACACGTATCTTGATTTCGGACGGTCAACAGAGTGTTTTGACACTGGAATGTTTTAGCTATATTGGGATACCGTGAACCAGCTTTAATATAAAATAACTGAAGAACAGCCAATAAAATCATATTTCTCCACAATGTACAGTATAAAAACGCTGAAAATTGTAATGTTCTAAAAATTGCTAACTTCCCCAAGGATAAAAATCTATTCGAAAATTCCTTTAGTGTAGAAAAAGCTCTAATTCTTTGAACTTTACGTGTTTCACATGACATGATTAACACGACCCACTTTTTATTGTTACTCTGTGTACGTAATACTGTGAACTTCTTTTACCTGCCTAATATGGAAAATGGGTACACATTGAAAAATGTTTCGTAGTTAAAGTACACTTGCTTTACATTATTAACATGTTGCGTGTTGAGTAGCGGAAGTAAACTCCGCGCTTTGCCTTACCAGAGCAAAGGAAATCAGGTGTTTTTTTAATTAATACTAAAGGTTAAGTATGTACTAAAAATGTAATACATATTTGATATATATTTTCTAGTAATAACTGACGTCATACGTATTCATTCATTCATTCATTCATTCACCTTATTACACCTAAAACCATGAATTCGTGTAAAATTTTCGTAACGTCAGATTTTCTAAGAAACGTGTTCGGATAAAAGCAATGAATACAATTAACTGTTTTTGTTTGTTTTGTATAAAATGTGTAAAAGAGACACTTTACCCAAAGATCTTATTATTTAAAAAACAACATTTTTAAATAAGAGCAGTATATCCCACCTGAAGCTAACCTAATCAGCTCCATAACTTTCATATGAATAAATCCTGAACTCACTCAGATTTTGACTTGTGTCCATAAATATTAATAAAAAAAATAAAAAAACACAGTTTTACACCGTCTGACAAAATGGATCGATTGTGAATTCGATTCCCACTCCGGGCAATAATTATTTTTAAATTATTTTCATTTCCTCGCTTAAGTATCACAAAGCGCGGCGTTGAGTTCCACCACTGACACACAAGATACTTCCTATCTACACGGCTATATAGAATAAAGGCGTGAAGCTAAACGAGAAATCTCTCATACGAGAAAAGAAGTTGATGTTAATAAAAATTCATTAAACATGAAACCTTATTAAATACACCATTCCCATTGAGCACACAAGACCAAGGCAATGAATATTCGTGTCAACAATCGTAATGCTCGTCAAGCAAAGGGAAAGCGCTCAAACGTTCGAAACAACCTGCGAAATTTATTCATGAACAAACTTATACTGAAAGTACTTTGATTTTCATCGTGTATGTGATCTTAGTACGTGATTTTACGTTTATCTTAACTCCGTTGGATGCATTTCAATGAAAAATTACTAGAGCTACAAGTGTTTCTATTAGCTGGATCTAGATTTCTAGATCTGGATTGCTTTCGTCGTCCTAGATTGATTTCTAGATATACATTGTTATGATAGGGCAATCAGAGAATACTTAGTGTCAAGACACTCCCTACATTCCTCGTATCTAAAAGCTGCTATGTGTTTAAATAAGAACATTCCACGGAGTATAAGAGAGAGAGAGAGAGAGTAAAAGAATTGAATCCACATTCAAACGTTTTCACAGTGAGACGCCATCACACTTCGCCACAATGGTATTTTAGATCTAGATATTAAAGCAAAGCCATTAGTCGTTACTTTGATTACCAGTATTCTGTTAGTATCATTCTTATATGGGTACATTTCAATTTACCAATTTTAGTATAGAAACGTAATACAGAATACACAATTGTCTTATTACGTATCATACTATACTATATATTTTTATCTAATAAAATCAAGTTAATATATTTATATGGATTATTTATTTTACCTTTATATAAATAGATAGATAACGAGGCCGGTCGTATCGCAGTGGCGGTCCCACTGCGATACGACCGCTTGACTATTAACGTGATCGGTTATGGGTTCGATTCCGCCTGAAGTGAATGATTATATTTGAACTATTTACATGTGTTTCCTCTCTCTGGCAAGAAAAAGTGCGGTGTTAAGATCCGTCACTTAACAAGCAATGTCTCAAATTTGGTGAAACATGGATTACGGAGTGACTAAATACTTCCTTTCTATCGTGCTATGTGGATAAAAGCGTGAAGCTAAAACATAGATAATATATAAAGGAAATATAAATAATCTATATAATTACGTTACCTTGATTTTATTAAATGAAAATACAAAGTACAGTATGCTACGTAATAAGACAATTGTGTATTCTGCACTACGTTTCTATACTAAAATTGGTAAATTTAAATGTACCCATATAAGAATGATACTAACTGAACATTCCGATCTAAATGGAATCAAACTCACGACTAATGGCTTACCTCAATGTCTAGATCTAAAATACCATTGTGGTGAAGTGTGATGGCGTTATAAATAATCACATTGAAACTAACATAACTCTTTAACAAACATTCAAACATTCCCACTTAAATCACTACAAAATTTACAATTCATAAAAAAAATAAAAAAAATTATAACTAAAGTTTACCAATTTAATGTTTAAAGTTTACCAGTTTACCAATTACTGGGAAAATCTATTTTATTTTTGCCAAACATAATTTAAAGTTATTAATTAATCCCGTGTTCCACAAACCACAAATAATAATTTAATAGTTACGACTTCATATAAATAGAGCAGTGTATTGTTTTTCATTGATCCTTTGTGGAATATATTCAAATGGCTTAATAAATTTTTGGGTTTTACCGATTATTGTCAATGTCAATATAAACAGACGGATAGACAGAAAGTAAATAGTGTCAACACTTCATTTTCCGCCGAATTCGAGATGAATAATAGAGCTCAACGCCGCACTTTGCGAAGAGCGAAGATGTGAAAATAATATAAGTATCATGACTCCCCCGAGTGGAGTTCGAACCCACAACTGATCGCGTTTACAGTCGGACCTTGTCCCACTGCGCCACCAGCGGCCTCAATTTTGGTAATGTGTATATTATTTTTTACAAAAGTTTAGATTAAACTGTGTTGTATAAAAATAGTAGCTTCATGCTTTATCCTCTATAGCAGAGCAACCAGAGACAACCTACTGTCAAGACACGCTGAGTGCTTTCGTGAACTCAACACCGCGCTTTGTCAGAGAAAATTAAAGTATATTTTTTTAATTATAATCATTTCCCAACGTGGGAATCAAATCCATCCTAATCGCAATCAAATAGCAGTATTAAAAAATTAAGTATTTTTTTGTACATCGATATACCATTATATTTCGTACATAATAATTTTGAACATGTAAAAGTCACGTAATACAAGGCGAAAATTTTCGAGTCACACAGCAATGACTCAACAGAAATTCTTACAACTCGGCTAAAACGATCATAAACAGCTTAAAAGTCGAAAACGTGATAAAAATGTCGCGGCACGCGTTAATTTCAGAAGTTGTTCAAAGTTAAACATGAAAAATTCAGAAAAATATGAGTGTCTAATTCTTTTGCAAGCTGACGTGTCCTGAAGTTAGAGAAAGTTGGGTGTTTTGTTTTAATATGCTTGGTCAATTTAGTTAGTTTGAATAATATGTAGAAATCGGTCGAGGCGCAGTGGGACAGCGACCGGTTGTGGGTTCGACACCCACTCGGAGGAGTGATTATATTTAAATTATTTTCAAAGTTCGGCGTTGAGTTGAACCACTTAACACGCAATTTCTCGAATTCGGTGGAAAGCGAACGGAGTGTCTTGACACTAGGTACTTTCTGTCTATCCTGCTTTGCAAGATAAAAGCGTTTATTTTAGCTTCTCGCTTTATCTCTAGCGGGGTAGTCAGAAAGGAACGGTGCGCCACACGCCACGGTCCCTGTATACTTCTTTCGCCTTTTATACAGTTACTTCATACATTTTAAATAAAAATGTTTTAAACAAATTAATTCTGAAAGTCCCTGTGACCACGACTTACTGTAAAGTGTTCGAAACGTCAGGTTTTCAAAAATGTATTTTTAATACCAAAATATACACGATTAATCCGTTTAAAATAATTTCATTTAAAATGTGTAAAAATCGGGAAATCAATTATCTTATCAAAAATAATATATATATAAATATTCTTTATGTTATAATTTTCCAACTAATTTATAATTTTATTTAAATACACGGGGAGAGAACGCGTTCTTTTTGTTCATTGAATAGCAGCGTCACTCTTTATTCTGCTTAGTAGGATAGCCAGAAACAACTTAGTGTCAAGACACTCCGCTCGAAATCGAGATAGTGGAGTGTTGAGTGATGAACTCAACGCTGCGCTTTGTATTACCAGAGCTAAGAAATTAATTTTTTTTTAGCTTCACGCTTCATGCCTGGCGGGGTAGTCAGAGAGTACGGAGCGCCAAACGCTACGGTCCCTGCATACCTCTTTCGCCTCGTCCACAGTCATTATCCTCTTCATGCATGCCCTTCGGGGGGTCCTCATACTTTTTACGTGACTTTCCTCCAGTATCTTAGATACTGTGTTTTCGAAGGTCAACCGAGGTCTCCCCCGACCTCTCGCACCTCTCACCTTGGCTTCATAAATCTTTCTTACCATTCTTTCATCGCTCATTCTTTCCACGTGCCCAAACCACCTGAGCACGATTTTCTTCATTCTTACTGTGACATTCACGCTTACACCTGCCATTCTGCGTATCTCCTCGCTGCATATACGGTCAGCTAAACTGACTCCGCATATCTAACTAAGAGATCTCATCTCTACAGCATTCATCTTTCGTTCAATCTTCTTTTGGCTCAACCACGTTTCGCTGCCGTCTGCATTACTACTGCATTGTGAAGGGCAACACTTGCAGGTACGCTGACGTTTTGCCGTCGCATCAATGCAGCAAAAACACTGTTAACCCTGATACCGGCAGCAATACGCCTTTCCACATCCATTTCGTATTTTCCATCTCTACTAAACATACTTCCCAGATATATCACCTCATTCACTTGTTCTAATATCTTTCTATCTACCATAATCTTGCATTCCGTTCTTTCTTCGTCTCTTTCAAATACAAGAATCTTAGTTTTACTCGCACTCAGGTTTAGACCATTATTTTCATACCCTTCTTTCAAAGTGATGACCAGTGCCTGTAACTGGCATTCTGATGATGCAATTAGCACTGCATCATTTGCGTACAACAGACAGTTTACTGTCAAATCACCAACTTTCACTACTATGCCACTATCATACACTCCTTGGAGACATCTATCCAAATACAAATTGAACAGCCAAGCTGATATGGCGCAGCCCTGTTTGATACCCGGTTGAATATCAAACTGAGGCGACATGCCAGCTCCTACTCGTACACAGGCTGAGTGATCTCGATAAAGAGATTTTACAGCCTGCAACAAGGGTCCGCTCACATTGTACCAGGGCAGTATCTCCCATAACTTCTTTCTTACAACCCTGTCAAATGCTTTTTCTAAATCCACAAAAGCTCAGAAAATTTTCTGATTTACAAACAAAAAATTTTCCGTGATCATGCGGAGAGAAAAGACCTGATCCATGCACCCTCTTCCAGGTCTAAATCCTCCTTGGGCCTCCCATAAAAGCCTTTCGGATCTCTCTTGCATTCTTCTCGCTAGAATTTTAGCATAAATTTTACTGCCCAAGCTAATCAAACTGATAGCCCTATAGCTTGCACAGTCTATCTGTGAATCTTTTCCTTTATACAAAGGCACGATGACTGTGCTTTGCCAATCATCCGGGACCTTTACCTTTTTGCAGCATAAATTGTATCAAAAAAGAACAGGTCCAAGTTGCGCGGCCCACCATATTTGATCATCTCTGCAGTAACTCCATCTGCTCTCCCTGCCTTACCACATTTCAGACTTCGTATGGCATTCTCTACTTCTTTTATACCGATTTCGCCATCTGCTACATCAAGACTCAGCATATTGCTGTCGCTCGAGACAGAGGCGTCATCACATTCATACATCTTCTTATAGAATTCCGCCCATCGTTGCAAAACGTGTGTTCTTTCCGTAAGTATTTCACCGTCCTCGGAAAGCACCCCATTCATTCTACAGGTTGGCGAACAACGCCGCGAATCATTAACATCTCGCCAGAAAAGCTTCGTGTTTTCCCGGAAATTGTTTGTCAATCTATCATCTCTTTCACGCTCTGACTTTTCACGCTTCATCTTTATCAGTGCTTTGGTTAGGTGCTTTTGCAATTTATATTCTTTCTTCTTAATCTCTTTCATACTTTTATTCTTACTCGAGGCTTTATAGTCCTGCCATGCTTTCTTCTTTCTTTCTACTGCCTCTTTCACTTCATCATCCTACCATTCATCGCACTTTTTACTAAAGCCTCTTTTCCCAAAGTAAAATATATTTTCAATATATTCAATCCACCGAGTAAGAATCGAATCCACATTCACTTACAATCAGACGCTTACATTGAGTCACAAGGTATATACTAGTAACATACACAAATGTATTTATATAAAAGTTTACGTCAAACGCATAGTTTTATGTGTAATTTATTTTATTAATCTAATGATCGGCCTCTTCATTAAATGTTTTTTTACCTTTACGCTTTTATCCTGCATAGGAGGGTAGCCAGAAAGTACCTAGTGTCAAGACACTTCGTACTTCGCTTTTCGCCGAATTCAAGACATTGCGTGTTGAGTAGTAGAACTCAACTCAGCACTTACCAGAGCGAGGAAGTAAAAATGATTTTAAATATAATCAATCCCCTGAGTAGAGAACGAACCCACAACCGATCGATTCACAGTCATACGTTGTCACACTGCGTCACTGCGTTTTTCTTAAAACTATAACATGCAATATATTTTAATGAATATTATGCAACTATAAAGAGGTTGAGGCCGGGCGTGGTGAAGTGTGACACCGTCTGACTGTTACCAAAAATATATTTTCTTATTAGAATTGGTATTCCAAAGTATACGCTATTAATCCGTTTAAAATAGTGCCATTTGAAATGTGTTAAAATCGCGAAAATCAATGATCTTATTAAATATAGTATATATATTAAATGTTATAATATCCGAGGACACCGTGGTACAGTGGTAAACTATCTGAATATTAACGGGATTGGTTGTAGATTCGATTACCACTCAGGTTGATGATTATAATTATAATTTATTTTTATTTATCTACTCTCGTAACACAAACATCACGAAAGCTGTCACCGAAGTCTTGACACAAGGATGTCTCTGAGTACACTGCTATGCGAGAAATTCTAATATGGTATTCAGAATAAAAAATTAAGACAAATCGCAGCGTTAAGTTCCGTAAACAAAAACACTTACCTCTTTGTGTCAAAATATCAAAATATTAAACAAATATAAAATATATTTTAATTTTATAAAATCAATTATTTCTTTTTACACAAACCATTTAATATATATACAAACTCAAAATTAAATTTCAAATTATTCCAGATATCGGTACACTCATGTACGGTACAATTAAAATATAAACTTTTGCTTTTGTTGTTCTTTCCTAAGTTTATATTCGATTTGAAATTGAAGGAAACTGATTACAAGAATATTCAGTTTATTCACTGTAAACAAGGATTTGGAATACTTCAGCGAAGATCGCTCCCCGATCTTTACTATTTATATTTGAAACTAAATGCAAATAAAATTATAAATTAATAGAAGTTTCTTGATAAATATTGAAATGAGAATTAATTGAGTAAATTTAAATATAAGTGTGACAGCATCTGTCTGTAAACGCGATTGGTTGTGGGTTCAATTCCAACTCGGGGAGTGATTATATTTATATTATTTCACCTCGCTCTGGTAAAACGAAGCGCAGCGTTGGGTTCCCCCGAACAATATGCAATGTCTTGAATTCGGTGGAAAGCGAAGTACAGAGTGTCTTGCCACTAGGTACTTTCTGTTTACCCTGCTATGCAGGATAGAAGTGTGAATGTAAAAAAAATTAAAACTTTTATTATAAAAACCATCTAAATAGTTTTCTTGAATTATAAAAGTGAGATTTTTTTTAAACGAAATATAATATTTCCTAGTTTTAAGCTTGAAATAAACATTGCAAGACATCTAAATATTAATACAAATCAGTAACACATGAATTAACACGTATAATAAGTGGTTGGAAGCCCGAAAGACAGGAAACTCCGAATCGCCATTGTAGACTTGCGTTAAGTGCTTTGCATATTGATGGCGTGAGGCGACTTAAGTGTTAGTTTGATAAGCTTACGTGATGGGATTTCATGGGGAAGCTGGGAATTAGTTTATATTGTGTGGCTTTCTTCCGTATGTTAAATAGTGCAGGTTCGTTTTGTATCGGACATTATGGACGTGATTATTTCTAATTAATTTTGTTTGTTTAGATATAGGTTTACTTAACGTGAAATATCATAAATCCAGTTAAATCTTTAGGGATTATTTTTTTTTATTTTCTTAGCGTAGGTATTAAGTGGTATTTTCTTTTCCAGAATTTTTAATATTATTTTGATTTCCTCGCGCTGGTAAAACAAAACGCGACATTGAATTCCGCCACTCAACACGCAATGTCCACAATTGGGTGGAAAACGGAGTACGGAGTGTCGTGACACTAGGCACTTCCTGTCTACCCTGCTATGTGGGATAAAAAAGTGAGGCTAAAATATAATTTACAAATGAATATAATAAATAACATATATTGATGTATACAATTGTTTTAAAATTAGTAGAACGAACGTGGCTCAGTATAAATTTTGTATGGCTATTCCGCAAATAACGTTAAAATTTAGGAGTTAAGAAAGCCATTGTCTTATTTGTAGATGGAGGTGAATTCAAAGGCGAAATATCCTATAAGTTTTGCTATTCATTACGAGGCATTATGTGAACAGACTGTTAAAGTTAGAAGTTCTAGATTTACACCTGCAAATATACGAGCTAGTTTATGTGCAAGAAAAAGGCAATTCCTTTGATAGTTCTTGTTTAGGTAAATGCTATACAAATCTAGACTAAGCTCTTTTGCCAGGGTAAGTTGAAGACACCTTGTTTATGATATGAGGCGCTATTTTAGGATATTGTTTGCAAAAAAGTGGAACTAAACGCCGCACTATATCTTACCAAACTGTTTCTAGTTTAGTAAGACAATTTAGAATTATTTTACCAAAATTGAAGCTGGTAGTGACGTAGTGGGACAGTCTGACTGTAAATGTGATCGGTTGTGGGTTCGATTCCTACTCGGGAGTGTGATTATATTTAATTTATTTTCATTTCCTCCCGCTGGTAAGATAAAACGCAGCGTTGAGATCCGTCACTCGACACGCAATGTCTCAATTTCAGTCTAAATACTTCTTCTCTATCCTGGTATGTGGAAAAAAGCGTAACCCAAAATTACGTAGACATTTTTCACCAAAACAACAGCTGAAAAAATGTATAATCACAAGAATATTCCTACTTTTCACCCAAAAATGTTTGAAAGCGACAGCATCGCCAAAATTCCATTACGTACCATACCTTTATATATCAAAGCGTCATCGAGTTTTCGCGGGTCATCCCAAATAAAGGCATGTGTCACGAGTCAGAGGTCACGGGTTCCGGTCTTGATCCGGGACCGGAAATTTAACCCCCGTCTCTAAATACGTTATGAGATTCTTTGAGAAAAATATATTGCTGTCACTCATATCGTGGACGGGTGCTATTTAAGATCTTGTGTAATTATTTTGTTCAAATTTTTTGCGGGTTTTTTGCTTTTAGTTGCGTTTGCAGCTTGAATGGCGGAACTCAACACCGCACTTAATCTTACTAGACGAAAAGAAATTAAAATTATGAATGTAAATTATAGTTAATACTTTAGGAATTGGGATCAATTCAGAATAATCAGAGAGAGCATAACGACAAGACACTCCGTTCACCACTTTCCATTCAAACTTAAGACATTGAGAAGTGATGGAATTCAACACTGCACTTTGTCTTACCAGAACAATAAAACAATCATTTTAAATATAACTTTTCTACAAGTGGAAATCGAACCCATAACCAATCGAGTTTGTTCTCCGACATTATCCATTACTTCATGTCATATTTTTCGGGGAAACAAACCGCGGTGCAGATTATATTGCGAAAGCCATATATATATATTATTGAAACATAAAATTTTTGAGCGTTATAATAATTTAAATATAGTGGTTTTTAAAATTATCACGTTACAGTAAAGTGATTTGAATATTTTTTTAGCGCAGTTGATAGTAAAGTCAAATCAAAATAAATATCAAATGATTTCATTTAAAGTAAGAAGATGCTTTATTATATGAACGTCAAATTATTTACCACCAGTTCACTAAAGTTAACGCCTCAGATCTGAGAAGAACCGGCGCAAGGAACTCCGCGGGATTTTTTCAATGCCAATAATTAGAAATTAATAGTCAAAAATGTTTTCTAATCCTAAGTGTGGAATAACACTGTAATAATAGTAAATATTAAAATAAAATAGCAATCTCTCTTGTTAAACGATTATTTCTTAATAATCTTTAAGTAGTAGAAATTTGTAAAAATATCGCTACAGAGATGCTAACAACATAAATAAGTTGTAACAAAAACATATAAGAATTTCGACTCAGCTGGTAGTAGAACGCATGGCTTAGCAGTCAGAGCGCTTGGACGGTAACCAAGAAGCGCGGGTTCGAATATACGTTTTTTCGTTCGTTTATACGTTTTTTCAAAAATGTTTTCTAATCCTAATTGTGGAATAACACTTTAAAAATAGTAAATATTAAATTAATAGTTTTCATTCGTGACTATGATATCTTTGAAACAGACTGGAGCGAGCATTTCATTTCCAAGGTGTATTATCATTTATAAAATCATTAATATGATAATAACCTTTAACATACAAGTTGTGAATTTAAAGAACAAATCATGTAAAGAACTTAAGCTACTATACTAAAGTAAGCGTAGATTTTTTATAAATAGTTAACATTGGATATTAGTCCTAAATATTAGTAATTGTGTGGACGTTTATAGATTTTAATAGTTATATTTTAAAGCAAGTAACTTATATAATAATTATATTATATTCCTAACGTAACTATTATTATTTCTATGTATTTCGCTTGTGATAATTTCGCTTCGCTTAATATTTTATTCTGACTGTAAACGTCACAGTTTATGAGTTTAAATTATGTTTACTTCCTCGCTCTGGTAAGACAAAGTGCAGCATTGAGTTCCGCCACTTAACACGGATTGTCTCAAATTCGTCGAAATGCGGAGTTTCTTGACACTTATTAGTTCCTGTCTACTCTGCTATGCGAAAAAAGCGTAAAGCTAATATAAATACTATATTAATTATTGCTTTGCATTATTGGTTTAGATCAAGGCTCTCTAAGGGGGCAAAAGTGTTAAGGATAAGTTTTCTTTTAATTATTTATATATTTTTATTTTTTTTTATACTCACTAATGTTATATTAACACGCAATTAACGTATACAGAATTGATTTGAACGGAAAAAATCATCAAAAATATAAACATATCCCCCAACCAGCGATCTTTGCGTTCAGTGTGTCACATTCCAATTTCACAACAATGACGTCACATTGACAATAGAGTAATCAAAGCCTGAAATTCCTACAATTTTTATATTTTTTTCCTTGTCGTATTTGAAATCAACCATCTCGTGAATACAACTGTACTCCAATAACCCATCAATATCTCAATATCTCAATATTTCCATATACAAAATAAAACACACAAACAAACAAAACTTCAAACCACATAGTATTATAATAGTATAAATTAAAACAATATTTAACATTTAAAAAGCTGCAAAACAAAATTTTATACGAAAATTCATAATTTTATTGTGATATAACGAGGCTTTGAGCTTCCAAATAAGTACATAATTCTTTAATCTGAATACAGTTGGTAAAAACCGCAAAAAATTTGCAATTGTTTATTTAAAAACGCATTCATTGCACGTTTCGGTGCGACACTTACTAAAATTTATAGTGCAATTTATTTTCAGAGGCTGTAAGTCAACTGAGAATGATAACGGAGTGTACAAGATTGATTGAGAATAAATATATTGTTAATTTAATAACATATGTACGTAAGATATTTGATTTTCGCGATTTTTATACATTTTCAATGAAACTATTTTAATCGGATTAATCGCGTATATTTTGGTATTCGAAAATACATTTTGGACACCTGACGTTTCGAACACTTTACAGTAGTCCGTGGTCACAGGTAGACTGAGGTGGCATTCGTATGTCAGTTGATACAAAAATTAATTATATCAAACTACCGCCATCTGTTTCTTAATTGCCTCTCGTACTGCCCTTTATTCTTGTAGAATGAGCAGACTGTATCTTTGTCTCTGGTTTGGTGGATTTGAGACTTTAAATTTTTTATACGTGGGTCCCAGGTGGTAGAGAGTTTCCAACCATCTTCTCTATTGAAATTTGGATGTTTTTGAATTTCAATAGCCTCGCGGATCATTCTAGGATCTACTTTCCCTAGCGAGGATATGTGGCTTATCAAACCTGATGTAGTGTTTGGACTTATTCATTGCATGTTCACACACAGCTGATTGCAATACATGCCCATTCTTGACATCAAAACATATGTAGGTATATAAAACTAATATTTTGTGTGTAAAGTTAAATTTTGGTATGTTAGTTTCTTTTTTCAGAGACAACCTAGTGTCAAGACACTCAGTAGACCGCTTTCCGCTCGAAATCAAGATATTGCGTGTTGTGTGGCGAACTCAACGCCGCGCTATGTCTTACCAGAGTAATGAAGGGGAATAAATTTGAATTATAATAATTGCTTTCGATTGGGAATTGAACCCACAACCAATCGTATTTACAGTCTGACGTTGTTCCAATGCACCACTATGGCATAGAAATAGTATGGCTAAGATCATGGAGGTGTACACAAATGAAAATAGGGGTTTCTTATGTTCTTTTTTATAAATTATTTTCTTGCAATTTTTAAAGGCTCGATAATTCACTGACTACCAACTAACATAACGTTGCAATTTGACCGATCAGACAAGGAAGTAAGAAGAAATATATATGATATTTCAGTATATTTCATATTTCCTTATTTAATATTTCCAAGCTACTAAACTTTGAGGCCGGTCGCGGCGCAGTACTGCGACTGACAGTAAACGTGATCGGTTGTGGGCTCGATTCCCACTCAGGGGACTGTTTATACTTAAAATTATCTGCACTTCCTCTCTCTGGTGTTACAAAGTGCGGCGTTGAGTTCCACGAGTCAAAACGCAATGTCTTGAATTCGCTGGAAGGCAAAGTACGGAGTGTCTTAACTACTAAAATATTATTATTTATTATTTAATATGTCACGATATACAGATATCACTTTTGCATGGCGGAATTAAGCGCCGTATTTTGTTAAGCTAGGTCACAAAAAACGAATTCTGAAAGATTCTAAAAGATATTTATGTACTACAACACTAAATACGGAAAATGTTTTGTTCACTGAGAACAACGCCAACTGTGACCGATGAATTATATTTTAATACTAGCAACTAACAAGCCTTTATTATTACTATGAAAACTGGCAGTTTAATTTTTTTAAGCTCCACACTTTTGTTTCGCTCGATTGTGGGTTCGATTCTCACTGGAGGGTGTGATTATATTTAATTATTTTCACTTAATCGTTTTAGAAAAACAAAGCGTGGCGTTAAGTTTCGCCACTCAACATGCAATGTCTTGAATTCAACGGAATACGGAGTATCTTTACGCTGGATACTTTCTGTCTATCCCGCTATGCGAGATAAAAGTGTGAACCTATTATAAAATATATCAAATCTTTTACTCTACAAGGTCTTTTCCACCTCAGGAGTATTATTACTAAGAAATAAATATAATAATTTAATATTCTATTCGAATTTATTTTTCATTGGTACAACGTCTGACTGTAAACTTGCTTGTGGATTCAATGCACTGGTAAGGCTCGATCACTCATTCCCTCAGTCCTCCCAGTTAGAATCCCAGCGCTACCTACAATCATATATATATATATATATATATATATATATATATATATATATATATATATATATATATGGAATAAATAGATTTTCAACAATTTCTCACAATATGACATTGTTATTAAAAAAGCAACATAAAAATGATATGTTAAGAGAACGTGCAAATGATGTCTCGAACAATATGAAATAACGTTCAGTTAGCCCGTACGTGATCTCGCCGATGAATGTGTACGATTGAAATAAATCAATGATAATTATTCCAATTTATTGCTTTACAGCCGTAGGGCGTTTACTTGAGTTACTTTACTTTGCGGCTGAAATTTTATATATTGTTGAAGATTTTTTTAATAAGAAAAATCTATTTTTTTTTTATAAATGTATATATGTATGTATGTTTGTTCGTGTGTGGAAATGTACAGACAAAATATGTTAATCGATTTTTATGATTTTTACATTAATCGATTTGACACGCCCATGCAAGTGACTTTACAGACAAATAAATCGATATCTGCCACAGCAATTACTAATTTAGACTTTTTTGAGTTTCGTAACGAATTAGTTAGCAAATTAAAAAAAAAAATTATTAATAAAATAATTTTCATAAAATAATATTGAAAAAATAATGATGTACTCATTATATGCCAGAACTAAACACATTGAATGGCATTTATTTAAACAAGATTTCTTTTAAATATTTTTTTGTTTCTTAGCTTCACGCCTTTTATCCCGCATAGCAGGGTAAACAGAAAGTACCTAGTGTCAAGACACTCCGTACTTCGCTTTCCACCGAATTTGAGACATTGCATGTTGAGTGGTGGAAATCAACGCCGCATTTTCTCTTTCACCAGAGCGAGGAGGTGAAAATATTTTAAATAGAATCACTCCCCCGAGTGGAGATCGAACCCACAACCGATCGAGTTTACAGTCCGACGCTGTCCTACTGCGCTACAAACAGCCTTAATAAAATAAAATAATTTGGTTTAGTTTAATTCAGTTTAATGGAGATGGAAGTGTATTTACACAAGGTGTTCTCTCTCTCACTATTTTAGGGGGAAAAGTGAGCTAAAGAAGAAAATCTAACAATCCCATAATTTTTCCTTCCCATTCAATAAGCTAGTTAGAAAGAAAGTAATGTCAAAACACTACATTAACTGTATTCCGTCTAGAATCAAATTGACCAATTCAACGCATTTGTCTTACCAGATCGGAGAAATAAAAATAATTTTTAAATTAAATCAATTTTCCGAATGGAAATCGAACCCATTACAGCATGATAAAAATTAACTCTAACTATAGAAGTATTTGAACCGACTACTGCTGTAGTAGTCACGCATGTTATGAAATCTAACAAATACTATACATATATGTTTTTATTCCTAAAAAAAAGACTAATATATTTGTACAGTACTAAGCCGACATAAAAAGTAACAAAGCCTATACTTTTGTAACTTTCAAAACAAATTTATTTTATTCCCTCCAAATTGCTTAAATTGTAAATACGGTTTAAATAAATATCTCTTAATTATTCAAATTGTCGTACAACAGAGCTTGTGTGTTTTATATATTTATATTTTTAAATATACTCTAATAAAGTTATGTTTAGGCGATTTTTTGTTTTATCAGTTTTTGCAATTAAATATATATAAATATATATATATATATATATATATATATATATATATATATATATATATCGCGATATATATGTATATATATATGATATATGTCTATATATATGTTTTAGGTTCGAGTCCCTATCGGAGGAATGATTATATTAAAAAAAAAATTCATTTCCTCTCTGGTAGGACAAATCGTGGCGTTGAGTTCACCACTTATCACGCTATGTCTCTGATTTTGAACGGAATGTAGTGTTTAAACACTACGTTTTCTGTGACTACAGAGAACACCTAGTATGGTTATACTTCCTTCTCTATTGAATTATGAATACATCCAAGTGCATAAGCTAATTACGCTTTATTTTCTGTCTAGTACATGAAGAAATAAACTTGTTTTATGTATACGCGTACCATAATTATATAAAAAGCAACTATTAAAAAACCAATGGTATACATGGGTGGGGATATCGTTTATTTTTTCTGGCTTGTGGGTTCAATCCTCACGCGGGATAATGATTATACTGAGATATTTTTATTTTTCTGCTCTAATATGACACCTTAGGTGGTTGAATTCCACCACTTAAGACCTTCTTGAATGCTTTTAGATGTCTAGGCTCTCAGAGTATCTTGACACTAGATCCTCCACAACCAACTTGTTACAGGGAATAAAGCATAAATCTTTGATAAAAAACAAGTAAAATAATACAAACATCATACTCAGGTGGTTTTTGGCACTCACCCAGAGTCTTACAAAGTAATTGCCGTACACTTGCAAATGGTCTTAAATGTATAACATTTTATGAATTGTGAATTGTGAATTATGAATTGTAAATTGCATAATGCATTGTATTTGTTAGAATTATTTTTTATATTTATTATCTATTTTCTTTTTGTATAATTAATGTTTTAACAGAAATGAAAGATATTTTAGTCTACTAATAGAAGTTACCAGCTTCATTTGGCACAGGTGAGTGGCCAGAGAGAACCTAGTGTCATAACACTCCATTCACCACTCTCCGTCAAATTCAAGACAATGCGTACAAATAAATATATAATGGAGTAAAAATATTATTATTATTAAGTATTAAATTAAATACTTATTAAATTTCTTAGGAATATTTTACACCATATGCATTTAAAGATCTCAAGATTTTGTTAAAAAATTTATTTCTCGATCGTAAAAGACGTACATACAAAGCGCTATCCGCAAATAAAATGTCAAATGCAGAGTTTTCTATCTAAGAGCCAACTTCCTGAGAAGCGCCGGTTTTGGATCCCAACACAAGGATTTATACTTAAATATTGTTATGTTTGTTATAAACAAGTGCACTTTAAATTTTAACTTGTAAATATATTTTTTTTTGTAGAAAAGTGTGTATGAAGAAGAAACTTTGAATTATTATTTAACTAGACGAGAGAAAATTTTTTTATTACAATTTTACAATAGACGAATTGAATTCAGAAATGCAACGAAGAATCAATATGGCTTGCAGTGTTACGATGGCGATTATTATTAAATAAACTTAACAAAATATATAAAGCTTTAGAAAAAAATTATCTTTAGATAAAAATTATAAAAAAATAAATTTGAGGCCGGTCGTGGCGCAGTGGGACAGCGTCTGACTGTAAACGCGACCGGTTGTTAGTTCGATCCCCACTCGGGGAAATGATCGTATATAAACTATTTTTACTTCCCTATTCTGGTAAAAGACAAAGTGCGGCGTTGAGTCCACCACTCCGATAAAAGCGTGAAGCAAAGGCTTCTCGCTTTTATCGCTCGCTCCCGCATAGCAGGGTACATAGAAAGGGTCTAGTATCGAGACACTCTGTACTTTTCTTTCCGCCGAATTGGATATATTGCGTGTTAAGCGGTGGAACTTAACGCCGCACTTTGTTCTACGTGGGCGAGGAAATGAAAATAACATAAGTAAAATCACTAACCCGAGTAGAAATATAACCCAAACCCACGTTAAAAGTCAAACGCTGTCTCACCTTTAATTAGGATGTCTTGTGATTTCGAAAAAAATCTATTTTGATAGACAAAATGCATTGATTACTTTCTCAAAGGGGATTTTGATGAATAAAAGTTATTAGTAATTACTTTATTTTTTTTAAATCCCCCTAAAAATATATATTTTTTTGAATTTTAGAGTTTGCGAGTTACATATTGCAGCTCTGCCGGCTCTTTTGTTTCACAGAGAACAACCTTGGGATCAGTGAATGGCACTTGCAATAAAAATTGTTTGTAAATTATATTGTAAATGTAGACTAAGCCTTTAAAAATATTCATTAATTAATTCTTCTATGAAATCAAATTTGAAAAACTCATATTGGCGCCTAAATATATGCTGGGAGTGAGCTGATTATAGTTTTTGGCAGGTTGAGATAGTATATTGTAGTCTAGTATATTGTAAAGAGATCTCGCTGTTACATCCTTCGAAATCAATTCTAAACTTGTTCCTGCTCTGTTCGTTGGGAAATTTTAAAGTAAGATTACAATATTTTTGCTTCACGTCTTTAGCAGGAATAACTCGAATAGCCTAGGTATACAGGAAGTACCTAGTAGCTACACTCCATACTCCACTTCCTGCCGAGTTTGAGATATCACTTGTTGAGTGGCGGAACTCAACGCCGCGCTTTAACTTGGATGAGGAAGCAAAATTAATTTAAACATAATCATTGTGTGTTAAACGAACCGATGGCGTTTATGTATATCAACCGACCGGCCGTATAAAAAGTAAATCAAAATTCAAATAGACTCCTCACACCATTTTCATATCATAATCTTAAAACTACAATCCCGGTCTAAATATTCGCGTAATTCTAACACAAAATGTATATTTGTTTACAATACACGAACTTGCAATTAGCTAAAACCAATCAACATTTACGCTTTGGATAACAAAGCCAATGTACTAAATATTTCCCTTGACAGATAGTTACTTCATTTACTCTACTATGAATGTAAATCAAATTAAACAAAAAACAAACATTAATTGGACACAGTTGCATTGTGTTCAATTATTTATTAATTTGAAAATATCAAAAAGTAACATAGTGCTTTTCAATTGAATATGACACATAGCTTGTTAAGTGGCGGAGCTTAACCTCGCGCTTTGTATTACAAAACGACAAATTACAAATCCGAGTAAGGATCGAAACCTGCAACCACCGTATTCGATATCAGACATCATTTTACTTAAGCCTTATATACAATATTTAACGTTAAATTATATATTTTTTTTATATTTACTTACGGCTATGCTGACGTTCTACAGTCTCCTTAAAGCCAGAGCACCGTTAACCCGGTTAGTAGAAGCAATACGCCTTTCCACATCCATTTTATATCTTCCATCTCTACTAAAAATACTTCCCAGACGTACTCCCACATTCACTTGTTCTAATTTTTTACTATCTACCCCAATCTCACATTCAGTTATTTCTTCATCTCTATGAAATATCAAGACGCGCGACGACGCAATTACCATGGCGCGAGACAAAAGCATCTATATATATATATATATATATATATATATATATATATATATATATATATATATATATATATATATATATATATATAAATTTATTCCACAACATAATATACAATCTGGGGCATACTGTGAAACAACGATACAATCTAAGAAGAGAAAAACCTTTACAATTAAAACATTACAGATTTCTTATGAAAGTAATTAAGAGAAAAGTCTTTTTATAACGGTGGAATACTTCGCGCTCATTCATTGACCTTTTATATGGTAACTTCTTAGTGGATCTTTTTCATTTATTTCAAAGAAACTGCTCTTTACTTAGACTTTTCAACTGAACTATTAATTATGGTATATTTTTTAAGTCTCTGGAAGTCTTAGTTTTTACTTTTATAAGGCTTTTACAAGATACGGATCTTTATAGCTTGGTTAGTGCTAACATTCATTTGTATAGTTTGAAAAATGGGGCGATAGCATAGTTTTTGAGTTCACGATAATTGTAGATTAGAATATTATTTGGAAAATTATTGTAAATATTTCAATTATTTTCATTTCCTTTTGTATACAGTATACAGCGTGGTGTTTGTGTTTAATAAACAATACGCAACGTGTAGTAGTTGTGTGTAAAATGAAAAAGGGCATGTCCTAATAATATGCTCTTTCTTCCTTTTTGTTATAACATGAAATATTTGTAGAGTTTAAAATAAAAAAAATATATGAGTTTTGGGGACTTTCGTCCGGAAGGAAATTCCTTACATTTTTACTTCAACTGTGATTGTAATTTGTAATTTTTTTTTAAATAATTGCTTAAAAATATTTATTTATAAAAAAATAAAACGTAAAATTATAAATTATTAAAAAATTATACGCAATATTATATATATATATATATATATATATATATATATATATTTATATATATATATATATATATATATATATATATATATATATATATATATTACAGCATTTTCTGTTAGGATTGTTGTTGGCGTCGAGAAATGGTTTTCGGTATTTTATTCGCACTGACATTTAAATTTCCATATTATTTTGAACTCCGAATATATGATTTCATGGTTGTCTTCCTATAATTTAAATAGTGATGTAAATATTAAAAAAATAAACAATTTTTTTATTATAAAATTTTTGTCATACTTACTGTCAATTAATAGAACAAATTTAATATTTTTATATAAGTTTACTAGGCACTATGCATTGTCATGTGACGTTTTTTAGCAAATCGCATTATCCGCAAGGCGCGTTGAGGAGCTTCGTTCCAAAGTAAAGTAAATACTAAAACTTATTATTATTATATATATGGTTTAGTGGAACAGCGTCTGACTGTAAGCGCGATCGGTTGTAGGTTCGATCCCCACTCGGGGGAGTGATTCTATTTAAAATATTTTCACCTCCTCTCTCTGGTGAAAGAGAAAATGCGGCGTTAAGTTGCACCAGTCATCACGCAATATCTCGAATTCGGTGGATAGCGAAGTACGGAGTGTCTTGACACTAAGTACTTTCTGTCTACCCTCCTATACGGAAAAAAAGCGTGAAGCTAAAATAAAAATATTATTTAAAGTAAGGTTTGAGGCCATAATATGATACTGGACAGCGTCTGACTGCAAAGAGGAGGAAATAGTGAATTATTTTCATGTTTCCGCTTTGGAAAGACAAGCGGCAACGTTGAGTTCTTCATTGTACAATAGAAGCATATCTGAATTAACGATAATATAAATAATTAAAGGTTATTTTAAATATCCTTTTTTTACCTTTACGCTTTTATCCCGCATATACAGAAAGTACCTGGTGTCAAGATACTCCGTATTTAGCTTCCACCGAATTCGAGATATTGCGTGTTGAGTGGTGAAACTCAACGCCGCATTCTGTTAGAGTGAGAAAGTGAAAATAATTTTAAATATAATCACTCCTCCGAGTAGGGATCGAACCCACAACCGATCGCGTTTACACGCTGTCCCACTGCGCCACGACCGACCTCGAATAACAAATCGCAATACACTTGTAATATATTATTCACTTAACATACATAAATATATTAATATATCTACAAAGTCAACAACCAACAAAATCCAAGATTCAGAGTATTCGAATCTATACGTTTACTTTCTTTTCATATCACAGTCTGCTAAAGAATATAATATAGATAGAACGAAGGTAATGTAGCGACTTTAATAACGTGAATCTTCGAGCTTCGTTTGATCCAAGAATAGAATAAGTATAAAAGGTCATTTTAAAATGAATATGCAAACGTATTCAATGCAAGATTGAAAACGTACTAGAGTAAGGTATTTCCCTAAATTTCCAGGATCCAAATCCAGGAGGATACAGGTACTTGTGTCGAGACAAAACAGATTTATTTCGAATACATTTTACAATTCTGCTGAACTTTCAAAATTGTATACTTTATTGTTTTACTCAGTATTGAAATAAATTTTAAGTTAAAATGTTTTTTTTTTGCATTTTCCTTATTCCTTGATATATAAGTAATAGATATATAAGTTTGTTCTCGATTTTCCTTCTATTTTTAATATAATATATGTTGGTTGACCAAATTTAATTTTATACTGTGTTGCCAGAGTAGGAACAAAATGTATAATTTTAACAATATTTTATATATTAGCTTTACTTATTCGATATAAGAGAAACTTAGAATACTATATTGATCTGCTTGAGTTACGATATAAGCTTCAAGCCATCGTAGCGCAGTAGCACAGAATACGACTGTAAACGCGAGTGGTTGTGGGTTCTAATCAAATTAAATTATAACTTCGCCGTTTAAATATGTTATTATAAGTAGTTTTTAATTGTTAATTATTATGTAAATGCCCATCGCCAGCACATTTGCTGGGAATAAAGTTTAGCGAGTCAACACGTGATTTTTCAAATTTGTCTTCCTGACTATCTTGAAACAAGCAATAAAGTTTGAAGGTAAAATAAACAAAACTGATTACAATAGATATTTTCAAAGAATGATGGCAGGATAAGTATATAAACAATATTTTTAAGTTTGAACGAACTTCTTTCTCAGGGTATAAAATATTTACAATGACAAACAAAATAATTACATTTTTGAAAAAAACGTATAAAAATGAAAACAACATAAATAAGTTGTAACAAAACGTGTAAGAATTTCGACGCAGCTGGTAGTAGAACGCATGGCTTAGCGGTCAGAGCGCTTGGACGGTGTCCAAGAGACGCGGGTTCGAATCCTGCTGCGTTCAATTTTTTATACGTTTTTTCAAAAATGTTTTCTAATCCTAAGTGTGGAATAGCACTTTAAAAATAGTAAATATTAAAACAATTACATATTTCAGTTTATGTAACATAAAAAGTAACATATATTTATATCGATAATATCTCAACATCCTTCATGTTTTTATGTTTACTATTGTACCAAAAATGCAGGCCTTGACATATATTCTTGAACTGTTAAGTTACTTTGAAAGAAACAATACCGTGTTTTTAACTATACTTTACTTTAGCATTTTCCATTAGCCACCTTGTGGGACAGAAATAGTGCGGCGTTAAGTGACGCAACTCAACACTCAATATCTCAAAATTAATTATGAAACGTTAATTTTTTTAACTTAAACAGTAATATTAAATTTTAAATTAAGTTAAGTTCAATATAAGCATATAGCTTAAAAACGCTTGGACCTTTCCGAAAAGGTGCAGGTTCGAATTCCGCGATTTTCAAATATTCGTACGTTATATATTACTTAATAACTTTAAGCATACAACTGTACTCCTGAATACAATAACAATATTTGTTTTATGTAAATTTATTTGGGGATCACCAAGTCAATGTGAACGGAAAAATTTACAACTCAACATAACTATTTTATCGACACAATTTGGGCGCTCATAAACAATGTTCGTTCAAAATGTTGCTAGTTTTTTTTTTTTAGTAAACGTTGCTTTACGTCTATAGTGAAACATTGTTTAAATAAACAAAAAACGCGTACGATTCTTGGTTGTATTGTTTTTATCTCGCTTAGCAGGGTAGAACAGAAATTAGGTAGTGTCAAGACACTACGTATTTCGCTTTCCACTAAATTCGAGACTTGACGTGTTGAGTGATGGAACTCAGCACCGTACTTTATCTTTAACAGAGCGAGGAAGTGAAAATAATTTAAATTATTCGCTACCTCGATTGGGTATCGAACCCACAACCGGTCGTGTTTAAAGTCAGACGCTGTCCCACTGCGCACCAACCGGCCTCTTATAACGTTCTTCTTCAATCTTAATATAACATTCTCGTTTTCGTCTGCCAACGCCAGAGGTCTCTACGCTTTTTACGTGAACTTTCTTCAGTACCAAAATAATCACACATAAATATATAGTTTAAGATAGATAGATAGATATATACTCTTTATTGCTAAAGAAACGAGAAAAATACAAAAAATCATGATTTTCCGGTTGCAAAGGCGACCTTATCACTGAGGGTGATCTCTTCCAGGTAGGTTAGTCTTATTATGTATAAATCTTAACATTATATTTAAATTTAAATATATATGTATATATGTAAATTTAATAACAAATATTTAAACAACAATGGGGTATGATATTACGGAACGCGTTTTCTTTTCACTCGGGAGCGGAAAGGTTTTTGCTGAGTAAGAACACTTTCATATTCGGAAATACGAGGTTTTAGCGTTGAAATATCGTATGCAGACGCTTTACACAAGAAATACCATTATGACTATACTATATATTTTACTTGCTGTTTTAAAATATAAATTTCGAGTTTTAATTTTTTTGTTAAATTCATACATTTAATTTAGATATTGGGTTTTTGATGTGTTTTTTTTAGCTTCTTTGCTTTTATAGCAGGCAGCAGGGTAAACAGAAAGTACCTACTTAAAATACACCGTGCTCCGCTTTCCATCGAAGTGGTGGAACTCAACGCCGCACTTTGTCTTTACCAAAGTGAGGAAGTGAAAATAATTTAAATATAATCACTCCCCCGAGTGAGTATCGAATCCACAACCGGTAGCGTTTTCACTCAGACGCATTCACACTGCGACACGACCGGCCTTTTTGTGTGATGTGTTTTAATTTTTTTAAATGTTATTCCTTACTTAGATTAAGAAAATATTTTAAACAATTTTTTTTTATTCAAACAAAAATTGACGATTGTTTAAAATAATTAATGAGCATTAGTAGAAAATATATAAAATGTTAAAATTATATGAATATTGAAGAAAAGCAACTACTGTTAACTTTCCTATATCTTTTCCTCCAAAATTCCAATATTTTTGACAGTAAGAAGCAATAAGCTACAAAAATATTTATTTAT
This sequence comes from Dryadula phaetusa, assembly GCA_032432895.1. Classification (NCBI taxonomy): domain Eukaryota; kingdom Metazoa; phylum Arthropoda; class Insecta; order Lepidoptera; family Nymphalidae; genus Dryadula; species Dryadula phaetusa. Next base: position 1,771,786 of record JAOYRS010000016.1, on the reverse strand, counting down.
TATCATTATAATATAATAATAATAATACATCTTATATTTATTATATGAAACTATTTAAAATAGATTAATCACGTCCATTTTGGTATTCGAAAATTAATTTTTGAAAAATCGACGTAGATTTGTGACCACGAACTACTGTAAAATGTTTAAAATATCATATACCAAAATATACGCAATTAATCCATTTAAAATAATTTCATTTCAAATGTGTAAGAATCACGAATATCAAAGATATTCTTATTACAATTTGTAATATAAATATTTCATAATTTAAAGTAATAGATTAAGACCTGATTGTAAAGGCAAATGCTTCGAAGACTTCAATATTAATTAATATTAATAATTTTTCACGTCACCGTATAGTGATACAAAGTGTGGCGTTGAGTTCCGCTACTCTATACACTGGCCAGTTCTGAAAAGCGTGAAGCTGCTTGTTATTACTATAAACATATTGATACGAATTTCTAAGCAATTGTGTCCGTTATACGTGAAAGCGACGACAATAAGCTCAGAACAATAAGTCATAGCGTGAGAAACGTTAAGCAAATGCCATATGTATCCACTTGATATAGATAATTTAACTTACTGTATATGAGAATATTGTTACAATAATAGTAGTTATTGTGATACTGGTTATGTACGCAACTTTGTTCGCGTAAAATTTAGAATTATAAAATTAAATTAACTTATATTATCCCTTATTACATTAGCTATGTATCAGTGAAAGTTCCTTCAAAATCGGTTAAGCCGTGCCAGATATTAGTCGGAACAAACAGACAGACAGATTGACAAAAAATGTAAATAATACTATATCGGTACATGATACATTACCATGTAAACAGAGTAGCGTTCACATTTGGTATATTAAGATTATTTTAATGTAAGAAACAGATACTCCAATTTTATTTATTTGTATAGATGAATACATAAAGAATTATTATTATGAAAATGGAGTAAAAATTTTGATGAATACATAAAGAATTATTATTATGAAAATGGAGTGAAAATGGAGTTAAAAATAAGACCTATTTTTATGAAAATGGAGTAAAAATTTAACATAGTTCTTGTGTATTAAGTAGAACTGCAAATATCCAATAATGTTTAAAATATTGTATTAAAAATATATTAAATTAATAAAGTAACTTATACACACAATATAATGTTTTGACATACACTTTTGTTTAAAGTGATAATATATAGTTAAGGTAACGTGTATTTAACATCAACGGGTATACTAGTGGATAAAAATAAATCTGCAAATTAAATTTCTATATTTAAAAAAAATCTATAAGTTAAATAACTATCCTGAAGTTTATAGAAAGTGTTAAATTTCAGAGTGAAAAAGCTCAGTTATTCAAGAAGCTTTCCCTAGCTTTAAGAATCATTCTATTTAAGAGTGCAGTACATACATATGAATTTACAATTTTTTTTAGCTTCACACTTTTATCCCGCATAGCAGGGTAGACAGGAAGTACCTAGTGTCAAGACGTTCCATCTGCTTTCCGCTGAATTCGAGAAATTGCGAGCTTAGCCTCGGAACTCAAGGCCGCCCTTCACTGGTACTTTAAAATATAAACACTAAGCGTTTTCAGTCAGACACTACCACGAACCATCTCAATACATAAACGAAGCAAGTAACTTGCAAGCTTATATTGAAAAAAAAAATCAATAAATTTTACTAACGACTTTGACAATACATTTTAACATAACTAGAACGATCCAAAAACTCACCATAGACTCACCACAGCGTCACATCACAATCTAATTTCCGCCTATTCTTGGTTCGTACCAAAGTACATGGCCGGCTATTCACAGGGCAACAATACTGTGAGCGGGATTAACAATGGCGACCGCGCAATCAACGCGCCTCTAAAGCTAAAACCTGCTGACGTATTTGTCTTTGAGCATGCACTAACTGAATTCTATAGTACAAAGGAAATTACAGTTTTTATGGGCATTTTATTTTCGATAGACTCAATTTGTTTATGTATGTATGTATGTATGTATACCTGTTTGCAGGGCAACTTGTACAAATATTTTGTGAGCATTGTTTATCCTTTTTGTTAACTGACTTTTTTATTGGGCATAGCATGGTAAATAGAAATTATCTGGTGTCAAAACACTCCGTATTTCGCTTTCCTCCGAATTCCAGATATTAGGTGTTGAGTGGCGGGACTCAACGCCGCAGATATTGATTGGGAATGTCCATAATATACGTAAGTGTAATGAAAATGTTTTGAAATAATTATTATAGTACTTGCTATGAGAAATTGTCATCTTATCTAATATAATAACAAAAACACTTCAATTTTAGTTTAAATTTGAAATAAATTGGAAATTTATTTACGAATTAATTAAAATCTATTTTCATTTTAATCAAAATGAAAACTTTTAATAGTATTTATATGAAATTTTATATTATAGTTAACTGATATTATAAAAATATTTTCATTTCCTTGCTTGCTCTATATATATATATTGAACCTATGACCAAATGGTCACTGCAAAATTGCAGTCAGCCACAATGGTGTCAACTCATTGAATTTTTAGTAGTAATTTATTAAAAACATTAACTGCAGTAAATTTTATTTATTACACAAAACGCTAAGATATGAAGATGTATTTTGGCACGTATCGCCCATACAATGTGTATGACTACTTGCGCCAAACATTAAATACGAGAATAATGTAAGAACTAACATAACTATTTAATTGATTTATTACTTCATGTACAGTTGGGGGTTAGAAACGAACTTGATGACCTGGTTCATATGTTTTCATATAAAAAGATTAACATATATATATATGGACAGGGCATATATATATATATATATATATATATATATTAAGATTTATGTGAGAATTTTGTTTTGCGATTTCGCTTGAAATAGAGCCTTCAAGGATTGGAAAATTATAAATACTACATTAAATACTTTTTACTCAATTCCCAATAAGAACGATATGTTTTAAAGTTGAAATAAAACATAAAATATATGTTTAAATTTCGTGCTCAATAGCTTAATTTGATAGGAAATTTTATGTTATTTATGATTTAAATAAAATATCGTTCAAACGACCGCCACGTCTTTTTATGCACTGGTGAATACGATCGGTCCAATTTTCGATGACTCGGTGCAGCATTTCGGCTGGTATGGCCGCTATAGTAGCTCGAATGTTGCGTTCAAGGTCTTGAATCATAGCTGGTTTATTGGCATATACTAAAGATTTAACAAACCCCCGCAAAAAATAGTCCAAGGGTGTTAAATCGCATGATCTTGGTGGCCAAATGTGAGGACCGTTGCGAGAAATAACCGACTCACCAAACTTATCACGAAATAAATCCATTGTGACGGTCGCAGTGTGGCATGTTGCACCATCTTGTTGAAAATAAATGTCGTCCGCATCGATTTCATACACTTCAGGAAAAAAAATCGTTTAACATGTCACGATAACGGTCGCCATTGACAGTAACAGTACGGCCTTCGTCGTTTTTGAAATAGTACGGGCCAATGATTCCATCGTACCATAATCCGCACCAAATAGTCAGTTTTTCAGGATGTAATGGTGTTTCATGAACCAGTCTTGGGTTTGACTCACTCCAGTAATGACAATTCTGTTTGTTCACATAACCATCAGACGGTGCACCATGACGACCATATTTAGCACGAAATGCTCTTTGAGTAGAGACAATACTTTTCGAATTTTGATAGAAAATTTGGACAATTTCCAAACATTGAGGTAACGTGAACTTATTTATGATTAAATAGCAAACATTTCTTAATACAAAACAATACAAATGTCAAATTTTAAACAACTTAAGTGGCGGCTGTGAGCTATCAAAATCCTATCATCCCTATTGGGAAGCACTGTAGTTATATAAAATAATTATTATGTTCAAATGATCATATTTTAAAAATATTGTATTGTTAATGAATCCAGACACATGTACATATTTTAAGTAAATCAAATTCTAAACACAAATAAAGATATTATGAATTTTTAAAAAGCATTATGTATGCAATAAATACTGTATTTAAAAAAAAAAACATATAATATTTCAAATTAGCTAGTGGAAGTCGTCCAGGCGCGCGATTTTTTCTAGGTTGGGGATTATGTGGGTTGTGGTAAGACTAAAATCGGCGTTGTGTTATCCACTCTATGCGCAATATCATAATTTCGAGCTGATGACACACAACGGAATGTCTACTCAAGTGTGTTGATACTTAGGTATCTCTGACTACCCCGCTATACTGCATAAAGCGTGAAATTATCTACCTTGCTGCTTATGAGTATATATTTGTATTAGATATACTTACATAATACCTGGAGAAACGTTTCTTTAATAGTAAATTATAAAAAATCGGGACGTGTTTACTAATTTTTCGCAGTTATGTGAATCTAATACATAGTGAATGGGTTAACTTATTATTTAGATGCAATATGCAGGCATAAATTTGCTAAAATATTTAAAAGAACATCATTTTAATCAGAAAAATCTAAATATATGAACGTCGCTGGACAATAACACATGGCTCAGTAATTAAAAAGCTTGGACGATTTCGAAAAGGTACATGTTCGAGAACGTTCAATTTTTTATATGTTTACAAAAAAAAAAATATTATTATAACCGTGTGAATTATATTATGAAAATATTAAAACATCTTATTACTTTGTTACATTCATTCTATAGAACACGACTCAACTAAAACCTACTGTACATACAAATCATATTTCGCACTTTTTGTTCCCATGCTAGGTTACTTTAAACACGTGTGGTATTTCATTTGAATATGAGGTCAGGGAGTCGAGTGATGGAGTAAAACGTAATTAAAACAGTTCCTGTGAGATTATTTTCTGTTCTGCCTACTGTAGTGGATGGTAATATTGTGAAGTTTATATTATTATGTATCATATAATACGGTCGTGGTGTGTGAAGGCGGCTGACTGTAAACGTGATCAGTTGTGGGTTCGATTTGCACGCGGGGAAATGATTATATTTCAATAACTTTCATTTCCTCACTTTGCTAAGACAAACCACGGCGTTGAGCTCCGCCATTCAACACCAAATATCTCCAATTCGGTAGAAAATGGAGCACATAGTATTTTGACACTAAACACGTCTATCTAAATTTCAAATATTGCATGTTGAATTCTATAAATTAGTGCTAATTGTTATATTTCCATAGTGCGGAATTCAATTGAGTGGGAATTGAACCCACTTCCAATCATATTTACAGGCGCTGGCCTATGTTTATTTTTGGACAAATAAAATCTACTCATATATTTTTGAAAAGATCTTTAATTTTCGGGATTTTTACACATCCGTCGTCCGTCCGTCGTCACTGGTAGACCTGTAACGTCAAGTTTCCAAAAATGTATTTTTGAATACCAAAATATACGCGATTAATCTGTTTAAAATAGTTTCATTTAAAATAATGTCATATTTACCAGTGCTTATTCGTGTCACACGGATGTAAAGGAGGTTAAAAAAATCTTGTACTATCTTATATTTGGATTGCACAAATTAATATAGGACTCACTTGCCGTCATCATTTTCGGTGGCTTAAGAACTGTTGACATATTTACAAAATACTTTTAATTAAGCCCCTTTGTTACTCAAAGTGTCCTTCTCTAACGCCTCCCGCCCGACCTTGTTTTGGGCGCGTGAAATAAATAAAAGAAAATCCTCTCTTTTATCCAACACTTGCTGTAACGATTTCGCTTATGAAGCGCTATGTTGACAGTTTTTTGTATACGTTTTTTTACCTTCGATCAAGGATAGAGATAAATGGGGTTCTTGTATGGAATAATTAATCTTTTCCCAACAAAAAATATGTGAATAGCTAATCCAATTTTAATATATATATTTTTTATAATTATTAGTTACCAAATATTATTTTATACAATTTGGTAGATGTCTTACTATTGTTAAAGTATTATTTCACATTTAGTATTAGAAAAAACAACTTTATATATTTTAAATGAAACTGTGTTAAGGTAGTCTACCTGTGACCACGAACTACTGTAAAGTGTTCGAAACGTCAGATGTCTAAAATGTATTTTCGAATACCAAAATATACGCGATTATTCCGGTTAAAATAGTTTCATTTAAAATATAGAAAAATCGCGAAAATCAAAGATCTTATTAAACTATTATATGTTTTTTTTTTAAATGTTTTCTAATCCTATGCGTGGAACTCTCTACAGAAATGCTAACAACGTAAATAAGTCGTAACAAAACAGTATAAGAATTTCGACGCAGAAGATAGTATAACGCATGGCATAGCGGTCAGAGCTTTTGGATGGTATCCAAGAGGCACGAGTTCGAACCCCGCTGCGTTCAAATTTTTATACGTTTTTTAAAAAAATGTTTGCTAGATGTCGATTGTGTAAAATTTTAATAATTCGTGGCCTATGTGTTACTGTAGATGTAGTAATTACAAGAAAAAAGAAGAAAACTTATATAATATTAGTAAGAAGACAAAACCGAGGTAAATCCTTAGTTAAGACCAAAATATTTTCATTATATAGCTAAACCTTACAACAAACACAAAAATGACGTGAAGCATATATTTTTACAGGTGCCAAAAACTAGGGAAGCGTGAACATGGTTACCACATTGTTTTGGGAAAAACAGGAAAATATTTTTTTATCCGCTTGTCGGTTGTCACGAGCTCGCCTCTGCCATTTCAATGGTGTTTGCTGAAACACCGGCTTAGTTGTTTTTTAGTTTCATATTGACGTTAACGTTTGATTGCTCGGCCCCTAGTTGATTAGTTAGCTGTTGACAACATAAGTAAATGTTTGCGGGTGTTTTTAAAATATTTTATCCTATAGGTTATATGTAGAGGAGACCTATAGGATATATGTATAGGATATATTTAAATAGTATATTATTATATATTATATTTAAATAGTATTCCTGTTTTTTTAAAAATGCATAATAAAATTCGGTAAAAATGCATAATATTACATACACACACACACACACATATATATATATATATATATATATATATAATATCAATATATATATAAACGTTGGCGAAGTGGCACTTTACGCTCGGAGCGTCTTATATTTACATACACAGTTATATTTTATACAGTTATATTTTATATACAGTTTTTAGAACTGAACTGAACTAAACAGAACTATGTTTTTCCCTTTTGTAGGTAGGTTATAATAACATATGAGATCTCTATACACTATAATATTCCACTACGATCAAAGAAGATTTCGCAATATGGACTTATGAGTAAGTAATTTGCTCTAGCTTAGTGCAAAGTCGTCGAATTAATCTTCTAATATTAATGATATTACTGTCTATAGCTTGTATTACCTGTATATTTATAGTATATTGTCATACATTTGCAGATCGTAATAAATTATGAAAAATCGTGACCGAACGTCTTATGATATACCCAAGTAAAAGAAAAAAATATTTTTAAATGAAATTATTTTAACCGGATTAATCTTGTATATTTTAGTATTCGAAAAAACATTTTGGAAACCTGACGTTTCCAACACTTTACATACTTTACACTTTATAGAATTTCGGGATTTTAATTTTTTTATAAGTGGGTCCCAGGTGGTAGAGAGTTTCCAACCATCTTCTCTATTGAAATTTTGATGTTTTTGAATTTTGAAGATTCATTGAATTTCAAAAATCCACCACACCAGAGACAAAGATACAGCGAGCTCATTCTGCAAGAATCCAGGGCGGTACGCGTGGCAATTTTTTGTATCAACTGACAGACGAATGCCTCCTCAGTCTACCTGTGACCACGGACTACTGTAAAATGTTCGAAACGTCAGGTGTCCAAAATATGTTTTCGAATACCAAAATATACGCGATTAATCCGGTTAAAATAGTTTCATTTAAAATGTTTAAAAATGGCGAAAATCAAAGATCTTATAAAAAAATATTTTATCGTCATTGTGCCTTCAGGGGACATACAAAGTGCGCTGTGACCTATGAGCGCCTACAGTATCAAAATTTAATACCAACAAAATTGAATATAGTAGAACAAGATGTTGAAAACATCTTGAGCAAACCGCTCAGATAATTAAACTTATATACATATAATAAACTACAAGGATCTAACAAGATATAAGGACTTCAGTATAAGTTAAAGGTTGATAAGCTACAGATATCGGATACGTATTTGAGAGTTTGACCTAATTTAGAGAGATGAATGAAGTTGTAAGGAACTGTTGTAACATATGAAAACTCTGAATACAGTTTTAGTAAATGATTTCTTCATTTTAAAAGAGAATATGATTTTTTTACATCACTTCGGGGCTTTTGCTATGTTAAATTTGTATCGTATAATGGAAAAAGCGCTTCACACACAACTTTAGTGTCAAAACACTGTTCTTTTATTCTAATGCCGAGATTTGAAAATTAATTCTTAAAATGATTATTTCGTAGAGTGAATATGTATTAATGATATTTACAAATTTAGTTAGACAAATCACGGCGTTGGGTTACGCCACATAATAAATATGATACATATCAGATAATCGATAAATAATATTATGTAGATACACTATACGTTTTCTGTCTTATGATACAAAAAATATAAAACAACATCTACATATGCCTGTGCAATTTAAATTGTTTTTACAATAATTTCTTCGAGTATGAATATGTATGTATATTAAATTAATAGAGGCCGGTCGTGGCGCAGTGGAACTGTGTCTGACTGTAAACGCGATCGGTTGTGTGTTTGATTCCCACTCAGCAAAGCGAAAGAAAGAAGAAAGCGAAGCATGGAGTGTCTCGACACTAGGTACTTTTTGTGTACCTTGCTATGTGTTATAAAAGCGTGAAGCTAAAAAATATAATAAATACTAAACCTATATACATTTAATATTAAAATATTTCTTAAACAGAGAGACGTAGCCTGTTAAGGCAACATAATTAAAAAGTATTCCTGAAGCAATACTTACTGCTAATAAATCTTCCTTCAAATCGTACCATACGTGGCTCTCCTTGCTACGCCAACCAATATCTGTAATTAAAGTAAAACAAAAATTATATATATATATATATATATATATATATATATATATAAATTATATATATATATATATATATATATATATATATATATATATATATATATATATATTTAATTTTTTTATGTGGGTCCCAGGTGGTAGAGAGTTTCCAACCATCTTCTCTATTGAAATTTTGATGTTTTTGCATTTTGAAGATTCATTGAATTTCAAAAATCCACCACACCAGAGACAAAGATACAGAGAGCTCATTCTGCAAGAATCCAGGGCAGTACGCGAGGCAATTTTTTGTATCAACTGACAGACGAATATATGAATATATATATATATATATATATATATATATATATATATATATATATATATATATATATATATATATATTCCTAACATTATAAATATTATACGATTCTGATTGTTCATTTTTATATAATTTTTCAACTTCACTCTTTTATCTCGGATAGCAAAGTAGACAGAAAGTGTGTAGTGTCAAGATACTCCGTACTCCGCTTAACGTTGCCCTTGGTCTTGCCAGAGTGAGGAAATGCAAATATTTTAATTATAACCTATTAATATCCCGAATGTTTACAGTGAGACAACCCACTGCGCCACGACCGACCTCAAGAATGTTTGCATTGAAACCGGAAGGCTTAGTAAAACGTTTATTTTATAATATTTTGAAAAACTGACTGAAAATATTTTAAATGGATTAATTGTGTATATTTTTGTATTTATATAAATAAAAATAAATTTTTGAAAATCCGACGTTTCGAACACTTTACAGTAATCCATGGTAAGAGGTAGACTGAGATTATAATAATCAATCAATCCGTTTAAAATATATTCATTCAAAACGCAGTGATGACACAATAAATTCCCTAGAAACTGACAAATACAACATTATTTATATATATATATATATATATATATATATATATATATATATTCCTTTCTATAGCAAATTAACTTATTGTAATATATATTTTGAAAAATAACGCGAAACAATTTTAATATTATTTTCACTGTAAAAATATTATGGACGAGTCCGTTGGCGTAACGGAGGAAACTGCAAAGCCGCATAATTGTAGTTTACGTTGCGATACAAATAAAATACATGCTGATAAACTGCTGCGTTACTTTAAAAGTGTTATATTATTGTTAAAATAACATTCGAAAGAGAAATATGACGTTCAAATCCGATTTTTAATTTACATAACTTGAGTTATTAATTCAATTTGGGTAAAAGGTAAAAGGAATGAATGAATAGATGTGCTTCACGCTTATAAGTTACCCTATTTTACCTGAATTGAAATATTTAAACTGAATTTGGTGTCAGGACACTGTTCTCTGTATTTTACTTGAAATTTAGACATTGCATGTTGATCGGTGGTGCTCAACGCCGTACTTTGTAGGTACATTTTAAAATTATTGCATTTTTTTATTCATACAAGCTTATATAACTTCATCCTTTATTCCATAACAGGGTCATCTGAGAAAATTTTGTGTTCTAACACTCTATTCTATGTATTCCACCTGAAATCTAGACCTCATTGCGATTTTTTTACAAGGATAGACAAAAAGTACTTAGTGTCCAAACACTGTACTTCACGTTCCATCGGATTTGAGACATTACGTGTTGATTGCTGGATCTCAACGCCGCACTTTTATGTTTACCAGCGGAAGGAAGTGATAAAAATTTAAATATAATCACTCCCCCGAGTGGAAATCGAATCCACAACCGATCGCTTTTAAAGTCAGACGCTGTCCCACTGCGCCACGACCGGCCTCATATGTACTGTGCGTTTTATACGCATCATTTTAAAATAATTGTACATATATTTTAAAATATAGCTTCAAGTTTTATTCCACCTAGTGTAACTAAGTAGTGGACTCGTTGACTGGTTTCCGCCTGAAATGAAGACATTGCGTGATGAACTCAACACCGCGGTCTGTCTCATCAGAATTTATATTAAATAAATTTGTAATCTAATCGTTCCCCCGATTAGAAATTGAACCCACAACCAACCGATGCCTCAATATATTGTATATATATATATATATATATATATATATATATAATAAATCTTCTAAATAACATATTCATTGTCGAAACGTACACAAACAATTCGTAACAAGCGTGCGTAGCAAAAGTATACGTTTTAATCTCGTTGTTAATTACATACAAACACACATACATATATACATAGAATATGTTTGAAGTTGTCCCTTTGGCTTTGTAAGGAAATTCGTTCACACGATTATTTCTATATGATGATCTACTTGGATCTGTCTGTTTGTCAGAATATTCAGTTTTTTTTTTAATTTTCTATTCGCAGGTGTTTTTAGTGCAGAAACAGTGTCTAACTGAAGTTAGGATTGGTTTCGGGTTCGATTTCTATCTCATAGTTTAATTTATTGTCTAGGACTGGTAGGTAGAAATGGTGGAACATCAGAACTCAACAGATTTCTACTATTTCTCAAAAAAATAATTAATTACAAGGAAAACCCTTTTACCTTTACAGAGATCAAATGACACTGCAATTTTCTTGCTATTTTGGTAACCTTAGAATTATCCGTTATTATGTTTTTAATTCTCCTTAGATATTATTTCACAACAAAGCTTTAATATGCAGACAACCTTCAATTAATATATAAACATACAAAGAATTTAATAAATACATATATAAAATTAAATTTAAGACATTATTTTTTAAATGGCGGAACTGAACGCCGCGATTTATACAAAAAATATAATAATTTCAAAATTAAAACCATAATATATTTCTCTCATCGCTCCTAACAATGTGAACGGGGTACTGGATGAGCACTTGTTAATCTAAAGCAATCCGTCAAGCGGAAAGCTTACCGTGATCAACAGCTGTGCTTTTACTTTAATAAGATGTATTTCGGGATTTAAATACGACCGAAGATTGTATTACTTGCTTTAGGCGTCTGTTTATGTTAGTCTTAATTTTATATTTAATTCCACTAGGAAGTGAATGCTTTGATAATTTTCATTGGAATTTGTTAAGATTAATAAGTTGTTTTCAGGTAATTTTGAATTTAAGGTTTTTGTATAGATTTTTAATTTATTATACTCTAAATGAAAGGCAAGGTAAGTTACTTTTAGTTATTTGATTAGATAAATATTATCAGCTTTACGCTTTTATTTGAAGATGAAGATGAACAGAAAGTACCTAGTGTCAAGACTCTCTGTACTTCGCTTTCCACCGAATTCAAGACATTTCATGTCGAATGGCAAAACTGAACGCCACACTTAGTCTTTTCAACGCAGAAATAAAAATAATTTATATACAATCGTTCCCTTAAATAGGAATCAAATTCACAACCGATCGCGTAAACAGTTTACACCACGACTGGTCTTCAATATATGTATGTACTTATATACAAAATTTTATTTTTAAGCAATTGCAATTTTGAATCCACAGCGTTACTAATTATACAATATGTAAAGTAGAAATATCATAAGAACCAAATATATATTTCTTATTAAAGTAAGCTCAATTGCATCCTGTGAAGGAGACTTACTGGGAAAGCCCACTACCTACCTAGACTTTTCACTGATACGGCGTTCAATAAAAGGTAACTCTTTTATGTCACGTACTATCCTAACTTCATATATAGTTTACTACTTTATGTTAAACAAAAATAACACATAAATAAGACATAAAAAGTGCCACACACACACACACACACATATGTATATACGTTAATATTTACTATTTCTAAAGTGTTATTCCACACTTAGGATTAGAAAACATCTTTGAAAAAACGTATAAAAATTTTGAACGCAGCGGGATTCGAACCCGTGCCTCTTGGATACCGTCCAATTTTTATACGTTTTTTCAAAGATGTTTTCTAATGTATAGACTTCCTGTATTGTCTATATATTTACTAAGGGTAAATATTAGGTGAAAACAATTTGACCAAGAACTAATTATCTTAACTTATTCTATGATTGCCGTCTGCACTTTGTCGCTGAGTGATCGATTGGTAAGCCCGAGGAAGTGGTGATTGATTGGATACTTTGTCGAAGTAAAGTAGTACAGGGAAAAGTTTGCCACGTTTTGTTTTAAATAACAAAATTATTATTACTGGAGGCGTTGTTTACGCGTAAAGCGTGTGTAACCTTAGCAACGGATACTAGTGTACGCTACTGTTTTTAGTATTAGCTGTATTAATTTCACTTGCAAATGCCTACAATTGCGTTTCTGTGGCATTTTTAGCCCTTCCAACACTACCCAATGTGCTGCTTTACCTAACGTGCCCCGATGGCACAAATATCCCATGATAGAATAATAGAATAGAATAGATTAAACTTTATTGCATACAAAACACAAAAAAAGAACATAATAACAAAATACGAATACAAAATGTATACAAAGGTGGTGTTATTCCTACAAGCAATATCTTACAAACAACCTTCGGTATCAAAAAAAAATAGATAAAGTGAAAAAAAATATAATAAAATTAAAATAAATAGTATATTAGTGAAAATACACAATATTTACATATATGTTAATATTTCATAGAAATTTGTCTAATATACTGAAAGAGTTTTGATAAGGTGACATTTCTTTGTACGTTACATAAATATATTAAATCAATAAAGTTTAGAAATACAAATGTCTATATTATATATATATATATATATATATATATATATATATATATATATATATATATATATATATATATATATATATATAGCAACAAAATATAGCTTTCATAGAATCCAAACTCTGAAAGCCACTAAACCCTTCCGCAATATTATCTCCAAGTAAACAAGTTGTATAATAAATTCTAAGAGACTGAAGAGCGGGATGATAAAATTTTATTCCTTTACAACTTTGATTTATTAGCGTTGACGTTTTTTGACCTTGTTTATGAATAACATAACAAATCCTTTGACAGAGTTGTTTTCGTATGTAAGAACAAGATGCTGATTTATGTCATTCAAGGAATGAGAGAACCTACAGATTACTATGTCCATTTTACGTGCATTTAGTTTAAAGAAGCTAAAATATTGTTTTTTTAGCTTCACGTTTTTATTCCGCATAGCAGGATACCTAGTGTCAACACACTTCGTACTTCGCTTTCCACCGAATTCGAGACATCGCATGTTGAGAGTTGGAACTCAACTCTGCTCTTTGTCTTTACCAGAGCGAGGAATTGAAAATAGTTTAACCCTTAACTTGGTAAGGTACATTAGACTGTACATACATTTCAAAAAAAATTTACTGGTTAAATAATAATATTTTTTTGTTTTGTTTTTATTAAAAATATTACTAAATAATTTAGAATTAGTAGAAAAATATTTTCGTTGTTGCAACACTGAACAACACATGTCAAATTCAAAATGGCTTCGAAACAACAAAGTGTTGGCGGGACCCGGGTAAGTTTTTGCGTTATAAATTACTTTTTAGCTCAAAAACTAATAAAAAATTGTGTGTTATTTGATCTAAAAACTATGTATTACTCAAAAAGTGGTTTTATGCGTTACTGTCTCAATTTTTATGGCCGATTTGGTTGAAACAAATGTATGTACACTGCACTGCACGTTGCCAATAACGCACTAAAATACTAAAAATGAACTATGGTAACCACGCTGTACATTGCTAAGTTTACACAGTTTTTGTTTTTCAACGAATCGGTAGTTTTTGTTTATTTATTTTTTTACCTTCTCATAAAAACTGTCTGCTTTGAACTTTTTTTTTCTTTTTCCGCCTGCAGAACTTACAACTAACTCGCGCCCATAAGATCTTGGCTTTGATACCCGCTCAAAACGCATGCTCTGACGATAGTTCCACATCTGATGAGGAAGCAAATGCTTATATACCGCCTTCACCAGATACCTCTGATCCACCTTCAATAGCACCATCACTAGAAGCGCTTAATTTGCTTGATACTTCAACTGACTCCAACAACGAACAGCATGATATACCCATTACTTTACCACTCACACCAACATTTGATGAAGTTTTTCCATCGCCGAATACAAGTAACTACAATGTTATACCCACATTGAACTCCATCCAATCTTTGCCATCTCCTTCTGTTGAACTATCATCTCCCCAGCCTAGCACCAGCGGACAGCAGTTACTACTTACCAGGTCCAAGCGTAAAAAGACAACAAAGACTGTAGTGACCAAAAAAGTAAAGGTTCAGAAATTCGCCCTAAATTATCAATGGTCAAAAGCAGTATTTCGTCACAATGTATCTCTTGAAGAAAACTTATACAATCTCCATCAAACACAAATAGAGACAGTACTGGATTATTTTTATTTCTTTTTTTCTCCTGACTTAATTACTGACATTGTTTATAATACAAATTTATATGCAGTTGAACAACTAGGTCGATCTATTCAGCTGGCAGAAGATGAGATTAAAAGCTTCCTGGCCATTCAAATCATGATGGGTATAGTACAGATGCCAGCTTATACTGACTATTGGGCAAGAAAAACAAGATACCCTCTCATTGCTGATCTTATGCCTCTCAAAAAGTATCAACAAATACGTCGATATATTCATTTTATTGATAATACTTTGGAAGATTCAGACCGTTATTTCAAGATTCGCCCCCTAATGGAGAAAATACGCAAAAATTTTCTGAAAATTGAAGAAGAAGGAAAATATTCCATTGACGAGATGATGATACCTTATAAAGGTCGTAAAGCAGGTAAACGAAAGCAGTACGTAAAAATGAAACCTAAGAAATGGGGGTTTAAGAATTTTGTCCGTGCGGGTGTTTCGGGTATCATCTACGATTTTATTCTGTATGGTGGCGACGATACCTTTCGTGGACTGACTTTTTCAGAGAAAGAAGCTACAATTGGTTTAAGAGGTATGGTAGTGCTTGCATTGTGTCCAACTATAAAGAAAAAGCCGGCCATTGTGTATGCTGATAACTTTTTTATGTCGCCTGAACTAACATATATTCTGCGGGAAGAATACGGGATCCTTAGTCTAGGAACAATAAGGACTAATCGTCTCAGAGGCTGTCAAGAGTTATTGCCAACTGACAAACAATTAAAAAAGAAGAAACGCGGTTCTAGCGCCCAGGTGGTTTGCAATAAGAATAAGTTGGCAGTCGTAAAGTGGAACGACAATAAAGTGGTTACACTTATTAGCACCTACATAGACTCGTACCCCTTAGAAACAATCAAACGATACGATAAGGATGAGAAAAAGAAAGTAGATGTAGAATGTCCTCAAGTGGTCAAACATTACAACAAACATATGGGAGGGGTCGATTTAGCAGATAGATATGTTGATATCGTTATATAGAACTCCCTTCAAAAGTCACCGTTGGTACTTGGGAATATTTTCACAACTTGTTGATATGTGTATAAATAACGCTTGGCTCCTACATAGAAGAGATGGGAAGAAGACTTCATTGAAAGATTTCAGATTTGAATTGTTTGATGGGTTGTCTAAGTCTAATAGAATAGGAACAAACCAAAACGTTACAGACGATATAGGCGAGAATCTGAAAATCCATAAACCAGTCTCAGTCCGACCAACTGATAGCGTCAGATTTGATAACACAGGTCATCTTCCAGAAGCAGGTAATGAAACAATGCGTTGCAAATATTGTAAGAGTGGAAGAACATCTGTCTACTGTATAAAATGTAACGTACATTTGTGTTTTGTTGTGGGAAAAATAAAACGTAATTGCTTTCGTAATTTTCACCTAAAATAATAAAGAATAATTTAAATATTTCCTCCTTTTTTTTAAATAAATTTATAATAACCTGAATAATGTAATTCATTATGTCCTTGGTAGTGTACACCAAAATGTACAAACAATTTATTTATAATATTTCTGTAAAATTGGCAGTGTACATTGTGATGTACTTAAGTTTTCTCGAAACCTAGGATACCTAGATTTTTATTTTTATTTTTCTCAAGTTGTCCATTCATAAATTAAACAAAATTTATCAATAATTTCCTTTTTTTTCATATTTTTAGTTCTTGCCAAGTAAAGGGTTAAATATAATCACTCCCCCGAGAGGGGATCGAATCCACAACCGGTCGCGTTTACAGTCAGACGCTGCCACACTGCGCCACGATTCGCTAAAATAATGTAATATTTTAAATTTCATTTAATTTTGTGATCTTTGTGGCAATGTGACACAGTGTCTCACGATAAGTTACAGGTTCAATTTCTATTAGGAGAATCACGCAACAGATATTTCTTGTTGAGTAGTGGAACTCAACGCCGGACTCCGACACGACTAGCCTTGTTTATTGTATTAGATAAGATAAAACGGTGATCGGAATACCTTGTTAGCCTGCTATGTGAAATGTAAATATGGGTTTTCGTATACATTCATAGTGGATGTTAACATGTTAGAAAATTAAGAGAATTAAAGAGCTTAACGCTGTATCCCGCATAGCAGGATAGACAGAGACAACCTAGTGTCAAAGACTCTCCGTTGACATTAAGAGAAATTGAATTCAAGATAGCAGAATCAGCAGAACTCAATACCATGTTTAATCTGACCTAAGTAATGAATAGAAAATGTATTTCTAAATATACATAGAGAATGTTAAAGCTATAAACATATATATACTATTTTTTATAATCTTTAAAATGTTTTTTTTAAATTACAATTTTTAAGCAAATTTATGCAAAAGCCTGTTAATTAACGCTTATAAATAATTTGATTGATTAAAGTCAGAGTTGACGTTTCGGGAAATTTGTGTCACTGTCAATGTAGATTAATCTATGGAAAATCATCACAAATAATTTGGTGCTCGCAAATGTTTTGTTCGTGAAGAAGGAAGAAACTAGTAGCAGTTTTTTTTAGCTTCACGCTTTATCTCTTGCGGGATAGTCAGAGAGGTCGGAGCGCCAAAGGCTACGGTCCCTGCATACCTCTTTCGTCTCGTCTTCAGTCATGAACCTCTTCAAACATGCCCTTTGGAAGATCTTCATGCTTTTTATGTAACCTTCCTCCAGTATCATTAATTAATTGTGTTTTCGAAGGTCAACCAAGGTCTCCCTTGATCTATCATACCGCCCAGCTTTGCTTTATAAATCTTTCTTACCATTCTTTCATCACTCATCCTCTCGACGTGTCCAAGCCACCTGAGCACGTTCTTCTTCATTCTCACTAAAACATTCACGCATACGTCTGTCATTCTGCGTATCTCCTCGCTGCATATACGGTCAGCTAAACTGACTCCGCATATCGGACGTAGAGATCTCATCTCTACTGCATTCATCTTTCTTTCATTCTTCTTTTGACACACCCACGTTTTGCTGCCGTATAACAACACCGGTATCAGTACTGCATTGTGAACGGCAACACGTGCAGGTACGCTGACGTGTTGCCTTCGCATCAATGTAGCAAGAGCACCGTTAACCTTGTTACCGGCAGCATTACGCCTTTCCACATCTATTTCGTATCTTATACCCTGTAAATTTGAATTCAAAATATCAGATGGTTAATTTATAATATAATCAATATTATTTAGAATATTTTTTATTAATTTAATTATATATATTTTTTAAATGAGCTATACGTATCCGTACGTCGTATAGAATGTATGAATACCACAATCTAAAAATATATTTTATTAGAATGTAGCTGCAAATCTATGTTCCTAAAAATCATAGTAACGGCTACTACTCGCTCTGTAGATAGATAGATGAATCGAAAATTGCTGGAGGGTCCTCAATGTCAACTTTTATTTGAGCCGTGATAAATGACTTTTAAATTTCAATTTAGGATAACAAATGTTTTATACTTTGAGAGCTCTCCCTGATTTATTACTTGTCTTTGTTGTGTTCGAAATCTAATTTTCGCGCGATTCACGCAATGTATTTTGACGACAGTATTGAAATCTTTTAATGCTTAATGATTTTTGTATATTGAATTGTATATGTACGGAGTGTCTTGACACTAGATACCTGCCTGTCTACTATATCGTATGTATATATATATATATATATATATATATATATATATATATATATATATACATACAATATAGTAGACAGGCACTAGATACTTGACACTAGATACCTGCCTGTCTACTATATTGTATGTATATATATATATATATATATATATATATATATATATATATATATACATACGATATAGTAGACAGGCAGGTA
The DNA here is from genome assembly GCA_032432895.1 of Dryadula phaetusa. NCBI lineage: Eukaryota > Metazoa > Arthropoda > Insecta > Lepidoptera > Nymphalidae > Dryadula > Dryadula phaetusa. The sequence goes on along the minus strand of JAOYRS010000016.1, from coordinate 1,752,614 downwards.
TCTAGTGTCAAGACACTCCGTACACGCCGCATTTTGTTTTACCAGAGTGAGGAAATGAAAATATTTTAAATAAAACACTCCTTCGAGTGGCAATTGAACCCACAACCGATCGCGTTTACAGTAAGACGCTGTCCCACTGCACCAAAACCGGCTTATTTATATGAGTATTAACTAATAATAAAATAAACAATTGGCTAAGAAGCAGCTGTTATCATGATAAGAGCTTAATTAATATTATGTTATTTTGAAAGACTAAATTTCTTGAGGGGATTGATTGTATCGCAATATAAAAGAATTCAATAAGAATTCTATTATATTTTGTAAAAAAATCAGAGACCGGTGATGGCACAGTGTAACAGCATCTGAATGTAAACGCGGCTGGTTGTGGGTTCGATCCCATTATTCGATATTATATTTAAATTATTGTTATTTCTTCGCTCTGGTGAGACAAAGCGCGGCGTTGAGTTCCACCACCCAACATGCAATATCTCCAATTCAGTAGAAATTGAAGTGGCGGACCTCAAAGCCGCACTTTGTTGTAACAGAGCGAGTAAGTGATAATAATTAAAATATAATCACTCCCTCGGCTAGGAATCGAACCCAAAACTGATCGTGTTTACAGAAATACGCTGCCCACTGCGCCACGACCGACCTCCATTTGTATTAACGTAGTGTCGTAGTCACCAATACTAAAGCGTTTAGTAACATGATATCCGCTTTGTTGGTTAAATTGAATCTGAATGTAAACGCGGCTGGTTGTGGGTTCGATACCATTATTCGATATTATATTTAAATTATTGTTACTTCTTCGCTCTGGTAAGACAAAGTGCGGCGTTGAGTTCCACCACCCAACATGCAATATCTCCAATTCAGTAGAAATTGAAGTGGCGGACCTCAAAGCCGCACTTTGTTGTAACAAAGCGAGTAAGTGATAATAATTAAAATATAATTACTCCCTCGGCTAGAAATCGAACCCAAAACTGATCGTGCTTACAGAAATACGCTGCCCACTGCGCCACGACCGACCTCCATTTGTATTAACGTAGTGTCGTAGTCACCAATACTAAAGCGTTTAGTAACATGATATCCGCTTTGTTGGTTAAATTGAGTTTTGAATGTTCTATAACTTTTCCGTATTTCCTTATTAGAATCGTATCCCAAAGTAATGAATTGGCTGGAATTAAGATATTTATAAAATTGACCTTTTAAGTTTAAGGCTTTTCTATTCTAATGTTTTTTTTGTGTGTGCGTTTATGTTTTTTTTAATTTATTAAAATTAGATGTTATCCAATAGAATACTTGTGATTTTAAAAGTAATGGTTTTGGATTAACTTGAGGAATGATTCTTCTTCTTTAGCTTGAACGGAGATATTAAATTTAAATTGCGGAACATAACACCGCATAAAATTTAGTTGAATTAAATTTTAACAATAGTTCCAAATCATTGTTCTCTTTGTGCAACCAGACTAGAAATAAATATATAAATACAAATATATCTTGAACGGAAATAATTTTAACCTGCCCCTTAAATGGTTTTCAATAAATAAACTTAAAGCTTCCATAATTATCTATACTTAATTATTTAATCACACTGTATTAAACAACTCAACCGGAAATAGAGATTTTTTCCACTAGAGACTAGGAGTCCTCTTTGGAAACCTTCCAAGCCGTTTTTATACGACCCACATTCAGGTTCTTAGTAAATGCACTAAATTACAAACTCAAAATTGCAAACGATAAGTAGAACTTGCCTTTGGGATAACTTTCTATTCGGATTAAATTTTAATACTTCATTTAAATATATATATATATATATATATATATATATATATATATATATATATATATATATATATATATATACATATAATGAGTTAAGACTTACGTCATATAATGTAGAGAACCTCATATTAAATCATTTATCCTCATTTGCTTATTTTAGAGCATGGTTAATTACACTTTGTCTAGCGAAAATTAACTATCCCGCATGGCAGGGTAGACGGAAATTACTTAGTGTCAAGACACTCCGTAATCCACGTTCCGCCAATTTTGAGACATTCGTGTTGAGTGGCGGAACTTAACTCTGCGCTTTGTGTTACTCGAGCGAGGAAATGAAAATAATTTAAATATAATCATTCACCCAAACGGGAATCGAACCAGCAACCAATCACGTTACTAGTGAGACGCTCCCACTGTGTCACGACCGACCGCATTTGCTTAGATAGAAAGAGAAAACTTAGTGCAAGAGATTCCGTGTGTAGAACACGGAGTACGATGTAAATTTGAAATTCAATACAAAACAGTAAAAGATACTGTTTATCTTTTAAACACACAAATATTTTAAAATTATAACGATAAGAGCCGGTCGTGGTGAAGTGTGCCAGCGTCCCGTAAATGCGATCGATTTTGCATGCAACGTCTTAAATTCGGGCGGAAAGCGAAGTACTTAGTGTCAAGAAATTTCGTAAAAAAAAAAATTCGTAAAATATTTGATATACAGGAACACCTCGCAGTTATAATAAATATATATAAAAAATTGTATATAAAAGTTTTATCTAAACAAATCCGCTCATTCAAAATACAACAAACATAAGACATAAAACCGGAGGACATTTGTCAACTTCCTAATGGACACTCCAAATTACAGTTAAGTTGATTCAAAGAGCATTAAAACTCGGGAAATTTCAAACTGACGACGTTACGGCTTCAAAAGTTGCTCGAGGTCACAGATAAGTAATTATATTATATTATATTATATATATATTTTATTTTATAATAATTAGGGTATGAACAAGTTAGTTTACTTCTAAGGAAATATGTATGTATTAGGAAATATTTATGAGGCCGGTCGTGGCGCAGTGGGACAGCGTCTGACTGTAACGCGATCGGTTGTGGGTGGCCCACTCGGGGGAGTGATTATATTTAAATTATTTTCACTTCTTCGCTCTAGTAAGACAAAGTGCGGCGTTGAGTTCCGCCATTCAACACGCAATGTCTCGAATTCGGTGGAAAGCGAAATACGGAGTGTCTTGATACTAGGTACTTTTTGCCTACCCTGCTACGCGGGATAAAAGCGTGAAGCTAAAAAAAAAAATATTTATAAGTGATATTAATGATTCGTTTTCATACAGTACAGAGATGGTGTGTATATCATACACATTTTGTATGTTAATGAACGACAATTGTTTTAGACTTAATTCAGATATCTTGTGATACTACCGCCAAACAGAGTAGACAAAGTGTCAAGCTCCGTACTTCGGTTTCCGCTGAATTTGAAACATTGCGTGCTAAATGGCGGAATTCAACGCTGCACTTTATCTTACTAGAGCGAGAAAATGACAAAATTTATATAGAATCACTATATGAGTGAGAATAGAACACAGAAACGGTCGCGCTTACGGTTTTCCAGTACGTTGCGATCGGCCACAATATATTTTATTAAATAAATTAGAGAGATAATATATTCCCTATTAGATTATTATAAATAGATAATATAAGAATAAATATTCTGTTAATAATATAAATAATTAAATTTTTACATAGAAAATATTTTAATGCGTGATACATTCAAAATACACTAAAACCTGCTCAAATAATTGAAAACAAATATATAAAACTAAACAAATTTACCGAATTTGTACGTACGTACATCAAGTAAATTAATTTATCAATGGGAACAGCGATAATTTACTCAAACTAATAACCTTATGAATAGCCTACGCTTCATCCATCACCGTTACAGCCCTGAATCTCTGTCGATCCATTTTCCAATAGAATTTCACAGTTTATCGATATCAAAGTGACGAATGAAGATATTCGAATGTAATTTCACTAACAAAAAGCTTATAAAATAAGAAAACTTATATAGTACAGGTAACACATGATACAAGCTGTCGTGGCGCAGTGGGACAGCGTATGACTGTAAACGATTGGTTGTGGGTTCGATTCCTATTCGTAGGAATGATTACATTTAAATTATATTCACTTCCGCGCTCTGGTAAGACAAAACGTGGCTTTGGATTTCACCACTCAACTCTCGAATTTGGAGTGTCTTAATGTCTTAACACTAGATACTTCCTGTATAACTGTTGTGCGGGATAAAAGCTTGAAGCTAAAAAAAATCTAGTATAATAGAGGCCTTCTTAAGAAATTTATTTATATAGATTTTAAGTTAAATCCAAATGTCACACTTATAATAGTAGCTGTTTATCCGCGTAGAATTTAACATCTCTGGATCTTTACTTTATAATTCTAAAATAAAATTAATCAAAGTTACTCCTCACTAAATCAGCTGTCTTCTACTGAAAGTCAGTTCAGTGTTAGAGAGATTAGCTAGAACAAACACACACACAGATAGATAGAAAGACATACAGACTACCAAAAATTTGACAACATTTTAATTTGGTATATACGTATATCATGTTTACATTCATACATATTTAGAGAGAAGCGGTAATTTTATTAATATAAACAGATGCTCCAATTTCATGGTTTTATATGATTAGACCTGTAATGAAAAAAGTAAAAAAATCGCGCTTATCCAAATAGATAGGATATACCAAAGTTCTTTTAAAAAAAATACTTTCTATTTTTCTCAACTACTGCGATGCAGGACGTCAAATAAAAAGCCTATAGTAATCAATATTTAAATAAAATTCCCATTAATTAAGACTTAAGCAAAGCCAAAATTGCACCAATTTCACCAATACAATATATGTACTTACCTAACATTAATATGAAACGGTATACGATACGATCAATTTCCGCAAAACTCTGTATAAAACAAACAAAGTAATTTTAATAAAGATTGTTAATTTATTAACGAAAATATAATAATATATATTTAGGCAAAATCCATATTTACTTAAAATATTTTGTGGGTAAGCTCTTCTAATTTATACAAATAAATAAAAATGGAGTGTCTGTTTGTAATATTATAATAATCGCTTTTTACTATATAACATTCAAATTCATTACCTCGCTCTGGTACGAAATGTAGCGTTTGGTTCCGCCACTAAATACGCAATGTCTTAAATTCAGTCGGAAAGCGGAGTACGGAGTGCCTTAACACTAGGAAATTCCTGTCTAATTTACTTTGCGGGATTAAAGCGTGAATCTAAAAAAATATTTTTTACAATTTTTGTCTATCTGTCGGTCTGTTTGTTCCTACTAATCTCTGTACCGGCTGAACCGATTATAATGGGACAGATAGCTGTTGTAATAAGGAATAACTTAAGTTATTATACAAAGATGCTGGTGCGGCTAATATTTTATTAAATAGTACTATATAAATTTATTTTTGAAGTGTTACTCCACAATAAGGATTAGAAAATTTTTTTAATTAAAAAAAATGTATAAAAAATATTTTAAACGCATCAAAATTCGAACCCGCACCTCTAGGAAACCGTCCAAGACGATTCCGAGGTTCTTGCTCGAAAATTCAACAAAAAATATTTTTTATATTAAAAGAAATTCTATGAAATTTTAATAAATAAGGCAATAACATGAATAACCATGAAAACGAAATAGCGAAATTTTAAATTAGAACGGAAGCTTATATTGTTATATTTGAAGCAAATTGTTATGAAAAATGTCCTTTTATTATGTTTTTGTGCTAATACCTTTTTAACGGAAGGGATTATGAAAAGAAGAAACAAAAAATATTATAAAGGAATTTGTAGCCATCGTTGCGCTGTGGGACAGCATCGTATTCTAAATATTTACTTATATATTTAAATTATACAAAACAAAGCGTGGCGTTAAGTTACGCCACTTTTCGGACCTACCTACTCTATGCGCAGGAAAACAGCGTGTAGTTAAATAATAATTACATGTTATATTTCGTATACAATTATAATTGAAACATATACTGAGTTTAAATTTTTTTTTATTAATATCATTATATATTTAATACCTTTATTAAATAAAAATCGAACCTGCAACCTCAATCCAATAATATAATCATAAATGAGCACTTTAAAGGCATATGCCTTTAGTTGAAGCATATTCAATTACTAATAGAAGCTTAACGGACGCACTAAATGACTGCAATTGGTTTTATTGCTTTATGTACGTATGTATGAACGTATGTAAGATGTAAATTTATTTTTTTACATATTATATACGTATATTATATCCCGCATAGCAGGGTAGACAGAAAGTACTAGGGTGTACCGACATCAAGACATATCGTGTTAAGTTGCGGAACTCGACGCCGCATTTTGTCTTACCAGAGCGAGGAAGTGAAAATGTTTTAAATATAATCGCTCCCCCAAGTGTCAATCACTTAAGATAAATAATCCAACATTTATTAAATTTTTTTCTAACTTGATCGATTGGCTTAAGCGTTTGGTTTGTAAGAGGCATAGGGTCGAATCCTTCTACGTAAACGCGATTAGTTATAGATTCGATTCCCAGTTGGGTGAATTATTATAACTAAAAAAATATTTTCATTCTCTGCTTTGGAAGACAAAAACCATTTAACATATAGTATATCGATATCAGATGGAAAACAGTCCCTGGAGTCTTGACGCTGTGTTGTCTCTGGCTGCCCATATGTGGGATAAATTGTGAAAGAATTCCTACACCGCGAAATATCAAAAACGGCATAACGTGCAAAAATGATATTTGACAGGGAGGTACTGGATTTCCGCTAAGACTATATTTTGTAACAGGGCCGTACTAAGAGGTCTCAGGGCTTTTACAAGAATATATAGAAATTCTTTATTTATTCGATAGATTTTGAAATTTGGTGGTCATATAGTATCCTTTCCTTGCATTATGGAATATCGTTCAAATTCATAACTCCCTTTTTAAAACTACTAACTATTTAAAAAGGGTTAATAGCGTAAATTTAACCTGACGTTTCGAACACTTTATAGTAGTCTGTGGTCACAGTATACTGAGGAGGCATTTGTCTATCGTTTTTGTATCAACCGACAGACAAATGCCACCTCAGTTTACTGTGACCACGGACAACTGTGAAGTGTTCAAAACATCAGATTTCCAAAAACGTATTTTCGAATACCAAAATATACGCGATTAATCCGTTTAAAATAGTTTCATTTAAAATGTGTAAAAATCTCAAAAATCAAAGATCTTATACATAACTCCTTATATATTAATTGCTTCACGAACCAAGTCTCGGGTAAAAGCCAGTATAATAATAAAAACTATAAAAATATATATCACAGGTAGAAAAGGTAGATAAATGAGGCCGATCATGGCGCAATAAATGCGTTCGGTTGTAGGTTCAATCCCTACTCCGAGGGAGTGATTATATTTAAATTATTTTCCCTTCCTCGCTCTGGTAAAAGACAAAGTGCGGCGTTGAACTCCACCACGCAATGTCTCGAATTCGGTGGAAACCGAATTACGGAGTCTTGACACTAGATACTTTCTGCCTACCCTGCTATGCGGAATAAAAGCGTGAAGCTATAAAAAAGATAATAAGTTAATAGGCCAACAGTAGACAAGTCAAGTTTGGAGGAACACCGTCTGTTATTCATGAAACATTCAGTCGTAGTATCCAAGTTTGTGATATATTCATATATACGGGTATGTACGTTAAACTATTATTGTTGGAGCTCAAACTTTTTGAATATTATACTATATACTAAATATTTGTAATTGATGACTTTACTATTAAAAAAAATTAAAAAAAAATCTTATTTTAATGAATTCGTCTTAATTATTTCAAATTTTATTACTAGGTATATGAACACAACAGTATTGAAGTAGTTTGAGCGTATCTAACATCAAAATGGCGCGGCGTTGAATTCCGCCATACGCAATACTCAATATCAGGTGCCATATGGTAAATGGAATGTCATGACACGACGATGTGTTACGACGTTTTCACAATACAATTATAATATCTCAAAATATTAATTATGTTTTAAATCTGTGTATTCCTTTAGAAATTACAAAAAACATTAAGATATTTATGAGTTTGAAAAGTCTAGCCTTAAATAATTAAAATATAATATAATAATAGAAAAAAATCATAGAAGCCACTGTAGTACCGTGGAACAACGTCTGACTGTAAAAACTATAGTTGTTGGTTCGAGTCTCTCAAAAACATTTAATCGGAGCGGGATTTGAACACGCATTTATGAGAAACCGCCTGACTGATCGACCATCTATTCAACGTCTCAGAAGAGAGATCTTAACGAATTTTTGCTACCCAAATATTATTTCTAACATATAATCGTTTGTCAAAAGAAAATCCTATTTATTTTAATATTTTATTGTTTTAATGTATTATTTCTTAAGATTAATTCAATTTTTTTGAGAAAATGCCTAAAAATTTGAAAGCCGCAGGACTCGAACCCGTGCTGCTTGGAAAATATTTTTATAGGTTTTTTCAAATATAATTCTAATCCTAAGTATGGAATAACACTTTAAAATAGTAAAATATTCTCTAGCTCATAGTATCTTGTACCACTTTGGATATTATTTAATCAACACTGTTTACTAAACATAGATAAATGTTTATACAAGCATACCTCGGATGAAGAGAGCCTTTATTTGTCCATATATAAATTATTATAATATTCTGTTTAGTGAAGCAAAAATGAATGAAAAATCTTTAACTAACATTAGAGGCCGGCCGTGACGCAGTGCGACAGCGTCTGACTGTAAACGCGATTGTTTGTGGATTCGATTCCCATCTATGGGGAATGTTTATATTTAAATTATTCTCATTTTCTCGCTCTGGTAAGACAAAGCGCAGCGCTAAGTTCCGTGACTCAACAGGTAATGTCTCAAAATAGGCGAAAAACGGAGTACGAAGTGTCTCGACACTAGTTCTATCCTGCAATGCGGGATAAAAGCGTGAAGCTAAAAAAATGTTTAAAATTGATGCCATTTGTAGAATTGTAGGTTCAAATACTACTGTAAGGAAAACTTTTGCTAAAATGCGTAAGGAAAACGTATAAAAATTTGAACGCAACAGTGATTTAGCAGTAATTTAGAATAGAAAACAAATATTCTAATTAAAACACAAATGACAAAACAAAACGATATAAAACAAAACAAAAACAAAACATACACACATTAATTAATTCAGTTAAACCGAACAAAGAATATTGGCATTTAATTTCCGATGGCCTTTATTCGGGTACAACGGGGCCTGGGTGAGCAAGCGAACGTTCCTTTTCGTACCAAATTCATTAATGGCCTATAAACAAAATCCTTTCGTTACCTCCGACGATTCTATTAAACAGGATTTATTAAAATAAACAGATGAAATTGTGAGAAGTTACCGGTTTAGAAAAAATATTTAATGTAGCGAGATTCAAACCCTTGTTTGATTATAAATGTCTCAACGCGCTTGTTACAAATTCGTTAAGCCGTACGTTCTTTTCAAGCTAGATAGAAATTGTTAATATCTATTTACAGATACATAAATTGCTGGTAAGGCAAAACAGCGCGGCGTTGAGCTCCACCTTTCAACACGCAATGTTTCTAATTCGACGGAGAATGGAGTATGGAGTGTCTTGACACTAAATAATTGCCTGTGTACCACACTATGCGGGATATATGCGTGAAGCCAAGAAAATGTATACAAAAATACCTAAAAGAATGCTATTTTCGTAACAGTACTCTGGTATATATAGATTTATTTTAGCACTGGCACGCCAGTATCAGGTCACGCATCGTCCTTAACCCAGCGGTCCGTGTAAAACTCAGTGGTTACTATAAACCTACTGTAAATAAATTACATATATTTTCAGAGTTTTAATTAAATATTTAATATTTATTTTCGCATATGAGTTAATGAAAATTGAATTATTAAATGATAAAATTTATGTTATTATGAGAAGAGGGATAACTTCCGATAATATACACAATGGTCTTGGGTTCAGTGCATATGACGGTATGGTCAGACTAAATACGGTGTTGGGTTCCGTTCAAATGGAGGTAGGAGTGTCTTGACACTAGATACTATCTCTATATCTAATTAATTAGTGTGGAAATGTGAAAAAAAAATTATTAAATAATTAATCATAGAAGATTATAGGTATTATAAATTATATCTATATATTATTATTTTTAGAAGCAGGTCGTGGCGCAATTTGACAGCGTCTAACTATGAATGCGATCGGCTTTAGGTTCGATTCCCAAGGGGGTCAATGATTATATTTAAATTGTTTTCATTTCCTCACTCTGGTAAAACGGGTGTCGACGGTATAAAGTGTCTTGCCGGTAGATACTCTCTGTCTATCCTGCTATACTGGATAAAAGAGTGAAGCTAAAAATAAAATATTATTTTTTTTATACAGACTAGTCTAGTATAATGCCCTACTGGATCCAAGAACTAGATAAATCTACTTTTCTCTTAATTTATTACGAGCTCTGCTTGCGACTTCGTCCGCGTAGAATTTATTATCTCTGATTCAAATATATATAGAGATCATTATATGAATTATGAAATAAATTTTATAATTCTAACATAAAAGTAGCCCCTAAATTCTTATTACATCAGCTATCTGTTAGTAAAAGTCACGTCAAAATTTATAACAATTCCAGAATTTTTCCACAACAAACAAACCAACAAACATACAGATGAAAATTGTGAATTTGTTGCATTGGTTAATATAGAAATATATTAAATATTACAAACAGACACTCCAATTTTAATTATTTATATAGATTAATATTAATAATAATAAATATGAGGCCGGTAATGGCGTAGTGGGACAGATTATATTTAAATTATTTTCACTTCCTCGCTCTGATAAAAAACAAAGTGCGGCGTTGAGTTCCACCACTCAACATGCAATGTCTCGAATTCGGTGGAAAGCGAAGTACGGAGTGTCTTGACACTACGTACTTCCTGTCTACCCTGCTATGCGGGATAAAAGTGTGAGGTAAAAATAATATTAACGGCACAATGTACATAATACGGTCCGTATATTATGAAGCGTAATTACAATGAGACTTATAATTGTATAGTCGGTGTTCCTTCATAAAAGTAATTTTTTTTTCAAACAAATTGAAAACTTTGGAAAATTTTTAAAATTAAATTACGAAAAATATTTGAAAATAATTATTTTGGTAGATTTGTATGAAACTTTACTTGCATAATAACTTTAATTACCATATATATATCTACAAAATTCGAATTCATCGCAGTCGCCGTATTTTCTTTAGTAAAACATCATTAACACCTAATGGCATCTTGCCTTCGTTAAGACCAATTCACACTATCAATAAAGTCAAAGTTTCGACACAGTACCTGATAATTATTCTTTCATAAATTATTTATAGAATATATCCCTATCAGTGTTAGTAATAACACAGTGCTCTCAGTGATTCGATATTTTTTTTAGTTTCACGCTTTTATCCCGCATAGCAGGGTAGACAGAAAATACCTAGTATCAGGAAAACTCCGTACTTCGCTTTCCACCGAAGTCGAGACATTGCGTCTTGAGTGGTGGAACTCAACGCCGCACTTTGTCTTTACCAGAGCGAGGAAGTGAAAATAATTTAAATATAATCACTCTCCCGAGTGGGGATCGAATCCACAACCGGTCCGAGTTTACAGTCAGACGCTGTCCTACTGCACTTCGAATATAAGCAATACGAAATATTTGTATATTGATATAATATACAAATATTTCGTATATATAGTGCAAGCGAAGCTACCAGCAGGTCGTAGTTTATATGTCTTTTTTTAGCTTCACGCTTTTATCATCTCGCATAGCATGGTAGAGATAAAGTACCCAGAGTCAGGACTCTCCGTACTCCGCTTTTCGCCGATTTCGAGTCACTGCGTTTGGACAGGCGGAACTCAACGCCTCGTTTTGTCTTAACGGGAATCGAACTCGCAACCAATCACGTTTACAGTCAGACGCTGTCTGACTGACTCTGTAATACTTTGACTATAAATAATACTTTTGAAATTAGTTTTTATAATTCAGAAAACTAACCTTTCCGACAAAACTTTGATTTATCGTGCATATATACATAAAACTGTCAAGTAGCCGTTTGACGTGAAGTTAGCAATAAACGTCAGGGGAATTCCTTCAGCTACACTCCTTACCCGTTCTTAAATATATGCATATATGTTTATGTACGTATTAGGTACTAGTTATATCACTACTTCCACACGGTTACCTTTTTTAAATCATAAATAATATGTTTATAGCTGATTTAAGTATTTAATACACTATATAGGCCGATCGCAGCGTAGTAGCCGCATCTGATTGCAAACGCGATTCGTTGTGGGCTTCACTTCACTTCCTCGCTCTGGTAAAGACAAAGAGCGGCGTTGCGTTCCACCACTTAACACGCAATGTCTCGAATTCGGTGGAAAGCGAAGTACGGAGTATCTTAACTCTAGACACTTTCTGTCTATGTGAGTTAAAAGTATAATGATAAAAAAAAACTATAGGAGTTTCACTTTGAAAATGTATTTAAAACAATTCAATACAACTCCATTGATAAAAGTACATTCATTCAGTCATAATATACTAAATATATCAGCCTTTTAGTGTTATCGGCTTACTTTTTTAATGATTCCAGCCTTCGCCAGAGCTAGGTATTTATACTTGATCGTATATAATAAAAAATTTGGCGAACAATATCGAAGCGAACGTATTAAGAAGAAATACCTATTAAAGAGATCTTGGATCATATTTAAGAGAAAGGAGTTCAATAGTTTTGAATTGAAATTTAGATTTTTTATAGCATCTTCATGATTTTTTCCCTGTTAGCAGGTTAATGTCAAGACACTCCGCTGTGCGCTTCGTACCCAAAATTGATAAATTGTAAAATGATCAGCGGAACTCAACACCGCGTTTTGTCTAATACAACTCACGTTAGCTTTTAGCATTATTCTAATAATTGCAATTGTGTGAATAATGTTTTATAATATTATTGTTTTGGTATATGTAACGATTTTATAAACCACAAAACTTAAAGACAAGTCGCTTTATAAAAGAAATAATATATTTAAATTAACCATCTTCATGCTTAATCTCACTTAGCAGGGTAGTCAGAGAAAACCTGGTGTCAAGACTCTCCGTTGACTATTTTCCACCTGAAATCATAACATTAAGTGTGAAGTAGCGAGCTTCTTATTTTTTAAACTCTAAGTTAAGTAAAAAATAAAATTCTTTGTTGGATCTTAAACTTAATATAAAACTTAACTTTGGAAAGCAATTTGAGTGTTGAAATCTTTTAAAATCCAATTAATTCAAGTACAAAAAACAATATCATCATTATATTAACGTTTAAATGAACGTGAGGCCGGTCGTGGCGCAGCGTGACAGCATCTGACTGTACGTCGGTTGTGAGTTCGATACCCTTTCGAGGGAGTGATTATATTTAAATTATTTTCCCTTTCTCGCTCTGTTATGACAAAGTGCGGCGTTGAGATCCACCATTCTCTCTCGAATTCAGTGGAGAACAAAATACGGAGTGTCTTGACACTAGGTGTTTGTCCACCTTGCTATGCGGGATAAAAAAATCATGAAATCAACGTAAGACATTGCCATATTTACGAAAATTATGTAGGTAGAAGAGTATTAAAAACAATAAAAAATTATATTATGCTTTAGAAATATATTAAATTAATAAGAAAATATTACACATACACAAATATTACACACTACGTGTGTTGAAGTACATACACTTTCGTGTAATTTGATTTATTTACTATTTTTTTTATAGAAAAAGAAGACGATTAAGTAGAAGGGCCATCTAATAGTTAGTGGTCACCTTTAATTAGATAACAATATTAGAGTTGTAAATGCGTTGTAGAAGTGAAAGGATATGAGGAATAGGTGGAGTGGGAATGGAAAAAGCTGGCTTACATGACGTTAAACTGGAACACATCATCAGATATTTGGCTGATCTTTTTTGTCAGGATAGAGGTTGCAAGCCAGTTGATCAACCTCCTACTACCAAATTACTGGGATACCCACCTCTTACGGGACGCCACCCAACGGCGGAGGGGAATTGTATTCTATCCGAATTGGATCAGTCTGTTCCTGAGATCAGCCAGAACAAACAGACAGACAGACAGACAAAAAAAATATACTAAAGGTATACATATGAATTTAATAAAAAGCGGTAATTTATATATATATATATATATATATATATATATATATATATATAGCATCGAAAATTATCAAACAAAGATATATCAGTGTAGAATCAGACGATATATTTCATTAATTATGCTAGTATCCACCGGGATTAGTAGCACTTTGTCAATGTCAGATACAAGTCGAATATTTGCGTAGCCAAATGACTTCCTTCCGTGACAGTAATAAATGATTTATTATATTATGTATGCACTCGTATGTAGCTTTTGTCGATACTGAAAAAAAAATATATATATAAGATGTTTTTTAACTATTTTAACTATAGAGAAGTTAGTATACTTGGTACAAACAAAGGCAGCTACATGATTTTTCTGGCATAGTTGGTTAGATAGAAAGAACTCAATTGGCTGCTTTTATTTAAATTTTTAAATCATTTCTTGTTTATAAGCAGATCTAAACACTGCGTTTTGTCTTATCAGGGAGGATAAATGATAATAATTTAATTATAATAATTCTACAAAGTTAAAACCAATGCCACCAATAGATACTCTTGCACTTCCATATAATTATCTGTTTGTTTGAGGATTAATTATTGTGATCATTGAACGTTGAATTTACCTATTATTACAGCCTCTTGCTTTATCCCTTATGGCAGGGTAATCAGGGACAGCCTAATGTCAAGACACTCCGTTGCCTGCTTTCCATATATATTATAATAATATTCAATTCTTACTTGAACACGGTTTATAATTTTTTCCCTATATATATATATACATGGATAAAATGTAGTGTTGAGTTACGCCACCCGAATCATTAGGTGTGAAATTGACGGAACAACCAAAACAGTAAAGGAATCATCGACTGGACGTGAAAACAGAAAAAAAATGAAGAAATTAATCATTCTAGACCTGCTTCCAACAAGTGAAAGCTGAAATATTAAATTTTCATGTAATCTTAGCAAACGTCAAACATCTTTTACGAGCGCGGAGTCTAACCTCAACTGATATTAAAAATACATCGCGGGGCGCTTTTTTCCGCAACGTCACATTTCCCAGTGACATTAACAAATGACGCCAAGAAATACGTTGCTTAAGCAAAATAGCCAGAATTAAAGAGCAAGGCCGCGTCACGATCTAGGATTAATGAAAGATTCTAATAGTAATTAATGAAAACGGGACAAAATTTCCGAAAGGTGCCATCCTGTTCAGTTGTTAGTTGATATTAACTTTAATATTATTTTTGTATATGTTTTTAATGAATAAAACTTTTTTGAACGGATTAATTACGTATATTCGAATACCAAAATATACGTGATTAATACGTTTAAAATAGTTTCATTTCAAAAGTGTAAAAATCGTGAAATACCAGTAATAATGACGTATGATGCTGAGGCGTGGATACTGACAGTGGGGCTAGTCCACAAGCTTAAGGTCGCGCAGCGGACAATGAAACGGGCTGTGTTAGATGTCTCTCTCGCGGATATAATCTGAATTGAGGTTATTTGTGAGAGAACTAAAGTAAAGGACATAGCTCGGAGAATGAGCAAGCTGAATTGGCAGTGGACTGGCCATATATATCATAGGACCGGTGACCGCTGGAGCAGACGAGTCCTAGTGTGGAGACCGATTGTCGGTAAGCGTAGCGTAGGACGATCTCCGACACGCTGGTCCGACGACATTTGGAGGATCGCTGACAGACATTGCATGAGGCACGCAGAGGACCGAGCAAAGTGGCATGCTTTAGGGGGAGGGGTCTACTTTGAGCAATGAACAGTAATAGGCTGATGATATGATATAAAAATCGTGAAAATCAAAGATCTCATAATTTTTTAATATATTTTTGTGGTAAGAATAGTTTTGTGAATAAACACTTTATATTTGATTTTCTTTGACTTTGCCCCTGCTCTTTGTCTTACCAAAGCAAAGGAATTAAAAAAAACTTAATCATTTTGATAACTAGGAATCGAACCCAAAACCAATCGTGTTTACAGTCAGACGCTAACCTAATGTTAGAATAATGGCCTATGGCCATATTCTAAATAATTTTAATTAATTGTTTCAATTTGCCTATCAAAATGGTTGTATTAACAATTTTCTTAATAAAAATTCCAATAAAAAAATGTTTACAAAGGTAGACATTATGTCTTAAACAGAATTGCCCTTAAGTGCGTTACGGCCATTATGGTGCAATTAGTCGGTATTTGACTGTAAGCGCGATTGGTTGGTGTCGGGTTCGATTCCACTCGAAGAAACGAATAAATTTCCATGTTTTACTATTTTTAAAGTCCAACCCTGTAGAGAGATTTTTACAAATTTCTACTACTTAAAGATTATTAAGAAATAATCGTTTAACGACATAAATAACTAACAACATAAATAAGTTTTAACAAAACGTATAAAAATTTCGACCTATCTGGTAGTAGAACGCATGGCTTAGAGGTCAGAGCGCTTGAACGGTATCCAAGAGACGCGGGTTCGAATCCCGCGACGTTCAAATTTTTATACGTTTTTTCAAAAATGTTTTTTAATCCTAAGTGTGGAATAACACTTTAAAAATAGTTAATATTAAAATAAAATAGCAATCTCTCTTGTTAAACGATTATTTCTTAATAATCTTTAAGTAGTAGAAATTTGTAAAAATCTCTCTACAGGGTTGCTAACAACATAAATAAAAACGTATAAAATTTCGACGCAGCTGGTAGTAGAACGCATGGCTTAGCGGTCAGAGCGCTTGGACGGTATCTAAGAGGCGCAGGTTCGAATCCCGCTGCGTTCAAATTTTTATACGTTTTTTCAAAAATGTGTGTTTTATACGTGTTTTTTTTAAATGTTTATATTTATATATTAACCAAACAAAATATGGAGAACGGGTTGTGAGAGATGCCAAACCTTTAAAGACTGTACCTGTAATTATGTTTATATTTTATATTATCAAACTAGTTAATGCAGTTATATTTTAATATTACGCTTTGAGTAAGATCTTCAAAGTGGTTAAAGGCCTCGGTAAGGAATCGAATATATTTTAGTTATTTCCATAGAAGCTTCTATCGTGGAATTCAACAGCGGACAACTCTAGATTTCTCAGCAGATTTGCATTCCAAATCAGTGGTAAATTCTATTTGGATTGCTATTGACTCTATAATTCAAAATGTTAACGTAAATTTGTAATAACTTTAAAATTTTACTGAAATAACCTTAAAAAAATAATAAAATTATACATTATCAAGATATATGTAAACAAAAAGAGTAGACAAGCCGTCATGGCGCAGTGGTTCAGGTTATAATTGTGAATGCAATATGATATGCGTTTGATTCCCACTGGGGGAATTTATTGTATTTGGAATTTATTTTCAATTATGTTAAGATAAAACGCAGTGTTTTGTTCGCCATTCATCAGTATAGTCCAGGAAAGCTGTCAACAGAGTGTCTTGACACTAGATTGTCTTTGTCTACCCCGATATACTGTGTAATTGCGTTTGTGTTTATACTTAGGATGTTATACGAACAAAATCACAAGCAAAATTTAATATAATAATCTAAAAATATGGCTTACTTTATAATATTTCTTTAATAAACTCAGCATAAATTTTAAGCACAATACCGTGGCTTGTCTGAAATGAGTTATGTTAATGAAAGTCGGGGGATGAGGCTAGTGGAACATATTGGCTATTAATAACGAATTCGCTGTAAAATTTAGTGGTATTCTTCTGCCGTAAAATTGTATTATAAATGTATATAAATTCTTATAATAAATTAAATATTATATTCATATATACATGTACGGTTTTAAACGCTCTTTTATATCTAACAAAGTACGCAAAGAGAATTTAAAGTCAAAACCCTTTGTGTTTCAATTATAGTCCAATTTTAAAATTTTATGTTGAGTGACGGAACTTAACGCCGCAATTTTTCGTTTTGAAATTAAATATTTAACTATATATTAATACGCTAGTATCGCACGCGGATTTAATTTGTATGAAATAGCGTCTGACTATAATCGCGATAGGTTGTGAATTCGAATCCTACTCAGAGACATGATTATACTTAAAATTTTATTTAATTTTAACTTTCTTGTAATATAAAACGCGGCGTTGAATTCCGTACTCAATACACAATTGATTTTAGATAAAAAAGAAGTCGACGATGTGTCTTGACTGTATTGTGTTTCTGACTACTCTGCTATGCGGAATAAGGGATGTACTATATATATACAATAAAAATATCCAGAAATGTAATATTGAAAAATTTGCGAAATTTTACACGATAATTTACGAGGTAATAATATAACTGCATTTTGGCAAACCAAACTATCTACCATGCTTAATAATAATAATAATAATTTGAACATTACAAGCTGTATTTTATATAGGATAGAGAATATAAAAAACTTTTAATATTGAAATTGTAATGTCCATGTAGGGCAATTTTCCATAAGCAAATATGTAGGTATATAAAAGAAAAGTTAGTGACAAATCACTCTGCGTTCCAAACAAAGAGTGGTAAAACAGCCGTACAGAAAGAACCTAGTGTCTAGGCACTCCTCTGTACTGACTGGTGAAACTAATCATCACGTCCTACCTTTCAAAACTAGAGAAATGTAGATAGCCTAAATACGACCTAAACGACCTCAATTCACGACATATTTAATAAAAAAAATAGTAAATATAACACAAATAAGTGTATATATTAAAATTTTCTAACTACTTTAGTATTCCTCCATTGATTCTAATCATAACACAAACAGTACTAAAAACGCCATTCCAAATTTGCATAAGCAAATTTCAATAAAATTCACTCAAACGTCTGCACGTTAAATAAATAAATAGATAGACTCGTTCACGGTTTCTTTATACGCCGTTATTTTTTATTCCTTACATTTAGTACGAAATTTACTGTATTTCACAGCGATCGTGGGCCTCGAATTACTTAACCTCTAAGTTTGAGGATATAGTGTAATAATTTTGTGGTTTATTTGTTTTTTTTTACTGTACAAAAGGAATGTGTAATAACTTTTTTTATTTGAAACATAAATAGAGAGTTGTATGTACTTTTATATATTATATATTGATTTTTTTTCGTCCCGCACAGCAGGGTACATAAAACCTACCTAGCGCCAAGACACACCGTATTCCAATTTTCGCCGAATTCGAGACATTGCGTGTTGAGTGGCGGAACTTATCGCCGCGTTCTGTTTCACCAGAGAGACGAAATGAATATAATTTAAATACAATCATTCCCCCAAGTGATAATCGAACCCACAACCGATCGCGTTTACAGTTTTCTACCACACTGCGCCACGACCGACCTCAAAATATATAACGTTAACTCGCGTATTATTTGATTTTTTAATGAATTTTTTTATTATGTTAATAATATTAACTTTGCGATTCTTCGCGATTAGTATATTAAGAAAGAACCTAGTGTCTAAACTTTCCGTTTTTCACTTTCCATACAAATTCAAGACTCAGTGTCTTAATACTACGAAAACAGTTTAAATAAAATCATTTCTAACTTCACTAAAATATTTTAAAATAATTAATATCAAGGGTCATGTTACTTATATTTAAATATAATTCAAAACAAGTTGTCTTACATTATGTTATCTCTGTCGACCCTGCGAGATAAAGCGTGAAGCTAAAAACTAAAAACCTTTACAATTGTGTATTCTTTGATTGGAATCATTTTACCGTGCAACTGACATTGTTTTTGTTGATAGATATTGTTATATTTGTTGATAGAGATATTGATTCTCTTCTATCTAGATATTTTTACTTAAATATAATATTTCTAACTGAACGCCTAGCCAGGCCCAAACGTAGTTTGAAGAGCGTTCTGTTGTTTACAAAAGTATATTTTTATTATACTTTGGCAAATATATATAGTTTTTTATGTTCAGCAAGAACAATAAAAATTCCCGAAAAGAACTAAATGATTTTAAATTCCTTTCATTTATCTATAAATAATTTTATTTACAATACGATTAAATTATATAAGAAAATAGATATACTAAGGCCGTCGTGGCGCAGTGGGACAGTGATTGACGTGGTCGGTTTTGGGTTCGATATCCACTCGGGGAGTGATATATATATTTAAATTATTTTCACTTCCTCGCTCTGATAAAAATAAAGTGCGGCGTTGAGTTACACCACTCAACACGCAGTGTCTCGTGTTCGGTGGAAAGCGAAGTATGGAGTGTCTTGACATTAGGTATTTTTTGTCTACCCTACTATGCGGGATAAAAGCATGAAGCTACAAAAATATATATAGATATATTGGTATCAGAAAAGTCGATTTCATACGATCCTGTTATCTTCAACCCACCACACAGTTCAACCATTGTGCTCAGATCGCTATGACATTTTCGCTCCATTGCAACGCTCGATCACTATTTTCTAACGAAGTCTTTCTAGTTGACGGGCGAAAGAGTTAAACAATGAACGCTAACAACTTAAACGCATTGTACGTGATTTTATATAGAGCTCGGTTTTTGTTGGTCATTTGATGACTTTTCACTATCGTACTAAATGATTGTACATCGTTTTAAATAACGACCGATTGGTTTTAATAATTGCTTTTTTTTATTATTTTTTTCACTTAGCCAAGCTGATTTTTGAGGTTCTGGGTTATAAGATCTTTGATTTTCGCGGTTTTTATACATTTTAAATGAAATTATTTTAAACGGATTAATCGCGTATATTTGGGTGTTCGAAAATACATTTTTGGACACGTGGCGTTCCGAACACTTTACAGTAGTTCGTAGCCATAAGCGGACTGAGGTGGCATTCGTCTGTCGGTTGATACAAAAATTAATGAGAATTCGAGGCCTACGATCGCTGTAAACTACAGTGAATTCCGTATCAGTAAGGAATAAAAAATAACGGCGTATAAAGAAACCGTGAACGAGTTTATCTATTTATATACGTAATCTATTTATTTATTTTTGTACTAAGGTTTTCTGGTGCTTAAGACGGTCGTGAGTTTGAATTTAAAATATGAAATTTTTTATTGAAATTAAACATCTTACAGATCTAAATAAAATTTATTAATTAATACTAAATCCTTTTAAATACTTTACTTTAAATATATTTCAAATATAATACAGAAAAAGCTTACAGATTTTGTTCATAAATATGGCAATTTTAAATGTTTTAAAAATTTTATTCGAATACACACTGGAAGAAACATAAAACGTTGAATTCCAAAAATATTCACTATATAATAAACGTAAGGAGTATATCAAGGTGATCAATCATGACATTTCCATATAAAACAAAAAAAAATAGTATTAAATATTTATAACAACGAAGTATGTGAACAGTGAACTAAAATTGCAGTAACACACTTCCGGTATACAAAGAAGGGATTTTCATACCTTATTGACCCATTTCCTTTGACATAATGATATAAATATTCATATAAAATTCCTGTGTTTTTGACTGAAAATGTTCGTTTCAGGATTTCACAAAAGAATTAAAAAGAATGAATTATTTTGAAATTAAAAATATTGTATTTTACATTGTTTTGTTTAATCAGAGAAGGGCTTGCGTTGTAAGAGACCAAGAGACGGTCTTACTTAATTCTTTGGTTCATTCCATTAAATAGAGCAACTTGTTTTGATTTACATAATATATTCATGGATTATACCTATTTTTGATAAAAAAGAAAACACCATCTTGGCGCAGTTTTACGTTCTGCTTATAACAAGTACACGATATTAGTAGATTGAAAGCTCGCTCTTTTTTAAATTAGATAGACTATTATATTATAAGTTTGGTAAATATTCATACTTATGTATATAAAAATTTTAAGACACACGAGTGTGTTAGGTAACTCGACAATTATGTGTTCGATAACCAGTTGAGAAAGTGACTATATTTGAATTATTTTCCTTTCCTGCTCTGGTAATATAGAGCACGGCGTTGAGTTACGTCAACCAATACGTGATTCGAATTTGAAACACTGGAGTAGATTGTTTTGATACTAGGCTCATTTTATATTTTTTTCTATACAGGAAAGGCACAAAGCTGTATCATAATTAACTTTTATATTACATTTTATTTACTTTAATAAAAGTATATTTTGTTACAAATTTTTCTTTAAACCCAACATAGCGACAATCTACAAGAAAATTCACGAAAAAACTCGAAGACTAAGCCACTTTTAGTCAAAGTCGAACAACGTCTACTTATAAAACATCTTATTATTTTAAATTGACATTCAAAATTCAAATTCGGCTACCATTGTATTATATTTTCTTTTTGTGTCAAAATAAACGAGTTTATGTTAAGGAAGTCGACTCAAAGAATACTGGAAAACATTTGAATACATTTAAAATACTTGGCTGGTGAGCTGGCATTACAATTTTAGCGTTTTTCATTTTTTACAACAAAAGCTTAGAGAATTCTAGTGACCATTTACTCCGTTTTTAATTTTAAGATAAATTTAAATTATAGGCAAAGGCAAAAGTAAATGTCATAATCTTTCTTTTTTTAATAGAAAAAGGAGACAAACGGGCAGAAGGGCTACCTGATGGTAAGTGGTCACCTTCGTCCATTGGCATCTACAAAATTAGTGTTATAGATGCGTTGCCGGCCTTGGGATGGAAGTGAAAGGAGATGAGGGAAAGGATGGGATGGGAAAGCTGGCTTATGACATCAAGCCGGAACACATCATCAGATATTTGGCGGATCATTTTTGTCATGGTAGTAGTTGCGAGCCAGTGGGAGAACCAAATTATAGGGATACCCGTCACTTACAAGACGCCACCCAGCAGCAGGTAGGAATTGTATTCTACCCAGTCCCCTCATGGCGAAAACCAGAGCCTGTATATTAAATTATTTAAATATAATAATGACATTCGATATAAATTTTAATATTGTCAGTTGCAATTCTCATACAGGATAGCGCTACATATCTTCTATTCTCTATTTATGTTAGGTTCAGCAATGTAACCGTATTTAATAAAAATATATGACAAAAGTAAATAATGGGACAGTGTCTGTCTGTAGAAACCATTGGATGTGGGTGCGATTTCCACTCGGGGGACTGATTATATTTAATTTATTTGTATTTCTCCGCTCTAGTACGACAAAGTGCCTATTTGAGTTCTGCTACCCACGTCATTTTACATTTCGTTGAATGTCGGCATACGGAGAGTTTTGATACTATATTATTCCTAACCTTCCTATGCTGGATAAAGCGTCAAGCAGAAAAATAAAAAAATACAAGTACTAACCACATATAGCCTCCATAGCACAGTAGATAGGAGGTATAGATAGTGTCAAAACACTACATACTTCGCTTTCCACAGAATCTGAGACATTGCGTGTTGAGTGACGGAACTCAACGCCGCGGTTTTGTCTTGCCAAAGCGAGGAAACAAGTGCGTTGACAACATTAATAAAACACGAAAGCTTTATATAAAAGTACTGTGCATTATAATCGTTTGCTACTTATGAATAAATTCAAAGGAAAGAGAGATGATATATTGACAAAGTTAGTAAGAACAAAATGTACGTACAAGTATGATAATATGTGAAGTTTTTTCACGTTTCTCTTAATATTTATGGGATTTGTAAGAAATTGGTAACGAGTTACAAGATTTACTTACGTTTTATGTTAACTTTGGCAGGCTTGTTGGTTTACTCGTAACTCCTTACTCAGGGGTAATCGGTTCGATTCCCAATGTTCGGGGCAATAAAAGGTCTTGGTAATTTATGCCTCATTTTCAGTTATTATATACTAAAAGAAACAATCATATGAAACACACCTCTAATAATAACTGTACCTTAGCGTACGTGATTGAAGAGGGTGGTAGGAAGATTTTGTTGAAAAACGAGGTAATAAAAAACCCATCCCGGTTAAAAAGTAAGTTTGAAAATCCACCATTTTCTTTTTTCAGTAGTTTTATATATTCAGTGACACTCACGACCTTAGGGTTAATAACGACGTATCATTGTTAAGATCACTTAAACGGTTTAGTAGTTTTAAGGGAACAAAGAAACGGACATACATACATACTAACTACATGATAATAATATTATTTCCTTTTAGCAGTTGGGTAAAAAGGCTAATTATAAAATTTGATTAAACAAAACACAATTGTGGCTTTCACCACTTTATCTATAATAACTCAAATATCTCTTTCTCTATTAATGCAGAATTAAAATTATAACAAATAGGTATTAAAAAGGGAGCGTAAAATACACGTTGTTATCGTAACCATTTTGAAATAAACTCTTCAAAAAAAATATATCATACACACTAATGTATTTCTAATGCATTATTATGAAAAAAATATTTACTTTCTATATTTAAATGTTAAATATAACAAATTTCATACTCTTATAGCCTTCGAAAACAAAAATCTAAGTTTTTTTTCACCCGCGTATTAACGTAATGTTTAACAATGAATTAATTATTAAAACCTATGAGCAAAATAATTTTATAAACTAAACAAAGTTGTTCACGAACTTGGCAATTCAATATAATCCAGTCCCAACAGATTTCGTTTCATAGAAACATTGTTCAAAATCCTAAATTAGTTTACTTAATTCTAATATTATATTAATGTTATGAAATCAAATAAAGCTATAAAATTTAATATAAAAATTAGTTTATTTTGTGTGTTTATTTTATCGTTTACTTTACAATAAAGGCAGAGAGAATACAGTGTTATAAGAATTTTGCACGATTTGTCATATTTTCAAAGTCAAAATAAAATAAATTTTATAAAATAATTTAGTAAAAATTAACAAAATTATTTTTCTAAAGTTAATGCCTCAGGCCTGAGAAGAACAGGTGAAAGAAACTCCGCGGGATTTCTCTTTGTTTTTAATAATATCAATAATTACAAACTTCTATAATCTATTTAGAAATTTTTTAAATGGGTTCGATTCCCACTCAGGGGAATGATTATATTTAATTATTTTCAATTTCTTGCTCCAGCAAAACAACGGCGTTGAGTTCTGCCACTCATGATGCATTATTTCGAATTTTGCGGAAAATGAATAACGTAGCGTCTTGACATTAGGTACTCCTACGTCCTGTCCTGTATGTCCTGTCTATAAAAACCAAACTATGTTAACCTGATAATACTATCGTTTCCTTTAAGCATAGATAACTGTAAAGTGTTCAAAGCTTTGGACTTTCAATTCAAAATGTATATTCGAACACGAAAATATACGAATTTATTATTATATATTTAGATACTATATTGGTCTTTGAAATACATTATTCCATGTCAATTAATATATAAAAAAGTTTAGTGATTAGTTTTGAAAATATTGCGATGTTTTTTTTGTTTTTTTATAGCTTTACAATTTTATCCCATCTCAAAGTAGACAGGAAGTAGCTAGTGCAGACACACTTTGATACTCCGTAAAGACACTGTACTCCGCTTTCCGCCAAATTCAAAACATTGTGTGTTTGGCGGAACTTAACACCACGCTTTGTCTTACCAGAACAAGGAATTGAAAATCACAAAAATATAGTTAGTTGCGGATGGGTATCGAACTCACAAACGATCGCGTTTACAATGATTTGCTGTCACACTGCGCCACGACCGGCCTCAGTCTGTTGCAACCTTGAGTGTGTGTAGCTGTTAACAATGCAAAGATATTTAACACGAAATTCTCTCGTTATAAATAATCATTTATTAGTTCATTCGCAGAAATTTATAAAATGCCACTCCTACTACATTTCTTAGAAAATCTAAATATATATCAATATTATAAAAAACTGAACGAACAATGTTAAGTGGCATTATTGAATACGTATTACCTAACGATGTTTGTGTGAATTTCGTAAAAGAATCATCTAGATATGTGTTATATATATATATATATATATATATATATATATATATATATATATATATATATATATATTTGAAGTCATTTAGTTATTAATGTAATGTTAAAAGTTTATTAAGAAATTATTCTCGTTTATTTCATATAAACACGACATTGGTATTCATAATACTAGATAAAAGGGTCTAGATACTAGTGGAAAACTATCAATATATCACGAACCCAATCGAGTTACCTTTTATAAATATTAATAACTAAATTAATTTATATAATTCTATGTATAATTATTATATGTATATACAAATAAAATTCCTTCAGAAAAAAATTGAATCTTCTTCATACCAGAGTATTCTAAGTTAAAAAATATTTTATTAATAATCTCCTAATTTTTGGCTTTTATTATTAATTTTAAGCCTTAAAAAAAAACCAGCCTTTGTCTCGACTGAATACTATTTTTAACATATCCTAAATTCCATTTCACATATAAAGTCCCCGAAGAAATAAAGAGAGTGTGAGAAAAAGTTGTTAAAAATCTAATTGCTTTTATTCCCAAATCGACAATAGTGTTACTATGAAGACATACAGTATTACCATTTAAACTGAATATATTATCAAACGAACAAACATGGAATACATACAAATATATATGTATATTAAAAAAATGGCAAAAGGCAATATTATTGCGTAAAATATCGGTTGTCATAGTTACCGTATGACACTTAATTTAAAACTGTATATCATACATATGATATAATATGTAAATCCATAATCATTTTCATTAAAAATGTATAAATTCATTAAGTGAGTGTTGAGTGTTGGAACTCATCGCTGCGCTTTGTCTAACGAAAATGAATATTCAAGCAATTGTGCTAGGGATCAGATATATTACAGGTTAGGCTGAAAATTTACATACATACTTTCATAGGAATAATAAAAACCTAACAAATTGACATATGCTCGATTGACGTATATTATTGGAAAAATATGTCTTTTTTTAAGCTTCACGCTTTTTTCCCGCGTAGCAGGGTAGGCAGAAATTACCTAGTTTCAAGACGCTCCGTACTTTGCTTTCCACCGAATTCGAGACATTGCGTGTTGAGTGGTGGAACTCAACGCCGCACTTTGTCTTACCAGAGCGAAGAAGTGAAAATAATTAAATATAATCGAGGGAGTCCTCGAGTGGGGATTGGACCCACAACCGATCGCGTTACAGTCAGACGCTGTCCCACTGCGCCACGACCGGAAAAATATCTATACATTATTATTTAAATAAATTATCAAATAAGTCCCAAAAAGACTCATTATTTTCTCCATATATAGCACTTTCAGACTTCTACTTCAGATATTTGTATATTTTTAGACGGTAAAGCATTTAGCAATTGAAAACAAAACGGTAAAAGTTATTCGGATATTTTTTTTTGCTTCCAAGGATCCTAATTTAATAAACATGTTATCCGATATATAGCTGAAGGTGTTGATTTGTTTTTTTTTTTTAAATTTTTTTAAAAAAAAAAACAAATCAACACCTTTTTTTTGTCTGTCTGAGTCTTTTGTCGCTTTTGTCTGAGTGGACCTCCGTTTGCCACTTTCCACACGAATTAGAAATATTTCACATTAAGTGGCGGAACTTAACGCCGTGCATTGTGTTACCAGAGTGTAGAAATGCAATAATTTATACATGACGCTGTCCTTTCACATCTATATATTCATAAAATATTAGAAATTAGTTTAAATATTAAATTAGAATCTAAGCCTAACATCCATTAATCTATTCACTTTGTACGATGTTTATTAGAAAGAGAATTTGAGAAAAAAAAACTTGTTAAAAATCTAATTGCTTTTATTCCCAAATCGACAATAGTATTACTACAGTTCTCTTTTACGATGTAGATACAGTCTAATAAAAGACGGTACGTATGTATGTATGTATGTATGTATGTACGTATGAAAACGTAATTAAAAACCACAAAGCTGAAGCCCCTGCCTATATATATCAAGTGTACGTTAATCTACAAATCGTAGAGGCGTCTATTTCGCTTGGTATTGGATAATGAATTTTGGTTTAAAACTTTAACATAATATGATATAATACACAAAAATTTCAATAAAAATATATTGGATACACACACATACTAACACACACAAACAAACACATAAAATCACTAAACAGTAACATAGAGTTAATGTACATGTATAATTACATATATATATATATATATATATATATATATATATATATATATATATATATATATATATATATATATATATATATACACAAACTTAACAAAAATAATAAATAATATAACTATTTCATAATGCATGTATTGATATTATCTCGAAGAAACAAAGGCTGAAAAGTTTTTAATCCATACTTTGATCAAAATGGATGTTTAATAGAAATAAATAGATTATATTAGTAAAAAAATATAAGGAATTCTACAACCTATACCAATTTTTGACTTTTATAACTTTATTCTTGCAAAGAATCTTAAATTAAAATAAATCTTAAATTAAAAGAAAATTGCATCCATATATCTAATTCGATTTCGTCACGCAAAATGTAATCAATTATAATGAAAATCCTTATTATTTCAGCCAAAATTCAAACGTATCTTATCTACAAATTGAACAGATAGATATACATACATACATACATATATATGTATATATTAACATAAATATGATATGTGTTCAACACTATATACGATATTAAGCAAATATTTGCGTGCAGCGTGTTCGAATAATTAAAACAAATCAATAGGATCATTCAATAGTATATCGAAGTAGCTAAATATTTATCTAATTATGTGACAATATTCTGTTATGAACTAGTTACATGGAATATCATAAATAATAGCGTTTAACACTGTTATTGTGGTTTTCTAAAGGTATTTGGTTCATTTCTAGGTAACTAACTGTATTTGAACAGTGCAGGGTTCAAATCCTGAGCAAAAAATTGCTCAGAGCTTATGTTAATAATATAAATATTCTATATATATTTTAACACCTTTTTGAAAACTTTTCGATATCCACGTTTTTCAAATATCGTGACTACGTAAGTAGTCAGTGACGGTACTCATCGCCACACTTTGTCTTAGTAGAGTGGGAAAATTAAAATATATAAACATAATTTCTTCCCCATAAGGGAATCCAACTCGCCAATACACTGATATATGTTAATATTTCAAAGTCATTGAATATATCTGACGAATTGTATTCTTTTAGTTTACTTCTAAAAATATCGTGAGATGCGTAATTTTCTCGATTGCCTAGCTAGTATCTTAATTAATTTCAATGGTTATAGTTAAATCTAATATACCGAAGTACAATGAGAATTATCGCGCATCTACAAACACGCAAGTCCCAATACGTGACGATCCTATAAGATCACTTAAGTAGCAAATGTATTATACAGTATAATATAGTATATAGTATAATATCCAGTTAGAAAAGTGGTCTAAAATATTTAAATTAAACTATTATAAACGGATTAATCTCGTATATTTTGGTATTGGAAAACACATTCATTCTTAGTGTAAAATATTCGAAACCTCGGGTTTTCTTAAATTTATTTTCAAATTATCAAAATACAAGCGATTAATCCGTTTAAAATAGTTTCATTTTAAGCTGTTATTTCTAAGCGTAGCTAAGTAAGGGAATAAAAAAATCCAGAAAACCTTCTAAAACATATGTTTTATAAACATATGTTGACAATTAGTTTAAAATTGGAAAAATATAAAAATCACTTTGCCTGGCTAAAATATATTTTATTACAAATTAATCCTTTTTTTTATTGTTTTCTTTAAACAATACGAACATGGAATAGAACCTTCTAAAATATATAGTCCATATGGACTGATAATCAAAGTGATTTTTATATATTTTTCCAATTTTAAATTAATTGTCACATAAATACTATAAGAAAACAATACACTATTCAAATATTATTACACTATTTTACTTAAATCTTCAAAATTTCAGTATTTCAGTCTTTAAACTGAAAGTTACTGTAAACAAAAGGAAGCAAAGACTATAAGAGTCTCAAATGAAACCAAACACTGGCGCTATGCGCTACAAATCCCTTAATCCATAGTTTTTTTATTTTAAATTCAATTAGACGTTTTTACTTGAGTTTAGTCTAGAGACATTTAATTGTACATTGTAAGAAGTGAGATCATGATTATTACTGTAGTAGTACTGTATTGAGCTTAACTTCAGTAATGAGTACTTCCAGTTGAAATCCCCGTTTTTTTCTTCTTATTTTAAAAAATTAAATATAAATTTCAGGTTATTTTGTAAATATTGTGAATAAAATGACAGAAGACAATGTCATCGTATTCATAGTAGCAATATTATTTAAATAATTTTAATTAAATTAATTAATTTAATTAAAATAAACAGTTTTAAATTGTAAATTACAATTTAAATATTTAAATTAAATTTTAATATAAAATAAAAAAAAACCATTACTGACAGAACGAATTTACTTAAGGTACTTATAAGAAAATCCCAGCTTACGCTAAACCATCCTACATTTATGCGGAAATGTGTATTTCTTCGGGCATGCGATCATTGCCGTCGCACAATCCCGTTATATATATGCCGAATGAAATATTCCTTTTAAAGTTTTCTCTTCTATAATAAAATTAATAATTGCAAATTAAGTAGTGGAATTCGGAATGTTTTGACAGTAGTGTTGTAATTATACAATTTTATCACGAAATTGATCATTGAGTCGATTGAGTATATATATATATATATATATATATATATATATATAGACAGATACACACACGCACACGCATACATACACAAATATACTATAACTTATATGTTGGCGAATCAATAATAAATCTTGATTTTTCTTTTATATTCACAGAACTAACTATATGGAAACTAAATTTCACCTTTCTGGGCCATCTGGAATTGGGTACTAATATAATATATTATATAGGGCTGGGAACGATAAAAAACATGATTATAACTATGAAATGGGATTTCATATTTAAATAACCATTTGAGTTGAGGGATTTATGCCATTCAAGGCGTCTATATTTAGGAGCACTTATTACTCGTATATTGAAAGTCTTAATATATGAGCCAAATTCGACATGTTTGTTAAATATTTTTTTAGTTATGACGTAGTTAGAGGAGGTAGAGGTATGGAATGGTTTATGTAATTTTAAACATGATACTTGCCAGTTCTGTTAGCTTGAATTGGCTTGACGCGCTACCGCGTGTCTAGATTTTGGAATATTAATTACCTTAATGGTTATTCAGTTGACTTGAATATTATTTCACCTAATAGATTGTCTATTAATTAAAATAAGCATAAATATGTTTTATAATGAGTAACTCATTTGACTTACAGTATAAAAGACTTGTCGCCAACAATTTATTACTGTTTTTGTATTATAATTTTTAGCCGATCTGTAAATGCTTTTGTTTATTTA
This sequence comes from Dryadula phaetusa, assembly GCA_032432895.1. NCBI lineage: Eukaryota > Metazoa > Arthropoda > Insecta > Lepidoptera > Nymphalidae > Dryadula > Dryadula phaetusa. The sequence continues at coordinate 1,721,290 of JAOYRS010000016.1, read as the reverse complement.
CTTGTAAAATCTGAAATATTTCAATCTACGTTCTTTCTGCCTACTCTGGTGTACGAGAAAATTTAAAGATCACAAACTAACCTATTCTCAATTTAATAATCATAAAGTAACTAAAATATTATTAATTAAAATTAATTAAGAATATTTTTTTAATAACATAATTGATTAAAGAAAATATTTATATTCTCAATACAGACAATCTACCGTAAAATAAACAAAACGCAGCGTTAGGTTACGCCAGCAAGCTTTAAGTTCAAATTTAATATCGATTTGTTCTCATATAGACTCAAAGCCGAAACGAAATTCATAAATATTAACAATTGTAAAAAAATAATAATTATATTATAATATATATTCATATAAAGAAAATAATAAATATTTCCTTAATACGCCGTAGTTACTTTTGATTTGATAAGAAACGTTGTATGGTACGAGTATAGCTTGAAGCGACCAGTTAAATTAAATAAAAATATAACCCACCTTACTTCGATACTGTAACGAATCGTATAGGAAGGAGTTAGAGGAAAAACTTTCCAACTCCATTTTTAATCAATATCCTTACTCTGATCTCGACTGTTGGCAGTGAATGAAAATAAACAAAAGAAATATTTTTTTCATACGAAAATTTTATTGTAAAGGTTTTAGTAAAGGTAGGAAGTAAAAGATAGGAAATGGAGGCCGGTCATGGCGCAGTGGGAAAGCGTCTGATTGTAAACGCGATTGATTGTGGGTTCGATCCCTACTTCCTCGCTCTGGTAAGACAAAATGCGCCGTTGAGTTCCCCCACTCAACACACAATGTCTCGAATTCGGTGGAAAGCAAAGTACGAAATGTCTTGACACTAGATACTTTCTGTCTACTCTGCTATGCGGGATAAAGGCGTGAAGATAAAAAAAAAGAAAAAATGATAGAAAATAAATAAATTATCATGATGCAATAGAAGGGTCATTTTCAGGGCTATTGGTTGTGGGTTAGATCTCGACTCTTACAAGGGAAAACGACGTTGAGTTCTGCCACGTATCACGTAATGTCTGGAGCTCAAAAATATTTTAAAAATTAACAACAAAACCAAATCGTATAGCGTATAAGAATTTCGAAGGATGTGCATGAAGCGCAGATTCAAATCTCGTTGCGTTTAAATTTTTATACTTTTTTGAAAAATATATTTTTTTAATTCTAAGTATGGGATAATCCTTTAAAAATAGTAACAAAAATGGTAATATGTTTTAGAAAAAACGTATAAAAATTTTTTTTGAACGCAGCTGGATTCGAACCCGCGCCTCTTGGATACCATCCAAGCGCTCTGACCACTAAGCCATGCGTTTTATACGTTTTTTCTAAAATGTTTGCTAATCCTAAGTGTGGAATAACCCTTTAAAAATAGTAACGAAAATGGTAATATATATGTGGCTTATAAGTAGAATTACAACAGAAGATTATGTTAATGTGTCAATTGTTGTTCCCGAAACGGCTTTGGGGTTAGATTAAATACTGATAAAGAAGGAATAAATTAGAATTAGACGAGCAAAAGCAGATCCTGTTACATGAATCATATATGTTAATATTTTATATTATTGTATACATATGATGGCACTTGTGTTACTTACGTAATCTTTTTTCCATATTTCTAGTTTTTAACCGACTTCAAAAACAGATTATCTTTTGATATATATTTACGTAATATTGTTGAAATTGAATAATAACTAAATATGATGATCGATTTAGGCTTCCAAGCGTGTGTGCTTAATTTAGTATGTATATGTGTGTATGTTTGTCCATTAATTTCTCTTAAATTAAAAGATCGAGCAGATTCCTTTAAATTTAAATTAGTTATACTTCAACTTAGGCAACTGAACAAGTTACATTAAAATCTGTCCAGCAATTTCAAAGATACTAGTAAATCAAACGTAAGAAAGTATAGGTATGAAGTTGTATAGTTATTATGAAGAATATTATAATATTTTGGTTACTTTGAAGTAAGAGATCTCCTAAGCAAGATTTAATTATCTTGATACATGTTTTTTTTTATAGAATAGTTGTAATATAAATCCTAAAGTGAGGAAGGGTATAAATAATAAGAAATCAGATGTTTTTAAATAGATAAGTCTCTTAAATTAAGGAAAAATAAAGAATCGGGGTGAACTATCATTGTGTTTCAAGCTACACATAAAACGAGAAATGCGTAAAGTTAATTAAAAAAAATCCACTTTTACGACGAAAATTATCTGCGAAAAGCTTAAAGTATCAAAGGATTTTTCTATTTACTCCCACTAGTTAGTTACATCATTCACAGTGCAAAAGCTTACGGGTTGGCGATATAAAACAGAAAGATCGCTTTACGTTAATCTTGTTAAACAACGTGGTTTGTCTTTTAAAATTGCCACAGGTACTCGTATATGCGGTATGAAATGTACGCTTTGAGCTCCAGCTAAGCGCAAGGCGCCTTAGAATTAAATTTCGTTGGGATGTCGGCACGCGGCACACGAAATATGGCGACGGAGTTCTAGAATGATCCGAAATTTACTGGATACAACCGGTTCGGACTAGTACGCACTGGTGTTTTTAATTTATAGTTTAGTTTTGTTTGTATCTGTGTGTTTGTTTTATGTGTTAGTCAATTATATGATATTTATGTGCTGATAATAAATATCATTCATATAGATTCTATTATACAGAATAAATATATATATATTTTAGTTTAAAAATATATACTTATTAAAATTGTTATATTTTCTAAAACCAATTTTTCATTTATTTTTCTATATATAAAAAAATAAACATCATTCATATATGTACATATAATATGTTTGATTAATAAAACAAAAACGTTACTATTAATTGATTAAATATTTCCAAAGGAAGCAATATTCTTCAATGTTCACTAGAACTTCGTTGAATTTGGGCTTATACCTAATGAGAGAAAAAACGTATCAAAATATAAAATGATAATTTTTATTTGTTCCTCGTTATGAATATATTCCTTAAAATAATTATGATTTTAGAGCTTTCAAGGTACATTTTCTTGTGAAAATCAATATTGTTTTATATATTAATATATAAAATACTAAACGTACGTTTCCTTGTTTTATAACGCAAATCGACTTGTCTGCACAAACAAAACAAAATGACTTAACTTCTCAACTTTATATAATGGAATACAAATGGTGTAATTTTTAAATGCTATTATATTTTAAATGAAACTATTTTTAACGGATTAATCGTTTTTAATTTAGAATTAAAAATATAATTTTGAAATCCCGACGTTTCGAAAGTAGACGTTTTTCAAATACCAAAATATACGCGATTAATCTGTTTAAAATAGTTGTGAAGAACACGAAAATCAAATATCTTATTATGTTATTTTATATTTTTTACCATTACTCTGCTTTTTGTATACTTCTTTCATAAATTCCTAGGGCGACACGTATTTAACTACAACGGGAATATCTGTAATAGCTAGCATAAATCGATCATAGCTCCGTGCGAAAAAACCACCAACTCTAAATTTTACACCGGATGCACTTTTTTATCGATATTTCTAGTCGTTCTTTTTAGCTTCACGCTTTTTATCCGGCATATCAGGGTATACAGAGAGTACCTAGTGTTAAGACACTCCTTACTTCGCTTTCCATCTAATTCGAGACATTGCGTGTTGAGTGGTGAAACTCAACGCTGCACTTTGTCTTTTACCAGAGCGAGGAAGTGAAAATAATTGAATTATAATAACTCCTCGGAATGAGGATCGAACCCACAACTGATCGCGTTTACAGTCAGACGCTGTCCCACTGCGCCATGACCGACATTCCTAGTAGTTATCTAAACTGATATTGCGTTTAAATTTTGAAATTCCACTGAATTCGTTAATATTGTATATGGTTTTAACAATTTCTGATATATCTAAAGTTTAAAAAGTTTACAGTCGAATATGAATATATATATATATATATATATATATATATATATATATATATATATATATATATATAATTAATCTAATTATTTATATTCGACATTTAAATTAAATAAGTGTCAAGCTAAAAAAGAAATGGCAAGTTTCTATATTAATAATTTAACCAATCCAAAGAAAACTAAAGCAGGACTAACTCAGCGTATTTACATGTTACTTTTTAAAGTGTTTAACGTACTGAGATCGTCTACTATACACTGAATATATGGGATTGCGTTCAAAATGCCTTTGAGGAAGATTCCTTATTTAAGAAGTAAACGTAACTAACTAGTAGTTACTTACTTGACAAGTAGATGCTACACGAAATATTTAAATATAATATAATATTATCTAAGACTGGAAAATAGAGTGAATAGTCACTTTATTTTCTGTAAATGTGAAGCAAAATACAACAATTATTGTAATTTTTTGTTTATCCCGCATAGTAATGTAGACAGGAAGTACCTTATGTCAAGACACTCCGTATTCCTTTTTCCATCAAATTCGAGACATTGCGTGACGACTGGCAGTAATCAACACTGCGCTTTGCTCCTGGAGGCCAGTAGTAGCGCAGTGGGAAAGCATCTGACTATAACGCGATCGATTGTGGGATCGATTACAACTTGGGGGAGTGATTATAAAATATTTTCATTTCCTCCCTCTGGTAAGACAAAGTGCGGTGTTATGTTCCAATCAACATGCAATGTCTCGAACTCGATGAAAAGTGCAATAATATCTTGACACTAGATAATTTCTGTCTACCGTGCTATGCGGTATAAAATAAGCGTGAAGCTTTACCAGAGTAAGAAAGTGAAAATAATTAAATATAATCAAAAAATTATTGCAAATTTAAAGTACTTGCAGTGCCTAATTAGCATCAGGAAGGTCTATTATTAACACACAATACTCCGCTCTCATTATCAGCCTAATTTCAAGAAGTCAAATTTCAAGTGAGTTCGTGTCCTGCGTAACTTAACACCGCATTTTAATTAAACATTTTTGGAATATACAAAAATGAAAATAACTGCATATTTAGTGGAGACCGCTGTATGTATACAAATATGGACAAGTAGATGTACCTAACATATTAGTAACTAGAATATACTTTTTAAAAATAATCCAATATATTTGGTAAAATCTTTAACTTAGCTGGTCTCTTTAAAATATAAAATTTCCTTTGAGCTAAGTTTAACCAGCGTGCTTTTGATCGTAAAACGTCGCTTGTGCAAGCCTTCACAGTAACGATCAGAATATAATAACCTCTATGTACGAGTTTATTTTTATTGAGACTGTACACTGTATCGGAGTATATTTTGTTTCTTAAAATAAAACCTAATACGGAAAAATAAAATTATTATTTAATTTTTAATGAAACTATTTTAAACGGATTAATCGCGTATATTTTGGTATTCGAAAATATGTTTTTGGAAACCTGATGTTTCGAACACTTTACAGTAGTCCGTGGTCACAGGTAGACTGAGGTTGCCACCTCAGTCTTTGTCTGTCAGTTAATACAAAAATTAATTATATCACTCTACCGCCATCTGTTGCTTAATTGCCTCGCGTACTGCCATGGATTCTTGCGGAATGAGCTGCCTGTAACTTTTTCTCTGGTGTGATGGATTTGAGACTTTAAATTTTTTATAAGCGGGTCCCATATGGATGTTTTGAATTTCAACGTCAGGTTTCCAAAAATATATTTTCGAATACCAAAATATACGCGATTAATCCGTTTAAAATAAATTCATGTAAAGTATGTAAACATCGCGAAAGTCAAAGATCGTATTAATAATTTAATTTTTTTACTTAAATTAAAAAATAACTATGTATTATTATGACAGATTGCGTTGGGTATATGACAGATTTAATTTTTTTATTTTCAGATTACAATATTACAATATTCTAAAAAATACAGCTTCAGCTAAACGAATGAATGGAAACGGAACACAAAAAAAATACAATACTCTGTTTTCAACTCAACGGAATTTATTATAAACTAAATCTCACATATTTTTGCCAGAGAGTGTAGAGAAACAAAAATAATTTTAATATAATCATTCTTCCTAGAGAGAAACATATATATACATACTGTACATACAGTGGAACCGTGTCTTGATGTATTCAAAATAAATAATATTATGCAAACACACAAAAATAGACAAACACATTACACGTAAACATAGCTGACTAAAACATATTTTACACATTAGCCCCCAACATTAAAAGAGATTCGTAACAAATTGAATAGCAGACATCCGTTTAATTTTACGTTGGAATACTAAATTGCCTTCTTGTTTAGACGTGAGCCATTCATTTATGTGTTTTCCGTAGAGCCTGGTGGTGCGGTTTGTATTAAGTTAAGGGGATTAATTTAGATACGACGTTTTACGTTGGACACGTTGTTACGGACAAAGAATTTCGGTATCTGTCACTTTGGTCGTTTTGAATTAAATTTCATATAATTAATGTGTTTTTTTTTCGTATTTTAAAAGTATTATTTGTACAAATTATTATAATGACGATAAAAAATAGTTAAACTAACTAAGTCTAAGTGGTCAGAGCACTTGGATAGTATCTAAGACGTGCGGGTTCGAATTCCGCTCGGTTCTGAAATTTAAACGTTTTCTAAAAATTATTAAAGTAAATCACACTTCACTCGATATCGGCGTTCAACTCCGTGTTCAGTTAAATCAGAAAAACAAAATATTACTTATTATTGTTTTCTCAAGTGGAAATCGAACCCACAATCTATGAATCACAATTATCTCAATAAAAAAAACTATATAAGAAAAACCTAAAAAACACTTGTTAAGTGAATATTAAAATTAGCAAAGAAATAATGAAATTTAAATAAACGCCACCTCAACTCGTTCTTACTAATGAATGTCGAATTCACAGGAGCGTATAGAATCTGACATTATATCTGGACTTGTCTTTGTGCAGATTATAAGACCCTGAGGGGTAAGAAAATCTAATTTAGATGTAACGTAATTTGTTGCTCGTTTGAGTGAAGGAAAGGAGTTAGGGAACCGATGGCCGTGTATTTAAATGTGCTATTGTTTATTTTCACTTTATTCAAAAATCTGTAAATTATATTGTTTATAGTGATATAAAATATATTAAACATATAATATAATATAATTAAGAAATTATGATACAATAGTGAGGCCGGTCGTGGCGCAATGTGACAGCGTCTGACTGTAAACGCGACCGGTTGTAGGTTCGATCCCCACTCGGGGGAGCGATTATATTTAAAAATTATTTTCACTTCCTCGCTCTGATAAAGACAAAGTACGGCTTTGGTGGAAAGCGAAGTACGGAGTGTCTTGACACTAGGTACTTTCTGTCTATCCTGCTATGCAGGATAAAAGCGTGAAGCTAATAAAAAATCAATAGTTATAAAAAAATAAAACATAACTTAATAGAAACTACACAGTTTTATCGTGCCGTCCGTCCGTGCCGTGACACATCGCCTGACTGTAAATGTTATTGGTTGTAGGTCTCATCCCACGCATGGGTAACAAGATTTTTTTTTAAAAAACTACTTAGTGTCAAGACACTCCGTACTTCCACCGAATTCGAGACATTGCGTGTTGAGTGTTAGAACTCAATACCGCACTTTGTCTTTACCTGAAAGAGGAAAATAAAAATAATTTAAATGTAATCACTCCCCCGAGTAGGAATCGAACCCATAACCGATCACGTTTACAGTGAGACGCTATCCCACTGCGATACGACCGGCTTTTTGTACTTTTCTTAATAATTTCAGTATAAGTTTATTTCACTAAAATAATTTAGCTTTCCACTGAATTTGTGACATTGCGTACTGAGTGGTGGAATTCAGAGCCGTAAGCGAGTGCGCTCACCAAAGCGAGAAAGTTATTTGAATGTAATCACTCCCCCGAGTGGGAAGTGAACCCATAACCGATCGCGTTTACAATCAGACGCCGTCCCCCAGCGCCACGACCCGTATAGAGCGAAGTTCGGAGTGTCTTGACAAAGTGTGAAGCTAAAAAAATATCTTTGCTTCTTGGAACTAATAATGAGATATAAATATTTTTGTAGCCTGAAGATATAATTATCTAGTACTTACTTGTAAATTTTGATGACGATTTTTTCTGAAGAAACAAACGCCAAGTACCTTAAAACAAAAAAAAATAGTATTTATTTATGTATATATATATAATGTAGCTATAGGTTATCGTACCATGAAGCTTGGGTATTTAAAATAAATAAACATTCACATCAGTCTAGTCAGATAGAACCTCTGGTAAGAAAACCCTGTTTCTCACTTTTTGACCGTAATCGATAATTTGAATATTGAATGGCGGAACTCAACGCCGCGCCCTGTTTTACCTACGTTCCTTTACGCGTTGATACAGTTATATACAGTCAACCAGTTATTATAATCTTTTATTATTATTTACGTTCAAATTGTCATCGAATTAAAACTTTAATAATGTTCTTAGTATAAAAGGACCATAGCGTTTGGCACTCAGTTCTCTGACTACCCTACTAGGGATAAAGCGTGAAGTAAAAAACTGGAGAAATATATCACTACAATAATACTAAGTTATATATATATATATATATATATATATATATATATATATATATATATATATATATATATATATATATATATCAACACATTGCCGTCATCGTACATCTATTATTGCGTAAAAATATTCTGAACCGTTATACAATTTGTAGGTGTTCAACTTGCGGTGAAATACCACAGGTGCATCTTCAAATATGTTCCGTTTACTTGTGGCATGTGATGGGTATTAAATTTGTTACTTATAAAAGATAACTTAAAGGAGTAGTAATTTTATGTTATTTTTAGCAGGATTATTAAGATATGTGAGACCTATTGTAGGTGTCAACAGTGGGAGTTGTTGTGGATTCGATTCTCAACGAAATGTTTATATTTAAATTATTAACGTCTTGAATTTGGATAAGAAATGAATGGAATGCATTGAGTCTCAGGTTGCACTCTTAAGCCGAATATAGCGTACAATACGACACGATTTGAACTGATATAACATAAAAATAATTTGAAAAATTTATATATTTAAAAGTTAAATATTGATTTTGGCACAACTTAACCCTGCAGATTGTCCTACTGGAATGGAAAAATTCGAATAATTTTAGTATAATCGTTCCTATGAGTAACTATCGAATAAAAAAATATCGCTTTTACAATCTCTCAAGCCGTTACGATGGCATTACCTGTAAAATTTAGAAACCAAAACGTTTTCCTTTCATTATTAAAATTTATATAAATTTGAATAAAGTGTACAATTTTCTTATAATGTTATCAGCATGCCATATCTCACGCTTTGAATGGCCTCCCACGGATACCTAATTGCCTAAAGGAATGTTTCTATAACGATCTATGGAACATTGCAAATTGAATGGTATAGCAAATTTTGTCGCTTTGAAGAAGTAAGAATATTCTTGCAATAATTGTTTTTTTAATTATGAGCGGGTAGTTATTTATTTCTATTATAATTTTTTTTATTTATTTTAAATATTTGGAACGTTACCTTATAATAAAAATTTAAAAAAAATCGACAGTAGTACTAAACATATTACTGTATACTATATAAAAACTATATATATGGAATTGATAGTGATTTGTAATATAATATTTATTTAATGGTTTTTTTGGCTTCACGCTTTTTACTGCTTACCCATGTAGAGTAAGAGAAAAATTTGGAGTTAACTCAATTAGGTTATATTACACCGTCTAAAACTATGGCGTTGCGTGTTGCGGAACTCAACGCCATGGTTTGCCTTACGTGTTTGATCGGAGAAATTGAAATAATTAAAATATAGAGAAAGAACCAATCATGCTTACAGTCGGACGCTGTCCATATTGACCTCTTTTCCTTTTACAGTAACTAATTCACTATTATAGTCTCTCGATTATAGAACGATTAAGCTTTGCATATGAAATAGGTAAAATCATTATGAATTTTTAAACATAGTTTTATACTATATTCTCATTCCCTATTGTCTAATCAAAATTATACATAATCACAGAAATTAACACTATAATATACACATAATCTTTTTTTAGCTCCACGCTTTATCCCCTTGCGGGATAGTCAGAAAGAACTGAGCGCCAAACGCTACGGTCCCTGCATACCTCTTTCGCCTCGCCCACCGATCATTAGCCTTTTCATACACACCTTTCGGGGGGTCCTCATGCGTTTTACGTGACCTTCCTCCAGTATCTTCGATACTGTGAATGCAAAGGTCCACCGAGATCTCCCTCGACCTCTAGTACCACTCACCTTTGCTCCATAAATCTTTCTTACCATTCTTTCATCACGCATTCTCTCCAAGTGCCCAAACCACCTGAGCAAGTTCTTCTTCATTTTTACTATGACATTCGCGCTTACATCTGCTATTCTGCGTATCTCCTCACTGCATATATGGTCAGCTAAACTGACTCCGCATATCCGACGATGAGATCACATCTCTACTGTATTCATCTTTCTTTCACTCTTCATTTTAGCATAACTATCTTTCTTTACTATATATTGATGAATTTAACATTGCAGTTTATATCTATTTATACATACTGGTAAGGAATTTTATACAGTTGTAAATGCACATATATATTTAGGAAATAAAATAAAATCCCCACGTTTTTTTAGCTGATTTACAAATTAATTTTCAATTTGAACTACTAAAACACTTTCAGTCCGGCTATTTTTATTTCTTTTGATATTTACTCATTTACATTTACTTCTTAATATTTATCAAACATATAATAAATAAGTATAATTGTTCACCCCCGTACTATCTTTTACTACCAATTTTTGCCTGGAAGAGATCGCTGTTGAGATCGAGTGATAAGGTCGCTTTCCCTATATTTTTTTCCCACGCTTTTATCCCGCATAGCGGGGTAGACAGAAAGTACCTATTGTCAACACACTCCTACTTCACTTTCCACTGAATTCCAGACATTGCGTGTTGAGTGGTGGAACTCAACGCCGCTCTTTGTCTTTACCAGAGCGAGGAAGTGAAAATAATTTAAAAATAATCCCTTCCCCGAGTGGGGATCGAACCCACAACCGATCGCGTTTACAGTTCTGACTGTAAACGCGATCGGTTGTGGGTTCGATTCGTTCGTTGTCAGACTGCACCACGATCTTTTAGTAATATTCGAGTAAGTTTTAATAGTATGTATTTTTATAATATTTCTTGTAGGTAGCCTTTACGAAGAAAAATTTTTAGTGATAGTGTATAATAATTTTCTTTAAACATAATATATTTTAAATAAATTAGCCAGCAGTCCTTTTGTATAACAAGATTTTTGTATATGGTGATTTTTACAAATTTTAATTTGTTATCGCTTTTATCCCGAATAACAGGGTAGACAGAAAGCACCTATTATCAAGACACTCCGCACTTCACTTTCCTCTAAATTCGAGAAATTGTGTGTTACGTGGCGGAACTCAACGCTGCACTTTGTCTTGCCTTAGCGAGAAAGTGAAAGTAACTTAAATATCATCATTCCCCCGAGTAGGAATCAAACCCACAGCCGATGGCGTTTACAGTCACTGTCACTGTCACACTGCGCCACAGACGGCCTCGTCATTAATTATCTCTAGACAATAATAACAATACAATATTAAATAATCAAAAAAATCACTTGCAAATGTAAGCCTAAAAGCGTTTACGTATAACTATCAATATACCAAAAACATTTCTTAATGTGATGGTGGAGCAAACTTTGAAGGGTCTCCAGATATTAGTTTAGCGAAAACCAAAATAAACTACTCAACGAGTCTCCTAAGCTTTTATCAAATTTATTCCAACTATTAGATGGAATGTTACTTAGTTGTTGGTCTTTGTGAATTGAAAAAAAAAAAAAACTTTTCCTTTTATCACTCCCCTCTGTTAGAACACAATGCGGTAATGAAGTAATGAAGCAAGTTTGAAGTATGTTTCGCTTTTAACTGTTCTCAACAAGTTTGCGGTTTGGTGTCTATTTTCTTTGTTGTATTGTGTTCATTTAACTAGTGGATTGTTACGGAAAATTGTCTTGGAAATGTTAGAATAGTGTTCAATTAATTGAAATTAATGGACATGAGGTCTATTATGCTTAGATATGTTTTTTTTTGTAAGCGGAGTATGGAGTGTTTTGACACTGGTTATTTTCTGTATTTCTTGCTATCGATAAGTGTGTTAAGTTAACAATAATTCTCGTGGCGCACTGGGACTAAGATGGGTGGTGGGTTCAAGTCCTATTTAAAATAATAGTAAGGCTTAATTATTTATTTAGTTTTCAGCCTTATTTTTTAAATAAAGGTTATTTTTAAATTATTGTAGTTTACTCGATGTGGAAAGACAATGTGTAGCGTTGAGTTCCGCAACTCAATAAAATGGAAAATTGAGCATCATACATGATACTAGGTTCTACAACGCTATAATTATGCTCTAAAAAAAGCGATTTTCAAAGAAAAAATTGACTTTTCAGATTAACTAGAAATTGAAATATGATCTTAGTATAAAGTATAACAAAACACAACATTTTAAGAGTAACATAAAATTTGGAAAAACGTGTCCATTTCATATACCATTCTGTTGAGAATAGTACTGGATATTTCATGCTCAGAATTTTAGTTTTTTGTTAAGAAATCTAAAGGTATACGAATACTGTCTTCAATTTTGTCAAAGAAATATGAAAGCGTCTTTCAGTTATATTTCTATGCATAAGTCTTTGGCTTTATATTCAACAAAAGGTAACTTTTAAATAATATAAACATACATACAACATGCACAATGGTGATATGGAAGTCGGAGTGATTTTATAACTATTTTAAAGGTTTATTATTCAATATATAAAGTAAAAAATTATTATTATATTTGAAAAATAAATTAATTTTTAACCTAGCAATTCATATGAGTTTAAGCAATTGACTTTGTATGTGAAAATGGTAATAAAAAAAATAAAATAACAAAGCACTATGTCCATAGTGTTAGTTAGAAAATATCAAAGAGCCTAGCAATAATTGAAAGAGTTTTAAATGATTAGCAAAATATTTTAGAATTATTTGCATTTTGTAATATTATATATTACATATGCATACTATACCCACTCGGGGAAGTGATTATATTTAAATTATTTTCACTTCCTCGCTCTGGTAAAGACTAAGAGCAGCGTTGAGTTTCGCCACCCATCACGCAATGTCTCGAATTCAGTGGAAAGTGAGGTACGGAGTGTCTTGGCACTAGGTACTTCCTGTCTACCCTGCTATGCGGGATAAAAGCGTGAAGCTAAATAAATAAATAAATAAATAAATAAATAAATAAATATGCATACTACTTATTTTATTGTAAGGCTTTTGAAGTCTGATATCAAAATCGATTCTTATAATCGTTAATTTTTACTATGAAACATGACGCAGAGACCCTATTCTAGATAATATTGAGAAACTATAGACAACATTCTAGACATTCTGTTTTCGATTTACAAAATCGAAACGTTGCGTATTGACTGGCGAAACACAACGCCGCGCTTTATCTAACCAAATAATAAAAAATAAATAATAACCATTGCCCTGGCTAAGTTTAGCTAATCAGTCAGTCGTTCCACTACGCTAACCCCAGCCCCTAAATATTTACTAAATAAATACAAAACATATTTATTAAAACAAGTACAAGTATCAAATTAGAAAATTTCCTTTCAAAGTTTATTTTAAGCATAAGAAAATTCTAAGAAGATTTATTTACTTTCTAACTTTTATCGTTTAAGGTTATCTCAAAGCTCTTTCGGCGCTCCGCCACAGACGTTCGAGGTTTCAAGGGACATAACATTATATTTCAATTTTCATGTCTATGAGAACTTAATACAGTTGCATTGTGCTTTTCAAATCCTGGTCAAAACCAAGGGCTAAACTCAATGCTATACGTCGTACTAAATTAGGGAAATGGAAAAGATAATACTCCTCAGAAGGAGATTGAACCCCCGACCACGGCCATAAGCTTGGTAGCATATTGGTAGTATTGCGCCACGAGTGTAAGGGAATTATTAAAATCAGATTAGTTTACAAATAAAAAATAGAATAAATAATTAAATTAATTTACACATAATTATTAAAATAATAGTGAGGGAATGACTGTATGAAGCGACTTTTTGACGAATTAAAGTAGTACGTTGTCATGCTGCCTTAAGTAGACACATCCGTATAAGTACAATCACGTCGTTATTATGAGATACGATATAAAAGTGTAAATTGTTAGTAAAAAAAATATTTCGTGAACAAGTGTTTAGTGCAGTGTGTACTGTTAAGTGTATGAAGTGAATAAGTAAAAATGAAAATATACGTATTGAACATTGTTTTTTTTAATTTTTATTTATTCAGATAGTCGATAGATGAGACAGGTCGTGGCGCAGTGGGACAGCGTCTAACTGTAACGCGATTGGTTGTGGATTCGATCTCCACTCGGGAAAGTAGTTATATTTAAATTATTTTCACTTCCTCGTTTTTGTAAAATAAAAAGAGTCGTTCAGTTCCGCCACACAACATGCCATGGCTCGAAATCGGTGGAAAACAAAGTACGGAGTGTCTTGACACTAGGTACTTTCTGTCTACCCTGCAACGCGGGATAAAAGCGAGAAGCTAAAAAAATAAGATACACCAGTGGTAATAAAATAAAACCATGATAATATAAAATACAATTTAAATACTTAAAACTAAATATATCATATTTTATAATGGATACTGCGTGCGTGCATCGTCGAAAAAACAAAATCAATTGTACAGATAATATTTATTTAATTCATATAATAAATCGTTGATTGATATTTATATATATATATATATATATATATATATATATATATATATATATTTTAACATAAATATCAAATTTTGAATTCATTTAATATAAAAACAAAAGAATAAAAAAAATCTTTTACTATTCTCCTAGCGCTTGTTTTGCACGAGGCAACTCCAAAAATACGAGACATTACTTCAATTCTATCAAGTTAATCGCAGACACTGCTTTACACTGGATAGCAAAACCGTTGCCACCGCCGACATGACCGCACAGTCAGTCTAAATGAAAACACTGGCCCTTTGTAACACCAGACTCCGTTTAACCTTTTTCAAAGTTCGATAGTAATTCTGTCATGCTTATCCTTCCTAACGAGTTGGCTTTTCACTATTTTTAATTGCAAGGCTTAGTTAACGTTGTTAGTCAAGAGTGTGAATATATAGTTTTGTGTATTTTTGTGTAGGTAGTTCGTATATTACTATATATATGAGATTTTTTAATATTAAACACACACACACACATATACATATATATATATATATATATATATATATATATATGTGTGTGTGTGTTTTAAATTTTAATTTTAATTCTTTAGAGCCCCTAGAGTTATGTCCGATTTTTTATTTTTTTTTCTCTTTATAATTTTTATATATACAAATATAAATTACTTTTTTTTTAAAACTTGTCTTATGTTTATTATTATTTAAATAAGCATCTATAATGTCTAGTAAGTAATATATTATATTATCTATTTATAGATTGTATATATTTATATATTCTGTTAATTTTTATGTATATTATATTATCATGAGATTATGAATTATAGTTGTGCTTCTTTTCATTCAGCTCTGAGTCATGAAGAAGCTTGTAATAGCTTTTTTTGTAGCTTAGATGATCCCTCTGTACTCTTCACAAGAAATTAAAAATTTGTCAAATTAATGCGCCAAGTGTTTCTCCGAATTATTAGTCATTTCTCCGAATTCTATTCTTCTTTTAAATAAAATAACATTTACGCTGTATTAATTCTCCAAAACTTGTATTAAACCTTCCTTACAATCTACTTGCTTCTCTGTACCGGGTTACCTACTAATAGGAAATGATCGACTTAATAGGGTTGGCAGCGGCGTTGCCATCTACCTGAAAAGTCACATCTCCTACAAAATAATATGTCAGTCTTCTTCTTTGTCTGAGTCTTGTTTAGAATATCTATTACTATAAAATACAATTCATCAAACTAAATTTAGGAGTAAAGATTGTTCTAGAAGTTGTCTAATGTGTACCAATCAATAATTATTTTTGCAACTTAGAGATTGTGCTTGAAGACGTTCTAGCTAACTACACTCAAGTTTGTATCATGGGTGACTTTTCCGTAATGATTCTCGAACAAGAAAACTAAATTTAATTTTGATATCCCTTAATTTACATTTACTACCCCTAGATCCCACTCACCACACCAACAATGCTGATACACTCGTAGATTTAATAATACCTCTAATAAAGATTACGTCTCCAGGTATAGTCAACTATCCGCTCCAGGATTTTATTTTTTGACCTTATTTTTATGCCACTCAAAATTAAGCTATATAAACCTATGTCTGTAACTGTATCAATTAGAAATTTTCATAATGAAAACATTGATAATGTCCAGAACGATGCTACAAGGATTGACTGGTCACAGATATAAACGATGTGTACAGTCGACGAAAAAGTAAGTTTTTTTGGCTCTAAAATTACTGAACCATTTGATAAACCTGCGCCATACCAACTCGTTAAAATTAAACATCACTCCGTTCTGTGGTATAACAACGAATTTCGTAAAGCACGCACAAAGGAGATAGAGCTTTAGTAAAATATAAAAATGATAGAAACGATGTGAATTGGTCAATGTATAAAGCCGTAAGTAATCAGTGTAATCAGATGGGTAGAAAATTAAAACGCCAATATATATTCAATAAGATAAGTGACTCTTCTCCCGCAGCGGCTTTAAAATTCTTAAAGTCCCTCGGTATTGGCAAATAATCAGCTTCCCCTACTTCCAACCTCAACTATTTTTCTTCATTATTCTTGATCATTCCCTCGATTATAATATAATAATTAATACTCTTTCTGAAATATAGAGTTTTCTGAAATCTCATCCCCCAGCCTTCTCCTTTTCCTCTGTCACTAATATTGTTACAAAGAAAACAATTCTTGCTATTTCAACTAAAGCAGAAGGTCCAGATGATATTAGCTGCTAAATGATTATGTGAATTGTAGATATCGTTACTCCTACTACCACTTATACTATTAACTCTTCTCTCACTTCAAACCCATTTTCAGAGCTGTGGTACTTCCCATAAAATCAAATCCTACGCTACCATCATATTTTTGTCCCATTTCAACCCTTCGTTTCCTTTCTAAAATTCTTACCAGAAAATCTCCAAATACTTTTCGAATTGTGGCATAGCACTACTATAGCTCTGTTGAGAGTTCCTGAAGACATTAGTCTAGCAATAGACAATAAGCTTATAACCGTGCTTATTTCTTTTTGATCCCAATTCTCCATCTTACCAGTCCTCTGATTTCTCCTACCTGTTCTCTCTCCAGGCTCTGGAACGTCTTGCCTGAGTCCATTAGTAGAGCTCCCTCACGTGAGGCGTTCAAGCGCCAGGTTAAAAAATTTATCACAGGCAACAATTCGTTATCATACTTATGATTATATATATATATATATATATATATATATATATATATATATATATATATATATATGTGTGTGTGTGTGTGTGTGTGTTTGTGTGTGGGTGTGTGTGTATTTCCCATATGACAAAGTTAGCTCGTAGAAATGCTTTTTAACGTTAAGCCCTTCTTTTGTGCATATTTATGAAATTGTGAATAAATTATATATATAAATAAATATATAAATAATTTAATAAATAAATATTTATTATTAATTCTTTATAATAAAATTGAAGCTGGTGGTGGCGAAGTAGAACAGCGTCCCTGTTCAACGTCAGCGTTCGATTCCCACTCGGGGGAATGTTTAATCACATATTTTGGTATTCGAATATACATTTTTGAACACCCATATTGAAGATACTAATAACTTTTAAGTCAAATCATGTTAGCCGTAAGAAATGAATAATAAAAAAAATATGAAGCGAAATACAGAGAGTCTTGACACTAGGTACTTTCTGTCTTCCCTGCTATGCGGAAAGCTAAAAAAAATTATAACTTGTCATCCTAACCACAAAAACCTTTTCTTGCTTAACTCAAGTTTTTTGTATTCACATCACGTCTATATTGTTTAATATTTTTTTGTTACTTACTACTGTGAAATATATCGATACCTCTTGCAAGTATAGTTGAGAGCGACCTACATATATTTTAAAGCAACAATACACGCTATAGAAAAGCTCGGTCCTTGTAACATCATACGCCAGTACTTATAGACGTGACTTTAGATATTATTTTATATAACCATTAAGTAATATGTAATAGAAAACGTTCCATATAATATTTTATATTATTAATTAATTTAATATTCGATATATCTAGTGCAACCAATCATTGGAACTTAATTTGATAAAACGGTGTTGAGTTCCGCCACTCAACACGCGATGTCTCGATTTTGTGCGATAAGCAGTGAATGGAATGCTTTGATAATATGTTTTTTCTATCCTACTTTTTTGTATAATGTAAGTATTTTACTCGTTATTATAATTTTATCGGTATTACAATGTTCGTGCTATAAAATATCAAATGTAATTTGAAGTGAAGAATTCCAGAGATTTGTTCCATTTTTTTTAATTTTTACAATGTATACATACTTCCTATCTAATAGCGTTAGTTATTAAAAAACATATAAAATGACATTTTCTATTAAACTGTTTTAAACGGATTATTTTGGTATTAGAATATGAATTTATGGAAATCCGACGTTTCGATTATTGGGGTGGTGTTTCATCTCAAATGATACAAAAATAATTATATAAATCTACCGCCTTTTTTCTTAAATCTACCGCCTTTTTTTTCTGCTGGATTCTTGCAGATGAATGAGCAGACTGTATCTTTGTCTCTGGTGGGTCTTTAATACTTTAGAAGTGGGTCCCAGGTGATAACGTCGGGTTTTAAAAAAAAATAATTTTCCAATAGAAAAATAAACGAGATCTCTGTACAATAATTTTGTTAAATTAGACTGTGATCGCGATAGGTTCGATTTCCATTCGGAGAAATTAAATTATTTTAATTATTTTCACTTCTTCACTCTGGTAAAACAAAGTGCGGCATTGAGTTTCGCCACTCGGATGAAGCGAAGTACAGTGTCTTGACATTAGGTAGTTTCTGTCTCCCCTGTTATGCGGGAAAAACCTTATTATCCAAAAGAACTAGTGGCTAATTTATTTAAATTACATTGTATTTAATGATAACGTAACATACATTATCACCAAGAATTTTGCATCGAAAAGATTACCTTCAACCGATATTGTAAAAATATATGCTATAAAAGTTTATATACCATACTCGACTTATATCTTATATTAGGTTTTAAAAGAAAAATAAATTTGAATCTATTCAAAATTCTAACATAGATACTATATATATATATATATATATATATATATATATATATATATATATATATATATATATATATATATATATATATATATATATATATCTTCTATTCTTTTAAAGAGACCTGCTGACTATTGACGTTACAATGTTCTTGGAATATTCGAACATTATTTTTTGCTTCTCAGAATGAACTTGATAGTTTTTAAATTTATTTCTTATATAAAAGTGATAAAATACTTTTATTAAGCGAAACTTGTTTTATTTATTGTAGTATGTTTAAAAATATATATTTGACAATATAATGAAATATGTTACAAAATATTTTAGAAAAAACGTATAAAAATTTGAAACGCAGCGGGTTCGAACCCGCGCCTCTTAGATACCGTCGAAGCGCTCTAACTACTAAACGACGCGTTCTTCTACCAACTGCGTCGAAATTCTTATACATTTATTACAAATTATTTATGTTGTTAGCATCTCTGTAGAGAGATTTTTACAAATTTCTACTACTTAAAGATTATTAAGAAATAATCGTTTAACAAGAGAGATTGCTATTTTATTTTAATATTTACTATTTTTAAAGTGTTATTCCACACTAAGGATTAAAAATCAATTTTGAAAGAACGTATGGAAATTCAAAAAGGTTTTCTAATCTTAATTTGGAATAACACTTTAAAAATAGTAAATATTGAAGTATGTTACAATTGTTAATATGTTGTTCCACAAATGATTGAAAATCAATTGAAAAAAAACAGCAAAAATAAATTGTAACAAACGTATAAGACGCGGCCGGACGTAGAACGCATGGTTTAGCGGTTAACGCTTGGATGTATAATCCAACAGGCGCGTGTTTGAATCTCGATGCGTTCAAATGCTTATACAACTTTGAATAAAACTATTTTAAACAAATTAATAGCTCATATGTTGGTACACGAGAATACATTCAGAGTGGTCACGTGGTGACTACGGACTACTGTAAAGTGTTCGAAACATCAGGTTTTCAAAAAATGTATTTTCGAATACCAAAATATACGCGATTAATCCGTTTAAAATAGTTTCATTTAAAATGAGTATTAATCGCGATCAAAATTTTTTCATGTTCCATTATGTACATTCATATTATTAGGTGTAAAAGCTATTTATTAGACACACTTTAATGTTCATATTGAGAGGCATTATTAGCGGAGTGTCTTGATACTAGGTTCTCTCCGACTACTTTGCTATGCGGCTTGAAGAAAATGAAATTATTAGCTATTAGTACAGTATTATTAGTATAGTATTATTAGTATAGAATCCACACCATCCCTTTGCACAGCGAAAGCCTTCCAAAAAACCTCAAAGATTGCTAAGCTCGTTTCATATTTACAAACATTTCCTTGATACAAACATATTACATCCATATGTTAAGAAAATGCTAGCCCAGCGTATACATAAGCGATGCTAACAATAAATACTTAACTGAATTTGATAGGTATTGGGCTCTCTGCCAACTATAGGCTATGAATTATTATAGCACTACGAGATCTCATGTTAAGTGGATATTTAGAATAAACCTTCCCAGTATTAGGTAAATTATCTATAGAAACAGTTGCAGAATATGGCTTAGAGGAATTAGAGAAGACACTCAGTAAAGATATAGCAATTTGAATTGCGTACCTCAACGCCGTATACTGCCACATATTCAAATTCACTTCGTAAACATATCGTTTATTCTCAGAATATGCTCCATTGAGTATCGTTATACCAATATTTACTTGTAAATATTGACTTACGACACAATACGAAATTTACGTTCGAAATAATATATTATATAGCAAATATCATTTAAATGAAAAATTGTATTATTTTGTAGAAAATTTCATTTTCATAAAAATTACTTACCAACTTTACAATAAATTATACCATGAAAAGTCACTGATTATATATTAGAATATTAAATTGAAGGAATTAAAACTGCAGCTCTGCGGAATTAAGATAACTAGAACAAAGTTGAGGTTGAAAATTACCATATCTTAAGATCCTTTCAATGTTATAAAGGAGCACTAAAATTTTCACAACTTTTTAAAGTCAGTAGATATCAAAAAAAATCAATTGAAAAGATGAAATTCCGTATTAAAACGAGAGCTTACGCTTTATAGTGCATAACATAGTCGAACTTGTCATAAGACGCCAGAGAAAACGGAGAAAGACACTCAGTTCGATGATTAATAGAGTGTGAGTGTGTGTATCTATATATACATATATATATATATATATATATATATATATATATACATATATATATATATATATATATATATATATATATATACATATATATATATATATATATATATATATATATCATTTATTTGAATTTGGATACGTGCGCAAATTTCAAATAAATCTCAGGAGACAAATATCAGGAGACAAGAAGTACCTAGTGTTAAGATATGGAGATCCGCCTCATGTCAATGTCAATGTCACCTTTGCTTTACTAGATTGAAGACATGAAAATAATTTAACTATAATCATTCTTCCGAATGGGAATCATACCCACAATCGACCGCGTGCCACGACTGGGATTTCAAGTAAATCTGACAGTTAAAAAGAGGTGAAATAGCCTTGCAAGATTTTATATATATATATATATATATATATATATATATATATATAAAATCTTACAAGGCTATTTCACCTCTTTTTAACATAATATATATATATATATATATATATATATATGTATATATATATATATATATATATATATATATATATATATATATATATATATATATAAAATCTTGCAAGGCTATTTCACCTCTTTTTAACTGTCAGATTTACTTGAAATCCCAGTCGTGGCACGCGGTCGATTGTGGGTATGATTCCCATTCGGAAGAATGATTATAGTTAAATTATTTTCATGTCTTCAATCTAGTAAAGCAAAGGTGACATTGACATTGACATGAGGCGGATCTCCATATCTTAACACTAGGTACTTCTTGTCTCCTGATATTTGGGATAAAAGCGTCGAGCTAAAAAAGAGAGATTTATTTGAAATTTGCGCACGTGTCCAAATTCAATAACAATATATATTCATGATATAAACCTGATACACTTACTTGTTTCACAATGACGAGTAAATGTATATATATATATATATATATATATATATATATATATATTAACAGACAAAGTAACGAAAACAACTCGTAGTACATACATACATTCACAAAATCATATTGATCATAATAAGAACCTTATTTATATAGATTTCAATTTATAAGATATTCCTCAACGATATTAGTCGATTAATATTTCCTTTCAGCGATGTTACATCAGCTAAAAAGAGAATTGTGTTCCTTTTGTCCGATTTTGACAATGTCCTTTGAATTGTCCGTACAAATATTACAAGCTTTATAACAAACAGGTAATTATAAAAACGAAATTTCTATATATATATATATATATATATATATATATATATATATATATATATATATATATATATATATATATATATATATATATATATATATATATATATATATATATATATATATATATATATATATATATATATATAAAACTGTCATACATTGTCTATCCAAATATTGTGCCAGTCGTTTCAGTTAATAGTTTAATATCGAAAAGCCTCTACTAACTCAAGAGGATATCGCTTAACTACTGGATCAAGAACCTGTTTCTGAAGGCTGTTTCACTTGAAATGGCACGTCTCGCAAAGTGGATTATTTATAATTTAAAATTATCTCTATATTTAGTCTTTTTTGTAATTATATATGATTTAAGATTCAAATTGATTTATTTATATATGAAAGACAAGACAAATGCCACTTCAGTCTACTTGTGACCACAGAGTACTGTAAAGTGTTCAAAAATCTATTTTCTAATACCAAAATACACGCGATTAATCCGTTTAGAATAGTTTCATTGAATGAAACTATAATATCAAAGTCATATTTTTGTCTTTTAAAGCAATATTTATATGTAACATTATTCGTTGCGAATTTAATATTTTATATTGTTCCTAATACTTTTTTATTCCATATATTTTGATATTTTTCATGACTTCAAGATAAAATTGATTCAAACATTAATTTCAAATTTTAATGTCAATTTGAATATTATTGAGAAGTTGTTACCACTTTCCGCCGAAATTGAGAATATTTCTCTCACCAGAGTTATTTCTCTCACCAAAAAATTCAGTCCCCAAGTAGGAATCGAACCCAGAATCACACTACATTGACCTACATACTCGTATAGTATTAATAAGTTATTTTACTGTATTTGTATATTAAAATATTAATGTCACTTTATTAAATTTTATTATCTATAATTAGACAGAGGCCGGTCGTGGCGCAGTGTGACAGCGTCTGACTGTAAACACGATCGGTTGTAGGTTCGAGCCCCACTCGGGGGAGTGATTATATTTAAATTATTTTCACCTCCTCGCTTTGGTAAAGACAAAGAGCGGCGTTGAGTTCTACCACCCAACACGCAATGTCTCGAATTCGGTGGAAAGCAAAGTATGGAGTGTCTTGACACTAGGTACTTTCTGCCTACCCTCCTATGCGGGATAAAAGCGTGAAGCTAAAAAAAGTCTATAATTTGAAGATTCTATTTTTCAATTACACAATAAAAATATTTTTATAAATTAATTTAAAAAAAAATCATCAAGGTGAATCAAGTTTAACAAAATAGAATTTAAAGCATTTTCAAAAAGCGCATACAAACATACATACATACACGTAATAAAGTGTAGCGAATGAATTGTTTCCCAGCTCTTAGCTCTATATTGTGATCGCTCAATGCTTGTAACCTACATTTCACATAGAAAGAGCTTTGCAATTTAAAAAATGGAACTTAGTAATCTCTGGGCTTATTACTTATTGTATTTTGACACTTGTTAGCGTTCTGTACTCATTGTACGTAACTATTTTTGTAATATTTTAATAAAAAAGACCATTATGACGCAGTGGAACAACGTCGATCGATTGTAAGCGCGATTTTGATTGTGGGTTCGATTTTTATTCGGGGAAATGATTATATTTGTTTGAATTGATTATGTTGGCTTTTAGTATTTCTTCCACTGAAATAATATACTATATACTGTAAGTAGAAAAATATATTTATAAGTCTAAGTTTTATCTTTATGTATACAATATAAAATAATTTATTTAGATAGCTACAGTGTTGTGTTTAAATCATTACATCTCAGGAGTTGGTTATTTTCGTACTCTACTCGTATGTCGTCATACAAATTTCCTAGTAAGGCGAAAGTGATATTAAAATAAATTTGGCTAGCCGAGTATTGCTTAAATTAAAATTTGTGTAATACATTTCTAAGATATAATAGTTTTATATGAAAATGTGTTTTTGGGATGGCATTTGTAAACTGCCAATACTGGCGCTCTTATGCAGTGATTAATATGATAACTGTTAATAAAAATACCTCCTATATACTATTGTTTAATAAATTAAACTTCTTTTTTTCTATTCTCTTCTTAGTATATGATATTGAATTATGACACTCAGTTTGAAAATCTTATAATTAGTACTAATTCAATCAAAAACAGAACCAAAATATAAGACGTTAAAAAAATTTGAAAGTTTGATTATATATTTCATAAATAAATATTTTAAAGAAAACCATTTTCTGTTTTTCTTACTGACTGAATTCAGATAATATGCAATTAAAAGCATCAAAAAAAATAGTTATCAAAATATTTTAAATGAAACTATTTCAAACGGATTAATCGCGTAGACTGTCTACCTGTGACCGCGGACTACTGTAAAGTGTTCAATACCTCAGTTTTCCAAAAATGTATTTTCGAATACCAATATATACGCGATTAATCCGTTTGAAATAGTTTCATTTAAAATGTGTAAAAATCGCGAAAATCAAAGATCTAGTTACCAAAACAATTTTTCAAAAATTATTTTGGTAACTAGATCTTAGGTGCACCTAAGTTGACTATTTTGGAGCCAGTTGGAACAATACATATTTTGTTCATAGCAAAATAACTAACAATATAAACATTTTTAATAAATATCTAAGAAAATAAACTGGCTATTCGATAGCAGTGTAAAGAGATACTCTCTGAATATAGATTGTTGAAAAGGAACTTTTGGGAAGAATTTAAAGAATTCCTTTGTCCTCTATAAGGATGCTTCTTACCAGGGTAATCATATATATTATTATTGCATCTTCACGTTTTGTACCGCTTAGTAAGATTATCATGGAGAACCTAGTGTCAAAACACTCCGTTCTCCTCTTTCTACCCAAATTGGAAATATTGTTAGGTACAGTAATTTTCTTAACAATACACTACAGTCAAACGCCGGCCCACTACGCCACAATGGTCTGAATCAAGATATTTGTATAGATTGTCGATTTTTATACATACTGTAGTGAAAACACATTAAAATCAAAATTTATTTAAGCTTTATTATAAGTTCTTTTATAATTATGAAAGTAAATTCGGAGCTTAGCTCCAAGAACTCGAGAACGTGTAGATTTTCACACGATGTTTCCTGGCGTTATGAGCGACGATATATTTATTCCTTATTTATATTTGTAGCCTAATAAAAACTATAAAATAGAATGAATAATAATATTTTTTATAATTTGAAATTATTTTTTATAAATATTTTTCCAATTATCTCCTGGCCCATTCTGACTGAAAGCCTATGTGTCATACAAGATTGACTTGAAAACCTTTGTCATACATTCTCTTCCCTCTTTTTTCCGATTTCTACGTTTTTTTATTTTCTATGTATATTATTTTGTTTTAATATTATATCATAATTAATTATTTTCTTTAATAATATACTAGAACACCGTCTGACTGTAAACACGATCGGTTGTGGGTTCATATCTCACTCGAGGGAATTATTATATTTAAATTATTATAATTTCATTGCTCTGATAAGACAAAACGCGGCGTTGAGTTACGCTACTCAAGCGTTTCAATAAAAAACAAACAGCTTACACATATAGCATTTCTAACCAAGAACAAAAGTATAACCAGCAACTAGAAAATTAAATGATTCAATCAAATTATACTTTCCAAATGTGAACTGTTAAAAAAAACTTTTATAGAGTTCGTCGTCCCATTAGAACAATTAGTGTAACTCGATTTGGCAAACTTTGAGTGTCGTTATAGTTGGCGAAAAAACTGACTTTGTTTAATTAGACTTTTATGTTTTAGACCTAACCAAATGGACTGGCCAAGAAAGTTTTAAGTGAAAACTATTCTTTCTTTTTCAAATAGTGCTAGATGAGAAAGAAATGTTTGGTGCTTTTGACTAACGTATTTCAGTTAGCGACTGTTCGTAGAGTGGATGCTTATGTTTGAATATATTTTCTTTATAGTAATTCAAAATTGAAATTGCAGCGTTGTGTTACGCCACGTACTAAAAGTTCTGAAATTAGTTTGAAATGTTAGAAAGGAAATGTATTTTTTTAAATAGTCAAGAAATTAATTTAATATTTAATTTTTTTAATTATTTCACACGTAACGCAAACAAAACGTATAAGAATTTCAATGCGGCGGTAGTAGAACGCATGGCTTAGCGGTCAGAGCGCTTCGACGATATCCAAAAGGCGCGGTATTGGAATCCCGGTGCGTTCAAATATTTATAGGTTTTTTAAAAATGTTTTAGAGGAGAGATGCGTTTTTTTAAAATGTTTTAGAAGAGAGATTATACCAAAAAAGATATTATTTTTGACATTACATTGAAACTATTATTGCGTAACTGGCAAGTTTTTGATTGGATAATCAGTCATGGTTCTAAATTCAAAATTCTCTAGTAACAATAATTGTATTTAAAAATATTTCTTCACCATTATATAATCGGCGTTAGGTTCCGCCATGTATTTATATATCTAAATTAGAGCATATCTCCAAGCCAAATTATCTCTGGCACTAGCAATGCTTCAGTCCTAACGAAATGAAAAGCATCCAAGAAAGTTTTAAGCGAAATCCATTCTTTCTTTAACAACTGCAAGTAGAAGGGTGTTCGGTTTTTTGAAATTAAATTTACTTTGCTTCTAACATTGTAATTATGCGGCGGAGTCGAAACTTCTGAAGGCGCTTCGATGGAAAAATCTTGCACTCTGAATTTTCTCAGTACTTCATCACTGAATAGTTTATAGGAGTTGAAAACTAACAGATTAATGTTAGGTCTTAATTCGATAGTTATTAGTTTTGAGATTTTTCAAATGGAAATTGTAATTTTCGCGAGGGTCGTCAGGGAGAGTCACTGCCAAGACACTCCTTTCTCCGCCTTTCGCGTTAATTTGAAATATTCCTTCTTGTGTGGTGGAGTTAAACACCGCGTATTGTATTACAAAAGTAAGGATGATATCTGTATATTAATAAATATATGTAAAACTTTAAAATTATCATTAAATTTATTTTACATAACAAGTGCAAAAATTCTGTATTTTAAAAATCATAAATAAGAAACACATTAAATCAACATTTTGTAAAAAATGACATACAATTTACATACATTTGGTGAGAAAAGATATAATTTGTTTGAATTATTATGCTTTTTTTATTATAAATAATATATATTAAATATTTTAAATATATTAATTAATATAAATTAAATATATTGAAGATTAAAGTTTTATACTTTTAAAATTTATGTTATCAGCGAGCAATATAGACTGCAATTTATGCTTAAATACTTAAACAAAACTAATTAAAAAATAATTTAACTTAAGTAAATTACACATAGCTGTGCATTTTGTAACTCCACTACAGAAAATTACAGGTTTCCTCACGATTTTACCCCTATGCAGGGTAAACAGATAGTATCTAGTGTCAAGACACTCCGTACTTCGCTTTCCACCGAATTCGAGACATTGCGTGTTGAGTGGTGGAACTCAACGCCACACTTTGTCTTATCATAACGAGGAATAAAAAATAATTTAAATATAATAACTCACCTGTGTGGGTATCGAGCCCACAACCGATCGCGTTTACACTCAAACGCAATCCTACTGAGCCACTTTTATATAACTATATAATAGGCTAATATTAAAAAAAAAAACACAAATAACGACTAAATGACATAGAAAATATGAACCCAAAAGGCACTTAAAACCTAATTAGTTTATTTAACATAGAGACTATATCATAGTATAGGAATAGGCTCACTTGCCTGCCTTTACATTGTAAATACTCGTCAACAGACTTGGCTTTTTATGCTACTCGAGTGTTTAGTCTAGTTCTTCAATAGAACGTACGCTACAAGGCGCTAGCAAAAAACGTCAGGCAGTTTTATCCCATAGTTATATAAACGGGAATTATTTGTGTTAAATGAAACTATTTTAAACGGATCAATTTCGTATATTTTAGTATTGGAAAATACATTTTTGAAAACGTTTCAAACATTTTACCGTCAACGAAACGAAATGTTAGATTTTCAGAAAATGTATTTTCAAATACCAAAATATAAGTGATTAATCCATTAAAAATAGTTTTATTTAAAATGTGTAAAAAGCGCGAAAATTAAAGATCTTATGGTGATAATTATTTTTTAATTTAACAAAAATTATTATTTTAAATGAAACTATTTTAAACGGATTAATCACGTATATTATAATTTTACACAAATAGTCTACCTGTACTTCTGTAAAGTATCCGAAACGTCAGGTTACCAAAAATTTATTTTTAAATACCAAAATATACGCGAATAATCCGTAAAAAATAGTTTCATTTAAAATGTATAAAAATCTCGATAATCTTATTAAGAAATATTATTAATACTAAATATTTTTATTTTCCCTTTTATATGGAAAAATATTAAACATCATCTAGTCACAGATTCAGATTTAAAAGACAATACGTGGCGTTAAGTTCCGCCACTTAACAGACAGTCTCGAATTCCAGCTGACAGTGGTTGGTGGTATACCTTACAATCTCACGTCATTATTCACATTTAAAAATATATCTACAATACAATAATGTTTTCAGTTCAGCATTCTCTTATATTGTGAAAAGTCAGGCTCGTATATAAAATGTGGCATAAAACGCTACTTTTAGCGAACACGTGTTTGTGTTTGTTCTGTTGAATGTGGATTTATAAATTGAACCTAGATGCAGTTAAATTATGTATATTCTTGTTTCATACTTGTAATAAGTATGAAATGTTAAAATTGAGGAATATATATATATATATATATATATATATATATATATATATAAAAACAGACACCTCATTTTGTCTGGAAGACAATGGAAAGGCAATAATAATATTTACTATTTTTAAAATGTTATTCCACACTTAGGATTAGAAAACATTATTGAAAAAACGTATAAAAACGCCAAGAGGCGCGGGTTCGAATCCCGCTGCGTTCAAATTTTTATACGTTTTTTCAATAATGTTTTCTAATCCTAAGTGTGGAATAACACTTTAAAAAATCTTTAAGTAGTAGAAATTTGTAAAAATCTCTCTACAGAGATGCTAACAACATAAATAAGTTGTAACAAAAACGTATAAGAATTTCGACGCAGCTGGTAGTAGAACGCATGGCTTAGCGGTCAGAGCGCTTGGACGGTATCCAAGAGGCGCGGGTTCGAATCCCGCTGCGTTCAAATTTTTATACGTTTTTTCAATAAAGCAATAATAATTTAGATATATTAACATAATCCCCAGAAGAATCTAAAACTGTCGAATGTATAATCCGACATTGTTCCCCTGCGTTAAGTTAGCCTCAAATTTAAAAGAAACAAGTTCTCTAATATCAAAAATATAGTGATTTATCACATTTTTTAGCCTTCTTTAACTTTCATCAAAATATAAGTACAAAAAAAACAAAAATAGGGTTTTAATGTAAATAATACATCATTGTGAGAACGTTTAAGTGTACCATTTGCATTGGAAAATACGCATGAAATTACATCGATTATAAATTGCCATTTGTAACTGTTCTGTTATTGCTGGCTTTGTTTACTGTGGGTAAGTTTATTATCATGTTTTCATTGTCTCAACTTGTTTAGCGTGGACATGGCTCTGCCATGCTATAATTTTGCCAAACAAAATAATATTAGAAAACATTTTTAAAAAAACATATAAAAATTTTGAACGCAGCGGGATTCGAACCCGCGCCTCTTGGATTGGACGGTATCCAAGAGGCGCGGGTTCGAATCCCGTTGCGTTCAAAATTTTTATACGTTTTTTCAAAAATGTTTTCTAATCCTAAGTGTGGAATAACACTTTAAAAATAGTAAATATAAAAATAATATTAATTGATTAATTTTTCTTATAACTTCCTTATATATTGCCAAAATAAAATAGTGAAAACTGCATTTCGGTTGAGCAGTTTTCGAGATTAGAGTGCATAAACGCATAGATAAATAGACAAAAAAAATAAAAATCAATACTTTGGACTGTAATTCATGTGTAAACACCCCTAACAAAAGATTATCCCATATACATTACATGTACAGACAACGCTACGTATAATAAAAGGCTACATTTTTATTATATGTATAGATTTTTTTGAAATAAAACCATAGTTAACTTAGTAATTTTATGACCTAAATCTAGATCTAATCCTAGATCTAATTGTAGTTGTAAATTATATACTTACTTACAAATAATTACATACCTAAGAACCCTTTCATTAGGCTCCGTATCTATCTATCTATTAATGTATCACTTGATGTCCATCTATAAGACAATCGACCAAATTGTTTGAAAATTTGATATTACAATAATTTTTTAGCAGACAAGTAAACCTACCTGATGTTTTAATTTTTTGCCTTTTTTCACTATTTTTCATTATAATATTTTCGTAGATATATTTATGAACGTGGTATCTGAGTATGAGCGAACAGGCATGGTCATTTAATTACTCACCAAGGCTTTTTTAATTAGTAAAATGTTGGAAACAAAATAATTTGCCACTAGTTTCTTTGTATAAATAATATACATTTATAATATTTTTTTATTATATTCATAATATACATTTATAATATTTTTTTATATATTAGGATCGACAGGGACCTAGTGTTAAGGCAATTCGGTCTGCACTTTCTATCTAAATCCGAAACATTGCGTTTTGTCGCGTAAAGGCGAAATAAATATAAATTTAAAATAATTAGCCTTCCAATGGGGGCCGATGATGTGATCTGAACATAAAATTTTCATTTAACACCATACAAAACTGACAGTCAGTATAGCGAACTTTTACATTTACAATATTAGTAGGATGTTAAAAACTGTGCGCCATCCACTTGTCGTCCGCCAATTCACTTAACGAGATCCCCAACTACAGTCCTGTGGGAGCTCATTCAGTGCAAAAAAATAACAAACAAAATTTATTAAAGTTAGCTACGTGGGAATTAGATAGGTTTATACAATATTTTCAAACTATGTTTTGCCTCCAGGGGCTGTTCAGTAAAAATCTAGGTTTTTTTTTGATACTTGCCGTGTGGACTTTGTCCATGTGGAATTTAACAGCTTTTTATATTTAAAATAAAACCTGCTTACTATTTCAGCTTTCTACCAGTGAAAGTTTCATCAAAATTGGTACAGCCGTTGCATAGTTTAGCCGGTACAAACAGAGAGACAGACAAAAATTGTAAATGTTATTTCGGTATAAGTCCCATGTATACATATGTGCATATATATTTACTAAAAAGCGGCCATTTTACATATTACAAACAGATACTCCAATTTTATTTATTTGTAATATATATTATTTTACGTATTACAATATGTCTTGGAATTTTCGTGATAAGCAAATGATTATGATAAAAACAAATTTATGGCCATTTTATGGCAATGAACTGCTCAAGTAACTGAATATTGTAGAAAGGAGTTTCATGACACTAGGTTCCCTACGCCTTCTCTAACTATCCAGGAAAAAGCGTTAAGCTGCAACATAATGTGTATCTTTTTTGAAAAAACGTATAAAAATTTGAACGCAGCGGGATTCGAACCCGCGCCTCATGGATACCGTCCAAGCGCTTTGACCGCTAAGCCATGCGTTCTACTACCAGCTTCGTCGAAATTCTTATACGTTTTGTTACAACTTATTTATGTTGTTAAGCATCTCTGTAGAGAGATTTTTACAAATTTCTACTACTTAAAGATTATTAAGAAATAATCGTTGAACAAGAGATTGCTATTTTATTTTAATATTTACTATTTTTAAAGTGTTATTCCAAACTTAGGATTAGAAAACATTTTTGAAAAAAACGTATAAAATTTTTTATACGTTTTTTCAAAAATGTTTTCTAATCCTAAGTGTGGAATAACACTTTAAAAATAGTAAGTATAATGTGTATTCTTGAATCAATTGTGAATTCTCGAAGAATCCATAATGAATCTTATATAATATTAACGTTTAAATTGTTTGTTAAAGTTTTTCGCTGTCTGGAAGAGACAAGTAACATTAGGCTTTAGAAAACCAACATTATAAGCAAAATAAATAGTTGGGAATGATTTGTTCTATTTGTTTTGGATCGATAAACAATTTATACATGGTGTTCTTCAAGTGACGTAATATAAATTTATTATTTTTGTTATAAAGTAGTCATATTTCAACATTTCACTAATCTTTTACTTATAATTATATAATTATATATTACATATTCAATTACATATATATTACATATTCATTTCAATTTTTTTTTGATATAAACATTTTGTC
The DNA here is from genome assembly GCA_032432895.1 of Dryadula phaetusa. Classification (NCBI taxonomy): domain Eukaryota; kingdom Metazoa; phylum Arthropoda; class Insecta; order Lepidoptera; family Nymphalidae; genus Dryadula; species Dryadula phaetusa. The sequence goes on along the minus strand of JAOYRS010000016.1, from coordinate 1,688,309 downwards.
AAAAATTGCCAAAATGATTGATGATTTTTCCGAGGCCAGTCGTGGCGCAGTTCGACAGCGTCTGACTGTAAACGTGATCGATTGTGGGTTCGATCCCACTTTAAATTATTTTCACTTCCTTGCTCTGGTAAAGACAAAATGTGGCGTTGAGTTCCACCACTCAACACGCAATGCCTCGAATTGGGTGGAAAGCGAAATACGGACTGTCTTGACACTAGGTGCTTTCTGTCTACACTGCTATGCGGGATAAAAAGCGTAAAGCTAATGATTATCAGTTTTCAATAACTATTTTCTTTCAAAAAGATTGTTTCATGTTAACTGAATAACAGTACTTAACACCGCTTGTTATTTAACTACACCGGGAGATGAACGTTTATTTTTTCAGCTTTATATTTTTTCCTACCAAGCAGATTAGACAAAGAGATTTTGTGTCTAGACACTTCAGAATCCACGTTTCTAGTTCTTATTTAGTGAGAATGCATCTAATTTAGTCAGATATATACCAAAACATAACGACAAAAATCACTTACATGTAATTTTATATGGAAATTTATAAAAATATACCAACATAACACTTGGTATATAAAAAACTGATGGGAAAGAAAAAAATTTCGACAGCTGGTTTCTGGAGCTCGGTTGCAAAAAAAAACCCTATTTAGTTGGGAAAATTTTTAACAATCCTTTTTGAGGCAAATTTGCATTTAGTTAGAAGCACTGGCCGGTTGCTTTTAAATTATAAGGTTATCTATATTTTTACAGTAGTTCTCAGTTTCGGTGAGTTTACATATACTTTCGTAGCTAATAGACTGTAGTAGATGGATATATATTTTGAAAGGAAGAGCGTGTGTTTAATACATGCAAACTCTTGGACTACTTTTTACTTGCATGCTATTGCGATGCATATTTGAATTATATTGTCTGATTTGCTATAAGGACTAATTTTTGATTGATCCTTACAATACAATTTAACCTATAATTTAAACAAAACAAATGAATAAAATGAAATTGAGTGAAAAAATGTATTAAAAAATGATATTAAATTAATAATGATACACTTCCGGTAAATGAAGTAAAAGCTTCTATTTATCTAGCTTAGTGCAATTCAAGTTGAGTAGAAGAAAATGGCGACTGCTTACAGTTCTCAAGCAATACCTGTATGTATAAATATATTAATAATAAAAATTAGATATTTATTTTAGATCATTAAATATACTATATAAAGATTTTAATTATTTTATTACTGATGTATATATATGCATATCCGAATTTGGTGGTTAAATCTATAAAAATGAGATTAAAAAATTCTAAGTTAAATCATATATATAAAATAGGCCAGTCGTGGCGCAGTGAGACAACGTCTGACTGTAAACGGTTCGATACCCACTTGAGGTAGTGATTATATTTAAAATTATTTTCACCTCCTCCTCCGCTCTGGTAAGACAAAATGCGGTGTTGAGTTCCACCAATGTCTCGAACCACGCACGCAATGTCTTGAATTCAGTGAAAAAGGGAGTACGGAGTGTCTTGACACTAGGTACTATCTACCCTGCCATGCGGGATAGAAAGCATTAACTCACCGGCATTAACATATACGTATGTTAAAATCGTTTCATCTTAACCACAATGATGTAAATTTAAAAAAGTAGACTCTACTGAATGAAGCTCAGTTCTCTATTTGGAGAAACATACAGAGACATTAGGCTCTAATAAACAATATACGCCATATATCAATAGTATGCTAACAATAATAATAATAAAATATCAAAAAGATATTTCCTTTTCAATCATGTTATGCGTAAGTACAAATACTTACAGTAACAAAACATTTAGTAAATATTTATGGGGCAAGAAGAAGGCTAAGCTTTGCCAATTGCATCAATAGTCTTTTCAGTTAACGAGTCGATGGCCAAAAGCCTCGGCTAACATCTTAAGAAGCTTTCACTTGAGTGTTGGGTCAAGAACAGGAAACAGAAGGCAGTTGCTTGGAACAGCGCATTGTTAGAACGCTCTTCCGCTTGGAGACGTCAATGGTTATTAAGACCGTTTAGCTACTGCGGATATAGTTTTGGTTCGTGTTTGTACATATATATATATATATATATATATATATATATATATATATATATATATATATATATATATATATATTAATTTGTAAATTAGTAATAAGCTAATTTATGATTATTGATTTAATTTATATTCGGCCAGTAATATCATTCTTTCTTGCTCTTTCTTGTATAGTATATATAAAGCGAATCTAATATGAAGTCCTTCCGTACTCCACTTTCACACACCCAAACCCACATATATTCTTTTCTATACTACTATTTTTTTGCTAACTTCACTGTAACAAAATATCCAATATTTTATTCCTAAATCGCAATCACGCTTGTACAAAGTGAAAAAGCTAGAAAAACCTAATCTTTTGGAATTTCGGCTACAAAGGAGACGGATAGCTTACTTTCATCCAGAGCACGCTCTGCCAAAAACAAAGTTTTGTACGAAATGAATTTCGGTCATGCTTTTTAGGTTTCACAATTTGATTTTGCATTACAGTTCTAACAGCTAAGAGCTAGATTTAGGATGTAAAGAAAGTCAATAATATATTTTACAAATATTTAAAAAAAATATTAATAATAAATGAAGCACACAGTATTTTGAATATGACACAATTGTAATTTTCATAATTATTTTTTTATAGACTTTTGGTTATTATATTTTTTTCGTTGAATAAGAGATCTAGATCTAGTTATACGCTAAGTACATCTCCTTAATTATTAATGGACTTAGAAAGATAGATATGTAACTTTATGGGAAATAGTTCATTTCACCTGTCATTCAGTGACAGTCAAGTACATCTAGAAACTAAACAAATACCAAATCTAAATTCATTGTTTTAGTAAAATATATTTAAAATATATAGTTAGTATTGATTCACCGCAATATTGTGTGTTGAACACAACGCCACACTTTCTAAGTCAACGTAACTTAACTAAGTTAACAGTTGGAGTTCGTGAAATATTTGCATATTGATTAGAGCGAAGTGCAGTTAGATCAAAATTTCAGTTAAAGCAATATTAAATAGTTTTTATAGAGTAAGTTGAAATTACGTATATAAAAGATAAATAAGTTTTAAAGAGTGCGTACGCCTTATATTTTTTGCTTTTTGTAAAGAAATTCTGATAAAAAAGTATTCCTTTCTTTATTTTTCTTAATACAGAGATCCATCTAGAGAAATTAAAGTAACTAGAATTCAAACTGATTAAATAAAGGAAAATATATAGAAGATTTCCATGAATTAAACGTGCAAATATCATGCCGTTATAGTTCGAGAATGACTGAGATCTGTTAGAGGATCATAGTGAAATTTTGCTACCTCCACCTCTTGCTCTCATATCTAACGCGTACTAGTTAATTTACTAAGCTCCTTCCTTACCAGATCCTAGAAAGGTTCAAAGTATTTCTTTGGTTTTAATTATAACATTAAGCATTTTTATTTCGAAGTTAATCATGACTGTAAAAGCGATAATTAGGGCTTTTATTCCCTATTCGAGAAAAGATCATATATGAATTATTTTAATTTTCCTGCTCTGGTAGAACAAAACGCAGCAACTCTTTTCCACAATCCTACGATTTCTGAGCTTAAATTAAAAAATATATACAAGTAAAATATTTCGGTACGTATACATTTGTAACGTGACAATCAACATGAAACTATAGTTGACGTGTCCACACTATGTAAAACGAACGGTAAACCTTGATAGGGCACATTTATCCTGAGTTTGTGTTTTTATTGCAACTCGACTACTGGATTTGCAATAAAACCAGTCGTTGTATCACCTAAATCGTTTTTATATTTTTGTTCCGGTGGCAAAATCGTGGCTCGACTGTTATATCCGCTGTAAATTATATTTTTACGTTTAAAAAATACCTAAAAAGTAAACTCTACATACATATTGGAGTACTTTCAGAAAGTTTTGATTGATTGGTCAAAAGTTTCAGTAACATATAAAATAATTTTTGTTCAAACTTTTCCATTCAATATTTTAAGAAGATAATAGTTATCATTGTATTTATATTCCATTTACAGACATACAGAAATCGAAACAAAACTCTACTAAATTTCACTAAACTGAAATAATAGTAAAAGAAATTGATTGATACAGATTTTTTTGTACGTTTTTTGTATATAAATATATTTTTACAATTTTACCTTTACTCAAATAGTAAATTTAATAATCGACAGTTTAAATGGATGAATTAAATCATATATAACAATATATTCCACTAGAAATGAAATTGACTTCAAGGAATTTCTGTTGTTAAATATGGAAACGACGACAAAGTGACAATGAAGTTCTTGGAAATGGTAACAGCACAAAATATTTAATATAATATTGAATTGGTTGATCTGAAAATGAAGATATCATACAATTGCAAGGAAAATCTAATTTTTGTTGTCACTAAACTGGGACAATCGTTAGGGCAAAAAAACGGTACAAATATGTACGTACTGGATTCAATTTTTCCAGTTATTAATCACGTTTTTTCAATTATCGTTTGTTATATATTGGCATCTATAGATATGTATTGGTGGTAGGAGCCGGTCGTGGGACAGCGTTTGACTGTAAACGCGATTCTTTGTCCATTCGATTCGAACTCGGAGGAGTTAAATTATATTTAAATTATTTTCACTGTCTCGGTCTGGTAAGACAACATGCGACGTTGAGTTCCGCCACTCAACAATGTGTTGAATTTCACGGATAGCGAAGTGCCACGTGTCTTGACACTAGGTTAATAAAAGCATGAAGCTAAAAAAACAAGTAAAATATTTTTTTTTACTTACACATATTTTGCTAAATAAGTATGCAGAAAAGCTTTATTTCCACAGTCCATACAGAGACATAGTAGCGCAACAGGACAGCGTCTGACTTAAAACTACTTTCTAAACTTTCGGATTTACTCGTAATATAAATAAATAAATGGCTATAATTATATTATAACCATTTTTAATTAAGACAAAACGCGTGAATACTCATAATATATTTAAATGTCTTAACATTAGGCTCTCAGACTACTCTGTTTGGGAAGAAGGGTGATACTGAAACAGAAAAGTTGACTTTAGGACTCGTGACATATCGCAAGGGCACCTCTTAGTTACAAAATATAATATTTGAAACATATTGGAATTTAACTCAGTATATTAACTTGTGTTGTATTAAATATGAATAAATTTACTATCATTTCGTCGAATAATAAAAATTCTATATAAACCAAAAGAATTCACTTATAACATTTTTCTAATAACACTGTATACATATATTACTTCTTGGTAGGAAAATTTTATACAACACTCTACAATTAGTAGTCGAGTTCTAGTATGAATATAGTTAGGTTAATATATAAGATAACACCTGTGTCTCGAGTTTATTTCGCGTACCCTTTACCAGGTACCAACGGCACATCTTTAAAAGTTATAAATTTAACTCTATATTTCATAAGAGTAAAATTGAGTATGCCAAATGAGTTGAGAGCTGCAAAATACTCCTTTAAACCTGTCTGAGACGAATTGGCTGTTTAAGAATATATTATGTTTTATATCTTGCTCTAGTAAATCTGAAGTATTATAGAGAAATTTTCTTTAAAAATATTATATTTAAATATTTTAAAGATTTTTTTATTTTAGTCCATAAACAAAACAAAATATAGCTAATCTGACTTATTAGTTTACATGTATAACGTACTCTACAATTATAATAATTTATTCAATAATTAAAAAAAAACTTAGCTGTCACATTTTGTAAGAGAAATAATGTGTATGTATTATGGTTACTTATTTTCTTCCAAATAATCACTAAAGCCTAAGCTTATTCAATATGTTGTGACTGACGATTGGTAGTTCCTAGTGTCAAGATATTCCGTACTCCGATTTCCACCAAAATACGAGACGTTGCGTGGTGAGTAGCGAGGCTCAACGCTGTGACTTTTCGTACCAGAGCTATTAAATGAAAATAATTTAATAATGTATTAATAAAATAATTTAGGAATCAACCCACTCAGGGAAATGATTGTATAATTATTTCCCTAAATGGGAATCAAAAAAACAACAGATCACTTTTACAAAGGCTGTCCAGTGTGCCCCAACCGGTCTCAAATTTGTAAATATATTTTTATATACGGCTATATATATATATATATATATATATATATATATATATATATATATATATATATATATTTATATATATATATATATAGAATATCTTTTTATTTATATTGTAATACTTTTATTTACATCAATATGCAGTGATAGAAGTGTAAAAATATAACGGATAATAATAAATAAAACACTAAAAGCTTTAAAATCTTATTCAAAAAATAGATAAAAAAATATTTTATAGAACTAAACACCGTTACGCAATAGCCTCGTGTTGTTAAGTTTTAATTAGATTTCAAATAACTGGGTCACTAAAGAAACTATAATGTTTGAAAAGTTTGAAAAAATGCAATATTATATTGGAATAAAAAGTAAGGACTTCTCTAGCACCAGCTTTTTGTAGAGTCAGAAGAAGACTTTGAAATTATGTTACTATTTTGAATATTGTTATATCTACGAGTATATATTTACACGTAAAGATTTTTTGTAAATTGTAGACGGAGTATCGGTAGAAGCCGGTCGTGACGCAGTGGGATAGCGTCTGACTGTAAACGCGATCGGTTGTGGGCTTGAGCCCCACTTGGAGGAGCGATTATATCTAAATTATTTTCATTTCCTCGCTCTGGCAAAACAAAATGCGGCGTTGAGTTCCACCACTCAGTTCGAATCGATTTCGGTGGAAAGCGAAGTGCGGACTGTGTTAATACTAGGCACTTCCAACTTACTTTTTTTATTATTTTTTTACACTGGTGTCTGTTACAATGCAGAAAAAAGTGTAAAAAAATAATAAAAAAGTAGAGTTATAGAAACATACATACTTAATATTTTTATGTAGTAATAGTATAAATATAGTTTTTATATGAGAAAAAATATTTCACTTTCCCAACACAACGCATATAGGTAGGTAAATATAGGTTAGTTTAGTAAATTGTTATGAGTGTTAGTTTTATCTTTACAAATTTGTTATATTGCTAGGGAGAAAGAGTTTAGTGATACAGAGAGTTGAGGCTATCCTGGTCCTGCAGGGCCGGTCCCATCGGTTGTAGGTTCCATATTGACTCAGAAAAATGTTATTTTTTTAATAAATATTTTTATTCTTCTACTCTGTTGAGACAGCGTGCTTTTGAGTCAGCCTCTAAACACTTTACGTCTCGATTTCGAACAATAGTCAAGTGCAGTTTTTTAATATTAGGTTGTATCTGAGTATTTGGTTATGCGTGATGAAGTGTGTAGCTGCCTTTTTTTTAGCTTCACGCTTTATATCTTGCAGGGTAGTTAGAGAGCACGGAGCGCCACACGCTACGATCCCTGCATACCTCTTTTACCTCGTCCATAGTCATCATCCTCTTCATACATGCCCTTCGGAGGGTGCACATGCTTTTTACGTGACTTTCCTCCTTTGCTTCCTTTTTATAAGTTCTCTATTTTCTCTCTATGCTTCATCCAACTTTTTTATCGATTAGTTTGTTGGCGTCACAAACTTTTTACATCCGTATGTTTGTTAAAGTTTATTTTATTTTAGATCAGTTATATATTTATTGCATGAATTCTGAGATATACTTAGTTACAAAACATTTTGGTTTTAATGATGATGTACGTATGTGTATATGAGTTATAGAGTTTTACCCTTTTCTACTGGACAAAGTAATAATATTCATAGTAATCATAGTGATATACAGAGAGTCTAGTGTCAAGACTCTCCATTCCCCACATTGCACTTTTCAGACCATTACATGCTGAGTGGCAAAAGTTTTTGTGAACTTATGTAGATTATACTTAAAATTCTTAATATAATGAATATTATTTTTTCTCACGAAATTTTATTTTACGGAACGAAAAACCTCTGAAATAACAAATAATTCGACCTATTTTCAGTCATAATTCCTAAGATTTAATCTAAAAGCTAAATCTGATCTGATCCCGTAATAAGTAAGAAGAGTCGCCAAACACTTTCAACATCATAAAGCAGAAAATGTTTTTTGCCACATAAATATAGAAATGCTCTTATTCATAAATTATGGCCGCTCGTAAAAAACACATACGCAAAGGAATTGTACTTTTATCCAGTATATGAGCATGTTTAATTTACATTATGTGTTTCTTTATATGTAAGGTTTATCTTGTGATTCGATTTATAAAATTTTTTATACATGTTTTGAAGTATGGCTTTGTTTTCGTTTAGTTTAATTTTATAAATTAATTAGATGAGGCCGGTTGTGGCGCAGTGTGACAGCGTCTGAATGTAAACGCGATGGGTTGTGGGTTCGTTACCGACTCGGTAAAACAAACTGCGGCGTTGAGTTCCGCCACTCACTACACAAGTACGCAATTTCTGTCTGCACTGCTATACGGAATTAAAGCGTGAAGTAAATATCTTGAAATTTAAAAACAAACTAAATTCAAAACTCATCAAAATTAAGAAAGATGTTTATATTAAAATTGTTATCAATAAAACTAACTAAAAGAGAAACATTTATAACTAACTAAATGCTATCTCAGAACATGTATAATACTGTGATCTCGTCCGTAAGTTCCAGTACTCATATGAGTAGTATGTACGTGTTCGTAGAAGTTGACATTACGTGTAGATTTAAATCTTTTACGTGCGACGCTGCATTGGACATGTAACTGAAAGCTCGTGTTTTAGAATTCCATTAAAATTATGAAATGTTGGTGAGGAATGGAATATAATTTAATATATTTATATTTATATATTTCGACGTGGCGCAGTGGGACAGCGTCTGAATGTGAACGCGATCGGTTCTGGGTTCAACCTCTACTCGGGGAAGTGATTATACATAAAACTATTTTCACTTTTTCGCTCTGTTAAGACAAAGTGTGGCGTTAAGTTCCACCACTTAACACGTAATGTCTTGAATTAAGTGGAAAGGGAAGTATGGAGTGTGTTGACACTAGGCACTTTCTGTGTACCCTGCTATGCGGGATAAAAGCGTGAAGCTAAATAAGAACACTTTGGTTAATCAAAAAATTGGCGTTGAGTGCCGACCCAATACCAAATTGAAGATATAAATAGAGAATTGCAATCTATTCTAGATTCTCATACAGAGTAGGGATTGAACCTAGAATCGATGGCATTTTCAGTCAGACGCTGTACCACTGCGCCACGATGAAATATATAAATATAAATATACTAAATTATATTCCATTCCTAACCAACATCTCATAATTTTGATGAAATTCTAAAACATTAGCTTTTAGTCATTACTTGATATTATTTACTCTCTGCTTGGCAATAGAAATGAAAATTATATACAAAGGTAATAAAACATACGCAAACGAACTATAAAAAAAGGAGTGAAACGTAATTTTTTTTTCGACAGAGCAGGATAATTAAAAATCACTATAAAATGGCATGTAAGGTGGTGGAACTCAACGCCGTATTTTTTTAATACATATTTTCTTTATAATATATATTAAACTGCAATACATATATAAATCTACGTGGATATATAAATACGGTACAGTGAGCACTCAAAGTAAATAAACACCAATCCACTTCCGGTGTCAGCTGAAAACTGTAAAAATCACTCTATTTCTTGTTGGGTGTGAAAAATTTTCAAACTTAGAAACACTTTCAAGTTAAGAGGCGCTAGGTCTGGTCTAGTTAACGTGCCTAAGCGTTTTGAATACACGATTTTAATTCTAATTTCGTTGTAATAAAGATTATATTTGTAGAGCATATTAAAAAAAGTTAAGAGTTACCTTATATTTCTTTTTAGAAAAACATTCGTGTTGTTCAAATAACTTAAAGAATCTCCACCGTTTTTCTTTAAAATTCTAGACATTGCGTGTTAAGTGGCGTAACTTAACGCCTTGTTAATAGGACCATAGAATTTGAAGAAATCGGCGATAAGGAAACAGCCGACGGCGCTTACAATCCACTATATCAAAAAAGCCTCTTACTCTTCGCTACCAATATTTTTAAACCTTAACATTTACATTTAAGAAGCCAGTGTCTAACTGTAAACGCGATAGGTTCTGGGTTCGATCTCTACTCAGGAAGTGATTATATGTATGTATTATGTATTTAAAATTATTTTTACTTCCTCTCTCTGATACGACAAAGTGCGGCGTTAAGTTCCACCAGTCAACACGCAATTTCTCGAATTCGATGGAAAGTGAAGTATAGAGTGTCTTGATACTAAGTACTTTCTGTCCACCCTGCTATGCGGGAGAAAAGCGTAGAGCTAAAAAATATATAATCGAAGTAGAAAATAAAAAACAAAGTGCTTAAACACTAAACTCTCTCCGCGCATTGAGCGGTATATACCAGTTTTTTTTTACTTTTTAATACAAGAACTACCAATAATGTAGTTAATGTACAAATAAGTTAACTTACTTTATGAATATCAATTTAGTTGCAGTTTCTAATCAAGGAATTAATATTTATATTACAATTGTATTTAAAAAAAATTATAGTAAATTAAAATATATTGTTACTTTTGGTTACAGCTTCATACTTCATCAATGATATTCTCGATTATTACGCATTTTAAAATAAACTCATTTAAACGGATCGTGTATTTGATATTTAAAAATCAGATGCTGTCCGTGACCATGAACGGGGTAGAGTTCGAAACATCGCGTTTTCAAAAACGTATTTTCATATCAACTGTTTTTGAGTTTAATCCCAACTAAGGGAATTTCATAATGTTTAAATTATTTCAATTTACCCGCTACTGTGATAAGTTAAACTACAGCGTTAAGTTCCGCAACAAAATTAAACAATCAAGTGTCTACCCACTCTGCTATACGGAAATATATTAGTGAGGCAAAAAATACTAAACCGCTACGACATTAAAATTAATTATGCTCTTTTATTAATATTTCAGTCAAAACTAGAAAATCACGCGGAAGCATAATTTTCGCGTATTTCACTTTATTAAAAGTACTATTTTAATTTGCATAATCTGCATTCATTTCTTTGAAGTTCTTGGTTTAAAGAACGTTGCTCAACTCATTATTAACCTCGACAGAGTAGTTTCCAAAACAACTGACTTAACCTATTTAAATAGAAATGAAAAAGACAAAAAATCAAAATCCGTTTATAGTTTAAGTTTGATTAAAATTTAATTATTTCTACCCCTATGCTCAGTGGTAGCGTGGTGTATGAGGGTGTTAAATTGAATTTGTATAGTATTTTATTTATGTGTGTCAAATCCTACATGCAAAAATAATCTGTATTTTAATGTATAATTGAGCTGAAATTTGGCATATATATTTAGTTCTGATAACTTAGCAATTATATATAATCTGTACAGTAGTTTATCCAAAATGGCCGCTGTAACAAAACGTCAGATTACGTATTTTTGTACAATCCACCTAGTATGGGTATCAAATGAAAGACCTTTTAAAAAACTATTAACTGTACAAAAATCTTGTTTATTTAAAAAATGTTTTAATAAATATTTATTTTTTCCAAAATTTACTTTATCCCCATAGTAAAGTATGCAGTGAGACTTCAATCCAGACACTCCGTTTTCTACTTTCCACTCAAATTGAAACCATCGTGTTGAGTGACAAAGCTCTATGCTGCGTTTTTTTAATTTGAATGGAGAACTAGAAACAGTTTTAAAATATTATTTTCATTAGCCTGAATTGGAATCGAACCCATAACCATTGCGTTTACAGTCAGTTACAGTACCAATACTCTACGATGGCTATGATCTAATAATTATAATATTTTTTTTCTAAAACACCCATATGCGACGTTTTAGCTTCAAGCCGATATTTGGATTATACAAATATTTTCACAATATTAGTTGAGAATGAAAGACAAAGCGCCCCTAAATACGTTATTAAAGACGGATGAGAAGCAAAGAATTTGACAATAGGCATTCTCCTCAAATCCTTTTGCCTAGTTAGGCATATTATATATATATATATATATATATATATATATATATATATATATATAAATTAGAATGGTTGTCTGTGGCTTAATTACATAGTATGACGATGAGTTGTATAAAAAGATTTCAAATCATGCTATGTTCCTTTTTATAAAAAAAATGATATTTTCTTTTCATTAATTAAATTTGAGGCCGGTCGTGGCGCAGTGGGACAGCGTCTGACTGTAAACGCGATCGGTTGTGGGTTCAATCCCCACTTGGGGGAGTGATTATATTTAAATTATTTTCACTTCCTCGCTCTGGTAAAGACAAAGAGCGGCGTTGAGTTCCACCACTCAACACGCAATGTCTCGAATTCAGTGGAAAGCGAAGTACGGAGTGTGTTGACACTAGGTACTTTCTGTCTACCCTGCTATGCGGGATAAAAGCGTGAAGCTAAAAAAAATAATTAAATTTTGAAAGCAGCGGGATTTGAACCCGCACCTGTTGAAAACATTGTCTGTATTGAAATCGGCGCATGGTTTAGTGGTCAGAGCGCTTGGATTGGTTTGGCATATGTTGTTTTAATAATTGACTTTAAAAATATAAAGCTAACATGAGTCCACTACGATATACAACGTATAGATTAGTTACTACTAACACATTAAAAACATTTTACATATATTCTTTTATTGCTAGTTTTTCTAAAACATTTTTAAAACTAAAAATGAGGCTTAGAAAAGTCAGAAAACTTTTTTCTATATATTTAAGAGCCAGAGCAAGCAAAATAAGTATATTGTGGCGTAATGAGACAACGTCTGACTGTAAAAGTCACTCGGGTCGTGGGTTCAAATCTCACTTATGGGAATAATTAATTCAAATTCTGGCCGAAAGCGAAGATCGGGTTATTTTAATACAAGACAGAAATATCTTCTCTACATATAATGCTATGTATTTAGGAATAACTATGTTTGAAATTTATTTTCATTTCCCCGCTCTAGTAGAACAAATCGCGGCGATAAATCGCTATTTAACACATAATGTCTGGATTTTGGAGGCGAAGCAGTCAACAGAGTGTCTAGACATTAGGTTGTCTTTGACTACTTTACTATACTGTATGAATGGAGTATGACGTTATATATGAAATAGAATTCAATATCTTAGTACTCAGACTCTATACGTCTAAGAGCAACTTCAACTGGCCTACTCAAAAGACTTAATGTAGGTTATATTAGTTTGTGTTAGTTACAAGTTAACTAATAAAGCTTCAGTTGGAAACTTCCTTATAAATTAAATACAAATAATTGAGATTTATGAATTATTTAGACCCTCGTAACGTAGTGGACACCGTTTGACGGTAAACGCGAAGGTTTTCGGTTCATATCTCACATGTGGTAATGATTAATTTATATTGTGGCCTAAAATGGTGGTACTAGTATTTTAACACTAGACAGATATAACCTCTCGGTGTACACTTCTATGCGGGAAAACTAAAAAAATTCCTAATTAGGCGACTAATTTAATGAATAAATCGCTCATATGTTTAATTTCGTACATTCAAATAAAATTAGCGCTAATTGGCAGAGCTTAACGCTGCATATTTTATCCAAAGTAACAAAACAAAACATATCTGTGTTAATTATTCTCTTTAATGAGATTCCAACACACAACCATCTAGTTCAGCTTGGCACACGTCAACTGCACCGTATTTACTTATTACGAAGTTCATACACACATCATACAAGCCATACAAAAATCATCTCGCTCTAGTAATTATCCCTTTACAAAAGATTATTTCCATTTGTGGATTTTTGAAATCGAGATTCAAGATCAATTAAGTATACATCGTTTTTCAGAATTTCATTTGGCTAACGAACCGTGCATCTTTTACGCAGCGATATACCTACTCGTACGGGTGCGGTTGGGATTTTTCAGAGCGGTAAACAAATACATATGTGAATTAAAATTGTATGTACTCTATATATGGATTACAATTTTAATAATGTAATGTATATTTCTTTTTTTTTAGCTTCACGATGTATCCCTGAAGGGGTCGTCAAATATAACGGAATACTACGGTACCTGCATGCCTCTTTCGCCTCGTTCATAGTCGTTAACCTTGAAGAGGTATACGCCTTTCGAGGAGTCCTCATGTTTTTTACGTGATCTTCCTCTAGTATTTTTGATACTGTATTTTCAAAGGGCAAAAGAGGTCTCCCTCGACCTCTCGTACCACTCACCTTTACATTATAAATCTTTATTATCATTTTGTCATCACTCATCCTCTCAAAATCCCCAAATCCTGACTATGTTCATCTTCTTTTTTTACTATGATATCGTCACTTAAGCCTGCCATTCTGCGTACCTCTTGGCTGCATATACGGTCAGCTAAACTGACACCGCATATCCGACGAAGAGATCTCTTCTCTACTGCATTCATCTTTCTTTCATTCTTCTTTTGACACACCTACTTTTCACTGCACAGTACTGCATTGTGAACGGCAAGACGTGCTACCTGCATGCTGACATTTGCCATCGCATCAATGAAGCCAGAGAACCGTTAACCCTGTTACCAGCAGCAAAACGCCTTTCCACATAAATTTCGTATCTTTCATCTCTATTATACTTACTTGATAAATATACCACCTCATTTACTTGTTCTAAATCCTTCGTATTTACCCTAATCTGGTATACCATTCTTTGATCATCTCTCTCAAATATCGGATCCTCAGTCTTATTAAGGTTTAGAACCTTCACTCAATTAGCTCTGTATCATCTGCGTGCAATAGACTTTCAAGTCACTAACGTTCACTCTTATATCATTTTCTTTCACCCCTTGGAGACAGCTATCCAAATATTGGAAAATTGAACAGCCAAGCTGCAATGGCACAGCCCTGTTTGACACCCGATCGAATATCAAACTGAGGCGACATGCTGCTCCTAGCCCCTACTCGTATACAGGCTGAGTAATCTTTATAAACAAATTTTTCTTATGGGTTGTAAGAAAACAAATATGTCAAATGCCTTTTCAAAATCCACAATATAATAGAAAACTTTTTGGTTTACAGCCATAAATCTCCATGGTCATGAGGAGAGAAAAGACTTGATTCATATCTGATACTTGGTCCATCCCTGGAGGTCCCATAGCAGTCTTTCGGATTTCTTCTCCCTGTATATACTTTATTTTTAGCTTAACGTTTGAATCGAAGTAGTGACTTGACACTAGGTACTTTCTGTCTACCCTTCTATGCGGGATAAAAGCGTGAAGTTATACTTACTTCTTGTGGAAATTGTTAGTTTTTACAAAAATAGCATAGTAAGTAGTAGGGTAGGGTTACTACCTACCGTTCCTATGTAATATTTTGAAGTTAGGTAAAAATTAATGTACAGAGTATTTCAATACAAGATTCTTCCACAAAAAGGTATACATAAGCCAAATATATATATATATATATATATATATATATATATATATATATATATATATATTAAAAATATAAGTAAAAAATAATCAATTCATAGTATGAACGCAGTATATGCTATATTATTATTAAGTTATCATAAAGACTCGCAAAACTTGGTAAACAGTTGCCTCAAAGTTGTTTCCTTTTCCAATTGAAGTCACAACTATTTCCATATTACGATTAATTCAAAATTTTAACTTATTTAGTAAAACTTTAGCGTCTCGAGCGTGTAAGTTAATTTTGAATTTCACTCGATCGTAGCAAGTGAATAACTGTTATATATATAACACATTTCATATTTATAAATTTCTTAGGTTTTCTTTAGACTGGTTGTGGGTTCGATTTCCATTCGGAATTTAATTATTTTAATTATTTTAATTTCCTCGATCTGTTAACACAAAGCGCAACGTTAAGATCCGCCACTCTATGCACACTATGTGAATTTGGCGGAAAGCAGAGTACGGAGTGTCTTGACAATAGATACTTTCTGTCTTGCTTTTCAGAATAAAAGCGTGGAGCTAAAAAAAATATTTTAATGTCTTCGTAGTTCGAAATGTGTAGTTAATTATTGGATATGACGGTAATCTAAACAAGGTCATTCTATATATGATCTCATAAATATAATACTTTAAAAAAATTAAGTCCTTAATGTAATGAATCTCACAGTGCTTTCTATTACTCCATACGAAATTCAACTCGACTTAAGGACCAGTTCCACAATCCTACAGTGGCGCAAGGTTTGAATGTAGACGCGGCTAGTTGTAGGTTCGATTCCCACTCGGGGAAATTATGATCGCCCTGATTGACAATGCGCGGCGTTCAGCTTGTCACTCAACACTCAATGTCTCAATTTAGGGTAAATAGCAGTTAACGGAGTGTCCTGACACTAGATTGCCTCTGACTACACTGCTATTAAGCGGAAATCTAAAAATTACCTTGTAAGAGAGGAAGTAAGAAGAAGTCACACTCAACTTAGTTTATTTGTCTCGATATTTACCTGAAACAGACAAACAGACAAAAATTAAAATTGAACAATTTTTATTATTTTTTATTTATGTTCTCCTATTAATAACAAATTTAATATTACTAACACAGTTCAACTCAATATAATCCATTTATATACGGGTAGGTACCCGTCATATCCCATAGGTATGGGATGTGTGTATCGTATACTGATTATAAGTTATAATTTCTAAAAAAACATTTTTGTATGGAATAACACTTTAAAAATAGTAAATATTATATTTTCTACTTTTAATAATACTAATCACAAATTTTTTGGTTTTCAGAAATACATTTTTGATAATCCGACGTTTCGAACACTACTGTACTGTGTAAAACTAAAGAAAATCAATATTTATGGTTATTTATTACATTATACCATAAAAAAAATATTATACATTTACATTATGACCATTCATTTCACCAGGCCGGTCGTGGCGCAGTGTGACAGCGTCTGACTGTAAACGCGATCGATTGTAAGTTCGATCCTCACTCGGGGGAGTGATTATATTTAAATTATTTACACTTCCTCGCTCTGGTAAAGACAAAAAGCGGCGTTGAGTTCCACCACCCAACACGCAATGTCTCGAATTCGGTGGAAAGCGAAGTACGGAGTGTCTTGACAATAGGTACTTTCTGCCTATCCTGCTATGCGGGATAAATGCGTGAAGCTAAAAAAATATAAAATAGTAATTTTTTCTTACGTTATACACTCATATGGTTAGAGGCATGTACATATTCTAAATTGTACGACTTCACGCCTCAAGTCTTCAATCGATCGTGAAATTTGGCACATAGATAGTTTCCGACACACAGGCGAAACTAAGCTTCTTCTGAGCCATTTTGATAGGAAAATGTGTGCTTGTATCACGAATTTGAAATAGTTTATTTAGTAAATTTTCCTGTTATATAAGAAATTCTATTTTTTAAGTGGCATATATATATATATATATATATATATATATATATATATATATATATATATATATATCTCATTTCATATCGCTTGTAAGGGAATTTTATGTCGATTTCCCAAATCGATCCCAATGCAACACATTGTCAATATAAACTAAATTCAAAATTTGTTGTTAATAGTGAGAAACTTAAATGAAGCCTAAGTAAATCTTAAATGAAAATATTTTAAGCCGATTTTCAAAAATTTATTTTCGAATACAGTTTCCGTTAAAAATAGTCTCATTTAAAATCGCTAAAATAAAAGATCTTTTAAGTACTCATAGATTCAACTTTTACAATTTGTATAGAATTGACGCCGATCGTGGCGCAGTAGGACAGCATCTGACTGCAAATGCAATTGGTAGTGAGTTCGATCCCCACTCGGGGAAATGATTATACTTAAATTATTTTCATTTCCTCGTAAAGTGTCTTGACTCTAGGTACTGTCTACCTCTCTATGCATGATAAGAAAGTGAAGCTAAAAAAATAAAGAATTGTATAAATGTAGTTTTTTTATAGTCTTATACATATTGTATAAATATATCGTCATCAAACATCGCTATAGCCAGAAATAAATCATGGTCGAGTCAAGAATATCCTTTCAATCTGCTCTTGTATTGGCTTTTCTAATTCCAACCGTTCCCGAATACGCAAAATTTGCCCATATACACGTACTGGGGATTGACAACGCACTTTCCAATTCACTTTCCATAGTCACTCTTATCTTAACATTGTATGTAAATAACACTTTATTCTATACACATTTTATTTATTAAAATATAAATTATTTAATATTTATACATTGTTAAAAATGAAAAACTTTGAATAGAATAGAATAGAATAACTTGATTGCATAAAAATAAAAAAAAAACATACAAATAACAATATACTAAAACAAAATGGATGCAAAGGCGTTGTTATTGCTACAAACAATGTCTTACAGACGACCTTTGGTATCAAAAGGAATAAATAGAAGAGAAAAGTTATAAAAAAAAAGAGGATATATTATATTAGTGCAAATACAAAATATTTAAATATATATATATATATATATATATATATATATATATATATATATATATATATATATATATATATATATGTGTGTGTGTATAGTAGGGTAGATAGATAGTAGTGCTGAGGTGAGGAGTTTAGAGCGAGGAAGTGAAAATAGTTTAAATATAATCACTCCCCCGAGTGGGGATCGAACCCACAACCGATCGTGGTTACAGTCAAATGCTGTCCCTCTGCGCTCTAAATAAATTAATATATAATAAAATTTGTAATGAATGTATAATAATAATTATTATTATTATATAATTATAATAATTAATATATAATATATTAATATATAATTTAAGAGTACTTTAAACTGGAATTTTTATTAGTCAGCGATTTTTTATTATATCCTTTTTTGTTTAAATATGCGTTATTTTTTACCGTTCAAAGGAATTTATATTTACAAGAGTTACAAGTATTAAGGTTCTTTTCAATATTTAATATTACGTTACGTTCTGTGTAACTTTTAAATATATTTATTTTATTTTTTATATTTTTTTAGCTTCACGCATACATTGCACATTGCAGAGCAGACAGGAAGTACCTAGTGTCAATACCCTCCGTACTCCGCTTTCCGTCAAACTCGAGACATTGTGTCATGGCGGAACTTAACGCCGCGCTTCGTTTTACTAGATCTAGGAAAATTAAAACAATTTAAATATAATCACACCATCAAGTGTAAATTGAACTCTAACCGATTGCGTTTACAACCAGAGGTTGTCTTAGTTGTGGTTTTATAAAACACAATCCTGTTTTAAAAAACATTTTTGAAAAAACGTATAAAAAATTTGAACGCAGCGGGATTCGAACCCGCGCCTCTTGGATACATTGGTCCAAGGATATCCAAGAGGCGCGGGTTCGAATCCCGCTGCATTCAAATTTTTATACGTTTTTTCAAAAATGTTTTCTAATCCTATGTGTGGAATAACACTTTAAAAATAGTAAATATTAATCCTGTTTTACATTAAAAAAAATATTAAAAGGAAAGTGTAAATTCTATCCCATTTCCCATTTCACTGATATCACAGTACTGTAGCAGTAGCCGGCACTTCATAAAGTATTACAATATAATAGATCTTTTATTTGCAAAACATGTATCTTCACTTAGCTTCGACGTTTCATACATCAATATTTTACATATTTACATGTAGGTATTGGAGTAATATTGGAGATTTTACTTCAAAATATTTATTATATTTCTTTTTAGGTTAAAATATTGTATTAATATACGTAAAAATAATATAAATTACAGAAGCTTAATGTATTAAAACACAGTGTGTATTAAATTTTTTTTTTCACGACTTTATCCCACATAGCAGGGTAGACAGAAAGTACCTAATGTCACGACACTCCGTACTTCGCTTTCCACCGAATTGAAGACATTTCGTGTTGAGTGGTAGAACTCAACGCCGCACTTTGTCTTACGAGAGCGAGGAAGTGAAAATAATTTAAATATAATCACTCCCCCGAGTGGAGATCTAACTCACAACCAACCTTGTGCACAAAATGCTTGTGGTTAGACGCTGACCCACCCGTATTAAACATTTGAATAGCGAATATGTTAATAATCTTCTAAAAGTAATATTTAGAGGCAATTTGGCTGTAAACTTTCAGATATGATTTTTCAAGGGAATAATTAAAATATTGAAATTATTGCCATAACCAGACACTGGCAAGTCAAAACGCGGTGTTATGTTCCGTTTCTTACCACGCAATGTCTTTATTTGCGAGAAAAAAAGGAAACAACGACTCACTATCTCGAAACATTATCTCGAAAAAAAACGCTTGAATATGAAAGTAACACACAAGGAAATTTTAATGTAATTCATAAAAGAAAAAAAAAATGGTGGCAAATATATATAGAATCCACAACGTAAAGCAATGTTAGTACCAATTCAATTTCTTGCATTCTTATAAACAAATTATAATATGTTGCGTACTTACACTTACAAATACAAAATAAGATGAATATATAAATTCATAATAGGATCTGTGATTTTTGCGTTTCTTACACGTTTTAAATGAAACTATTTTAAACGGATTATTCGTATGTTTTGGTAGACTGGTTACACACACATATTATGTGTGCACAGACTACTTGTGACCCCAGACTACTGTAAAGTATTCGAAACGTCAGATTTCTAAATATTGCGATTAAAATAGTTTCATTTAAAATGAATAAAATCATTTCACAGTGATAAATATATTTTCTTTACTCTATCTTATTCAGCTTTTAAAATATTCAATTATTTTATTTTGACGTCTTTATATATTGTAGCTATATCGTGTTTTTGTAAAGACGATGACTACTTTTCTTCCTTAGGCTTTCTTTTATTTAGATTTTAATTTGTATAGAAAAAAATGTTAGGAAACATTCTGAAAAATTGCACGCAGCGGAAAAAAATTAATGCGCTTTTTCAAAAATGTTTTCTAATCCAAGTGTAGAATAACACTTTAAAAATAGTTATTAAAAAAATGTTTCCTTCTATTTTTACTGCAAATTGAGAAATTAATATAAACATTCTCTATTCGGGGAGATTGAATTTTTTTTTAATAATACCTTTTTTTAATTCTTAATTTCAATACAATAAACTACAATTTAAATTGAATTATAAATGAAATTCCATCAAAATGTGTACAATCGCTTTTCAAATGAATGTCCAGTTTAAGTTCCATCAAATATAGACTGACAGACGGATAGACAGTAGATTTACAGAGCTCTCGCAACGTCTAAAGTGTGACAGCCTTTGAATACGGAACCCAAAAATTAATTGGTAACGCTTCTGAAGTCCAACGGCCTAACAACAGTGATTAAAACTTAAACAATTTCCCGACATTATAAATCGCGGCGTTGGGTTACGCTACTTGCACAATATCCAGAAATTGAACATGAACTATGTCAATACATACTGAGTACCTTAAGTTTTTCGAAAGACATAAACATATTATAAAATAATACTTTTAACTCGTTCTGGGAAATTCAGCGGATCGTTGTAATTATGTTTGTAATTCCGTAATTTGTACCCGCGATTACGCATGTAGAGCTTATTACTGTGGTACGACACATGTTGAAAATTATTCTTTGAATTAAACGATTGTTCGCTGGATGTTCACGTTTCATGTTAATATGTAGAAAAATTAAATTTAAAATTATAATATTATATATAAAAGAATAATATGTTGAGTAAAAATACAAAACGCGGCGTTGAGTTTCGCCATTTATCACGATATATCCCGAAATCGGTCGGAAAGTTGAGGACCGAGTGTCATGACACAATTTTTGGCAAGTTCAAAAAACTGGCAAGTTAAAATATCGTGGTTTATATCCCAATATTAAATACATTTATATCGTTTTTCTAAAATAAATTTTGGCCTGTCTATAATAATCACCAACACGTATTTCGTAGATAAAATTAATAGGATATTGGGAGAGAATACTACGCAATGATCCGTGGAATATTAAGGACTTTCTTATCATAGAGGAGCTGTGCCATTCTAGAGATTAACCGGAACAAACAAACTGACAGACAGATAGATAAAATTAGTAAAAAAATCATATTTTGGTATACATATACCGTGTATACGTAAAAAATGGTTATTTTAATATTACAAATAGACATTCCAATTTTATTTATTTGTATAGATTGTTTATATTAATATATTAAAAAAAATAATATCCTATAATATATTAGAACTTGCAGTATTTTTTCTATTTATTTGTGGTTTATACGAAAATGTCGCTCCAATTAAATATTCTTCTTAATACTTGTTATTCTAAAACTATTAGCATTGGACACTCTTAAAGACATTTAGTTATTATATTAGTATTAGGGAGTACAAAAATATAAATGAAATCTTATTTACTTTACAAGAGTACCGACGTAGCTTGAAACGCATGACTTGGAGGCAGTTAGACCACTATGTTCTATGTTTTATACAATTTCTAAAAGTATGTAATCGATTCCTCTCTCGGGGGAATGATTACATTTAAATTTTCATTTCTTCCCTCTGAAAGACTAATTTCGACGTTCAGTTCCAACACTTAACGTGAAATATCTCGAATTCGGCAAAAAATGGAATATCGAGTGTTTTGACACTAGGTACTTCCTATATATTCTGCTATGCGGGGATAAGGGCGTAAAGCCAAAAAATCATTCCGCATATCAGGCTAGACAGAAAGTACCTAGTGTCAAAACACTCCGTACTTTGCTTTCCACTGAAGTCGAGACATTATTTGTTGAGTGGTGGAACTCAACGCCGCATTTTATCTCACCAGAGCGAGGAAGTTAAAATAATTTTAAATATAATCACTTCTCCGAGTGGGAATCGAACCCTCAACCGATCGCGTTTACTGTCAGATGCTGTACCACTGCGCCACGACTGGCCATGTAGATTCATTTAAAATGTGTAACGATCACGAAAATCAAAGATCCTATTACTATATATTTTTGTAATAAAAATCTTATTAATTATAATAAATTATCTGGAAGTCGCAATTAGTCACTTGTTAATTACTATTTTTAAAGTATTATTCCGCACTTAGGATTAGAAAACATTTTTGAAAAAACGTATAAAAATTTGAACGCAGCGGGATTCGAACCCGCGCCTGTAGGATACAGTACATGGACGGTATCATAGAGGTTCAAATCCCGCTGCATTCAATCTCAAATAATACAGTAGATAGTGATGTACAAATTTCAGTAACATTTTCCATTATTTTCTTAATATTTTCAATATAAATCCTGTTTGTAAAGGAAGAAAGTATTATTAGGTAAACTTTTATTACGTAGTATGTAACGAGAATATTATAAGATCGTATTTTCTGTTTCCGACAACTTTTTTGGTGATTTCGAACTAGGTCGTGTATGAAATGTAAGTGAAGTAAAATATTTTGTGCCATAAATTTAGAAGTTAGTATTGAGGTCTTTATTTTAATTGTTAATAGGTTATCACTCAACACGCAATATCTCGAATTTGATGGAAAGCGAAGTACGGAGTGTCTTGACACTAGGTACTTTCTGTCTACCCTGGCAAGCGGGATAAAAGCATGAAGCTTAATAGGTTATCTGGGACCAGATATTTTGAAGAAAACTATAAAATCAAGCATTTTTATGCGTTTTCGTTTGCTTCATTCTTTTATTCTTGCTGCGGAAAATAAGTTATTTTTGTGTAAAATTATTTTTATATTAGTTCTTTTTGTCTTATAAATATATATATTTTTTTAATGAACAGTCGCGGCGCAGTGTGACATCATCTAACTGTAAAAGTTATCGGTTATGGATTCTATACCCACTTGGGGGACTTCCATACCCACCTATTATATGACTTTTTTTTACTTCGTCGTTTTGGTAAAATACAGGCGTTGCGGCGTTGCGGCGTTGATTTCCGACACTTACACTAGACACTAGACACATATATACACACATACACACACACATATATATATATACACATAAAACTAACATATAATATATTACTTAAACCGTAGCTTACAATTTCTCAATATTGCCAGTAACAGGAACATTGTCAAATTATACCAAATGATCATTTAAAGGCAAACAGTAGAAAAATTCGCCAATTTCCTTCTTTCCTCATCCCAAGCCGAGTATTGAAGGAAACGTTAGGAATGTAATGTGATTAATCAGACTCAAAGTAGACTTGTCAAATTCAATTATTGCGATGATACCTTTCACATCCAAACACATTTCATATAATTGAATTCGCTCCCAAAGTGTGGCCTTCAGTGTCGTTTCCTAATGGTTAATACCAAAATCTTTGTATTATTTCATGCAGCGATTCATTATTATGACAATCTTTATAGGCAATGGAGCAGTGGCACAGGCTCTGATTTTATAGGTGATTGGTTGTGGATTCTATTTCTACTCGATAAAATGTTTATATTTTAATTATTATGATTTCAGATTGTTAAGATAAAGCGCTATGTTAAAAGTCTGAAATTCAAGCGGAAAGCACCAAACGAAGGATCTTGATACTACCGTGAAATATTTTTTAATATCTATAATTCCAGCGTTTTGTATTTTTTATTTATATTCAAATTACGATGACATTAATAACGGAACCCAACGCTGCGGCTTGTTTTCAAAGGGGTTAAATAAAAAAAGATATTTTTTCCTTGTTTTTTCCACGATAAGTTTGTCAATGTAAATGTAAAAGAAACTGTTTTAAGCTATTATTTTTAAACAGATACAATATACTAATTTTTACGGCAACAGAGTAAATATATATACACAGATTTTAATTATAAAATATTTATTTAAAATGTTTGTTTCATTATCCGAGCTGGCTTTAAAAAAAAGCAATTTTATGTTTTTTTGAGCAACGCCATTTTAGAATTTAAACTTTATAAGAATGAAAAAAAGACATCCTCATTTCTCATTCTCGATCGTTCTCGATTTGGGCTCGTGAAAAGAATAGAGTGAAGGGTGAATGATGAATGATGAAAAAATGGTAAAAAAGAAACATCACACAAAGGTGAGTAGTGTGAGAGATAGGAGAAAGGAAGAAAGCCACTTAAAACCATGAGGATGCAAGAACTGTGACGCTTGGCAATCCGTTCTCAACCACGCTAGAGATAAAGCATGAATCTTTGTATATATATATGTATACCATATTCATGATATTTTGAGCATATAGATAACGTAGCGTAGACGTGTTATCTTTCACTACGGTTCTATAAAAAAACAGCATGATTCTACTTAATTTAATATAAAACATTTTATTAATAAAAATAAACAAAACAATTAGGTACAGTATGAATGGTATTTTAAAATTGAGCTTTTAATTTAACGCTCAAAATTTATCTTGCTCTAGGTAAGATAAAGCGCAGCGTTGAATTTCAGCACTTAACACCCGGTACCAAAGAAAACAAAGGGTTTAACCGGATAACAGAATGACTTGCTCCCTGGAGTCAATTTCAATATAGACGTAGCTTATATTTGGGATATTAGAATAGAATGTATTTTCTATTGCGATAAACACGTTTTTTTATGGATTCGATCCTTAGATAGACTGCTGATTGTTTTTATAGCCATTTTCTAGTTCTGATATAACGAAGCAAGCTCAACACTACACTCTCCTACAACACTCCTCTACACTTAACTACAATACTTCGACCTAGGCCAAAAAGTATAGAACCGGTCCAATCTATATTCTAGTCTCTTAATTCTATGCAACGTGAAACTTATATTTTGAAACTTATAAATATTTATTTTAAAGCATCAGAGAAATATTTATTAGGTACAAATTATAGGGTCTTTATACTTAAAGTAAAATATAGCGTAAACATTTTAGAGTCTTATTAAATGGAGTAGGGATGCTAAGGCAGGCTTGTGAGTGCAAGTGTTCAATAAATGGTTAAAAATAGAAAATTGGGCAAACTTATTCGTATATTTCTTTAAACACATGAAAGAATCAAGACATGTAGGTAGAGATTTTTTCTTTATCTCCTTAGCATTATTCCCAGAGATTATACAGGGTCTGACTTCTGCTTTATAACATCCAGCGGTTCCTTGGACTTCCGGGGGACGTACGTCTGGAGTCACATCTACTTAACGCTCATGAAAGCGATCTACCACTGGAAACAGATATATATATATATATATATATATATATATATATATATATATATATAAATGTATATTTTTTTAGTACAAAGCATAATAAAACAACTCA
Source organism: Dryadula phaetusa (assembly GCA_032432895.1). Taxonomy (NCBI): domain Eukaryota; kingdom Metazoa; phylum Arthropoda; class Insecta; order Lepidoptera; family Nymphalidae; genus Dryadula; species Dryadula phaetusa. The sequence goes on along the minus strand of JAOYRS010000016.1, from coordinate 1,662,129 downwards.
AACGATTTGCTCAAATAACCTTCTGAAAAAATCTTGAGAAAAACGGCAAGATTCATTGAAAGCAATCCCTTTTTGAATCTAAAGGTTTCGGAGCGAGCACTTGGTAGTAAGTGCGGCTTTGAGCAAGGCGTACTTTTGTTTTGAAGTCCTCATTGAAAAAGGCGTTCTCACGTTGTTTGTCTATCACTAATTAAGGATCCAGATTTTACTTAAAATATTATTATTTTTTTATATCCAAAAAAAATCATTTACCTTGAGTAAGATTTAATATAACTTATACTTAAATGTAAAAATTAGTGGCAAGTATGTCGTTGTAAGAGTCAAACCTTGGTTTTCGAACGTAGAATAGAGAACAAAATATTAATACAAAAAATCATTATTGATTGAGGCCGGTCGTGGCGCAGTGTGACAGCGTCTGACTGTAAACGCGATCGGTTGTGGGTTCGATTCCCACTCAGGGGAGTGGTTATATTTAAATTATTTTCATTTCCTCGCTCTGGTAAAGACAAAGAGCGGCGTTGAGTTCCACCACCCAACACGAAATGTGTCGAATTCGGTGGAAAGCGAAGTACGGAGTGTCTTGACACTAGGTACTTTCTGCCCACCCTAAAAAAAATCATTATTAATCAGTACTAAATTCTCTCTGCCTCACCTATATATAAATGAAAAAGCGTATTTAACAAAAAACGCTTCTCCAGCTTATTTTCAAAGTAAACATTATCCACAAAATCTACACTATAGTATTCTTTAAACTAGAGGTAGACTAGGTACAATATCAACTATACAATATCCACCTGTGAGTATTTTAGATACAGGAAGCAAGGAGCATTTGTCAACTGTAAGTCAAGTAAGAAATACAACGAGATGCATTTGAGCAGAACTAACTATACCCTCGGCAACGATATGAAAGCCTATAAACTAACAAGTAACTTCCAATAGCGTACATAAACTTCAATATTGGAAAAAAACAGCATTTATGGATGAAATATGGATTTTTCTACAATATTATGATTATGAAACTAAATATTTAATGTTTGCAAGTGATTTTCGTATTTTATAACAAAATTTATTCACGCTTTCTTCCCGCATAGCAGGGTAGATAGAAAGTATTTAGTGTCATTCTGGTTTCCACTAAATTCCAGATATTGCGTGTTGAGAGTCTTACCAGAGCGAGGAAATAGAAAAAATTAAATATAAATCAGTCTTCGAATTGGAACAAGCCCTTAACCGATCGCGTTTACAGTCACACTGTCCCATTGCGCCACAGCCAGCTATGTTTAATATGACCAAAGAATATTCTACTATTTTTAAAGAGATTTCCACACTTGCGATTAGAAAACATTTTTAAAAACATATAAAAAGTTCAACTTAGCGGGGTTCGAACTCGCGCCTCTTGGAAACTGTCCAAGCGCTCTGACCGTTAAGCCATGTTTTCTACTACCAGTTAGTATCGAAACGTATAAGAATTTAAAGATTATGCGTTGCCTTAGCAACATACATGTTACATTATATAATAGTGTATACCAACACATTGTAGTTGAACATTTATTTGTATAATATTTACTTTATTTATTAAAAGTACTTCTTTTTCATTTTTATAAAAATATAGGTTCCTTGTGATCCTTAATCAAGTAAATAATAATTATGGCAAATTTTATTCGTCTCTGTCCGAGTAAGTGTAGTATTTCCTTAAATATTTCCCCTAATGAGATTTGAACCCAAAAACACTTGCATATAATATGTTCTTTACAGAAAATGTGTGATTATGGGTTTTTGTGTAAATTTAATTAGAATTAAAACCATTATAGTATTATTTAACATGTCTTTATAAGTATAGATATAATTCACAATTATGACAAAGTATGGCGTTAAGTTACGCAACTTATCATGCAATGCCATAAATTTATAAAAAAAAGAAAAAAGGCTTTTGTTTTATAAGTAAAATTATTATTCTATAAAACACTCTAATAAAATTACAATTATAAATACTTTAACAATATTCATCAAAAATATAAACAAAGATTAAACTTTTCTAATAAAAAAAAAAACTATATTTTTCTACTTTATCGAACGCTGAATAAAATTATAGCACCAATTTATCATGATACGAGAATAAGGTAGATAATTGCTTGCCATTGAAAATTTTTCTAAGGAAATATTTGCCAATGAAATCGATTGGATGGCGATGAGCGAAATTTATTACCATATAGAGAGTTTTCTAAAGGGTTTATATATATATATATATATATATATATATATATATATATACACACACATATATATACATATATATATATATATATATATATATATATATATATATATATATATATATATATATATATAATTGACTCAACTCTATACAATACATGAAGGCATAGGATTTTTATGCAGAACTAAACACCGCACTTTGTCTTATCGGAGTGGTGAAACTAAAATAATTTACATCACATAATTCCATTGAATGGAAATAAAACTCACTTTAAATTGTGTTTACAGTCAGATTGCAAAGCTTAACACTGTTACATCTACGTAAATATATTTAAACTTGATTTAAATCAAACTCAAAACCGGTTACGTGTTCAGTCAGACACTCCACACGGCTTTACCGTATATTAGTATATTTATTTTATGTAAATTGCTCAAAACGGCTCGCATAATTTGCCAGGACTCCAAAGTATTTGCTGAGCGCGCCTTTGAACAAGAGACGTCAGTGCCAGAGTTCCATTTCACATTTCAATCGTTTTAGAACCCTGTTTTAACCTATAGTTTAGAAAAGTATTTATATATATATTTTTATATAGTATATTTTTTTATACTTCATATATTATACTCTATATATCATATTTAACGATCATCTTGACTGTATGTGTATGCGATTTGTTATAAGCTTGTTTACTTATCGCGGAATGGTTATATTTAAAATTTATTTTCATTTCTTTGTTCTAAGATTAAGACATAAGGCAGTGTTGAGTTCGCCACTCAACACGCAATGTCTCAATTTCGGGTAGAAAGCAATCAATAAAGCCTCTTGATACTCGACTGTCTTTGAATATTCCTTTCATATAAACTATATTAAAGATATAGCAATAATCAAGTTATTGGAACTGAATAAGATGGAAAAATATTTCTTGTTATTTCCTTGCTTGCTATGTCCTTGTTAGATAAATTGTTGTCCAAAGTGCGAATATCAGCAACATTCATAACACACTCTTCCCAGAATTATTCTTAATAATAAAATCTAAATATATACGAGTTAATTTCTTTCTAGTTTTGTATATATAAATATTTTTTTTAGTCAGAAGGAACCGAGCGCCAAACGCTACGGTCCCTGCATATCTCTTTCGCCTCGTCCACAGTCATTAGCCTCTTCATACATGCCCTTCGGTCTTCGATACTGTGTATTCGAAGGTCAACTGAGATATCCTCTCGTACCACTTACCTTTGCTTCATAATATTTTATACTATATAAAAATCATTGCTTTCTCGTTATCTTAGTCATCCTGGTGTTATTTAAGATTCGGACACACGTGCAATTAGTATTATTTTTATACTAGACAATAAAACATAACGCAACGGTCTTTTACACGAGAAAAGGTTATTTCCTCAGCTTTACGCCCTTTTTTACTTAACAAGGAAATCAAATAGTTTTTTAAGTACTTTTCACTCGATTTTGAACCGTTACATCTTGAGTAGCGGAACTCAACGCCGCCCTTTGCATAGCATAATTTCAATATAATCATTTCCCTTAGTGGAATCTGTCTTACAATTAATAGTGTTTGCGGTCAGACACTATTGACGATACTTGTATAAAAAACATTTTAACATATTTTTAACTACCAATCTCTCGACAAGTCCAAGTCTACCAAGATCTCGACAAGTCTTAAAATCCAAGAACTGTTTCAAACACACACTAACGCTTGTTATGTTAAGACTTTATTATTTTATTCATAGATAGTAATATAAAATATATTTTACAGTAGGTTGTTTTAAGAAATATTTACCTCATGGTTCTCGTCAATGTTTTTTTTATCAACCATTCGCTTGAATTCGCTATTTATAAATTATTGCTTTTTATACAATAGAGTTCGGTGTTCAATCCGTTAGGATGTATTGGAATTTTCGGCGTTAGAAACTAGAAAAAAAATGTTTAATTTAATAATATAAAATGGTTTGAACATTATATCTATATATTGAAACAAAATCTTTATATCCCTTTCTACGAACAGAGGAGTATGAAATTTGGCACAGTTACAAATTATATTGAAATACATTAATATATTCACTATTTTTAAAGTGTTATTCTACTCTTAGGAATAGAAAACATTTTTGAACAAAACGTATAAAAATTTTAACGCAGCTGGATTCGAACCCGCAGATATTGTTAAGGTATAGGCTGAATATATTAAGCTATAATATAGTTAAATTTTAAACACATACAGTATTATAGATATTCTTAGATATTATATTTATTATTATTTTTTTATTTTAGCTTTACACTTTTATCTCATATAGCAGGGTAAATAGAAAGTACCTTGTATTCAGATGCTCCATACGCATAAATTATTTTTATCTAAAAAAGAATGTTTTCAAATTGGAAGTTATAGTGATTATTTGAAATGTTAGAGAGAAAGTAAAGTAAAATAGGCCATCGTGGCACATTGAGACAGTATTTGGCTGTAGGCGTGATTGGTTGTCAGTTTGATTTCCACTTGCGGGTATTATTATGTTTATAATTGATTTTCATGTCTCTGCTCTATACAGACGAATCATAGCGTTCAGCTCGCCTCGCATAGCGGACAGCTGAGTGTCTTGACACTAGGTTGATTGCTTACCCAGTTATACTGAATAAAGCGTGAAGATATAAAAAAAGGTATTTTTCATCTCATCCGAAACAAAATGATTTTTTTTCAGTTTTTCACTATTTTTTGCCAATAAAAATGTAATAAATGGAGGTATATATATTTATTCCTTTCAGACGGAAGCAATGTATCACTTTGGTACACATATTTACGACCGTCCGCTTAGTTTTTTTATTGAAGAAAAATTTAAGTATACAAGAAATAGTAAATTACTCAAGTGAAATGTATTTTCTTTAAGACTTCCAAAGTCATTGTGATTTTTACAGTATTAAACATCTTTGTATGTTTATTTTATATATATTTTATAATTCTGAAATAGAAGCACAAAAACAAGAAGTAACTCTTCTTGTTACTTCAGCTATCATCCATGGAATGTTTCGTTAAAATCAGTCCATTGAAAACAAGACAATGAAGACAGACAGAAATTATAAAAAATTATATCATGGTAAGTATATCCTTTAGGCATACATATACATTTATCAAAGTAGATTATTTTATATTTATATAACAAACATACATTCCAATTTTGTTTATTTAATGGATACATACATTCTCATTTCCACCACTCAAAACGGAAAGCAAAAAATCGAAGTGTTTTGACACTACTTCTCTTTGCCTACTACAAGTGTAAAAGGTAAATAATAAACAATAAGCTAATACGTGCTTGGCTTAGTTAAAGCGGAATATGGAGTATCTTGACACTAGGTACTTCCCATCTACCCTGCTATGTAAGATAAAAGCGTGAAGTAAAAAAAATCACTCTATGTATTTCAAATTTGCACTGATGCGTGAAGATATATGTATACTGTCTTTTTAAAGTTAAATTTATAAAGCGTCTTGGTTTTCCGAGTTCAATTCAACCGGAGCTCGGAAAAATACCCACATACATTAAGTTTATACCAAATTGATGTATCAGATTTCGACGCCCATCTGCATTCTACGTAGATTTTCTTAGTAAATATTTTATATTATTATATATATTATTGAGGCTGGTCGTGGCGCAGTGTGACAGCGTCTGACTGTAAACGCAATCAGTTGTGGGTTCGATCCCCTATCGGGGGAGCGATTATATTTAAATTATTCGCTCTGGTAAAGACAAAAAGCGGCATAGAATTCCATCACTCAACACGCAATGTCCCGAATTCAGTAGTGGGCAAAGTACGGAGTGTGTTCACACTAGATACTTTCTGTCTACCCTGCTATGCGGGATAAAAGCGTGAAGCTAGGAAAAAAAAGCATTATAAAGATTTTTAGTCTTTAAACTGAAATAAAAAAAAATATTACTGTCATTAATTTGTATATGTCGTCGTCGTCGTCAGCCAATCGCAGTCCACTGCTGGACATAGGCCTCCCCAAGTTTGCGCCATCCCGGTCCTCCGCAACCCTCATCCAGCCCGCTCCGGCAACCTTGCGTATGTCATCAGTCCAGCGGGCCAGAGGGCGTCCTACACTACGTTTGCCCAGACGCGGTCTTCACTTCAGGACTCGTCTGCTCCAACGACCATCGGTCCTGCGACAGACGTGACCGGGCCATTGCCACTTCAGCTTACTGATTTTGCGAGCTACGTCGGTTACTTTAGTTCACTCACGGATAACCTTATTCCTGATTTTATCCTTGAGAGAGACCCCGAGCATAGCTCGCTGAGCGACTTTAAATCTGTGGACCAGCCCTACTGTCAGTGTCCACGTCTTGTCTTGTTTTGTCTTGTGCAGCGTATGTCATTACAGGTAGGACACATTGCTCGAAGACCTTCGTCTTTAGGCTTTGCGGAATTGTTGACGTAAGGATTCGACGGAGCTTGCCAAATGCCGCCCAACCCAACTGAATCCGCTTCCTCATCGAAGTTGTGTCGGCCAAGTTGTATTATCTGGCCTAGGTAGATGTAGTCCTGTACAACTTCAAGAAGAACGCCTTCGACCCGCACTGGTCTCGGCATGACGTTTCTGTTGAACATAACTTTTGTTTTGTTCAAGTTCATACCAAGACCAACACGTCGGGAGGACCCATTTAGGTCGTTCAGCATTTGATTTAGCTCTTCCAGTGTCTCTGCAAAGATGACTATATCGTCGGCAAAACGAAGATGAGAGATATACTCTCCATTGACGTTGATGCCTCGTCCAATCCAATCCAGGGTTTTAAAGACGTCCTCCATCGCGTTGCTGATTTGGCGTTGGCGTTTTGTATATGTACAAGGATATATAAAACATTATGCATTTCTTACAACTTCATGCTTTATCCTGTATAACAGGACAGATTAGTGTCAATGTATATCGTGGGCTGCTTTCTGCCCTAAATCAAGACATTTCGTGCTAAATGAACGCCACATTTTGTCTAACCAAAGCGGAGAAATGAAAATAATATTTAGATATAATTGACCTCCTGAAAGACACTTGACACTTGACACTTAAACAAACTTGCAACTAATCACAAAAAATTGCACAAAAAGCGGGCTTAATGCTTATATATATATATATATATATATATATATATATATATATATATATACATATATATACATACTTCTTCTGCTGCATATACATACATATACCTACGTACAGATATTACGCTTTTATTTTCTTCTATTGGGGGGTAGGCCGCGAAATCCTAGTGTTACAATATAGCCCCGGTTTTAACTTTTAATTGGAAAAGCGATACTATACACGGCAGAACTTAACGATAAATATTATTTAATTACCAGACTAGAGGAATTAAAATATTTTTAATATCAGAACATTACATTCTTAAGATATCGCTTTCAGTTATTTTTTAACTATAAATATATTTATATAATGTTAATTTTAATACTTATATAGATATAAAAACTTCACTAGATCTATCTTCTATATATTCTATGTATTCTTGATAGGGGAATGATATTTTTAAATTATTTTCATTTTCCTAATCTGGTAGGACAAATTGCGACGCTGAGTTCCGCTAAACAACACACAACGTGTTGAATTCGGGCATAAAACGGAGAAGTGTGTCCTCATCCTAAGTTATATCTGCCTGTGTATATTTTATAACTACATACAAAGTAGAAAATGCTTATAAAAGTAAATAAACCAAAGAACAAATTCGATTTGCCCCTTGTCCAAGCCATGCATGCTATCTCAAGTTTTAAATAGGTTACAAAGTTTTTCTCTTACATGACTATCTAAAAGTACAGATAAAGAAAATCTAGAATTTCTTATATATCTCTAAGGATTTCTAACATCATAATATTTAATTTTCCGATCCAAATAAAAAAAAAAATATCCCAATATAAAAATATTGTGATGATTTGTTATTTGTAGAAATTTTGTAAATGGCCTTTCGTGGTGCATTGGGACAGTGTCTGACTAAACGTAAACACGATCGGTTGTGGGTTCGATTCCCACTTGAATTAATTTACTTATTTTCACTTTCTTGCTTTCGTAAGAAAAAGCGCGGCGTTAAGTTCCACCACTTAACACGAAATGTTTTGAAATCAGCGGAAAAAGGAGTACAGAGTGTCTTGACACTAGTCAGTACGATCAATTGTGTATTAAATGGGAAAAAATAATCAACTACCTAAAATCGGATACTATAACCTAGATTCCGTTTGTTTGTCTTGATCTGTCGGTTCGTCTGTCACCAGGCTTATATCTCGTAAACTTTGATAGATAGTTGAAATATTCACAGATGCTTTATTTTTTTTGTCGCTATAAGAATAAATTGTAAAAAAACAAAAAAAATTAATTATTTCAAGTGCTCCCATATAACAATTTGAATTTAGTAAGGGGAGAAGCTCAACCCCACCTAAGAATTTTACTAGAAAAAAAAGTGATTTGTACCCAGGAGTGATGCTTGATCCCCCTAACAAAGGCTGCTTTACCTTGACATATTTTCATTTTTTTTTTCATTTTTTTTTCTGATCAGTAAATAGTTTTCTGGTCATTAGTAATATTTGAATTAGTATTCAGTACATAGATTTTTTAGTGTATTTTTTATATTATATTTGAATAAACATTAAAATGGATAAGGCCATCGTGTTACTGTAAAAGCGATTGCTTTCATTCCCTCGCTCTGGTAATACAAAAGGCGGCGTTGAGTTTCGCCACTTTGTCAATATAAAAGGAATAAAATAATATTGTACATCTTATTATTATTCTCTGCCAATATAGGCATTATTTTGTTTAAAATTGTTAGAAAATAAATAGTTTTGCAAATAAAAATCAATTTTTATTTACTTCTGACGAGAATAGAACCCGTTAACATGGAGAACAAAGAGGTTAACTGTAGAACGATAGTTCATTTAGTGTTCACGGCCTTCGAAAACCAATATAAATGATCCAATAAATCAATCTAATCAAATTAGAGGGTAAGTCTATCTTATCTTACATTTCAATTATTATAAACTTCTCAGTTACTTACTTACAGTTTAAACCTACATAAACACTAGCCATATTTATATATATATATATATATATATATATATATATATATATATATATCCCGATTTCCGCTTTCTACCCTAATACTAGTCATACTCCATACATAATACTAGTTATTGGCAGAGTGGTGGAAGAAGAAGAAAGTACAAAATTTATTACGAGAATGTAAACACTATCAATCTATATTAAGTGGGGCAGTTGGACTGTAAACGCGACCAGTTATCAATTCAATTTCTACTAGGGACAGTATATATTTAAAATATTATCAAATCCTGACATAGTGCGACGTTCAGTTACGCCACTCAACAAGGAATATCTCGAATTCGGCGGTAAGCGGAATACGGAGTGTCTTTGCTATACAGAATAAAAACGTAAAGCTAAGAAAAAAATACATTTGAAAACCTAATTCAAATTAAAAAATAAAGCTATAAGAGTGTAATTGAGTCATAAAGTTTAAAACGTTTAAATAATTTTGTCATATTTTGCGTTCTCGAGAGCTATTTGCTACACTTAGGAGAGACGTCAAACACCTTTATACAACTTTCCATTTAAACTCAACTCTAAAATTCCATAAATTTTGATGGATTCCAAGAAATTATTAATAATACGAACAGTTACATAATGAAATAATAAATTCTAAATGGCGTGTTCGTGGTACAATTAGTCGTTTAACTGATATTGCCCTTTTAGGGCGACTGTTGTGTTTATTTAGCTTCACGCTTTTATCACGCATAACAGGGTAGACAGAAAGTACTTAGTGTCAAGACACTCCGTACTTCGGTTTCCACCGAGACATTGAGTGTTGAGTGGTGGAACTCAACGCCGCAGTTTGTCTTTTCCAAAGCGAGGAAGTGTAGATAATTTATATACAAACAATCCCCGAATGGGTATCGAACCCACAATCGATCGCGTTTACAGTCAAACATTGCCAACTAGTTAATATAATAACTTAATATTCTTGCAATATTAAATAAACATATATATACATACAAAGTAAGTAACAATAAAGCTTCATATTTACAAAAAAAATTCATACAACTGTAATGGAATAAATCTATTTTGACAAATAAAAGTTGGAGTTACAGTAACTCACTTATATATGAAAGTTTAAAGCACCTCTTTGCATTTCGATATTGCTTATTATATTCAGTCGATTGACTGTGATATATTCAATTGGGAATTTTCGTATATTATTTGGAGGCCACAGTGGCTCAGTGACAGCGATTGACTGTAAACGCAAAGTTATAATTTGTAATTTTATTTAAATTATATTTACTATTTTTAAAGTATTGTTCCACACTTAGTATAAGAAAACATTTTGTTTTAAATAATATTATATTATGAATATTATAAATATTAAAATAAAATATTCTCTCTTGTTAAACGATTACTTCTTAATAATTTTTAAGTAGTAGAAATTTGTAAAAAATGTCTCTACAAAGATACTAACAACATAAATAATTTGAAACAAACGTATAATAATTTTGACGTAGCTGGTATTACAACGCATGCCTTAGCGGTCAGAGTGCTTGGACGGTATCAAAGAGGCGCGGGTTCGAATCAATTTTTTTTTTCAAATTTTTTTTTATTGCGGATTTTTTCAAAACTGTTATTTAAATTATTTTATTTCTCTGCTCTGGTAGGACACAGTGCGGCGTTAAGTTTCGCGAATCAGCAATGTTTTGAATTTGGGCGGAATAAATGTATATCTACTATATAGTTTAACGTTGTCATGTTGCAGTAGGAATGCAACGAGTGCTAGTCAAATTCTACCATAAAAATATTTGTATTTGAAACATGTTGCGTTTTTCTGTCCTTAATATATGAAATGCAGCGTTAAGTTTCGCATGTCATACCTATAAATGGATCGAACGTTGAGCTAATTCACGTATCACTTTGTTTTTGTTTTCATTGGCGAATGTCAAAAAAATTTCCAAGTTAGGTTAACTAAATGCTTGCTTATGGTCCTATAATACAAGATAAATATGAATATGAATACTATTTATATTAGATTCACGTAATTTATTAGAAAAAGAAAAAATCTTTACCTATTGTCGTAATAGACAACCAAATAGCGCTTTACCAGTACAATGCCTTCCACATTTATTACATATAAAAAAGGACATAACATATATGTGCTGTTTTTTTATTTACCTTAAGATATAAAAGAACAGAAAATAAATATTAAATTTATTATAACTCCATAAATTAAATATAAACTCGTAACTCTGCGTATATATTTGTTGTTTCACTCCTTATTACAATGATTTTTTTTAGCTTCACGCTTTTTATCCCGCAAAGCAGTTCATCGTGGCGCAGTGTCTCAGCGTCTGCGTCGATCCCCACTCGGGGGAGTGATTATATTTCAAATTATTTTCACTTTCTCACTCTAGTTAGACAAAATGTGGCGTTGAGTTCCAACGGTCATTACGTAATGTCTGGAATTCAGTGGAAGGCGAAGTACGAAGTGTCCTGAGACTAGGTACTTTCTGTGTACCCTGATACCCTGATATCTTTAATTAAATATTTATAATAATACTGTATAAATATATACACATATATATATATATATATATATATATATATATATATGTGTGTGTGTGTGTGTGTGTTTAGCATACTTTGATAAACACTGGGCATTCTAACGTAAGCAATGATGTTTATCATTGCCTATGTTAGAACAACTAAGTACTAATTAAATTCCATACAAGTTGCACGATTGTTCAAATGAATAATGAAAACTATGTTTGTTTAACAGGTATCTATTGGCATAATCTTATACATATATTGGATACTTTAAAGCATATTAAATATAAGGCGGTGTTGGTAAAGAAACTAATGTCAAGACATTGCCTTCTGTCTGTTTTAGAGACATTTTGTGTTGTGACCGCTTAGAAAATAACATATATATAGTAAAATTTTAGATTTTTACACATTTTAAATGAAAATATTTTCTACGGTCTACCTGTTACTACGGACTATTGTAAAGTGTTCGAAACGTCAGGTATCCAAAAATGTATTTTCGTATACCAAAATATACGCGATTAATCAGATTAAAATAGTTACATTTGAACATAATATATATTGATAAACTTAGAAATATATTTAAAAAAATTATTATTGAAGCTATTTTACATTTTAATAGTGTATTGTACTTTAGTCCTCAAGCTCATTTATTGAATATATTATACAAGAAAATTTTAGATTTAAACTTATTCTATTACTATACATTACAGATTAAAATTTTAGATTTAAAGTTATAGTATTGTGCCGGTTGTGGCGTAGTGGGACACCGTCCGATAGTAAACACGATCGGTTGTGGGTTCAATCCCCATTCGGGAGAGTGATTAGACAAAGTGTGGCGTTGAGATCCACTACGCAACACCCAACATCTAGAATTCGGTGGAAAGCGAAGTACGGAGTGTCTTGATACTAGATACTTTATGCCTAAACTGCTGTTCGGGATAAAAGCGTGAAGCTAAAAAAATACTTATTATAATAATTCGAGGCAACCTTGGGGCAATGGGACAGCATTTGAATGTAAACCCAGTTTATCGTGGGTTCGATTCTCACTCGGGGAAATGGCAATCTTTCTGTATTTAAATTTCAGCTCCATCACTGCAAAGTGGATAGAATCTTTGCAAGGTTTATCTCATACTAAACTAAAATAATTACACAACAAGTCAAATAAAAGCTTAGTAACATTTTTTCTATGGAACAGACAAGGCAAAGGTGCGTAAATAAATAATTATTCTAATTTGAAATATTAAAACTGCCACGAGTGTGTATGGAATCAAGGACGTATATGTAATAAACACGTACATCCGTCGTTACTATAATATTAAAATAATATTTAATCTGTACAAAAAAAATATATTAATAAAATTTAAAGTTCCTTTATAAAGGCCATCGTGGTTGAGGGAAACAGCGGCTGGCTGTAAACGGGCTTGGTTATGTAACGCAAGGGAATTATTGTTATTTACAATATTTTTCAACTGACGCAATGTCTCGATTTTGGTGGAAAGCGAAGTACGGAGTGCCTCGACACTGGATACTTCCTGTCTATCCTGCTACGCAGAATCAAAGCGTAAAGCTAAAACATATTCCTTTTTATTCCCCACTCTGATAAAACCAAACGCAGTGTTGAGTTCCGCTACTCATCATACAATATCTCGATATCGGAAGGTAAGTGGTGAACTTGTTTTAGTACTAAGTTTTCTCTACTTTGTGGGATATGTATAAAGTGGGAATAGTATCAAGCTGCCTTATTATTTTATTAAGATTATATAAATCTTTAAGAATTCCTTACTTTTCCAGCGACGTCTCATTGAGTTGTTAATAAAAATTACAAGCCTTACAAAATTTACTTCATCAATATACATTAAAGATCACAAGATCACGTCATCCCTTAAAGAATTTCTTTTTAGATTGCTCAGTTAAATCAAAAAAGTTGAATTTCGGTAAGAAATTGCCATTTAAATTCCTTGATCAATTTCTTCCGCTTCGGAAATTATACATTCGGTTTGTATAATTATACAATTTGTGGGACGATTTAAGACTTCTTTTGGTGTATTACTAATACGCTATGTTACGACTTATGCTAAAATTATTTTTTATATATATATAAAACATTGAACGTAGCGGGATTCGAAATAAATATAAAACATTGAACGTAGCGGGATTCGAACCCGCACCTCTTGGAAATTATCCGTATTCTCTGACCGCTAAGCCATGTGTTAAGAGAAGCTGTGTTCAAATTTTTATATGCTTTTCCATAATGTTTTCTAATCTTAAAATAACACTTAAAATGGTAAATAATTATAGCGCGTTATATTTCTTACCTGACAGTCGAAATAAAAATTATTAAAATAAAATTTACCTTCAATCAAAAACCTGAAGCCCATATGTAAATAATCGAATATCAAAAACAAACCAGTCTCGTCCTCCATACCGGTCATATCCGTATAACCTCTCACCTAAAGCTTAATTTTAGACTTTATCTATTTTTTTTAGCTTCACACTTCACACATAGCAGAGTATACAGAAAGTACTTAGTGCCAAGACACTCTGTACTTCGCTTTCCACCGAAATCGAGATATTGCGGGTTGAGACTCAACGCCGCACTTTGTCTTTTCCAGAGCGAGGAAGTGAAAATAATTTAAATATAATCCATTCCCCGAGTGGAGATCAAACCCGCAACCAATCGCGTTTACAGTCAGACGCTGTCCTACTGCGCCGCTACCGGCCTCAATACTTTATCTATTTTTTATACGTTACGAGAAAATATCTGTAAGATTATTTTTAAAATAGAAGCTATATGTAACAAAAATATAAGATTTTAGCCTGAATATATGACAGTCAAAATCAAAATATTAGTTATTCAAATAGGCTATTACAAGCACTTTAAAACCAATTATATTAAAAGTGTCAGTACTGTCAGTGCTACAAGAAGCTACCACAAGCTCGGAAGGCAATTCAACTGACAAGAGCTGGCGAGAAACTCAGCAGTTGAACTTAGTTACCATATTACAAAGGAAAAATGTAAATATCCACATCAATTCCATTTCCCGTAGTTTACATTTTTCATAACTAATTAAAATAAAATATATATAATTAACTCAACCAAAACTTCCAATGTACTCCATAACTCTATAGTAAATACTAATATACATTTCAAGTACCCGAGAACGTTCGGATAAAACTTCGGACACAAGCACTATCCAATAGCGCAAAGTTAATAAAACGGATCTGGCCGTGATTAAAAAAGTAGCGAATTCGAAACAACAATTGGCTCGACAAGAGCTCTTAGAAGTTCGATTTTTCGCAAATGAGAAAACAATGTTGAAAGTGGCCCAAATTTATGTATAAGTTAGTTCAAATATAAAGTTGGTCTTATAGTAATTAAGTCAGTTTCTAATTTTTATGTAACAAGGTGTTTTGCAAAGTTTGTTGTTAGTTTATTTTAGATATATAGTTGTGACTTCACTGAAACTAGAATGTCTAGAGCTTTTTTTTATTTATTTATTTATTTAGATCACCAACGCAGCGAACACAAACATTTATAAACAAGACGACAATAACTTTAAAAGAGATACAGAGTGTGGCCGCAATTGTAGGTGAAAATGACTAAAATATAGTTAATAGACAATTCTTTATTATTCTGAAATATAATATTAATATTATTCAAAAATATAGTATTATTCTAAAATATGGTTTAAAATATACCGCCTGAAAAAAATCACAATACAATATTAAATTACCTTCAACGATCCGAATAAATCAAGATTTTGTTGATCTTTTGAATTATTTTATGTTTATCTTACATGTAATCATTAATTTATGGTCGATTTGAATTTGAAAAGTTCAAATAAACTCTATTTAAATCATTTACTATGTAATAAATACACATTTTATATGAAACACAAATAATCCGTTAACCTCAGACCGGTTGTTCTATACTAAACTGGGTTATGTATAATTTTATAATATCGCTGTTGTTAGAACATTCCCACATAATCCAATGCCATGAATTAAATTATCAAATCGTGGTTAGTATGCATAAAGCTTTATTCACAGTGTAGTCATAGCTTTACGGTGCTTTTGTAAGTTTCCGTGCAGATTTACAACATTTAAGCGGGTACAGGCAAGTTCATTAAAGTTTTTATAGAATCTTAGAATAAAAAAAATGTTTCAAAAAAAGTAAAAAAAAATGTTTTTTTGTACCCGCTCCTCAAGGAATCCGAGCGCTCTAGCAACTAAGCTATTCGTTCTATCCAGGTCACTCAAAATTATTACACGTTTATTTAGCTTCACGCTTTTATTCCGCATAGCAGGGTAGACAGAAACTACCTAGTGTCAAGACACTTCGGATCAATTTAAGACATTGCGTGTAAAATTTAGCGGTAATAAAAATTTATTTTAATTTAAATCGAACCCGAAACCGATCGCGTTTACAATCCGACGCTGTCCCACTAGACCACGACTGGCCTCAATATTATACGCTAGTTTAGATTTGAACGGTATATAAGCATATATTTAATGGATTATTAAAGTCTTTCAAAATATAACGATAATTTTAAATTCTATATTATATAAATCTTTAGTATTACACATTTAAGATGCTAACATAACATAGATAAGACGTCTATATAATGAAGTTTGCGAATTTAGTTTGGTCGAACTAAATGTTAAGACATTCTGTTTGCATTCAACGCAATAGTTGTATGAAGATGTATGTTGCTAGTGACTAAATTAGTTATTTAGTTGGTACTGAATGAAATTTGTTATTTCACGAACTAATTTAGTTTGAAGGAGCTCATAGGTACGTTTTTTTTTTAATTTTCACGCTTTTATGCCGCATCGCAGGGTAGATAGAAAGTATCTAGTGTCAAGACACTCCGTACTTTGCTTTCCACCGAATTAGGGACATTACGTGTTAAGTGACGGAACTCAACGCCGCACTTTATATTACTAGAGCGAGAAAGTGTATATAATTCTCGTCGCAATCACGTTTACAGACGTTATCACACAGCGCCATGTGCCTCACGAACTTTTTCGAATTAATTTAATGGTACTTAAACTATATATTTTAATAATATAATTAATTACAAGATATAAGCTGTGCTCGCGAATTTGTTTGCTTAGAAACTGCTCTGCTTAATCTTTATCTTATAATTCTAAAACACAAGGAATAAGGCACTGCTTAAAACAATGACGTTTATAAGTTATAACAAAACGTATACGAATTTCGACGCAGCTGGTAGTAGAGCGCATGACTTAGTGGTCAGAGTGCTTAAATGGGTGCCAAGAGACGAGGGTTCAAATCCCGCTGTGTTTATTTTTTTATACGTTAAAAATGTTTTCTAATCCTAAATATGGAAAAAACACTTTAAATATAGTGAAATAAATTCCTTCTCGTTACAGCTATCCAGTAATTCTTCTTCGGTCTTATTTGTTCCAAAGATTAGCGAAACAAACAGATAGATTGAAAAAAATGTAGAAAATGTTATTTTGGTTGATATACCGTTTATATATACATATGCATAATTATGCATGTAGTAAAAAGTGGTTATTTTATTATATTACAATTATAAACAGACCTTTATGTACCAATAGTACAATGACGATATTATAATAGATATGAGTATAATCACACTAGTGAGTGAACATTCATTTTTTTTAATTTCCATCTTCCACATATAATTAAAGATTGTGAAATATAAACAATCGTTTTATTTTATTCCTTTGACAATTTCAGAAGATATTTTATGTCTATCTTTGTTCGTCCTAAATTTCAACTGTCTACACTTATTTTAGTTGTATGTGACGAATACGTGTGTAATGGAAGAGTGTTTTATACATTGTAAATGAAACTATTTTAACCGGATTAATCGCGCCCGTGGTGGTAGTCCGTGGTCACAGGTAGACTGTCTACCTGTGACCACGGACTACCACCACGGGCGCGATTAATCCGGTTAAAATATTTTCATTTAAAATGTATAAAAATCGCAAAAATCAAAGATCTTATTAGTGTTTTATACATATATTAACTATAACCTTGATCAAATTTACTTAAGAAACATTAAAAATAAATATTATTAAAAAATATTTATATTAAAAATTACCTATATTTTATTAAAGCTGATCAGAATAAAATTTGGAGAACATATTATACAGGAACCAGGCCCGATTTTTGGGCAATTATTTCCTCTCAAACTATAATAAGTGAAACGCATGTAACAATAATATCTAAGCCTTCCTAAACGTCAGCTGTGGATCGACGGGTGGGAGGAGTGACGATACTCTTATTGAGGCCGGTATGTTTAAAAAAATAGTTTAAACATTCATCGATAAAAGCTACAAGCTGTATGGCTACACTTCGACTGTACGCAATATTAAGAATAACATCGTACATACACCTATTCTATTATATACGAAGTTACTGGGATTCGATAAAATTTAAAAACCTTTCGATTAAATACATAAAATTCATTTAAAAAACATTTTTGAAAAAACTTATAAAAATTTGAACGCCTCTCGGATACCGACCAAGCGCTCTGACTGCTAAGCCATGCGTTCTTCTAGCTACGTCGAAATTCTTATACGTTTTGTTACAACTTATTATAATAATCGTTTAACAAGAGAGATTGCTATTTTACTTTAATATTTACTATTTTTAAAGTGTTATTCCACACTTAGGATTAAAATATTTTTGAAAAAACGTATAAAAATTTAAACGCAGCGGGATTCGAACCCGCGCCTCTTTGAAGCCGTCTAAGCGCTCTTACCGCTAAGCCATGTGTTAACTACCAGCTACGTTGAAATTCTTATACGTTTTGTAACAACTTATTTATACGTTTTTCAAAAATGTTTTCTAATCCTAAGTGTGGAATAACACTTTAAGAATAGTAAATATTAAAATTCATTTAATTGAAATATTTTGAAATATAATGCGAAAATTAATCACATTCAGTTATGTACGTAATCATCAAAACATCAATCAAAATCAAGTGTCAGCAAGTCGAAGTAAAGCTTGTTAGCCAAAGTCCTACGTTATAACTTTCTAAGCATCAGCCAACGGTCTTTCCACCAAGATATAGACAGCGGATATTTTTTTATTCATAGTGGATATGACTGATATGGATTAAGTAATTTTTTTTCCACGTACGTACTCTGAGGCGTCCCACACATAACCTCTTAAAAAGCCTTTGCTCATATAAGCCTATCATTAGCTCCCGGACAAAAGGCATTACGTCACTAGACACTGTGCCCTACACTAAAATAAAATTTAATAAACTACTTTAAAATATAAAAAAATCTTGCCCCATTTTCAGCTAGCAAGCAAAAAGGACGTACAGACAAAATACTCAGCTCTCGACGTTATTTAAATGTCATCACGTCCTTCACACTCCGTTTCAACGAAGGTTGGAAGCGAGCTGCACTCTAAAGATTTATAACAACCGAAATGGGTATATAATTTTTTTTTCTGATTTTTAAGTAATATTACATCATTCTAGTCCAGTGGAGTTAGTTTTGATAATAACTAAAGGTGTGGGTTGAAATATTTATAAGAAAAATATTCGCATGTTGCAATTTGTAAGAGAGCAATTGATGGAGTGTCTTGACACTAGGTCGTCTCTGGTTATCTTGCTTTGCGGGATAAAGTGTGAAGCTGCTTGTAAGATAGATTTTTCAACGTTATTAAAACCTAAGCTTTACAGTATAATCGTTACGTTTACTTGAAGGAATTTTGAGACCATAATGGCGAAGAAGAAATGCATCTTAGTTTAAACACCATGGTTGTGAACTCGATCCCCATTTAGGGAAATAATTACAATGGAGGCCGGTCGTGGCGTAGTGGGACACAGTCTGACTGTAAACGCGATCGGTTGTGGGTTCCATCCCCACTCGGGGGAGTGATTATATTTAAATAATTTTCACTTCCTCGCTCTGGTAAAAAGTACGGCGTTGAGTTCCACTATTCAACACGCAATGCCTCGTGTCTTGACACTACGTACTTTCTGTCTGCCCTGCGGGATAAAAGCGTGAAGCTAAAAAAAAAATATCTTCCCCAAGTAAGATAAATTGCGATGTAGAATTTGTTAGAATATTCGAAGTTGATCCTTACTTTGTCTATACGTAGGCCCTATTAAACGTGATATTATAAAAATATTTCAAACAAAAATTTTCTACTGTATTTGTACAAATTATGTTAATAACGGAGAACTAAACAAATTTCGAACGGCAAAAATTTTTTCGATCAAGGTGTGTTAAATGACAATATTTTTAATAATAATGTATAAGAAAGTAATAAAATAAATGTTAAATATACAACCATGCGTTAGAATATATAAACTTTGAGTATAAATACTTACACGTTGCTATGGAAACGTATATGTTACGTTTCAACGGCTCAACGATTGAATATTGAAAGAATATTAAATATATTATTAAATATAAGGTAGCGATTTAGGTCAGGATTGTGCGACGTGATTTGCTTCTTAGAGTATTATGTAAAGGTACTGCTCTCATACATCTTACAACATTTTGTTTGGACAACTTAAATAGCTTAAGTTAAGGGTCAGCTAAGACTGTTTTCAAAGTTATTATCGTAATTATATGGTGGAAATTGGTGAAATTTAAAATAAATAGTGACTCATTTTAATATAAGTAGTAAATTAAAAGAATATATTGTGTGTCAAGTGCCGGAGCTAAACGCCGTGCCTTGTTTTACTAGTAATTAACTCGCTCAGGCGTTATTTAGATATAGTTCTGAATTACATTAAAGTTTATATGAAGTCAATTAAAAAACAGCTGAATGCCTTAGAATAATACAAGGTATATACTGTCTGTGTAAATTATTATTATTTATTTATTATTTATTTAGCTTCACGCTGTTATCCCGCATAGCAGGGTAGACAGAAAGTACTTAGAATCAAGACACTCCGTACTTCGCTTTTCACGAAATCGAGACATTGCGTGTTGAGTGGTGAAATTCAACGCCGCACTTTGTCTTACCAGGTCGAGGAAGTGAAAATAATTGAAATATAATCACTCCCCCGAGTGGGGATCGAACCCACAACCGATCGCGTTTACAGTCAGGCGCTGCTGCACGACCGGCCTCAAATTATTATTATATAAATAAAAATTAAATATTCCTCAAAATTTAATTTAGTTATACATATTCAATTCTCAAATGCGCCATGCAAGATATGTTGAAATGTAAAAACACAATACAAACAACGACTAACAGTCAGCAAAACAAGTTGGCACAACATCGTATCAAGATTGTCTTGTTCCAGATAATCTCCTTTTATTTCTATTTATATACAGTAAAAATGTTCGTGTAAACAATAATATAAGTTAAGATAATTTACTTAGTGGTCACAGGTTCAAATTTTGCTTTATTAGGTATTTTCTTTAGTAAGGTTCAACAAAGCACGGTGTTAAGATCTGTTAATTAGAACTTAATATATTCAAAATAAGGCAGAAATGGAAAATTTATCACTTAGTGTGTTAACGAAATGAATGAAATAACCATATTGATTATGATAATTGGCAGTTCAAATAAATACAAACGCATTTGCTTTTTTTTTTAAACTTATGGAATTCTGATGTGTTTTAATAAGATACCACCCCACTGTCCCACGATGCTCTTAATTATCAATTTTAATATTATAATTAATTTTAACATTAGGCCGGTCGTGGCGCAGTGGAACAGCGTCTGATTGTAACATGATCGGTTGTGAGTTCAATCCCCACTCGGGAGAGTGATTATATATAAATTATTTTCACTTCCTCGCTCTGGTAAGACAAAGTGTGGCGTTGAGTTCCACCACTCAACACGCAATGTCTCGAATTCGGTGGAAAGCGGAGTACGGAGTGTCTTGACGCTAGGTACTTTCTGCCTACCCTGCTATGCGGGATAAAAGCGTGACACTAAAAAAATGTACTAAATATTTATTTTATTATCCAATTATTTAAGATTTTAATCTCTTCTTAAATTATTATACAAGCTTAAACAACATTATATAACAGAAATTCAAAACAACGTATGCAGAAATTGTCATAAGTAAAAGTCATTGCAAACAAAGCTTGCACAATCGAGCTCATGAAAAGGAATTTTAAAGAGAAAGCTGAGGACTACAATAGGTTTAACTTTTGCTTGGAAACTTTAATTTTTCCGCTACTTTTGAATATGTTGGACAGTTCAAACGCTCTGAAGGTAGAATATATTTTTAGTTTAAACATTTTATATGAAATAAATATATTTATGTTATCTTGGTATCTGTCTGTCTGTATCCTTTGAAAGTTTGGTTTACTTTAAGCTATAATTTTTTAAAGTGTTTTTCCACAGTGGGAATTACAAAAAAATATATTTTAAATAAACGTACAATTCGAACACGCACCTCTTGGAATTTGTCCAACCGTTACAGTTGTACATTCAATATCCAGCTGCGTGTACTTTTTTTTAGCTTCACGCTTTTATCCCGCATAGCAGGGTAGACAGAGAGAACCTAGTGTCAAGACACTCCGTACTGCGTTTTCCACCGAATTCGAGACATCGCATGTTGAGTGGTGAGACTCAATGCCGCACTTTGTCTTTTACAAGAGCAAGAAAGTGAAAATAATTTAAATATTATCACTCCCCCGAGTGGGGATCAAACCCACAACCGATCGCGTTTACAGTCAGACGCTGTCACACTGCGCTACGACCGGCCTCAATTCTTATTTGCCCGTATTAAAATTCTTATTAGCCACTCTGTGGAGAGATTTTTTAAAAGCAATCCTATGGCAAGAGAAAATGTTATTTATTATATAGTCACCCATTTTTTGAGTGTTATGTGTTTTGGTACTCTATTGGAGCCCGTTTGGTTTTCAAATTTATATATAAAATTAAGCTATTTGAAAGAATTTTTGACATAAACTCGGAGCAGTACATATAAAACTTGGCCGGTAATAGGCTATATAATAAATATTGAAAAAAATCTTAAAATCCTTAACATTTATTCAAGAGGACGGCGAAAGTGAACAAACTGTTCCACCTCCAAATTAAGTCACTTCTGACACCGACTGACATACGACGTTTTTTCCCCCAAACGTCGCATTTTATTACTGGCTTAAGAACTCGGAAGTTCTTTTTAGATAATCGCCTAAGCCAATTTTAGGAGTGAAATTGTACTCTACTAAAAAAGTAATCGATAATCATTAGAGATGTTTGCTTATACCTGATGGCATGTTAGTTGACTGGAATTACGAACAAAATGCAATACATAACGAACGATAGCTGTGAGTTCCAATCCTATTCAGGGATTTGTTTTAATATTGAGCTATGTCCCTTTATACATAATGGGAACATATATTAAAAAGAAAATGTCTCTTTACCAATTCCATTGCATAAAATCTAAACTTTAGGCCAATGTAGCATAGTGGAAGAGCGTTTGGTTGTAAATACGATCGGTTGTGGGTTCGATTTCCATACATAGAAATATATTTAAAACTTGTCCACGCCACGCAATGTCACGATTTCTGGTAAAAACACTCAGCGTAGTATCTTGATATTCATCTCAGATTTCACAATACTACAATCTAAAATAAAATGAAAAATCATTGAAAAAAAGAACTACTTAGCATATCAGGATTTACTGTGGGGACATAACGCAGTACTTGATATTAAGTACCGAAGTATAGGTACATTGAAAAGCTAAAAATGAAGCAAAAGAAACGCAATCCCAACCTCAAATCCAATAAACAGCTTTCTACAAAATTATATAAATACATATGTTAAATGTAAATTTAGAAAATAAATTCAATCTAACAAATTAGCATTTGAAAATATAAAGGAATAACGCTATAATCTATAACCTGTTTGCGTCTTGAATAATAAAGAGCTTCGGAGGTTTTTTAACGAATTAAGTGATTTATTAAGCGGGACTTCAGAGGATTTTCGTTCGACGTGCATTTATTTATGGTATGCGTGGTACTTGTGATATGGATTGGAAACGACAGTAATCATTGATTAATTTATTTAATTTACTTTAAATATATCAGAGGCCGTTGTGGCGCAGTGGGACAGCGTCTGTATGTAAACGAGATTGGTTGTTAGTTAGATCCATACTCTGGGGAGTGATTATATTTAAATTATTTTCACTTCCTCGCCCTGGCAAAACAAAGTGCAGCGTTGATCTCCACCGCTCAACACGCAATGTCTCGAATACGGCGAAAAGCGAAGTACGGAGTGTCTTGACATTAGATACTTTCGCTATGCGGGATAAAGTGTAAAAACGGGGTCAATTTACGTGTTTGGAGAAAGAAAGTACCTAATGTTAAGACACTCCATACTTCGTTTTTCGCCGAATTAGGGACATTTCGTATTGAGTGGCGGAACACAAACCCGAGCTATGTTTTACTAGAGCGAGGAAAATGAATATAATTTAAATATAATTATTCCCTAGATTGAGCCACCTAGGGAAGGAGGCCTTTTTGACTTTTACAATGTTTTGTCTATCCATTAAATCAACAATTTTCTACACTATTGTAAGCTTGTTATACATAATTTTAATCGAATTCAAGTCTGTGTATATGTAAAGAAGAGCTAAAATCAATTTTAACCCACTATTGTATATAGAAACCTTTAATTATAACATCATGATGACGTCAAAATACATATTTAGAAATATAGGAAATATTAAATATATGCTCGCAACACGTTGTTCATGTTGCATCACTAAAATCTAGGTCGTTAATTAAGATACGGTCATCCAGATCGTTAATATCATACCCTTATATACATATATATATATATATATATATATATATATATATATATATATATATATATATATATATATATATATATATATGTATATAAGGGTATGATATTAACGATTGAAATACACGAAAATTGGTAGTTTCAGTCAGAAAGAATGCCAGGTGCATTAAAGCACTTCGTTATCTACCGGCCTCTAAGAGGCTGATTGTGGCTTGATCGAGAGCCCAGAATCGATTCCCACTCGGAAGAATGATAATATTTAAATTATGCTCACATCTTCAATCTGTTGAGACAAAGCACGGCGTTGAGTTCCGCCAGTTGAAACGCATTCAACGCAATTTGGCGGAAAACGAAGTACAGAGTGTTTGTTAGTAGGTCTTGTTATCATTGTGTGATGACAACTTCCTTGTTTTCCTGTGATTTTCTACATTATATTTATATATAAAAGACACTATTTTGATGTGGTTTTGTTTTTAACTTAGGCTGACGGTGGAATAAAAAAAATGACAACTAGTCAATATTCTTACAATAAGGTATTATAAAAATATTAAATAGATTTAATTAAAACCGCGCATATTTCTTCGCATATATCTTCATTCTATATGACTTTTGTATAGAATAACATACACGTTGCTTAGGTTACATGTATTTTACGCGTCACCAAGATAAGTATATTTAATATCGTTACGTATATAAAAATGAAGTCATCCACGATGCCAGCCGATAAAGCAAGTTCTCATCGAGCTGCTTAGAAAATATTTCTCATAAGTTTCTAAATTTCTGTCAAATACTCCAAAGTCGAGTCGTGTTGTAAGCTGATTTATTAAAGTAGATAAAACTTGAATGATAAGATATGTGTCATCAATTTATAGGCTGGTCATGACGCAATGGGAAGGTTATGGGTTCAATCTCCACTAGGGGGAGTGATTATATTTAAAATTATTTTCACTTCCTCGCTCTGGTAAGACAATGCGGCGTTGAGTTCCATTTAACACGCAATATCTTGAATTAGATAGAAATTGATATATATATATATATATATATATATATATATATATATATATATATATTTGGTAGTTAGTAACATATTTACGTTATCCCTGTCGAATCGAATAAAGAAAGTTATAATAATACTAATAACGATATATCCAAAGAAAATTATAAGAAAAGGCGTCGTATAAGATGTGCTCGAAGGTCCAAACCGATAACAATGAAAATAGGTTGGGCTATTGACCTAACCTTTATTGTTTATATATTTTCTAATGAATATGAGGGGCCTATAATGGCTAGTCGGTACGTTCTCATAATGTTACTATCTATAAAACTCCTCCCTAAAGAATATTTACTAGATATTGGTGTTCTTATGTTATCTTTGATAATGTATTGTTTTTATATGAAAAGCAGATTCGCACTTTATCTATGTTTAATATTAGTTGGCAGAGAAAAGCTTGAATAAGAGTTGGAAGAAGAAGAAGTGTCAAAACACTGTGTTCGCTACGTTCTACTTAGTGACAATACGCTATTCCATATAAAAGAGGAGAAATGAAAATGTATGAAACGAATCCATTATAATAATTCCCAAAGAATGGAATCGAATCCATGATCTATTGCGTTACAGTGAGACGCTTTCCCACAGCACTACAACGGTTTGATCCCACAAGTGGAAATGAATGCACAATCTTTGCTGTATACAATCAGATATATGTGTGTTTATTTCTACTTGATTTTAAAATATTTATGTTTGTGTGGAGTAAGAAAATCTAAATAGGAGTGACTATATGATGATTTAATTAAGGTTAAAAATAATAATATAATTTCTTGTTAATTTCTATCTATATAACTACAGTAATATTTGTTCTTGTACTATATAACCATATAAAAGAAATATAAAAATGTATACATTTTATTTTCGGGGATTTAGTAATTGCCATTGCTGATGATGCGGCGTTAAATTCCGCTCAATAAAATGTCGAATGGCGTGTTTTGACCCTAAGTTATCTCCACTCTACTATACGGGAGAAATTTAATACTGTTAATCATTAATAATGAAATATATTTCTTTATTTCCTAAGCAAAATATATTTCGTTTAAAATAAAATATAAATTTATTTTAAAATAACCATTTCCCATTTGCATAATTTATAATCTCCCGTTATTATGAATATCTACTATCTAAGGAATCTAAACAAATCGTTATAATTATTAAGCGCAGTGCTATTTTCTTAATGGAAACACATTTTGTTCCATTATAGCCCATACCGAGTTGATATAAGGGCTATAATCGTTAGATTTTGTTTAGGTGTCAACCTTTCAAAATCCCATAGCGTCATTAGGCCCTACCAAACGTACCTCTTATAATTGAGGTGCGTTATTTGAATTCTAGTTGCCATCGTATCCATTAACGCGTTTAGGCGATTCCTTTGCTTGTTCTAATAAATGTTTAATGCAAGAAATATATTAATATATTGAATTTAGTTAGATAGAGGCATGGACAGTGGAGGAAAGCGTTAATGCGCGTTATAAAGGGGTTCCTAATGGTTATTATCAAACTACTGGTGATGTTATATTAGGATAAAGAAGATGTAAGCTTCGTACCTAAAATGGTAGGGTTTTCTACATTTTTTATGAAGACAATGTATGTATATTTCAATATATTTTGTATCTCAATCGTTAGGTATGATTCTACATTATTATGATGTATACTTCCTTTCTCTGCTCTATATATTGCAAGATCTAGAAAGGCAAAAAAATTAACACACATATAGATATATATATATATATATATATATATATATATATATATATATATATATAAATATATATATATATATATATATATATATATATATATATATATATAAATATATATATATATATATATATATATATATATATATATATATATATATAAATATATATATATATATATATATATATATATATGTATATATATATATATGTATATATATACATAGGTTTCAATCACACCAAATGTAACATATATCAATAAATCTCACTTAATGTTTAAATGATTGCTATGAAAAAGGGAATGCTAGAGAATTTCAGATTTTTGAAAGGCATGCTGTCGCCAATTGAATAAGAAAATCCTACAAGATCTTTGGTTTTTATACATTTAAATAATAGACGAATAATATAATATACGAGAATACATTTTTAGAAACCGGTATCTACCTGTAACGGACTATTGTAAAGTGTTCGAAACGTCGGGTTTTCAAAAATATATTTTTAAATACCAAAGTATACGCGATTAGTCCAATTAAAATTGAATTGTTAATATGAACTTACAACCATTTGGGACTTTTAATATTTCTCTGAATTATAATGATAAAGATATATAGAGAATAAGTTAATTACTTATTCTAAGTTGACATTACAAGGAGTCTTAGTATGATCAAAATATGATTTTCAAACTTTTATTACGGCGGTTGTGGCGCATTTAGATAGCGGCTGAGTGTAAACGCGATCGGTTCTGGGTTCGATTCCCTTTAGGGGGAGTGATTAAATTTAAATTATTTTCATTTCTGGTAATGATCTGGAAAGGCAAAGCGTGGCGTTGAGTTCCGCCTAAACACGCTAAGTCTCGAATTTGGTGAAAAGCGAAGTACGGATTATCTTGACACTAGATATAGGATATATTTATACTTGCTATGCAAGTTTTAAAGTAAAAATAATCTAATTACAACAAAATATATTAGAAACTAAAATGTTGTCAAAATAAACAGGTCCAAATATGTACATTATAATATAATTTATTTATTTATTATTATATTTAATTGATATTATTCTTTTATTTGGCTTTTGCACTATATATATATACCACTTGCTAATTTACACTATTTCTTTTAACTATGGGTTGGCTGGAAGAGATTTCTTATAGAAATAAGCCCGCCTTTGTAAACAAATTATATTATGTAAAATTACTCTAAAACTGTTAATGTGCAATAAAGAATATATAAATATATATACATATATATATATATATATATATATATATATATATATATATATATAATATGTAAATATAATTTTAATATTTTATATTTTTTACTTTGTAGCGTAATTCGAATTCGTACAGTAACAAATTTATCCATTTCATCTTAAACGCTAAGTTAAAAAAATTTATACAGTTATTACAACTTCTGTTGATCGTTATTTTTAGATATGTTCAAACTCGCTCGAGTATTTTCAAGTAGGATTATTTAGTACGAGATATTGGTCCATTAACGTAGTACGGGCAAAAAAAATATTTAGAAATATACAAACATAGTATAAGCCTTGTAGTCATTTAGCCATAATAAAAATGAAGTATAAAAATCAAACAAAATATTAAATCACTCAAACTCCTTGGAGATAATAAGAACCCTTTATAAGTTAAGTAAGCTTTAATATTTAAAAAGAAAACGTATAGAAATTTTAACTCGGAATTTGAACCTTAGTCTGTTGGAAACCCTTATTTTTTTAATCGCTATACCATGCGTTAGTGTCTCAGAAGAAAAATTTTTACAAATTTCGGCTACCCAAAGGTTATTTCTAAGAAATAATAAGTTCTCAAGAAAAATGAGTTCTCTATGTTACTATTTTCAAAGTATCATTTCATACTTATAACTAGAATTCTTTAATGAATTAATTTAACCGTAATAAGCCTTTAAAGTAAACAGATAGAAAACTCCTATTTTACCTTTTAAAGTTTAAACCTCGAGGTGACATTAGTCACGGTCAACAATTTACATGTTTTTACCTGCTTTCGCTTATTTGTTTAGGATTAACTAACTAACTAGCAAAGTTGATGACATGAGCCAGGTCTATAATGCTTTTAATTTCTATTAAAAACACAAATAGTGAATAAATATACGCAATTACACAATTTTGTGGATGTTATATTTGACACGCGGCGTTGAATTCCGCCATTCCACACGCAATGTCTTGAATTTGAACGGAAAGCGAATAACAGAGTGTCGTATCACTAGATTCTCTATGTCTACTATTAG
The DNA here is from genome assembly GCA_032432895.1 of Dryadula phaetusa. Lineage (NCBI taxonomy): Eukaryota > Metazoa > Arthropoda > Insecta > Lepidoptera > Nymphalidae > Dryadula > Dryadula phaetusa. The sequence continues at coordinate 1,632,574 of JAOYRS010000016.1, read as the reverse complement.
GAATATAATATTTTTGTAAACATTTTTTGACAAAAAAAACTACTGTATAGTGTTTGAAATTTTGAATTTTCTGAAATATATTAGAATGCCACGAATACGCGATTATTCCGGTTAAAATAGTTCTCCTTAAAATTAAAAAAAATCCTCACCATATCACTTGTTATCTACAACATTGAATATTTATATATTATCTGTAACATGATTTTTCAATATATTATTACATATTATTGCAGCAGCTTCAAGGTCAGAGATAACCTAGTGTCAAGACACTCTACAGACTGCTCTCCGCCGGAAATTGACACACTGCGTTGAGTAGCGAACTTAACCCTACGCATTGTCATACCCATTCTTGCTTCGCCTGTAAATAAATCCATATCATATACAAATAACCTCATAAAAATATATTTTTTATATACAAGCAAAGTCGGGACGTGAGGGCCGCTTCTATAACATAATACAGTAATGAAACACTTTAAAATTGTTAAATTACCTAAAGTTTGAGCTATTAGGGCTTTATAACTTGGTTTTGCAATTTTGTTTATTTACAATGTTAATTTATAAAGGGAAAGTGAATATATTAAGGGAGGGCGCGAAAGAATATTAATACAACGAGTTCTGAGATAAGGTGAGCTTATTGTTTTATTAAAGAAAACTTGGCCACATAATTTTGGTCCGATGGGTGATAAATTTCAATACAAAATGAGGGTTAGCTAAACATTTTTTTTTTGGTTAATATCGTAACACTAGCGCGTGGGTGTTTGAATTTTTTAAAATTCGTACATGGATAATAAAAAAATTTTTATATTCGCATTTTTAAATATTTCAGCTTCATCCTTTTTTCAAAAGAACAGGGTCAAAGGGAACCAATACTATCCGTTCACCACTATCCCACACTTCAAACATTGCGTGTTAAGTGGCGGTACTCAAAGTGTCATCTTTTATTGGAACGTCCAACTTAATCATTTAAAATATATCGAAAAATAGTCGAACCCTTGATCAATCATATTTATACATGATAAGATCACGTGGCCTGTTAATATAAATAAAGCCAAAAATGTATAAATATTTTTATAAACTAATTTTTATTATTTTTAAATATACTTCGAAGGTATCGTGATAAAGTTGCTTGATTCCCACTCGGAGGAATAATTATATTATATTATTATTTTCTAAGTGCGGCGTTGTTCGCCACTCAATACGTAATGTCTCGATTTTTAATGTCTAGACACTGGGTTGTCTCCAAATACCCTGCCATGCAGGCAAAACGTGAAGTATTCAAAAAATAGAAATTAGTGTAAAATTCATTTCAATCTGGACATATCCATCTTATGTTCTTTAGAGACTTTAACGTCTTACAAAATAATATACAATGTCCATGACATACAATTAATTGCTATTCCACAATAACTCATTAGTTTCACTCATTAAATTGACTTCCTGAACAAGAAATAGAAAAATGAGTTATTCTGAAATAATGGTGTTTATTTTATTTCGTGTGTAACTGAAACTGATCAACTGTACTAAATACTTTATATTAAAAATACTATTATTAACATTATGAATTTTGTCAAAACTTTACGTTTTCCATTTGTCACATTAAATTAAGACATTCTGTGTTGATAGGCGGAGCTCAACGCACTGATATATCTTAGGAGAGCGGAAAAAATCATTACTTTAATATATAATAATTTTTCGTATTGAAAATCGAACCCATAACCAATCGCCTTTACACGATGACCTTAATGGCGCTTATATAGTGAATACACTATAAAAAAATAGTCAACAAATCACGCTCAGCGCAAACTAAGTCAATTAATACAAGAACTGCATATGTCAGGCAAATTGTATTCGCCCCATGACAATTTCCGTTAAGACCCCATGAAAGAAGCATACAAAAGAATGTAGTTAAGACATCTTGCCCTAATCCACCATTAAAATACCCTCACCCTCCCATACTTTACTAGGAAGCGAATTAATAATGTTTTTTTTCTGGTATTTTTTTAATTATTTTATTCGTAGTTTCTATGTCTTTAGAATTAGTTCTGGAAATAAATCATGTGCAGAGATGGTGTAGAACGCATTGCGTAGTGGTTAAAGCGGTTTGGACAGTTTGCTCCTCTTAAGCGCAGGTTCAAATACCACAAAATTGATGTATGTTTTTTATTAAAAAAAATATTTTAATTTTAAATGTGTAATAACACTTTAAAAATAGTGAATACTTTGTACATTAATTGTCTAATCACTAACACTAAACATTATCTAAAAAAGAACGAAAACAAAACGTGCGGCGTTGACTTCCGCCATTCAAAACGCAAATCTTGACTGGAAATGGAAAGTGTTGAATAGTGTCATGACGAGTCCAACCAAGTTCCCTATGACTAACCTACTAGGAACAAACTAAGCAACTAAGAGAATTAAATCAACGCCGCTTATATATAGAATATTTTTAAAGTGCAGTACAATCTTACAAGATGTTTAAATTTTTAATAAAGAGATCCCAGACCCAGACCCAGCTAGTACTACAAATATTGTGTCAGTACGGTCAGTGGAGTCGACGGCGTCGATTACGTCCATACTAAACTGTTATGAGCTCACATTATCGTATCCTTAATGTGTTAGCTTTGCGTACTAAACGGTAGTCGATTGTTCATTATGAATTGGCCTGGGGTCTTTCTATATATTAACTTTATATAGGACATTTGAGTTTTAAAAAATGCGATCGCTTTACGCTTAAATGTTATTTAAACCAAAAAAATACTGTTATATAGATAACATAAATATATTACTAAGTTTTAATTTGTTAGTAAAAATATTATATATTAAAAAAAAACATATATTAAAACACAAAGAAAAAAAAACGTCGACTTTTTTACGAAAATTACAAGAACGGAAGAGTGCTTAATGCTAATATATTTTTTAAATAAATGTATCATATTAATAAAATAAATGTAACATACAAGCGGCACATACACGTTGCTAAGGCAACGCGTTATTTACGCGTCAACGGTACATCTAGATCTTATAGATTTATAATTTGTTATACTTGGTGAAACTTATTTTATGTGTTTTTTAGCTTCTCGTTTTTATCCCGCATAGCAGGGAATACAGGAAATATATGGTGTCAAGACACTCCGTACTCAACTTTTCCGAATTCAAAACATTACGTGTTGAGTAGCGGATCTCAACGCTGCGCTTAGTCTTACCAGAGCGGAGAAATAAAAATAAATTTAAATATAATCATTGCTCTGAGTGTGAATCGAACCCACAACCGGTTGCGTTTGCATTCTATGATTATGATTATAATTATGTTGCTTATAATATTTCTAAAACGGCAGAAAGTTAAAGAGAGGGCAGAAGAGAGTGATGTATCACTAATTTTAATTCAAACCTCAAACAAATGGGAGTAAATATCTCATTTTAGCTATTTTTTACATAATATAAAAATCAAGAAAATATTCCATGTAATGGAATGGAAATAAAAATGGAAATAAGGGAATTAGAAAACATTGCAAATCTTATTGGATTAAAATAGATTCTTTTGTGTTAAGGATTAATGAAATTACTAACTTTATAAGAGAGAAATTCTCTAGAATAATTCAAGTATGAATATAATAACCTTACTAAATCTTAAAAAGTTAGAATTTATGAGTATATTATTAACTAGCTTTTAATTTAATTAATTAATTTGCTTCACGCTTTTATATCGCATAGCAGCTTTCCACCGAATTCGGAACATTGTTTGTATTTTGTGGTGGAACTCAACGCTGCACTTTGTGTTACCAGATCGAGGAAGTATAAACAATTTAAATATAATCACTCCCCGAGTGGGAATCGAACCCACAACCGATCGCGCTTACATTTAAACACTTTCTTACTGCACCATGACCGGCGTGAATATAATTTTTTCATTATTTTTGATATCATTCTTATGAGAATATAAATGTTCCGATAAAAATTATATGCCCTTTAACATAGTAGTGCAGTTGCTATAAGTGTTAATCAAAAATAATCATGCATTCCTCAACTGCAGATTTGCTTATATTCAAAAAATAATGTATAACTTATTAGCCTAAACAACAGTTTGGCAGCGTTAAATTCCGCGTTAATTCAACGTAAATCAGACATACAAAAATGATTATTTCCATGTATCCATAAAATAGACAGGGTATCGTGGTGTAGTTTGACAAGCGTCTTACTGTAAATACGAGTAGTAGTGGGATTACTTCTCGGGGAAATTATTGTATTTCAAATTTATTGTCGTTTCCACAAAACAAAACGCGGCCTTAAGTTCGCACATTCAGCTCGCAATGTCTTGATTTGTGGCGGAAACCTTAGTTAAAAAAAATCATATATGAAAAAACAATCTTCCATTTCATTTTACATATTTTATATACAAACATTCCCCTGCGTATTATATAATATATAAAATTGGAAAACTTTAAAAAAATAAGCAATCAAATAAAAAATCGGAGATAAAACGTAGCCCTGAAGTACACTAAGTAAAGTTGAAATAGGAAGACGAGAACGCTTAAGACGTTTTTGTTTAAAGCACACCACTTAAGTAGATAGAGAATGACTATCTAAGTAAGGACACGTGTACATGATGGAAAACAGAAACGGGGGTTGCTTTTAATTTATAATTTATTATGCCATTCAAATAAGGGGTGGGTGGGCGCAATACTAATTTAAATTATTTTTTTAGTGTTACTCATTTTTCGTGTATAACGTATATTTTCCATTGCAGCGTTGAGTTTCGCAGTGTCTCGGACGAAAGTTAGCAAACGGTGTAACTGGACTCTACGCTCTCTCTGTTTGTACAGAATGAAATCTGAAGCTGATTATAAAATCTTTTTTATTACGTTTATAGATTAAAACACTTTTTTTATATAATCTGCAGCCTAGGTTGAGAGAATCGTTATTTATTAAGCCTTTGCATATCGTTATTTCTATCCAGTATGGGGAAATAAAAAAATTAAATAATTTAAATATAATCAGTCCCTCGAGTTCGATTCGAATGTACTACACTAAAACAGATAAGAATGGATTTAAATTTATAATGTATGAAGATAGTCAGTCAAATAAGGGGTGGATGTTTGGTTTTTCATTGCAAGAGTATTTTTAAATCTTAGCCGAATTTAAGAACAAATTTCCTTTGAAGCCGGCTTTCTAGGACGCCGGTCGTGGCGCAGTGGGACAGTGCTTGACTGTATCGCGATCGGTTGTGGGTTTGAACCCCACTCAGGGGTGTGATTAATATGTATATTATTTTCACTTCCTCGCTCTGGTAGGACAAAATGCGGCGTTGAGTTATACCACTTAAGAAAGCAAAGTACGGAGTGTCTTGACACTAGATACTTTCTGTTTACCCTAAAATACGGGATAAAAAGCGTGAAGCTAAAAAAATTCTTTGAAAGGCTTAATAGAGCAAGTTGGAATAGTTTCTAACGAAATTAATAAGAAATACATGTTTTTATATACAAATATGCGTATATAATATATAAATATGTTTATTCTTATCTCCTGAAAATTATTAGGGAGAATAAAGAAATAATTAAGGCATTATGAAAACATAGTTATGTATACATTTATGTACAAAATCAGCTTTTCGGAATCTCGTGTTAAGACACTCTGTTCCACATTTCCGCCTGATACAAAACATCGTGTGTTGATGAGCGGAAATCAACGCCGTTGCCTATCTTAACAGAGGTAGTAAAAAATCATTAATTGATCATTCGAGTTGGAATAGTTGGAATCGAACTCATGATCGATCGTTACTTACAGTGAAACTCTGGCCACTGCACCATAAAGATCTCGTTATTTGAACCGATCATTACCTCATAATTGCATAAAAAGTTAAAAAAAAACTACTTAAACACGATGAGGCAAAATATAAGGTGGTTCTACGTTTTAGCTTACATTTTAAAGCAGTTTACGTTGCATGGAGCGTTGCTTTACATAATGTTTAATATAATTTAGTGGAGAGAGCTTTTGACTATAATAAAATAATAAATTTAGTTAATAGGTGATAAATACTTGATTTTTTATACGAACGTAGTATGAATACTTATTATAGGTTTTAAAATATCTAAGTTAAATATGAAAAAATATTAAAGCTGATAGCGCTGTGGGACAGCTGATTGTTGTGATTGGTTGTGGGTTCGATTATTACTTAGAGGAATTTTAGCTTCAAGCTTTTTTTAAGGGAATTCGGCGTCTTGACATTAGTTACTTTCTATGAATCCTGCTACGCGGGATATATGCGTGAAACTAATATTAATGTTTTATGGAATTCCTACGAAATATATCCATAGAACTTTCGAATGCATCCAAAATGCTTTTTTTTTGTTTAAAATATAACAAAATTAAGGTAAAGAGGAATTGTTACTCAAAATAGAACTGCAAAAAACAAACCTTTCATTTAAATTATGTGTTTTTGTTTTTTTTTAACTTCACGCATAACAGGGTAGGCAGAAAATACCTAGTGTCAACACACTCCGTACTTTGCTTTCCACCAAAATCGAGACATAACGTATCGAGTGATGGAACTCAACGCCGCACTTTGTCTTTACCAGAGCGAGGAAGTGAAATAATTTAAATATAATCACTCCCCAGAATAGGAATCGATCCCACAACCGATCGCGCTTACAGTCAGACGCTGTCATACTGCGCTACGATCTGCATCAAGTGTTTTCAGTTATAAAACTTACAATTTTATTTCCTTTATTTCATTAATGAATTCAATTTATTTTACTAACAACTGAGCCGAAGATAAAAAAAAATATTTAAAAAAATACGTTTCAGACCTTATACAAGGTTAAAAAAAACGGTACATTGCTAAAAAAAACTTTTGTACATAATCTTTGTAAAGTTTAAAAACTTATACATTTTACTACTATAACAAAAAAAACGTTTACTTTAGCCAATAAGAAATTAAGCAAATTTTTTTTATATCTAAACAAAAGAAATAATTTATAAAAGAACAAAACAGAGAATGACATGGATAAAAAAATTGTTGGTACTCAATTCTTTCATTTATCAAGCATTACTCATCGGCCTTTGAAAGGTGTTGAAATTTACGAAAAATTATCTATTTTCCCTTTTGGAGAGAAAAAGATCGATTCGTCTCAATTAGGAAAAAAGTTGGGAACCGGTCTAATTGAATTAGTACATCTGATTCACTTGTTACGTTAACTAAAGTTGGGTTAGTTATATTTTTTTTATATTATTATTTAGCTTGTAGGAAATTTAATATAATATATTTTTAATGTTGTATACTTTGGTATTCGAAAATATATATTTTTAAACCCAAAATATACGCAATTAATCCGTTCAAATTTTCATTAATAATGGGTAAAAATCTCAAAAATCAAAACGATTAATATGTTAGATTTGATTAAATTTAATTTCAATTTATAAAAATTCAGTAAGTATATAAAACGTTTGTAATATATAGTTGTGGAAACCCAAAACATGGTTGAGTTCGACAACTCAACGCGCAGTCTCGATTACAAGCGGCAAGCCAACAGAGTGTTTTGACACTAGGTTAGAGAACAGGGTAGAGAACTCTGCTATGCGGGATAAATAGTGTTCAGCTACAAGGTAGAATTTAAAGAAATAGTGATATAATTATTTTTATATTTTATATTAACTTTTGTTTTTTGTTTATGTGACTATGAGTGTGTGTGTGTGTGTGTTTGTGTAACATTAAAAATATTAAAAATCAAATTGTGTATAATTTATTGTCTAATTTTAAGCATATTAAAAAAATATCAAAATTAAATCCCAATACACTGGTTGTATAAGAAATACATATGTGTCAATGCACCCACGTCGCGTCACGCTTCGTAGAATTATCTTTTCGACAAATTTGATCACAATCCGTCAAGTGTCTTGCGGCGTTGATAGATCTGTATATTTGGAATAATAATTCTTTTATTTTTTTATTTTATCTCTGTGGCGAGATAATAATAAAAATAGGGATCATTTATGAAAAAAAACGTATAAAAATTTGAACGCAGCGGGATTCGAACCCGCGCCTCTTGGATACCTTAGTGTGGAATAATACTTTAAAAATAGTAAATATTAAAAATAGGGATCATTACTGCGTAGTGAACACTGTAGAGGCGACGATTGTGGATTCAATTTCCACTCCAGGAATGACAATATTACAGTTAAATAATTAGTTTTAATTTGCGGAGTTGAGTTCCGCACTCAAGACGTATAGTCCTGAATGATAATAAAAAGGATATTGTATTTTCTCCATCTACTCTACATCTAATACATCTACGTATAGCAATACGGGAAAAAGCATGAAGCGGCTTCAACCCAACAAAGCATTAAAGGGCAATAGGCAATTATATTCATAATATGCAGTAATTTAAATAACAAATAACTATTATGGATTATTATGGAATAAAGTAATTAAAATTAAAACCAATTAAACCGTCTTCGTTTTAGACTGATAATGTATATTTTGATAATAATTTATACACTAGAGCGCGCGATAGCTAGAACATAGTGTTAAGTACTATAAGAGAAATGTATATAATTGAAATATTATTATTCTTTTCTACTCACAACTATTAAATTACAATCTGGATGGACAAAATGAGCCGGAATGGGTCATCCTGGTGAAAATTAAATAATTAATACACAATACATGATTTGCTTCTTAGAAATATAAAAATAAGTAATTCAAGTATCGTTTTCATAAACATATATAAGTTTTTTAAAGTACACAATATTGTATAACTATCTTACTTAAAACAACTTAGCGACCAACATAGAGTATCAATTTTAATTTGTCTTTTCTTCCTATAAAGGAACCAATTAGAAAACCTTTTACGAGTACACAAAAAGTGCATTAACGCTATCGTGGTTTTGTAGAAAATGTAAAACCTCGATGACTGTGGGTTAGGGTACCACTACGTTTTATATATGTATATATATATATATATATATATATATATATATATATATATATATATATATATATATGTACTATTTCGAGTACTTAGTATCAGGACGGTCCGCATTACGCCTCCCGCCAAATTGAATTGCATATTGTGGTGCAAATCAACGCTTTATCTTACTAAAGAGCGAAAATTTTAACAATTTAAAGGCCCCGAGTGGGAATCAAACCCACAACCATTCAACCGACCATTCAGATTACGGACGTTAACATTCAGACGCTACCCCACTGCGCCACGACCTCACAAAATATTACATGTGCATATGTTAATACTATCCGCTCTGGGAAACAAAGCGCGGTATTGAGTTCCGTCACTCAAGACATATCTCGATTTCAGCTGAAAAGTAACAGAGTGTCTTGACACTACTTTATTATTGATAACTTTACTATATACAGTAAATACTCAGATTTATATGAGGTGGGACAATAAAAGGCAATATTATAAGAATATCGCAATGAATTTAGGGAGTTATCTTCCAAGTTCAATAAAAAGCAATCAGGATTTGGCAGATTAGCAAAGTGAAGGCACATCTGTCGCAGGGTCTGCTGATATGACGGTATCGCACATTTTCCTTGTAGATAAATTTGGTAAGAGCGCCCTTGTAAATGTAGACTATAGTTGGAATTACATTTGAAATATTTGAATGGAGCTTTTTGTTTTGGAAGTAATGTAAGTTGTAAGTTAGTTAGTTGTTTTTGTTTAGTGTTTCTGTATGTACGTTACATTTTTATGGGAAATCTGTAGGAATTGCCGCGTCACGCCTAACAAAATTGATCAGAAACAACCTAGTGTCAAGATATTCCATTGTCTGCTTTCCACATTATATCGAGACATTCCATATTGATATATTGTGTTATTTTAAATTCTACTGGAGTAAAGAATGTTTTAAAATTTATTATTTTTTCTATTTAGGGGTTAAAACATAATGCTGCTATTGCTACCCCTGTTATAGAAAACAAGGGATATATATTCACTCTTCATATATAGCATATTGAATGATAGAATCTAATCGTAATTCCTTTGTTAGACTAGAACGGTGAAATATCTATATAAGAATTGTTATGTGTTGATATTTTTATATTAATTTATTATACAAGACATATTCCTACTACGTCATCCTAACGTCGACAACAAGTCAAAATATTCATCATAAAATATACTAAGGAAAAACATGGTTTCCCCTTCTGCAGGATGACAGATAACTTTTATCAAGGAAATAGTTACAGTATGTATGTATATATGTATATATATATATATATATATATATATATATATATATATATATATATATATATATATATATATATATATATATACCAGAGAGAAGAAATAAAAGTAAATATGGTCTTTTTTGAGTGACTATCGAACCCATAACCTATCGTATTTATCATCAGACGCTGTCCACTGCGCCTCTATAGCTTAACATATACGAATATTTATATATTTGTATGAAATAATAAAATGGTCATAATATATCAAGTATAATGAATGTTTAATATAATCAAGGTACTTGCTATTCTTACAAATTCTCAAAAAAATAGACTTACTTTATTTACAGTACGGCGTTGAGTTCCGTCACGTAACACGCAATATTTCGGTTTCAGGTGAAAAATAAGAAATAGGTTTTTCTTGAAAACTATATACTTAAAAGGAAAAACGGTAAAGCTTTGTATATTAAATAGGATTGTTTTTCTCCGAATAAATAAATATAATATACCAAAAAAGGCGATCTAAGTATAAAAGCTGAAAGCCTCAGGTCACTGCCCCATTAGTTTCCATCAAACCAATTACTCGCACGCCAAAACATCGATTCTCACACTTCAGAAATCTCGGCCCGACGAATATCGATATTCATGATTTTTACCCTTTGATTAAAACAAGATTGTGCTGAATAATTATTTTATAAAGCTGTACAATTTCAACGTTTACATTTGGGAAATAATGTGCTTTTCTTTTTGATATTTTCATTGTTTTTGGAGGAATTATCGTTTGCTTTTTTTTTATTTTATTTTATTACAATACATTTTAGAAGTCATTGTGGTGAAGTAAGATACCAACTGACTCATGTAATGGGTTATGGGTTTGATTCCTAGAATTCCTTTCCTATTCCGGAGAATGATTATATTAAGATTATTTTCATTTCTCTGTTCTGTTAAAACAAAATGGCGATTCAAGTTTAATCGCGAAAGTGTTTTGTAGTAGTTTAGTAGTCCTTATAAAAGTATCCCTTTAGGAAGATGCAGAGATATTCTAGTAATAAGGTAATTTATTTACTTTGTTTCATTCATTTAATTGTGTTATGTATGGCGCCTTATGTTAAGCAGAGAGTTATATAAGAATTAAAATAATAATAATAGAATAATATATATTAAATATATTAAAATAACAATAGTTGTAAAATAATTACACATTTAAAAAAAACCATATAATAGTTTAATTTTGTGTAAATCAAATGTGTAATTCTTATTACGGTAATTGCGAATGTTTTGGTTTTTAAAATACGTTATTAAAAACCCAATAAAATAATATTTTCGAATATTAAAATACCAAATGCAATCAATCCGTTTAAAACATTTTCATTAAAAATGTATAAAAAATCGCAAAAATATGAAAGCTGTTTTATAACTTAAAAATATTCTATACTTAACTACAGTACTAGGTATTTTTTTAATCTTCACGTTATTATTTTGTATAACAGGAAGTACCTATGTACGTAGTGGTGAGACACGTACTCCGCGATTAATTTAAATATAATCATTATTTAAATTGGAATAGAACCCAAAACCGATCGCATTTACATTTTGACGCCGTCCCACTGCGCCACGACCGGCATCGTAGTAGTAGGTATTGCTTATGTATAAAAAGCGTCAATTAATTTAAACATATAAAAATTTTGATTGATGCATATTTAGGCACAAAGTTCTAAATTTCTTTCTTCAGTTGTAAAAAACTTTTTTAAAACACCTCAAACTATAAAATACTAAAATTTGGTTAAAAAAAATGTTTTAACATGATAAAAAAAGTAAAATTAAAAACATTTTAAAAGTCAGACGCTCTGAGACTACGTCTTAGTACTCTTAAGGGTACGGTCGAGAAGTATTTAACGGACTGCCTACTTTGCTCGAGAGAAATGTACATTTTTAATATAAGCATCTCTCATCTTTGTAAAGAAAACTAAGTGATAAAACTCTCTTCTTCTTTTCTTTATATACAGTAGTAATTTCTTAATGTGTTGAATTGTGAGCTTAACGCCGCGTTATGTCTTGCCAAAACGAGAAATTGAAAATAATTTACCACTCCCCCGAGTGGAAATCGAACCTAAAATCATAATTTTTATATAATTCCCTCTATTAACATGTCAATACGTAAAGGAAAAATCTTCGGTACGATTTTAAAAATATACAAGAACTGTTATTAACGTTAATATGAAGAAAAATAGCAATAATGCATTAGAAATATTTTAAAAGTTAGCTAAAGGAAAATTTCAACGCCACGCAATGTCTTACATCAGTAGAAAATTTATTGTAATTATTTTATCTAGTATGGATGACACCCTAAAAGAAAAGTCACTTTCTGCTTATATATTAAAACTGATCCCTATATATCAATACTATAGCTTAGATTCTTACTTATAATTCAAATGGGTCATGGCGCAGCGGGTTCAATTCCCACTCGGCATAATGGTTATATCCACATGGGTTAGAAACATGGCGTTGAGTTTCGCCAAACAACATGCATTATCACGAATTTGACGGAAACCGAAATATGGACTGCCTTAACACCAGATACTTCCTGCCTGATAGCAGGGTGCTATGACGGATAGTGCCAAATAATAATTATTTCTAGTCTTAACAGAAACTCACCAAGGCATGCTAATGTGCGGTTGCATCAATTGCTACGGTAATAGTGGTTAGTATTAATACGTATGTGTATATATATATATATATATATATATATATATATATATATATAAAGATTAAGGCCAGTCGTGGCGCAGTGGGACAGCGTCTGAATTTAAATTTTTATGTGCTAAGTGGCAGAACTCACAACGCCGCATTTTGTATAGCCTGAAGGGGAAAATGAAAAATGTTATAAATATATTCATCACCCCGAATGGCAATCGAATCCACAGCCAATTGTGTTAACCATAAAGAAACAATTGAATATCTCGCATCACTCTCTCTTTCTATTTCAAAGATTTTCTCATTTATTTTTTCCCCCTTTTCCTCAAAAACTTTTATATTTTATATTTTTTTATTTTTTATATTTTTGATTTATGCTTTTATGTCGTATAAGTCAAAACGTTGCGTGTTGAGTGGTGGAACTCAACGCCGCACTTTGTCTTTACCAGAGCGAGAAAGTGTAAATAATTTGAATATAATCCCTCCCCCGAGTGGGGATCGAACTTTGATATGTGATTAAATAATCTCAAACTCAACTGAAAAGCCTTAAGATATCAATCGCTTACAACTTTCCACTTAAATTGCCTCTTCACCCTTCATTTTTGATTATATCTGCAAACAAATTGTAACTTATGTATGGAAAAGTTAATTTTCTATTATATGGAATATATGTGGGTAAAATAATGAATAAGAGCAGGGTAGTCCGAGATAGTCTATATATATATATATATATATATATATATATATATATATATATATATATATATATATATATATATATATATATATATATATATATATATATATATATATATATATATATATATATATATATATATATATATATATATATTCTATAATTTCAATAGAATAATACTTTGAACTTGTTTCCACGAAAAGTAAATTTTCAACAATTCAACCTAAAATTTTAATGAATGAATTCGCTTCTTTTATCATTCAGTCAAAGCCTTTTATGTCACTAGTTTAATGTGATTTGAAGCGCCACGAAAATATATTAGAAAATATTTATTATTTTATATTATTTATACAATTACCATACATATTAATCATCTAAGAGGATTTAGTGCGGTGTTAAGTTCCGCATTTGGAAAATAATCCCATTGAACGATTTGAAGAATGGAAAAACTGATGTTATTACCATATATTTTCATTTTAGTGTGCAGGAAGAAATGCATTATGCATATTAATATAAATATTATTGTGATGTGTTACTTGCGTATATTTTGGTATTTCAAAATACACACATTGAATATTCGAACGCTTCGAACTACAGTAGTATATAGTGGGGAGATTTATCTGTTACCTGTAGAATGCGTAAAATACACGATTGATTCATTCAATATAGTTCAATTTAAAATGTATAAAATGTCTTTTAAAATATTATCATATATAGAATTTGTGAAATATATATATTTTATTTACCTTCAAGCTTTCATCCCGCATAGCAAGGTAGATAGAAAGTACCTAGTGTCAACACACTCCGTACTTCGCTTTCCATCGAATTCGAGACATTGCGTATTGAGTGGTGGAATGTGTTCCATCACACCGCTTTTAGTCCTTAGCAGAGCGAGGAAGTGAAAATAATTTAAAATTAATCGCTCACCCGAGTGTGGATCGAACCCACAACCGATCGCGTTTACAGTCAGACGCTGACAAACTGCGCCACAAAATATAGCACGGCGTTGAGTACCGCCACTTAATAAATTCGTCTTAAAACTAAACTGTCCCACTTGAAAAAACGTTAAACAGTAAAAAAAGAAGTTATTTAAAACTTTCTTTTATTTAAAACTCATCTGATACTTTTAACGATATTCAACAAACACGTGCAAACTGAATCAAATCATTTACCTTTTAATGGAACAGTATAATTGTTATAAAACTATACCAATATACTTTTTTTATATATTTATATTTATTTATAGGGAATTTCTCGCATTATGTGGCTTATATAGTTAGTAATCTCTCTCTTCTAATTGATATATATATATATATATATATATATATATATATATATATATAAACGTTAGTTCGCGAGTAAGATAAGTAAGCTCAAAGATAATCAAGTGTCAAGAGGATGTCTTGACTATCTCTCCTTGCCGGCTGCATTTTAGACATTTTATTAAGAGGCGGTAATCAACACCTCAACGCCTACATTTATCAATGTGGTGATATAAAAATAATGATTAAATTATTCTATACATCTAAAATATATACACAATACACTCTCTACTCAGCTTTCCTCCGAATACGAGACATAGCGTGTTAAGTGGCGAACCTCAACGCCGAGCTTTGTCTTGCTAAAGCAAAAAAAATAAAAACAATATAAAGTAATATATTTATCCAAATTTTTCTAGAGATATTTATTATATATAGAATAATTCAACTATTATGCCCCAAGTGGAGTACGAATTCATAATAACAATTTAATTTACTTTTAACTTGTTATGTTTTTATCTACTTATTCTATTTCAAAAGCTTTAACCAATACAAAGCTCATCATAGCTGACAGATGTAGGCTACATCGTAGAAAGTTTTTAGTACAAATTTATTTGTAAATGAAGAAAGAAAATGTACTGATGGATTCATTATATTTACCAAATGGCTTTTTTGTAGCGTTATTAACATAATATTTCAACTTCAACGTTTATACCGCATACCAGTCTCGTCAGAGACACTGTAGGCATGTTTTTTAGTATCACGCTTTTATCCCACATACCAGGATAGACAGGAAGTACTTAGTGTCAAAACACTTCATACTCCGCTTTCCGCCGAATTCGAGACATTGCGTCTTGAACGTCGGAACTAAATGCCGTGCTTAGTCTTGCCAAAGCGAGGAAATGAAAACAATTTTAAGTATAATCGTACCCCTCAATGGGATCGAACCCACAACCCACCGCGTTTACAGTTGGACGCGGTTCCACTGCAGCACGACCGGCCTCTATTCATTATTTGAGGCTAATTTATATTTTAATAAATAAGTTTAAAATAAAGCGGCAACTAACTTGACAAAAACTTTTGGGAAAGCCTATTTTGAAATATTACAAATAGAGAAAAAAATATACGAGAAGATCGTGGCGCAGTGATGCAGTATTTGACTGTAAGCACGATCGGTTGTTGGTTTCGATTCCCATTCGCGGAAATGACAATTACATATATGGTTTACATCTCCTCACTCTGGTAGGACAAAACGCGGTGTTGAGATCCATTATTTAATACGCAATGTTTCAGATTTGGCGGAAAGCAATTTACTGAGTGTCTTCATACTAAGCACTTCCTATATATCTTGCTATGCGGAATAATAGCGTGAAATAAAAAAATAAGTACTAGTAAATATTAACATTTATACAGGGAATGGATGAATCCGAAATTAAAATAACTGCATTTTACTTAATACATATATATGTATCCTGACCTACTACATAAACAATAACATTTATAATTTATATCTGCCTGTCAGTTTCTTTCAACTAATCTCTGGACAGGTTAGACTAAATTTATCGAAATTTTCACTGGTACAGAGTTTACGTTTGAGGGAGAAAGTTAGGTTAGGTTACAGTGTTTTTATATTAGAATTATAAAATAAAGACGATAAATTAATTCCATGAAGACGAATAATATGATAGGAATGCTCATATCATATATCTCTCTTTATTATCCAATAATTTACAAAAAAGTCTCTACAAATTTTTTATTCTTGAGTATAGCGCAATAGCAAACGTGAGTGGTATGAGATGTTGGAAGAGACCTCGGTTTGACATTGAAAACACAGTATCGAAGGTACTGGGGGAAGATCATGAAAAAGCATGAGGACTCCCCCAAGGGCGTGTATGAAGAGAATAATGACTGTGGATGAGGCGAAAGAGGTATGCAGGGACTGTAGCGCTAAGCGCTTCGTTGTTTCTGAGAACCCTGTTAGTGATACAGCGTGAAGGTAAAAAAATTATAACGCCATAATCGCCACTGTAGTATACTAACTGATCATATCACTATAGATATTTTATTTCTGTTCTTAAATTAGGGTGCATCAAAAATGCAAGCTTAACACAAATCACTTTGCCAATGTCACATCGTATTGAGAACGTATGAAGGATATTGTTCGGTTGTAAAGAGGAAATTACCAATTAAATTAAATATTCAAAAGTGCTAACATTGATACTTATTGTGGTTGGAAATATATTGTACAAGTAATGTTAAATAGGAATAAAAAAATCAATGGAGTGTCTTATCACTAGGTTTTTAAATAATAAAACATATATTTTTAAATATATCTACTCTACATTCTGAATAATCTTGAATATGATATTTAATAATATTATAAGTGTACTATAAAGTACAACTTTAGATCTCGCTAATATTGAAAATATAATTGAACTTCGAATAAAATTGTACGAAACGTTATTTCGATATCGTGAAAACGCTATAATTACTGCCAAATGAAAGCAGCCAAGGTAAAGGTAATTAACGAATCAATCAACAATCTGCTAACATTTTACATTTATATATCCAAAAGATTGTTTATTCACACATTTATACGATTATCTGACATGTTTTATTGTACTATAATTTATTATAATGAAAATTATATATTTATTATCTTGTTTATTTAATAGCCATATACGATGTTATACCGACTTTTTCATTAAAAGAGATCTTTTTAAAACACATATTTTGACGTTTATTGATGAATTGATATGAAAAAATATAATTTGTATCAAAAAATATTCTTAAATAAATTTACAAATATACATAATTATAATTGAGATTAACAATAATTTATATAAAAAATATATAATTAAGACACTAAAAACATCTCTAACTTATTTAAAATATAATTAACATATTATATTTAACAAAACTTCATCAATTATCTCAATTAATCAAAATCTCTACCGAAAAATTTTAAATTTGTTCATTTAAAAAAACACATAAAATCATAAATACCTTTAATCCAAAAGCATCCTTTATAACGAAAAACACTCACTAAAACATTACGATATTACGACAACACGAACTCGCGAACGAGACGTTACCCTCTCGGCGTCTACAGTGCGACTGAAGCTCTACATAGAGACACCCTATACACCCTACTATGAACTTGTGCATTAAAAACTTCTAAATGGACAGTACTAGCAAATCTTCCCGAAGGAAGCCTTTATAAAAATTTTACATTTTTACATACATACACAATAAATGTGTTTTATTCTGCCAAGTTTTGTAGAGTAAGTAAATTTTTAAATTAAATTTAATATATTCAGTATAGTAGTGCCAAATATTTTGAATAAATATTTTTTTTTGCTATTTTATATAAGTAAATATTGTTTTGAACAAAAAAAAGAGCTTTATGCTTCATCCCGCTTAGCAAGGTGGTCAGATAACCTAGTATCAAGATACTCCGGTGACTGCTTTCCGCCCAAACTCGAGACATTGCATATTGAGTGGCAAACTCAACCCCTGTTGTAACTCATTTTGTTTTAATATATTTATTCATATTTAATTTATTTCTGTAATTCATATTTTAAGTATGGCGAAAGCTCTACATTATGAATCTACACATATAAATACTTGGAATATCCATGAATACATACATTAAAAATAATAAATAAGTAATAATTATTTTTTAGGCTTTATGCAATAAATGATTTGCAGGAATTCAAGTCAGTCCAGTTTAAGTAGCGCAACACAACTCCGCTCTTTATTTTACCACAAATTTTTTTTTCAAACAGAATAACCTTTCACCATTCTGCCATTTTTAATGTAAGTATTTTTTTATATTACAAATAATGCCATGCCACGTATTTTTTTAATAAATGTTTTTGCTTAATACTATTTTTTCTAATTTACTAAACACAAAATATGAAAGTAATACGTATGTTTTAATTTAAAATATTTTTCAGGTTTGTTTCAAATTATTTACAATTCGCTATAAAAAATAGTACTTTAAATTTTACTAAAATATACCAGCATGGTGAACTGTACTTATATTTGATTTAAACGATGGATATGGGTTCAATTTTATTGTTCTCGTTATCCGTATTTAAAAATATTTTTATATATATTATATACTTATTAGGCTATTTAAAATTGTATATATAGAGAGATTTGGTTACCGTCACAAGTACAGTCAGACTCTGTCCCATTACCACAATGGAAAGCCTCAAACAAAATGTCTACCACCAGTAAACCACAAGCCACTAATGACTCTACATGTCTACGAATTATTATTTAGTGTAGCTATGTAGGTGACGCTATGTTCACTGTCTACACCGCAATTAAATGAGCACCCAAATGTAGAGTACCCCGTATATATCTCATACATAGGTATAGGTCGTTTAAAGTAAGTTGAGGCCGGTCGTGGCGCAGTGGGACAGTTTGACTGTAAACGCGACCGGTTGTGGGTTCGATTTATATTCGGAGCATGATTATATATAAAATATTTTCATTTCTTCGCTCCGGTAAGACAAAGCACGGTGTTGAGTTCCAACCTGCGTGTTGATTGATGTCTCGAATTCGGTACTTTGTTTCTAGCCTCCCCTATCCCAATGCGTAATAAAAAGGGATGAAAAAAAACAACTAAAGGAAGTAGTAAGAATGAAGAAAGTGTGGAGAATTTTTTTAATTATATTAAATTTAGAATAGTTAAAGCTCGTTAGATAAAAACAATAGTTAATAAAAGAAATATTATTTGTGGCCACCGCGGCCCACTGCCACTCACGGTGCCTGTAAACGCAATTAGTTGTGGGTTCGATTTTCACTAAAAAGCATGATTATATTTAAAAATTATTTTAATTTTTCTGTTCTCGTAAGGACAATAATTTAAAAATAAAACTTTCTTCAACAGTTTTTTCATTCTTAGTACTTCCTTTAACTATTTTTTCAGCTTCATCCTTTTTATCACTTTGTCTTCTAAGTGTAGCGTGGAGTTTCATGTATACTGAATTCATTAAAATCATTGTGGCGTTGTAGAACACCTTTGTGTAACAGTGACTGTATTAAATTCGAATCGGAGTATTGGTTATATTAGTATAATTTATTACCGAGTCTAATAACTAAGAAGCGTAGCGTTTAGTTCCGCCACTCATTTTAATTTTGTGCATATATACTAACTTGTCTTTACTTATGCTGTTAATATAATGGAAAAATATAAAGCCATTTGTAGATACCCAGTTATATAAAAAGACTGTGCTCTTTACAAAACGACATTAGTTTTTCTCTTTAACGCTGTAAATAACGTACAACAATAGCGTGTTCAGTAATTCTGTGTAAACAAAAGGCGTAACTTTTTCTGTCCCCAAGAAACTTAAGTTTCTAAATACTCACTTTTAAACAGTCTCTTAAAGATCCTACGGGAATACTTCCTACTTTGAACTGAGGGGTGAAAAATATTTAGCGATTTACCTGATTATGTTGGAATAAAAGGATGGTTATGTGTTATTTTTTAGTTTTTTTTACAGAGATGGGTAGAGAGAACAGAATGTAGAGACTCTCATTTCTGTATAAATTCATGGCATTTGCGTGTAACGTGACGGATCGCACTTTTATGCTTTTTCAGTAAAAATTATAGTTTTAGTTAAATTTGGAGAATTGAGTAAAGTTTCATATATATTGTGGTACAATAGTAAAATAAATTGTAAGCCGCATGGTTATAGGTTCGATTTCCTATTAAAAAAATGTTTATTCGGGCATTCAACACAAATAAGAGAGAACGGACTTTATTTTTTTTTCTAAATACTAAATTGTTTACAAACACTGGAAGGATATTTGTGAGTAATCGAAATGTTTTGAGTGTCGGTTTTTTTTATTTTTGGAAGGGTGAAATTACATGTGGACCATAGTATTATATGTAGTTGAGTAAAATCACATGTAGATCACGGTGTCATATGTGGATGAGTAAAATCACAGTTGGACCATGGTGTCATATGTGGATGAGTAAAATCACATGTGGACCATGGTGGCATGTTTAAATGGGTGAAATTACATGTGGACCATGGTGTCATATGCAGATAAGTAAAATCATATGAGGACTTTGGTGGCATGTGTGGATGAATCACATGTGGACTGTGAAGTAATATGTGGACAAGTAAAATTAAATGTGAATCATAAAATCATATGTGGATATATGAAATCACATGTCGATACAAGCTGTCCAAGATGACATGAAATTTGTGGGTAGAAGATGTTTGTTAAAAACGGCTTTTACGACAGAGTGAGTTTATAAAAGTTTAAGGACTTTCGTAAGTTTATAGTAAGTCTATAATACTTCATATAAATAGATATTGTTGTTGTATTATAAATTTTGGGAAAGTGATAATAACATTTAAGCAAGAACGCGGGCAGGTATTTCTCTGACCCTGCTATGCCGAATAAATCGTGAAATTAAAATATAAGCCAAAGAAAAAAATTATAACAAGTAAAAGTGCGCGATGTTGACATTAGAAGAGAAAACATTACCCAAGTACACATTAGGAACACCCGGAGTAAATAATTTATTCATTTCATCACGATGCATGAAGAAATGGAATAATTAGCTATATTGTTTTTTTTGTGCTTGTTTTATACATAAATACAGTTTTTTCAGCTTTACGCTTTTTCCTGCATAGCCTCTTGACACTACAAAGAACCTGTGTATCCTACAAAGAACTTAGTGTCAAGAGGCTTCGTTCTCCACAATAATTTAGCTGTGTAGCGAAACTTAACGCTGCGCTTTGTCTATATATATAGTTATATATAGTTTAGGAATGGAAATAAATAACAAACATTGCATTTACAGTCAGATACTGCCTTACTGCGCCATGATGACCTCGGTATAATATTAAATATCTTCAAACCCTTTACTATGGTTGGTGTTAAAAATATAATTTCAGTTCGGAAAAACATATTATATTCAATTTGTTAATGCTAGAAAATTGTTTTTTTTTTATGCTTCACGCTTATTCTCACTTAATAGAAATACAATACATTAAGAAAGAACCTAGGGTCAAAACACACTGTCTGTTATTTCTCTATGAAATTCAGTATATTGCGAGTTGAGTGGCAGAACTCAACCCTGCACGCTGTCTTACCAGAGAAGTAAAATTAATATAATTGTAATGTTATCATTTCACCGTTAGAAAATCGAACCTAAAACACTTGCTGGTTCATAATAGCTGCATTTTCAGATCATGTGTTTGTAGAGATCAGGGATCCTCAAAAAAAATCACTCATATTAAAAATTCAGGTTATAGTTATCGCACAGATATAAATATATAAATACTATGTTATTTAACAAAGGCTTCAATAACGGTTTCGTTGCGTGAAGTGTTTTTTTTTAAGTACCTAGTGTCAATACACTCCATACTTCGCTTTCCACCGAATTCGAGACATTGCGTGTTGATTGGTGGAACTCAACGCCGCTCTTTGTCTATACCAAAGCGAGGAAGTGAAAATAATTTAAATATAATCACTCCCTCGACTGGGGATCGAACCCACAACCAATTGCGTTAACAGTGAGACGCTGTCACACTGCGCTACGACCGGCTTCATGAACTGTTATATTTGTTAATTAATTCCCATTTAAAGTGAAACTCTATATTACTTGCTTTAAAGTGAATTTAAGCAGAAAATTTTTATAGTAATCTGAAAATCGTATATAATCATCGATAATTTCAAACTCGAAATGGCTAAAAGCAGCTTATAGATGCACGAACCGATTACAAAGTAAGGATCATCTCGCATTTACTGTGCATCGACTCTATTATTAGGCGTCTGATGGTAAATCACATGAAGCTATGAAAATGAATAGATTTTGAAATATCTGAAGCATTTTGTTAGAGTGGAGGTAATTTTGTAAAAGTGTAACTTTTTGCTCTATATTTTAGATTTTAGTAACTAGAGGCCTACTTGTTGTTCTGTATGTCACTGCTTACAAAAAATTATTTTTGCAAATGTATGTGAATCAAATATTTTATTTTTTTAGCTTCACGTTTTATCCTTTTCGGGGTAGTCAAAAAGCACGGAGCGCCAAACGCTACGGTCTCTACATACCTCTTTCGCCTCGTCCACAGTTATTAACTTTTTCATACATGTCCTTAGGTGGGTCCTCATGCTTTTACCGTGGCCGTAATATTGGTACTATGTTTTCAAAGGTCAAAATCTCCCCCGACCTATCGTAACACCCGTACCGCTTTTTATTTACTTTAATAATTTAATGTATTTTAAATGAAACTATATTTTTTTCAAAAATATTAATAATTTAATGTATTCCTAATACATTATAATAAAAAATATTGATTTTCTACACTCATTTTTCAATATAAACTCTACTTGTATTGGTATATATAAACTTTCAAGTTTTTTTAGTTTGTCCTAATTTTTAGTTAGAGAATTAGAAAACCGTCCAAGACGGTATCCAAGAGGCGCGGGTTTGAATCCCGCTGCGTTCAAAATTTTTATACGTTTTTTCAAAAATGTTTTCTAATCCTAAGTGTAGAATAACACTTTAAAAATAGTAAATAGAGAATTAGACTTAATTTTTAATTAGCTAGCCGCACTAAGAGTAACAAGATTCAAAGCCGCATCACTGGTTTAGTTAGTTTTCAAAATATATATTTTTAAATATATTATATTTTCCAAGAAAAATTTTAATACCTTTGAACATATGAAGCCAATGATGGACAATTTTTAAATACGAAACCCTAAAAATATAGAAACTTTTATTTATAATTATCGTTCACGTTGAGCTTTTAATAGCGTCCTACGTAAATTCTATACAAAAGTCTACTAGAAACTGGTTATCTTGATCAGCTGGGACGATTGGTTATGGGTTCGATTCCCACTCAGAGTAATAAATATATTAAATTATATCCCTTGTTTTGCCTCTCTAGTGACACTCCTCTTAAATTCCAGACATTAGGTGTAAAGTTGCGTAATACAACGCCGCGTTTGTTTTACCAAAGATAGAAAATAAAAGTAGCCCCACTTAAATAAAGGTTACATAACTAGATAAAAATACGTAATACTTTACGTAATATTAAATAATAGTCAATTTTGTTAAAAAAGCTTCAAACATCAAAAAAAAAAACTTTTTACATAAAATTTCTCTATAATACCCTAACTACAATATGAAATCACTAACAGGCCTTGTTCAACGTTCCGACTATTCAAAGTAACTTCAAGTTTAATCCCGCTAGCAAAGTGTTTGAACACAACCTAGTGTCAAGACTGTCCGTTGACTGCATACCGCCAGTAATGAAGATATTGCCTATTGTGTGGTAAACTAAACACCATGCTTGTTTAAATTAAAAATAAATTATAAATACAATTATTTCCCCAAATAGGAATAGAGTCCATAACCAATGGTTTCTACAACCAGACACCGTCCCACTGCGTGACAATGGTCACACTCAAAGTATCAGACAATTCAAAACGAAATAATAATTTATAAGGGAATCGATCACACCGCTTATTCAGCAATAGATTGGCTTAGTTGGCATCAGTCTATTATGTCAGTTACAAAATCGCTTGCCACGCTTAATGGCGGCAACACAATAACTTTATTATTATGAATGAATGAAATAGTTAAAAATTAATAGGCGCACCCTTACTTTGCGATATGTGCGCGCTGTCGGCTTTTTGTTCGTTTGTAAATAACGAATATTTATTAATATGTTACTTTTGATTGTATTTCAAATAAAAATGTTATTTTTTTTTTGTATTTTTTGCTTATTTTTTTTAATTATTTTTTTTTATTTCTTCACTCTAGTAAGACAAAGCGCGGCGTTGAGTTTGTAGCTGAACAGGCAATGTCTAGATTTCGGGCGGAAAACGGTCAATTGAGTGTCTTGACATGAGTGAAGCTGCTTCGCAACGACAATAATTCTAATAAAAACATTTTGTCAATGATAATCGAACTTATTACCAATATTTTTAACTGGATTGCAAGTGCTACAAAAATATATATAATACATATAATGCATATATAAATGTATAGAATTTTTTTCTTATTATTTACACCGGCCTAAATCTAAAATAGTAAAATTAAGTCAACGTTTTTCTCTTTGGAATTTCATTTTTTAATATATAAGTGTAATATATAATATATTTTACGATCTTGATCAAATAAATCTTAACAGTACGGTGAAGTTATGTTTGTATTTATGTAAATATATTATTAAAAGTTGCCTTCAAAATTTTTGAAAATAAATTGAAAATTAAAATTAAACTTTCAGCAAATTAACACAATATATATATATATATATATATATATATATATATATATATATATATATATATATATCAGCGATTAATATACAGCAAAAAATTATAAATTTGGCCGTTTTCGAGATAAGAATGCACAAACGCATAAAAAAAACAGACATACAGACAAAGAGAAAATATATGAAACATTATTGTTTTTGTGACATTTTTATTATATGCATATTTAATAAAGAATTAATAACATAGAATATGGTCACAATCTTTTCTTTCTAATTCAAAAATGAAATTTATATTTAATATATTTTTAGAAAATATGTCAAAGAATTGACTTGAACCTTTTTTTGAAATGCGATTTAATAAGTTGTACCAAACGTATAAAAACATCAGTAAAGCTCAATAATAACGTACATATAACATATTGCTCAATTAGCTAGAGTTATTGATCAGTGGCAATTTTTTTAATATTTCAAATGAAAATGGGTTTCAAATGAAAGTGGGTTCAAATCTCACTGGGGGAATTCAGATAGTGATTATATTTTAAGTTTATCTCCATTCCATTCAATTTCTGGTAAGACAAAACGCGGCGTTGAGTTCCCAACTGTAGTTTGATAATTTTAACAGATTAAAATAGCTAACGCATTTCAAATAGTTTATGAGAAAACATTGAAAATAATCAACACAAAACTATACTTAACGACTAACTCGAGAATCGATAAAACAGAAAGAAATAAATACGCTATAAAGTGCTCGTCGTGAGGCACTAAAGCCATAAAACCTCCATTGTCATGATGTACAATTACGAAATACAAGAAAAAAATGTGAATTCTAAAATGTATTTGTCCTCATTTTAAACGTCGGCTTTTGTTCGATAGCGTGTCAGTATAAAATCTAGTTTCACGTTAAAGGGTTTTGATGCAACTTTTTAAAATACTTCGCTAATAGAAGTGGTTGTAGTGTGGGGAACGATTATTAGGCTTTTTAGTGATTTTCTTAAAGAATTCAGTGAATTTGATTCGTATTTTAGTAGGGAAATTGGGCAGTATGATGCAAGAATGATAAAGGAGACTTGTTTGAGACTAAAAAATTCTCTTTTCTTTTATCATTTCTTACAAAAGTATAAAATACGTATGTAAATTAGTTACAGAGAAATCAGAGAGAACAGTGATAAAATGCTCCATTAAATTCTCCACACGTTCAACATATTCTGTATTAAGTGAACAAAACGATACATTAAAATTAGTTTTAATAAGATCAATAATAACAGGGAATTGAAGACGTAACTAAACGCATATAACTGCACCCCTGCCACTCAGTACATAATATCATTTATACGTACGTAAAGTTTACTTAAATACTTTTTAACCGAAATATAAGCAAAAGGTAAATGTAAATATTACAAAATCGCTATATGACATTTTAGGCCTAAAAGACTCCGAAAAACTGCATTTGCATAGAATAATATATAAATAGATTTTTTTTTATTTCATTCTTTGAATCACCGCAGACACGCGTTTTTTATAGTTACGTCTGTTTTTCTATTGTCTTTTTTTTAATTATTTATATATTTTTTAAATCTTGAGTTGATTTAGCTGTACATATAATAATCCCAGTGAGTTACTTCTAAAGGTTTGAGTTGGTGCCAATTATTGAGCCATTGTTAGTAAATTGATAATATCATATTTATATTGCTTTTCATCTAAAACTGAAATACACTAAACTAATTCTTTATTCTTTTAAATACGGTCCTCGAATTCATTTTCTTTTTAACTTTTATATGTAAATTTCATTAACATATATTTCATAGATATCGAGAATTTTTTTTTCCTTAAGGGCTATCCCCATATGTACCTTATTGCAAGGATAAGGAAGATATATGAAGTAACCTTTTAACGAAAACAACTTATTTTCGACATATATATGAAAAGTATGACAAAATTAAGTGTATTTTAATTTCAGATGAAAAACAATATAAGTATGGTAAAATCCATTTATTAAAAGCCAATGCAGTTTTTGTTAGCTTATCTTGATAGATCCTTTAGATTCATTACAGATTGAGACTATTGGAGCCCGATTTTTTTTGCGAAAGGTTCCCAATCCATTTTTTAATGATTTGCATTAATTTAAATTATTTTAATTTCCCCGAACTTCTGAGACAAAACACGGTGTTGAGTTCTAACATTTACAAAGCAATATCTTAATTTGGGACGTAAATTAGGAAACCGTGATTAGGTTCTACTTGTTATCTGAGACTCACGTTTTTATTTCTACTGAAATATTCTACTCAAAATTAAAATATACAGCAAATTAACTAAATATTTCGTTATTTTTACGTATATATTTATTATTTTTAAATAATATCTTATAAAACGTATAAAAAACAGTAGGATTCGAACCTACCTCACGTCTTGGAAATCGTCCAAGCGCTCTGACTGTTAAGCCGTGTGTTCATGGTTGTTAACGGCTTAAACGGATTCCAAGGGGTGCGGGATCGAATCCTGCTGCGTTCACATTTTATACTGTTTTTTTAAATGTTTTCTAATCCTCAGTGTGGAATAACATTTTCAATTTTTATTTCATAAAAAACATACAAATAATAAAACCATGGAAAAGAATCACTCAAAATAAACCATTGAAACGTAAACAAGTAATTCCTAAAGGCAATATCTCAAAAGTCAATTACTTTAAAAAACCTCCCAACCAATGTAGAATTGCCCTCTGGAGGACTATTGTGAATGGTCGTAATGTGAAGATTTTGTTTCATCCATTCATTATTCACTTCTTGTTAACTAATTAATTAATATGTATACAAAATATATGCGGTAGTGGTGTTGTGGGATAGTGAAGTATGGAGTGTCGTGACACTAGGTACTTTCTGGCTACCCTGCTATGCGGGATAATAGCGTGAAGCTAAAAAAAATTAAATACAAAATTAAATTATTCTCAGATAAATTATGGAAAATTTAGTCTAATTTACTGTGTTTATGAACACAGTAAATGAGACAACCAAGCAATACTCTACTATTTATTTCAAATAGAACGAAGTTAAATAACTCAAACTTGATTACTTTTAAAAAGATTTCGTCGTATCTAAATCGCTCTCTGGAGTGCTATCGGTGGACTTGTGTGCTTTAATTGTAATTAAATACTAAACTAGATTTAATACAAATTTTAAATGTATTATATATTTTTCTTAATAGTGCAGTGGGACAGAGTCTTAAAAAGCAATTGGTTATAGATTCAATTCCCAATGGAGGGAATGATTAATTATTACAGATTAAAAAAAACCGATTTGACAAGAAAATTTGTCGAGAGCCAGCCTCAGCGTCGCTTTTCTTACCAGATTGGAAGAATAAAAACGTAATAACAACCAACTTGATTAAAGACATACCCTTTGTCAATAAACACTGATCAATATATTAGTAAATGCACTCAACCACTCAACATGCAATTTCCTGATTGCGGACGGAAAGAAATCACCCTAGTGTCTTGACACTGGATGTTTTCCGAATAAATCCTTTGTGGGATAAAGTGTGAAGCTGCTTTGTTACAAGCTATCCAGCAAGTGAGATTCGTATTGACTTGCCTCAAAATAATTAAAACATATGCCAATAACTTATATACATACATACATACTTATATTTTTACGTAGTAAAATTAACAATGCTCTTATAATTTTTCATAAAACAATCGAATGTTTATAAAAATTTTATAAAAATAATACATACATTTTGAAAAGAAACATGTTCGTGAGAGTCATCACAACATCGTTACTTTGCCTCTTCATTTGCAACCCTAGAAGCCCAATCATATTTTTTTACCCACAAACCTCAATCATACATCGAAATGACATATGATAATGAAATTGTTATATTTCTTTTTGAATTTTGCATGTAAATATTTAAAATTATTCTATTATTAATTAAAATTTAAAAAAAAAAACTTTTTCTGTCCGCTTTTAGACCTTTCTCTATCTTCTCTATCTTCAGCTCTTCATTTCAAATTGTGTTGCCAGCTACTTTGCATATATAGTCACTGTACCTATTTGGAGGATACATTATATAATACGCTTGCCAAGGCGTGACCTCAAAAGGTGCACAGTTCTGTTAACAATCGTATAGTCTCCACTCCAGAACTCTTTTACCCCACTGGTTATCGATTCTGGGAAAAATGATAGTAAAATTAAATAAAATATATTATGCTTATTTTTATCAAGATAAAATTTCTTAAAACGCACCTAAATCTAAATGCAAATGGTTTCACCGTTATAATGAAATTTACAGGGTTTCAGGTTCTCTTTGCAGAGAGATAGGGGTTAGAAGTGGTTCCTGCAAGTTGTGACCGAGTTGTAGGCCAGTGAAAGCGCCTATTAAATAGAGATTAATCTCGTATACTTCTGTATTTCCTAAATATATTTTTGAAAACCCATGGTTTCGAACACTTAACGGTAGTTTGTGGTCACAGATAAAATATAACTTAAAATAGTTTAATTTTAAATTACATTTTCAAATCTTTCTCAAAATGTATCAAATAAAAGACATTAATAACAACTAAACACAATGTTACAATGATTCTATAATCAAAAATTCGTATTTCACTAAGAAAAAAATTAAGATGTACATATAGATAAATATTATTATAAGAAACATATATAAGTAAATAAAACGTGGATAAAAATTTTTCATTCCATTCGGAAAATAAACAAACAAATCAGAATTACCGCGACATAAACATGTTACAGTCATCTACCTTATCTTACCTTAAATTCTCCATATAAATCATCTTAGAAGGTTTTAAACGTACAATTTCGGCATTTTACCTCAAAACCGAAAATGCGAGGCCTAACTTTGAAAAGATTTTTGCACGACTTAAGATTAGCGGAGATTCGATAGATATTCGGGTATTAATAAATGCGGGCATAGAATTCGTTGGCTGATTGAGATATTCTACATTTTTTATATAAAAGTTTAAAAGCTGAGACATTTATTTAATTTCTATAATGGACTCTTTTATGTTGTGTGTAATAAAATTGAAAATAATTTGTTAAGTTTTTTTTTCAGCTTCACGCTTTTACACACAAAATACGTAGTGTCAAGACCCTCCGTACTTTGCTTTCCACCGAATTCGAGACATTGCGTGTTGAGTGGTGGTATTCAACGCCGCACTCTATCTTACCAGAGCAAGGAAGTTAAAATAATTTAACTATAATCACTCCCCCGAGTGGGAATCGAATTCACAACTGATCGCGTTTTCAGTCAGACGCTGTCAAACTGCGCCACGACCGGCCTGTAGGTTTAAATTAGTTGTTGTAAAATAGAAATCATGTAACAAAGTAATTGTATATTTTTATCATTTTTATATGTATATGTGGTTGATCGTGGCCCAGTGGGACACTGTCTGATTATAAACGCAATTATTTGTAGGTTCGATTCCCAGTTGGGAGAATGATTATTTTAGTTTTCACTCGGTCTTTGGTTGGGTTGGGTTCCGCTATATATATATATATATATATATATATATATATATATATATATATATATATATATATATACCCAAATCCGTAGTTCCAATAAGGAATAATTCTTTATTCACACCAGAAATCAAAACCAACACCCAAAGCCAAAAACTAATGTAAAATCAACGATAAATGCTGCCTCAACATTTTATTTCCCCGCACACTGTGGGAAATTTTAAATTTTTAACACTTACCATTCTCAAAGGTGACCCAAGGTTTAACTTGCAGTCTCACGAAAAACTCGTTCGCCAGGTTTCTGAAGTGTCAACTAAGTACTAGGTCAATTTGACTTTTAAACTTTACTGATGTCACAGTGTGGCTCGAATTAATTATGCTCAAAGTTACGCACAGCTATTTTACTAGACATTATTATTAAATCTGTTTATAATATATATATATATATATATATATATATATATATATATATATATATATATATATATAATTAACTAATGGAATACAAGGAAAAAAATATTTTTTATCTTCACGCTTTCCTCACAGAACAGGATAGGTAAAGAGAATGTAGTGTCAGGACACTCCGTTGTCCGCTTCCGCGACGTTTTGTCTTACCAGAGGGGTATTGTTATCATTAACAATTTAAATACAGCCACTCTCTCGAGCAGGAATCGAATTCATAACCGCCGTTTTTACGTTTAAATTTATTTTTTTCTTAGTAAGTATTAAATTTATATTACTTAAAAATTAAAACATTACAAATATTTACATTTATTTAAAATGTATACAACATATATTTATATGTTATTTTTCTAACGTACATAATGTTATTATGCCAATTTGTTTATTTACTTACCCAACACTTTACAGAAACGTGATCAAAACCGCACAAAGCGCTTACAATTCAATTGGATAGAGAATAAATAAATAAATCATTGTTTATATATTGTTTATAGATGTCAAGGCACAGTAGAAATAAATTTTCGTAGATGTGATGGTTGTGTATTCGAATCTCAGCCGGTTGAAAGGTTATATTTGTTTTATTTGATACAATTTATAGCCTACTTTGCCTCCATTGCCTCCTTTGTCCTTAATAAGGTCCGTTGGTGGTGACCGCGGACTACTGTAAAGTGCTCGAATCGTCGGGTTTTCAATAATGTATTTTTGAATACTAAAACATACGCGATTAATCCGTTTAAAATATTTTAGTTTGAGACTTATCCTTTTTGTTTGCACTTTGCGAGATGTATGAAAATTAAAAAAAATTATATCTTTATTTTAATAGTTATTTAAACTTAAGATCTGTGGCTTGCAAATAATTTTTACAAAGGGCCAATAAATATAAGAATTTTCTAAGGAAGACCAAAACTACAGAAAAAATGCACTTTGTTTTGAAGTATTTAATCATGTATATTACTTTCCCACATCCCCTTTCCGTACAATGCAGCTTAACCGCTTAACATGAATTAGTACGCAAATAGTTTTAATTCCTGTTTATCAATTATTCTTTTTACTTCTAGACCGATAAAGATAATTACAGGTTCTCTTCTAAGGACCCCAATCTGCAGGCTGTACTCTCAACACAACCATTACACTTCTAACAGCTATAATATAATGTAAAATATACCGAAGTAGAAAAAATATTTACATATAACTACATAGGAATATTAATGCATACACATACCAACTTACCCACATACATTGCGAATAAACTTAAACACACAAACTAACTTGTGTTATACTTTATTCTTGATTTATTATTCTTATTTCTAGGAGTGTACTTTAAAGTGACTGTAAAATTTTCGATTTACGACTATTTTGAGTTTTATAACGTCATATAAGTAAGGTTTCAGAATTCAGTTTTAAGTATGGTAGAAATTTATAGTCTTTGAGGTTACCAGCTTCACGTTTTATCCCGTATAGCAGGGTCAACTGAAATAACCTAGTGTCAAGACACTCCGTTTTTGGCTGAATTCAAGACATTATATGTTAAGTAGCAAATTCAACGCCACGCTTTGTCTTATCAGAGTATTGAATATATATTTCAAATATAATCATAGTACGGTGGGAAAACGTCTGACTGTAAAAGGTTGTGAGTTTGTTCTCCAATCAGAGGTTTGACTAAAATTATTTTTTTGAAAAATATATAAAAATTTGAATGCAGCAAGATTCGAACACGCGCCTCTTGGAAAAGCGCTCCGTCCAAGCGGCCTGACCGCTAAGCCATACGTCTCTGTAGATACAATTGCTAATGACATAAATAAACTGCAACAGACAGGTAAGAAATTTGGCGCAGTCGGATATAGAACGCATGGATTAGCGCTCAAAGCGATTGGACGGTTTCCAAGGAGCGTGGGTTCGAATCCCGCTGTTCAAAAGTGTTTTCTATTAATTAGAGTGGAATAACATTTTAAAAATAAAAAAGCAAACATGTTATCCGTTATAATAGAATTCTAGTGAATATGTATTTCAGCTAATAAAGCAAATTTATAATCATTTTATCCACGACTATTTGATAGATTATTACCATTCAATTCATATCAATCTAGGTAATTGAACTAATATACGTACAATTACGAAATACATATTTCAGTAACGAAATTTGTGTTCCAATTGGAATTTTAGGCATACTTTGCGTATGAATGAAGTTATCGATGTTTTGAGTACTACACTTCAAATCCTAACTAAATTTATTTTTCAACAGTCGAACTGTAGGTGCGAACCCAATTTCGTATGCAAATAATTTCTACGAGCAGTTTTGTTAAATATGAAAATATTCATATTAAGTACTTCGTATTTGTGTTAATATCACGACGGGTGTAAAGTAATAAAAGTTATCTTTAATTTTTCAATTATTGCGGTAACTTACTATGTTATATATTACCTTGTACAAACATTTATACGTAGAAAAATGCATTTCTCATGCACATTTATTGTACCTATATTGTATATTTATCGTAGTCAAAAAAGGCTATTTTAGTGAACTAATCTTAATATTAGTATAGGCGTCTTCATATTAGTATTTACTAAAAATAAAGATTCATTTCAGATAAAACGAAAAATAAACTATTTTATAATATATTGTCTAAACTAATAAGTTATACTTTTATTAAAGTGAAAGTCTTTACAGGACGTATGTATGTTTGTTACTCTTTCACGCAAAAACTATTAAACAGATTTGGATGAAACTGCACTCAAATACGGATTATACATCATCAAACGATACAGGCCACAAATTATAATTAATTTGTACGTTTTCGACATAATACAACGATAAATATCATTGAATTAGCTATATTTTATAATAATTTTCTATTAATAGAAGCCATTGGATTCAATTGCCACTTAGTGGAATTAAACAATTTTTAAGATCATTGATTTAATAAGATCTTTGTTTTTCGCGATTTTTATAGATTTTATATGAAACTATTTTAAACGGATTAATCGCGTATATTTTGGTATTCGAAAATACATTTTGGATACCTGACGTTTCAAACACTTTACAGTAGTCCGTGGTCACAGGTAGATTGAGATGGCATTCGTCTGTCAGTTGATACAAAAATTAATTATATGAAACTACCGCCATCTGTTTCTTAATTGCCTCGCGTACTGCCTTGGATTCTTGTAGAATGAGCTGATTGTATCTTTGTCTCTGGTTTGGTGGATTTGAGACTTTAAATTTTCTATACGGGGGTCCCAGGCGGTAGGGAGTTTCCAAGCATCTTCTCTATTGAAATTTGGATGATTTTGAATTTCAATAAATTATTCTAGGAATATATCTACTTTCCTTAGCGAGGATATGTGGCTTTTCAAACCTGATATAGTGTTTGGACTTATTCATTGTATATTCACACACAGCTGATTGCAATACATCGGACATGTGTTCTTTCACCCTAACCCCGATGCTCCTCTTTGTTTGGCCAAGGTACGACAAGCCACAGCCAAAATGTGTTTTCGAATACCAAAATATACGCGATTAAGCCGGTTAAAATAGTTTCATTTAAAATAAATAATTTTTGTTTCCCCTCTCTGTTAAGACAATGCTCGGTGTGAAGTTTCACCACTGAACGCTCAGCGTCTCGAAATCAGGCAGAAACTGAAAAATGGAGTAGCTCGACACTAGATTCTCTCTAACTGTTTTTCTATGCGGAAAAAGCGTGAACCTGATTTTTATCTCTTACTTTCTAATTAAACGATCATAGATTATTAATATAAAATTTTTAGTAAACAATTTTTTTAAGCCAATACTTGTAAAGCTTAATAAAGTTACTTTTAAAATTATAATCGAATCATGGAAAGTTGGAATGATATTACAAAAATACACCTGCATATGGTGAAAGTTTTGCGAACTTTTAATAGGTGCCCATCAAAAGTCAAACTTCAGGGAAAATAAATTAAAATTGTCACCTCGGGTATTCGAAACTAATAATATGTATATACTCGTATGTAATATTTTTTACAGCTTCACGCATTTAACACAGTAAAGGCACTCAATTTCCGCCTTTCCGTACAAAATCGAAATATTGAGTGTTGCACTCAACACTCAATGTTCACTATCCATCAATTTAAATTTGAGTTGAGTTGATTTCTAACTCAACGTCGCACTTTGTTTTACCATAGCGAAGCAATGAAAAGAGATTTAAATATAATAATGTCCCCAAGAGGTCGATTTATAGATATTTTTACTGTTGTAACAAATACGAATTAAAGAATAAACGCCATAACTGCCCAATGAAAGGGCATTTGACTATAATCAATAACGTCAGTAGGCTCGATACTCACTCGGAAAAATCCACGCGGTGGCAAGACAAAGTACAGCGTTGAGTCACCTCACTCAACACGTTATCTCTCACTCAACAAGGTAACAATCGAAAGAAGTATGCAAAACCTGTACGTTTTAAACACTTTTAACACAAATCAAGTACCTAAATCCTGTACCTTTATTGTACTATAAAAATATTCTTATATTGACCTTTTCCATTTTTATGCTGATGATTATTTTTAAAAGAAAATTGTCAAGTCTCACTTGATACTACACAAACACACACATATTAACACACACATACACATTAACACACACACACACACACACACATACACACACACACACACCACACGCGCGAATAAGCAGACATATACAACACACACAATATGTGTGTGTATTCACGAAGCATTAATCTGTTTTTTTTTTCAGTTATATATTTTCAGTTATATATTTTCAGTTATTGTTGCTATAGAAGTGAATTGTTTTAACAATGATTTTTTTTGCATAGGTTTATATCTAATATAAATATGTGAATTGGAAAACTGTTAATGACTTCTTTTATAGTACTTTTTATGTAACTAAATTTAATAATTATATTGTTTTCATGATAAATGAAATAAATGAGTAAAATACTTAACATTTTTTCTATGACTACCCCGCTGTGCAGAAAAAACAATAAAGTATTTTCTTCTTACTACGATTTTTAAGTACTGTGTTAGTGCTTAGAAAATATATTTCAGGAAATAAAATTTTAGTGGTTATATAATATACAATAAAATCATGAAAAATAGTTTTATACTGCGTAATAATAATAAACTTCTTAGTATTACTAATAAAAATAGGCATTACTGGTAAGCTTTAAAATACCTTATTTCAATGCGTTCTACTATCAGCTGCGTCGAAATTTTTATACATTTTTTCAAAAATGTTTTCTAATTCTAAGTGTGATTATTCTACAATAATACTTTAAAAATAGTAAATATTGAAATAAAATAGCAATCTCTCTTGTTAAACGTTTATTTCTTAATAATCTTTAAGTATTAGAAATTTGTAAAAATCTCTCTACAAAGATGCTAACAACATAAATAAGTTGTAATAAAACGTATAAGAATTTCGACGCAGCTGTTAGTAGAACGCATGGCTTAGCGGTCAGAGCGCTTGGACGATATCCAAGAGGCGCGGGTTCGAACCCCGCTGCGTTCAAATTTTTATACGTTTTTTCAAAAACGTTTTCTAATCCTAACTGTGGAATAACACTTTAAAAATAGTAAATATATTAAAATTTGTTAAATTTGCAAAACAAATGTAAATATAAAACGTTTTAGTGTTATTCTGACGCAACATATATTATAATAAAATAGGTTAAAAATTGAAACAGTACTGTTAAATCTCAGATTATTATAATAAAATTTGTCTTTTTTTAATTGCTAGCTGTAGCACGATAGGTTGTGGGTTTGATTTCCACTTGGAGGAGTGATTATATTAAGATTATTTTCACTCTCTGGTTTTGTTAAGTCAATGTACTGCGTTGAGTTCCACAACTCAACGCGCAATATCTCGAATGCGACGGATAGCGAAGTACGGAGTATCTTGACACTAAATACTTTATATAGTAACTAAAAAAAATCTAATATGCGTGAGGTAATAAATGATTTAAAAAAAACGCTAAGCCTAAGAAATTTGTATTTAAATAACTTGAATTTCAGCCTGCCAATTTAACCTTTCAATACACAAAGCTATATAAAGATTCTTCGTACAAAATTATCTTACTCAATATTGATTTCGTTATTTATATGCAACTTAACAAGGCCTTTATAAAACCTTTTAGGCTTAACTGAAATATATTTTGTGCTTTTCTGCATTTTTTTTTCAATGAAAATCCATCGAATCCTTATTAAAAACCTTTAAAAAATAAATCAATTATTTTTGTATTTACAAATATTATTCGAAGTACTATCAATTTTAAAACAAAAGCTAAAATACGTGAAACTCCATATATACAGAAGCTTAAATGCTAACAATTTTTTAGAAGTTTCACGCTTTATCTATAGCACAGTATATAAAATTATTCCGTTATGTTAATTATTTAATTAATCATTTAAAGTAAGATAACGTATTTATGTAATTATATTTATAACTAGCAAACTACTTCGTATAATCTGTATTCTTGTTTTAAATTGCCTGTATAGTCTGTTTTAATATAATATCTTGTATCTTTTTCTTTTAGAGATCGCATATTTTTAAAAATTATAAAGATATATACATATATATTATCGATTTTGGACGGAATATATATATATATATCGATTTTGGATGGAAACCAGTTACCAAAGTGTCTTGGCTTGTCTTCGTCTTCCCTGCTATACGATATAATCAGTGGAGCCATTTATATTATAATATTATAACGCGTGCATATTTTATAAATCACGGTTCTACTTTAATGCAAACAAAGTTCATTAACTTTGATCTTTACGATATGCCAAATAGAGTCTAGACAGGTTTTCGTATCACAATTTTAAGTGGCCAATTGAATATTGTAATTGAATATTAGAACTTCAGACGGTTATTTATAAATATATGTATAATATTGAGTCGATTTTGTCTTATGAATTAATTTTGTCTTCTTGGAAAATAATATATTTCATGGGATTAAAAATATTTTTGATTTGTTTTT
Organism: Dryadula phaetusa; assembly: GCA_032432895.1. Lineage (NCBI taxonomy): Eukaryota > Metazoa > Arthropoda > Insecta > Lepidoptera > Nymphalidae > Dryadula > Dryadula phaetusa. The sequence goes on along the minus strand of JAOYRS010000016.1, from coordinate 1,594,581 downwards.
ATTTTTCGTTATTTGCATGTTTTTTCCCCGCATACATAACTGTCACTGTTTGAATATTTTACAGATATTGTGAATGTCTTCGAGATATTCAGACTGGTCTGGATATTCATTTCTGATAAATGTCTATAAGATATTCAATTCAAATCAATCCATTCTATTCTTTGCGCCTGAATTTGAGATATTTAAAGTTAACTTGTGAAAATGCACATTGCGTTTCATACCAGAGCGGAGAATTGATAACAATTTAATTATATGTCAATTTTTCTGATTAGGAAGAGTTTATATATATATATATATATATATATATATATATATATATATATATATATATATATATATATATATAAACTCTTAATGATACTTAAATGTATCACCATGGGCATTGTAGGTAGAAAAAGCATTTATACTCAGTTTACCAATTTCACCTCACTCAAGAGAAACAACAAAGAAAACACAAAGAACGTTGCTTATATTGCGATATAAACTATAGTCATTAAATTTTATATAATCTGTTATAAGCAATTTTTGCACTAATTTTATTGTTTTTCAAGGAATGTATTAAGTATAGTAGAGAAACATATGGAAGAAATGTAGCAGTACTTCCAAACTCAGGCCTCTTTGAAACTCTCGAAGCACCAATCCATTTAGCTCTGTCTTCTTATAGACTTACGTCATAAAAATTTAAGATGTATCACAATATCTAAATTTTGGGCGGATAGCAGGCAATGGAGTGGCTTGACACTAGATTAATTCTGACTACTTGTTACGACTGGAGATATGCAGATAGAGTGATTAAAAATTTTATCGTTATATATATATATATATATATATATATATATAATATATATATATTTATATATATATATATATATATATATATATATATATGTGTGTATATATATATATACTTTTATAGTATAGTATACCACTATACTATAATGAATCAATCGGAAATCAAGCAGAACTCCAGATAGATCACTTTGGGGTAAGGTCATGAATTGTCCCAACAAGCTTGGACAAGACGCCGCCGGATTTGAATTGCAAATGATCGCCTCCAAAGAAAACAAGACAATTAATTCGGAAACACTGTTGATGTTTAATCAGTAAAGTGAGGTTGCTCTTTGTGAGACACTCGCGATCGATTGGAATTTATTTATATTTCATATGTGGTCTAAACATGGATGGTAATAAACCTGAAGATTGACGATCAGTTAGTGTATACTCAATATTAATAAATCAAGATTCGTTGAAATACGAAATAAAATATGAAAAAAAATATATTTTGGTTACCATTTCGATTATTTACATAGATTACATCGGCGTTGAGTTCCGCCACTCAACACGCAATGTTTCAAACTTGGCGGAAAACGGAGTTCGGAGTGTCTTAACACTAGCTACTTCCTGAAACCCATAATAAAAGTCTCATACAAATTGTAAATAGTTTTAAATTTAAACTATTTCAAATGGATCAATCGCGTACATTATGGCATTTCAAAATACATTTTTGGATACCTGACGTTTTAGACACTTTACGGTATTCATTTCTATGTCATAAATTTTCTCGTAACGTTGTGTTCTTACTCACTAACCTTAACGGTGGGACGATCTGTTCCTACAATTATCAAAACCACTTCTCATTAAACTCATATTAACTCAAGGATGATATCAATATTTAAATTATTTTTAGTTTTAATATTAACTGTGTATAGAGTTTCTTTCTTATCTGGTGTTATTGTTCATGTTTTTGGTGGTTCTTTTTTTGTATAGTATTTGTAATGTAATATAATAATCTATACTCTTTGTTTTAATTCAATTTTATACATGTTAAATTAGCCTGTAATTAAGGTATACAATTACTGTAATTCATACTTACAAATGTGCGCCGACTTTCGTGGCGCAGTGCGACAGCGTCTGACTGTAACGCGATTGGTTGTGGGTTCGATCTCCATTCGGGAGATTGATTATATATTATAGATTATTATTTCTTTCTTTATTCGGGAGATTGATTATATATTATAGATTATTATTGCTCTGGTAAGACAAAATGCGGCGTTGAGTTCCACCACTTAACACACAATATCTTGAATTAGGTAGAAAGTGAAGTATAGTGTTCAAGACACTCCGTACTTCACTTTCCACTAGGTACTTTCTGTCTACCGTGCTATGCGGGATAAAATGAAGATAAAAAAAGGATTAATAATTAATCAAGTAACAAAATATATTAAAATAAAATAAAATATTTAAAACATATTAAGAACATATATAAGTTTAAATGTAGCAGCATTCGAACCCGCGCCTCTTGGAATCCGTCTAATTGATCTGACGCATTAAGCTCAACGTTCTTATTGAGGTACATCGAATTTTATACGATTTTTACAACTTATTTTTAGCGTCAATAAAGTTAAGCTTTAAAACCGTTTATTTTTTAAAAAATTTAGTGTCTTTCTTATCATAATTTTGTATATGATACTAAAATTTTATATTTAAAATATATAATAACGGTGTGACCATGCTAGAAAATAACAAGTAAAAACAATATAATATCTATATTCTGACTGGTCGTGGCACAGTGGTACAGCGTCTGACTGCAAACACGATCGGTTGTGAATTAGAATCCAACTCGGGGGCAATATTTAAATAATTATAATATTTTCTCGCTCTGATAAGACAAAGCGCGGTGTTGAGTTTACTTAACACGCAATGTCTTAAATTCGAATTCGGCAGAAAGCGGAGTACAGAGTGTCTTTACACTAAGTACTTCCTGCTGAAACTAGAAAAAAATGAATTTAAATTTATTTATCCTTTGAAACATCCAAATATAAAAAAAATCTGTTCAACATAAAACTAGTTTTTAAAGAAATTTTACATTTGATTCTTAAATAGTGTATCAGGTACTATTTTCTTCTTCTCTTCGAACTCGTTTAGTACCGTTTTTTTATTTAATAATTTCAATAACAACAATAAGTAATCTTTTATTTTGTTGCGGCGGCCATTTTGAATAAGCATTTTCCAAATCAATATTCAAAGTAACTTACGTACTTACGTACTTATGAAATAAAAACATAATTCTATGTAAAGTACATATTAATCTAAGTAATTCGATAGGTTTATGCAAATCATACCAATTCACACTTCATTAATATGTATATCCTCGCAATAATTACGAATTGACTGATAATCGCGGATTTATTGCCAGCGAGCGTTGAGTGTCTCCCAGTGCCTGTTCGGAATTCCTAATTTAGTTACATTAGTTATGTTACATTATTATTATTGGATGTTTAATGGAAATTTATCGTTTCAAGATATTTTAGCAGCTTATTGCTATGCAAGAAACTATTAAAGATAACTGTTATTTTAAATAATATTTTGACTTTGAAGTTTACGACTAGAGAGCGTGGTGATCCATTGCGCAGTGAGACAGTGTCTGGTATTAAACGGATTTAAGTATGATTGGAGACATTTTGTGTTAAGAGACAGAACTCAATGTATTTATCTTATAAAAGATAATTCAATGTAGTCATTTCTCGCAATTCTAATCCACAACCAAGCTGTTTACAGTCGTATTTAAGGCTTTTTTTATTTACGCTTTTATCCCGCATAGCAGGATAGACAGAAAATACCTAGTGTTAAGACACCCCGTACTGTACTTCGCTTTCCACCGAATTCGAGACATTGCGTGTTGAGTTTTATCAGAGCGAGGAAGTGAAAATAATTTAAATATAATCACTACCCCGAATGGAAATTGAACCCACAACCGATCACGTTGACAGTCAGACGCTGTGCCACGACCGACCTCAAGCCTTTTTTTAATTTTCAAATAACGTATTTTTGATATCAATTATGTTGCAATTATGAACGACTAGTGTGCTATTATTTGCTTCGCTAGCATCGGTTATTTAATTATATTTTACAATGATTTAATTAAAAATAATTGTATTTTTTAACTTATAATTAGCTAAGATCAATATGGTGTGTTTATAATATCAAAAATGATTAAAAACAAATTACAGAATTCAATGACAATACCTCTTTATATATATCTTTTTATATCTTTTTATATAAAAAAACAAGTTCACACTTCATCCCACATACATGTGTAGTTAGAGACAAAATAACGTCTAGACACTCCTTTGACGGTATTCCGCCTAAATTCCAAACATTACGTGTTGAGTGCGGAACTTAACGCCGCCCTTTGTCTTACCAAATCGGATATATGATAACAGAAATACGTTCATTCCCTCAAGCGGTAATCGAATCTACAATATACAATATTGTAGTGTAAACATTAAAAAACATATGTATGTAATGTAAATATAAGCCAATTAACGTTTCACAATAGAGTTTATAATGAATTATCATTCGCAAGGGAAACAAAATCAAATGGATTTATAATAATAAATTAAAAGGGATGAATTAAATTTGCAAGAACAAGGCAGCGTCTAGTGCCTAAATAAACAAATTATCAATGGTTTTGTTTTGATAAGGTCCATAACAAGTTTATTTTAATTAGACGTTTATATTAGAATATTTTTATAGTTTTTTATGGTTTTTAGTTTAATTTTTTTTGCAGTTATGCGCTTTATCCCGCTTAGCTGGGTAGAAAGATACAACATAATACTAGGATATCCGTTTGTCCGTTTGTCCGTTTGTCCGCTTGTCCGTTTGTCCGTTTGTCCTCATATCCACATTGTTGCTTGTCAATCTCGTAAACAGCTTAACGGATTTAAATTTAATTACATTTATTTTATAAACCATTCCTTAACATTTATTGTTTGTTTTATATGAAACCCGCTTTCCGCCGAATTCGAGACATTGTGCGTTTATTAGTGGAACTTACCGCAGCGCTTTGTCGTACCAGAGCGGGGAAATAAAAATAATTTAAATATATTCATTTCCCCGAGTGGGATTGAAATCTATAACCAATTGTTTTTACAGTCGGACACTGTCTTACTGCGCAACTACCGGATTCAGTATAACAATACTTTCCCTATATTAGAGAATTTTGGTTTACTTTTAGAGAAATGCCTCCAAGTCTGTCTATTCGGTCACAAAATACAAATTTGTAAATTAAATATATAAAATAGATACATATAAATAAATACATTAACGGTACATTCGCTAACACAAATAAAAAGGCTTTTTTTGTTTTTTAAACAAATATTTTATATACTCTCATACATATATTGTTACACTCGACCTAAATTGATATCGATGTTGTTGTATGAAATTTTAGATTTTTAGTATTTTTTGTTAATATTTTTAAAACTTTTCAAAGCTTATTTTACATAAATGTGATAAATCTGAGATTGAGATATATATATCAGGTAGAGATATATATATATATATATATATATATATATATATATATATATATATATATATATATATATATAATAGGTAATCTCTGTTTAACTAAATCATGCTAAGAGATTTTGTTCTTTATTTTACATCTATTTATAGAAACATTGCACATTAAACGTAACTCAACGCTACGTATTCTTTAACTAAATTGAAAAAATTAAAATAATTTGAATATAAACGTTCTACCGAGATTCGAATACCGTGCTATTGTGTATATAGTCAGTAATTTTGTAATTTTATATAAGCCTTATAAAAGTTGGTAAAACAGAAGACACTTGTAGCAATGGTTTCATTCCAGTCGATGGAATAGTTAGGACGCGCTATTTTTGTTGCAAATGACGGTCATTCCTATAATTATAGCTATAACGTATATTGAAAGAAATTCCATCTTAAACACCTCGTTTATTTTTTCAACTCCCTTTCATCATATATTAAGTTGTAACTTTATTGCAGAATCACTCTTTTTCCATAATAGGGTAAGGTCGTCATACAGAAACCAGTGTTTAAACACTACATTCTTTATCATCCATATGCAAAATTAAGATATAACGCGTGGATTTAAGCTCTGCGCTTCACAGAGCGGAAATTATCGCTCTACTAAGGAGGATTCAAACCCATAACCATCGCGTTTACAGTCAGATAGTGTGCAATAACATACACATAATATAACCACCATCAATCTCAAGAGGCAATATAGCAAGTGAAGACAATCACCGAGTCTATTTGATATTGTCGTACGAATAACAAGCTCAAGTAATTCAACCGTCTTATCTAGAGCATTTGGGATTTATCAAGCGAGGGCTATACCTCGTTTGTCACCAGCTTACTCGTTAGGTATTAATTTAAAAAAAAGGCCGGTCATGACGCAGGGGGATAGTGTATGACTGTATGCGAGCGGTTGTGGGTTCGATTCCCACTCGAGGGAATGATATTTAAATTATTTTCACTATCACGCCTTGGTAAAACAAAGCGCGGCGCTGAGTTCCGCCACACAAAACTCAATGTCTCGAATGATCGACGGTAAGCGTAGTTCATCTCGACAGGAGGTACTTGCTGTCTACATTTGTAAGGTTATGATGAATATCAAGACGACAATGCCATACGTCTTGACTAACATTTTGAACACTTTGATTCGTGGCGCAGTGGGACAACGTCTGACTGTAAACGCGATCGGTTGTGGGTTCAATCCCATATTAATAATATTTAAAATTATTTACACTTCCTCACTCTGGAAAGACAAAGTGCGGCGTTAAGTTCCACCACTGAATACGCAATGTCTTGATTTCGGTGGAAAGCGAAGTACGGAGTGTTATGACACTGGGTACTTTCTGCCAACCCTGCTATACGGGATAGAAGCGTGAAGTTAAAAAAACAACATTTTGACACGCCAATTGAGTCCAACTACGGCTATAATAGTATCCCGATTTTTTTAAGTCAAATTAGGACTTATAAATTGGGGCTGGACATGAAGGGCTCGAAATTTGGCTCTATATGAAATCTGATTTCTTTTTTAAAAGTGCAAGCTATATGGTCACATCTTGGCATAATTTTACATGAAAATATATAAATATTAAATAATATATAAATATTAAATAATATATAAATATTAAATAATATATAAATATTAAATAATTTTGTGGGATAGTATTACGAATATGTAACAGAATATGAGAGCCAGTAGACTGACCACCGAGGATGCTAAAGAAAGGGCAAAGAGGTCAAGAGGAATAGGTCAACTGACATATATGAAGGAAGAAAAAGAAAGAGAAAGTGAAGAAGAATGTAGCACGTATGTACAGTTGACACTTCATTATCTTTATATAAACACGTCAAAGAAAATCTTCGTACAACATTTGGAAAATACAATAAATTACTAGCGATACGCTCTTGTATAATTTGACGTAAGCGTTGTCAAGGCAACGGATATCTTACGCACCATTGGTTCTATATTGCTTTAATTTGTTCACTAGACCCTAAAAATCGCTTGTAAATAAATTAATTTATTAATGAAACGTCTTTTTCAAGAAAATAGATGAATGGATGAATAGAAATACGTTGAACTAACGCACACACATACTCAGACACGCATACACACATACTCAGACACACACACACACACACATCTCACATGCACATACACACAAACATTTTTGTGCACACTGACATATACGTTGCTAAGGCAACGCGTACTTTAGCGGTCAACGGGTCCCCATTTAGCACACACACAATATAAATCTTTTGAAAGTAACTCTATTTATTAATAAGACCCGTTAACCTAAGTATACATTGAAATTGTGTGATTCATACGTTATCCACGTCCGCTTGGACGATATGAAAATATTGTTTTTGCATTTATATGGCTTCATTAATTTGTATAATATTTTTATTAAAAAATTTCCCGTACGCTGTTGGCCTTTAAATATCAATTTAGTTTTATGACCTAATATTTGTAAGTGGATTGAGTGCTCGGAGGTTTTTTTTATATGCAAAATTTATATTTTCAACATATTTTTAAGTTTTAAACAGGTAACGCGGCGTTGAGTTCCGTGATTTGACACGTTATGTTTCTATTCCGGGTGGAAATAGAGAGCGGACACCCCACGACATTGAAATCAAAATCAAAATATTATTTATTCAAATAAGCGGTTTTTTTTATGTTTTAGTATGGTAAGTTCTAGTAGATGCATCAGCTCCGAGGCAGTTCTGCTGAGAACAGCCAGTTGTTCTTTTCAAATGTAATTTTCCAATAAATTGAACGTTATAAGGCACAGATCATTCTCTAAGAATATTTTTAATCTCTGGTATTTTTTGTTACTACTCAATTGAGCTCTGTTTTGTAAAGTATTTCATGACCATATCATATGGTGTTTATTGGATATTTATCAATTGTTTTAACTTAAAATATTTTAAAGCTAACTGGACAATATCACAGTATATTTATATGAATTTTGTATAAAATAAAATTTTTAACATATTATAAATAGAGTATTTTTCAGAGCAAAATCCTAAGAAAAAGCGTCAACTCTATCGTGTTTAAGGATACAATTACGTATGCAACACGTCAAGGCAATAAAATAAAGTGGACAGGCGGTTGACGTCTTTAACCGAGACTACTGTACTTTGAAAGATTAAATGAAATTTCTTTTGTGTATTATAATACGTTTAAATAAGTTGAAAATTGAGGACACTTCACCTAAATTGGTGCAAGGTGTATGATGGTTATCGTGAAGGTTGCTAGTTCTATTCCCGCTCAGGGATACGATTGCAAAGCGCACCGTTTAGTTTCACCATTCCACACGGAATATAACAAGATTGGGCGTATGTAAATTTCTTGCTTATTTCATTCTTTTAAAATACAATTAGATATATTTATGTTTGAAAAACAACAGTCCAATGCTATTCGTACAATATTTAACTCGACTTTTTATAAGTTAAATATAATTAAATTTATTTCATCTAGTAATAGCTTAACACTAAAGGTCTAATAAAAAATATCTGAACTCAGTATTCTCTTTGATAGCTCCCAAAGAAAAAATCTTAAAGGCATTTTAATAGAGGCAAGCGTGTAATAAAATTTTGCAAAAAAAAATCGGTTTTACCAACAATATAATTCCGTTATCTTCAGATTCGAGATCCAATTTGCATTGCAGATCCATTTTCAATTTACAATCAAGCGAATAAATAAATTCAATAGGCACTGCCTGGGATTCTTTAAAACTGACGTAAGGACGGAATAATTATATTTTGACCGTCCAATAGAGTGCCTTGTGTGTAGCAACTTCCTGTTTCAGAGCTAGCTTGAGTAATTTTTTAATTTAAAAAAACACTTAATATACGCTTTACATATAGTCATATTTAGAGATACCTAAAGATTATTAAGATTATCAATAATCGCTTGGCAAGAGAGAATGTTATATATTTTAATATTGTACTTAGGATTAAAAACATTTCTTTGAAAATTTTTATACGTATTTAATATTTTTAATGTGTTATTCCACACTTAGGATTAGAAAATATTTTTGAAAAAACGTATAAAAATTTGAAAGCAGCCGGATTCGAACCCGCGCCTCTTGGACGGTATCCAAGAGGCGTGGGTTCGAATCCCGCTGCGTTCAAATTTTTATACATTTTTTCAAAAATGTTTTCTAATTTTTATACGTATTTTTAAAAAAATATTTTTACAAAGATTTACTTTTTAAGCCAATAGTATCGCAGTGGGATAGCGTCTGTCTGTATACACGATCGGTTGTGTGTTTGATTCCACTCAGTGGAGTCATTATATTTAAATTACTGTCACTTCTTCGCTCTGGTAAGACTCTGGTGCGTCATTGAGTTCTATCACTCAACGTCTTGTCAAACCAATACCTCTAATTTGGTGGAAAGCGAAGTACGGATTGTCTAACTCTACGTACTTCCTGTCTACCCTGCTATGCTAAGCTAATAAAAAAATATTTACAAGGTGCCAAGAGGGTCGTATTAAAGCAAGTATGTAAACACTTCGCTTGCAGTAGAAATAATATTTAAACGTAAAATTTAATACCAAAGTCAGTTTAAACAATACTAAGCTAAACCATTATACGATAACAAACGTAACCAAAATCACCATAGCGTGGTTGAAGTATGTGAGCTATGTTTATTCTATTCAGATACTCTCGCCTTTGCAATGGTCAGAAACCATCCAATTTATATAATGAATCACATAAGTTAAATGAAATGTATGGGCGTGCGGCTGACGCAGAATGATCTTAGATAAGTGAACATGGTATATAAAAATACAGTCCATTGATTTTATATGTATCCTCTCGTATTTATTGAGTACGTAGTGTTGAGACACTCTGTTTTCTTCTACTATTTATCTATATATAAATGTGTACTATTTATCTATATATAAATGTGTATATGTAAAATGACATAAATATTGCTAAGGCAATTAACATGTCTCTGTATTCATTATTGAGCTTTCTACTTTAACATATTTTATGTGATTATTTAATAAGTTTAACATTGTAAAGAAAAAAATGTTTTTTTCCCCAACTTTTAAATCCATATTTTTGTTTATTTAATTTGATAATAATATTTAATTTATTTTTTTAATTTGAAATTTCAAATTAAAAAAATAACTTTACACAGAAAATTTGTCATTAATTGTCACTGAGTAAAATCATGTTCAATACTGCACTCTGGTACGACAAAAGGCGGCGTTCAGTTCCGCCACTTAATGTACAATGTCATGATTTCAAGCCTATTCTATTCTAGGCTTTCAACTATCTTGTTATGGGAGAAAAGTATGAAATTTTAATATAATTCCTTTGCAAAATTAATTTCTATGCATCTGCCAGTAAAAAGAGTTGCTTAAATAAAACTATTCCCGTGATACTGTCATTCAGTAAATTGGGACGTTTTTATTTAGAGATCCTCTGTACGGAGGAAAGATCTACATTTATTTATCTGTAACGAAGTAATCAATTTTCATATAGTATATTGATATTTTTGTGTTTTAGATTTCTTATAGCTTCTGTATGGATTAAAAGTTGGATTCTTACCAATATATTTGTAACTGAGCTTTAAACATTATAACTTGTTTTTATAAAATGTACGTAAAGTAAATATTTTAGAAGGGAGGGAGAAGTCGTTTAGAGTTGGGAATGTAAAAGCAATTGCTTGTAGTATCCCACCTAGGAAATTCTAACCCTTGAGTTCTCTTGAATTCGGACAGGAAGTGGGACTACGTATTTTGACAGAGGGTTCTTTCTTGTTACCCCTTTCCATGCAATTTTTATGCCTAATGATATAATTTCATTTTAATAACTTATATATATCTTTTTAAAGTATGAAGAACACGTAAAACCAACAAAAACTAAAAGCGTTTAAAAACATACAGGGCCCAATATATAAATACGTTTCACGCTTCACCAATTTTTCCCCCCGTCTCTTACAAATGGAGACATCGACTTTGAGACGTAATTTTACTATGTTCCGGTGCAAATATTAGTTCACTGTGGAGGAATTTAACTTTAGTTTTGTGAATTTTATTATACATATTTATTTAAGTACATAACGACTAGAAGCGGATATGTATATATATATATATATATATATATATATATATATATATATATATATATATATATATATATATATATATATATATATATATATACGTGTGTATGTATATGTATATCGTTTTTTTTCTTCCTTGTCTTAGCACCTCCTCAATTATTTCGCACATGTCAAGGCTGGTGGAGAATGCTGTTTAGCGTTAAACCCTTACTCCGCTTTCCACTAAATTTACAATTTTTCACTTTATCATACAAGAGTGGGAATCGAACCCACAACCAATCGCGTTGCTACAATAGCCTATTAGAAGTTCAGATGATTGAGCGATATTAAACTATTGTCTTTAATAGATATCATTTATTAGTACAACAGTCCTTATACAATCGTTAAATCGATTCCATATCGCAATTAAATTTAAGTTCATTAAAACAAGGATTCAAACCCACAATAAACGTTTACAAACAAACAAAATTATTATTCAATTAACGGAAACACACAAAATTTTATTTCCCAAAATTAAAATTTCAATCAGAATTTCGTATAAACTGCTATGGAACGTCGAAACGAAATGTTTGCAAGAATCCTTTTCTAAAATACCTGTAAAAATAAGGCTAAAAGTTGGTGAGTTGCGGCTAAGCCCTGATTACATAGTTCCCTAGGTAACCTAACCTGAGCAAACTGAAACATGCTGATTAATTAAACTTTAAATTACTGCATAGTGCATTTACTGAATCAAAATTTAAAGTCATCTAAAGTTTTGCTTCCATAGTACACATATATTATATTATGGAAAGGTTATTAGATTACATACTGGATATATATATATATATATATATATATATATATATATATATATATCTCTATATGGATTCCTGAATCACATGTGCATAGTGACTAGATGATAGCATATCGCGCCCTTAGAATCATAGAATTGAGGCCGGTCGTGGCGCAGTGGGACAGCGTCTTACTGTAAACGCCACCGGTTGTGAATTCGATGTTGCAAATTAGGGGATAGGCGAGGTACGGATTATCTTGACATTAGGTACTCTCTGTCAATCCTGCTTTGCGGTGTAAAAAGCGTGAAGCTAAAAAAATATAATCGCTTAATCGCTTATTTTTTTTTGTAAACGCCATAATAGTTCTAAAAAAATTAGCCATATTTTAGTTATAATATAAGAAAAATACAGAAGTTTTAGGTTTGGCCTTTTCTGCCCTTTAGGCTTTATTTAGTTTTAATAAAACAGATTAGTTGAGTTCGACGATTTAAAATAATATTCATAAAATTTACAGATATGTCTTTGTATGGATTTATGAAATAATTTGTAGATATCTTTATCAAATAGGAACAAATATATATTACAGTATTTTAATAATTCCGAATTGGATTTGAACTAACAACTATTAACCTTACAGAGATACTGAATTTAACACCTCTGGATATTTATTTATCTTGTACTTTTAAAATAAATGAAGCCTAAGTAATTTCCTGTCAAAATCAGTTCAGCGATTCCAGAGATTTGCCAGAACTATAAACAGACACTTTAATTTTATTTATTTGTAAAGATAATTGATTATAACTGCCTTGAGACTTTTCTAGCAGATAATCCCTAGAAGAATTGACAATTCGCTTCATCCACTGTCATTAACCTCTTCATACATGCTCTCCGGTGGGTCGTCATGCCTTACGTGACCTGCCTCCAGTAACATAACCTACTGTGTTCTCAAAGGTCAATTTATATATAATTGCTTAAGAAAATGCTATTTGCTATGTTAGCATTTACCTAGGTTAGGTTAGGTTTTCTTTTTCCTCACTAGATTACCGTTGACGCGTTGAACTCGCGTTACCTTGGCGACGTGAATGTCACTTTACTTACACGTATATATCCAACACATAGTGGTGTGTTACATTTATTTTAATAATTTAATATATTTTGATGCTTTATTTTTTTAATTATAAATATTAGCATTCTGCACCCCTTCCCTATATAGAATATAACTGTGCTAAATTTCATATTCAGTTAGCCTTATGTTCGTAAAAAGTGGTACAAAAGTCGGTATATAGGTCCATACCTATATCCCATATATATTGTTTTCTATATATTAATACGTGAAGCAATATCTTTCCCATATAAGATAACTCATTTATTACTTAAAAATACTATAAAACAGTAAAACTGGTTTCTTTTACTTATGCAATTACGTTTATCAGTAAATGTGTATATTGATGATTTAAATTGACTATATAAACTCAATAGGCCGGTCGTGGCGCAGTGGGACTGAGTCTGACTGTAAACGCGACCGATTGTGAGTTCGATCGTCACTCGAGGGACTTTCTCGCTATAGTAAAGACAAAGTGCGTCGTTGAGTACACGCAATGACTCGAATTCAGTAGAAAGCGATGTACGGAGTGCCTTAACACGAGGTACGAGGTACGAGGTACCCTGCTATGCGTGATAAAAGCGTGAAGCTTAAAAAAACTTAATTGATAAGACTTTATTTAATTAAGACTTAGTTTTAAATAAAATTACTTCAAACGGATTAATCACGAATATTTTGGTATTCGAAAACGTAGACCGGTGAGACCGGTCTCTGATCTGACTGTAAAAGCAATTGTTTGTGGATTCGATTACCACTAGGGGGGATGAGTTTGATATTTAAATTTATTTTCATTCCTCCGCTCTGGTAAGATAAAGCGTAGCGTTGAGTTCCACCACTCAATACGAAATATCTTCAATTCAGCGGATAGCGGAGTACCCAGTGTCTTGACACTATGTATACTATATTAAACGTATTAATTGCGTTTTTTTTAGCTACTAGCTAAAAAAAACACGATCAATGTGTTTAATATAGTTTCATGTAAAATAAAATATACTCATTCCCGTGTCATTTTGTTTAGATAAAGGACGATTTAGACTTAAAATATGACAAAAGTTTAAAACTGCCAATATATCCAATACAAAGATATCCTATTACATAATAATATTTCAGTCTAGTTTATCTCCGGTGCTTCGTACGTCGACGGTTATTAATTTCAAATATTCTTTGTATACTTTAGCAATATTATGAATTGATTGCTGCTTATATTTAAGTTTAGTGTAAAGAAAAAATATTAATACTTTTTAAATGATACTATTTTAAACGAATTAATTGCGTGTATTTTGGTTCCGCGATTAATCCGTTTAAAATAGTTTCGTTTAAACAAACAATAGTAATATTTTTTCTAATATCTTAGGAGAGAATTAAATATTATGATAGAGGTGTAGTGTTTATTCAACTAATGATGATATCTTGAGACATTAAGTTTTTAATATGATAAACTAAGATGTTACTTGTTTAGATATAACTTTACAACTGAGATGAGTGGCACAAGAGGTATATTGAGACCTCAGTTGATCTGTAAAACACTGTGTCCCCCAGAGGACATGTATGAAGAGGTTAATAACTGCTACGAGGCACAAGAAGTATGTAGGGACCGTAGAGTTAGGCGCCGCGACCTCTCTGACTATCCCCTTGGAATAATGCCTGAAGCTAAAAAAAGATTAAATAAAGGCTAACGCATGTTTCCTATATATAAACTTAGTAGGTAGACAAAACTTATTACATATATATATATATATATATATATATATATATATATATATATATATATATATATATATATATATATATATATATATATATATAGTACATATACAGGATAGTCAGAAACATTGCGTGTTGATTGGCGAGCTCAACGCCGCCAATCGTCTTACCAGAGCAGAAAAATTAAAATAAATTTTAAATACAACACATTTTCCAGTGTGGGAATCGATCCCACAACCGATCGCGTTTACAGTCAAAGTTTACTTTACAGTTTTGATTTTATAAACCATATAATCAAAATAGAATCGAATCTACTACATCGCTGTATGGAAACATTTAGCCCCAACGACCTCACCTTGACCGTACTTTGAAAATGCAAATGATGTTTGATCTAGCAAAATGCCAACATTAAAAGGAGCAATTGAGTCGCAAATTAAATTTTATCGCGATTGTAAAAAATAACACTACGGGGAAAAAGGACTTTTTTTTCGGTAGTCATGTAAATAAAAAATTAAGTGTTCCAAAGAATTTCCTAGAGATCCCGGCGCTCAATCTTTGTTTGAATACGACCTATTTGGAGATGCCTTTGTGGATTTAACAAAACTGACCTAAATTCAATTTGTGTCTATTGTACTCTTGATTGCCACTCAGCCTGTATATATATTTTTTACACGGTCTTATTTGTATTGTAAATAAATGTTAATTTTATGCACTTTTTGGTAGAAGGACTCAAGTAACAGTAATGGTTGAAAAATTAATGTTAAGAAATTTCACGCTTTTCTTCTGATATAGTTTTCCTTTACCTAAACGAACAAGTTGCATTATTTTATATATATTTACTTTTTGTTTTTAATTTTTATTTTCGTTCTTAACGAGCGAAGACTAGAGGTCCATACCCACGCCGTCCCATTTCACCACGATGGCATTTATTTAAACGAAAATACACACATATATATAACGTTTTTTAAAATAGTCTAAGACTTTGAATACAGCGGTATTCAAACCCACACCAGTTGAAAACCGTCCAAGCAGTCTGACCGCTAAGCCATACGTTCTCCGTCTGACTGTGTTGGAATTTTTAAACGTTTACTATAACTATTTTTTTTAGTTTTTAACATCTCATGTGCCCTCACTATGGCAAAAATATTAAAAAATTAAATCCAACAAACGATCTAATTAATGTCAGTCAATGATCACTAAACAGAAATGGAAAAAATAATATTTTTGTATAACAAAATATCAGAAAAAAAGACATTTAAATTCTATAACATGATTTTTTTGATTGGGAAGTATGAACAAAAGTTTTAAATTAAAAAAGTTATACATGTTCCGTTTAGCTGTGGACCTTATGATATCATTTTAATTTTACAACTCCCAACTGTTGTGTGAACTTTTAAAGAACAAATCTTTACTATAAAAAACTTGGTATAATCGTTTATTTCAACAAGAAATAATATATGCTATTGCTGAAATTACTTAGTCCTATATTTGCAAGATTCACAATTCTTTCTTGCATTTTATGGAAAATAGTTAGTTAATCAGTTAGTTAAAACTTTATTGCACATTGATAAAATATATAGTATATAGAAAGAAGGAACAATAAAATGCACAAAGGCGGCCTTATCACTGAAAGTGATCTCTCCCAGGGAACCAAATTATAAGGAATTACCATAAAGACTAAATAATAGTGTTAAGACAATCATTTCTTTAAAACGTGATATCATATTTTAATTATATCCTTTATGTATCTATCTATCTCTTTCGTTTCTTTTCCATGAAACGTGATATTGGATTAATTTGTGCTCAATTAGCAGGTACTGAGGACACTGTGCCTTCCACTATTCGTTTTCAATCAAAATTAAAAAAAAATCACTGTTAAAATTCAGTGGTAATTAAATTTTAAAAAAATACGTTTCTTCCAAAAATATATGATAATCTAAAATGATATACGTATTTGTGCCATTAATTCTAATTGTATGCTAAATTAATTCTAATTAAGCAATACAAAACGTCCTTGAATAAAGCTATACTACATAATCAAAGTTTAAAATGATGATAGACGGACGTCGAAATAATATATAAATAATATATTTAAGTAATACATACAGAAGAATGAGTCTTAAAATAAAACGATTTTTTAATACAAAAATAAGGCCATACATTCATATATTTATTCAAAGTAAATTACGACTATATTCTTGTTAAACTACTTTACGTTTTCTAACTAACAAAACTATGTTACAACAAGCTTCCGCGTAGATAGAACAAGAGCTCATGGTCCAGTGGAATGAGCTTGGACGGTTCCGAAAGACGTGGATTCGAGTTTTGATACGTGCAATTTATTGATTTTTTTATGTGTACCAACAGTTGCTTGAGTACTTTATAAATTATAAACCTATAAAAAACACAGTACAAGTATACAAACTCTTAATACTATTCTCAATTTAAAGTTAACATAACATTATGTAGTGTGCAGTTAATAATAATATTGAAGGAGAAATTAATTAGTTAGAGAGAGATAAATTTTGCTAAGAATTTATTTTGAAATAACATTTTTTTAATATCATAAAAAACGTCGGTAACCAAACTATAGATGTTTAAAAGTTTACTCATAACGCGCTCAATTAACACTAAGTAATTTAATTTTTGATTTGAACTACTACTTATTACTCTGTTTTTTTTTATTATTAATTTTATTAACACTCTATGGACACTCCATGGGTTTTGTTACATTGATTTTTATATATTTAAAGTGTTTAAGTATATAAGAATCAGAGACCCTACTGTCTCCATGTGGTCCCAAAGAGATTCCAGGATTTATTATTAGTTGCCTTACTTAGTTCTTTATCTAAAGTTTCAATTTACTTTTATATGTTTATAATGTTAATACTGTAGATGAGAAAAGCAGACAATCGCATTGACTGGAATTCTAACGGAGAGACCTGTACTCAGCAGTGTTTGAAATTGATTGAAGAAGAACAAAGAATAAGAATAATATGAATATTTTACTATTTTTAAGGTGTTTTTACACAGTTAGGTTTAAAAAAAAATCGTTTAAAAATTCGAATCCGTGCCTCTTGAACGCCGTCCAAGCGGTTCGACCGCTAAGCCTTTGTACTACTGGCTGTGTTGAACTTCTTATACGTTTTGTTACAACATATTTACGTTGTTAGCATCTCTGTAGAGATATTTTACCAATTTTCTGCTACACATTAAGTAATAATTGTTTGTGAAGAGAATGCTATTTATATTAATATTTTTAAAGTTTGAATGTTAAAAAAACTGTTAGTTAACTAATTTATCAAACCCGTATCTCACGCTAATAATCACAACTTTCTGATAGGAACACACAATATACAAAAATTATAAGCAAAAGATTATATAGTAATACAGTTTCTTAGTAAGCCAGCCAAAATACTCAGCTAACATCATTAAAAGTTACCGCCTGGGCCGAAAAATAAATTACTACTAAAGTTTTAATAGCATTCTGCAATGTGTGATATAATTTCTTATATAATCTTATATCCTTATTACAGCTTCGTTTAACTTTGGTACTTTGGGTTGTATTGGTTGTATTGGAGTAAGGGTTCTTAGGGAAAATGTAGAAAAATTGGAAGGAAGTACTCTATTTTGTTGTGTTTATTTAAATTTGCTAATGTAAATAAAGGTTTAAACCACATAACAGGTTAGTCAGAGATAACCTGGTGTTAATACACTCCATTGACTGCTTTCTGGCCAAAAATCGAGATATTTCGTGTTGAGTGGCAAACTGTATGTCGCTATATATAGTGGTAACTGATATATTTAATATATAAAAGAGGTTGTCATAGTGCCGTGAGAAAGCGTTTGACTGTAAACAGGTGGATTATTATGATTATGCTTACTTTATTTTTTAACTTCAAATATTCATCCCGCAAAGCAGGGTAGACAGAAAGTACCTAGTGTCAAGACACTCAGTACTTCGCTTTCCACTGAATTCGAGACATTCCGTGTTGAGTGGTGAAGTTCAACGCCGCACTTTGTCATTTACCAGAGCGAGAAAGTAAAAATAATTTAAATATAATCGCTCCCCCGAGTGGGGATTGTACCCACAACTCATCGCGTTTACAGTCCGACGCTGTCCCACTGAGCCACGACAGGCGCATTTTATTATTTATTAATAAGAAGGTGCGTTGAGTGTGCCTTCTCAAATTCAGGTGAGAAGTGGTAAAGGAATCAAAAGTTTATGTAGATACATGATATTTACTATTTTTTTAAAGTGTTATTCCACACTTAGGATTAGAAAACATTTTTGAAAAAACGTATAAAAATTTTGAATGCAGCGGCCGGCCAGGCAGTGGTCAGAGAGCTTGGACGGTATCCAAGAGGCGCGAGTTCGAATCCCGCTGCATTCAAAATTTTTATACGTTTTTTCAAAAATGTTTAGATAAATGATATTTGACAAACCTAGTACGTGGAAAAAGCCTGAAGCTGAGAAATTATTATAATATATAAAGGCTTAATGTTACGGAAATAGGATTATACTTTTATTAGCTTCACTCTTTTATATCGCATATATAAAAGGTATTCAGTATCAAGACGCATCTTACTGCGCTTTCTGCCGAATTCAACTCAACGTCTTGCTTTGTCTTACCAGAGTGAGGAAATGATAATAATTTAAATATAATATAAATATACATTTTCTTATTTAAGAGTTAACTATAGTATATAGATCAATAAAATCTATATGCATGGTTAATCGTAGTATGACAATAGTATAATACATATCATTGAAGCGAAATTGAAATCCAAACTATTCAGTATTTGTCCAGCCCACACAACAGTTTACTTAGGATGCGGCGTGATTTTGTAAACCAAGACGTTGATTTAAAAAGGCGGTTTATCAACCTCTAGTAATTTGGCGTGTGAATATTATATGTTTATTTCTGTTTAAACATAACTTAATAATATTATTATGTATGTTTATTAACATACATAGGATGGTATCCCATCGTGGCATAGCGTCTAACTATAAACGCCATTGATTGCGGGTTCGATTCCCATTTAAAATATTTTTACTTCCTCGCTCTGGTATGACAGAGTGCGGCATTGAGTTCCACCACTTAACACGCAGGGTCTTGATGTTCGGAGTGTCATGACACTAGGTACTTTCTGTCTACCCTGCTTTGTTACATTGTTGTTCTCTTTTTCATTATTTTTATTTTCTTCTTGTGTGGTTTTTCATGTTAAATAAGCCTTATTAGTAAATGAAATTAAATTTTAAAAACATTTTTAGGGAACGCATCAAATTTTAAACGCAACAAATACCAAGAGGAGAAAGCGTGCAAGAGCGCTTTCTAAGAGGTTCGAATCCTGTTGGGCTCAAATTTTTATACGTTAAAACTTGATTCAACACAAAAATCTAAGAGAACAATTACATCCAAAAATAACATCAAAATGTACACAGACACTGCAAAAACATAAAAAAAGAGGAGAAATTCCTTAAAATATTCATTCTCCATAAATATTTGTAGCCAAAAGTAAATGTTTGATTGCGTTTGATGTCCTAAGCAAATATGTAGCGTTTGATCAAACGCCCGCGTTGAATTTGATATCGGTGCGTACTTTCCAGTCTATATTGATTACAAAACACAGTTGCCTAATTAAGTTGCATAAATAGCTATTTTAAGCTGATTAAACGTAATTTAGATACCTTTAGGTTAAGTGGTTGGAAACTTCTATTACTGATGGTCGTAGCTTCTATTATTTGTTTATTTATATATACCTTATTGTACGCTATATATTAAAATAACATGTACAAAAGGCGGGCTTAACATATGGCAAATAAGTGAATAATAATAAGGAAAACAAAGAAGAAAAAAAGAAATATATATATATATATATATATATATATATATATATATATATATATATATATACATATACATACATAAATATATACATTCACAGTTAAAATTTATTACAAAAGAAAACTATGAGTTTTTAAGAAAAATTCATCTATTTAAAATTACATTTGTTTAATTTTTGAATATAGCTAAATTTATGATTTGTACTACTGCATATATCTAAAAGAAAAAAATTCTATTATTTTTTTACAAATTTTAGGTGAACGAAACGATATTGTATAGTTATTGTCTAAATCAAAGAGAAGTAAAGAAATTTTAATTTTCTACTTAACACTTTGGAAATATATATAATACATCGTGCTTGATCGTCACTTGATACACCTGTAAGGAAACGTATTTTACGCGTCAACAGAACTGCTAGTCGTTTTGTAATATTAAAATCTTTCTTTAAATAGTCCATGTCATTTTTTTTTCTTATTAAAATTACACCTATTTTCCTTATATACTAAGACGTCTCGCGGCGCTGAGTTCCGTCATATATAAACATCTTGAAAATCAATGAAAAATAGACAATGATCTAAAACTTCATTTACCTAGCATTGTAATATTATGTTTGAAGCAACACAGTTACTGAACGTGAGGTTTTAAACCGCGACGTGTGAATAAAGCAAAAGTGTAGCGTAAAGCAGTTTGGAATTAAGTTTGTCTTCGCAGTACTTGTGCTTTTGTCACTTATCTGTTACTGTATGTTTCACATAGACTGGTAGAGACATAAACAGGATTAAAAAACGTTTTAATAACAGTTTTCCCACATCAAAGGGTAGTGAGAAAGAATCTAGTGTTAAGGCTAAGACGAATAATTTTATTTTTTTAAATGAGTATCCTGAGTAGGAATTGAACCGACAACCAACAACTATATTAACAATAAGACACTGTTCCACAATAGTCTCAACTTAATTACTCTGTATAATATTGTCATATTGTAATAATATATTGGAAACTTATAGTTTCACGCTTTTATCCTGCTTAGTGGGATAGACAGTATTTAGTGTCAAGACACTCCGTATTCCTCTTTCCGCTGAATTCTATATATTGCGTGTTGACTGGCGGAACTCAACGCTACGCTTTGTCTCACCAGAGTGAGGGAATTATAATAACTTAAGTATAATCATTCTCCCTAGTAGGAATCGAACCCTCAATATATTTTCTGTAATGTAAACAGATTTATTGCTTATATTTTGGATATTCGAATAAATAACAGATAGAATATACCAGTAACCTCATATTTTGTAGTGTTTGAAACGTCACATTTCTAAAATCTTGTGTTTATACGTGAGTAATATAATTAAAACAATATTTACTATTTTTAAAGTGTTATTCCACACTTAGGATTAGAAAACATTTTAGAAAAAACGTTTAAAAATTTGAACGCAGCGGGATTCGAACCCGCGCCTCTTCGATACCTTGGACGGTATCCAAGAGGCGCGGGTTCGAATCCCGCTGCGTTCAAATTTTTAAACGTTTTTTCTAAAATGTTTTATAATTAAAACAGTTTCATTTAAATTGTATAAAAATAATTACCAATGTATTAAAATTTAAGATCCATACAATGTGACATGGCCTTATCACCCTCATCTACACAGTATTCACAAGTATTGAACTAATTAGCGAGCTCTGACAGTTCTATTTGCTTCATTCGTTATACATTTATATCGACTTGGTATTAAAGTTTCTGTACACAAATGTATCAAAATATACATTTTTTTTTATTTCTAATCCTTAAGTTTGTAGAGACGCGGTTTGGCAAAGAAAATATTAAGATATTATTGTGGAATTATTTTAGTTGTGGGTTCCATCCAAACTCAGTGAAATGATTGTATTTAAATTATTTTCCCCATCTGGTGAAACTCAATGCGGCGTTGAGTTCCACCACGACTCGACTCTCAATATTCCGTATTTAAAGACAAAATTAGGCAATGGTAAAAAAGTTGTCGATTTGTACCAAGAAGTTCTCAGATGTACGTTATGAAAATATTGTATTCTGATCAGGTATACCGTAGCAAGATTAATATTTTTTTGATAGAGGTAATCAAATAGTCGACTATTATGGCAAGAGCTTATTAAAAATGCTACTGGAGTAAAGACTTTCAAAAAAATCATATGTATATTTAACAATCAAGTTAACTATATTTTTTTTGTATGCTTTCGTCCCGCATAGCAGGGTAGACAGAAAGTACCTAGTTTCAACACCCTCCGTACTTCGCTTTCTTTCTTTTTTCTTCTTACCAGAGCGAGAAAGTAGAAATAATTTAAATATAATCACTTCCCCGAGTGGGAATCAAACCTAAAACCGATCGCGCTTAGAATCAGACGCCGTCCCACTGCGCCACGTCCAACCACAAAACTATTTAATAAGAACAATAAAAACAACCAACATCCGGCTCCAAAAAACCTACAGATCCTAATCGATTCTGTACATAACCCAATATTTAACATTCAATTGTTGTGACCAGCACGCGTCAACTAAAAGCAATCCATTACAGCAGTGCCTTAACACGTCCTAACTCTTCAACAAAGTTGATCCGAAGCGACTTCAATGATTTACATGTAAATTGGGTTTCAAACGGATTCGAACGTTCATAGTTAACAGCACCGATGTACAGTCTCTATACCACAGGATAGATCTTATCCCCTAGATCTAAAACATATAATAGAATTCTGGACACTTTTTGAGATGTATCCAGAATTTTGTACAGAAATTAGAAATGCAAGCTTTGTAATTGCGTTTAAAATTCTATGTTAAGGGCTTTAATTCGTTTGCATAAAGAACATTTTAGATAAATCGGTATGTGGCGATATATATATACGATTTGTTAAAGGAGAAATCTTAACTTTCTATAAGGTCTTGGGACCCGATGTGTGACAAAGTGCTTATGTAGGCTGTTTGCTTTGAGCTGTCGAAGGTTTAGGATAATTTGACGTTTTACGTATTATTTGGCCTGAAAATTGGAAGGGATGTTAGCCGAGTTAGTTTCAAATTTTATATTAATATTTACTAAATCACAAAGAGCCTAAATGATCTGTGGAAAATATGTCAGTTAAGTGTACATTTCTTTACTATTTTTTTTAAGTGTTATTCCGCACATGGGATTAGAAAATATTTTTGAAAAAAGTATAAAATTTTAAAAATAAATAACATTCCCGCTTGCCAAACGATTATTTGTTAGAAATAATCTTTGGGTACCAGAAATTCGTAAAAATCTCTCTACAGAGATGCTAACAACCTAAATAACGTTGTAACAAACGTACGCAACGGTAGTAGAATACATAGCTTAGCGGTCAGAGCGCTTGGACGGTTTCCAAGAGGCGCAGGCTCGAATCTGGCTGCGTTAAAATTTTTATACGTTTTTTAAAAAATATTTACTTATAAAAATGCACATAGTTACTTTATATAAAGGCAGTGAGCGTAATATTATTTATATTAATTTCATATATTTTCAATGTATTATTTGTGTACTCCTTTTCCATATAAATAAGATATATGTGTACATTGGCAAAGTTTTCACGTATTTCTATAATAACTTTAGTAATTTATATATACACAGGAAATCCGTTCAAGTCCTATTTTGAATTTTCTTTTATCATCATTCTCATTATAATCATCATGAGACTTTTATTCTTCATCGCAAAGTACATAAGATGTACCTAGTGTCAAGACACACTGTGCGCTTTGTCTTACCAGAGTGAGAAAACGAAAATAATTCAATTATAATCAATCCCCCGAGTCAGAATCGCACCAACACTATACGATTAACGCTTATTATTACGATTAACGCTTATTATTACGCTTCTCCCTCCTGAACTCACTATACTGTGTTTATTTGTTTCTTTTACGTATACGCATTCTTTCTCAAATGATAGACTGCCAAAATTTGTAATACTTCATATAAACAATATTTTTAAAACTTTATATACATTATATCTTCTTCTATCTCCAAATTTCATGTTATCTTGAACAGGTTGTATGTACATGTGATTTCGTCCATTAAAACAAGAGACCATGGTCCACATGTGATTTTACTCTTCCACATATGATATCTTGGCACACATGTGATTTTTATCATCCACATATGACATTATGATCTTTATATGATTTCACCCATCTACATATGATACCATGGTTCAATTATAATTTTACTCATCAACATATGACTCTATGGTCCACATGTGACTTACATATGACATCACGGTCCACATGTGATTTCATCCATCCACATCTGACACATGTGATTTTACTCGTCCACATATGACATCATGGTCCACATATGATTTTACTCATCCACATATGTGATCATGGTCCACACGTGATTAGACCCTTCCACACATGCCAACAAGGTCCACATGTGATTTTACTCGTACACATATGACGCCACTTCCCACATGTGATTTCATCAATCCACATATGACGCTATGGTTCACGTGTGATTTCATCCATGCAGATATGATACCATGATCCACATATGCATTTCACCCTTCCACATACATATAACATCATAGTCTCATTCATCCATATATGACACTAGGCTCACATTTGATTTCATCCATCCAAATATGATACCATGGTCCACATGTAATTTTACTCATCCACATATGACTCCATGGTCCACATATGATTTCACTCATCCACATATGACACACTAGGCTCACGTGTAATTTCATTCTTCCATATATGACACCTTGGTTTACATGTGAATTTCACTCATCTACATACGATACCATGGTCCACATGTAACTTACATATGACATCATGGTCCACATGTGATTACATCCATCCACATCTGACACTATGGTCCACATGTGATTTTAATCGTCCACATAAGACATCATGGTCCACATGTGATTTTAATCGTCCACATAAGACATCATGGTCCACATATGATTTTACTCATCTACATATATCATCATGGTCTAAATGTGATTTGACCCTTCCACACATGCCATCAAGATCCACATGTGATTTTACTCGTCCACATATGATGCCACAGCCCACATGTGATTTCATCAATCCACATATGACACCATGGTCCACATGTGAATTTCACCCATCCACATATGACACCATGGTCCACATATGAGTTCACCCATCCACATATGATACTATGGTCCACGTGTGATTTCACTCTTACGCACCTGCCAGTATGGTACACATGTGTTTTTTCCATCCACATATGACACTATCGACTATCGTAAAAACAAAATAAATGTACACAGCGACCCGCTCGCTGCTTTGCTGCGTACATCTATTTTGTTTTTGCACCGGCCGCCCATCTCGTCTCTCGTTTTGCCTTATAGCGGAGACTTTTTTTTAATTATTTTTTTTTTCTAAATTTTTTTTCCTCTTATGTCACAATGTGCATTCATGAAAATAGTGAAATCCGTTACATGGTTTGAAATATTTAAGCGCACCGACAACAGACGTGACGCCATTTTATACTATGAATTGATAATGTAATATGAAAGGGTCTAACAGCTTAACTAAAGTTACAAAAGCTAAATAAAACTGTTACTACATAACGCACATTGTAAGATGAAGTTTACATGGGACACAGACCATATTAAACTAATTTGAAATTACTTACGGCATAATGACATCTAATGATATCTATATATTATTGATCTATATTAATATTTACTATTTTTAAAGTGTTATTCCACACTTAGGATTAGAAAACATTTATGAAGAAACGTATAAAAATTTTGAACGCATGGCTTAGCGGTCAGAGTACTTGGATCCAAGAGGCGCGGGTTCGAATCCCGCTGCGTTCAAAATTTATACACGTTTTTTCAAAAATAGTTATATATTAGTTTTGATTTACTTATAAAACCAAAGTCGTGACATTGCATGTTGAGTGATGGAACTCAACGCCGCACTTTGTCTTTACCTGAGCGTGGAAGTGAAAATGAATTAAATATAATCACTTCCCCGAGTGGGGATCGAACCCACAACCGGTCACGTTTACAGTCAGACGCTGTCATACTGCGCCACGACCGGCCTCGTGTTATTTATATTATTGCAAAAATTGTAATAAATATAATATAGTTAGCTTATAAAAAGCAATCTTCAGTATTAATTTTATAAATATATATTTAATAAATCTGGGAAATCTGGAAAGTATGTTCAGTAGAGATGGAAGATATGAAGTGTACCTGCACGTCTTGCCGTTTACAACGCAGTATTGATACCGACGTTGTTATACGGCAGCGAAACGTGGGTGTGTCAAAAGAAGAATAAAAGAAAGATAAATGCAGTAGAGAGATCTCCTCGTCGGATATGCGGAGTCTGCTTAGCGATCAGCTGATCGTATATGCAACAAAGTCATAGTAAGAACGAAGAAGAACGAGCTGAAGTAGTTTGGCACGTTGGGAGAATGAGTGATGAAAGAATGGTAAGAAAAGCTTATGAAACAAAGGTGAGTGGTACGAGAGGTCGGGAGGACCTCGATTGACCTTTGAAAACACAGTATCGATACTAGAGGAAGGTCACGTAAAACATGAGGATGGGGGGTCCTCATGGAAAGGTGTATATGAAGAGGATAATGACTGTAAACGAAGTGAAAGGGGTATGCAGGGACCATTGCGTTTGGCGCTTTGTTGTCGCTGACTACTACTATCTATACTATATATATATATATATATATATATATATATATATATATACTAACCTACATATACACTATATATACTACCCCTTCAGTATCGAGAAAGTAAATTTTTGGGTAAGGATTGTAATTGTCATAGCTCCGTTTGTTGAGAGACGCTAAATGTAAACATGTTTATTTCAGATGAAATTAAGATTCATATCTTGCTTGCTAGACTCTTTAGCTTAATTATTACAGATTTTTCGTTATACCTACATGCTTTTAATTTTAATTTTTTTTTAGCTTCACGCTTTTATCCCGCATAGCAGGGTAGACAGAAAGTACCTAGTGTCAACACACTCCGTACTTCGCTTTCCACTAAATTCGAGACATTGCGTATTGAGTGGTGGAGCTTAATGCCGCACTTTGTTTTTTACCAGAACGAGGAAGTGAAAATAATTTAAATATAATCACTCCCCCGAATGGGGATCAAACCGACAACCGATCGCGTTTACAGTCAGACGCTGTCCCACTGCGCCACGACCGGTCCCCATATAAAATAATTGCTAATGATTGCTTATATTTGTAAGATGATTATTTATTTGATTCTAAATTAATATCATGAAATATACCAGATGTCGTGTTATGTGTGTCGTCTCCCGTAAACATTTAGTTAACAAATTACTTTAAAAAATATATTAAAACCCAATAATAAACAAACTCTTTGAAAATATCTCTGAAATTTGAAAATTTTCAAACAAATTTGACAACAAAGTGTCGATAGTGTTATATATAGTTACTCTATGGATAGATGAAATATTAGTATTTGAAATCAATCATTTGATTATTGTAGTTTATTTAATTAGTATAGTTATATCTTAATTTTTATTGTTTTTTTTTCTAATAATATTACTATACGAGATTAGAAAGATATTGCAAGCAAGAATTTTTTTTTAATTATTTAGAGAAATTATATTGAATATCAAGATAAAATTATCCAATATGATGCTCTAAGCTTTAATCTATTATTATGCAAAAAATCATTCCAATTTATCCTTTAGGTATTTTTATATAAAAACATCTTTAAATATTAAGAGCGCAAGACGTATGCAGGAACCGTAGCGTTTGGCGCTCGGTGCTCTCTGACTACCCCGCAAAGGGATAAAGCGTGAGGCTAAAAAAAAATATTAAAATATAAAACTATCGCGTATGTACCTCTGGATTATTACCAACTATTAACAACGACTAACTATTAACATGCCAAAATTCGATTAATTCTGTCCAGTAGTTTTTGCGTGATTGACGCACAAACGAACAGACACACAAAAATTCTTTTAAGTTTTTTTTTATCTTCTATTACCTATATGTTAACGTATATAATTTATTTTTTTTATAAATTTTCCATGTCCTGAATTGAGTTTTCTAGTCCTTATTATAAATATACATTATATTTTAATCCTTAATGAGACTCGTATAAACTAGAAAAATAAACAAACAATAAATTACCTTTTTATTGCTGAAAAGTACACAAACTGTTTGAATTATCAAGTAAATTTCATTGGAATTCTTTATTTTATTAGAATCTACAAATATCTTAATATTTTCTATATTAAAAAAGTTTTCAGACGAAGTGGTACGGAGAGCCCAATGTTAGGAAGAACTACACCACTGTGAAATGATTGATAAATGTTTCAATAAACCAAAATTCAAGATATTCTAACAAACTTCATCCAATTTTAAACTGGATTTGGGACGTTACAAAGGCAATAGTTTTGATTTTGACCTTTGGGTTTTATAACTAATAATAACAAAAATAGAGCGTTGTGTTTCGATGGACACCGCGGAATTTTGTAAGTAGTTTTCGTTTGAGTAGCCAATATACACAATTACTGGATACCATATATATTATGCTTTTAAATATATATATTTTGTCTGTTTGTACGTATTACTTTTTGGTACTATTAGATGGATTTGAACGTAAATATTTTATTGTAAATATTTCATTTTTATACTAAACTTGAAAATTTATGGCAAAGTACATATAATAGACTTAGTAAACTACAAAACATAAAAATATGCGATTTAGAAAAAATGTCGTATATAATAAGCACTCGCTGAATATGATGGTGATTCCTGTTTAATACTATTTTTGCAACTTGAGTAAAGCATGTTTTCCTTAATAGAATTACAATCAATAGAAACCCAGTGTTAGTTCCTGTCTCCTCTTTATTTTGGCGGAGCTCAACCCCTCAATTTATCTTATTATACATATCATATGATTATAAAAAAAAAGCTTCACGCTTTATTCCATATAGGAATTCCTAGTAGTGTCAGAGATAAACTAGTGTACGGACATTTCATCCCAAAATCGTAACATTGAATGTTGAGTGGTTAACTCAAATTGCAGACTGTCTTTGTCTTACCAGAGCAAAAAAATAAAGAATATATATAATCACTTTTGAAAAAACGTATAAAAATTTGAAAACATCGGGATTTGAACCCGCGCCTCTTGGATATCGCTGTGTTCAAATTTTTGCACGTTTTTTTTTTCAAAAATATTTGCTAAATAAGTGTGGAATAACACTTTAAAAATAGTAAATATATATATATATATATATATATATATATATATATATATATATATATATATATATATATATATATAATTATTCCTCCAATTGGGAATTGAACCTACAATTAATCGCGTATACAGTCAGACGCTGTTCCGTGTCACAATATAATCAAAGCTTACCAGATTATAGATAAATGTTTTAACAATTATTTGAAATAGAAAAAAAAACAAATATATTTATTCCCCCGAGTGGAAATCGAACCCACACCTGCCGCTTTGATATACATAGTCTGTTGAAGAAGTACACTAGCATTATTTTACATTTTATTAAATGATTGTCAGTTTACCACTGATAAGATCGGATTTTCGAGTATTTAATATTGGTTTATAAACTAGTCCAGTTTAGAATATACGATATGAATAAGATGCTAGAATATCTTGAGAAGTGTATAATTAAAATAATAAAATTCTAATAATACATTAGTGTCGAAAAGTATTTTTTTTAAGTTCACGCTTAGCAGGGTAGACAGAAAATATCTAGTGGCAAGACACTCCGTACTTCGCTTTAGGCCGCATTCGAGACATTATGTGTTGAGTGACGAAACTTAATGCCGCACTTTGTCTTACCAGAGCGAGAAAGTGAAAATAATTTAAATACATATATAATATATAATAATTTAAATACATATAATCACTCCCCCGAGTGAATCCCCCGAGGGAATCGAACGTTGTCACACTGTGCCACGATCATCCCAAAATACCGGTCAGGTAGAAAAGATTATTATAATTATTTTTTTATTATTTGCGATTGAAAATGAGGTGTTATTCCGAGAAACTGAGGGTTAGAATTGATGTCGGCATATTTTTTTAAATTTTTGTAAGACATTTGCAGAAAAAATACGAAATAATAATAATAAATGATTGAATGTAGTAAGACAAAACGCGGCGTTGAGTTCTTTAATTCTCTCAAACCAAACCAGCAACACGGACGGTAAGCTGACACTAAAGTGTCTTGACACTACACTGTTTCCGATTAGTTAATCGTAATAATTAAAATTTATGCTTTATCTCGAATAGGAAACTTCCTATTCGAGATAAAGCATAAATTTTAGTTGCGTTGAGTTCTTTTACTGTACCAGCCTTGAACTCGGCTGGACAACGGAGAACGAAGTGTTTGACACTAGATTCTCTCTCACTACGCTGTTATACGGGATAAAGTCAAAAATTAAAAAAAAATGTATATTATAAAATCGTGACATATAAAAATATGACGTACACTGAAACTCAGAAGTCTTTATGGATAGAATTTCCACATCGTACGATGAAATTTCGCCACCGTTTCATAGCAATTTCGTAGCAGACGACTTTTTGATTATCCAAATACACCTGTCTCGACATTTTTAAATTGCAAGATTTTGAGCATCCGAAAATGTATTTACGTTAAACATGATAAAACATGTAGATTTCTTTATATCTGGATGATGTATTTTTTTCTTTGCATAAAATAAAGAGTTTGTAGTATCAAATTCTAATAAAGGTTACGTTTGATACAATACAGTATTGTAACAAATAAATAAATATGTATAAATATTATAAAAATATATTATGTATTTTTAAAATATAAATAAATTAATTTGAATACATACTTAAATTAAAATTAAATTTGTTTGTAAATACATTTAAAAGTACAAATAAATATTTGTCATAATATTTATTACTTCCCCTCTTAAATTAGATACCAGGTTCTTTTGAAATATACAAGAATATATTAAATTTCCTCCATGGAGTGTGAAAAAAATCCTTATACAGAGTATGAAACAGAAGTGATATCGAGTAGATAAATAAATAGGAAAATTTTATGTTTAAGAAAATTAAACTCCAGTCGCTTATAGAATTTTATGTCTTGAAGTATTTCTTTTTTTAAAAAACCTATAAATATTCGAATGCAGCGTGATTCGATCCGTCGCCTCTTGGAAATGTTTCAAGCGCTCTAACCGCTAAGCCATGCGTTCTACATCCGCCTGAGTTCCACATCCAAAATGTTAAATAACATATAAACATTAATTGGATAGCATTGTAGTGTTTGATACATCCGGTTGGATGTAGAACTCACGGCTTAGTGGTCAAAGCACTTGGACGGTTCCAAGAGGAGCGGGTTTGAATACCGCTGCGTTAATCAATGCGTAATCACAAAAAAACGGTAAGTAATTAAATATTCCTTCAAAATTAACTCCAAAAATTTCGTTTTTACTATTCCTCAAGGAATTTGGGGTAATATCCTCATCTTTACTGCTGTCTATCTGTCTGCTAGTATCGAAATTTTATAAATACAAAAGAAGACAGATAACGATTGGTGCCATATCCACAAAATATTAAATACTAAGATGATATTTCACTCCTATGTCGCTCACGAGAAATTAAATTTGTTGTATTGGTATTGATGAAGAAATCTGATAAAATGTGAATACAAATGTTGAATGCCATCTATTTTGGGGAAAATATACGATTTATTTTTTTATATATATATCGGGGAGGGTGCCAGCCCTAGGGTACTAGTGTTGTAACAAAGTTCAGTTATATTTAACTAAACTTGAGTTTTAAGTAACCTTTATTTGAAGAGGCCGTTCGTGGCGCAGTGAGACAGCATCTGAATGTAAACACGATCAGTTGTGGATTCGAATCCCACTCTGGGGAATGATTATATTTCAATTATTTTCGTTGAGTTCCACCACAATACATGGATTGTGTCAAATTTGATGGGAAATGAAGTACAGAGGTATATAGTAGGGTAGACAGAAAGTACCAAGTGTCTTGACACTTCATTTATTCTCGTCCACCAAAAAACAAAAAAAAATAGTAGTAGTTAAATGATTTTATTGATTTATTTATTTCTAAAAAGTAATTTGGAAATATAATTAATTTAATAGGATACTAATAAAATCGTAGTGTTTATATGTAAATTTAGGCTAGGCCACTCCTTCCGAACTATTTTTTTCTTCTATTTAATAATTTTATCTTTTCAGTAACACTGTTTGGCAAAAATATATTTTTTTATTAATTTATTTTCAAGGCTTTAGTTTCTAATTTTTCGAAATTTACAAGCAATTCCAAAAAAATATGTAATCCGCCATTTTGTAACAGCCGCCATCTTGGATTCACAATGATAAAACATATTATATTTTATTATCGTCAAAACTAAACGCGAATACCAAATAGTAGATTAATGTATCAAAAGGAAGGTAAGGACACACAGGGTAAGCTAAATAAAAACACATTTTGCATGATACTGATATAACCAGATATAACCTAGAGTTAAGACACTTCGTTCTCAAAAAAAACAATAAGCTACTAAAACAATAATACGCATCCATATTACGTGTTACTTACATGATTGAATGCTGTCATACTTAGTTGGTTTTCATCCTTTTTTTATTTTTCTAGATAATTTCGTAATAATTCCAACCAAAAATTTAATGTCAAAACACTCCGATCATTGGTAGACACAGTACGCGTTATATTATATTTTGTACGCTATAAAAGTGATAAAATATGACGAAACAATGAGTAAAAACAAATACACTAAAGCCTCCTTGAAGCCTACCATGAAGAATATAAATAATAGATATATTAAAAATGAAAAAATAATAGAACTTATAAGTTGAAATAAAAAAGTAACAAAGCTTAGCCGTTAGAATCGACAAAATCAAAGTATTAGCTAGAAGACATTTCGGAGAATCGGAAAATCACTGTAATTTATAAATATCTGACAATTTCCTAAGATTACACGAGGGCTCACGCAAAAGGCCACTAAGACGGATTTTATTTTCGTCGCCAAAAGAAATTGTTTTTATTCAAGGCTTGGAACAATCGTTTGTCATTAAGTATCAATAGTGAAACGCCCAGAAAGTTGTTCCAGATTAGTATCCATGTCCCAATTAATAGTATGGAGCGGATTGCTCTTTTTTTTAATGACCCCTAATGGTGAAGTAGGACAGTCTGTCTGTCTGACTGGAAATTCAATTTCTTGCTGTTCCAAAACCCAATTGCTAATTTATATTATTTAATTTATTTTGCTAATTTATTTTATTTAATTTATTTATATTATATTTAATTTATTTTGATTACCCTGCTTTAATATAACAAAGCATGATGTATTGCCACTTAATATACAATGTATGTAGTACTGATGGTAAGCGGAAAATGGATTCTTTTGATTTTAAGTTCTTTCTGACTGCCCTGTATGTAGAAAAAAAATTACGCTGCTAAGAATTGATTAATACTGTGGGTCCTGAAAAATTTATTACCTATATCTAACAAATTTCTTTATAATACTTATATAAGAGAAAATAATTTTAAGTCATCATCATCAAAAAATCATGATTAATGGAGCAAATCCTAGCTTGGCGTAGTTAATTGATAGTACATTTTATTATTCTGAAATGTGTTAGGGTCTACTAGTATTAATCCAGTAAAATTATTACTAAGGTCATTTACTGAAACACACAGACACTTTCTTAAGTGTAATTATTCAGTACACTTTGCTATTCAAAAATACATGTGGACTATTTGTGACTGCAGATCGTAAAGGATTGTGTCTAAAATATATTTTCTAACCCTCATATGATTAATTTTGTTAAAATAATTTTATTCAATATGTATAAACCATGAAAAACAAAAAAATATTAATATAATTTAAAACCAAATAAAGAAAACATAAATAGAATATTTTTTTTAAAATTAAAAACAAATTTTATTAAAACTTTCCATCACCAAACAGCACAATCTATCTATAAGAAATGCCGTCTCTTATCAAATAGATCTCCACCTACTTATCGGACTAAAAACCGCAGCCCCGGCTTACTGGTCGAGCTGAAACCACTTTTAATTAAATGAACTTGTTTTTCGCTAAACAGAAGAAAAAAATAGATCAATTATAGTGAATAATCTTCGCTTTTGTATGTTAGTAGTCACGTTCACGGAATATTTTCGTTGGATCGTGATTTATACTCTCATAACTCGATGGGCTGTGATATGCGATGGCCTCTCTCTGCCCATAAAATATCAGAATAACAACATATGTCATAGAAACGGATAAGAAAAGGGCTAACGTTTCTCCAAGTTTTTGTAGGTAAGCTTTTTGTTTTTGGGGAAATATTTCAAATTTACACCATCGCTGTCTTGGAAATCAATTATTATATCCTTATATATATATATATATATATATATATATATATTCTACAGCTATATCTATCTATATTTGTTGGAATATTTATGTTCATAAATATTGGCTACCTCTTGGCTGATTACATAAATGAAGTGTTATTTGATTTTTTTTCAGTTTCTCGCTTTTATTTCGCAGTTTAGGGTAAACGGGAAGTATTTAGTGTCAACACACACTTTACTCCGCTTTTCATCGAATTCGAAATAGAAGTGTTAAGTGGCGGAATTC
This sequence comes from Dryadula phaetusa, assembly GCA_032432895.1. NCBI lineage: Eukaryota > Metazoa > Arthropoda > Insecta > Lepidoptera > Nymphalidae > Dryadula > Dryadula phaetusa. The sequence goes on along the minus strand of JAOYRS010000016.1, from coordinate 1,559,076 downwards.
AACTGCGCTTTGTCTTACCAGAGTGATGAAATTAATATAATTTAAATGTAATCATTTCTACGAGTGATAATCGAACCCACAACTGTTCGCGTTTACAATCAGACGTTGACCCACTACACCATGATCAGCAAAACGTGGTAACCGAAAGTGGAAAACAGACTGCTTTAAAAGTAACTTTTAAATAATAAAAAAAATTAATAATGCGTGAAATAAAACAATTTAATTTTAACATTGTACAATTGAGGTAACAAATTGAAGATATAAGATTGTTACGCAAAAATATAAAAAGTGGTGGTGCTTGGAGCCATAAATCTTTCCAGTAATGAAAAAGACTTGAATTGAAATCTCTTGGAAGTGACCAATCTATCTTCAAAGTATAGGTACGGTTGAATTGGCCTTCAGAAAAATACTTTATTCATGTTATTTGGAAGTTGCTTTGAGTTTGGTACTCGTTGGTGAACCGGTCAATTTTCTGACATATCGAATGGGAGTAGGTCATAAACGTATTTACAAGAAAAGTAACTTAAAATCATTATTCCTTTTTGTTATATATTAATATAACTGTGAGTTGATTAAAATGTCTAATTGAATTCTTTTTGACGGAAAATATACATTTCTAGCCTAACTAGGGATTTCTTAGCCTAACTAGGGGTTTAGATAAAGAATGTAAACGAGGCAGTAGAACAAAAAGTAGGCGGTTTACTGTGGATTCGATTTCCTTCGGAGGAATGGTTTATATTAAAAAGTTATTATCATTTCTCTGGTCTGTTAAGACAAAGTGCGGCTTTAACTTCGCCACTGTTACACAATATTTCGATATTGGGCGGAAAGCAGTCAACTGAGTGTCTCTAATTACTCTGCTATGCGGGATAAAGCGTCAAGCTGCAAAAGAAATAGGTGAGTCCCGCCATCGATAAAACATCCCAAGTCATGATTATAAAATAGTTCTAAAACGATGCTACATTACTAATATTCTAAATACATTATAATCAATACAACTTTGCAAATACATATGTAACACACATTTATATACTTACCCTACAAGGAAAAACAAAATTATAATGCACACGAATCCAAACCTATCTCATTCTACCACAAAATATATGTAGGAGCATCTCTTTCACGCTCTATAAACGAAGTCACAGCTTTCATTTAGCTAAATCTAGTTAAGGACGAAGGAAACAAGGCAAGAAAGATCTTTGCTATGTCGCCATCTGTCAACGGTCGGCCACCCGGTACTACAAAGTTACACTCATCGCTAGAACATTTAAATTTGAACCTTATTCCTATAGATTTAAAAATTATTTCAATATATTATACAATGTGTGTGAAAACAAAGTTTTTAGTTAGAAATCAATTATACGAAAGTATATTTTATTACGAAGGCGTTAAAGTTCAAAATGAATATGATATAAGGAAGCTAACAGTCAAAGTCACGTACTTTTAGCGATAAGAACGAAGACAAACGGGAGCTTTTGAGGCTATTTTTGGACTTTAGATCCCAAAAAATTCTAACTTTTTCAATACAATGTAAGTAATATTAATATTATTGACAATAATATGTATTTAAAATAATAATAATTAAGTAACAATATTTAATTTAATAATGAAACCTAACGCCACTTAGTCTTACTTAATGGGATATTGTATGATAATATTTCAAATATAATCGTTCCCCTAACATGGGTATCAAATTTATGACCATTTTGTTCATCAAATACAGTCAATGAGTCATAATTGTTTTATAAAGTTAAACTTTTAAGACAATAAGCTATAAACTTATACTTAGAGTTTATTTAATTGTATTTCTAAGTAATTGTATATTTAATTATTAAATAAATTTCTAAACAGAATATTGTATAAAATACACAAAATATTGTTAGCAATCTGATATAGCAGATATTTAAAAGGAAAATTGTTCCTTAGTTTCCAAAATACAATAAACCTACAGATGTTACAACATCGGGCGCAGAATCGAAGTTTGTTGTACTCTATTTTATTGGTGACTATACTGTCTGTATTTTAGCTTACCTAGCCTAATGATAAGACACTCTCTTTTTCCGCATAAATTCCAGTAATTACAAAACGTAACTAGCTTACGTAATTACTGGAATTTAGTACGTTAGTTAGTAGTGGTTGAGTAGCGTAACTTAACACCGTGCTTTGGCTTACCAGAAAATAATTTAAATATCTTTACCCCAAATAAGAATCGAATCCATAATCAGTTACGTTTACAGTCGAAGGCTGTCCCACGACAGTAAACAAAACATATAGCACAATATTTCAAAGACCCTTCATTATCTATTATTTATATGGTATGAAATTTATCACAGTTATATTATTTTTTATAATTTTGTCTGATAGAAAAACATTAAATTAATAGAATAAATACTACACACATTACACTTACACACACTTATACACTTCTGTTAAAAGTGACATTCACATAGCTACGTGTATATATATTTTACATTTCAACAAGGCCTCTAACAGGCACATATTATATAGTGTAAATACACACATACATATAAGTCACTTGACACACTAAGAAACGTACAAAGATCCAACAAAATAAAACACTTGGATTCATAAAAAATAGTTCTTTATATCGCCTTTACAAAGTATGGTCTATTAGGAAGCGATAGCGGCAGACAGATGGGGTCTATTTGTCAAGATCGCGATACCAAGGCCAAGCCCTCGCAAATACAATTCATAGTGCTTATCCAACTGTGAAAGTAAAGTGTGTTATGAGATTTCCTTAGAAATATTACGTTTGTATGATGTAAATGTCACGTGTATATTATTTAAAACTGCTGGTATATTAAATTTATAACAAGTTTTGTTCATAATAAACCATATATTATCTATCAATAAAGAACTGAGTGTCTTAAAACTGTTATGTTATTTTCTGCTATGTAGAAAAAAGAGCGAAGTTTTCGTTTTTCTGTTCTCTAAGTAAAATGTTAGAAGAGATAATTATGACAAACATATTTTATAATTTACTTTCAGTTATATAACTAAAGTATTAAATAAAATTTATTTGAAAGTTCTATTTATGTATGAAATGATTGATTATTATTAAAATTTCTAAGAGTTTCATATAAGGATTTTATTTATCATAATAAATTTATGTTAAAACAATGCTGGTAAGGCAAATCACGGCGATAAGCGCCACTCATGTACACGCAAGATTAAAAACTCACCCAAAAGTGGAAAGTAATTTAACACCAGGGTACCTTGCTTCTAAAAAAACGTAAAACTAAACTAAATATATTTACAATTCACACTTAATCCTAACTAAAAGGATCAAAAGTTCTTCTCTAATTAATATAATCATGATGTCGTTCTATCGGACGTAAAGGCCACGGTTGGTAGCGTCCCGCATAATTTCCTTGTATTCTTTGTAAATTTAGTATGGGATTTGCAATTCTGATCGGAACCCTGTCGGGCTTAGATTGTACCAAATTTAGTGAATTTCTCATCATTCGTTAAATCTAAGAAATATTTATTGTTTGAACGAAGCCTTTGTCAAATTTCCTTTGATAAAACAGATTGTGGCAGAAGTTTGTTGACTTTTTCTTGATTATTGTATATTTTGTTGGGTTACTTTATTTAATTATAATGAAATAAAAAATCAGGCCATCTAGGTATAATGGGATGGAGTCTGACTGTAATAACGATGTGGATTCGATTCCCACTCGCAGGATTACATTTAAATTATATATTAATTTTTCTGCCCTGGCCTTAAGACCAACTTAATAATGTTATATTAGAAGTGTTTTTTGATTAAAAGCTTACAAAATTGCTAATAATAATTATATAAAAAGGTAGAGCGGTAGTCGGTGGAAAGCGTGAAGCTAAAAAAAATATTACATTAACATATAATATGTTCTAAAATAGTTATTAAAAAGATATTTTACTATTTTAGAACATATTATATGTTAATGTAATATTTTTTTTAGCTTCACGCTTTCCACCGAATTCGAGACATTGCGTGTTGAGTGGTGGAACTCAACGCCGCATTTTGTCTTTACCAAAGCGGGAAAGTGTAAGTAATTTAAAAATAGTCACTCCTCCGAATGGGGATTGAACCCAAAACCAATCTCGTTTGTAGTCAGACGCTGCCCCACTGCACCTCGACCCACCTCTGTTTGAAATAATATGTTAATAAATTAAAGTCTTTTTGACACCATTCAACTGATGTACCATGACACCACATGGACTACCGTAACGTGTTCAAAAATTATAGCTCAAAAATACTCTAATAACTAAGAAGAACTGTAGATAAATTTATTAATACCATCGTAAAACCCACAAAATATATTGAAACAAATTACTAACTCCCAATATATAAATATAATACCCACCAAATAAATTCAAAATCTCTTACGTGGCAACGCAACCGTAAAATTGTTTCACGAACGATAGGAAGTCAGTAATGCGTTAAAAGAAATAATATAATATAATTGACAAGAGAACTATAGAGGAAAATCTGATATATTGGGCACGTTTTGTACGCTAAGGCTAATCAAGCTGGATAAAGGTGTAATCATCTGGAAATATATCGAGTTGGCGAATCTTTAGAGGCCCTTTCATCCTGTTGACTGATATAATTAGTCTTTTTGAATGGAATTAGTATAAGTTATACAGGTGGTCAAATTTATCGATTTTACTCTGGAGTTCTTGTTTCTCTTGTCCATTGGTATAAATTCAAATCCTTCACGATACATATTAAGCTAGGAATAAAAATATTTTTTTAGTAAAACGTATAAATATTTCAAAGTTGCAGAATTGACTTACTGTTTTGGTCTACAAATTCTTTTATTTTATTTTTATATGATTGTTTATTGCCCTTACTTATGAATGAGAATATTTACATTAATTTGTAATATATTAGAAAAGGTGCCGTTATAATTTCCGCTTATAAATACAAAGTTTTTACATAGAATATTCAATAAGGAACAAACGTATATGATTTTACACACGGTTCTGCTCACCATTTCTATTAGCTTAAACTTGGCTTGACGCGCTACCGCGTATCTAGGTATACATATATGTTTATTTACTTGAATTCATATGTATAATGATAAGTGTTAATAACAAACTCATTTCCCAAAACGCGCGAACAGCTTCTGCTAAAATATAATATTTTAAATAGTTCTCAAATTAATTTCAATTCAGCCGTAAAGAGATGTAATGGACTGGCAATTTTAGCGCTCAGTGAAGTTCTAATTTAGCATTGATTTGCCTTGCTACGAATATTAAATTGCAATCAAGTTAGTGCAAACAAGTATAATGTTACTTAAACCATCTTGGAGAAATATAACTTAGATTCCTTGGTACAGTGGATCAGCATTTAGCATATATATATATATATATATATATATATATATATATATATATATATATATATATATATATATATACATATATATATATATATGTATATATATATATATATATATATATATTTAGCTCAGAAGAATAATTATATTTATCGTTTTTTTTTTAAAATCCTGCTACCATGTAAAAATAAAGCCTCAACGCTTCAACACGCAAAGCCTTGAATTCCGACGCAAATCAATTAACTGATGATCTAGAATGTCTTTGACTACCCTGTTATACGGGAAAACACGTAAACTTGTAATTTTACTTACTTTCTATAATTATTGTAACCACTTTAAGGTGATAAAGTATCCAGTAAGATAGATGGTCTTGAATAACACGATCATGTTCGCACTACACGCTCATTCAATGTGAACGTATAGTTTAGTTGGCTACAGTACTTGGACGGTATCCAAGGCAAGCAGGTTTATGTTCTGTTTAGTGAAACTTTATTTGAAATTTATTAGTGTTTTATTCCTAGATCGCTATTAAAAATATTATATGGATACATGTTAAATATATAAAACATAACATTTTTAATTAGCCTTTAATTGCGATATATGTACTAATGTATGAAAATTTCAAAATATTTTAATTTAAGTTAGCTGTTTCGTCTTTTACAAGTATACTAGATATGAACCCATGACTACTCTCACAGAAGGGATGTTTTGTAAAGCGTTTTTGTTAAACAAACTTTAAACATCAAACAGTATGATGCTTCAGAGGATTTCCAGGACAAAATTTGGCTCAACACGACGTATTCAAAGTATGAATTTTAGGCTAAATTACACGGTTTAGTTCACTTAATGCTTATGAAATTCAAGCGTTTCATACTGAGTAATGAAAAGCGAATATTCTGCCTACAGAGATGTAATAACATATGGAGAAAATAATTTCTTCTAAGTAACTTTCCTTGTTAATAAATCCTTCTGCGTTTGTTTACTTATCTTAAAATGTACCTTATAGCGTCATTTACGTTTTGAGAAAAAATTAAAAAATACTGTGAGAATGTTATGTTACAAATTTTAAGCTTCACTTTCTACCTAGTGTTAAGTCACTCCCTACTTCGCTTTTAACCGAATTTGAGATATAACATGTTGAGTGGTGGAACTTAACGCTGCACTTTACAATATTAGAACGTATTTGATACAAACAGAATCAGACAGAATGCGGTGTTATATTAACAAAATACACAATTTCTTCGGTTTCAAATTTTCTCCCCTTCTTTTCCCTTGAAATAAAAAAAATAGTAAGCAAATAACTATATAAATACTTATTAAATCCATGTAAATCAAAAGTGATTGATTAATCGAAAATCCGATTTGTTCCGCAAAGTACACCGTATCAAGAAAACCTAGTGTGAGAAGACGATACGTCGTTCACCGTTTTCAATTCGACACATAGCGTTTGAAGTTGCGAAACTCAACGCTGCTTTTTATCTTACCTCTGTAGAGGAATTTAATATAATTTATCCATAGTCATTCCCCCAAGTTGGAATCGGATCCACAGACACTGTCCCACTGTACCTCGATGGCGTCAATTTAGTAAACAACAGAAAATCCCAAAATAACAATCACACAGATAAAACCAATAATTTCAATTTATATTTGGCCAGTACTATTGTGGCGTTCGTAGGGCATCGAATTAAAATCTTGAATAAATTATTGTGCTTCACAGAGCGGAATGGGGGCAATGAGGCAGACCCTTCGACGGAATAACGAGTGATGAGCTATTTTAACACTAAATTTATTCAAATCGTCGTGTACAGTTGGCTAGATGGGTGAAACGTTGTAATACTAACGATATTCATATGAGAGAGGTTTAGATAGAGTGAGAGCTATATAGAGGTTATTTACATAGTGATTTTGATTTACAGAAGTTGATATGATGCCGCACGATCGGTTGTGGGTTCGATTTCTACTCGGGGTAGTGATTATATTTAAAATTATATTCACATTCACACTCTAGTAACACAAAGTGCAGTATTGAGTTCTGCTACTCTTACATATACACATACACACACACACAAACACACACACACATATATATATATATATATATATATATATATATATATATATATATATATATATATATTAACTACACGCTTTTACCCTACCTGTCAAGTCACTCCGTACTCCACTTTCCACCGAATTCGAGATTTTACGTATTGAGTGGCAGAACTCACCAGAGCGAGGATCTGAAAATAATTTAAATATAATCATTCCCCCAATGGGGATCAAACCCACAACCGATCGCGTTTATAGTCAAACATCGCCCCATTGCGCCATGGCCGGTCTCAATGGCCTCTGTAACATAATATTATCGTTAATTTAGTTCATAGAAAGGTTCTAAAGCTATAGTATTTAGAAACATTGCGAGTCCCCAATAAATAGACCTAGGAAACAATAAAGATGCATCCACGTGTCATTTCTGTAAGCGTATTGAATAATTTAGGCAGTATAACCGCGAATATCGAATTCTCATTAACTCGGTACGTTATAATAGTGTAATACCTGTCTAATCAATGTGATAATTCATGGGAGACCAGGACTGGTATGTTTAATAGCTTTTGAATAACCTGCGAGGAAAATTTTACGTGATAGAAATTGATCATTTTCAAATATATGTAGACTGTCGTGATGCAGTGTGCCAGTTTCTGACTGTAAACGCAATTGGGTGTGAGTTCGATTCCCACTCGTGGAAATTATTATATTTAATATTTATTTTCATTTCGCTCGCTATTCAAAATACAATGTCTTGAACGGAGTGTCTTAACACTAGATTGTCTCTGACTGAAAAACTGAATCTATAATATTTAGAGGTTTCACGGCTTATCCCACATAGCAGGGTAATCAAAGAAAATCTAGGATCAAGACACTCTATCGACTGCTTACCATCTGAAATCGTGGTAAATTCCTTGAAACAAGAGAAAAACGAAAATATATTTCCTATCTAAATTCAGCTAGTTGTATCAAGATAAGTCAGAACAAAAAACCAGTATACAATATGGTACACGTAGTACAAACAACCTAACGAGATCCCAACTGATCACATGTCACAAACATTTAATTAGCAAATCAGTTTTATCGGTAGCGTGGAGGCAATTTAAATTACATAGAAAGGTTCCAACACTCGACTCTTGAACGGTCAACTCCCAAAAGGGCAATTTGGAGGACTACTTAGGGACATGTCAGTCAAGATAAGGGTATGACCGACAGTACGAATTATGGGGTGTTCCGTACTAAATATACTCGATCGTAACTAGATTTACTATAGTATATGTAGTATAGTTAAGTTGCAATTCTTGTTACATGTTAGTTGAGGTAAATATGAGCATTTTTTATTCAATCGTTATCATTTAATCAAGAAAACAATAATTAGAAAATTGTATATTATTTATATAACTTGACTTAGCTTTACATTCTTTATAGGATAAATCATAGCAGGGTAGACGAGACGTATCTAGTGTCAAGATACTCTGTACTTCACTTTGTATCGAATCGGAGACATTGCGTATGTGGAACTCAACGCCGCGCTTTGTTTTACCAGAGCGAGGAAGTGAATTTTCACTTCCTCGCTCTGGAATTGAAATATAATCACTCCCTCGAGTGGGGATCGAACACACAACCGATCGTGTTTGCAATCAGACGCTGTCCCATTGCGCCACAGCCGGCCTCATTTTTTTTAATTATATACCATTATCATCATTTAAAATAATTAATCACACCTTTATTTTCTTATGAGTAATTTTTCTATATATGTGAAACTACTGGACCCATTTTAATGAAACTTACACTATTTCCTAAGGTGAATTAGAAGTAGCTCAAATTAAAAAGGATACAAGTATTAGTTTTCGAGAAATTCCAGAACAAGATACATCATATACAAGCATATAGTTACAAATTTAAAAATACTTCATTAGAACTCGAAAAGCAAATTCAAATATTATTCGATTCTCACAATGTTCCAATCTTGCATATCGAGCTGATGGCCTCCGTTTTTGATATAGATTAACAAAAAAAAAACATATAATCGTTTCTTATAGTAAATCCAGAGTAGTAAAGAGTATATTAATACAAACTATCAAAAAAATCCCCAAATTTCCAAATAAAAAATATACATTTTGGAAAAATACCAGCGCCAAAATATTCTCAATATAATATAAAATTTATATATATTTTATTATAAACCAAACTAAATCGAGAAACGATCGTAACTGTTTAAATAACGTAAATTGAAACACGGCTGGCTGCACGAGCAAAGGCTGTAGACCCGATTGAATAGACCTTAACGTATTATCTACAGGAGACGTGTTATTATGGGAAGACTGTTAGTATGTTAATTTCAATAATGTATGACGATGGTATAAGACGTTGATGAATCGATTTACTTGATATATAATTTGTATATATATATATATATATATATATATATATATATATATATATATATATATATATATATATATATATATAATTCAAATTTATATATATGTATGTATGTATTTATATATATAAAATAATCTGTGCCAACGACTTTTTTACATACATATGAATATACCAATATAAAATTTTTTACAAATTTTGTCAATCTGTCCGTGTATTTTTTCCGGCTAATCTCTGAAACAGCTGCACCGATCTTGCTGGAACTTTCACTAGCAGATAGTTGATTTAATAAGAAATAATTTAGGCTACGTTTATGTAAGTAAATAATAAAATAAAGATTTAGAGCTATTATATTTCAACAATAGCTTGTAAAAAAAAATAAAAACCTTTGAATAGATTTTTTTCCTAAAATTATAACTTTTTACTATTTTTAAAGTGTTATTCCACACTTGGGATTAGAAAACATTTTTGAAAAAACGTATAAAACGTATAAACATCCCGCGCTTCTTGGACGGTATCCACGAGGCGCGGGTTCGAATCCCGCTGTGTTCAAATTTTTATACGTTTTTTTCAAAAATTATAACTATTTATATACAATAACTTAACAAATCATATTCTTTTCTCCAACCAATATCGTGATCGAAGCCAGAAACTAAGTTAATCCCATCATAATGCAGTAAACTTTGCAACTCTGTGGCGTCAAAATGTTACGTACATTATTTAATCTTTGCACTTCATCACTATCGTAGTATGTGATATGGTTACAATATAACTTTGGCGGTGTTTTTTTTGATTTTTTTGTAAAATAATATAATGGTACCTGTTATTGGAAGCTTTTTGGTTGAATGGCGGAAATGTACGCCGTGCTTTGTCTTACTAGAGTGAATGCTAGGAGTGGAAACGGAATTAACAACTAGATATATATATATACATGACAGTATGATTTTTTTTAGATTCACGCTTTTATCCCGCATAGAAGGGTAGGCAGAAAGTACCTAGTGTCAAGACACTCCGTACTTCGCTTTCCACCGAATTCGAGACATTGTGTGTTGGGTGGTGGAACTCAACGCCGCTCTTTGCCTCACAACCGGTCGCGTTTACAGTTAGAAGCTGTCCCACTGCGCCACGACCGGCCTCAAACAAAAGTATGATCATTTTATCAATGAAACGTTTTTCTAATCTTATATATATATCGTATCGTCAGCCAATAGCAGTCCACTGCTGGACATAGGCCTCCCCAAGTTTGCGCCAAACATCCCGGTCCTCCGCAACCCTCATCCAGCCTGCTCCGGCAACCTTGCGTATGTCGTCCGTCCAGCGGGCCAGAGGGCGTCCTACATTACGTTTGCCAAGACGCGGTCTCCACTCCAGGACTCGTCTGCTCCAACGGCCATCGGTCCTGCGACAGACGTGACCGGCCCATTGCCACTTCAGCTTACTGATTTTGCGAGCTACGTCGGTTACTTTAGTTCTCTCACGGATAACCTCATTCCTGATTTTATCCTTGAGAGAGACCCCGAGCATAGCTCGCTCCATAGCTCGCTGAGCGACTTTAAATCTGTGGACCAGCCCTACTGTCAGTGTCCACGTCTCGGCAGCGTATGTCATTACAGGTAGGACACATTGCTCAAAAACCTTCGTCTTTAGGCTTTGCGGAATTGTTGACTTAAGGACTCGACGGAGCTTGCCAAATGCCGCCCAACCCAACTGAATCCTCCTATCCGCTTCCTTCTCGAAGTTGTGTCGGCCAAGTTGTATTGTCTGGCCTAGGTAGGTGTAGTCCTGTACAACTTCAAGAAGAACGCCTTCGACCCGCACTGGTCTCAGCATAACGTTTCTGTTGAACATAACTTTTGTTTTGTCCAAGTTCATACCAAGACCAACACGTCGGGAGGACCCATATAGGTCGTTCAGCATTTGATTTAGCTCTTCCAGTGTCTCTGTAAAGATGACTATATCGTCGGCAAAACGAAGATGAGAGATATACTCTCCATTGACGTTGACACCTCGTCCAATCCAATCCAGTTTTAAAGACCTCCTCCATCGCGTTGGTGAACAGTTTCGGGGATATCACGTCCCCCTGTCGCACCCCACGATGGAGCCGAATAGGTCTTGTCCGCTGATCTTGGATTTGGACGGTCATCGTCGCAGCGCTGTAGAGACATCTCATCACCTCGATATATCGCCAGTCGATTTGACTACTCTGCAGGGACTCCAAAACAGCCCAGGTTTCGATGGCGTCGAATGCTTTCTCATAGTCCACAAATGCCATACACAGCGGCTGATTATACTCCTCGGTCTTCTGTATAATCTTATAATATAACTAAATAACAGTTGGCTTTATACATATATTCTGCATATAAACTTTAACTGTACCAAATTTTATATTCCCTTGCCACCATAATTTTCATAAGAAAGGTACAGGCGAAATAATATTTCCTTTCAACATCATATAATAATCACTTGTAACTATATAGAGATGTCAGTAACTAAAGTCTAATAAACACATAATATAAAATCAAATAATGAGTGAATCAGAAATAAAATCACGTACTACACCATTAAAATTGCATACGCCATTAATTTTATCTATTCATGTAGAGCTCCACTAGAGTGTGTCATAAATAGTCATAAATATAGCCACAAATAATTGTATAGACTAAACTCAACCCTAGTTGTTAATGGCCAATAAAGTTTTGTGTGAACACGTTTAAATGTTATTAGAATAATGTATAAATATATCGTCCCAATTAAAAGCTGACGGTCTATTGAGCTTATTTAAAATTGTAAACGTTGACTATGGGTACGTACCCCATTTGGAGGAACGTCTATTGAAAAAGTCGCCACAGCGGTCTGTTTTTTTTTTATCTTCACGCTTCAGGGTAGACAGAAAATACCTTGTGTCAAGATCCTCCGTACTTGGCTTTCCACCGAATTTAAAATATTGCGTGCACTTTGCCTAACCAGAGCGAGGAAGTGAGAATAAATTAATTATAATCACTCCCCCGAGTGGGGATCGAACCTAAGGCAGATCAGGCCTCGGTCTGTTTCTAGGAATAAGATTGAAATATGTGACCAGTAAGTAAATAAGTAAATATTTCATTTTATTTTTATTTATTAAACTGGATAAAAAATAGGAAGTAAAAATATGTGCTTGTTTCTGATTATGACCACGAACACTACAACAGACTCTTCGTGGACTCTTGTGGTGGTGGTCATAATGACCACACGACTAAGAAAAATAACAATATCTATATCAAAGTAAAATATTTTTTACACATATACATACAAATAAACGCCATAAACCAGATAATAATTGGATTAAGTTGGATGTTTAAAACAAAGATAAAGTATTTTGCATACCCATCCTACCGCCCTAGGATGAGCTTCACGTAACCCAAACTATATTATATAAAATTAACATATTGTCACCCACTATGTTATTTTCTGTTGATTTGTGCTCAAAGAAAATAAAATTTAACAAGTAAGAGCGGACACATAAATATTTAACGTTATTTAAATATTAATAAACATCTCTGCATCACCTCAAGACACTTCGTTCTCCGATCTCCGCTTTCCATGTAAAACTGAAAATAATTTATTGCAAAACGTACAACGTCATTCGCCTTTTCTGTATATATATATATATATATATATATATATTTATATATATATATATATATATATATATTTATATATATATATATATATATATATATATATATAAAATAGCTATATAATATTGTATTAATATCATTACTATTCAATGTAGCAAACTGTATTTGCCCTAAATCAATTTATCCTATACATTAATCAACAGCTTGCTATCCGTTTGACCGCGACTTATAAATTAGATATTAGGGAGATATTAGAGAGATTTGGACGTAAGAATATATTATGTAGAGATAAAGTATATGGAATTTAGTAATTTTTTACTAAATGCTTTTAAAATAATATTTACGATCTTAATATCAATAAATGAATGAAACGTTTTGGCCTAGTTTTAAGAAAATAAATATGAAAAATTTCATATTTTAAGTTTATATTTTCAAAGAATGTATTTTAGAATACCAAAATATACGCGGTTAATCCATTTAAAATGATTTCATTTATAATTGTGTAAAAATGAAGAAAATTTGAGATATTATATGCCTCATAAGCACTAATCACATGCAAAATAATACGCATGTATAAAATCGAATACAGTTAGAGAAAGCCCAGCTTGAAGACACTCATTTCCGCTTTTTTCCCCAAATTCAAGATATTACGTGTTAAGTTGTGGAATTCCACACAACGGTTTATCTGATCAAAACCGAAATGTATCAAGTTAAGTTTAATTAGATTCTCAAGTGCAAATCAAATCCACAACCATGGCATTTACATTTCAAACATGCTCCACTAAGCCATGACGGCGCCTATTGTCAAAATATAATAAATATTTTAAATTTATATTTTTATTATTATTTATATATTTATTGTTAAAGTCAAAGTCAAATAATTTTATTCAAAGTAAGATTTTACATGCTTTATTATTTGAACGTCAAATAATTTACCACCAGTTCACTAAAGTTAACGCCTCAGACCTGAGAAGAACCGGCGCAAGGAACTCCGCGGGAATTTCTCTTTTGTCTAAATGCCATTAATAACAAATTAATAATTTTTATAAGCGACAATTAAACCTTTGAAATAGATTGGAGCGAGCATTTCATTCCCAAGGCGTGTTATCATACAAACCTCAACGTTTTCTGGGATCCTATTACAAAAGTATTGGGCAATTATATTTGATATTAAAAAATATATTTTTAGATTACCAGAGACTACTGATTTGTACATATTTAAAAAGTATATTATAATTATCACAGGGCTACCACAGTTTGTAAGAACTGGTTCGAATCCTGCGACAATCAATTTTTTAAGAATTTCCCAAAAGCGTTTTCCTTAGCCGAAGGGAGTGAATAATACAAAAATATTTGTAAAAAAAAGATCTCATTAACCGAGAAGCTCTTAGAAGTTCTAAAATTATATACATAAATCAACCATTTCTTAGCACAGTACTGGCCGCACAACATTCAGGTAAATTGATTTGGATTTCTCAAAGTCTGAGACAAAGACGGTGAGTCCAAAGACAAACTCATCTAACCTATTTATGTATTATTTACTCTCACTTCGACAAATATTCCAATCAAAACAGCCAATTGCGTGTATAAAGTGAAGATATTGTGGTCTATGGTGTAACTTTGTGTTTAGACACTACGTTCCCCGCTACCTGTTCAAATTTGAGACGTTGCACGTAGTAAGGCTGAGATACTGCGCACTTGATCTTTACTCTGTGCGAATGTTTAACACGAAATGCTATTGTAATTTTACATTGATATTACTAAAACCCACATTGACATATAAAAATTTTCACCCGTTTTCAAGATATTGTGTATTGAGTATGCAATTTATCCAGTTTATTTATCCAGTTTTTAGCTTCACGGTTTTATTACTCATAGACAGAAAGTATCTAGTGTTAACACATTCCATTCTACATTTTCCACCGAGTTCGAGACATTGCGTGTTGAGTGTTGGAACTCAACGCCGCAATTTGTCGTACCAGAGCGAGGAAGTGAAAATAATTTTAAATATAATCCCCTGATTGGGGATTGAACCCACAACCAATCGTGTTTACAGTTAGTTGGATCGGGGAAATAAAAATAAGTGAAATTCTGTCGTTCCTAGTGGAATTCGAATCCACAATTGTCATGTACAGACACTCTGACTGCACCTCAATATTTTATATATATATATATATATATATATATATATATATATATATATATATATATATATATACGTAATATTTAACTTTGTTTCGGTGTGTTCATTGAAAGCTAAGAAACTATATAGAAGCGTAAATTGAACCTACAACTGACGTGAACGAGTCGGAAAGTTCTGATTCATAAGGGTGTCATTACGTAAATATTCAAAAAAGACGTCAAATATCGTAAATTAAAGATGTTTAAAATTCTAGTGAGGCCGGTCGTGGTGCAGTGTGGGAGCGTCTGTCTGTAAACGCGGTCGGTTGTGGATACGATCCCATTGGGAGAAATGTGTATATTTAAATAATTTTCATTTCCTTGCTCTGGTAAAGACAAAGTGCGGCGTTGAGTTACGCCACTGAACTCCACAATGTCTCGAATTAAGCGGAAAGCGAAGTACAGAGTGTCTAGACACTAGGTACTTTCTGTCTACCTTTCTATGTGGAAGGTATAAAAATATCTAGCACTAATAAAGTATGGAGTAGACGAAAATTTCAGTAGCAACATAAATTTACACTGTGAAGCTATTTAAACAAAATTAAAGTCGTTCCACATGTTATTCTTTGAAGGTAAAAAAAGAAAATGCGAGCTCGCGCTTACCTTGGATTTTTTCAAAGAACTTAATTTAAATATTTAATGTTATATGACGTGTAAAAACTCTTTCACGTTCAATTTTGGTATAAACCTAACTAGATTTGATTGTTTTATGATTTGGATGTGTTATTTAAATTAAATGTTTAATTTCTTATTGTTATTATATTAATTTCTTACAATTCTCCCTTTTAGTGAACACTCACGGCGTTAAGTTCCGCTACTTAATAAATGAAATCTGGATGTTGGTTTATATGTAAGGACATTCTACGTAAAGCTGATTTAAAAAAATTGTCTAGAATTTAACTCTTACAGGTAAATCCTTCACTTTCGTTTCCCCATTATAACCTGGAATACATTAAATTTGTTATATTTAAACTGAAATCTGTCATGATAATTGTAAAAATATTTCTGTTCCATAGATTTTCTTTTGCTTAGGCAAATATCATAAGATAATTCTATAATCGATTTCTTCATGAGAAGATTATACTTAAGGATGATCCGTATCTCAAGATTATTAAGATAAAGTACGGTGTTAAGTTCCGCCTCACAGAGTCATAAATCCAAAATACTCAATAATAACAACACTATTTTATAAGCAGTAGCTTGCCTACGATTTTCACTTTCTAAAATGTGTTAAGAAGTAATACATGTAGTTATTTAGTGATACATTTAAATGTTTTAAATGAAAATATTTTTAACGAATTAATTGCGTATTTTTTGGTATACAATTTTGTTTGTATAGCCAGTCTACCAAAATATACGCGATTAATCCGTTAAATTAAAACGTTTAAAGCTAGCTAGCAAGCTAAGTATAGAATATCCTGCAGGATAAGGACGGACAATTTAGAATAAGAAAAAACCATACTAATGTTATAATTGGGATAGTACTTGTCCCTCAACCACAATGAATGCGAACAAAACCGCGGAAAACAGCTGGTAAATACTATGATATATGCTATAGTATATATGTACGTTTAATTTCATTTCATTACACATGGAACAAGTGTTTATCGCTTTAAAGAGGATAAAAACAAATTATTTCTGTAAAATGAATTAAAATGTTAATGAATTAATGTTTGTGGAAAGACTATCTTTTGAAATATAAAAATGTACAGCATGCATGTATGTGAGTAGTGAAATTGAAAACCATTATTCTGGATTATTCCAAGAGGCGCGGGATCGAATCCCGGTACGTTCATATTTATATACGTTTCTAATCTTTTTCATTATACACAATGTGTAAATAATATTAAAATAGTATTAAAATAGTATTAAAATACCTAGTTCCTATTAATCCAATACAAAATAAATAAAAATAATCATATCTCAATTTTTTGTATCTTCAAGCATTTGCCGCTTGTATTTAGACATTATGTTGCTTAATTTCCGTGAAATTTCACAAAATTTCTCAAGTTTCTTATTCTTACTTACTCTAGTAGTACTAACTAAACGACAATACAATACGCCTTGTCTATGTTATATATATATATATATATATATATATATATATATATATATATATATATATATAATACCGTTACATAAAAGAATTTTATTTTACCTTGAAAGAATTTTTAAAATCACTCTTTTATCCTGCATAGCAGGGTAGATAGGAAGTATCTAAGTATCTATTGCCGGAATACATCGGTTTCCACCGAATTCGAGATATTCCGTATTGAGTGGTGGAGCTTACCGCCGCATTTTGTCTTACCACAACGAGAAAGTGAAAATAATTTCAATATAATTACTCCCCTGAGAAGGAATCGAATCCACAACCGATCGCGTTTACATTCAGACTGATGATAATTTTCCACTATTCTAATAGTCCTTACAATGATAATATTGATGTGAAATAAAATACGAGTGTCAATTAAACGTTAATTGTTCTAATATACTTTTTCAGTTGATTTCATACATAAAAGCATCCAATCGTTTCAGAATGGTATACAAAGGCACTTTACTTTATTGTATTTAGTTCAGTTTTTGTATCCTCATTACTTTGAGGAAAAAGTAATTAAATAACACATACTTTTATATATATGTGTATTAGTTTTTGTTCATCTTCACACTTTGTCCCGTACAGTAGGGTGGTCATAGATGCAGGTTCTGACGGGGCATGGAATCTTTGGCAGGTACTTGTGACGTGTGGCTAGGATGGGAGCCCGATGCGCTTACCTCGAGGAGACGGCCCTGTTCGAGGAGTGTGAGGCCTGGGTGATTCAACGTGGCGCTGCCAGCAGTGGTAAAGGATAGCCTGCCCCCACGGCAGCTGCCATTAACATATATATATATATATATATATATATATATATATATATATATATGTATATATATATATATATATATATATATATATATATATATATATATATATATATATATATAAATGCACACGCACGTATGAGTGAAATTCGATAACAATCCAACCACAATGACTTCAAGTAGTGAAGACAATGAAATCCGCATTGACGGATGCGGATTTATGGACGCAACATTAGATTTTTATTGAACAAAATTTGAATGGAGTGGCCTTCTCATATTTTTTTTATGTCAAATTTATATAGTGGCGTTTGGAATTATGTGATCTTAAATAATTTTAGTTAAGTTAATTTTATGCTTGTATTTGAAGATATGTTGTAATTCGCGAGAATATTTTGAAATATATATTAATGCTATTAAATAAGTCAAGCACATCCTTTTACCCTAGACTCGCCAAATATCAAGAAATCAATTTTAAGCTTTTCGCTCCCTTTAGTATCGCATGTGTGTTGTTTATCAGAGTCATATCAAGAACAAAAGAGAAACCTTATATATATATATATATATATATATATATATATATATATATACATATATAAAAATAATGTAATAGATTTAACACGTATTTAGGCGTTTAATCTGATTAGTATGTAAATAATATACATACTCATAATATAAACGAATACTTCATGTATAACATAATCAAAGAAGTTCATTATAACCGCTCCAACACTTAATGTACTGTAAACTAAATTATCAATTCCTACAAATTTCTACCAAACAAAATATATATATATATATATATATATATATATATATAAAAAATGGCGACTCAATTGATTTCCACGTAAAGCTTACGGGACATTACTCTCGACGGGCACCATTCGATAATATTCCCATTTTATTTTATTAAATCCCGAACCCTCCTTTCCGGGCCAGTGGAGCCCTTTCAAGCCCTTTTGAGGATTTTGACACGTTATTTGTTGACTTCACGATATCTATCATTAAAATTCACGGTCGTTGACCCTGATTCATCTTACTTGTTAACGAAATTGTAGTGTTTCCTAAGTATTGCTTCATTTTCAGATCTTTTTATATACATTTTTAAATAAAAATATGAGTTTTATGTCGATGGAAGAAATGCAGATTTAATATATGAGATACTTAACTCGGAACAATTGTATGTATAGAATATGTGAATTGGCTGTTTTTTTTTAACTTTTAAAGCCTTAAAAACTTTAAAATTAGAAAAGTTGTGAGAGAATATATATTCTACGTTAATAACTTTTTTTATTAGAAACTTGAAATTTTTGTTTCAATATATAAAACTTCGATATATCAAAAACAAATGACTTTAGACGCCTTGATGGCACAATGGAACGTTTAACGGTAAATATATTTTACTATCCAAAATACAAATTCTGTCATACACAAAAGCTATGTCAACAAAATTAGCTATATTCTTTCCAGTTTTCGTAGAGAGAGAGAAATCTTCATGATAATTAATCTCTTTGTTTTCTTTTGTTTTTTTGAGACTTTTTGCATTAAAGCGCGGAACCTAACGCCGCCCGTAATCTAATTAAGTCGGTTAAATAAAAATATTATCTATAATTAAAATCAAAGCATATATATAAAAATAGAACAATATTTGAAATAAGACAAAATATTTGATAAATTGCTTGTATAATAATAATTACAACTAAGACTATCAAAAGTTGAAACTTATTAAATATTAAGTCCAATATTGCCTTAAAGAGAATGCGTACTTATTTCTTTTTTGGCTTACCGCTTTTTTATCCCGCATAGCGGGGTAGACAGAAAGTACCTAATGACAGGACACTCCGCACTTCACTTTCCACCGAATTCGAGACATTGCATGTTGAATGGTGGAACTCAACGCTGCACTTTGTCTTGCCAGAGCGAGGATGTGTAAATAATTTGAATATAATCACTCCTCCAAATGGGAATCGAATCCACAACCGATCGTGTTTACAGTCAGACGCTGTCCCACTGCGCCACGACCGGCTGGCCTACTCTACTAAATATCATGATAAAATAGAAAATTTGCGTTATTTGTTTCTCGTCTGACCTTAATTAAGGAATCAGAAATGCTTAATATTAGGTTATTTAATTGTAATGTTACTTGAAGCGTTAGGGACATAATGAAGGCTGCTTGTAGAGTCATCGTGGCACAGTGGGACATTGGACTGTAAATTTAATTTTATTTGATTCGCTCTAGTTAGACAAAACTCGGCGTTGAACTACGCTACTCAATACGCGATGTCTTGATATCAGGCGGAAAGCAGTCAATCTTGACACTTACATATCAGCTTTAACTGTAAAGCTGATATGATATGCTAATTATACTGTAAAAAAAATAATTTAATATTTATTATAAGTTTCAATGGAAATACCATTTATCTAAAGAACAACTTCACTATGTTTTCAAAGTTTCGTCTATTTAGAGACACCTCACATCAGATTAACTATTTACTATTTTTAAAGTGTTATTCCACACTTAGGATTAGAAAACTTTTTGAAAAAACGTATAAAAATTTGAACGCAGCGGGATTCGAACCCGCGCCTCTTGGATACCGTCCAAGTATCCGTCTTGGACGGTATCCAAGAGGCGCGGGTTTGAATCCCGCTGCGTTCAAATTTTTATACGTTTTTTCAAAAAATGTATCATATTAACTAATAATTATCGTGTTTCATCTTCAGCCAGACACAGATGAACACTTTATTATAAGTAGTACAAGCAAGTAGAAAAACACATAAAATTCGTGTTTCAGTTATTTTATTTCATTTATTTATATTTAAATTATATGAAGGAATGGAAATGAAACTCAAAACGTACATACATCACCTTTAGAACTATCGAAGCTTTATTCAAAATTTCTATTTTTTCATAAACGCCAAAAGCATAAAGGAATTACCCGTTTTTCTAAGTTATTCTATTTAAAATTCTGAACGAATGTCCCCATTGATGCGTTAACAACGCGTTACCTTAGCAACGTGTCTTTATTTACACATATGCATAAAATATATAGTTTGTTACATTTTTTATTTTTTTAGTAACAAGCTTTTTTCCCGTATAGCAGGGTAGACAGAAAGTACCTTATGTCAAGACACTCCGTACTTTGCTTCCCACCGAATACGAGACATTGCGTGTTGAGTGGTGGAACTCAACGCCGCACTTTATCTTTTACCAGAGCGGGGAAGGGAAAATAATTAATATATAATCACTCCCCCGAGTCCAGTCCTCCGAGGGGATCGAACCCACAGCCGGTTGCGTTTACAGTCAGACACTATCCCACTACGCCACGACCAGTCTCATTTTTTTTATTTATTTTATTTATTGTATGAATTATTTTCTAAATTATTCTGATTACTTTCTGTATATAAACTATAATTGTGCCAGAAAACCTGAAATTCAAATTTTCAACACGTTTTTTTTATCAATAATGTTCTCAAATCCTAAGTGTGGAAATAACAGTTTAAAAATACTTAAATATATAATTATGCTAACTTTAAACCTCCTTTGGGTATAAACTTAACTGTAATTATATAAAAATCTTTATATAAAATTATATAAAGATTTTTATATAATTACAAGATAAAATATAAAAACTTTCATTGCACTAACAATTAAAATTACAATTACAAATTCGTGTAAATTCGGCCGGAAACGAAATCGCAGTAAATGAAGCATTTAAATGAACACCCATTGTGCGTTGGTTTAAATGAAGGGCTTTGACATTAATGTATTCCATAGAATGGTAATGAGTTACATAAATTGATATTTTTTTTTGTTTCATATAAAAGGGATAAACATTAGTTATTTACATTTAAGTCGTTATAATATATGAAACCCTTCATCAAGTATGAGTCTATTTCTAATAATAAAGGTAAAGTCGAAAAATCCAATTAATCATAAATAAATATAAAATATAATATTTTTATTTATGATTAATTAGATTATATTTTTTTTCAAATTCAAGCCTTATCTCGCATAGAAATCAAGTAACGAAGTGTTATGAAACTCTGTTATAGATTTTCTGTAAAAAATCACGACATTAAATATGGAGAGATATTTATTTAATAATAAACTAATTTTCAAAATAAATCTATATATATATATATATATATATATATATATATATATATATATATATAGGTACGTAGAAAACTATTTAAAGAGGTATTTATCAATGTAACTATCATTTTTTTTTGTTTTAATTATTTGTATGTGTGTGCAAGATGGCTTGGCAATGGCTTAACCGATTTTAATTAAACCATTATATTTTTTTATTATTAAAAAAAATTAAAAAAAAAATATTATTAAAAAAAATCATTTTAAATTTTTTTTTGGATAAAATTAGTATACAATTACTGTTTTTTTTTTAAATTTGCTGAAAGCTTAGTTTTTAATGTAGACATTTTTTTAAAATAACAACGGCTGGTAAACGGAAGTTGTACTTATAGACATGGTAAAGTTCCACGCTAAATAAATTACTAAGTCTAGCCTTGAATGTCACTCATTGCACCTCTCTCTGAAGGTCATGGTGGCTTGCGAGAGGTCGTGGGACGCGGTTGGATCCTTCTGAAAGAAAGTGGTGCTTGAAAGCAGACCCAAAAATGTCAACATCACCAGCCAGTTACAGGAGACCAGGACCCTGAAGATCAAGGAGGGTCAGTTTTAGGTTTCAGTGTGTACATAAACAGCCTACAACTGGCATTCTGGAGTCTCATACAACTCGTTCCTAGTCTCTAATCAAGCGAGTATCCTTAATGAATTCTTAGAAAAGGTGTTTACACGAAAATTTCCTTTTCAATCAATGCAAACAAAACAACACGGAAAAATACATTAATTCTTTTTACACCGTTGTCATTTAAACTGATTCATTAGCTATTAGATTATCCAAAATTATCTTTAAGCAAGGAAAAAAATTCCACTCTATTCGCCCCTACCTTTATATAAATACAAGTATAACAATACACATTATCAACATTAATCCCGTAACGGGCTTTGTTTCAGTATTCCAAATCACTTGCGGTTTTCTTAACTACTTTACTTGGGAATGAGTGGTTTATTGTTACCTTTACTTAAGTTCGGTATGGGGATGAAATGAAATTAGTACGTGAAATTACTTGAAAGGTCATTCGTTAAGGACATTGCAACATATATATATATATATATATATATATATATATATATATATATATATATATATATATATATATATATATATATATATATATATATATTGGAGGTATTATTTTATTATTATTTTTCGTGTTCACGTATTACCCATGTTAAACGTAAGCGTTATTTAAAAAAAAAACATTTGGTTACTGCTTTTTGTCTATTTAAGTATTGTAAGACAATGGGCGGCGTTGAGTTCTCTATACACTTTTTCATACTTCTTGATTTCGGATGGAAAATAAACAACGTAATGTCTGAACACTAGGCTGTCTCTGACTCTGCTATGGGATAAAGTGTGAAGCTGTAAATATTTCTAAAGTGTCAAAGACGTTACGTAAATTACGTGAAAAGTGAATATATACTTTATACAAAAATGTCTAAAATAATTTTTACAGAAAAGTTATTCCGAAAATAAAAAAAAATTAGGCTCGTTTCACAATATTACATTTCACATAATTATTACATACCCTGCACTGATTTAACCCAAATAACAATAAATAATTAACTTTAAACGGATAGACAAAATTTTTATTTATATAATGACTGTTAGAAGTATTCTTTATGTATACATATATATATATATATATATATATATATATATATATATATATATATATATATATATATATATATATATATATATATAAATAAGAGTGGTAGGCATTACGTACTATCAATATGACGTCTTCTATTTTAAAACATAATTGTCAAACTTGCAAAGTACTCTATTTTAGCTTCTCGCTTTTATCCCATATAGCAGAATAGACAAACAGTATCTAGTGTCAAGTCACTCCGCACTTTGCTTTCTGAATTTGAAACCTTGCGTGTTGAGTGGTTGAACTCGACGCCGCACTTTGTCTTATAAGACCAAGGAAGTGAGTATAATTAAAATATGACCACTCCCCCGAGTGGAGATTGAACCCACAACCGATCGCGTTTACAGTCAGACTGACCTCAACACAACTTTGTACTTAAAAATGCCACTGATTTTCCGCCAGCTAAGGTTAGTTAACATGCCCTTTGGATATGCATATCACTGTCCTATGCATAAAAAACCCTTTTATACCTCAGGGTACAACTAACGGGGTCCCTCGACACGCAGTGTTACATCTAGGTAACGTCTGATTTACGTACTTTATTTATGTTTTTTTTTATTTACATGCCATTTACTATAGACACTTAATCCGTTACTTTTATTATCCTAAGGTGTGCTAAGGTTTTTTAACATTGCGTTTTTATCCCGCGTAGGGTAACTAGGAAATACCTAGTGTCAAGACACTCCGTATTTGACTTTCTGCCGAAATTGTAATATTGCGTGTGGAATGGCGAACTAAACGCAATGCTATATCTTGCACGCACTGCGCTGATTTAATCCAAATAACAATAAATAATTATCTTTAAACGGACAGACAAAATTTTTATATGAGAGATATTCTTTAAGTATAGAAGAGTTCTGCTAGAAGTATTCTTTAAGTATATATTTGCAGCGATAAAATATATCTAATTCAAGTAAAATCCTTTCATCCGGGTAAGAATTGAACCCACGACCTATCGCATTTACAGTAAGACGCTGTTCCACTATACCACAACCGGGCTGTATACTTTAATTCTTAATTGTTTTTTTATGTCTGAGCGATCTTAATAATATGGATACTATATAATTTATATCGTTGCATTTATATCTGTTATATTATTATCAATTACATATTATTATTAGTATATAATTAACAATACAGTTACTGAGTACACAAAAAAAAAACACTCCACTAAAGCTTCAATATTAAAGGCTTATTTAAAATTTAAAACTGAATATGTAACTTTAGAAGTGAGTTGCAATAAAGTATTAATAACATTGCTTGAGTTATTGTTATTTTATATTTTAGCTTCACGCCTTATCCTTAGTGGAGTAGTCAGAGAGAACGGAGTGCCAAACGCAACGTTATATACCTCTTTTGCTTCTTCCACAGTCATTAACCTCTTCATACATGGCTTTTTGGGGTCTTCGTGCTTTGTGACCTTTCTCCAGTACCATCGATTTTTTTTGAAGGTCGACCAAGGTCTCCTTCGACCTCTCGCCATTCTTACTATTCTTTCGTCAATTATTCTGTCAATATGCTAAAACCTGTTCTTCTTCATTCTCATCATGACCTGCCATCTTAGGTGTCTTATTATTATTTATTTATTTGTTAAGAGCTTATATGTTTTTAGTATTATATAATATCAGTGTATGAGATTGATGGTTGAAGTTAGACACTTAGTTCTTCAAAATTTATATTTTATCATTTGCCTAATTTTATGAGGGTCTTAATTTCTATTATTAGGTATTTACACAGTTGCTACACATTTTGTATATATCTTTTTCCCAAACATAATAATAATTTTATCTTAAATTATAAGTGATTATATCTCGATTCAAAAAAGTTCAAAAGTTTAACTAGATAATATTTTTTTTAGCTTCACGCTTTTATCCCGCATAATAGGGTAGACAGAAAGTACCTAGTGTAAATACACTTCGTACTTCACTTTCCACCGAATTCGAGATATTGCGTGTTAAGTGGTAAAACTCAACGCTGCACTTTGTCTTTACCAGGAAGTGAAGCGAGGAAGTGAAAATAATTTAAATATAATCACCCCTGAGTGGGGATCGAACCCACAACCGATCGCGCTTACAGTCAGACGCTGTCCCACTGTGCCACGACCACACAATACAATAATTGCAATTTTAATATCAAGATAAAAAAGGAAAACATATATAAATTCATATATCAACGTCATCTATTAGTACTTTATAGAATTAAAAACAGTAAAGAACATAATGTAGTACGAATAAATACCCTTTAGATGTCGCTGTACGAGAAATTTAGATATTTGCATTTATATATAAAACATAAGAATTTACTTGAAACTAAATGTCCCGTTGACGTGTTTATAACACGTTGCCTTAGCAACGTGTTTGTCCAAAACAGTATTGTGTGTTACATTTATTATATTAATTTTATTTATTATTTTTAAAAAATATTATATTGTCCTTCTCTATATAAACTATAACTGTGCCAAATTACATACTCCTCAGTTCGCGTTATTTTCGTAAAAAGATTTTGTTTTACGTATTAATATATACATATAAAAACGTTTTAATTGCAATTCGAATTTCAATTTTAGTTATAACTTTCTTATGGTTGTTGTTCTGGCAAATAAGATTCGTACTATGAAGATATTGTATGGTTATTGGTGATTCCTATAAAACGAAAGTTTTGGGCTACTTCGGTTGTTAATTTAATTATTATTATAACTTTGAGGCCGATCGTGGCGCAGTAGGACAGCGTCTGACTGTAAACGTGACCGGTTGTAGGTTCACTCGGGGGAGTGGTCCTATTTAAAATTATTTTCACCTTCTCGCTCTGGTAAGACAACGTACGGCGTTTAGTTCCACCACTCAACACGCAATGTCTCGAATTCTGTGGAAAGCGAAGTACGGAGTGTCTTGACATAAGGTGCTCTCTATCTACCCTGCTATGCGGGATAAAAGTGTGAAGCTAAAAAAGTAATTATCTTCATCGCAGCCCAGTGAGACTGCGTACGGCTGCAACCTCACTAGGTTGTGGGTTCTGTCCAAATTCAGTTATTACATTAAAAAATATTTTCATTTTACAAATTCGGGCGTTGAGATCCACCACACACAGTCTCCAATTCGGGCGGAAAGCAAAGAACTTATGTATGTACCTAACTATTTATAAATAACTAAAATTAATTTTGAACATACTTGTAACTTTGACTTTAAACATGACAGGTTGAGGGTCCAATTCCCATTCAGTGGAATGATTATATTTAAAATGTTTTCATTTTCTCACTGGGTAAGACAAAGTATGACGTTGAGTTCCGCCATATAGCACGTAAAATCTCGAATTTGAGTGAAAACCAAAGAATGACGTATTGATATGATAAATGATGGTTTATTTTAAAATGTATTAAATATTCTTTATTATTTCAACTCCTTAGAATATAAGTGTTACAATTTAATTAATCCATACATTTCTAATAATAATCTAAATTAAGGTGCCTGGTTAATTGTCTTACCGGTAGAGGAGCTCCGAGCAATGACTTTTAAATGCGGGTTATAAATAAAACATCTTCATAATAAAAAATCTATACTTTAATATTTACAAATTAAAATATTGATTATAGAACAAAATTATATATTAATGAAGACAATTTCAATAACATGCTTATAGACAATCGAAAATATTCGGTACTATTTTCTTTATCAAATTCGTAGTATATTTTGATTGGATTTGATTTATAATAAAAGTTAATATTGCTTGACCTTTTCGAGGGACTTCTCTATTAACATATATATATATATATATATATATATATATATATATACACATATATATATATATATATATATAGGATCGTAAATATTCATGGACGCCCATAAGTACGTGGCTTGTAACAAAAAACCCTATATTGCTTGCAAGAATCGAATTTACTATTATATCATAAAAAGATTTATTATATATACAATAAATAAAAAAATTAAAGACAAATTATACATCAAAATAATCTTCATTAATATTATTCTAATCAAAAATATCTTATAATACTTACTGTTACATAAGTATAAGATAGATAGAGAATGTAAGCATTTTCTTATATATGTAAAAATCTCCATATCACAATACATATTCAGTACATCGCCCTCAAAAGTTCGAGGAAAAAGTGCTGAAAGTATAAATTTACTAAACTTAAACCTTTAAATGCAATCAGAATATTTATTTAACATAACCTAACATATTTTAATAATTTTAAACTGTACGATAAGTAAAATATATAACAAAAAACGCTTAGAAAACAAAAGTACCTTAGTAGTAGTTTGCTTATAAAAGAAGTGTCCCAAAAATACGTCATATTCAAAACAATTATAATATAAAATGACAATTAATGCCTGTTATTTTCTTTTTAGCTTCTTTTCTGTGGGATAATGGAGAGAGAGTCTGGTGAAAATTTTCTCCGTTTTACACCGTTCTATTACGGTTCGGGTTATCAGAGTAGGTGATATACAAATGTACTTACATATTTAAAACTAAACCAAGTACATGTTATATATGCAATTGAAATTGCCAATCGTTTATGAAAATAGACTTTCTTTTCTATTAAATTCATAATTTTCTACTAAATTCGAATAATAGTATTGAAAACTTTACTTAGCTTAGTTAATATTTTTAAAATGTGAGTATCAAATGTCTTAATCTTGATTCATCTTACTATCTAAGTTACGTAAATATCTACTAAGTGATTCGGACGTGCTTTGCAAAATGCTTAAACCCAATCTGTATTTAAATTCAACTAGTCTTTTAATAAAATCGAAAATTCCACCATTTGTTAATGGAGGATAAGTAATAACATCGGGTGTGTACGTTGGTTTAGGTCTATTCGGTATACCTGGACCAGATGGCATAGTCTCAGATTTACTTTCAGTCGTAGTTTCAGTATACGCGTTATTATCAGTGATATCCTTGGAATTGCTATCAATTATCAAAGGACTGCTTTCGTCATTCGATTTGGTAGTTGGCAACACTTCGTAAACTTTAAACGACTTAGTTGTTACATCTAATTCGTTTGACATTTTAGTTTCTGTCTTTTGTTTCTGTTTATCGATTGGGAGCGTCGATACACTTTCTACTACTTCGTTTTTGATTGTACTCGGTATGTCTGTTTGTTCTTCCTTGTTTGGGTCTACGGATACAGCATATACAGTAAAAACATCTTTAGCTTCAGGTGCTACTGTTTCTTTTTTTAATGCCACTATTTCTAGAGGCGATGGTGATATTGGTCCACCTAATCCATCGTCGATTTCGTTACTTATAAAAATCTCGTTTTCTTTGTTTTCTCTGGCAGCTTTTAAAATCTCTTCAATAGAACCAACTACGCTTCGTTTGCGCCTTATATTTCTACGTCTTCTGTTTAACTTCCTTGGTCCATGTTCGGGTACTACAACCGGTGTGGCTGATTCAGTTAATTCCTTTGGTACGTTACCTACAACAAATTTATTGTCTGCCGCTCTAATTTCAGTATTACTTTCATCTGAATATTTGTCATGCTCTCCTTCTTCTGCCTCGTTATTTGAACCTAAGTACATCGAAGTAGGAGAATAAGTTACAGGGCTGCTTGTTGATTCACCATAAAATTGAGAATCAAATGGATACACAGGTTTGAAATCGGTGTCTTCAGAAGGTTTCACACCATAAACGACAGAACTTGACATATCACTGCCATATGACGATATTGCTGAAGGTCCTGTTTGAGGAGCTGCATATATAGGTTCTACGGCAGGATATGGTGTATAAGTTTGTGCTTTTTCATACTTCTTTTCTGTTGTGTATGCGTGTCGAGTTTCATATTGATAATGATTATAGTTAATAGGTTCAGGATACACAGCACCATGTGCAATACCTGTCTTTTGTTGAGGATAATGCACATTACGATTTGGGTCGTAATTATTAGCTACGTGACGGTATCGTAAATCTTGATCCTTTTTAGCTGGATACCTGTTTATGTAAGCTGTTTGACCTGCATATGGATTAAACTTTTGCTGTGAATGCACCGGCATACCAGCGAGTACTGTTCCAAGCATTTCTTCTTCAGGTTGTCCATTACCTTCGCTAGCGTATTCCTCTGCATTGTGTCTGTAAATATCATCCTTTTTGTCAACTTCAATTGTACGCCTAACTGGTGTAGCGAAGGGATATAGAAAATAACTAGCAATACCGACCAAACCAGCTAATCCTATTACTCCGACACCTACCGATGGCATAACTTCTCTAGAAAAATAATTGTATATTTGCGTAGTGAATGGCCCCGTACTGGTATTTGGTTTCTTCGTGGTTTTGTTCACTTTAGTTTTATTTGCAGTTTTATTTCCTGTTTTGTTTGCAGTTTTGACTTCTGTTGTAAT
Source organism: Dryadula phaetusa (assembly GCA_032432895.1). Taxonomy (NCBI): domain Eukaryota; kingdom Metazoa; phylum Arthropoda; class Insecta; order Lepidoptera; family Nymphalidae; genus Dryadula; species Dryadula phaetusa. The sequence continues at coordinate 1,528,485 of JAOYRS010000016.1, read as the reverse complement.
TGCAGTTGAACTTTCAGTCTTAGGTTTGGTGGTTTTGCGTTTCTTTGTTTTCGTTTTCTTCTTGTTAGATGATCGTTTTGGTTTTTTAGTAGTAGTAGCCGGCGTACTAATTTCCAACTCTATTTCTTGCTCCTTCGGTTCAGCAGGTAATAATGCTGAGTCGCTTAAAATAGGAGCTAAAGATGTAGATGTAGTACTAATCTTAATCTTATTTTTATTACTTTTTTTAACTGGTTTAGACGTTACTTTAACTACAGGTGTGACAGAAACTGGTGCCTTCGTAGTAAGCGCTTCAGTTGATGGCGGCAAAGTTGTTGTACTCAATGTAGTTGTACGAGAAGCAGAATTTTTATTTTTCTGAACATTTGATAGCACTGTGTCCTTAATTTTATTGAAAACATTTTCATTTATCGCTGAACCTCCGGCTATTAAATCAGCTTTGTTTGTACTGCCAATAATTGGTCGTTTAGCGTTTGGTATTTTATTCTGTGGCTTTTTAGTTTTGTTTTTGCCTGATACGGGCTTTTGTTTCTTTTGTGTCTCCTCTACCTTCGTTGGCTCTGTTGACATAGAAGCATTATCCCCACTGACCGGATTGCTTAATAATATCCATGTGGATATTCCTTCTTTAGTTGTTGAAGACTCATTTGGTCCTTCTTTATTTTCTTGTTCTAATTCTTCCATCGTGACTGGCACTGCAACACCCGCATGTGAATTTTCGTATGACTCGTCGCCATCATCTTTTCTAGTTTTAATCTTTTGCTTTTGAGCAATCTGCGTTTTTAGTTTTGGGGGAATTCTTGTATCTGGCACAGCTGCAAGTGTATTTGTTTTGTTAATAGGTTTCTCCAGTAATTGTGTTGCAACTTTTTTAATCGAATCTCCAATAACTGGTATCTTATTTTTGACATCTCTAGAAGTATTTTCATTTGATGGTATATTATCTACCTTTTCATTCTTATTTTCGTGGTCTTCCTGGATTCTGAAATTCAAAAGAAAAAAATTAATACAAATCTTCTTATTTGTTATGTTGTGTATAATTACAAATTTATAAAAAAATGAATGACATTCAATCAAATGAAACAATTATTTCGTTTATTAAAATTTTATTTAAATATAAACTATAACAAGTTGAACTTGTTGAAATTATTTGCTTCATTATATATAAAGCTATTAACAATATCACAATTATTATTTAATTTAAATCCCTTACTTAAAATAAATACTAATACTAATGTTATATTACATAAGTCCCAAGTGAGTAATGTTATAATGACGTGTTGCTACAGAGTTGCAGCAGTGGAAATATCATACTGCAAATAAACTATTTTCAAATAATATTGATAATTAAGTTGTAAACTTTTTACTTAAGTATGCAATTTAAGCTTTTCAACATGTAAGAAAAAAAAATATAATAAAATATATAAATATATTCATATCTTTCACATTATGTGAGTATACTTACGGGTAGGATGTACTAGATGTTTAATTGAGGCGCTATATGCAAAATAAAAATTATAAATAAATAGTGTATAACTATAAAATTATTTTAATATTTTATAATTACTTATGTTAGGTTTTGTGGTCATTTTATTTTACGATATTTATATTATTATTCTTTTGTAACAATTATGCGGTTTAAGAAAATGTTCGGAATTACACTTATACTTATTATTTATTGTTTTTGATTTTATTTAAAACAATACTAAATAAGGTGCCTTATACGCTTAGTTGCTTAAAAAAATCACGTTTCTTTCACATATAGAAAGACAAAGAGAGCCTAGTGTTAAAATTACTCTGTACATACATTTTATCCCTAGCGATTAGCCAGAACAAATAATCGAATGAATCAAATCGAATAACAGAACGAGTCATGTCCATAATGTCTTTTCTCCTCCGGAGGAGTCCTAATTGTTTTTATGTTAACTTCCTCCAATATTATAGATACTATATCTTCAACTGTGGTATGTATGAGGCGGGAGTGGTACGAGAGGCAGCCTCCTGTCGTTAAATATTTTCTTACCATTCTTTCTACATTCATTGATATGTCTAAACCACCTAAGTACGTTCTTCTTTATTCTTACTACAATTTTCTAGCTTATGGCTGCCGTTCTGAGTGTCTCTACGTTGCTATAAGATTAGCTAAGCTGACTCTGCCAGAATGCAGGCAAAGCACTGCTATCCCTGTTACCAGCAGTAACATGTCGTCCCACATCCATATCGCATGTTCCACCTTTATCAAACTAGTTTACAGACCCTTGATAGGGTTGTAAATAATTCCTTTACTATCCATTAATTCTATAAAATGAAATGTTTTCTATCCATAAAAAAATATAATTTTCAATACATTAAAAAGCATTAGGATAATCCCTTTTTAATGATGTTGATTTATATGATAAGGGAAGCTTAAAATTAAAAAATAATAAAATTATATTTTTTCACTATTTCAAAATGTTTGCCATTGAAGAAGTAAGTCACATATATAAAACAGATGTTGCTATTAGGACAATGATTCTACTTTTCTATATTTACGTTATTTTCGTATTTTTATGTTCATATAAAAGTACGTAAAAAAGGACAATTTTTATGTCACAGTTTTTACTAGTCTTCTGTAACATTACTTTTTATATTTCCGTGTGTTGTATCCGTATTTAGAGGGACAAAAAAAGCCATCGACATATTAAATGCGTGCTTTATATACTATGTGCTGTTAGGTTTAATTTAAGCAAAGTGTAATAAATAAAGTAAGTTAACCTAATACTAGAAAATATAGGCATATTTTACTTTTTCCGCTTTTTTCGGATTTTTCGTTTATTTAAGTTATAGTTTTTATTATTTACATCTATATCCTTGGTGAAGGAATTTAATAAATCTCTTGCTCTATTGAACCAAGGAAACTGAAAGAATATTTTGTGATTATCCGATTTACTTCTCATAGTTTGCTCCCACATTAAATTATTTGGAAAGGAATTTAAATACCAAGCTCTGTTATAACTATCCCATTCCCAATGAGGGTTATAAACACGATACACTTCTGGTAAATTTCTAGCAGAGAAAGCCCACGGTGCAAATAGAGCTGCTAGACCTGATGCACCAGCAAATAATAATATTATTGGAGTTAAAATGAATGATAAAGCACTAAAACTAAAGGGATTGATTGTTGCTAGCCAACTAAAAATATTTATAGCTGGTTTGAAAAAGTCTACAACAGAGGAAAAAATGTCATCGTCATCATTTGGTCGACCTGGTTTTGTGTATGTGGATAGTGCGGAACTGGGTGAAGCAAAATTGGCAGCTTCTGCAGATTCTGCATCTACATTGTTCGCAGCATTATAATTTGATAGTTCTAATTCTTCATTGGAAATATCCTCGGCTTCCTCATCATCCTCTTGTGATTCTCCATAATCAGGTGCTGCTTCATCACTACCAGACTCATCTAACGGTAAGCCAAAAACATCAGTTAAAGTTGTATCTGTGTCTTCATCAGATTCAACTACAACGTTTTTGTTTACAACATTTGTATTGACAGCGATATTAAGATCAGGGCAAGCTTCCTTGCCTTGACCTTGGAAAGTATTATTGAGTGTTACAAATATAGTTGGACATTCATCAGATGAAGCACTGTATTGGTCAGGCCTAATAACTATTCTATCTGTATAACCCATTACAGGTGGAAACGTTGTTACATCAAAATTATTGGAGGGATATGGGGAAAAATTATTAACATTATGGTAGTTAGGTGGGTCTTTTGGTTTAGTTTTTACTGGTTTCTTACTTGGCTTTTTATTGGGTTGGTAATTATTGTGATCTGGCCAAGGCTTTGGGTATCCAACGTTTGTGATAATTGGTGTAGGTCTAGGTGTTGTAAAAATATAATTTGGGCGTGTTACATAAGGATCTGTCACGTGAACATTACTAGAATATACATGTGGTACTTCATATTGTGGTTTGGAATTGCTATATGTAACAGTATATTGTTTATTATTAGGCTGTGTGTAAAACACATTTTTACTGTTTTCAGTGGATTCGTCAAGCATTTCCGTACTACTAGTGTAAGGTATTTTTACTTTAGTTAATGTATTTACAATACTACTTTCACTCTCTGCTGATAAAGTGGTTTCGTGAGAAATACTTGTATCAACGTACTTCGTGTTGTCTGTCCATTTAGTGACAACCTTTTTAATGACTGGCTTATTTACATTTTTTTTAGGAAAAATGTCAGTATTGTAATTTGTGTGTTTCGCACTATTTTGTGATGCATGATTTTGTCTAATTTTACTTATTTTACGTATAACACGACTTGTTCTTGATTTTTGATTAGTTAAATTTAAATTTAAATTATAAGTATTTTCTAAGGCTATACTATTATTATAACTAGCTAAATCATTATTTTTATTGTTTACTTTTAAGTTACTTTCAAAAGGTAACGTAAGGCTAACATTATTATGCTTATAACTATACCTTGGTGTGACATCGGTTGATTTATCAATGTCAACATTAACTCCTAAAGTTGTTGATTCAACTTGAGGCCGCGAATAAACAAACTCACTAAATAAAACTAACACTAAAACTAGAGTCCACTTTACACAATCATTTTTTCGCCGCGACATTTTTCACGTCACGAACTGTACCTGAAATGGAAAGAGGAAATATATTAGTAATTTGTGGAATTTCCTTTTAAAAAAATTCAAAATATTTTTTCAGTTGTCAGAACAATTGTTCAGTTCTGCACGTAAAAGACGTGTGCACGCAATGCTTACGAATGTAATTGAATATTACGTTTTGCAGATTTAAGTATATACACAATGGAAAATCTGTCGCAATGTCGTAATATAATAACTAAAGATTTTGGGGGCTACCAATTTCTCATATTACGTTTTTAAATTTTTTTCTTCTTATTTTTTTCTTTTACACTTCACATTACTTACAGAATAATCCAAGAGAAACTAACTTGCACTGAAATAGAGATATTTAATGCATAATTTACTATTTTTTAAAATTTTATCCATATTTAAGATAAGAAATCATTTTTAAAAATCGTATAAAATATGAACACTGCGGGATTTGAGCCCGCACCTCTTAGGCACCGTCCAAGCGCTCTGACCGCTAAGCCAAGCATTCTACATCCAGCTGTGACGATATTCTTATACGTTTTATCACAATTTATTTATGACACAACACACACAACTTATATATTTAACACGAAATTATTTTAAAAGGATTAATCAAACCAAATTCATTTAAAATGAGAAGAAATACTAATAAAATCTTTGTTTATACGAATATAATATTTAAAGCATTATTTTAAAATTTGTTCATGGAAGTGTTTCATGCCGCTAGGCACAACGGGATTCTTATAAAAAACGAACAAACCTTTCGAATAGGTAAACTTGAACCGTTATCTAATTAACGTCGTTTGATATGCCGTTATAACGAGCGATATTCATAACATCCTGTAAGCAAGACCTATTTGTGTACTAAGTCCCGTGAGAGTTTAGTTAGTCGATTTGTTTGTTATAGAGAAGGGTGCATTTTACAGATAGCTTTTCTCAGTATTTCTAGGTAAAAAAATTAAAGGCATACATTTAAAGTAGATTATTAGGCATCGATCTGTTAATTATTTCAATTTTTATTTCTAACTATATTTCAAAGTGATATTATCTTATTAGTTATTTTTTTTCTTTAATAGTAACTTTGGCGACATTATCAGACATGAAAGCAATTAAATAGAAGTTAGCCTGTGATCATATAATGTAAGTATACTTAGAATACTCGCCTAATTGCCTAATATATTGTTTAAATCAAATTATTATTAATAAATGCGTTGTAACTGAAGTATTACATTGTTTATAGGTTTATTCAAGATTATCACATATATTATATATTTTAAAGTAAATTATTTTGAAAGGATTAACGGCGTATATTTTGGTATTTGAAAACGTATTTTAAAAACCCTGACCTTTCGAACAGTTTACTCGATTAATCCATTTTAAAAGGTTTCATTTAAAAATGTTTATACAAATTTAAAAAAGAAAATTGTTCATTTGTTATTTCTTGATTTTCCAACTTATCTAAAAGCCTGTTGAATTAAATGTAATTTTAATAGTAGCTTCACGCTTTTTATCCCGCATAGCAGGATAGATAGAAAGCACGTAGTGTCAAGACACTGTACTTTGAGACCGGTTGTGGCGCAGTGAGACAGCATCTGACTGTAAACGCGATCGATTGTGGATTCAATCCCGCTCGGGGGATATTTAAATTATTTTCACTTCTTTGCTTTGGTAAAAAGACAAAGTGTGGCGTAGAGTTCCACTACTCATCACGCAATATCTCGAATTCGTTGGAAAGCAAAGAACGGAAACGTAATATATTATCTTAAAAAGTATTTATTTGAATTGAATTAAAATTTATTTTATTTGTACATGTAAATTTAAATTATTCGATTACACATTACTATGTATAATCGAATAATTTATATTATTTGTACAAATATTAACTTATTGTGGTTAAAGTCGATGACAATATAAAATTGAAATATTATTATTCACCAAACTCACTTTTGCGGTTTACTACTAACAAAGACACTTTCGTTTGCACACAATGCAATTACCACTTCGTGACGCATAAGTTTATTCTTGAAAGTTCTTGTTGCATTTCTTAGGACAAAGCTTTAGCTTTAGCTTTTTTAATATATATATATATATATATATATATATATATATATATATATATATATATATATATATATATATATATATATAGAGGCCGGTCGTGGCGTAGTGGGACAGCGTCTGACTGTAAACGCTATTGATTTTGGGTTCGATCCCCACTCGGGGGAGTGATTATATTAAAATTATTTTCACTTTCTCGTTCTGGCAAAAGTGCGGCGTTGAGCTCTACCACTTGGCACGCAATGTCTTGAATTCGGCGACAAGCGAAGTACGAAGTGTCTTCACACTAGGTACTTTCTGTCTACCCTACTATACGGGATAAACGCGTGAAACTAAAAAAATGATTTTGAAGAACTTGTGAAAATTTTCTATAGAGATGCTAAAAACAATAATAAGTAATAACATTATTTTTTTAACAAACACTAATACACTAAATTAAAAAATATATATTTATATATCTTGTAAATAACTTATAAAACATAATTTCTAGTAAAAGGTATATAAAATGGGGGCATTTTTTTAATTTTTATTTTAAAAACAACTTTACGTTATCGTGACATTTCTTTTCGTTAAGGTTAACGACCTAACGGCCCTGACCGAAACCGGAATAACATTACTGACCGAATAACGAAACTTGTTTGCAGTCTCCGATTTTGAGGTTTACCTACTGTTTATGCTTCTTTTATATCGCCTTAAAGATCATAAATATATAAATATGTTATTTTATAAAATTAGCTTTAAAAAATTACACAAATTGAACTTAAATTTATATGCAGCTTATTACTAATATATTTTTTTTATTTATGTTTTTTTTAATTTCGAAGAAAATAAATCTTTATGGAGTTGTTCGTTAATCTTTCATGCAAAAACAACTGAACAGATGTAGATTAAACTTTTTTTAGCATCACGCTTTTTATCCCGTAGACAAGATACTCCGTACTTCGCTATTCACCGAATTCGAGACATTGCGTATTGATTGGCGGAACTCAATGCCGCACTATGTCTTACCACAGCGAAGAAGTGAAAATATTTTAAATATAATCACTCCCACGAGTGAAAATCGAACTCACAACCGATCGCGTTATAGTCAGACACTATTCCACTGCGCCAAGACCGGCCCCTATATTAAACTCTCCAATAGTATAACTTATAAATCGCGATGATAAATATTTATTATTATTCAATACAAGTGCAGCAGTATAAAATAAAGCTTTTTATTTAAATTTTTTAAAGAAATTACAAGAATTATTTAAAATAAAAGAATATTTTCTTATTTTTGTATCTAAACGTATCGCGAATTAAAAATCTACTTTTTAATTTGCGATACGTTTAGATACAAAAAAAAATACATAAGCAACAGCAAGATTATCGTTGAAGTCTTTTATATGAAATATTTGTAAAACGTTACCCAATAGTGAAGCTTTAACAGTTGAAATTCATAGTTTAAGATGGCCAGAAGTATATACATAAAATAAAACGTATGTAGAATAGATATATAATAGATATAATATATCGAGTTATTCAGTTTTTTGCGTGCAATATAATTTTGATATGAGGATAATATGTGTAAATTGTCAAAAAGAGGCCAACGTGGCTCAAAGGGATCGCATCTGACTATTAAGACAATTAGATCTGGGCTTGAAGCATATTAATTGGCGAAACTCAACGCCGCATATTGTCTTAACAGAGCGGATAAATGAGAATAATTTTAATATAATATTATCGAGCGGAAAATGTACCCGGAACCATACATATAAATATAAAATTTGCTATAACAAAGAAATTGTAGTTTTAATTCATACATATATACTTTCATATAGTTGAAAATTCAATATTTTGTTTCGGTACTTTAGCGAGAGATATTAATTGTCATACTTTAGCTGTAGCTCGATGGTGATTCATAACAAGAAATGATGTACTTCATTAAAGTTTTATAAAATATGGAGATATCCTTTTAATATCGACCTACTTTTACTTTTATGAAATTTCATTCAAATGAAACATGCCATTTTCACCTTGTGATATTTGGTTTTATTTTTTTTGGCTTCACGCTATTATCCCGCATAGCAGGGTAGACAGGAAGTACTTCCACCGAATTCGAAACGTTGCGTGTAGAGTGGTGGTACTCAACGCCAAACTTTGTCTTTTAACCAGCGAGGAGGTGAAAATAATTTAAATATTATAACTCCCCCGAGTGGGGATCGATCTCACAACCAATCGGGTTTACAGTCAGACGTTGTCCCACTGCGCCACGACCGGCCTCGTGATATTTAAATAATTTAAGAATACAAGAACTATCATATTCTCTATAATAAAGAAAAATGGGAAGCTCCTTACTTCATAGTTTAGTACAGTCAGAAAAAATAAAACCAAATCAGTGCCTATACAATTCAAAATAAAGTAAAGGGTATAATGAAACTTTGTGGTGGAAATGCGATAAAAAATTGTTACTAATAAGGTCCCATTATATTGTTAATTATTATTTGGTCATTAGATTGTCCTAATTTGATCAAATTAAGTGCAGACTAAGCTACTAACTATATAAACAATAATAAGAAAAGGAGACACAAAATATGATTATATCTTTTTGTTAGCACAATTTCTTGGTGTAAATAAATATTTTTTTTCAAATTAATGTATATTTATTTACATGTACACTTTAGATCAATAGAACAACGTTCTATAAACATTACAAGTTTTAATTTTCCATAAAATATTTTTGTAAGATTCATTGTAGTATTTCAAAATAAGAAATACAAGAACATTATAATAATTTCAACAAAAAAATCAACACTATTATTCAATCATATTTTAAATGACAATTAGCATGGTATTGAGATACAACCTAGTGAAAAGACATATTGACTGCTTCCGCCCGAAATCAAGACACTGCTTTTTAAATGGCAATGGCATATATATAAAATATATTTCTATATATAAAATATATGTCTATATATAAAATATATGTCTATATCAAATATAACTTCCACAGTAGGAATCGAGTTCATAACCAATCACGGCGCCACAAAGACGAAATTATATATTTTTTAGGAAATCGCTAACTCTATATCTTGTAGCTTGTACCAAATTATACCGACCATGACCATTATGTTAATCATATAACTGGAGACGCACGTATTGGAATGCGTTCTCATTTCTACTCGATCCACTGGTTTTCCAAGTACGGAAAAGGCAAACGATATTACGATAGGTGTATTAAGCTTAAACTTTAAGTATACTTCGATTTTGCGGAAGTCGAAGACAATATTAATGGTACGTATAATTTTGTTGATATTATTTTACTATAGTTGAACTAATAATATTGTACAAGTAATTTTTTCAACAATTATTAACAAATATTTAGACAGAAATCGATATTTGTGGGTTCGATTCCAACTCTAAAATATGATAAAATTTAATTTATTAAGAGTCCCCCGCTTTGGTGAGACTTATTGCGTGATTGAATTACACATACAAAGCTCAGGTTCGGACGTAAAGTGGGCAACAGAATATCTTGACGGTACGGTAAAAAAAATATGACGATTTATTTTAATAAATTATACATATTAAATTGTAGAGATTACTGCAGGATGTTTTCAGTGAAGCTGGCTTTCTAACTGGCAGTAACTTTACGTTCATTTGATTATTCAAAAATGTTTGCAAATGTATGTTAAAATAAAATATAAATATGTGTAAGCAATATTTTGAAATTAAGCTTAAAAAAACTACTACAATCGGAATATGAGTGAAGTGAATTTGACAATTAAGAAATATTGGAAATAAATCAAAATTAAAAAATATATAAATAAATATATTATAAAAATAAAATATATAAATCTAAAATAATGTTAAAGAATATATTATAAAAATATTATATTTTTGACTAATTTTATTAGAAGTTATTTCCTTAAGTCTTACTTAAGTCGTAATTTCTTAAACAAATTTAATATACGTACTGGTGTACTTAGCGCTTAACAAACACGTGTGTTGTCATAGTAATAACGTAGCTCAGTGTTCACGGAAACACTTTCCAGCTTATGTCACTCTATGGCCTATTGCCATCGTAAATAATAGAGTCCTGCGTTACGCTTTATTTAATTCCTTCGAAATATGATTACTACGTTACAAAATGTAGAGTCAACGGCATATTCTTTCCGCTATGTTAAAATGATATGTTTTGTATGCAATGTATACATACATATGTTTTACCTTATACGTGTATATATATATATATATATATATATATATATATATATATATATATATATATATATAAACAAATAGCTATTAATATCTATCCAGTATAAAAAAAAAATATTTTCTCATTTAAATTTTGAAAGTATTAAGTTACATGCATAACTTTTGGACACCAACTAACATACAACTAACATACTAGCATTTTATTGTAATTTCGTGTAAAAAAAATTAAATATAAACATCTTGTCATAACAAATACTTTATTGTTCTATTTAAGAAATATGTAAACAATCATAACAAATCCAATTCAATCCAATGAAATACAATTTAGAATTACAACTTGCTACTCTCCATCAAACTAATAACCACTGTGCCAAAACAATCAAGAAACGAAAGTTCATAAGTCTAATTTAGTTGGATCAATTGTTTTAATGTCGTAGTGTCTAGTCCCGTTGCTTGACGAATTGTATGGAATGTAGAGCATAGCCTTAAACGCCCGCTTTGTTCGATAACCTAGTTAAGTGGCCTGATTTATATTGTTTTATCTTAACAAATTCCTGCATTTTGTATAGGAAGAAGAGAAATAGACAGAAAAAAATAGAGCGATAAACCAATATTTCATTAGAAGTGTATATTTAAATGAAACTATTTTAACCGGATTAATCGGGTATGTTTCGGTATTCGAAAATACATTTTGGACACCTGACGTTTCGAACACTTTACAATAGTCCATGGTCACAGGTAGACCAAAATATACGCCAAATAATATAGACCAAAATATTAATCCGGTTAAAATAGGTTCATTTAAAATGTGTAAAAATCGCGAATATCAAAGATCTTATTACTAGCTGTGTCCAACGGATTGGTCGTAGAAATTTACAGTAGACTAAGTTATTCCTTATTACAATATTTATATGAAAATGAACGTTACCTCAAAATTAGTCTAGTCTCCTCAGATATTACCGGAGCAAATAGACAGACAAATAAAAATTGTAAGAATTTTTTTTTATAGGTATTATATATGCAATAAATCAGAAGTGGTTATTTTAATATTATTAACAGATACTTTTATAATATTTATTTATAAAGAAAACAAACAAAAAAATGTTTGAGGCCAAAAAAGAAATAAAAATGCAAAGAATTTAAGTTTTGATAATACATACAATAATTTGAAAAATAAGTTTAAATCAAAATGACTACTTACTATTCTACTATATGAAAAGTGTTATTCTACACTTAAGATTGGAAAATATTTTTGAAAAGCGCAGCGGGAATCAAATGCAGCGAGATTCGGGTTTTTTTTTCTAAAAATTTCTTATCCTAAGTCTTGAATAAAACTAAAAATAGTATAATATTAAAATAAAATAGCAATCTCTCTTGTTAAACGATCATCTCTTAATAATCTTCTTAAGTAGCAGAAATTTGTAAAAATTTCTCAACATAGATGCTTACAACATAAATAAGTTGCAACAAGTAGTAGTGTAGTAGAACGCATGGCTTAGCGGTCAAAGCGTTTGGACGATTTCCAAGAAGCGTGGGTTCATACCCATCCCGCTGCGATCAAAAATTTATTCGGTTTTTTCAAAAATGTTTTCTAATTACTACTTAATGAACACTTAAACACACACATTCTTATTTTAACTTCCAGAATCGATTTTTGTGCTTAAATATAAAATACGTGAATATAGTAAAATTATAATTATACTAATAACAAAAACCTAAGGAACTTTTATTTACATACAAACACTGTCTGTTAATTTCTCTAACAAGACGTATATAAGTTAGCCAGAGCGAAAGTAAACCTACTGTCGGGAAACACAACACTGACCACAGACCTACATTCTATAGAGATGGCACTTTCACCTACTTTTGCCATTTAGTGTCATATATATTATTTGTGTTAAATTCAATATTTGTGAATCAGTAATTCCTTTTAAAAACTCTACATTTTACGTAGAGTGATAGAATTTCAGGCTTATATTACGATTCTCACTCGGGTATTTTCATTTCCTCGTTCTGCGGCGTTGAGTCCGCCACTCAATATTCAACTGAAATTCAATGGCAAGTGCAATAGGGAGTGTCCTGACACTAAGTACATTCTATCTACTCTGCTATTCGGGATAAAAGCGTGAAGCTAAAACAAAAATACCTAAATGTATGAAATATATGATCATTCTTTATATAATTATGTCCTTTTTAATATTATATAAAGATCAAATAAAATGTATATTAAACTATCTCTTGCATTTTTGCGAAATAGAATGAAAGAAAACATCTTTGAAATCCGAAGTGCGGAATAACACTTTAAAAAAAAATAGTAAATATAAGAATGAAAGAACATAGTATATCAAAAGAATAAATGTTACTTTAAATGTATTTTTTTCTTTATATAAATTTACATATAAAAAACATATATAATCTTTTAGTTATTATAAATATCCTAGTTTATATGAAAACACATTAGAAATTAGATCTTAGATTCACTTTATTCATATTATCAAGAGAAATCACTTCTAGCTATCATTAAATAGATAGGAAAAGGTCTACTTGACTTAGAATGTAAGTAAATTAATATAATTAGAGTGGAAAAACATAGATTACTTTATCCCACATCAGAGAGCAAACTGGTGTCAAGACACTCCGTTGTCTAGTTTCTTCACCAAATCGAAGCATTATTTATTGATACTTTGCCTTACAAAAACGGATAAACGAAAATAAATTTTAAATATAATAATCATTGCCTCCAGTAGGAATCGAACACACAACAAGTCCTCTTTACAAACAGACGCTATTCCTTATAAATAATTGTTTTAAGGAGGGTAATGTATAACAGATATTAATGGAATATCCATATTTTTTTATATAATAAGTCTTTCAGGTCACCGTGGCGCAGTGACGGACTAGGTGTAGACGCAATAGTTGTCCGTTCAATTCCAACTCGAGAAATTATTATAAATATATTAATTACTCACATTTCCCTGTTCTGGTGAGACCAATCGTGTCGAGCCACGCTTTTAGATCTTATTACAAATGGCAGAATAATGTATAGGTTATGGATTTTAATACTTTTTCAATGTATATATATTTCTTTGATAAAATACAGATAATATTATAAAATGAATAATATTATATATTTAAATTTATTTTTTGTTATATTATATTATTTATGACTTAACCTGAAATTTGTTATTTGAGATAGACCGTACTACCAATTATTACCCGAAATCTAGATGTTAGGAGCTTAGTAACGGAGCTTAACGTCGCTAAGATAATTTAAACTAACCCAGAGTAATCAGATTCTCACTGTGCCATGGTGGCTTTAAATAACCCTTATTTCCTTAAAATATTGAAAATTTTTAACGCGTTCTTTAGGTCTAGAAATGCATAATACGTCCCGCAACTCTCGAACCATTATCAGTATCATTCAGAAGTAACTATTACTTTATCTCTCATTATCATCTTTAACGATTTAAAATGATTTTATTTATATATGGTGTTCATATTTATATATTAAATATTTAATTCATAAAAAAATAAATAAAAAATATTCAAGATAGGCAAATACAATATCCGTATATATCTATATATGTAAGTGGAATAACTAGTTGAAAAAAATATTTCTTTTATATATTTTTAATTATACCGAAATGAAACAGACTGTATTTCCGTACAAATTTATATGAATATAAGAAATTCTTATTTTTCTCTATATCTATAAGCTTCACTACATATTTAAAATATTTAGTAAGTATATTACATATTCCTACTGCCTATTACGAATTCAATTTATATCCTATTAAAAGCATTACCAATACCAATACTCTCAACATTTTTAAACGAAAAATCCCTTATTTTTTTATTTGAACATATATTAACGGAAACGGACATTTCGAACACTTTACAGTAGTCCGTGTTCACAGATACATTAACTGTGACCACGGACCACAAAATATTCAAATTAAAATATTAATAAATCATTTGAAATATTTATAAATCATTATAATAAAAGATTTTATAATAAATAATAATTATATTTTATAATTTTCAAAAATATTTAGCTTACCGTTAGAACAACCGTTGATGCACACACGCGTCAAACACAAGGTACACGAGTCAACTGCTAGCATCCACACCCAACGGTATATCGTTCTACTTCCGATGCGGTTTTTACATTACTTATATGAGAATATAACGACACGATAATTTTATTTATATGTTAAGATTTTTTTTCTTAGGGTATCTATTATGGTACATAGAACAGCGTGACTGTAAACGCAATCGTTTTTAGCTCAGTATATTTAAAAGAATGATCGATAATTCCATAGTAATATTATATTAATAAGAAAATAACTTGTCTGTCAGGTTGTTTGTCTGTCACATTATCAAGGCCAAATAGTTGAACTAATTGTGATGTAATTTTATATATACATATTCGAAGATCTTGGGATAAACCTAAATCTTTATTTTTTACATTGTTGCCGTGGACGTAACTGCATGCCTTTCGCTGCCAGTTATATATATTAATTTAAATTTTTTTTTTTAATTTTTTTTAAATAAAAAATTTTTTTTAGTAAGACAATACGCGGTGTTAGGTTCCGTCACACCGTCACGAAGTAGAGAACGGCGCGCATTAATCAATAAACATCTAAAAAAAATAAAAGAAAAAAAATAGTATAAATACTAAATAGAATAATAAATACTAAAAATAGAATAATATACTGGGTTTATTATTAGGGTTCCGTTCACTTTGGCGTAAAATGGGACACTAAAAAATTACTAAGACTTGCTGTCCGCCCGTTTGGCTGTCCGTCCGTCTGTACGTCTATCCGTCTATATAGATAGTTGAAATTTTCGCAAATGAAATATTTCTTTTGCCGTAAATACTATAAAATTGTTGAATAAATATATAATGTTTAATAGCAATTTCTCTCATACAATAAACGTATACGATATTTTTGCTTGATATAAATAAACGCAATAGCAATGGCAACAGACGCTTAAAATTAAGTGGCGCTCCCATACAATAGACATGATTTTTGGCAACTTTTATAAATAATGTACGGAACAGTACATGCGCGAATACAACTAGCACTTGGCGGTTTTTTTTATTAAGATTAGAACTAAATACATTAATTTCATGTAAATACAACATTATTGAAGAAACGTATAAAAATTTAACCGCAGCGGGATTCGAACCCGCGCCTCTTGGATCAAGCAATTTTTATATGTTTTTTCAAAAATTTTTTCTAATTCTAAACGTGGAATAACACTTTAAAAATAGTAAATACAACAACATTGTGTTAAGACATTAATTAATTTCTACCGCTATGTAACTACAGAGTGGAAAAATGAAAAGCTTTGTGTTATCTCCCTTATGGTCCGAGAGTAGGCTAGAACTTAGTGTCTAAACACTCCACTTTTTCATTTTCCGTTAAATTTAAAGACATTGTGTGCTAATTGACGGAACTCAACGCCGCGCTTGTCTTATTTATAGAAATTGAAACCAAAACTATCGTATATGGTCAACCATTGTTTCACTGCGTTACGATGGTCTTGCGGATAAGAAAATAATTTAAAAATATAATAAACGTATAATAAAAATGTAACTGATCGCTGTCTGTATATGGAAGGTATATGAAAAAAATATCTTTATTAAAATTTATCTATGTAATAAAACACAAAAGAATGATTTTTAAATTCTCATCTATTTAACTGTTTGTGTTTGTCTACACGTTTGTATAATCTCAGAATCCGCAGTTTTCACTACTTCATTATGGCTACCTTACCTACATATCTAATGTTTATTTATTTAAATTGTTATATAAATAATAAAATTATATAAATTATTTTATCCAACGCAATTTCTATAGAATTACTGTTTTCTTGAATTTTCTTAAAAGTTTAATTTTTAATTTAGACAAATCCATAATCTTATCGACTGTTTAAAACAACTTTCTAAGCCCATGAAGTAGCGTCACAGCCAGTAGCTAATATTTGTTCTAACCTGTGAGTTAGAAGCGAGTCGTGGGGTTTTTACCAACACAATCTTTAAGGAATAAAATAGTCAGTAGATTGTATTGTCACTTTCTATGACTAATTTATCAATTGAATTTTTGACCCAAATTTATTTATTACTAATTATGCTAGCGAGTTTATTTCCTCCTGTTCCTGCATAGAATTTTAGTTTCACGCTTCACGCTTTTATACCACATAACAGAGTAGACAGGAAGTACCTAGTGTCAAAACACTCCGTACTCCACTTTCCGCTGAATTTGAAACATTGTGTGTTGAGTGACTCAACACAAGGCCGCGCTTTAGACTTACCAGAGTAAGGAAATGAAAATAATTTAATTATAATCCCCCGAGTGAAAATCGAACCCACAACCGATCGCATTTACAGTCAAACACCGTCACACTGCACTACGAGCGGCCTTAAATTTTACTTCTCTGAATCTCCATTTTATAATTCTAAAATACGAGAAAAAAACCAAGTGACTCCATATTAAATTAGCTTTATGTCAGTGAAAGTCCCATCAAAATTAGTCAAGCCGTTCCAGAAAAAAACGGACAGACTGACGAACAAAAAGTGTTAAAGAATGTTATTTTAGTATACGTACCTAAGTAGGAACTAATTTTTACATACATTTTTGAAACTCCTTGTATCTTAGACCTTGAGTGAGGCTATAATAAATTTTTATATTTTAACTTTATATTTTTTTACCCTATTTTTATTTTTATATTTTTTCACCCTTATTTTTATTATTATATTTATTTGATTTTGATTTTAAGGCTTATGAGACTAATAGAGACTAGTGTTTGTATATATTCATTAATTTTTTTTAGCTTCACACTTTATCCCTTGCCTCCTCTGTTGTCTCTGACTGGGGAAGTCAGAGCGCCAAACGCTACGGTCTTCATTAGAGAGTTCGGTGTTTTATATCTTTTTCATGTTACTAATTGTTTTTGTTACTATGATAAGGGAGTCATTCCCTTATATTAGGGCTTTGATTCATTAACAAGTTGAAATAAATAAAATTAATATAGAAAACAATTGAAACCACGGCGTCTGTCAATAAGCGCAGTCGTAGGTTCGATTCTTACTTGACGGAATAATTATATTTAATTTACTTCATTGTTGTGCTGTTGTTCATTCTTTAACTGCTTCATTGTTTAACTGCTGTGCAATAAACATGAAACTGGACAAAATAACAGGACAATTTTAGGAAGTCGGTCGTGCTCAGTGTGACAGTCTCAGTGTTGTGGGTTCGATCTTCACTCGGGGTAGTGATAATATTTAATTTATTAAACTTCTTCGCTCTAGTAAAGAGAAAGAACGGCGGTGAGTTCCACCGCTCAACATGCAATGTCGGTGGAAAGTTCACTTTCCGGAGTACGGAGTGTCTTGACACTAGGTACTTTCTGTCTACCCTGCTATGCGGGATAAAAGCGTGAAGCTAAAAAAAAGCCACATCTGTCGATTATGGAACTATTATCTTAGATAAAAAAGAGAATATCAAAATATACGCGATAACTTAATTTTGACGCGACGCACTTAATTTTGATGTTTCATATAAAACTTAGTAAATTAATACTAATATTTATTTAAGTGAGTAATTTTAATCTAGAAACATCCGCTTTCCTTTTATCCTTGCTAGTTAGAAGCTAAAAAAAAAGAAAAAATAAATCAACCAATCATATATATATACTACCGCCATCTACAATAATATACAGACAACTAAATTAAGCAATTCTACCATTGAACCAATAGATGGCGTTGCTCAAATGAAACAGTTCTAGGCGTCTCTACTAGATGGCGCAAGTTTACTTGTAATATAATTAAATATTTCTTCGAGTGACTGTTAGAAACACAATAATGGCGTGGATGACAATTTCATATATAAAGAATATGCCGTTACATAAATAACGCTGTAGGTCGCTTTATACAAAACTGTATTTCAAACGTATAGATATTTATTTCTCAAAAAAGACACAATACAGTCACTTACATGAGAGACAATATTCAAAGTTAACTATTTTAAGATTAGTCAGGATTAGTGGGCAGTACTAAACACTAGTAAGAACAAGAAGCTAACAAGCTTAATATATCATATATATATATATATATATATATATATATATATGATATATTAATATATATATATATATATATATATATATATATATATATATATATATAAGATATATCTTAATAGTATTACTCACCTTACATACTTCTAATACATTAATATTAATTAGTGTTTATTACTATAAGGTAGGGCGGTCAAAGCGAAGAGTATGACTGTAAACGTGTTTGGTTGTGGATTCGTTTCCAACTTGAGGGGATGCTGGGGCAGCGTTGAGTTGCGCCACTCAACACGCCAATCTCTCGAATTCGGATGCAACCGGAGTGCGGAACGTCTTGAAAAGGAATACTTCCTGTCTACCGTGCTACGCGGAATAAAAGCGTGAAAACTATATTAATATAAATAAATTATTGGTATTCCTGCAAAAAAAAATCTATCAAAAGTGCTATAAACGCATCGTTCAATCAGTTTTACGAGGCCAGATTCGATGTCTACTCGGAGAAATAAATATATTATTTTCATCTCCACTTTAATAACACAAACGGCGTTGTGTTCCGCTACTCAACACGCAACGATGATTACGGGCGAAAACTGAAGGACGGGAGTGTCTTATTATACTATTTTTTCCCAGACTAGCTCAGTATGCGAGGTATTATTGAAAAAATATATTATTCTATCAATGAATATTATCACAATCAAAATGTTAATTATCGCCATGAACTCATTGTAAAACTATATTCGGAAAGAACAACTGTTGAGTTTCTCTGTGGCTCTTCTCAGCAGAACTGTCTTCCAAGCCGGTGGTAGCTGGTACAGGAAGCTGTAGGACTGATATTACTGACATTTGTGTTGATTGACGATTCCAAAGTGCTTGTAAGCAGCCTATTTGAATAATGTATATTTTGATTTGATTTGTTTTAAGTAAAGTTACTTTACAATTTAGTATTCGATTCTGTAATCTCTTTACATCGATAGCAAAACCTATCAAGAAAAAGTAATTGAAATTCCATACTAATATGAAATTAATCATATTTTTTATATATATATATATATATATATATATATATATATATATATATATATATATATATATATATATATATATATATTATAATATTCAGTACCGCTACAGGTATCATTAACGTCAACACTCACCTAGTAACATAATTCCCCAGTCCTTCGATGGATACACACGTAAATTGCGTTAACGCGTTCGATATCGTCTACTGCGCCTGTCGATTGGTTTCGGTTCTTCCCCGCGTCTTCGTTACTGCCAACAGTGTTTTAAATCCATTCGATTCTCACAGTAATACTTCGGACTTTTATTATTTTACATTTCTAGTCATTATGTATGTATTAGTATGTCTTGTTTATTAAGAAAATTCTTCCATAATTGCTCATGTAGTTGGTAATTTAAAGCTTATCTGTAGTAAAAGTTAGAAACCATCTAATTTGTATATTTTCTTGAAAGTGATCTGCAAGAGAAAAGTTTTACTTTCAAACGATATGTCACGGTTATGCGAGTATGCCTAATGGTGATCATGGATAATTTGATTTATTATTAACACCGTTGCGGTACAGTGGTTTATGTTGAAATATTAAATTTCAGAGTAACGAGTTCGTGCTTCAAATTCTAGTTTTAAAAAGACAACGTTGAAAATATTTTAACGGTCACAAAAAGTCTATATGTATAGACCATGGTTGCGGGTTTGTTACGCAGGATGGATTGAGGCCGGTGGTGGCGCAGTGGAACAGCGTCTGACTGGAAATGCGATCGGTTGTGGGGTTCGATCCCCATTCGGAGGAGTGATTATATTTAAATTATTTTTACTTCCTCGCTCTGGTAAAGAAAAAATGCGGTGTTGAATTTCCCCAGTCAATACGCAATGTCTCGAATTCGATGTAAAGCGAAGTAAGGAGTGTGTGTGCTATGAGGGAAAAAAGCCTAATGGACTATACTTAAATTATTTTCATTTCCCTGTTGTAGTGGACAAAGTGCGGCGTTGAGTTCCACTTCTTTAAACGCAATGAAATAGAATTTCGTTTTCTTTATAATTTTATAATGCAGACAAGGTCTGTTTTTATTTCCATATTCTTATATCTTTATCTCCTGTAAAACTTACATTAATATAATTGGTTGCTGGGAACTAAGGTTTTTATTTAAGCTATTTTTTTTACAATTAAATCTCTATATTAATACGTGAAGTAAAATATTTGCACCCGTTTTTACGAAAATTACGCTAACAGAGAAGTATGAAATTTGGCACAGCACAGTTCATATTCACAAGTGCAGAGTGAGAATATTGCATGAAAAAATAATAAATTAATAAAATAAATGTAACACACACTATTATGTGTTTGACATACACGTTTACATAAAGTGACATACACGTTGCCATGGCAACGCGACGTCAACCGGTCAACGGGACATCCAGTTACTTCACTGTACATCTATATATAGTATTATTAATGAACAAACAAACAAAACTGAAAAAATATTTTATACTAATTATATAAAATTTAATTTTTGGTTTGGTTTTAAGTGTAAGGGATACGGCGGCGAAAATGCTAATCGCTAAGGACGTTACCGCTTGGTTCCTCTTTCTTATGTCAATCTTAAAATATTTGTTACCGCTGACGTGAATTCATGTTATTTGAAATCCTGTAAGAAACTGCCCTCTAAGTAACTATTTGCCTATATATACAAGTTTGTGGTAACTGGCTTCAGAAACGTAGAAAATTTAACGTTTTTAACTTTTTTTTCTTTATTTTTATTAACACTATACACACAAGTCCATACCTTGATACATTGATTCCTTTTAATATTTTTATTTCTTATAAGACTCATATATACCCTAGTCTATATAGACACTAGGGTCTCTATTAGAAAGTTTGTGTGTGTTTGTGTTAGTAGTGTTCCCTAAGAGTCCAGGATTTATAACAGATTGTCAACTTAATACGTTCAATAGCTTGAGATGCGTTAATAGCAGTTACGTCTCATCTCATCTCTATCTTTAAGTAAAACAGATGTTTCCAATATTGTTTGCAATGAATAACAAAAATTCTTAAAGAACACCAACAGATATTGTACTCTAGAAGTCTTTTAATTCGTACCTAGTGTGAAGACACTCCATACTCAGCTTTTCATCGCATTAGAGACATTGCGCAAAGTGCTGGGTTGCCTTGCCAGAGCGAAAAAATGTACAAAATTTCTACTAGCTAAAAAAAACATAATCATTTCCCCTAGTACGAATCGAACCTACGACCGATCGTGTGTACAGCAATACACCCCTTCCCCTGCGACACGATTGCCTTAGTCTTATAAGCCAACTTTTAAGTAATAGAAAGGTAAAAAAGTAGCAATAATATGTAAAAAAAATATTTTATTCGAGTAAATATTATTTTATTTAATTTTTGCTGGTAAAAAATATTTGAAGCATTTTGCAGGATAATGCAATTTATGAAGACCGCCTGCTACTAAGGCCCACAATTATTAATGAACCTTGTACTACCAACATAATACTAACTCGAACGTCAAGCATTAACAATAACGACAAGCATTTTGTTTCAAAGATATATACAGAAGTCAAGGTAAAACAAGATCGGGGATGGATCCTGGGGGAGTGATTATATTTAAATTATTTGCACTTCCTCGCTCTGGTAAGACAAAGTGCGGCGTTCCACCACTCAATACGCAATGTCTCCAATTCGGTGGAAAACGTAGTACGGAGTGATTTTACACTAGGTACTTTCTATGTACCCTGTTATTCAGAATAAAAGCGGAAGCTAAAAAAACATGATAGGAAATTCTTCTGCCATACCAATGGTTCGTACTTGTCTAGCAGGTGCGTTTTGAAATTAAATATCGAGTTAAGCTAGAGTACCCTGAGGGCCACGGTGGCCTGCAATATGTGAACCAAACACCACGCTGATGGTTTCCGTTGGGTTTTAGTGAGTTTCTCAACAAATATACATATATATATATATATATATATATATATATATATGTGTATATTTGTTGAGGTGTTGTATATATATATATATATATATATATATATATATACCGTGTGTATACCGTGATTCATCAGATCTACCCACTAAAACCCAACGCCAATCAACGGCGTGATGTTCGGTTCACAAACTACAGGCCACCGTAGCCCTGAAGTTACTCTGGCGTTTCTTCCAGAATACCAGCAGCCTTAATGTCTTAAGTATTAATTTAGGACATTATATACTTTTACTTTTCTATATAATTGAATCGTTTTTCAACCGTCGAGGCCATGAAACGCTCGGTTTATTTAAGTTTTTGGTATTTAGTTCACGCTCATCACGACGTGAAGTCACGATTGCTTCCTTTACTGTTATGAAGTGATTATCATTTCACTATATTATTATACGCTTGTATAATTATTTGGTATATTAGCCACAATCGAAATTAAGGTAGCTTGTTCTTATTTAAATGGGCATGAAATCCCAAATTTTTACCAAAGATTTGAAATTTGGCTCAGTTTTTTTATATGTAGAGAAGGAGTGCCAAATGCTAATATGTATTTTTTTAACGTAATTCATATAGAAAAATCAGTTTTACGTTATATCCAGTATTGTAGGGTAGTCAGAGACAATCTAGTCTCAAGACACTTCGCTGACGGTTTTTCGCCCGAAACCGAGACATTGCGTGTTTAGTAGTAAGGCCACCGTAACCCAGTAGCACAGCTTGACTGTACACGTGATTGGTTGTGGGTTCGATTACCACTTAGGAGCATGATTTTATTAAAAATTTATTTTCATTTCCCCTTCTCTGAGAAAATAAATATACACTACCATGTGTTTGATATACACAGTTGTACGTTGCTAAGGCAACGGGTTGTTTACGTGTCAACGGGACATCTTAATTTTTTATTGGAGGAATCATGGTAAGTATAAAATGTTTTGAATTCTCCAAAATCATACTAAGGCCAATGTACAGCTTACACTGACACTTACAGAACTTATGTTTTGGAAGTAAGAATATATGAATTAAAATAAATTCAGTGCGGAACTCAAAACCGCAAATGCTTAATTAGATATATCAGACATTTTGGAAATGTTTGGATTTAAAATATATATTTCTGTCATTATAGTCATTTTTTAGCTTCACTCTTTTAACCCGCTTAGTAGGTTATACAGGAAGTGCGTAGTGTCAAGCCACTCCGTACTCCACTTTCCGCTGCATTCGAGACATTGCGAGTTGTATAGCGGAACTCAACGCCGCACTTTGTCTTAGTCATTTCAAAATTGTTAAAAAATGGCATTAAAAAATTTTCTGAATACAAAACACGTTTTGCTTTCATAATAAATATCGAAAGTCAATTACAATCAACTTAGACTTTTCCCATTGTTTATCCATAATGACATATAATATTAACATCTTCATCATCTAATAACATCGAATCCGAATGTAACTAAATTACAGCTTTTACCTCGTTACAGTGTGGTTTCTTTGTGAGGTGAATGTGAGGGTAAAGGTCATCTGATTATTTTGTAAGTGGCCTTAAATAACTATATTACTAAGTGTTTCTGTCAAGCACTAGTAGAAAATATACCGTATCGTTACATTCCCATAAGATAAGCCACGGCGTTTAACTCAGAGAAAAGTTATTGTATAAAATCTCCGTTTTTCATATTGTGGGTTATGTAACGGAACTCAACACCACCCTTTGTCTTAATAGAGCTGGGAGTTCAAGACATTGCTTGTGAATATCGCGCTTTTTATTAAAAAGTAATAATAAGTATCTTTTATATATGAAGTTTATTCTGGTGCAATTTGACAGCGTCTAACTTTCATTGATTGTTTGTGGGTTCGATTCCCACTCTGGGGATAATCATATTTGAATTATATATATTTCCTTGCTCTGGTAAGATCTAGACAAAGCGTGGCGTTGCGTTCCATCATTCAAGACGCAATGTCTCGAATTTGGTGGAAAGCGGAGTATAGAATGTCTTAACACTAGATACTTCATGTCTTCCTGCTATACGGGGCAGTTATGCATGTTCTCATATAGAGTAATGACTACATTCAAGTTATTTACATTTCACTGTACTAGTAAGACAAAGCGCGGCGTTGAGCTCCACCGTTTAACATAGAACGCTTAAAATTAGGACGAAAACTGAAAGATAGAGTGTAGAGAGTCTTGACACTACATTCCCTCTGTCTACCTCTGAGAAAGTGTGAAGCTAAAACTTCATAAAATAAAATTAATTAACAGCTTTTGACTTATTATTGCAATAATTTTACCGTTTCGTGGAAATGAAAGCTGCAAGTCGAGTTTGATCGCTATAATATAACGATCGGTATAAGTACTTATATTTAATAATATATAAGTAATTTATTTATTTAGAGGCTATCGTGTCACCGTGGGATAGCGACTGACTGCCAACAGGTTGTGGATTCGATTCAAACTAGAGGGTATGAATATATTTCAAAATTTATTCTCATTTCTATGCGCTGGTATGATCTGGCTGGCTGGCTGGCTGGCCGCGTTTTGTACACAGAGCGGAGAAATTAAAATATTTTTTATGTTATCATTTCCCCGACTGGGAATCGAACCCACAACCGATCGCGTTTACAATTACACGCTTTCTGCGCCATGCTGGTTTTGGCAGTTATTCAATTATTTTAATTAAAAGTTTATTATAAAATCTTGCTTATTAAACCATATTGTAGCTTTATTGTAACAGAAAGAAAGACAATTGTTAAATTCTTATGCCATTATAAGTAACAATAGATTCTCAATACAATATGCATATCATTCAATTTCATATTTGTTAATGAATTTGTATGGAGTGACTTGCGTTTTTTTTTAGCTTCACACTTTTATCCCGCGTAGCATGGTAGACTGAGAACACCTAGTGTCAAGACACTCCGTACTTCGCTTTCCACCGAATTCGAGACATTGCGTGTTGATTGGTGGAACTCAACTCCGCACTTTGTCTTACCAGAGCGAGGAAAGAGTGGGGATCAAACCCACAACTGTCCCACTGCGCCGCGACCAGCCTCTTTCTTTATATATTTTTTTATTTTCACCTGTCTTTTGCATTCAGCATAGTAGACTATGAGAACATGATGTGAATTCTTTACATTCTTTTAAACACTGTATGTTGAGAGATTGGTCGAGGCGCAATGAGATATCTGATTGTAAATACGATCAATTATGGGTTCGATTCCAACTCAGGGAAATGATTATATGTAAATATTCAATTCTTCAGTCTGTTAAGACAAAACGCGGCGCTGAGCTCTGTCACTTAACACGCAATGTCTCAATTTTGACAGCTTTCTGTCTATCCTGTTACGCGAGATAAAAGCAGGAAGCTGAAAAAATCTACACACTGTTTGGAACTAACGCCGCCATATGAGGAGATCTCAGGAACATATGTATAATATTTCTACCATGATTTGTAATTACTATATTCAAGCCTTAACTTCTTATATAATGTTAAATCTTTTCTATATAGAAAAATGAATAAATGAAATTAAAGTAACTACTTAACTAATTATATAGACGTTTCCAAGGCAACGCGTATTTTACTTTCGATAGTAATCTATCGAAAGTAAAATACGCGTTGCCTTGGAAACATCTATATAATCTTATACAAAAGTATATGAAACAAAGTTGTAGCTTGTATAATATTAAAAATATTAATTTAATGTACTTTAAGCCTCGCCACGTCTAAAGCGTGAAGAAAATAAGTCAAAAATATTGACTTATGAATATTGACATTATGCACTTTATTCAATATACATTTTAATTGGCGATGGTTTTGGATTCGGGTAAGTGATTATATTTAAAATTATTGAAGCACGGCGTTGAGTTCCGCCACTCGACGCAACTCTAGTCTTGTCTAGTTTCTCTCTGCCTACCCTGCTATGCGTAAAAGATAAAGCGTGCAACTAAAAAAACCTATTCCAAATATCATTCTCCTCCGTTAAAAGCAAATGGCAGTTTATATTGCATCGATAATACTACGCAATAGGTTAGATAAATCAGTGGAACACTGGCTTTAAATTAGCAAATAATAAACAATAAAAATTCATAAGGTGAGAAGGTTAACGGAGAGAGTTGCCGCGGAACAGTACAAGTAGCAGTAAATAGTTCTCAACATCTACTTGACGCTACTAGAGTTGTAACTTCTGATATATACGTGGCTTTCTTTCATTTCATTTCTTCAACCAAGTTGGTTAGATGACGATTTGGTTGATCAACGTAGTAATATATATGTACGAGTATATTAATGTTACCACCTGTATATGGAAAAGAAAATATATTTTTACGAAAATAGAAATTGATAGAGAGAGAATTTTATATGAAATTTTACGTTGTTATTTAAAATATAATTATATATTTAAAATATATTTAAAAAATATTTTATTAATATTTATAATTGTCGATTTACTTTCGCTCTTTCTCAAATATGATAGTCAGAAAGAACTTAGCGTCAAGACATTAAGTGTTGTTCAAGTTCGAAATTAAGACTGCGTGTTAAACGGCGGAACTCAACGCTGCGGTTTGTCTTATCAGTGAGGAGAACTGAAAATATTTTAAATATAATCGTTTTCTGAGATTCGACTCCCAACTGGGATTAGAGCCCGCTTCTACTGTATGCAATTTTTTTTAATCGAATAATATAACGAAGGCTTATTACTTTTCTGAATAAACACAATTTTTTTAAAAAACAACATTTAGAAAGCAAAGGAACGGACTAAAGCAATATCTAAGTCCTAACAAAATACCTAAACTATACATTTATACATGTATGTTTGTTTGTTTCCATACATATATATATATATATATATATATATATATATATATATATATATGCACGTTTATATGTATATGTAAACCGTGTCAGTACTATGTTCTCGATTACTGTTATTATGATAAGAATCTGACGCGAAACCTTCGAGTTGGAACGACAATGCTTAATCTCTTATAGACAGAAATGCTAGAGAATCATCTTTTTATTTTCGTTTGCTTTTTTATTTCAGTAAAGATTTATTATAGAAGAAATAGGGAAACAGATAAAATGTAGCGAAGTGAAATATAAATGAAGTGTGGAGAAAATGAGCTAGAAATAGGGAAATAAATAACATATTGTTAGAAATGATATATATGACCTTTACATGAATATATATATATATATATATATATATATATATATAAATATATATATATATATATATAGTTTTTTGCATTTTGACTTATAACCAGTTCGCTCAAAGTACGGCGTTGAGTTCCGATTCTCAACACGCAATGTCTCGAATTCGGTGGAAATGAAGTACAGAGTGTTTCTATCCACCTTGCGGGATACAAGCGTGAAGCTATATAAAAAAAAGTCAACACGTGGTTATTTACTCGTAATTTTAGGGGGAAAATTGTATAAAATATTAATACCCATGATTCTGCTTTATGATATACTGAGGTTTTGAAGCAAGTACCAAAACTAAGAGATCATTTTTTTAATACTGTGAATAATTATCTTTATTTTATATAATAAAATATACTAGAATGCGTGAAATAAAAAAAATATATTTTCTACAAAAATTTTTATATAAAAAAGGATTTTGATCTCATGCCTTTTGATTCACTTAGCATCGGATTATATTTAAACTATTAATCGGTTTTGTGATATAAAGCGCGGCGTTGTGTTCCGCCAATCAATACGCTTTCGTATTTAATTATATATTTATATCTGAATCCATTTTCGTTGGTACTAAATTCTCCCTACCTACCCTGCTTGTAAGGAAAAGTAGGAAGCATTAAAAATTTAACTAATTAAAAAGTTAACATTTCAATTATATTATATTATCTGTTATTAAGAACATAAAAAGTGACAAGAGAATATTTTAAATTGGATTTTTAAATTTTTAATTGGTATTTAATAAAATCATTAAATTCTTTTAAGTTGTATAACTACTTTTAAAAGGGAAATATACTGTTTTATTATTAAAAATATGAATTTCGCGTTCTTTAACGTATAGCTTAGAGAGTGTCGTGGCGCAGTGGGACAGCATCTGACTGTAAACTCAGAGAATGATTCTAATTTATATTAATTTCTCCACTCTGTTAAGCCAGCGCGGGGCGTTAGATTCGTAACTCAACACACCATGTCTCAATTTAGACAACCAGTCAACGGAGTGTCTTGACACTAAGTTGTATATGACCATTCTTGTGCTCAAATATTTTTAGTTTTCCCAAAACTTGAAGCAGCCACGAATTTCATAGATTTTTTTTATAATTCAAACAATAAAGATGTAATCTCAATAACACAGAAAGTATACTATAATTTCTAATAATAAATTCATTGAGGCAATGTATAACGGAAGTGGGAAATCGAACTTGTCGTTTTCCGTTTACCATAGAGATACAATAAAGAAGTTTTAACTCTATATAGATATACAGGGTGTTGCGAACGACAATTAAGAAATGTCATTACTGTAAATTTTAAAGCGGTTGGTTGCGGATTCGATCACCATTTGGGTAGAGTTATTATATTTTATTTATTTTTGTTTTATTCGCTCTACTAATATTAAAGAGGGGCGTTTAGTTCCGCCAGCCAATATACAAAGTGTTGAATTTAAGCGGATTTTAAGTGGATCAGTATCTTGACATTAGGTTGTTTCTATTTACTCTACTGTGAAACTGCTTTATTATACTTATGAGATTTTTTTATCCAATTGCATAAAGGTTCCATTTGGTGAAGAATTCTTTCGTTCTCTATTTACGGTGTAAGTGGTACATGACTTAACGACCATAAGGTCAGTCATTATTAACCTAATTTGAGTCAGTCAGTCAGTAATTGCAGCATTATCGGTCAGTCCAGTAGGGTGTTTGATACTTTCAATCAAACATTTTGGATAGTTAAGAAAGTGGCTTGATGCAAGTGATATGTGAAAATCTTTACACTTAAAATAAAAAAAAATACTGCATTAATAAGGTTAAAACTATTAAAAGTGCACCCAACCACAGTCACTGGATCTTTTAGAGAGACTTCTTCAATTTTTCAAACACACTAAAACAAGGATCCGTTTACAAGGATCCGTTTTTTCCTTTTTCTAGAGAGTCTTTTTGGGACTCCTTTCTCGTTTTCCGTTGTCTTTTCAAATTTCTTACTATATCGTGAAAAATGCATAATAATTAAAGATAGAATGGGAGAAAAAATCCTATGTCATAAAAATTATAACTTTTATATAAGGAATAGATTAAATTTCACAGAAGGCTTTTTAGTATATCTTTTAATAAAAGGCTGAAAACTGAAACTGCTATTTCAAGATATTTTGCTCAAATTTAAACGTTTAACGCAATTGTATGATTTTTATATTCAGAAAAAGTTATTTTATTGCAGTATTTTAAAATTTCATTGCATTAAATTAACAGGAAATTTAATACAAATTTATTAAAACACCATTTTGCTCAGTGAATCGGAGTGACTATAATCGCAATGTATATGAGTTCGATTCCCGTACAGTAATTTATGTTTTTAACCTTTAATAAGACGAAGAGTAGCGTTTGGTTATGGCGTTTAATACGCTTGTTTTGAATTCTGGATCAAATTCTAATACACTTTTGGACTTAGGCGAAAATTGAAGCACAGAGTGTCTTAACACTAAGTTCTTACTGTCTTTCTATGCTAATAGAGTATCTATGTTAGGGGTTATATTCTTTTTTTTTTAGCTTCACGCTTTTATCCCGCATAGCAGGGTAAATAGAAAGTACCTACCTACCGACACATAGCGTGTTGAGTGGTGGAACTCAGCGCCGCACTTTTTCTACCAGACAGATGAAGTGAAAATAATTTAAATATAATCACTCCCCCGAGTGGGGATCGAACCCACAACCGATCGCATTTAAAGTCAGACGGTGTCACACTACGCCACGACCGGCCTATATTTATAAATGTATAAATAATATTTCCGATATGACAACACTTCTGTATTGATAGTAATCTACCAGTAGGTTACCTTCATATATATTTTATACATCTACCCTGCATTTTTTTTAACTTTGAATATGACGTGTTTCTGAATTTATTTGCAGTATAGTCTGAAACATTACGGGAAAGCGGTATAATAAACCTTGAAATATATTTACTATTTTTAAAGTGTTATTCCACACTTAGGATTAGAAAACATTTTTGAAAAAACGCTAAACCATGCGTTCGCAGGACGCTTCAGTCAGTCAGAGCGCTTGGACGGTATCCAAGAGGCACGGGTTCGAATCCCGCTGCGTTCAAATTTTTATACGTTTTTTCAAAAATATTAACCTTGAAATATAATTTAAGATTTTTTTCTCTGAGCCTCTTTACATGTAATACTAAAATATGATTTTCAAGTCAAGATAAACATTTTATTATATAACTAAGAAATAAAAGAGTATAACTAATTCGATTATGTATACTAATAAATACACTGTTATGTATGCGTGCAACGAAATTTTACTAACGTTTTTATTTTGAGAGAGGAGATTGTTATATAACCGAATCGATTGTGGGTTCAATTCTCACTCGAGAAATGATTGTGCTAATCATTTTATTTTCCTCGCTCTCGTAAGACGATGCGCGGCGTTGAGTTCCGCCAACAAACACTCAAGGTCGCGAAATTTCGGTATAAAGCGCAGTACGGAGTGTCTTGATAACAGGAACTTCCTGTCTAACCTGCTATGCGGGATAAAAGCGTGAGCCTACTAAAAGTAACATATTTTAAACGAGTTCTAAATGAGTCTAACGCTATATATGAAACCTTGATTACGTACATTTGAACATGCCTTGTTTACATTTCATCTTAAATTTTAAATAAAATAAGAAATCCCTATATTAAAACGTTAAAAACCTTTCCATCGATTTTTATGAAAATTATTTGGAAAGAGAAGTATGGTTTTTTCACTTCATGCTTTCTATCCCGCATAGCAGGGAAGACAGGAAGTACCTAGTGTGAAGACACTCCGTAATCCGCTTTTCACCAAACTCGAGATACGGGCTGGTTGTGGGTTTGATTGTCATTCGAGACATTAATTATTGGGTTTAAGTCTCATTTGAGAGAAATAATATTTACATCATTTATATTTCCTCCCTTTGGTAAGAAAAAATACGGCGTTGAGTTCCGCCACTTACTACATACACACGTAATATTTTATTATGTATATAATTTGGTAGTTCTTCTCCGCATAAAAAAATCTAAAATGTTTTTATAATAAGCCTAAAAAGGCAAAAAAAACTAAAAAGACATACGCGTTGCTAAGGTATCATGTATATTACATGTCAAAAAGGCCTCTAGTTTAAAAATAAAAGGAAAGCAAAGCCTTTTTTTTTCAAAGTGTCATACCACAATTAGAATTAGAAATTATTTTTATTTTTTTAATTTTTTTGTCTGATCCTAACTGAGATAAAATTATTTTAAAAAAGTTAAATATTTGATAATAAGTAATTCTCTGTTGCCAAACGATTATTTCTAAAAAAAAATTTCTGTGTTATTTCCACTCACAGTGCAGAGACAGCCAGCACTTTTACCATATGTGAAGGGAATTACAGACAGGATTGGCAGCATTTTAAGAGCTTTAATCAAAACTATATTTAAGCCTAATAAAAAGTGAGCCAAAGCTTGAAACTCGTGAAATGTAATATTTCTTTGCCGTTTGCAGATGCATATAAACTAGAATGTGACTGTGGCTTATCGTACATTGGTCAAACAAAGAGGAGCATCGGGGTTAGGGTGAAGGAACAGATATCTGATGTCAAGAATGGGCGTGTATTGCATTCAGCTGTGTGAGAAATTACAATGAATAACCCCAATCACTACATCATGTTTGATAATCCTTATATCCTCGCTAGGGAAAAGAGATATATTCATAGAAACATTATGCTGTTGAAATTCAAAAACAACAAAACTCTCCACCACCTGGGACCCACCTATAAAAAAAGACTCTAATCCAGTACAAGAATTTAACAGTTTTGCAAGAATCCAGGCCAGTACGCGATGCTATTAAGTAGCACATGGTGGTAGATTGATATAATTAATTTTTGTATCAACTGACAGACAAACACCACCTCATTCTACCTGTGACCACGGACTACTGTAAAGTGTTCGAAACGTCATGTTTCCAAAAATATATTTTAGAATACCAAAATGTACGCAACTAATCCGTTGAAAATAAATTCATTTAAAATGTATAAGAATCGAAAATCAAAGATCTTATAACATTAATAAGTTATAACAAGCTTATAAGAATTTCGATGAAAGTGATGAATAACGTATAGCTTAGCAGTCAGAACGCTTGGACGGTTTCCAAGAGGCACAGGTTTGAAACTCGCTGCGGCCATATATTTATACTATTATTTATATATTTATTTATTTAGCTTCACGCTTTATTCCTGGCGTGGTAGTCAGAGAATATGGAGCGCCAAACGCAACGGTCCCTGCATACCTCTTTCGCCTCGTCCACAGTCATTATCCTCTACATGCATGCCTTTCGGGGGGTCCTCATACTTTTTTACGTGACCTTCCTCCAGTATCTTCGATACTGTTTTTCGAAGGTTAACCAAGGTCTCCCCCGACCTCTCGTACCACTAACCTTGGCTTCATAAATCTTTCTTACCATTCTTTCACCGCTCATTCTTTCCACGTGCCCAAACCACCTGAGCACGTTCTACTTCATTCTTACTGTGACATTCACACTTACACCTGCCATTCTGCGTATCTCCTCGCTACATATACAGTCAGCTAAACTGACTCCGCATATCCTACGTAGAGATCTCATCTCTACTGCATTCATCTTTCTTTCATTCGTTGTTTGACACACCCACGTTTCTCTGCCGTATAACAACGTCGGTATCAGTACTGCATTGTGAACGGCAACACGTGCAGGTACGCTGACGTTTAGCCACCGCATCAATGCAACAAGAGCACCGTTAACCCTGTTACCGACAGTAATATGCCTTTCCACATCCATTTCGCATGTTCCATTTCTACTAAACATACTTCCCAGATATATCACCTCATTCACTTGTTCTAATATATTTCTATTTACTATAATCTTGCATTCCGTTCTTTCTTCATCTCTTTCAAATACAAGAATCTTAGTTTTACTTGCATTCAGGTTTAGACCATTACTATCACACCGTTCTTTCAGAGTGGAGACCAATATCTGTAACTCGCATTCTGATGATGCAATTAGCACTGCATCATCTGCGTACAACAGACAGTTTACTGTGAAATCACCAACTTTCACTCCTATGCCACTATCTTTCACTCCATGGAGACAAAT
Organism: Dryadula phaetusa; assembly: GCA_032432895.1. Taxonomy (NCBI): domain Eukaryota; kingdom Metazoa; phylum Arthropoda; class Insecta; order Lepidoptera; family Nymphalidae; genus Dryadula; species Dryadula phaetusa. The sequence continues at coordinate 1,494,240 of JAOYRS010000016.1, read as the reverse complement.
ATCCAAATACAAATTGAACAGCCAAGCTGATATGGCGCAGCCCTGTTTGACACCCGATTGAATATCAAACTGAGGCGACATGCCAGCTCCTACTCATACACAGGCTGAGTGATCTCGATAAAGAGATTTTAGAGCATGCAACAACTGTCCGTTTACATTGTACCGGGGCAGTATCTCCCATAACTTCTTTCTTACAACCCTGTCAAATGCTTTTCCTAAATCCACAAAAGCACAGAATATTTTCTAGTTTACAGCCAAAAACTTTTCTGTGATCATGCGGAGAAAAAAGACCTGATCCATGCACCCTCTTCCAGGTCTAAATCCTCCTTGGGCCTCCCACAAAAGCCTTTCGAATCTTTCTTGCATTCTTCTCGCTAGAATTTTAGCATAAATTTTACTGCCCAAGCTAATCAAACTGATAGCCCTATAGCTTGCACAGTCTATCTGTGAACCTTTGCCTTTATACAAAGGCATGATGACTGCGCCTTGCCAATCATCCGGGACCTCTCCCTTTTTCCAGCATAAATTGCATAGAAAAAAGAACAGGTCCAAAATGCGCGGCCCACCATATTTGATCATCTCTGCAGTAACTCCATCTGCTCCCGCTGCCTTAACATATATTTACGTTTACACACACATATTTTACGTTCACACCAATTACACACATATTAATACTTTATAAAAAATATATTTCAAAATAAACACACTTATAAATATGTTCTTATTAGCATAGTTGTCGGGACAAGGACTTTGTTTTTAGGTTCAAACAATGAAAATATGAATATTGCATTGCAATTTAGATAATTCTGCTAATTTTCAAAGAAATCATATATACAAGAAGTATATATACTTAGGCCATAAGTAGCATTACTAGATTTTCTTATATTGATCGATTAATAAAGATGAAGCTTATAATGATTTATAACTTTAACTATCTCTCTCTTATTATTAGAAAATAATCTAATCGAAACATTATATTCTTTACGTTGAGTTTGGTCTGGTTTTCGAACGGAAAGCAGTCAACGGAGTGTCTTGACACTAGGTTGTCTCTGAATATCTTGCTAAGCAAAAAAACCGCGAAGCTCGTTTGCTTTATTAAAAACTGCATTAGACATTGCAAACAATAGGTTATTTAAATTTATAGGCAAATTAAATTCTCCAGAACAATCGCTACATAAATAATATTCATGCAAACGAAAGTGAAGTTTTGAGCAAAATTTACAATACAATGACAGATTTACTTCAAGAAAGAAAGTGGCGTGAAAGATTTTGACCCACCACGTCAAAATAAATATGACGATTATTTTTATAATTCTTTATTTATTTGCAGTTATAGTCTAATAAATCATCGAAAATCGGTAAATTCCATTTACCCGTTTTTGCTCAAATTCGAGGCATTGCGTACTAAATATGAAACTCAACGCCACACTTTGTATAACTATATTGGGAAAATAAAAATAATTTAAATGTGATTATACTATATATAATGTTAAGACAAAGTGCGGTGTAGAGCTCTGCCACTCAACACGCAATGTCTAGAAATTCTGAAGAAAGTAAAGTTCGGAGAGTCTTGACATTAGGTACTTTCTGTGTACCCTGCATAAGTTTTTCCATATAAAAAAGACAAAGGAAAAGCTAAAAACAGTTGGAAAACAAATCTTTCAAACTCAGTGCAGTTTTTAAGCCGTTTGCAAGTAAATCACCTTAAAGTCAAGCACGTAGTCGAAAACAGTGAAAGTTTGAACAGTTTGTTTAGTTCTCGAGATATTTGAGAACAAACAGATACTTTTATATTGTATCATAAATTTAGCGGATGTTTGCTAGATGTGAGGAAATTTATGCTACGTTTTTTCCAGCTTTTCTTTTTTTTACTGCAAAAACTTGATTATAATAAAACACTCCTTTCTCTACTTATGTTTTGAAATGGAGACATTGTGCAGCGCCGCCGCTTTTGCTGCTGACCAAAACGGAAAATTAATACGAGTTGAAGTCGAACCCACAACTAAACGCGGTTACAATCTGACGTTATTCTACTGTACCAATATAGCCTTAATCCTAGATTAAATAAACCTACACTTGTAGCATATAAGTATTAAAAAATATATTTTCTATTAAGTTTTTAATATTATTTTTCATATATTATTATTTTTATAGCTTAGACAGCAAGTACCTTGTGTCAAGACACCGTGTTCATAGCTTTCCACCGAATTCAAGATATTGCGTGGTAAGCGGTGGAACTCAACGCCGTACTTTGTTTTATCAGAGCAAGGACGTGGGAATAATTTAAATATAATTACTCCCTCGAGTGAGAATAGAACCCACAGCCGATCGCGTTTACAGTCAGACGCTGTCCCACTGCGTCACGACCAGCCTCAGTCAGTATATTATTTTATAAGAATATATTATATTAGTATAATCCAAGCTAAATATCAATAATGAATAATAGTAGTTACTCGTACGTATATCAGATATATAATTCGACATAGGAATATATATAGAAACCTCCATATCTCGAAAAAACGTATTATGATTTAAAGTGAAGCAAAACCTCTTTTACTCGAAATCTCAAATCTATGTTAATAGAAACAATCAATCGGAGGGACTCCCTACTTTATTACATATTTCGCCTCCATAACTCGAAATATTAAAATAAAGAGATTTTAATAAACAGACGTTTTCTGTCAATCTATAGAATTTTTTTATTTAATTCTGAAGACAGAGACTTGAATTTTGGTTTATTTTATCTTTTTAATTCAAAATTTATGAGAAATTAACAAAGAAATTGTCTTTGTCTCCATAAGCCGAAATCTCTATAAATCGAAATATTTGGCATTTACCTTGAAATTGAGCTTTGAACATGGTTCTGTGTAGAACACAGGGGGAATATTAGATAAATTAATTTAATTATTACTGTGATTGTATTCATACTGTTTCTCTCTTTCAAAATTAATAATATTAACATCAATTATACCTGATTATTTTTTTTATATAATATTTAAATGACTACAGACTGGATCTTGTTATTTATTTACATACAATTATAATCAGCTCATACTTGGAATTAACGAACTAAATTTAAATTATTTAAGCGAATTTTTGGCAAAATATATATTTATTATTGCAAATTTTATAAATTTATTCCGTTCCTATCGTAGTGCAGAAAATGTCTTAAGTATATATATATATATATATATATATATATATCTATTAAATAAACAAAATATATATAAAACTTACATTTAGAAAATCACAATTTTCCGAAAAAAAAAGAACCAACCACTTCACAAGCACTTCCAAAAAAAACATATATATAAAAAAATATTTAAGTACTAGAAGATAAATTTCAATACGTCCGTCTGTTACAGCACACGACGGCGTATTAAGATGGGACGCTATATAAAACGCTCTAACAAAAACAAGGTGAACATTACAATATTTTAAGTAAAAGTAAACGTCTGTAAATTCTAGTTTCGATCAATTTCATGGTGTTTGCTCGTACTGAGGACTCGCTACCGGTGTTTAGTGTATGGTTTTTAAAACCTTTTTTATTCAAAAGTTTTTAGGGGAAACATTATATTTCATATGAAGGAATGAAATACTTTTTTTTCGTATAAGTAATTAGACGGAACAGTGTCAAGTCAGCTTTCTGTTCAAATTCGAGACGTTGCATGATGAACGGCAGTGTCCAACGCCGCGCTTTATCGTATCAGAGTAAAGAAATTGATTTAAATAAAACATTTGGAATAGAACTCACTACCAATAGCGTTTACAGTAACAAATGTTCAATTTACCTAAAGGTATGTATATTTTTATACTGATTGTTGATTATTATAATTGCTTCATTATATCGCATAACAGAGTTCTCAGAGATAATTAAGTGTTAAGACACTCCATTGACTGTTTTCCGCGCCAAATCAAGACATTGCGATGGCGAGTGGTGGAGCTCAACGCCGCGTTTTGTATCGATCGAAACTTTCCTCATATAAGAAAAGCTTATAAACAATTTTATCGAAACTTAAACATATTTTCAAATTAATTTATAAAATTTCGGAGGTAAACACCGAAGCTTTCGTATTTTAATATTTTCCCACGGAATGTCCCAACCTGTAACCTTTACGCCAATTTAAATAATTATATACATAAAAATGTTTTTTGTCTTGAATGTGCAAGCTGTTACTTTATATGTATATACACTTATATTTATATCTCTGAGATATAGCTTGTAGAGTGGCGAAACTAAACGCCGCACTTTTGTTTACCAAAGCGACGAAGTGAAAATAATTTAAATATAAACACTCCCCGAGTGGGAATCGAAGCCACCACCAATCGCGTTTACAGTCAGACGCTGTCACACTTCGCCACGACCGGTGTCAAGCGAAAATTATTAGTAATTAGTTTAAAAACAAGCACTACTTTAAATACAATTTGAACCTAACACAACCTTTGTATTATCTGACCACTATGTTACAATGGTCTCTTTGAAAATTAACATTTATTATGATTTATTATATTTACGCAATAATACTAAAGAAGCTGTAGAGAAGCGTACCAAATTATGATACCCATATCTAGTGATATAATGTGGTAGTAAGAAACTAACGACTTTATATTTTTATTTTAACTTGTGTATAACGAGTTTTGTTTATATAGTTATTTTTTAGCTTCACGCTTATATCCCGTATAGCAGGGTGTAAACAGGAAGTACCTAGTGTCAAGACACTCTGTACTCCGCTTTGCGCCGAATTCGTGACATTACGTGTTTAGTGGTGGACCTCAACGTCCACCGTCAACCAGAGCTAGGGTAATGAAAATAATTAAATTATAATCATTCCCCTGAGTGGGGATCGAACTCACAACTCGCGTTTAAAGTCAGACGATGTCCCACTGCGTTACGGCCGGCCTTAATATTACATGTAAGTATATGTAAGTATATAAAAAAAATTATTTTGTATATGTACCGTGTATACATTCATTAAGACACTTCATACATCGCTTTACATTCGTATGAATTTCGTAAAAAGCGGTTATTTTAATATTACAAATAGACACTTCATTTTTAATGTAAACATATCTCTACAGTATGCGTGCGATATACTCGTATGTAGCGTAATTTGTTCAATATTAAACGGGGCGGGAAAGTAAACACGTGATTATAATACTAATTGATTGTAAACTATATATGATATAACGCTTCATTAACTTATAAAGCACGGCGTTGAGTTCCGCCTTTTAATACGCAATGTTTTGCACTCGGTATTTTGACAATGGGTCGAACACTTGAACAATCGAAGTGTCAAGTACTATTGACATTTGGCACCTAATGTCAAGTTCGAGGAACGCCGATTTCCACTTTCTTCCCGAATTTGACGATTATTTTTCTATTTTATACTCCCCGTCAGCTTGTATAATCGGCGTTGGGTTACGCTACGTAATATATATATATAGATATGTGTATATATATATAAAAATATTTGCAACTTTCGCTCAAAATATCCTTTTAAGGTCAATATGTATCAAAAACGTGACTGTATGCAAGTGTTTCATATTAGATATATCTAGAAAGTAAAGAAGAGTTCAAACGAGCAATATTCACAGCGCGTCTATAAAATGGATTCAAAAGCATACAATTGTACGTGATTTGCTTACAATTTGTGATAAATAAGCTAATTAATTATTATATACTAACGTTTTGCTCATACTTTGTATGATAACTGTGTTTTAGAGTTCCGTACCCGAAAGGAAAAATGGGACCGTATTACTGAGACTTCGCTGTCCATCTGTCCGTCGTTCTATATGTCCACCTGTCTATTCATCTGTCCGTCTTTATATACGTCTGTCAGTCCGTCTGTCCATCAGTCTGTCATCAGGCTATCCCTTGTACTATGATAGCTACACAGTTGAAATTTTAACAGATAATGTATTTCTGCTGCCAGTATAACAACATATACGTATATATAAAAACTAGAAATATATATAAATATATAAGGGGTCAACCAGGAATCAAAATGGACACCATAGCTCGCTCGGGTTAAGATTAAGACTCATAGCCCTTTATATTTATTTATTTTATGGACAGTGACGAGGAGAAACTACGTCGTTCTGCGTCGAGGGATCGATAAAGTGGGTCTATATCTTGCCAGGCCTAGCTATTCTAACTATAGGCAGTACCAGCAAAGCCATTATGAGAAGATTATACTACGACAGCATGCCCACCATCGAAATAGGAGTTTGGGAGTAGAGACAGTGCGAATTAAAAGAAAGTAATACAGTTAAAAAGAAGTGATAGAGTATCCCGTTTCTTAAATTCATGCAGAGTTCTAGAGCACTTTCAGTACCCAGGAGACAGGAATTAGACCAAAAAAAATTAGCATAGATGCCATGAAAGCAGGGCATGTTAACGGAGTAGTTATCGACCTATTAAGACCCATACAAGCATCAACACACCACAACGTAGACGTTTGTGAAGATAGGGGATGGGACCTAGCTTTTCTTAAACAAAGAAAAAAAGAGAGACTGACATCAGGAAGAAAACAGCAAGATATCTGCAACCGTTCAAAGATGGAAAGATCACCTCAAACCTAACACCCACAATGCTGAAGCTTTTGCGAAAACTATTAAGGAGGGGCAGAATTACTTGAGCGGACAAAGGCCAAGTCACAACACCCGACTTGCCCACACCTACAATGAAAGCATTGTAAACTCAACGGTTGTATGGAAGACAATTAAGATCAATCTTGCAATTGCAAAAAAAATAGGAAAACCTTCGAGCTCTTCCGCGAATGTTACTTGAAGAAAATAAGGCTACCATATACGACAACAAGCTGGAATATCTAAAGGAAACCACATAACGGACTACAGTGGTAGAAATGGCATCTTATATAAAGTCGAAACATAAAACCACTAGCCCACCAAAGTACATAACATCCTCAGACGACCCAATCCTCGTTGTAGCCCGGTGCATGGAAGTCACGCTAAAACAAAAAAATCTCAGCATGGGGCATACCATCCAGAGTTCCAAAGACCCAACTAACATCTAGGAGCACGGGCAGATACTGAAATTTCAATAGATAAACGGCGTTCCCGGCTGTGGAAAATCATTTTGTCCCTGATAGTGATCTGATAGCAACTACAACTACTAAAGCGGCGGAGGACCTCAGAAGTAGGATCACTTTTAGATGCATCAGGGACCCCAGGATGGGAGTTCATACGATTGCTTTAATTCTAGTGAATGGTGTTTTAGAAAGGCTCTCACGACTCATCGTTGACGAGGCCACGATGAATCACTTTGGAGCAATCGTTACGGCAGCTATACTATCAAAGGCCAAAACAATTTCACTTATCGGGGATATAAACCAACTACCCTTCATTGACAGACGCAACCTTTTTAAAATAAACTATATCGGCACAGATCTTGTGACGACTATCATTCTAGAGTTGATAAGATCGCACAGATGTCTACTGGACGTTATCTATACTCTAAATGAGATCTACGGTGGAATATTTTCAGCCCAACCGACGACTCGCTCCCTGAGAAAACACACTGTACTTGATTCTCACACAAGCGAAAAGAAAAGGTGGACCTCATATACTAGGGGTACGACGAGTCTCAGGAACTAACATACAAGTCCGTAGCCATCATCCAGACAAAATCAACCAAAAACACTATACGCAGGCTCAATCGGCAGGTTCATCCCTCGGGTAAATGATTCTTCCCTAACCGATATAGTCGATTACAACTTTAAAATTGCAATCTCTTGAAGAGACAAGGTTGAGGTCTGTAAGCTAACTGGACAACGAGCTGCGACTCCGAACACATGAGCTACCAGTGGTCAATAACGAGCGAGAAGACCACAATCACCGGATTACCTTCTGGAGGGACTCCTCAATTATATTATAATATATTTCTGAGTTCCTTGCAGTGTGTCGGGTGCTCTCCACCCGTCATTATAAAAAAAAAGGAAAAAAAAACATTATAATTGTAAATAGGATCGTAATAATTCATGGACGCCCATAAATCCGTGCTTTGAACAAAAAACCTATATATATATATATATATATATATATATATATATATATATATATATATATATATATATATATATATATATATATATATATATATATATATTTATATATATATATATATATATATATATATATATATATATATATATATATAAGGGGACTTCCATACAAAAAATGCGTATTTTTTTCTTATGCCTTTGCTCGAAATTTATAATGGCAACAGATACACGCTTGAAATATTTACAGATTATTTATTTATTTATAAAGTCAGTGAGTAGTAACTTCAAAAATAATTAATCAAATTAAAATTAAATAAATATTTAAGGGGAGTTTCCATACAAGTAACATATTTTTTTATAAACGTACGGAACCTTTCACGCCTGATTCCAGCTCGCACTTGGCCGCTATTCTTAATTTTCATACTGCTTCCGCATGTAGCGAATGGATTCTAAACCTAGTGTTCATTTTACATACAATAGTAAAGTAGACAAAGGTGTTTTGTTCAGAAAGTTTTACTTAAATATTCTGCAGGATAAATCGTGAAGCTGATAAACAAAATTATAAAAAATTCTAACATTAAAGTAAGGAGAGGCTCACCCTTTTTATCAATAGCTTTACGCTTTATCATAGCAGGATAGCAGGAAAGCATAGAGAAGGTAGTGTCAGATCTTTCCGTTCTCCGTTTTCCGGCCAACTTTAAGACATTGCGTATTGAACGACGGAATTCAAAGCCGCGATTCGTTTTACCAGAGCAGGTAAATTAAAATAATTTAATCAAATGGGAATCGAATCCATAAAAATCATTTTTAGATTCAGAAACTGTCAATACACACAATACAAACAGAATAGGGTCATCGTGGATCTAATTTGATTTATGATTTGTTACGGGTTCGATCTCTACTTGCATAAAGATGCAATAAAAAATATTTTCAAATTCCCACTCTCAGCGTTGAGTTCCGCCTTTCAACGTAACGAGAGAAGGAGTGTCCTAATGGAAAAGCTTTTCTGAGTCCCCTGTTACACAATAAACACTCCTGTTTATTGAAATATGAAATTAAAAGAGATAAATGATCAGAGACATCTGTTAGTATTAACTTGAATTAAAATTATAATATACTGTACAGCATTCAAGCATAGTAATTCTATAAATATTATATAGATGGCGTTGCCAGTTGAAATACGGAATGTACGCAATTTTTACACATTTTAAATAAAACTATTTTAAACGGATTAGTCTGTAATTGATCTAGCTGTGACCACGGACTACTGTAAAGTGTTCAACACGTCAGATTACCAAAAATGTATTTTACAATACCAAAATATACTTGATTAATCTGTTTTAAAGTAGTTTCATTTAAAAAGTGTACATATTGGTATTGTGAATAATCACTATGTTTATAGAGAGATGAATTTTCAACGGAGGGCCAGAAAATTGACGCAATTTTAGAGGTCAAAAAAAAATTGGAAATAGCATTTCTATTTCGTATTCTGCAACTTAAAGACCTTTTCCTATGAATTCTATCAAAATCGGTCCCGCAGTTCCAGAGTTAAGCCAGAACAAACAAACAGAAATTGTAAATAAGTGCTCATTTTATTATTACAAACAGACATTCCAATTTTATTTATTTGTATATATATAATTTTAAAAATAACAATCGCAAACAAAGCCTTAACAAACGACGTGTACACAAAACGCTCATGTAACTTACATATATTCTTTCCAATAGTTTCGTGCGTGTTCTATCTGTTGGAGATCTTAAGAGTATAAGTATCAAAGTTTTATCACGCCATTCTAAGGAAAGTATCAACTTTTTATATTGTTATATATCTAAAAGAGGGCATATTTTGGCCCCTGTTTTCATATAAAATAGTATATTTTTGTGTACAGTAGGCTTTTAGGGTACGAAAATGTATATATTTGTATATATAAACATCTTTTATATATACCAAAGTATAATAGTTTAATTAATTATTTCTCAAACGTAACTCAACGCTGCATCTTGTCTAAATAGACGGGGAAATTATAAATAACTTAAAAATACATGTTTAATAATAAATTAACATATTTGTATTATTATGCGTTATTCACATAGAACATAGTAAACGAAGACGAGTAAAGAAGTCGTTCTTTCTGCTTCAGTCCAGTTTTTATATGAAATATAAGGGCGTATCTTTTCTTATTTAAAAAAATATTTTTTATTTTATATTATTAAATGATATAAAATTTAAATAAAATCGTAGAGGCTTGCTACGGATTGCTTTTTAATTAACATTATTAGTGTCTTTTTTTTATAATTTCAAGCTTTACCCCTTGCGGGTTAGTCGCAGAGAGCACGGAGCGCCAAACGCTACATATCCTTCGGGGGGTCCTCATGCTTTTACGTGACCTTCCTCCAGTATCTTCGATACTGTATTTTCGAAGGTCAACCGAGATCTCCCCCGATCTCACCGTTCCTTCATAAATCTTTCTTACCATTCTTTCAACACTCATTCTCTCAACGTGCCCAAACCACCTGAGCACGTACTCCTTCATTCTTACAATGAATAGTTGTAACTTCTAATCATATGCAGTCTTTTTGGAAACAAAACTCGATGTTCTACAGTTCTACACACAATGTCTAGATATCGAATGTACAGTGTTTTAACACTACCCTTCTACTAAAAGTATTAAATTTCAATAATTTTCACTAACAATTTGATAGGTAGGTACTAAACTATGGAGCAATACAATCAACAGTCTTATTAGCACACACGAACGCATCGATACTCAAGAGTAATTGGAGATCTCTGTCTGAGCTTTAATTGCCAAATATTGATTATACAATATTATATGTACTATTATTATTGAGGCCGGTCGTGGCGCAGTGGGACAGTGTCTGACTGTAAACGCGATAGGTTGTGGGTTCGATTCCCATTCGGGGTGGTGTAATTAAATTATTTTCATTTTTCCGCTCTGGTAAGACAGTGCGTGGCATTGATTTCTGCCACTTAACACGATATGTCTTGAATTCGGCGGACAGCGGGGTGTAGAGTGTCTTGACGCTAGGTACTTCCTGTCTACTCTGCTATCAGGATAATGATAATACAATTAGCAAAAAACATCCTCTTTGGTTGTTTTTTACTTCTTTGATATGTCTAAGAGAATTATTTTCATTTGCTCGCTCTGGTTAGACAAATGGCCGGGTTAAGTTACGCCACTACTCAATAGGCAATGTCTCGGATTGAGATGAAAGCGGAGTGCGGAGTGTCTTGACACTAGGTACTTTCTGTCTACCCTTTTATGTAGGATAAAAGCGTGAAGGTAAAAAAAAATTGATACGAGTAAGTAATTTATATAGCAGTCAACAGAGTGTCTTGACACTAGGATATCGCTGATTACCCTGTTATGTAGGATAAAGCGTGAAGCTGCTTTTTTGACATTCTTTATTCAAAATCTATATCAGTATCATTACTTAAATTAAGAATAGAGAACGGAGTGTTTTGAAACTATTTATCTCTGTCTATCCTATCTTATCCCTTATAGAAAATATAATTATACACCACAAGTTTAATATACATATATATATGTATTTCCAATTTCACACTACCCCGTACAGTAGGCTAGTCAGAAACAACTTAGTGTCAAGATCCTCCGTTAACTGGTTTATGCCCGAAATCGAGACTTACCAGAGCAGAAAAATGAAAATATATATTTTTTAAAAAAAATTAAATCATTTTTGAAAAAACGTATAAAAATGTTTTCTAAACCTAAGTGTAGAATAACACTTTAAAAAGAGTAAATTTAAAAAAAAAATGGCAATCTCTCTTGTTAACCGATTATTTCTTAATAATCTTTAAGTAGTAGAAATTTGTAAAAATCTCTCTACAGAGATGCTAATAATATAAATAAGTTGTAACAAACGTATGAAAATTTTGACGCAGCTGGTAGAACGCATGGCTTAGCGGTCAGAGCACTTGGACGGTATTCCAGAGGCGCGGATTCAATTCCTGCTGCGTTCAAATTTTTATACGTTTTTTCAAAAATATTTTCTAATCCTAAATTGGAATAGCATTTTAAAAATAGTAAATATTAAACTTAAATCATTTCCCTCAGTGACAATCGAACTCACAACCAATCGCGTATACAGACAGACACTGTCCCTAACAACTATATATTCATAAATTCATGAAAAAAGCCCTTTGTAAAGTGAAAACTTTTCAATAACTATCCACATTTCATTTATATTAAACGTTTTTGAAAGCCGATTGTGAAATGCGATAGCGGTACCTCCAATTAGTGATATTGCCCTGTCAAATTTATTTTAATACACTATCTGATCTCTACGGTGGTGAAATTTCCATGAAGCCATGAATTAAATTGTAATATATCTAGTTATTATATATATCATCTATTCAATTTTTTTTTATAGTTTCACGCTTTATCCTGCATAGCGTACAGTTAGATATAACCTAGTGTTAAGACACTCCGTTTACTGGTTACGCCGCTCGTTATCTAATATGTTAATGCGTTAATAAGCGTTATAATTGTATCAGGGTTAAGGAACAATTTAGTGTTAAAATTCTCTATTCTAAGCTTTCAAAGTGATTTTGGGGCATGGCGAGTTATGAAACGGAATTCAACGCTGCGTTTTGTCTTAAAGTAGCAAAAGTACTCAAATGTGTACGTAAATATATATAATAATAAATAAGCTGCTTCTTGCGGCTTTACTTGCATTGTCAAAGATTATTAGAAGTTGTATTATATATATATATATATATATATATATATATATATATATATATATATATATATATATATATATATATATATATATAATAGTTTTTCTATTTCTACTATATTAAAGAAAACTGACAAATTGCCACCTTCACGCTTTATATCCCGTAGGGATATACAATAAGTTTCACGACACTCCGTTTTCTATCGAATTCGAAACGTTGCGTGTTGAGTGGTGGACTTAATGTCGCATTTTGTGTTTTCATTGTGAGTCTGGGATTCGAACTCACAAGCAAACACCTTTACAGTCTGATATTGTCACCACCAGTCTGATATTGACCAGCCTCAATTAATTATATACATAAAATCTATACATTAAAAATGTTTATGAATCTCTTTGAAACGTGGAAGCAGGATAATATTATATTAATATAAAAACATACACATAAAATACACATAATCGTATATAGTTGTACATATGTACATATAATACAGTAAGGATATACACATGTATACAGTAAGGGTACGCTTAACTAAATTAATGAATGTGTTCGTGTTACTTCAGATCAAGGTAGATATTGTGTTTAGTAGTAATCCCTAAGCATTAAGTCTTCATTACAATACAACAGATTTAACTAAATTAGCTTTGTGTTGTAGTTTTTCTTGGTTATATGAAATACTACTTAAAAATTGAACTCGGAAATTTAAATAACCTTTAAAGTACATTTTTGAAACATTCCTAAGTGTGGAATAACACTTTGAAAATAGTATATAACCTTTAAAATATTTTACTATTCTAAAGTGTTATTCCACACAGGATTACAAAACATTTTTAAAAAACGTATAAAACTTATGAACGCAGTGGTATTTTTTAATAATTTCGATGCAGCCGGTAGTACAACGTATAGCTTAGCAGTCAGAACGCTTGAACGATATCCAAGAGGCGCGATTTGAATCCCGCTGCGTTCAAATTTTTATACGTTTTTTAAAAAACTTAACCATCAAAATACATTTAGTCAATATATCACTCAGTCAATACAGTTGCTATGGGCAAGTTTAATGGCAATTAAACTTTAATTAACTTACCTAAGTATGAATTTAATCATTATATATACACTTATATATTACTACAAAAATATAGTTTCATCTTCACCTTTATCTGGTATAGTAAGGTAGGCAGGAAAAAGTTTATTTTCCTGCCAAATGTCAAACGATGGCCAACGATAACGGAACCTAACCGCGCTTTGTATTACCACAACGAGGAAATGACAATAATCTTATCATTAATAATATTATCATTTTCACACATGAGAATCGAACCGTTCACGGCGCCATTATTCAAATATGATGCCAGATGAAGACTTAAGAGAGAAAGAATAAAGAGGTCAGTCAGACATTCAAATACTGTATATAATAATGCAGAAAGGTTTTGTACAAAACATGAGAACTCCCCGGAGGGCAGGTAGGGGTTGATGACAGTAGATGAGGCGAAAGACGTGTACAGAGACCTTTGTCTGACGTTATTTTTCCTCAACAAAATACTTTAAAATCCAAATTTTCGAATATAATAAGTACAACTATGGAACTTTACTTTACTAATTTATACAGAAAAAAAGAGCAAAAAGTAAATATATTTTTTAATATTGTATTAAAAATAGATAAAATAAATACTACACACAGTACTACGCGTTTGACATAGACGTTGCCATGACTACATTTCTTTTACGTATCAAAAAAGCCTGTATTGTTAGAAATACGTAATTAAACTACTTTAGTCTACATTCAATTAAAATTTAGTATGTAGCTAATTATAATATTATTTTTTTTTAATTATTGTAAGAAGTAGAAATTGTCTTAGTAGTGGTCAGTAGATTTCTTAAATATCGATTCTTTGAGTAAATTCTTCTTTTTAATTATTTTCCTTAATGGAAAGAAGATATATATATATATATATATATATATATTTATATATATATAAATAATTATTTATTGTGAATAGAAAGCTAAAAATTTGTTATATAGTTTTATTAAAAATAAGCCTTAAAAAGAGTTTGGCAAATACCCTACTTAGCAGAAAAGAAACCGTATGTTCCTATTTACTGCCAAAATCAGGGAAATAGTTAATCGAATTTAAACTCCACCTCAAACGGCGGAGTTCTACGCCGTGCATCATCTCATCGGAGAGAAGAAATAAAATCAATTTATTTAAATTAACTATAAACAAACAATACAGACAACTCGTTTTTTTTATATAAACATTTCCTACAGTTCAAAATCAAAACCACAGCATTTAACCAGCTTCATCAATCCAAACCAGCTAGCTCTATCACTATAGTGTAACATGGAATAATATAATATTCATGGTACATTTAATATATAAATCCAATTGATCCCGTGCGTATTCCATGGGACTTTCAATAGCCCGCCATCAGAACAAACCATAACACAAGTTTCGAAACTGCATTTACTGAAATGAAAGCCTTTGGAAACTACATCGTGTCATGGCGACACAAAATTCTTAAAAAATCAATTTTAAACTCTATTACTTATAATTAAAGTTGAATCTTCTATGTATTTTTTAAGATAAGTAAGGTGAGATTTTATTATTTAATATACGGATTTGAACTCTACCGTTTTGGTAATAAGATGTATAATTTTTAGTGAGGAAGCGCAATGCTACGACTATTCGCTCTCGAATAATCGATAACTGACGTCTGGCCTCCCCCTCTGTATGGTCGGTGGGAAAATTAAAATCCACCTGTTTATGGTATTATAGTTTTAAATAGCAATTTGTTATTCGTTGGTCACAGGTTCGGTCTTGTCTGATGTAAATACATTTGAAGGATGTTTCCAGCCTCTAAATTCGTAAATAATTACCTATTTCGTTTTAAAATCTATATTATAACAAGTAAAGCAAAGGTCAAGGCACTCCCTTGATTGAATTCAGCCCTAAATCTAGACATTGCGTGCTAAGTGGTGAACTCAACGCCGCGGTTTGTCTTACCAGAGCGGATAAATGAAAATATTTATTAAATTTACTCATTCTCCGAGCGAGAATCGAACCCACAATCCCGTTTACAGCTAGACGCTATTTCACTAAGCCACGATTGCCTCATAATAAGTATTATAAAATGATAATAAACTCGCAAGTACAGTCTTTATTTCAATGGGTAAGGCAATTTTATTTAAAGCTTAATATACACAGGCATATAAAGCAACGTTTTCAACGTTAGAAGATATTAACAAAAATTTCTTTTTACAACCAAGATCTACTTAATCTAGTACTCTGCTGTCCGCTGAATTCGTAACATTGCGTGTGAACAAATCAACCCTTTACTTGTTCTTACCAGACCGAGGAAGTGAAAACAATTAAAATATAACTACACTTCCGAGTGGGAATTGAACTTATGACCGATCGCCTTTACAGTCAGGCGATATCCCACTGCGCCACGACTGTCTTCATATTTTTTATTTATTTTAATATTATTATATATTTATTTTAATTTTATTGCAAAACAATTGTAATAACTATGAACGTATAGCTTAATCGTTAAGAACTTTTGGTTGTGCTATTATTAAATAGGTTCTAATCTCGATACATTTGTTTTTTTTTTCAAATTAATTTCATTCATTCAGTATAATATTCCAATATTCGTATTATAATAACGGTCCACCTTTGCACTTTTCCCCTTTTAGCTGATGATACTTGTGTCATCAACACTACGTTGACTTTATACCGTCTAAATTCGAGACATTGCGTGCTCATTTACGACAATCAACCCCGTACTTTGTCTTACAAGAGGAGCGAAAAGGAATATTATATTAATAATACTTTAAACCTTATGAAAAAAAATATCGTAGTTAGCAATTGTACCTTCTCGTTAACGTGGAGTTCCCTTCCAGCTTATTCGCGTAAAAATATAAATTCATTTAATTATTCTGCTTCCCTTGGAACTGTAATGTAACATAAGTAATTTCAACAGGATGGAATTCGTTTGTTTTCATTATATAGAAAATTATGAAGAAAGAATTGTAACTACTTTTTTTTAGATTTACGCTTTTTGCCAAAAAATAGAGTCTTGAGAGAGAAACTAGTGTCAAGACACTTTGGTGTCTACCTCTACTTGTTCTGAATATATATGTAGAAAATCTAGTACAGATGTAAATCATTAGTTATATTTATACTATAGAAATCATTGTGGCGCATTGAGACACCGTCTGACTGTAAATGTGATTAGTTATAAGTTCGATTCCCACTCAAGGGAATGATTATATTTGAAATATCTACGTATATTTTATAAATTTATTTTTTTCATATTAGAGAAAATGCACATTAGAAATATATTTTATTTTTACAATTTCTTGTTTTATTAAGTATACTTGTAAAAAATATCTTCACACGTTATCCAAAATAGCAGGGTACTTAGATATAATGGAGTGTCTTGACACTCGTAGTGACGTGGACAATGTCGATGTCAAGACACTCCGATGACGACTTTCTGTCCCAAATTATGAATATATGAATTATACTAAATATATCATATATATATATATATATATATATATATATATATATATATATATATATATATATATATATGATATATTTAGTATTATATTATTTCAATATAAGCCAGTGTAAACATCTTCAATTAGCGCGGCATGTACAGTGCAGTCATGTGAACACTTGTTATGTAATTAACGTAGTGTATCCATATATTTGTGAGTATAAATTTAATAATTTAAAAATATAAAAATATATATATATTAATATTTAAAAATATATTGAGACCACCAGTGAGACACTGTCAGACTGTAGTGGGTTCGATTACTGGCCCGAAGAATGAATATAACAAAAATTTATTTTCATTTCTTCATTCTTGTATTTGAAAGAGGCGAAGAAAGAACGGAATGCAAGATTAGGGTAGATAGAAATATATTAGAACAAGTGAATAAAGTGATATGTCTGGGAAGTATGTTTAGTAGAGATGGAAGATACGAAATGGATGTGCGTATTGCTGCCGGTAACAGAGTTAACGGTGATCTTGCTGCATTGATGCGACGGCAACACGTCAGCGTACCTGCACGTGTTGCCGTTCACAATGCAGTACTGATACCGACGTGTGAACGTAAAGAAACGTGGGTGTGTCAAAAGAAGAATGAAAGAAAGATGAATGCAGTAGAGATGAGATCTCTTCGTCGTCGTCGGAAGAAAGATTTATGAAGCCAAGGTGAGTGATACGAGAGGTCGGGGGAGACCTTGGTTGACCTTCGGAAACATAATATCTAAGATACTGGAGGAAGGTCATGTAAAAAGACCCCCCGAAGAGCATGCATGAAGATGATAATAACTGTGAACGAGGCGAAAGAGGTATGCAGGGACTGTAGCGTTTGACGCTCCGTGCTCTCTGCACCTGACTACCCCGCCAGGGATAAAGCGTGAATCTAAAAAAAAAAAAAATAAAAAAAAAATCTTCATACTAATGAGACAAAATTGTTGAGTTTGCAACTCAACACGCTTGGTCTCTATTTTATGCGGTATATCCTGAAACTGGGTTATCTATGACTACTCTGCTATGCAGAATAAAGCAAGAAGCGCTTAAAAATCAACTAAAATTTTAACATAGTACTTAGGACGTCATCATTGATTCAAGTATAGATTTTTTTAGTGACCAACGATTTTCTGCATTTTCTTCAAATTATAAATTTTGAAAAAAAAACTGTTTTGGAGATGTTCGTGTTCACTTTAGAATAGATGGTATTAAATAGAATATTACGTTCTCTCACAGCAGCGGGTTAGGCAAAAAAACCTAGTGTTAAGACATTTTGTTTCTTAATCAATGTCAAAATTTAAGACATTGGGGTGAGTAGTTGAATTCAACGCCGCGCTCTGACAATATGAAATCAAAACTTATAATATGGGAGTACCCATATGGGAATCGAAACTGACGCTTTTCCAAAGTGTTTTAGTTGTAATCAGCTTAAAATGGCTGGATATTTGTTTATTTCAAATTTTTTAAAAATATTTTATAAGCATTTTGAGTTAGAAATTCAGTTCAAAGTACATATCATAATATAAACAACGTTCGGTAATCACGTCGAGTGGTTAGTTGCAGACAAAGATCCCCAATTAGGTTTGAGTGTCTATGCATTGGTGTGCAACGCTTAATTGTAGATGTAGAAGATTGTATTGTATGAATATATATATATATATATATATATATATATATATATATATATATAAATTAGAAGGCTTTTTTATTTATATATCTCTCAAATAAGTGAAGAGCTCGGGCAACAGTGGCTCTACCCCACGGTAGCCACTGTTGCCCGAGCTCTTCACTCTACCTTACCAAACTTGAAAAGATCTTAACAGCGTCGTCCTCAAAATAAACTATTTCTAGAAGAAATTTTGTACATCTAGTTGGTTCGTTGTAACGTCCGTTGCTAGGCGACCGTCAGTCAATGGCTAACTGGCAGTGACCACCAACGTTGGTCTTATAAAATGGAACAATATTCAACGCTGAGTGCCTTACATTATTGGAAAGAAATATTCAAGATATTAGATAAAAATTATATTTTATAGTTACGATATTTTTTAATATTTATTAATATTTCTTAAAAGAATCTTTTGAAATGATTTATGACATTGGTATTTGAAATTACATTTTTGAGAACCCGACGTTTCAAACACTCTACAGTAGCCTATGGGTCTATTCATGACCACGGACTGTGTATATACTTTCAATGTGTAGGTTAGTTTAATATAATAGAGAACTAATTATATTAAAATGAATCTATCTTGTGAGTCTAAACATATGAGTGGCTAGCTCGTATACAATATCTAAAGAATATCTTAAAATAAAACCTAAAATTGATAAGAAAAATTAAACTTCAAAGAATAATAAAAATTTTACAGCTCACCAATAAAAATTGTAATAACAAAGTAACATAAACACGTTTAAAGTATGACCCGCAGATGTTATGAAAGGTATGAAGTGTATTCATATCGAATAAATTGTTTAGTGTCTGTATGTGTAAAATTAATAATGTGAATTATTGATCTGATACGACAAAGCACGGCGTTAAGTTTCGCCATTGAATATATACTATTTTAATTTCAGACAGAACGTAGAGATTGCTTTAAGGCTATATTCTTGTTACTTCCTTGCCAAGAAAAGAAAAATCAAGAAACAAAAAAATAATGACCTTTTCTCTCAAAGAAATAGCAGCGTTTGACGGTAAACGCGATCGGTTGTGGGTTCAATCCATACGCGGGGGACTGATTTTATTAAAATTATTTTCATTTCTTCGCTCTGGTAAGACAAAACGCGGCGTTAAATTCCGCCGATCAACACGCAATGTCTCGAACTCGGCGGAAAGCGGAGTACGGAGTGTTTTGACACCACCTACTTCCTGTCTACCCTGCTACGCAGGATAAAAGCTTAAAGATAAAAAAATAAGCATATTTGAGTATTTTTTTTAAAATATTAGGCAAAGTCGGAGTTTTTAAGTAAATATAAAAATATCGAAGTCACGTACGTTCTATGACCGACAGATGTTTCAAGAGGTACAAAAAAATACTGAATAAAACTGGAAATAAGCGAATTTGGAGCTGTAAACTTACTTCATTGCAAATAGGCAGTAAAGAGAAAAGTACTTTGCAACGATGATTATGAATAAACAGTTTAGTTAATACGCTTATGTAGTTTGTCTCTGAGAGTTCTATTGAAATTTCATATTATTTATAGTTTTGTGGAAATTTGTATCAGTATCAAAATATAATTTATTATTAAATCTATTAAAAGGTCATATAGCCCAGTTGTATAACGTCTGTCGATAAGCATCATGGTTGTGGGGTGGATTTCATCTCGGAAGAATTAATAAAATTAAACTATTTTTATTTATATATAATTAATCGCTTATATTTTGATATTCGAAAATATATTTTTGGAAGCCTGATGTTTTAAAAAATTTACAGTAGTCCGTGCCCGCCTAGACTGACAGACTAATTTCTAATAGAAGGAGAAAGGGCTGATTTTATGATATTAAATCTAAAGGGAAGTCGTATAACTAAAGTTATAGATGAAAAAGAAATACATAAATAAAATATATATTTTTTAAAAAACTATCATCATGCATAACATTTATTCTATGCCACTTTACCCCAGAACATCCCTAGGCACTACTGTACTATAGGGGTAGTTTCGCGAGGGATAACTTTACGTGTTACGCCACTCTTTATATCACCCCTTATACAAACGCATCGTAACCCAAATGGGGGGTTCAAATGTACCTATGAAATTAAAAATCCGTTAATAATTGTGTGCTTTATTCCGTAAATAGATAGCTATTGTTTTTAATGATGCCTCATACAGTTGTGTAATATGTAAGTGTTTAAAAGGGAAATGTAAATTTTACTATAAAATAATGTAGAAGCCTTTGTATCACAGTGGAAATAATATATATTAGACTATGAACACGGTGGTAGCCAGTTCGATTTTTATTCAGAGGAAATAAATATAACCATTATTTGAATTACTTCCATTTACCTTTCGATTTCTAAAACGCATCAGAATTTTAGATAGAAAATAGAGAATTGAGTGTGTTGGCAATAGGTTCCACAGAAAATATTCTATATATATATATATATATATATATATATATATATATATATATATATATATATATATATATATATATAGTAGGTACATAAGTTTTTTTAGATTTTGTTTATGTATGAAGATTGTCTATCGGTCGTGGCGCAGTGTGACAGTGTCTGACTGTAAACGCGACCGGTTATGTGTTCAATCTCCACACTTGCGGGAGTGATTATATTTAATTTTTTTTCACTTCCTTTGGTAAGACTAAATGCGGCGTTGAGTTCTACCACTCCAGACGCAATGTCTCGAGTTCGGTGGAAAGCGTACTTCAGGATGCGAGATAAAAAGTGTGAAGCTAAAACAAAAATAAAATTAAGACATCAACAGGTTATTACCTAAGTTATACACTTAAAACACACTTACTTACAAAAATATTAGCTGTGCCTTAGAAAAAACAATGAAGGTAGGTACAGTACGGGAAAGAAACCGTCGAGATTGATGTCGGCAATTTAGAACTCGCTGCTGAGATTAAAAGAAATCTCGACGAAGCACTCTCTGTACTTATTTAGCTTTATCCCGGTTTATTTTCTTTGAAAATACTCCAGTCTATACGACAAATACATTTAGCAATGTTTAAATTTAGTAATAGGATGTTATAATTGTGCATTTAACGCAACACTTCTTGATAAGACTAATCACGGCGTTAACTTCCGCCATTTAATATAAAATGTCTCATATTCAGGCAGAGTGTGGTGTTGAGAGTGTTTTCACACTAGCTCCTCTTTGTTTATTCGGCTGAGATAAAAAACGTGTGGCAGCTATAACATGTAGATAATAAAATAAAGTGACTGTCTGTAGACTAATTTGGCCGTACCATTTTTTAAAATTTATATATATATATATATATATATATATATATATATATATATATATATATATATATATATATATATAAATATATATAAGCACTGGTAAGAAAAAGTGCTCTACCACTCAACACGCAATGTTTCGAACGAGAAGCTAAAAAAACGAATAATAATTTGTCCATTGCTTAGTCTGTTATTGACTCTTTTATAGCATTTCTATTATATTTATTTTAATGTAATTTAATATATATATTTGTAAGAAATTTTTTTGAGGAGGCCTAAACGCGACTGGTTATGGGTTGATTGCCATTGGGGGGAATGATTATATTTAAATTTATTTCCTATTCCGTGTTCTGGTAAGACAAAACGTGACGTTAAGTTCCGACGCTCAATACGCAATATCTTGAATTCAGCAGAAAGCGGAGTACAGAGTGTCTTGACATTATAAAGTAATAATTCTCCTTACTAAGTAATTCTTGTCCTTACTATGCGGGATAAAAGCGTGAAGCTAAAAAATACCATTGGAATACACCAATAATAAATAAATATATCATCTATTTTCTACAAATCTGTTACGATTGAGAATGCTTTTAGGTTATTGAAATCTAAGTCACACGCTATACACATCATACACATAACGTGTATGTTTCTTTGTAATTTTTACTAATTTTCCTTTCTGAGAATAATTTGTTAACATTTACTTGTAGTTCTTAAAGCAGAAGCAAAGTTAAAGATCTCTTGCTTTGTAAAGTTTGTTAAACATCTGACTAATCCATGCTTTGCGTTTATAAGAATATATAAAACAAGTTCTTACAAAATATTTATAGAACACATATAAAAATTGTAATAGGTAGTTGCGGAATTCAACGCTGTGATTTTTCATACTAGAGTGGAATAAGGAAAATAGTTTTAAATATTATAATTCATTCGAACTTGGAATCGAACCTATTGCGTTTATAGAACGTGACTGTGATATAAGAATATAAGAAATAAAAATAATAAATATAGATACTACTAATGTAAAATATATCTTTTTTAGCTTCAAGCTTTTTATCCCGCATGGCAGGGTAGACAGAAAGTACCTAGTATCAAGACACTCCGTACTCCGCTTTCGTTGAGTGTTAGTACTCAACGCCGCACTTTGTCTTACCATTACGAGGAAGTGAAATTAGTTAGTTAGTTAGTTAAAAACTTTATTGTACATTGATAAAATAGTACATAGGTTTAAAAAAAAGAACAATAAAATGCACAAAGGCGGCCTTATCTCTGAGAGTGATCTCTTCCAGGCAACCAAATTACAAGGATTTACCATAAAGAGCGGGCATGATGCGGTGCAAAACAATAAATAAAAAAAAATAAAGAAAAAAAATATTAAAGATCTTAAACTAAATAAATTCTCAATAACATACATATATATATATACATACACACATGCACATATATCATACATAATACATAATAAATACATACATACATTCAGACATATATACATACACACATATATACACATATCAATACTAAATACACTACATTCTGAGATAGAAATTCTTGCCTTATTTTTAAAAATATTTATGGTATTGGACTGCCTAATATTATTTGGTAAAGCATTCCACAACTTCACTGCTTGTACAGTAAAAGATTTACTGTAACGGTGACTGTGGCACACTGGTATCTCTAGGATTTTTCCGCTTCTTGAGCGAAGATTAAGCGGGAGACAGGAATTGGCGCCTAGGAAGGAAAATCGCTCTTTAAGATAGGGTGGAGTATCGAGATTGAAAAGAATAGAGTACAGGAGAGTGACAGAGTGAAGGTATCGGCGGTCTTTCACAGAAAGCCATGTGATTAAATTTCTTCAGTCCAAAAATGAACTTAATAATGAGGTTTTGTAGACGTTCTAGGGTGTTAAGCAATTGAAGTGATAAATCCAGGTAGCAAGTGTCAGCACAGTCTAATATAGGCAGGAGAAGTGTGTGAGACAAAGAAATCTTTGTACTGATTGGTAAAAGATTCTTCCACCTTTTCAGTCTACCTATAGTACTATACATCTTGCGGCTCAGTTCTGAGATGTGTTGTGTCCAGGAAAGAGTGCTATCTATCTTGATACCCAGATTTTTAACAGTGTTACTACACTCCAATCTACAATTGTCAAACATTATTGGGGAGAGGGAAAGGATATTTAGTTAGGATAGTTGTCTTGAACTGCCCAGGATACAGATTTGTGACTTTTTAGGATTTATGGATAGGCCAAAGGACTTGCTCCATCTGCTAATTATTTGCAGATTAGAATTTACTAAACATATGGCTTTAGCAATATCCTTCACATCTGTGGAAGTATAAATCTGCAAATCATCAGCATATAGGTAGAAAGGAAGGGATAGGAGCTTAGTAATGGAGTTGATAAAGATGGAGAAAAGCAAAGGAGAAAGTACACCACCCTGAAATTATTTAAATATAATCACTCCCCCGAGTGGGGATCGAACCCTCAACTGATCGTGTTACAGTCAGACGCTATCCCACTGCGCCACGACCGGTTTCTATATATATTTAATACATTTTTAAAGATGAATTCCGTGTGATATTTAAACACAAACAAATAGCCACTTGTATAAGTATGTCTGAGCCATACAATACATCATAGCAAACAAACAGCATGGATGGATCTGACATTTTAGTTTTCAACTTTACAAAGCGGAAATTTTAAAAGCTTTTCTTAAACTACTCGACTACTTTTCAATAGTTTTGAATATACGTATTAAATTAATTGAGGTTTTTGTTTTTGAAAGGAACAGTCAGATTGTGATTGCGATTTTTTCGCCGTACTGAAAAGATTATATACGGCGTTATGTTCCGCCATTCGTCACCCAATATTTAAAATTGGGCGGAAAGCGTAGTGTCTTGACACTAGATCCCCAGTCAATAACGTTACTAATATATTATTTTCTTACAGCTTCACGCTTTATCCTGTAATGTAGGGTAGTCAGATAAAACTTAGTGGTACGGAAGTGTTAAGTGTTAGTGTTAAGAAGTGAAGTGTTTCACTTCTGTACAATAACACTTAACACGAATTTAATACCTTGCTAAGTCTTATCACAACAGAGAAGTCAGGCGCTGTCACTGAGCCACGACGACTCAAAACATCATTTGGCCTATATAAAGTTGTTTATTGTACAATATTTCAATAAGTAAAAGTGTTAACATTTAGTTATCTCGGTACACAGAAAGGCCGAGCGAGCTGTGTTGTGTTGGAGAACAGCCAAGCGCTAACTCTGCTTACAACTTTTCCTTGTAACACATGTATGAAGGTATATAAAGGTTGATTTATTATTTACTTATTTCATCTTTTACCCTTCCATTCTTATTTTAGATACGTGAGAACGTCAAAAATATTATATTTTAAAACGTTTTGACGTTGGTTATATAGAATTTGTATTCAAATGTATCAATTTATACGTTTGGAATTTTCATATAAAATTTAAATGTTGTTTTTTGATGGTGTTAATAGTAGTTGAGTATAAAAACAAATACATCTTTCATTTTCGCGATTCTTATACATTTTGAATGAAACTGTTTAAAAAGGATTAATCACGTATATTATAGTATTCGAAAATACTTTTTTGGAAACCTGACCTGTCGAACACTTTACAGTAGTTGGTAGTCACAGGTAGGGTATACCTGTGTAAAATATATGCGATTAATCCGTTTAAAATAGATTCATTCAAAACGAGTATGAGAAATACGTTGCATAACATTGAATTAGTGTTAGTTATTTATACCGCATATCAGGGTAACCAGAGACCACCTAGTGTCAAGACACTCCGTTGACTTATTACCGCTTTGAATCACGACATTGCGTGTTAAATGGCGAACTGGACGCTGTGATTTATTTTAGCAGAGAGGAGAAATAAATATAAATTTTAGATAAAATCTGCCACTAACTAAAAAGGTATAATAATAACAATTATACTGTTTATTATACACCTAGAAACAATAATAAATAAAAAAAAATTAAGCTGAATTTTATAACTAGTGAACAATCATTTCCGTTTCCTTTTTGTTTTTTTACTACAAATATATACTTATTATATAAGTATGTTATATATATATATATATATATATATATATATATATATATATATATATATATATATATATAATTAAAAAATAATTTAAAATAATATTAATTTATGTAAATAAAAAAAACATTTTTTTCATTGATTGATCTGGTTGAAATATTTAGGTTGTATTTAAAGATTTACTTCTAAATTTTTTAGGCAGACAGAGAGAGCCTGATGTCATGATAAAACCTCAAATTTCTGTTGAATTCAAGACATTTCCTCATGAATGGTGAAACTTAACGCCGCGCGCTCTCATACACTCCGTTAACTGTTTTACGCCTAATATCAAGACATTGGTGCACTCAACACCACGCTCTATCTCACATTAATTACAATCATACTCCCAAGTGATCAATTCATATCTTTTTAAAATATATCTTAAATTAAATATTTTTTTACATATTTATAAAAGTATAAAATTAAAAAAAAATATATCATCTAGTTATTTTAGGAAATGACTGAAATATATAATTTATCACTTTATGTATATATAAAGAATACGTGTTTCAGCTTCTAATTTATCCTTTGAAGTCAAAATGAAAGCTCGCCAAGCTTTATTGCCTTGGAAGAGCGCCAAGTACAATCATTGTAAACACAACCTTAGATTGTAAAGGCTTTGTAACGATACATAATTTTTTATGTCGACGGAATAGTTTTTTTTTTATTTTTTTTATAGTAGTAAATAGTTATAAAAAAGCCTGAAGCTTTTTATCCCGCATAACAATGTAGACAAAAAGTACCTAGTGTCATGACACTCCGTACATCGCATTCCGCTGAATTCGAGACATTGCGTATTGAGTAGCGAAACTCAACGCTATACTTTGTTTTTACCAGAGCGAGGAAGTGAAAATAATTTAAATATAATCACTATCCTGAGTGGGAATCGAACCCACAATCGATCACGCTTACAGAGACGCTGTCACACTGCACCAAGGCCTCAATAGTTTTTATAGATAATTATTTTTTTTTAATAAAATTGAGGTCATTGTAATACAGAGATTAGTGGAGACTGTACATGAAATGGTTCTTGGTTCATAACCCAGTCTGGGATATGATTATATTTAACTAATTTTACATTCTATAAAGATTTTCGTATCTTTTATTTAGTCATAATTATTCGATTTAAAAAAAATTTTGATTAGCTTTAAAGAAAGGAAAGGAATTGAAATAAGGACTAGAGTACGGGTCACCTGGGGTAAGTGACAATTGTCGCACATGACCGTATTAGCTTATTTTCTAATTATTTAATTAATAATCACTTTATCATGAAATAGTGTGAGTTTTCTACAACTCGTTATATAATAGCTGTTATTGGTTATTCGGGTAAAAAAAATGATTTGCAGTGAACCCAGTGTTAGACCAAGGTCTTGACACTGAGTTCGCCGCTCTCTGATTTTTATTAATAATATATAGTAACACTATTCTAACTTACTTTTCAAGTAAAAGATACTATCGCAGGTAAGCTGTAGTCGAGAATAAGTGCAAATGACTTAATGTTCAAGATATTCCGTTCTCAAATTCGAGGCATTGCGTCTTATGTTGCGGAACTCAACGCCGTACCTCATAACAACGTTTTAAACGTAATCATTCCTACTGCAATAGCCTCTGAAGGTATAAAATTGTATACACACCGTATAAATGCTAACATAGTAAAATGAAGTTGGAACAAAAATGACGAATGGTAGGATAAATATTTTAAGGATGTCGATTAGAGTTCACACCGCTAAGCAAAGTCAAGAACGATGTTTAAAGATATATAGATAGAAAATACTTGCTGAAACTCTCCCTTTTAGCAATAAAACTGGTATTTCAAACATGTCAGGTAATAAACTTGGAAAGTCTCGTTCCACACTTATAATGTAGTACATACAATATCATAGACACGAATAAATTTATATATTTATTTAGGTTTTTTGTGTAAAACATATATATATATATATATATATATATATATATATATATATATATATATATATAATAAATGGTTATTTTTTGTATAGTTACTTGAAGTAAAATCGTGCCTTTTTAACGCCCATGCGGTACTAGATAAGAATGTGTTTTCTACTTAACGAAGAATAACACTCTATCTAGAAATAAATACATATTTTAAAAACATATTACGCTTAAAACTTTAGTATTTCAAAAAAATGGCATCGTGGCGCAGTGAGGCAATGACTAAAACTTGATTGGTTGGGGGTTCTATTCTCACTCGCAGGTATATAAAAGTTATTTTTAAGTTTGCATTTTGCTACAAAGACAAGGCGCGGCTTTAAGCTCGCTACTCTACAACTCTTTGTTTCAGGAGAAAATCGGAAAACGGAGTGTCCTTGACACAAGGCCAAGGTTGATCACATCTGTTATTTTTTAAATAATTAATCTTGTCTAAACAATTGCAAGTCTATGATATCTAGCATTCACCTGAACGCTGTATTTCCTCCGAGCGAAATGTAATTAATCAAAAAGTTTTCAGAATTCGCCCCCTTCGAGGCTAAAATGTCCCTGTCGCATATTTTGAAAAGAGTCAGCTTTCTATAGCTATTGTTGCTTTATATTATAAGTTAACAATATGGTTCATAGTAGAGTATTAAATAAAAGCATCTAAAATATTTTTTAAGTATTTCTAGAATAAGTGAGTATGAGAGTTATTTTATATATAAATATATATATATAGTCGATAGTAATAATTGAATCTTTTTACAATTCTTACCAAAAATTTTAATAGATAATTCATTTAAATTAAAACGTTTTTTAAAATTAAAATTATTCCTTGCATTACACGCAATGTGACGGTGGAAAGCTAGGTACGGAATATCTTGAGACTAGGTTCTTTCGGTCTACCCTACTATGCGGGATAAGAACGTGAAGCTAAAAAATCATGTGATAACTTTGACTTTGACTTCGAGGCATTACGTGTTGGTTGTCAAAATTAACACCGTTTTTTATCTAAGTGAGCAAGCAAGCTTAAACAGTACACTTTTATCCAGTGTTTTATTCATGAAAGAGGCGTAAATATATATATATATATATATATATATATATATAAATATATATACACATACATATATATACATACATACATATATACATATATATATATATATATATATATATATATATATATATATATATATATAACCCAACACTATAATTACAAATCTGAATTAAACATAGCAAAACTTGTTGTTCAAGTCAAGTTTACAATGACATGAAATTTAGGCTATGGAAACATTAATAAATTCGGACACTTGTGCAAATTTTCAAATGAATTCAACCTCAAGAAGTGGGTCACAGTATAAAGTACTATTGTAATACTTTTATATATTGATTGATACATATATATATATATATATATATATATATATATATATATATATATATATATATATATATATATATATATATATATATATATATATATATATATATATATATATATATATATATATATATATATATATATATATATATATATATATATACGATGGTACCTTATGTGTTGAATTCCACCGAAAACGTACTCAGTTAATAAGCGTTTAACACATCATAGATCATATAATATAAACACACAAAATACCCCATTAATATTCGTGACTGTTTCTTCGCAGGTGCTTTGAGACTTGTTCTGAATAACTTGGGATCATCTTGATGTCACTGGCTGGGATCCAAGCGGCCTTATTCTGGGAAATATTAAATATTTTATTTTGTTTCATATACTTTATACCATTGTTTACTGGCAAAGGGATTTTTTTCTAAGGTAAATAAATGTCAACTAACGCTAATGTCCACAAAATATAAAGCATTGTTTTTACAGTTTATTAAACAATTGTATTTAATACAAAATTTATATATTTATTAAACATCACAAATATTTTCTTACATAAAAAACACCAAAGCTCAGTGTAGCTCACATTTTAGAAAAGTATAGAAAAATGATTATATTTAAAATTTATTTTTATTTAACTACGAAAGCAGTCAACAGAGAGTCTTGACACTGGATTGTCTCCTTACTACCCCGCGATGTGGATTAGTGTGTAAAAACGCTTGAATGTTGTGTTCTGAAACTTGGATATATCATTAGAAGGATTATAAATATGGGATATTATTTTTTTTATAATAAAGGTTATTAATATTTGTAAAGCGAAAATACATTATATATAGCTCTATATTTGATTTTTCTAGCTAGACTCATACAGTCTTAATATTTAAAGTTTTCAATTTTTTTTAAAGCTTCACGCTTCTATCCCGCTTAGCAGGGCAGACAGAAAGTACCTAGTGTGAAGACACTCCGTACTTCGCTTTCCACCAAATTCGAGACATTGCGTGTTGAGTGGTGGAACTAAACGCCGCACTTTATCCTTTACCAGAGCGAGGAAGTGAAAATAATTTAAATATAATCACTCCTCCGAGTGGGGATCGAACCCCCCACCATTCGCATATATAGTAAGACGTTGTTCCACTGCGCCACGGACCGGCCTCAAGAAATAAATACATACATATAAAAGATGTTTTTTCAGGTTAAATAAATTAAACATAATATTTTAACTAGCCCTTGAAATACGTAGTGTACCAACATTAAAAAAAAAATATCAGTACTATCACTCACAAAAATTTTCTTTAAAATCGTTTAAATATTATAATCTCAACAATAATAAGAACGGAATACACCCCTTCTAACAAACGTGGCTCGCGTCAGCTTGTGTAATTTGGACAAGTTTAAAATTCGCCTTCTGCCTGTCATTTTTGACACGTACATAGTAGCTACTGTGTGTTATTAGGCGTTCCGTATCACGCAGTGACGTTTAATTTGACATATATTATACATATTTTATAAACGTCATGTCACCTCATGTCATATTTTGAGTTCTTTTTTATTAAAAATTTGCCCTTGAGCCGGTCGTGGCGCAGTGGCACAGCGTTTGATTGTAAACGCAATTGGTTGTGGGTTCTATTCCCACTCGGGTGATTATATTTAAGTTATTTACAATTCATCGCACTGGCAAAACAAAGTGCAGCGTTGAGTTCCACCACTCAATACGAAATGTCTCGAATTCGTTGGACAGTGAAGAGTGTCTTGACTCTTAGATGTGTCTACCCTTCTTACGGCATAAAAGCGTGAAGCTAAAATAATAATTAAATTTAATATATATTTAGAAATTCTATTTCAAAATATTTAATAACAAGAAATATCTTTTAAGTAATTAGCAAAGGTATTCAAATCTCTTTCCATACACGTGTGTATATTTTGTTAACAAGTTACCTTCCAGAATGGATGTCCGCGAGCGATTTTTAATTAATTTTTTACGTTATACTTTGACATGTCTGTCCGTGTCCCCTTCGGTTCCCCTTCGGCGCTACCGGCTAGGCTGTAGGGGTCAGCAAAATCAATTAAACAATTTCCACATCTATCTATCTATATATCTATCTATCTATCTATCTATCTATATATATATATATATATATATATATATATATATATATATATATATATATATATATATATATATATTGCAGTATTTTTTTGTACTTTACTATACTCATAATTTTCGGATACAAAGAAATATATATTTTTTGTATATCTTGTATTATAAATATTATTAAGAGCCCTTTATTTACTGTATTTTATCACTTTGTTCCCTTCTCTACGTTTAACTTTTATTTGTATGAATTATATTTTATTTAAGTATAAATATTCAATACAAAAAATAAATTTGGCATATGGTCTGAACTAAAGCTTTGATACTAAAAATGATCCTCTAGTCTAATTTTTCTCGTGGGTTCGATTCCCACTCGGGGGTGTGATTATATTTAAATTATCTTCACTTTCTCTCTCGGGCAAGACAATGCGTTAACTTCCGATACTCAACACGCACTCTACACTCAACCCCAGTCAACCCCGCTATACGGGTTAAAAGCGTGAAGCTGAAACAATATATATATATATATATATATATATATATATATATATATATATATATATATATATATATATATATATATATATATATATGTAATACAATTTAACACAAATTACCACATATACTTTATATATATATTCTTAGCATAAATCAAACCTACAACCTTTGCCTAAACTAGCAAATCCCTATTCACTAATACATTTAAAACTATAGTGTTGTAAGTAAATTTTCGAGTATAATAATAAAGACGTAAACCACAGTAATCGCACCCCACTCGCAGAAGGGTTTGCTACGAAAATATTTTTCCGGACAGCGCTGAGTACTTTGCGGGGCGACGTCAATCACCGACCGTCCATAATTGGCGTTTTTACCCTACACTTAGATGTTTGATCCTCGTGAAGTGTTATAGACGGACTATTCACGTAATAAATTCATATATATTGATAAAAAAACTTATTTTTATATTGATGTATTTATATGTATATTAATGTATTCATGATATTTTAAGTAATTGGAATATTGAGTGGAGCTTGGAAAATGCTAATAAATTAAAAATCGTGAATCTTTTAACTTCGTAGTTTAGAGAGAGGAATTATTATGTAGTTATATTACGCACAATGTACAATATGCCTGAAGATTAAAAGACATTATCCATTTTTAAATTTAAAAATATATCATAATTAACTTTATTTTCATATTAAAAATGCATTTAACAAGTAATTCTGAATATTGGGCGGAGAGCAGTCAATGGAGTGTCTTAACACTAGATTGTCACTGACTATTCTGTTATACGGGATAAAGCG
Organism: Dryadula phaetusa; assembly: GCA_032432895.1. Taxonomy (NCBI): domain Eukaryota; kingdom Metazoa; phylum Arthropoda; class Insecta; order Lepidoptera; family Nymphalidae; genus Dryadula; species Dryadula phaetusa. Next base: position 1,461,199 of record JAOYRS010000016.1, on the reverse strand, counting down.
TGAAATTTAAATAAGAATACCAATTTTACAAAAAGGCCACTGTGGGACTCGGTCTGACTGAAATCGCGATTGGTTGGTATCTATCAATATCTCAATATCTCGTTTTCCAGCATATATAGATTGTCTCAGATAAAACTTAAAGCTACTATATTATAGCCTCTACACACATATATATATATATATATATATATATATATATATATATATATATATATATATATATATATATATAATAGCTGTTGCACTAAGTGGAACACATTACAGATGGATTCTAAACCCGTTTAAAGACTATACTATACTATACGAGGCTATAATAAAGTAGCTTCAAGTTTTATCTGAGACAACCTAGTGTCAAGACATTCCGTTGACTGCTTTTCCCTGGAAAACGAGATATTGAGCCTTTATTGTACCAACCAATCGCGTTTACGGTCATACAGTGTCCCACAGTGGCCTTTAATATTATTTTTAAATGTTAATGGAGTCTATGATAACAGTATTATTATTCGTATTGTAAGTATGTATAAAATTTAACATTCAAACCTACAACACTTCTGAAAATATTCACATCAATATTTTGCAGAACTTTCATATAAGTAAATTTTAATATATTTTCCCTATAAAATTGTCTCAAAAAATAATTGATATCATTTCCAAAACATACGATTATCTGTGTTTACCCTACGATTACACGTCAGATGTGGCAGACGGAAGTTATATTAATTCCTGGTTCCGTAGGGAACAAATTGCTGAAAATAATGGTATTGTGACTTTCCTTGCCCTTTTTAATGCAACGATGCTTTTAAGAATAACAAGGGACTAATATCATGTATTTTCAGCTATTTTTACCTGCTTAGTAGAGTTTATGATGTTTTTCTCTATTATACTGTCTGTGTGTGTGTGTGTTTTAACATCACACTTTTATCTCTCGTAGCAGGGTACAGGAAGTATCTAGTGTCAAGTTTGATGGAGAAATAGCGTGTAGAGTGACGAAACTCACCGCGATTTGTATTACCGTTAATATCCGTTGTAACTTGCACATCCTTTTACTGCTTTATTCTACTCTATCTCTATCTCTCTCCTAAATACTTAAAAGCTGGTTTTAAATTTATGGGTGCTGAAATATCTTCCCAACGTCAACTTCGAACACATAATGACAACCGATTAATATTGCCAATAGCTCACATCCGTTTTCATTTACCATGAGAGCTGTACATCTATGGAATATGATTCCATCATAGATTTGTCTAACTAATTATTTCCTTTCCCTGCAATAATATATGTCTATGTATGTGTGTGTGTGTGTGTTTATATATGTATATATATATATATATATATATATATATATATATATATATATATGTGTGTGTGTGTGTGTGTTTTTTATACATAATGTCTAGAGTAGTGTATACAGTAGCATAGAAAAATTATTACTATTTTGCTTTTAATCCTTTAATTTTTCATATTGGCACTTATCCGTATCTGTTAAGAACAAGCTCCTTTCGCCAAAGGTTGTCTGGCAGAGATTGCTACCGGCAATAAGACCGCCTTTGCACACTATGTATATATTTGTATATATTTAACTGTGTACTGTTCTTTGTATATCTTTTGTGTGCAATAAAGTATTTCTATCTATCTATCTAATACGGTGTTTATTAATTTAATATTGTTAAGTTTCATATTGTATTATTTATTTACTGATTATAAGCAATATATTATAAGCAATATGGTATAGAAATTGATAATAAATAACGGAAAGTAGAGAACGGAGAGTCTGTGAGATGTGTACTAACTAACTAAAAATTAACCCATTCAATAGAATAAAAGGCCCAACGCTTAGATGGTAGGAGGGTTTGAATTAACTCAAGCAAAAAACCTTAAGTGAAACCCAATGAGGCTGGTTCTGGTTGTGGGTTTGATTCCCACTCGGGGGAGTGATTATATTTAAAAATTATTTTCACTTCCTCGCTCTGATAAAGACAAAGTGCGGCGTTGAGTTCCACCACTCAACACGCAATGTCTCGACCTCGGTGGAAAGTAAAGTACAGAGTGTCTTAACATTAGATACTTCCTGTCTATCCTGCTATGCGGGATAAAAGCGTGAAGCTAAAAAACATATCAAATTGAGCGTTGGCTTCCTGTTTAATAGAAATAAAACAATATCCTTATAATGCGCTAAAAAGTAAACATAAAAAGTATACAAAATTTTCAAGAACAATCTTCGTACAATAATTTGAAACGAAATGTGCAATACTCCAGAGATATTTATTTGTAAGCGATATTCGATATCCGTTTTTACTCAAATTCTCAAAGGAGAATGGGGGATGCCAATAAAAACGTTTATGTACTTTGTTTAATACGAGCTGCGCCCTCGACATCGTCCACGTAAAATTTGATATATATGATTCTTTATTTTAATTTTTAAATAAAATTAGCCTAAGTTAGTCCTTATTAAATTACCTATCTGTCAATGAAAGTCTCACCAAAATTGGTCCAGCCATTCCAGAGATTAGCTGGAACAAAGAGACAATTAAAAATTGATAAAAATTTCTAATTTTGGATGTATATTGTATATAATATATACAAATGCATCTAATAAAAAGGAGTTATTTTAATATATACAAACAGACATCCCAATTTCACTTATTTTTCAAATTTGGAGTTTTGTATTGTAAGCATGTATTGAGTTTTTGTTAATATTTTTATATATATTTTATATTTTTAGATTTTACTTTGTGTTATGTTCATTGAAGTACTGTAAACGCGGTTATTGCGGGTTGCAGGGATATCATTTTCACTTCTTTATTCTAAATTAAAACGTGGCGTTGAGTTACGCCAGTAAATACACCATGATTTGAATACAGGGTAAATGGATGAATGGTATTAAGACTCGGTTTTTTCTGCTACAAACAGAAGATGAGTAATAAGCGTATATTCTACACGTATAAGATTTTCTACGCAGCCGCATGGCTTACGGTCAGAGCGCTTGAACGGTTCCCAAGCGGCGCGGGTTCGAATCCTGCTGCGTTCAAAATATTATACGTTTTTCAATATTTTCTAATCCTAAGTGTAGAATAACAATTTAAAATATTAAAATAAGCATACATTAGTCTTACAATTTATTGTTATTTTTTGCAAAGCAAGGTAGACAGGAAGTATCTAATATCAAGATATTCAGCTCTCCTTTGTGAGTGGCAGAACTCAACGCCGCGCTTTGTCTTACCAGAATGAGAAAATGCAAATAAATTAAATACAATCATCTCCCCGAGTGGGAACCGAATCCACAGCTGATCGCGTTTACAGTAAACGCTGTCCCACTGCGCCACTACCGGCAACGATATATGTGTATTATTAACTCATTATGAAATCTGAAACGCGTTCACGTGTAACTATATAGTATTTTCCTTATACGTAATGTATGAAAATAAACTTATCCCTTAAATCCACCTCAAGTTACGTCGTAACGCTTGGTAATTCAAAGTGTCAAACTTTAGATACGATAGTACTTTACTGTCCCAGGGGCGTTTGTTTTTACTATAGTAGTTTTACGCATATATCTTGTTAGGTTGATGATTTGGAATGGAAAGATCTTTCAATTTGTTTATTTTTTTCTCTTAAAATTCTAATAAAAAACAATACCTATATGATCGGTTGTGGGTTCGATTTATGCTTGATTATTTTCATTTATTCGCTTTAGTAAGACATACCACGACGTTAAGTTCCTATACAAATATATTTTTGAAAATACGTTTTAAACACTATACTGTACTAAAATAACAATGACAATTGTGACTATATATATATAGATGGTTATTTGTTGCACTTTCATAGTAAACTACTAGACGGATTTCAATGAAACTTTACAATAGTATAGATTATACACCAGAATAACACAGGCTACAATTTATAAGGATATACCATAATGTGGTCGTAATAATTATATTTATTAATTCGGTAAAAAATTTGATCTCCGAGATTATCACATTATATAGAAATCATTACATTTACCCAATACCATACTCATACCCATATATATGTATGTATGTATGTATATATATATATATATATATATATATATATATATATATTTATATATATATATATATATATATATATATATATATATAAGTGGAAGCCACTATGAACAAAGTAGTGAAACATAAATATAATTTTCAAACTTTCATCAGAATCAATATATTTATTTCTTTAAGTATTTAATGTAGATAAACTTTGCTTTTTAGACCAAGTAATTTGTCCGTAAAGTTTAAAAGTTATAACGATATGATTGATTTGAGTGACATAAAGCACCTTACAGACGGGTCATCGTCGATTACGCAAACCGAATGCGAAATACTAATATTACTAATTACTAGAACGTATATATATATATATATATATATATATATATATATATATATATATATATATATACATATATATATATATATATATATACAACGCAGGCGAAGCCGCGAGCGGAATCAGGTATGTATCAAATGACAGACAAATGCAAGTCTCAGCCTATCTGTCAACACGGGATACTGCAAAGTGTTTGAAATGTCAGGTTTTCAAAAATGCTATTTTCGTATACCAAAATATACGCGATTAATCCGTTTGAAAACAGTTTCATTTAAAATGTGTAAAAATCGCCTACATCAAGGATTTTATATAATAAGCACATTATAATTTATATTATAAACAGACAAACTTCAATGCAATACCTCTGTTTCTTGGAATATAGTAAGTAGAAGGAGAATAATTAGTTAGCATTATATTAGCATTTTCTAGGTATCTCTAGAGGAGATACCTAGAAAATGAGAGGAGGAGGCTTACCACATAAAAGCTTATAGAAGTATTTATATGAAAGCACTACACTAATATCTAGTCATAATACGATTCAATGCCGACCATCTAAGCCGCTTAGCGGTCCTATGCGCTGAGGGCTTATTCTATATTTATTATTGAAAATATCAAAAATTATCTACCTATATATATGAGGCCGATCGTGGCGCAGTGCGTCACTGTCAACGCAATTGGTTGTGGGTTCGATTCCCGCTCGGAGGAGTGATTATATTTAAATTATTTTCACTTCCTCACTTCGGTGGACGACGAAGTGCACCGTTGAGTTGCACCACTCAACACGTAATATCTCAAATTCGGTGGAACTCAATGAAAAATAAACACGTGAAAGAATATCTTTGTCTTATATTATTAAAGTTATACAAACAAAGGATTGTATGCAATGCTTTGTATTAATAATGCATTAATAATAAATATTATACACTTTATCATGCTTAAAGTTTAAATTTATTAGATTTTTTTTAATTTTTACCAAAATCACACTTGAAGTAAGGCATATTTATCAATAAGCATATTATATTTTGATATTAAAAATTTATATTATCGTATATTTTGATATTAAAAAATACAAAAACAAAAATATATTTTTGAATACGAAAAATATACGCGATTAATCCGTTTAAAATAGCTTCAAAATCAAAATTCTTAGACATGTTATTCCTAAAATAATTTATAATACTTTAATTATATTATTATACATACAAACTAATATATATACATACAAATATCAAGAATAAGCCTCCCAATTTACCACTTACAGGTTTTCCCACGTAACGTATTTCAGAGTACATATATTCAATACAACGCTAGATATTTCGCGCAAAATTCGCAAATCCATCCTTTGTTAACGTTTCGGGAGTATTTTATTTGCTTTCAAAACCTATAACAATGCAGTTGGAATTTTAACAAAAATCAAATATTTTTTGTTCTCTATATATAGGTGAATTGAAAAAAATTGATAGATTCAACTTTGATATTTAACAAGTCAACGTGTTTCTATCTTACTATCTATATTTTCAAACGCAGGGTAGTATTCTATTCTATGTATACAGATTTTGTCGGTTGCCTTTTTCCTCAGGAATGGAAGTTAGGATTAGGAAATATTTTTTATTGTATGAATAGTGATATTGTATGAAAAAAATTGAACGCGTATTCGAACCGATACCTCTAGAAAACAGTCTAAGCTCTGATCATTATGCTATACGATATATAGTTATTATCCTAATGAAGTCCTCTTAGTTACTAAAGTACGCTAACATATAAACAATAATGGGAAATGGAAATCTTTACTAAGACGAGTATGTAAATCAGAAACATTACTTTGATACCGATACCTCCACTTACTCAATATATTATACTTAGGCATAAATAATTCCAAAATCCATTTATACGCACTACAAACTAAGTAAAGCCCATAATCTATTTGGCTAGTGTTGTTTATATATTGAAATAACGATAGTTATTACAACGTTTAACGCCACAGTGACGTAGTAGAGAAGGGTATGTCTATTTAAGACACCGCGGTAGGTATCGCCAACTTCCGCACTAATAAGCCAGGCAGGTCAGCTTGGGGAAGCTTCCACAGACACTTGACCCGAGTCTCTGAGCATGCTGAACGAGGATGTCCGTCACTTTTTACTCCACGAAGTGCTCTGTAGACTCCTGCCGTCGGGATTCGTGTGGCATTTGCTTGTGGCGCTAGAGAAGGTGTACCATTTTAGTGGCTACGCGATAATTGAGATTTCATCTAAAGATTATGCGCTTTAATATTATTATAAATAATATATATAAACTGTTTTTATAATATTTTAATTTTCTCTATATATTTTTAAAATAAAAAAAAACGTATTTTTGTATATGCATAACCAGGTAATACTTACGTAAATATAATTTACACTCGGAATTAGAAAAAGAAGTATTTATATGTACAATATTCATGAACCCGTAGTCATCTTATAGGTTTTATATATTCAATTTTCATGATTTCACTAATTTTACTCAAAATTTTCGAACTAACGACTGTAAATTTATATTCGAATATCATACATACATACAAACATATTTCCTGAAAAAATGTAACTCACCAGACTAGCTTTACTTCAATGAAAAGAACAAAAACATAACAAGGGCTCTTGAAAATGCCGTTTTTGTCAAAGTTAACTATGTAACATCTCCAAACATTTTGTATAGCAGCAAATGACTTTTTAATAGAGGGTTGAGTTTGTTATTTTTTTAATTTCTATTTGGCGTAAACAAAGAGAACCTAATTTTTTCCTTTGACCGAAACATATTTTGAATATCGTAAGTCTATTGTGGCGCAGTGGATACTGTAAACGCGATTAGTTGTGACTTCAATTCGTATTCGAAGTAATAAATTTGGTTAATATTACTTTCATTTTCGCGCTTTACGAAAAAGACAAAACACGGCGTTAAGTTCCGTGTCTTTTCAATCAATTGAACTTGGCTACCCTGCTTGTCGGAAAAAGCGTGAAGCTGTTTTATTTAACACGTACTACGTATTTTACCATCAAAGACTGATATATCTAAAATATGGTCTACTATCATAATCTATAGGTACGGTTAAAATTATTTTAAATATGGTAATGACATATATGCTTTAGACACTTCGATTTTCACTTCCTGTCTTATTTTCAGACAGTTTATGAGTGGCCGTAACCTAACCTAGACTACCACTGTACTCTCTTTTGCCACAACGGAGAAAAAAAATCATTACAAACCTAATTTCTTTGAGTGGTTATAAACTCTACCTTATATAGTTAGACAAATAGAGATGTACCTAATTTATATTTTTTTTATATATATATAAGATATATACATTTTAATTAAATGGATTTTAGTAATTGTAAATAATAATGCATAAAGTGTACCATCACTATTTAGTAGAAGGCATCTACAAGGCGTTTACAGGATCGTAGGCTTATAAAGCCGAGGACGAATGAGGAGGCTTAATTGAAACTTGATGTGCGTTTCCATTGTACTTAAACCGGAATGTTTACCTTTTTTTCTCTGCTTATAAAGCAAAGAAAAAACGTAAACATTAACTGGTTAAGTAGAGAAATGACTATACTCTACTCACTCTACTCTACTTTATAATCTATACTCTAGTAGAATACTACTGGCTGCAAAGCTAGATATTAGTACTTGTACCAGCTAGTAGAGTACTCAACTAGCATTATATTCTCTTGGTTTGCTTTTTGACTTTTCTGACTCTTGATTTTCTGTTAAAATATAATAATTATCTAATAAATGAGATCCAACGTCCTAATTTAATGTTACAAATCAGTATTGATTTCTCCTCTCAGATAAGACAAAGCGTGGCGTTAAGTCTCTTCTCACCGTATAATATTTGAAATTTAAACGAAATACGGAGATCGGAGGCCTCTTGCAATTACAGGAATAATGTAGAGTTGCAATAATAAAAAAAGATAATATTATAACTGTTACAAACAATGGGACCAGTAACACGGTCGGTAGATTTTGAAGGAGTTATTTTGGGGGATTAGCGTGCTTGCTCCAAGAACACTCAGGGTAATTTAAAATATGTTTTGTTAGGCCGTGATAGCTTTAAGGGGTAATCATGAGTCAGTGGTATCAATCTTAAAAACACTGTAATTTCAGGTGTTTTATTGCCAATTCAAATTACACGGAAAATAAGAGATGATTTTTCTTAATTAACGTAAATGTTATATGAAGTTTATTATATGCAATTTTATAGTAAAGTAATGCTTATAAAATTATATTCAGCTTAATTTCGTATCTGTGTGAATAAAGTCTTAAAGTTTTATAAAAAAAAATCATTTATTTTCATAATACAGTTATAAAATTATGATTTTCTAAAATACCTCTTATATTCTACACTTCTTCTCTTTCGGTAATATTTTTTAATACTAAAGAATTGTTAGCCGCAAACAAATAACAAATATGAACTTATTAACAAACACTTAAAGCAATCAATTGGTGTACAAAATCAAATAATTAAATTACTCCAAATAATTATATATAGAATATCAATCTAAATTGTTATTCATTCAACCGTTCAACCAGTCGTTGGATTTATCGAGCGATTTCTGTACAAATAGGTATTTGCTGACGCTTCGGAAGTTTGTCATTTCGTGTACACTAGGACGATAGTGTTCCACTTGGGATTAGATAAATCTGTCTGTTACGCTTAATTTTGGTCTCTGGATAAATAGAACAGACATTTGGGTTGCAAAATTTATATACGTAATAAAATAACTTAGATTGTATTATCTACATAGATATACTTAAGATTTACTTCAGGGATAAACATATACAGATAACTCTGAATAGAGACATTTCGTCCTCTACTCTCGATATTATAAAAACATTACGTGCTTAGTGACGTAACTCAACGCTGCCATTATGTACATATTGATAAATAAATTTGATTATTAGAGGACTTTATGTAGGCAAATTACTGTCAACATATTTTTCACTTTTCATAGATATTGTATCGCGCACGGCGTTGGGCCGCTTTATCTAGAGCGTGAATAAAAGTAATTACATCCTAGTCAAATCGAATCCACAACCATCATGCTAACAAACATGTTCCAGTTGACAGTATGTTATTCAACGTTTTTCATATTTTACATTAAAAAATACAACGGAAAGTTTAGACACTAGAATTTTTCTGAAAAATTTAGTTTATTATTAAAAATATATAGGATCCAAGTGGAACGTAACAGGATTTCGGGGGGGATGGAGCGCAGAGCTATTAATTATATTACACGGTTGTGACAGAGGCAACTTTCTGAAACTTCATTAACTCACTGTACCTGGATTTGCGATCAATTCGTTTGATTGTTGGATTTTGTGATATACATATATGTAGGTATATACTATATATACATTATACGTTTACGATTAAATGTAATTATTATTTATTTTAAACATAGAATAAAAAATATATCAACGATGTATAAGATGTGAAAAATGGAGATGTAAATTTGCTCTTAATAAAAAAAAACATTTTCTTCTCTCTTTGTTACACAGAAACATATAGGAACATAGTATAAGAAACAATATCATATATAATTTAATAGTAGATATTTAAAAATAAAGTAATTTTTGATAGTAAAGAATTTAAACTATTTTGTACTACGATGACGGTATTAACTAAATTGGAAAGCTTAAATTATAGTATATTTAATTATTTACACATATTTTCAATATATTTATTATTTTAGGCAGCCTCACGCTGTATCCTCGCATAGCTGAGTTATCACAGATAACAAAACACTCCTTTGACTGTTTTCTGCCAGAAATCAAAATATTGGGTATTGAGTAATAAGCTTAACGCTGCACTTGTCAGTCAGTCAGTCGTCAGTGACACAAAATGGTACGACAAAACGCGGCGTTAAGTATACCCCAGCAGTCAACTTTGTATCTTGACACTAGACTGTCCCTGCTATACGGGATAAAACGCGAAGCTGACATGTAAATAAAATATACAGAAATTAATGTTCAGAACGTTATCAATATATACATATATGTATGTACTCGCTAGTAAGTAAAATTATTAATTATCCATTGGCACTATCAGCGGCAACTTTCCCAAACTTCATTAACTAACCGTACCTGGTGCTGGTATGCGATCGATGTTTGGTTTTGCTTGGTTGTTTTGCGACTTGTGTTGACACTGACGGTATTGTAGCTGGGTTTGGTTAAAATTTAATTTTCATAGCGTAAAATGATAGAATATTTTGTAAGATTTTTTAGTTTTTTTAATATATTTTTGTAGATATACTAGTAAAATTAGGTAGGTAGGTAGATATAGTCTAATGTCTAGACATTGCATGTTGGATGGTGTAACTCAACACCACACTTTGTCATAAAAGAGAGAGTAATTATTATTGTTATTTTCTTCGCTCTGGTAGGAGAAAATTTAACTATACAATAGTGACATCTTACTATGAATGGAAATCGAACCCACTTCAAGTGGTAATTAAAGTAAAAGTATTGTAAGAGGCTTTGCCACTGTGCTATGGTAACCTCTAACCAATACAAGCATATTATATTTTTTTTTTGACAGAACTCAACGCCTCTCTGTTAAAAAAGTAGGAATCAAATCAATTAATGGAAATTATCATATTTCATCAGAAAAACGAATAAAACCAATAAAAATGCTAAATATGATAACAAACCGCAATTCTCATCCGAAAACGTCAAACACTTAATAAAATAAAATTCGATTTATTTAAAGAGGGCCCCTTAATTAACCAACTTTTCTTAAACAAAGGAAGCAAGTAGCAAAAAGTTCCAAATGAAAGCTCTGACGTTAAGAACTTTGACGAAGATTGATTTCAATCAAGTTAATCAATACTAATATTACTCAATATCCATTAAAATGGACTCCAAACTTTATTATTTGCCAATAAATTTAATTGTAGATTTTCTTTTATGGGAATTTTGAGGTTTTATTCCTTTGTTAATTTATCATGTTTTAAGCTTTTATACATTACTGTAGTGAGGACGAGATTGAAGTGTAAAATACACGTTGCCATAGCAACGTCACTTCTTAGAAAAGTGTTTATAGTGTGTCTAACTTATTGTATTGTGTGTAATATTTATTTAATTAATTTAATTTATGGTTGTAACATGAAAGTAATAATTTTTTACCTAATACGTATGTTCATATATGTATATACGATTACGATACGATTTTTTACGATATTTCTCTGCCTGTGTGTCTGTTTGATACGGCTAATATCTGAAACTGCTGGACCAATTTTGATGGGACTTTCACTGGCAAATAGCTACTTCATAGATATTAAATTTCAAGCGAACGTAATAGTGAGCAACAAATATTAGATTAGAAAAAACGCATGGCTTAGCGGTCAGAGCACTTGGACGGTATCCAAGAGGCGCGGGTTCGAATCCCGCTGCGTTCAAAATTTTTATACGTTTTTTCAAAGATGTTTTCTAATCCTAAGTGTGGAATAACACTTTAAATATAGTAAATATTAATATATTAGATTATAATTTCTGCAAAAATATTATCCATTAGATATACGAGCACTTGTATATTAGTTAATAAGACTTAGGTTATGTTTATTAAAATATAATAAATTTTGCGACTCTATATTTTCTTTTAATTTGCTTTCCTATTACTAGCAAAACTACACGTTAGTGCGGTATCCGGGCCTTAGCGACCTGACAAATTCAACTGCAAATTTATCATTGTCTGCTTGCGGTGAGACCAATATATTGACAAATAATTTTAAAGGTACCAACAATTTAATATACAATACACTTACTCCAAGATAATAGACCTTTGTTATCACCTACAGGTGTCGGATCGAAGGGGTCTATTCCGCACAGTAGCAAAGTCATAAAAACAACTCAGTATATGTTTTTATGATCGACACTACATCATCTGAAAATAGCTGAAAATCAGTATTTTTGAAGTAAATATATTAAAAATGTAAGGGATTTAAGATGACAAATTGAAACATTTGAAGAGTGAATGAAGTTTAACAGAATAAATTAAAAGTTTAAATATTGCATTATATATACAAAAGAATGAACTGAATGAAGTCAATCATGATTTTAATACTTTAAGAATAAATTTGTAGTACAAAATTTAAATCGATGAGTAAAGAAAAATTTTATAGTTTAAAATGTATATATTTTCTTCTATATTACTTTTTATGTTTATTTTAATATTTTCCATGTTAAACAATCCTACATAGCATTGGTCCGAATATATCGGCATATAAGGGGAATATAAGTGTTTTCCGGGTGAAAATCGAACCCACTTATATATTTAGTTTTCCAACAGTCGCATTTAATAACTTTAAGTGTTTTTGTCTAAATCCAATAAAATAATTCAAAATATATTTTTTTGTTTTTAAAATTTGAATTTGTTTTTTTTTAATTTTTATTAATATTTAATATTACTTAAGGTTAAGCTGAATTTGATTTAATATATGTATAAATGTATGTACATATGTATGTATGTATATATATGTATATGTATATATATATATATATATATATATATATATATATATATATATATATATGTGTGTGTGTTGTACGTAACATAATTTTAATAAAAGTTTGATAAAGATTTTTCACACACAAAAAAATAATTTATTTATTTATTTATTTAGGAACACCAACAGTACACATATGCAACATTTATATTAAATATACAGTCAAAAGTATCAAGTCTTCATATGTATACCAATTACAGGTATTCACAACATTGTCTGAGAAGTTTTATAACAACGATAACACCTTAATTCAACTAAATTAAATTACTACAAAAAACAACAACATTATATATACATAAAGTTATGCAAACAACTACACATAAAATGAAAAGTGAAACAGTTAGTTATAGAGTAATATTTATGCAGAGTATGTATATAATATAATGAATAAAAAATAATAATAATGAATAAAAAAATGTTAATAATAATCAATACATTATCATTGACATAGATTCGCATATTCGATAGAGATAGAGGTTTCACAACACTCTGATTAACATATTTTTTTGAGCTTGGCCATACTTTTACAAAATAGTACGGTAGTCAAGACACACCTTTCTACACTTTTGACTCAAATTTGAGACATTGCTAGACGATCATAGAAAACTTCAAAATTTAAATAAAATAATTCACCATTGCATCGCGAGGGAACCAAACCCACAACCGATTACGTTAACTGTTAGATGAAGAAGAATAATATTTACCTAAGTAAAGGCAAGGTAATTTATTTAATATTCTTACATAACAATTTTAACGATAACTGACCCATTTCAGTTCAGCTCGGTATGTGAATACAACGCACTATATCTATTCGTATTCTAGTTCAAAGGAACAGTACGATGGCTCTTGAATAGTCGACTAAGTGATTTCCAATTCTGCCTTCAAGATTACACGGATGTAGTCTCGAGATGCATTGTATGGATATAGAAAATCGTAAATTTAGACTTATATTTTAAAGTGGAAATTTTGTTTGTTTGTTCGTTTAATCGCACTAACCTTCTAAACTATTAGATTTGATTTTTGTTTCAATTGTGATAGACAGATCCATTAGGCAGTTTGATGCAGGCCATGAGCATATTGGCCAAATATATATACATATATATATATATATATATATATATATATATATATATATATATATATATATATATATATATATATATATATATATATATATATATATATATATATATATATATATATATATATATATATATATATATATTTTACTGTCAGTTGATACAAAAATTATTTATATCAATTTTTCTTAATTTCCTCGCATACTGCCCTGAATTCTTGCAGAATGAGCTGACAGTATCTTTATCTCTGGTGTGGTGGATATGAGACATTAAATTTTGGACTTAAGACTAAAAAATGGTGGCGGTGAGTGCCGAGTGACGAACAAGCAAACAAGAAAATAAAATATAGAGAATGCCTATAAGGTAAATAATTTCTTTGCATCTACACACCTTGTCCCGCATAGCTGGGTAATCCGGGTGAAAACAATACATTCGCATTTTTCCACCTGAATTCAAGATATTGCGTGGCAAGTGGCGAAATTCAACGCCGCACGTTACCAGATCAATGAAATTTAAAACAATTTAATATAATATAATACGAAATTAAAAAGACAGCCTTTTCCATTGAACACTATATCAGAACACCTTTGTTTTCTGATCGGCCGGTTGTTCGCGATTACGGCAGTCTCATGATTCAGCAAATCCCGTCTACAATTGCCTACTATTTGTAAGGAAGCCGAGTGAAGACGGCAACTTGTGACGCTTATTTGAACCGTTAGTCATCGATCTTTGGTCTTTGTGTGAGGGGTTTAATATTAGACGGTTAGAAGCTAATGTTCTTAATAATAGAGATAATATATTACGTTAGTTATCATAGATTTGCCTCTCAAAGTTTTCTGAAATAGATTGGAAATTGATAACGGAGTTACTAAATAATTAACTCTATATTTTATTGGGTAATTAAAAAAAAAAAGAAAGTCTTGCATAATTAATAGAATAGAAGTAAATAGCTTCAGTATCTCTATACTGAAGCTCCAATCTTATATTCTCTAATATAAGATTTCGTGGTGAGACAATTTCTTGTTATAAATGGTATTGGGTTCGATCTATATTAAAATAAATTATGTTAGAAAATATTTAGGTTGCTTTCATTTTTTTCTTATTTTTCAAGTGTTATTTATTCATACTTAGTTTAGGATTAGAAAAGGTTTTGGAAAAACGTATTAAAACTTGTTAACGTATTAAAAAGGCGCGAGTTCAAATACTGCTGCTGCTGTGTGATCCAACGCGCAATATTATAATACATTTAAAAATTAAAAAAAAACTATAATAATATTTTTTTTTAATTTTAAGCCTGCAGTAGAAACGATACTGGAAAATATATTAAAAATAAAAAAAAATACAATTATAATTGAACTAAAATTCCGAACCTTACCGAAATCTCCGAACCCAGGACCTCCTGATGTCATTAACACCTAAACTACCACAAATGGGATGGTTGTCAACAAAACGCTCATCTCGTTGATCCGGACCGGTTAAATTAAACGTAAGATGCTTAATTTATCTGAATTAGGGATACACGAATAAAACCCGAGTGTGTAGAGTTTTTTTGTAGCGTGGACAAAAGGTGTTTGTTTACACGACGTTTACTTTTTTGTTTTTTTTTAATTAGCTTCACGGTTTTTATCTCGCATAGCAGGGTAGACAGAAAGTACCTAGTGTCAAGACACTCCGTACTCCGCTTTCCACCGGATTCGAGACACGTTTACTTAGCGGAAAGTAAAAAAAACTTTCTTTTCTTGTTCATTCTCAATAATAATTTTAATGGAACCAGTTAGTAGAATAAGCCAAGCCAATCAGTTCTCCAATTTCAATTTTGCGGAAATCAACGCCGCACTCCATTTTTATAAAAAGTATAATAGCAATTTGAAATATTTTAGTTTTTTTATGATCGCTTAGAACTTTTTTTTTGCAATTTAAAATTTGTAAGATATGGCGTTAATAGATTATATTTTTCTTAGAAAAAAAAAATGAAAATAAAAAAAATACCCTTAAATCTATCTATCCGTTTGTAGTACGCCTAATTTATAACAAATGTCGTTTCATTCGCAAACGGTTTCCAAAGCGGTGATTCATAAAAAGGTTCACATCTAATTTACAGAAGGGTACGCTTAGAAATATCTAAAAGAGGTAGAGGTAGGTACGACGGGTACGGTAGAGGGGTAGGGGGGTGACTTAATTGCTTAATTTGTTAAAACACCTGCCAAGGGATCTAATAACCTACTTACCAGGGCACAGGAGAAGGCTAAATTGTAATTAATTTATATTATATTTAATATTAATATTAAATTTCGTATTAATATTTATTAGTATTATATATGTCCATATTAGCTCAGTGAGGTATTGAATGTAAATTTTATCGGTTATGAGTTCAATTTTGACTCGATGGAATGATTGTATTGCAAGTATTTTAATTTTCTCTGTTAAGCTGATCTACGTAAAAATACTTGCAACATATTGATTCAGAGTGGAAAGTAGATAACAGAATTTCTGTGAATTTGAATAACCAAGTATCAAGACACTGAGCTCTATTTTCCATAAGAATTATTTTTAATCAATAATAAATATAAAAAGGCCGGGCGCGGCACAGTGGTACAGGGTCAGACTGTAAACGCTATCAGTTTCGGTCGACTCCCATTTAGGGGAATGATTATATTTAAATTATTTTCGTTTCCTCGCTCTGGTAAGACAAAGCGCGGCGTTGAATTCCGCAACTCAACACGTTATGTCTCGAATTCGGCGGCAGGCAAAGTACAGAGTGTCTTTACACTAAATACCTCCTGTCTACCCAGACAAGCCAGATAAAATCGTATATATACATAAATCACTAAAAGACAACAAAAGTTATTGTTTTAATTTTTCAAATATAATCACATTTTGAACACAAAGGATTCACTTACAAATTCACAGTAATATTAAGGCTAGTCTGAAAAGTTTTAAATTGTATTAAACCGGACTCCAGGGCTTCGGTAGTGAGAGCTTTAGCTTTACATGGAGTATGGAAATTGTGTATAATTGCCAGGCGATAAAATTTAAACTGCAAGGTACTGTAAACAAAATTGCACTAATAATATCGGGTTGATTTTACAAAATATATAATCAACTTTTTTTATAGTTTCAAGCTTTTGTTCCGCATAGGGTAGGCAAGGAGTACCTAGTGTCAAGACATTCTGTTCTATGCTTTCCGCCGAATTTAGACTTTAAGTGTTATGTGTCGAAACTCAACGCCGTATTTTGTCTTACCAGATCGAGGAAATGAAAATAATTCCAGCTCAATCGGACAACGGTAAGTGATTGTTATATTTCCCCATATAATTAACACGGCAAGCTAAAAAATAGAAAAAAAGGTAGATTTGAAAATTAGATTTCGCGATAAGACGTTATTGGTAGCTCAGAGCAATGATTACATTTAAACTATTTCTATATCCTCGCTCTAGTAAAACAAGCGCGGCATTAAGTTCCGCGACTAAACAAGCAATGTCTCAAATTCGACGGAAGGCAGAGAAAAATACCTAGAGTCGTGACACTAGGTATTTTTTGTCTACCCTGCTATGAGGGATTAGAGTGTGGCTTAAAAAATTGTTATATATATATATATATATATATATATATATATATATATATGGCAAAATGTTTATTCTGTATTACATCAAAAAATTAAAGAATAAGCAGTTCTAGTATTTTAGTTGATTCTGTGAAAGCAGCAGCACGCTTTTATATGCATAGCAGGGTATTTAACACTTCATTAGCCGCTTTACGCCTGAATACGAAACATTACCTTTTAAGTGGTGGAACTTAACGCCGCACTCTATATTTTTTACAACGGTTAGGAAATATAAATATATTTTTATATATTCAGGTTGTATGTTTGCAATACTTGAACAAATTTGGACAAAATACAACTCTAGTCGGGAATTAGACGCAATATTGGAATGTTCTTCATTTCGTATAAAGTACGATCTCTAAATATTCATATATACTATTAAATAATACCCATGTATACATATTTTATTATTAAGGAGTCGGTCGTGGTGCAGTAGGACAGCGTCTGACTGATCGATTATATGTTCGATTACTACGGGGGATGATTATAGTACGCCAAAGAGTGGAGTTCCGCCACTTGAAATGCAATGTCCCGAATTCGGCGGAAAGTGAAGTATAGAGTGTCTTGACACTAGGCACGTTTTGCCTACCCTGCTAAACTCCTTATATATTCAGTAACTTTTTTAATAAAAGAGTCGGTATTTACCATTCAACATTACTTTTAATTATTATTATTTCTTTAAAATTAATTACCTATTTAAATTATGCACTTAAATGTTTATACTGTAGGTTATCTTAGGCATCACTAAATGTGTTAATATCGTCTTTGTACGCTAAAATATCTGTGCCTTGTGCTATATTTTGTTTTTTTTATGAAATAAATAAATCTTTATACATATAAAATCTTTTTACCTATGTATTAAATATTTAAGAAAATACGAAAGAACAAAAAGACATTGTATTGAAAAATATATATAAAATAAAAGGGTATAAAAATTTGAACGCAGCGGAATTCGAACACGTGTCTGTTGGAAATCGTCCAGCAGTCAGAGAACCGCTACACCCAGCTACATTCTGCAAGCTGCAATTGAATATGTTTTTTCAAATACATTTTCTAATCCTAACTAGAATGACTTTATAAATGACTTTAGAAATAAGCAAACACTATTTATCTCAGAGAAAGAACGACTTCTCTAACTAAATAACTCTATTTCCCGTAAAAAAAATGATTACCATACAAATTGAATGCAGCCCTTGTGGACCTGCGGACGTGATTATATTCAATCTTAAATTCGATTTCTTTAGGTGTCTGGTTAGCATTTCAAATTCCTAATGCATATTAATGGAAATGGAAATACTATAGTAATAATGTAGAGACTCATAGTGGTACAGTAGTGGTGTTAATAGTTGAGTTTTAATACAAAATCTGGTATCTTATAACAAAAGTAATTGATTATAATTATATGTAAATGAGAAATAAATTATAATAAGGTAAAAAAATTGCATAAAATAAATTAAATTTAGCAGTTTCACGCTTTTGCACAGCAAGCAAGAATAAAGGTAGCAAGAAATAATTTCTTGTCATTAACATATTAAGTGAGAAGTTGTGTTTTAGTGGTGAACTGAACCCTTTATTTTACCAGAACTGAGAACGCTGTGCCACTGCGCCACGATGACTTTGAAAATTACTATAATTTTTTTAGCCACCTTCAAGCTTTTATCCCGCATAGCAGGTTAGACGGAAAGTACCTAGTGTCAACACACTCCGTACTTCACTTTCCACCGAATTTGAGACATTGCGTGTTGAGTGGTGGAACTCAATTTATAATTTTTGAAATCTAAGGTTTTCAACATTGGTTTTGAACTTTAATTTTATATGAATAATATTCGTTTTATTCGTTTCATAAATTGCGTTTAGGATTAAAGACTTACTCGAAGAAATTAAAAGAAGCTAAGTTTCGTAATTATTTGAACTAATAACGAGAATTGTTTCAAATTAAATGTTATGGTTTTACTGTATTATCAAGCGATCAATTTTATTATATAATCTATATTAATAAATACTTTTTAATTGTATTGGATTAAATCAAAAGATATTTTTCACAGCAATGAAAATTGCCTACATTACATTTAAATGTCCCTACTCCTACTAATACCTCCGATCTATCTTATTTTCGGTTTCATATAAAATATATTTTTTCATATAAAATATTGTTTATTGTATTTTGTCCTTATACCACTTTAAGACTAATCTATCTAACTATATTAAGCATTTAGGATCTAAGTCACGAACTTAATCGACGATAAAACGAAAAGGAACTTGCTGATTACACGTATTCATTATTAAAAGAAACTCATCAAACAAGAATCTCGTTACTCCCGAACTTTGCCGAAAGTTGCCGAAGTATCACGAAGTTGTGTTCTTTGATACAGCCCGCAACTATCGGGTAAGTTTTACTATTGGATTGTGGTATAAGGAGAGAAGAAAAGCGTTTTTTATTATTATTTTTTCTTTTTTTTGCCAATTTGTAAGGTAAATATTGATAAAATAAATAGTAACTATAAATTAGTCCTATTCGTAATTTCATATCTTACAACGCATGATGAACTCTACTAAAACATACATGCTTTTTCTTTTCTTTTGTTCTTGAGTAACTATTACTATCATATGAGTGATATTAAAATAAAAAAATTGCTTTTACTAAATAACTAAGAAACAACGCACAGCCAACAGTCGATATCTGAAATTTTGTAAATAAATTCTTTAGGCAGTGTAGAGATCTTTCTAGAAAAATTTTTCATTGTCAAAGTTCCGGGTGACAACACCTCTCAAAGATAATATTATCTATCTTAAATATAATATTATTAGATCATTTTCTATGTATTTATAATAGCAAATGGAAAGATCAAACTTGTTCATATAATATAAATTATTTTTAGCTTCACGCTTTATCCAACATAACAGGGTAGACAGGAAGTGTCAATACACTCTGTACATCGCTTTCTACCAATATTTGGGACTGTTCCATTGCACCACGACTGGACACCATATAAGAAATCATTTTAATAAATCCCAAAATGTAATAAAAACCCAATATTTTCATAGGGGTTCCATATTTTTCTATTATTAATGCTAATAATTTCTGATACACAAGTAATCATAATAAAATATCGGAATAAAGAATATTTTAATTATATGTATTAACTGCTTATAATTTAAACCATCTCCTACAAACAAGATCAAAGCATACTGTCTACGACATCATTAAATGACGACCATGTGAATATATTCTGACTCTATATAAATTTTACTCTTTTTCTCTTTCAAATAAGCCCTATTTTCCTTTAGCAAATTTTCTTTTTGCTCTTAAAGAATGTTCCTGATTGCTTATAGGTGCGTTCAATGTGCAGATAAAGTAGAGTCCAAAGATGATTGTGTTTATTCAAGTTTTAACCTTATTACGTATAACATAAGGGTTAGTTGGTTTGTAAATTAATAGTTTCAAAAGCTATCCTTTTATATGCTAGTATTAGAGAATATTGTTGAAATTTAAATTAGCTTTATATTTTTGTTTGTTTTTAAGTCAGCTTCACACGTTCTCTCGCATAGTAAGTTAGTTAGAAAGAACATAGTGTCAAGACACTTAGTTATAAAATTCCACTCATAATCAAGAAAATGCATTGCCACGCTTTGTCAAACTAGTTTAATAAACAAAATACATTAAAAGAGTGGAACACACTACTATTGCGTTTAATTCGGTTAGTGCCACTGCGCCATGATGGCTTTAAACTTCATATTATACAATTTAAAATTTTGTACATACGATTCGAGTTATCAAGTTATTTATGGACATTTTCTATAGACTGTCTCTTTACGTCTTAGAATCTCAATATCCTTTCGTCCTTTACAAGAAAAGTTCTTGGAAACAAACTGTACATCACTTTTAATCAAGTAAAAGGGAGCTTTAGACAATGTAACTGTTTCGTATTTCGTATTAAGTACAGAAAGGTGTTCAACTTTGTGCTTCTTTGTAGTCTCCAATAACTGAAAAGATGAGATAGAGTACTAGCTGTGTGCTCTGTTTAAGTTACTTGAGTGTTTTGCTGTAAACCAACAAATAATAAAGTATGTACTTTTTTTACCAATTGCGTGTCTTGTGTCGGAACTTAACGCTGCGTTTAGTTTTACTAAAACAAAGAAATGAAAATTATTTAAATAAAACGCCATTTAGCCATAATCACATTTACAGTCAAACGCTGTCCCATTGTGCCAGGATGTTATTTTGGAAGTTATGTTATTTAAAAATTAATAATATAATTTTATAATAATTAAAATCAGTGATATAATTTTATTATAATCAAATTATTTCATAATATTTTTTTTTTTAAATTTTTGTTCATTTTTTTATCTTTAGACATCTCCTACATAACAGTCTATTATGTTTCACTATATATCTTCAACAAGAAAAAGTGTAAATAAAACAAAAATGGACTGTCTGTCATTTAAATAATTGCATTGTACTATGTCCATGCTACATACACCATTTTTTCTCTGCCTATTTGCCTGTTTGTTTCAGTTATTCTCCGGAACTACTGGACTGGAATAATTTCGACAGGACTTTTACTGGTAGATAATTTATTTTATTCCAAATACTTAATACTTAATTTATTTTATTCCAAAAAAATATTTTTCACTTATTTTGAAATTCTCTATCCTTTGAATAAAATACGTGCAAACGAGGCATGTCTCAACAAAAGGTTTGCTCCGCTTACAGCGCGGCGGTGGCTTAATTTTCCTGCGCCTGTCCAATAACCCCCCTTTCAAGTCTATACGAATTTTCAAATTAAAATTTGATGATTCTATTTAATATTTAGAGTAAAGGAAAATTGGAATAAATATAATTGAGTTTGAAAGCAAATATTCCAATTATCTTAACCTAACTGAAAATTGATTAATATTTTTTTTATAATATATATAATACAGTACTAAAGACTGTTCATTTTTTTTGTAAGTAAGGCTAAGTAAGGCTTGTTTTATAAGTAAGGCTAAGCGTTTACTTTTGCTTTAATTATCAATATTAATATTTACCTAACAACTTCGCCCGCCACTTCGTTCACGTGGGAATCAACGTCTGGTTATAATTCTAAAATGCAAGCAGCCGAAGTCATAGCTTATTTTACCAGTTATCTACCAGTGAAAGTCCCATCAAAATAAGTCCAGTCGTTCCAGAGATAAACCGAAACAAACAGATAAACAGACAGAAAAACAATGGTGTATGTACCATGGATATAGTACAATGCAGTTATTTAAATGGTACAAAATATTTAGATATTATATGATCATATTGTGTTTATTTTTTTATAAACTTATAAGTAAATCTATTCAGTCAATCAGTCAATAATTTACGTTCCTATGAATATTATTTTTCTTGTTTTCATTCCGATAAGACTGAGCGTGGCGTTAAACTCCGCGCAATACCCCAAATTTAAACAGAAAAGTTTCAATTAACAGTTGTATATATAGGAGAATCAAAGCAAACAGGGAAAACCATACGCAAACATTAGTTCTAACATAACAATATACCGTCCCTTAAGTCCCAATCAGCGTGGTACAAAATCACAATTACTCGGAATAACCCGCACTACATTTATCAATTAGATTAGGTCCTAACCAAACAAAGCGGTCGTTAGTAGTTTAACTATAGTTTAGTATTACTTAAATACATGTTCATATATATATATATATATATATATATATATATATATATTATATATATATATATATATATATATATATATATATATATATATATATATATATATATATATATATATATATATAAATAATTGTTATATACTTTTTTAAAATGATTTTTCTATTTATGTATTTAAACATCCTACATAAGGTTTATAAAAGCATTACATAATTATAAGAGATATTCCTATATCCATACTAATGAGTATATACACTGTAGTGGTAACTAATTATAATTTGAAGTATGTAACTTGCAGGTAATAAGGCACTTTATATTTTGTTCATATAATGATAAAAAGGAGGGTACCGTGGCATATTTGTAATTATGAACGACAGTTTTCAGGTCAAATTCAGCTTGAAAAACTCATGTATGGTGGTGATTTTGGGTGAATCGGTTTTCTCTGTCTCTCTTGAAAGATGAAGGTTTTAAATAAATATTTTTAATTAATTAATTTTTTATCAAAAGTGTATGATGAAGGTTTCCATCACGTATGAGTGGAAATAGCAAGAAGATTGATTATATACGGTATATTAGCGTTATCAGTGATTGAAATGGTGATAAAGAAAGCTTTAGTCCGTATAGCAGGAGTGTCAGAGACAGCCTAGTGTCAAGACACTCCGTTGGCTGCTCTCCGCCTGAAATCTAGAGCAGAGGAATACAATAAATTTTAAATATAATCAATGAAATGTTAATATTTAATTTCCATGTTCCCACATTGTTAACATTGATGATATGTTACACTAGGTTCCCTCTACCTATCATATTATATAGGAAAAAGCATAGTATATATATATATATATATATATATATATATATATATATATATATATATACTTCATTCACCGCTTAATTCAAGACTTTGCGTGCGTGCTGAATTGCAGAACTCAACGCCGCGCTTTATCTCACTAGAGCAAGGAAATGAAAATACTTTAACCATAATCATACCTCCAAATGGAATCAAACCGATCGGGTTTTCAGACAGAGGGGCTTTTATTGTTATTCGAATTTTACTTTTATTTATTCAGACAGACAAAACCGCGTGCAAAAACTATGACAATTATAGTATATCTGTATATAACAATTATTTATATATATATATATATATATATGTATATATATATATATATATATATAAATAATTGTTATATATATATATATATATATATATATATATATAAATAATTGTTATATACAGATATACTATAATTGTCATAGTTTTTGCACGCGGTTTTGTCTGTCTGAATAAATAAAAGTAAAATTCGAATAACAATAAAAGCCCCTCTGTCTGAAAACCCGATCGGTTTGATTCCATTTGGAGGTATGATTATGGTTAAAGTATTTTCATTTCCTTGCTCTAGTGAGATAAAGCGCGGCGTTGAGTTCTGCAATTCAGCACGCACGCAAAGTCTTGAATTAAGCGGTGAATGAAGTATATATATATATATATATATATATATATATATATATATATATATATATATATATATATATATATATATATATATATACTATGCTTTTTCCTATATAATATGATAGGTAGAGGGAACCTAGTGTAACATATCATCAATGTTAACAATGTGGGAACATGGAAATTAAATATTAACATTTCATTGATTATATTTAAAATTTATTGTATTCCTCTGCTCTAGATTTCAGGCGGAGAGCAGCCAACGGAGTGTCTTGACACTAGGCTGTCTCTGACACTCCTGCTATACGGACTAAAGCTTTCTTTATCACCATTTCAATCACTGATAACGCTAATATACCGTATATAATCAATCTTCTTGCTATTTCCACTCATACGTGATGGAAACCTTCATCATACACTTTTGATAAAAAATTAATTAATTAAAAATATTTATTTAAAACCTTCATCTTTCTGCAGGAGAGTCAGAGAGAACCGATTCCCCCAAAATCACCACCATACATGAGTTTTTCAAGCTGAATTTGACCTGAAAACTGTCGTTCATAATTACAAATATGCCACGGTACCCTCCTTTTTATCATTATATGAACAAAATATAAAGTGCCTTATTACCTGCAAGTTACATACTTCAAATTATAATTAGTTACCACTACAGTGTATATACTCATTAGTATGGATATAGGAATATCTCTTATAATTATGTAATGCTTTTATAAACCTTATGTTGGATGTATAAATACATAAATAGAAAAATCATTTTAAAAAAGAGTGAAGCAAAGAGAGACTTTAATATTTAATTAATGTATTTAATAAAACTGAAAACTGAAAACTAGCTCTGGTGAGCGCGGCGTTGAGTTCCGCCACTCAACACGTAATGTGTCGAATTCGGCGGAAAGCGGAATACAGAGTGTCTTGATACTTCCTGTTGATCGTGCTATGCGGAAAAAAACGTGAATCTACAAAAACAATCAGTAATAATAAATATAATTACAATTTTTTTTCTCTATAATATTAAGTTATAGCTTATTTTCATTTCTACAAAACAAAGCGTGACGTTGAGTTTCGCCTGAGTGAAAATAATTTAAATATAATCACTCCCCAAGTGGGGATCGAACCCAGAACTAATCACGTTTACAGTCAGACGATGTCCCACTGCGCCATGACCGGCCTCACATATATATACAACATTATAGTGCCTTATTAAGTAAAGCAAAGCGCATTCCAGCTAATTAAATAACCTTTGTAGATATTATGGACGTTATTGTGCGTTGTTGAAATTAATTAATATAATAATTGAGGACTTGAATATAACAATTCTAAACTGGTAACATTTTCTGTTGAAAAATCAATTTTAAAATACTCTGTTCTATTTGTCTGCGTGTTGTGTTGCGGAACCTAACGCCGCGTGGATTCAATCATACCGTTATACCTATTTTAAAAATATATATGTACCTATATTTATTTATATGTAAGAATTTAATGTTAGTAAGTAAGTAGTATATTTAAATTGATAATTTTAAATATATAATTTAAATTGGTTAATTCCCACTCTGGGGATATCCAAAATATTATTATTTCCCTGCTCTGGCTAGACAGAGCGCAGCGTTGATTTCCGCCATACAAAACGTCCATCTAGTATAATATCTAGAATTCCTAAACATTTTTGAAAAAACGTATAAAAATTTGAACGCGATTCGAACCCGCGCTACTTGGAACCGTTGGAACTTGGAAACTTTTAAACGTTTTTTCAAAAATGCTTTCTAATCCTAACTGTGGAATAACACTTTAAAAATAGTAAATATCTTGAATTTGGGCGGAAAATAGTCAAGGGAATGTCTTAACACCAGGTTGTTTCTGACTACCATACCATACGGGATAAAGCGTGAAATTCATTTATATTTGATGTCCCAAGGACCTGAACTATACTATACTTTTTATAACAATCTTATTATAATAATATAAAAATTTATTTCACAGTCATTTGCTTATTGATTACCGATGCGTTAATATTTTTATGCTTACACGTTTAAATACTGCCCATTGAATAGTGTCGCGTGAAGTATACCGTCGCGTCCGCACTATTGGTTCAGCAGGCTTAGTTAATAAAATAATATTATTATTATACCGTCATCACTCAGTGCCAATTAATGTATCATTCCTTATATAGGTATGATGGTAGGGAATTTATATCCTCTTTAAATTAAACTATTTTAAATGGATTTATCGCGTTAACCTGACGTTTTGAACACAACGGTAGACGGTCTACCTGTGACCACGGACTACTGTAAAGTGTTCGAAACGTCAAGTTTCCAAAAATGTATTTTCGAATACCAAAATATACGCGATTGATCTTATTAATTTACATCCTGTTTGTGGTAATGTTATTTTTGATTTTAGAATTGGTAGATTTTCGTATTAATTATACGAGTGGCATTGTATTCAATACATGATATTTATATTAGTTCTGTCACAGGTGGATTGAGGTGGCATTCGTCCGTCGGTTGGTGAATACCCTGGATTCTTGCAGAATGAGCCACATGTATCTTTAAAATATACGCCATAAACCCGTTTAAAACAAACTAAAACGTGTAAAATACGCGATAATCAAAAACAATTATTTCATTAGAAGGGTAGTCAGAGAAAACCTAGCTAGGACTTTTTAGTGTTTTATTTTCTATTCTCTACGTTAAGAAAGGTTGAAATTTTTTAAACACTAAATCATTTTAACTTCTACTTTTATAAGCATGATTGTATTGAGGCGGTAGCGCGGTGAAACGTCTGACTGTAAACACGCTCAGTTGTGGGTTCGAATTCCACTCAGGGCAATGATTACTATTTTCATTTCCTAACTCTAATAAGACAAAGCATGGCGCTGGGTTTCATTCAGCACGGAATGTCTTGAATCCGGTGGAAAACACAGTATGGAGTGTTTTGATACTAGGTACTTACCGCCCACACTGCTATACGAAATAAATGCGTTAAAAGATAAAGACATAAAACTCTCTCTCTCTGTTCTACAAAGACAAAGCGCTGCGTTGAGTTCCGCCATAACATGCTAAGTTACAACTTTATTACAGTGGGAAAATGCAATTCAAACTGCTTTTTCGTATATATATATATATATATATATATATATATATATATATAGAAGTCACTAAAACTTTATTTCAATTTGCTCTACCAACAGTTGTACGATTAATGTTCGCTATTATTTCTTGTCACACGTAACTTCATTATTCACGGCTCTCCATGTGTTGTGCTCCGTACTGGGGTTCGACCCCTTTCCACTTGATATGGGTATCAGATTAGTTTAAAGATTTTTCATTTAATAATATATGTATTATAGAAATGTAGAGTTTTGATTTATTTTGTTACTTTTTTATAATTATAAAATTTGCTTAAGAGAAATAAATGATTCTATTCTTTGCATTTGTGCTCTAAAATTGTATTTTTATGTTAAATTATACAAAAAAAGCATAAATGAAAGTGACTTCTATCAATTAAGGTTCATGATTTATCTCACATAATAGGGAGACCTTAGTGTCAAAATTCTCCTTTTATTACTTCTGTGAAAATTAATAGTTTAACGCTTTTATCCCGCATAGCAGGGTAGACGGGAAATATCCAGTGTCAAGGCACTCCGTACTCCGATTTCCGCCGAATTCAAGACATTGCGTATAGAATGGCGGAACTTAACGTCGCGCTTTATCTTACCAGAGATAATCATTATTCCGAATAGGAGTTGAATCTACGACCGATCTTATTTAGAGTCCGGCGCTGTTCCACTGCGCCATCCTCAAAAAAATATCGCTCCATTTGATAATTAATAGTATATTAATATCTTTGTTTTAATTAAATCACGAGTAAATTCGTATATGATCATTAAGGAAAACAAATATGGTTATATTATGATATAATAATTATAATTAATTTATTAAAAGTTCTTACCTCCGTGAAAAACGCGGCGTTCAGTTCCGTCATTCAACGTACAATATCTCAAGTGCCTTGACATTAGATTCTCTTTGCTTTATACTCTGTAGGAGAATTTGTAAAATATCGAAATTATTACAAGAAAAAACGCCTAATATAGTTATTTATGTTAATATTACCTAACGAAAAAAATATTCCTTTTTCCTTTTTGATGTCGAAAACGTAGCTTTAAGTAAAAGTTCTTACAGAACCAGAAAATTTATTATTGAAGTAGGTACATTCATTGAAAGGAAAATCTTCAGACGAGCGGAGTACTTTTCCCATAATATTATATTTACATTTTTTTCATTCGCATTGTACGGATACAATTCACAATAGAAAATAAATAAGTTGCTATCGAGATAGCGTTTTATTCTGTGGAAAAGCTCCAAATAAAATTTTATATATTTTTCTATTTTATATATGTTTAAATGCCTTTAACAGTACAACAGGTAGGTAACAGGTTCGGATCAATACGACAAACTGAGTCAGTTTTTCCATATTTCAAACTTAATTACTGCTTAAATTATTAGCTGAAATTAATTATAATATAAAAACAAAAAATAACAATTATAATCTTCCACAAAGCATATCTCAACTGTTCTAACATTCTGCTTAGTTGCGGAACTCAACGCCGTTATACTACATATCATGAAAACACAATATTACAATTCAAATCAACATATTACCATTTATATATAAAAATATAAAAATAAACACTTCATTTACAAATATACGTTTAAGCCTTCCTACAGTTACGTGTTCAAAGTAAATATTTTTTTCCTAACTCATTCTAAACTTTACGAACAATTTTCCTTTTCCCACCTGACGATAAGTGCTTTTCTAACTCAATTGCTACAAAGAATGACAGAAATGTAATAATAAAGCAGCATTTTTGTAAACATAAAAAAAAAACTCCAATACTGTTTCCTTTTGTCGGTACATAATCGTCTAGTGACGATCGAGGGCTTCCCAAATATGAAACATAGATGGCTAGTACTGGAAACGGCTTGATATATTATTTTTGATTCTTAGCAGTCGGATATTGGAAGCGTAATGGGTGAAAGAAGCTAATATAATGAATTAATTTATTGGAAATTACATCCGGTCCTGGCAAAATAAAGGCCGGTCGTGGCGCAGTGGGACACCGATTAACTGTAAACGCAATCGGTTGTGGGTTCAATTTCTACTCGGGGGAGTGATTATATTGCAATTCTTTTCACTTCCTCGCTTTGGTAAGACAAAGTGCGGCGTTGAGCATCAACTCAACAACACGCAATGTCTTGAATTCGGTGGGAAGAGGTGTACAGAGTCCCTTGACACAAGGTACTTTTTATCTATCCCACTATGCGAGTAAAGGAAATACAACGTTTTTATAATAACTATACAACTACGTAAATTTTCTTAGGAGTTTTTTCCCTATATCTTTAAAACTACTGAATCGGTTTTAATGAAACTTATACTATTTTCGAAGCTGAAGTGAATGATTTCAATTCTAACAATATTTCAAATATACGTATAGAACTCATAATTTCCTTTGTTCGAAGTCGATATAATACTTTATTTATACTTTCTTTAATTTTTCAAGGCTCTATATTCCCGTTCCTGTGACATTCTCGTTAAATTCTACTACAGTATCTATCTTTCTTTCATATACATTTTAAAGTATATATATATATATAACACTCATTTCCAGTATTTTATATCCAAATTGAACGTTAGGAGCGACACATGTTTGAAAAACGTTTTATACCTTTACGTCTGAAAATGTTATTTACAGGTTAAAAGAGACGATTTTTAGTTCTATCCAATATTGTGCTAGCTTTTTAGATATTCTTATTTTGTATTGTATTACAGACGATATAAATAGAAAACTTATTTTCATATATTTTTGTTTGTTTATATGATAATTTTTACGAGTGTTTATTATTACTTTGAAATATGGAAAGAAACTCCTTTGTAATTAATTTAAAGACCATGCGGGTATCAGGCCCATCCTACTGCAGAGAGCTGTCCCGAAGATGTGCAGCCCAAGTGCAGTGCTTAAAATTTTATTATTAATTGTTGAGTTAACAGTTTTGTGTTCGATTTTCAGCGTTTTTTATTATATCTAATGTATTTATTTAATTTAATAAAGGTCTGTGAAGGTTAACACTTTTTTTTCAAACAGCAAGGAAAGAACCAGGAACAAAGAACTGAAGACACCTCGTTCTACACTTGTCTCTTGAAAATTAAACATTGCGTGTTTAGTGGAGGAAACCTATGCCACGCTTTGTATTCTCAGGGCGGAAAAATTATAATATTTATATATGTATATATATGTGTGTATGTATATATATATATATATATATATATATATAAAGTACCCTAGTACTTTTACTGAGTGGAAATCGAACTCCCAATTGTTTTTGCGCCAATTGTTTTTGCGTTTACAGTCAGGCAACCTGTGAGTCAGTGCCATGACGGTGTATACACGTTTCTATGGTCCATTATAATCAATATATATACCTATAGTATGATATGTACACCCTATCCAGAGACACTAATGTAAACAGGTGTGAAGGGTCTGCGCCCTGCCTCTTACAAATAACACTTGTACTTCAAATTAACAACCTACATTTTTAGTTCATCTTTGTTAATCCACTCAAGTGAGAGAAGGGTTGAAATCTAAGAAATGACCCAGTCTACAATGGCCCCCTCCTCGTGTAAATCATATTGTTTTTGCCCAACATTCCTTTGAAAGTGTTAGTGGGGAGGGATCAACATTAACTGGTCGGCCTTTACATTTCACACCTATCGTAGGAGTTGTATGGAACTTGACTTACAATTATAGCAACGTAGTCAAATGTAGAATTGATTCCAGTTCTAAAGAATCTCTTAGGCTGGAGAGCATTTCAGAGCTTGTTCGTGTATTGAAAGATGTTTAGCTGTCAAATGTACATAAAACGTAACTGTTTGAAGATTTTAATGGACCAAAAAGGAATCCACTAGGTTTTACATTCGTGTTTTAGAAATATTTTCCTATTTTAAAGTGTTACAGAATTGATCAGAAAACCTTTTCGGATGGACTGTTACTACGAGGCGTTTTCCAAGATTTTCATATTTTTATACGTTTATTTAAATACGATTTAGAAAATTATCTGTTGATTGTTGTTTTGAATTTGGGACCCAATGTTCCTTTGTTCATATTTCAATTCTCAAGTTAGAGGTCAAATCAGATTAATCCTAAATATGATATCAAAATCAACTTCTACGCACGTATATATATATATATTTACTCCGAAATTCTCCCAAAAGCCCATCTCCTATCTACAATAAATTCGCGACAAGCTATTTATTTTGGATTTCCATAGAAATCTTGTTGTCTTCCTCAAACATAGATACGTGATGTTCGATGTAGGGAACTTGTTTGGTTAGGGTGTATATTTGGTTTGCACTTGAGACGATTTTCAGAATGCTTTGTTAAAAATACTTTCATACAGTCTTGCACTGTTAGTGATGTGTATAAGTGTTTTACTTGCAAAATTGATAAGTGTCATTATACGTCATTTCAATACATTGGATGTTCAAGAGGTGATTGTATGTGTTTTTTTATAGATAATGATACAGTAAGAAGGGGTATAAAACCTTAATGTTAATATATTCTAAATGTTTACTCAATTTTCAAAATATAGTATATTCTTTAAAATAATCTTAATTAAAGAACTGAACTAAATTATTGTAAATCAGCCAATACAATTTCAATGCTCAATACCTTATCTTTATTCAAGTTAAAAAAATAATCCACGGGTCGGTCTTCGTGTACTTTTCTGCTTCTTTCTTTAGTTTTTTTTTGTGTTTTTCTTCTGTTTATAGAAAGTCTAGTACTTTATGTTTAAGGGCACTAAATATTCTTTGTGTTATGTTTTTAGGGACTGGAACAGTCCGTCCAAAAATTCATCATTTATTTTTTTTATTTAACATAAACTAAAAACTCAAAATCATCACTCACAGTAATCACAGTTAGATGCAGTAGAATAACAAAAGAATTAGTGTCATAATAGAAGCATACCAACCAATAGAACAAGCAGGCTTTCGCAAACGCTTTTCAACAATCGATCTTATACATACCCTAGAACAAAACCAAGAAAAATACTAAAAGAAAAGCGCTCTACATCGCATATGTTGATTATAAAAAAGCATTTGATACTGTCACTCTCCAAGTATATGTCCTTGGAAGTTCAAAAAGTTGAAAAAGGGTATATAAATATAATCAGAAACATTTACAAAGGCAGAGTACAATAGAAATAAAACTAGAAAACACTGGTCCTCCGTTCTCTATCGGAAGATATCTAAAACAAAGCGACCCACTCTTAATTTTTTTATATCTACCCTAGAGGCATTAATAATAAGTTAACTGGAAAAATTCAGGATTAAACATCAATGGAAAGTATTTATCCCAACTGTGCTTTGAAGATGATTTAGTTCTGCTGTCAGAATCTAGCACACAATTACAAATCATGATCACACAGCTAGTAAGCAGGTAGAACTAGAAATTAACCTTTTGAAAGCTATGGTCATGACAAATAGTATACAGAGAAGAATATCAGTGGACAGTGAAATCTTGGAATATACAGTGACATACATCTATCTTGGAAAAGAAATTGGATTAAAAAAAAAATGAACTAGAAGTAGAAAGACAAGTACAAAATACTTGTAATAAACACTGGTATTTAATAGAGGTTTTTAAAAGTGCCATGCCAATAAATATCAAAACAAAAGTCATGAATTCTTGCCTCTTACCTTGTGTAACCTACGCATGTCAAACCTAGTTTTATACGTCCAAAATAAAAAACTTTTTCACATTTAAATATATATATTTTTTAATAACTAATAACGCAATTATTTTTTATAAACTTATGTACTTACTTTGGATTCACTTTAGCATGAAATAAAAAGTTTTTATTTATTTACTAGCGATCCACTCACTGCTTCGCCGCTATAAATTGAGCGATTATATCTATACAGTAATATATAGGCAGTTTATAAAATAATTTATTAAATAGACCAAATAACGTGCTGTGAAATCTCATAACTCTAAGCATTCAATTAAAGTTGCACCCACTGTGTAGAGACCTAACTCTCAGATATCGATACCCCTTTCTCCCCACACCCCATTATTTTATTTAGATTGACATTTATCAACACATCAGATCTTTTAAATGGAATGCCCAATTTTTATAATTTAAATAGTAAAAAGTAAATAATAATTTAATATTTAAAAAGATAAGGATTAATATAGAGGTATGAATGGTATAGTTCGAGAAAAAGTTCAAGTAAAAGACAAAGTGCGGAATTGAGTTTCACCACTCAACACGCAATGTCTCGAATTCGGTGAAAAGCGAAGTACGGAGTGTCTTGACACTAAGTACTTTCTGTCTACCCTGCTATGCGGGATAAAAGCGTGAAGCTAAAAACAATTATAAGTAATGGCACAGGTTAGGAGAGGTAGTTCTAAAAATAACTTTTGATACATAACTGCTTACAAATAAATACCTATGAAGATTAGCAGTTGTACAAGAGATTCACTAGGACGTTTGTATTGGTTGACACACGTATTATTGAGGTTTCATATTTTAAATAATAATTTCTGTAGTTTTAGATCTATAAATTGATTTCTTTTAACACGGTGTTGGGTTTTTAGTAAATGTTAGTTTTGTATTATGATATTAGGTAAGTTAGTGTTTAATTTTATTTTAAGGTTATATAAATGGATAACTATTAAAAAGAGAGAGTGTGAGTGAGGGTGTTACTACATGGATCCCGACTTAGTCAGTTGTAGTAATATTCCGAGGACAACTGTTGCCTGAAAGAGTCTTTTCTTATTGCTCCTCCCTCCGTGTAGAACTATACTACTTTCCAACCATCCAATGCCTAAATTATTGTCGATTTGGTCATGTCAAAGCACAGTGCTGGTCTAGTTCCAGATGTTACAAATACTCGCAACCCCACATTGGTGACTCAAAGGTCCTAAGTTTGCAAGACGACAGGCTATTAAAACTTTAATGACTCAAGAGAATATCTCTTATATTGAAGCATCCTCCCGACTACCGCTTGCTCAGCGTTCTTATGCTGATGTAACTAAGGAAATGTGTCCCACTCCATTTCTCTCCAAACCACAAGCTTATATGGCCAAAGTTCTTCCTTCTCCCACAATGTCTTACCGCAAAATTGTTGTCCATTCTCCCCGTCCCCAAGCTCCTCTTGAAAAGGGATATGATAGACTCACTCATCAAGCAATTGTTAGACTGTCCTTCTCCCCCTCCTAATAGCTGTGCAACACCTGATAGACTCTCAGAATCTATAAAAGATCTGTTAGTTGCTTTGACTGAAACCCTTATTAGTATTTTAACCCCATTAGATAATGTCCCTCTACCGTCCAACATTGCCTAAAATCTTGCAAAAATCTTTAATATCCTTAAATATGGTCCCACTGTCCATACTCCAGTGGAAAAGTAAGAGTACTCATGTTAAAAAACCTGAATTGCTTTCTATTATTTCACTATATATACCTGTCATTGTTGCCCTCTCAGAGACATGGTTAATGCTGGAATTCCGTTTTAGGGTGCCGGGTTTCTCATGTTTGAGGGACGGCAGGAGTGACGGGTGAGTAGGTAGTGCTATCCTCATCCAGCACTCCACTCCACATTCCTTGATCAATCTTTCTAATCACAGTCTTCGTTATAATGCTGTTGCTGTGAGAGTCCTTAATATTTCCTGTCTTTCTGTTTACATCCCATCCATCCATCTTCTTCCATCTTTCTTGAGTTAAATTCTATTATTTCTTCTCTCCCTAGTCCTGTGCTAGGACTAGGGAGAGAAGAAATAATAGTATTTAACTGTCTTGGGAGATTTTCTCCTTCGTTGGTGGAAATGATTGATGATGCTGGTCTTTGCGTCCTCAATGATGGCTCACTGACTCGTAGGGTTAAACCTTATTAGAATCCTAAGACTGCTATAGACCTATCCCTCTTTTCTCTTTCTCTTGCCTCTCAACTATCATGGTCTGTACTTTCCTCCACCTATGGTAGTGATCATATTCCCATCTTCTGCCCTTAGCTAACCGACATGCACCTATTCCCTCTCCTTATTCTGTTCCTAAATACAATCTTAAAAATACAAATTAGTTAAAATATGCATCCTCTGTCGATGACATATTAGGTTCTCATCTTGAATCTATTGATAATGAGAATATAATTGTTTGTTATAGTTGGTTTGTTGATGCTATTTTATTACTATAATCACAATATCCCCAAAAATCATTTTACTCAGAATCAGATGCCTTTCAATCCATGGTGGGATCAGGAATGCTCTGATTCTGTCAAATGGCGTACATTTGCTGAGTCGTCATATGCAGCTTGTATGACGGTGGAGAACTTAATTAAGTATCAGCGCAGTGACGCATTGTTTAGAAAATTGATTTGGATATATCAATTTCTGTGAATCCCTCTCTCCCCGCTCTTCCTCGTCTATTGTCTGAAGTAATATTAAGAGATTTCGCCGATTTCTTAATATTAATTCCAGCCCTGGCTCCAATAACTCTCCTATTTGGCTTGACCATTTTACTGACAAATTGGCGCCTCGCTTTGTTCCCTGGCATGATACGTTTTATAATTTTTCCCCAATTATATAATTTGATGAAATGGATACATCTTTTTCCTATAATGAACTTGAGAGTATTCTTATAGGCTTAAAAGACACTAAACCAGGAGAAGATGGTATTCCATATTCTTTTTTAAGTAAATTAAATAAAATATCCAAAGGGTATTTTCTAAAATTAATGAGTCATATTTTTCATTCAGACAATATGCCCTAATCTTGGAAATCCCAAGGTATCATCCCTATCCTTAAACCAGGTAAAAAATTCTTCCGATGTTAATTCCTATAGACCCATTGCATTATCGTCTATTTTATCAAAAATTGTTGAACGACTTTTAAAAAATCGATTGGAATGGATAGTGGAAAGCAAAAATATATTAGCTCCCTCTCAGTTTGGATTCAGAAGGAGGATAAGTACCATTGACTATCTCAGCATCTTCACTATGGACATTCATACTTTTAGATATAGCCTCCGCATATGATAATGTGCTTCTTCCGTTACTCAGGCAGAAAATGCAATATCTGAATATTCCCGTGAGATTGACTCATTTCATATGCAGCCTGTTTTCCGGCAGGACTATTTCTGTAAATCATCCTCTCTTTACTATACCCCCCCGACGTGTCTGGAAGAGTATTCCTCAGGGTTCGACTCTTAGTCCTCTGCTATATAATATTTATACGCATGACCTTGAATTGTCCGTAAACAATTTTGGCAACATTCTCCAGTATGCTGATGACATAGTTCTCTATTATAGTTCAAATTCAGTAGAGGACATCAATTTTCGTTTAAATACTGATTTGCATTATCTAAACCAATGGCTCTCTGCACATGGTCTTTCATTATCAGTACCTAAATGTAAGGTTGTTTTATTCACAAAAAAAGAGTTATTCCAAATTTTCAAATCTACTTTGGTGATAAAATTATAATTATTTTTGATAATATTAAATTCTTAGGCATGGTTCTTGACAAATGACTGAACGGAATGGCACATTCTGAATACCTTAGCAAAAAATGTGAAAGCTATTAATGCTCTACACGCAGTATTTGGTGTATGGTGGGGTGCACATCCCTATACTCAAAAACTATTGTACAAATCTTTAGTCCGTAGTCACATTGACTACAGCTTATTTGTTTTAGACTCCTTTAATAAAGTTGCTAATGCTAAATTAAATCGAATACAATACAAATGCCTTAGAATAGTTTTAAGTGCAATGAATTCTACTCCTACGAACGCACTTCAAGTGGAGTGTGTTGATCCTCCTGTTCCTCTCCGACGTTAATTCCTGTCAGATCGATTTATAGATAAATCGTTATAGTTCTCTTCCCATCGCCTATTGTCTAAACTATCCACTTTATCCAACCTTTGTAATCGTGTCAAATCGGTGTAATCCACTTTATTGTACTCCTTATCAGGCCCTAATTCATTCCCCAATCATTATCACAGATATTGGCTTGTCCAAAGAAGACCCGGGTGCCAACACAAATTTTAATTCGTTAATTCAGCGAAATTGGTTTAACCATCTTCTGATCTTTACTGATGCTTCCAAGCTTTCAATAGAAGGCTGTGTTGGTGCGGCTTGCTGGATCCCAAAATACAAAATTATTTTACAATTTAAATGTCCCCCCAAATCATTAGTGTTTACAGATGAGGCTGTTGCTCTATTGGAAGCAATCCTGTTTACGCTTTCACATGACTTCCCACTGACTGCTATCTTTACAGACTCTCTAAGTTGCTTATTGGCCATCAAACAAAAACCTTTCCATGGTAAGCTAGGATCTTCTATTATTTTAAGGAAGCTTTGTTCGCATGTCATCGAAAGGGTTTGGATATCTCATTAATTTGGACCCCGGGTCATTCTAGGATTAGTGGTAGTGTTATAGCAGATAACTGTGCTAAGGCAGCTGTTCAGTGCGAAACACTTGAACATTTCTCTATTTTGGCCCAGGATTTGTTGTCTCTTGCAAAATTTGTATAGTTCTTGGAATCGTCATTGGGAGTCGTCCAATCGACTAAAAGGTAAAAATTATGCACTCATTCAAGCAAAGATCCCAAAACAACCGTGGTTTTATAGATTAAGATATGCAAATCGCTGGGTTATCTCAACTGTCTGTCGTTTGCACTTTGGACACTCATGCACACCTGTACATCTGGCTAAGATCAGGATCAGGGACCATTGTCTGTGTGAGTATGGTCTTGATGAAGGCACTCTCTTTCCCCCCTCTATGAAATCCTCCCACTTAAGGTTCCTTGTCTTATAAATGTAAATTCTTTATTAATGTTTGTGTTTAGTCCTCTGTGTAAATTTCTTTGTAAATATATAAAAAAAAATAAGATTAAATTGTAGACGTACTTAATGTGTTAAATATTATTTGTTTACTAACCAGTTTTTGTGTAGATTATGTAAATATGTATTTTGTGTTGTTTTGTTGTAGACGAGTTTTTTAACTGGAATGAAAAATGCGTTTTGAAAACTCGAAACTCAAAACAATCAATCGCGGTTACGTCCACTACGTAAGGAGCCCCTCTCCCCACTACGTTGTGCGGGGCCACATACCCCGTGTTAATTTACTATTACATTAATTATTTTCTATAGATTGACATTTTTAAATTCGTTATATCTTTTGGATGGAATGTCCGATTTTAATCATATAAAAATTATTTTACGTGTATTGAAAAGATCTTTACTTAAATATTGTTTAATGAGGTAAGGATTAATACAGAGATATGAATAATGTGATTTGATTCTTGTAGCCTTTTTTTGACATTTAAAATGTACTAAAGTACAAATAGTGGCGTAACTACAGTAGTTGGATCATCGCGGATTTTTGTAGATTTTAATACAATTTATAATACTGTAGAACATTTTTTTGCTCTATCACCAATAGCTTTCGCAGCGCATGCGATGATAAATTTTTACAGTTACTTTTTTCACGCATTTGTATTTGGAATACCTATTTTATGAAACTATGTAACTCAGTAAAGACACAACTTTCTAATGGTGAAAGAATTTTTGAAATCGGTTCAGTAGTTTTTGCGTAAAAACCCGACAAACATATAAAATTTTCCTCTTTATAATATTAGTATAGATTTTTACAGTCACAGTCACAATAACAAAAAAAATATTATTTCTATAAAAAATATATTTCATTAGAAAAGAAAAAAATAAAAGAAGATAAGAAAGAAATGAAACAAGTAGAATCAAGTGCCACAATGTGCTTTATTAATAAACTGAAGAACCCTTAAATTATTTACAAGAGTCCAACTTCACTCGAGTTGGTCAAATCGATAATCGATTGCCAAATCCTTTGAATCTTTCGATTGTTGTCAAAAATGAAATTTAAAGAACTATTTATTACAATAAAAATAATTATCTGATATGCTTTTACTTGATATTGTTAAAAACAAATATTTACTTTGAAACTATTCAATAATCTATTTGAATGACAATCTGTTATCGATATGGCCCAAAGTTTGGATTTTAGTGCAAAAAAATCCAAGCTATAAACATGACTCACATATACCCAAATTTGAAGCCAATGACCTTTGACCCAAATAAATGAAGTAATCTTGAAAAAAACACAAAAATTTTTCATGAACCAAAGTGCAAATACAATTAAATCACTAGCTAAGTTTATCCCCTGATTTTCCTTATCTAAATGGACTTGGCGATGATGAAAAAGCATACTTAAAATTAAAATTATATGGAAAAATGCATTTTCACACATTACACATTATTCTAGTACTAACTACAAAATTCCAAACTTAACTGAAACAAAAAATAACAATCATCTTAAAAAAATCACATAAAGAACTAAGATGAATATAGGATAGTTGCGAGAGCTTTTGGCTTAGGGGTAGTTTAAAGTTCATTTTGAAAGTCCAAATACTTTTTTATTTAATATATTTTTGACATGTTTAGTTTGCACTATGGGTTAGTGATATTATTTATACTTTTCAATTAGTTTTAAAATATTTCATTCCCAAAGATGTCAGTATCTATCTTCAATCAGAGTTAAACTCTTAAAAGCTCTCGCTTCCAAAGTAACTAAACCTATTATAGGTAAATAAAGAAAAACAACAAAGAAACTAAGAAAACACACATTCTAAATGCTTATACATACTGTTAGTGACATTAATACTCAAAATGTTTTTGTACATGTTTGAGGAGATCTAGATTTAGATATAAAACTAGATTTAGATGTAGGCATGTTCAGACATAAAAATGTACTTATATGTTGAAAAAATTCTGAAATACCCTTTCACAATTATATTTATAAGTAATAATGAAAAAACGCAACAGAAAATGTTTAATTAAAATAAATAGTAAAATTCTAATGTTACTTTTGGTAATATTTTTGAATTTTTTTTTAAATATTTAATTAATATTTTTGAAATTATTGTGTTGATAAAAATTGGTTGATTAGTTAATACTAACTTAATTTTTTCCGCGTAAATGATATATGTAGAGTTTGAACGATATTTAGTTCGCGTTTATTTTTCTCTTTATATCATATATGTATGTATGTCAGGTGTATGTATGAATCGATAATTAAAGTTTTAATATTTTCAAACTAGAA
Organism: Dryadula phaetusa; assembly: GCA_032432895.1. Classification (NCBI taxonomy): domain Eukaryota; kingdom Metazoa; phylum Arthropoda; class Insecta; order Lepidoptera; family Nymphalidae; genus Dryadula; species Dryadula phaetusa. The sequence continues at coordinate 1,420,313 of JAOYRS010000016.1, read as the reverse complement.
CAAGGCACACATTTTAAAAAAGGAACTTGGTTGGACAAATTGATTTTTACACACTATTAAAAAATCGATTTAATGGATACTGAAATTCCATATAAAAATTTGTACGTAGCTAAATTTTAATCAGTTATCTGGAATCTATTCAATCCGATCTTATGTTGCCACGTCGAAATTCTTATAAGGTACCGTTACGGTTTATGAGAAATTTTCACAATAATCTACAATGTGTATAGAAAACTACACTAAATCACGTTTTCAAAGTCAAGAGCTATTTAGTTTAGAAGCAATGTTATACGCTTACCTTTATTTAATATAAAAGTGGACATAACGTGTAATCAAAGTGAATATTTAAAGAGAAAATCAAGTTACTCCTATTAGACGCTACAGTCGCACTCAAAAACATCAATTAGCATTTATCTGACATTAAAACTAAGAAGTATAGATCTAAGTCTAGCCGGATGTTACAAAAAGTTTAATATTATTAGAGAAATAGAGGAAATGTTCTAAAATAAATAAAACAAACAGTTTCATTGTACTTAAATGATTAAGTACGATCGTCATCATATAGTCAGCTTACTGAGAATAGAGTCAAAGAGGCTTTTTACTTCCGGTTTTTAAAATCTACCAAATCACGATTAGTGACATAGATTACTTGCAAATCAATCGTGTATATTATTATGAAAGAGTAGAGTATATCACTCAGTTCTTTGTCTTGATTACAATTTCTATTAAAATTTTACGTATACTTCTTTTTTTGCTTATAATCAAGGTGGCCATGATTTTTACTTCATTTGGTGTTTATGTTATTAGATGATGATATTTGGTTGTTTATTTTCATTATTGTTTTAAATTGAATTTAAAATACGTGCAAAATATGTTTTAATACAACTTTAGAAAAAAAACATATTTAAAGTATTTTTATACACCTTTCTCTACATATCTAAAATTTATATATTTTCAGCAATATTAACAAAAACCCTTTTTTAAAAAAAAACATCTTTGCTCTATTCTTTATACAAAATTGTATATAATAGTATTAGTATCAGTTGCAAAACCATGTCTAATACATACTCGAGACGATATGCAGAAATGAGGGAGAAGATGACATCTATCTTACTCACACAACCATGAAAACCTATAAATATATACTTGACACATTAAGTTAATAAAATTAAGTAGATATCGGACTATACATATGTATGTAAAGATAATGTAGAGTCAAACTATTGTCCATTATTCAGTTCCATTACTCTGAGATTGATTTTTATTTTTGTTTTCATAGACCAGGAAACTGAAACTTTGTATATTTTATATTATAACTACTTGTAAAAGAAATATATAACCATCGCTTGTCGAATGAAGTTCTACAATTCTCAATCGACGGCAAATATTTTATTTTGATCGAATGAATGAATATCTTTAAATATAGTCCGATGTCTCACAACAAGCCTTAGGCACTTACGGCATACAATACACAAATTTTGGCATATTTTCCCATACCACAATCACTTAGAACATTAAAAAGAGCGCTTGCTAATTTCATCAATAATAATAATAATTATAATAATATATAATGGTGTTACCATGCGGAGAAAACGGAGGTAGTGTTACTTCTCTCTGCTTTCTACCATGGATGTCAGAATACAAGCTATAAAACGTGTTCTCCACAAGCACTGAACCTGCGATAGTCAACACATACTTAAACTAAACGCAAAAATATTATAGTGACTTATTCTAATTTGAATGTCGATACACTTTTGTGTATTCCATTGAATAGAAACAAATATTCTGATAAGTAATTAATCACTTAAAAAAATTGTTAATATTAACATTTTTGGTAAGAAAAATTGAAAAATATATCACGTAAATATTTTTTCACGTTTTCACGTCAAAGAATCAGACCGTAATAAGCCACTCTCTTCTCAGTTTTAATATAGTATAAAATAATAACTACTATTAAAATATAAGCATTGATATTCGCGCATTACATATCCCTTAGTGGCTCGACAGAGAGAACCTAGTAAAACACTACTTAGTTCTCCTCTTATATATTAATTTTAAGTGGCACAATCTATACACTTAATGAAATTAAATCAGGGACACGAACACTTTGAAAATATAAACATTTACTCAAATGGGATTCGCATCCACAACTATTCTTTCTTCTTATTATTCCATTGTATAAAATCGAATTTTACTTTAGAACCGACGTGATTAAATAGAACGAGGAACGTGATTTTCGGTTGCTTTCGTAGAAACGCTGACGCGCCGTGGACGCGGAGTTCCTGAAGCAAATAATATCCTAAAACCTATTCGTATTACGAAAGTTGTGAAAAACTGGAAAAAAATCATACAATTCATGCATGCATTTTAAATATTTTCACTAGTTAAAATTAAAATGACAAGCGCTCTGCTGCTAGATTTTATTTGACTGATGCAATAAATGTTATACCATAAAACTGAGTTAGTGGCAGGAAACTGAATTTGAAATATGAAATTGAAATATGTTGAAAAAAAAAATAATTTTATATTTATTATTACAAGTTTTTTTTCAATAATATAATAATCATATGTATTTATGTATGTATATTTATTGTCTGCGTATAGAAATTTGGTAAAGCGAAGGTGATACTTATGCTAGTGTACTTACATACTGACTTCATTGTCACAGCGCAATTTAATTTACACAAAAAAAAATGTGAAATTCTCACTAATTTTTAATGCTTGAAGGAAAAATTAACTTATCCTTTACCGCTTCCAATTATACCGAACATTTATCATTACTAGGAGGTAACAATGCACTTATAACTAACACCTAACTACGAATAATCAATTATTATAGAACAAAACTACTTTTGACTAATTTTATACAATATATATTAAAATGTCAGTCAGTCAGATATTCAAACTATTTTCATATAAATATTTAATATTTTGACGTTGAACCTGTTACTATTGTAGTCTCAACGCTTTAGATAAATATATGTTATACCTTTACCTAGATATACCTTTTCTTGTTTTAAGGGAATTGTAATAACCACAAAGTGTCATAGAGTGTGACGATATTATTAAAATTTCACAAATATATATATATATATATATATATATATATATATATATATATATATATATATATGTGTGTGTGTTGACTGAAAGAAGTAATATAATGGAATCAGTTCAGAAGAAATTTAAAATCCATATCAGTTAGCTGCATATAAATACTGGTTCTTTCCTTTTATACTAAATAACACTATCTATTACTATATTATTAGAAATGTGTATGTACTAATACATATATACTTTCGTCTTATATATACTATAGACATACAGACTTTCATTTATTATACGTGTGTGAGTAAAAATTAATTATTAAATCACTAAGTTAAATAGCACAAAGTAGTTTTATTCTTTAATAATTTTCGTGAAAATCTTATAATAATGCATTAAAAGACAAAAAATGAAATAATGTACCCAATTACATTTTTTTATAATACGCTCTGATAATAAAATACATAATAAGGAGAACGAAGGGCTATGCTCTCCGTCCTCCACTTTTTAGAGGGGCCCTCCATTTTCCTTATATTAATATTAATTATTATCAGTGTGTATGTTGACAAAAATTAAGCTAACCCTATGAGAATAACCTGTTAAATTCATCTAGAAAATATTTTTACAGAAAAAAAATACAAGACGATATTAATATCTATATAGTAAATAAACAAAAAAACTACTTTCACGTATTTCATTGAGGTCGTACAACATTTATACAATGACATAAACACTAAGATTATAAAAACTAATAAAGTTTCACAGGTTCGAATCTCGACTGTGACAAAATTAATAGATTATTCCCATACGGTGGCATTATCTAAATCGTTACCAAAAGTAACTATACAGTCCGCAGAACATTTTGTATTGTAAAAACGTAGACGCTATGAAAAATAAATGTAAAATTAAATAACGCAAATTGTCTTGTCTCACTTTCCTAGTAACTTGCTTGCCTTTCGATGGGAAACTACCAGTTCTGTAGAATTCCTCCAACATTTTATCTTTTTCTATGAACCTATCGTACAACCACTGGGTCATGCCCTCATTGTCTGTCGGTACCTGTAAATAATCGATATATTAATATTTTTAATGACTCTTTATAGTAAAGCAAAGGTAGTTGGGTTAAATTTTCTATTAAAAAAAGCAATAATTCCTTATAAAAAATTATAATAAGATATTATACATCTTTACTTATTTTTTCGACAAATTCTATTATAGAAAAATATGATATCTGTAGGTTTATAGATTTTGGTCTTAGGGACCTTACGTGGCTATACGTATAACAACATTTAAGACGAGCATCAGAGGGTTAACTACGAAATATATACTTAAAATTATTGAGTCTATTTAAATGCACTTTCCAAACTATCTGTTACTAAAGTACCAAATTTCATATTTAAAAAAATCATCTATTTTTTCTTAAAAATCATCTCATTACATTCAATTCATATGATACAAACATAATAAAAATTAGTGATATAAATCATGGCATATAAAATACCTATCAATATATAAACTAATAACATTTTATCGTTTGAAAAATCATAAACATATCGATGACATATTATCCAATCATTATATTCTATGCAATAAAGTTTTGGCGTAAATCCAAATGGAAACGTTGCCAAGACCTATATAGCTCCTTTAGACATGGCTCAGTAAAGGTTCTTTATTTCTATATATTTTGCGAGAAATTTTTTTTAAAGAACTTTGTTTTTGATACGACCTAGTTTTGTGACCATAATTGACTGCAAAGGCGTGTTTTTTTTTGTGGTTCTTCGCCTTTTGATAACTGAAAGTTTATTTTCTAGATTTGTTACCTAAAATATTCTGACATTCCCTGTCAAAAATGAAAAATGGCAATTTTATGTTTAATTTTTTTTAAATATAACTAACTTGGGTAACGTTGTTGAAAATCTCTAACTTTTTATTTTTTTTAGCTTCACGCTTTTATTCTAAAGCATGATAGGCAGGAAGTACTTAGTGTCAAGACTTCTCTATACTCTACTCCATTTTTCGCCAAATTCGAGACATTGTGTATCGAGTGGTAGAACTTAACGCCGAGCTTTGTCATGCCATAGCCAAGATTTGAAAATAATTTAAACAGAATTATTTACCAGAAATGAGTCCGACAAAAAAACCATATAAGAAAAGATAAGTTTTGAGAATTTACACCGTAATTTAGTGTATTTTTAACTACCAAAATATAGGCATAGTTAATCCTTTTAAAATATTTACATTAAAATATGTAAAAATCAGTAAAAACAGATAATTAATTTACAAATTTACAAAAAATATACACGGAGAGCTTCCTTCCTCTGTAAAAATGAAAAATGACCGAAAAATGACCAAAAAATGACCGAAAAACAATCAACAATAAAATAAAAATATATAAATAAAAACACTTTATTAGCAAAAACAAAACTTAGAATTACAATGTTTGAAATCCGGAAACCCCGCCCTTCCAATAATGTTAGATTTAATATTTTTTGGCTTCACGCTTTTTATCCCGCATAGCAGAGTAGACATAAAGTATCTAGTGTCAAGACACTCCCGTACTTCGCTTTACACCGAATTCGAAATATTGCGTGTGGTGTGGGTGGAACTCGTCTCCACACTCTACGCCACACTTTGTCTTACCAGAGCGAGGAAGTGGAGTATTGAATATAATTTTAAATATAAACACTCCCCCGAGTGGGGATCGAACCCACAACCGGTCACGTTTACAGTCCGACGCTGTTTCACTGCACAACGACCGACCTCAGTGATTTATGGATGAATCCAATATGATTTAAATATTTAAGCAATATGATTTTAAATTAAACAAAATATTTTTCCATGCTAAAAGAAGTAGAGAACTTACCTCATTACTGGGATAAAGCCTATAATGTAAATGCGTAGTGCAAGCGTCCCGTGTACCACACACAATATCTTGCAAATGCAATGGTATACGATCAGGGTACGCGATCGTCACGTCCAGGATCCACTCGATAGAGTCACCGCTCTTGGTGTCAATTATTTTGGTATTGTTCTGGTTGAAGTCATCTGTGAAGGGAGAAATATATATAGTTTTATTTAGCTTCACGCTTTCATCCCGCATAGCAGGATAGACAGGAAGTACCTAGTGTCAAGACACTCCATACTCCGTTTTTCGCTGATGTCGAGAAATAGCGTGTTAAGTGGCGGAACTTAACGCCACGGTTTGTCTGACCAGAGCGAGGAATTGTGAATAATTCAAATATAGTCATTCTACCGAGCGAGATCGCGTTTACAATCAGTCCTGTCCCACTACTTCGCAATCGGTTTTTCTATGTTAGATATGACTTTACGCTTTTTCTCGTATAGAAAAGTATACAGAAAGAATCTATTGTCAATACAATTCACTCTCTGCTAAAAAACCCTATTAATAATGTAACATTTTTTGTACTACGTTTAATATTGATTTGTCATACTAAATTCACACTATCAGACATTTGTTGTTTTTTTAGCTTCACGCTTTTATCAAGACACTCCGTACTTTGCTTTTGACCGAATTCGAGAAATTGCGTGTTGAATGGTGGAACTCAATGCCCCACTTCGTATTTTACCAGAGCGAGGAAGTGAAAATAATATAAATATAATTACTCCCCCGAGTGGGGATCGAACCCACAACCGATCTGGTTTACAGTCAGACGCTGTCCCACTGCGCCATGACCGGCCATATTAGTAAACATAATAATAGAGCTTGAGGCTATCGTGACGTGAATTGTCTGATAACATCTGATTGTGAGTTCGAATCCTATTTGAAGAAGTGTTTGTATTTAAAATTTACTTTCACTTCTATGCACTAGTTAGACAAAGCACAGCGTTGAGCTTGCCACTCAACACGCAAAATCTCGATTTCTATTTTCTATTAAATATGTGATGCAGTGTTTTTGATTGTTAATGGATTCGATTTCAGCTTGGATGAATTTATAATATTCTAATAGTATGCGGCGATGTACCAAGGAACACGCAATGTCTAGAAATTAGACAGCAAGTGGAGAACAGTGTCTTAGCTTTAGATTTTAGTACATTTTAAATATTTGTAGACATGTAAAGTTATAGGAAGCAATAAAACTAATAAACTAATTATAATATCACCTTTCTTATTTGCCTGTTTAGACGTGCTTGCTGCTTGGTCGATGTGAGGTCCAACTTGTTCCATAATGATCTTCATAGCGCCGGCGCGCGGTAACGAGACGTATTCTAACTTTGGCAGATTATTTTTCTCAGCAAATCTGAATATGGTAAGTATCATTTATTAAAATTTTATATATAGTAAATATAAAGTAGAGGACCACACCAGAGAAAAGATTAAAAAACAGATGGCGATAGAGTGATATAATTAATTTTTGTATCAACCAACAGACAAATGCCACCTCAGTCTACTACAGTAGTCCGTAGTCACAGATAGACGGAGGTGGCATTTGTAATGTTCGAAATGTGTAAAATAATCTCATTTAAAATGTGTAAAAATCACGAATATCAAAGATCTTACTATAATGCATAGGAGTTATTATGTACTCGAGGGTCCTGGGTTCGAATATTACCAATTGTATACCATGGCTTCTTTCTTAATCTAAAATTAACAACGCTTTATTATCTAAAATTAAAAAAACACATACAAAGAATAAGTTTCGCCAAGAGTCAATTTGCCTTTATAACGTCGATACGAGAAGATCTAGATTTAAGATCAGCTTTGCAGATTTTTCAAAGCCAGTCATGTTGATAAAATCTTACTAAAGAATTTTTGCTAAGTTATAATACTTGATAGAATAATGCAATGTATTTAATGCACAAATAAATTAATAATTAAACTAATAAACTGGATAGTTGCTAAAGCTATCGTGGTACAGTGTCATATTGTAATTGGCCAAACATTAGTTACAGGTTCAATTCCCACTTTGTAGAAGAATATTAAGGAGGAAAAAACACGAGGTAGATTTTTGCGATCCCATACTCGAAGTCTGGATTTCAGATAATAATTGGAGACCGCAATATCTTAACATTATATAAAAGTTAATCTTTTTACTTAGATAAACTTGATAAAAATGCATTATAGTTAATGCATACATACATACATAAATACATTAATAAGAAAAGTAATTAAAAAAAAGTCAAGACATATGCTAACTACTTTCCGCCCAAATTGGAGATATTAATATTTGTTGTAGCGGAACTTAACACCGCATTTTGTCTCAGCAAAGTCAGAATAGAATATAAATGTATTATAATCATTTCCCTAGTGGAAATCGTACCACGATCATCGCTTTCAGTCAGCTAATTGCTTCAAACATCATTTAATTCCAAGAAAATGCGATAGCGTAAATAAATGATCTATAACTAAATAATTACACGAGCAATCAAGAAATTTTCGTAATAACAACCGGAAATAATATCAAAAAAATCCATTGCACAAAAAAGACCTTCTTGTATTAATCGCAAAATCATTTTTAAGCCCAAACGCATTCGAATACATTTCCAATTGAAGCAAAATGTTGACCTTTGCAAAAAAAAACACATACGTACGTGATCCAACATATAAAACAAACGTATCAATAAATTGAAAGTTTCATAATAACCAATTTCGTACCGATAGCATTGTAGGGGCTCCCATTCGCCATAGGAGCACAAGTATATCGCTTGCTTCCGGATGGTCGATACCGGTATTTTATTTGAAAGTATTATTTACGACAAAGAACAAAATATGTTGTATTGGAAATGGCATTGGATATAAATCGATTATATCGAATATATATATATATATATATATATATATATATATATATATATATATATATATATATATATATATATATATATATATATATATATATATGTGTGTGTGTACATAAAAAATAGAGATGGGCATGATAATAATAAATATTGGCTTTTTTCAAATAAACCTTTATAAAATATGTTAATTTCTTAAGTAATTGAAACCATTGATTACGGGTTCAATTCCAACTACATTAGAAAATATTGACAAAACAAAGCGCGGCGTTGGTACACTCCATACTCCATGCATTGATTTCAAACGAAAAGTGGACAGCGTAATATCTTGACATTGGGTTGTCTGACTACACTGTTACGTGAAAAGCGTGAAACACGAATAAAATATAAAATTTTCCAAAATTCCTATTATATCTTTGCCGTTACCATTTCCTATATACTATTCTAACAGTAGTACCAATTTAATGGAGGCCGGATCTCGTTATTGTAGAGTGCCTACGATTTGTCTACGAAATACTTAAAACAAGTATCGTTAAACAACATAAGCTACAATTTCTATAATTGTCTATTTCAAGAGAATGTTACAAAGTATCCACTTGTTAATATATATGGTGGAGTCAGAAATATTTTGTAATTATCTTCAAGTGGTACTTTGTAGATATTAGAGGAATGATTTTTTTTGTTTAAAATAATGTCAACAGTATGAATAATCATAAAATATTATATGAAAATTGTTTAGAGAAAATTTTATAAGGAATTTTATTAATTCGAGTTTAATTTTAAACCCAGCAAGCATTGAAAATACGTTTTCAATTTGTATTTACTGTACAAAACCTCTGGTCAATGTTAAAACTGTAAATTATTACCGCATTTCATAGTCTAAATTAAAAATGAAGTGACCACGAAGTTTTTACACCTTAGTAGTCCGTGGTCACACGTAGAGTCTATCAGCGACCATAGACTGTAAAGCGTTCAAAACATCGGGTTTTCAAAAATGTATTTTCAAATACCAAAATACACGCGATTAATCCGTTTAAAATAGTTTCATTTAAAATATGTAAAAATATATAAATTTTTAGAGACTAAGTTTTATATGTAATTTCAGGAAGTAAATCCTATTTCATGACATCTAATTTTGTATCTTTTAAGTATTAAGTATATCTATTTTTTATAATTGTGTTATTTTTCCACCTTATTGTATCGAAAATAATAGGTCATACCTATTTTAATATAGAAAAATATAAATATACATAAAGGCGGTATTATGGCTAAGCTATCAGTAAGCCATCTTACCCATACAACCTATAAGCTTAAAATAATTCGTTATAATAAATCATTATATCATATTTTAATATTTTTAAATTGTAATTCCACACTTAGAAGAATTTATTTATTTCTTGATTATTTCTCGCGAAAGAATTATTATTAACAATCAAAAATAGTCTTTGGCTTTTTAAAAATTTGTAGGAAATTTCTCTACAGAGATGCTAACAATATAAAATAAGTTGTATGAAGCGTATAAGAATTTCAATACAGTTGTCTGAAGAACGCATAGCTTACTGTATAGACCTCTTGTATTCGCATGCGTTCAAATCCTTACATGTATTTCTAAAAAAATATAAACATATTTTATAAATTTTTGAGTATAATTCCACATATTTTTTTAGCTTCACGGTTTTATCTCAATAACGGGGTAGACAGAAAGTACCTAGTGTCAAGACACTCCGTACTGCGCTTTCCACCGAATTCGAGAAATTGCGTGTTGAGTTGTGGAACTCAACGCTGCACTTGGTCTCTTTTACCAGCGAGAGAAAGTGAAAATAATTTAAATTCCATATTTAAAATAAAAATATTTTGAGTACACCCTGAGTGGTCAGAGTGCTTGGACAGTTTTCGGGAGACGCGGGTGCGAATCTCACCGCTTCAAATTATTATAAGGATTTTTTTTAATATTTATAAATTTTATGTTAAATAACTGAACAAATTAGCCTTATTACTTTACCTCTGACTAACTTCTTTTCTCTTATGCAAAAAGCCACCTTCGGGAAACAAAACCATGAACTGCCTCCCCAAAGGTATGTAGTATTTGTGTATATGTTCTTTCAGTTCTTTCAACGACTGCTCTCGTTTCGCTTTGCCCTGTAAAGGAATTTTTTATATTAAATTATGTTAAAAAAAGGTAAAACAGTGATTTCTTTAGAATATAAAGTAATATTTTGTAAAATAAGCGATAAAGTCACTGTGGTTAACCTTATAAGGCTATTAAATTATGTGTAACTCAGGGGAGTGATTATATTTAAATTATTTTGACTTCCTCGCTTTAATAAAGACAAAGTGCGGCGTTGAGTTCCACTACTCAACACGCAATGTCTCAAATTCCCTGTAAAACAAAGTACGGAATGTCTTGACACTAGGTACTTTCTGTCTACCCTGCCATGCGGGATAAAAGCGTGAAACTAAAAAAAATACATGTATTATAAAAGAAACCGTGGCGTAGTGGAACAAGGTCTGACTGTAAACACGATCGTATTGTGGGTTCGAATCTCATTTGGAGGATATTTAAATTATTTTCATTTCCTCCCTCAGCGTAGATTTCTCCACTCAACACGCAATGTCTCGATTTCGGGGCGAAAACCAGCCAACAGGTCATCTTAACTCTTTTCTTTTGTTCTCTTTTCCTGTATTATCTTTGACTCGCGGGATAAAGCGTGAAGTATAAAATATCTATATATTTGTGGTGATATTTTTACGTAGATGTTTATAGTATTATATATATTATTCGGATGTATAAAATAAGTTAATGTACACTTTCATCTAAATCCATTTAGTTTTCCAAGCCGACCATTCTTGAATTAAAATATTATTCCAATTAGATTATAGGCATTCCTTTTAATTGTATTTCAGGTAACAATCGTATACAGTTAGGTGCGCCACATAAGAACGTATCATAAGAAAAAATGCCCGTAGAAAATACTTAAAATAAACTAATAGAAAAATAAAATAAATAAAGTAGAAATAATAGAAATGTATTCAATTAATGCTTAAATATATTATAAAAATTAAAAACATATAAATACTTAAGAGAGAATGTTGTGTCTAAACACTACATTTTCTACTATTCGTGAAAACGCTTAACTTTCACTTGAAATTGAAACACTTTGTGTTGAAATGCGGAACTCAACGCCATACTTCATTTGACTAGAGCAGGAAACGATTTGTTAAGTATTATTATTAATTACAAGATTAAAAATTGAACCTGCAACCAACCGCCTTACGGTCGCTGCCTCAAATTCACGTTTAATTAGCCATAATCAATTATAGCACGCTGTGAGAGTGGTCGCGTGCAGTCTTTAAGATTATATTCAAAAAATTACCATTCCCTTTGTTTCTGATTACCCTCCTAATATTATACGAAACATTACCCAAGACGGGGGTAACAAGGTTGTGTAGGATTTGTTGGGATATTATATGTATTATATATTTATACTTTTCAATGTACTGGGATTTTTATTATGTTATCTATTCTATATTATTATATAGTACCAACTTTAAAACTAAAAAAAATAAGTTTTGCTTTAAAGTCATAGTGTACTCATATTCCGAAGATAGTCAGAGACAACGACTAGGTCGGCTTGACAGTAATCAAGACACTCCGTTAACTGCTTTTTCATTCGAAGTCGAGATATTGCGTGCTGAGTGGCAAACTCAACGACGTGCCTTATCTCACCAGTGCGGAGAAATGAAAATATTTTTTAATATAATAATTTCCCCAGATGGGAATTGAATCCACAATTAATCGCGTTACCAGTCAGACGTTGTTCCACTACCATACGATAGCATCTATCACATATAAGAAAAAGACCATTCTCACACAGTAACTAGGTAAAATAACGCTACCTATAAAGATATTTATTTATACATGTATAAATAATATAGGGGTTAATATAGCGTAGTAGAAGATACTGTAGTAGGTTTGAATCTGACTGAGGTAAAAAAATATATTATAATTTATCTATATAAAACTGTAAATATAAACTATCCTTTTCAGTACATAATATCTATTAATAATAATAAAAATTAGAATAATATAAGCTCAGAATAAAAATATGAAATCGATAGAAAAAAACAACTATTTTAAACTCTTGGTCACCCTATCTTCGTACACGGGAGAGCACAATATGTTGCCTATCTATGTATTTTTATACGTCACGTCACGGTGCGTGAACAGCGCCCTAATGGTTATTATCCACATTCACCCGGTGAGAATGCACTTTTTCCACCCTGATTATTGGCCCCTTGTATGGCCAATCTATAATAATGGGGGCAAGGTATAAATATTCTATTGATACAACCCATTGTTTGGTTGTAATGTGGAAAATTAAATTGAATTGCACACGTTTTGAAGACAATATCGTCATTTGAAACACTCGTATGTAAATAGATAATTGTATGTATATATATATATATATATATATATATATATATATATATATATATATATATATATATATATAATGGTCAAAATCGTTCAAGAGACGATAGGCGCGGGTTCGAGTCTCGTTTCATTCAAATGTCAATGTTTCTAAAATAGTTTTCTTTGTGTAGTGCATTTATATAAATAGCGGTTTTTTTTTCGTACGCTACGTTCAAAAAACCATAACTAAAGAATTAAATCACAGTCAGATACAGATGAATTTATTAGATCGGTCGTGGCGCAGTGGGTCAGCGTTGATTGTAATCATGATCGGTTGTGATTTCAAATCCCACCCATTAATCACATTTCCTCACTCTAGTGATACAGGGCACAGAGCTCAGTTCCGCCATTGTACATACAATTTCCCGAATTCGGCGGAAAGCGGAGTGCGGAATATCTTGTCACTAGATACTCCCTGTCCACCCTGTTTTAGAGGATAAAAGCGTGAAGCTAAAAAAAAATACCGATTAATTTGAACTGATGAATGAATGATTTGAATAGCTTCAGATAACTTAGCATTTTCCCTTCTTAACTGTCATTAATTCAATAGAAATAATTAATAATATTGAATTTTTTTATTTTGTCTGGAACACTATGAACGAATAATTTTAATATTCAGACATTCCTCCACTCATTTGGGCTTTATCAGACGACTAGGGCGATATACTTTGAACAACAAACCGTGCTTACTATTTACACGCCGTCCTTGCGAAACGACTGGAAAGCCGTTTAAATAATTTAATATATTTACATGTTTATATGAAAATTTTCATTAAATTATATATTTTAAATGAAACTATTATTTATTTTTGTACTATTTCATCTACCTGTAACTACAGTCCAATATAAAGTATTGCAAACTCCAGGTTATCACAAATCTATCTTCAAATATCAAAATGTATACGATTAAACCGTTCAAAAGAGTTTTATATGAAATGTATATAAATCGCAAGAATCAATGTCCTTATTAATTTATATAATTCTTCACGTATTACATACAAAGTATACTTTGAATTTGTATCGAAATTTGAATCTAATACTTTCCAATTGAAGAGTGTCTTGACACTATGTTGTCTCTGTCTACGCTATAAAGCGTAAATCCGATTTATATATTATATTTAATAAATAAACAGAATAAATATTAAGCCAAAAATCTCTTAAAAACTATATGGATAGTAACGATCTTAGAGAACGTTTCCATAAGTTCGATGGCCGGCCAATTGCACTCCGCTTACTAACAGCTCACGAAGCTTGTGATTTGCCACAGTACCGTTATACATAATAATATTATATTAATATTTATTTTCACGCCTCATTTATATTTTCTAAGATAAACAGAGAAACACTTGTTATGTATATCTATATATACATATATATTAATAAATACAATTGGAGTGTCTGTTTGTAATATTAAAATACACAAGTATGCATGATAAATATACTAGAATAAAATATTTTTTACAAATTTTTGCTGGCTTTTGCAACGCCTACACCAATTTTAATGAAACTTTCACCGTAAACTAAGCTATTTTTATTTTAGAATTATAAAATAAAGTTTAGAGATGTTAAATCCCACGCGGGGACAAAGTTAAACATATTTTACTAACATACTAAAAATTATACGAAGCGCGATTCAAACTGACGTCATGAAAACCATTTACTCTTGTACAGTTTTCAAAGTGCACGGGTTCAAATACCACGACGTTAAAAAAATATGAGATAGGTCACTGTGATTGTAGCTAAAAAAAAACAAAAATAAAAGAGTATGTATTTTTGAATATATCATATATTTTCTTTTATAAACCTCATCTCTTCCTAGAGATAATACTTGAATAACAATAACACAAACTTAAAAATCATATACTATCATTGTTATAGTTAAAAACAGAACAAAAATAATATTTAAAAAACGCAATAATACCGAAAATAATTTAATTACATACCAAAACGTCGCAACACTGCACATTTCCGATGCAAAGTATCGACGCAATTGGCAAAGCGCACTCGATCTGTCGATCGTTAACGTTTTCAAAGGTCCTTCCGACTACTAGATTAGAGTCCATTCCTGTTTAAGAACAGTTCGCTGCACCCGTGGGAATGCAATTCTTTACTTAGTTGCATCTTTTATTTTATATATATATATATATATATATATATATATATATATATATATATATATATATATATATATATAACAGAGGCTTTATTTACACGTAAAATTTAAGGGTGTGAAATATTTATTTCTTTAATTTAATTTAAATAAAAAAAAGATATTTTCTACTGGCATTCGTTTCTGGCGTACTGCCTGTTTTCATATAAAAATTAGCTTAACGCTTTTATCTCATATAGCAGGGAAGACTGGAAGGATTTAATCTCAAAACACTCCGTACTCCGGTTTCCACCGAGTTCGAAGAATTACGTGTCGAGTGGCGGAACTCAACCTCGAGTTTTGTCTTGCCAAAATGAGAAAATTAAAATAAATTAAATATAATCATTGCCCCGAGTGGGAATCGACTCACAACCGATCGCATTTACAGTAAGACGCGGAAAATAAATGGAAAATAGTAAACCAAGGGTTAAAACGCAAAAATAATTTTAAGCCAGCCCTTAACAAAATAAGAAAAAAAAGGCGTGACGATAAAAAAATAGCCCTCCAGGGTGTCACGAGAATGACCCATTAAAAGTATAAACAGGAATTCCTCCAGTAAAACTACGTTAACAAATGTTTTGAGGTCCTTAACGAGGGTATCCAGACAAAAGTTTCCTCTAGTTACCACCCTAAGTGTAAGATAGGAGAAAAACTTATAGTAATATGTATGCTACCGTTGACATATGAATTTAGTTTATGTGATAAATAAAACTATTTTAAACGGATTTTTTTAAGCTTCGTAGACAGGAATGCACATAGTGTCAAGACACTCCTTACTTCGCTTTCCATCAAATGTGAAACATTGCTTGTTGAGTGGTGCAACTCAACGCCGTGTGTTGTCTTCCCAAAACAAAGAAGTGAAAATAATTAAAATATAATCAGTCCCTCAAAACAGATTAATCGCGTATATTTAGATATATATTTTGATATATATAATTTAGTTTATATAAATTATACCAAAATATACCAAACCAAAAAAATAATATATGAATATATTTTGGTATACAAATACCAAAATATATTCATATATTAATCCGTTTAAAATAGTTTCATTTAAAATGTGTTAAGATCGCGAAAATCAAAAATCTTATTAAGTTAGGTATAAATTCTGTTTAGTAACTTTATTGACTCAGTGAACGCGATTCGTTGTGAATTTTATATTCACTCGAAAATTATTATTTCTCTGCTCTTGTAAGATACGGCGTGGTGTTAAGTTCCGCAATTCAGTAAAAAATGGGAGACAAAATTTCTTGAGCTTATAATAACTTAATTAGGAAAACGCGAAAAGCTATACAAAAATATCTTAAGAATTGAGCTTTATCAGTAGTAAATTAATATATAATTAATGAAAAAAATAATTGACGCTTTTAAATTTCTTCAAAAGTGTATACCTTTGTTAAAGGTAGCATTTAAGTATAATTATGAGAAATAAACACGTTTAATGTTTAAAGGTGACTTGACCTAATTTTAAATTCGTGAAACGTAATATAAGTCTGCGTTAATGTCTTATACATTATTACCACAATAATGTTTCTTTTAGCTTAACGCTTTTATCCCGCATTGCAGGGTAGACAGGAAGTACCTGGTGTCTAGACACTCTGTACTCCTTTCTGCTTTCCGCCAAATTCGAGACATTGCATGTTGGAACTCTAAATGGTCTAATTGTATGAGATTTTTGTATATATACATTACTCGCAATTTAAATTATAAGCTGAAATAATCTAGTAATAAATATTTTTTGAACAAAAGCTTTCTACTGGAATCTTCGTTTTGTTTAAAAAAAGACTATCGTGGCACAGTAGCACATCGTTTGATATGGGAGTTATGGGTTTAATTCCCAATTGGAAAAATGATTATCTTTAAAATTTATTTCTATTCCTCCACTTTGGTAACACAAAGCGCGGCGTTGAGTTCGCCATTCAACACGTAATGTCTCAATTTTTGGCTAAAAGCCGTCCACAGTGTATATTGACAATAGATAGATAAACTAAACACTTACATAAGCACCTATTCGATGATAGGATATGAACGTACAACTACCTCGTATGTTAAAGTATAAATTAAATGAATTTTAATTGTCTTTTTGGAAATTACGCTCATAAATCTTTATATAGAACAGTTTTTTCACTATACAAAAATCGAACCTGTAACCAAGTAGAATAGACATAAAGCCCCATCCATCCATACAAAAAGCAATAAAAACTAACTACATTAGACATAGCTCGGGTATATTTTTCCTCGTAAATAAACTTACTACGACTCTAATTACTAAAGTTGAAATGTTCTATTTGTGCTTGAATAATACAATTTGAATTGTTATTCATTGTTTTATTTTCATAATTAAGGCAGAAAAATAAAAAAAGAAAATATATTTATTTTCACATTAAACTTTTTAACAAATTCCGTTCGGATCCATATTATTATTTATTTATTGGCGTAACTTAACTACGTGCTTTATCTTAGAAGAGTTTAATGAAAATGTATGAATTAAAAAAATATAATTTTCATTATTTTTATTTCTCCGCTCTATGAAGGCAAAGCGCGGAATTTAGTTCGCCATTCAACAAGCAACGCGGTGGAAAACAATCAGCAGAGTGTCTTGACACTAGGTTGTTTCTGACTACCCTGCTATGCGGGATAGAGCAAGTAGCTAGTAAACTGCCCGAACCCACATACACCAGATTTCCCACTAAGAACTGATACTCACTGTCTTTTCAGTCAAAATCTATCCACTGAGCCAGAACAACTTGTCAATACCAAGTTTGTATTGTTAAAAATAATGAGATTCTGATATCTATATAAAAACCTATATCCAATATTGAACACTCGACAGATTTGGCTTTACAAATTAAAATATTTTAATGATTTGAATAACGTCCAATGGCGTAGGTATTGATTGGCATTAGGTGCAGGTTCGAATACATGTTTAGGAAATTTACTTTTTTTAATTAAAATATATTATAACTTGATACAAATAATTGGTTTGTCTTTCTATTTCTCTTATTATTATTTATTTTGATTAATTAACTCACACTAATGCAAATAATTACTTAAGTTAAGGCTATGTGGTATGGAATTTATGCTATACGTATTTTTTATATAGGTCAATATTTCAAACAAAATTATTATGTCAAAAAAAAGAAAATTAATTTAACAACGATAATGAATTTATTAGTATTTTCCTACTAAAAACTTGCTATTTCTATTCATAATTTAAATTTTCAAACATATACAAATAAGAACGTAACGGATTCGAACCCGGTCCCACTAAAAAAAAAACAAATAATTAAAAAAAAAACGAACTGCGCCACTGGCGTCTTTTCCTGTATTAAAAGAGAAATCCTTTTAGCAAGTACGGTTTTAATTTAAAAAGTGCAAACATAAAAATATTTATCTCCATTCGGATTGATCTACTTAGCATTTGAGCAGTTTCGTTTATCGACGCCGAACAGAAGCAGGATTTGCATAAATAAAATATAAAATGAGTTTCCAAATAATAAGCATTTATGAAGTGATATCTATTTTTTTCTCCTCTTTCGAGCACAGTAAGTAGACTAACGACATCACAAGACACTCCGTCAACCACTTTCCGTATTGATTGGCGGATTTTAACGCCGCATTTCGTTTTACAAGAATGGGTGTAATTATTATAATCATATTTCCGACTGAGAATCGAGTTTATAGTGAAGAAATTATAATAGACAAACACCGCTTCTTCTTATAAGCGAAATAGTTATTTTTTCTTAATATTTTATCGTATTTTAATCTTCAAGTCCATATCGATACCCATATTGGATTGATTGTACGAAAAATGTAATCCGACATTTTGTTGTGGCGGCCATTTTGAATAAACGGCAATACTGGTTATATATTTATAATTGCATTGTCGCCAGAACTTAAGGTATATTCCAAATTTTAACTCAATCGGACTCTGGCAAGTGGTTAAAATTAAGGTTACAAAAAAGTAAACTAGGTTTAAATAAAATCAATTTTAAAAGTTGAAAATTCAAAATTAATTTTATAAATTATAATAATTTTATTAATCAAATAATTACTATTATTGGATTTTCTTATCAAATCGTAGATTTAAATGTCAAGCTAAACGTCCTTAGCCTTTAACGTCTTCACTGTATGAATTACAAAATCAGACTAACTGAAGACTATTCGCAGTTAACCAAGAAAATAATACAAGACTACCTAGATCTACGGGTAGATAGATACCTTTTGATAACAAAACGAAATAGTTATTATATTAATATTGCTAACAAGATATGTTTAACCACGTTTGAAAAATACGTATAAAAATTTGAAAGTAGCGGGATTTTAACCCACGCCTCTCTGAACGCATGGTTTAGCGGTCAGAGCGCTTGGATGGTATCCTAGAGGCGCGGGTTCGAATCCCGCTGCGTTTAAATTTATACACGTTTTTTCGAAAAAGGTTTCTAATCCTAAGTGTAGAATAACACTTTAAAAATAGTTAATATTAAGATGTGTTTAAATTAAATCTTTATAAAATTAGTTTTAACTTATATTTACTATTTTTAAAGTGTTATTCCACACTTAGGAATAGAAAACATTTTAGAAAAAACGTATAAAAATTTGAACGCAGCGGGATTTTTAAAGTAAGTAGTAATACAACTCTAATATGTCACACATGTCAAAACAAACACAAAGTCAGAAGACACTCATTAATATAAATAGAAAAAGGGGGTCAGAAAAACTATCGTGGAACTGAAAACGTATATTAATTTGAGGGAACATGGGGAAATGTGAGGGTTGAGAATAAACCTTTTGTGAGGGTTGAGAATAAACCTTTTAGTGGAAGCACCTGTATAAAATATATTTTTTTCTTAAGAAAAAAAGGTGTATGGCCTATATGGATTGTTAGATAGAGAATATATGTGACAGATCGTGAGTTCAATAGTCATTTACTTATTTTAATTGTATGAAAATTTCTTCATATATTTCATTTTTAGCTTCACGCCATAGCAGGGTAGACAGGAAGTATCTGTCGAGACACTTCGAACTCTGGTTTCCACCAAACTGTGACATTGCGTATTGAGTGGCGGTAATCAATGCCGCGCTTGGTCTTACTAAAAATAATTTAAATATAATCATTCCACCGAGTGAATCAAACCCACAACCGGTCCCATACAGTCAATCACTGTCTCACTACGCCACGAGCGGCCGAAATAGCGTTAAGCTACGCTCTAAGTGATGGCACTTACGTACATGTTACTTACCAAATCTGCGTTATGAAAAAAAATAATATTATTCAAAATAATTTCAATAATTACACATACATACGGGACAGTATATATTTTTTTAAACATATGTAAGCCCTCATAACAAATTATTAATTAATACAAAAACGATGTAGTTGTTGATAATATTTAAAAACGTATTGTTAACAACTTAATATGTAACAAATTAACATAATTGGTAAATGCAATTTAAACGGCGCTCATGTACCGGAACGCCGCGTGCGCAGAGCTCAGGCAGCGTGCGAGTCTTAGAGCGTGTCCGTACAAGTTTATTATCCTTTTGTACTATAGAGAAGAATAGTTATAATAATAATAGGAGTAATTATTGCATAAAGTACTTATGAAAACCTTTATTATACGATAGCAGGGTAGATAGAAAGTATCTATAGTATATATATATATATATATATATATATATATATATATATATATGTATATATATATATATATATATATATATATATATTTCTAAAGGCTTAGTTACGGAAATAATCAATATGTGGTAGACATCATTGTTTCCCCCTTCTTTAGTTCTATCTAACTGTTCTCGATATTTTATACGGGCGATACACTGGACACGGACGTTAAAACTATTGGAAGCTAATATGTTAATATCGAAAATTATGTTTTAAGATTTCTTACTCTATACTCAATGAAAATGTTAAAACATATATATACGGATATATTATTTATATATTTTTTTGATTATATCCTTGCGTAGCAGGGTAGACAGAAAGTACCTAGTGTCAAGACGCTCCGTAATTCGCTTTTCACTTAATTCGAGACATTGCGTGCATACCAGGGCGAGGAAGTGAAAATAATTTAAATATAATCACTCCCCCTAGTGGGATCGAACCCACAACCGATCGCGTTACAGTCAGACGCTGTCCCACTGCGCCACGACCGGTCTCATACATATTTAGATGATTAAAGATATTATCATTACATCATCAATAGCATTACAAAATACACAATTGTGCGTCAATTATTTGACCATCCAATATAAAAACTTAACGCCTGGTATATTAATAGCGTAATCAACTACCTCTGAATAAATATTTTATTACACGAACAAAATACCAGAGCCGGCAAACCATAAACAAAAATCTAATAACAAGTATATAAACGAACGATAAATAAAGATAATTCCGTTAAGCATCGGCCTATACCACCGTCCCCTAAGTTTGGATCCGGGCAAATTATAAAGTCAGTGAAAGTATTTCAGCGGTTGCCATATTTTAAAAAGCTACCTATAAATATTATTGGTTGTACAGTAATTAAGCTAGAATAGTGTCTGAGTTAATTCACAATGAACTAATGTAAATACGTCGAGTTCGAGACATTACGTGTTGAGTGGCGGAACCCAACGCCGCACTTTATCTTACCAGAGCGAGGATAATTTAAATATACTCTCCCGAGTGGGAATCGAACCAACAACCGATTGCGTTTACATTCACACGTGAAATCTCGAATTCGGCGTAGTGAAGTACGGAGTGTATTGACACTAGGTATGGGGGAAAAAACGCGAAGCTAACAATTTTTTTTTAATAAAAACCGACAATTTCAATACTACTCAATATACTTCAGGTATTAGTAGGACTTAGTAGTTTTTTTTAGAGTATGTAGATATGATAAAAAATAAATATTTTAATAAGATCTTTGATTTTCGCGATTTATATACATTTTAAATGAAACTATTTAACCGGATTAATCGCGTATATTTTGGTATTCGAAAATACATTTTTCGAATACCAAAATATACGCGATTAATCCGGTTAAATAGTTTCATTTAAAATAAATATTTTAATTTTATAGATGAAACAGTGTTCATATAAAATATATAATAATATTTCTAAGAACTGTAGAGACAGAATATTTAGCGTGGTAATCGCGATCATATGGATCTATCTGACATATATTGATTATAATATTATTAACAGCATTAAATATTTATCTTACACATTCTACTGGCTGTTATATTCTTCACACACAGATCACTGCCCATGGCCTCATGTAACACTAGGTTAGCTAAAAATTTCTTTTTAAATGTTTTTTATATATAAAAGAAGATTTGAACTGATATCTTAGAATGTATTCAATGAGGTCTATACTATATTAATAAAAAAGGTACATAAAAAACATAAAACACTAAAATAATATACATTTTTTGCAAATATTGCCATTTTTTCTGTATACTAAACAGCATACGGCGTTGAACCACGCCATTTACGTTAAAGTGAAAAGAAAAACACGTAAGTGTCTTAACATTCCGTTCTCTCTGCTTACACTACGGTTGAATAAATCGACACACTGTACAATTACTTAGCTCGCAACCCTTCATACTTATATCCCCATGATATGTTTATTTTATGAGCCACAAGCGACAGGCAGCCATTATTTGAAGTAATCGTTAAAATGAATATCTGATAAAGACAATATACATTAAATATATTGTTTTTTTACTATTATATTGTTAGAGAGAAAAATAACATAATGTTCCGTCCCTAGTAAGTACCATGAGATATTAATTTAGTAATTTCGTATTCAAGCTTCTTTCAAGCTTCACGCACAAAAAGCACCTAATTTTGATCTGTTCCCTACATTCTGTCCTAAATCAAAGTATTCCATGTGAAGTGGCGAAACTTAACGCCACGCTTTATCCACCGGTGTTAAATGTGCAGGGGTAATGAATAGCCTGAATGAGGATCAAATCTACTACCAATTCCGTTTAGTTAGGTTGTTCTACTGCGCTACGATGACGATGGCGTAAATTTTCAAATTACATTTTTTTTTCGTTTTGCCAATGTTTTTGGCTTCTTCGCATAGCTATAATTAATGCATTTCAATATCTACCTTCCCTGTAGTTTTAATAAAGATAAATTTTAGACTATATTTTAAATTTAGTTGAATTCATTTTAAGGAAATAGTTAAAAAAGCTACACAAAATCAAATAAAAAATGAATCCGGTCATAGCGCAGTGTGACAGCGTATGACTTTTTAAATAACTGTATAAAAAGGCCTTTTTAAATAACTGTAAAAAAATTTGAATGCAGTGGGATTCGAACCCGCGTCTCTTGGAAACCGTCCAAGCGCTCTGACCGCTAACCCATGCGTTCTACTACCGGCTGCGTCGAAATTCAAAGTTTATAACAATTTATTTATGTTGTTAGCTTCTAGGTAGAGAGATTTTTTCAAATTTCTGAAATTTTTAAAACTCTCTCTACAGAGCGTTTAGATTTTTATACATTTTTTCAAAAATGTTTTCTTATCCTAAGTGTGGAATAACACTTTAAAAATAGTAAACTGAAAAGGCTATTGGTTAAGGCTTCGATTCCCACTCGGAGGAGTGATTATCTTTAAATTAATTTAACTTCCTCGCTCTGACAAGAAAATGTGCGGCGTTGAGTTCCACCACTCAAGAAGCAATGTTGCGAAATCCATGGAAAATCAAGTACAGTTTATCCTACTATGCGGGATAAAAACGTGAAGCTTAAAAAAGATCAGTAAGTATTTCAGTCTAAATTAATATCTATTTGTAAATACAGGAAAAACCGGAACCTGCACTGCATCCTACGCAATATTTCAAAAACCAAAAAAGGCCCTTCTATTTCCAGATGACTCACGATACGACCAAAAAGGGCAGTTCACTAAAAGGAAAGACTTAGTCTTGAAGCTATTCAACTTTGTTAATAGTAATTTCGTGTACGTGTAGGTTTTCCCAGCGGCGTTCCGCTGACATTGCCTGGGTTTTTAGTGCTTTCTTCCTTCCATAGCGAGTACACAAGTTGTGTTTGATGGCAAACTTTGTCCTTAGTAAATAGATAAATATTTTAATTGCTTCCAACTTAATTTAAGTTAGAAAATTTTGATTAATCTAAATATATTTTAATATTAAGAATATTTTTGTTTAACGGTTTTACCAGAACAAGTGAATATAATTCAAATATCATCAATTTAATTATTTTAAATTCCTCGCTCTGCTCTGCGCTCAAAGACAAAGTGCGGCGTTAAGTTCCACCATTTAACACGCAATGTCTCGACTTTAGTGGAAAGCGAAGTAAGAAGTGTCTTGACACCAGTTACTTTGTGTCAATCCTGCTAGGAGAGATAAAAACGTGAAGCTAAAAAAAATATATCAATTTAATCACTCCCCTATATTGGAACCGAACTCATAGCCACTATGTCTATAGTCAGATGTTCTTATTACCTCACGATAGCCTTAGCGATAAAGCTTCATAATACATGAACATATTTTTTGTCTTCAGAATATAAATAACTTGTTCATATCTCAAGATATATGTATGTATAATAAGGTTCCACAAATACTTACAGAATTATCACTTGAACTATATAAACTGAAGATAAAAACATTTTATCAGAAAAAGTATATTATTGTATCCAAGAATAGGCATATATGGAGTTAAATTCTGTTAATGCTTATTACAGTTGTAATCAGATCCTCCTCAGTTCTTCTAAGCAGAACAGCCTTCCAAGCTGGTTAGTTTCTATAAGACTACTTATAATATCTCATCTATTTGAATAAAAAATATTTTAATATTTGATTATCAAATCAAGTTTTAATATGAATAAAAAAGTAACTTTAAAATAAGTTATAATTTGTATATATGTAAAGAACCCCTTTAACTCAAACACCATAAGCAACATGGTCGACGACTCATTAATTAAATAATGAAAAAACAACCCTCACCGCGTCGCGTGCGCAATGGAAGCTAACGAAGCGTACTTCCGTTTTAAAAAATCAATTTACACTTATAAATAATACTTAAAGGCCGGTCGTGGCGCAGTGGGATAGCATATGACGGTAAACGCAATCAGTTGTGGGTTCGATCCCCAATAGGAGGAGTAAATATATTTAAATTAATTATTTTCACTTCCTCAATCAAAAGGTAAAGACAAAGTGCTCCGTTGAGTTCCACCACTAAACTTGCCAACAATTTGGTAGAAAACAAAATACAGAGTGTCTTGATACTCGGTATTTTTTGTGTAAAGAACCAATAATAATAACAATACTTATTTTTACGTGAACACTACTCCACCCACTGGTTTAACATTCCTCAGTATATATTAGATTTTTACATCACTTTGTATATCTTCATCAGGTACGTCTCGATGTCTCACAAGTGCTTATTTACTATATTAGTACTAATATTTATATGCAACATATAGTATTGTGAAGTACATTTATGTTAAATGATACGAACTTCCAACCATCGTAAGTAATCGTATCCACAAAACCATTATACACTAAAATTTAAACAGTTATTATGAAAGTTACCGAAAATAACAACAACAAACCCTAACAGAAGCCAAATAATCAAGACAGTAGAACAGAACGCTCTTATTATTTGAAATAGCGTTCCAAACGGGCGATGTCAACAAAACAAAGTTAAATTTAAGCTGAAATTTTCAAAGAGCCATCGGTTTCGGTTAAAATTATCAATTAAAGCAAATCGTCAAGTTCCGATATCACAATTATAATAATAGGCAAGTTTGTATTAATCAAACGATTGGGGGAATAACACCCCGGGGGAGATTGAGCGGGGGGTGTTCCCGGGGGGTGTTTGACCTGTTCCAACCAAGTTACTGCGAGATAACTCGGTAGTAACTTTAAAGTAAATAGCAGACGACGAATGGGACTCGTTACAATACAGATCCATCTTAATTTAAAACTCTTTAAGGGTAGTTGTAGAAAAATAGCTTTTACTATATACTTTTAAACGTACGTTGGCTTGGTTTGCCTTGCTTGGTGCCATGCTGGTTAATATTAATAAAGACAAAGCGCGGCGTTCAATTCCGCCACTCAACACGCAATATCTCGAATTCGGCGGAAAGCGGAGTACATAGTGTTTTGACAATAGGTACTTCCTGTTTGTCCTGCTATGGGGGATAAAAGCGTGAATCTAAAAAAAATGTATTTGTAACAATTTTAGATTAATATTTCTCGGATGTTTAAAAATTAAAAGTATATAATTTTTTTCTTATGTGTTTGTTGCTATTGCTTTTTTTTTATTGAGACTTTTACTGAGATAAACTCAGTTACAAACTATGTTTTTTTTCTTCAACTGATAAATTAAGACTATTATACTCATAATCATAATTTTATCAAAGATATAGCAAATACAGTAACACACCGTGACTAAGCGCGATTACTTGTGAGTTCTAGTTGGAAGATCAATTTTTTTTAATTATTTTTTTTCTTGTTATTTTTATTCTAGTGCAAAGCAGGAAACACAGTGTTTCTTTCTTTGTACTACTCTGGTTTGCTGACAAAAAACGTGAAGATGCTTAGATAACACAACGTTGTCAAACTGGAAAATATTTAAGTATATTAACACAAAGAAGAAAAAAAATATTTCTTCATAACCACAGTGGCACAGTGGATCATGGTTCCTTAGTATACACGACAGTTTTGGATTCAAAGTGACTAGCGAGAAAGATTATAAGCATTTTAATTTCACCATTCTGGTAAGATAAAGTGCAGTGTTGAGTTCCGTTGAGAACTTCACCATTATTCAACAATAAAATAACATTATTTTATTAACAACGCCAAATTTATTTAAAAAAAAATACCTACGTGTAATCAATATTCCAAAATTAAAAGTTATAAAAAATCGGAAGCCGAATCGCTATACGATATGGAAACCTTTCAAAGAATAGATTACCAATTTATATTTCTAGCTTTTTTTCCTGATATAGGTTATCGACAGATGTTTAGAAACCTTATATATATACATAAAAATAAATAAAATTGTGAGTATCTGTTCGTAATATTAATATAAACTCTTTTTACTAAATACATAAGTATGTACATATATGTATGTATATATAAACATAAACTTAAATATTTTTTTTATAATTTCTGTCAGTCCTTTTTTCTGTTTTGACTTACCTCTGGAACGGCTGGGCCGATATTCACGGAATTTTTACGGATTTAATAATGAGTAATTTAGTTTAGAATTATAAAATGAATCTTCAGTATCGATAAAAGTCGCAAACACAGTTAGTATATTATTATAGATCTACAGTATAGTATCTATAGTATATTATAGATACTATAGACACTATAGATACTGTAGATACCGTAGATACTATAGATATTGTAGATACTGTAGATATTGAAGATATTGTAGATACTGTAGATACTATAGATACTATAGATATTGTAAATACTGTAGATACTAAAGATACTGTAGATACTATAGATACCGTAGATACCGTAGATACTATAGATACTATAGATACTGTAGATACTATAGATACTGTAGATACTGTAGATACTATAGATACTATAGATACTGTAGATACTATAGATACTATAGATACTGTAGATACTGTAGATACTATCTACTATAGATGCTATAGATTCTACAGATAGTAATATGACAAATTTTCAATGCGAGTACGTATGATTGATTTTTACACCTACCGTTGGAAATGCAAAATATACATAAAGTATATAAGTACTTTAGTAGTTAATAACTTCACATAATTGACAACTCAATAAATAAGTTATCAAAAGCAAAAAACAACTGCTTGCAAATCCGTTGCGTAATTATATTAGGCTACAATTAGCTTTTAGAATAGATAGATAGACAGCAAAAATAAGCAGAAGATACTGTGCTCGTATACACTGAGAATTTAAATTTTATTGAATATGAAAAATAAGGGGATTTTTCCTTTAACAGAACATGAAAATAACTTTTATACATATTATCGTTACTTCTAATATTATTTATTTCTTGAACTTACAACCATGACATTCATAGTTTCGAAGAGACTAAAATGTATAACTTCTACGTGGCAAACAGAAAAATTTTCACTTCCTCGCTCTGGTAAGACAAACTGCGGTATTGCGTTCCACCACTCAACACGCAATGTCTCGTATTCGGTGGAAAGCGAAGTACGGAGTGTTTTGACTCTAGGTACTTTCTGTCTACCCTGCTATGCAGGATAAAAAGCGTGAAGCTAAAACAAAAGACGACATTATAAAAAAGGTCTCCACTCCACTAAACTTCAAACAATTCAATAACCAACAAACCAGAACTACGAATGGAATTGGCCAATGAAAGAAATTCCACGTGATGCATAACGTCCGATCTAACTTGATCCCCGCTTTGTGCTCTATATTCTTAAAAATGTAAGTCAGCAAAAAAGGTGTAGAGGTCACTCGTATTTGGTATCTGGGGAAACAACAATATCGCAATTTATCAAACGAGCCTTATTGTTAACTCCCCTAGCTGAGTTTGGATGCGTATCCTTTTCACCCCAATGCATTTTGACTTGCAGGCGACTTTAACCTTTAAAACTTGTGTAGCAAAGGTTACAATTACTAAAAAAAATACAATCCCTTCACTCTCGTATATATTTAAGGGTGTATACATACAGGCTAAGCTCAGGTGATGCTTTCATTAAACTTTTTCGCGGGATTAATTTTAACTTGTTTTCTTGCAAAATGTATTTGTACAAGATTTATTTGGACGAAATATGATTTTGTTTTTCTTTGGGTTATATATAAATGATGTTGAATTGTGTTGAACAAATGTAAATACCTACTACCTTTTACTGTGAAATATATTCCAACACATAAATATATATATATATATATATATATATATATATATATATATATATATATATTTGTTATATATCTAATCGTGCGTAATGAATATAGTTTGGAATCTCATTTATTTGTTTAATTTTAATATTTTTGAATACAACAACACTCGCTACTACGTTTTTTAAGGCAGAAACTAAGTAGAGAGAATCTTGTAATAAGTTATACAACCTCTCTACATAACTCCTAAAAATTTCTCCGTTTTCTTAATACCTGGTAGACAACGCATATTTCAAATAAACTATTGTGCGTAGATTGCTAAAATATCTCTTGAATATTCCTTGTGTATGGTAAAAGAATACTAACAAATCAATTCCTACAATTTTCACAGGAACAAGAAGTAATATAATTTTACTTATTGCATTAAAAACTAGTACATAGTGTCCTGCACTCCAGCTGTCCAGCCCTCCAGCAATGGAGTGACGAAAGGTGGCAAAAGCTGGCAACGAAGAACCGAAGATCGAGATCAATGGCATGCTATGGAACAGGTGTATATCCAGCAGTGGACGGAATAGGGCTGATGACGATGATAATGATTAAATACTACGGAGGTTTTGGAAATAATATAGCAAGTTTTAATTTACAAGTAGTTGCGAATAATAAATTCTATATATAAACAAATTAACACTTATCAACAGGTGAAAATATATACATATGTAACACATTACTTCGGAAAGTGGGAACCCATCTCAATGAACGTACGTAAGAGCGGGGATGAAACAAAGACGAATGCATTACTTATTAGTTGAAGAGAATAATTACTTTGAAAGAGGCAAAAGGTTTTGCTATTGAGATCGTACAGTTAAGCACTTCGCTTTCTATAACGACCCTTCCTGATACATTAAAGACTGGAGATGTAAATAAATATTTTCATACAGTAATATATTTTTCTTTTAAACTCGTATGCACGGTCGTGGCACGGTGAGACAGCGTCTGGCTGTAAACGCGACAGGTTGTGGGATTCGATTACAATTCTCACTAAGAGGAACAACTGTACATATTTTAATTATTTTAATTCTCTAGCTCAATAAGACAATGCGGCGTTCCTCTATTCAACACGTAATGTTTTGAATTCTGCAGAAAGAGGAGTGTCTTAACACTTCTTTCAACTGAATTACTTTTGTTTAAGCATTTTATAATTTTTTTTGGAAACGTATATGGTAGAGCATTACAACAAAAAACGTAAGCAAATTGAGATACAACTAAGGAATAATACTAATAATTTAGATAAGATAAATACTTTTAAAAAACATATAAACATATGAACATATGACTTAGTGGTTAGAGTGTGTGAATAATTCAAAAAGGCACAGTGTTTTATTTACGTTTTATTCATTTTTTTATAATATTGTTTAAAAATGTTTCCCTAAGAGAATAATATATCTCTACCAATTGACAATCATAATTATTTAATTTAAAAAAGAACAAACTTCAACATTTAACAAATAACAATATTAAAAAACTTCTCTACGCCATCTTTACATTACACTCGCAACGCATTAAGCCATTTCTAATTTGAAATAACAAAAACTCATAAGTATTGCTTATACTTATTTAATTAAAAATTTCGATTAAACGGACGTAGAACAGAAATCGCGCATTACCGCAGACGTAATAAGAGAGTCAGAACTTAGTAGGGGGAGGGGCCCCCCTCAGAATAAAACATTTTCAAACAAATTACGCCGGAACAAATAAGCTTCGAGTCGAGACAATATCACAAAAGGAAAGAATGAAAGCGACGTTTCAATAATAAATTATCAAAGGAACCATTTGCCTCCCTTTTAGGCGTGAGGGCTGACACCTTCCTCTCTCGTCGTGCCCAATCTAAGGGTTGTAAGTAATAAAAATATAGCGTTGGTAAATATAATTTTCAAAGTATTCTATAAATGCTATAAGTATTTATATAATACTTATAAAAACATGTTCCAAATCAGTTGAAATAAATGTGACCTTAAACAATAAAAAAAAGATACACACTTTTTCCCTCATAGTAGTTTAGTCAGAGGCCACCTAGTGTCAAAACACTCCGTTGATTACTTTCCACCAGAAATCAAGACAATACGTCTTTAGTGACTTAACGCCGCGCTGTGTTCCAAAGCAGAAAATTGTGATATTTTTTAAATTATTTTTATTGTCTAATATTTTCTGAGGTAAATAGACAAACATCAATAAAAAGGCGCTCCGATTTGAGATTCCGATTCTCCACTTTAAAGTCATTTGCTAGTTGAGTAGGAAAATACAAAATATGCTTTATATACTCATTTAAATGAATACCAGGCATCACGCGTAAAGTCAGACACTACCTTCACCATGATATGGAAAAGACTTTAATATTAAAAAAAGAGCTAATACCTAAATAATTTATTTTAGACATATTAATTTAACGCCATATTCCAATACTTAGGCCATACACCGCGGTGTCGAAGTCCTCAGTTATAAATTAGCGTTGGGAAGACAAAAAAATCAGAAATCGAGGGAGTAAATCTTTAACATGCGGATTGATTGACTGACGACGTCGCCGTAGTCTTTCGAAATTAAATGATAATATTTTAAATTTGCAGTCCAGTAATAGCTCCGTAGTTGGGGGTTCAAATGTTACTTTAAAATAATTAATTAAAAATACCTAATTATTAATAATATTATTAGAAGCCGGTCGTGGCACAGTGGGACATTTTCTGACTGCAATCGGTTGTGGGTTCGATTCCCACTCGTGGGAGTGATTATATTTAAATTATTCTCATTCTTCGCTTTGGTAAAACGAAATGCGGTGTTAAATTCCGCCACTCAATTCGCAATAACTCGAATTCGGTGCAAAGTGAAGTACAGAGTATCTTTGTACTAGGTACTTTCTGTAAAAGAAAAAAACCACCTTCTTTTATCTTTAGATTTCTTTATCTTCCTTTGTTCCATGCTTATATAAACCGTTTGTTCTACCGAGCACATTTCCTCGACTTTCGAATGTTAGGCTGAATTCAGTACAACCTGCTATTTTAAACCTAACGTAGTTATTATTTTGTTTATATATTTCATTTGTGTATTCTTACAATGTTTTATGTAAATGAAGGCAGAAAACCAAGCTTGTTAAAAAATTTGTAAATTTTTTTATATAGATTATATACACAGATAATATAATAGATACAAGCTAATTGCTTTCTTGTGAGATATTCGTTAAAGAATACATGGAACTAAGTGTAATTTTCCAAGCGTTGATTGTTCACGAACACCTTCAACATCAACATTCCACGGCACATTTCTCGCTTTTTACAATAAACATAATTCTAGTAGGTGCTAAAATACTAATGGCATAGTGACATTGCCTCTGACTACAAGGGCGATCGACTTTGGGTTCGATCCCCACTCGGGGGAATGATTATAATTAAATTATTATCATTTACTCGCTCTGGTAAGATAAAAAAACGCAGCGTTAAGTTCCGTCATGTAACACTCAATGTCTCGAATTCAGCGGAAAGCGAAGTACGGAGTGTCTTAACACTAGGTATTTCCCGGCTATGTAGGATATATAAGTTATTATATATTTAATATTACATAAATAAACAGTCTCTGCCTCATTCTTGTTAAATGATTGATTTTCAATATTAAATTTACGATATTATGTTCGTAATCGAAACATAATTAGTCTAAAGATTATCGCATCATTTCTTCGATGTTATAAATATTAAATTTCCATCTAAAATCGTCTGTAATTAAGATTACTGTGTTGATTTCCACTTGGAAAATATTTATAATAAATATATTATATTGTCTGGTAAGCCTTTGAGTGTCAACACCCAACACTCACTATTTCTAAAATAAACAACTATATCATACAACTAGGTTCTTTTAGTTTATTTACAAAGAACGCTCTCGTCTCTAAAGGAAAAAAAGGACCTAAAATTAAACACTAAAACATTGAAAAACTTACTGTCAAAATATACGGTACAAGATTTAAAGAAATGCAATACATTTAAAATTCAAAAAATCTAACTTGACTTTAAACACCAATAGTTATACATTCGATTCCCACTAAGCGAATGATTAATATTTGGATTATTTGCATTTCCCCGCTCTGGTAAGGTAAAGTGCAGCGTTGAGTTCCACCACTGAATACGCAATATAGCAAACTCGCTAAGAGATAGCCTAGTGTCTTGACATTAGGTTATCTGAATCGGAATGCGTTATATTAAAGGTATTTATTCAGTTTTCTAGATCACAAAATACTGGTAAGTAGCGTGTATTCTAACGCCGATGATATATAATGAGTCTAATCGATTACGGCTATGATCTTAAAATAATCGAATAAGGCCATCAGCTAATTAGAATATATATTATCATTTGTTACATTGTTTTTGGCCTAACAAAGTAAGCACAAAAGTTTCCACTATACACACAGCATATATCTTTAAAAAACTAGCAAGAAAGCTTAGTTACGTAATATACGCGGAACAGGCCGAGTGTAAAAACGATTGTTTGTAATTCGATGTCCGATCCTTCACTGTGGAAAAACAACGCGCGGCGCTCAGCTCCACAATTCAACACTAAACCGTTTAAAATGTATATTAAAAACATAACTAAATACAAATTCTTCAACTCAAAGAGTGTTTAGACCGAAGCATATTTCTCAGAATAGTAAAATCTTGGAGCGTTTAAAAGAAAATCGTTGATATTAAATATTTCTTCTCAATAAAGCGACGGGCGCCCAGCGTTAAATACTTGGCATTCCTCACGATCATAAAGTAGAAAATTGAAAATAAATGAAAAGCCCTAAGAAATATTAAGATTTTTTTTTCGCTCGTTGTAAATTGAAATGTTTGATATAAAATGCGGAATTCAGTTTAAAAGTGCGAGTTAATAGTCGTATTCAATCGGGTTTTGATATTTGATTGGGTCTTTGACGTTGGATTCTTTACTAAGTGAAATTACTATTTGCATTTCTATCGTATGCGAGGCTTTCTGCAGTATGCAGTGTTTCCATGTGTTTTATTTTTAGTCTTATTTGGTAAAGTATATTCTATAAGTTCATTTACGGGTAAAAATTATCATATTTCTATTTAAAATATCCAATTCTCATATATTTTTTATAGGATAGACTTAGTATATATGATTGCTTTAAATGTTTATTCTAAACCAAAATTCTTTTTCCGCATCTTAGGAAAGGCAGATGACGCAAAATATCAAAAAAACTCCGTTTATACAACGTCAGTATCTGAGAAACATATTATATAGAAATATATTTTTCTTAGACAGAACAGAAGACCAGACCAGACAAACCAGACCAGACCACATCAGACCAGACCAATTACAAAAAAAAATATAGAAAAAGCAAAAAAAATAACTACTTATATATTCTTAGTATTTACCAAAACATAACATTTAATTATTAATTTAATTAAGTTTACAACGTCCGGTTAGGTTAGTTATCGTTTGAATTTAACCCGCATCTGCGACCTCACGTAATATAACGTATAATACCATATAAATGGACACTAACCTTTGTATGAGCTTAGCGATTTAATTAAACGTTAGTAGCTCGTTAGGGTAATATTTGCACTGATATGTAAAGTACTATATTAAATAATATAATTATTACTATTTTTTAACTTCACGCTTTTAGCGCGCGGGATAGACAGGCAGTATCTAGTGTCAAAACACTCTGTATTCAATTTTCTACTGAATATGAGACATTGGTGATTAGTTGGCGATATTTTGAAAATATGAAATGAAAATAAATCTAATATAATCCCCTCGATTGGAATCGAACCTACAATTATATACATATATATATATATATATATATATATATATATATATATATATATATATATATATATATATATATATATAATGTATTATTAGCTACAAGCTTATCTAGCCTTTTGAAGTGTATATTTATAAAAAATCAATTACTTATTGTGTACACACTTGTTTTTGTAACTAGCATTTATGTAAATAACTAGGACTATACCATACAGTCTTTGTACAAGGCACATTGAATATCAACATTAAGCTTGAAAGATCTCGGCTGATAAAGTTCTACGCTCCGACCAATGCCTGCTCAAATTCAAAACCGCGAGAGCTTTCAGCTTGAACTCGGAAACAGAGACGCGGAATGAGGCACCAAAACCCACAGGATACTAGTCGTTACAGACGGCTAAATAGACAGATATCTAAGTCGTACACGTGCGACTATTGCCATTTTATTCCCGAACTGTATTAAAGAACCAAAGCTCTAAAGTGTTCGCGAAAAGAATAAATCTATTTATTGGGAAAGACCAATTGCCAATTTACAATGATGTGTAAAATAGGAAGATATTAGTCGGAGGAGTCCATATAGGTAAGTCTAACTTCAAGACTGCGATTTCTCGTAACTCAACATCGCGTTTTGTCTCACCTAAACAGCGAAATGAAAATAATTAAAAAAATGTCATTCCGCCAAGTGATGATCGAACAAGAAGACTTCAATAAAAAAGTATATAATTATATATAAGTTCTACATAAAACAACCCCTATACTATGTTCGATACAAACCTGTTTACACCCCACTCGTCGTTAGTAACTAATCCCATCAAAGGCAATATCTAACTTAAAATCTTGGAGCTTTGCTTTGTGAGATAATTGAGAGTAAGTTGACGATACGTAGATACGATATCGATCTTATAAATGAATTTGTGTAGTTGAGATATATATATATATGTATATATATATATATATATATATATATATATATATATATATATATATATATATTGCAAATGATTTTTACAAATATTCACAAAAGGAAGGTATTTTCTACCAACCAACCTTGTCATTTGAGATAATTGTGTAGGTAGAGAAAAAATCATTCGAAATATTCGTAGAACTCCAAGGAATTATTAATATGAAAAGTATAAAGAAATTGTAATTACAATAGTTTTTTCTTGTTATAATTTTTTTTTAGCTTTATTCTTTATAGATTATGATATTTTTTGTACCCTATAGCAGGGTAAAAAGAAAGTATCTAATGTCAAGACACTCCGTACTTCGCTATCCACTGAATTCAAACATTGCGCGTTGAGTGGTGGAACTCAACGCCGCACATTTTCTTACCATAGCGAGGAAGTGAAAATAATTTTAAATATAATCACTCCCATGATAGAAAATCGAACCCGTAACCGGTCGCGTTCACAGTCAGACGCTGTTACTTATTTATTAACAATAAACATAAAACAAGGATAAAAAATATAAAACAAATAGTTTGATTTTATAAAGTCCTTTTATTAAAATATATCAATAAAATGTAGTGTACTGAAGAAATAATAGTTAGATCTATCGATATAGTTTCTTAACTAAAGAGGGATCAAGGCTAAGTATAGAAGAAACCTTAAATATAAATCCTAAATAAATTATTATTAATTACTTCTAAGATTTTACAACCTTTCCACACACAATGATGCTCGAGGCCAGTGAAGTAGAGAAAGCAATCGGAAAATGGAGAATGGAGTGTCTCTGAGGGAAAAGACTTGAACCTGTTTTTAAGTAGAATATATCGACTATCATCTTACTTTCCAGACCAAAATATTTACTATCGATTCATTGAACTACGAACTATATGCGATATTTAATTAATTCTACGGAATCAAATTTCACTTAGGTATTTTAAATGAAACTATTTTAACCGGATTAATCGCGTATATTTGGGTATTCGAAAATACATTTTGGACACCTGACGTTTCGAACACTTATAGTAGTCCGTGGTCACAGGTAGACTAGTTTCTACCTGTGACCAAAATATATTTTCGAATACAAAATATACGCGATTAATCCGGTTAAAATAGTTTCATTTAAAATGTATAAAAATCGCAAAAATCAAAGATCTTATTCACTTAGGTATTTTTGTTTTGTAATCTGCTTAAATATATTATTTCTTAACTTCCTATGAGATATTTAAGTTCAAATCGGTCACAATCACTAACCAATGTGAACACCCTGCAAATGTCAAAATAACAATTTAAAATTATTCTTCAAACTCTAATTTCCATCAACTGCTTATAAAATAAAGTCTGTAAAGAAATAGCTATGAAATGTACAAATAATTATAAAATCCAGCGAAACAACTCTGAAATTAGTCCGGAAAAATAATATTGACGCGTACCGAGAAATCCTTCGGGCAAAAGGCAATTTGGAGTTTAAAACAAAATGATGAGATCGAATTTTAGGGGCGTAGCGGAGTGACGACAAAATTGTCTTATTATTGTAATACATACGTTTGGTTACAAAAGTAACTATTTTCTTATTCGATATACTAAAAGTTAGTATTATAGTAAAAGCAGACCTAGTCATTTCTCAGGTCGAAGTCATATCTATAAGAAATAACGATCACTTACAAATCTCTTATTACAAGGTCGTAGCGTAGTGGGACAGCGTCTGACTGTAAACGCGAACGGTTGTGGGTTCGATCCCCACTAGGGGAAAATTTGGTATTATTATCCTATTCAAACAGCAGAATGTGAGTTAAATGAATCAAAGTTTGATTACATTGATAAAATAAAGTAAAGCAAAGCTGATAATGGCCTGTTAAAAATACTAGATCTCCCTAAAATAACTTTGTCAGTGTGTTTAGTTTATTTCTCTAATATTTAAAAAGTAGCGCAGTGCGTCTGAAAACAAATCATTATTTCTGAAAAAAAGGGGATTCGAAGCCCACTCGAGAGAATGATTATATTTAAATTACTTTCATTTTCTCGCTGTGATAAGATAAAGCGTGGCGTTGAGTTCCACTACTCAACACCCAATGTTTCGGATTCAGCGGAAAGCGGAGTATGGAGTGTCTTGACACCAGGCATTTCCTATCTATGCTGCTATGCAAGATAAAATTGTCAAGTCAAAAAAAATTAAATAATTTAAACCCATCTAGTATTAAAAAGTACAAATACCGTCATATTTTTTAATACTTTATCTTATGGCTTTCTAGTATTCACGTTTTAAAATTAACTACTTCAAAAGGATTAATCGTGTATATTTTAGTATTCGCAAATACATTGTGCGACTCACCCCTGTCTCAAGTATGTGAATGGCCTTAAGCATAAACTTTTATATTTCGCTTGCTAGGTTTGATTTTGACTGGGGCGTAATATTTTAATTTGATTTCAGTTTTCAATTAAGTAACTAAACTTCATTTTGGCTAAATATTTCTTGCGGTTTTGTAAAATAATTTACCTTTAAAAGTATAAAAACAGAATTAATTAATTATAATAACAATTTCTTCTAATATCTTTTTATAGAAGAACAGGAGTTTTTTTTGATGGAAGTCAATGTTGAGTTAACTAAGGCGAATTGACTTTGAAAGTTTGGCTTATAAGCCTCATTAGATAAATTGCATATTACGTCTAAGTTAATAAGATCTTTGATATTCGCGATTTTTACAGGTTTTAAAAGAAACTCCGTTGTCACAGGTAGACTAAATGTGAAAAGTGTACGAAACGTCACATTTTCGAAAATATATTTGTGAATACCAAAATATTCGCGATTAATTCGTTTAAAATATATCGGTGAATAAATAGACAAGCAAAAGAATTATAACTAATATGCTTCTATAGGACAATACAAAATATACGAGGTCTTTAAATAACCTAAATTATATAAAAAAGCACCTGAATCTTCTAACATACGTATTTAGCACATTTACAAACATTTTAGAATCATCATGCTTAATTATACCAGATTAAAAAATATATACAAATTGATATTTTACTATTTTAAAAATGTTATTCCACACTTAGGATCGCAAAATATTATATAAATTTGAACGCAGCGGGATCGAACCCGCGCCAATTGAAAACCGTCCAAGCCCTCCGATCGTTAAACCATGCGTTCTACTACCGGCTGTGTCGAAATTCTTATAAGTTTTGTTACGACTTATTATAAACTATTTACCTCCTACGTTATTGTTTGCCTCTAGATTATAATTGTGATCGGAATCGAAGCTAACACCATCACGAGAACACTCGCACTATTGACCACTGCAATATTAGCCTTAAATTCTAATAACAGCTACAAATTTTTGATTTATTTAAACAGTTTCATACAAAAAGTGTGTAATAAAATATAAAATATACACCATTTTTAGGGAAACTCCTTAAAAATATCCACAAAAGAAGGCCTTAATAGCTAATATCTTTATACTGGCCATTATGAGGCGGGTCACGCGCCTATCATTTGACTGCTTGAGTTTAATATTCTATTATTTACTAGCTTTCGCCTCTGGCTATGTTCGTTGCTTGTGCAAATTGGACTTTTAACGAGAGAGCATATGTACATTTTTTTTCAGCTTCACGCTTTTATCACGCACAGAAGGGTCGGCAGGAAGTACTTAGTGTAAGTATGTATGTCCATTTTACGCATTAAACGCAATCGGTTGTGGGTTCGAATCTCATTCTCTCACTCTGACAAGACAAAGCGCTGCGTTGAATTCCACAACTCAACACGCAATATCTCGAACACGGAGTGTCTGGACTGGTACTTCCGGTCTACTCTGCTATGCGGGATACAACACACACACACACACATATATATACACACACACACACATATATATACACACACATACACATACATACATCGCAATCATACTACTTCGTTTTCATTTTCAGCTTCCCCCATTTTATCGCTTATCGGAGTAATCAGAAAGAACCCAGTAACAAGACACTCCAATCTCCATATTCCGCGAAAACCGATATATTGTGTATTGAATGGCGAAACTCAACGCCACGCTAAGTCTTACCAAAGTGGAGACATGATGATAATATAAATGTACTTATTCCCTCAGATGGAAATCGAACCCAAAACCAATCATGTTTACAGTCAGACGCTGATACATTGCGCCACGACCAGCCTGTGTTCTCTATTATTTGTTTAACATAACGTTTTCCGCTTAAAACACAATAAAAAAAGTTTTTCTAAGACAATAAGCAGCCAAAACTGGTAACAGCTACAATAGATAAGTAATTATAAATTTTACAAAGAATTTATATTGAGTTTGAAACTTTTAAACTTGGCAACCCACTCTTTATTAAGGGTTGAATAATAAATAACTTATTTGTGATGTGGAACGAAAACGATAATTTAACTTTAGATATTGCTTAAAGTGACTGACACTGACTTACAACACTGACATTAAATATATAAAAATATATAAAAAGGGCTTTAAGTTGTTACACGCCAACCTTATTTTTGAACGTCCGTCCTATTTTCAAAACATTGCGTGTTGGGTAACGAACCCAACTCCGCACTTTTACTTACGGAAATAATAAAATATAAATAATTAAAACATATTGATTTAATTATTTATATTTTATTATTTCTGTGTTCACGCTTTTATCCCGCAAAGCAGGGTAGACAGAAAGAACCTAGTGTCAGGACACTCCGTACTTTGCTTTCCACTGAATTCGAGACATTGCGTGTTGAGTGGTGAAACTCAACGCCGCACTTTATCTTTTACGAAAAGGGGAAAATAATTTAAATATAATCACTCCCCCGAATCGAACCCACAACCGATCACATTTACAGTCAGTCGCTATACCACTGCACCATGACCGGCCTGTATTAGATTTCTTGAGAAGAAATTGAAAAAAAAACATAGACGACAACACTAGTTTGAAATCCATCTCCATGACGTCATTTAATACACAAATCGATAAGGGCTACCAAAAATAACAATAGAGAATAATAATTTTGCATACTTAAATAACCATGAATATTATTTTGGTCGTCAACCCTAGTCTTGAGATGAATTTTCCTCAACGTATTATTGGTAGGGCTTTTATGTCGCATCGAATAAAATGGTTATTTAACTGTACCGGTATATAAGATTGAGTTGTTTGGCAATAAGTGAACGATATTACAATTTCGTATAATGAATTGCTATGAAAATATTTGTAAATAGATAAGAGACCGGTCGTGGTACAGTGGGACAGCGTCTGACTGTACACGCGATCGGTTGTGGGTTCGATTTCCACTCGGAGGAGTGATTATATTTAAATTATTTTCACTTCCTCGCTCAACATGTAATGTCGGCGGAAAGCGAAGTACGGAGTCTTGATACTAGGTACATTCTGTCTACCCCGCTAAGCGAGCAGCTAAAAAAAATATTGTTTACTTGGATGACTGTAGTGGGTTCAATGACGGATAATAAAAAATTTTTTTAGTATAATACGTTACGTATTACATTAGAGGCGAAAGAAGTATGTAGGGTTTGGTGCTACATTTTCTTTGTCTACTCCGCTGGAGTTAAGGAATGAAACTAAAAAAAGATATCACACACAGTAATTCTTTTCCAGTGGAGTAGAAGCATATAGCTCAGTAATTTCACTGCTTCAAATCCCGATTGTAGCACGAAAGAATATTTCCTTTTTATATTAACCTATTTATTCAATTTTTTTGGTAGTACGCATAGCAGGATAGGCAAAATAAACCTAATGTCAAGCATCTGCTCTTTCCACTCTCCGCCCGAAACTTAAACATTATAAATTAACATAACTTAACGCCGCCATTTATCTTACTTACTTACTGAAAACCGCATTTACAAACGCCGTTCTACTGTAGCAATATGAACTCTAAATTATAATAAACATAACATATTAAGCATATACTTATATGTATGTATGTATGTATGTAAATACACTGATCTTGTGGAACCATTAATTTCCGGTCCTGTAACGAGATCCTGAAAGTCAATCTTTGATGTGATATGCTCATGATAGGGAGAGGCTCGACTGATTTGCAAATGAAAGTACGTATGTACGTCGCGTATGTACGCATACGTATAATGATTATTAATTTGACTTTGTGTTTTGACAGACAGAACACCCGAGTTGAAAGCTGTGGAAACTTTGCGTTATAGAAAATGTATATATATATATATATATATATATATATATATATATATATATATATATATATATATATATATAAGTTGTTAGTTGAATTCTCGTTTATGACAAATTTTATAATAATATTTTTTTATTAATGTTATAAGATTTTATATATCTTGACGCTTTATACCGCATATTAGGATAATGAGAGACAACAAAGCGACAAGACACTCCATTGACTACTATTTGCCCGAAATCGAGACATTGCTGCGTATTGAGTGGCGAAATCATCGTCGCGCTTTGTCGGCCATAGTAGAGAAATAAAAATAATATTAAAAAATTAAAATCCTTCCTTCGATTGAGAATCGAACCCACGACCAACCGCATTTAAAATCAGACGAGATAATTTTAAAAGCTTCTTAATGAAAGAATCGTAACATTGAATAATCTAGTATGAAATAATCAAATTCGGCAGAAATTATATAAAAACAAGTAAAGTGATTTATCTCTCAACTATTATAATACATTATAAAAGCGAGACCATTGTCGCGCAATAGTTCAATATACACGCGATGATTGCCTATTCGATGTCGTATTCAGAAAATAAATTTATTTAAATCATTTTCAATTCGCTATTCTAGTTAGATAATACGCGGCGTTACGTTACGCTTCTCAGGACGCAATGTCTCGATATTTGATTGAAAAGTACACAACGAAGTATCTTGACATGACACTAGGCTGTCTGCCCACCCTGCTGTCTAAAAAAAAGGAGTTAAGCTTTTTCATATTAAAAATAGAAAATAAAAAAAACAGAAAAGCTCGTCAAACACAATAAGATGTCAATAAACGTTCTTTACTTTCACCTCTAAACAAAGGCGGCTTAAAGCCCTTCACCGCCCAACCTGTCGGAGACACCCATTGTTTAGTAAAAAGATTGAAAGGCAGGGACGTAATCTATCAAACGAAGCTATAAAGAAAATTTATGTATATAATATTTGAATACTAGCTGTGCTCGCGACTTTGTCTACGTTGAATTTGACATTTCTTTATATTTATTTTATTATTATTAATTCTAAACTAAAAGGAGACTAGGTTGTTCCTTATTTCATCAGCTATCTATCAGTGAAAGTTCTGTTCAAATCGGTGCAGCCGTTCAAGAGATTACCCAAAACAAGCAGGCATATAGACAGACAAAAATTGTTAAGGAAATGTTATTTCATACTGGTTTATATCGTGTATATATATTTTTTCATTTAGTAAAAAGAGGTTGTTTTTATATTAGAAACAGACATTGCAATTTTATTTATGTATACATAGAGACACATCGCAGAGTGAGCATCTGACTGTGCTCGTTATAGTCATATCGTCAATCTATGACATAATAACAAATTATTTTAATTCCTTTTTATTCCGCATAGCAGGGTAGACAGAAAGTACCCAGTGTCAAGACACTCCATACTTTGCTTTCCACCGAATTCAAGTTGCGTGTTGAGTGGTGGAAGTCAACGCCGCACTGTCTTTTACCAAAGCGAGGAAGTGAAAATAATTTAAATATAATCACTTCTCCGAGTCTCAAATTCGGTGGAAAGCGAAGTACGGAGTGTCTTAACACTAGGTACTTTCTATTTACTATTTTTAAAATGTTATTCCAAACTGAGGATAAGAAAACATTTTTGAAAAAACGTATAATGCGCAAACGCATGGCTTAGCGGTCAGAGCGCTTGGACGGTATCCAAGAGGCGCGGGATCGAATCCCACTGCGTTCAAATTTTTATACGTTTTTTCAAAAATGTTAGGTACTTTCTTTTTACCCAGCTATGCGGGATAAAAGCGTAAAGCAAAAAAAAATTGTACAAATTCAACTTACACATGTTCCCTAGATCTGGTAAAATAAGTTGACAGATATGAAAAACAGCATCATAATTGGATTAGTAGTTTTAGTAGTAATTTTAGAAAAAAAGGCAGGCATTATTAGTGAATACAAACAAATATTTACTGCAGCGTTCTTAGTTCAGCCTCTGGTAAGTTATTAACGTACCATCTATTTAAAAATATGCACTAATCGAATCCAAACTAAACACTGATAACTACTCAAATCGGACTAGTGGTTTGGGAGATAGGTTATAATATTGATTTGCACGTATGTACAAACAAACACACAAAAATAAACGTC
Organism: Dryadula phaetusa; assembly: GCA_032432895.1. Lineage (NCBI taxonomy): Eukaryota > Metazoa > Arthropoda > Insecta > Lepidoptera > Nymphalidae > Dryadula > Dryadula phaetusa. Next base: position 1,375,974 of record JAOYRS010000016.1, on the reverse strand, counting down.
CTCTCACCACATCCTAAGCCATACTTGAGTAAACATAATCATTCTTCCAAGTAAGGGACGAATTCATAACCATCGGCTACAGTCGGACGCTGTCACCAAGCCACTATGGAGTGAAAATAGAGAACAGAGTGTCTTGACATTAAATTCTCTGACCCTTCTATACAGAAAAAGCCTCAAGCATAACTATGAAACACGACAGTCAAATATTTCCCAAAAAAAATAATTTTATTAAAATACAAGCAGCAATTATAAAATTTCATACAATAACCAATATATACCAGTCGTGGCGCAGTGGGACAGCGTCTGACTGTAAAACCAGATCGATTGTGGGTTCAATTCTCACTCGGGGGAGAGATTATATTTAAATCATTTCATCATTAAAGTGCGGCGTTGAGTTCCACTACTCAACACGCAACATGTCGAACTCGGTGGTAAGCGAAGTACAGAGTTTCTTAACACTAGGTACTTCCTGCACACCCTGCTATGCGGGATAAAAGCGTGAAGCTAAAAATAAACATAACCAATATATAAAATATATTTATATATAATATAACTTGTGTTGAGTGAAAAGTACAGCGCACCTCACTCGACCCGGACTTGGATGGAGGGCCACTCGAAACACTCAAACCTCTGGGTTAACGAAGCGTTAAAGAGATCATACTTTGCGAATTTACCTGCAGACGTTACAATAACATATTATACTAGCTATTTTCTTCATATTCTCTTTCACCCTTTATCCCTAGCGAGAGCGGAGCGTTAAACGCCGGTTCCAGTATGCTTTTCCATTTTCTTTTTATATATATATATATATATATATATATATATATATATATATATATTAAATTAAGAAGAATTTAATGTACTAACACTTAGCAAAATAGTCAGAAAGACCCTAATTCCTAGACGTTCTCGATATCACATCTAAAAGAAAGACATTATATGGTTGGCGTTACTCAACCCTGCAATACACCTTACCTGCATTGAGAAAAAAACAGACAATAATTCTGAATATAACAATCTAATTTCATGTAAAACTTATACTTTGCATACCAAATGTGTCTATACTATGATAGTGTCAATTAAGGTCTAGAAATTTAGAGTATGAAATTTCTATACAATTTTCTTCTCAAATAAGAAAATCTATACTTTTTTATTATAATATTTTTTTTCTCCACGCTTTTTATCCTGCGTAGCACGTAGACAGAAAGTATCTAGTGTCAAGACACTCCATACTTCGCTTTTCACCGAATTCGAGACATTACGTGTTGAGTGGTGTAACTCAACGCCGCACTTTGTTCGTTACCAGAGCGAGGAAGTGAAAATAATATGAATACAATCACTCCCTCTTTACAGTCAAACACTGTCACACTGCGCCACGAGCGGGCCCTTAGAATTATATGTATCTAAGTTAAAATATTCATTAATACGTTTAATAAAAACAAAGTTATACGCGAGTAAAGCTATTGCTCGAAGGAAGCTCGTTAAAATCGTTACCATTGCATTGCCAGAATCCGTTGCCAAGCAGTTTGCATAAAAGAGAAGACATTTAAAAAGCAGAGTGAAATAATCGAGAAAATTACTTGCTTTTCAAACTTTTTATGGGTGACCTACAAATAAATGTTTCTCATTCAATTGAAATCAAAGTGGTAGACTTTAAAGTAAAGTAATGAATGGTAGTGATACCAGTCTCCGTAGCGTAACCTAACGCCGTGCGTTGTAGATACATCTCAACGACAAGTTACGAACGAGAACACTTAACTTTTTTAGTATTAATTTTGAGATAAAAATAAACATTATAAAGAAAATATACCATCCCCTGTTTTTTGTTACAATGAAAATGAGTTCAATCATTTGAAAATACGATGAAATAAAATATTGTAATATCCAATGGATCTTGAAATTCTAAACGCCAAATTTAAAAAAAAAAACAGAGCTAATAATCATTCTTACAAATATATATAATTATTTATTTAGCTTCACGCTTTATCCCGCATAGCGGGGTAGTTAGGTACAGCCTAGTGTCAAGACACTCCGTTGACTGCTTTCCATCTAAGATCGAGGCATAGCATGGAACACAACGTCGCGCTTGGTCTTAACAGAGCGGAGAAATGAAAATAAATTTTAAATATTCGAGTGGGAATCGAGCCCACAACCAATTGTAATTACAATCTGACGCTGTCCCACTGCGTCATAACGGGCTTTATTCAACACGTGAAAATCTTCAAAAAAGCCGATATTGTGACATGAAGTTACCTAATTAAAAACTCAAAACAGATATCTTTGCCAACTCAGTACCAAAAGTAATTCAATTACTATATAAGGAGTATATACTTACTATAAAGGTAGTCATTGAAAAAAAAAATAAGCCACAAAAATATCGTTATAGCCACATTAATACACAACAAGTGTACTTGAAATTCTTTCAAAATGAATTACTTTATATTGAAACTGAGTTCTCAATCTCACTTATATTGTGAGGAAAAGAAAGAATCTAATAACAAGATATTTGTATAAGATCCTCCATGAATTTTCCATTAAGGCTACGTGCCGGGTGGCGGAACTGAACACCGCCGTTGATTAATCAAACATAACAAATGAAAAATATGAGAAATATATACGAAAATGTATTAAATTTAAAATAAATGAGATCAAAGCACCAGTTTTTAAATTACTATTTTATAACTTCCCATATTTTACACTTTTGAGAAGTATGTAAGTGTTAAAATACTTCGACTTTCTACTTTTTATTTGCTTTAGCAACAATGCATGCAATGTATTATAGTATCCAGTCTAGTTCAGTCCAGTTACAGTCTAATTAATAATACTTAATACGTAAATATAATTAAACATAAAATTTCAAACTATCATCGATAATTAAAACACACGTCATCTGTATATGGATACATATCAATACAAACCTACAGTATTACAGTCTATTATATATAAATATAGATATAAAATAAATATATTTATTCAGCTAGCAACACTAGAAGCAATAAAAACATTTCATGGCAAGCATTAAAACAGTGGCGAAAGTAAACGCCCCCGAATAATCAATACGAGGCCGGCCCGCGCAGGTACGCCGCTCCACCTCACCCCCGCCAAAGAGTATGGAAATGGAGAACCGATAACGATATATATATATATATATATATATATATATATATATATATGTATATATATATATATATATATATATATATATATATATATATATTCTCCTATTTATTCAAACATAAGTTTTTTTTATGAAAATTATAAGGGCAGGTGATAATGGAATTGGACAAAGTTAAAATTTATATGATAATCAAATTCAGAAGGAAAACCTTTTTGAAATACAAAAAAAATGGATTATATGATATTGTCATTTTGACAGACTTATTTTCTCCGTTCTTCTTCATTAGATAATCAATAAATTTACAACGATAATTTATTTTAGCTTCACGCTTTTATTTCACATGTAGGGTAGACAGGAAGTAGTAGTTTCTAGTTTCAAGACACTCCGAATTCCGCTTTCCACAAAATTCGAGATATTGCGTGTTTAAGCACAATTGGTTATGGGTTCGATTCCCATAACTCCAGATCGTAATTACAGACTTGACACTAGGTTCTCTCATCTAGGTTTACTAGCTTTCCTTAGTATGAAAATGAATAAAGCACCTAATTATTTATTATACAATTAAAAAACAAATATATATTTTTTTGTTCAAATATCATTATAAAATTAAAAATGCTGAAAATAATATTTTAATCGTGTTAAAGTATTTAAAAAAATAACTAACAGAGCCATATCTATGAATATAATTTATTCTATGCCAACAGCATCCCACCAGTCAGCGCGTTGTCTAAACCGATTGATGCAACCGAGGTCTGTCCGTGAAATGAAATTTGCGAGTTCCGTGCGCTATCTAGATATGTATGTATGAAAGTATGTATGTATGAATGCATATATAAATGCATGTTTGTTTGTATGAATATAGTTATTTATAATAATTGTATAAAATATAGAAAGAGTATCTTAAAACAAAATATCCCTAGTATGAATCATGTAATAAATACCACTAACATGATATATATATAAAAAAAAATTAAGGATGGATGTTAGTTTGTTACTCTTCCACGCTAAAACCGCTGAGCTAATTTGGATGTAACTTTATTAAAATATAGGTTATATATCTATAATACAACGGTACAATACAACGATAAATATAAAGTACTGAGTTATTTTTCGTCAAAACACCGCGGGAATAAAAACGCAAGTAGTAATTATGTCTGATATATTTTTTGTTTATTTATTTATTCAGAACAAATTCATATGACAAAGTATAATGGCAAACCTCTGTATAAGAGAAAACTGTGTTACTGGAGTTGTTGACTTTTCCTAACAACACAATTTCAATAAATGATTTGTTGAAAACATAAATATGAAGTGAAAAAAAATATTAATAATAATAATTTTTTAGCTTCACGCTTTTATCCCGTGTAGCAGGGTAGACAGAAAGTACCTAGTGTCAAGGCACTCCGTACTTTGCTCTCCACCGAATTCGAGGCATTGCGTGTAGAGTGGTGAAACTCAACACCGCACTTTGTCTTACCAGTGCGAGGAAGTGAAAATATCTTTAAATATAATTACTCACCCGAGAGGGGATCGAACCCACAACCGATCAAGTTTTAAGTCAGACACTGTCACACTGCGCCACGACCGGCTTTACATATACTAGACCAAATGAAAAAATAAGAATTACAGAGATGAAGTAAAGGAATGTATGAAGATATATAAATATTATTTAATATGACGGCGGCGTTGTCGCGTGGCGTAACTCAACGCCGTAATTTGTAAGTAGAATATGAAAGTATATTATTTACGACATATATATTCCATAGACACACGGCAAGATTTCATCTACATACAAAGTTAAAATTACAATACAGAGTGAAACTTTTAGCATATTTATAGGAAAAAGATTTTAATATACATACAAAAATACTCTTAAAGAGATGATCAAATAAACCGCAAATACTTGAAGAATACTATATGAGACGGTTGTGGGTTCGATACCTTTGAACAAATTATTTATATATATATATATATATATATATATATATATTTCTAAATTCCGCCTATGATAGACCATCCTAATATAAAGCACTCTTTCTGCCTAGCCTATTATATAGAGAAAGTAGCGTGAAAATGACAATTTACATAATAATCCTTAATTACACTATCGTTGGCTTGGAAAATTGTACAGATGTCGCCAACTGATAGAGCGTCTAAAGATCTATTCTTTGGTTCGTTTGACAACTATTGCCTAGTATAGGGCATGTATGTATATATATATATATATATATATATATATATATATATATATATAGATTTTATACTAAGCTGACAGTGTCCGCGACTTCAACCGCCAATTTATCATTTCCGAATTAATTTATTATATTTCTTAACTAAAAGTATCCTAAATTAATACCACAGAAAGTCTTATCAAAATCGATCAAGCAGTTCCACAGATTATCCGAAATAAACTAACAGACAGACAAAAAAAAATTGTAGATCGTATATACATATACATTATTAAAAAAATGATTATATTGACTTTACACTATTATCAAAATATTAAGTTAGATTTTGTAATAAAAGGCAGATCTTAACACCGCGTTTCATCTTACCAGAGCAGCCAAATGGAAATAAGTTCAATATATTTTTAAATAATTTCCATTACGTTGTCCCAAAAAATAATCATATTTAGTATAAGAAACTCTCTCTACAGAACTACTAATAAAAGATAGAAGATAAATTTAGACTTCAACCATATGGTTTAGTGGAGATGAGTCGAGCTACGTTCAAAGTTCTCAAAAATGCAAATTAAAATATAATTATTCTACCAAAAAAAAAACTTAATAATAAAATTTCACATGTTAAAAATTTTTCTCTTAATATACATGAGATTTCCTTCAACATATTAAACCATTAAAAGCATATCGCATTCTAGTGGAGTGCAAGTAACGCGGATTGCGCTATCCCACTTGGTCTTATAACTACCAGCTTGTGTACAACATTGTATACTGTAACAAAATACTTAAAAGTTTACGATCAGTATTAACTTTTACGAAGAGACGTGTGTAAAATTATAAATGAATTGAAGGACATGGTTATACTGGTGAGACAAAGTGCGGCGTTAAGTTACACCATTTAACACGCAATACCTCAATTTAACGCTACCCTACTACTTACAGACAGACAGACAGACTTGACCAAGTTAAACTTAAAAATATTTTGTAAGAGAAAATATATATACTATCCAATTATTATATGCGGAGTTAAGTACTGTTGATACTCATTAGGGAGGCTAATCACAATTGTAAATCTAATGTAAACTGATATTTAAAAAGGGCTCTAATCCTTAATTACTCTAGCTCTTCTCAGCAGAACTGCCTTCAGAGCTGGTGTCAGTTTTCACTAGGACCAACACAATACTGACATGGTAAATGACAATTTACAATATTTTAATTTCCTCGCTTTGGTAAAACAAAACGCGGCTTTGAATTCCGCCACTCTACACGCAATGTCTCGAATACGGCGCAAATCCAAGTACGGAATGTCTTGATACTAGGTTACTTGTCTACCCTACTTTCTAGGATAAAAGCGTGATTCTAAAAAAAATACTTCATACAATAATAATACATCTAAGGACTACTGAGGCCGGTCGTGGAGCGTGATAGCGTCTGACTGTAAGCGTGATCGATTGTGGATTCGATCCCCACTCGGGGAAGTGATTATATTTAAATTATTTTCATTTTCTTGCTCTGATATGACAAAATACGGCGTTGAGTTCCGAATCCGATCGAAAATTGAAGTACGAAGTGTCGTGATATTAAGATAAGGTATTTTCTAACTACCCTGCTATGCGGGATAAAAGCGTAAGACTGAAACATAATATCAGGTTATACATGAAAATTTATACACGAAGCAAACTGCATTCTCATCCACATTCATACTAACTTGCGGCTACAGACTAACTTCATTGAATTATGTTACTTGCACAGAACATATAAACTTTTCAATATACGACTTTCATAAATGTATCTTTTACACATTACTTGCATAGGAGACTATAGTAGTTCAATAGATCACTGTCCGATTAGTTGTTGGTTCGATTAATTATTTACATTTACTCGTTAAGTAAGGTAAGACAAAATACGGCGTTGAGTTCCGCCAATCAACAGGCAATATCTTTGATTCACGTTGGAAAGAGGAGGAAGAAGTGTCTTGGCACTAGATTATGCTTAAAAATATACAAATAACCTATAATAACCGCGATCGGCTATGGGTTCGATTGCCACTCGAGGGAGTGATTATAATTAAATAATTTTCACTTCCTCGCGCTGGTAACAGAAAATGCGGCGTTGAGTTCTGCCAATCAATACGCAAAGTATTGAATTCGGTGGATATCAAAGGCGATAAGAATCTTTGCACTAGAGACTTTCTGTCTACCCTGCTATACAGGATGAAGCGGGAAGCTAAAAAAACACAACATACAGTTAGCGTTCCATTATTTAATATTTCTTGCTTGTTTATCTTTCACTATAATGTTAAGTTGATGAAGCTGTCTGAACTATTACTATAATATTCTAAACTTAATAAAAATAGTTCTTATTTTATCTTAGATCGTATAATAAAACACTTTATCCTGAATATCAGAGTAGTCAAAGACAACCCAGTATCAAGACACTCAGTTGACTGCTTTCACCCGAAATCAAGAATTACGTGTTGCATAACGTCACGCTTTCTCGTACCATAGCGGAGAACTTAATATAAATTTTTAATATAATAATAAATTTAAAATATTTTTATGTCACCCCCACAAGGGAATCGAATCCGCAATCAATAGCATATAGAGTCAAAAGAATAATGACAGATAGGTACGATGGAATTAAATCAAAATTTCAGAAGAAAATCTTAAAGTATTTTAATTGTTTTCTTTGTAAATGTCAATCGTATTGAAACCTTTGCCCTTTGAAGTTTATTATCATTATGTTAATTTATGAGAAAGGTTGCCATTTCATAATTATAATTAATATTTAGTAATTTTCTTTTCAAATTAAAATTGATTGTACCGTTTTCTTATTAACTCTTACGTATACTTTTCTCCTAGAAATGGATTTACTATAATAATAAATATATTTTTTATTATACTTTCTACTTTTATGTATAAGGATCAGAGAGACCAGAGAGTACCCGGTGTTAACATCCTCCGTATTCCACTTTCCGCCCAATGTCGAGACATTGTATTTCATTTGGCGGAACTCAACGCTGCGCTTCATCTTGCCGAAGTAGTAAAATATATCAATTATTACGATTAACTCGCAACTCCACTCACAAGAAGTCTCGCGTAGAGTGAGATATTTCAAGCCTCGATGAGCTATTACTATTGTTTTTTATTTATTCAAAGATATTTCATATCACTTAAAAGCATATGACGTACAAACAAACAAAAAATTATATATAAAACCTGAGTATTAGTTTTACCAGTTAACAGGACCCTAAAACGACACCCTAAAATCCTATAAATCGAATCCACTTCAAAGTAGTATTAATCAAAGCCTACCCTTGTTCTTGACCTTGGGTTAAATATAAAATGTAATAACGAGTATTGGATAGTAGCGCTATGGGGAGACCAAATTGGATGTCCATTAACTTGCCTTAAAAATTTATATAGACGATCGTCTTACAGTTGGAAAATGTATACACATTACAATTTTCCTCTCTATATTAATCAAGCCACAGAGTTGAGTTCCGCCATTAAATATGCAATGTTTCGAAATCGGATGGAAAATGGGTAATATAGTGTTTTGACACTAACTTCTCTCTACTATGTAGAAAAAGCCTTATCATAAAAGGTTTATCTCATATAAAAAATATGTAAATATATATATATATATATATATATATATATATATATATATATATATATATATATATATATATATATATATATATATATATATATATATATATATATATATATATATATATATATATATATATATATATATATATATATATATATATATATATATATATATATAATTGTGTAGACTTTTACGTTACAAGCACTAATAATATGTTAGGTTACGTAAATAGGGTCTACATTCTGTAAGACATGTGTTGGGTTGACCTTTTATATTTAGGCTTCATTGTCACGTACATTAACGCCGCTTCCCTTTTTAAATGAATAAAAAATAGGTAATTGACTGATGTTAGTAAAACGACTCTCTTTCAATTCTCACAAAAATGCAACTCTACATGTTTTTTTTTCTACTTCATGCTTTTACATTAAAATTTAAAACTTTGTTTTCATATACTTTGGTAAAGTGAAGTGGGGCATTAAGTTCACCACTCAACACGTAGTGTCTCGAATTCGTCCGGAAAACACTCTACGGAGTGTCTTGACGCTAGGGTGTTTTTGACTACCCTGCGGAATAAAGCGTGAAGATTATACGTCTTAAATTCCTTTCGACCTATGACACAATGTAAAAACAAACTGAACTAACAAACAAAATACAATACATTACATTAAATAATACAACAAAATATATTACGAACACGAATATAATTCCGACTCGAGGATTATAAATACCGTGGCTCCTCCCTTTCCTTAGCGAATCCCGCGGGATGCTGAGCCCCGCTAGCAATTTCGACGAACTATCCCGCATTAATCCCCCCACGGGATAGGCCAAGATATTTTTATTATTCTGGGACGAAACAATTGATCTTATGGTACTATTTAAGTAAGTAGATATTTAAGTATCCTTATACGTTTACGTCATTTTGTTTTTTTATGTGTTAAGTGGAAAGTTTATTTTTTTTATTTCTTTTTTTTCTCTTTTTATTTACATTCCATAGGCACCTATCCATACCTTTTGTTACATTGGTTCTTTTTTTATTATTTTTCTTATACATTATATAAGACTCATAGAGACCATAGTGTCTCTGTGTGGCCTTAACCTAAAAGGTTAGATGAGGTTTAGATTTTAGTGTTAAGACACTCTTTCTTTCCATCTATATTCGGCTACGTACAATAACTGTGGGTAAAACATGGATTATAAAAAAAAATAGAGTTTCATGCTTTTCCAGGAAAGCTATATATTGGCACTTAATGTTAAGACACACCGTTGAGCAGAATAAACGCTACACGTTATCTCTCCCAAGAGAGAGGGGAATTGAAAATAATTTAAATAGGTGTATTTGACAATATCGGACAGCACACACGAGCTGTAGGTTGGATACGTGGGAACGTAAAAGTACGATATTACGTTATCGTCATTTCCCCGTGCCAGTAAGATTAATAGCAGTATCTAATCAACGCTATTATTAGACTAACCAACACGGAGACTAACACGCAGTACATCAAATCGCAGTACCAACACGCAAATTCAAGAACAGAGTGTTTTGACCATATATTCTTGGATTACCCTGATATGGAGGAGAAATCGTAAGACTTTAAAACATAATTAAATAAACGATAATCAAATCATCGCAACCAGAACTCAATTAGTTCCAACTTAACAGTTAAAACACGCCACACTTCCCTTGTAACATCAGAAATATCAAGATTATTTGGATCACGTAGACCCTCTCCAGGTAGAGTAGCATCGCTGTCATATTTTTCCGTCAACACCACATTTATATGATAATGCGGTGGGTCCTATTCGAAGTGATCGGAAAGTTCCCAAAAAATGCTGAACTTGTAAATCTAATTTCGTCCCACAAGTACGCACTTGTTTACAATTTCTTCTCGTTTATTTGGAAAATTGGTAAACAGTATGTGGTCGTGACTTCGATGCCCATGAAAGGAAGATTGCAATATTGCAATCTTTTTCCTTGTTAATGAATATGAAATATATAAAATTTAAAGTCTAATTAGAACAAATTTCTGAAAAATTGGTTATACAGGTCAATCAAAGAATTAATTTATAGATAAATACTTAATATGATATTTATATCAAAAGAATCATAGTAAAATGGTATATACTCCCGGATAAATGGCGACTTGTTACTTGTTTGCCCAACTTTTTTTCTTGGGTAATTCAGAGAAACAAAACCCTGATCGAGCCTAGTATAAAAACACTCCGTTCACCGCCTTCCGCCGAAATTGAGTTTTAAATGATAAAACTCAACGTCACGGTTTAAGTTTTTTCTATACCATTTGTTTTTCTCGCATATAGCAAGGAAGATAGGAATTACCCAGCATCAAGACACTCCGTAATCCACTTTCCGCCAAATTCAAGACATTGCATTTTGAGTGGCGAAACTCAACGCTTCAATTTGTCTTATCAGAGTGAGAATACGAAAAAAATAAATATAATCAATTCCCAGAGTGAGAATCGAACCCACAACCGATCGTTTACAGTCAGACGTCGCACTGTTCTATGACCGACCTCTTCTATAATTAATTAATTAAATTTATTTTTATAATAAATAATATCTACTATGTCACTTGCACAAGAACCGAACTGCTTTCAACGTCAAGAGCTTGAAACCAACCAATAATATTATTTCAAATAAAATGTAAAGACATTTTGAATAAAACTACAAACATAGAAATAAAATGCTTATTCAGTATTTAGTTTCTAGTAGCGCACGCTCGTACATTACTTTTATTAGCTTCTTTGCAAAGTGGACGAGAGAGTATGCAGTGAAACGATATATACATTTTATTCAAAGTAAAAAGCCGTATATTTTATATAAATAAAAAGAAGCTTCACGTTTTATACCACATACCACGGTAGCCAGAGACAACCTAGTGTCAAGACACTCCGTTGACCGCTTTCCACCTGAAATCGAGACATTGAGTGGCGAACTTAACGCCACACTTTGTCTTACCAGAACTCCTTCTTCCTGGCATTTCTCCCAACTTAGCCAGGGTCTGCCTTCCCACTTAACCTACTCCACTTTGCACGGTCTTTGGCATCCTCGGTGGTAAGTCCATTGGCTTTCATATCCTGTTTCACCATTTCCAGCCATCACTTCCTTGGGCGTCCTGGGGGTCAAACTCCAGGGATAGACATATCAAGGCATATTCGTTTGACATAGTTCTCAGGCCGGCGCGCAACGTGTCCATACCATTTTAGAGGACGCTCTTGAAGCTTATCCGCTACGTCACGGACTTCAAGACTACCTCGGATGAATGTGTTACGTATGCGGTCAGCCCGCCTTACACCACATATTCACCTTAACATCTTCATTTCCGTGACGTGAAGCTCCTAAGTGTGCCGAGATAGTGCTGAATGCAATGCATATAAGAGAACCGGTCGGACTATGCTTGAGTTAGGGCGGTTTTCTATGGTCACAGACCACACCTGTGACATTCCAAGCAGCGCTGATATGGGCATGGATGTCGTGATCAATGCCCTCAGACTAATGCACGATGGATCCAAGGTACCTGAACTTCTCTGACTTAACGGCTGGTTCGGAATCTATATGAATAGTGCTATAGTCCGGGCTCCCAGAAACCATGTACTCGGTCTTCGATACATTTATTTTAAGATCGCCGCTCTCAAGGCGTTTACAGTCAGACGCTCTTACACTGCGCCACGATCGGCCTCATGAATATATTAATTAGAAAAAATCTGAAGAACTTATTATACGAAAATTATGTAAATACAAAAGTATGAAATTTGGTAAAGCCAAGGTGACGTAGAAATACATTAAATAAAAAAAATACACATAACCGTGTGTTTAATTAACCCTTTTATATGAATTGACATACCCGTTGCTAAGGCAAGACGTGACGTTACGATTTTTAAACATTTTAAATGATTCTATTATATCAGATTAATCGCGTATATTTTGGTATTCAAAAAATATTTTTTGGGAACCTAACGTTTCGAACGCTTTACTGTGACCACTGACTACTGTAAAGTGTTCGAAATGTTAGGTTTCTAAAAGTGTATTATCGAATACCAAAATATATGGTGATAAATCCGTTTAAAATACTTTCATATAAATTGAGAATATTTTTTATGCATACTACTACATATAAAACGATGGGGGTTTTATTCCTAAATAATCGAAATCGATATGATATTAAAGAAACATTTTAATATTAAATCGATGTCTGTTTATGAACGAATTTTGTTAATTACTTATAAATTTATGGAGTTGAGATACGTTTGACTGAGTACACGAAATTTTAGAATCACAGTTTTAATGTCACTCTGTTCTTCACTTTCAGTCGAGACAGACACTGGGTGCGATAGGCGAAACATTTTAAATCACTCAACCGAAAGGGATTCAAACCTACAATCAATCGTGTTTCCAGTCAAACGCAAACGTCAAAATTGAACGCAAAACTAAAAAAAAATGTAAATAAACACATAAAAACATATAACCGCTCAAAATTTGCAAATCTATACAAAAATCTTACCTTTTTAACAAAAAAAAATAGCCTTAGTAAGCCTATTTCCCTTTACCGAGTAAAGTGATATGGCCCCGAAACGTTGCTTACTTACCTGTAACAAAAAGAAGCTTATTTTATCTGATAAAATTGTTTATTTTTATAAAAAAATGCTCTTCTAAAGATAAAGCTCTGGGCTTTTTCACTATAATATGAAGTAATATATATCGTAGAAAAATACATAGAGTAACGTCACTTGGTGATTTTAATTATAAATTTCATCTTGTTACCTACATTTGTATGTAACTAATGAGTTTGATTTTTGCGATTTTTACACATTTTAAACGGATTAATCGCGTATATTTTGGTATTTAAAAATACATTTTTGGACACTTTTACATTAGTCCATGGTCTCAGGTAGACTGAGGTGGCACTCGTCTGTCAGTTGATACAAAAATTTATTATATCAATCTACCGCCGTATGTTTCTTAATTGCCTCATGAACTGCCCTAGGTTCTTGCAGAATGAGCTGACTGGATTTGAGACTTAACATTTTTTATAAGTGGGTCTCAGATGGTAGAGAATTTCGAACCAACTTCTCTATTGAAATGAGGTTATTTAATTAATTTTTGTATCAACTGACAGACGAGTGCCATCTCAGTCTACTTGTGACCACGGTCTACTGAAAAGTGTTCGAAACGTTAGGTGTCCAAAAATGTATTTTCTAATACTAAAATATACGCGATTAATCCGTTTAAAATAGTTTCATTTAAAATATGTATATAATTATTTATATATCTAAATCAAATCTATTTGGCACAGTGGGTCAGCGTGCGACAGTAAATACGACCGATTGTGGGTACAATTCCCATTGGGAGTATAGATTATATTTAATTAATTTCCTCGCTCTGGTAAGACCAAGTTTTTGTTAATTATAACTATTTAAAATTATTCTTGATGAAGTTGTAAGTTAAATATTTACCCTTTTTTTCGCATAGCAGTTTAGTGTAAAGACATTCCGATCTTTGTTTTCCAGTAAATTTCATCGGACTTTCTCTCGTCTAAGCGATCGAGGTGAACAGCCTATATATATTGAGTTGCGTAACTCAACACCGCGTTTTATCTAACCAGGAGTAAAACATAAAATAATACAAATCCTATAGGCATATTTTTATACAATTTACCATTATCAAAAAATAAAACGAAACTCCTTTATTATTATTTTGTTATTTTTTTATATCTTCACTTAAAAGTACCTAGTGTTAAGACACTCTGCACTTCGTTTTCCGCTGAATCCAACACTCGTATACATCATACCAGAGCGGGGAAATAAAAAATAATTTAAATATGATAATTCCCACCCAGGGATATACATTGGGCGGAACCCACAACCAGCCGTGTTTACAATAGCTGTCCCACTGGGCTAAAAATGGTCTAAACGAAACTCCTTCATGAATATAATTAGCCAATTCGAATCCAAAAATAAACTCACCTAAATAAAACGACCCGAATCAAAATAACAGAATGCTTAGTCACGGGTAAAACTATGTTAGTACGAAGATACGCCAAATAAAACGTAAACGATAAGGGTCCATTCTGTTTCCACCACAAAACTATACAAGAAAAAGTAAATTTTCCTATATATTTTGTGATGGCACAGTAGAACACTAGATGACTGTGAACGTAAGGCCAACAGTTGTGGGTTTGATTCCCTCTCAGAGTAATGGTGTTTTAAAATTATCTCCATGTTCACGATCAAAGATAATAAATTAAAAAATCTTCTAACAGAAAAAGTAACTTTAAGTTTTATTAATAATAAAAAGTTTTATTTATAATAGATTATAAAAAAATGTCGTAATTAAATGCCGAATTCCGTCTTACTGGGCTGGGAAAGAAATTGTATATATATATATATATATATATATATATATATATATATATATATACAATTTCATCCCGTATAGGAAGGTAGTCAGAGACAACCTAGTGTCAAGACACTCCGTTGACTGTTTTCCTCTGCATATTGAGATTTTTAGTATATAACGGTTAACTCTGAACACCGCGCTTTGACTACCAGAGCAGAGAAATGAAAATTAATTCTTAATATAATCATTTCTCCAAGTAAAAATCGAACCTACAACTGATCACGTTTACAATCAGACGCTATTCCACTGTGCCATGATGGCCTTTTTATGATGTATATATTATGTAAAAATAATATATTTCAAGAAACTGTTATCTATATTGCTATATAGATGTTCGTATAGTAAACCATGGTGCCATTTGCCTCTAGGATATCTATTAATTAATTCGTAAACATAAATAACCACTTTACTCTTTACCCCTTCTTGCAGGGTGGTCAGAGAAGGACGAAAAATATCTAGACACTCCGTTCCAATTCGCAATATAGTGTGTTGAGTGGCGGAACTTAACACCGCACTTGAAGCTTTGCCTTGCAAGAGTGGAGAAATGAAAACAATTCATATACAATAATCCTGTACATAGTAATTTACTTATAATTTAGACGTGAAGCCGTAAAACTAGCTAAAATATGAATTTTTAAATAATGCACGTAAAAAAAGATTCGCTTTCGTGTACGTTTTGGAATTTAATTAATTCTCCATTTAGTATAATTTATAGCGGTGTGGCCACTGGATCTCGAAAGGCTTTGAAAAAGATTATTTTTTAAAAGCAAGTGTTAAATATCTTTTATATATTTTTTTAGGTATGTTACTATATGAAGAGAATTTTCTCTTTGTTTCCACCGTATTCGAGCCATTGCGTATTGAGTCGTGGAACTCAACGCCGCATTTTGTCTTATTAGAGCGAGGAAGTGAAAATAATTTAATTACAATTACTCCTCCGACTGATAATCGAACCACGGAGTGTCTTGACACTACGTACTTTCTGCCTTCCCAGCTATGCGGGGTAAAAGTGTGAAGCTTAAAGAATAAAAAGAAAAAATGTCGCGTGTTATGTTTTTTAATATATTTTTTTAATACAGTGGTATAGTTATGATTTAAATAGGAACAATATAAATTCAATGTTTGCTTCACGCTTTATTCCGAATAGCAGTAACAGAGACCTGTTATCAAGACAATCAAGACATTCCGTATTAAAGGGCGGAACATAACACCGCACTTTATTTACCGGAACGGGAAATAGTCACGATGCTTTTAATACGATCTTGCAGTCCTTCTATACTTTTTTATAACTATCTAATAAATATTTATATGTAATTTTTAATGGCATTTGCGAATCTAAAATTATACCACTTTTAACCTAAATCGATCAAAAGCAAGTGGAACATCGATTAATAGTCGTTCGTCGTCTCCAATGAAGATCTCGTTTGTCAAATTTTATGGGTCGGCCAGTGGGTCAGCCTGATGCCGTAATTGATGGCCATGGATTATTACAGAGCTTGCGGATTTATTTGTGTTATATAATTATTTATATGACAAAATAAGTATTTTTTTCGATTCCGCGGTGGTTATAGGTTCGAAATTATAAGTTCTAAAAGCTAAGAACCGCTTATATACTTTTAAACATCAATTTTAGCATGATAAAATTAATTTTTTGGGGTCCAATGTGGTGCAACGGCATGTCTGACCTTAAACGCGACAAGTTGTGGGTTCGATTCCCCTTAGGGGTGGTTATATTTAAATTATTTTCACTTCCTCGCTCTGGTAAGATAAATTGCGGCGTTAAGTTCCAACATTCAAAATATAATGTCTCGAATTCGGCGGATATATATATATATATATATATATATATATATATATATATATATATATATATATAAAAGAATCTCAAGCCAGTTAATAGGCCTGCTGGTTGCAGATTGAGCGCTCACTCACTACAATGAACGATAAATATAAAATTTTATAATAATAGCTCAACAAATTGAAGACGATTTACTGCCCTTTTATAGAGATCGTAAATTATAATCGGCGGGTCTCAGATATCCGCCTTCCGAGAGGCTTAATTTTATTTAGTACGTCCACCGTGACTTTGTAAGGCGATTGTTGTGGGAAAATTGGTAAATAGATATATTTATATTTAGATATTATTATGAAGTTTAAAATTTTTTTACTGGTGAAATTCATATTTTTAATCCGTTGCGGGTTCGGTCCCCACTCGGGGGAGTTACATTTAAATTATTACTTCCTGGCTCTCGTAAGACAAAGTGCGGCGTTGAGATCCACTACTCGACACTCAATGTCTCGAATTCGGTGGAAAGCGAAGTACAGAGTAACGTGACACTAGGTACTCTCTGTATACCCTGCTATGCGGGATAAAAGCGTGAAGCGTGAAGCGCGTATACATAAAACTTCATCAAAGAACGACGGTCGTGGAGTAGTGGGACAACGTCTGACAATGAACGCGACAGGCTATGTGATACGATTCCCATTCGAGTGAATAATATATGAACATATTTCAATTATTTTTATTATTTATTTTTTCTTTTCGGTAAGAATAAGCGCGGCTTTAAGTTACGCCAGTCAATACGCAAATGTCTCGAAATCGACGGAAGGAGAACGTAGTGTCTTATCACTAATTATTTCCTGTCTACCCTGCTATATAAAAACGTGAAGATAAATAATAAAAGACCTCAGCAAATTCATCGTTTTGAGTTTCAAATGTTTTTTTTTAAATTCAATAAAAATTTAAGTTAAAAACAGAATCATAATGTTTGAAAACTGTATATATGTAGATATATAAATGAATTGCTTTAAAAGTATTCCTGTATTAAATTTAACTGTAATTATACCTATGATATAAGTGATTGTATTTTGTTATTCACCCAATCGAGAAAGAGTTTAGTAACGCCAGTCTGTGCTTGCTTAGAAATATTTCCTATTTATCCCGCATAGCAGGGTAGGTAGAAAATAGCTAGTGTCAAGACACTCCGTACTTGGCTTTACGCTGAATTCGAGTCATTGCATGACGAGTGGCGGAACTTAACGCTGCGTTTTTTCAATAAAATAAAAATGAAACGAATTTAAGTATTATCGGACTCACAACCGATTGCTTTTACAATCAGACACTGTTACACTGCGCCGCGACTAGCCTCATATTTTATCTTTTCTATGTGTTATAACCAGAATATAAGGAATTAATTTATCAAAATGGTTTCTTTTTAAACATTTATAACATTCTAAAATCTTTGATTTTCGCGATTTTACACATTTAAAATGTAACTATTTTAAACGGATTATTCACGAATATTTTGGTATTCGAAAACAAATCTTTAGACACCCGACTTTTCGACCACTACCTGTGACCACGGACTACTGTAAAGTGTTTCAAACGTCGGGTTTCCAAACATGTATTTTCTAATACTAAAATATACACGATTAATCCGTATAAAATAGTTTTATTAAAAAAGTCACATCCAATCAAATCGATACGATACAAAAAGTAAACCATACGTCCATAATAATTATGTACTTTTAAAAAATAAACTCACCCTGCTATCAGATATATGTGTGTTGATCGTTTTATAATGGCTGAGCGTGACTACTTCCTATTGTCATTAGAAGAAGTATGGGCTTTTACCTTCAACAAAACAGTGATAAAGCACTTCTTTTTTAATTTCCTTACTCTTATATTAGGTTCTCCTGTATATGGATATGTATCCTATATATAGTTATCCTATATATAGTTATCCAATATATAGTTATCCTATATATAGTTATCCTATATACGAATAAATACCCAGAGGAATAGTTACCCCGATTTTCAATTTACTATGGTAGGTTTACTAGAATTTTTGAGACATTATATGTTATTTAATTTATTTATTAACATATAGATGCACAAGTTTTGCCGCAAGCCAAGATTATCCACGCTAACTTAAAAAATATATATAAAAATTTGAACGCAGCGTGATTCGAACACGCGCCTCTTGGAAACCGTCCAAGCGCTATGGCTAAGCCATGAGTTCTACGTCCAGCTGCGTTACAATTCTTATACGTTTGTTACAACTAACAACATAAACAAGTTGCTTCTAAGAAGTGTGAGTTCAAATCCCGCTGCGTTGAATTGTTTATACGTTTTTTTTAATATTTTCTGATACTTAGTGAGGATAATACTTGAAAAACAGTAAAATAATCAACTCTTATTGAATATCTCTAAAATTTAATTAAAATACAAGTTGAATTCCGAGTAGATACGCTGTCTGGAATTCCGAGAGAAAGCAGCTAACGGAGTGTCTTGACACTAGGTTGTCTCTGTTTACTTTGCTATGCGATAAAGATGTTTAAATATGTAAGTTCATTTTGTCTTTTCCTTTTTTTTAGCTTCACGCTTTTATCACGCAAAGCAGACAGGAAGTAACTAATGTCAAGACACTCCATACTCCACTTTCTACTGAATTTGAGACGTTGCGTGATAGGTGGCGCAATTCAACGCCACGTTTTGTCGTACCAGAGCGAGAAAATAAAAATAATATAAATATAATCATTCCCTTGAGTAAGAATCGAACCCACAACCGATCACATTTACAGCCTCGATTCGATTGGCCTCAATTAGGTTCATATAAGCTAAGTAATTAATCAAATCCGTATATAAAAATTGAAATAAATAAATTGAATACGTAAATAGTGAAGTACTAGCCGTGCTCGTATAAGTGCTAAATAGATTATAATTGCAGAGCGTTTTAAACATCCAGTTCTATCATGAAGTGTGGTGGATTAAAAATGAGATAATTGAATGCAATTATGCCGTAAATACCGCGTTTGCTTCAGATTTTTTTTATATTAAGCTTTTAAACATAGTTTCTTCATAGAGATGACAGTGAAGAGGGATAGCAAGTTCAAATCCCCGGAATGACAAATTTTAGGTTATATTATTTGGATATATAAAAGATAATAATATTTGACATGTTAGCTTTCTGGGTAGTGTAGAGAAGTGCTATTATAATATCAATATTAGAATAGACTTATATGACTCACTATTTCTTTTATATTTTAGATTTTTTATCTATTCTTGCAAAACTGTATTGCAGCTATACTTATTTTGATGTAACTTTCTCGAGTAGATAGCTGAATTATGAAGGAATAACATAGGCTAATTTTAAGCAAAATCTTAATTAAATACAGACACAGAAAAACGAAAGAAGTTGTGGGCATAGCTAGTTTTAAATATAACCATAGCTCAGGGTGGGAATCGAAACCACAACCAATTGCGTTTACAGTCGGACATTCTCCCACTGCGCCACGATATCCTATTATAAATAGGATTTTCATACTAAGAAATTATAACATAAAATCTTATTAAAAACATTAACAACCTAATTCCAACCCCACTTGACTCTGGCTAGTGATATTCCACCTTTCCCATACACTGTCATCAATCACTTTGAAGGTATTAAAACTTTTTCGCGCGAGCCTAAGAAATTTCAATATGGCGTACATATTAAATGAGATAAGCTATATGTTTTTGAAGTACATGACGAGATTCTGTATTAAAAAAAATATTTCTTATATAATATTTTCAACGAGGCCGTCGTGGCACAATACGATGGAGGCTGAATGTAAACGCAACTGGTTGTGAGTTCGATTCCCATTCATAGGAACGATTGTTGGGTAAAATTTATTATATTTTCTCCACTCTGGTAAGACAAAGTGCGGCGTTGAATTCGCCACTTGACACGCAACGTCTTGATTTTAGGCACAAACCAGTCAACGGAGTATATTGACACTGGATTGATTCTAACTACCCTTCTATGTGAGATAAAACTTGAAGATGCATAATTTTTCAATAAAATGCCTCTGATACAGTACATATGTGAACAAAGATATAAAACAACGCATATTAATAGTGATATAAGTAAAATAAGCAATCCTTTAACACCGTCTACGTTGTTCTAAACGTATATAACGTATTAAATATGGCTATGAAAATGGGAATCAAACCCACAACCACTCGCGTTTACAGTCAGACGCTGCCCTGGAGCATCATAATGACTTCAATTCATTCATTCATTCATTCATTCATTCACCTTCATTATGATATATATTAATATAAAAACATTTAATTTAGACAAATTCGCATAAACACACGCATACTTGTTTACCACAAAAAATCCACTTTTCTCACCTCACCTGTGATGATTTCACGCTCAGAATCTCTTTGACATAAAAGCGTTTTTATATTTTCATAAATAGGCTGTTCGCTATCACCTTAGTGCTTAATGAAGGTACATTTTTAATTTGTTAAATACGCTTTACATTTAATTATGATTTTATAATTTAGTATATTTTTTAGTCAGTTTGAAATGAAACTATTTGAAACGGATTAATCGTGTATATTTTGGTATTAGAAAATATATTTTTAGAAATCTGACGTTATGAATTCTTTACAGTAGTCCGTGGTCCCAGGTACACTGTGTTTTCCAGTCCGTACTGGTTCACATAATAAGATCGTTGATTTTTGCGATTTTTACTCATTTTAAATGAAACTATTTTCACACAGATTAATGGCGTATATTTTGGTATTCGAAAATATATTTTTGGACACCTGACATTTCAAACACTTTACAGTAGTCCATGGTCTGCCTGTCTGAAATATACTTCTTTCTAAAGTCAAAGTTAAGTTATTTATAATCAAAATTAAAAGACAAAGTGCGGCGTTGAGTTCCAACACTCAACAAGATAGGTCTCAAATTCGGTGGAAAGGGAAGTTATGACACTAAGTACTTTCTGTCTACCCTGTTATGCGGGATAAAAAGCGAGAAGTTAAAAAAAAAGTTATTTCCATATATGTTTGAACGAAATAGATTTGAAATTCGAAATAGATTTGACATTCGAAATATAATGAAAATATATTGTAATGAAGAATGAAATTTACTACTGGTTCACTAAAGTTAGTGTCTCAGCCTTGAGAGGAATCAATGTGAGAATTCATTGGTTTACAATTATAGAATAGCGAGTTTACAGCCAAGCTTTGAATATATTTGAATTATACGTCTTGCGAATTAAATACATTCTCTAGGTCATCTAGAGAATGTATTTAATTCGCAAGACTTATTATCTATATCTATAAATATAAATAAAATTAGAATGTCTATCGGTAATAATAAATGAACTGCTTCTTTTATCATTTTTTTTATTTTAACAATTTTTGTCTGTTTGTTCTGACTAATCTCTGGAACAGCAGGACTGGTTAATGAGACTTTCACAAATTATTTAATTATTACTAATTTGCAATACAAAAATAACTTTAAAATTCATTTAAAATAAAATATTATATATTGATATGAATTTATTACACATATAAATACATTTATTTACATTTATACATATAAATATACATATATAAACATAATCAAAACTAGTCTTTGAGCATCATACATACCCCATGGAGTGGCATTTAGCGTGGGGTACGGGGACATAAATAATTATGGTGTGACAAAGGAAATGTCAAAAACATGACCTGTTCCAAGCGACGTTTATACGTGAACTACGAATGTACATATATATATGGACTCGTATGTATGTATGTATGTTACAAACCAAAGGTTATTTGAAAATAAATTACTTCTGACTGCAAGGGGTTAGAATTAGTTTTGTAAATGACATGGAAAAAAATTTCAATGGAAATGATGACTTTTTTTGATTTAAACAGAAAATAAATATATCTGAGAGCGTGCAGCTAATTTGGGTACTGTTAATTTGGGTATTCTATATTATTCTCTATATTATTCAATTACTTTACAACGATTAATAAAAACTGAGGTCAGTCGTGGCACGGTAGGACAGCGTGTGACTGTAAACGCGATCGGTTGTGGGTTCAATTCCAACTCGGGGGAGTGATTATATTTAAATTCTTTAAGTTTACTTCCTCGCTCTTGTAACACAAAGTGCACCATTGAGTTCCACCTCTTAACACAAAATGTCTCGAATTTGGTGGAAAGCGAAGTACAGAATGTCTTGAGACTGAGACTAGGTACTTTATGTCTACCCTGCTATGCGGGATAAAAGCGAGAAGCTAAAAAAGTAATTAATAAGAAATCTTTTAAATTTATCAAAAAAAATATTTTTTTCGTAAAATTTACCATAAGATGTAGATAGACCTTTGAAGGTCTAGCTTCCATTTATGAGTGTTGTTAACTGAAATTGCTCTAAACACCAATCATATATGTTATTTATATAAAAAAACAATGAATGAAAAATACAGCCTTGTTAGTGACGAGTCACTATTTACTATCTTTGAATTTTCAAATGAAAGAAAAAGAAATTTCCATCAAATATCAAAATTTCCAAAAACTTTCTTTATTTAGTTATAATTATAATTAAATGTACTTACAATACAAGCAATTATTAAGGTCATCAACTACCATATAAAAAATGCATTTAATCGAAATACCAAGTCGATTTCCAAGCCATTTTCAAGAAACAAACTTTAATTTTTTAAAGTGGAAATATTTATATTGACTATAGATCAACGCCAGGCTACGACGTAGCGCGAACAGCTGTAGCATTCTACGATCCATTACACTACTGTTGTGTTCTACGAAATAATTTATAAAAGAAAATCTTTATAAAGACTTGATTTACGTTTTAATTAAAATAATACATCTTTTATCTGTATTGAGACTTCTCAATACAGATTAAATACGATATTTTAACTGTGCTTGTAGGTTATTTTTTTTAACTTCACATTTTTATACCGCATACAGGGTAGACAGAAAGTACCTGAGTGTCCATACACTCCGTACGTTGCTTTCCATTGAAATCGAGATATTTCGTGTTGAGTGGTGGAAGTGAACGCCGCACACTGTCTTACCAGAGCGAGGAAGTAAAAATAAATTAAATGTAATCAATCTCCCGAGTCATTATGGAACCCGCAACCGATCGCGTTTACAGTGAGACGCTGTTCCACTGCGCCACGACCGGTCTAGGTTCATATCCATTTTGCAAAAAATCTAAGTAATAAAATTATGGATTTTGTATGCCTTTATGAAATAAATATATCAAGTTATTATTAAAGCAAAAAGATATGATTACTAAATCAGATTTTTTTTCAGCTTTTTATGGATTGTGTATGGAGGTGATATTTCGAAACTATTTAAAAAAAAAGTAACTTCACGCTTCATCCCTCATAAGGATGGTCAAAGATATACCATTGACGGCTTTCCATCTGAAATCAAAACATTACCAGAGTGGACAAATGAATGTATGTTTGTTAATATAATTTCTTCAAACGGGAATCGAACTCACAACCAATCGCGTTTAACAACTGACCCTTTCCCAATACACCATGACGATATTTTTTTGGCCATTGGCAGAGTAAACAGGATAGAACAAACAGCAACAGAACAAACAGCTCATATATTAACGAGCCGTTAACCGCATAAGTGTCACAGGATGACGTGACAATGCTAGTATGACTGTAATACATATATCATCTTGTCATCAACACCTCACCAATTAATTATCGTTACATGTTAATTATGGGAGAATTGTTGATATTTAGTTATTAATGTTACTTAAGTAGTTGTTTATATGTTTAGCTTTAGCTTCACGCTTTTATCCCGCATAACAAGGTAGACAGAAAGTACTTTGCTTTCCACCGAATTCATAAAATTGGGTGTTAAGTGGTGGAACTCAACGCCACACTTTGTCTTCTTACCAGAACGAGGAAGTGAAAATAATTTAAATATAATCACTACTCCCCAGTGGGAATCGAACCCACAAATGAATCGCGCTTCTTTTTTGTGTGTTCATTATTTATATGGAAAGATAAAGGAGATATACCATTTCACATAATTTATTCATTTTTATATTATGTGAAGCACTATTAGTAGATAGTAGAATAGTCAGAGACTAACTGTTTTTCTCTCCCAATCTAGATATTATTTAACTAAACGCCTCTCTTTGTCACATCAGACAAGAGAAATATGATAATAAATTTGAAATATAATGATTCCTCCCTTAAACATTCAAATAGTTATTAACGAAGAGATAGATACCCATTGCCTCATAAATTGTATAAAGAAAAAAATATTCATTTTCATATAGAATAATTCATCATTATTCATTTAAATTATCCTAAAACTGACGTTTACAATTCCTATAATAAATATGTAAACGTACTATGTTATTAAAAGTAAAGGTTTAGATTTTTTTTATTTTTTTGTATACATTGGTCGTTGTACCGTCTCCTATAGGTGTGCGTTAATATCTATCTCTCTCTCTCTCTCTCTATATATATATATATATATATATATATATATATATATATGTATATATATATATATATATTAAGCTAGTTCAAAATGCGCAACATCTCATCCGAACTGTCGTTTCGAATCCTTCCCTAGAATTTGCCATTCAAATAATAACTTTAATACATTGTCATAGAGTTAGCTTTCGTTTGTGTCACATATTTTGAAATCTGACGTAGAATCGGTCTGCCCGAGGGAATCGTGATATTGCTTTACATGTTTTTTGCCTTTGTCCCATACAGTGGCTAACAAGAATTGTAATATATAGGAATTTCAACTTTATTTTCAAGAAAGTAAAGGTGATACAAGCGTGAAACGTTCTTCAAATGCGGTTTGCACAGTAATATGACGAAATCTATTTGCTATGGCCTAGTTGGATGAATTCCGGATAGAAACGGATACACGTGTAGTTGACAAAAAGATTGCTCGTAAAAAGTTTCTTTAACTACCTTACCTATATCATAATATCAAATTTCTTGTTATCGAACGCACTGAAATTAGAAACGAATTTCGAAAAGTATATAAAAAAATTAAAAAGTAAGCTATCCTATATATATATATATATATATATATATATATATATATAAATGTATATTATTTGTACAGTCATAGTGAAATATCATTAAATAAATTATAGGGCCACTTATGTAGTCAGGATTTGACGGTTGCAAAATCCATTTCCATTCGTAGTAGAAAATCTGCAAATATTTATATCGTTGGCTAAAAATTAGATAACATATTTGACTTAATATTTTCAAACATCATTTCATTTAATTTAATTTTTGGAATAAAGTTACTAAACGTCATATAATAATAAGGTAGTAGTGAATTAGTAGAAATCGTCACGTAACAATGCTGCACGTGTGTGCGTAAGCATCACTACCACATTACAACACATACCACATTACAAAAAAATATGTAACTTTTTTTTTATTTTAGCTTCACGCTTTTATCCGCATAACAGAGTAGACAGAAAGTACCTAGTGTCAAGACATTCCGTACTTTGCTATCCACCGATTTCGAGAAATTACGTGTTAAGTGGTGGAACTCAACACCGCAATTTGTCTTATTAACAGAGCGAGGAAGTGAAAATATTTTACATATATATATTATAGAATAACTTCCAACCACTGAGCCATAGGGCACTTAAACATAAACATAATCAAAAAATCCATCACAACATCAATATTTTATACGATAATTTTTCAAAAGCCTCAAAAGGAAACGTGAAGAGCGAGGAAAAACAAATTTAAAAAGTACCTCGTAGTACTGTAAGGGCAAAGTTATCCCATCAAAGAGTTATGATATCTACAGGCCAAAAGGGGTTTTTTTTATTTAAGTTTCGGAAACACAATAAACAATGTTAGCGAACCTTCGTCTATTTAAATTGCTTGTCTACACCACTAGGCTCTAGAGCTTTGTCGCGATATTGTTCATATTTATTTTTAAATATTGATATACTTTTAAAAGCCTACATAGAAATTAAAAAAAAAGAGCATTACTGTTTTTAATAATATTTACCCCGAACACGGTTCAAACTTAGACACTTAGCCTTCTTGATTGTTTATGGAAAAGGAATTAAAATATTGAGAAACTATTACTTTCTATACATTTTACCCAAAACTAATACATTGCGCGTTAGCTGACGAAACCCAGAGCAATACTGTGTCTTACTGGGCCTATAGAACTCTATTAAATTAACTTTCACCCTATATTCACTCAGATGACTTTCCGCTTTTTGTTGGCAGCTTCACTGTATTGTCTATTGCAAAGAATCATGTGCCAAGAAACTCAGTTTTCTGTTTTCTGCGAGAATTTAAGAAATTTTGTAGTCTTAGCAAATCAGAGAAATGAGCATGAAATGGATTAAACATAATCACTACAGGACGCCGATCGTACCACAGTGACTATAAACGACATAGGTTATGGATTCGATTCTCACACGGAGGAATAATTATATTTCCATTATTTTCACTTCTTCGTTCTGATAAAACGAAGTGCGGCGTTGAGTTCTACCACTACACACGTAATGTCGCGAATGCGGTTCAATGCGAATTACAGAGTGTCTTGACACTAGATACTTTCTGTTTACCCTGCCATACGGAATAATAGTGTGAAGCTAAAAATAGAACCTTCATATGAATATTCCAATAAATAAACAACCATTTAAGTAACATTAAAAACTAAAAAACAATAATTCTCCCATAACTAACACATAAATACTTCCGATCTACCCTGACATATGGCATAAAAGCGTAAAACTAAAAAAAAATTACTATCGAACAGACGACACTAAGTCTTCATATATGTATGTATATAAAATATAATAAAATACAAAATTCCTTACCTGGGTATTCCAAGAATATATGTATAACTTCTACCTCACCCCCATACAGCCCCCACTTGGGGTGAATCCCCTAAATAATTACACCGCGGTTGCGTAATAAATATTACTTAAAGATTCCCACTTCGGAACTTTAATGTCTTTGTTACTATTGCATTTTCCTGATTAATGGTAGCCCACAATAAACATATAAAATGTTTAACAGCTTTTGTTTTGATTTATTTATACGTTTAACCTAATTACGGTAATTATATACGGGAACGGTTGGGAGATTAACTAGGAAGCGGTGTATAGGAAGAACATATATACAAATAAATCATATTGGAGGGTATGTTAGTAATATTAAATTTATTGTTTTCCAATTAATTCATATCTATACAGGGTACACATAATAAGACCCTTGATTTTCACGATTTTTTCAAATTTTAAATAAAATTATTTTAAACGGATTAATCGCGTATATTTTGGTATTCGAAAATACATTTTGGAAACCCGACGTTTCGACCTATGACCACGGTCCAGTCTAAAGTAACGTCAAGTTTCCAGAAATATATTTTCGAATATCAAAATATACGCGATTAATCCGTTTAAAATAATTTTATTTAAAAAGGGTACATATAGCAAAATTACATTTTGTTGAAAAATGAAAATTTGTCTGTCTATCTTGTTCCGACTGACCTCTGGAACTAAAAAAAATTTTTATTACTTCTTTTTAGCTTGTAATACATTTAGTGTTAAGTAGCAGAACTCAACGCCGCATTTTGTGTTACTACAGCGATGAAATAAAATAAATATAAAAACATAATTATTTCTTCGAATGGAAATCGAACCCACAACTGATAGCATTTACAGTCATATGTAATCCCCCCCTCTCTCTCCTTTGCATTGACTCTCCACAAATCTCGAAAGAAATCTTTATTTTTAATTAAAAAAAGTTACAAGTAAATAAAAATCATATCAAAAGATTATAAAAGAAAACCTAAAACGCATACAATAGTATTATTGCAAAACAAATATTAACACAACCTATAATAAACTGTTTTAGTAAGAGAAAACCGTATTTAGTTAATATCAAAGCAAATATAAGGAATATAAACATAGAAGTCAAAGTAGCTACTTAGTTTGCTGCGAGCGCGGCTCAAATGCTAATAGCATTATTTTTCCCGGCCAATAAAGACCCTACGTATAATTTTAAAATAATTATAGCCCTTCGTTTCTCATTATTTGCGGATTACCCTTTTGCATATTACCGTGTAAATAATGTATTTTTTTTTATATTAAAAGCTCATATATGTATATATGAAGTATTTGTTGAGATAGAAATTAAAGTAGCAAATTCTAATCGAAATATAAGTACGGAGTATTTTGACACTAGGCACTTCCTCTCTAGCCTGCTATGAGAGACATAAATGAACGAAAATAATAAAATAACACAAAAAAAAAAAAACAATTTATTTTCATGCATATGACAAAGCGCAGCGTTGAGTTACGCCACTAAACACAAGAACATAGAATTTCCTAATAACGCTACAGAGTACCTATATGTACATATCAGAATGTCTATATTTATATTACATATCCTTTTAAAAGGAAATATCATGAGCGCATTCAAATTAAGTTACTGACTGGGCGACCCTCATTTGCGGTTCCATACAAAAACATAGCCCGAGGACTAGGATTATAAAATTTACATAATCTTGCGTCCTAGCATTAAAGCTGCGTATACACTACGATACTATCACCTTTTTAATATCTTAATTTATATTTAAAAACATGTTAAAGAAATAGAGTGATAAACTTTTCGGTTTTTCAAATTTTTTATTTAATTTACTTAGGGAATCGCGGTGCAGTGAGATAGGAAACGCAATAGGTTGTGGGTTCGATTCCCACTTGAGGAAATGTTTATAATATATTTAACATTTATTTTAATTTCTTCGCTTTGGTAAGACAAACGGTGGTTTTGGAATTGCCGCTTAATACACAATGTCTCGATGTTGAACGGAAGGCATTTAACGGAGTGTTTTGACACTAGGTTGTCTCTGACTACCCTTCGATGAGGAATAAAGAGTGAAGCTGCTTTCCTTTTACTCTGACGACAAATATAAACGAAATGAATCAATGTACGCAATAAAGTGAGATCGAGTCGAACAAGTATATCTACAAGTTTTTTACGTTTCTACACAAATGCTTGTAGAATTATAAAAAGATAATAATACTAAGAAAATACTTTTTAAAAAAGATATTATTTTTATATTTATAATTTAAACAAAAAAAATATTTTTTTTCTAATAAACTATACAACAAGTAGCAACTATCCGCAACCTAACAATAATTCGGATATATCTTATTTGCATTGTGGAGTCACGAACAAATAAAGCTTTTCGACAGTTGGCTCAGTTCGTTATGGATATATTACAATTTTCAATCAGTGTGCGTTAGATTAGGTAGAGAAAGTAGCTCGGATGGTAGAGACGAGGGATAATGCGTATTTAAAAAGGGCCTCTTAAGTTAAGACTAAAGAGGCCCTTTTAAAATACACAAGTATTAGTTTGTATATCCCAAGCGCTGTTGAGGCAACCGCACGATGAATCCAGGGAATATTAAAGAATATATTCTAAATATAATATAAAATTTAAAATTTATAAGATTAAACACATTATAAGTATTTAATTTATTATTTTTTAGCTTAACGCTTCTAGCCCACATAATAGGGTAGACAAAAAGAACCTAGTGTCAAAACACTTGGTACTTCGCTTTCCGCCAAATTCGATACATTGCGTGTTAAGTAGCCGAACTTTCCCGAGTGGGCATCGAACGCACAACCGACGACGCTGTTCCACGACGCCACGACCAGCCTCAGACTATATTTTCATTCAATATAATGACACTAGGTAATTTCTGTCTACCCCGCTATGCTGGATAAAAGCATGAAGCTAAAAAGGCTAGCCATATCTACATAATAAGTCTAGTTATACTTAAACAAAACTTCATAAAAACACCATTAAAAATAAAATAAAAAAAAGTTCTCCGAACATAATTAAATAAATAAATATTTTAAAACGGAAATAAAAGTACAAAAAACACAATCATTTCATAATCAATTATGAAATCCAAAAACCTTCCAAGTAATAAAGTAAACAACCACTAAAACCATACGACCACCTTTGCTTCCAATAATAGTATTGGAAATAGAACGTAAAATTAAAAAGGAATTCAATATTAACGTCATTAAATATTCACAATCTATCAACCCTCAGACTTTGAGCGACGAAATTGGCCTGATTTTATAATTCCTATACAGATTAATGTAACAGATTCTTTTTATCATATGGAATATATATATATATATATATATATATATATATATATATATATATATATATATATATATATATAAATGAAATTAAAATAATATTAAAAAATAGCTCTTTACAAAATGCAAATGTATGTCTGTATGTCTATCTGTTTGTTCGGGTTAATCTCTGAAAGGTCTGTACCAATTTTGAAAGGTATGGCAGGTATAATAAGGTAGCTGATATAATAAGGAGTAACTCAAGACTACAAAATACAAAGATGTTAAATTATACACAGAAGAAAAATTGCCCGCACAGAGCAAATGTTTAAGTCTCACAGAAAGCTCAATGTTTCTATATATTAATTTTTTTTTAAAAAATATGTGAATAGTATACAGAGAAAACCTAGTGTCACGATATTCCGTTACCCATTTTAATCTAGAATTCTAGAAACTCTAGACCTTGTGTTGAATGACCAAACTAAACCTGTCACATCAGAATAAAAAATGGAAATATATGTATAATATAATCATACCATCAAACCAAAAGTTCAAACCCAAAACTGGCGAGCTTACTAACAGTTCCACTGAGCCACGAGGAATCTTTATAATAATAATAATAATATCTATCTATAAATCTAATATTGTTGATACAACTATGAGCGCTATACATGTACACGAAACGTATTATACGAAACATATGAGATTACACTAATGAACAAGCTCAAAGGCTAACGATTTCCATTAGATTATGATTATATACATATATGTACGTACATATATGTATATAATAATATATAAAGATAGATTTACGCATATTCTTGCTTAGCAGATTAGATGGATAAAACGTAGAGGCACTGGCGGAACTCAACACCGCGCGTTGTTTAACTATAGCGAAAAAATGTAATTGAAAATGAATAATTTGAGGATAATCCGCGGATCGAATCCGCAACCAATTGTGTTTATAGTTGGTCAACGTCACTGCGCCATTATGGTCCCGGAGCGAAGATATTCTTTTTTTATCACATTCACAAAATAAAAAAAATCGCAACTTCACGCTCTGCAGTCAGAGAAAAATGTCAAGACACTCCGTTGATTGATTTCCGTTTGAAATCAATACATAACGTGTTGATTGGCGGAACTCAACACCGCACTTTGTCATACCCGAATGAGGAAACAAAAATAGTTTTAATATAATCAATCTCCCAAATTCAAATCGGATCCCCAACCGATCGCGTTTACAGTCAGACGCTATCCCGTAAGACACAACCGGTCTAAAAAAAATATAAGTGTGACTATCCCATAGACTAGAACAGCTCCTTCTAAAGTGAAACTTCTAAAGTAAAACTTAGAAACACATTTTATTCATATTATTATTAATATTTTTGGCGTAAAATATTTGGTTTTGTCGACAACCTGCTTATATAAAAAACCCACCCTTCACCACTGGCTCTTAGTAATTTATTTTTTATCAAAATAAAATTCTAATAAAAAAAAAACAAACTTATTAAAATAGTTTTAACGACGTTAAAATTAACATCACGAGGAAAACAGA
Organism: Dryadula phaetusa; assembly: GCA_032432895.1. NCBI lineage: Eukaryota > Metazoa > Arthropoda > Insecta > Lepidoptera > Nymphalidae > Dryadula > Dryadula phaetusa. The sequence continues at coordinate 1,343,148 of JAOYRS010000016.1, read as the reverse complement.
AAACTTGGCAAGAGCGTGATGAAGTTACATACTAACGTACGACAAAGTTCCACGTTGGCGTTACACACAACGCAAATAGAACTATGTCACACTCAGCTACATACTCATCCAATTACACTATAACAAGGTTGTAAATCTTTTGCCAAGTCAAAGGAAATAGAACCATACCGCCGTAAATTACTGCGATCATATCCGTATGAGTGTTAACTATTTAATGAGACAAAGTGCTACCTGGCTCGAGTTGTGGAGTGAGATGGTACTTTGTCGTAGTACTGTGGTATGATTATTTTAGGTTAGATAAGGCTTGTTATTAGTCTCGGCCAGTGGCATAACTTTATAGACAGTTGGCAAATATTGAATATGTGATACATTTTATATGAGATATAAGCGTTCAAAGGAATCGTTGGTAGAGTTCATATTTTTCTCTTTTAATACTGTTTCTGTTTAAATATGCATAGAAATATTATTTAACTAATTGCAGCCCGCAACATCGCTTGCGTCGAATATTATACGTGAAGTGGGAATTACACTACACTTATACATTAAATATATATATATATATATATATATCAAATTTCATCTCCCTACGTCAAAGAGTTTGTATTGTGCGTTGTCTGGAAGTCCGTCAGTAACGCAAGAGTTTTAGATATTATTAAATTTTCTTAAGAAAATTTTACCACTGAGTACAGTCAGTACCAAAAAAGTATATCATCAACTTAAACCTGAAGACGTCCACTGCTGGACTTCTTCCTGGCCTGCAGCACGCCATTTAGACCCACTGCAGACAGATAGTTAGTTTTGCATTTATGATATTATTGTGAAGTATGAATGACACTTTTTATAACTTAGTTCAAAGCAATAAAAATAGCTTAGCTAGTAAGCTGTTTCAGATAAAACCTTCAAAAAGAATTTCTCTTATTTAAGATGTTTTTATATATACTCTTGATTCGGATAGTTAATTGGGGTTTCAACTTATTACTTGTTATTTTAACAGAATACGGCGTTAATCTACGCCAAATATTAAATATTACAATTATTAAAATTACATTTTAATAAAAGTGTAGATGTGTCTGGCCGCAGTGGGACGCCGTTTTTTTGTAAACACGATCGGTTGTAGGTTCGATTAACATTCGGGAGAATGATTATATTTAAAATATTTTCAAATCATCACTCTATTTAGATAAAGGCTGAAAGTGGAGTACGGAGTGTCTTAACACTAAACACTACCTGTCTACGCCGCTATGCGGAATAAAAGCGTAAAGCCAAAGAAAAGCACAGAACAAGGTGTCTCGACACTAACTTGACACTTCTTTCGCTATGTCCCAAATATCAGCTTAAAATTTGATATTTCCTTTTGAAAAAAAACTCGTTATAAATATTCCAAACAAAATCATTCACTCCACAGTCACTTTGCGAGATATTTTTATGAAAAGCCTTTGACTTGATTTTTTATTTTTATATTAAACAACCTCTAATTAGCCGAAGCGTAGCGCGACCGTCTCGTTAGAATACAAAGTTGTGTACCAAATAAATACGTTCCTCTCCTCTTATATTGGCCTTGAGGGAAAATTGTAAGCGTATAAAATTATAATTTTAATATAAATTTCACCTAGATTCTTTTTTTATTTTTTTATTTATATATACATATACATATATACTGAGACATTACAGATATTTGGTTTGTTTTGTTCATTTTTATTTAACTTCACGCTTTTATCCCTCATGGCAGAGTAGACTGGAAGAACCTAGTGTTAAGACACTCCGTAATCCGTTTTCTGCCGAATTTGAGACATTGCGAGTTGAATGGCGGAACTCAACGTCGTTTTCTAACCATAGCGAAAAAAATAATAATTTCCGAATCGAACCCACAACTGATCGCGTTTACAGTCAGACGCTGTCCCACTGCACCACGACGGGCCTCTATTTCTATATATATTAAATATATTTATACCGTTGGCAAAATTTTAAATGTGCATAATTAAAAATAATTTGCGTATAAATCGTCACTTTATCAACACACAATGGACAGGCACAGTTGGTGTGAGAGAACCTTCAATCAATCCCACCCCTATGTAAATCTTGCTACAGCACGGTCACTTTGGTACATTTTGTAATAGCGACAAGACTGTCACGCGACAGATCTGTCGTGCAAATGGAAAGTTGCTATTGCTATTTAAAAAAAAGATAATTTTTATTAGTACTAGAAATAGATAATTATAAATACGGTGAAAAATTCGGGAAAAAACTATACGTAAAAAATAACAGTATTTTTGTACGCCGAAAAGTAACGACAAGACTGTCTTGCGACAAAAAAGTTGCAAGCGCCATTTAAAATTTTAAACTTTTTTTAAATATATTTATATAACAGAAAACATTTACTAAAATATCAATTCGTTCTCTAAATTAAAAGCCAAAGTTCCTCATTAAAATTCTACTTGGCCATTTCTTTTATCCAAATCAAAAAATAAACAAACATATTTTAGACATACTTAATCTTATAATATATGTATGTATATTACATTAATTTTATACAAAAATTAACGCTAAATATCAATTATTTACTTTACACTTTACATTTATATATGATTCCATTTTTTTCTTAATATACAGTCTAGATTAGTCAAACACTACCATTCAAACTTAACACAAAAAAAAATCACCAAAACCCACAAATCGCACGTGTATCAACAAGCTGTCTAAACATTTGTCTAGCGCCTCGGGCTTGTCACAGAACGAAATTACAACCATTTGTATGCAGATGTCAGTCCCATATTAACTCCCGCCTTTGACTCGATGCAAATAACTCGTGAAAATTAACCCATCGATATGAAACAACCCTCCTGATGGTATCACGTCTGAGAGAGATTTTGAGATTTTGAAGGGTATAACTTGGTATTTAAATTACCTTGTTATGTATGGAGGACGAAAATTGACATTTTGAATTATGTGTCGAGTTACGTAGTTCGGGCTATGATTAATATGTATTTTGTTTTAGGGTTGTATGTAGATTTATTTAAATTTTTTTTTAAAAGTTTCATTTTTTTCGGCATAGCATTGCTATGATAGAGATAATGTAGTGTTATGACACTCCGTTTTTTATATTAGCAACTGTATATGTTTGTAAACTATTTTACTATTTTTAAATTAAAAACAAAACGTATAATAATTTCGACGCATCTGGTAGTAAAACGCATGGTTTAGCGGTCAAAGCCTCCGGCCGGTTTCCAAGAAGCGCAGGTTCAAATTCCGCTTGTTTACTTTTTCAAATGATAAGAGAAGTTATCAACATGCGTATAATATTAATAGAGAAGAATCCTAGTTGTTATCAAAAAGAGTTTCACTTTTTATTAGTTAATTATGGTTAATGTAAAATTGTTTTTTTTTTTAATTTCATCACATTTGCCTAGATCTGTTAGAATCTGCTGTACGTTAAATAAAAAATAAGCTGCTTATCCATATCTGATCACAATTAAATGTCAAAATGCCAAAACTTTGGTTGTATGGATTTTACTTTTCCTATAAATTTAAAAAAAAAACATATTTAAAATGATATAACTTCTATATTTTATCGCTTGATTTAAAAGATTACCATATGTTGAAATAAAACGTAGACTAAAGCTTCAAGGTTTTTACAGCTTCATGCTTTTTCACGCAACGAAAGATAACAGAAAATCTAGACCAAATATTCAGTCAACTGCTTTACGCCTGAACATGAGACAATGCATGTTACGAACAAGTGACGAACTCAACGCCACGCCTTGTCTTACCAGAGCAAGAAAATGAAAATGATTATTCCTCCGAGTGGTAATCGAACTTACAACCAATCGCATTTACAGTGAATCGCTGTCCGACTGCACCACAATGGCTTAGATATACACTAAAGGCAAGATTACCAAAATGTAATAGTGGAAACTGCATTTAAATCGGTTTAGCAGTAACCAAGATCAGCGTGCACAAACGTAGAAAGAAACACACACAAAAATTGTTTCTTTTTTGCATTCTTTTATACATCTATAAATACCCTCAATAACGTTTTTTTTTCAATATATTTTTCATGTGAAGACGATCATCAGTTACGTTTTCATAATATTTTTTTTAGCTTCACGCTTTTATCCCGCATAGCAAGGTAGACAGAAAGTACCTAGTGTTAAGACACTCCGTACTTCGCTTTCCACAGAATTCATATAATAATATTATATAATAATTATATATGTAAAGATAAACGATGTCTTCTGTCACAGCAGTATACCAACCTTTTAGTTTGTTTCACAAGATGTTAAAATCTTTTTCTGTTATCGGGAGTATTTAAACTTTGTAAATAATCATAAATAATTTAATGTATTATAAATACTCACTTAAAATCATCTCTCTCTCTACAGTTACAAACTGAACTTACCTGAAACAAAATCAGTACTAAATAAATATACATTCATAAATGTCATACTATGGAAAAGACACTCTGTTTTCTGCGTGCCTCGTAAATTCAAGACATTGCATCTTAACGGAACACAACGCCGCGATTTCTCTTACCAGTGCGGAGAAATGAAAATAATTTTAAAAAAAATCCAGTGGGAATGAAATCTACACTCTCGCTTTTAAATCCACACAGTTTCCAATTCTATAGATGTTGTATATTTTAGTAATTAAACCTAATTAAGAAACAAAATAAAAGCGATAGTGACAAAAAAAACCATAAATAAAAAAAATACGAAAATCGATTCATTAAAAATATCTTTATAACTTATCCCATAGTGGCTATTACTGGAACTATTTCTTGAATAATAAATTCATACATACAATATATACGAGTGTCGAAGTATCTATATGAATACGGCTTCTATTGGCTTATATATATATATATATATATATATATATATATATATATATATATATATATATATATATATATATATATATATATATATATATATATATATATTTATTTTTTTTGGTAAGAAATTGAGACTGCTTGTTGAATGGTGAACTTAAGGCTGCGCTTTGTCTTACCAGATCTAGGAAACGAGAATAAATTTAGTATACAATTATCCTTTGAAGGAATCGATATCATAACCAATCGCGTTTACATGCAAATACAATAATACTATAATAATATTAATTGAACTAAAGAAAAACCTACAAAAATAAAAATTAACACATACAAGACAACTCCAACGTAAAAATATATGCATTCATAAAATTATCAATTCCTATAATTATTGAGGCTGGTCGTGGCGCAGTGGGACAGCGTCTGACTGTAACGTGATCGGTTTTGAGTTCGATCCCCGTTCGGGGGAGTGATTATATTTAAATTATTTTCACTTCGTCGCTCTGGTAAGACAAAGTGCGGCATTGAGTATCACGCGATGTCTCGAATTCGGTGGAAAGTGAAGTACGGAGTGTCTTGACACTAGGTACATTCTGTCTACTCTGCTAGGCGGGATAAAAGCGTGAGGTTAAAAACATAAAAAAATTAAATAAAATTATCAATAATTTTTCTATGCTTTTATTACTCACCCCACTTTTAACATCGGCTTTTCTATATAAAATTTCCACCCTTTGACAAAAAATATATACAGACTTATAAATATCATATGAGCTTAAAGAAAGCCCTTCACTTTTATATGTGGGTACATATATACATTAATTTTAACCTAACTACTTTTTGTCTTCCAACAGGAGCCATGACTCAATGTCGTTCATATAATATGAATATGTGAATATTGTATGAAATTTCCACCGTACAGAAAACCTATTTATCATCAGGTGATAAATTAACCGAACACTTAAGGTCAGTGGAGTGATCGATCAAATATTTTATTAACTTTAATATTATTTTTAATATATGTAAAGTGTAGTTTCTTCACATATTTTATTAATAGAATAAAAATAATAACTTGGTTTAAGCTTTTCTCTGGATATAAGGTACAGCGTTGAGTTACGCCGCTCAATATAACAATGGAAAACAGAGTGTAAGTACTGTCTGAATGTTTGAATACGTCAGGTTACCAAAAATGTATTTATTAGAAAATACATATTTGGAAACCTAACGGCTGAGGTGGCATACAAAATGTATCAACTGACAGACCAATGCCACCTCAGTATATCTGTGACCACGGACTACTATAAAGTGTTCGAAATATCAGGTTTTCAAAAATGTATTTTTGAATACCAAAATATACGCGATTAATCCGTTTAAAATAGTTACATTTAAAATGTATAAAAATCGCGAAAATCAGAGCTGTTATTAAGCTGTTTAAAATTCTTTAGTCGAATAATAGTTTTAAGTAAAGTTTTAATTATATTTAAATTTTTTGTTTGTTTTATTTTTATTGGTAAAAAAATCCATAATCAGGCTGTTTTAATGGGAAAATGTAAATATAATATATAGCCTAAGATCTTCTTCAAACTTGTCCAACTTGAACGCGTACACAAACGCTAGCTAGCCATTTCTCTGCAAATTAGGTGTCATTGCAAGTTGCAACCCCGCGGCGCGTCTACGCTTAATTGTGTGACTTCTATCTACTCAAATAAATAAAATTGGTCTGTCTGTTTCTAATATTAAAACAAGCACTTTTTACAACTTATATAAAGGACCGAGGCCGGTCGTGGCGCATTGGAAGAGCGTATGATTGTAATCGCAATCGGTTGTGGATTCGATTCCCATTCGAGGGAGTGATTATATTAAAATTATTTTCATTTAATCGCTCTGGTAAGACATAGTGCGGCGTTGAGTTCTGCCACTCAACACGCTATGTCTCGAATTTAGTGGAAGTCTAGAGTGTCTTGATCTAGTGTCAATTTTCCTATCTGACCTAGTGTTTATTTTCTGTCTACCCTGCTATGCGGGATAAATACGTGAAGCTAATAATAAAACTATTTTTTTTAAATTACAGTCTGTCTGCTTGTTTCAGATAATCTCTAGAACGGCTGGTGCGATTTTCATAAGACTTTCATTGTTAAATATCTGAAGTTATATGAAGTAACCCTATTTTAGCTGCTTTTATTTAAGAATTATAAAATAAAGAACTATAGATATTAAATTCCACGCGAACAAAGTCGCGGTCACATCTAGTACACAAAGCTGTACATGTGTATATTTATCATTATATGGCTGTGTTCTGTATTTGACTGGTAATGAAGCTTTTGGCTGGCTAATAGCTATATTGTGGTTTAGTGGTAAAGTTTTAGGTTTTGCCTATAGAGTACAGGTTCTATTATATTTTTAATAATAACGAAATACCTTATTGCAAACACTATATACAGGAACAGATTAAATATTCTATTTGAGATAACAGATAGCAAAAGGCGGACTTATCACCTAAAGTGATTTCTTACAGGCCTCTCTTTTTTTTAAGTATTTTAATATTTAAAATATGGCTATTTATTATAGAATTATATTATGAATTAGATAACTACTATCAAAGTGTAAAAACTTACATAATTTGTTGTTTAAGTTAGTTTAGATCCATTTAGTACACTTTATATGAAAGAGTAATAAATTTTATTATATATATATATATATATATATATATATATATATATATATATATATATATATATATATATATATATATATATATATATATATATATATATATATATATATATATATATATATATATATATATATATATATATATATATATATATATATATATATATATATATATAATTATCTCATATACTCTAAGTATCTATGATTTTCCCTACAACTAGCTCAACAGGTCAGCCGTGTTGATAGACCGTCTGGCCTGGTCTGCTTAAGCAGATAGATAGTTACTTTCGACTACTATCTATAATATTAGTATGGGTTAAAAGAAATATTAGTTTTAATATGATAAAATCTCTTAAAAAACACAAAGAGACGCCTAAATTTATTTTCATTGTTATTTGAATTGCAACATTAAATTTTTATGCTACGCAAATATTGTATAGTATAAATAGAATGGAGAAAGAAAGCTATGGATAGAGAGATCTGGAAAGAGCAGGAGAATGCATTTACCTGCGAAGGGGTTCCAATCAGCGATAATAAAATAAAAAAATAGAACCAAATTTAAAAAAAATCTTCATTAAACGATAAAAAACAAAAGGAAATTATAAAAAAATATTAAGATTGAAAATAAATGGACTTAATAATAAAGCAAATATTGTATTGTCACTAGATCTATTTATACTTGCAAACTCTAAAGACGCTCTGGTAAGACTTAAAGCGGCGTTGAATTCCGCTACTCAACACGCAATGCTTCGAGTTCGGCGGAATGCGGTGTACGAATTGTTTTGACTGTAGGTACTTTTAGTCTACCCTGCTATGCGGGATAAAAGTGTGAAGCTAAAATATGTATATATATATATATATATATATATATATATATATATATATATATATATAAGACTAAGTTAAACTAAATAAAGGGATGTTCCAAAAAGAATATACCATTACCATCAGGCTGATAAGAACAGATATTAAATAGAAAAGAACAGACATACAAGGTTCCCTTTCCAGAGTAAAAACATACATGGGCTTATATAATTATAATAAGATGCACATCCGTATACTTATGAAAGTATCTAGTTAACAACTTCAAGCTTCACGTTTGATTTTGAACAAAGCTTTATGTACACTATTGTATGTGGAAAACTCAACTTGATCCATCCAGGCCGTACCATACATATATATATATATATATATATATATATATATATATATATATATATATATATATATATATATATATATATATAAATATCATTTACATCTCAAATAACATTCGAACCTACTACTATCTAATTAATTTACAGAACTACACTAAAAATACATATATTTTTAAATTATAACAAAAAAATAATTCTAGGTTCTTATTAGTTATGATAACGTTACGAAGCTAGGCAACATGCACAATCAAGGCGCGTCTAAGCCGCGGGCGATGCGCGTTGATTTACTTGCTAAAATGTTTCACGTAAAACTTGGGTTATTAGTACAGTTGCAAATTTTGCAGTTCATACACATAGTCTATAAAGTTTCTGTATAGTTTCAGTTCTGACTAATTATTTAGGGGAAATTGTTTTCGCCACTAATATTATTAAAGTTTATAAGACGTACTTTGGTATTAGCTTTACGCTTGTTCTTTGTTATTTAATATACAAAGAGCTAAGTGATAATTATTTCCATTCTCTACTTTTCACTGATATAGAGACATTTCACATTTGAGGGATGAATTAAAGTTGATGAGCATAGAGTCGCATACAATTGTTATTTTTGGTATAAACAAATAGAAATTTTTGTTTTTAGGCTCGGTTAGGTTCGTGAATTTTGATAAAACTTATCTCTACAATTTAGGTAACACAGAAAATTCCTTAAAAATATAAGCTCCTAAGCCTTATACCTTAAAAATATACATACATATATAAAAATGTACATATAAAACACAAATATTCATACCTAGGGCCGAAGAACAAAGACATGACGAAATATTTCAAGAATTTTCTAAGAAAACCCTCGAGATTGTTCACAACGTTAAATAAAACTACTTATTTTTGACGGAATTTTTCCACATATACGTAAATAATACATCCCCTGTGAAATGAGAAGGAAGCATGCTCCGAGAGCCACGGTATGAATCTTTACTTTATTTTTTCAATGTAACATTGTCATTGGAATTTCTAAAGAAAAATAATATCAAAAACGTACATTTTCCGAGAATATAACTAGCTAGGGTAATATTGTTATTTATGTTTTGACAAATTATTGTGTGTAGAAAGTTTAAATTTATGGTATTTATGTCAAATTTATAGTTTATTTAGTATTATTGTAGCTTTAGTTTTCCATTGCATTCATCAGGTGTTTTTTATAAGGGTTTTTCTTAAATAACGTCCATGATTTTCTGATCCTTCTTCAGATCAGAATACATAGAGAGAACTGAGAACTTAGTGGTAAGATTGAGATGAATATTAAGTAGTCACCAACGACGCACTATCTTTATCTGTTCAGACAAAGGAGATAGAAATAGTTTAAATATTTCATAACCAGTTGCCATATTAAGGATGGAATCCACTACCACGTGTTTGATGTCAAATATTATTCTACTATGACTTAGTCTAGATTGTAAAGTATTTACATGAAAAATTTCATCAAAATTCGTTCAGCAATTTTGTATATAAGCTTTATAATTTCAAACGCAAAAACTAAAATTGCAAATACGTTGAAAATCTACAATATATATAGTATATACAAAAACTAGAACGTAGTAGAATCTGAACCTGACCCTATTGGATACCGTCCAAACGTTTCAGCCAATTAAGCTATATGGTTACATTCTGCCAGGACGAAATTTTTATATACATATTTAGATACTAAAAATCATGTTTTTAGCATTTCTCAATCGAAGGAGTAAAGTGTTTTAATGTAGCAGGAAATGATGGTTTTTTTATGATTCCAAAATATTATTTGCAAATAACAACACTTTATATAGATATCTCCCAAGTTAGTCTTGGGACTTGACGTTTTGGATCTTTGGGAGTTGACTAAAAGACTTTGAAAAAACGTAGTTGCACGCTGCTTCTCCCATAATATGATAACAAGAGAGTACCTAGTGTTATCACAGTTCGATTTCAACATACGATTAAAGTTATATATATCTAATTGTAAAACACAACGCTATTCTTTATTTTAGCACAGCGAAAAATCGATAATATTTTAAATATAATCATATTCCAAGTGAGAATCGAACTTACAACCAACTTCGCCTATAGTCAAATTGTGTCCCACTGTACCACGATGACATCGTATATATGTATAATACATATATTGTAAATATGTTTATATATAGGAATGAAGAAGCAACATGGCTAATTTAAAAGAACTCAACTATTTTCAAGTGGTCGTTCTGATCACATAACTGGGCTAATAGACAAAGGGAAATCTAATCAGGCGTGATAGAGCCTTTTAAAGTTCGAAATGTTTCTTTTTCGCTGGACCGTAAAGGAAAAGATGATATAAATTTTATTCTTTAGCTTTTTTTATATAGTCGAGTATATTAGCTTAGTATGTAGATTTTTAATGAGAAATTTATAAAAGAGAGAATTAGAGATAGAGTATATTTGTATAAAAATGTGTTTTTGGAATAATGGAAAAATGTATAACTTAACCTGATATATGAAGTTTGATCTCTTTGCTTATTCTTATTTATTTTATATATCTCTTTGGCGTTAAGTTACGTAACTTATACCTACATTGGATATAAATACTGTCTGCCTACCAATAATGCGTTTAAAAATAAAAAACCGAAAAACAAAGATTTTAAAATAGACATTACGTACAAAGTAGTGAAATGTATCGCCGCAATTTATATAACTAAATCAAGAAATAAACCTACAACCATCGCAAACCAACATATAATACTCTACAAAAACTCTACCTCCAGTTTTGCAAACATGAAAAGTATTAACTCCTGCTTCTCTTAAATAGCCATTTTAAAAATGCACATTGCAAAGTGAATATTTAAACGGACCCGTAAGATGAAATTCTGTTGAACACTGGCAAAAGAAATATTTAAGTATCGCCGCATTGGTCCTGGGGAAGCAGCGAAGCACTTACAAGCGTTTGCAAAGATTTTAATTTTAAAATACTGTTTTATAAGTTTATCTTGAACTCTACAATGTTGATGGTAACTCCCATGTGTTTTGCTTTGGAATTTTTCACTTACTTACAATGTTAAAGAGGCTATAATGGCGCAGTGGGACGTCTGACTGTAAACATAATTAATTGGTTGTGACTTCGATTCTGACTTGAAAAAAAAATATTAAAAAATAAATATTTTTTCTGACCTGTTAAGACAAAGCGTGGCGTTGATTTCAGCATACAATGTCCCAATTTCGGGTGGAAAGCTAGAGTGTATGGACACTAGACTATCCCTAACTACCCTGCAGGATAAAGTGCAAATTTCTTTTTGAAATTGTAAATGTTTTTTATATAAGAGAACGATGGTTGTAAATGTTGGATGTTTTGTCACTCTTTAATATTACAAAAGTCCTTTCACGATTTGTTGCGTCAGTTTAATATATTACGCGTTTTCGAAATCGAGACACCGCGTATTGAGCGGCGGAACTCAACGCCGCACTTTGACTTATCAGAGCGATAATGAGTATAAATTAAATACAATCACTACCCCGAGTGAGAATGCCAGAAAACACGTTAATTATATAATACTAAATTTATCTCAACTTCTGAATACACTTCTTAATTACATATTTTGACAATATTTTACCATACATTTTCATATTACCTCAAAATTTGCGTACTTTTATAAAATATTCGCCTTTCCTCGCCTTTTCGTGAGCAAAATTTAAAATATCAAAGCGTAAAATATAAAATCTTCGTTGCAACTATCACCCTACCGCAGGGAGATCCCTTAATATGGACGGAGGGCGTTCGTTAAGCTGCATTGTGTTTGAGTTTGCGCCGTTGCTATACATATATGTATGTACATATATACAATGCGGTTGAACGTTATATTTATTGACCTATAATTATATGTTCTTATTGTTCTTATTAACTATATAATAGAACAATAAACTATATACTAGAAAAATATTCTGCTTTTTATAAAAACTTAAACAAACGAATGATCGTATGAAATTTTAGATAAAAAAAAATAAGTAAATATAAAAACAAACGTATGTATCTCATATCTTTATATCTTACAGCTTATTTTAATCGATACATTGCAGTTTATTAAAAGACATCACTTTAAACTCTATTTAAATATTATTGTATCAAATCTTCAACCAACAAGATGGTCGTGTTTAATTAAAAAGGTTATTTCACATGTAAAAAGATCTCTGTTTTTTCGTAACAATATATTATTTTTAAATATTAAAAATTACGCGACTAATTTATATAAATATGAGGCCGGTCGTGGCACAATGGGACAGAGTCAGGATTCGATTACCACTCGATGAAATGATTATATTTAAACTATTTTCAATTCCTTGCTCTGTTAAGACTGAACGCGGCGTTATGCTCCACTTCAACACACAATATCTCGAATTTCAGCGAAAAGCTGAGTACAGAGTGTCTTGACACTAGCTACTTCCTGTGTAACATATTATGCGGGATAAAAGCGTGACGCTAAGAAAAAAAAATACAAAATAATTTAATTCATTCCACCAAGTTATATGTCTTAACCTAGTTAAAGTACGAAAAGGTTTAACTTACACAACTCCTTAAGACTTAATTCACATTACTTAACATGTACTTAGCCTGCATAAAATAATTGAAAAGGCCAAAGCCAAGATTTTCATAAAAAAAAAATAGGTCTGTAGAAAAATTCTTATTCATTTTCAGTATACAATCCTAATAACTGCTTTTCCGACATTTTAACTCACTCATGTAATTTACTTTAGTACATTACAAAATAATTTAATTATTTGAAATTATTTTTAAATGAAACTATTTAACCGGATTAATCGCGTATATTTTGGTATTCGAAAATACATTTTTGAACACCTGACGTTTCGAACACTTTACAGTAGTCCGTGGTCACAGGTAGACTACTGTAAAGTGTTCGAAACGTCAGGTGTCCAAAAATGTATTTTCGAATACCAAAATATACGCGATTAATCCGGTTAAATAGTTTCATTTAAAATGTATAAAAATCGCGAAAATCAAAGATCTTATTATGTGAAATTATTATTTTTTTACACCGTAAAAAGTTCACACGACGTAAGAATAACAACTAGAGTTGTATAAATATGCATATTTAACATAAAGTTAATATTCCCTCGAATATAAATATCAACCCACTACCATCCCTAATCGTTCTACAGGTTTTGAAAGGATAAAAGCTAAATTGTAATATACGCGCGGCGTTAAGTTCCGCAACTCAACATATGTCTTGAATTTAGACGAAAAATGAAGGACGGAGAGTCTTGAGGGAGAGAATATTGAGGGAGAGTCTTGCCTCTTTATTATATATTATATATTCATATAAAATTCAATATTGTTTCCTTCAAATTTAAACTCAACTGACAAATCACTACGTACTCTATTTTGTGGGTTTCTATCGTTTATTAACTTACGTTTGTCTTTAACCTAACTACCGCTTTGTAATAATTGTAAATGCATAAATAAAAATTTAAATATGTAAAATAATAAACAATACACCACTATCTTTGTATAGGTAGTGATAACTCACTAACTTTACAAAATTAGTGATAAATCACTAACATGACTAAAATCTATCATACAAAAGCTAAGTCAACATGAAACTATATACAGCTAGCAACGTAAATCGACAGTACGGATCTGTCTGGGGAAAATCAACCACCGCAAAACTCAATACCTATTGATGTACGTATTTGGAGGGCGGCAACGTGTAATTATAGAGGTGTTAGATACGAAGACGAAATGGGGAGATCTCTTGTATTAAGATATATCTAGACTGAAATCTAGGCTAGTTTTGTTGTGTTATAACTAGTTTCAAGATGGAGATTAGTTTAAAAAAACTTAAATTTGTCTGTTTCATATAATCCAGTATATTGTCGCATATGTATTTAATTAAATAACGATGTATTTCTAATAACAAATATTTTTATAATAAAAATATCATAATAAAACAAAGCTATACAGATTATAACTAGATACTGTATTTTCTAATTGTAACTATACCATAGAACCATTCATATTACAAATTTAAAATATTCCTCCAACTTACATTGTAATACAAAAAAGTCATATAATTCAGTAGGTCCCAAGTGTACCACAATAACACTCTATTAAAAAATATCACTCTACTTATTTACAATCAACTTGAATAAAATTAAAAAAAAAAACTAATTTCAAATTTAAATCCTTCACAGTATATTCAAATTCCCAACACTTTATCTCTTGACAATAAACACTTGTATATTTCAATTCGTTCATATAATTATACTACCCTTACTTTCCCACCCTTGAGCGAGCAGACAGATGCACAGCAATGAAATTGCATCGAGTCCTCTGGGATGGTCGACGGACGTGTTATTTAAGATGCGGATGCTGTTTACTTGTGAATATTTAAAACTTTTGATTAAAATGTTAAATTTGTGGACTTAAAATAAACATTGAAACCGATGGTGCAACGGGTTAGCGTCTAACTAACAAAACGCGGTCGGTTGCGGGTTCGATTCCCACTTGAGAGAATGATTAAAATAATTATTTACAATCCAGTCTACTATGACAGAAGAGCGTATACCTGCTTTGAAGAACATAAGTACAACATGCCTTAGTGGTAATTAAACCGGATATTGTATACGATCAAATTCGCTTGTAATATAATCTCTCGTTTGAGAGCCTGGTATACCAGGCGTTATCAATACTAAATACGAACCATTTTAAATAAAAATATATAACGTATTGCAAAACGTTTCTAAAATCAATAGTAAAGAGATCTGTTGAATAAAATAAAAATATAAAACGAATATCATTCCTGTGCCCGATGAAGTAACACAGGGAACGTCAAAACGTCATTACGTAGCAATATCATCCAAATGGTGTCCATTGCAGGAGTAAATGATAAAACCGCTTCATTACTTTGCAAAAGCTCACACAGAGTACTTTTAAAAAAAACACACACACAAATTTTAACTAAAACGTCATACCAATCAAAGCTCAATATTGACGGTCAAAACAATTAATGGAGGCCTCACAGGCCCAAACCTTGTGCCATAGTGATAAAGGCTAGAGTGTTAGAGCCGTAATACATTTGTGCAAGTGCAGCCATAGGATGGGGGTACGACAACCCCCTGAGGGGTGCGTCGGTTGCCCAGGATACCAGCTCGGCCCGGGCTAGACGTCAGTAAACATAAACTATTGGATCAAACAAAACTGGTCGTTTTACTCAACCAGTAAGGTCTATTTCTCAATAAATCTAAAAAGACAAATTACTAAACGCTCAAAATTCAACTCTATTACATATAAAATATGATTGAATTTCAAATGTGATGTATAAATTAGCAATGTATATGCTCTGAGCGCTAATTCGCTTATTCTTAAGTATATATTTCAGAGGAAAATTGCTCTTACAGCAACGCTGTATGGTTTCCAATGGTTCGCTGGGTTTCTGAAGAGTTCGCTCAGGTGGTTAGATTTTAGATTTATTACAGCGAAGTGAGTAATCTGTATTGTTTTATGAAACCAAAGCCAGGGTATTTAGTTGGGACAGGGGTAATGAAATATTGTATTAAAATTCATCAACGCGGCTTATTAAAGCTCATGCGTCCGTTTTGGTTTACAAGTAAATTAATTGAACGGGTATGATATAACTGGTGATGTACCTACTTCTTTAAAGATGGAGAAACCCTAGTAATTAATTATGTCATTCATTCGTTCTTTAACTTTTATATAGAGAATAAATGAATATAGTGATATTAACAGATCTTTTACAAAGCGCGGCTTTGAATTCCACCATTCAACACGCGATATCAATATCTTGAATTCAGCAGAAAGCGGAGTATGGAGTGTCTTCACACTAAGTACTTCCTGTCTATTCTACTATCCGGGATGTCTTAACACTAAGTACTTCCTGTCTATTCCACTATTAGGGATAAATGCGTGAAGCTAAAAAAACACAGATCTTATGTTTTCAAGCCTAAAATTTCAAGAAATTACAAGAAAGGTATATTATGGTCTGGTTATATTTTTACATTATTTTTCGCAGGTACATGAGTTGTTCCGGCAATTTTTCAAAACTAGACATTTTCTTGATTTGATTTGTGTAAAATGCAGTTTCACGAATTTCAAATGAATAAGCAAAAATATTACCCCAACCCCAATTCACCTTTGAAAGGTGAACCCCAATTCACCTTTCAAATTTTATTTGTAGGAATTACCTGTTGGGTGAATAATCTAACACCAAACTATATCTAAATTTTTAGTGTAAAATAATTAACATAACATGTAATAGTTCCCTCTGTTCTCTTTATAACGTCTAACTGTTAACACGATCGGTTGTGGGTTCGATTTTCACAGGTGGGAATGATTATACTTAAATTATTGTCATCACCTCGCTCTGGTTAGACAAAGCGCGTCGAGTTTCGCCACACAATGCGCAATGTCCGAATGTGACAGAAAACGCTGTACCGAGTGTCTTAATACTAGGTACTTCCTGTCTATCCTACTATGTGGAATAAAAGCGTGAAGCTATAAATCCCATCTCTATATAATATTTTAATCCACAACCGAACACCGCACTAAAACATATCTAATCTTTAAAATGTTTTCTATATAAAAAGTCAGAAAATTTGAAGATTAAATACGTATTAAAAAACAAGAAAGTTAAAAGTCACTTCGAGTAACACCAATTAAGCCACATACAGTCGTCGCTTTGACGAACTTTTAATACGATTAGAACTAAAGTGCTTTTTGGTATACATTTCTTAAAGGAACAGTACTCTGTAAAATAAAATTTCATTTATCACTACCGTTGTACAGTATGTAATATATATTCCATTTTTGCAATGGTAATAGATTCTAGTACTGATATATATATATATATATATATATATATATATATATATATATATATATATATATATATATATATATATATATATATATATATCGAAGGGAAGAAAGGGAAAAAGGTTAATAAAATATACTTATATTTGGGTTTTGTACCTTTTAGTCTAAACATATATAAAATAAAATAGGCCACTAGGATTTAGGACGAAAAGCAGACAACAGAGTGTCTAACACTACGTTGTCTATGACTGACACTGTCTATGACTGACACTGTCTACGACTGACCCTGTCTACGACTGACGCTGCCTACAACTGACACTATCTATGACTGACGCTGTCTACGACTGACACTATCTATGACTGACAATGTATACGACTGGCACTGTCTATGACTGACAATGTCTATGACTGACACTGTCTATGACTAACACTGTCTATGACTGACGTTATCTATGACCCTGTTTAGTAGAAAAAAGCATAAAAAAATATCCGGCAATAAAGGAAATATAGTATATTCAAAGCATTTACATAATAATGTATGAGAGCCAGTCTTGACACACATAATTTATAAAGTGACAAACGTCACGTGTAAATAAGCCCTATATTTAAAAATAGACTAAACCTTAGTTGCACGTAATATTTTAGGTCAATAGGCGACCAAAACTACTTAAAAGTTTAAATGAAAATCAACTCTATACAAAAGGAGTAAGGTATAGAATTACTTTTTCATATTAAACACAGTAGAGGCCTCGTTATACTTAAAAACCCACTGAGGACTCAACACTTCACAACTGCTAGTATTTCACACTTTCAAACTACCAAAAAAAATGTTCTTTCATTTAATAACCGTTTATCCTTCGCCATTTAGCAACACGTTAATATTTAATTACGTATAATTTAAGTAAATTAAAAAAACGCTAACTTGATGATTTTCACGAATAATTTTTCAAAGTTAAATAAATTATTTTCACTTCCTCCCTCTGGTAACACAAAGTGCGGAGTTGAGTTCCGCCACTCAACACGCAATGTTTCGAATTTGGTGGAAAGCGAAGTGCAGAGTGTACTGACACTAGGTTTTTTTCTGTCTATCCTGCTATGAGGGATAAAAGCTTGAAGCTAAACAAAAATAGAAGATCTAGTGTCAAAACACTTCGTTGCTTTCTATAAGACACTGACACTATCTTACGACACTATTTATTAGTACATTGAGGTAGTGATATATACTGTGATGTTGGATTTCAACGTCCTACCTGTAAAGTTCTTAGTTACACGGAAACGAAGAAAAGAGTGACTTACAATATTTCGAATATATATGATAAAGAAATATTTTTTTAAAGCATTATGTTTTCACGCATAGTAAGAAGAAGGGCGAATCTGAATTCTACGGGAAGGGTGTTGAGGGCGAAAATCAATTCGCTAGAGCAAAAAAAAATGATAATTAGTTAAATATCAGCATTCTCTCGAGTGAGAATCGAACCCACAGCCTTTACATTAAAGTCGTATGTACAGAGAATTTCAGCACACCCTATGTATACATGTATACACCCTATTAATATATTTTATACCTAGCTAGTATAATTACAGTAAATTTATTATGGAACAAATTCGCTTGTTATTCATAGCCCGAAGAGGCGTAAAAATGTAGACATGAGAGCGATAACGCACGTGTTACAAATAAACCACGTAAGAGTTGGTATTATATTATATTTTTATCATACTTATGAATAAAAACATGTGTATTTTTTTTGAGTGGTGAAACTCAACGCCGCTCTTTATCTTTACCAGAGCGAGGAAGTGAAAATAATTTAAATATAATCACTTCCTCCGAGTGGGGATAGAACCCACAACCGATCGCGTTTACAGTCAGACGCTGTTACAATGCACCATGACCGGCCTCATGTGTAAAATACACAATTATTAAAAATAAAAAAAAACGTATACAAAAGCACAATCTTAAAGGTAAAAAAACAACTGAAAATACTAAAATATATTGAAGTTATCTTAAATTTAATTTTAATGATGAAATGTACTCTAATCTCGTCTTCAAGCTCTTTTATTAGAAATTCATATAAGATTGTGTAATTATATATAATCTACCATTTTACTTTGACCAAAAATACCAAACATAAACAAATTATTATATTATCACTAACAAGTGTGTATAGAAAAACAAAAAGACAAAAAAATTAATTAATCAAATACCAAGAACAAAATTTTTAGATTGCCAATTAGGCACTCGGGGTGCGAAGGCATAAGTAAATTCTACTGAGACGTCTAAGAAAAAATCTTGAGTGAAAATTAGTTCTTTAATTAAAAGTCCCGACTCTCTTAATGTAGGACGAAAATGGAGACAACAAACACCCCGTAATTACAATTTTAATATTACTTGTTGCGTACCGCAAAAATACAGAAACGTTGTTAATGTTTTACGATGAACAAAATGACGTTTTCTAGTATATATATATATATATATCAAAAAAAACTTTTATCCAAGTAAAAGAAAACCTTATTTCCAGTATAGTAAGGAAGTGTATAGTAGTAAATTAAGTTTGTTTCCTGTACTTTATGAGATTCGTGGAATATAGCCTTTAATAGTCCGTCTGGGGGCTTTCCGCAACTTCCGCACATAAAATGCGAGCCCGTAGGTTTCTAATTTTCGAGGTCTGTCAAATAACAGTTGGCAGGACTTCGCGACACCTCATCAAGCGAGAAAAAACAAAAATATATTTTAATTAGATACTTTGCGATATATAAAGTTTTTTGGTGGAATATAATTTATTATTTTGTTTGTTTTTGTTTTTATTTGCAAGCGTAAAAGCTTTAGGATGGCATTCGATAAGAGCGTATAGTTTAATTAGTGAGAACGCTTGGACGGTTTCCAAGGGGTGTGGATTCGATTCCGTTATTTATTATTATTATTATTTTAACGCTTGATAAATATTTTTCTTCTCTTAGTATGTAAAAAATAAATAACTATGTTATTATTTTATAATGATTTTCTTTTTGTCTTATAATTTCACAATAGGTCGTATATTCTCATTTTTACCATTATGGACTTGAGTAAACGCAGCTTTAGAACAATCACAGTATTAATTAAGACAGTATCATATATAATAAAACAGTAGCGGTGTTAAGTTACGCTATTCAATAAATACATCTCAAAATTAGGCTAGAATTATATAAAGGGGACAAATAGCGAAAGTTTGAAACTCTTATATATAACATCCAGCCAAAATAAGTTAACTTATACAGCCAAATCGATTTATTTCATTGGAATCGAAACCCTCACCAATTGTAGGAAGAAAAGCGACAGGCTGACCAATTACTGTCATTTATCACAATGTCGCCAATGTATCGAATCGTATACCAACGGGCTATCGAGTTTACTGTAGACTTCACGTAAGTATATAAAATATAACATTTACTCAAATAACAATGCTAAGTAGTAGAAAGAAAACGTCTGGCTTAGTAATCAAAGCTTGGACGATTTCCAAAAGGAAGGCACAGGTTCAAATTCGCTATGTTGATGTTTTTCAAAGTGTTTTTTAAATGTTTTTTTTTATTTGTATATATTTTAGTGTCAACAATTTTTATTTTGCTATATATTTAAGCGGGAAATTTATTGAACGGAATAAGTCTAGGTTTGGAGACGTTGTTTGTTAAGTAGCGTAATTTAACGCCGCGTTTTATTTCACCATAGCGGCGAATTACAACAATTTAAATATTACCATCACAATCTCTTTCATAAACATTACGTATAAAATATGATTCTATTCTACTGTGATATGAGGGTAGATAACGTTTAAGTGTATATTTTGTTATAGCTTCACGCTTTATTACGTACAGCAGAGTGGTCAGAGACAAACCTACTGCCAAGACGAGACATTCTGTTGTCTTCTTTCCGACCGAGACATTGCGTGCTGAGTGGCAAACTCTCAACGCCACGCTTTGTCTTACCCGAACATAGATAAATGTCCATAAATTTTAAATATAATCATAATTCTCTCAATTACGGCTTCACGATGGCCTCACGATGTTTTACATATATATTAAAATATAATATAAAATCAAAATTCATTCAGACAGGTCATGGCGCAGTGGGACAGCGTCAGCGTCTGTAACGTGATCGGTTGTGGATCTCCACTCGAGGAAGTGATTTTATTTAAATTATTTTCACTTCTTCGCTCTGGTAAGACAAAGTGCGGCGGTGAGTTCCACCACTCAACACGCAATGTCGCAAATTCGGTGGAAAGCGAAATACGGAGTGTCTTGACATTAGGTACTTTCTGACTACCCTACTATGTGGGATAAAAGCGTGAAGCTAAAAAAAAATCATCAAATACTACATCAACTTCAATAAAAACGAATTGATTACAAGATAATGAAGCTAGAATTCAGAGCTATGAATTTGATGATTAAAAAAAAATAAATTTCAACTTCAAAACCTTCAGTAACCCATACATTTAGATCCGAGCCAAATATCCAAAGTAAAACACAAAACACCACCATCAAAACGTGGTCCGCTCGCGTACATACAACTCCAATTTGTCGGGCTGTTTACATTGAAACGCGATTAAAGGGCTCGGTGATGAAAGCGTAGTTGTGGTATAATTGTCCAATATTATCCTCGGTTAGTTAGTTTTTAATTATGTATGTAGTAGTTAAATTTAAGTCGCGTTTAATTCTAACTTTAGATTTAGATTAAAAGCTTGCGTAGAAATATTCAACTGTAAAAGGAATGTAAAATGTAAAAAACTAATGGAGATTTTTAAATATGTACAATTAGTTATTTTAAATTATTAATAACTTATTTTTTCTATTTATTTATTTATTTGTTTTTTATTTTCACGTTTTTATCTCGCATAGGATAGACAGAAAGTAACTAATGTCAAGACACTCCGTACTTCGCTTACCACCGAATTCGATACGTTGCATGTTGAATAGTGGAACTGAACGGCACACTTTATCTTGAAATGAAAATTATTTTAACTACAATCACTCCCCCTAGTGGGGATCGAACCCACAACCGGTCGCGTTTACAGTCAGACGATGTCCCACTACGCCACGACCGGCCTCGATATTATACGTGTTAACTAATTAACATAAAAAGCTAGCATTTTCAATATACATATATACATATCCTCCTCATCCCCTCTAATCTCCTCACAGTAGTAATATAGCGTTGTTACTGCAATCGGCCTTAGGGGTTGTTATTATTACGCATTAGAACAGACGGCTGCTTGCGATCGATGTATGGAGCGTTTAATTAACGCTTACCAGGCCTTGGAAATGTATTTGATTGATACATAATTGACACCCTTGTGGTATGGCTAAGTGATTTCTAATATTGGATACTATATGCTTGGTTGATAGAATCAAAGTTAGTAGAGATGCATGGAAGAGTTTCGAAAAGAAAGAAAATTAAACTTGAACATTGGCGTCAATAATAAAATGATTAAATTACATTTGAAATGAAACTATTTTAAACGGGTTAATCCCGTATAATACGGTATTTATATAAAATTTGGATTTTAAGGATTATCAATCCAAAATATATTTCCGGATACCAAAATATACGCGATTAATCCGTTTAATTCAAATTGCGAAAATCAAAAATTATATCACATATTATTTTTTGTATTTTATTACAAAATATCAAATCAAATCAAATTATTTTTACTTATAATAGATACGTATGTATTTAACATATGTATTTAAAATAATTATTTACACATATGATTATACCTACATGAGTATTCTTGTTACCTATGTACATATTTCTTATCTTTCATTATCCGCCTAGCTCTACTTATCAATAATATTATTTAGGCCAGCTTCTAAATTTATGAATTCGATTCAATTCTAAATCTAAATAATGGTAAGACATACAGCGTTGAACTCCGCTCACTCACAATATCTCCGAATCCTTGTGAAAAGTGAACAATGAAATATCTTGACGCCAGTACCTCTCTAACTACCCAGCCATAAACTGCAAAATGAATAACATTATATCAATCTCCAATACATCGGTTCGTATAATACGCGTCTCGGGGCTAATTTCCAGATCACGAAGGAGAACCAAGGGGTGGACTTTACACTGAGTATTTTTCTTTGAAACGCTCCAAACTTGATGTTTGTTGAGATCCTAAATTGCCAGCTTGATTTTTAGAAGCGAACGAGACGTGAATTTATTTTATTGAGACGTTATTTGGTCGAAAACGTAGAAAAAAATGTACTTTCATTTCCTATATTAAAAAATATAGTGAAATATAATCAAAGATAAGGTATTTCGTAAATAAATTAAAACGGACTTAATATTCTCTACGAGAAATTTGTTAACATTTTTGAAAAAACGTACAAAAATTCGAACGTATCGGGATTCGAACCTGTGCTTCTTGGATACCGTCCAAGAGGCGCGGATTCGAATCCCGCTGCGTTCGAATTTTTACACAATTTTTCAAAATTTTTTTCTAATCCTAAGTGTGAAATAACGTGAGCAAGACGTGACTCTACTCATAGCGCTGAGTGGATTATATTATCCTTATATAAATTCCTTTCTTTTGATAACTTCCCATTTATTAATAATCTCATAGCAGGTTAATCAGAGATAACTTAACTTTAGGACATTTTGTAAAAAAATGTATATTAATGTTGAACGCAGCGGGATTAAAAACCCGCGCCTCATGGAAAACCGTCTAAGGGTTTTTTTCTGTTAAGCCATACGTTCTGTTACCGGCTGCGTTAATTCTATACGTTTTGTTACCACTTAAAAATATTTTCTCATCCTAAGTGTGTAATAATACTTTTAAAATAGTAAAATAATGTTCATGACAGGCTGAATTCAATAGATAGTTTATTTTGAAAAATGCCAAAAATAATACTAACGAGAAGCGATCAAACCCGGACCATTCAAGTTTACAATCAGACCACAGAACATATAAGTATATTATAAAAACAGCCTCACGCATTATCCCGCATATCAGGATAGACAGAGACAACCTAGTGTCTACACACTTCGTTGACGTATCCAGCCGGAAGTGACGAACCTCCGACTGGGAATCGAACTCACAACCAATCACGTTTACAGTCAACGGTCTCTATGTAATAATATAAAAGTATTATTAACTCCACCTATAAATAAAGTAATAATTCTAATTCAACAATGTTTTATAGAATATACCAGTATGTATGTAAATACTTGGTTAAATAAATTTGAATATAAATGTCTCGAATTCGGTGGAAAGCGAAGTACGGAGTGTTTTGACACTACGTACTTTCTGTCTACCCTGCTATGCGTGACAAAAGCGTGAAGCTAAAAAAAATTAACACGAGCTACATACTGAAAAATCTAAACTGTGAGCGGGCATTGTGGAGATAAAAACTAGGTATTAAACCTGTTCCATTACTGAAACTTTGCTAACAATTTTGTCACGTCATGAAAATGAAATAATAAAATAATTTGGAAATATAAATTTTAAATGCATATTTGTGAATTAATTTTGTGCTTTGGGACCGGTCGTGGCGCAGTGGGACAGCATCTGACTGCGATCGGTTGTGAGTTCGATTCCCATTTGTGAGAGTGATTATGTTTAAATAATTTTATAGTTCATTGGTCTGGTAACAACTTGCTCTGGTGGTAAAACGCGGGTACCACCACTCTAATCTTAGTGATGGGACACTTCGTTCTAAGGGATCAAACAATATTATTGTATGTTTTTTGTTTTTATTATTATTAATATTATGTTTTAGTTTTAAGATTTATCACTAGCGGGGTAATCAGAGAGAATAGAGCACCAAACTGGAACTTTGGTATAATTATGGTTTGGTTATGTACTTTTCTAATATGGAAAGCGGAGTGCAGAGTGTCTTGACACCAGGTATATATATATATATATATATATATATACATATATATATATATATATATATATATATATATATATATACTGTTTTATACGTACATATGTCAGGCTTTTCGTAACATGACCATAAGCTATGACGTTAAAAACTTATTTTCCAGAAATTCGACAACGAGTGTCTTATCACGAGTTTCTATCTAATTGATGAGCAAAGAAAATTGATAGATTACAAAAAAACAGGTTGTAACAAGTGTATAATAATTCCGACATAGTGGATAGAACGTATACCTTAGTATTCAAAGCGCTTGGACAGCTTCCAAGTGACGCGGGTTCGATTCTCACTGCGTTCAATTTTTATAAAAGTTGCCTATGACTAATTATGTAATTTCAACTATTTATTCTACCTACAGTATTACCGAGTAAACGGGTATATAGATATTTAGTACGGGTATATAGTTTATAGAATTCATCAGTACACTGCAATGCACCGCTGAAGTATATTAAAAGACTAATGGACTTATTCACAGTGTAAATTGAATGTCGAATAAAATAGCGCGTTTCTGGGTCAGATACGGCGTTAACAAAAAGCCGAGTTCAAATTGAAACTTTATTTAATGTAATAAATTTTACTGTAAAAATATTTAAATAAAAAACAAACAATGAAAGTAAAAATAGTGTTACTATGGCAACGTTGCATCGTAAGGGATGGTCGTGAGAATTATTTTAAATATAATAGAAGCTCCACGTAGACCGAGACAATCTAGTGTCAAGACACTCCGATCACTGCTTTAAACCCAAAACTCTGCGCCACTTCTGTATCAAACGCCGCGCTTTGTCTATCAGAGATTTTTTATAGAATCCTTTTCCAGAGTGGGAAACAAATCCACAACCAACCGCATTTACAGACAGACTACTCACTGCACCACGGAGGCCCTCTTTTTATAAATCACATTCAGATAAGAAAATATGTGCAATTTGCTTTATCCACGTTAGAAGCTATCGAGACGCAGAAGGACAGCATCTGACTGTAAAAGATTCGATCCGTAAGACAAAGAACAGCGTCGAGTACCGCCATTCAACACGCAATGTCTCACATTCAGGCGTAAAGAGACATGACACAAGGTTGCTTTCGCGTGGTCTGATCTGCATGGATACTAAGATAATTAAATTAAAAAAATTAAAATGCAAAAATATTAACATAATATACATATAACATAAGTAAGAAACATCAAATATTCACCTGCGCCATTGGCAAAAGCAGAGCGGAATACAGACGTTAAGCTACACTACGTGTCGCGAATCCCCGGGACGGTATTACCATTGTAATATACAAAAAAAAGCATCTAATTTTTATATTTTATGTTGGAAGCTCGAATATAAGTATGTAAATATTTTTTTTACGCTTTACGCTTTTGTATCCCGCGTGGCAGGGCAGACTGAAAGTACTTAGTGTCAATACACTCCGCACTTAACATTCCACCGAATTCGAGACATTGCGTGTTGAGGTGAATCAACGCTGCACTTTGTCTTACCAGAGCGAGGAAATGAAAATATTTTTAAATATAATCAGTTCCCCGAGTGGGGATCGAACCCACAACCAATCGCGAAAACAGTTAGATATAGTAACACTGCGCCATGACCGGCCTCAAATATGTATAGATATATATTTCATAAGAACACATCTTGCCGCTTTAACCCGAGTAACATGGTATGTAGAGATGAGTTAGTATGAAAATGTCTCCGTTTTTCGTTTACTGCCCTTTGAGAAATCGGTTTTGGGTATAGATGGCCAGAAATATAATTTTAATAAAACAAACAACTTTTTCAATAATTTTAAGAGGTCACAGTAACGCAGCGGGAGAGCGTTTGTACGATTGTTAACGCGATTAGTTACAGGTTCGATTTCCAATCTGAAGAATTTATATTCATATCTTTGCTCTGGTAAGACAAAGCGCGGCGTTGAGTTCGTCGCAAAATACACAATGTGTAGATTTTGACCAGAAAGCAGTCAGCGTAACATACGTAACACTGGGTTGTCTCTAACTAACCCTGCTTTGCGGAATAAAATCAATAATTAAAATTTAAACAATCAATAATTCCTTTGAAATAAATCGAATCCAATACCATCGCGTTTACAGTCACACAATGTCCCACTGCGCCTCACTGGTCTCTATATAGCCACAAATATATAAGTATAGGTACTTCTAACACCTGTAGGTAGATCCGGCTTGGCCCAAATAAGCTTCTATACGTGTTCCGAATGCCCAGGATGATATTAGCGCTATAATACACAAGCATTTAGTATTTGATGAAGGTTGGGGAAGATTTGATGCCGAAAATAGTGTTTATTAGCTTCGCCGATACAAAATTGACTTAATTAAATATATGGAATAACATTTATACAAATAAATCGGTTTTGTCATAATATAACCCGGTGTTATGTTACGCCGTTTAATCGCAAACATCTGTATATAGTTGTAAAGTCAGAATAAAGGAAATAAATATAAAAGTTAGCTCTATCTGTAGGAATTTAGGTCGATAGTTTGCTATGATAATCGTATCAACTGAGAGACTACGATCACGTGACCACGGACTACTGTAAAGATGCCAATACGTATATTTCTCTAAAATATGATTAAAAATCATATATTTACTGATAATACAAAAAAATCATTTAAAACAGTTACATTTACAACATATAAGAATCCAAACTAAAGAATTTCTAATAGAAAATTCATTATATACATAATTAAAGCGATACCCGAAGCACTACGCTTTGGTTCCAGGTTAACTAGGTCAGGGTTAAACTGCGGTAACGTTAACCTGTCAATTGTTACAATTATTTAACCCAAGCCGTCTCTA
Organism: Dryadula phaetusa; assembly: GCA_032432895.1. Lineage (NCBI taxonomy): Eukaryota > Metazoa > Arthropoda > Insecta > Lepidoptera > Nymphalidae > Dryadula > Dryadula phaetusa. Next base: position 1,314,930 of record JAOYRS010000016.1, on the reverse strand, counting down.
CAAAATGTTTCCTAGCCGCACTACTGGCCTAGAAACGTTAAAGATCTAGATTTAAAATTCACGTCAAATGACAAGAGACGACGAAGAGACGAAGGTCATCGTGGCGCAGTGGCACAGTGTCTGAGATTAGCAGCGTGATTTGTGTAGGTTAGTTGCCCATTCAGAGAAATGATTATATTAAATATTTTTTTATTACAAACAAGACAATTGGCGGCGTTGAATTCTGCTACGCAAAATGTATTAATTTAGTAGTGAAAAATCGAATACTTTGTCACTAGGTTATGTTTTAAAATGTTATAAAGTGAGAAGCAATCGCTGTTAAAGACAGTCTAATTTTATACTCAAATACTCAAAGGATATACTCAAAGTAATTTGTTTTTAAAGCTTCAAGCTCTATCCCGCTTAACATGGTAATCAGAGAAAACCTAGAGTCAAGACACACAGTTGACTGCTTTCCGGCATAAATCGAGACATTGCGTTGTGTGTGGCAAGCTCAACGCCGCGCTTTGTCTTACCAGAGCGAAGAAATGAAAGTGTTTTTTAAATATCATTCCCCGGAGTGAGATTCGAACGCACCGCCAATCGCATTTCCAGTAAAACGTTGTTCCACTACGTCACCCTAGACAACAATAATAGTATCAATTCGTGGAGATGAGTTAAATACAATTAAATATTAAATCAAAAAGCATTAGATTTAATAGAACAAAAATTAAAAAAAAATGCATATTTAAATGCATTTAAAACACTGCAGTACTTAACAACGATTATAATTAATCAGAATTAGTCTGTCAGTTAGAACCGGAGGCTATCATTGCCTCGAGGCCGTACTGGCCTAGAAGTGAAAATTTAAAAATTCAACATATTCAACATACAGAAATATAAATAAAACGCATATAAATAAGTGATTTCATTTATCCACGCTACTCGAATTGAGTACGAAAAATTTCATACCATTTATGTATGTATATATGTATTTCGCTGAGCATTTACGTGAATATGGCTCACATTTCCGTTCACGTATAAAATACATAAGGTCAGTTAAATATATATGAAAAATCTACGTTTAAATATACATTTTTAAATATATTTCCTTTATTTAACCGTTCTCTTTTAATTTTTTTTAATGAAACTATTATAAACCGATTAATCGCGTATATATTGGTATAATGTATATTATTGCAGGTCTACCTGAGACCACGTTACAGTATAAAGTGTTGTATGTTATGTAATTTCGAATACCAAAATATATGCGATTAGTCCGTTTATAAGTTTCATTTAAAATTAAAAAAGATTTAAATAATATCTGTATATACCTGCAATCCCCATTCGCCTTCGCCTCACTCCCCTCAACCAAAGCCCGCAATAATTTTAATTTTCTATTTCCATAGCAACATTGCGTGTTTCTAGACCGTGCTGACTAGATAATGGCGATACTTACATATTTGATCTATAATATTTGTTTCAAGAATAATTTTCAATTAATCATACTATAGTGACATTATTACCCATTTATTTTAGCTTCAGACTTTTATTCCGCTTTCCGTCGAATTTGCGTTGAGTGTTGAGTGGCGGAACTCAACACCGCGCTTTGTCTTACCAGAGCGAGGAACTGAAAATAATTTAAATATATTCACTCCCCCGGGTGGGGATCAAAACCACAACCAATCGCGTTACAGTGAGAAGCGATCCCACTTTGCCACACGACACGATGATTTTTTTTTGTTTTTTTTTAGTTTCACGCTTTTATCCCGCATACCTAGGTAAACAGAAAGTACCTAGTGTCAACCCACTCCGTACCTACTTTCCGCCGAATTCGTATCGCGTATTGAGTTGCGAATCACAACGCTTTGTCTTACCAGAGCGAGGAACTGGCAAATAATTTACATGCAAAATCACACCCCCGAATGAGAATTGAATCCACGACCGGCTTGAAACACAAATTTACACCAAAAAAAAACCAGATCCACATTCACTCTACTTCAATTGTCAAAACAAGTCAATAGCCTAATTAGCATTCAGCTAACAAATGTATGGAATAATGTATGGAACATTGTCATCAACATAATACATGTACCGGTATAAAAATATCATAACACGACAGACGAGATTCGATTAGCCGGGTTTCTTTATATCAGTGTAAAGGCCTTTGTTTCACTGTAATACCGCCACGAATAATGAATTCGACAATTCGCTAATCACGTTCGAATGACAAAGGCACGGGTTCCGTACAAATAGATATAATCGATGATAAGCAAAACCATCGAGGCTTTGTGTAATAGATTTATGAAAGAGGTTAAACATTTTATTAGTGGATCCTTCGAGCCGGATTTCATTGTATTAACCGGCCGGTCGTGGCACAGCGTCTGACTGTAAACGCGATCGACTGTCGGTTCGATCTCCACTTGGGGGAGTGATTATATTTGAATTATTTTCACTTCCTCGCTCTGGTTAGATAAAGTGCGGCGTTGAGTTCCACCACTCAGCACTCAATATGAATTCGGCGGAATGGCAATGAAGTACGGTGTGTCTTGACGCTAGGTATCTATGCGGGATAAAAGCGTATATACGCGTATACAAGCGTATGTTTATAGGTGTTACTTTTGGCTTACATTTCTATAATATAAATACCAATCTATATATATGTAAGGAATATTACAATAAAATTAATAAACAAATCAAATAATCACGACCTGTTTTACACAAAAAGAACTAATGTCATTTTTTTGTGTGCCTAGAATGAATATGATATACGTATATCCTTTACAAAGTAAACGAAAAACCGGAGAAATTTACCACTAGATTCTCTGATGTTCTATAAAAAAAATACATATATTTATACCTTATACAAAAAATTGTATGCCTTTTAATAAATCAATACTATTTATTGGATTGAACATTTATCTGCGAATGAAATAAAAAAATAAAGCCGTTCCTGCCCATCACACCAATATTATCGTGTCGTACCATTGAGCTCCTGTTCGATAATGAACGAGAATAAAGCGATCAGTAATCACATCGGTACGAATGTGACGGGCTTTGTGAAGTACAATTCAGTATCGAGATATATATATATTGTATTTGTGTATAAAAAAATGTTTCTATATTAAAACTTAGAATTTTTAAGAGATGTATATCCATGAAAATTAATTATTTTTTACATTCTACCAATAACAAATATAATAATACTCATAAAAGTTAAGACACATCGTGCTTTGCTATCCACTGAATTAGAGACCTTACATGTTATGTGGCGGAGCTCAACGCTGCACTTTGTCTTATCAGAGTGAGAAAGTGAAAGTAATTTTAAATATAATCACTGCTACGAGTGGGAATCGAATCCACAACCGATCACGTTTACAGTCAGACCCAAAAAATATATTAATAATTTTGTAATCTGCAAAACTCAATATACCATTTTAACTACGAATACCTACAATATAACCAAATAATTTTTTAAATTATTTATTCAAGCTTAAATACCTGCATCAAGACAGCTCTCTTTACTATACGCCTATTTGAGATTAAATCCAAAATTCCCTTTAAATCCAAATATCTACATTCACTACCTCAGTCCAAAGATAACGAACTAAATCCCATAGAAATGTTTAAACAGGTCGATCTTTCTCCTTGTATTCAAGTATTCAATTTATGAAGTAGGGCGAAACACAATTAAGTGGCACGTTTCTCACAAAAACTGTTGTAATCTGCTTTCGGTGTATTCAATGGAATCACTTTGAAAGTGTTAGTTTATGTAAAATTTTTAATAGGTTTTCAAATTATATTTTTTAAAGCATATAAAGCCATAAATAACACTTTTAGTGACTGAGTAAAAGCGTTGCTCATAGTATCATCTTATAATAAAATCATCATTTGATAGAACATTCCAATTCGGTGGAAAGCGGAGTGTTTAGACACTAAGTACTTTCTATGTACAAAATAGAACATAATTTTTTTAAAATAATATAAAGACTTACCGGTTTTGAAATGTGTTGTCTTATTAATTCAGCGTCCTTTGCAAAATTAGGGAAAATCTCCCGACGTAAAATACTCATAGGTAAAGAACTTAAAGTAACATTATATTTATGATTTTTAATAATTAAAATTACTAAAAAAGCCTTGAAATATAACTACATTCTAGAATATAGATAAAAAATAGTAAACAACAACTCTGATCAAAACATACAACAAATAGTATCCACAATCATTTTAAACAAAAAAAATTCTAACCAACGAAAAAAAATCCACATCTCCCTTTTCTCGTTACATTTCCCAAGAATTACGCGATTATGATTTCCTTTGGGGAGAAATTAAATTTCCTCGCGGATAGATTATTCGCTTGTATTTGTGTACTCTGAGTACAGTGAATTAGCTTTCTTTGTTGTTTTAAGTTCAACGGTAATTCCCCTTCATTTCAATTCGCGCTTCGACTTTTTTCCATAATCATTTTCATAATAAACTGTGAAAGATTTTCCTTTTCCTACTGAATTTATTAAATTTTCCAACGCCATCGTGTCGCAGATACGAAATGTGTGAATTTATTAACTAGTTTTAGATTTGTTTTAAAATTCTGATGATAAATTTAAATAATTTGTTATTTCACCGTGTAATGTTAAAATACATCATCAAAATACCTTACAAATTAGAAATATACGTTCAAGCAGGTCGTTCGTTAGAAGCAGGTCGTGGTGCGTCTAATTGCAAACGCGATTGGTTGTGGGTTCGATTCCCACTTGTGAAATTGAGTTTATTTAAAAAATAGTTTTATTTCACCGCTCTGGTAGGACATAGCATGGTGTTGAGTCAGCGCCACTTAATTAGCAACATCACAGATTCAGCGGAAAGCGAAGTACGGAGTGTTTTGACACTAGGTACTTTTTGTCTACTCTGCTAATCATTGTCAACATAACGTCTTTTGAAACGAATTCAAATGCTCGTCTTAATATTACGTTAACCAAGTAAATTGTCCATAAAGTCCGAATAGATTTCCCAAGGTAATAAATACACATAAATATTACATTTGTAGCAGCCAACAAGACCAAGAACAGCCAACGCAACTTACAAAACAGCCCAATCTAAATACGAAGTAATAACATCAAAAACACCTTAGCATAATATAAAATTCTTCAGTTCCAACTCACTTCCCTGTTTCCACTTGAAGAATTTAAGAAATACGTATGTATAGACGTTACATTAAATTGTATGGGTAATAAAGTCGAAATGAAAAGAAAATACCAATATGAGGGTACAATGTAAGGGGGAAGCGGATTATTGCTTTCTATTCTCCAAAGAGTAATCGTTACCTAACTTTGTAATATGTTACAATATTATCGAAAGTACACTATAGCTAGCTGTATTTTATACCAAAGGTATAAACATACAGCTATATATATATATATATATATATATATATATATATATATATATATATATATATAGGTGCAACTGGCAATTATATTAAGTCTAAATATGAAATGAAATCTCATATAATTTATAATATATAGATTAAAGCAGCTCGCAGCGTTGAGTTCCGTCACTCAATAATATCTAGACTCTAACCAGAAAGTAGAGCACTGAAGGTGCATTTTCAACACTAATAGGAATTAATTGAAAAATAATAATAAATAAAACAACCCCTTTGCCTTCCAATAAAGAAATTTGACTATAACATACGAATATCTCCATAGATTATTTCTAAAAACAAACGTAAAACCTTTCATAAATATATTTGGGGTCTGTCCGTCAGTCGCCTGTCAGCGTTTCATATTATTTATCCGCGTAGAAAATTGGGGCAACATAAAAATAACAAAAATGACAGTAGGTATTTTTTGGTGAAAACGTTTTTTTTACATCGCCCATCTTTCCGTTCATACTTTGTGAGGTAGATACGATTTCTTTATACAATTTCATGATTTATAAAGACAATTATAACATTGGTGTGTGTGGTGGAACTTAACGCCGCGCTTTTTCTTACCGGAGGGAGCAAATTAATACAATTTTAACTAAATTTTTACCTTACAGAGATCGAACCCGCAAGCAATCTTGCTTACTGTTACACAATGTTGCACTTCACCACAATAGACCAAATTCGACTCGGGGGAGTGATTATATTTAAATTATTTTCCCTTACTCGCCCTGGTAAGACAAGGTGCGGCGTTGAGTTCCACCACTCAACACGCAATGTCTCGAATTGGGTGGAAAGTGACTGCTATACAGAGGATAAAAGCATGAAACAAAGTCACAAAAACGAGAACAAAGTAATGTTGAACCAGTCTTTCCATCTTCCTTTCCGTCTCCCCTTCACAGAAGATAAATGGATCTAAAAAAAATACCGCTCGAATAACCCTTATTATGAAGCAATACCATAAATAACATAATATATGTACATATTTACGAAGGAATTCTTTTGAAGTCAGTATAAAATGTGTATTTAATTGTTATATTGTGTATTTTCTTTTTTTTTCTGCAGTAAGTGTAAAGGCTTAAAGATTTAAAAAAAAAACATTATTTAATTAAGATTACCTTTGTCTATCTTTGTCAAGACACTACTGCTTATATGTCAAATAAATATATGAAATAAATAAGAGAGTTGTACCAGGCTCGCATGAAACTAGAGGAGCTCCCTCTCTATAATCTCTGTAATACTATATATATAAGCACCTTTACGTTCTATCCCGCATAGTAGAGTAGTCAGAGAGGACTTTGTATCAAGACACTCCGTTGACTGATTTCTGCCCCAAATCTAGACATTCGTCGTGCATGCTTCTACCATAAAAAAAACCTAGAATAATATACAAACAATATCGACAATGGGATTTTAGCCCATTAATATCGCAACAGACATGTCGTCTAAGAGAAACAAGTGACAAGACACTTTATTCCACACTTCTCGTCTTAAATCGAGACACTTCGTGTTAAATCGCGAATCTAAACTCCGCGTTTTATTTTACCAGTATAGAACAATGAGAATAATTTAAATACCTAATATCTTGAAATCAGACGGTCTCTTACTTCGCTTCGTTGGCCTCTAACATCTAAATTCTTTCTTTAGTGTATAATTTAACGCTTCGATTAGAAACAAACTTATTTTTAATATATTATTCTTAAAGCAAAAACCTATTTTTTTTTTGAAAAAAAAAATTGTCTACACAATAAACTAAGCTCAAAGAAAATATATTTTTTAGCTGCACGCTTTTATCTCGAATAACAGGATAGATAGAAAGTACCTAGTGTCAAGACACACCATACTTCGCTTTCCATCGAATTCGAGACATTGCGTGTTGAGTGGTGGATTTCAACGCCGCACTTTGTATTTACCAGCGCGAGGAAGTGACAATAATTTAAATATAATCACTTGGCCGAGTGGGGATCGAATCCACAACCGATTGCGTTTACGGTCACACTGCGCCACGACCGGTCCCGAATTCCCCACATCTTGATATAATCTAAAATGTTTCTTATAAATATATATTACTTTCATTCCATTTATTACTGTTTCTAAGAAAACGATATTGTTTCAACTAAAACCTACGGAATTATTTACTAGTACAAAACGTATTGAAGTTATAATAACGTTTAATTAGTACGCAAAAGTATTTTTTCTAGAGTATATATGTATATATATATATATATATATATATATATATATATATATATATATATATATATATATATATATATATATATATATATATATATATATATATATATATCATAATATAAATCTATATCAACAAATTAATACGTGAAGCAAAATGTTTATACCCTCTTTTACGAAAGAAAGAAAGTGATATGTTTGAAATTTGGCACAGTTATATAGGGAAGGAGTGTATAATGCCAATATTTAAAAAAAATGCATAAAATATATTAAATTAATAAAATAAATATAACACACACTACCACGTAATGTGTTTGACACACACGTTGATAAGGCAATCCGTTATCAACGCGTCAACGTAAAATCTAGTACTAAAGAAGGTAAGCACTAAATCAGGAAAATTATGACGGATATGTATGAAATTTGGCAAAGTTAAAGTTTATATGGAGGACTACAGAAAATAATTATAATCGAGCACACAAAATATATTAATTTGATAAATATTTAACCCGCGAACATAAATAAGTTGTAACAAAACGTATAAGAATTTCGAAGCAGCTGGTAGTAGAACGCATGGCTTAGCGGTCAGAGCGCTTGGACGGTATCTAAGAGGCGCGGGTTCGAATCCCGCTGCGTTCAAAATTTTTATACGTTTTTTCAAAGATGTTTTCTAATCCTAAGTGTGGAATAACACTTTAAAAATAGTAAATATTAAAATAAAATAGCAATCTCTCTTGTTAAACGATTATTTCTTAATAATCTTTAAGTAGTAGAAATTTGTAAAAATCTCTCTACAGAGATGCTAACAACATAAATAAGTTGTAACAAAACGTATAAGAATTTCGAAGCAGCTGGTAGTAGAACGCATGGCTTAGCGGTCAGAGCGCTTGGACGGTATCTAAGAGGCGCGGGTTCGAATCCCGCTGCGTTCAACATTTTTATACGTTTTTTCAAAGATGTTTTCTAATCCTAAGTGTGGAATAACACTTTAAAAATAGTAAATATGTATACATAATTTGATTAAGAAACGTCATTGAAAATGAAAGCGCAGCGCTGAGTTCCACTACTCAACATGTCTCTTATTCGATGGAAAGCGAAGTACGGAGTGTCTTGACACTAGGCACTTTCTGTCTACCGTGCTATGCGGGATAAAAGCGTGAAGCTAAAAAAAATAAAAAAAATGTCATATATGATTAACCGATGAATTTCAATTAAAAATTTAAACTTGAATTTAATATTTCTGTAGTTTTATTGTGTTTTTACATATAAAATTTAAACGTCACTGACTTTTAATGTTTTTGTAGCTAGTTTTACAGCTCTCTAAAGGAAACATATAAAATTGAAAATTCATAGTTAGCGTCGTCTCAATAACATTGACAACACGGGAGTATATAGGATTGTATAATTTCGCTCTTTTCTATCGAAAAGTACGGTATTTCACTTGAATTATATATTTTTTGAAAACACCCTATATTAAATGTTTTTTAAAAACACCCTAAATCTATATTTTGTTATTAATATTGCGTTCGTAGAATATTTATGAAGAAAACTGCGGGTACGTTTTTAATGTGGTAATGCTTTGAAGCTTCACGCTGCCTTTCGTATAGAAGAGAAGAACAAATTCTAGTGTCAAAACAAACCGTTCTCCACATTTTGACTGTATTCCTGACGGTAGACACTTAGCTCTCCGTAGCATGGCGTTGAATAACGAAACTTAACGCCGCCCTAAGATTCGTGATTACAAACAAAAAAAACATTCTTGAACACATCAAATTTAATTTTTAAATATCACATTCATACCTTTGAAACACAGAAGTTAAATAAGTTAAGTTCAAAACATAGAAAAAAATGGAAGAAAAAAATAATAAACCCAATAACGTATTCAGGCAGACAGCAATAATAGCAAATGCAACTACGATGCAGTCGTATGCGTGATCAAAGGTCGTGATTTCGATTCCCGTTCGTGGAATATTTGCATTATTGTATTAGCGCGAATGATGAATGACATGCACTGACATTATTGTCATTCTTATTTGATTTACAATGATAAATAATTAATTTTTTAAATCGCTTTATAATTCTATGGGAAAACAGAGACTATAAACCAACAATGGAAAGACACGTTTCAAACATTTATACCTAAATCCAATAATATAATTAATTAAAAATACAAAACTTTTCCATATACATTGCATAGTTTCATGCTTATACCACACAAGAGATACCTTAAGTTACTTTTCTTAACATTCAGCCTCAAAATCTAGTCATTATTTTTTTGACTAGCGGAACTCAACACCGCGCTTTATCCTACCAGAGCGACCATTCCATTTCTCCGAGTATCAATTGAACCCACAGCCCATTCTGTTTATAGTCAAGCTGTACCTCTACGTCATATATATATATATATATATATATATATATATATATATATATATATATAAATATATATATATATATATATATATATATATATATTAACAGCATTTGTATCAATTTATATACTACATATATGTATATATAACTACCCTCAAAGTATACAAAAACGTATTAACCGCAAAAAAAAACCTTATAACAAAATTAAACAAAATTATTATTTACTTTTTCTTTGAGTAAGTAGCTTTTTTCACCTGCCTACGAACCTTCCCTGAAAAACACAATTTTCTATAAACTAACAAAACAATATATAACTCTTATAACCAAGCAATAGAGACGATAATTGTATGAAAATATAGATTCCAATGTGTAAAAATACTTTGTACTACCAATGTATTAGGGGAGGCATCAAGATTTAAGATCGATGCTCCAAGTGTAACACCCTTATATTTTATGTTTCATTTTAATTTAAAATTACAACATTTTACCCAAGAGCGTCGCGTCTAATCGTGAATATCTTTTAAACACTGCCTGCTGCTTCCTTTTTTTTATGTAAAAAAAATATATGCTATAAAGGAGAGTTATAAGATTCAAATTTAATATAGCTTTTTGAAATATAAAAAACACCCTGTAATTTATACATACTAATAGATAAAATTCACATTTCTGTTTATAATTAAAATACGGTATATATATTAAAATAACATTTCTTGCAATTTTTGTCTGTCTGTTTTTTTTTTAATTTAGACTTTAACTGGTAGATAGCTGATTTAAAAAGGAGTAGTTTAGACTAATTTTATTTTATAATTATAAAGTAAGGATCAAGAAATATTAAACTAAACGTGAACGAAATCGCAGATATTAACATAACTACATACCAATATATTTACAAAATGCACAAAAGGAGACTATCATATATACGGTATATATACTAAAAGTAAAATTTCTTGCAATTTTTGGTTTGTCTGTCTGTTTTTTTTAAATTTAGACTTTAACTGATAGACAGCTAATTTAAAAAGGAGTAGTTTAGACTAATTTTATTTTAGAATTATAAAGTAAAGATCAAGAAATATTAAACTAAACGTGAACGAAATCGCAGATTATTTTAATTATTTAACATAATTATATAACTATAACAATATATTTACAAAATGCACAAAAGGAGACTATCATATATACGGTATATATACTAAAAGTAAAATTTCTTGCAATTTTTGGTTTGTCTGTCTGTTTTTTTTTTATTTGGACTTAAACTGGTAGACACCGGTAGTATATTAACATAATTGCATAACTATAATATCTGCTATTGCATGGTAGTTAGAGAGAATCTACTGTCACAATACACTCAAAATCCACTCTTTACTTTACAGCAAGTATCAAAATATTATACGTTCTTCTTCCTCTTCTTCAGACCAATAAAACTAAAATGCTTGAATAATATTTTGTTAGTGTAGCTTAAATAATATTTTATCTATTGCCGTTAACAAGTGGTAATCTCAGCTAGATTAGGCAAGCAAGTGCCTCCACCTCCTCCTACCAAGGGTTTGATTTATTTTTGGTTTGGTTTATTGAGTGGTGAAATCCGTATACGCTTAGCCTTCCCTAAGCAGGGAAATACGCAAATAATTTAAACATAATCATTTCCCCAAGTAAAAATTGAACACACGACGTTTAAAAATCAAATTATAATCTAAAATAATAAAACTAAATTTGAATATCGCTATACAATAAGCAAAGAAAAGAGTGTCTTTACACTAAATTCACTTTAACTACCTTATGCGAGAAAACGGGTGACGACTATAACGACAATATTCTACGACGTAGCAGGTCTACAACCGCGATAAAAGGAATACATGTGGGTATAAACCTTTTAAGTAAAACTATTTTTATATACATATTTGATATTTGGTACTCGATATCCTCTTGAGACTTGAAATCGATAAGGCTTGTGATACACATAACAACTAAAAATCAAAAATTATATTTTTTGGTTTAAGTCAAAATCAAAATTTAATAAGATTTTTACATTATATAAATGAAGCTATTTCAAGGGGACTCGAGGGTAAAACTCGACGATTCGAAAACTTTACAGTAGTCTGTGGTCACAAGAAGACTGACGTGGAATTGTCTGTCAGTTGATATGAAAATAAATTATATCGGGGATTGAGCCCACAACCGGTTAAATAAAAGTGCAGCGTTGAGTTCCATCACTCAACACGCAATATCTCGAATTCGGTGGAAAACAAAGTACGGAGTGTCTTGACATTATGTACTTTATGTCTACCATGCTATGCGAGATAATAGAGTGAAGCTTCAAAAAGTACATATATATATAACAAAGGTACATAAATCTCGTACTTGTACATCATCAAGGTGGAAGTCTCGTAAATCAGCGGGAAGGAAGAAATGTAAATGGTACTTTTTCCAATAATTCGCCCTCGCATCAATCAATTAAACTCCCCCATTCTTTGACTAAAAAGATATATTATGTTGAAATTTTTCACTTTTTGTTTTACTTACCTGCTTGGTTATATATATTTTATTTACTTTGAGATAGTATTTATATGACTCTCAGAGACGGTGATTATAATTTAAGTATTATTTTAATTTTATCAATATATAATAAGTATACGTACGATAACTATAAATTAATATTAGTTAAATGCCAGTACAAGTTTTTTAGTTCTTGACAATTTACAGCGTTAGGTTGCGTTAAATAGCATAAAAAAATATTATACACCGATATATATCTTTGAAAAAACGTATAAAAATTTGAACGCAACGGGATTCGAACCCGCGCGTCTTGGATACCGTCTAAGCACTCTGACCGCTAAGCAACGCGTTCTACTACCAGCGGCGTCTCTCTCTCTCTCTCTCTCTCTCTCTCTCTCTCTCTCGTCGTCTCTCTTGTTAAACGATTATTTCTTAATAATCTTTAAGTAGTAGAAATTTGTAAAAATCTCTCTGCAGAGATGCTAACAACATAAATAAGTTGTAACAAAAACGTATAAGAATTTCAGCTCAGCTGGTAGTAGAACGCACTGGCTTAGAGGTCAGAGCGATTGGACGGTATCTAAGAGGCGCAGGTTCGAATCCCATTGCGTTCAAATTTTTATACGTTTTTTCAAAGATGTTTTCTAATCCTAAGTGTGGAATAACACTTTAAAAATAGTAAACGTTACTATACACACAAAAACATAATCAAATTATCATCACAATCACACGAACGTTCATTTCATACGACCCTTTAGTAAAAAAATTAGTTCCAATTATCCCATAGAAACCAACAACCCTGCAAAACATTAAAAGCTTTTAATTATTCTGAAAGCAGCCAACGGAAAACTCCTTACATTGTTACATTGTTTACAATTTAAAGTATAAAATACTCTGTTTCAGCTTCATTTAGAGTCGAGCCTTTGTTACATCGACAATGTTACTTTGTACGGTATATAAGTATAGAGAATATTTGTTTTAATGTAGTTTTTTTTTATTTGTTTTATTTATATTTTGTGAACGGTGATTTTAAATGATTCAAATATTTTAAATGTTGGTAGAGGCTATCGTGAGTATAAATCGTGAGTAAGAATTGAATCCGTACCGAGTTGATAAATTAGTTGAATCGTAAATAATTTGATATATCGATTTAAACATTATTAAATTAAAATATTTAAAATAAATAGTACATTTGCGCTTTTTTGAAGATTATATGTACTGAAAATCAAAAAAAAAAACAAAATTAATGTAATCATAAAAAAGAATATTTTAACGTAAGCTACGGACCATTTGTTCGTAGCGCGTTAAAAAAAATGAGTTTCACACTTCATCTCGCATAGCAGGATAGTCAGAGACAAAACCTAGTGTCAAGACACTCCATTTATTACTTTCCGCCTGATATCCAGACATTGAGTGTACAAAGGCATAATATATTAATAACAATAATAAAAACAACAAATATCTACAAACATTAAATCCACTCAAACGTAAACCAACTATAATCGCTTTCGAACACACAAATATTTTCCAATACAAACAGTAGAGTGGAGTAGAGTTACGTCAAAAACGGCCACAAACCAGAAACTAATTTAAAATGTGTATGAAGCAATCTCAACTTCGTTCTCCACATCAAAATCATTCTCACCGTCGAAAAAGGTGTCGGTAAATCCTCAATACAAAGCCGAAGTTAGTAAAGGAAAACCTTTTGGCGGTTCATTCATATTCACGGGTTTTATACAGGTTTGTATGGAAATAATTAGTTGGGATACTTTTTTTTTATTATAAAAAAAAATTAAATATGTTTTTGTTATGTGGTCAATAATTTAGACTGATCTTTGAAAAAATGTATATGATATTGCCTGAAATGTGGATAGAATTTCAATATGTAAAAATAAAAAATATAGTCTAGTCTAGACTAAAAGTCTAAATTCAGATGAAATTTGTATAGAGAATATATAGAGTAAACATTAAATGAATCAACCTTACACAGTAAAAACTTTTAAAATTAATATAATTTTCTTTGCAATACTTTTAAATAAAAACAACGACACAAAACGTCTAAGCGGAGAACAGAGAGTTTCGATAGCCTCTGACTAAATTCAATAACTACTAATATATATATATATATATATATATATATATATATATATATATATATATATATATATATATATATATATATCTAATCTTAAAAACTCAAACAATCTCTTATATAACAAAACACCCAAATTACATAATAAATGACAATAGTATTTAAACCACAAAGACCCAATTTATGTGTAAGTACCCTCCAGGATTGACTGTAACCAGAAGGCTGATGATAATGGAATTTCAATCAGGCGCGAAGCTATTGACGTTAAGGCGAACACTAGCCGTTCCTTCAGATTTCCTCGTTTAAAGGGAGAAACCACATTCTTTTGAAACGATACGGCTTGAATTTTAAATATGCCAAATATAATTTAACTTTGGAAGGTATTTTCTATTACTTCACGAAGTTTAAATGACAATGATAATGTTAGCATTAATAACCTAGTGTCAAAGCACTCCGCTCACCAATATTTACGGTTTTAAATATCTTGGGTAAGTATAGGATTTCGATAATATTTCTTTTATCTAGAGACTAGATTTCGTTGATATTTTAGAACTTAAAATATAAACACATAAAAATAGTAAGTAAACCCTAAAAGCTAGACATATGGTGTCGTGGATTTTTGTTAAAAACTTTTAAAGGGTAAGAATTTTGTGATATATTTGCGCAACTTTCACCGTTTACTCGGCGCACGCAAGGTAAGCTTTAAAAATATCCAAATTTTCCCGTTTATACAATATTTACTATTACTGCTTCACTCTCATTAGTCGTAGAGTGTTGTTATATAGCCTATAGCCTTGCTCAATAAACGGACTATTCAACACAGAAAGAATTTTTCAATTCCAATGAGAAGATCTCGAGGTTAGCACGTTTAAACAAACAAACTCTTTTGCTTTATATTATTAGTATATATATTAAAGTATATGTACTAAAAATCGCCCTAAAATTATTAATATTTTCTTAATATGTTTTAGTATCAAAACAATCAACTGACCTTATCTCTATTTAGTAGAGTAAAAGTCTATATTATAATAAATAATTGTAGAACTGAAATGTGGCTAACGTGTCCTGTCCAACAGCTTATGCCTGTAAACGCTAGTGGTTGTGGGTTTAATTCCAATGAATGCGAGGGAATGATTATATTTCTAAATCTAATTTTCATTTCTCCTCTTTCGTAGACAAAACACGACGTTGAATTCGCTAATCAAAGCGCCATCGACATATCCACTATATCTCGAAGTCAACAGAGTGTCTTGACACGAGGATGTCTTTGATCAAGTTGATTTTTTAAATTTTTTTATATGGTTTTTCTTGTAATAATAATTTTGTATAATAATATTTCATACAAAAATAATTTAATGCCATAAATAACAGTATTTACCCCAATATCATCTTATAAACTTTAAATAAAAGAACTCAAGTGTTAAATGTAATATCTATTGTTCGTTCATACAAAACTGTCTAAGCCGATATAGCGTTACTGAATGTAGGGAGACCCCGAAGTAAATGAGGGCGTTAGCTCAAGTACCGTGTGAAATTGGGTTTTTTTATGTTCCTGATGGTATATTATTTGGCGAAATAAGATTTAGGATTTGTTAGACATCTCACTTGTACGCGATGACCGTAGCACCGTGACCGTGTGGATGGAATTCGTAATGGAAACGCAACGCTTTTTATTCTTAGTGTGCGGCGCAAAGTGGTAGTAATGGAACATATATATATATATATATATATATATATATATATATATATATATATATATGCATGTCTTTTATTTAAGAGAACTTATTTTATTATATAATTATATGATATACTTTTTATATTTCTAAGCAATGAAATCTTCAAAGTTCTTCAAAGTTAATTATACCACATAAATGTTAGTTTTAATTATTCCCAACTTGTCGCCTTCAACTTTGTATACATGAATAATTGAAATATAACTCCGGTATTTTCCGTTTAGGTGTAAATAAACGGAAATCTTCCCCTAATGCTCCTACACTCTTCTAGATATTTACTTCAAATTTCAACTTACTTGGTAGTATTGACTACAGTATTGTATACTTGTTTATCATTCAATGAATAACGGAACAGTCTTAAACCACTGTCACTAAAAAGTCAGTGAGAATTATATATTTTTTACGTTATCTTACTTATTGTTTTTCTTTTAAGGTATCTATGTATTTGAATTTTAAAATACAGACATCTTCAGGCTTTCCCACAAAGGGGGGGTAGGACAGAGTCCAGCCCAAGAAAACCTCGTGTCAAGACATACCCGTTACTGTTTTCCACCCGAAATCAAAACATTGCGTGGTGAATAGCAAAGACATACCCGCGTTTTGACTTACCAGTGCGTGGAAATGCAGATAAAATCATATTATCATTTCTCCGAGTGGGAATCGAACCCACAACCAATTGTGTTTACAATCAAACTCGGTTCACTGCGCCACGGTGGCGTCTCTAAAACAAACAAACAAAGTGAGTTTCACGTAATTTTATACGCCAATTACACATATTACAATATAAACATATATATTAAAAACGTCATTTTTATATTGATTTTCATTATACCTTTAAAAAACTATAAATAAACACTTAATAATATTAATATTTTATTTCGCTTCACGTTTTTATCACGCATAGCAGGGTAGACAGAAAGTACCTAGTGTCAAGACACTCCGTACTTCGAACTCCGCCGAATTCGACATATAGCGTATTGAGTAGCGGAAATCAACGCCGCACAAAATTTAATATAATCCATCCCTATTTTATTCTAGCTTATTTTTTTCGTGTAATAATAATTAAATTAAAATAAAACCTTCACACCACAACTAAACAACTGTATATCTAAACAATATAAAACACGTTTCACACGCCCCCTTAAGAAGCCGTAACATCCCGTATCCCATCCAACACCTACTCAACAGTGATGTCAGTCTGAATATTCCATTAGCGACAAAGAGCATAAATTATTCCTCGAGTGGAAATTAGGTGAACACTCGAGGTGATTAAATGCGGCGTAGAAAATTGTTACTCTTGGTAACGCTGTTCGCTATACCGTGACAAGTTTGTATGGAATGGGTACGATACTTATGTTTTTATACAATCTATATGTTTAAAATATATATATATATATATATATATATATATATATATATATATATATATATATATATATATTCATTTTTTTTAAATATTTTCACTTTCTCGTTCCGGTAATAAAAAGTGCCGCGTTGAGTTCCGCCACTTAACACGCAATGTCTCAAATTTGGCGGAAAGCGAAGTATGAAGTGTCTTTACACTAGGTATTTTTTGTCTATCCAGCTATGTAGGATAAAAGCGTGAAGCTAAAAATAATAATAACAATAACAATAATATAGATAACGTAAAGGTATTAAATAATCTGATATTTATATATTAAATACGCAATATTTATTTATCGAAAAACTATATAAATAAATTTTGATCATTTTAAATGAAACTTTTATAACCGGAATAATCCTACTAAATATAAATCCAGGACTCTCTTAAGAAACATATAGGTACACAAGGGTCTCTTAGAAGTCTTATATGTTTAAGCACTTGATATTGAACCTGTGTCCGTAGAGGGTTAATAATAATAAAACTACGTTAAGCTAACCTGACGTTGCACTTAACACATATTAACTCACTTAACATTTAAAATAGTTCCATTTAAAACTATTTCATTTAAAACGATTAAATGATAATTTTTCCTACAGACCTCTCTGTTATTATCATATATTTAAAAAAAAACATACTAAATTTTAAACTAGGCGACTAAGACATAAACATTTCATACAAAAAAAATCGTTACGACAATATGTAAACAGTTTACATTCATCGTAGGAATTTATTTTCAGAAGTTTCGCAAGGTCTGATTAGTGGGTTTTGCGGGGCTTTTCATTCTCGTGAAAACCGGATATTCCTGCGCTCGTTAGAATCAGTGCGAATTTACAAAATACGTACATAATATATGTAAACGTTGCTCGATAAAATATTTAAAACCGATGTCATATTATCATATTTATAGCAAATTTAGTTTGATTTTAGCTTTTTATAATAAAGTTCTCATAGTACTGTAATATAAAGTCCGTCTGACTGTTAAATCGATTGTGGATTCAATTCCCTGTTTCATTTCCAAGTTTTCATATAAAGAATGAAATATTAGGATTTTTTATTACTAAAATGGTTATAACGGTAAAAGTGTATTAATTATTTTTTTTAATTTACTATGTTTTCTAGTATAAATAGTTAAAAAAAAACTCACCGAACCAAAAAAATGTCTTTATAACTGTTCACTTACCTGTAACAAAAAATTAGTTTTTAGTAAAATACATTAAAATGATACAAATCAACAAATTTATTAACAGGATAAATAACAGAAGATCATATTTTAAGGGTTACATATTTATTTACTTATTAATAAACGTTATCAAGCTCTTAAATATATCAATTCATTAAACATAACTCGAGACAGGTTAATTACTTATGTAGAACAATTCGTACATTTAGTTACACAAATAGCCTTTATTAAAATTCTCTTACTCTCTCTATGACCAATTGTAGGAAAGTGTGTTGAAAACATTGCTCATGTGTGCAGATGTATTAACAATATAACACACTTAAAAAAAAATTGTACGCTGCAGGATTCGAACCCGCATCTTGCACCATTCATGAACTAATGGTTCGGCGTACAGAGAGCTACGTTCAAATTTATATACATTTAAAAAGAAAAAATATTTTAAGTGTGGGAAAACGTTTTAAAAAAGAGTAAAACAATCCAAACAACACATATACAATCCAAATAACAACAACTAAAATAATTTAAATATAATGATTAATCCAAGTGGGAATCGAACCCCCACCGACTCTGTCTATATACTTTCCATACACAGATCTCCATACAAGTATGATTTCACCACTCCTAAGCGTTTCTCGCGTCATTAAAAATGTACAATAGGTTAGATTTGAGCCCTTTGTGTGACCGGGTCTGGTCCTGGGGTGAGGAGTGCCTAAATCGCAAATGACACTTAATGGATCAGTTTTACAAATGTACTAACTATAGAGTGTGGGCTGCTATTCTCAAGTTTTAATAAAATTATCACCACAAACGAATTTTTATTTACTACATAATTATTACGGGGGGTTCTTAGACTCGCATACATATTATATATATATATATATATATATATATATATATATATATATATATATATATATATATATATATATATATATATATATATATATATATATATATATAAATAATGACGTACAAAAAACAATTACTAACAAAATATATTAATGTATATATAAACTATGTTCAAATCACCAACTTAATAACTTAATAATATATACTTAATTACATGAAAGTTAGAAAACTATTCAGATTCCAGTACATTGCTTCAAATAGTTCAATAATTGGATCACTTATCGAACACTCGAAACTATAATCTCGTTATGTTCTTTAAGAAATATAAAAGCTTGAGAAATATAAGGCGAAATTGAAACGAAGTATTGGAGAATACTCCTCTGGCCTCTAATAATAAATGCAGGAGGGTTACGACTCTTACGTTCGCACGAGTGTTTTATCGATATATTTTATTCAATACCTTTTAAATAATTAATTTGAAATCTATATGAGCTTGGGTACAGGACTTAGGTTAAAGTATATTTTTGTTATGAAATATTAACGTTAATTTTAAATAATGCTATACATTTTCATACAATTAATTACACAGCTCCCAGATAAAACTATTCGCATAGAAGGATAGGCAAATAGAATCTAGCGTCAAAACTCTACATTCTCTACATTCTAGACATTGCATGTTAAATGGCAGTTCTCAATGTCACTCTTGGCCTTAGCATACCCTTAAGCTTTTATGCTATTTTTAATATGCGATTTTGCGTTTACGCCACGCCAACAGTTTTAAGGCGACAGTCTTAAAATACAATTACAAAATAATCATTTCCGCACAAAATAGGCAGAAACAATAAAAATAGAAATGCAAAAATGAAACGCAAAGCTAAATAATTTCCCAACACCATGAAATAGCCCATTACAGAATTTAACTTGAGAAAAGTTTCCATCCCATTTTAAAATAAATTTTCCTACGAATTTCCTACGTTGAGTCTGGAAAAGTCCATAAATATGACCTTTTGATAAAACGGCAGTAAACCACGAGGAATCGTACTCTTTAAAACAGATTTAAGCCGTGTCTGAATTTGAAATGAATGTGAATGAGACTATGTAAGCGTTATCCTCTGTAGGAGATATACACTACAGTGATATATTTCTATATGTCCGTTTTCTATGTATGTAGGTGATTGGGTGTGGGTTCGATGCCCACTCGCGAAAATTATATTTAAAATAATTTATATTTCTCAGTTCCGATAAGACAGAGCGCGGCGTTGAGTTCATAATTTAACACATAATTTTTCTATTTCGGGCGGAATACAATCTACGGAATGTCTTGACACTAAGTTTTCTCTGAATACCCAGTTATGAGGAATATTATATAATCTAATGATATTTTTTTGCGTCTAACTAAATATAATATAGAGTATGATTGAGCTAATATAAATAAAATTCAAGTAAGCATACGAGACGAGAACCGTACCAGCAAAATATCAAGATAAAAGCAATTCTACTGTTAAGAAAATATAATAATTTTCAATACAATTTAATATTGTTTTAACAAAAACATTGCAAATGTACTTACATTAGCATAATTTTTATTTCTTAGCTTCACGCTTTTATCCCGCATAGCAGGGTAGACAGAAAATACCTAGTGTCAAGACACTCCGTCAAGTGTCAAGACACTCCGTACTTAAATTATTTATTTTGTAATTATTAAACTACGCATTAAGCATAGTCGAAGAAATTCATGAAACATTTAAAACAATGATTTGTGAGAGAGAGAGAATGTCGTGGCACAGTCCATTACTGTATAAAAACTGGGAAACCGACCCACTCAATGGAAATCCAACCACTGGGCCACTGCGCCAATAACAAAAATATAAACATTCCCAAATTAGCATTGGAACTTATGACTATCGTAACCAGAAAGGCGTTTAAAAGCTATCAAAATTTCATGATCAAAAAGCTTAAATTTAAATTAACAGTGAAAGGTGAACTAATATCCTGCTAACATGAAGTACACAAGAGAACTCACTACTGGCTCCAAGCCAACTAAGGAAGCTATACGCGGTCTTACTGTGAAAATATATAATTTAATTTTCGTATGTAGCGTTAAAAGCAATGATATGTAAAAAAATTGAGGCCTGTCGTGGTGTAGTGGGAAAATGTCTGAATGTAAACGCAATCGGTTGTGGGTTCGATCCCCAGTCGGAGGAGAGATTATATTTAAATTATTTTCACTTCCTCGCTCTGGTAAGACAAAGTGCGGCGTTGAGTTCCACCACTCAACACGCAATGTCTCGAATTGGGTGAAAAGCGAAGTACGGTGTGTCTTGACACTAAGTACTTTCTGTCTACCTTGCTATGCGGGTTAAAAAGCGTGAAGCTTAAAACAAAAACATAAATAAGTATGTAAAAAATAGACCTTTTTAACCTACTTCAAAAAAAGGAGGTTATTAGTTTGATATATATGTATTTAATATTATTGGAATTAAATAATATTGGAGAATGATGATCCATTTCCGCTTCCAAGTACGCGTGCCTTATTTTGTAAGTGTATGTTTTTCTACGAATATCTCTACAATTAAAAGTCATAAAGAGGTGATTGTTTTAAATTTAAGCTAGATATAGTTAAACTTATCGAACAGTAAGAGTTTCATTAAAATCGGTGTAGTAGTTTCAGAGATATAATTAAATTACTTTTAAGAAAATTTTATATATACTCCTAAAATACCGTGAACAAGAGAGTATGAAAATTGGCATAGTTATATCTTATATAGAGATATAGTATAGAATGCTAATATATTGTTAAAATAATACATAAAAAGTACATTAAATTAATAAAATAAATGTAACACACACTACCACGTGATTGACATACACGTTTGTATACAGTGACATACACGTTGCTAAGCAACGCCTCAACTAGGGCACTAGTATAAAGAAAGCCGTAATAATCAGATATCTAAAATTTAAAAACAAAACATAAAAATTTTCTAAGAAATTATTTATAGATAATCATACGCCTTCATTTAGAGCCAATGACCGTTTTACGAGAATTAAAGGGTTATTTATAATATAAAATTATTTTCCTTCTTTTGCTATCTCTTCTCTATATGCATTTCTACAATTATCAACTTATTTTGTAATTTGTACCCCTTTTGTGTATATATATAAAGCGTTCTTAAAAAGAAACGGAACGGAACGGAAAACGAACGGAGAACAGTCAAAGTTTACATGTTAATATAAATAACGTATTAGAAAATATATACTGTATAATTTATTTTCATCACACTGGTCTGAAAAGACAAATAGCGGTATTGTGTTCCGCTAATCAAAACTCAAGGTTTCAAATTAAAACGGAAAGTGAACAACGCAGTGTCTTGATACTCGGGTCTCTCCGTCTATCCTGGTATACGAAAAAAGTGTCAACGTGGAAAATAAATAATAAGTAAGCAAACTCAGTTAAAAACGGGTTCTTCAATAAAAATCGACCAGCAACAACGTTGCAGGCAAGAAGGAAATGCGATTTTTCCTTGCCGTTAGATTCGTTGCAACGGCGGCGGCGTTATTCGGCGTTATTGGACCGTAGTGAATTATACAAGTGGCCTCCTGGTTCACCGCATTCGAGTGTAAATGGGAATATTCTGTGTACTGAATAGATATTAGTGCAGGAATATGCAATTTTCTTTTCAATGATGTATAATTATAAATATTAACTACTTAAATAAAAAACGGCGTTAAGTTCCGCGAAATAAAGCTAAAACACTAAATCATTACTTGTTATTGTATGTAGCAATTGCAAAATTATTAATTTGTAATAAATTTTGTATAATAGTTATTATTATAACTATTATAATGTATTCATTTATCAGTATTAAATAATTACATTCAAGCAAAAATAAAGGATTAAATAAAATTTCTAACGTCTGCAGTGATCGTTTATTTAAAAATCTAGACAAAAAGTATAAGCTGGTCTGCATATGCTGAAACCTTATTAAAGATAGATTGAAAAGTAGACAAACCAGACCTAAGTTTCAATATATTAACCTAAGTTAGTCAAATGATAGTTTATTTTTGTCACTTTAGCTTCAGATTTTTTATCCTGCATAACAGGATAGATAGGAAGTACCTATTGTCAATATATTCCGTATTCGACTTTCCGCTGAATTCAAAACATTACGTGTTGAATTGCGAAACTCAATGCCACTCTTTACCGGAACGAGGATTTGAAAACAATTTCAATATAATCATTACTCCGAGTGGGAATCGAACCCACAACCCATAGCGTTTATAGTGAGACGGTGTAATCGTATATATTTTGGTATTCGAAAATACATTTTTGGAAAAATGACGTTTCGAACACTTTACCGTAGTCCATGATCAGGTAGACTGTCTACCTGTGACCACGGACGTTCAGAAATGTATTTTCGAATACCAAAATATACGCAATTAATCCGTTTAAAATAGTCTCATAATAAACGTTGATACAGATTATTGTTATAAAATATTTATAGACATCTATCATAATATTGAACTTGATGGTATAAAAACATTGGTACACGCTGAAAAGCTTACAATTTTGAAAGATTTATGTAAAATATATTTGGGTACATGTCAGTATACTATTTGTCCTTACAACTTGTTCTCACCATAACTGGCTCGTTTCCAAAC
The DNA here is from genome assembly GCA_032432895.1 of Dryadula phaetusa. Taxonomy (NCBI): domain Eukaryota; kingdom Metazoa; phylum Arthropoda; class Insecta; order Lepidoptera; family Nymphalidae; genus Dryadula; species Dryadula phaetusa. The sequence goes on along the minus strand of JAOYRS010000016.1, from coordinate 1,290,549 downwards.
ATTGTTATAAATTATAATATACAGAATAATGGTCCTAGACGAGACGTTACATGTAAGAGCACTTTCGACCTCTAAACTCCTTGAGAAAGTCATACGAAGGTTGAAAGCTATATACATAAAATCAACAAAAATATATATTACTATAAAAGTCTTGCTTTGAAAATAATAATTGTAAATTAAACGATTTTAAAATGATTTATCGCGTATATTTTGGTATTTGAAAATATATTTAAAAAAAATCCAACGTTTCGAACAGTTTACAGTAGTCCGTAGTCACAGGTAGACTGTTCCAGATAGAATACAAAATATAAACGATTAATCCATTTAAAAAGCGTAAAGTCGTGAAAATCAAAGATAATTCTATAAAAACAATATTTTTGATGAATTTTTAAATGCAACGACGAATATATTTCGATGTATTTAAAAACATAACACCAAAAATTAACATTTGAGGCCGGTCGTGGCGCAGTGTGACAACGTCTGACTGTAAATGCGATCGGTTGTGGGTCCGATCCGTACTCGGGGCGGAGGAGTGATTATATTCAAATTATTTTCACTTCCTAGCTCTAGTAAAGACAAAGAGCGGCGTTGAGTTCCATCATTCAATGCAATGCAGTGCAATGTTTCGAATACGGTGGACAGCGAAGTACGGAGTGTGTTGACACTAGGTACTTTCTGTTTACCCTACTATGCGGGACAACAGCGTGAAGCTAAAAAAAATTAACGTACAATGTTCATAAAAATGTCGTATATACTTTGAAAGATTTTGTGGTATTCTCAAAATTATTTGCTTGTCTTTTTAACTTGCTTTTGTTACCACTTGAGTCAGCTAAGTTAGGAAGTCCTATTGCAATTAAAATTGAACATTAAATCTACTTGCCAGAATAGATGAGATAAAATATTTCATTTTTGTTATTTAATAATAAATATCAATTTCTTTTTTAAATAAATAAATTATACTAAAATTATCTTACTTTTTAATAACAAAGCAAATTGTTACCAACTTACCCTTCCAGTAATTTAAAAGTTACCTAACTTACCCAATGGGTAAGTCTATAGGTACCTATGAAAAATGGGTAAACCTCAAAGAAAAATCAAATGCAATTCACCAAAAAATAATTCAATATATCTAAGACAAGTGTAACAAAATTTAAGAACGGTATATTTTACACCAACCCCCTGTAATTTACAGCTCGCGTTAATTATTTCTGAAACATTTTAGATGAAAATAAGGATCATTTCCTCGAAAAACCGAATAGCCCTATAAATTGTCCGTATCGCCCTTCAGGATTGTAATCCACTCTTTAATTACTAGAAAATCAGGCGGCGAAATTAGGAAGGCTTCCACCTGCCCGATAGCGCTTGAATATTTTAATACAACTACCCTCGTGCAAAGTGGACAGGTTTTGGATTCTACGGCATGTTACGTATTCGATTTCTGATTAGGACATTTTTTTTAGCTTCACGCTTTTATCCCTCATGGCAGAGTAGACAGGAATTATTTAGTTTCAAGACACTCCGTTCTCTGGTTTCCGCAGAATTCATGACATTGCGATGTGAGTGGCGGAACTCAACACCGCGCCTTATCTTATCAAAGCGAGGAAATAAAAATAATTTTAAATATCGAACCCACAACGGATCTCGTTTATATTTGTTATTTTATATTTTAGTTTCGCGCTTTTATCCCGCATAGCAGGGTAGACAGAAAATACCTTGAATCAATATACTCCGAACTCCGCTTTCCTCCGAATTTGAGACATTGCGTGTTGAATGATGGAACGCACTTTGTCTTACCAGAGCGAAGAAGTGAATTTAATTTAAATATAATCACTCCCTCTACTGCGCCACGACTGGTTCATCTAAATATATATTTTACGCAACTCTTATACTACTAGGGTAAGTTATACTGTTTGCATACGATATATTTAAGTATATTGTCTACACATATATAGTATAGTAATATATATATATATATATATATATATATATATATATATATATATATATATATATATATATACGCACAGTAAACAGTCATGCCAAATTGTTAATTTTAATTTGAAAGATGGTAGCATTGGTAAATTTGATTACAGTGACGTCTTGGAGAAACGGGAAATCCATCTGACGAAATGGAATTTATCAAAATACCTCCCCTTAATTCTGTGGGCTTATCCTGCAGGAGTGTTGCCTTAATTTAGCTTTGTTAAATATTTCTTACCTCGTTATTTATTTTTATTAAAAACGAGCAATTCTTTAAACACTTCTATTAGAAATGTGTTTAAAAATATTAATATATATCAAGAAGGAGCTTTACGCTTTTTACCGCATAACACGTTAATTATTTTTGATTGACTTTTTTCCGCTCGAAACTGGTGCCGAACTCATCGCTGCATTTTGTCTACCAAAGCGTTTAAATATAATCACTCTCCCGAATGGGAATCAAACCCATAACCAACTACGTTTACAGTCAAACTCTAAACTTTAAAAATAATAGTAAGTATATAGGAAAAAATTATTTGATACTTAATTATTTTAATAATTCAATTGCTGTTATTTGATATAATTTAATATCTTTGCCAATATAAATTCGACTCGTTTTGTAATAATCTGTAATGGTTAAACAGCATAAGATGAAGGTAATATATATCCAATCCATAGCCTTATTAAAGATTTTGCATAATTGCGAGTAATTTCTGGGAGTTGTAAAAGATATGAACACTAGGTTTTTTCTTCCTAGGCAGTCTTTCGTTGACTTGATACGACTCCAAAATTGAGCAAAAAGTAGAGAATGGAATATTTTGACACTACTTTCTCTCTGCGAAGTTATACCCTGTACTAGTTAGCTTGATCTTTTTGATAGATATAAATTTTACTGATCGACATAACTTTGCAATGACGAACATATATTATTTTCTTATTTTTTTTTTTAAATATTTAAAAAACACATATAACACAAAAGTCTCGCAAAGGTTCAAGCGTTATCTGAAAATTTTAATATGACTAACCCATCATTCAAAAAGATCAAGCTGACTTGTACAGGGTACTTGTATAGTCAATAAACGTAAGACCAACACACAAACTATTCCGGAATTGTAATCCTATTGAATATAATAAAAAGAAAAACAGCAAAAAGCTGAATGACTTAATTTAGTATCGTGCTGAGGTCTCCGATTATATTAGAAATAAGGGGACAAGTCGGTGTTCTATTTCTTTCAATGAAAACATGATAAGATCATTGTAAGATTGCCATTGCCGGGATGTTGTTGAAATTTTTGTACTACAGAATGGTATATAAAGGATTATAAATGAATAAACTTTTAATATTAAAAATGATTATATTTCAGTTGTGAACGGCCTAAATGAGGTATTTTACGGTGAACTAAGACTGTGCAAACTTCTGACAACACAGTACTGGATTTTTTAATTTCAAGCCTTATCCTGCATAGCTGGTCAGAAAGGAGGTACCTAGTGTAAAGATACTCCGTACTCCTCTTTTCGCTGAATTCCAGACATTTCGTGATGAGTCGCGCACCTCAAATCCACGCTATCTTACCAGAGCAAGGAACGAAAATATTTTTAAGTTGTAATCATACCTTCGAGTGGCGATCAAACCCCTAAATGATCGCGTTTACAGTCAAACGCCACGACATACATGTTTTGAAATTCACTCGGAGGAATGATTACATTTCAATCATTATTCCTTGTTCTGGTAAGACAAAGCAGGCGGCGTTGAGTTACACCAATCAACACATATTCTTACAAGCCAGTGGAAAAATATAATTGCAAAATAAAGAACAAGTGTTTGTTTCTTAGAAATCAATCAATCGTTTAGACGATTCCTTTATTCCTATAATATAGAGATATTTAAATTTTTAAAAAGGCTTATATATTCTTTTTTTATCTTTACGCTTTATCCCTAGCGGGATAGTCAGAGAGGGCGAAGTGCCAAACGCTACGACCTCGACATACCTCTCTCATCTCATCCATGCCCTTTGGGGGGTCCTCATGCTTTTTACGTGACCTTCCTCCAGTATCATTGATACTGTGTTTTCGAAGGTCAACCGAGGTCTCCCCCGATATCTTGTACTGCTCACCTTTGGTTTATAAGTCTTCCTTATCATTCTTTGTCATCATTCATCCTCTCGACGTGTCCAAAACTTCCAAGCGCGTTCTTCTTCATTCTCACTATAACATTCACGCTTACGCCTGTCATTCTGCTTATCTCCTCGCTGGATATACGGTCAGCTTAACTGACTTCGCATATCTGACGAAGAGATCGCATCTTTTGACACATTCACGTCTCGCGGCTGTATAACAGCGTCGGTATCAGTACTGCATTGTGAACGGCAACACGTGCAGGTACACTAACGTTTTGCCGTCGCATCAATGCAGCAAGAGCACCGTTAACAATGTTACCGGCAGCAATACGCCTTTCCACATCGATTTCGTATATTCCATCTCTACTAAACATACTTCCCAGACATATCACCTCATTCACTTGTTCTAAAATTTTTCTATCTACCCTAATCTTGCATTCCGTTCTTTCTTTGTCTCTTTCCAATACTATTAATAAACTCACATGATGCGTGTAAGAAAATTAAAATTAATATACATAATAAAATATCGACTTCGGTCAAAATCATCAAAAATAGGAGAAAAGGTTTGTAAATTCAATTATAAAGAAAATATACTATCTCTATATACGATAAACTAGGTGGAAAAACTTAACACCATATTCAAGTTTTTATTACCGACTCCTAACAAGAAATAATTTTTAATAAGGTGTGTTCATGTGATTTATTTGCAAACTTCTCTCCTAGCCATGGCGAAATCGTAATGCATTATATTAAATGATTACGCGATGATTGTGGGTTCGATATCCAATTAAAATACGCTTTAGAATTTATTTTTATTATTCCACTCACGTATCCACAGTTCACTTAGCAAAACGCAGCGTTAAAATTCGCAACCCAGCGACTATTGTGTAACTAAGCAAACAATTGATACCGGAGTTAAGTCAAATTTTTTCCTACTTACTGCAATTATAATCGATATGTATGTATGTTTGTACTCAACAATGAATATTTTAATAATGACTATCGTATATCTGCTTAATAGATCAATGGTGGGCGTCGACGTATGTAAAACAGACAACACCGGAAGTACTATTTACGTTATCAACACGCTGACTCATTACCGGAAGACGGGGTGCTGCCAAAAATAGGCCAATCAGAATTGTCATTTATTTTAGTGGTTCCGTAGATTTTTCTTTAAAAACATAACTTTAAGTAAGAAAACAAATATAAAGAAAAAAATAAAATAAACGTAAATTCGTCTTTTTATGTTAAACCCAAAGAATATTACAAATTTTGACACTACAAAAAAATCTACTGCGCTTATCTACTGTGTATAATTTAGTTATTATTTTGAAAATGGGCCGTTCATTAGAGAAGGAATCAAAGATACAAGCCTTTTACTTTGAAACAATCCAAAATCGTTACGAAATCTTAATTTAGTGACATACATAATAGCGACATCTCTTTAATTGTAATAGATTAATATGAAGAAAGGTCGGTCGTGGCGCAGTGGTACAGTATCTGATTGTAAGCGGGATCGGTTGTGCGTTCAATCCCCACTCGAGGGAATGATTATATTTAAATAATTTTCACTTCCTCGCTCTGGCAAGACAAAGTGCGGCGTTGAGTTCCACCACTCAACATGCAATGTCTCCAATTCGATGTGTGTCTTAACACTAGGTACTTTCTGTCCACCCTGCTATACGGGATAAAAGCCTGAAGCTAAAAAAAAGAAAATAAAAAAAATAATGTAGAAGAAATCGAATATCGAAATTTCAATTTTCGTAAAATTTAAAACACATGTAGAAGAAATATTGAAAATGTAACTTTTGTAAAACGACAAAATTTAATTAAAAAATTTACTTACAAAAACACAACTTCTCATAAACAAACCAACAAACAGACAGTAAATGACAAGATATTAGATAACCATTACAACATGGAATCCTAATAACTAGAATTATAAGTTATTCAACTTTCAACTCTACATGTAGAGAGATACGTTTAAAAATAATATTGCAGAGTTAGTTTGAACTTCTTACGTGTCACCGGTGGTAGTAAAGCGATTGGACTTTATTAGTTTTGTATATAGACGAGGCAAAGGCCATAAACCCGAGTTAGTCTCAGGATAAACAATGTTTTTAATAGTGGGAACTAAAATTTTAGATGTATATGGAGGAGTGTTTTATTGATAACAACCGTTTTAACTCAATTGAGAATATTGTGAAATGTATGACGTTTGGGCGTCCGTGTATTAATAGAGAAAAAAGCTCAGTCAGCGAAACATAACACCGCGTTTTATCTTGCCAGAGCGGAGAAATGGCATTAAGATTAATATCATTCCACCGAGAGGGAATCAAACCCACAACAATTTCACCACGATCGGCTCAATCTTATATCTATTATAAAGTAAACAACTACTTAATAAAAAATTAAGAAAAATCTTATAGTTTCCACTTCTCCTTACCCTCCAAAAAAGACAATTATACGATATATGAAATAGTAATATTCAATATATTTTTTTCAGCTTCAAGCTTTTATCCCACCCAACAATATAGACAGGAAGTACATAGTGTCAAGACACTCCTTACTTCGCTTTCCGCTGAATTCAGGACTTTACATGATGAGTGGGAGAACTCAACATTGCGCTTTTTCTTACCAGAGCGAGAAAATGCCAATAATATCAATATAACTATTCCCCCGAGTGGGAATCGAACTCAAAACTGATCGCGTTTACAGTCACTCGCTGTCCTACTGCACTATGAGCATCATCTAACCTACCACCCTCACAACTACATCAAAATTAATAGTATTCCTCAAAAATTATACAAACGTAAACGATTATCCGTTTAACATACAGAATCAAATCAAAACCCGTATAAAATCGTCCTCCATTCCAACCAGCCAGTTCGTTGGTTATTACAAGCTCTTGAAGCAGAAACGCAATGTTTTAAACCCTCTTAATAATTAAGTCACAAAATGTAAATCCTTAATACCCTTGAAAACTGTTTTTAGGAAATCTCTTTGTGAAAATGCGAATGCCCAAGAACATTTTAAATCTGCTTTCGGTGAAGTAAATTTTCTCATTCGAATTTTGTGATTTGAACGCTTTAAGCTTTTTAAAAGGAAACATTTTTTCTGTGTAGCCAAATGTTTTTTCTTTGTTTATATATTGTATATGTAAAGTAGGGTTATTAGAAAGAATCTACTATCAAGTCAATTCGTTCTTCACTGTCTATTCAAATCCGAGTATCTCGTCACAGACGAACGAAAATATTAAATTATTACAAGGATTTCACTATTTTTAAAGTATTATTTCACGCTTAGAATTACAAAACATTTTGAGAAAGCGTAAGAAAAATGAAAACGCAGCAGGATTTGAACCCGCGCCTCACGGAAACCGTCCTAGCGCTCTGACCCCTAAGCCATGCGTTTGACATACGGCTACGTCGAAGGTCTTATACCTTCGTTAAAATTTAATATTGTTATTAACATCTCAGTAGAGAGAATTTTTAGATATAATCATTTCCTATCTATAGAGATTGGATTAACCAGTTCTATCCAATTTACAATCATAAGCTGTTCTAATGCGCCCAAAGTCCTTAAAAATATGACAGCATGTTCTTAAGAATATTATTCTGAGAAACCACATTTTACTTTCTGCTGTTTTAATAGACATTAGACATTGTTTGTTCATTAATAGATATTCACGCTGCATTTTGTCTAACCTGTACCGAACGAAAATATTTTAAATATAAACATCCGAGCCCATAATCATCGCGTGTTCTGTCATACATTTCCTAAACGCTTTTATAATGGCGTTGATATTAATAGATTTTAAAAGACAAAGTGCAAGTAATAAGTATTAAATAAAATGGTGTTTATTGGGCGTTTTATTGGAATTCTTATTGAAGTAAACCAAAAATTTACTAATTTGTTCATATTATAGTAAGTGAGGCTGATATCAGTATGTTATAAAAGTCATAACTAAGAAAAGTTACGGAATACAAAGATTTTATCAATCAACCCTAAGCAAAAAAAATATCCTTTTCGATCCCAATTTTGAAGACAACATAAACAAAGTCAGGAGCAAACCATAGCAATGTAATAACTTGAAACAATATTGACAATAATAGTTAAGAATCTCGTAAAACTAGACACTACGACTAACTCGTGTACTTACACCCTAAAGAGCATAAGTTGTAAAGCTGAAATGTATATTACAATCCAGGCAAAACCAGGTCATAATCTAAGTAATAACAGTTAGAAGGGGGGTCGTTAAACCGGCCTACACAAATATAGGTACATATAAAACATAATCGACCACTTTATCTGACACACGCGCGACTAATGACAAAGAACGTGTCGCGGCGTGGATGATTTACTCCTTGCGATTTATCGTACGATCAATAAATGATAACTCTATAATGATCGTATATCGTATGCTCTAAAAATATTATCGCTTATTATTTTTTCCGCTAACCATTCGTTACAGGTACATTTTAATCAAACATTGAACAGTGTTGTGTAACTTAACGCTGTGCTTTGTCTAAATAAGAAGAAGATAATATTATATACAACGATTTTACTTTATGTTAGAGACTCAAAAGTAGCGCGTAATGTCAAATTATTTTACCTGCAAGGACAAGTATTCGAATATTTAATATTATTTAAAAAAAAATCTTAGATCAATCAATAGCAGATTAAAGTCAATGTTAAGCTTAAAAATTGCGATAACAATTTACTAGTATCTCATATATACATTAACTCAATAGCATTGTCTAGACCACAGTACACAACACCGCACTTTGTCTCCCTTAAAATAATACAAGACCATATATATCTAATATACCTACATAATGACAAAAAAATTGTACAGTACATCGTGTCGTACATTAAAAACGGTTCTCACACTCGGAACAATCGTTACATGTGAATCACAAGTAGTTACTGTGTGCGAGTAAATTGTTTCGCTGATCCGTAAATAAGTACTGAGTTCAATTGTAATTTTAAAACCAATTCTGATTGCTGTGTTTGCTCTTAAACCGGACAATCTTTGTGTATTTATAACCTGAATTTAGTTTTAGATTTTTCTTGCTCTACTTTCTATATAGATAAATAAATGAAATTGAAATGGCTGTTTTTAATATCCAAATAACCAGTTTATACTGCATGTGCGAATATATATATATATATATATATATATATATATATATATATATATATATATAAAAATGAAATTGAAATGTCTGTTTTTAATATCCAAATAGCCAATTTATACTGAATGCATGTGTATCTTTTTTTATAATTTGTTTATTTGTGTAATCTGGCTAATCTCCGGAATAAGGAGTCATTTTGACTACTTTTATTTAAGACATAAAATAGGACATATAGAAATTTTAAAATTCACGCGAATCTCGCATCTTCAGCATTATTGTATAATTTTTTATACACATATTATATATTAAGTCAAGTTGGATTTGAACTCGAGACCAACACGTTCTGTAATTTACGACTAAAGACAGAGCCTCTAATACAACTTGTATGTATAGTATACCATAATGCAGCACAGTAAAAAGAAAAACAGTAAATTAAAGACCTGCGACTCCAAAACTAAAAATATTGACGCGTAACTCAACGCCGCTTTCAAGCGAAGAAATGCAAATAATTTAAGTATAGTCATTCCACCGATAGGAAATCGAATCCACAGCCACTCGCATTTCGCTTTTCAATATAGTTAAAATATAAAAAAAATATTAACCACTCGAACTTACGACCTTTTGGTATAATTTTAATCAGCACCACTACACGGTGAGGTAGATAACATATTTAAAGCAAACAAGACAACCAAACATTGTATCAATTAATGGTTCCCATCCATACAGTATTATATACCGGGATGTATTATAATAATTAATTGATAATAAAGAATTAATGAGAAAACTACCTCATAATGTTGTATTAACACGTAACAGTTCGTTGAGTGGGTGCAATTTATATTAAAATTTAACAAAAATATAAACATACATATCTATATATATATATATATATATATATATATATATATATACATATAAATGGAAATAGATAACATGCGTCAGTCTCAGTGGTTAGTTAAGGCGGTGATTGTGGGTTTGAATCTCATAGGAATAAAATTATGACATTAGAACCGATTGTTTTTTTAATGATGGGCCACCGTGGTGCAATGAACTGCACCGTTTGAAAATACGAACGATTGTGGGTTCGATTCTCACTCAAGGGAATAATCAAATTCAAAATATATTTTCATTTCTCCTCTCTAGTAAGACAAATAAACATTATAACGTATTCAACAGAGTGTCTTGACACTAGGTTGTCTCTGAATTTGTGAACAAAGTGTGAAGATTCACATGAAAATCTCGCTCATATTTATACAGAACACATGTGTTAATCGCATAACAAATTATTTTTATTAAGCCTGAAACGTAACTGACCGTGGCAATTCATTAGCGAAGTAAATAATATGTTTCAACGTACACTGGCCTTTTATATTCACGTGAATTTTATATTAAATATTACAATATACAAAATACAAAATACTAATTACCTTTTATGAGATTATAACTCATAATAACTTTAAAGAACATCATGGCGCAGTGATACAAGTTCAGTACAGTGGGTTCGATCCTGTTCGGAGGAATGATTGATATTCAAAAGTTTATTTTTATTACTGCGCTCTGGTAAGACAAGGCGTGGCGTTGAGTTCTGCCACTCAACACACAATATCTTAATACCGAGTAAAATGGAGATGGAAAAATAAGTGTCCTAACAGTGGATTTTTCTATTAGTAACACTAGAGGCCGGTCGTGGCGCACTGTGACCGCGTCTAACTGTAATCGCGACCGGTTGTGGGTTCGATCGCCACTCGGGGGAGTGATTATATTTAAATTATTTTCACTTCCTCGCTCTGGTAAAAACAAAGTGCGGCGTTGAGTTCCACCACTCAACACACAATGTTTCGACTTCTATGCGGGATAAAAGCGTGAAGCTAAAAAAAATAGTAACACTATTGTGGCGTAGTAGAAATTGTTTATAATAGCGATGTTTACGGGTTCAATCCTAGTCCTCTTCTAGTTCAAAATGTATTCACTTACATGCAAGGAAAGTAGGAAATTGAGTGACAAGTTCTTTCGGCTTATTCCATATTATAAGTTTACTTTATGAAAGATGTTATTTAAGCCAAGAACTTTGTACCGTTTTTACAAATGTTACGCAAACGGAAGACTATGAAATTTGGCACAGTTATTATATAGAGAAAAAGAGTTAAGAGATATTTCTTGTTAAATAATACCTAAAATTACATTACTTTAATAAAAACAAATACTACACACACAATAAATATTATACACGTTGCCAAGGCAACGCGTTTTTAACGCCGTTAACGAGACATAAAGACAGGTTAGTATATAATTATAATGAATATGCATTATTAATGCATTCATTATTATAATTTTACTATATTATGGTTAGAAAACATTTTTGAAAAAACGTATAAAATTTTTTTTTTGAACGCAGCGGGTTCAAATCCCGCTGCGTTCAAAAATTTTTATACGTTTTTTCAAAAATGTTTTCTTATCCTCAGTGTGGAATAACACTTTAAATATAGTAAATATTATATTATGGTTTTACGGTAAAAATGTATATAAATTCCCAAAACCAACTAACTAATATACACTAAGAACTAAATACAAGTAACTAAATAACTCTACATACAAAAGTAAAATCATTTAATTTCGTAACAAGTACAAATGCAAATACGCTTAAAACATTAACTGCGAACTAGCCGACACTCAATGAAATCCTCATTTTATATGTAACAGTTACGCTGAAGCGGATTTATGTTTAATTTTTTTTTAATATAAACGAAATTCAAAGTTGAGAAAAAAAATAATAAAATAAAGAGTAATTTAAATAATTGATATTAAATGATAGTTTCATTCATTTTAACCGGATTAATCGCGTATATTTTGGTATTCGACAGGTAGACTGAGGTGGCATTCTTCTGTCAGTTGATAGAAAAATACCACCTCAGTCTACCTGTCGAATACCAAAATATACGCGATTAATCCGGTTAAAATAGTTTCATTTAAAATGTTGAAAAACCGCCAAAAATTAAAGATCTTATTAAGTAATTGATTTATTTAATCATTTTTATTCCATTTACAAACTATGAAGGATAATTTACAAATATATATATATAATAAAATGTCTGTTATCTGAATGTAAACTGATTAGTTGTAGGTTCGATTCTCGCTCGATGTAATAGATATTATTTAAATTATCTACTAGAGCGTTTCGATAAGAAATCAAACGGCGTTAAGTTCCGCCGCAGGAGAAAAACAAGGCGTTTTCACACTAGGTTATATGTACCTTGCTATCCGAATTAAAGAGTGCAGCTAGATAGAGAGAAATAATTATTAAATAAAAACAAAAGTTATATCAAAAACTCACCGCTTGTATAAAGAAGTCTTTATGCAGCACGCTGACTATACCAAAGTTGGTGAACTTGAACACTCTGTCCATGATCCACATGAGGTTGGAGAGGACACCAGGTCGCGGGTTCCAAGCCGCCATCAGCATCGGCACGTCGGCGGTGCTCTGATGATTGGCCAGGACGAGGGTACGTCGACTGCTGCAGGCGGCTGGCTCATCACCGGTTTCCACAACTGGAAGGAAAGATATCTATTAGTGTTAGTACAAGAATAGTCTGATTGATTTTATATAATTATTAAAATTTGAAGAAAACCCTTTAGAGAAGAGCAAAATACATTTTTGAGGCAATTTCTAACAAAATTACCAACAAGTTGAATTCTATATTATACACTATATAAACACGTAACAAGAGCTATAATAAAATTAATTTTATTCACACGTCAACCCTTATCTATATTAATAAAATATTTTCCTTTCATTTCCAGTTAAACCAAATGCAGCGTTAAACTCCGCTATAACTTTAAAATACCTAATAAAATAGATAACAGAGTGAAAAATGTTTTAAAATGTATACAAAATATAGTGGGAACACACAATATTATAAAAGCAAATGCTGAAGTAAATCGCGTTCACATCAAGCGTTCGATCTCGCGATAAGCTCCAAATCTTTGTATAACGTCGCATTCAATTTGTTAGAATTCAGATACAATGATATATAAATTTATGATACGATGTCTATCAAATAAAATAGGAGTGTCTGTATGTTATTTTACAAATAGAGTTTGAAGTGTTTCAGACACTTTGCTTACTTCTGCTTTGTTTTACAATAAACAAATAAAACAAAGCGCGGCGTTGTATTCCGTCACTCAATGACGAAATGTCTCAAATTGAATGTCTTGACATTAAGTACTACTTATCTTCTGTGCTATATGGGGTATATAAAAATATGAAACTGAACATTTTGCCATTCTTGTAAGCCAAAGCGCGGTGTTGACTTATTTAGTATATATATATATATATATATATATATATATATATATATATATATATATTATAACCTCAAAAGTACTTATCATTTTATTACCAAGTCAATTTTAATGCGCACAGCGTCGCCACGTAGTCTGCAATATACCGAAAGCTCCTATATTACTAGCGTTATTAAACTGACCGAGATTGTTTGTACAGGAGTGAATAGCGAATACATATTTATTTGCGACCGTTTGTATGCGGTGCTTGCGGAACGTGACAAGAACTTACTATATACTAGAATCTACTATACATACTTCTACTATACTATATATATAGTTAGTGGTACAGATTAATAGAGACTGACTGCATATTTCCACTTGGAGTATTGTTTATATATATAGAAATATCTTCATTTCCCTGTTAAGACAAAGCGCTGCGATGACTTCCGTCACGCAACACACAGTGTTAACACTAGGTCTCTGTCAATATAATCACTCCCCCAAGTGAATCGAACCCACAACCGATCGCAATTACATACAATCAGACGTTGTCCCATTGCGCCACAACCAGGCTAGTCAATTCTACTTTAACTATGATTTTGCATCCAATCCAAACCCACCAAAGAGATATAAAAACGATCTCATTTCTCACCCAGCTGCCGAAAAATAAGAAATTTCAATAAGCGCGCCAAAATCACCGTACTTCATTTAAATAACAATTCCACTTAAAATAAATAATTCAAATTTATCTCCTTTAGCGCTCCCATCTACATAAATAAACAAAGTCCACCCTCCAGCAGCAAAAAAGGTAATAAAAATGATTAACATTTTTTATAATAATCGCGACTCGGTCACGCCATTGAGCTCTTAATGTTCTAAGAAACTGAACTTCTTATTAATGTACATAAGAAATATCAACTGCGTCGTTATATTGTTAAGTAATTGAAAGCGATGGTACTAGGTTCTAGTCTCGTTTGAGTGAAAAATATTTGCAATAAGGTTTTGTTGAGATTTGATAAAAGAATCCGTTTCTTTTATAATAACATATTAAAATTCCACATAGCAGGGTAGATAGAAAGTACCTAGTGTCAAGACACTTCGTACTTCGCCTTCCACCGACTTCGAGACATTGCGTATTGAGCGGTGGAACTTAACGCCGCACTTTGTCTTTACCAGAGCGAGGAAGTGAAAATAATTTAAATATAATCAATCCCCAAAGTGGGGATCAAACCCACAACCGATCGCGTTTATAGTTAAACGCTGTCCCACTGCGCCATGACTGGTCCTCTTAAATGCATTTAAATAATAAAATAATCAGTACACATCCTACTACGTACATATTTATATTTTTTTAAATATGATTTATCCTGCACCCCTATATATACACTATAACCTGCACCCCTGTATATACAATAATATAATGTGCCAAATTTCATAGCCGTCCATACACATCATTTTCATACGAGACGTTCCAAAATTGGCTTCACGTGTAAATAGAGATTATATCCAAAACATCTCGACTCCATTACGCTACACTTTTAAAAATAATGAATTCAGCTCCAAGCTTTATAGGGATCTGAATAGCAGAATATACAGAGACAAGTTAGTGTCAAGACACTCCGTTAACCGCTTTCCACCTCAAATCAACAATTTATGTTGTGAGACGTGAACTCAACTCCGCGCTTTGCTTTTTAACGGAGAAATTATATTTTTTATTCACCGAGTGGAAATTGACCCCACTACCAGTTTACAGGCAGACGCTTTCGTACTGTACCATGATGGACTCTCAATAATAATAATAATAGAGAATAAAGTAAACATCTTATAAAATATTTCAATAAAATTAATTTATTATTTATCCATAAAGAATTTAATAACGAAAGAAAAACAAAAAATTTAAAATCCAATTTTAAAATTTTCTCTTAAAAACCCCTATATTTGCTCAAAACATACAATAAAGAAAATTAAAAACTAGCTAAGCCCAATTTAAATAGTCTTAACCTTTGGATTACAAAGAAGTACTCATTTCGTTCAAGAAACGCAGAACGTTGTATTTTAAATCTTTGCAAGTAGTTTACTGAGCGCTTTCAGGCGGAATGTCTCGCAATTACAGCTAAGACCTGTTCAGCTTTATTAGAAACCATTCCTATAAATGCATAAAGCAATGGATTTTTATTAATATTGAATAAATAATATAAAATGTATCTATGTGTTTCAATATTGGAATCACACGATTGTTGTCGATTCTATCTTTATTTGAGGTAATATGTACATTGAAAATTATTTCAATTCGATGGTCGGGTAAGATGAAACACGGCGTTATATTCCGCCACTCAATTATGCACTGTCTAAGCTTTTACTGCGTAAAACTTCGTGTTTCTCACTTAATTTAAGTATCTTGGTAGTTGGGTCAAGTAAATGTATATAACCAAAAATGTTCACATATTAAGTTTCTTGTATATATATATATATATATATATATATATATATATATATATATATATATATATATATAAGTAAAGCGGAAATGCTTAGAAATACCACGTTACTAGCAAAGAAATATTCATCATAGAATAAAAATATTGTTATTATTATCAGATATCAGACGTGTACAAAGTTCAAGACAAACCAGATGAAAAAACGTATAAATTTTTTTATACATTTTTGTTCAAAAATGTTTTCTAATCCTAAGTGTGGAATAACACTTTAAAAATAGTTAATATTAAAATATATATTTCTTATAACGAATGATAATTATCAAAAATCTGTATTTTTAAAGTAATTTCAGTTACCTACGTCCTAAAGATGATATTTTAATGCCTTCAAAGAAAAAACAAAACGTAAAGGAATTTTATTATTAACAGAATATCTGAAAGACCCTAATTCCGCTTTAAATCTTGAGAAATCCAGCATATAACGAATATGTTGAATTCCCAAAAACTGATTAGCTGTAGTATTGTTTTTCTTAGAACAGATAGATGTGCTTGTATACCTAAAACATTGACATATGGCATATGTATTTTCCGAATTTTGCCTGAATTTGAGGCATTGCAAATAAAGTGGCGGAACTCAACGCCGTATGACAAATAGAGATTAACTGGGTCAATAAAGAATACTCTACTAACTAAAAAACAAGCACACAGAATAAGATCGTTGATTTTGGAAAAACGGATTAATTGCATATATTTTGGTATTCAAAAATACAGTTTTTAAATCCCGACGTTTGGAAAACTTCACAGTAGTAGTGGTCACACACCATGTGGTCACAAGTACGGACCACTGAGTTGGACGTCTGTCTGTTAATACAATATATATATATATATATATATATATATATATATATATATATATATATATATATACATATGTCTATGTCTGCACTACCTTTTAAATCTAAGAGTAATGCAACCTTTAATTACTTAAAATCCTTTGAGATCCTTAATTATGGTATCGTATTAACTCTCACAAAATTTGTTAGCAAAACACGAGACGACGGCTTCAAGACATCTAAATGAGGTATCGGTTACTTAAACATGATCATTTATTTATCAAACGATCTTATTAAGTTAAAAATTTTAATGAAAACATTACATAGTACGCCGTACTCTGAGTGAAAACGCCTGGAGCGCTTATTATTTATGTATATATGTATTTATTTACAAATAATTTAGTTTCTTGATTTTTGTTACTATTAATGATAACATACTACAGATATAAATGTGAAATAAGAGCCAAGTTCAATATTACGATATATCCCTATGAATACTTTATAATAATAAAAAATATTATTTTCAAAAAACATTTTGAAAAAACGTATAAAAATTTGAACGCAGCGGGATCCGAACCCGCGTCTCTTGGATACCGTCCAAGCGCTCTGACTACTAAGCCATGCGTTCTACTATCAGCTGCGTCTAAATTCTTATACGTTTTGATGAGAGATTTTTACAAATTTCTACTACTTAAAGATTATTAAGAATTAATCGTTTAACAAGAGAGATTGCTATTATTTATTTTCAAAAATGTTTTCTAATCCTTAGTGTGGAATAGCACTTTAAAAATAGTAAATATTAATATTATTTTTTCTCTAATTTATTCTCAGATGTTGAAGTCTAAGATTTGATATAGGCTAATTGGCGAATCAAGATTTCAGTCTGAATACGTTTTGATTCATATGTTGAAATCTTAATCAAATTAATTGAGCTTAAAAGAAAGCTTGAAAACTAAATATTACACAGTACTCATCAATTCTGTTACCTTGTATTGATGTGAAACGCTACCGAGTGTCTAAATAAACACTTCATACTTTGCGTTTAAATATTTCCTTTTTCATGTCATCTCCAAATATTTTTTTTAATAAGCATTGGTTTTTTCATTATTTTTTGTTTTTTTTTTTAATTTAACCTAAACATTACATATATTATCTAATATTATCCTATAGTATGTACAAAGCGCTATCCTTCATTTCATCACCTGAATTTTCGATTATCCGAATGCCTGAACGACAAAAAATAGTCCGGATAATCGAGTCTCTAACGTAAAAGTAGGCTGACGAGTATAAGATTTGTAGAGCTTAAGTATCTTTACGTATTTTCTTAGAGACAGAGAGATATATTTGTAGATAAAAGTTAAAATTAGAGGTCTGTCGTGGGGCAGTGTAACAGAGTCAGACTGTAAACGCGATCGGTCGTGGGTTCGATCCCCACTCAGGGGAGTGATTATATTTCAAATTATTTTCACTTCCTCGCTGTGGTAAGACAAAGTGCGGCGTAGAGTTCTACCTCTCAACACGCAATGTTTCGAATTTGGTGGTAAGCGAAGTGCGGAGTGTCTTGACACTAGGTTCCTTCTGTCTACCCTGCTATGCGGGATAAAAGCGTGAAGCTAATAAATTAAGCAAATATACAAAATAGAAAATGTTCACTATATCATAAATTTGTATTCTATTTTCTTTTTTTTTGAAAAAGAAATGAATGTTCATATTTATATATTTAACATTTGAAATTATAGTTCCCAATACCTTTTCGAGTTTCCTTCTTCAACATTTAATATGAGTATAAGAAAAGAATAATAATGAGGCCGACCATAGCGCAGTGTGATAATGCCTTATTGTAAACGCGATCGGTTGTGAGTTTGATTCCCACTCGAGGGAGTGATTATATTTCAATTATTTACACTGCCTCGCTCTGGTAAAACAAAGCGGGGCGTTGAGTTCCGCCATACAACACACATTGTCTCGAATTCGGTGGAAAAAAGTACGGAGATTAAAATATAATTAGTTACTACTCCAAAACTTTAAAACAACAAGATTTTTTATACAGTTAAACATAACCATATAACTATCTTTACATTCTTCACATTTTCGATCAACGAAGTACCCTGCCAATGATCAACACTGAACACTTCAAGGGGCTTCCGCCTTGTTCAGGGGGTCACAAATTGGTTGATTCACTTAACTAAAAAGCAATACATAAAGTCCCTTAGATACGTTTTTATCTACCCCACGTAGAAAATAAAATCATCCCTTACAAAATGTATAAACCGCACTGGTCACTTTGTGTCAAGCATTGTATATTTTACTATTTTAAAAGTGTTATTCATTTTTAAAACACGTATAAAAATTTAAACGCAGCGGGTTTCGAACTCGCGCTTCAAGGAAACCGTCCAAGGACTCTGACAGCTAATCCATGCGTTCTACTACCGACTTCGTTGAAATGCTTACACGTTTTCTTTACAAGTTATTTAAAAAAAGTCATAATATTTGGGGTAAAAATCTATCTCTTATAAATTTATTAAACCATATATTTATATATAAAGAATGGTGACACAGACACAGGTCATGTCTTCCAGACAACCTTTACCATGCACAAGATCAGAAGAAAACACAAAGATATTGGTTACACAGGTACTATTCAATACTTATAAGATTACACACACACACACATATATATATATATATATATATATATATATATATATATATATATAAAGCATATTTTATGGTAAAAAAATCCCTCGTCGGAGTAAAATACAAATTTTTATTTAAATGAATAATACAACATTTTAAATACTCATTTTTATTAAGTTAATTGTTATATCTATTATTTTCTCTTATCTGAGATATTATCAATCAAGAATAATAAACGGAAAAACAAGTAACTTGGAAATGATCTTTCTATGGGAAAAACATGGATTTCAGAGACCTGTTTATCCTAATCCCGGATCATACTGGTAAAGTATAATAAAGCTCAAGTAATCAACTTAAAATAAAACTGAAATAATCTGACACTTACTTAAGTATAAGCGATTTAAGTAAAAAGTTAACGAAATTATCTTAAACATGGAAAGAAAAACATATAAGTAACCTACTTTCATAATAAAATCTAATCAAAGTTCCTTATCAATCCTGTGGAGTTAGAAGTAAAATTGATTAATTTTATCTCAACTAAGTGAATCTCGTCATCCTGATCGCCCCCTGCGGCGGACACAGTATCCAGCGGCGATTTATCCTTGACCTGGCACAGTGTTTTTATTACACGCATTTATGACACAATTACTTATTGCAAGCAATTTCTTACATTTCAATACAGATTATTAATCGATATAGTTGTCAGAGAGAGCCTATTGTCCAGACTAAGTTGAGTAGCGGAACTCAACGCCGCACTTAACCTTCCCAGAAAGTGTAAATGGAAATAATTTATAGATATAACACTTCTGAGTGTCTTTTTTGTCTTACACTGTCGCCATCATGGTCTCTTAGTATGAAATATTAAAAAATGAAACATTCCCAAAGTAATACACCAACAATTTTAAATAAAAATATACAAAAATATTATTAAAACAGCAATCTTCTCTCTAAAACTTTATTTTCCAAATGTCGTAATATTAAAATCTTTAGAAAGCTCCGTAATTCCCGAACATAGTCTCACATTTTCAGGAATTTTCATTTTCAAGCAAAATTTCAACACAGATGGCCCATAGTGCTCTGGCTTCAGTTAATTAAAGACACTACATGTTTGGAATTACTTCATATCTTTTGTTTATCTTCACTAATCTTTTACATTTACCAGACGAAATTAAAGAAACTAGTTTACATTTCGTTCTTTCTGATACAAAACAGAGCTTAACACTGCGGTTTGTCTTTCCAAGTCAGGGAACTTAAGTTTTATGGAACTCCTAAGCCAGAAGATAGACATTCACTGGCTAAAGAAATCTTTAACTCAGATAAGGATCGAACCTTCGTGCATATAAACCGATAATTTTAACTAAATGGAAATTTCGCTTTTAGTCTATAAATACATTAAATATAAAAAAACACAAGTATTTTAAATACTGAGAACCAAACTAAACCCTCGAGGCTTGAAGTGAACTTAGAAATTATTTAATTTCAAAGAAAAATGTATTCTGAAAATCCTTTTGAAAACAACACTTTGTGTTGTGAGAAACTTTAACTATGTATATTTGCATTTTACCTTCCAATAGAAACATTTTGTATTTACTTTACTACTACAAGAACAAGGAAGTTAGTAACAAAATGTAAAAAATCGAGAGCATTATTACACTATGAGGCATTATCTATCTATATATATAAATATATATATATATATATATATATATATATATATATATATATATATATATATATATATATGTATATATAATTCTTAGATTTTTTTTTAGCTTCACGTTTTTATCCCGCATAGGGTAGATAGAAAATACCTAGTGTCAAGACACTCCGTACTTTGCTTTCCACCAAATTCGAGACATTGCGTGTTGAGTGGTGGAACTTAGACATACCGCGGCGTTATATAATTCAGCCACTCAATCAGCCAATCAACTGGCAGAGAGTAGAGAATATAATGTCATGACACTGAGTTCTATCTACATTTGAAAATTTTAAATTAAGAAATACGGTCAATAATAACAAATGACTTCGACATACATAAAAATTATATAACTTTCTTAATCAGTAATTATTTAACAAAATACTACACTAGACTCTTATCTTTATAAATTGCACCTTATGTGATTTTCCCATGTATAAAAGTTTCATTTAAATCTGTTTAGTAGATTTCACGTAAAGGATTAACAAACATACATTCTTCAACATAAGCTTTAGTATTTTTTGTGTTAGCATTTTAGTGGTGGGAGTGAACCTTTCACTGAAATGTGCCAATTAAGCCAGTAAGGTTAAAATTTCAGTTTAAATAACTAATCAAGCTTATTACCCAGCTTTTAAGCTCATTAATAATTTTAAATAAAAAATAAGTATGGAGCTTTTAGAAATATTATTCACTGAATATTTTTCAATTTAAATATACGCTTCATATATTAATAATTATTATATTTTATAAACCATGTTTACGTTCTTTCTATGAAACCCAGAAGTATTACAAAATTATCTCTCGCGAATAGTGTTAATATATTTTGATCTCCAAAAACCCCTCAATATTGAGATATTGCTTATCCAATTGCGAAGCTTAACGTCGCACTTTATCTTACCAGAACGAGAAAATCATTGAGATAAAATCGTTCCCTCAAGTAAAATTAATTAATTAATTAATTAATTAATGCTAAATATTAAATATACCATCTTATAGAGAACAAAAAAGGATAACCCTACCCTTTTTCCCACATATCAAGGTAGTCAAACAGATACTAATGCCAAGACACTATATTCTCCGTTTTCCACCCAAAAATTGAGACATTTCTTACTAAAGGTGTTTAAAACAAAATAAATATAAAATAAGAGCCACTAAATAAATCAAAATTAAAGGCAGCATTCTTGATGAAATGTTTACTTACTTCCAATCATCGCTAAAATTCAAGTAAATAAAAAAGACGCGTGCAATGCGACTTGAGTCAAAACAAATTTTACGTTAAGCTAATTGACTAATACTTTAGGAGTCTCTTTATGCCGTTTGACTCCTTATAAAAGTAAAAATATTTTTAGAAATAATTTCACATATCTAAAACACATTTGAAACTCTGTAAAGAATGATAAAAATTATTTTTTAATTCGAAACATACATAAACGAACCAGAGCTTGGAACAGCGTCTGACTGCAAACGCGATTGGTTGTGGGTTTTAGCCTTACTTATATATATATATATATATATATATATATATATATATATATATATATATATATATATATATATATTCATTTCTCTCCTCTAGTAAGATAAAGTGCGTCGTTGAGTTACTCAACACTTGACACTAAGTTATCTCACTACGCTGCCATACGGGAATATAAAGCGTGAAGCTGCTTTTTGATTGAAGTCACTGAAGGAAGGAATAATATTTTAAAATTTAATTACAATAAATGTTTATAGAATCAATAGACACATATTTCTGAATATAATATTTTTTGAAATATCAAATATTTCAAAAATTTTTCTTTTATTGCCAATTTTAAACTAATACTTCTACACCACAACACAGATATAACTTTACTTACCAAGTTATTATAATTTAGGTTACTTTTCTACATTAAAGGTATCACAGTTTAACCCCAAAGCTTCTCTTGTCCCCAATATATGTTCAAAATAATTCTGAATATAATCTCTTGAAATACCTAAACCCATTATAGAAGTTATAAATAATTCAACATATAATCTGATTACTATACGAATTCTCATACATTAGCAAGTGTATTTTGATTGAAGTAGACCAAAGAGGCGCAGTAGTAGAATTTTCAAACAGATTGTACTTGCAATTCGATACCCGACTGAGTCATTTTTTTGATAAGGAAATCTTAATATTTACTATTTTTAAAGTGTTATTCCACACTTAGGATTAGAAAACATCTTTGAAAAATGTTTTTTTTTCAAAGATGTTTTCTAATCCTAAGTAAATCTTACTTCTTTACTTGCTTACTTTTAATTAATTTCCTACATTTAAGCACTACATTAAGTAGCGTATCACTCATGTTTTAAGACATTTTAAAATGTATTGTAGGAAAGTTATAACCTATATAGTAACAGATATTTTTGTTCATTCGTCTGCTACGAAATATCTGGCTTCAGACAGCAGTTGTGTGTATGTATATATATATATATAAATATATATATATATATATATATATATATATATATATATATATATATATATATATATATATATAAACACGCTTTATTACTCACAGCAGAATAGTAATAGATACTCTAGTGTCAAGAAACTTTGACAACTGCTGTCTGAAGCGAGATATTTCGTACTGTTTATCTTATCACGTTCGAGAAATGAGAATAAAATTTAAATATAATCATTCTCCCAAGAGATTGAATCCAAAACCAATGCCGTTTACAATCAGACGCTGTCACGCCAAGATGACCTCAAAAAAATTCTAATAGGCACAATAAAGTAGACGAGCGAACAAAAAATATCCGTTACTATAGCTCTTTCCCAATAAATAATCCAAGCAGCCCCATCCATACACGTCAGCACCAATTATATGACAACATATTTCCATGAATATAAAGAACTTGGAGGATCAAACAAGGACTGACTGAGTCCACAAGATATTCGTTATTGAAGTACTGATTTAGTTTATTCAGGACCTATTGATCTGGCGTTGGGAGGCATTATGCAAATAAACCGTCCGTCTTCACCATTGTTAAAAAGTAAATGTCACTGAAAAGTGTATAAAATTCGGAGTTTTGCTTCCTCCACCATTTATTTAAAATTTATTTATTTTTAGCTTCAAGTGTTCGTCAATAATTGAAGGGAATTGTCATGAATTTATTTTATTTTTGTTATAATTTATCTTCTATCAGATCTAAGATGCCCCATAAAATATGGAAATATCATAAATTAACCTATTTAATGTCAATTAAACTTTAATTAATGATCGCTTATAATTGAATATTTAATTATTATAGTCATAAAAGATATTAGACAAAGACTCTACCGCTGTAACATATGAAGAGGTTAATGACAGTGGATGCAGAGAAAGAGGTATGCGGTGACTATATACGTTTATGTTCAAGGAAGATTTATTTCTTGACAGACAAACAGACTGACTGACTGACAAAGTGGAAGACTGACAAAGGATCTCTCCGCAGAGTATGTATGAAGAGGCAGTCATGAGAGTGGAAGAGGCCAAAGAGGTATGCACGAGGCGTATCGCTACATAATAAAATGTGAGATATGCATAGAACTTTCATCTTCATTTTATATTAATGTTACTATATAAAAAGATTATCTGCAAAGATTATTTTTGTGATCACCTAAACTAGATTAGGTAATTACTATCAGATATATTGAGACAAGAAGTTATTTTATTTGAAGCTAGAGATTTAGAGACAGTGTCTCAGTCTCCACTAAGACCACGTGATTTCGCGTTAGCTTGTTTTCCACACTGACGTAATTGTCAAAAATATTATCTAGTAAGCACATTGACACTTGTGTGATGTTATTTTTTTATGTATCGGTTCTTTAATTTGTTAATAAAAATTAAAATGTATAATTTTCAAAACTAATTGACGGGGCGGGAGTAAGGCTTTAAAAGCCCAATAAAGTGAGGTTTGAACGTTACAAATATTTCAACGTTCTTGCAAAATATATTTGAGAATAAGTTCAGAAGGATTTATCATTCACTTATCATTTCTTATGAGAATTCACTTATCATTTCTTATGAGAAATCAATATGAGAGATATTACTGGTCCCAAAAATCATACATCGATTTCATACAACAGACAATAATTCATAATTGGGCCTAAAATGAAGTAAATTAACGGAGTGTTTTAACACTATTTCCATATATCCCACTATATAAAGCATATGTGCAAAACCTGAACGAAAAAAGATTTAAAATCCACACAAAAGAAGACAAAAGACACAAAAAATCAACAACAAAAAAGCATTGTCAAATGTATATATTATTCGTTCTGGCAAGTTTGCTGAGCGTGAAAATTCGATTGCCTCGCATCTTTCCTGCATTGAAATTTAGAGTGGAAAACGCCTCAACGCGTGCTGGCGGAATTTTATTTTACATTCACGCTCTCCCCGTCACCGTTGGTAGTAGACAAACGGTTTTCGATGTAACAGGAAACAATTTGGTTGGAATACGCGTTAGTTTTTAGTTAAATGTTTTATTTTTAGTTTAAATTCATGATTCTATTGTTGAGGACGATAGATGTGGGTGGATGTACTAATTACTTGAATGTCTATATCTTTGTTAGCAGAACAGCTAATCAATATCGAAACTCTACTTGTTAGGTTAGGTTAGGTGGAACGTAACCCTTTCTATCTCTAACCAAATCCCCTTGAATTGAAAATAATTAGGATATAATCATTTGCCCGAGCCTGGATTGAGCTTACATACATAGAATCGCAAGATTAGACGCTGTACCACTGCGCCATATGGTATAATTTTAATATATCACTTTAATTAAACAATATCTAAAAATATTTGCAAAGTAATATTTAGTAGAAAATAAAATATTAAAAAGTAACTTAATTTTACGGTAAGGAAATGTATACATTATGGTGACATACGGCTAGGTTCCCGCAAAATGTAGACAATATTCAAAAGGATTACGATAATTACCTATATAATTTTTTGTATCATAAATATAAAAGTATTTCTGTACACTTTAATTTGTAATACTATAACTTCTTTTGATATATATACGAATAAGCTGAACCCTAAAATATGTATATAAAAATTCGAACCCGCAATCACCGTGAGAACCAATTTTATTGTTTAGAACCATTGAAAAATATTTTAGAATAAAATATTATAAATTTAAAAAAGTATTAGAGGCCGATCGTGGCGCAATGGGACAGCGTCTGACTTTTTTTATTTCTTGAATATTTGTAAATACAAATTTCCACTCAGCTTTCCGCTGAAACTCGAGACATTGCGTGGCTTTGTCTTGACAAAGCGCAGCGTTGAGTTTCGCCACGCAATGTCTCGAATTTCAGCGAAAAGCCGAGTACGGAGTGTCTTGACATTAGCTACTTAATGTCTGACCTGCTTAACTTAATGCGTGAATATTTAAAAATATTTTCATATCCTTATGATACATAATATCCATAACATAGAAATTGTAGTAAATCATGGCAAAATTAAGCATCGGCATTCAATATATAAATGTTTCGAAGCCCGTGAATTTCAATGCATTATTAACCATATAATCGTATTATCATAGATGGATTAATAATAGAGTACTGCTTTATTGTTATATTTATTTATTATAAAGGTCTGTAAACACAATTGGTTGTGGCGTCGATTCCAATTTAGGGGAATTAAAAATTTATTTGCATTTTTCCGCTCTGGTAAGATAAAGCGCGGTATTCACTTCGCTACTCAACACGCAATGTTCCGATTTTAGACGGAAAGCAACCAACGGAGTGACTTGCCACTAGCTCGTCTCTGACTACCCTGTTGTGCTGGATAAAGCTTGAAGCTAATGAGATCTTTGATTTTCACAATTTTTACATATTTTAAATGAAACTATTTTACACTTTCACTGAGGTGGCATATGTATCCAGTGTCAAACGAATGCCACCTCACTCTATTTGTGACCACGGACCACTGTAAAGTGTTCGAAACGTCAGGTTTCCAAACATGTATTTTCGAATACCAAAATATACACGATTAATCCTTTTAAAATTGCTTCATTTATAAAGCTTAAAGCTGCTTTGGTTTTGTTAGAGAACGTTACATTCTAAGAATATATTACATATACATTACATTACATACCTTGTTTCATATTAGTTAAATGGAAACTGAATTCAACAACATTTCGCTCCAGATATCTTAAAATAGAAACTCGATTTAATTACTATTAAAAATAATTATAATAGATATACGTTATAATAAATAATATAAAGAACGGCGTTAAGTTCCGCCGTTCTACACCTATTATATTCTCCAATTCAGATCGGAAACGGAAGAGAGTGTCTTGACACTAAGTTCTATCAGATTAACCTGCTATGCGGAATTAAGTGTGAAATTGTAGACAGCAAAAGTTACGAAACTCGTATATAAATTTCAACGTGGTAAGTAATAACGGTACAACTTAATTAGCTAAAACGTTTTCACGTTAGTAACGCAAGCTCGTGTATTTTAAGGAAAATAAATTAGCATATCAGCATAAAAATTGTATGTAGAAAGATTTGACTTTAAATTGATAAGTACCTTAATATTAAACGAAACTATTTTAAACGGATTAATCGCGTATATTTTGGTATTCGAAAATACTTTTTTGAAAATTTGATGTTTCGAATATTTTACAGTAGTCCGTGGTCACAGGTAGACTGAGGTAGAAGTGTTCGAAACGTCAGATATGCAAAAATATATTTTCGAATACTAAAATATACGCGATTAATCCGTTAAAAATAGTTTCATTTAAAATGTGTAAAAATCGTGAAGATCACAGTTTTTTTTAAATAACTTAATATTCTTGATCGCTATACAGTAAGTTTGAATAGAAAACTTTAAATATTAAAAAAAGGAACAAGATATCAATTAGGAAATATATGAGGATAGAAACTGTCATTTCTTTATCTGAAATAAATTTCTCTTTTCCCATGTATGTTAATTTATTAATGTGAAGACACTCCATTCTAATAATTATCGAGACATTACGTGTTGAGTGGCGAAACCCAACGCTGCATGTCTTAATAGAGCGGAGAAATAAACATAATTCAAATATAATTAATCCTCCAAACGAAAATCAAACTTATCATTGCGTTTACACTTAGACAATGTATTTTTGTATTAAACAAAAACATAGCTTCACGGGATAAACTCGCATAGCAGGGTAATCAGTGAACATCTAGTTACAAGACACTCCGATAACCGCTTTAGGCCGGAAATTGAGATATTTAGTGTTGAATGGTGAGTTCAACGCCGCGCTATATCTTTTTTAACTTAACGATTTTTATCCCGCATAACAGGGTAGACAGAAAGTACCTAGTGTCAAAACACTCTGTGTTCCACCGAAGTCGGGACATAACGCGTTGAGTAGTGAAACTCAACACCGCGCTGTCTTTACCAGACCGAGAATATATCTTGCCACAGCAAAAAAATAATTAAATAATAATAAATTAAATAATAACAATAATTTCCCTAAATTCGAACCCAACACAACCAATCACATTTACACCGCCGCGATTGTCTCGAAAAAAAAAATTTCCAATAGCTAAGTAATAATTATTATTTACTGAATTTACATCAAATTAACTAAGATTATATACATAGTGAACCATACCTTAAATACCGAGACGCATTAGATGCCACGCCGCTACCCGCATTAGCGAAATAGTGAACATGGTTGTCTAATAACTGTGGCTTTGATAATTACTTGATAGAACGCAGCCTGGATATGATTAGCTAATGTTATAATACAATACAGGTGATTCTACAGTGTCTATAGAGTGGAATAAATAATTTACCACCACTTGACTAAAGTGAACGCCTCAAACCTGAGAAGAATCGGTACAAGAAACTCACCAGGACTTTCCCTTTTTTTAAAACGATAATCACAAATCAATATAGTTTATTAGAGACGTATGTTAATAACTTTTATTGGTGATTTTTATAAATGTATAAATAGAAATAGTTATAAAGTAAAAAAAACGCTTCAATACGTATTTATAATTGTTGTATTCATAGCTTTATGCTTTAATACGCATAGCACGGTAATCGGAGACTAGTGTCAAGATACTCCGTTAACTGCTTAAAATCGAAACATTTTCGGTGAACGGTGACGGAACTCAACGCCACAATGTCTTCTCAGAGCGGAGAAATAAAAATAAATTATATGTAAATATTTAATAAAACGGTTGAATTCCGCCACTCAACACATTGTATTAAAATTTTGGGCGGAAAGCACATATTGGAATGTTTTAACAACAAATTCTCTCTGCTCACTCTATATTGGGTATAGAATAATGCTCATTTCGTATAGAAATATATACAACATTTTATAAAAAGGTATAAAAATTTGAACGTAGCGAGATTAGAACCCGCACCTCTTGGAAAACGTCCAAGCGCATCGACCGCTAAGCCATGCATTCTCCTACCGGCTGTGTCAAAACTCTAATACAAAAATAATAAAATATTAAATATATACAATTTTTTGCCGATTCCGATGTCCATTTGCAAGTATTAAAATATAAGATAGGAAAACGATTAATGAAGACAATCCAATACTTGTAAGGCTAGAAACATGAAAAACAAAACACTTAATTGGAAATGAAGTTTTATAATCGTATTAAGGAGCAATGGCGCCGTCGCGGCTCAATTAGTATATGGCTACGAATGGCTTGTTTTGACTTTTATTTGAAAAATATTGCTCAATATATATATATATATATATATATATATATATATATATATATATGAAAAAAGTACTGCTTAGCGGGTTGACTTAGAGATATTGTATTGCGTTTTAAGTGGCGGAACTGAACGCCGCGGTTTGTTGATAATAAATTTGCAAATACGCAAGCGATCGGGTTTCTAGCCCAAACTGTCCTTATAGTATTTTAGAAAAATCTATAATATATTCATTTTGTATTTTCTTATTCTACATCAATAATCATCAATTTAATTTTAAATTTAATAACATTAATATTAATATTGTTATAGAACAAGTTGAGTTCCATGTGATTTCTTATTTCTTTCTTTCAATAATATTATAACAGACAGATTCATATAAAAATATACAAAAAACAAGTAAAAAATACAAGGAAAAATATTCCTAAATCCACAAAACAAAACCCCGCTATCCATTCATATATACATATATTAGTATACACAAATTGCGCCGGATATTAAGTAACCCGTTGTCCATCAAACTGTCTCTAGTTCACACTTGACTGACAAAGTAATATTAGCATGTTAGATTTTTCTAACATGCAGTAAAATGTACTTTTTAATCCATGTGACTTGGCGTTTTTTTTTACTTGTTTTGGATGATATAAGGTGATTTTGGATGATATAAGATGGTTAAATCTAAAAAATTGAAATTGTAAGCGCGATTAGTTATGGATTCGATTCCTACTTAGATATATAATTATTATTTGCTGTAGCAAGATCAAGCACGACGTTAAGTTACGTCAATCAACGATTCATATTTCAATTTCTGGTGAAAAGAGGCCAGCTTACTAGTTGACACTAGATTTTTTCCAACTACTCTACTATTCTTGGAAATGGGTGGTGCAAAGAAGATTTAAACCTGTATCCACTACGAAGCGTTGAGGGTATTAAAAATATACCATATACCCTTTATATCAAATTTCATTACATCTATAAATATGTAAATAAGACCTCTAAGAATTCCACGTCAATCCCAAAAAAACGCCATTTAATAACAAAACCCACCCACACACAGAAATGTACAAAC
The DNA here is from genome assembly GCA_032432895.1 of Dryadula phaetusa. Classification (NCBI taxonomy): domain Eukaryota; kingdom Metazoa; phylum Arthropoda; class Insecta; order Lepidoptera; family Nymphalidae; genus Dryadula; species Dryadula phaetusa. The sequence goes on along the minus strand of JAOYRS010000016.1, from coordinate 1,259,678 downwards.
ACATCGAGAACTTCAAAAGCCGAGAGCTCAATATAACTTTCACATATAAATACAATTACTCAATTAGAACTCACGACCCACGCGTTCAAAAATTAGAACGCTACCCACAAGACCGCCCATAGAGTTACCATGTTACATATGTATTGAGTTCACGCTCTATCCCATATATCAGGGTAGTAAAAAAAACTTAGTGTCAAGACACTCCACTGTTCACATACTGGCCAAAATTAGACATTACGTGATGATTAACGCACACTTTGTCTAAACCGAGTATCGGTCGAACCCACAACCAATCGCGTTTACAGACAGACGCTGTCCCACTGTGCCATGGTGGCTTTAGTATATCAAATAAAAATATCTCAACTTTTTAAAATTTATACCTCATATCTTCAATCTTTGTCAATTAAAAAGTTTAATTATGCTAATTGTTCGCATTATAACTTGAATAAGTGATTATATATATATATATATATATATATATATATATATATATATATATATATATATATATACATATATGTATATTCGACCGAAAAACAAAAATAAAATATCTTCTCTGGTATAAATATATCCTATGTATGTATGATATTTTTTAGCTTCACGCTTTTTATACCGTATAGCGGGGTAGACACTCCGACACTACTTCGCTTTCCGCCGAATTCGAGACTTGACGTGTTGAGTGGCGGAACTCAACGCCACACTTTGTCTTTACTAGAGCTAGTGTATATATATATATATACAATTTTTATTGACAGATACTACTACATCAGTCCCTTCTGCGACAAAATGCATCAAAGGGCGTCCTCAATCAGGGCTTTCATTTACTAATATCCTCAATGACCATCGGTTAATCTTATTAGAACATACGGGCGCGGTCGTGACCTCATACAACATGTAAACGAGACACACTGACATTCTCCACATATATAATAAATTTCATATAATGGAAAAAAATGTTTGTTAATTTGTTTAAACTATTAAATTCAGTAATTGAAATGTAAAATATTTATAATTTTAAAGAGCGATCTTTAATTTTTTTTGTTCTATTGAAGATCTGTCTAAAAGATCAAGGTTACTTTTACAGGGTATAGCCCCATACAAGGTAGCTTGATCTTTTAGACACACGGGTAAGTCATATTATAATTTTGGGATAACGCTTGGATCTTTATGGATTTTTGTTTTATAAGTGTTTTTATTTTAATATTTTTACCATTTTGAAAGTCATGAAATTAAAAAATATATAAATATGTTCAACTTTGCAAAGTTATATCGATCAGTAATATTTACATCTGTCAAAAAGATCAAGCTAACTTGTTGTCATTCTAAATACAAAGATGTCTGTAATGATAAATACATTTTATTTAACTGTATCCCAAGCCAAATGAACTTAATTCATGATAACATTACACATTGTGACAACTAAAGTATTAAATTATATTAAAATTTAGAACAAATCATTGATAAAACAAGATGCGCAGGCGCAGTAATAAATGACTGTTATGTACTAATTCTCATAATAGAAAAAAGTTATTTAAAAGGATTTTCAATACAGTAACATCTGTATAAATAAGAAATATTAAGTAATCTAATGAGTATTTAAGGTTAGTTGAATTAAAAAAATATATTTGATATAAACATATTTATTTCAACTATATGAGATTACAATACGTTATAATTTACATTTATATATAATTAGAGTTAATATTGTTTATTAATTTTTTACTAATGAAACGTGCAAAACTAGAATATACAATTTTCGATAAAATATTTAGGACAGATTCAATAAAAAAATATTTTAAAGAACAACAAAAGAAAATATTAGTTATAAAGGGATAATTATGATTATTTTTAAAAGAAAAGTTACATGTAATTATATTTGAGAACAGAGAACTGAAAAATTAACGAATTTACAATTGGTGTCTCCTAGGCCCCGTTGTCAAATGTTCATAGAAAGCCACACGTTGGACGATGGACTGGTAAATACATAACAAGTATCAGTCCTCCGTCGGTCCGGTGGCTCACCTGATATTTGGCGTTGAAAAATTATATATATATTTTATAATAATAATCATATATAAAATTATTTTTCTAAAGGTTTACTAAAACAAAAACTGGACATCTTCCTTCTTTGATTATTTCCAATCTTCAGAATATAGGTCATAGGAAGTCAAACGTCAGACGATGAACTGGTAAAATTGAACATACCAATTCTTCGTATGACGTAGCTTCGTATGGAAATACTTCGTTTTCGTGATCCTATCATTTGTCATCAGCTGCAACATTTCCAGCATTCTGCAGTCTTTTACTCCATTTAGACGATACTAAGATGAAGAACGCTTCCTTTGGCTATGTCGTGGAAGGTGTAACGTCCGACGATGAACTGGTAGACCCTATAACCTTACCAGTCCCCCGTCTGCCGTCACCTATCACGAAGAAAAAATTTCCTCCCTATATAAAAGTTGTTGAATCCCTTGTTAAATTTTCATGGGAACACAAATGCAGGTGTTGAAATAGTACCTTGAACATACAAAATTCACGTCTGATGTCAATTCGCAAGATATACCTTATATTCTGACTGACTTGAGGAGCTAATAAGCCAAATCATGTACAATAATTTTGATACACAAACCATTTAAAATTTATTTCAGATATGTATTAATTTTTTTTTGTATTTTTAGCATCACACTTCATCCCTGGCGGGATTATTAATTCCTTCTTATTTAATGAAGATAGAATCCTAGAGACGATGCATTGACGCTGAAAAAAGTCTGAAAAAAAATGTCACCAATCTGTCATTAATAAGTGAGATTCTTATAGTTACTGATAAAAAGGAAACCAAGACGATTGATGTAACAACGAGTAAAATAAGCAATTGTGTATACTAAACAAGATATTTATTTTCAAAGATATTATAAGGCACCAAAATTTCTGGTTGAGCTTCAAGAATGAATTTTGAGTGTTAGAAAAATTACTTCTCTGCCCTTCAAAAATACGAGTTCTGATATTTTTATATAATATTTATATTTATTTTGGGAAATGTTTATATTATATATCTATATGAGTATGTATGGGTATGATTTTATTTATCTGTGTGTATTATCTTTTAGAAAATTAATCTTTTAGAAGATTAATCGTGAGCTGCGAGAAGGCTGACGATGAGTTTGCAATGAACACACATGTACAAGCCCCCCGTCAGCCTCCGCATCTCACAATCACTTTCCTTTACTACCTCTATAAATCTAATAAATTGATCTTTTCGAGCTTCTTCTTCATATTTGTACTGCTGCTTCTTTCTTATTTCTTTTCTATTTTTTTATATTTGATTCATAAATCATTTAAATATTAAATTCATTATGATTCTTTGGCGTTGAAATTCCACACAAAGAGAAGAGACTGACGATGAGTTTGCTATACATCAACATAGGCAAGCTCCCCGTCAACCTTCACCGTGCGTGATAATTGAAGGAGTAATATTCTTAACATCTTCGTACAAAGATCTTCTCTAGATTCTCTTACTCTTAGCGCTTGGGACTTCTCCCCTTCATTTTCTTATTGAAGATAGTTCATAAGAGGTGAGAAGGCTGACGATGAGTTTGCAGTGTCCGATACTTGCAAGCTCCCCGTCAACCTCCACCTCACATGGTTTCTCTTTTCTCTACCCAATTATTCCCTACAAAAAAAATAATTAATTTTTCATATTTTAAATAAAAAAAACTACGTGAAAAAAATTCTAACATATATTTCTCTAACTCTTACATTATGCAATCAGTTTAAACTTTATTACCTCTACAAGGAATTGAAGCTGCTACTATAATCAAAGTACGCCACTAACGACTGGTATTCTAATGATACACTGATCAAAAAAACCTGAATAGCTTTTGTTCAACTCCATTTATTATCATTGTTAAATGAACATAATAGAACAAATATGTATAAGCGTAAATGATCAATTGAAGTCGATCATAGAATTTATAATTCATTGCAAAAATATTAAAAGGAGGCATTGTTTTAATATCATTCAATATACATTTGTATGGAAAAATCATAATTAAGCGCTTTCAAGCGCTTATTGGATTACATTTCTAATATAGATGGCCGGTCGGAGAGAATTTTAGTGTCAAGACACTCCGATATGCACATTACGAGCGAATTCAAGACATTACGTTACGTTGAGTTGCGTAACTCAAAACTATACTTATACAATATAAATGCATGCATATTTTACTACTATCTCTTCTCTCTTTATTTTCTACAATTTATTATTTTTAGTAAGTTTTACGCAATAAAACTAAAACATATATATATATATATATATATATATATATATATATATATATATATATATATATATATATATATATATATATTTGTCTCGTCGTCTGTTCGTCTGTCTGTTTACTTCATCATATAAATAAAATTAGGTCATCGTCCTATCAGTCAGAATTACTCAATGGATAAGCAGGATGTGTTCGTTACGCCTACTACCAAGAACTAACCAGAGTTCAGAACTAACATTAATACTTTTATCATGAGAAAGCTGCACGTGAGTCTACTTATTGGTTTTTATTGGGGCAATTGTGCGAAATTACCGACTAGAGATCCCTTCAGACGAAATATTACTTAAAGTATTTTATATTAATATAATAAATGTAATCCATCTTGGCTCAGTGAGATAGTGTTTAATAGTAAACATAGTAAGTTTTTGGTTCGATTCTCATTTTAAATTTCTTCACTTAAAGCAAAGCCCGGCGTTAAACTCTGCCACTTAATACAGAATGTCTAGATTACGAATGTAGATATAGGAATGTCTTGACAACAATTCTCTCTGATTACGCTAAAATCCGCAATGTAGCGTAAACCAAAATAGTTGTATTAAAAATTTTAAATATTCAAAAATTGTTAATTAGACAGGTCAAATTTTATTAAAGATATTATCAAATACAAAAATATACTCAATTAATCCTAACTCAATTAATTTTAAAAACTAGTACAAAACTTTATTGCAAGGAATATGAACTGGCTACTCTTGAAACATATATAAGCCACTCCCACTCGTAACTATTAGACCATAAACGTTCTAGCAAGTTCTTTTATTTATAATTGTTATAATGTATATTTATTACATATAAAAGAACTTGTTAGTATTTAGTAGAATGAATTTCCAATAAATATTTACAAATTATGTTTTTTTTACTAAGCCCAGAAAAAAAACATTAAAAAAATAAATTTACAGTATAAAAATTTTTATACTTCCAAATATTTTCCAAATGATTAATATTTTTTATTTTAAATTTAAAAAAATTAAAAACCCTTAAAATCAACCCGTACCAAGTGACAACAATGATCATATATTTATGATTATATTAATGAATTATAATCAAAAAGGTAATATATCTCAAACAAAGAATACAAAATCGTTAGAGACGGCTTTGTCTCTCGAGCAAAGCTAGTTACACGCCCCCGTCTAGAGAGACGCGCGCATACCCCACCCTTCCTCGTCGTTCCAGCATTTACATACAAAATTTTAAAGAAAAATCATATAAAATATTTGAAAAATACAAAAAATATTTAATATTAAAAATATTAACGTAATATTTTATCTATAATAAAAAAAAATGTTACAATCGACTTCAAATGCAAAATAACAAAGAACTACAGTGGCGCCTGTCTATGGAAGCCATAATCTAAATCGTATTAGATATATTTATCTAGATTAAGTCCACTTTAATAAATAAACTACGAGATTATCACAAACGTATATAAAATGAAATATAAAACCTCAAATTAACATATTTTAACTAATTTAAATAAATAAATATTAAAATTAAGATGAAAGCAAAATATATATAAAAAATAAAATATATATATTATTTTAAAGCTAACTACGGAAATACACTAAATATATAAAAAAATAATACAAGCCAATATACAACTAGAAGCAACCAACGCCCATTTGAACTGCATGAGAGTATTGATTTTTATATGACAATCAGTTCCCCGTGTTGATTCTACACATATATATATAATATACTACAAATAACTTAAAAAATAAGCTAAAAATTATAGAAATCAGTCTAGATTTTGGTAAAAAATATATAGGAAAAATGACTCACCAAGTTAGAAGTGCGGACGACACGAGCGCTCTCAGCCAGGGTGAAATAGCGAATCGTCAGCCACCCTCGCCCCTAACGAATGTTGTATACGTACTACGTATAGATATTTAATAGCAAACTATTGACGGCGAAAATTATATTTTTGTATGATAATACGCAAAAAAAATTAAGTTTCTTTTGGTCTTCCGAGATATTCATTGCTGACTGACACTTGAAGAGCTAATAAAAAACCGAAATCAACGTTTGTCAGTGACTCTTCGCGGCAGACCTGTTATCTGACAATACTGACATTTTCATGTTTAATATTTACTATTTTTAAAGTGTTATTCCACACTTAGGATAGGAAAACATTTTAGAAAAAACGTATAAAAATTTGAACGCAGCGGGATTCGAACCCGCGCCTCTTGGCCGCGAATCCCGCTGCGTTCAAATTTTTATACGTTTTTTCTAAAATGTTTTCTAATCCTAAGTGTGGAATAACACTTTAAAAATAGTAAATATTGAAATAAAATAGCAATCTCTCTTGTTAAACGATTATTTCTCAATAATCTTTAAGTAGTAGAAATTTGTAAAAATCTCTCTACAGAGATGCTAACAACATAGATAAGTTGTAACAAAAACGTATAAGAATTTCGACGCGGCTGGTAGTAGAACGCATGGCTTAGCGGTCAGAGCGCTTGGACGGTATCCAAGAGGCGCGGGTTCGAATCCCGCTGCGTTCAAATTTTTATACGTTTTTTCTAAAATATTTTCATGTTTATTAAGATTCAATTACTTCAATTCAATACTTGTAATAACGCATTGCAATAAAGATCCTACAATTGTAATAGAGAATATATAGTTTATTTTTAATATATTTTTTTTTACGCTACAGACTGGGTCTGTATCTTTTTTCTTATTGTTATTTATTTCTCATTTGCATATAATTATAATCGATTTCTTGGAACTAAGATCTATATTTATTTCTTGACAGTATTAAAATTTTGTCAGAATTAAACGAATCCTCATTCTACGAGGTACATTTAAATTAATTATTTTTCATATTAAACATATAAAACTCAGTATATTTTAAAACAATATAAATAATAGGAATATATAGTTTTAAATTATTTAATCATTATATTTAGGAATGCGTAAAGTAATGTGTATTTTGGTTTATGATAACGAAATTTTTTTATACAAAAGTGTATATTTTAAAACATGTTTGAAAAAACGAATAAAAATTTGAACGCAGCGGGATTGGAACCTGCGCTTCTTGGATACCGTCCAAGCGCTCTTACCGCTAAGCTATGCGTTCTATTACCAGCTGCGTCGAAATTCTTATACGTTTGTTACAACTTATTTATGTTATTAGCATCTCTGTAGAGCGATTTTTACAAATTTCCACTACTTAAAGATTATTAAGAAATAATCGTTTAACAAGAGAGATTAATATTTTATTTTATAATTTCTATTTTTAAAGTGTTATTCCACACTTAGGATTAGACAACATGTGTATATTTTATTTTTTCTAGTTTCAACCATTTTTGGCATAGCTCAGTAGTCAGCGAGCTTATTCTCTACGTAGTGGCAAGACACTACGTTCTCTACTTTTCTCCCAAAAGTGAAACCGCCGCGTATTAACAATCGATCGTGTAAATCTTAATTTTTTAATTGTTTATAAGCTTCACAGTTTTATTCTGCATGGCAGGGTAGAGAGGATTACGTAGTGCCAAGACACTGTACTCTGCTTTCCACCGAATCCGAAACATTGTTGAGTGATGGAACCGAACGCCGCGTTTTTCTTGCCATAGAGCGGAAATGAAAATAATTTAAAAGTAACAAATTTAAATTATTTTCATTTGCTCGCTATTTATTACATATCCAAGCTTTATCCATACATATATATATATATATATATATATATAGTCATAATCCATCCGTCTGTTACAACAAAATTATTAACCATGCATTCTTACAAACAAAACTATTCAAACCTTGTATATACACTGCAAGCTTCAAGTACCAATATATTAGTACGCGAGACAAATACTTGAAACTGGTCGATATATGAGTACCGGCGACCCGCACCCCAAATCATTCCGCCGTGAACCCGACCACAGGTAATATGAGTAGACGTAGTAGACGCCCTTTATGGTATAACTATATAATTTATTTAATCAAAAATGTTTTCTAGTAATAAAATTACTTTTAACATATACACTTGAATTGCTTATATGTTACGCACTTGGGGAAAATACCCAATTGAGTATTTTTTTTTAGCTTCACACTTTTATTCCGCATAGCAGGGTAGACAGGTAGCTAGTGTTAAGGCACACGGAACTTCGCTATCCGATGAATACGAGACATTGCGTGTTGAGTGGTGGAACTGAACGCCGCGCTTATCTTGCCAAAGCGAGGAAATGATAATTTAAATTTAATCATTCCCCCGAATGGAATTCACAACCGATCGCGTGGAATATTCATTTAAAAAAGAAATATATATATTTTTATAGAAAATATACGTAAAAAAAATTACTACGAGTAAGCCAAGGTTTGTTTTCACTCAAAACGAAATATCTAAAGTCAACATCAGGCTCAATTGACTATAGTACTTATCTGGTACCTTTTTTCTATAAAAAAGAGATACCCCAGGTATCCTACATGCAAGGAAAGTAGATTAAGGCGTAACAAAAGGTATAAATATTTTATTTTTTAACACATTTCTTTAAGGGCTTGAATCTATTAAAAGCAGCTTTCTTTAAACTTTTCACCCAAATTAATGTTATTGCGTGTTAAGTAGGAGAACTCAAAGCCTTTTCCGTACTTTTCCTTAGCACAGAGAAGATGAAGCGGAATGAAAATAACTCAAATATACTTATTTTACTTAGTGGGAATCAAACCTACCACCGTTGTGTTTATGGGGATTCGCATTCCCACTACACCACAACGGGTTTCTAAACAATATTATTTTTTTTTTGGTCTAAATATAGAAATTTAGTAAGTTATTTTAAATCTAGTGACGTACACTGCGTAGACAATCCTTACACCATACAAGGCTTGCGTCTCTCGGCGTCAAGTTCCTAGTAATACGTCAGTCCCATCCCTACGTAGAGTGAATAAATCAAGCGCCGGCACCTCTTGATCCTTTAAATAAGTACGGCCGCATGTGTGAAATATCGAGTATGTTCTTTGTATTGTGCGTTACGACGGTTTATTCTTGTTCTAAATTTGCATAACAAGGAAGACGAAAAGTACCTAGTGTTAAGACACTCTGTATTCCGCTTTCCGCCTTACCAGAACGAAGAAATGAAAATATTTTAAATATAATCTTTCTCCAAGTGGAAAACGAACCCACAACCGATCGCGTTTACAGTCAGGCGCTGTCCCACTGCGCCACGACCAGCCATCTCTCCCATTAGTAAAATAATTAAAAGACTATTAAGCAATGCGATATCGTTGTAGACTAATAAAATATCACCAATCTCTATATAAAAAAGGATTTCGAAAAAGAACTGATTTTTTCAGTAGTTTTTGATGTGACCAAAACACACCAAGTAAACCCAGACAGACCCTACGTTCTCAATAAAAAATATATAAAAATATTATAACTTTAAGAAAACAATCTATTACTATAGAAAAATATATATTTTTATTAAACTTAAAAAATTGTAACGTAGTGAGACTTCTTCTTTTGTAAGCAGTCCCAGCTGTGATCACTAGCTGAGCCACACATTTTCTTCAAGCACAGGTTCGAATCCAACTTTACTGTGCTCCATTACTATATATTTTATGACAAAAAGATTAGTAAGTACTTATGTAAACAACAATAGTGGAAATATATAAAAATGGGAGAGTGGCAGCCGTCCCGACGAGAACCACATAGTAAGCTATTCGCAGCACGTCTATGCGGCGCGTACGTCGGACATCCTTCTAGATCCCCACGCACTTAACCTGTTTAGTTTACCAGGTTTTACTTGACTTTATATAATTTAATTGAACCTTTAGGAACAAATAGATAATTAAGAAATTATCTATATAAAAAAACGTAAAAAACGTAGTTTTATAAAGAAATAAGTAAATAACGAATATTTTAATTAGCTTTTCCAAGCTAATACTGTGCTAATAATACTATATGTGAATACAGTTATTGCATTCTCAATAAAGACTAGATCAATCGAATCTAACCATTTTCACCTATATTATAAAATTTAAGCATAAATATATTTTCTTCTACGGTGTCTTATATGAAGGGAAAGCGCGGAGAGAAGTGGAGAAATTCTTCTTTATTCTTTTTTTTAATACAAAGCGTACTACGGAGTGTCTTGACGCTTGTGGAAAGCGAAGTACGTAGTGTCTTGACTTAGTGTCAACCGACTTCGAGACATTGCGTGTTGAGTGGTGGACCTCAACGTCGCACTTTGCCTTAACAGAGCGAGGAAGTGAAAATAATTTAAATATAATTTCTCCCTCGACTGAGAATCGAACCCACAACCGATCGCGTTTACAGTCAAACGCTGTCCTACTGCGCCGCAACCGGCCTCCTGGATTCTTTCTGATTGTTTAACTCGTTTTTTTCATATAAATACATATGTAATGTTAAAATAATTGCAATTCCAATGTATCGCAACAAGTGAGGAAATATAAAAGCATAGTATAATGACTCTTATGAAATTGTGCTAATATACTAACCGCTAGTTAGCTAATTTGATATGTATTACGTTGACCAATAAAAGAAAAGAATCTATAAAATGTATCGGACATGTATATAAATACACACGATTAATTTTGAAAGATTTCAGTATGTTTACTATTTTTAAAGTATTACTCCACACTGAGGATTAGAAAACATTTTTGAAAAAATGTATAAAAATTTGAACGCAGCGGGATTTGAACCCGCGGTATACAAGAGGCGCGGGTTCGAATCCCGCTGCGTTCAAATTTGTTTAAAAAAAGATGTCAGTATGTTATTATGATTTTTGTGGGCGTTTAAAATGATACTCTAATCAATAATTTATTTGATATCACTTTAGCGTAAAGGAAAAATCATGAAAACGGAATCCAGAAAGCCAATATTTCAATAAATAATATAAATTAATATAAGTATAATATTATAAGTTTATTATATACCTTCTTCAATGTGATCACGAGTGTCGGTATCTATCTGATCATTAGCACTGAAGGTGATTATCGATGTACTGAGTTGGTCTATACTTGTGTAATAGACATGTTAATTCCAGTTGCAAAAATTTGGACAAAAGGTCTATTTTTCCTTCAAGACCAGAAACAGCAACAAGATCTGATACAAAATTTACAAGATTATATAAATACAAAACTGTAAGGTCTATAATGAAATAATAAGACATGACAAAACGCACTAGGCAATAACAAAAGTTGTAAGTCGACGCTTTAAGTACCTAGTGTTAAGACACTCCGTACTCCGCTTTCCGCTAAAGAGACATTGCTTGTTGATGCGGAACTGAACGTCGCGCTTTGTCTTACCAGAGCGAGGAACAGAAAAAAATTTAAATACACTCAGTCCACCGAGTGGGAACCACTATTTATAACAACTCTAAAATATTTTTTATTGTTAATATTAGCTTCACGCTTTTATCCCTCATAGCAGGGCAGACAAAAAGTACCTAGTGACAAGACACTCTGTACTTCGCTTTCCACCAAATTCGAGACATTGCGTGTAGAGTGGTGGAACTCTACGCGGCACTTTGTCTCTTACCAGAGCGAGGAAGTGAAAATAATTTAAATATAATCATTCCCCCGAGTAGGGATCGAACCCACAACCGATCGTGTTTACAGTCAGATGCAAAGTAACAGGAAATAATAGTAGACATAAATCAACGTACAGACCATATATAGCAAGGAATAAAAAAAACAGTTCAATAAACCAATGAAAATTAAAACGTGACAGTTGTAGAAATATAGCTTAAACAATATGACTGATACTTAATTCAACTACTATTGAAATAGTTTATTTTTAAAGTGTTATTCCACACTTAGGATTAGAAAACATTTTTGAAAAAATGTATAAAAATATTGAACGCAGCGGGATTCGAACCCGCGCCTCTTGGATACCGTCCAATCGGTATCCAAGAGGCTTAAAAATAGTAAATATGTATATATCTCCTTAATTTTGATAGGCCATATGAGTTACAAATATCCATTCTAACAAATTATGCATTCAAAAACATTTACAAAGTATTAAAATTGCTGTTAATTTCATTCATTCGGTCCAAAATAAACTATTAAATATCTCTATATCTCTTAAATACACTGACCTTAATGACTAATTTTCAAAATTACTTTATTATAAATAGAATATAAAAATCGAGGACGGTCGTAGCTCAGTGAATTCAATACGTAATCAGGGGACTGAACCTATCTAAATTCTATGTATTTTCTCGCTTTGGTAAGACAAAGCGGGGCGTTGAGTACCACTATGACTTGCGCGTAGTGCGCAATATCTCGATTGAAACGTATTCGGTGGAACGCCAAGTACGATGTAGACTCTAGGTACTACTATACTATATGATATAGATATTAATATGCGAGATAATAGCGTGAAGCTAAAAAAATAATAGGGGTCAATACACCGCAGTGGTAAATGTCACCCTTTAGGTACAACAGTTGTAAGATATTGAGAAAACAATATAACGATCAACGGCAATCAACGCGCGCGACATCCATTCTCGTCTCTGTTGCATGTTGATGCAACTTGTCGAAATTGACAAGAAAATAGAGAAATCACAGTCTTGGTGCCAATGAGATATAATGACATAAAGTTTAATTTAATTTAACGTTTACAAAAAATATTTTTGGATGAAGTTGGTCCTTGAGAAAACCATCACTATTAATAATTAATAAGAAATGAGGCCGGTCGTGGCGCAGTGTGACAGAATCCGACTCTAAACGCAATCGGTTGTGGATTCGATCCCCACTCGGAGGAGTTCTGGGAATGAGAAAGTGCAGCGTTGAGTTCCACCATGCAACACGCAATGCTTCGACTTTGGTGGAAAGCGAAGTACGGAGTGTCTTGACACTAACTACTTGCTGTCTACTCCGCTGTGCGGGATTTATCCTACATACCTACTATTAAAACACTCCTTCCGTTGACTGTTTTCGGCCCGAAACTAAGACATTTCTTGTTGGATGTTGAACTCAACGCCGCGTTATGTCTTACCAGACCGACTACAAAGTATAAATAACAGTACACAATACAAACATAATACACGTATTGTATCCACATACGTGTGTGTATGTGCCATCAAAAATTAAGGCCACATCCACCCTAAACGACAATCGTACTATTTCCGTGAATAGATGACTTTGGGATGAGCTGGTGAGCAATCTCCGTGCGGTAATGTTCATACACATTGCGATGTACATATGTATGTATATTATCATACATATCACCCGATGAATTGTTATGAACATTTTAATTATTTGAAACACGTAGAGCTTTGTTAACTAGGGTACTAGGTTCAAATCTCAATTGGGGGTTAAGAATAATCACGACATTTAGCTGTAAATTTGAGTTTTTTAAGACTAAGTTCTCATTGATTAATGTCTTTAAGAAATCTCGCCCAGCAGGGTAGACGAGATGTACCTAGTGTAAACACACTTCATAGTCTACTTTCCATCGAATTCGAAATATTGCGTGTTGAGTGGTGGAATTCAACGCCGCACTTTGTCTTATTAGAGCGAAAAAGTGAAAATAATTTAAACACAATCAGACGCTGTCCAAAAGCGCCACGACTGGCCTCAATCTCCCCTTTGAAGCATGGGTCTATCGCTTAAAGGAAAGACACATTCGTATTACTCAACGGAACTAAACGCCGCACTATATTTAACCACACCGGAAATAATAAAATTATTATTTAAAATATTCTTCTTACATACAACTCAATACACACTGTATGGTCATTATACAGAAAAGTTATCCATATCAATATTTGATTCACACATAAACATGTCCAACTTTAACTATTATTTTACCATTTTATTTACTGAAACCGAACTCCCGTGGCGACTGTAAAAATGCAACTGTATAGTTCAACAACTTTGGACGTTCGTTAATAACTTGCGCGTTTTCTATGTTTTTAATAATATAATATTTTAAGGCCGATTGTGACAAAGTGGGACAGCGTCCGACTGTAAATACAAATAAATTTAAATTATTATCAATTCTCCAATCTGGTAAGAACGAAATGCGGCGTTGAGTTCCGCCACTCAACACACTACGTCTCGAATTCGACAAAAAACGGAGTACGACTGACATTAGGTACTTACTTTTTGTGTACTCTGCTATGAGGGATATAAAGAATCGTGAATAATCTATGAATGGTTAAGCTCTATATATCCCGATATAACCTACAGTACGTATTCATGTTATTATTGAAACAAGGAGACGTATTAAAGCGTAGATACGCTTTCCGCCGAATTTGAGGTATTGAGTGGCGGAGCTCAACGCCGCACTTTGTCTTACCAGAGCAAGGACATGGAAATAGTTTAGATATAATCATTTCTCCCAGTGGGAATCGATCCCACAACCGATCGCTTTTACAGTCAGATTCTGTCCCACTGAACCCCGCCCGGATGCAATTATTAACAAGTTATATGAATCGTCATACGCCATACTTATTACGTAAGTAGTTCATATTAGCCCACTTTAGCCTAATATTTCCATATAAGTTTCCATATACTTATTATACCTTTAAGAAATCTATATCAGTGGAATCAAAAAATACTAAGACCTGAGTTTCAAAGATATTTTTAATGTCATTGAAATACAGTTAATCTCTAATAACCATAACAGGACAGCTAGACACAGCGTACTGTCAAGAAATCGAGACATTGCGTGTTGATTAGCAAAGTCAACGTCGCACTTTGTCCTATCAGAGCGCAGTAAAAATTAATTTTAAATACAAAAAGTCCTTTGTGGCGCAGTGGAACAGTATCATGCTGTATACACAATTGGTCGTGGGTTCAATTCCCACTCAAAGTAATGTTAACATTATACTAAAAAGTGAAAATAGAAAAAAAATCTATCTAAAACTTCAAATAAATAAAGTTCTTTATACCAAATTAATACTAGCAAAAAGGATTTTTGATGAAAACACAAGGAAAACTAAACCAACACCAACCAACAGCCAACACCGATTAGTTTGCTAACTTATAATTGAGGTATCGACAACCTCACGTTAGAGCGTATTCACTCGTTCTAACTTTACAATGAATATATGAAAGATTTTTATAACGATATGATTAATAATATATTTTTATTTTAGTTATTGGTATAAATACAATACAGCGTTGAGTTACGCTACTCATCATGTGAAATAATTTACAGACGAAATTTTACCTACAAACTATCTATCAAAATATAGTCAGAGACAGCCTGATGTCAAGACACTGTGTTCCACTTTTCACCTGCACTCAAGGCTAATATACTTAAATGGCGGAATTCAACGCCGTGTACTATGTCACCAGAAAGTTAATAAATGATTTTAATATTATTATTTCTCCGAATAGGCATCGAACCCGCAATTATTGTGTTTACAATTAAATGCTTAAAAGTATGAAATGAGAAAATACACTTTAAATACTATCATGATGTTAACAGTTAGGAGATAAAACATCAGATAATTACATAGATAACCATAAAATATGATAACGGTATATTTAATTAAATAAATTGTATGAAATAAATTGGTATTTACTTTATTATTGCCATACTATAACAATAGTAGAATTCGATTATAAAGTAGCTTCACACTTTATCCCGTATAGCAGGATAGTCAGAGACAACCTAGTGACAAGATACTTCATTGACTACTTTCCACCCGGAATCGAGACAATTGCGTGTTAATTGGCGAAGTCAACGTCGCGCTTTGTCTTACCAGAGCTAGGAAGTGGAAATAATTTAGATATAATCATCATTCATCAAATATAATTCATACCTCGAGTGGTCATCGAACCCATAACCGAACGCGTTTACAGCCAAGCGCTGTCCCACTGCGCCACGACCGGAAAATTAATGTTATTTATAATCATTTTCCGAGTGGGAATCGAACTCCTAACCAATCTTGTTTACATTCACACACTGTTCTTCTACTATAACAAATATTGGAACCTTACAGTTAAAATTTTGGATTTAATCCCAACTATTGCCATGCAAATAATAAAAAAGCAAAAAGAATGTAATATACAAAAAAAATTCCGCCCAATTAGAGAAGTTGCATGTTGAGCGGCGAAACTCAACGCCGCATTTTGTCTTACCAGAGCGGGACAGCCAAAAGAGAAATCGAGAAAAATCGTGGCTCAGTGGAACTGAGTCAGATTGCAAATCCAGAAAGGTTTGGGCTCGATTCCCAAATAATTTTGATCTGAAATTACCTAAATAATATACTGTACCATATAATCCATTGGAAACAAATGTGTTTATCAAACAAATAAAAAGACATCAATCTTAAAACACACAAAGCAAGTAAAAGTCAAAACTTCTCAAAGACTTTCCCAATAGACTGAACCGTGCATTGCAGTACGACAGTAGACAGTCAATAGACAGATAGCTGTTGGGAAGTTCGCCTCCCCAGACAGATACGGAGAAGAGAATGCAAAATGTGAAGTTATTTTAACATAAATTTTAATGTTAAAAATATCTGTCACATGCCAGTGGACAAGTCTCTGTAAATCCCATTTTTCATCCTTTGAAAATCGTAATAAAATAAGTTAATAGATTTACAATTATATATATGTTAATACGTGAAGCAATATCCTTGTACACCCTTTTTACGAAAATAACGTAAATAATATGAAATTTAGCACAGTTATAGTTTATATAGAGAAAGAGCGTAGAAAGTATATATTTACTAAAAATAATCCACAAAAATATATTAAATTAATATAATAAATGATCATACCACGTGTTTGACATACACGTTTATATAAAGTGACATACACGTTGCTATGGCAACGCGTCAACACGACACCGGGACATCTAGAGAGTTACGCAAACTAGGAAATTTTCTACAAAAGTCTTTTTCCATTTTAAATTGAATTTTAAGTACAAAGATAATTTCACAGAAAAAAAAATATCTAAACTAATAATATAAAGCGAGATAGTTAGTTTGTTTGTACGCGCCAATTTCAGGATCTACATATTGGAATTGAAAAATTCTTTCTGTGTTCAATATTTATTGAGGAAGGCTATAGGCATTCATAATATGCTAAATATTTTGTATTTCGCTTCGCCCCTAATGTATTTGTACGCCTATAATAATAACACATAACAGAGTCGGCCGTCGTGGCTCAGTGGGGCTGATTCTGATGGTAAACGCAATATTTTTTCCATTAGGTAGAATAATTAAATTGTTTTCATTATTTTTATTTTCTATCAAGATAAAGCACAGCGTTGAGTTCCGTCATTCAATACGTAATGTCTTAAATTTCTGCGGAGTATTTTGACACTAGGTTTCCTCTCCGTACTCTAATACGTGGGAAGAATGCAATTGCTCCTTTTATAATTTAATTAGTTTTTTATTGTGTAATTTAGCAAAAAAGCACATGATCAACTAACAGATATATAAATAAATGTATAAGAAAACAGACGAATGTCATCTCAGTCTACCTGTAACTACGGACTACTGTAGTGTTCGCAACGTCGAATTTTCAAATAGTATTTTCAAGTACCAAAAACAACTTTCCGCCACTAGGTACTTTCTGTTTACCCTGCTAAGTGGGGTAAAAGCGTGAAGCTAAAAAAGGAATACCAAAATATACGCGATTAATCCATTTAAAATAGTTTCATCTAAGCAAATCAAAGGAAAAAGTATCTCAAACGACTCCTTGTAACGATAAATTTATATTTAATAATCGTGAACATATTTTTTTATAAATTAAAAAAAAATATAGGTCTCCAATTTTACAAAGAATAAAATATATATTTATTAGCTTCACGCTTTTTTCCCACAAAGCAGAAAGTATCTAGCCTCAAGACACTCTGTACTTCGCTATCCGCCTGATTCGTGACATTGCATGTTGAGTGGTGGAACTCAACGCCGCACTTTGTTTTACCAGAGCGAGGAAGTGAAAATAGTTTAAATATAATCACTCCCCCGAGTGGGTGAACTTTGCACTTTATCTTACCAGAGTGAGGTAGTGACCATAATTGAAATATAATCACTCCCCCGATTGGGGATCGAACCCACAACCGATCGCGGTTACAGTCAGACGCTGTCCCACTGCGCCACGACCGGCCTCTATATAATACGTAAAAGTATTATTTTGGGATACAGTCATGTTGCGACTTGTCGAATTTTTCAACGACAAAAACTAATAAAGAATGGGCGGCCTAGAACCATTAAAACTGGGCTGCGTATAATTGGATTGGTTCTTTATCGATAATTTGTATTCAAAATTATTAAATAATAATTATTTTATTTTCAGAAACTGTGACATAATAAAATAGAGAATAAATATATATATTTTTTATTAATATTTATTTAAAGTGAGGTCGGTCGTGGCGCAGTAGGACAGCGTCTGACTGTAAACGCGAATGGTTGTAGGTTCGATCCCGACTCGGGGGAGTGATTATATTTCAATTATGTTCACTACCTCACTGTGCTAAGACAAAGTGCAGCGTTGAGTTTCGCTGCTCAATATGCAACTTCTCTACTTGGGCGGAGATTTTTTGTATACCAAATTCTTTTTTCTTTGCGTTCAGCTACTTAAAACGTAATATCTCGAATTCGGCGGAATACGAAGTACGGAGTGTCTTGACACTAGGTACTTTCTGTCTACCCTGCTATGCGGGATAAAAGCGTGGAGCTAAATAGGAGGTTACAAGCACTTCGAATCGTCAATCAACATAAGTGTCAGTATTGTCAGTACTACAGGATGCTATCACCGGCTCGGAAAGCTCTGCTGAGAAGAGCCACGGAGACTAACCAATTGTTCCTTTGAATATAAATTAATAGTGAATTCGTAACAATAATTAGTTAAGTTAGTTTAGTGTTTTGATAATGAGTCCGTTCGGCTGGTAGTAGCGGCGTGGTTGTGGCTTCGATTCCCATTCGGGGGAATGATTATATTTATATTATTTACATTTCCTCGCTCTGGTAAGAAAGCACGGCGTTGAGTTCTGCCACTCAACACACAATGTCTCGGATTCGGCGAAAAGCGGAGTACTGATTGTCTGGACTCTAGATACTTCCTGTCTAGTTAGTTTTAAAAACGCTCGTTCATAAAGAAATTGTTTTCCTAAAGAACATAGTTTATATTGATATTTTTATTTAGTCAAAAAATAGTATAATAATAAAACATTATTTTAAGTTAAAAATAACATAAAAGTAAATATAACTTCATAAATATAATGTTTCCTTCACACTTCAAAATAAACTTCAGGTCAACGTTATCTTAAACTTTCCTCTACAGTATACATATTATCGATATCCGCTATACCTCACCGCATCCCTAACTTGTAAAATATTTTAACGGTACAAAAGGGCGAACACAATAGCGAGGTGAGAACAAAAAATTGAGTTTGAATGACTTTGTAGGGAATTAGGCGTTCTAATCGTTGGTTTTTGACAGATAGTTCAAAAAAAAACAGCTGTCATTGTAACAAAAACTTTTTTTTTTACTATTATCCAATTCGTGTATTAAGCGGGATAGGGTAGTATAATATGATTTTTTTTTAATTTTTTACAAAAAAAAATAAGTTGTAACAAATGTATATAAGTTTAGACGCAGCCGGATGTAGAACGCATGGCATAGCAGTTAAAGTGCTTGTACGGGCAACAATAGGTGCAGGTTTGAACCCCAATGCGTTCATATTTTATATGTTTTCGTAGAATAACACTTAAAAAATATTAAAACATAGGTATAATATACTGTTGAAACAATAGTTCTGTACTTTGCCAATAAACTAAAAACCTTAATTTATCGCTTTCATATTATTTCAAGCATAAATTGCAAGTAAAATAAAAAGTTAGATTAAATATAATAAAATTTAAGTATACTTTATTTGAAAGTTCACTTTGAACTATTGAGTAAAAATAA
The DNA here is from genome assembly GCA_032432895.1 of Dryadula phaetusa. NCBI lineage: Eukaryota > Metazoa > Arthropoda > Insecta > Lepidoptera > Nymphalidae > Dryadula > Dryadula phaetusa. The sequence continues at coordinate 1,239,510 of JAOYRS010000016.1, read as the reverse complement.
TACAAAATATTTATACATATCAAAGAGAGTCCATCGTGACGCAGTGAGACAGCGTCTGACTATAACCATGACTGGTTGTGGGTTCGATTCACACTCAGAAAAAAATGGGATTTCCAAAAATTAATTTCATTTCTCTGCTCTGGTCAGACAAAGCGCGGCGTTGATTTCGCCCCTTAGCATAAAATGTCTTGATTTCCGACGAAAGACAGTCAACAGATTGTCTTAACTTCGTCACCCTCAAACAAATTCGAACCCATAATCATTACGCATAATGGTACGTGTGTAATACCCACCAACACATAAATTACTTAATTTTACACGAACAAAATCCCACGCCCTAGAAAAAACCAAAAGAGTACAAAAAAACAATTAATTATTCGCCGATAACCGAGAGATATGAGAGTTCGTTGCCATTTAAAAGTTCTGAACTTCGAAACCGGTAGAGTCGCCCTAATTTATTAGTCCTTTACTTAATATATATATATATATATATATATATATATATATATATATATATATATATATATATATATATATATATATATATATATATATATTAATTGTTTGATAAATATTTCTTTTTGGAAAATGCTTATTTTACATCTCGATATATATAAAATTTCGTTACTGACTAACAGAGAGACAATGCACACGATATTACAGAACATTAAAGCATTGAACTGGACATGTAATTTTTTTCTAAAGATGGAAGATAGAAAATTTTATAGACTTAGAAAATATTTATATGCACCGGGTTTCTTTTACCAAAATGCAATGACTGGTTAACAATGAGCCATCCCACATTATTAAAAAATAATAACCCTTATTATTATTATTTTTAAGCTTCACACTATTTATCCCGCATGAGGGTAAGACAGAAAGTACCTAGTGTCAAGACACTCCGCACTTCGCTTTCCGCCAATTATTTTTTTTAATTCAATCAAAGTCAGAAGAATATACGAGTGTATTTCTTTCTTGCATAACTCGTTTGGGACGAAGGAATGCGGTTACCGAAAAAACGCAACTAGATTCGTTTCTGCGGCGAGGACCTCAAATGTCATTGACGTTGCATGTCACTTTGACATACAATTATTGAATAACGTTTAAAGTGATTTTACATAACAAATAATTACTAGAGAACACGGATCACACGTCAACACATGTAAAATCACTTTAAGTATCTAGTGTCAAAACATACCGGAACTCGAGAAATTGCGTATTGAGTGGTGGAACTCAACGCCGCACTTTGTCATACCAGAGCGAGGAAGTAAAAACCCCTCCGTTTAGGGATTGAACTCATAACCGATCACGTTTACAGTCAGACGCTGTCCCACTGCGCCACTACATGTCTTTATTTTATTTTGCTAACTTAATGTAATTTTAGTGTATTATTATTTACCATTTTCTCTTAAGTATATCAAATGATATAGACTCGCACGCTGATCTCAAAGGCTAAATATATGATTATATAGAGGTTATCATAGCGGAGTGGTAAAGCGTCCAACGTTAACACGTTTGTGGGCTCGATTCTCACTCGGTAAAATAATTATATATAAATTAAATATTTCTGTACTTTGTTAAAACAACACGCGGCGTTCAGTTCCGCCGTTTAACACGTAATGTTTCTTATTAAGGTGAAAAATGAATGTATTTACAGAAAACAATGTGAAGGTGAATAATACTATATGTGAACCGACTACCATCACGCCCAGTTAAAACGCTCAATTTAAAGAAAACATCCAAGTATGCATTACAGCTCCATAAGATTAAAAAAAACCACTTTCTTTACAAAAGACGTAAATATAATATGTACAAATAAAAACATGATATATAAAGGAAATTTCATTTAAAACTCGCATTTCCAAACCGCACCACGCCGCGACCGCAAATTATATAATATCGACACCCGACTCTGTTCGTCTTAATAATAACATGGCGTACAATAAAATTATCGTTGGTACAAATCACAAGCGTCTGTCTATTTTTATTTAAAATATTTTTAAAGACCTTTATGGCGCAGTGAAATAGTATTCGAATGTAAACGTGAGTTGTTGTGGGTTCAATTCCCATTCGGAGAAGCAATTATATCCGTTTTCATTTTTGTCATTTCTCCGCTAAGACAATGTGTGTGGCGTAATACAGAGTGCCTATAGAAGTAAGAATGTTTCTAATTTTCAATTGTTCTATTACAATTTCAACTTTTTAAATCGTTATTTACATTATAAAAATATATATTTTAAAAGTCTATACAAATTCAAACGTAGGATGATTTTAAACTACGCCTTTTGGAGATCTTTCTAGGTAAGTATACGCTATACGTTCTCACAGAGCTACATTGATATTTTTATGTTTGTTATAATTAGTTTCTGTTATCATGAAATCCAAAAAAATAATAAGATAAAGATATTTTCCCCGAAAAATAGGTGGAATCGTCTTAAAAAATAACCTTGGTTAGTAGAAATTTATAAAAATCCCAACATTAACGTTAAAACTTTCAAAACTGTTTGTCATTTGACTTCATAAATCAAATCAATACTAGTCTAGCTGTAGCAAGTGAACATTTTAATATCAGAATTCCGCTTCATTCCGTAACTTAACACCGTAAAAATCTTATAAGTTATATTAAGAGTAAATACCGTTATTCCCACGCTCGGAAATCTTGTTTTTTTGAGAGGTCACATTTTGCCGGCCAATTTGTGGCGGATTATCATTGTTCTTAAGGAATTTCAGGGTAATCGAATAATAATATTAACCAATCGCTTTATATAGATTTTTGATAGCAATGTCTTCCTCAAGTATGTTCAATTATTTTTATACATTTTTTTATACGTAAAATATTTAATAAACCAGCATTCTCTCTTTTCAAACGATTATTTCTTAGAAATTATCTTTGCGTAGCAGAAATTTGGTAAAATCTTTTTATAGAGAATATAAATAAGTTGTAATAAACGTATAAGAATTTTGGTTGGCGAATATAGTGTATGACTTAGCGGTTAAAACTTGCTTAGAGAATCCTTCCAATATTGACTAACATAAAATAAAATATAAAAAAAGCGAAGAACGGAATAATTTCTCATTATTTACTCCGAAAAAACGCGTACGATGAAAATGTGTAAAGAAAAGAAAAGAAAAGAGGAAACGTGAAACGCGAACTAATATTTAAATTTGTTCAGTGGTTTTTGCGTGACACACGAACTTACACGGTCCATTTGAAATTACCACACACGTGTTCGTATAATTTTAAATATGATCCACCTTTGTATGTCACCAACTATATATTGCCGAGAAAATATACTAAGAAACTTTCACACGGACAAATTAAATAAAAAAATATTTTAGAAGTGAAATTTTTTTAGAAGTATTTTAGAAGTGAAAATTAATTTTTTTAATAAAATTAAATTTAATCAATAAAAAGTAATTTTAGTTGGCTGTATAACGTAATAGGCATTGGCAGAGATAAAGTAAATTTAATAATTAAATTAAGTTTCATCGTGAGAGTTAAATTTAATTTATTAATTAAATTAATTTATTTGGTTAAATTAATTTAATTAATAAAGAAGTATCTTAGTAGGCTACATAAAGTATGTACTTTGTAGTCAGACTTAAATTTCATTTATTAATTAAATTTATTAATTTAAATAAATTTAATTGATACAGAAGTATTTTACTATATTAACTTCAGAATAATATTCAATAAAAATCAAAAGGCATAAGGTTATATAAATATAAATAACTAGGAGAGATTACCTTACATTATAATCCAAATCAGCTACTTACCTGTAACAAAATAATATACAATGATTAATTGAAAAAAATAGGTAAGTAACAAAAAAAATATTAATTCAATATTATTTAGCTTAACGCGTTTTATCCCGCATTGCAGGTTACACAGAAAGTGGCAACCTAGTGGCAAGACACTCCGTACTCCGCTTTCCACCGAATTCGAGACATTGCATGTTGAGTGGTGGTACTCAACGCCGCATTGTCTTACCAGAGCGAGGAACTGAAGATAATTTTAAATATTATCCCCGATTGGGGATCGAACCCACAACTAATCGCGTTTACAGTCAGACGCTGTCCCCAACATTTTAACAAATGTGTTCCTTAAAATAGAACACACAAAGCCAACCACATTGGTTATTAATTGTTTTATGAATCATAAAACTATTGTAATGAGGTGGGAGAGATAAAATTTATTAATAAATATGATCCTATCCCGTCATTTCAGGCCGGTCGTGGTGCAGTGTGACAGCGTAAGACTGTAAGCGTGAACGGTTGTGAGTTCGATTCCAACTCGGGTGATTATATATAAATTATTAAGTAAGACAATCTGCAGCGTTGAGTTTCGCCATTCAGCGCGCATGTTTCGAATTCGGCGTATAGTGAAGTACAGAGTGTCTGACACTAGGTACTTTCTGTCTAGCCTACTGTGCGGTATAAAAGTGTGAGGCAAAAAAAAATCTTAACCCATAATAATATTTAATTATATATTAAATATATATTACAATAAAAGTTAATTTCAGTTTAAATAATAATCCAGGTAAGTTATAATACTAGATGTCTTTTGACGCGTTAACAATGCGTTGCCTTGGCAACGTGTATATAAATATCACTATATAAACGTAGATGTTGAACAAATAGTAGTGTGTTACATTTATTTATCATTCTTTCTCTCATTTATATTTAAATTGTGTTTACACCAAGCAATATTTGTGCTTTCCACCGAATTCGAGACATTCCGTGTTGATTGGTAAAACTCAACACCTCACTTTGTCTTACCAGAGCGAGGAAATGAAAATAATTTAAATATAATCACTCCCCCGAGTGGGGATCGAACCCACAACCGATCACGTTTACAGTCAGACGATGTCACACTGCACCACGACTGGCCTCCTCTTTATTTATATATTTTCTTTATTGATATAGTAAAGTGTTAATAATAAGAAGAATTTTCACGCTTTATACCGCATAGCAGAGGAGTCAACACACAGGAGTCAACAAACAGGAGAACGAAAAAAATATATAATTATTTTCACTAGTGGGAATCTAATCGACAATCAATCGTGTTTAGCCAGACCGTACCACTGCACCATAGGGGCAAACATGACGATAATAACAATAATAATCGTATATTCCAATAATCTGGTAAGCAAAACATGGAATTGAGTTACGCTTAACTCAATACATAATTGTCTAGATTTCGGACGGAAAGTGAAGAACGGAAGGTTTTGACACTAGGAAAATAATTTTTCTCCACTTTTTAATATAACTGTGCACTTCTAGCTGTATTCTAATATTCTTATCAAAGATTAACTAAGAGCAACTATTGAATTTCTCGCCTGTTCTCAGCAGAACTGCCATCCGAGCCGGTGGTAGCTTCCTATAGGACTGACAATACTGACGATTCGAAAGTGCTTGTAAACAGGCTATTAGAATGAAAAATATTTTGGTTTTTGACTAAAGTAAACCGTGCATTAAAAGCAAAAATCTAAAATTAACGAAAATATCATTAATTTTTTTTTATGTTTTACAAAATCGAATGATATTAAATAAAGTCAATGGTGCGCACGTAAGTATATGGGAGAGAGTTTTACTGCAATTTTATGGCTCAGTAAAAATATAACAAAGATCGGAGTTTGAAGCAAAGTGTATCGGAGCATTCAATTATTAACCTACTTTTTTGAAGAATATTTCCTTTATGTGTTATGTAGAGGCCGGTAATAGAGCAGTGGGACAGCGTATGACTGTGAACGCGATCGGTTGTGGGTTCGATTCCCACTCGGGGGAGTGATTATTTTATAAATATTGCCGTTTTATCGCTCTGGCAAGACAAAGCGCAGCGTTAAGTTCCGCTACTCTATTGAGTAAGTCGCAATGCCTCGAATTAGATGGAAAGCGAAGTACATTCCGTACGTCTTAACACTAGGTATACAAATATAATCATTCCCCGAATGGGAATCGAATCCATAAACGATCGCGTTTATGAGAAAATAAGAATAAATGTTGTTATGAAAACAATATTTTTGTTTTGCCTACATTACACGTCCGTAGTTGGACGGGTCCTTGTCAAATACTCCTGAGAAGGGTTGCGGGTCATTCCATCTGTCCAACATGAGTTGCGGTGATCTCGACTTGAGAATGAAAACCATCTTATCCATAATATATAGATATTTTTTACGAGCGCCTGACTGTAAACGCGATTGGTTGTGGGTACGATTCCCAATCGAGGGAATGATTATATATAAAATGTAAGACATAGCGCAGCATTGAGTGCACTACGCAACACGCACAATGTCTAGTGTTTATTGAGGGGAAAGTTTTCAGTCAACGAAGTGTCTTGACATTAGGTAATCCCTGACTATCCTGCTACGCGTTATAAGGCGTCAAGCTGTGTTTGTCTCACAATAAAACGTAGCACTCATAGTAGAACAGTAAATATCTAGATAGGATTTTATTAAAAAAATGAATATGCAAAAATGAATTTTGCCAGGTTTAATAAAAAATATATATTTTAATGATAAACATTAACATTATCGACCAAAAAAATGTTAAAATTTCACGTAAAACTGACGTCACATAAAAATGATTATATATAAAATGTAAGACAAAGGGCAGCATTGAGTTCGCTACACAACACGCACAATGTCTCGATTTTCAGGGGAAAGATTTCAGTCAACGAAGTGTCTTGACACTAGGTAGTCCCTGACTATCCTGCTACGCGTTATAAAGCGTGAAACGTACTCAAACGCACTCATGGTATAACGGTAAATATTCAAATAATATTTTCTTAAAAAAATTATTAGGAAAAACTCATACCGGTTACGGTTTATAAACATAACGGTTTATAAAGAAGACTAAAAAATAAACCTTTTCATCCAAAACATTAACAAAATCTGCCAAAAATTAATGCGAAAAGGTCAAAATTTCACGTAAAACGAACAAAATCCATCCTCCTTTGTTCCCATCTCACACGGTGTACCTACTGCATATATAACGCAGTAACAATCGCACGGTGATAGGTTATCAGCTATCTGGTGAGGTCAGGACATTATACAGGATGCTACGATTGTGTTGGTGTAATTATAGTTAGACGAATGTTAGTTTGTTATTTTAATATATTTAAAGATTATTGTAGAGATTTAAAGAAATTTATTTCTATTTACTTATATTTAATAATGCTTAATAAAACGATTATGGCGTATTGGAATTGGCTTGTGTCTGGTTGTGGGATTGATTCTTATTCTGGTAAGACAAAATGCGGAGTTGAGAACTACCACTCAATATGTAATGTCTGTATTTTAGCCAGGAAGTAGAGAACTGACTCGATTACCTCAGCACATCCTGTTATTCGTAAATATGCGTATATATATGACACTTTACAAACGGAAGCCAGCGTCTGACAGAAAGCGCGATCGGGATGTGGGTTCGATTCCCACTTAGAAAAATTATTATAGTTAAATTATTCTCATTTTCTCGCTCTGGTAAGGCTAAGCGCAACAATGAGTTCTGCCGCTCAATATACAATGTCGAATTTGGCGGAAAACGGAGCACGGAGTGTCTAGTCACTAGGTACTTCCTGTCTACCCGGGTATGCGGGAAAAAAACGTAAAGCTAAAAAAAATATCAAATAGGAAACACAGGAAATTGGGCACATTCTTCAAAACGTTTAGTTTTCTAAATAATATTTGTTACATTTTTAAAAATATTTAGCTCGTAAACATAGTTTTTAAAATATTATAAAACATTTATATAATCAATTGACCTGCTTATACATTTGTAAACGGTGTTTTGCTAATCAACCGCAATGACCGACCATCTGACCGTAGTTTGCATGTATTCCATATATTTACATTAATTAGAACATATTAACGTTCTGTTACATACGGGAGTAAGAGCAGTGACGGCGAGCGTTAATGATCACTTTGAAACATTTACGTCTACAGTAGTTAGGTTACAAGTCACTGTTACGTTGTTTTGAGCTTTTTTCTCTACTCAATTGGAACCTGGCTTAGTTAATATATGTAAAGGATTTTTTTGGCTTCACGCATTTATCCCGCATATCAGGGTATACAGGAAGTACCTAGTGTCAACACACTCCGTACTCCACTTTCCACCGAATTCGAGACATTGCGTGTTAAGTGTCGGAATTCAATGCCGCACTTTGTGTTAACAGAGCGAGGAAATGTAAATAATTTTAAATATAATTCACTCGAGTGGGATCGAATCCACAACCGATCGTGTTTACAGTCAGACGTCAATCAGTCAGTCCCACTGCGCCTCAACCGGCCTCTAAGTGTTGCCTCAATAAGCAAATTTAAATCATAATGTCTAATTTAATTAAAAATCCTATGCTTAATTCCATTCTCTTCACATAGAATGTCTCTAAAGCTAATTTATCAGAATAGAGTAGAAAAACTAAAAGAAGAAAGAAAGAGATTAAATAAGTTAGAATAAAGCTCAAACTAAATATATATTAATAAACAATTTACAGCTATTTATAAATTAACACTGGATGGTCCATGGAAGAGTAAACAACCCGTTGCCTTAGCAACGTGTATGTCAAATACGTAGTAGTATATGTTACATACAGTTTTTTAATTTTATATATATAATTTTATATATATATATATATATATATATATATATATATATATATATATATATATATATATATATATATATATATATATATATATATATATATATATATATATATATATATATAATTTTATATATATATATTAAAGTTCTAAATTTTAATCAAAAAAATCTATAAACCAAAATCGAACCCACGATCTGTTAGCAGTATAACCAAACGTATATATTACCAATTTTCCACTTCATTAGGCGATATATTGATATTAGTTTCTAGGAAACCAACCAATCGGACTTCATCCGGCCGGAAGCTATTGGCCTCACGAATGTTAATGTAATGTTAATTTATCGTACAACTAACGTTGAGGCCAGGGTTCGGCGATCGATTGTGGGTTCGATCGCCACTCGAGGGATGATTGTATGTAAATGATTTACATTTCCTCGCTCTGGTGAGACAAAACGCGGCGTTGAGTTCCACCACTCAACAAGCAATGTCTCAACTCGAATTCGGCGGAAATCGGAGTACGGAGTGTCTTGACACTAGATACTTCCTGTCTACCCTGCTATGCGGGATAAAAGTGTGAAGCTAAAATAAAAAAGTATACATCTACATTAAAAAAAATATTAGGAATTATTCATCATACGACTTGTACCACATCTACTGAAAGAAGACTTAATATTCCATTCTTTGCTCTTTTAGACATTGCATTATAGGAAGCTATCGTAGTGTAGCGGAATGTCTGGCTGTAAACGCGATTGATCGTGGGTTCAATTCCCTTGCGCACCAAATAAGCAATATCTATAATTCAAGAAGAGAATTTGATGAAATATATACTAAATTTTTGGTTCTGTACACATACGCTTCTTTATAGAAGATGAAAAAAAATTACATAAAATAAAATGATTATATAGCATATATATCTTTCAAACTCTTTAAATATAAAAAAAACGAATCAATCGATCAACCGATCAATCTTATTATCTGTTCAACGATCAACCTTTAAATCCAATATTTCAACATAACCAACACTCCCATCCATAAACTCCTACCAGTTACAAAGCACATGTTAGTAAATCAAAACAGACCGTATGACGTGGAGCATTTGCCTGCGGCGGCCAGTGGAGTCGATTTGTCAAGCCCCGACACGGCTTTGCTCGATCCTTCTATGCAATACGTAGTATATGGCTAGCGTGGATGTGACACGCTTGTGTATAAGGATGTATGTAACAAGTGTTTTTCCCGGGCTAAAGATAGAGACTACTGGTACGTCACTATTAATACAAGGTTTCCTTTTGAGAAGTAGACAGAAAGCCCATAGTGTCAAGACATTCTGTACTTGACTTTTCACCGAATTCCAGACTCAACTCAACACCGTATATTGTCTCACCTGAGCGAGGAAGTGAAAATAATTTAAATATAATCACTCCCACGAGTGGGAATCGAAGCCACGACTGATTGCATTAACAGTCAGACGCTGTAACACTGCGCCATGATCAAGTATCGAAAACTGTTAATTAATCGCTACAACTATGTCATTATAGCCACTCGGAGCAGTGATTAAATTTAAATTATTATTTTCTCTTCCTCGCTCTGGTAAGAGAAAGTGCGGCGTTGAGTTCCACCACTCAACTAACAATGTCTCAAATTCGGCGGAAACCAGACTGTACGGAGTGTCTTGACACTAGGTACTTTCTGTCTACCCTGCTATGGAGAATAAAAATCGCGAAGCTAAAAAAAACATAACAATATATGATACAGAGTAATCATAGATAACCAGAGACTGAGAGAATCAGTTGGCTACTTTATTGCGTCTTGGATAGTGAACGTTTGTGCCACCAGCGCGGAGAGATGAAAATAAATTTTAAATATAATCATTCCCTCGAGTGGGAATTGAACTTAAAACTAAACTGTCTAATTGCACCACTTCACTACGGCCTTTAAACATCTAATATTTACTAGACATTATAACCAAGAGGGGAAATTTATGTTCCAAACACAAAAATATCCATAATTTTCAAGTATAAAGACCTATAAGGGTTAAATGAACAATACCAAATTTATGCAGAAGTCCTCTATATATGCCACCTCTCTTTGTATCTAACTCCCAAATAACATCCGGAAATCTCCCTCTATTATCTACTTCAAATCCCGTTTTAAAAACATTTACTTCCAAGTGTTACTTAATAGTGATTATGAGTATATTAATACTCAGTGTCATCTCTATATAAGTCTAATACTGATATTATTTATATGTGTGTATATATATATATATATATATATATATATATATATATATATATATACATATGTGTGTGTATATATATGTATATATGTATGTATGTGTATATATGTACTTATATATGTAAATACACAACTTTTTTTACATTCAGTACTTCGCTTTCCACCGAATTCGAGACATTGGGTGTTGAGTGGTGGAACTCATCGCCGCTCTTTGTCTTTACCAGAGCGAGGAATAAAAAATAATTTGAATATAATCATTCCCCCGAGTGGGGCTCGGACCCACAACCTATCGCGTCGATACGATATCGGCTTCCACGGGTTGACTGGAAAGAATATAATAACAAATAAGCGAAGCGTTCAATGAACCCTCCATTCAATAACACCAAAGAGGAAAACCACAAACAGAATAAGTATTAAAGATAACAATATTGTATACTTTAACGGTTCATTATTTAGCAACAAGTGACAAATGAAATTTATGAGAATTATAATGACGGCTAAACACGTCCGATATAGGAACAACATTTTTTTTCTATCACGCAAAGTAGACAGACCGGATATGTGAAGAAAAAATTAAAAAAAATATATAACCTAAAAATTCTTAACATACAAACCTACGACCTTCCCCGAACAGTCTTTACTTTGATAACTTTAAAAAATGAACTCAAGGGTAAAAATCGAACTCAATGTCACCTATTCTTAAGGCCCTGCCTTATAGGGTCATACATTATAATTTCGAGGCCATTTGTAACGGGAGGCTGCTATAACTTCTCCGTGTCGGCCCTATTTCATCTTGATACATTACTGGAATAACTCTAGCATCACTAAAATAGATTGTGCCCTTGAAACACGTCTTGCTATACTTGCTATACTTTATCAAAATTTTCTTGTGGTTTTTGTTGTTTTAAAACTATTTTATCCCGACATAGACAGGAATTATATAGTGTTAATACACTCCATACTCCACTCTCAATATATTAGATATATTGCGTGTTGATAAGTGGAACTCAACGCCGTGCTTTGTCTTATGAGAGCGAGGAAGTGAGAATAAGTTAAATATAATCAATCCCTCAAATGAAAATCGAATACTGCGCCACGACCGGATTATTTTTTTCATATAAAGACACAATTCTCTTCTCGAATTCGAGACATACCGTGTGAATCGTGAAATTTAACGCTGCACTTTGTCTTACGAAATTTAAAATTATTTAAATATGCTACAACCAATCAAATTTACAGTCTTCCACTAAGAGCCAGAAGGGCCCTACAGTTCTTGCATTCAGATATCGAAGATAAATGAATGACAGTGGACGAGGCGAAAGGGGTGTATATGCAGGGGCCTCTCACCGACTACCCCGCTAGGAAGAATGTAAAGCTAATAAAAAAAATCGGGTATAACCGTTTAGCATATAAAACCAAAACCAATATGAAACCTAACCAACAACCTAATTACGTATTTTCCTAGTAACTATAATAAAAAAATAATATTAATTACGGTTTAAATAGTCAAAACAAAATAACTTCTCGGAATATGAGTGCCACATTCCTTGTAACTAATACGTTATTATTATAACCTCTTTAATATACAAACAAAAATATATTTAATAATAAGAGTATCATAACAAAATAGAACGCCATCGTAGCACAGTGGACGTGTCTCAATTTAGATTACGGGTTCATTTCTCACTTGAGCTAATTTGATTATATTAGTTATTATCATTAATTAGTTAGCGCTGTTGTTTTCATAATAAATAAACAAACATTTTTTTTATTTTCACTGTGGTAAGACAAAATGCAGCGTTGAGCTCCGCCGCGCAACACGAATTTGGGCGCAAAGCGATAATAGTAGTGTCTTGACACTAAGTTCATTCTGAAGCGTGATAAAGCGTGAAGAGAAACTGAAACAACTTCTACTTCCTACTTTTTTACTGTTTAAAATACAAATAAGCCAGTTTATTGCGAGAATTGGGACTGTAACCATAACGGTATGGGTGATGGGATCCGATCACCACAACAAGTAATGATCAATTACAAAAAAACTACATACTATTAAATATATTTCGACTTTATCTGTCTTTTTGCTTAAATAATAATATATGTATATATGTATAAGAAAAAGCGTGAATCAGAAATTAATTCCTTTAAATAACTGTTTTCAAGAAACAGAGTTTCCTTATTCCCATATTAATTGTCATTCTAAAACACTCATAATTACCTAAACTTGATGGTACATTGACGCGCTGACAACGCGTTGCCTTAGCAACGTACTTTATACTATAAACGTGTATGTCAAACACATGGTAGTTACATTTATGATGATAATTTAAAATATTTTTACCCATTTTTTTCAAAAAAATATTAGGATTTTGCACAACTTCTCTATATAAACTATAACTGTGCCAAATTCCATACTCCTCTGTCCGCGTTATTTTCGTATTATATGGATATACTATTTCATTATACTTTTACTAGACGCTATTTACGCTTATTACTATAAATATTTTTCGTAAACAAAAAATTACTGAAGGAGTCATTATGGAGCATATTCTAATTTGCCACAGCACTCACATCCGGCGCCATCTGCCCGCCGCGAGTAGGGTGACCATCTGATATTATTCTCATATACCACGAAATAGTGGTTCAGTGCGATATGTGCCTCATGGTTTTGGGTTCGATATACAATAAAAGAGAAATAATTATTCTTATTTTCAATCCAGTGACAATATAACGTGAAGCGAAGGTAAATAAAATATATTTTAATCTGAAAATATATAATATTAAATCTTTTAAAACATTATTACTAATTATATCCTATTTATTGGCAATCAACACACAATATTTATAACGGAAAACGGAAATCCCAATGACACTAGGTGTCAGGAGACAGAGAACTGTCTCCTGACATTCAGGTAAAAGTTTGAACCTATTTTTTCACCAGACATTAAAAAGGAGATCATCTTTTACCACGAATGTAAGTATGTATGTTCGTTTATTTGTTGCCTCGTAACTATTAAACTATTAAAGAACCGATTTTTCTTATATTTTCGCGAATGCCACTTAATATAAAAAATATATAGATTTTTTTAATTACATATATATATATATATATATATATATATATATATGTATATATATATATATATATATACACATAAAATTTGTGTTACTATCACTTCATATATCAAAATTTATAATAATTAGGCATACGATATACATGAGTTATAAAACGCATGGTGTGTCTACTAAGAGCGTCGTAGTGTCCCATTTCAAGTGTCGACCGACATTTACCCTCAGCTCGGGGTTGACAGACTGTACATGGATACTTGGTCAGAATGAAGCAATAAACAAACTTTGATGTTACACAAGTGAATTCAAAACCTAATAACAATGGCGTCTTTAATAAAAATTTAAAAAAAATTTATATTAAAAAAATATTATTATAAAACTTATTTCTGATAGAAATCTCTTCCAATACAAACCAGAACACATCCCATAGATACGTTAAAAAGTATAATTTCTGAATTCTATATCTTTTGACTGTACACTGACTTATTTTAAATATTAATATTATTTGTAAAGTAATATACCTCAAATCTAGATCGTATCTAGATCTAGATCGATAGATATAGATTTCAAATATAGAGACTAACAGGCAGTTGAGTTTAAATAGATAATATGCAGTATTTTTAAATAAAACAATGTTAAAGAAATAGCGTATAGTGTACTTTATTTGTATATTCCGAAGAGGGAAGAAAATTGTCATCAGGTGTATCAAAATACAGTATTACTTAAAAAATATTAGATGGACGTCGTTTTTTAAAAAATATCTCTATTTATCTATATATTAATATTTGAAAGAAAACTTAGGCATATTCAAAGTTAAAATATGCGGAAGAAACGTCAAAAGCAAAATATTTTCATTATAATGTATAAAATTCAAATTAGATTAATAAAATAATTATTTCACCATGGCATATGTATTCTTTTGTAATAGAATAACATGAGCGTTGCCTTAGCAACATGTGTTACCTTAGTAACACATTATTAACGGGACACTAGTAAACATAAACGCCCCACAAATGTAATTCGAACCTACGACAATCGCCATGAATTCTAAACCAGGAAGTTTATAACATTTTTAAAATACAAGTCGCCGATCGGGGCGCAGTGTGAAAGCGTCTGACTGTAAACGCGATCGGTTGTGGGTTCAATTCGCACTCGAGGAAGTGATTATATTTAAATGATTGTCACTTCCTCGCTCTGGTAAGACAAAGTGCGGCGTTGAGTTCCACAACTCAACACGAATATGTCTCGAATTTGGTGGAAAGCAAAATACGGAATGTGTTGACACTAGGTACTTTCTATCTACCCTGCTATGCGGGATGAAAAGCGTGAAGCTGAAAAAAATACAAGTAAAATTTAAACCAACATACAGTATCGTTTTACTTCAAGAGCCAGGCATCGGATGAATGACCCACATTGACCGGAATGCAGGAGGCTAACTCGACCTTTCCAGTGCATAGGTCACTACACTAGTCCTAACTCCGATAGGAATGTAATGAGAAATCGTTCTTTATAAATTATTCTAGCTTTTGACATTTTGAACTTTTCCATGTTATACGTGTTTAATGATTTTATTATTGGTGTATTATTTTTCTTACTGTAAAATATTATTTTGTAACTTCAAATAACTAGTTCAATATTTGAAACAAATATAAAATAGAGAACATGGTAACTTCATCAATATATAAATCAACAGATTCACGCTTTTTCCTGCACAGTCCGTAAGAACTGAGTGTCAAGACATTATAAGACATTTCACTCCAATTTCAGATAGTGCTACTTGGCGAAACTCAATGCCGTACTGTGTCTTACCAGAACGGATAAACAAAAATAATTCAAATATAATCATCCTTCCGAGTGGGGATTGATCAATAATCAATCGAGTATACTACAATCAGACGCTTCATTATAGATAGATTATTAAAAGTAATTATCAATTGACGACAAATGATATTTAATTAAAGAAAAATAATAATAAATTAATAAATTAAAAGAGACTTTCAGAAGTATGTACTTGAAATCAAAAGTGGGACAAAACTACTTTAGAAATTACAACTTCTGGGAACTGAATAATACTAAAAAAAAGCCCAAAAACACTTTCCAGAGACAAAAGCAAATATCAATTTCTTTGAGAACATACAGACAATTTCTATGTAAAAAATTCAGGTAGTGACCATTTACCGTACATTATAAAGTGGTACAAAATTATCTTTTCAAACGAAATGAAATGAAATGGATAATTTATTAATATTGTTATAAAGATAACGGAACAATGTATCCCGTACCGTTGCACAATACATCCTAGCATCAGCCCGAGGCTCTGCCCACGAAGAGTTACATCTAAAACCAACTCTATTCCTTTATAGATAGAATTCAAAATTATACTTTCAATAGAGCGATCGACGATCACCTATCTGCTTTCAACACCGAGAACTATACTGAATGCAGTCACGAGCGACATAAATAATACTAAATCTTAAAGAGCATCAACTAAAATAGCAGAACACAATCAAAATGAGTCTCTATTTCGTTTAAACTGAGATAAAAATTCCAAAAGGTAAGAAAACCCGAAATACGTGTAAGAGTGGATAGTGTATACGCCTACGTAAGAAAGAAGGAGATAGACCAATTCCTTTAGTTTTGTGGATGCTTAGTGATGTACAGTTACTATATCGATATATCAAAAGAATATAAGAAGTATTTTTTTTTAAATAATAATTTTAAAGGCTACCGCGTTGCAGTTGCATAATGTCTAAGTGAAATTGGGATTGGGTTCGATTCCCACTCAGAGTAATGATTATATTTAAAAATATTATATATATTAGTTTAGTTGGCCGTTTGACACGCCATGTTTCGATTTTGAACGGAGAGGAACAGTCAACGAAGTGTCTAGACATTTAGTTATCTCTGACTCTCTTTTGACATTAGGAGTCTGACTCTACTATGGGAGATAAAACGTGAACTTTTAAAAAAAATAGTAGTGCACCTAGAAAAAAGACAACAGACGCGATGCTCTATTCTTCATTCTTTTTTCGTATATTTAGCCATTTTTTTTTAATTATATAAACTTACTTATAAAATAAACTTATATATATTCAAAAACTTCAATAAAAATCAATTTTGCTAACATTTTAATCACATAATGAACATAATTTATTCGGATAGTGCAAGCGCTAAATCAGTTTCCTTATCGAATGACCTAATTAAAATTGCAGTAGAGTCCGTTAAAAGCTCATCTCACTGAGCTTATCTTATCTAAAACAATGTATAATGGTACATACAAATGTATACGTAATTAAATGCAACAAAGGAAGCTGCTGAGATGGAGTATTTATTTATGAGAAGTTAACTTTGAATACGTTTTGACGAATTGAGACCGGTCATGGCGCAGTGGGACATCGTCTGACTGTAAACACTAGTGATATGGGTGGGTTCGATCCCCACTCGGGGAGTGATTATATTTAAAATTATTTTCACTTCCTCGCACTTGTTACACAAAGTTCGGCGTTGAGTTCCCCAACTCAACACGCAATGTCTCGAATTCGGTGGAAAGTGAAGTACGGCGTGTCTTCACACTGAGTACTTTCTGTACCCTGGTGTACAGGATAACACGCGTGAAGCTAAAAAAAAATAGTTTTGAATAATTTGATTTTATATTAATAATGACTGCAACAGTTTTGTAAAAATATAAAATTATTTTCATTTATATATGCAGATAATAAAGAAAAAATAAAGATAATATAATAAATAAAAGTATATAATATTATCATAGGGGCTGGTCATGGCGCAGTGGGACAAGATGACGACGACTGTAATCATGATCGCTTGTGGGTTCGACTTTCACATGGAGAAATCACAATATTTAAACTATTTTCAAGTAGTCGTTCTAATAATACAAAGAGCGGCGTTGAGTTCCGCCAACGCGTAGTTTCCTCAAATTCGGTGTCTTGACACTAGGTACTTTTTACGGGAGAACAGCATGAAAGTAAGATATAAACACTTTCATTCCCATCACTAAACCAAGCTAAAGTAAACACTGGATGAATGGCGCATGCGTATGCGCATTCTTTTTAACATGAAACAGCAATACCCGCATCTCAACCTCTCTCCCTCGCACACACTCTCCTACAGTTACCGTAACAGAAAGGCTTTCGGAGATTAATAGACTCACAAAAGCGATCATTTGTACGCAAGATGAATTGAAGATGATCTTTTGTGAGCGAGTTATGTTTGAAACTTGTATACGTTGATGGCATGCTTTTGTTTTTAGTGGCGGAATACAAATTGTCTTTTAAACGTCGTTGTGGTCCAGAGGTAACCGTCTTACTCAGATTACATACTAAATTATATATGAAGTTCATATTACGTAGATAACAATACATACTTATATCTTCTATTCGTATTCTAAATAGATATTAATAAATAGATAGAAGAAAGATGCCATTGCGGGACAGTGGGTCGACATTTGACTGCAAATACAACAATTGTGATTTCCATTCCCACTCAGCAGAATAATTCTGTGTAAGCTCTTACTTTCAAAGCTCTAATAGAATAAAGCACGGCGCAGAGTTACGCTACATAGCAAGTATTGTCCCAAATTGGAGCGGGATACATAGAATGCACTAAGTTATCTACTCTGACTCTTTTTAATAACTTTAAAAGCGAGTACAAAATAATAAAAAAATTCTATATGTCCATAACATTCTTTACAGTAATTTGAGGGAATAAAATAAAACCTATATCTAAACGTCTGCTTGTATATACATATCATACTTAGTAGCGATAAAGAACACAACTTTGCCAGTTTCATGAAACCAAATCTAATAATTCGTTATGGTGTTAATTAAACCGACAACCTTACCATTCAAATCTACACCAAGATGGTGTATACAATTTTGAGCTTTTAGGTAATTTAAGAAGATAAGAAATATAAGGAAAAATATATTAAGAAACTCGTTTCCCCATTTAATTTTACATTACATATTATTACAAAATTCTCACCGGCACACGAACATCCATAAAAGGCACCAACATATGAGCACAATGGAACGCGCGACAGTAATTTACTTGCCTCCCGTAATATCCGAAAAGCGTAAGCACGAAGCTATATTGCGTTATGAATCACAAACAAAAAACGGCCAAGTGCCGTTTACGATATGAAAATGCTTTGAATTTATAAATGTGTTTCCTCATATTAAGATATCAGAAAAGATATATTCGTTTTAATAATTTTAATACATATATATATTTTTTTTATATTAAAAGTTACTTATAGATAATGTATTGTTGGGCTTTAAATTATTTTTGGTTTGTCTTGATCTTCAAGATGTTATCTTGTTCTTTAAGAATGAAGAAGAAAGTGCTCAGGTGATTTGGACACTTTGAGAGGATGAGTGTTGACAGAATGGTAAGAAAGGCTTATAAAGCAAAGTAGAGTGGTACGAGAGGTAGGGGGAGGTCACGTGAAAAACATGAGGAACCACCAAAGGGCGATGAAGAGGGGATAGACTGTGGTCGAAAGAGGTAGAGGTAGTGGGAACGTAGCGGTTAGCACTCCATTGTATCTGTCTACTCTGTTAGGAATACAAAAATACAACGTAATGCTGAAAAATCTTGATTATCTGATTGCATCTCCTGTATTTAACTAGGTATATATATATATATATATATATATATATATATATATATATATATTATCGCGTACTTCTCAACTATACCTTAATAATGTACATTTTTACATATAAACCAAAACAACACGCAACCCAACAAACTTTACTTCATAAGTAACTTAAGATCCAATAACACCTAGTCTCTAATCCATAAACCTATTCATTCTTTCATGATCAAGCCTCCGATATCTTGCTCTACATAGAGTCTATAACATATTGTGCGTGAGAACGACTGTAATTACTATATTTTGACGGGAATCAAAGGCGCCGCGAGGGACGGTTAATCGGCTTTATTTGAACTGTACCCTCCCATCATACTTAATTCAGTTGTAAAACTAACGCCAGCTTCAAAGCGTTTTCGCTGCGATTGTGCAGCTAATTATGTAATTAAAGGGTAAAAAATAGTATTGAACTATATGAGAAATGGTTTGGAAAGGAGCTGACGATATAAAAGGGTAGATACACATTATAAACATATGGCAGGCTTAGTGTATATATAAGAGCTTTATATTTAGAATTTTTAATATTCTCCAAGTTAGTCAGTACTACCTATAACCTAGATTATCCTTAGCCGTCTGTTGTTACCTTTATATAAATAATCAGAGCTTAAAGCTCTATTCAAAGTATAGAGCTATGCACACCCATTAATCGCTTACTAACGAGGGATAGGTGTCATAATTTTAAAATTACATAACAATATATTTTTTTAGCTTCACGCTTTTATCCCGCATAGCAAGGTAGACAGAAAGTACCTAGTGTCAAGACACTCCGTACTTTGCTTTCCACCGAATTCGAAACATTGCATGTTGAGTAGTGGAACTCAACTCCGCATTTTGTGTTACCAGACCTAGGAAGTGAGGATAATTTAAATTATAATCCCCGAATGGGGATCAAACCCACAACCGATCGCGCCTACAGTCAGACACTGTCTCACTGCGCTACGACCGGCCTCATTTTTCCAATGAATAAACATTGTGTTGTAAATCCAAGGAACTATGTGCATATATATTTATCAAATACACAATAAATAACAATAAAGTTTCTCGGATATTGATACGTTTTCTTAGAATGGAAAGATTGGTGCGCGTCCAAAATAGTCATATATTAAACGATACTTACATGTATGATTTATTTATATATTTATTATATTTATCAAAATAAACTTTCAAGGTTTCACGTTTTCTTATTATAGTTAATTTTTGATATAAATCTATAATATAATTTTAAATGAGTTTTGTTAGATTGATCTGAGATTTTATGTCTTTTTTAATTAAACGTAAAACTATCTGTTATTAACTAGTATCAATATTTTATTGCATTATAAGAGGCAGTGGGTCAGCGTCTGACTGTAAACGCGATCGGGTTATGGGTTCGATCCCCATTCGGGGGATTATATTTAAATTATCCTCACTTCCTGGCTTTGGTAAGACAAAATGTGGAGTTGAGTTCCACTACTCAAAACGCAATGTTTCAAATTTGGTGGAAAGCAAAGTACGAAGTGTCTTGACACTAGTTACTTTTTGTCTTCCCTGTTATTCGGGATAAAAAGCGTAAATTTAAAAAAAATTAATACTTTGATCGTTATGAATTATAATGTAATCATTTTATTACTCGGGATGGTTTCAGGTTCGAACCTCGATCAAAACAAATTCTATTTATATTCAACAACAATTAACAATTTTTTTTGAACAGTCATAGTATGATAGTAGGTTCGATTCTCGGAAGTATGATTATAATTAAAATTAATTTCTCTAATCTGGTATGAGATAAAGTGCGGCGTTGACCGAGTTGTTTAGGCTGGAAGCAGGAAGCAGTATATATGTATATTAAAATATCGAATATTAAAATTAAATCAATATATATATATATATATATATATATATATATATATATATATAAACGCGATCCGTGTGTAAACACCATAATAAGCATAGAACGGAACAGTTGACGAAAGGGATTTACCAATCAACCGAGTATTGATTTAAAAGTACCTGCGAAGGGACAGCTCACACGTTTGGGTGAAAGTAATAAGAAACTTTTATTTGTTTTAACGAAATCAGTAAAATAATTGGATGTTTCAAGTCTACGATACTGGGCTTAGTGTATTGTAGTAAATTACTGTACATAATTTGATTAGGCTCTTTTTCTCAAATCATCTCTTATTTCTTCCCATTATTCAATTTATTAAAGAACATTGAATGAATGAATGACACTGTTACTGACAGAACCACTGTCAATTACTATAGTTTTAAAGCAAGTCCAATTATTATTTTCATTTCTTCGCTTTGTTAAGACGAAGTACGGCGTTGAGTTCCGGCACTCAACACGCATTTCGGCTTAAAGTAGAGTACGAATCGACACTAGATACTTTGTGTCTACCCTGCCATGCGGGATAAAAGCGTGAAGCTAAAAAAAAACACATCCCTAAGTAATAGATCGAACTTATAACCTTTGTGAACACATTTAGAAACTTGTAACTGCGCCAGAATGGCGCAGATTAAATATTATTATAAATAAGGTTTTAAATATCAATATTATTATAACAAAACTTTAAAATAATGCATATATAAAATAATATAATTGTCAGACAGTCTATCCACATATTACGTAACTGCTGAGCCTATTTTGATGTAATTTTAAAAAAATTAAGATCAACAATAAAATAAGAATATACTGAGAATTCATTTCATACAACTTTTCATATAAATATAACTTAAACAGAGGTTATTGTCAAATAATTCCCCTAGCAGGTGGTAAACTTGAACGAGTCGAAGCGAGGGTCCAAGTTCTTGGCAGGGAAAATCGATAGTCGCGTCTCCCGGGAGGATTTCTAAATACTGAAACCGTTTTACGTGCGGGAATAACGCAAGGTGGCAGTAACACTCTTTCAACTGTACGCCAAATTCTACTTATTTTTCAAGTTTGCCTCAAAACTATTTTAATTTAAAAGTTTTTATTGTAAAGTTTCTACTATTTTTTTTTATTTCAATTTCTTTGGTGAATTTGATGATATATAAGTATACTCTACTAATGGATGTGTATTAGAGTTTCGTACATTACCCTCGGAACTAAACACAAGTATATTATTTATAAATATACAGCATTGAGATGGCCATCGCGGCACAGTGGGACAGCATCTAACTGTAAACACCATGGTTGTGCGTTCAATCCCAAGTTACTTAAATGAAATAAGAGAAATAATAAAAAAATCTTTGATTTTTTATATACAAAATTTACATATATACAAAATACATTTTTAGTATATATTTTGAACACTTTACAGTAGTCCGTGGTCATAGGTAGACCGAGGTGTTTGATGTTATGTATTTTCGAATACCAAAATATACGCGATTAATCCATTTAAAATAGTTTCATTTAAAATGTGTAAAAATCGCGAAAATCATAAATTTTATAGGTAATATATTAGATGAATTAAAGTAGTAGTACCTAATCACCCAAAGCATTAACCTTAGAAACGAGGTCGTAATTAAATGATTTCATATAAAATATAACATTAGTTTATTCAAAATTGATATATATATATATATATATATATATATATATATATATATATATATATATATATATATATATATATATCAACTAGACTTTTGATGGTTTTGGATTAATATTCCATTTGAAGAAATGTTAATTTTTTGTAGCTTCACGCTTTTTATCCCGCATAGCAGGGTAGACTAAAAATACCCAGTGTCAAGTCACTCCGTATTTCGCTTTCCACCGAATTAGAGACATTGCGTGTGGAATGGTGTAAATCAACGCCGCACTTTGTCTTACCAGAGCGAGAAAGTAAAAATAATTTAATGTCCGCCGTTAATCACTCCCTCGAGTGGGGATCGAACCCACAACCGGTCGCGTTTACAGTCAGACGCTGTCCCACTGCGCCACGACCGGCCTCATGTTAAAATTTATTCATAATTATTCATCTCTTGTTAAATGGAATGTGGTTTTCAATTTCACCACTCGCATATAAACTCTATATTTAATTGAAACATAAACAGTAATGATAATGTTAAAATAGTAGAAAGAGAGAGAACGTAATGTCAAAATTTTTCGTTAAAACTTTACACACAACTTCGAAAAATTTTGGGTTGTGTGGCGGAACTCAACGCCGTTGCATGTACTATCAGAGATAAATAACATCACCATTTCCTCAAACGAGAATTGAATCACCGACTAATCGCGTATACCGTCCCCTTATTGCACACTAAGAACTCTACATAAATTTATAATATTGTTAAAAAAATATATTTTAATTAAAAAAATACATAAGACAAAGGCAACATTGTGAGAATGCTTGTGATAACTTAATTAAAATCTCACTATCGCAAAATCCGAATGCATTTATGAGTTAGCTCGACTAGTGCTTCTCTGGCAGGAATTATAAAGGCTGCTGGGAAATTGGCGTACGTTTTTAAAATTCACCAGAATCCGCTATCGAGAGCCGAGAAACCCGAAAAAAAAGATGAAAAATCTTACATTCACTTGAAACTTTTAATATTAATTACTTATTTTAATTTTTGTTTAGGTGTTAGCAAGTTGCATTTAATAATGGTAGTGAGTTTGAGTCTTGAGTTGCCTCAATATATATATAATTCTTTTAGTAATGACAATATTTAATAACAAGTAATTGAAAGTTATATATTTCGTCGAAAGCGCGATTGGTGGTGGGGTTGTGGGTTCGATTCTCACTTAGAGGAGTGCTTGTATTTAAAAAAAAATATTATCATTTCGGCGCTCTGATAAGACAAAGCACGGTGTAAAGTTGGGAGGAAAGCATACAACGCGTTTATCACTTTGTTTATATCCCAGTCTATTTATAATACAAATGACAAAATTATACTTTACATAATAAAACAGAGAAATCGCTCACTAAAGTTAGATCTCTATAACAGAATAAACAAAGGTGTTCAAATTACTTAAGCATACATACATACATACATATATACATATGTACATAAGATCCACACTCTACCTCCGTCTGTGTGTTCTAACCGATAGCACTAATTCATTTATCCTCTCAGCTAGATCGCACTGATTGTATCAACTTCCTAGGCGAAGACCCTACAAATATTTGAATTTGCTATAGAATTAAATCCTACACTCACTAATGTAATAGTTCATGATGTAACACCTCAGATCGTGGCCAGTCGTGGTGACAATGTGAGATGTTGTGGGTTCGATTCCCACATAGGGTAATGATTATATTTAAATTACTTATATATCCTCGGTCCGGTAAGACAAAGCGTGGCGTTGAATTTTACCACTCAACACGCAATATTTTGAATTCGGCGGAAAGCCGAGTTCGGAGTGTCTTAACGCTAGGTACTTTCCATCTAACCTACTATAAGGGATAAAGACGTGAAGCTAAAAAACAAATTAGACTTATCATCTTAAGGCCATCTTGACGCAGAGGAACAGCAAAATGTAAGCCCGATTGGTTGTGAGTTCGATGTCCACTCTAAGTAATAATTATTAATAAATTTTCATGTTCCTCAAGGCAAAGCTACATTTTACCAGGAAAACTAGACGTTTGTCAAGCTTTCCGGGTATATAAGAGTCCTTTATACGAATATCTAATTCTTTGAGCGCTTAAAATTTTAAATATATATATATATATATATATATATATATATATATAAAATCATTACATTTGAAAAACTTCTGTTCTTTTCATACATTTTACACCTTCTATTCATACAGTTAAACAACAGACGGACATATAGATCGACAAATAAATTTGTTAGTAAAAATTAATAAGGGATTTTGCCCCTTATTAATAATAAATGCTATAAAATTCCACCAAAACCCGTACAGTAGTTTTTGCCTAAGAGAGTAACAAGCGAGCCTCCATCAATCTTCACTACTTTCTGCATTTACAATGTTAAAATAAGAAACTTACATATCTCTCGAGGCCGGTCGTAGTGCAGTAGGACAGCGTCTGACTGTAAACGCGATCGATTGTGGGTTCGATCCCCACTCGGGGGAGTGATTATATTTAAATTATTTTCACTTCCTCGCTCTGGTAAAGACAAAGAGCGGCGTTGAGTTCCGCCTCAACACGCAATGTCTCGAATTCGGTGGAAAGCGAATTACAGAAAGTCTAGACACTAGGTACTTTCTGTCTACCCTGCTATGCGGGATAAAGCGTGAAGCTAAAAAAAGCCACTCACTTCGTTTATAATATTCATGAATATTATAAAAATGGCCATCGTGGCACAATCGATGACTAACTGTAAACCCTATAGAATTTAGATGGGTTCGCTTCCTGCTCGGGCAAAATTAATTTAAATTATAAATGTAATTAGTTCAAACGAACTAATCGCGTATATTTTGATATTCGAAAATACATTTCTGCGAACCTGAGGTTTCGAATCCTTTTCAGTACTTAGTGGCCACTGGTAGACTGAGGTAGTATCTCGTTTAAAATAGTTTAATTTATAATGTGAAAAAATTGCAAAAATTAAAGACCTTGTTAATTTAAATTATTTTTATTTTATTCACATATTAGTAAAGATACGCACGGCGTTGAGTTACGCCACTCGACACGCAATATCTCAAATTTTCAGTATCTAGCGAAACATGGAGAAACTTAGATAATATTGTCTGTATGGGATAACACTTAAGAGTTACAAAGAGAATAAGCTTTTCAATTCAATAAATATCATAAAATAAGAAAAAACTAATTTATTAATATGCATTGTTACATATATATGTAACTTTGTAAGTAACATTTACATACAAACGTCTGGGTCAGTCTAGACGTTTATACTGACTCACGTTTCTTAGAACAAGTTGATACTAAAAGGCCCGTATAGTTACTAATAATAACGTATTAATTAGGAAAACACAATTAATTTAATTTAAAATAATATTAAAATATTGAATATATTCTAAAATAAACAAAAAGAAAGCAACTTCACGCTTTATCCCACCGAAATACATTCTTGGATAGGCAGAGATAATTTAATGTCAAGACACTCCATTTTCCGCTTTCCAGAGTGGTTAAACTCCACGCAGTCTAATCAGATTGAGAAAGAAGAAAGACGATAACATAAAAGTATTAATTTCTCCGAGTAGGAACAAACAAAAAGACAAAAATTATAAAATTCAAAATTTTTTTTGTGTATATATATATCGATTTCTTGGTTGGTTGGTTGGTTCTTAGCTTATGGCGTTTCGAGCATGCCAGTAGAACACAAATCACTTCGCCAATGTCACGTTGATAGGAGAACACACGACGGAGGTTGTACGGTAAGAACGTGAATTGAAACACTCCTAAATATTTTATTCATAAAGAAGTGATCCCGTAAAAAGTCTGCATCTACAACAACACAACACAAAATACATACTTAAATAATCTACACAAAAACTGGTTAGTAAAAAAACAATATATAATACATTAAGTACATCTACAATTTAATCAAGTTTTTTTTAATATATTTACAAAGAAATTTACACAGAGGACTAAACACAAACATTAATAAAGAATTTACATTTATAGGGCGAGGAACTTTAAGTGGGAGGATTTCATAGAGGGGATAAAGGAGATTAGGACAGCTAAAAAGGATATGGGAGGGGGTGCCTTCATCGAGGCCACACTCACACAGAGAATGGTCCCTGACCTTGATCTTAGCCAGATGTACAGGTGTACATGAGTGTCCAAAGCGCAAACGACAGACAGTTGAGATAACCCAACGATCTGCATGTTTTAATCTATAAAACCACGGTCGTTTTGGGATCTTTGCTTGAATGAGTGCATAATTTTTACCTTTTAGTCGATTGGACGACTCCCAATAACGATTCCAAGAACTATCCAGATGAGTTTTTGCAAGAGACAACAGATCCTGGGCCAAAATAGAGAAATGTTCGAGTGTTCCGCACTGAACAGCTGACTTAGCACAGTTATCTGCTGTAACATTACCTCCAATACCAGAATGACCCGGGATCCAAATCAATGAGATATCCAAACCCTTACGATGACATGCGAACAAAGCCTCACGAATCCTTAAAATAATAGAAGATACTATCTTACCATGAAAAGGTTTTTGTTTGATGGCCAATAAGCAACTTAGAGAGTCTGTAAAGATAGCAGTCCGTGGGAAGTCATGTGAAAGCGTAAACAGGATAGCTTCCAATAGAGCAACAGCCTCACCTGTAAACACTGATGATTCGGGGGGGCATTTAAATTGTAAGATAATTTTGAATTTTGGGATCCAGCAAGCCGCACCAACACAGCCTTCTATTGAAAGCTTGGAAGCATCAGTAAAGATGAGAAGATGGTTAAACCAATTTCGCTGAATTAACGAATTAAAATTTGTGTTGGCACCCGGATCATCTTTGGACAAGCCAATATCCGTGATAATGATTGGGGAATGAATTAGGGCCTGATAAGGAGTACAATAAAGTGGATTACATGGAAATCTTTTCAAGGGATGAGGGAGATTGGTAAATCTAAGGAAGCTGTTGAGTAAATATGATACCGATTTATCACGATTACAAAGGTTGGATAAAGTGGATAGTTTAGACAATAGGGGATGGGAAGAGAGCTGTAACAATTTACCTATAAATCGATCTGACAGGAATTGACGCCGGAGAGGAAGAGGAGGATCAACACACTCCACTTGAAGTGCGTTCGTAGGAGTAGACTTCATTGCACCTAAAACTATTCTAAGGCATTTGTATTGTATTCGATTTAATTTATCATTAGCAACCTTATTAAAGGGGTCTAAAACAAATAAGCTGTAGTCAATGTGACTACGGACTAAAGAATTGTACAATAGTTTTTGAGTATAGGGATGTGCACCCCACCATACACCAGATACTGCACGTAGAGTATTAATAGCTTTTTCACATTTTTTGCTAAGATATTCAGAATGTGCCATTCCGTTCAGTCGTTTGTCAAGAACCATGCCTAGGAATTTAATATTATCAGAAAAATTAATAATTTCATCGCCAAAGTAGATTCGAAAATTTGGAATAACTCTTTTTTTTGTGAATAAAACAGCCTTACATTTCGGTACCGACAATGAAAGACCATGTTCAGAGAGCCATTGGTTTAGATAATGCAAAGCAGTGTTTAAACGAAAATTGATGTCCTCTACTGAATTTGAACTATAATAGAGAACAATGTCATCAGCATACTGGAGAATGTTGCAAAAATTGTTTACAGACAATTCAAGGTCATGCGTATAAATATTATATAGCAGAGGACTAAGAACCGAACCCTGAGGAATACCCTTCCAGACACGTCTGGGAGGAATAGTAAGGAAAGGATGTTTTACAGAAATAGTCCTGCCGGTAAACAGACTGCATATGAAATGAGTCAACCTCGCGGGAATATTCAGATATTGCATTTTCTGCCTGAGTAACGGAAGAAGCACATTATCATATGCGGAGGCTATATCTAGAAAAACACCAACTAAGTACTCTTCCTTGGCAAAGGCTACTCGAATGTCCGTAGTGAAGATGCTGAGACTGTCAATGGTACCCATCCCTCTTCTGAATCCAAACTGAGAGGGAGCTAATATATTTTTGCTTTCCACTATCCATTCCAATCGATTTTTTAAAAGCCGTTCAGCAATTTTTGATAAAGTAGACGATAATGCAATGGGTCTATAGGAGCTAGGATCGGAAGGATTTTTACCTGGTTTAAGGATAGGGATGATAACTTGAGATTTCCAAGATTCGGGAATAATGCCTGAATGAAAAATACAATTTATTAATTTTAGAAAATAATCTTTGGATATTTTATTTAATTTACTTAAAAAAGAATATGGAATACCATCTTCACCTGGTTTAGTGTCTTTTAAGCCTATAAGAACACTCTCTAGCTCATTGTAAGAGAAAGATGTATCCATTTCCACTAAGGATATAATTGGGGAGAAATTATAAAATGAATCATGGCAAGGAACAAATGGAGGCGCCAATTTGTCAGCAAAATCGTCAAGCCAAAAAGCGGGGTTATTGGAGCTAGGGCTGAAATTAATATTAAGAGATCGGCGAAATCTCTTAACATTATTCCAGACAATAGACGAGGAAGAGCGGGGAGAGAGGGATTCACAGAAATTGATCCATCCAAGTCTTTTCTTCTTCCAAATCAATTTTCTAAACAACGCGTCACTGCGCTGATACTCAATAAAGTTCTCCACCGTCATACATGCTGCATAGGACGACTCAGCAAATGTACGCCGTTTGACTGAATCAGAACATTCCTGATCCCACCATGGATTGAAAGGCATCTGATACTGAGTGAAGTGTTTTTTGGGGATATTATGACTAGCAGATAACAAGATAGCATCAACAAACCGACCATAGCAGACAGTAATATTCTCATTATTAATAGACTCAAGATGAGAACCCAACATGTTATCAACAGAGGATGCATATTCTAACCAATTTGCATTTTTAAGATTGTATTTAAAAAAAGGATAAGGGGAGGGAATAGGTGCCTGATGATTAGCTAAGGACAGAAGAATGGGAAAGTGATCACTACCATAGGAGGAGGAAAGTACAGACCATGATAGTTGAGAGGCAAGGGAAGGAGAAGAAAGGGAAAGGTCTATAGCAGTCTTAGGATTCTGATTAGGATTAACCCTACGAGTCGGTGAGCCATCATTGAGGACGCAAAGACCAGCATCATCAATCATTTCCACCAACGAAGGAGTGATGAGTGTTAAAATCTCCCAAGACTAGCACAGGACTAGGGAGAGAAGAAATAATAGAATTTAACTCAAGAAAAATGGAAGAAGATGGACGGGGGATGTAAACAGAAAGACAGGAAATATTAAGGACTCTCACAGCAACAGCATTAAAATGAGGACTGTGATTAGAAAGAGGAATCAAGGAATATGGAGTGGAGTGCTGGACGAGGATAGCACTACCTCCATACCCGTCACTCCTGTCCTCCCTCAAACATGAGAAACCCGGGACCCTAAAACGGGATTCCGGCATTAACCATGTCTCCGAGAGGGCAACAATGACAGGTTTATATAGTGAAATAATAGAAAGCAATTCATGTTTTTTAACACGAACACTCTTACTATTCCACTGGAGGATGGACAGAGGGGCCATATTTAAGAATATTAAAGATTTTTGCTAGATTTTGGGCAACGTTGGACGGTAAAGGAACATCATCTAATGGAGTTAAAATACTTATAAGGGTTTCAGTCAAAGCAACTAGCAGATCTTTTCTGGTTTCTGATGGTCTATCAGGTAAAGCACAGCCATTAGGAAGGGAAGAAGGACAGTCCCCAACAATTGCTTGATGAGTGAGGCTATCATATCCCTTTTCAAGAGGAGCTCGGGGACGGGGAGAGCGGGTAACAGTTTTGCGATAGGATATTGTGGGAGAAGAAAGAGCTTTCCCCATGACAGCTTTTGGTTTGGAGGGAATTGGAGTGGAAAACATTTCCTTAGTTACATCAGCATAAGAACGCTGAGCAAGCGGTAGTCGGGAGGATGCTTCAATGTAAGAGATATTCTCTTGAGTCATTAAAATTTTAATAGCCTGTTGTCTTGCAAACTCAGGACAGCCCTTGTCTGTGGCAAAGTGTTTAGAAGTACAATAGAGGCAAGTAGAAAACTCTTCAATTATCTTGCATGAGTCACCAATGTGCGATTGCGAGCATTTGTAACATCTGGAACTAGACCGACACTGTGCTTTAACATGACCAAATCGACAACAATTTAGGCATTGGATGGTTGGAAAGTAGTATGATTCTACACGAAGGGAGGAGCAATAAGAAAAGACTCTCTCAGGCAACAGTTGTCCTCGGAATGTTAATACAACTGACTGAGTCGGGATCCATGTAGTAACACCCTCACTCACATTTTTTCTGTTTAATCTTCGCGCTTTCACTACTTCACCACATCCAGATGGGTATTTTAATGATTGAACAAATTCTTCCATTCCCCAATCAACAGGAACTCCTCTTACAATACCCATTCTTGTTATATTAAAAGTTGGTATAATACAGACATACTTACATAGACTTAGAACTGGATTAATCAAAAAATTATTTGCAGCTTCTGCAGACGCAAATTGTACGCTAATTTTATTGCGGCCAACATTTTTTACACCATCATTAACTATGTCTGTAATTTTATTTGTATGGAGGAACTGACCAAATTTAATAGCTTTCATAGAGGTCCCTGAAGCAGGATCAGGAGTATCCCTTGACACATATACTAGAAAAGGGCCTTTGTCGGAATTAATATAACATTTTGCACCATCAGACAAGGAGGGATGAACATACACATTTTGGATAGACGGAGTAGCAGAGGAAGGATTCACAATAGTTTTTTTGTTAGCAGGGACAATATTAAAAGAGGATGAATCATCCCCTTGGCGTTTTCTGGAAATTTGATTTAGGGAAGGATCATCACCGGGATCCGGAGGATCCGGCGGGCGATCGTTATCCATTTATATAACCTTAAAACACTAACTAACTTACCTAATATGACGATATAAAACTAACATTAACTAAAAACCCAACACCGTGTTAAAAGAGATCAATTCAAAGAACTTAAACTTCAGAGATTATTAATTAAAATATGAAACCTCACTAATACGTGTGTCAACCAATACAAACGTCAAGCGAGTCCCCTATCGATTTCTTAGTACTTTCGTAGTTCATGAAGTACAGCCTGGTGACAGACGGACAGACCGTTTTGTCCTTCAAAAAAACATTTTCAACGTGCTACCTTCACAAGTACAAAATACGACAGATTATTAATTGTTTCATAACATTAACATTATCGTTATTTCATATTAACACTAGCTATTTCAAACAAATAGATTTCATCTTGATTACGCTTAACTTGAACTCACCTTGAGCAACTAGGCTCGCCAAGTACACATGAATATCGATTACTCTAGATATTTTAAATGAAACTATTTTAAACGGATCAATCGCGTGCATTTTGGTATTCGAAAATATATTTTCTGGAAATCTGACGTTTCGAACACTTTACAGTAGTCCGTGATCACAGGTAGAGTGAAGTGACATTCGTCTGTCAGTTGAATTCCGCCATTTGTTTCAAGTTTAACAATTCAATACTGTATACAATATGTAATTGCCATTTTATTCTTCTCAGGCTTGTCAAAGAGAACCTAGTGTCAAAATACTTCGTTCTTCCGCTTTCAATCTAAATATAATAAATAGCATGTTGAGTGGTGTAACTAAACGCCGCGCATTACCTTTCATAAGAGAAATGTAAAACATTTTATTTTTATTATGATTCCTTGGGAAAGGAATCAAACCTATAACAATAGAAGATGCTATTCCATACGTCACCTCGACTTTATATTTACAGATTGTGCAAAAATGACATTTGCCATTTTAGACACTCAGTACTCCACTGTACGCCGTATTCGAGATATTGCGTGTTCAGTCGTAGAAGGGTGTGGAAGAGATTGAGATCAACGCCGCGCTTTGTCTAACCAGAGCGAATGCAAACTATTTTAATAATCATTCCCCCAAGTGGGAAACGAACCCACAACCGATCGCGTTAACAGTCGGACGTTGTCACACTGCGCCACGACCGGCCTCTGTTATTAAATAATAAATAAAAAAAAACATTTCCTATATAAAACTTAGCAACTTTCTACCATAAAATAAATGCATTGGATAGAACACCAAAGAATCGACAATTCGACGAGTTCCAAACAGTAAATCATGTGCTATGCGGGGGGTCGTGCACGTGGATCCACGACCCACCCTTCACCATTGTAACTTGACCTGCATGGACAAAAACTATTGGAAATAATCTCCAGATACCGTTTTTGTGAAGCAGTTAGAATTTCACGCTACTGCGATTATAACGGGTTCAATTAACAAACAAAAAATATGGAAAAAACATAATTACATGTATTATTACTTAATGCCTATATTATACTTTTTGTTACACATAGGAGGGTAAACAGAAAGTACCTAGTGTCAAGACTCTCCGTATTTCGCTTTCCACCGAATAATAGACATTGCGTGTTGAGTGTTGGAACTCAACACCGCACTTTGTCTTACCAGAGCGAAGAAGTAAAAATAATTTAAATATAATCACTTCCCCAAGTGGGGATCGAACCCACAACCGATCGCTTTTTCAGTCAGACGCTGTCCCACTGCTCCACGAGCGGGCTCATACTTTAAATGAGTTTTGAATGATTTAATACTTTATATGTAAATGATTAAATTGAAATACTTATAACTTATATTCTTATATTTAGAAAATATTCAAACAAACTATACATTAAGTAATTATACAGCAATCAAATAGATTATACGAGAATATGAAAAAAAAAACCTTTTAAAATATGCATATATTAGAAAAATAGCTTTTATAACGATGAATATAAGTTAAAGAATTTCTTGTACTAAATATCATGGTATGACATGAATGTCCTTAGAATAATATATTTTGATAAAAATTATTGTCTAATAAACGGCTAAGTAGCTAAGTGGTTTAGCTCAGTTGCTAAGTGGCTAAGTGGCTAAGTGGCTAAGTGGCTAAGTTCTCTTCTTTCCTCCCATGTGTATCCAAATATAACACTAACTTTGCTCTAACTCATTTTTGAGTCTAACTAATTATAGATTTTATTTTTAAAATCAAAATATTTCAAGTAAGATTTGAATCTTAGAATCAAACATGTCATTTGCCACATAAATGAATCAAATGTGTACAGTAGTCGAAAAGTAAAATTGGTACATTCCATACACTACTTTTCAATTGATAATAAGACATAGCGCGTAGACTGGTGTAACTTAACGCCACGTTTCGTAATTTGAATACGATCACATCACCTATTGGTATTTGAACCAAATACCACGTACCATGACGATCTTAATTATATAATATTTAACAATTATATATTTAATAAAGAAATATATATTCAGTTTGATAAAACTATAATAATAACAGAAATAAAAACCAACAAAAATGCAAAGAAAACAACATTCTAATCGACCAAAACACCAAGGAAAATTTAAATTTATCGAAGTATAGTGTTGTCTTCGAGCTCAATATAAGCTGGCTGTTTAGAGGACAGCTGTTAAAAGCGCTGTAAGTATCTGTATTTCCCACCGCTTACGTGATCTTTGCGACCACGTACACTGTAGTACGGTGGGGAGGTTTAATATTTTTTAAAGTGTTTTTAATATTATTCACACACTTTAGAATCGAAAAATATATTTAGAATACAATTTGAAAATAGAGAAGCGATAGGGCAAAGACTGTGAACACTGTTTGTCAAGGGTTCGATTTTCGTTCGAAGGAATATTTTTATATATAATTTTATTGTCATGTCTCCGCTCTGCTTAAACAAAGAACGAAGTTGAGTTCATTAATCAACACACACTAACTTTCTAGCGGAAATCAATCAACAGAATGTCTTGACACTGGGTTGTCTTTTCTAAAGCTTCTTTTTTTTAAAATAAATTGAACTCAACGGGATTCAAACCTGCCACCGTCAAAGCGCATTTACCATTAACCTTATGGGTTTCAATTTAGTTGCTATTGTCAATCTCCCCTTAAAATGGGAAAGGGAGGCAAGTATCGGGTTCTATAATAATAGTGTTGTAATAGGGTTCCTAGAGCGTTTATTTGAATACTAAGCTTGGGAGAGTATACCCATGCTAGCTTTATTGTAATACAATGACGTTGAAAAGCGAAATCGATTAAAAATTATCGATATCTTTAAAGGATTAGTATAAAATATTGATAAAAATCATATAAGAATAATTACTAAAAAATTTTAGCTTCACGCTTTTTATCTCGCATAGCTGGGTAGACGGAAAGTATCTATATAGTGTCACGGCACTCCATACTTGGCTTACCACGAAATTCGAGACATTGCGTGTTGAGTGGTGGAACTCAACGCCGCACTTTGTCTTACCAAAGCGAGGAAGTGAAAATAATTTTAAATATAATCACTCTCCTGAGTGGGGATCTAACCCACAACCGATTGCGTTTAAGGTCAGACACTGTGGCACTGAAATATTGATAAATCACCTAAGTTTACGTAAGGCCGCCTCTTGTTAATTTATTATTTTTTCTATGATTTTCAAATATATATAAAAAAATACAATCAAACTTATCTATAATTGTATAACATCAGAATAGCCATATACTGAATACGCTTTATCCTGTATAAAAGGGGAATAAGAACAAATCTGGTGTCAAGACACTAAACTGACCACACCAAAATCGAGACATTGCGTGGTTGAGTGGCGAACAACGACGCATTTTGTCTTAACATTTCTCATGTTTTCTTTTTAAATATAATCATTCCTCTGAATGGGAATCGAATCCACAACCAATTGCAATTACAGACAAACGCTGTTCCAATGCGCCCCGATGGCCTTAACAATTTCATAATAAAATCTTACAAAATTATTATCATATTAGCACCCCAATAACTCATCCAATTTTAATCAAAGCCGAAGAAATTTTTCTGCACATGTAACCGCAAACAATTGGCTAAGCTTTAATAAAATTTTAATACATCCCCTATTCCCAGGGCAAGTACCCACCCTTAGACACGTACGAAAAAAAAATTCAAATCCTTGTACGTTTTGTCGTTGCTCATACAGAAAACATCCTATTAAGTAATTTTTTTCTGCCCAAATCTAATGTAGAGGGTTGTATCCCATATGCGCCTGTGGGATTTTAGTTAAATCAATAAAAAACAACCCTTATTGGGGCGAAATGGAGTCAAAAGTTCCTAGAGCGACATCGAAATGCATCCAACAGCTGGGCACAGTGCGATCGACCCTCTCCAAGTTGCGTAGTAATAATAAATTTCCAAGGTATTCTTAGGGGTGCACAGTAAGGGTTGTTATCGGTACGTTCTGGCGAATTTAATGTTTTTCTAATTGCAACCGTCTTTTTTGGCTCAGTGAGCCGATTCTGGGCGAGATCAATAATAAAAGGATCTCTTTTTAAGTATAGTGTAAGGTCACGGTTAAACGCTTATTATATACATATGTATATGTAAAAAGCATTATAGCTAAGAACATTTTTAGATTCACGATTTTATCAAACATTGCAGGTAGACAGGAAGTACTTAGTGTCAAGACACTTCGCACTACAAATTTCGCCGAAATTGAGACATTGCATGTTAAGTGACAGATCTAAACGCCGCGCTTTGTCTAACCAGAGCGAGGACATGAAAACAATGTAAATATAATTATTTCCTCGAGTGGAAATCGAACTCACAGCCAAACGCTGTTCCACTGCACCACGGCTGGCATCTAGTTTTAATAATAGTATATATATATATATATATATATATATATATATATATATATATAAAGAGATAATGTAGAAATATTGTTTCGGATTTAAATCTAATAAAAAATAACTCTGTAACGTTTATCAGCTCTATTCAAAATGTTGGTCTTTATCTTGTCACTTGATATAAAATTACGTAATAACATTCTATTAGCCTATTAGCCTACTAAACTATTTTTTTAAGCTTCACGGGGATAAAAATCCCGTATAGTAGGGAAGACAGAGGGTACCTAGTGTTAAAACAATCCGTACTTCGCTTTCCACAAATTACAAGACAATGCGTGTTGAGTGGTGGAATACAACGGGGATCGAACCCACAACCGATCACGTTTTCAGTCCGACCCTTTCCCACTACGCCACGACCGGCCTTACTAAACCCCACTAATTTTATAAACAATTATATAATATAAGTTAATTAATTTTATAATTATAAAATGTTTATAATAACTAAATTAGTTTAAAATAGTCATAAAAATTTTTACGTCTCTAAAAATATGAAATTGGAATGTTTATTTCTTTTAGCTTCACGCTTTTTATTCCGAGTAGACAGAAAGTACCTTATGTCAAGGAGTGTGTTTATATTTAAAATTATTTTCACTTCCTCGCTCTGGTAAATACAAAGTGCAGCGTTGAGTTCCACCACTCAACACGCAATGTCTCGAATACGGTGGCAAGCAATGTGCGGAGTGTCTTGTCACTAGGTATTTTCTTTCTGTTTCTAACTGCTTTTTACAATTTTTGACTATCTGTCTGTCTACCTGTCTGTTTTGCTACAGAAATAACTGGAACTATTTTGATCAGACTTTCACTAGTTTCAACTTAGACTACATTTATTTTCGACTGCTTATTTAATACTTAATAATATTTATCTTGACGTTAAGTTCCTTTACGAACTAAAGTTTTCTTTTAAAAATTTATATTATTAACAACTCGACTGAGAACTTGCTCATCAATGCCTATCCCGCAAACAAAAGGAAATAGTAAATAAATTTTTATATAATGTATATAGAAAAACAAACAATTTTGGCAATGCTAGATGATGGTACAAAGTATGACCCACTAGCATGTACGGATGCTGACGACAGTGGGTGAAGCAAAAGAGGTATATTGTCACTATAACTTTATATGGATATTAAATGGGAAATTATTATCATTTCCTTGGTCTAGTCAGATTAAAAACGGCGTTCAGTTCCGCTACTCAACACG
Organism: Dryadula phaetusa; assembly: GCA_032432895.1. Classification (NCBI taxonomy): domain Eukaryota; kingdom Metazoa; phylum Arthropoda; class Insecta; order Lepidoptera; family Nymphalidae; genus Dryadula; species Dryadula phaetusa. The sequence goes on along the minus strand of JAOYRS010000016.1, from coordinate 1,201,431 downwards.
CAGTGTCTCGATATTAAGCGGAAAGCAATGAGCGGAGTAAGAGCATACATAATGAATCATTTTATTTTAAGAATATAATTGCTTTTCAATATAAACTAGAAGTAGAATAATTTTAGGCGAAATACATATAAAACTATTATATCTAAAATGCAAAGCGGTGTACAATTTTAGATTTATAGTGCAAAAGCTTGTACACGCTAACGAACATAACATGATAAAAGTTCGGCCTAACAAAATTCGCTTTTTTAGCCTCACGCATAGCTCGCATAGCAGGGTAGACAGAAAGTACTTAGTGTCAAGACATTCCGTACTCCGCTTTCCGCCGAAATTGAGACACTGCATATTGTGTGGCGAAAAAAAATGCCGCACTTTGTCCTACCAGAGCCAATGAATGACAATAATTTGAAATATAATCATTTCCCCGAGTTGGAAAGGAACCCACAATCGATCGCGTTTGTAGTCAGTGCCTAACGACCTACCGGTCTCTAACTAAACTAGTTTTAGGTAATATTCACAAATACATCACTTTGGTGCTAGCCCCGCGTACAATTCGCGTAATTTTACCAATCTATGTGTAATTATATACAAATTTAGATTATTACACACACTCTGTGTTGACCCGTGTAAAACACATGAATATATGTGTAATTTTTATTTTAATTAACACTTCTTCATTCAAACATTAAATATGCCACACGGCATGCACCTGTGTCCGCAAAATTTTCTTTAAAATACTTACCAACAATTTTCTTCCTATATTAATATAACAATTAATATCACCCTATCTATATATTTTACAAGTATCGTTCCATTATTTATTCTCCCATAAAAAATGGTAGTCAGAGACAATCTAGTGTCAACGCACTTCATTGATCACTTTCTACCCGTAAATAGAGACATAGCGTGTTGAGTACCGAACTCTAAGCCACGCTTAGTTACACCAAAGCAGAGAAATTTAAAAAAAAGAATTATTTTTATACAATCATTTCTTCGAACGGAAATCGAACCCTCAACCACTTAAACAGTCAGACGCTGTCATACTACGCCACACGGCATCCCCATTCTTAACTCACTTTGCATATTAAATCAAATATTTAATGTAATAAGATCTTTGATTTTCGCGATTTCTATACATTTTAAATGAAACTATTTAACCGGATTAATCGCGTATATTTTGGTATTCGAAAATACATTTTTGGACACCTGACGTTTCGAACACTTTACAGTAGTCCGTGGTCACAGGTAGAGTCTACCTGTGACCACGGACTACTGTAAAGTGTTCAGAGTCGATTAATCCGGTTAAGTAGTTTCATTTAAAATATTTAATGTAAATTAATTTATCAATACATACTTTAGAAAAAAAACGTTTAGTAAAACACATTTTAAATATTAACCTCTTCAAATAACCAGCATAAGAGAACAAAAATTTCTTTAAATTCCCAAGTAAAAGACCTGTCTATTCAACATTTGGCGACTAGTTTCAGAAGACCCCTCTGCCGTTTCAATTCAAAGGAGAATCAGGTGAATAGTTTGTAACGTTCTGTTTTCAACGTGTCTTCGTTATCTAGTTATACTATAATGGGGGTGTGAAAGGGGTTTGAGTAAACAATCTTTTGTGAACATCTCATGGCTTAAAATGTTGAGCAAATAGATTATAGGGTAAGGATAGTGACGGTCCTTACGTTTGCCATCCACTTATTGTGTCTGACACAGATTTCACTTGTTATTTATAATGGAAAAACGATGTTTTTAATATTTTTTTGGGATTTATTAAAAAATTAGTGACATATGTCACTCCTTTTTCCAATTTTACGTGCAAAAGCGTTTTGTTTCTTTTTTTAATAAAGAAAAAATATGTTTATTGTACACTGTATCCCGAATAGCAGATTAGTCGGAGACATTCAGTGTCAAGACACTACGTTGACTGCTTTCCGTTCGAATTTAACACTACGATTTGACCGCGGAGAAATAAAAATAAACTTTAGATATTACCATTTACCCGCGTGGGAGTCAAACTCACAACCAATCGCATGATATGTTCTAAAATTAATAAAAAAATATTTTAAGTAAATATTTATATAAACTAAATGTTAATTAAAGCAGTATTTAAGCCTATAATCTTAAATTACACATTTAAAAGTAGATGTACCCACATTATTTCAATTTTTGGCAAAAAGTAGAAAACGGAGAAATATAACTCCAAATTCTTTAAATTTAAAACAATATTTCTATTGAAAACAACAATAAAATATATATAATAAAACAAAAATTAACATAAAAATAGGTGTTTACCAACGCTTTATGTATGGAAGATACATATCAAGTTAGCACAAAAGGTTCGACACCAATGAGCAAACGCGTACGGTAGCACGTTTCCATTGTCATGATAGTTATCTGTATGTCAGTGCCTTATACAAAATATTATTTATATCTTTTGAAATGATACTATTTATAAAGGATTAATGGCATATATATAACTCTATCTGTGACCACGGACTACTGTAAAGTGTTCGAAACGTCAGGTGTCCAAAAATGTATTTTCGAATACCAAAATATACGCGATTAATCCGTAAAAAATAGTTTTATTTAAAATGTGTAAAAATCACGAAAATCATAAGTTTATTATTCCAGTAGAATTATTAAGTTAGATTTTTAGATTTTAAAAAGAAAGTGTTTAAAAAAATATCAGTATCTTAATAATCTAAAGAGCTTAGTAAAAATTTAAAATAAATTATTTGTAGGAATGTTTCTTTATATTAGGAAAAATAAACTGAGAAAAAACTGCGTTGAGTTCCGCCACTCAACACGCAACAACTAGAATTGAACGGAAAGTGGAGTACGGAGACTCTCTTTACACTAGGTACTTTCTACCTACCCAGCTATGCGTGATAAAGCGTAAAGCTTAAAGCATACAAAAAATATCTATTTCTAGACTTAAATATATTAGCTAAAAAAAATATAATGTATACAAATTTAGACGAAACTCGATTTGAACCTACGACTCTTGGTATCCATTTTAACTCATAAATCCATTAAGCTATTTGGGCGCAGTGAAACAGTACACAATGGTAAACGAGAGCGATCAGTTCTGGCTTCAATTACCACTCGAACGAACGATTATTAAAATTATCTGCATTTCTCCGCTCTGGTAAAACAAACTCACGTTCACGCCAACAAGCAAAATCTCTAAAAGAGTGTCTTGCCACTAACTTCTTTATAGTTGCTAAGCTTACAAATACCACTTTTAAAGTAACATCAACACGTAATCCTTACTGAACATAATATGAGGTACAAAGAACAAAGTGCCAACAATGATCCCTACCGTCGCTAACGCGACGCCCGCCCGCGACGCCCGCCCGCGCCGCCCGCCCTCAGCGTACGTTAGCAAATTAAAACTTTCTACGACTCAAACTAAATATGAAGCGGGACTCTGAGGCGAAGGGAACTTTAGGGTGTTCTTTTGTATTGTTTTAAAAATCTATATTTTATGCCTTTTTCTGTCTACAATGTTTTCGAGTTTCAAAATGTGAAGTACATACGTCCCACAGTATAGACCAAGGCGAGTGTCTGAATATAAATGCGATATATTTAATATATTTCTATTTACTTCATTAAATTACGGTTGTGGCGTCGTTTGACGTGATCGGTTGTGGGTTGGATTCTCACTTGGAGGATTCGGTGGAAAGCGAAATATGGAGTGTCTTGACACTAGGTACTTTCTGTCTACCCTGCTATGCGGAATAAAAGTGTAAAGTTAGAAAAAAAATCTATTACAATAGCCATATATAATACAAGCCAAGAAATATTTGGAACTAATTATAAAGTAAACAAGTAAAATGTAACTTGAAGAGCTGATACTAACAAGAAAACTTATACCAATTTTATGGGCGACATAAGTGTGTACTATAATAACAAAAATCAATATCGTCATGAATCATTTAATACCATTGACCTATATAACTGGAAAAAAGTATTGGAAGTAGGTTAAATAATAATATAAATAAGAATTTGCTTATATGCATACATATATATATATACATATATATATAATTAAAAATTTTCATTTAAAATAAATCATTTCAACCTTTGCTTATATAAAACAATGTGTTTTTTCATTACTTCAAATTTAATATGGTTAGTGTATGTTATAAAAATCGATTAATTATAACCGAGTTAATATTACCTATTAATAAATAACTTCGTACTAATTTATTCTGTACAAATTAAAATATTATATAAAAAAATTATAGGCTATTATATTGAAAAATCTCATATATCATTCTGTTATATAATTGGAGATAGACGAGGTTAATTCAAGTAACACGTTTGACTTCACTAAAGACAAAATAAGCAAAGTATAAATCTAGCCAACCAGTTAATAGGTGCTTAAGTAAAAGAATTTGGTAGCGTTACAGTTTGGAGGCCAGTGGTGGCATAGTGGGATAGGATCTAATTGTAAGCGCGATTGGTTGTAGGTTCGATTCTCATTCGGAGGATTGATTATATTTATATTATTTCCATTTCCTCACTCTGGCAAGAAAAGCCCAACTTTTAGTTCCCCACTTTACGCGCAACGATTTGAGTTAATAATTAATAAAAATAATTGAATTAATAAAAAAAACGATTTGAAAAAATAGCGGAAACTGGAATACGGAGTGTCTTAACACTAAGTACTCCTTATCTACCCTGCTTTGCGGGAGAAAAGGAATAGATAAGGTGGTTTTATATAAAAAACATCACTACACAATCCTAAAAATAAATAAACAGTACAGTATTCAAACAATAAACTAAAAAAGTATTGAAAACATCTAATTCTCAATATACAGATATAACATTATTATATTAATTTCCTAAACTCACAGTACACTAAATACATTATCACATTATTATTCATCTACCTTGATCTAAACTTGGCTCAGCCAGCCACTTATCTTACTTTTCCGAAAGAACGCACATCTTTTATCTCAGTTTTATGTGAAATTTGACGTGTATATATCAAGCAGGGCCTTTTAGGAGCCCGCTATTTTGACTTGTAAAGGGCTTTAAGGGGCTACCGTCACTTTGCTATACATTAGGCGAGATTTATTAAGAATATACGCTAAATCGTACACAATTTTAAATTAAAGAATTGTCACTTTATATATATATATATATATATATATATATATATATATATATATATATATATATATATATATATAGTGTGTGTGTGTGCGTGTGTTTGTGCGTTTCTGCTTAAAATCATTATATATATATCATTACATATTAATTTCAAAGTTTGCCTTCAGATATATAGGGCAGGCAGAAATGTAATTAATTTGAACACTACCACAAACAATACAATTTTATTTTATTTTAATATTTACTATTTTTAAAGTGTTATTCCACACTTAAGATTAGAAAACATCTTTGAAAAAACGTATAAAAATTTTTGAAAGCAGCGGGATTCGATCCCGCGCCTCTTGGATACAGTCCAAGCGTTCTCTCTGACTAAGCCATGCGTTCTACTACCAGCTGCGTCAAAATTCTTATACGTTTGTTACAACTTATTTATGTTGTTAGCATCCCTGTTTTTCAATAGAATTATTTCTTATTATTTTGGCACTATAACCTAGCAAGTGCCAGGAAATGTACTTTCTGGTTTCACATCAGGTTTTTTTAGCTTCACGCTTTTATCCCGCATAACAGGGTAGACAGAAAGTACCTAGTGTCAAGACACTCCGTACTTCGCCTCCCACCGAATGTGTGTACAAATATTCAAAAAAATCGAGATATTTCGTGTTGAGCGGCGAACTCAACGGCTCCATTTGTTTTACCAGAGCATAAAAATTAAATAAATTTTAAATATGAAGGGCGATTGTGGCGCAATGGGACAGACAGCCTGTAACTGTAAACGCGCTCGGATGTGGTTTCGATTCCCACTCGGGGTAGTGATTATATCTAAATTATTTTCACCTTCTCGCACTGGTAAAACAAAGTGCGGCGTTGAGTTCCACCACTTAACACGCAAGATCTCGAATTCGGCGGAAAGCAAAGTACGGAGTGTCTTGACACAAGGTGCTTTCTGTCTATAAAATATTATCATTTCCCCGACTGCCTATTGATTTGGAAAAGAAACGGGAAAGCTGAATATTAACTGTTATGCAAGCAAAAACTTGAAACAAACTATTTCGTATGCAAATTCCAACGAAATATTTATAAGCCTTATTACAAAATGAACCTCATATATTAGTCTAATAATAAATAAATATAAAATAGACATTCTTAAAAAAAAAAAGAATTCCCATCCTATCCGCAGATCTTCGGGGACATTTTGAAACGGATGATTTAAATAGATCTTTTAGATGGGGTCCTTTCGATAAAAGCGCGGACGTGACCAGCAAAGCGATGTTGGTACAGTAATGTCGGATAGGTTTTTGATGTAATCGGTGATCTTAGTATGGTCTTTTGCGGTGATTAGACTAGTATTATGTGAGAGGAGGGTGATAGTGGGTTGAAAGTAACATACGGATGTAGCAATATATCAACAATAATAAGGAAACAGGTCAATTGTTTAATTATCTTGGTTAAATAAACTGAAAAGTTGAGTGAGAAATCACTCAATTCATAAATAATTAATCTTTAATTATTTTTTATTTACTCTCTTTTCTCCTTTTTTTTGTTTGTATACAAAGTAAAATTTTGCACCATTTAATTTTAGATATAGCTATAGTATTATTATAATAATAAATCTAAGGGGTTGGTGCTATACGCCGTAATACAGGTTACCTAGTACGGCGACAGTGGCTTTCAAAAAATGTTGAACGTACAATATCATTAAACTAACTTAATATTAAGAATTATATGAAAACTGTTAGTTCGCAAAAGAATAAATTAAAATCCCGCTCTTATGGAAATTATTCAGAAGTATAAAATATGGCATACCTCTTTGTATGAAGAAGGAGTTAAGAAAGTAGAAGTACATCAATTTTATTAAATAAACATTAATATTTACTATATCTAAAGTGTTAATCCACACTTAGAATTAGAAAACATTTTTGAAAAAACGTATAAAAATTTGAACGCAGCGGGATTAGAACCCGCGCCTCTTGGATACCGTCCAAGCGCTCTAACCGGTAAGCCATGCGTTCTACTACCGGCTGCGTCAAAATTCTTATACGTTTGTTACAACTTATTTATGTTGTTAGCATCTCTGTAGAGAGCTTTTTACAAATTTCTACTACTTAAAGATTATTAAAAAATAATCGTTTAACAAGAGAGATTGCTATTTTATTTCAATAGTTACTATTTTTAAAGTGTTATTCCACACTTAGGATTAGAAAACATTTTTGAAAAAAAACAAGAAACATTACATAAATTAATATTTAACACTTGTTTAAAGTAACATATAGGTTGCTAAGGCAACGCGTATTTTACGCATCAATAAAGTTATTAATACATATATAAGTTACATTTGTGCCTAGAAAAAAAACATTGAATAAAACGCATGAGTCTTTTCTATATTAGATATGCAAGTAGTAGATTTTAACGTAATATTAATTTAGTAATCAAAACAGTATCAGAAAATTATTTAAGAAATAGAGAAGGAAATACTTTAAATAGATTTCTTTTAATTCCCTATTCAGATTAATTCCCTAGAGCCTAGAGTTGGTATGTGCCATCCATCACAAATAAACATTATAAAGAAATACCCACCTATATTTTCCTACAAGTTACCTATATCTCTGTAACATACAGAGTTGCTTAAGTTGAAGTAAACTTAACTTCAATTGAAAAATATCATCTCGATACGACTTTCAATTCTCGAGAAATACGTTGACAAACATACAAACATACTTACGTAATTAGGCACACGTGCTTAGAAGCCTAAATGGATCATCATACTTAAAATTTACCCAATTCTAACAATATTATATACATACACATCACACTGGTAACTTGCTATCTATCAAGTTCTCATACCATAATCGTTCAACAATAATTTTTACCTTGCACAAAAATCGAACCCGTAACCCAACCACGATTATATGCCATCTAAATATATACATCGAATAAAGACTTACCAAATTGCCTTAATTACTTCAAAATGAGAAATTGTAAACACAATTTAATTTTGTATAGAGTTATTAAAGCGGAAGCTAAAATAGATTTCAGCTGAAACAATCCCAAGGAAATTGTTTATTAAATAACTAGTGCTTGGAATTAATATATTTATACTGTATGTAGCTTCACGCTTTTACCCCGCATTGCAGGATAGACAGAAAGTACCTAGTGTCAAGACACTCCTTACTTCGCTTTACACCGACTTCGAGACATTGCGTGTTGAGCGGTGGAACTCAACGCCGCACTTTGACTATTACCAGAACGAGGAAGTGAAAATAATTTAAATATTATCACTCCCTCGAGTGGGGATCGAACCCACAACCGGTCGCGTTTACAGTCAGACGCTGTCACACTGCGCTACGACCGGCCTCGTATGTATGTATGTATGTATGTATGTGTGTATGCATTTATTCTCAAGCGATAAGACCGCCTTATTGCACATTTCTATGTATTTTTTGTTTATTCATAAATGTTTTTTTTCGTTGTGTGTGCAATAACGGGTATTTTATTGTATTGTTCTAAGTTATTCAATATAACTCATTTGAATACGTCAAATTACTTTCGAACTTTGGCCCTAAAATTCGTAAAGGGACCCGATAATAGTTAGGCATACTTTTATATAGCGCGAGGCTGAGATCTTTCTAGTTTTTAAGTTCACGCTGAAGGCAAAAAGAAAGTAAAGTCAGGACAATCTATTCTCCGCTTTCCGCCCAAATTCGAGATAATGCATGTTTAATGGCGGAGTTCAACGCAGCGCTTTGTCTCAATAGAGCAGGAAATGAACCCAAGTGGCAATTGAACCCATAACCAAGGGACGGTCAGACGCTATCCCGGTGCGCCACGATAGCCTCTTAATTGTTAAGTATTTTTGTTACTGGATGACACTATCGTTTTAGAACTTTAAGTTATACAATAATTATTGCATACAATTTAACAATAATTTAAGGCTAGTCGTGGCGCAATGGGACAGCGTCTGACTGTAAACGCGATGTGTTGTGGGTTCGATTACCAACCGAAGGAATGGTTATAAATAAATAATTCTCATTTCTTCATTTTGTTAAGGCAAAAACAACACAAACGCGACGATGAATTTTATCACTCAACACGCAATGGCTTGAATTGGGCGGCATATATATATATATATATATATATATATATATATATATATATATATATATATATATATATATATATATATATATATATATATATATATAAATAGACACCCCCAAGCTTCTTGATCTACACAATAAATATCCCTTGAAAAGGGGAATAAAATAAATGCACTCATTTCAAATTCCCTGGACGTCTGAATAATAAAATTATTGACCTGATATTGAATATTTCATTCAGCATAGCTTGTACTACAGTATTTGTTTGAATATTGTTGAAATCTGGTTAGGTTTGTTATGCGGAATTTTTTCTCGACAATCTAGTGTCAAGTCACTACGTTCTTCACTTCCCACCGATATTCGAAATTGTGTGTCAATTGGCGGAATTTAACGGCGCGCTCCGTTAAATTGGTTTTTGTATTACATTAGAGAATACTTGTGTTATAATGTATTTTAGCATTAAATATATTTTCCGCTTTTCATGTAGAGCAAAAAAGGGGATTTTTTGATTAGCCTCTACACTCTACATGCTCGAAAATTAAATAAATAGAAATTTAAATAATATTTCAAATATTTTCTATTTAAATAAATAGAAATTATTTAAAATATTATTATATTACGTATAAATAAACATATATGTAATACATATTTTTTAATTTTTCATACACTTTGATTTGACAGAACTCAAAAATGGAGAATAAAAGTGAACATACAAACAATATAATAAAACATTTGACATTTTAAATGAAAATATTTTAAACGGATTAATCACGTAAAATTTGGTATTCGCAAAACGCTATAATAGCCTACGTGTGAGCACGGACTACTGTAGTCACATCAGATTTTCAAAAATATACTTTCAAATACCAAAATATACGTGATTAATCTGTTTTAAATAGTTTAATTATAAAATAAAACCAATATACTGGAAACATTAAATTCACATATTATATAAACAAAAAAGACCCAGAACTTTTTAGCCTACAATCTAAGTCCATATATAGACTATAACCGCTACAAAATCGGCATAATTACGATTAAAATACAATTAAAATGCATATTGCACTTCTACACGTCTACAGTTGAGTTCTACTTAAGAACTTCATAAATATTCCGATCAGTGAAAAATTTGCATTGCAAATCGTTCAACTGCGATTAGAAGTATATGATTTTAATTTGAAATTAATATATTATTAGTTAGCCGCCCGTACCCGTATCGCACTGTAGCCATTTTTCTTTCATATGTATGAAAAACGTACAGTAATAGCACCTAATATAAAAGATTACAAAAAAATCCTATTATTATAGATACAAAATTTAAAATTGAAACCGGTCATGGCGCAGCGGGACAACGTCTGACTGTAAACGCGATTGTGGGCTCGATTTCCACTCGGGAGATTAATTCTGGAAAGATAAGGAACGATGTTGAGTTCCGCCACTCACCACGTAATATCTTGAATTCGGCAGAAAACAGAGTATGGAGTGTGTTGACACTAGGTACTTTCTGTCTACCCCGCTTTGCGAGATAAAAGCATGAAGCTAAAAAAATATACATAAAATGATTGGAAATTATTAATTATTTTTCAATTAGAAAACAAAACACTAAGCATCATAACTTTTTTTTATTTATAATCAGAAAAATAAAATTTTGTCACTAACATAAACATTTAATACAGATTCCACACAAATTTTCAACCCCTACTTCGCCCTTTGGAGATAAAATTACTATTAGTGAAATCGGTACTTACTTTGTTTAAAACAGACACACAAAAACATACTTTCAAGTGTCTAAACATCAATAATGACGAGTTTTCTTATAAAATTTCAACCCCTATTTGGCTGTCTTAGGGATGATATTTTAGCAAAAACTGGAACAAATATTCACTTCCATCCCTTATATAGCCGCGCTTAGTGGTAGAATCTCCAAAGATGGTTAAATACATACTTATATTTCAAACAGTAACAAAGAAAATTAATAAAAATTTGCAACTCTAACAACAAAAAAGACATTATCAATGCAAAATTTTCAACCCCTACTGCGCATCCATATGGGTATAATTCCCACAAACATTGACATATATATTTACTCATTTTTAGTTTATAATACGGACACAAATATCAATACAAACTTTCAACCCTTATTTCACACCCTTAAAGGCAGACTTCCACAAACGCTAACATATATACAAACAAATTTTTAATCTATAATTTAAGCGTATTATTTCACGTTTATAACACCAAAATCGACGAATTCATTACAAACTTTCAACCCCTCTGTGATTAGAAATTTAACAAACCCCAACATATATATATATATATATATATATATATATATATATATATTTCCTTTATATTTATATACTATTACTGAGGATGAACATATATATATATATATATATATATATATTGTTAATATTGTCAAATTATATATGGTATTAGTCAATAAAGACTAAGACCACGTCAAAAATACGTAAGAATCGAACCCGCAACCTTGTTAGGTGCGTCACAGAAACGCAAACGTCTTGGCGCTTTTATTGTTTCGAACTGAACCAAACGATAGCTTGAATATTTTCGTTGTAACGCCATCTATTATCGACTTTCGTAGTTTTTGTTCGTCAATGTAAAAATAGTCTCAGCTATTTGTTATTAAAACATTATTGAATTGCTTTTTTTTAGCTTCACACTTTTATTCCGCATAGCAGGTTATATAGGAAGTAACTAGTGTCAAGACACTCCGTATCCCGTTTTCGGGGGAGTGATTATATTTAAAATTACTTCCACTTTCTCACTCTGGTAAGGCAAAGTGCGGCGATGAGTTTCGTCACTCAACACGCAATGTCTCACATTCTATGGAAAACTAAGTACGGAGTGTCTTGACACTACGTAATTTCTGTTTATCCTACTATGCGGGATAAAAGCGAAAATCTAAAAAAAATAAAGACTTTTTTTTTATAACAGAGTGACCTGTTTAAGGTTTTTAATATTTATTATGAAATATTTTTTTATATACGAAAGAGATAGGTAGGATAGATAATAGGCGCTCACTATATTTCAATATATAAATATATACATATTTTGCTTAAATGTGTTAAATCATTGATAGCACTGTGTTATTACTGACACTGACAGGGTTACGTTCAATAGATAATGTATGAAAGAATAATTATCACGGTGCTGTACGGAAACTGTGACTTTACTGATAGTGTGGATCGGCCTTAACGGATTCAAGATGGCATTAGGGGTCAGTGTCTGTGATTTGCTATCCTATCAGCATCATTAGAAATTAACAATATGCTGAAATAAAATATTTATTTTCTTATGTTTTATGACATGTGACAACGAAGGCTTTTGCCATTTTTATATATTTATAGATAAAATAAAGGAAAATACATATATTTTATATATACAAAGATTCAGTTTATTCGGTAGGAGAGCGAAAAATGACTCTCCGAAACTCCGAAGGCTCATCATTCGTGGATTCTGAGTAGCGGAACTTAACGCCACAGTTTGCCCATATATACATTGATGGAATTTGAGACAAACTAAGTCACCAATTGTACGTATTCAATATGAAATGACCACAATAATAACAAAATGAACTACAGAATACACAAAAAGATCCGTACTTTTCTCAAAGGAATATTAAAAGCTGCAAGCTATTTCAAACTTTTTCATGAACAAAAAACTCGACAGGTACTAACCTGTTAAAACAAGTATTGTGATATTCGCCCGAGATTGGAACAATAGATATATACAATAGTATAAGCATTTAAATTTTAAATTCAACTTATTTAAAACTATTTTAAAATTCAAATTATATATATAAAAAAATAATTAAAAATTCAAATTATATATAAAACTATTTTAAACAGACTAATCGCGTATATTTTGGTATTCGAATATACATGTTTGGAAACCTATGACGATACGAACACTTTACAGTAGTCCGTGTTCACAGATAATAGGGGTGACAAATGTCACCTTTGATTGGTAAAAAAAATATTTTCGAATACCAAAATAAATGCGATTAATCTGTTTAAAATAATTTCATTTAGGACACCGTACATGCATTTAAATACTTAAATATGTATATTAAGCCACTTGAAGTTAAAACTTTAAATTTCCCTGCAGCGAAAGGAATTCATATCAAAATATATAAAAAAAAAATTTATTTCTCTTATACATTACGTTTGAGAGCTTCGTCCATTTAAATGATACCTACGTATTCAATTGTGACGCTAAGGATATATGGATATATTTTTTTTACTAGATTTTTAAATAAATACGGAAATATTATTACGGCCGGTCGTGGCACAGCGAGACAGCGTCTGACTGTAAGCGCGATAGATAGTGGGTTCGATCCCAACTCGGATGGTGTTTATATTTAAAATTATTTTCACTTTCTCGCTCTGGTAATAAACAATGCGCGGCGTTGAGTTTCACCACTAAACACGAAATGTGTCGAAATTGCTGGAAAGCGAAGAATGGAGTGTCTTGACACTAGATACTTTCTGTTTACCCTGTTATGATGAAAGCGTGAAGCTAAAAAAAATACATAAAAATTCACACCCTATATACACTCTACATCAATAACCACTAACTACAAGAATCTATAAATAAAACACATTTCTCATACAAATGTTTTTGTAAGAACACATTCATACATGGTCAGATAGTGTTGAGTTGGATCTGCCCACGTACAGGTTGCTAGTTTGCTAGCGCATTACTCGTGGCCACTGGTGCATAGCTGCAGTTTCAATGACCTTTGGGTATACAGCCTTATGAGCCCAGTTTTTTGGTTGAAAAAATATTGATAAGACACTCATTTCTCCTTATTCTCTTTAGACATATCTAATGGTTCGTATTGAATAAATTTCAATATTTTTTTTAGCTTCACGCTTTTATCCCGCATAGCAGAGCAGAAAGGAAGTATTTAGTGTCAAGAAATTTCGTACGTTGATTTTTGGCCAAAATTCAAAATATTGCATGTTGATTGTGGTGGAACTCAACGCCGCTCAAACACCACACGCCGGGTAAGACAACCTTTTCACAGCGAGGATGTGAACATGATTTAAATATAATCACTTCCTTGTGTAGGAATCAAACCCACAACTGATTGCGTTTACAGTCAGACGCTGTCCGCAGCGCCACGACCAACCTCAAACAATTTAATTATAAATAACCTACCGAGACCTAAGAAAAGAAAATGAACCCACACTAAGGGTTAGTGTGGGTCCAATCAGCTAGCTTCCACTGAATACATCCGAGAGTGTTATCGTAACATATTATTATTGTTTTATGATGAAGCAAAGTGATATACATATAAATAACATTTGAATTCTGCACGCTTAACACAGAGCACATTGTACCGCGTTGGAATTCGGCCAGGAGCCAGGACGTTCGTTCAAGGACTATTGATAAAATTGTCGCTACGTGTTTGTGAACATTCTATATAAATATTAGATTTGTTTTTTTTTAAATCGCTCTAGTATGAAAAGGTGGTTCGATTCTTTAGTATGTTTCTTTAAAATGTAATATATATATATATATATATATATATATATATATATATATATATATATATATATATACGGCGTAACTTAACCACGTTTGTTTTACCGAATTGAACAGAAAAGTTTGAATATACATTATTCCCACGAATGGGTATCGAATCCACAATCTATCTCATCTACATAAACTGTCGTACTGTGCTTCAATGTCACATATTTTCGTACAAAATGAGTAGTTACATACATAATTTTATGAACGTCAACGGGTTCGCCAAAGCGAATAACAGAGTGACGTCAGACTTGAGCAAAACAGCAGGAAACTTAGCGGGACTTGTGGTTTACGATGCTCTCTGATGACTCAAAAAAGCCTGAAATGATTTAGAAAATTATTGTTTTCTTTCAAATAGATATCCAGGGTCATCAGGCTTCACCTGATGATGACCTGGTCGAATGGTCGAATTCCAAAGAAGTAGAGAGAAAGCTTTAGATATTTGCTTAGAACGTTTGTAACTTATAAACAGTACTTATTGGTTCTTTTTTTGTTTCTCATTGCTTTAGTCCTGTATTTAAAAAAAGGGCAAAATGTACAAGTATACGGGGTTGTACAACTTTATATCATAAGGTAGCAAAAACCAAAAAAATATAAAAAATATCGAGGCCAGTCATAGCGCAGTGTGACAGCGAATGATTGTAAACGCGACCGGTAATGGGTTCTATCTCCACTCGGAGGAGTGATTATATTTCAAGAAATTTTCACTTCCTCGCTCTGGTAAGACAAAGTGCGGCGTTTGGCTCCACCAGTCCACACGCAACGTCTCAAATTCTATTGAAAGCTATGTACGGAGTGTCTTGACAATAGATACTTTCTGTCTACTCTGCTATGCGAGATATAAAGCGTGAAGCTAAAAAAAGGAGTATGACGTAAAATATAATATCATACAGATATCTATTATTGCTTTGGGTATACTTCCCATATCAACTTTTATAACCTTTCACTTGCCAAAGCAAATAGGAAATACGTTAGAGTATATATTTTCTTTAATATGTTTTTATCTATATTAAATTACTTATATTAAAAAAGTAAACAATAACGTTTTTTAAAGAATTATTAGTATTTCAACAATTGAACAGACAGTCTGTCTGTATACGGCTGGTAAAGGTTGGCAAACGGCTAGACCGATTTTGGCGTGACTTTCATCGGTAGCTATATATCTAATATTAATAGGAGTGCCTTACTTTTACTTTCAAATTTTAAAATTCCACGCGCACAAAGTTGCTATTAATAAAAAATATAGGTAAGAATTACAATAGTATGTAGAAGATACATAAGATAAGCCAATCCTCCAAAACATGAAAGTCACATAAAAATGTAACTTTATGTTAAAACTTCATATCAATTTTTTTAACTTCACCGTTTATCCCGCCTAGCAGGGTAGAGAGAAAGTACATAGTGTCAAGACACTTCGCTTTCCACCGAAATGAAGACATTGCGTGTTGAATCGTGGAACTTAACGGCGCACTTTGTCTTACCCAGAGTAAAGAAATGAAAATAATTTAAATATCAAGCCCTGGAGTGGAAATCGAACCCACATACGCTGTCCTACTGCGCCACGACCGGCCATTCTTTATTTCATATAAAAGTAATAAATCGAAAACATATTTAATATAACTAACACGTTATAAATCATCATTTGTTAATGAAATTCATAGAATCAAACACAACTCACTTACCGTTGACGTAACTATGGCGCCAAGAACACACACGCATACAACCAAATAATTATACACAGATACACTACAAATACAAAGAACGAACGCTTGTCATTGGTCGGCATAACAAGTTTGACAGCACACTAGCTTATTAGTAATCTATTAAAAGGAAGTCGGTACCTTTTTATAATTTGTATGTAATAAAAGACAGGATGAACTTAATTTTGAGGCCGGTCGTCGCGCAGTGTGACAGCGTCTGACTGTAAACGCAATCGGTTGTGGGTGCAATCCCCACTCGGGGGAGTGATTATATTTAAATTATAATTATTTTCACTTCCTCACTCTGGTAAAAGACAAAGAGCGGCGTTGAGTTCCAACACTCAACACGCAACGTCTCGAATTCGGTGGAAAGCGAAGTACGGAGTGTGTTGACACTAGGTACTTTCTGTCTACCCTGCTATATGGGATAAAAACAATGAATATGAATCTCTCGATATAAGGACAATGACCGGCTGACCACAGCACGTGCTAGGGACCCTCTTGATGATTAATAAAATATTCACTTTAATATATAGGAAAAGTGTATAGAATTTTAATACGCGAATAATTTACGTCCATCAGCAAGCTACCGAAGCATAATCTATTTGTGCAGCTTCTTTTCTATTATATACTGTATCGCGGAACTCAACGCCGTACATTTTTATAAAGAAGATTAGTTAATAATTATAATACTATTACTCCTCCGTGTTTACAATTAGACACCGTCCGACTGCGCCACGTTGACCTCGTGACTTATTTCATTCAAAATATATTCGTGAATAAACACTAAGTTATATTTATTGCTAAGTTTACACTACTGTAGTATATAATTGGTTTTATTGAGAAAGTAAAAGACAATTCGGTCAAAGCCAGATAATATTAGAGTACGGTCACCATAAATAACTTGGACAGTGACCGAGACATTCGCTTTAGATCTCCGGTTGATATAATAGTAATAAATTGTATATAATCGAAATATTGTAGCTTAGTTTAAGGTCATTGTAGTCTTGAGACGAATCTGATTTAATGTAAAAGTAATAGGATGAATTTTCACAAATATATATATATATATATATATATATATATATATATATATATATATATATATATATATGACTGACTGACAGACAACTTACAACTAAACCCACACAACTCACTGGACACGGTGAGTTGAAATTTGACATATTCACTAAAAAATGATTTCTCTATTAATTCCTTAGTGCAACTTAAAAAAAGGATATTTACGTTTCCGAAAACGAAATTACGTATAATAATTCCAAAACTTTAATATTTTTATAACAACATTTTTTCGGTAACACATATTCTTATTATACTTTTTTTACAGCTTCATGCTTTATCCCGCATATAGGAAGGTAGTCAGAGACAACGGACGGAGTGTCAAGACACTCCGGTGACTGGTGTCCGCCCAAAATCAATGCATTGTGTGTTGGGTGGCGAATTCAACGCCACGCTACGTCTTACTAGGGCGGAGAAATGAAAATAAACATAATCATCTCCCCAAGTGGAAATCGAACCCACAACCAATCGCGTTTACAGTCACACGCTGCCCCACTGCGCCACAGCGACTTATTTATTTATAATGAAATAACTTTCATCAATAATACAAAATGCCTATCAAATACAAATTAAATCTAACTAAAATCAACCAGTCTCACTATATTTAAAATCATGGCCATAATAGCTTTATCGCATCGTATCTACCTTGTAAGCGTGGCGTCAGACGTCCTTGTACGTGATTCACCGACATACTTTTTTTTTAGCTTCACGCTTCTATCCCGCATAGCAGGGTAGACGGAAAGTACCTAGTGTCAAGACACTCCGTATTTCACTTTCCATCGATTTTGAGATATTGCGTGTTGAGTGGCGGAAATCAACGCCGCACTTTGCCTTACAAGTGTTAGGAAGTGATAATATTTTAAACATGTATCCCCCAAGTAGAAATTGAATCCACAACCGATTGCGTATTCAGTCAGATGCTTACACTGCGCCATGACCGACCGCTTAAATTCAAACCTAAACTCACAAACCTGAGTCACATTAAATATCAAAAATAACAAAACAACCATACATACCATTCGAGTACACCAAAAACCCTAACATTAAATCAAGATTTATACACAACCAAAAATTCACAGAAAAATACTAAAATACTTCACATTGCCCAGTTTCAAAGAACTTTTGACCAGAACGACCACGCTCATCCGCTCTAGTACTATATAAAAAAACTACATAATATAATATCCTCAAAGACCATAAGCCACCCATTGTCCATGGGGACCCCATTCATACCATTGTCTCTCCTGTAATTAAAGCCCCGCTTTTATCGCGACATCTGACTGATAAGTTTTATGCAGCTTAAAATATAAAGCTGAAAATGCACTGAAATACGTGGACAGAGATTATGGTGATAAAATGGGTTTCAGAGTCTATTATAATGCAAATGTAAATGCAATTGGTAGTGGGTTTGGTTCCTAATAGGGTCAATGATTTTTTTTTAGCTTCACGCTTTTATCCCGCATAGCAGGGTAGACAGAATGTACCTAGTGTCAAGACACTGAGTACTTCGCTTTCCGCCGAATTCGAGACATTGCGTGTTGAGTGGCGGAACTCAACACCGCACATTGTCTTAACAGAACGAGGAAGTAAGAATAATCTAAATGTTTTAAAAGATAAACAAAAATATCTTTAATGAATTTAATAATAAAAATACATCAATTCAATATAATGAGAGGAAAATTAGAAGCAGAAAATATTTTATTATATTTCCCAAATAATTATGAAAACGAACTTGTACGTCATTTGAGAGCGATGGCTGCGAGTCATTTAATTTATTTTTACTTGTCTAATTTACAACTAAAAGGGGAATATTTTAAAATGTAAATATTGAATCTATAACTAACCTACTATTGTTGTTATAGTCAGTCTTGCCAGTACAAAAATTTCCACTAATAACTTTATTTATAGTAGACATTACCTAGTGTCAAGACACTTCGTATTCCGCTTTCCGCCGATTTCGAGACATTTCGTGTTGAAAGGCAAAACTCAACGCCGCGAGCGAAGAAATGAAAATAATTTCAACATAATCATTACCCAGATTAGAAATCGAACCCACAACCTATTGTGTTCTCGAATAATTACATACAAGCAACTAACACAAAAACTCAATTCCTTCACAGACAATGTCACAGGCAAATGGTAGTATAAAAATAATTAAAAAACTACATAAAAGGTGTATTTACTTTGGAAAAAAGTCATTGTTACTGGCAGGCGTTTTCAGATAGTCTGTTATTATCGAAGCTAATATACTTGTACGTGCTTATGTACAACGAAAGTGACCCGTATGCATGGTGGCGCTCTTGAAGGCTTTCTAACTATGCACAGACGTTGGCAGTTCGATTGCCATTCGAGAAAATATTTTTATGTTCATATGATTAATGAAGTAAACTAATTTTAATTATTACATTATACAATATGGCTATTAAAGTACATTTTTTTGCCCTGGCTCGTACGTAGGTCAAATTTTGTAGATTATTACATTATTTATTATTATTTAAGGCCGGTCTTGGCGCAGCAGGACAGCGTCTGACTGTAAACGCGATAGCTAGTGGGTTCAATCCCCTCTCGGGGTAGTGATTATATTTAAAAATTATTTCCATTTGCTCGCTCTGGTAAGACAAAGTACGTCGTTGCGTTCCACCACTGAGTGTCTTGATGCTAGGTACTTTTTGTCTACCCTGCTCTGCGGGATATAAGTTTTAAGCTTAAAAAAAGCAAAAAAAAATCATTAATATATAGTATCATCTAATTTGTGAAGTCAAATAATCAAGTCAAAATCAAATAATTTTAGTCAAAATAATAAGTCAAATGGTTTTTTTTGACCGTCAACTAATTTACCACCAGTTTACTAAAGTTAATGCCTCAGATCTGAGAAAAAACTTACAGGAAATTCAACTTTTGCTCATCGATATATATAAAAAACATCGATATTCATAAAAATAGACCAGACTAGAGAGAAAACACAAAACAGAGCGTTGTGTCACTTCGACCTAACACTATTTCTATAATATAAAACAAAAAAGAACCATATAAGTAAATTGATTTATTTTTAAAGCGAAGTACGGAGTGTGTTGACACTAGATACTTTCTGTCTACCCTGCTATGCGGGATAAAAGCGTGAAAAAAAAAAAGGTAGATTGACCCTTTTGTGGAACGCACAGTAGATAGTGTATGTGAACGTATGAGTAAACACAATTATTATAATTGTTATGAAGAGAGGGGTTTTTTTGTTCCTAAACTATCATAAATCAACTATTTTACGATTCGATTACTAATGTATAAATAATAAATATATGATATATATACTTGTTTTTACATAAAGCTAGTAGGCCATTAAAACAATAGCAGTCTTTCTGTAGTTATATACATATATATATATATATATATATATATATATATAAATATTTATATATATATATATATATAAATTATTAATTTAAATATATGGAATTTTCCTAACGGGAATCGAACTGGGAATTGGGAAACGAACACCACGGTGATGAAAAACCATAAAAAAAATATGGAAGCCGATTGTGGCGCATTGGGACGCCATGCGATCGTAAATGCGATCAGCGTTAGCTTCGATTCCTGCTCGGCGCCATGTTTATATTTAAATTATTTCCATCTCGTCGCTCTGGCAAGATAAAGCGCGACGCTGCATTCCGCCAATTAAATCACAATATTTGGAATTGGGCGGAAAGCGGAGTACAGATTGTCTTGACATTTGGTATAACCTTCTACCGTATTATACATCGAAAATGTATATGATTAAGATAATTCATAAACATTTTTGAATAAACGTATAAAAATTTGAACGCAGCGGGATTCAAACCCGCGCCTCTTGCATACCGTCCAAGCGCTCTGACCGCGCTCTGACAAAGATGCTAACAACATAAATAAGTTGTAACAAAACGTATGAGAAATTCGACGCAGCTGATAGTAGAACGCACGGCCTAGAGGTCAGAGCGCTTGGACGGTATCCAAGAGGCGCGGGTTCGAATCCCGCTACTTTCAAATTTGTATACGTTTTTTCAAAAATGTTTTCTAATTCTAAGTGTGGAATAACACTTTAAAAATAGTAAATAAGATAATCCATAGTTTAATTAGAAATTTCCTATACGAGAAAATAATGAATTCTGCTCCAACTAAGTATGTATAATAAAATCGAGTTGTAAATCTATACAACGCGTGACACGGTCAGTAATCGGGTGGTTTTTGTTTCAATCAATATCGCCGGCCCCAGCGGGTTTTCCCTGTGCTATCAACTTTAAAACTATTTACTAGGTATTTATTACTTTGTAATAATTGTTCCAGATTAATATATAGTACTGTTTTTAGAGGCCAGAGGTCAAACTATTAATAGTAGAGTAATAGTAGAGTATATTGGGTTCGATTTCCGCTTGCCAGAACGATTATATTTAAAAATTATTTACATTTCTCCGCGTTGAGCTAATCAGTACTTCTATTAGCTTTTCCTTTATTTTATCAAAACGTATAAGAATTTCGACGCAGCTGGTAGTAGAACGCATGGCTTAGCGGTCAGAGCGCTTGGACGGTACAAGAGGCGCGGGTACAAGAGGCAAGAGGTTCAAATTTTTTATACGTTTTTTCAAAAATGTTATATAATGGAACTTAACGCCGCGCTCTATTTAACCTAATCATGAAAACTGTGAAAATAAATTATAATAGGGGATGATAATATAATATATAATATTTATATCCCCTTCATAGTTAACACAATCGTACCAAATTAGTGTACAAGTATTATTTATAAATAAAATAAGAGGCATCGTTAACACGAATATGACAGTAGTAGATCGTACGGGATTTCCCGTTACTAGCAATAATAACAGAAGTAAAGAATAGAGATTTGTCATATATTAAGATTTCTTAACAAATAATTCGGAAATTTCTTTTTATATGTATAAAACTTTATATCTTTTTAGGAAAATTAGGTGAATGGAGGATTACAAAAACATATACTTTACATTATGCTCAATAACCTGTGACCGCGGACTATGGTAAAGTGTTCGAAATATCAGGTTTTATAGCTGTTTGAAATAGTTTCATTTTAAAAAAAATCCTAATGTATACATTACTTCGATTAGGAATTGAACTCGCAATCGTCGAGACACTTACCCAGAGCGCCATGATGGCGTCAAATTTAAATTTTTCTAACGATCTCAATTAATCAGCGTGTCATAGACCTGACGCTAATCCGTTGGCATTTTATCTGAGATCTTAACGTCTGCGAAACGAATTAAAAATATTATATATTGCTTTGCTTCAACCCTTTCAAGTTAAAATAGTTAAAACTTAAAAAAAAAATATTTTCAGTAAAAAACCGCAGAACCATTATATTTTGTTCTACCACATGAATTAACATATCTAAAATTACTTTAATTATTATTTATAAAAGTAAAATACTTTACACAACAAACTTTACTTGGTAATTAATATAAGGAAAAGAATATATGAAGAATTAACTTGGCTGTGGACGAGATGAAATAAGTATGCAGGGACTGTAGCGCTTGGCGCTCCATTCTCTCTCACCCCACTAGGGATAAAGCGTTAAAAAAAGGGTATTCTATGTAACATATTAGAAATTGAACCTAAAACTATCGTATACAAAATATATATATTTTTAATTCTTATGCTATACACTTTTCTCTTGATTCATCTTCTAGAAGAAGCTCAAATTTTGCTAGATATCCAATGAAAGATCAAAATCGTTTTACATCTACAAAGCACAATGCATGGCAAACAGAACAACGTATTACTATAAATTATTATACATATTTTTGACTTCACTTTTAACCCACATAGCAGGGTCCGTTCTCCGCTTTCCACCGAATTCGAGACATTGCGCGTTGAGTGGCGCAACTCAACGCCGCGCTTTGTCGTACACCGAACGAGGAAATTAAAATCATTTAAATATAACCAATATGAGTAGTATAAGAACCTACAACTGGCCACGTTTACGGTCAAACGCCGTCCCACTGCGCCACTACGCCTCATTTATCATATTACTATTTTGTCTATCTGTATATTTATTGATCTCATTCAGCCTAAAAAGACCAAGTAAGCTCAACCGACAAACAAAATAAATACGAATGTTTTGGGACCATAAAAATATATTACTCGAACACGCAAAATCAACTGAACGAATTTCTATGAAACTTTAAAATATTATAATTTACACATAAAAATAACACATAGGTTATAATTTACAGATTATTTACAAATACGATATAATAGTAGGATAAGTGACTATTGTTAAAGAAAAAAACAAACATATTTTTCAATATGATTCATATACCTGTACGGTGAATGTACCATCTATATAATATAATCTAAATTATATGAACAAAAGCTTATAATAATACCAATCTATCTTATTACCAGCCACTATCGTTATAAGGCCGTGAGAAAAGCTTTGGGCACATCGAGTTCAATGTACTTACATCTTATATTATCAAGACAAAATAAATACGATATTGTTTTATTAGTTTTAAATTGTTATTCGACAGACTAGAAACAATTTGAACTGAAACGCAAGGTTTAGCGGTCAGAGTGTTTGGATGGGTTTCAAGAGGCGTGAGTTCAAATCCCGATGGTTTTTTTATTATATTATTGATGTTAAAATATAAGAGATATATGCTCGGTATCCTTTTTATGAATATTTTTTATCTTTTATATATTTTTTTCACTGAGCTGAGAATATCTTTTTCTTTGAAGTCTTAGTTCTTCTATGTATATGTTCTCCAAGAACCTTTTTTATATAAATTAATACATAATAAGCCTACATTTTTGCTGACATTTCAATTTAGTATAGATATATATTATTTTACTGTGTAACTCAAGATTAGTAAATATGTAAAAAACGCCCTAGCACTTGGTCATCTTCCAAGAAGCGCGGGTTTGAATACCGGAGGCTCAAAATATTTGTACGTTTCTTTTTTTTTAATTTTCTAACATCTAATTTTTCTTATTGTTTGACTTGTTACAAATATATATACTTTATTTTTGTATAAGGATGGTACGTGGCTAGCATATATCCCATATTTTAAGTGTTTTCCAATTGTTATACGTAAAGATTCCCCCAAATTAGAATCGAATCCACATCATTAGCAATAAAATCAGAAACTTCCCAACTGATCCACAGGGGCGTTGGTTAGATTACTACTCTATTATTAAACTTGTAATATGGAAACATTAATTAGAGGCCCGCTAAGCTGTCATCTGACCAGCTATCGACGTATCTCCGCACAATGGGCTGTAGGGTTGTCGCTTATTTCTTTTTAATATAATTTTATTAAAATATTATGTTAATTTATATATTGAACTGCATTACCTACTTTAAAACCAGGAGAAGATTTTTCTCAGTTCGACACTGGATATTGAACTTAGTTTGCAGAGAGAGTATCAAACAAAAAATGTCCTAACCGTACTGTCAATTAATTAAAAAAAAATACAATCATTCGATTAAAAGCTGTTATAATTATTAATTTTCCTATTTTTAATATAAATTCCACCTCAGTTTACCTATTACCACGGTCCACTGTAAAGTGTTGAACTTTCAGATTTCCAAAAATGTATTTTCGAATACAAAAATATACGCGATTAATCCGTTTAGAATAGTTTCATTTAAAATGTGTAAAAATCGAGAAAATCAAAGATCATGTTATAGTGTGATATTGTTTGACAACGGTAGTCTCAAAAGGGATAATGTGGGACAAGGACAGGGGAAGAGTCGAAAGGCATGAAATTCGTGTAACGTAATTTATGAATGACCCCTAAGTGCATAAAATTAGATTTACTTATGGACTATATAAACATATTTTACAAGTAAAAAACATGCATGCATGAAGAGGGTAATGACTGTGAACGAGGCGAAAGAGGTATGCAGGGACCGTAGCGTTTGGCGCTCCGTACTCTCTGACTACCCCGCCAGGGATAAAGCGTGAAGCTATATGAAATAAAAGTAAAAAACAATTCTAACCAAGTAAAGTGACAAAGAGACAACCCTATATGAAGTCAGAGTCAGCCATCTTGTGTCCGATGAGAAGCGATTGTTACTATTCAATTTGTTATAATACAGTTCTAAATGATACTGATCTAACTCATAGTGATAAGTCACTCGTTCCCTGCATTATGTTATTTAGTGACTTAGAATAGGTGGCGGAACCAAATACCGAATACTGTCTATCTTGACATTGAATATTTTAAACTTATATGTTCATTGGACAGTAGAAGCTTTAATGCAAAAACATAAAAAAATATTGTTATTATTTTACAGCTCTAGTAAGACAAAGTACGGCCTTACTCTCCACTATATAACACATATGTATATGTAGTGTCAAGACACTCCGTACTTCGCTTTCCACCGAATTCGATACATTGCGTGTTGAGTGGTGGAACTCAACCCCGCACTTTGGCTTTACCAGATCAAGGTAGTGAAAATAATTTAAATATAATCTCTCCCCCGAGTGGGGATCGAACCTACCGATCGCGTTTACTGTCAGACGCTATCCCACTGCGCCAATATTAAATAATAGTTTTTGTATAATTAAGTACACAATAAGTTAAACTAATTAAACTTGTCATGTATAAAACAATACTCGATAGAACCCTCGATCTAACTTCAGTTTGGATTCAAACCTTGGACCCTAAAACAAAATATGGTATAGGCTAATACTTATCCATGTCCGTTGAACAGTACCTGATATTTATCAATATATCGTGAAGCGTGCTTCCTGTTAATACATTTTACTGGAATATAGAAAGACTTTGCATACAAAATACATTACAATGATAGCAATTATTCACATCGTGTCATAGATATCCTCGCATTACTCATTTGATTCATATTCTTCTACGTAATTTAAACTGCTCGATTCCTATATTCAATAAATAATGAGCGGAAGACAGAGAACTGAGAGAGTTGTCACTAACCCTTTGTTTTTTATGCTAAATTTGTTTTTTGTAGAAATCATAATAATGTTGTTTGCAGCTTCATTGTTTAACAGCAAAGCAGTAATACTTACTTATTAGATATAAAACCTGGAAAAGAATCTTTCTCTCCTAAAAATTATAGGGTCCAGCTCAACTAAACGTGATGATGGTCAGAAGTTAACCCACTCAGGTACTTTGAAATTTGGTTTATTATAGCTATTAGATGTTCTTCATTTCGAGACGTGGCTGAGGCCGGTCGTGGTGCAGTGGACAGCGTCTGACTGTAAATGCGACCGGTTCTGGATTCCATTCCCATTTGGAGAAATGATTAAATTTTAATCAAATTTCAATGTCTCAGGTGGAAAGCGGAGTACGGAGTGTCTTAATACTAGGTACTTCCTGTATACCTAGCTCTGGAGCTAAAAACCATGAATATAAAAAAAAGGGTGGGCACCAAAATAACTTCTCAGATAAGTATGATCATAATATTTTAAAATCATTCAATCACATGTCAATGACCTGAACTCACAACCTGCCAATTGGTATATGGAAAAGTGTCATACATATTACGATTGGACAATGAAACCCAATATCAAGAATTTCACTTAACATTCAACATTATTTAATAGGAAATTCGAGCCCAGAACTAAACTACTGCTTCAATAAAATTTACATATATTATAGATAAAATATTTCATATATGAGAGGCCTGTCGTCGCGCAGTGGGGCTGATCGCGCTTACGTCTGACTGTAAACGCGATCGGTTGTGGGTACGATGCCCACTTATATTCATCTCCTCCTTTTGTTAGGACAAAGTGCGGAGTTGGGTTTCGCCACTCAACGCCCAGTATCTCAATTCGACAGAAGAGTGTGACGGGAGTGTCTTAACACTAGGTACATCCTGTCTACCCTGCTAAGCGGGATAAAAGACTGAAGCAAAAAAAAAACAACTCACATATACTCAAGTTACCCGTATAATGGACCTGTCTATACAAATTAATATCATACATAACAAGAAACGTGCGACGTCTAAAAGGTTACACTATCTCACGAGGTGTACTGAGTTAGAATGTATTGAGTAAGAATGTGCGATTGCCTTCCCTTCTCAGTATGATAATTTGAAACTAATAGTTAAACTCAGTTTTACCTGTAGTTTACTTTAATGAAAACCGTAACAAAACACCGTTTATTGGATGGAATAGTAGATTACATAATTGTATAAAATATGAGACTAATTTTTCGCTGACGCAGTGGGACGTCATCGTTTGTCTGTAAACACTGATTGGTTGTGGGTTCGAATCTCACTCAGGGGAATGATTATTTTCATTTTTTATTATTTTTATATACAATTTATTCAGACTTCACTATTCTGATAAGAAAAAGCTCTTTGCACGCCACTAAACGCTTAACATAATGTCACGAATTCGTAAAGCAGATAACGGAGTATCACGACACTACGTCTCTGACTATCCTGCTATGCGGGATAAAGCGTGAAGCTGACTAAATATAAAAAAAACAAAAGCACTCTATTCTCTCTATTTAACTCTGTCTAACTTCAAGAACCAAGTTAGCCTAAACATCGCTTACAATATTATTATTGTTTTATTTTCTTTAAATCTATAATTTCATCACTATTCAGTTGTTATAAAAAAATATAAATAATTAAAAAATATAAGCAAACCGATAACAAGTATATAGGCAGGTAGGTCATGTTCAACCTTGTCTAAACATGCTCATACTGCTAGCAAGCGAACATATTAAAAGACGCTAGAAAAATAATTTAAATATCTTTAACCCCGCATAGTATGGTAGACAGAAAGTACTTAGAGTCAAAACACTCCATATTTCGCTTTCCACCCAATTCAATATATTGCGTGTTGGGTGGTGGAACTCAACGCCGCACTTTGTCTTACCAGAGCGAGGAAGTGAAAATAATTTAAACATAATCACATCCCCGAGTGGAGATCGAAGTGACGACAGATGGTGGCCTCACGTACCATGTACATATATTATTACATTAGTAAACTAAATAAAAGGCAACAATTTTTATATATTTTTGACGTTTTGGGCTCGACTCCCACTCGGGGAAATGATTATATTTATATTATATCAATTTCTTCGCTCTGGATAAACAAAGCGCGGCGTTAAGTTTCGCCAATCAACGCGCAACGTCTCAAATTTCGGCGAAAGGCGTAACACGGATTGTCTTGATACTAAATGCTTCACAAAGCGTAAAGCTAAAAAAAATTAAGTTAACAATTATAATTGCAAAACACAATGTCCACTCCGTTCCTCCACTGTCTTTAACACAGTACCAATAACGCCTTAATAATTAATACACACAGACACTACAGTACTTTACTACTGTTTCAGTATAAACCCGAGGTATTTTAGGATAGAAGATTTTAGGTCACACCTTAGTAGAACTAGCCTAATCGAATATCTAGCCAGCATATTCATGAAGCAAAAGTTAACGTAAATGTCACCGACGGATCTTAGCTTACTTAGATATTGAATTCATGTTTAAAATTATTACATACATATTTCATAGAGGCCGGTCGAGACGCAGTGGGACAGCGTCTGATTGTATATGCCACTGGTTGTGGGTTCGATTCCCACATGTGGGAAAAGATTATACTTAAATTACTTTCATTTCTTCGCTCTGGTAAAAGAAAGCGCGGCGTTGAGTTCCACTGCTCCACGTAATGTCACAATTCAGCAAAAAACGGTGCGAGTACGGAGTGTTTTGACACGTGGCGCTAAGCTCAACTAAATTATACTTAACATATTGTAAACGGTCATATGTAGGTACCAAAATGTTACATTATGTAACAAGAATCGAATTTTCTTTAGTTTCATTTTGTTATGACAGAAAGTATAGTGATTGATTGTTCTGTTTCAGGAACTCGAAGCACTGCCGGAGACTTTCGATTCAAGAAAAGAAGTCATTATTTAAAAAAAAATATGTAGAAAAAAAAAACAAATGCTTGAGAAAAATATATAAAATTTCAGCAATGCGCCTCTGTCGAGGTGCATAATCTTAACGTTTTTAAACCATCATAGAATTATATTTATTTTTCAAATATAGTGAACGTAACCTGACCATTGATTGTATAAGCAGTTACCTTTTGAATCCTTAAACATACATATTATTAATTAAAAAAAAGACACACATACCAAAAAAAAAATATTTATTTTTTATTCGTCTCCAACTCTGACTACCCCCCAAGGTATAAAGCTCCACGCTTTATCTCTTGGGGGGTAGTCAGAGTCAGAGTCCACCTCTTCACGCGTGTCTCCAGGGAGATCTCATGCTTTTTACCTGACCTTCCTCATCAGTCATCATTACTGTGACCTCAAAGTGGAGTGGAGGTTAGGAAAGTTCATTTATTTGTTGTTCTATATAATTCAAATTACAGAAGTATGTTTGTTTATCCGTGTATTTGTTACTAAAGCAAAAGTTTCTATTAGCTTATATACTTATTGCAATAAAAAAATAATTTACAGATCTAGATTTACAAATATATATCTAGCTTTTTTTCCCATATCGTATTAATCAGAGAAAATCTAGCATCAAAACACTTTGTTCTCTTCATTATAAATTAAGTTTAGTTTAATTAAATTTTGCTATCTAAAATATAATAAAACATTATAGAACTAAATCATCACAAAAACACGCCCATATTTTTATTATGATTGTAAAAATATGGTATAACATTGTGGAACTTGAAGCAAATTTGGGATATACATTTTGGTCACGTGCATTGCTAGATCCATCCGGGTCTGTCATACTTTGAATAATTTACTTTAGTATTATTTGTATGAAACATACACCGATCTTATGCGGTAGGCTCGTTGTATCTAAAACAAAAATTCCTGGCTTCTTTATCCATTAATGGGAAGATGGAATGACTTATTTCAGTAATCACTTTGAATTGACAGCAAAAATTCTCCACAGAAACTTCATTCGAATTAATTATTGACATAATTGTATACGCAAATATATTTAAAACTAACAGTTACTAAGTAACTTCTTATTATATTAACTGTTGCTACTAGTGAAAGTCCTGTTAATATGGGCACACCGGTTACAGAGATTAGCCGGAACGAACAAACATACACACAGATAAATAAATTACAGTTATTTTGATTTAAGTACCGCGTATATATACATATGCATTTAGTATAAAGACGGATATTTTTCTATTACAAACAGGCTGTTCAATTTTATTCATCTCTATAGATATATAGAGTTATGAAAGAGGACTAAAAATGGGAAAATTAAAAAAAATAAAATTAATGACGTACGAGTAATACGCTACTTTAAAATAGGTAATAATAAAGAAATATAATAACAATAAAAAATATCCAAAAAATAACAAAATGGAAAAATTCATTAGGAACATCACTAAAATTATTAAAAAAAAAGTCACCAAAACCGACAAACAATGCACAATATACAAGTAAATTCAAACACAAGCGGAACTGAGGCCAATTTTGAAGTAATAATATCTGAAAACTGGGTCGATGAGCACTGCATAATGCTATGAGCTGAAGTTTCATTGAACACAATTTCTATAGCTCATAATCGCACTAAACCCCTTAGAAAATGTAAAAGATATTATTTATTTAAATTAAACTGGTGATGGTAGACTGGACTGGACAGCAGTCCACCTGTGACCACGGACGACTGTAAAGTATTCGAAACGTCGGGTTTCCAAAAATTTACTTTCGAACACCAAAAAATACGCGATTAATCCGTTTAAAATAGTTTTATTTTAGTCTTTATCAAAAATCTTGTTGAGATATTTTTAGTTCATATATTTTTAGTTAAAATATTTATATGGGGGAATTATATGTTTATTTTTATTAGCTAAATTCTACTATTTTTAAAGTGTTATTCCACACTTAGGATTAGAAAACCTTTTTGAAAAATCAACAACAAGTACAGTGTCTTGATACTAGGTACTTTCAATCTACGCTTCTATGAGGCGATAAAAGCGTGAAGCTAATAAAAACAATAAAACACTGTATAGGTAATCAGAAACAAAATTAAAAAAAAAATACCAATCGAGCTCACTAACACGTACATATACTGTACGTAGATTATAAAAAAAAACACGAAAAAAAATATCATGAAAAATCGTTCCCACGTCACGTCACGTTACGTTACGTCACGTAAATTAACAAAAAAATAATATATATATATATATATATATATATATATATATATATATATAATCGTTCACGAACATCGCATGCACTTACAGACCGCACAGTAGCACAGTGAACGTTGAGCGTTAAGTCACCTCGTGTCGTGTAAATCGTTCGGTGTAAATATTTCCTAATAGTTTCGCGAACATACGGCGAAATACATTTCTGTTAGCGTTAAAACCTAAAACACAAATACTCTTTCATATATGGCAATGACATTTCTTATTGAAACACAACGTGACCTTATTTTCGTATGAGTCAATATATAAATCGACGTTATGTCTCGATTTCAGTGGAAAATGAAGTACGGAGTGTCTTGACACTAGGTAATTTCTGTCTACCCTGCTAAGCGGGATAAAAAGCGTGAAACTATAAAAAAAAATCGACACTGTGCGAGTAGGCATGAACATTTCACTGTAGAAAATTTTCTCGCGTATCGATGTTAAACAGCGAAACTCAACGCCTCTCTTGCTTTTATAAGAGCGGCGAAATGTAAATTCTTAAATTAATTTTATAACGATATTTCTACCTAACAAGAATCGAACCCACAACCAATCGCCACTGCATCATAATTACCTTGAAAATAATCGAGATGATCATAAAAACATATAACAAAAATAACATTTATAAAAGAAATCAGTTACATCGTGGCGCAATGGAACACCAAATGACTCTAAACGTTCGATATTTGAGAAAATGACTATATTTAAAAATAAATTCTAATTCTCCACTCTGGTACGACAAAACGGCGTTAAGTTACGCCACATAACTCAAATACAAGTTGGAGCATTTTAATACTAGGTTTTCATGAAATATCTAATCTAATTTTACCCCTACAAGAACATTAATGAAACAATATCATTACTATTCAACGAACTAATTAAGACATGAAATATTATCCAAGAAGTTGAAGCGCTATGTTTGCTCAAATTAAACATTTGACCGACTTAAACTGTATCTCTTTAATACTAGAGTTATAATAGCAAGATTTTCATAATAACTACTTTATAATGGCGCTTTTGATAACGTTTCTAAAGAGCAATTTATTTCTTGTTATTTGAACAAAGCAATTCAAATATTATACGTGTTCAACCGTAATAGTGGTAGAATCGGTTGACTGCCTAGTACCTAGTGCGACGGTTGTGGGTTCGATACTCATTCAAATTCTCATTATTGGGAAGAAAGTGAGTTTTCACCATCATCAGGTAATATAAAGCATGGCGTTGATATGTAGCAGTGGCGAAGTGTCCATATTCCGAGTTACCTTTCACTAAATTTTGAATCTTAATAAATTAACTATTTTTTAAATATAATAATTTAAAAAAAAACAAAGAATGTCTAAATAAAATTGGAGTGTCTGTTTGTAATATTGAAATAAACAGTTTTTACACTTTTTGAATGATGAAACGATACATATACCAAAATAATATTATTTACAATTTCTATCAGTCTATCTGTTTGTTCCCTATAATCTTTGGAACAGCTGAACCGATATTCACGGGACTTTCACTGGCAGACAGCTGATCTAATAAGGAGTATGCAGAGATGTTAAATTCCACGAACGAAGGACGCGGACGAATTCGCAGAGGCAGATCGTTCTAAATATTTTTGCCTCTAATTTATTTTTACACCGTTTTACCCGTATAAAAATTATATCTTTTGCCATCTAAAACTGCCTAAACGGGTCAGGAAATAGGAACTGATGTGTTCTAACACTAGGCCTTCTTTTCACTTCGCTGACTGCGTTAATACAAGAAAAAGTACAGTAAAAATTCAAACAAAGTCACTAGACACATAGGAAAGTGGGACAAAAGAATATTCTATTAATGTCAAACTGCAAGGTTTCGTAAGAGGATTTAGCCTAAGCCTTTCCAGTGGAACGCATGGGTGAGTTGTGTTGGGAAAGGTTTATTTTTACACATAGTAACTATGATTTTGAACTAATAATACAATTTTGGAATATAGTTTTATATGTATGAATATTCTAAAAGAAATAAGCGTTGAGTTCTGCCACTCAAAATGCAAATTTAGCGGAAAGCGGAGAACGGTGTTAGTACAAGATTCTTTCTGCGTACGCTATTAGGTGTCTAATATACTGAGTAAAAGTCGATAATATATTAAATATAAATAATTATAGGGATCTTGTTCGCTATAAGTCGACCAAACATGACAATAGGTTCCGTCATTTATGACCATCTCTTCACTAGTAGAAAAGTATAAAAAATAGTGTTATACCACTAAATTACACATTAAAAGGCTGCAAAATATGCTTAGATATAGATAAAAAAATATTATAATTTATCTGAGGTCACTAGCATTTTAATTACATTACCATATTACGATACATCCGCTAAGTACACAAATTTCATAACAACCGCACTTTACTAGTGTTGTAACACTTTGGGATTCACTTAATCGATTTTTTATGCAATTTTCGGATTTCATGTTTATTAACTCGATAGTTTCGGAATTCCCGATCCGTTTCGCTACACCAGAACGGTCTTCTCGATTAATCGTAGGGAGAACAAATTGACGAGTTACGGTATTTAATGTTTTTTTAATTTGAATCTGTACATTAAAGCAGTGGTTTATATAACTGGGTCAAAAAACTTATAAAATTAGGTGATCAATTTCACAATATAAAGGCATATTAAAAAGCTATTTTAAGAATGTGTTTTAATAAACCAATTAAAGCCTGTGAGTTTGTTCGCGTACATTCTGAAATTCTATTTTGGCCTATTATGAGACCTCTATACATTACGTCACACATTTTCGACCAAGTGTGACATTGCTGGCCTCACGAATATGACCAGCTGTGACAATGACGGGGAAGGGGTCAAAAAATCTTTTTTTTAGCCTCCCGCTTTTATCCCGCATATCAGGATAGACAGAAAGTACCTAGTGTCAAGACACTCCGTACTTCGCTTTCCACCGAATTCGAGAAACTGCGTGTTGATTAGTAAAAACACATAAAATTCATGTGACGTAATTTCTGGATGACATTACCGTAAACATTTTTAGAAATCCAATTTTTAGTCTCGCTATGGGTATTCCCTAAAGAAGCTATAGACCAAACTCAGGTTCAGGCCTGGAGTTTTGACTTTGTACTGTGAATCATATAATAACGGAAGAGTTTTATATACGTATATACATTGGTCAAAAAGTCGCAGCAATTAAATTATCTTACAGGCGGCGGTAATGAGTTCGAATCTCAATATAAAAATTATAATATAGTTAAAATTAATAAAAATTTTCATATTTAATAGTATAATAGTAAACTTGATATAGTATAGTAAACTTGATTCACTATAGTAAGCTTTACAAAATAATCCAAATACCCTTACTCTACCATACATATAGTATACAGTCAGCATTATGTAGGAATCAGAGCGTGTCGGTAATACATTTACATTTCATATATTTGAACATTGGAACTATTTTTACGTTGAAAATATTAAAATTGTTACATTTCAACGTTTGTTTATTTGTTTTCATTTATCTTCACGCATTTCTCGAAATACGTAGTGTTAAGACTTATTTTATTAAAAAATCAAGATAAAGAAGTGATATATCCCTCACAGTATCTCTATCTAACTCACAAGTCACTAAGAAAAATTAAATAAAAAAAACATACTCCAAAAACAGTTAGTTAAATATGGAATGAACGAAAATCATTCAGCAATTTTTTCATGTAATACAGTATTTTTTTTTCATAATTGCTCATAGTTTAATTTGTTCGTGACTATAAAAACGTATTACGTAAAAGCCTCCAACTTAAATGGCAAAAATTACGTATAAACTATGAAAATAATAATATCATTTGAGGCCGGTCGTGGCGCAGATGGACAGCGTCTGACTGTAACGCGATCGGTTGTGGGTTCGATTCCCACTTGAGGAAGTGAATACATTTAAATTATTTTCACTTCCTCCTCCTACATTTAAATTATTTTCACTTCCTCCAGTAGTGTATTAACACTAGGTACTTTATATAGGTATAACATGCTCTTTTCATATAAACTTATTATAAAAAATAGTATCAAGACCCTCTTAGTATAGTGGGTCACCATCTCTATACGCGATAAATATAGCTTCGAATAGGAATGATCACAAATAATTATATTCATTTGCCCCTTATTACAATAAAATAAAATTCGGCGTTGAGTTCCGAAATTTAACATGTAATATCTAGAAAGTTGGACGGTATATAAACAACAAGTATCTCAATAGTCAGTTTCCTGCTATATGCGCGAAGCCGAAAAAAATATATACTCTACTAAAAGCCTTATTTCATTGTAAAAAAATGGCAAAACGCTTGGATTTTAAATGCAAACGATTACCACATATCTCTGAACTGGCCCGACAGGTAGTCTTCTCGTTATGCCTTTACAGACCGTTTTGAAGGGGATATATGAAAAAGTCGACTTGCGATTCATCGTACCTATATGGTAAGTCAACGGGAGCTTATAAGATTTACCAGTTGAGGGCTTTCTTTTTTCCCATGGTTTTAATTAGGTAGTAAATATTTTTACTGTTACATTTTATTATTACCTAATGTCAATAGAAAGTACATGTCAAGACACTTCGTACTTCGCTTTCCGCCGAATTCGAGACATTGCGTGTTGAGTGGCAGAACTCAACGCCGAACTATGTCTAACCAGACCTAGTAAGTGATAATAATTTAAAATTAAATCACTCCCCTACTGAGAATCGAACACACGACGATCGCGTTTACAGTCAGACGCTAACATACTGAGCCACAACCGACCTGTAGCATTTATGTACAATATTAAATAAAAATTAGGAAATAGTAAAAACATAATAGACTGACTGTATCTATATATATGCAAACATGTTTTTCATTATGGTTATAATATAATATGTATGCCTCTTAACACGTAATAATCCGCCTTCATGCGTGGAAAGAGACGAGTGTCTTGATAATCACTGACCATGTAAAAATGTAAAAATAGTTTTTTTATATAAACGCTTACAAAAATATAGTAACAATATTAAATAATTATACTTTATAATAATATATGTTTTAGTTTCACGCTTTTACCCCACATAGCAGGGTAGGCAAAGAGTACTTAGTATTAAGACACTCCATACTTCGCTTTCCACCGTATTCGAGACAATGCGTGTTGAGTGGTGGAGCTCAACATCGCATTTTATCTTACCGAAGCGAAGAAATGGAGATCGAACCCACAACCGATCGTATTTACAGTCAGACACTGTCCCACTGCGCCACGATCGGGCCACACATCGTCTTATGGCAAGTAGCAACTGAATCACATATTAAACAGGAGAAGAAAAAAACAGAGAGATTCACGAAAAAAAAACACTCTATTTTCCTTTAAAAGTGCTCCAATTTAAAATCAAATACCAAAAAAAATCAGTACAAAAGTAAAAGAACAATAAGCAAATGCCTTATGAAGTTTCAGAGCGTCGTTCCAGTCCGGTAATGCAATGATAATGTGAAAGAATTGTAATCTTTTGAATATTTAAAAAGGTAGGCCTCGTCTCTTACACTCGTGCCTTGGGCTTTCCAGCATAATCCCGCTTTAAAATCGAAAATATATTTCTTTCCTCTAAGCGTCTATATTTCATGGTTTATACTTTCAAATTTGTATTCAATTTAGATGCTGCTTTTACCTTTTTTAAGGCAACGCCCAAATTGACATTCTTTGACACTTGGTGAAATTGACATTCTTTGACACATGAAGAACGAAGAGCGTATTCAACGTATTCAAGCCATTAATTAATTATTTTCGCATTAATAAATAAATATTACGTGTATAATTAAGCATTATTTAATGTGAAGATACCCGTTTTACCGGAAGTTGCCCGATTAAGGACTCCGTCGGTATATTTGTCATTTATCGGCTTCATGGTGCTCTTTTTAGAACACCTAGCCTGAACTCAGGACTTAGCGCTAATCTTTTACTTCTTCTCTAGCACCAACAGTGGGATTTCATGAGACTTTAGCCAACTGTATTACAGGATTAACACTATAAAAAATAAGCTTCATAATTCCTCATAGCAGGGTAGAAAGGTAACCCAATGTCAAGGCATTTCGTTCTCCAATTTCGAATCGAATCCCAGGTAATAATTGGAGGTCAACGGAAGGAAGTCAACGCCGCGCTTTTACCAGATGGAAAAAACGGAAATGATTTATATATAGATTATATATTTATATAGAGTCAACCCAACTCGAACTCAATTAAATTTAATATTATTTAAATACACTCTTATTAAGAAACGTACAAAAATTTGAAAGTAGCGCGAATCAAAACCGCGCCTCTTAAAAATCGTCCAAGAGGTGTGTGTTCGAATTCATTCCACAGCTTGGAAACCGAGAGGCGCAGGTTCTAATCCTGGAGCGTTCAAATGTTTTTAAAACAATTTCTTGTTCTAAGTGTTACACTTGCTTAGAATTAAAATAAAAATCTAAAATTTTCACACCCAATTAAAATCCATTGAAGTAGGTACCTGAGTTATGTCATACTCCGTCACATTTTTTTTATTTTTGTTTATTTTCTTACCTCAGCAAGTATATTAAAGCATTAAAACCAGAATCTACCCCACAAGGGATAAAGCGTAAAGCTAAAAAAAAACTCAATATATAAAATATTATCCACGTTGTTTCACGAGTCATTGTGATAACCGTGTGATGTCATTTTTGCGTTTATTTCTTCGAAATTGTATTAAACAGGACGTTATATGAGGTTATATTTTAATTAAACTAGTGTGTACAAAGCATCCAAGCAAGCATGAAATCCACATCTCAACCGCAATGTTTATGTCAATTTATACAAAAATATATGTAATATATTTTAAAGTAACTTAGTGTAACGCGTAACAGGACAGACGGAAAGTACCTAGTGTAAAGACACTCCATACTTCGCTTTCCGCCGAATTCGAGATATTACGTCTTAAGTAGCGGAATTCAACGCTGCACTTTTCTTTTCTTGTCTTACCAGAGCGAGGAAGTTTAAATAATTTAAATATAGTCATTCCCCCGAATGAGAATAGAACCCACAACCGATCGCGTTTACAGTCCGAAGCTGTTACGCTTTTATTAGTTTTAATACTCGATTGTATCTGATTTGAACGGTTAGATTATTTCAAAATTTTGAATAATTGCCAAGGATCTACCGACTATATACGGTTGAAATTATTTCCATAACCCTCGCTCTGCTAAGACAAAGTGCCGCGTTGAGTTCCGCCATTCAACACGCAATGTCTCAAATTCTGCGAAAATTGG
Organism: Dryadula phaetusa; assembly: GCA_032432895.1. NCBI lineage: Eukaryota > Metazoa > Arthropoda > Insecta > Lepidoptera > Nymphalidae > Dryadula > Dryadula phaetusa. The sequence continues at coordinate 1,162,447 of JAOYRS010000016.1, read as the reverse complement.
GATACAAAGTGTCTTGACACTAGGTAATTCCCGTCCACCCTGCTATACGCGTTAAAAGGGTGAAGCTAAAAAAAAAGACAGCCCACAAATTATATATATATATAAACAGCTAAGACCCGTAACGTCTTAAGTTCCAATCAACTCAATAATTAATTACCACAACAAGGACCAAATTACATTACATTATTAAACCTTAGTTTACAATTCAAATAACATTTGAAATACAAACCTGTTTATACAAAATTATGTTAAATTTCACCTTTAAACCACTCTGTATTACGTTTACATTCCAAAACAAAACTTAAACACCATATATCTTGAACCCAACCTAGTTCAAAATCAAACGAGTAACCATGAGTCATAGCTAGTTGAACTATTTGACGGTTACATCATCTTTTACTTTATATTGATAAATAGGAACGAATTTTTATTTTATTATTCTCTATGAAATAAATTATAACTTAAGAAAAATAATGAAAAACTTATAAATGTAGGCAGAGAGAAACTCACGTCACGACACTACACTCTCCTTACATCACTACTCAGTGACAGTCTTAAGTGTAAACGCGATGGTCGTGGGTTCGATTTTATAAGACAAAGTACGGCGTTAAGTTCCGCCTCACGACTCACCTTAGTCTTAGTCTTTTACCACGAGATACTATTCTATACTATTCGCTTATAAATATTCAGATTTTACAGAAAAAAAATAACAATTTTAATATTTCATCGAGAAAAACAATATATAATAATTAATTAAATATACGTACGTAAGTAAGTATGTACGTAAATTGAAATAAGTCGAGTAACACAATACATCCAACGTTGTGACATCGCTTATTATCGAAATTGGCATTTTGACATGTGAATAACAAGCGTTATCGGCGCCGTAAATAAATCACACGATTATTGTCAAAGTTTTGGTTTTCTAATTGAAATTATACGTATACGAATATATATATATATATATATATATATATATATATATATATATATATATATATATATATATATACATATATATATATATATATATATATATGGTGGAATAACACTTAACATATGATAACTTTACCCTTAGTTCTGCGTAGAAAATATAAATAAGCTCAGAATAAAAGTATTTAATTATATTTTAACTTCAATTAATATATTAATTACGTATACCAAAGTATTTAATAATACTTTTTAGAAAATTCGACGTTTGGAACACTTCACAGTGTTCCGTGATCCGTGGTTGTAAAGTGTCTAGTAGTAAGGGTAAGATAAATCCGTTCAAGTTATTAGTTTCATTTAGAATGTGTAAAATTCTTGAAAATTAAATATATTTATATTTAATTATTTTTTAAACTTTATTACTCAGCTTTCAAAATCTCAAAATACAAACAAACCCGATGGGTTGTAGGTTCAATTTCCACTTGATTATATTTAAATTATTTTCACTACCTTCGCTCAAGTAAGACAAAGTGCCGCGTTAAGTTCCGCCATTCAACACGCAATGTTTCGAGTTCAGTGGAAAGCGGAGTACGGAGCGTCTTGACACGTTCTGTCTACCCTGCTATGTGGGATAAAAAGCGTGAAGATAAAAAAAATGTGTTATACAGTCGCTACCATGCCGTGATATCCTTGTATAGCGTATGTATTTGGTTGCGACATGTCACCTTGTTACCTTTAGTTATTTATAAAATTGTCGTCTACAAAACACCTAATGAATCCATGTTTCCAATAAGAATATCCCTTTAAGTCGGATTCAAACTTACAACAGTCGCATTTGATCAGACACACCGCCACTGCACCATGTGGACGTTTCTTATTTATTAATTATATATATATATATATATATATATATATATATATATATATATATATATATTCACAAACGGTAATATCAGTAAAGTGCTAACACGTGTACACTCTTATACACGCGGAATTTTGATCCGCTCCATTCATTATCGAGTAGTGCACTCTTGGGAGTTTCGAAATTAAACCTACTTGTCACGAAACTCTTGTAGAAGGCACTATTGTATACGACAAGGTGAATTTCATATAAAGTTTATTTTTTATTTTTATGTTTATTTTTAAATTTAAAATCAATGTTGATTTTTTTTAGCTTCACGCTTTTATCCCGCATAACAGGGTAGACAGAAAGTACCTAGTGTCAAGACACTCCATACTTCGTTTCCACCGAATTCTAGACATTGACTGTTGAGCGGTGGAACTCAACGCCGCACTTTGTCTTACCAGAGCGAAGAAGTAGGAATATTGTAAATATATTTTATTTATAAAAGTAATTTAGTTGATCTCATGTATTCAGCAATGCTAAGAGCTTAGACAATCTAGGATAAAGATACTGTTCTTTATTTTGCAAAAAAGTTCGATACACAACATGTTAGTAGCGGAACTCAACGCCGCACCTTGTCTTAACAGATAAGGAGTAACAATAATTGAATTATATCAAAAAAATATATTCATCATATTATTTAGCGTAATCGCATTCGAGCCCATTATCATCGCCCGTATAGTCAGACATTTTTTAACTATGCTACGATAAAAATATCTTTGATTTTCATGATTTTTACACATTTTAAATCAAAACTATTTTAAGCGGAATAATTGCATATATTTTGATATTCGAAAATACATGTTTGGACACCTGATGTTTCAAACACTTTACAGTAGTCCGTAGTCACAGGTAGATTGATGTATTATACCAACTGACAGACGAATGAAAACTCAGTCTACCTGTGACCACGGACTACTGTAAAGTGTTCGAAACTTTCTTTTAAAATATACTACGATACCCTTAATAATTTTATTTCAAAATGCTAAATTACTTCCGATAGCCTAACAAGAAGAAAATTGTAAAAAAAAAAACATGAATATAAAAAAATCTAAAGAGTAACTGATAATATAATATATATTATATTAAAAAAAATACCACTATCTTGGCACAATTGACCAAATCTCTGCCAATATACTACAGTAGCGGTTCAATTCGAATATAATAATTTAAAAAAAAACAAACATCCCACGAATTATCCAATTTAAAAAAAAAGACAGAGATTTAAAACCAGCCAGAACGTCGTGTACACGAAAGCTGTCGGAAACGAGTTATTCCCCTTTAGTGTATCTGCATTCTTCAAGACCGGGGTAGTATGAATGGGTGAAAAAGCTCATTGAAATGTATGAGAGAGTTTGGGCCGATTGACACTTTCGTTAGACACATTTTTTGTGCGCTTGTGTGTGTTTAGAATGTTTAAATGCTGCGCTTTTAACATTGATAATTTTATTTATTCATGTATTTAGCTTTTATCCCGCACAGCAGGGTAGTCAGAAGTACCTAGTGTTAAAACACTACGTACTCCGCTTTCCGCCGGGTTTGAGACATTGTGCCGGAACTGAAAGCCGCGCTTTGTCTTACCTGAGCGAGGACGTGAAAATAATGAGATAATCCTTGCCCCGAATGGGAATCGAACCCACAACTATTCACGTTTACATTCGGACGCTGTCCCACTGCGCCACGGCCCACCTCAAATTGATATTTATTAATACACACACACACAAAACACAAGAATACACTATGGTATATTTAACATTATTAGGTTAGGAATTTATTTAAAACAATTTATGTAGGTATTTTTTTAGCTTCACGTTTTATCCTTAGCGGAAAAGTTAGAGAGATTGGAGCGCCAAATGCTACGGTCCCTACATATTTCTCTCACTCATGAAACTATTTCTCCCCTCTCCCTTCCCCCTTCCTCTCTCCTCTCTCTTCTCCCCCTATCCCTCTTCTCCCTCTCTCTCTCCCTCTCCTTAACCATGAACTCTTCATACATGTTTTTCTGGTGGATCCTCAAATGTTATATGAACTTGCTTCAGTATTGTCTCGAGGTCTTTTCTCACATTTCTCTAGGTATAAAAATTTTTGCAACTCTTGCACTTAACACTGTTTTGCTTTATTTAAATATATTTATTTAAAAGAATTATTTAAAAGAATATGTTAAACTACTAGCAAATATTCGCAAGTATGCTTGCATACACTTGACGCTTGCCATAATTATGTCAAAAAAAAAGTTTAAATCGATATAATTGTTTTATTTTTATTTTTTTTATTGGACCAATTGAAATAAAAAAAAAAACAATATATTAAGGGGAGGTTTTAAACTAACGACATGTTTTAAAATAATGACAAATGCGTTTAAATTGGTATGGTCATTTCTGAGATTAGCGTGCACAAACGTACAGAAAAATAAAGATGAGGATAAATAGAAAAAAACATATTAATTTTATAAATGCCCAAAATAATAATTTTTACCTTTTGTATTTTTATAATATTTATATAAAATCCAACTAGGCGAAGTAGCTTATCTTCTAATTAGGGATTTCAAACTCTAGAGTAAGATTTTAAAAATATTTCTTCCCTATATAAATTGTTACAATAAGTAATAATCTACATATCGCTCTATGAGTTTAATTAAAAATATAAATTATTAACTTAACGATTTAAACGTTTTACAATAGACTCCAGGTCAAAGATAATGCAGCAAAAAACACTTGGTTATTGATAAAAGAAAAGACGCCGCAACCGTTCATTTGCAATAAGGCTTGCGTTATCATTAAATGTATGAAATTAGTACTTTAAAGATTTGGTTTAGATAGACTAAAAATAATAGTTATAACTCGAAAAAAAATATTTAAAGCAATTTCCATATATAATTCTGTTTATTTAAACAAAAACAGTAAACTACTCCTATTTAATATATAACTTTGCACAAAATATGAACGAATTGTTGTTTTTCTTTCAAACTCACGCTTTTATCCCAAACGAGAGGGTAGATAGTCGAGTACTCCGCTTTCCACCGAATTCAAGGAATTGCATGTTGAGTGTCCGCACTCAACGTCGCGCTTTGTCTTACCAGAGCGAGGGAATGGAAATAATTTAAATAAAATAATTTCTCCGACAAGGAATCGAACCCACGATTACGTTTACAGTTAGACGCTGCACCACGACCGACGTCTTTACCTGGCCTATATCCAGAGAAACAGCATTTTTTTTCTAATTTAAGTTCCCTTTTTGTCCTTCGTATCATATCTTTGTCAGTTCTTTAGTAACAGTCCTACTGTAGTTTAAAGTGCCGTTATCAGTTTCCTGAGTGTTGAAAAAAGATGGTCAGTAAATACGATAACCTTATCTTGACAGTTCATTCCAAATAAATCGCGAATTCGAAACGCGGCCACGCTATCACGACTGTATTTATGCCCCACTTTAGAACTAATCATTACTTATTTAAAATATATATATATATATATATATATATATATATATATATATATATATATATATATATATATATATATATATCAGACGGAAAATTGAGAACGGAGTGTTCTCGCACTCTCACTACCCTACTGTAAGAAGTCATGCAAAATTATCTTTTATGTCGGTCGTGGTGCAGTGTGACAGCGTCTGACTGTAAACGCGGGCGGTTGTGGGTTCGATCCCCAGTCGGGGAAGCGATTGTATTTAAAATTATTTTCTCTTCCTCGTTAATTTCCATCTGAATGGTATACGTGTCTTAAATTCGATAAAGTACTGAGTGTCTTGACACTAAGTACTTCTGTGTCTGTGATAAAAAGCGCGAAGCTAAGAAAACATACATATTTTCATTTTTAACTTTAGTTAAACGCTAATTAACAACACTGGGTGCGTTAAGAATAAAACTATAATCCATAACGTTTTAGCCTTGATCAAATAAAACCACTATATACAATTTTTTATCACTACATTATGAGAACATATTCTGACCGACATAAAGAATGCACGTCGAGTAGGGGCTCGAAAAAACCTGTTCCTATGGATCATCGACACGTCCTAAATTGTAAAAACAGTATAGAATACTTGCTTAAGTAACTGTCCTTGTACTGACTGGTTTGAGTTAGTGTTGATTAAAAATATCGGCCCTCGTGGCTCAGTGGAACAGCGTGTTGTAAGCGTTTATGCTTGCAGGTTCGATTCCTAATCAGTGGAAAGATCATCATTTCACCAATCCATTAGGACAAATCGCGACGTTATGTTGCGCCACTTAACTTGAAATGTTTCGGTTTCAAACGAAAAATCTTAAAATTTCTGAAGTCACTTTTCAATCTTCACTTTGTATAGAAAACATACGAAGGAGATCACGATAAAAATAATACACTTAAATTATTGTAAATTAAATTTAAAAAAAAATATCCAATAACAATACAGCAGCAAACAATACAGATAGTCAGATTGTAAACGCGACTTGTTGTGAGTTCGATTTCCAAATGCCATTCCATTTCTAGGGCAAATGACAATGATTTCTCCTCTCTGGTAACACAAAAGTTTTGATTTCCGGTTGAAAACAGTCAAAATATATTGTCACTAGACTTCTTTCCAACTACCCTATCCTGAACACAACCCTGCTATGCGGGATTTACTCTCTATCTACCCTTGTAAATTAAAATCATAAAAAACACAAAATTTAATTCCAAACATCATTCACTAGAACGGGCGTACAGTATACGTATATAATAGTAATGGGAAACGAGGATGGATTGTCGAAGTCAATAGAGTTATTTGTTTTGAAGTATCGTTGCTTAAAAGCGCTCTTTAAATGCACAATCCAGATGAAAAGAGTTTAGCCTTGAATAGATGTGAAGGGTAAACTCAATAGATAGACGTTGCGTCTCCAATTAACCGTAAGCAAATGGCAAATATTTTTTTCTGTTTAAAATTTGAAAAAATCTCTAGCAGTACTAAAACTTTGATGTTATATATCAATAAATACAGATTTTAATATAGGGGTGGATTCCATTCACATTTGGATGAGTGATTATATTTAAAATTATTCGCACTTCCTTGGTCTGGTAAGACAAAGTACGACGTTGAGTTCCACCACTCAACACGCAATGTCTCAAATTCAGTAGACAGCAAAGTGTGGAGTGTTTTGACACTAGGTATATTCTGTCTACTCTGGTATGCTGGATAAAAGCGTGAAGTTAATTTAAAAACTTTTAATAGTATCTGAGAGCACTGTCTTATTACTGACACTGATGCGTTAAATAAAAAATGTATGAAGGAATAATTATCATGGTACACTTTCTTTAGCAAAACGTCACTAACATCTAGATGTTAGTGACGTTTTGCTAAAGAAAACATGGCAACTGCGTTTTGTCTGAGAGCCTCATTAGAATTTAACAAAATACTCGACAATTCCAATTTTGCGAATAAATATGATATCGATACGAAATTATTAATATGTACTAAATACCGTTGAAGCGTTGACAACCCGTTGCCTTATCAACGTATATGTCACTATATATAAACGTGTGTGTCAAACAAATGGTAGTATGCGTTACATATATTTTATTAATTTAATATTTTCATACATTCATACATTCTGCATTCTTTATATAAACTGTAATTGTGCCAAATTCCATTCTCCTCTGTTTACGTTATTTTCGTAAAAAAGGAAGACAAAGATTTTGCTTCACGGATTAATATATAGATAGATAAGGGAGATTGCAGATTACTCTCTAGTACAAATATCAGACAGGTTGTATTAAGCAACGTTCACTTCAGTTACTATTTGATGGGTGTGCGTTTTTCATTCTTTATCAAGAATCCAGTCAACAATTTAACCAATCGCACAGATAAAAAAAACACTCATTTATTTATAAGTAATGTCAAAATTGTGTTAACAAATACGGATGAAGCAAATGAGATAAGATAACAATACCATAAACTGTGTAACGTCATATATATTTATTGTAGTTTAACGCCATTTCCGCATAGCACAGAGAACTTGGCGTAACTTAACGCCACGCTTAGTCTTACCAGAGAAACAGGATGACACAAGTTAGATGGCCGCGTATTGAATGACAAGTTAAACTAACTTTACTTTAACAAATTGAGGAAACGTCTGCAATTTGAAATACTTAAGACCTTTTTACAATTACCACAGTTTAGTTAGTGACCACTGGGATCAGAGCAGTATGTTTCTCACTCTCTGTTTCAATTCAAGAAATTGTATGGCTTAACATAACGTGGTCTTACCAGACTACTAAAATAAACTAATATACAGTCACGCCTTTGTCCCGCAACCGGTTTATAAGCTGCTAATTCAATTTTTAAAGAGCTATTGAAACTTTAAACAAAATATGACCATTTCAGTCATATATATATATATATATATATATACATATATATATATATATATATATATATATATATATATTTCGGGTTTACCCTTTTGTCTCACATAGCAGGGTAGACAGAAAGTACAAGACACTCCGTACTTCGCTTTCCACTGAATTCGAGACATTGCGTGTTCATTAATGGAACTCAACGCTGCACTTTATTTTACCAGAGCGAGAAAGAGAATATAATTTAATAATAATCACTCCTCCGAGTGAGAATCGAACCCACAACCGATCGTGTTTACAGTCAGACGCTATACCCCTGCGCCACGACCGGCCTATCATAATTGATACTTACAATTATCTCTTGGTTCTAACCGAAAGTAATTCAATCGGGTCCGCCTCGGGCTATCATTTAGTTGAATACTTGTCGTGACTATTAGATATAAGTGAGAAGTGTGCATTAATAGTATATGTACTGTTACTATTATACATTCTAAGCGTACCATATTTAGGATATTAGATGTTAATTCTTGAGGCCGGTACGGTTATAATTAAATTATTTACACTACCTCGCTCTGGTAAGAGATAGTGCGACGTTGAGTTTCACCACTCAACACGAATAGAATATCTCGAATTACAGAGTGTCTTGACACTACGTACATTCTGTCTACCCTGCTATGCCGGATAAAAGCGTGAGGCTAAAAAAAAATCTTACATAAAAAAGCTGGGGATGTTTCTAGTATGATATTGAACTCAAAAAGGTGATTAAAAAAAATTATCTGTCTGTTTGTACAACCATTACGCGAAAACTACCAGTTCCATCACAATGCAACTTGGCATAATTATACTTTAACATCCCGGTCATCACACTGGTTCCTTTTTATTCTGGAAAAGTATACACATTAAAAACTAAAAAAAATGCTAGAATTAAAAAAATATATTTTTCAGTAACACTTTATCAAAAGAGTGAAGAGTGGTATCTGGAAAGTAAAGAGTATAGCAGGGTAGAGAGAAAGACCTAGTGTCAAGATACTCCGTACTTTGGTTTCCACAGAATTAGAGATATTGCTTCTTGAGTGGTGGAACTGAACTCCGCGAGGGAGTGAAATAATTTAAATATAATCACTCCCCTGGGATGTTGTTGGATCGAACCTACAACTCATTGCGTTTACAGTCCCACTACGCCACAAGAGTAAATTTATATAAAATATAAATACAATATAACATGTTAAAACTGCATTACACATTTTCATTTTAGCTTCACGCTGTATCCCTTGCGGGATAGTCAGGACAGAACGGAGCGCCAAACGCTACGATCCCTGCATACCTCTTTCGCCTCGTCCACAATCATTAACCTCTTCATACATACCTCTCAGGGAGACGTCAAGCTTTTTACGTGACCTTCCCCAGTACCATCTACATTGCATTCTCGAAGAGAGCAAGCTCAATCGAGTTATCGATTATTTTTACATTTATATTCAAATAAAAAAACAACAAGAGTTATTCTTGAGATATACTAGAAGATATATTTAAATAGAAGAAAATGATTAATTACGTTGTAGGTAATTGCGTATTTAGTATTCTAGAGCAGACCCAAATAGAAAGTACGTGCAGTCATATGTAGACAGACTGGCGTCAGTTGCACATCCTGTTGCAACTCGTATGAAATATACATATATCAAAGTATTTTTTTTTATTTTACATATTTTTTTTTAATTTGAGAACTAAACAGTATATAATACACAAACACAATTTCAACAATAGATAAGATATACACCATTAAAGTTACCACCTATAACTACACAAATAAATAGAGTAAGGCGAATAAAAATTATATCAATATGATACGGTTACGTAATATAACTTACAACAACCGTAGAGGCCAGTGGTGGTGCAGTGAGACAATGTCTGACTGTAAACACGATCGGTTGTGGGTTCGATTCCCACTCGGGGGATTGATTTTATTAAAATTATTCTCACTTCCTAGCTCCGGTAAAACAAAGTGCAGCTTTGAGTTCCACGACTCAACAGTCAATATCTCGTATTCGGCGGAAAGAGAAGTACAGAGTGTCTTGACACTAGGTACTTTCTGTCTACCCTGCTATGCGGGATAAAAGCGCAAAGCTTATATAGCTTAATGTACTATAGTCAGAAAAACTAGTATAAAGATTCTGTGTTCCACTTTCAAACTAATTATTTAAATACAATTATTCCCCCAAACGAACCCCCAACATTCGCGTTCGGTCAGACGGCTGACCCACTTCACCACAAAGGCTATAATACTGTAATAATATTTAAACCAACGTGCATTTATGTGTGCATTTACAAAGCTTGCACTGTGTCTGTCATCAACACCATACGCCGGGCGTTAACGATCGCACAAGAATACCGTTGCACACATTTATTGTTTACACTCTAAAAATAACTGGAAGTCAATGTCGAGCGTTTAGCTCTCAAGGTGGCTTTTAAGACGACACGAGATTTTTACTCGGGCAAAGAATATTTTTAACGTAATGAAACGAAATAATAACTTTTAATGAAACTATTTTAAAAGGATTAATCGTGTATATTTTGGTATTCAAATAATGCATATTAATTTTAAATGAAAATATATGAAAATCGCAAAATAATAATCATTATTTACATAAACTAAATATAATAACTTTTTTTGTATATTATGGGGGTATATACTTTGTTTTAGACCACATCCCTTGGGGCTCGTGAATTAATGGACTTGTCAGATCGAGATACCTCATGCACCTATTCATGTGGTGAAGATGAAACTGGCTTTAAATATTTAGTGAAAGAACAGTGTGTAATCGCAATACGAGATAACTCCATTATCAGTTAGAATATTAAAAGTAAGTAAATTATATGTAAATACAGTAACATATTATAATAACAGCTGATAAGACCTCAAAGAGCAACTAAAAATTTTGTTAAAATATACGAATAAGATCTGTGATTTTTGCTATTTTTATACATTTTAAACGGATACTATAATAAAAATTTTCAAAACCAGACGTATAATAATTTATTTATAACTATATATTTTTCAAATAACTAACAGACGAACGCCACCTCAATCTACTCCTATTAAGTTTTCAAAACGTTAACAAACATAGGTTATCAACCAGAAAAATATATGCGAATAATCCGTTTAAAATAGTTTAGAATAATCCGTTTAAAATAGTTTAATTTAATAAAATAATAACTATAAAAAAACCTTAAAAAACGTATTAAATACAATTAAATAGACAGAACAAGTGAAATCAAAATATTCAAAGGCAATCATCAGCCGATATTTTTTTTAGCTTCACGCTTTTATCCCGCATAGCAGGTTAGACAGGAAGTACCTAGTGTCAAAACATTCTGTACTCCTCTTTTCGCCAAATACGAGACATGTCGTGTTAAGTGACGAAACCTTATTTTGTGAAAATAATTTAAAAATAATCACTCCCCCGAGTGGGAATCGAACCGACAACCGATCGCGTTTACACTCAGACGCTGTAACACTGCGCCCGACATTCTAATCGTTTCAATAAACATCCTAAGCTAACATCCAACTGTGGGAAGGCAAACCGGTTGTGTTCAACGCAGTCAATGGCGTAACTTTTGTTTTTTGTTGTCTGTCACGCTTTTAGATAATGTTTTTTAATTGACATATTTTCATTATACGAAGTATTAATATATATTTATACGTTTCTTCAAAAATGTTTTCTAATCCTAAGTGTGGAATAACACTTTAAAAATAGTAAATAAGAAGTGAGTCTACCTGTGACCATGGACTACTGTAAAGTGTTCGAAACGTCAGGTGTCCAAAATGTATTTTCGGATACTAAAATATACGCGATTAATCCGGTTAAAATAGTTTCATTTAAAATGTATAAAAATCGCGAAAATCAAATATCTTATTAAATAAGAAGTATTAAATAATTTGCCAGATCAATAAATGATATAAATCTTTATAAATGTAGCGTTTAACAACGTCAGGATTAAATGACGAGGTAGAACCGAACACAACGTACTATTCGAAAGTCCACGAGTAAAAGCGTGTTGCTTTAATTGCCGACTTATATAAGCATCGAACGAAGGAAGGCAAACCATAGTTAAAAGGTAAGGCGTTTAGTTATAATTTTATAATTCAAGTGACCATCTTCAAAACATTAGTTAAGAACGAATGACGTCTAACTAAAATTTTGCCACTAATATCCAATGTTAACTATTAAAAAAATAAACTATGCTAACAATAGTATTATAACGATAAAGTTCCATTTAATTCTGTTCAGCAGTTTTCTATATAACATGTAAAAAAAAATAAAACACAAATAACTATATGTAAATGAGGTCATAGTAACGCAAATCAGCAATCAGTGTCGAATTGTACTACCAGTGGTTGTAAATTCGATTCCATTCAAGAGAATTTTGATATTTAGGTCTGGTATGACAAACCGCGGTGTTAGGTTCCGCTTGCCACACAAGCTAAAATTGGAGAACGGTCTGTCCAACTATATTCCAAATATAATAATACTAGCGAAACTTAACGCCGGGTTTTGTCTTATCAGAAAGTGGAATTGATAATAAAAAACATGTAATCACTTTCACTCTTTTACACGCATTGTTTTATTCTAAAATTCAATTATACAATAGTAACATGAGGTATAGTTACGGCCGAGCTAGATAACAAGACTGATAACATAGTATTGAACGTTGCTATTATTTTTAAAAGGTCAAAAAGTACATTACTTCCTGTGCGGATAGGTGTTGGAATCAGAGTGGAGTAGATACTAATTAGTTTTATAAATTAAAAACAAGGCTCCTTATCCTGCAATGCAAGGTAATCAGAGACAACCTAGTATCACCAGAATTTTAGACATTGCGTGTTGAATGGCTAACTAAACGCCGGGCTTTGTCTTACCAGAGCGGAAAAATAAAAATAAATTTGAAATATAATTACAACTGGGAATCGAATCCACAACCGCGCTTATAGTCACGTTTATAGTCCAACTGGGATCCACTACGCCACGATGACTTCAAAGATCATTAGGGCTAGTTTAAATTTTCACAAATATATCTACTCAAAATTATTTTACTGTTTTTTGCAGTGGTACTGCAAATAAATGTGTTTATTATTATTATTTTAGCTTCACGTTTTTCTCCCGCAGAAAGTACCTAGTGTCAAAACACTCCGTACTCCGCTATCCGCCCAACTCGAGACATTACGTATTGAGAGTGGCGGAACTCAACGACGCACTTTGTCTTTTATATTTCACCAAAAATACATAATACCCAATATCTATTTATAAAAAAAAATATCAATGCTATACAGAATGGTCACAACAGGCGAATGAACTTAGAAATTTCATGTTTAAATATACCACACATGATATGGCATTACTCGTATTCAAATGTGGGATCGTTATCAGTAGCAGCTATTATCACCACGCGATTGGAATAAAGCGACAACATAAATGATAACATATAAATATCAAATTAATATTGTTCCTTAATTGTTGGCTATATCTGGGTATAACAGATAAAAATAACAAGAATATTATGCTATATACAATTCGAGACATTGCGTGTTGAGTGGCGGAGCTCAACGCCGCGTTTTCTCTTCCCAGAGCGGGAATTCATTTATAATGATATCTCCGATTGGGAATCGAACCCACAAATATCGCTTGTACAGTCAGTCGCTGTTCCACTTCGCCTGGACCGGCTTCAGTAATAGTAATTATTTTTGGATTATTTTAATAATAATACGAATTTAGTTCAGATCTCTGGTTTAAAGGATGAACCTGTTAATAGTTAACTATCTTCTTAATATAACTATAATTAATGATAAATAAAAAAAAAATTACAACCAATAATTGATAACCTTGTTATCACAAACTGACTTTGAAGCGCGATAAATATAATTATGTAAACTTAATATAACATGTGGGCGTTGGAAGAGTCTGTATGGTGTATTTTAATATTTAATCCAAAATAACTTGTAGTGGCCTGCCGTGGCGCAGTGGGACAGCGTCCGGCTGTTAATGCGATCGGTCGTGGAGTCGATTCCTATTCGGGGGAGAGATTATATTAAAACCATTTTCACTTCCTCGCTCTGGTAAAAATAAAGTGCGGCGTTGAGTTCCACCACTCAACTCGCAATGTCTCGAATTCGGTGGAAAGCGGAGTATGAAATGTCTTAACACTAGGTACGTTCTGTCTAACTTGCTATGCGTGATAAAAGCGTGAAGCAAAAAAAAAAGAAGGTATAAAATGAGTTTTTTTTACTACCTGATTGCCAAAAGGAGGGTTACGTTTTTACCACGTATGTAAATATGTACGTACGTCCATTCTTTGTTCCCTTGTGACTGCTAACACTGTGAGCCAATTTTGACAAATGATAAGTCGTTAGATTAGTCTTCAAGGCGCGAGTTTCATTAAAATTTAAAAAAAACCGGAGTAGCGCATCTGGATTTTAATTTTTTTTATTGTTAGCTTGTTTTTTATTACTCATACACATATTAAGTTCCTGTAAAACTTTGAACTGTTTTACGCTACATCCCGTATCGCAACTCTATCATAGACAATCTAATGTCAAGACACTGAGTCTACTGCATTGTGTTCAGAATTAAGACATTCCGATTTGGACAGTAAATAGTCAAATATAGTCAACTCGAACTCCGCTAAATCCCTAAATTTTACCAATTTTTAGGGTAAAAAGTCTGCATTGTTTAGGTTAGGTCATTTTTTCAACATTTACCGTGACATTTCATAAATAACATTTCAGATAAATCAGAGAAAAAATGTCAAAACTTTCTGTTTTCCAATTTTCTCTCGAAATCAAGGTTTAATCAACATGTTACATTAAGTAGCGGAACTAAACGCCGCATATTTTGATCCGAGATATATCATTTCACCGAATAGATATCGAACCCGCAACCAATCACGTTTACAATCAACACTGCACGTGATGCAACTGCCTTACAAATGCGAAATATACAGCCGTAACAAGTCATTCAAACAAATCAACAATATATAATGTATTATATTCGTATAAGCGTTACAATTTTTCTTAACAGAGTACAAATAAAAAAAACGAAAAGGACACTTAGGAATTTGATCCGTAAATGGTTAGTTTTTTATACATGCGGGATCTTTGTACAACGATGATTGATAACCCCGCGTCTAGAACACGATTCCGTCGTCGTACCGCGATAAAAAGAATACACTATTTATATACTATAAAATAAAATAAATTCTTTTGTTTGTTTTACAATATGTTAGATGAAAGAATGCTACAAAAGGTAAAGATGTTAGTAATTTGTATTTATTTTGTGACTTGGATATTATAACACGTGGAAAATGTGTTGCCTTAGAAACTCACTAACTCCCCACTCGGGGGAGTGATTATATTTAAAATTATTTTCACTTCCTCGCTCTGGTTAGACGTAAGATATAATGCGGCGTTCAGTTCCACCACTCTACATGCAATCGCGGAAAACGAAGTACGGGAGTGTCTTGACACTAGGTACTTTCTGTCTCATAAACGTGTATGTCACTTTTATCAATGTACTTTATAATAAAAAAAATACTACACACACTTCTACATGATTGATATCATATAGTAGTGTGTGTAGTATTTATTTTATTAAGTTAACGCATTTGTATGCCTTATTTAAAAAAAAAAAAACTAGAAGCCCCGTTGAGGCGTTTACAACGGGTTGCCTTAGCAACGCGTATATCACTTTATATGAACGTGTATATCAAACATATAATAGTGTGAGTTACATTTATTTTATTAATTAAATATATTTTTATTCGAGACATTGCGTATTGAGTAATAGGAATTTAACGCCGCACTATATTTTACCAGAGCGAGTAAGTGAATATAATTTTAAATATAATCACTCCCCCGACTGACAATCGAACCCACAACCGACCGCGTTTACAATTCTCATTGTAAACGCGGTCGGTCACGCTGCACCACGACGGGCCTCAAAGTTGCTTGTTTGTAAAAAATCGATTTTGAGGAAAACACACACATCGATATGTGCTATTTTTTAATATAAACACCTAAATATATATAACTAATAGAACACGTAATCAGAATCACAATTACTTACATAATATTCTTATCGTCTCGAATATATTTTAAATTCACGTTAATCCTACATGTATTTGAACTGACACTGACCTTCACACAATTCAATTCATACAATTGTAATTTTTTTATATAAATACTAAATTCATATGTATATATGTGTGTGTGTGTACGTGTGTGTGTTTGTGTATGTATGTATGTATATTCTCATAAGTATAAAAATATTTACCAGAATATAACGTTATTATAGAGATGACTAAATAAGATGTGACGTCACATTTCTGTTTCACGAATAAAATATGAAGTTATCGCTTTTTATAGAATATCCTCAAAACGTATGAATCACGTACATAAATGTGTTAATTAGAACAATAATTTACCTTTATATTGCAAGGTAAAACCGATATAACATGTAATGTATAAAGATTTTGGAAAGAAATTCATATAAAACGACTGTAGCTCATGTATTGTTAATATATTTGAAAAACGTATAAAAATCTGAAAGGTCTTAGAAAGTCTCCAAGAGGCGCGGGTTCGAATCCCGCTGTGTTCAAATTTTTATACGTTTTTAAAAATGTTTTCTAAACATAAATAACATATTCTATATATAATTTTGATCATTTCTTCTAACATTTCTTCTTCTTAGTTCTGTACTTGTGTTCTTTTAACTTTTTATAGACTTACAGCTTTACTACGAGCTTACGCTACTCACGAGCTGCTATAACAAAGAATTGAAATACTTATATATTTTTTTAGACAGGAAC
The DNA here is from genome assembly GCA_032432895.1 of Dryadula phaetusa. Taxonomy (NCBI): domain Eukaryota; kingdom Metazoa; phylum Arthropoda; class Insecta; order Lepidoptera; family Nymphalidae; genus Dryadula; species Dryadula phaetusa. The sequence goes on along the minus strand of JAOYRS010000016.1, from coordinate 1,145,431 downwards.
CAGGTACCTAGTGCCAAGACGCCTAATAGTGTAGTAGGTACCACGTGTACACACACCAAGGTTGAGTGGTAGGACCCAACGCCGCGCTTTGTCTTACCGGAGCGAGGAAATAAAAGAAGGTCACTCCTCCAAGGGAATAGAACCCATAACCGACGCTGTCCCACAGAGCCACGACCGACCTCAAAATACTTATGCAGGTAATTTAACAAATAGCAACGAGTCAGGATGTGAAAGGATTCGTATTATGACACTTATCTTGGAATGTTATTATAGAAATTAATTTCAATGGGAACTTAGAACTTATCTATGAATGACTTCGTCATATTTCACGTACATTACATGTTTATATGAAAATTGATTCTGACTACGGAGTTAACTTCTCAGGGCTGAGGCATTCACTTTAGAGAATTGATGGTATATCAAACATATTAATATATTTTAGCTTCACAGTTATCTTTCTGTCTATCCCGCATTGCAGTAGAGACAGAAAGTAGTTAGTGAAAATAATTTAATTTAAAATAAATAATAATAAAATCACTGCCCCCAATGGGAATCGAACCCACAACTGATCTCGTTTACAGTCAGGCGCTGTCTCACCGCGCCATGACCGGCCTCTATATTAAAAGGTTATATTAAAAAAGTACACAAAAATATCTTAAATAAATTTAATAATAAATTATTTCAGTACAATATAATGAGAAAAGAAATTAGAAGCATGAAACATTTTACAGTATCGCCCAAATAATTATGAAAACAAATTAGATACTAATCAATAGACTATCGTGGCGCAGTGGGACAACACTTGTCTCTGGATTGGCAGTAGGTTCGAAAGAATTGAGCAAAAAATTAAATATCATATTAACACAAGCATAGCCTGTTCCACCGTTGTAAGCGCGATGGGCATTCCTACAACTCCAATTAACTGTGACGTCACATTTATTGTTCCAAATAACTGTGACGTCACGTGTATTGGTCCAATTAATTATGATGTGATGACCAACCCAGAGCCAAACGTTGTCAACGTGAAGCTAAAAAAAAAATTTGTGTCCAAAATTTATAATAACGGACAACTACATATTATATTATATTATATATACATATTATATTTTATAATAAGGATACTCGCTATAAGAAACGGATTAATCGCGTATATTTTGGTATTCGAAAATATATGTATGGAAACCTGACGTTTCGAAGACTTTACAGTAGTCCGTGGTCACAGGAAGATTTCATATTATTTTATATACTATTATATATCACTAGGTTCTCTTTGGCTACTCTATCAGATATCTACGCATATTAGATGCTTAAAGCTTCAAAGTAAACAGAAAGCATTTGAAGTCACAACTATCGTGATAAGTCGTCAGAAACAAACATGATGGCGTCAACTTGAATTATACATATACATGGTGTTAACATTACTCTTGCAAAAAGAAATTTTCTACAAACAAACTTCTTTATTCTTAATAAATATAAGTAACAATATTGACTTATATATTTTCAAAAGATAATTTAAAATTGTTTTTATTAAGGAAACTAGAGAATAATCGTATGCGTAATGGTTCGACCCCAACTAGAAAGAATGTATACATCTATGTATGTTAATACGTCATGTAAAATAATATTACTTAATTGCCGATTGTACGGTCGTGGCGCAGTGGGCAGCGTCTGACCGTAAGCGTGATCAGTTGCGGGTTCGTTCCCACTCGGGGAGTAATTATAATTATTTTAGTATAACTTCCTAGCTATGACAAGACAAAATGCAACGTTTTGTTCTGCCGGTGGAAAGCGTAGTCCGGAGTGTCTTGACACTAGGTACTTTCTGTCGATTCTGTTATTCTATATTAGGATAAAAGCGTGAAGCTATTGCACATAAATAAAATATATAACAAGTCTTAACTAAATACCAGGCCTTATTGCTAAAAGCAATCTCTTCCAGGCGACCAACAATAAGGGACACGCTACAAGAGATCTCTGTACCCTTTTTGATGTGAAGTAGTGCAGAATGTTAAAATCAACATTTAAAAAAAACTATAAAAATATTAATAAAATAAATGTAACAAACAGTACAATATATTTGACGTGCACATGTTACGTGAAATGACATACCATGCGTTGTTAACACGTCAACACGGGATATTTAAAATTTCTGAATGAAATTCCCATTCTGGTTCCAATATCACAAATAGATACGGGAAACGGATAACGGAGTGTCTGGACACTATGTTCTATCTCTACTACATGGGGAAAAGGATCCAGGTAAAAGGAATACATTTAGAATGAAAAAATATCTAAAAATAGACGTACACATATATTAACTAGTACAAAGACATGTTAGCTAGTGTTTTGAACTTTCAATCCAAACATTCCATTTTCCTTCATTTGGCTGTGTTCTACTTTAGCCAGAACAAATACAGAAATGCCAGTTGTTACCGACGGAGGCTCGGCGAGGTACAACGTTTACATTGCGAGTAAAGTATTTACGCTGCACTTAGTTTGATAAGGTTTTCAACAAATAATAGATATGTGAGGAAGAGAAATTATTGTTGTACTATAATACTATATTGTTTAAAGGGGATTTTTTTTATTATAAAAAAATAGTAAAGTAATGATTTATCCCAATCACTATTTTTCTCGTTTTTCGCACTTCTTTTGTTTCATACTATTTCCGTTTCCGCTGCTATATGTATTTTTTTTAATATTTTACAGATAAAAAATATGTACATACAATAATATATCATAATGTTTAATGTAATTTAAATGAACTCGTTAGCTATTACTACTTGATGGGCAATTGATATATTCTTTCCAATAAAGTGTCTCTGGCCACTAAATCCTAGTTTTCCCGCATATAGTAATAATAACCCGTTTAAATCCCGTTTCTTCCTTTTCTATAGGGAATTCGGAAAATCCCTTTTAATACTCCCCTAAACTCCACCCCGGTTGTGTGTGATCTGTCAGTCACTTCATAACGTCATAATTTCATATATGTTACGATTCTATTGATTATATGATATTAATATTAAAACTATATTTTAATATTAATATAACTATATATTTTAATATTATAAAACTATATTTTAATATTAATAATTAATTACACTTTGAAATATCTTAAATCGAGAGAAAGTAAATTGAAGCTTCAGTGTATTTTCGAGTATATAAAGTGCATAATAAAATCGATTCGAACGAAGTCTAAGTCGAAACACCTAGTGTTGACACAATCCGTACACTGCTTTCCGCTGAATTAGACACATTGCGTGTTGCGCAGCGGAACTCAACACCGCGCTTTGTTTTACTATAACAAGGAAATGAAAAAATAATTTAAATACAATCCCGAGTGACAATCGAACCCACAACCGATCGCGTTTACAGTCACACTGCGCGCAACTTGCCTCCATGCAAAGCACTATTACTATAGTAGTATAGAAAATATTAAAAAAAAATTAAAACACACTTTTTCTGAGCTAAACCACTTGAATATCAAACACGAAGTACCAAAGCACATCCACAAGCACACATTAACAGTACATTCTTAGAAAATAAACAGACCTGCGTTGAGACATACATATTTTTCATTCCCCTTTGATAGCACCAGTGTTTTTTTGTGTATAACAATCTCGTATGTCATTTAAAAGGATGTGGTTTGCCTATACACGAGTGTTCACCCGCACGAGACGCCCTTGGAAACTAGAAATGGGATAAAACAGTGGAATAGTGAAAAGCACTATACATTTAATAGTGAAACTTTTCGAGATCAAAAAGCGTTTAAGCTACATTTAAATTTGAAGTAGTAGTTTTCTTTGATAGAAAGCTATTACATATATATATAATTGGTATATAGTTAAATATTTTCGATAGATATACATTGTATGTATGTATAATGTGTGGCGTAACTTAACGCCTCGCTTTCTCATATAATCATTCACCCAATTTAGTATTGAATCTACAACCATCTGGTCCATCATCAGACGCCGCGCCGACCCATTTATGGTGTTGCCGCTAGAAAAAAACTCCCGTTATTCTTTGAACAAGGAGAAATGACAATATTTTACGTTTTATAGAACACGCGAATAAACTTCCGCCTAAGTACTATGCCTCTGACATATATATATATACATATATAAATACATATATATATATATATATATATATATATATATATATATATATATATATATTTATATATATATATATATAGTCCTTTGACCAATAAATCCAAAACAAAAAGTACTTAAGGCACAAACCACAAAGATTTTAAAAGACTTTCAAGCAAACATACATATATACATTCTTCCATAGTCGAACTTGCTCGGGGCTCTAATTTTAGCTGTAATGCGTCACCTTGCGCGCTTTGACGGGTGTCTCTTTGAACAAGTTGTAAAATATGAAAATATTTCTTTCTATTCAACTTTAATTAAAATGAATGCTTTTTCGGATTAAATATACTAGATATATAGAATTAATAAAGTATATATATTCAAAATATTTATATATTAATTTATGGAATAGGGGAAGTAATTTATAATTATATTTCAATTTGTCCACCCTGATAAGACAAAACGCGGCGTTGAGTTCCGCCAATGGAGACGTAATATTCCAAATTTTGGCAAACAGTGATTTTCAGTATTCTCATAAAAATTCTACTGTCACCTTAAAATATTTAATTAAACTAACATCTACTATAGTCATACTAAAGTATGTTATAAAATTTAGATTATAGAAATCTTTGAATACACTCGTAAGCCTCTTGGATCCAGTCCAAGCACAATTGACTCTCAGTTACATTTTTACATCTTTCCGTGGTAAATTTCGATAAAGATATTTAATAGACGGGAGTCATCATCTAGCTATAGCCAATTATTTATTACATTCCATTATATTTTATAATATAAAATAATATATATATACAGCAATAAGAAGGACGGGTTCAGGGTCACGCTGAGAGAATGAGTGATGAAAAAATGGTAAGAAAGATTTGTAAAGCAAAGGTGAGCGGTACGAGAGAGGTCGGCGGAAACCTCAGTTGCCCTTCGAATTCACAGGAGGAAGGTCTCGTAAAGAGCATCGGGGCCTCCCAAAGGGCATACATGAAGAGGTTAATGACTGGAAACAAATACGCGCGAACTGTACTACTGTAATACTGAACTGTACTAGTTAGAAACTGCCGGCAACTTCGTGTGCGCGCGCAAATTGTATATATATGATGTTTTCGATTGTAAAATTACGATAATATGTATTTTTAGTAATTTTAGGTAAACCTTTTACCTCGCCCACCTAACTCATACACTCCAGAACCAGCCTACCTGTTAAATCATCATCATCATCTTTCTGTATTATAGTATAATAGTTAATCTAAATCTGTAATCGAAAACCTTAGTCCTAATCAAGGATAGATTAAAACTATTTCGACACTTGCTTTATTAACGTATAATCCGTTATTACAAAATTAAAATATATAAAGAAATATATATATTAAAAAAATCGAAATAAGAAGAAAATACAAAAGAAACAATATATCTAAAATAAAATACAGATAAACGTTTAAACGGATTAATCGCGTATATATTGGTATTTAAAAATACATTTTTGACATCTGATATTTCAAATACTTTACAGTAGATAGTGGACATAGATAGATAAGAATAATAATCAACTAGTTAATCATACACCGAGTGATGTTTTTCCGGTGAGAATTGTAAAAAAAATGTCATCGTTCTGAATCCCACTTGCGTTCTGAGAATGAGCTAACAACTTTAACAAAGAAATATATAGTTATTTCGGCGTTAAGTTACGTCACCCACCACGCCAACAAACCATAGTACTCAGAAAATTGGGAACAGTGCCTCTCTCTCATCTCTCTTCATCCCGACCACCAAATACGAGAAACAAAAAAAAATTAAATTTAAACTAAACATGCTCATAATTACTGTGAGTAATGAAATTAAAATAAAACAAAAATCACTTTACGACCGGAACACTGACTCACGTTTATTACAGACCAATGAACTAACATAACCAATCAATGGACTAATTCAATAATGGAAAAAAAAACGGAAGAATGCAATTTATGCAAAACAAAAGGGTTATTAAGACACTACTTATGCATTTAGTTTATATATTATGATATTAATAAACTTATTTGAAGCGGGTAGTGGCGCAGTGGTACAGTGTCTGACTGTAAATGCGATCGCGATGAAGCGATTTTTATTAGTTTTCAAACATTTCCGTGCTCTTGTAATACAAAGCGCGGCGTTGAGTTCCGCCACTCAAAACGTAATGTCGGAGTGTTTTTTACACTATCTACCCTGCTATACGGGACAAAAGCATGAAAATAGTGTAAAACTGATTCAGAGTGGGCCACATTTTATGGTTTAAAAATAAATTAAGTGTCAAGACTCTCCGTTCTTCGTCTTTATTGTTTCCTTCAATCGATTACAATGAACAGTTCATTGTTAATAATAGTCGAATAATTTACATATTTCAACCGAATTTTATAATTCTTTCCGGTAAATCTAAACCGGATGTAGTCATTACACGAAGCGTTTCTTATATAAATTAGAAATAGTATTATTAACATTATAATTGGGAAAAAATAAGACATTATATATACAATAAATATAAGCGGCATCACGGTTTATGCAGGTTAGTAGGAGAAGCAGAGACAGCCTAGTGTCAAGACACTACGTTGACCGATTTAAGTGCTAAAATCAAGACATTACGTGTTGAGCAGCGATCTTAACGCCGCACTTTGTTCCTTCCGGTGAAATATAAAATAGATAGTAAAAACATTTTTATTAAATTCCATACAATTATATGATCATAAAAATATTTTAGCGTAGACCGTGGCGACAGACCTGGGCGTCCTTGCAAGGACGTTAGGTGAATGCTTTAAAAACATCGCCATATAATCCGACACCTGTGCAAGTATAAAAATAGATTAGAAAACGAGAAATATAAAGTGCGGCGTTGAGTTACGGGATAAAAGCGTGAAGTAAAATTTAAAAAAAAATGCAAGATCATTAGTGAACTTAAGAGTTGAAAGTAATTTCGTACTAAGTTATATAATTTAAAATTTAGTTTTATTTATATATATATATATATATATATATATATATATATATATATATATATATATATATATATATACCACTCATTTTTCAGTACAAAAATATTTTAAACAAATGTAATAACCTAAGTACATTTGCGACTGGCAAATCCACCGCGGCTGAGTCATAGCTTGTGACCGTATCCTTTATTCCGCTTCCATCTTTATAAATATCTTACAAGGACGTCGTATATGAATAATCGTCGTATATGAATTTGACACTAAACAACAATATAACATATAAAAAATACATTGCGTGTTATATTGCGGAACTAAACGCCGTATTATATATACATATAAATAGTAAGAAAAAATTAATTAGTAGGAACATATTTGATATTATTTACTCATTATTCTTGTCTACATTACGTTTATCCAATAAACATATTGAATTTTCATAGAAACTAATCAAGTATAGAAATTTAAGCTTTAATTACAATAAATAGGTCAAAATGGCGTTACAAGGTTTTCTAATATAAATTACGAAACGAAACGAATGCAAGTAAAGACCAAGTGTTTAAGAAAAAATGAATTAAATTCTACCTCGTCGATCGATTTCGGAAAGAATGCAGTCAACGGAGTGTCTTGACACTAGGTTATTCTCTTACTCTGATAAACCTATTCGGAATGTAACGAAAAGATGTTTCTTTTATATTAACTCTAAAACATATCAAATAATAATATAAAGAGAATTAAAAATATTTTGTTTAAAGTAACGAGTAGATAATTTATTAATTATTTAATAATTTACATAATTAATATCGCTTCCTTATATAGAACGGTAATCTGTCAGTTTAGGAAACCACCACTAACCTAATTCTTTATTAGTGAAGTCTTTTCCTGAACTCACAATACTGACACTTTCTATTTTTAAGTAATCAGATATAGAATTAGTAAAAATGAAATATAATGTTTTTTTAACTTCACCCTTTCATCCCGCATACCAGGGTAGACAAAAAGTACCTAGTGCCAAGACACTCCGTACTTCACTTTCCACCGAATTTGAGACATTGCGCGTTGAGTGATGGAACTCAAAGCCGCACTATGTCTTTATACCAGAGCGAGGAAGTGAAAATAATTAAAATATAATCACTTCCCCGAATGGAGATCGAACCCACAACGGATTGTGTTTACAGTCAGACGCTGTCCCACTGCACTACGACCGGCGTGATTTCTTATAATCAAAAGTATCTCAGTTGCAAGTATCACACGCATTTATAGTACCAACCAGACTCACAAAACAAAAACCACAAAATTTTATTTATAAATACAAATTAATATAGGACACTGTACAAGGAAAATAATTCGACATCCTCATAACCCTAACTACGAACAATCGGAGGATGTTTCTATGGAATTTATAGTGTTTCTGATTTAAATGTATAATCGGCGACGTATGTAGGCGTACACCGGCTGAATATCATTTGTTTCAGTTAGAACAGCCGGCCTAGGTGTAATGGCATACTCGTGGCATCAGGATGCTGGAGTAATCACTTTATTATGGTTTTAATTCCTATAAAATGTTACTTTAAAAAAAATATATATATATATATATATATATATATATATATATATATATATATATATATATATATTTATATATATATATATATATATTTTATATATATATGTATATATATATATATATATATATATATATATATTCTAATAAACAAAAAAAATTTTAAAACGCTTTACTCGCGAAGCAAATCAGCAAATCCGCCAATTTCCAATTAATCTACTTAAACCCACAAATTATGTTATAACATCTATAACAGTAATAACATCCTATGATATAGAGAAACTGGGCACATCTAACGACGTAGATAACTATGTTAATATAAAAAAAAACAGTAGAACAATATAGATATATTAATTAAAAATGAGCTATCAATCATTCCAGGAAGTGGATCGACGTCGAGGCGCGAACCACCTCACTTTCACCCACGATCGAGTAACACATTTAAGTGGTAAATGTATCCGGGTTTTTGTTAAACTACATTATAAATACGAATATACTGTTATTTCATAATAATAATAATAATAATAATAATGAATTACCTTAGTAATAGATAGAACCGTTAGCGGAATTTGAATTGGCGACCTTCTGTACTTAGTCAAACGAATGCTTACAAAAACCCTTTATCTCTTAAGGTTGACGTATATTTCTTATTCGGTAGAATAAATAAAAATAACTTAGTGTCAAAACATTCCTAATATTTTGCTAAGTTACGCTACGCTATATATACATATATAGACATACACACATATATATATATATATATATACACACATATATATACACATATATATAAATATCATACCATTAGTACATACAGATACGATTGTAAGAGGAAATGTGACGGTCGTTAGGCGGTTACGAAAGCGAATCCATTTTAGTTTAACCGGAAAAAATAGTGTCTACATTTGTATTTGTATCTACATACGTGTAATTTAGGAAAATCATACAAATTTATATGGAAGTAACTTTTATTTTGGACGTTTAAGGCCTAAATAATAGACTTAATTTGTAAAAGGTAGAAGTATAGGGATAACAGCGAAATTTCTATACAACAAAATAAAATTATTGATTTTCGAGATTGTTTAAACATATTAAATTACATTATTGTAAACTAATTAACAGGTAGACTGTGACCACGAACTGCTGTAAAGTATTGAAAATATTGATTTTTTCAAAATTCAAAGACATAAATATATGTATATTTTGACAAAATATATATATATATATATATATATATATATATATATGATATTTTTAAAGGAAGAGGTTATGTTGAGAGCCGGATAAAACCATCACATGCTATCGATTTATTTATTTATTAATTAAATTTATAAAAAATTTTTAATTATTAATTCATAATAAATATTTTTTATTTAAAATATATTAATGTCACTAAAGTTATATACAAAAGAGGATGACAGCAACAGACATTGCCAAGGCAACGAGCACTTTACTCATCAACGGGGACACTACTCAGTGTCTATTAAGCAAACCAAATAGTTTTCAACCCATCAATATAACAATACCGACCGGTCTAGACCTGACCTTACGCGTAGATACGAGAGGACGGCCGATGACCGCTCCCTACCTAAGAAATCTCACGTCACCGTGATCAGCAATACTTACCGATTGTAGAGCTTTTGCTGGCCATATAAAGCTCAAAATACAGTAAAAGTTTAGTATATGGAATGTTTAACTAAGGATTGCAAGTGATAAGTGAAATATTTTGCCGATTTGATATTTTGTATTTAAAATAAATGCATTTGGCATTGGCAAAAGTTAATTCATGTGTAATTTTTTTTCTCGACTTCACGCTTTACCTCTCATAGTGGTGTATTCAAAGAGAAACCTAATGTTCCAGAACCTGATTTAAAGACCTTTCGTACGCCCGTATATTCGGTTTACGCTCGAAACATTGCACGTCGAGTGGAGGAACTCAACGCTGTGCTTGTAATATTAGTTCATTTTTATTTCTCTAATGTCTTACTAGAATATAATAAATAAAAACAATTTATATATGATATTTTTTTGCTTCACTCTTTTATTCCCGAGTGGGAATCAAACCCACAACGCTAACAGTCATACGCTGTCCCATTGCGTCACGACCGGCCTAAATGAATAAAAATATATTTTTCTGTTTATAAAAAACGAAACCCTCTTGGAAACCGCGCAAAGAGGCGCGGGTTCGAATACTATTGCATTTAAATTTTAATACATTTAAAAAAATGTCTTTTCTTTTTTTTAATCTTAAGTGTAGAATAACACTTTAAAAATAGTTAAATATTAAAAATAATTTAATTATAATAATTTTAAATATATAATAACAGTTAGTTAACCAAAGTTAGACTATAAATATTCCTTTAAGTATTTTTATAAAAAAATAAATTTATTATTACTTATTACAGGACAAAAACACCAAGTCAATTAGCAAACGCTTCTTTCCTGTTTACTGCAATAGGGACATAAAGACGACAGTATTGTACATTACAAGGTGCAATAAAAAAACGGCTTTCCGCTTTATCCCGGACAGCAGGGCAACCTAGTGTCAAGAAACTCCGCCGATTGTTTTAGAAACTTGTAAAATGACGAACTCAGCACTGCGTTGTGTCTTACTAGGATATATAACAGGGAAATAATAATACCATCATAGGTTACGCAAATAATCAGGTCAACATTTTATTTTAAAAAATGTAAACTGTTAAATGTGTTTGCATTCAGACTGCATGTAGAAATATAATATAATTTAATTAAAAAATATATATATATTAGCACCATTTATTAGTTAGATATACGATTATAAATTTTTAAACTCGACGTCCCAAACACTTTGCACAAGTCTGTTGCGTAATCTAGACATCAGTCATCAAAAACAGAGTTAGTCACATGCTTCATATGTGAACGTCAAATAATTTACCACCAGTTCACTAATATTAATGCCTTCGCTCATTCATTCATTCATTCATTCATAGCATTCGCTCAGCGGGACTTTCCTTTTTTGCTAGCCAAAAATTTACAAATAAACATGAATAATAGTGACAATGATACCTTTGAAATAGACTGGAGCGAGCATTTCATTCCCATGGCTTGTTGTCTTTTATATAATCGTTAATATGCATAAGGTAATAACCTTTAACACAAACGCCTATTTATATATTTTTTTTTCATATTGTAACATAGAATTTGTCGCCAACACATTGACTGTCCCATCAAGGAATTGCCTATACAATATAATCGAGTTAAAAGCGAAACGTTTCTAGTGTATAGTTCTGTATATATCATACTGACATTGCTCAAATCAATTTAGTAAAAAATATATATAATAAGTTAAATTTAATCAGTTATCAATATTATATAAACAAAAAAAACCATCAATTACAGCTATCCCCATAGCCAAAGTCAATCTTAAAATCATATATATTATATAAAGCAAGCAAAAACACAGTGACACGAGTCGTGAGTCACCGTGCTCCGCGACACACATACGCGTCCCAATCGTATGTAAACCAGCGTGTGTAAGCTGCTCCTCCTACACTGATTCATTTGACTATATTAATTGCTTTTACAACAATATTACGGTTTGCATTTATTTAGTTTATTTCGTGTACGAGTTTTCGTTTTCAAACGGTTTTATTTTAAATATGACGAGACAGATTGTAGCGATGATGACTTCAAATATGTTTTGTTTTTTAGCTTCACGCTTTATCCCTTGTGGAGTAGTGGGAAAGGAATGAGCGCCAAACGCTACGGTCCCTGCATACCACTTTCGCCTCGTCCACTGTCTTTATCCTCTTCATATATGCCCTCGGTTGATTTTCGAAAACACAATATCAAAGGTAGAGGTCTCCCTCGGCCTCTCGTACCACTCATCTTGGCTTCTCTTATACATAAATCTTTCTTACTATTCTTTTGAGTGATGAAAGAATTCTCTCAACGTGCCCAAACCATCTGAGCACGTTCTTCTTCATTCTTACTGTGACATTCACGCTTACACCTGCCATTCTGCGTATCGCCTCGCTGCATATATAGTCAGCTAAACTGACTCCGCATATCGATCTCATCTCTACTGCATTCATCTTTCTTTCATTCTTCTTTTGACACACCCACGTTTCGCTGCCGTATAACAGCGTCGGTATCAGTACTGCATTGTGAACGGCAACACGTGCAGGTACGCTGACGTTTTGCCGTCGCATCAATGCAGCAAGAGCACCGTTAACCCTGTTACCGGCAGCAATACGCCTTTCCAGAGATGGAAGACATGGAATGGTTCATATCTTCCGTCTCTACTAAATATACTTCCCAGCTTAAATATTTAATAAGAATTTTTAATGTCATATGTTGAATGACTTTTGCATTATAGTTGGAGGGAGTTTCTTACGATATACATTCTCAGTGCCCTCTATATATCAAATAAAAAATCTTTTAATTAGAATTATTCTTTTAGTTTCACGCTTCACTGCTATGGATAAAACGCGTGATGCTAAAAAAAATCACATTTTTATATAGTAGTTACAGATTTAGTTTGTCAGTCAGTGTATATATATATGTACATTACATACAGACAGACAAATAAAGCACAATTTCATCTAATAATAGACAAAAAAATAATCTCATATTTCATATAAATACCTCACAACCACACACATGCAGGAATAATGAGTCATTACGAAACATATCGCTACATGTTTTAATACGTAATTAGGTACTTTCTAACAATGGATAATAGGACGCTATTTAGTCATACGATAATACATATTCAGTTTCACTTGTGCAATGTTTATCCCACATAGCCTTTAATTATTATTATTATCTATGTACAAATATCATAATAAATTATTTCAAACAATATAATATATAAGGGAAGATATTGGAGAGAATGAAATTTAAAGAAAAAAAACACCCATTTCTATCTAAATATACACATGGTTCATATTAATAGAGAAGATATCATTAAGTGTGGATTAACATATTTAAAAAATAATAACACCTCACATTTCTCTCGCATAAAGAGGAATAAACAGACATTACTTAGTGTTAACTTAATCAACGAAGACTTGACACTAAGTTCTTAGGCGGGATACAACTCTCCACCTGGCGATCTACATTATCTGTTTCAGAACTAACACCTTTCATAAATAAAACCCAAATATTTTAATTCATATAGTTATTTATTATTACAAGACCTTTCGAAATAATATAGAAATATTAGTATCGTCTTAACGAAATCTACCACAGTTAAAAATTGAAACATGTTTATCAAAGCTAATCGAACCCACAACCTTTCCGCATACAAACTTTCTTAAACTGCGCCAAAAAGACACCTATAGGTACTAACTCTTTCAAACACACCAACAAATTTATATGTTTTTTAGCTTCACTCTTTTACATAGCAGTGAAGACAGAAAACACCTACTGTCGAGACACTCCGTATTTCGCTTTCCACCGAAATCGAGACATTTGACAGACACGTTGTCGTGCCAGAGCGAGGAAATGAAAACAATTTTAAATATAATCCATCCCCCCGAGTGGGAATCGAATCCACAACCCATCACGTTTACAGACAGACGCTGTACCACTGAGCCACGACTGGCCAAATTTTTAATTTTACAATTCAAAACTGTTTTTGGTCCAGAACCAAATAAATTACACATCGTAAAAGCGAAATCCTGTCACCGTCGCAGCTGAATTAATGTAATTGATTTATAAACTATGAATTCCTCTTAAATTATTAATTTATATAACATTATGTACATATTTATTGAATAAAAATGCTAAACTATTATAATGGAATCCATTGCTTCATCCATTCATATAACTAAACGATTAAACTAAATAATAATTTCATTAACTACATTTTTTTCCCATATAGGTTATAGAGATCCCCCGTACCGCGAATATCTCTTTTAAAATGATATATTTTAATTCTATTTCCATTTCTCCGCTCTGGTAGGACAATGCGCGGCGTTGGAGTGCGCCACTCGTTTTCGAGATGATACCAGTCAACGTAGTGTCTTGACACTACATTGTATATACATATAAATAAGTTTGTTTATCTAAATGTAAACGCTCTATCAAAATCTATTTCAATGAACCTATGAAGCATCTATGTGAACAAAGTGGAAACGTTAATCATCGTCGAATTAAAAATAACTAGTGTTGTAAACAATGAGGTTGTTCGCATTTAGTTTTGTACGTAACAGCTTCATTCATTCACTCTTTTTATAATCTATACATACACGTCTCTCGACCTTCTGCTTATTTATTTTTTTATCTATGTTTAATTTATTTTAAGTAACTGCGAGTTAGGTGATATTAAGTAATACTATATTATTTTTTACACTGTATTATACATATTTATATCTACATATTAAAACGTGAAGCAAAATCAGTTACTCATAAAAGCTAAAAAAAAATTCAACCCGCGTTATTTGCTCACAAAACTTAGATAAGAAAAAAATATAATACTAAAAATCTGCCAACCAATATAAATATATGTCAATAAGATACGTCAACCACACAAATAAAAATGGCGCATATAGAGTCACGATGATTTCATTCACCAGAGGTATAACCCGAATAAATTATAATCGCCTGTACTTACATACTAAACGTATGATAAGAAAAATGCCACTTACCGTGTCTGCATTCTCGCCTCCGTAGTTCAGTTCCCATCTTTTGTTAGATTTCTTCATAACTAGGTTTTATAAACAGTAGTAAAACTTTCTATCTCTATAGTGATCTTATGAAAGTAATTAAACCATTTTCCGTATGTATGTGTACATAATTAAAAACTGAATCGATTTTGATGTAACTCACATATTAATGATAATACTCATTTTTCAAATTAACTGTTTAAAATGTATTTATCAATTAAATAATCTTAAAAAATCAACTGGCAATTTTTTCTATAAACTGGAGTTGGTTACTCATCTTTTAATGATTATGCTAGCCACAAGTCCTGGGTTCGAATGCTACATAATAAAAACTTATTTTTAACAATATTCCAAAAGATATTGGTTAGATTAGTTGCTAATCAAGAAATTATTAAGAAATTTAAAACATGACTCCTAAATACATGTATATTATTAATCTGTATACAATGCCTAAGAATTTATTTATTTTTAATCTGTATCTCAGAACATCTCTTTCTCTTCATATTCTAGTAATCAATAAATCACTCCGCTCTCTCTATATAGAGATATCACTTGCTGCATTGAAGGTGAATTCTATATTTTTTGTAAAGACCAAGGAAATATTAAAATTAAATTCCAAAAATCCATCTTACTTTTCAATTCAATAGACATTGTATTGGACAGGGAGCTATTTGTGAAGATTTAACAAGCAAGATGCTTATTATTAAGTATTGCAGATATTGAACTGCAAGTAAATTTTTAAAAATAGTTTGTATGGATATTTAGAATAAAATCTAAACCTCCATATAGATATAATAGAAATAAATATTGTTATATCCCCAAACAATAGCAAGTAAGGAAATTGCTTGGCTATTCATTTTCAGAGCTAAATTATTCTAAATGCTAAAAGCTAATTGTAATTTAATAAAAAAAAATATATCTCATCTGTTTAGGCAAGGTTTTAGCCATATATTTTGTTAAGTGGCGGAGCTCAACGCCGAGTAGTGTCTTACAAGATCGAGTAATATAATAAGACTCATATGTATAGAAAACTGCTTAATTTAAATTTAAGAACATAACTTTACACACCAACAATTGGCTTAAGGTTTAAAATCCTAAATATATGGAAGCTATTAAAATAATCAAAGATAAAATTTTAGTATGAATTTATACATATGTTATATTATACTTATTGTTTAATTATGAAAGGTATAATGAATACCTAGATGATTGTTTTGAATTTGTATATATAGAAAATATAGATACACCTCTATTCAAAAATCACATCGGCACAAAAAGTTCCTTTTTATGTAATTCATTACCATTCTGGTAAACTTAATAAATAATGTTTATATAACATTATAATATATTTAATGTGATTTTTAGTGACAAATCACTCTTGTTTCCTCAGTGACATATTAAGTTAGATTCACCGATTCATTTTAAGTTTTAAGAATAAAAATCCCCTGAGCGGGAATCAAACCCACTACTATTGTGTTAAGTTTATGTTTTATAAGCATTTCTTTTTATCTTACCATAATTCAATGTATAGATTTACTGTTTTTTTTTGTGAATGTGAGTTTTTATTAAGTATTAATAATGTGTAACATAAGCATCTTAGTAGATGAAGAAATAAAATTATAAGTCAAAGAACAATAAATGAACTAATTATATAATAGCAATTAAATATGAATATATGAGTTATGTTGGAAAATATATTTATTTTTTAATAATAATTTTTTTGTAATAAACCTTTTTTTAAATATATTATCTCTTGAATTTATTAATAAGAATAAATTGGTAAAATTAATAACCACATTTAAATTATAACTTACTAGCTTTTTGCCCGCAACTTTGTCTGCTTGAAACCCAATCCATATTACCGGGTAAACAAATTTTCGTTCTCTATTTTAATATTTTTGGAAAAAAATGTAGCCATATTTAACCACGGGTGTTTTAGTATTTTTATGTCAAATTTTATCTAAATCGGTTCAGTGGTTTGCCCGTAACACACAGACAGACCGACTTTCGCATTTATAATATTAGTATGGATATCTTCATCCAAATAAAAGAAAATATAGTTATATATTTATATGAAAATCCTTCAATACACAAACTATTTACTTAATGTCCTACTTTAGTTATAAACAGTCTCATTGTCAAAGAGTAAGAGACAAACAGATGTCAGGCGATGACAATAAAGATACCATTGTTTCAATTAACAGCATTCTTTTAGTCTGAGAGTGACATTTTAATGTTACTTATACATAATACAGAATTGTAAATTTATTTTTTTCTCTATAAATTATCTATGAAACTGAATTAAATGTAGACAGACAAAATATCTTTTTATATATATATATGTATATGTTAGTGGTTATTATTTTTATGTTTATATCAATTGGTCCTTATTAAAAATTCGGTAATATATAGTTATGAATAATAATTGTTAAGTTAGTTTTGTTTTCCCTTATGTGTTATCTCAAGTGTGCGTTAATAATAGTTTAAAAAAATATTTTTTTGGTTTTCCAGTTTAATAAATTTTGAGTTTAGCAGTTTAGCAGTTTTACGTTTGTAACGTGTACTTACTTTGATATCCCGCCGTCCACGACCACAGCGACACCATAGCCAGGAGCCAGTGATACATGAGTCCTTCGATCCTCCAATACAAGGGTGCGTACAAGGGTCTCGTCACGCACAGCGCCATCATCCACAACACGTAAGCCGGGATGCAGTATACGTTGTTCACGATCGCGAAAGCAGTTCGGGCCGCGATTCTCACGTACCGGCTGAAAAAGCAGCACGCGTCACCCTCGCCGCCCTCCGCCTCGCCACTACCCCACGAACCCTCCGCTCTGCGCGCTCCCTGCTCACAGCTGCCGAGGCGGGCTTTCGTCGACGCGGACAATGGCGCTGCGCGGCACGACAATCAAACACAAGCGTACATTCGACGATATTTATTAATGGAATCGTTCACCGGATCACTGACGGTTATTTCGTTAAGTAGACTGCGAGTACAAATTTAAAAAGTCGCCCGCCCGCGACCCTCTCGCCCCGCGCCCCGCGCCGCCGCGGACGGGCTCACATGCGATTTCATTGCGACACACATTTTACACCGATCGACGTAACAACAACTCGTACGCGAGCACACATAGACAGACATACACAATTTAGTTTACGATGCATACTGCCGCGCGACCGCGGCCGGTCGGATTCGTCGTGTAAAATCAATACAAAGTTCATATATAAAATTAAAAAACGACATCGGACCGCTGAAATTATACAAAAATTACAATATTAAAGACTGTACACTATCTAATATATACAATAGTTGCCAGCATAGATATGTGCGGGGGCAGTAGGTATATATGTACACGCGGCGCGCGTTACACGTTGTAGTCGTGCGCCATGAGGCCGTGCACCTGCTCGAGGCGGAACGCGAGCCGCTGCTTCTGCGAGAACTCGTCCTCCTCGAGCGTCACCATCAGCTGCTCGTTGTACTTCACCGCGTACGAGTACAGCTCGTTCAGCGCGCAGTTCGTGTTGAACTCTTTCGTGTGCAACCGCGACTCCTCCGCCAGCATCGCGTTCATATCCTGGTCGGAGATGGCCGGCATCAGCTTTATGTCCGCATAGTACCGCTCCACCCATTCTTTGTACACCGGGATGTCTTTGGCGTACAAGAGCTTGGAGGAGGGCGAATCTTTGCCGAGAATGTGGTCAGAGGTGGAACAAGAGTCCATGAAGGTCTGCGCTATGACAGACAGGCACGAGTCGACGGTGTTCGATTTGTGCACGTCGAACACGAAGTTAGGGTTTTTGATTAAATTCACCCAAAAACGTAGGGGAAGAGAGTTGCTTTTCCACGTGTGAACTACTTCAGGGTCAGATATGGCGTGCTGGAGCGCCTGGTCGTCCAGGAAATCAAACATATATTTAATAGCGAGAGGTAAAGCAGAACCGCGGTGTGCGGTGCTGAAGATAGTCTCGAATAGATCATCGACAAACTTTTGCAACGTGCCTTTAGTGGCGAGAAGACGCGTGAGATAAATTTCGGAGACCATTTTGTTGCCGCGCTCACCTTCTTTGTGAGCGTCACCGTCGTGGTGCCTAACGAGATGCCAATATTTGAAGCCGCCACCGTGCTCATACTTGAGCGGGCTCGCCGGCGGACTCGCGGAGCCGTATTTGCCTCTATTCAGAGTCTCGTAAGTGTGCGACTTATCGTTCTTTTCCATATTGGAAAGGTTATAAACCGAGCTCTGTTTCGCGACTAAACTCAAACAAGCCCCGTCGGGCACGCGGTAGTGATTGAGGGTGTTAAGCTTGCGCCATTCGCCTTCACACTTAGTGGTGCTGTCCTCGTCGTACAGTATCAAGCGGCCGCAAGCGCCCGTGCGCCACTCTAAATCTAATTCGTCACGACTCGGCCGCTGCGAGTACGGCGTGGCGCGGTAAATAGCATCTAAACATTTTTCTTTTACTTGGCTAATCGTATCACAGTCGAGAACTTTTACTTGCACGTTTTCCGTCGTAGCCTCTAAGCCGCTCACGAAGATGGTTTGCTGCGATATAGACACGCTCACGGTCATTGGTTTGAAATCGATCGACTGCCTAATTAGTTTCTCTTCGCTCAAAGAGTATCGCGCCTCGGAGGTTATAACGTCTACGGGCCCTTTGTCTACTTGACCTTTCATTGACCTAAACAAAAGGTAAAGCGGCTCGCCGGCGCATTCGCGAAGGAATTTGTATAAGAGGAAAGTAAACCAGGCGCTCAACATTTTCTCGGCAACGCTTTCAGTACGTCTAAGCAATAATTTAGGGTGGCTCTTGCTCTCCATACACTTTTCTATAAGCTCCGCGAGGAGTGTCTTTAAAACGTCAGTACAATACTCCATCTTACTTTGTAAAGTTACCATTATAAGTGAAGCTACATTAACACGATCGCGCATTGAAAAATACCTATTGCTTTCTAAAGTACGAATAAATAATAGAAGGAATGTTTTGTTCATAATTAACTGTCCGAACATTCTCAGACCCTTTTCTTTTCTAATAAGCTCTGGGCGTTCCCACTGCAGGACGACGTGATCGTCGATATTAGGGAACAATATCTTCATAGCGTACGTACGGTAATCGAGGAAGGGTATACCGCCCGTCACGTCACCCGTCAAGTCGGTCATCTCAGTCTGAAGCTCCGCGAATGCCTCTTTGCATTCCGCAGCTACCCTTAACTCTAAAATATCCATTTGCTCCTGCATATTCTTTAATACTCTAATATTTTCAGTTGACTTTCGTCTATACATTACTAGAAACACGACAAATATTAATATGAGCACAACTATACTTGCTATAACACCGATTAATACTGGTTTCCCTATCGCCGCCTGTAACCCCGCTTGCGACGAGTAAGATAATTTACCGATCTTATAAGTGAGAGCGCGCCCGACTTTTACGACCACCTCGGGAGTTTCGACTCCGTCCGGCAGCTCGTCCCGGGACGGCGGCCTGCACGTTAACTGATGCCTAGACAGAGAAGTGACATTACACAAACTCTCCCCTATATGTACCTCGACATCTAACTCGGTACATGCCCTATCTAAATTTTGACCATTAATTGTCAAATATTCGGACTTATAATACTTAACATCTTCGTCAAACCTATCATAAATAGGATCCGGGTAAAGAAGGAACGCGTCGCCCGTCTTGGTGGTGAGATTTTGAACACTTTGCACGTCGTCCATATTGAACCCGTACTCTAGTTCTAACGGCTTGTCGGGGTCTAGTTTCAAGCCGGCGCTCTCGATCCCGGGAGATTCGCATATGAGATGGGTCTGAATGTGAAAATCGACTCTATGACAAGGGGCTATGTACGGTCGGTTATCGTGATACACATATATTTGTGGAAACTGAATGGAATGGAAATTACGCCCCATTACTTTGATGTTTATCCCTCCGGACGGAATGCCCTTGGGCTGTTTGCGTTGTGATGCTAATGGTGGGCCAGATTCCACGGAAACTACAACGGGATCCTCTATATATTCAAACTTCTCGCGTTCTAAAGTACGCATTCCATTATCAAAGCGCATCCGCAACGTACCCATTTTCAACTGATAGGAGTGACTAGTTCTACATACCGCTTCCTCATACGATACTGATAAAATAGCACATGGTAAATCATCAATAAAAGCTTGAATATTACTTCCGGCATTCAGATATTCACCGGTGATACGCAACTTAGTGCCGCCCGACTGTGGACCGTATTTAGGTTGAATTGAGTTTATTTTCGGATTTACGAAAGCGTAATGATGTTTAGACTCTCCGCGATAATCTGCGACGCGTACTACGACCGGCCCGTCCCGGGGCATTTCTTGTCCCGGACCGTCGACAGTACAAACGATACGCCTAGTTTTAACATATAACTCAATGATAGGTTGACATTTTATTCCCGCAATAGTAACTCCGTTATAAATATCGGATATATTCCTACCTAAATTTATACCTTCGATGGTAATATTAGTGCCGCCATCCCATGGCCCTAACTGGGGTTTGAACGAGTGAATCTCGGGATTAGGACAGGTTTGGGTTCTGTTAAGCCATACGCTAGGCGAATCACATTGCTCTTGGACTTCACAACGATCCGAGCCCTGACACCAGCCGCAACCGAATTTTTCCGGCAAAGCTAAACAAATACCGCAATTGTCAGCCATGTCGTTACAACGATAAATGAGAATGTGAGTATTATCCGGATTATCTAATGGTTTGGAACCACCCCATATAACGGCGAACGAGGCGGTTATGTTGGGAGCGCGGGATGTATACGTGAACTCTACAGCTTCGCAATAAATTGTATCGGCTAGAAGTTGAGCGTTTACGTGAGTAACTCGACCCTCTATGTTAAACTGGCACACGAATCTCGTCTGAACTATGAACTGACCGATAATGTGAACTTTAACTTTGATAGCTTTCTTCACACCGGACGGTACTAAAATTTCGTTAGTGCCGTCGGATGTGGAATTTATCGTCGGACAAAATCCGGGCCCGGAGCGATAACTGGGGCCTATCCTACTCACACCGGTTACTAGGATATCGTTACGACAATTCTCTGCTGTATCATGAGTACAACGATGACCGTCGACGCACCAATCGCAAGGGAAAGACGAACTGACGCACTGAGTGCACGAGCTGTACGTATTACAATCAAAAAATGTAAAATTAGTGGCTACAAAATCAGGTCCCTGTGTAGTTCGCACAGATAATTTAGCTGTAAAGTGATGCTGACCAGCAGGTATAGGTGGGAGAGTGTCTGTACGCGGTGTAGTACAATTAACGCCGTATGGTTTTCTCGTTGCATTAGTAATAAGCGTACGATCTAAAGCTGTAAATGCACACAAAAATTGTCCATTGAGTGTGGGTAAATTTTCAATAACTAAATCTAGAGTCCTCGCTGTAGTTCGTTGCAACTGGTTGGGTGTCACTTGGGTGATAGTGGTACAACGGCCACTTCGGTAGGATATCCAGTACAGCGGATCCTTTGCAGCATCCTGGCAATCTGATCGTAAACTGCACTTATTTTCTAGCGAACACCAGCCGCAATACGGGTCTTTGGCTCCGAGACACGTTAAACATGATTTATAAACGCTACACTCCTGAACTTTTACTTTAGATACTTTCCTTTCGGTCATTACGTATAAATGCATTAATTGAGTATCGAAGAATAAGTCTTTATTCACTGGAGAGTTTTCATCAACTACAATGTCTCCATATTCAAAAGCGGAAGTAGCGCTTTCGACAACAATTTTCTTAAGATGACCCTCAGCGGTACCGGCGAATACGACGGTGTAATCGCCTGTGGCGGTCGCGGCCACGGCGGTCAGCCTCTTCTTAAATACGGCCACTGGTACAGCTTCCACTGGCTGTTCACCTCCTAAAGGAGTATTCACATCGAGACCACAAAAGTCTTCGCTAATAGACTGTAATTTAGTTCCAATACAAGCGTGTGATGGAGATATAAAATCTAATCCTCTTGAACCGTTTCCACTAAAACAGGTTTTTATATTTTGCATAAACTTCCGCCGAATTGCTTTAAGCGAATAAACACAAAGGGCCGACAGGTTCGAGGGCGTGTTGGTATTGATGGATTCGCTCTGGCTGAATGCCGCAAACAGTACGTCGTGTTGGGCGGTTATTCCAAGTTCACCGGCTAGTACAGAGCCAGCCTTGCCAACGAAGGCCGCCTGAACAAGATTGTAACCAAAGTTACCGCCTCCTTCGCCCATACACGACATAGGAATCTCAGTATAAGAATAGTAATTTTCGTCGTCATGACAAACACGTACTAACTTGCTATAATACGTATCGGAGCCAACGCCTCGAAGCTGAATCGTTAAGAAATAGCTAAATCCTTCCGAACTAAAGCCGTACACGTAACTTATTGGATAACGTTCTCTAGACAAAGAATTCACAAACATTCGAGTCCCAGTAGTGACAGCCGTCCGCGCTATCATGAAAAGTCTATCGTCTTCGAGCGACCGGCTGCTGACGGTAGGCACTTCTGAACGGTAAGGCGAGTTGCCGGTAAAAGTGACCCCGACGTACATAACTTGCGTCATCGGTGGATTCGGAGGCCCCGGCGCGATGAACGCGACAGTGGACGCGCTGGCATTGTTCGCCACGACCGGCTCACGCACCTCGCGCACGTCATGCGAGATATTGTTCAGGTTACGCACAGAACACAGTCCCTGGAGCACGGAGCCGCACGTGATGAGGCGGCTCGTCGCGTAATCGATTACGAGCGCCTTGTTCATGTTGTCCGTCGGCTTCTTAAGAAAATTGGGAGGGCAGTCGAAGGTGCAGTGCGCGGAGTCGTTCACCGGGCCCGTGATGATCTTCTGCGCCACCTCGAGGTCCGGGGAGAGCTGGTATATTCTGTTGACGGCGCCGATGTACACGCGGCCCGTGTTGCGGTCGACGACTAGGTGGTTGAAGAGGGAGGTGGGCGCGGTGGAATCGGAGAAGGTGCATACCACGTCCTGGGAAGCGCGCGCGATGCCGCACGCGGCCCCGAGGGCCAGCAGGACGCGCCACATGGCGCGGGCGCATGTGGCCTACCGTTGTCTCCGGCGAAGACACCCACCCCTCCATCTGGAACGCGACACACCGCTCAGCCACGGCCACAGCGAGCCTATCGCACCGCACCACAGGGGTCCAGTGCGATGGGATCGTCGGGACGAGCGGGGACGCCCGGTGACCCGTCTTCATCGGTGATAAGTACCAACCTATTTTAGATTAGCTTCGAAGCCGCCCAACTATCGTCACACGACAGTCGTCGACAGTGACGTTCTGTTCTATCATCTGAATGTTGACACTTGTTAACAATGTGTTGCAATCGCGTAAAGAATAATGTAATAATGTAGCAACCTGTGCAACGGATGTTTTTATATCGCCGCGGACAAAAATAGGTTAGTACTAGGAATGAACGGGCACCGGCGGCCCCGACGCGGTCAGTGTACTGTCAAGTCACACGCCGACGAAAGCCTCACCATTATAAAAGGAGTAACAAAAAATCATACAAATTGGCATGCTGTTCTTACGAGGGAGTGAACGTGGTAGCGTAACGATAAATAAAAGGAAACAAATCATATTCGAAACAACTGAATACATCGACAACATCGAGTAGAGGTATACTTACAGAATAGCCATGACGGAATATGAACGGACGGGCTTCAAAATTTCTATGCTCTACTCGATTATATGCAAGTATAGCGCACTTTCATAGTGCGGCGACCGCGGCGGAGGCTCTGGGAGAGACCTGTAACAACAAACACTTCGTTTTAAAGCCCGGCGGGGCTCTATCGATCCGATTTGTACCACTCTTCTACTCTTATGTATATAACATAAACATTTCACATCAACAAATGTCATATTTAACCTACATATTAATTTTATTTTTTATTACAAACAAACATATTTTTTAAACAAACATTTTATTCAATGACGGCAATATATATAAATAAAGATTTTATTCGACTTATAAAATATGTAAGATGCTTGTTATAGTGATTCGATAACCCGGAGTCTCAACGCTATAACACGACCGCGACCGGTCGTTCTTGTTGATTGCAGTTGCCACCACCCACTCGTCTAATCTACTTCCTACGCACTAAGAACGACATCAAAATACTAATACATCTTCAATAATTGATTACAAACACTTAAAACAATCACTTTGAAACGATTACTAAAAACTTGTCTATCACTGGAGAACGGAGAAAAGAATGTCAGCCATTACCGCGCACGCGAGTCGATAGACGGAAGCCATTTCAATAAACGCCGTCAGCTATTTAAAACGTTACAATATATTTCCGAAGTAAACTTACCTTGGTTAATAATAATCTCTTATTGAGTACAATCCTTAGAATCCTGGACCAGGTGGCAAGTTACACATACACTACTTCACAATATTCTTTGTATAATAATCACTATTAATTAAACTTAAACACTGTCACCACAAAAGATGTTTCACATTCTAATATATAACTTGTTTTTAATAAGTATTCTCGGTTTAGAGATATGAAGCCCGTTTAAACAGAGTCCACGACAAGAGCATCAGTCTTCGTACATCGCCATGGAATGACTTCGGTTTCGCTTTTCGAACGAGTCTAGGCGTGACTGGACCGAGCGCAGCCGATCACGCCCGATATGAAAATGTTTTTACCTTATGCCGCTTGGTGCAGCACTGACGACATTGTCGTTCTGAAATTTTATTGGACTCATACAAGTATAAGAAAATTAATTAATTTTTATCAAATATTTATTATAATAAAGTTATTTTAATTTATATTTTCTGTTTTCATGAATAATACAAATAAAGAAACTATTTTTAATAACAATGTCTTCTACATTGTCTATGGTTTTAAAATTTAAATTAAGGTACACACCAAAATGCTATCATTAATAAGACGCTCAAGTTTTATCATATTTTAAAGTTTTAAATGTTTAAAATAATAAATATAAGTCAGAATTCGATAGTGAAATCATAACATTTTTTATCTTATCTGAAAAAAGATCCAGAATCCAGTAATTTCTATTAAATATGAATGTTAGTTTTCAGAAAACATTGACCCTTAGTTTTCAGAAAAGCATTGAAAATAATTATTTAGCATGTATATGCTTTTACTTTAATTTCCGTAACGAAATTAACACTTACTTTCATAGTTTTATTCAAGTTTCATATTTGTAAATTACTTCCAACTAATAAAATTAGAAATACAAAATAATTAAATATTCTTTTTTTATTTATTTATTAAATACTCTATCAACACGATATAAATTTAAATATTATTATCTTTATTCAATTCATTCATAGATTACATAAAATTTGTACGACAGCTGATCTGAATCCGTCAGCCGTCTGCCGACTGTCTATTATTTATTGAGAGGGTTATTTACTCAATTTTTAATAAGAAATTAATATTAAAATAAAATAATGGCCACAAGCATGTTCAAACTATCCTCAACGTTAATAAATTCTTCTAAGAATTACCGATGCGTTGTAGGACTCATTAATAAAAGCAATTTTTCCACAACAAATGTTACAAAGGTAAGTTGCATAACCGCTTTCTATAACACCCGACAAAAGTGTAAAAACAATGTAAGTATTTTTGTATTTAGTATTCTAACTCATTAATTGTATCAGAAAATAAAATTATGATGGACTTTTATTAAATATTATAAATATATTTAACTAGAACACGAAATATAGTGGAGTATGTCCCATACAGTGGACATACAAGTTAAAGTACAGAGATCATGTTAAATAATTCTTGAAATATGCAAATTGGTTAACTAAGACTACAATGATAAACTTATTTTACATTTTTTTTTCTTCAGTTACTTTAGAAAGTATCAGATAGTTTATAGTTCATGAAATCATTCCTTCATTAGTATTTTATAATATTACCCAGTAAGTAAGGATTTAAAATTTCTTTTATTGTATTCAACATAATTCTTGTTCATATTTTCAATACTTACTATTAATTAATATTTTAAAATAGTTATTTGACATTATGTTTCTTTTTATGGATTGTACACAATCATCATTATGATAGTATAACAGCTTTTCCCTTTTGCGGTTACTTGCACTGGTTTTTCTCAGGTCTGAGACATTAACATTGGTGAATGGCATTAACGGTGGTAAATAATTTGACTTTGAAAAAATAAAGTATATTACTTGTTTAACATTACTTTAACTGTAAATATTTAGAGGATGGTCATGTTTTATCTATTTTTATTTCTCTGCTTTGGCAAAATAAAATATGAAGCTCCAATAATATCTCTATACCAGTAGTAATATCTATGTACTAGTTTATCTATGCTTAAGCTTTGAATCTATCTTTCTAATAAAATCTATCTTTAATATGTAGTATATTATTGAAATTCATATAAAATAAATACTATCAGAGTATCTTTATGATATTAAAATAAAACATATATTAAGTTACCATTTTATAAGTATTTTTATCTGTTTGTATTGGTTAACACTTTGAGTGGCTACATTTCAATGGAGTAATCATTGCTAGATATCCAATGTAATAAAGAGTAACTTTTGCTACTTTATAATTAAATTTCATTCTTAGGAATTATTATATATAGTATTAAAGAAATAGAAATAATTAAATAAATTCTTTTTGTTCTATAACAGCTGCCTTTTTATTAATAATAAAAATAATATAAGAATTAGGAGAATTCACAATAAACACTAAAGTTGCGTGTCCAATATTATCAATATTTAATATTTTACCATCAAAACTAATACTAAATAACAAAAGAATACTAAAACTGAATAAATATATGACCATACCTAAGAAGTATGGGTTCAAATCCTACATATATAGTTATAAGTAAGTAGTTATAAGTTCTTTGCATAATTAAAAATATACATATTATACCAGTGTACATAAATCTTATAATAATTCACTTTGTTTTACAATGTTTACAGATATATATATATATATATATATATATATATATATATATATATATATATATATATATATATATATATATATTTTAAAATATTATAAAACTATACAAACAAATGAATGTATAATTACATAAATTTAGGAGTTTATTTAACAAATGTCAGTTGATAACGTATCAAGAAACAACCGCGTTGCGAATCACACCATTATATTATTATGAATTTTATATTCGCCGATATTTTTAATTTTATTATTGTTTTAATTGATATTTATTTTAATTTTTTATACATTGTTAGTCCTAATGGTGTAGTGGTTTGTGAATCGGATTGCTAAAGTAAAGGTTAGGTTCGTACTCGCATACGATATATTTTTATTTATATGCGTGATCATTGTTAGCTTCACGCTTTTATCCCGCATAGCAGGGTACAGTACAGTACTGAGCTCAAGTAACAAGATGATTATTAATTTTTGGTTTATTTTTTAAACTGTGAAATAACTCTAACTCTAACTAAGAAGTTTTGAATAGCACAACTTTATCATAAAGGCGATTCTTTTCATTTCGTTCAATAATAAGTAAAGTAGTCGCGAGTTCTTCCTTGTATAGTTTAAGATTTCTTTATTTTATATTTCTAAAATAAAATTTAAATATAAATAATTTTTCAAAAATTTTGTTTTTATATATACATCACGTACATATAACAAACGTATGGATTTAGTCAAAATTTGTTTTTTTTTTATATTACAAACATACACTCCAATTTTATTCGTATAAATTAGCTCGGCAACGTGTATGCCAATGTATAGAAAAAAATGTTTATTATTTTAATAGAATGTATTTATTATGCTTTATTTTAAAATATATTATTTATCTGTGTTTTTTTCTTCTTTTATTAACTTACATTATGTCAAATTCCGTACTCTATTGTCCGCATTATTTTCGTAAAAAGATCAAAATTTGTACATCAGATGCGAATTATATATTTAAGAGGGATTGTTTGTGCTATATTAATGTTTAACATATGATTCTCGAGTAATATATGGATTTATATTAAAAAATATTTTTTTTATTTCAATTAAAAAAAATAACCTCAATATAATATTAATCGTATCGTTATCGTATCGTAATACATAAATTATATACTAATAAGAATACGTCCAAGTTAGTATACAGCCATAGTCGTCAGTTCACTTTCAAACCACTGGAGGGGCGTCTCGTCCACAACGACGTGGCGTAACGTGTACAGTTAAAATAAGCTTTTCGAATACCTATACGTACTTTTTTTTATTATTTCTAAACCGTATATGTCACTGGCCGTTGCTTTGTTTTATATATTTTGTGAAAAAAAAAAATACATTTGTCTATTTGAAGGTGAATTGTCAAAATTTTATAGTGAATTTTTTGAGTTTCTTTTTTATAGTTGTTTTTTTTTACGTAAATTTCGTAAATTAAATCGCGTTACAATGGCGTGTACTGTGTGTTTGAATGATCAAAGCAAGCCCGTGAAAATGGTATGTTTTATACTAATTAAATATTTAAACTTTGTATAGAATATTTATGAATGTTACATTAAAGTACTTTACTGTTACTTAAATGTATACATAATGTATATTGAGACCTTATAATAGAGGCTTATATAATAAATGATTATATTTATTTCAATTACTCTGGTCTATTAAGGTAAAGTGCGGTGTTTATTTCGCCACTTAACACATAATGTCTATATTTCTGCTGCAAATCAGTCCACGGAGTGTCTTGTCATTAACTGTGTGTGTAACTAAAGTGTAACGAATGTCAATTATTCCTGTAATTGGTATGATTATAATTGCCATCTAAGTCTAAGTATTCATGTAAACAGCGAAATATTTTTTAAATCGATTTTAAATAACATGATGTATCGAATTTATAAGTTTTAGTATTTCACCGTGTTATTTCGAATACAAAATCGACTTAAGAGTATTTAGTTATTATTTAAAGAAAGTATTAAGTTTGTTATTATTATAGGTACATCTTTGTATATCTAACTATTCATAATATTAATTGGGTGTTTTATGTTGTTTCTGTCTTTCCGAAAAATATGGCACTACCGTATAAAAATAAACAAAAACACTTCGTGGCGCAATGTGACTGTAAATTGTAACGCAATCAATTATGGGTTCGATTCTCACTCGAGGGATTGTTAATTATTAATTATTTTCATTTCCTCGCTCTGATAAGACAAAGCGCGGCGTTGAGATTCGATCAACACGCAATGTCTCGAATTCGGCGCACGCAATGTCTTGACACTGGGTGCTACCCGTCTATGCTACTTTACGGGATAAAAGCGCGAAGCTAAAAAAATACATATCGATAACTTATTAGGTAAATATATATATATATATATATATATATATATATATATATACTGTACTGTAAACGTAATCGGTTGTGGGTTCGATCCCAACTCGGAGAAGTGATTATATTTAAATTATTTTCACTTTCTCGTTCTGGTAAAAGACAAAAGTGCGGCGTTGAGTTCCACCACTCAACACGCAATGTCTCGATTTCGGTGGAAAGCGAAGTACGGAGTGTCTTAACACTATGTACTTTCTGTCTACCCTGCTATGCGGGATAACAGCGTGAAGCTAAAAAAAAGAGTTATCGTTTAGCTATAGTATAATAATTCGATGACACAAATATGCTTAATATGGCATTTACAGAATATTAAATTCTGTACGTTACGTACGTTACACAAACAAGTTATCTTGTAGGGAGCGTGACATTTTAAGATAAGATGTACTGTTATAAACTTTTGACTGCGTTTTTTTTTAGTTTAAAATCGGTTTTCTTTCAGTTTTTGAGATAGAAAGAAAGTAATGTATTTTGTTTTTTGAGTTCGATTTTCATCTCCTCGCTCTCTGGTCAGATAAAAGCGTTGAGTTTCGCCACTTAACACGCAATCTAGGTAGACAGCAAACATAACGGAGTGTCTTACCGTCTGTTCTCTCTGACTCCTGATGCCTGATGTACGCGAAAAAGCTTAAAACTACATAATAAATTAGTATAAATGTTAAATAATTTTCAGAGAAAAGAACGCGACACGTTCGGCGAGCTCGATGTGCCCGATGACAAGTTGTACGGCGCTCAGACCGTACGGTCTGTCATGAACTTCCCTATTGGAGGGATTGAAGAGAGGATGCCGGTGAGTAGAATTTTGTTTAATAAATTGATACATTGATTGTTTCAGCATAGAGCAAATTGAAATAAAACTCAAGTGTTTACAAAAAAATATAATTATTCACAAAAAAAAAATAAAAAAGTAAAGTATATGAATAAAAAAAAACCAACGCACCAGTTGCCCCTAAAATGTCATCGTCAAATCTTGGTTTCCTCATCATGGGACTATCTTGGAATTTCCAACAAGTTTCCAACAAAAAAAATCATTAAAATCGGTTTATAATCGACGAAGTTATCCGTGAATACAATATCTAAAAGGTAAAAAAAAACTGTACATATGGTACAGGCGTTTTTTTTTACCTTTTATACTTTATACGGGAGAGTGAGAAAAGAAAAAAATTAAGATAATGAAAACATATTTTATATGTAGTTATTACTCCGAGTGGAAATCGCGTTCGATTCCCACTCGGCGGAATGATTATATTTAAAATTATTTTACATTTCCTTGCTCCGGTAGGACAAAGCGCGGCGTTGAGTTCCGCCACTCAATACGCAATGTCTTGAATGTCTCCCTGTCTACCCTACTAATATGTATTTAATCGAAAATACTAACTTTTGATATATCGACTTCAGCTATCCAGGTCATTTATTGTCATATTGATATTCATAATATATTGGCTTTTCTTAAGTGGGAAGTAAGCTGTCATTTGAGTATGGACTCAACACTAAGGCTTCACAGCGGATCTAACGATTTAAGAACCATTCTAACGACGCATTGTATTGTCTCATATGAATATATGATGTATAGTGTTTTGAATTACGTATATTTTTTGTTTATATTACGCTTGTTGGCTATTTCCATTTTTAGACTTTTGTATAGAACACATTTCTACGTTTTTATTTAGTTTGTTAAACGCCATTTTAAAGCAAGTGGTGGTAATGGAAACAAAAATACTTTCTAATATCTAGTACTCACAACCGATTGCGTTTACAGTTTGAATTTTAATATCAATACACACTTAAATGAAACTGTTTTAAATGGATTAATCGTCTATATTTTTTGGTATTCGAAAATACATTTTTAAAAACCTGACGTTTCGAACACTTTACAGTAGTTCGTGGTCACAGTAAAGTGTTCCAAACGTCAGGTGTCCAAAAATGTATTTTCTAATACCAAAATATATGCGATTAATCCGTTTAAAACAGTTTCATTTAATATGTATAATTTTTTATTAATTAATATGTTATATATTCTACTCATAGACGTTAACTAATGTAAAAATTTAAAAATTAAAAACATATTTAAAAATTATATACAATTAAGGTTTTAAAAAATCATCTAAGATAATGTAAAAGCCTAATGTTATCCCGATTATTGTTTTAGCTTTACAGAATGTGCCTAGAGTCTGGACCACCACTTCCGCTGAATTCGAGATATTGCGTATCATTATTGGGAATCGAACTCACAACCGAGCGCCTTCACAGTCAGACCCTGTCTTACTTCTTTTCATTTACTTTTGGTACATATAAATATTATCTGGTAAAACAGTAGATTGGTCATATGATTTTGTTACACCGTTCAATGGCATGTTGGTGTCAAGGCCTACGAGTATGCTGTTATTATTTACTAACTGCGAATGTTCTAACTGGTACAATTATAACATAAAATATTACAGAAAAACCCCGTTAAGTCGAACCTCGATAAATTGACAACCTTCAAATCTATTAATGTTTTGTTCCGTTCCTTTCAAACACTAATACCTTCATAACTCAAAATTTAAATATAAACGCAGTTTATATTTGCCTTTAACGCATATTAGTTTCTCTTGACACTGTAAAGTAACTCGTTATCTACTTTCCGATTGAATACGTAATGATTGTTGAATGACGGAGCTCTACGCCGTACTTCGTCTTATCGGAGCAGTCAAAAATATCTAAGTCTGTAACTTTATTAAATAAGTAAAATTGATATTTTTGTTTATAATATTAAAATGAGTACTTTTCACTAAATCATGTATTATATATGTTTCTACGGTTCATGTCATACCAAAATTAACATATTATTATATATATTTTGTCCATCTGTCCGTTTGTTTTGACTATCTACATCTCCAGATCGGCTTAGTCGATATTGATTGGGCTTTCACTGTCTTATAGCTATATGATTTGTAAGGAGTAAATAAGGCTACTTTTATCATTCTTCCTAATTGGAATCGAAACCACAAAATTCGCTGGTATATACATTAATATTATTATATTTAAATATTATCATGTTTAATAATTTATCTAAAATGTCACCACAATACTGCGAAAATATAATTATTTTTGTGGTATTTTTGGGTAAAAAATTGAATTGATTACTATCGTATACGACCACAACCTAAGTCTTATCAAATATAAATATTTTTTATTTCTATGTAAGTACCTATAAAATATCTTGCCATCGAAACCCCATTATTGTAATGACTGTTTAATATTTTTACTGTTTTATGTTGCTCCTATTTGTAAGAGAGAACCCAGTGTCAAGTCACATCTTCATTGTTCTTTTGCTTTCCTTTCTAATTCTAGACATTAAGTGTTAAATATCGGAACTTAACGCTGTGTTTATCAAGAAATAATACAAATATATTTTGTTTTAATTTCTAACAGTTATTTTTTATATAGATATCTCTCACCTAAGTTGTTTTATGTCAGAGCGGTGTCTTTTATTCTATACATTATTGTACGTTGAAGTTATCGATTTATATTTTAAACCAACAAAAAAGCTTTTGAAAATCTTTATAATAAAATTTTTTTGATAAAGAAAGTATGAAATTTGGCTGCGTTAAGTTTTACATGGGAAGAAACGACAGAAAGACAGTTAAGACAGAAAGTTAATTCGAAATATGTTAAATGAATAAATGAAACTCAACACACAAACACTCTACCATATGGTTCACAATACACTTTTGTATAATGACATTGCGTTGCTAAGGCAACTCGATCAACGCCGGTCTTGGTGCGGTGGGACAGTGTCTGACTGTAAACGCGATCACTTGTGGGTTCGATGGGTTGCTACTCAGGGGAATGATTGTATTTAAATTATATTCATATCCTCGCTGCAGTGAGACAAAACGCGGCGTTGAATTCCGTCACCCAATACGCAATGTCTCGAATTTTGCGGAAAAACGGATTCTGGAGTGTTGACACTAATTAATTCCGATCTAACCTTCTATACAGGATAAAAGCGTGAAATTAAAAAACGGATCTTAACTATGTTTTTTTTTCAGTATCCAGTTATTGTTGCTTTCGGTATATTGAAGAAAGCAGCCGCTAAAGTCAACATTGAATATGGTCTGGACAAAAAGCTAGGTGAGTTTTTTTTTAATACAGAGCTAAAAATTAGATTTTTTTTTATCTTCACGATTTTATTGAAAATTAAAGTTTTGATATTTTATCTGAATATCTAGACTGAATTATACATTATATATTTTGTAAAGATACCCAGCCTAACAGATCAGTACGGCAATAACGGCAATACTTAAAAACGGCATACTTAAAATAATTTTTATTTCCCCGCTCGAATAAAATATCATGAAGTTTCCTGTTATGCAATTTAATGTATAAAAGTCGGGGGAAAATATGACTTGATTTCAATGAAATTGGAGTTGTATAAGAACGCATGGCTTAGTGGTCATTGGGAAATTTTTAATAGACGCGGCTTCGAATCTCGCTTTGTTTAAATTTTTTTTAATTTCAAAAAGAATGCATTTTTAATATCTACTTTATCTAAGTTTTTGTTAAATTATATTAAATTATTATAATTAAATATATATTTAATAAATTATAACAAGATATCAATTCGATTTAGTTAAATAGAAAGTATTCCCTAATGTTCAGAGTGCGACGAATGTTTCCAAGAAGCGCGGGTTCGAGTCCCGCTACGTTCAAATTTTTATACCTTTCAAGTAACATTTGACAAGGCTTGGCGTTGAGTTCGCCTTTAGGTACGCTATGTCCTGATTTCGGACGTCTTGACACTAGGTTGTCTCTAACTACTCTGCTCTAATAAAGCGTGATATTGTATTTTTAATGGTTTTATTTACTTAATCCCAAGCCGATGCTATAATACAAGCATGTGATGACGTCATATCGGGCAAGCTCTACCGCGAGGGTCACTTCCCGCTAGTTATCTGGCAGACTGGGTCCGGCACACAGTCTAATATGAACACCAATGAGGTGAGGCATTCTCTCTTTTATACCAAAATTTCTTACTTTTTGTATAAGTAGTATGTTTTTTTTTTAAATATGAAGGTTTTTATTTTAAAATTATTGTGTTATCTGTAATTTTTTAATCTAATTTTCATTTCTAAAGCCTGTTGTGGAGGAGTGGGGTTGTATCTTGTGTTAATGTATAATTTTTCCGGTGTGTTAAGACAGCGTGGCCTGGTATTGTATATTAGGTTCCTTCTGTCTACCTGAAAATGGTTGACACTGCAAGTTTTCCAAAAAAACATTACTATACAGAAAATTCATATCTAAATTTAATTGATAACATATGTATATTCAAATTCAAAAAAAAAATTATTACCGTTTTAATAAATCTAATAACTTAATTATAAATCATACAAAACCGAACATTACAAAAAAATTAATAAAACAACAAAAAAATACAATTAAAGTAAATATACGGTTTCAAATACTAAAATATACGCAATTGATCCGGTTAAAATAGTTTCATTTACAATGTATAAAAATCGAAGAAGAAAATCAAAGATCTTTTTTACGGTTAAAGGAGTAAGGCTCAGTGCTACTCATTGTCTGCAGCACTGTTTTTCAGCCTTTAATTCTTATATTGTTATTTAATCAATTTTAATGAGTAGGAGATAAAAAAAAACATGTACAGCTACTATTAAAACAAATACAATGGGGAGCTAAAATAGCATAATATTTTGTTTTTTTTTTAGCTTCACGCTTTTTTATCCCGCGTAGCAGAGTAGGCAGAAAGTACCTAGTGTCAAGACACTCCGTATTTCGCTTTCCACCGAATTCGAGACATTGCGTGTTGAGTGGTGGAACGCAACGCCGCACTTTGTCTTACCAGAGCGAAGAAATGAAAATAATTTAAATATAATCACTTCCCCGAGTGGGGATCGAACTCACAACCGATCGCGTTACTGTCGGACGCTGTCCCACTACGCCACGACCGGGCTCAAGCATAGTAAATATGCTAAATGAATTAACATTGGAATAAGGAAAAATGTAAATAATAATTAATAAAGTTGAAATTGAATGAGTGAACGTCACTAGGTTAATATTTAATTAATTAAAAAATATATATAATAAAATAATAATATACAGAACTCGTAACATTAGGTTTAAAAATGGAGGCTAAATATTGTTGTTTTAAATTAATTTAATTAAGAGGTTAATGACTGTGGACGAGGCGAAAGAGGTATGCAGGGACCAGGGTAGTGTTTGGTGCTCCGTGCTCTATGACTACCCCGCCAGGGATGAAGCGTGAAGCTAAAAAAAAAACAAAATAAATTTAAGTTAACGTACAATTTGATTGAGAGATTATTTTTTCTTCATCACTTTGTTCTTTTTGCGTTACCACCAGGTGATTTCGAACAGAGCAATCCAGATTCTGGGCGGTAAGCTGGGCTCCAAGGACCCGGTGCATCCAAACGACCACGTGAACAAATCGCAAAGCTCGAACGACACGTACCCGACGGCGATGCACATAGCCGTCGCCATGGAGCTCAGGGACCGCCTCATGCCGGGGCTGGTCGCGCTGAGGGACACCCTCGAGTGCAAGGCCAAGGAGTTCGACAAGATCATCAAGATTGGCAGGTTGGTTCCGGTTTTGATTTTTTTTTCTTTATTTTTTTTAGTAGACAGAAAGTACCTAGTGTCGACACACTCCTTTGCTTTCCACTGAATTCGAGACATTGCGTGTTGAGTGGTGGAACTGAATTCCACAGTTTGTCTTACTAAAGCGAGGAAGTGAAAATAATTTAAATATAATCTCTCCCCCGAGTGGGAATCGAATCCACAACCAATCTCCTTTACAATCAAACGCTGTCAGGCAAGTGTTAGAGGATAATTTATAAAGATTTCTTTATATAGAAGTCTCAACCAGTTATAACTGGTACATATATGTTTAGCCAAAAATTATTTTATTTTACAATTTTTTTAATAGTAATTTTAATATCTGATTCCAGAACTCACCTGATGGACGCAGTACCACTCACCCTCGGACAAGAATTCAGCGGTTACACAACACAGCTCACGTACGCTATCGAGCGCGTTTGCGCAACCCTCCCGAGACTACATTACTTAGCGTTGGGTGGTACCGCGGTGGGTACAGGTTTGAATACAAGGAAGGGTTTCGCTGAGAAGTGCGCTAAGGAGATTGCTAGTCTCACTGGTAAGTTGTTTTGCGAATATTGCATTATCACGCGGAACCACCGCCATCTTGGGTGTTCGGCCATCTTGGGTGTACCGCCATTGTTTAAAATGGCGTCTCACAAGTATAGCTGTTAGATACATTGTTGTCTATACTCTACGTATGAAGATGTATTTTTCAAAATTTAGTTCCCCGAACAATCATTTATTAATATATAGGGTGGAGTTCGTTTGTAAAGTTAAAATAACCGCTCTGTATATATGTATGTAATATGTATACACGACACGTATATTGAAATTAAGTAACATATTTTTATAATTTTTGTCTGTATGTTGGTCTGTTTGTTCCTGCTTATCTCTGGAACGACTTTACTTATATTTTGGCTACTTTAATTTTAGTATTACAAACTAAAGGTCGGGAGATATTAAATTTGTAGAGTAAATGAATGCTTGTTTAAAAATATTTTTGTATTACCGAATACATATTTAGTTTAATTTCCGTCCACGTGTCCCGTGTCCCGTCAGGCATCCCGTTCGAGACGGCCCCCAACAAGTTCGAGGCGCTGGCGTGCCACGACGCCATGGTGGAGGTGTCCGGCGCGCTCAACACCATCGCCGTCTCGCTCATGAAGATCGCCAACGACATCAGGTGCGTGCGGGTTCGGTCGCCGGCTGGGGTGCAAGCGAGTTCTCGATGTCATATTATTTAAAAACGTATATTATTTTATCGTATTCAAATATTATATTGATTGTTAATATGGAGTTAAACGCAGTTGATGATCAATCAAAATGCTAATTATCGTCATGAACTCATTGTAAAACTATATTTGGAAAGAACAACTGTTGAGTTTCTCTGTGGCTCTTCTCAGAAGAACTGTCTTCCAAGCCGGTGGTAGCTGGTACAGGAAGCTGTAGGACTGACATTACTGACATTTGTGTTGATTGACGATTCAAAAGTGCTTGTAAACAACCTACTTGAATGTAAATTATTTTGGTTTTTAATTAAAATACAATAACAAAAGCAAAAGGTGAGCGGTACTAGAGGTCGGGGGAGACCTTGGTTAAACTTTTTAAACAAAATGTCGATGATATATGGAGGGAAGGTCACGTAAAGAGCCATCCTGACTGGGGACGAGGTGAAAGAGGTATCCAGAGTCTGACTACCCTGCAAGGGATAAAGCGTGAAGCTAAAAAAATAAAGGCCAACTAATTTATAGTTTTAGATATAAATATATAAACCCCTTTATCTTGTACTAACGAATATATCAACTTTATATACTCCATTTGTTTTGTTTCTGCGTTTTCTAACTGTCTGTCTGTTACTCAATATTCATTTTATATAGTGATTATTGAATATATGTTTTTTCATAGATTCCTAGCGTCGGGTCCCCGATGCGGTTTGGGTGAACTCATGTTGCCGGAAAATGAACCCGGTTCCTCCATTATGCCCGGTATGTGAATAAGAAAATGTTTTATTTAAAAATGTTAATATTTAACTAATTTATAAACATTTATTGATTGTAGGTTCGATTCCCACTCGGATTTTATTTTACATTTATTTTCATTTCTCCGTTTTAAACGGAAAGCAAACAACGAAATGTCTTGACACTATGTTATTTGTGACTACACAGTTACATGTTAACTGACTATATTAAAAAGGCATATATTGATTTTGACTAATAAACTCGAAATCCAGGTAACTGACAATACTGACATTTTTGTATAACTAATAAAATACAAGAACTTTGGGGAATGTTTAAGTAAATGTATAAAAATTTTGAGCACAACTTTATTCGAACCTGCGTTTATCGTTTCCCGTCCAAGCACTCTAACCGCTAATCCATGCGTTCTACAAACGACTATGATTATATTATATATGAAGTTTTTCTCCCCGTAAAGGGTACAAGGTAGAGTACAATTCCCCTCCGCTGTTGGGCAGCGTCCCGTAAGAGGCGGGTATCTCAGTAACTTGGTGGTAGGAGGTTAAGTCCTCCGGCTGGCTCGCGACCACTATCATGACAGAACCGATCCGCCAAATATCTGGTGATGTATTCCGGTTCGCAGTCATGTCAGCCTGCCTTCTCTACTCCTACCCATCCTTTCCTCATCTCCTTCCACATCCATCCCAAGCCGGCACGGCATCTACAACTTTAATGTCAGGCCTGTGTCCCTTCTGCTAGAAGTATATTTCGATGTAAAGTCTCACGAGTAGCGGGTTCGTATTCCAGGCAAGGTGAACCCCACGCAGTGCGAAGCGATCACCATGATCGCGGCGCAGGTGATGGGCAACCACGTGGCGTGCACGGTGGGCGGCAGCAACGGACACTTCGAGCTCAACGTGTTCAAACCCATGATGGTGGCCAACGTGCTGCGCTCCATCCGGCTTATTGGTGAGCTTTATTTACGTATAGAAAAATTATTATTCTAGTCATTTAAGAGATTTTTGTTATGTTAATAAATTTATAATGTATAGAAATTTGAAATCTTCAGGATTCGAACACGCGCCTGTTGGAAACCGTCCACGCGTTTCGACCGGCTGCGTTGAAATTCTTATACGTTTTGTTACAACTCTTTTATTTACGTTGTTTGTATCTCTGTATAAAGATTTTTACAAATTTCTAGTACTCACAAATTGTTAAAAAATAATCGTTTGTCAAGAGAGAATGCTATTTATGTTAATATTTTGCTATTTCTAAGTGTTTTTATATGTTCTCCTAAATGCAGAATAACACTTTCAAAATAGCAAAAAAAATATTCATTTTTAAAAAAGATGTCGATTATTTTAATGCCTAACAACAAAAATTAATCTGGTTTTTGAATGTTGGATATTTAAATTTTAATACGTTATGATTATATGTATATTGTCTCAAAGTTATATTTCTATATATTTATTAATAAACACTATAACCTCGTTAAGTTGAAAACTTTCGTATCTCAAAAAAAAAAAAATGTTTTGTTTTTTTCCTTCAGACATCTCTAACTCAACTATTAGCCTCTATAATCGTCATTTTACTACGTTTTTCACCTCCATAACTCGAAATATTAAATTGGACCTCTGTATTTCCAATTTTTATTTTAACCTCTAAGTTGGAAGATAAATTAGTTATCGATTTTAAGAATGTTCCAAAAGTAATGGTTTTGTATAATAAATAGAAATATAATAAATAGAAATATATAAATATGAGATAGAATTCACATAATTTGAATGTTAAATTTATTTCACGTATCTAACTAAAACTTCATAACTATGAACCTCCACCTCTGTATGTCGAATTAAAACCCGCCTAAGTCGAAATCCATCCATAAGCCGCAAAACTCACGCGATTTTTTTCGGCGTCATCCCCTTCATATTCGACTTATAACAGTTTTCTACTGATGTATAATATTGTTTTTTGGTTATTTGAAAAATTATACATTTATTTTTTTAATAACCACTCTCTGTTTTAAATGAAACCATTTTAAACGGATCAATCGTGTAAATTTTGGTATTCAAAAATACGTTTTTGGAAATCTGACGTTTCGAACACTTTACAGTAGTCCGAAGTTTGAACCGTTCTCTGTTTTTGATGTTTTATTGTTTTTTTTTTAACTCCCCAGGTGACGGTTGTCAGGCGTTCAACAAGAACTGCGCTGTCGGTATACAGGCGAATACGAAGCAAATTGACAAGATCATGCACGAGTCTCTCATGTTGGTGACGGCTTTGAACCCACACATCGGATACGATAAGGTAACGTGCAAGAGTTTTCTCTTTCGCCTAGGAAATACCTAGTGTGAAGACGGAACGCGGAACTCAACGCCGCTGTGTTGCTAGAGCAAAAAACTGATAATAGTGTTTAAATATAATGCTATCATGCGTGGGAATCGAACCCGCAATTGATCGTATTTATAGATCGACGCTGTCCCACTGCGCCACTACTGGTCTCGGCTTTTTTTTTATATTACATAAAGAAAGTAGCTTCACGCTTTATTTGGCATTGCAGAGATAATAAAAGATGACCTAGTGTTAAGACACTCTGTTGACTGCTTTTTAAATATTTAAAATAAATATTTATAAATATTTAAATGTAATAAGATTCCCATACAGCAGACATAATTTTCGACCGATTTTTTTAATTTTTTTAATTCACACACAACTAAACTAAATATTGCAGTAAGGGTACTAGTTTATTAAGAAATTTGAAATATTTATTATATAATTATAATATTTAATATTTATTTTTTCTCTATCTTTTTTTACCTTCTCGCTTTTTATCCCGCATAGCGGAGTAGACAGAAAGTACCTAGTGTCAAGACACTCCGTACTTCGCTTTCCACCGAATTCGAAACGTTACGTGTTGAGTGGTGGAATTCAAATGCGCACTTTGTCTTATCAGAGCGAGGAAGTGAAAATAATTTAAATATAATCACTCCACCGAGTGGGCATCGAACCCACAACCGATTGCGTTTACAGTCAGACGCTGTCCCACTGTGCCATGACTGGCCTTATAACTAATTTCTTATCATTTTTGAAAAAAATGTATAATAAATTGAATACAGCGGTATTCGAACCCGCGCC
This sequence comes from Dryadula phaetusa, assembly GCA_032432895.1. Taxonomy (NCBI): domain Eukaryota; kingdom Metazoa; phylum Arthropoda; class Insecta; order Lepidoptera; family Nymphalidae; genus Dryadula; species Dryadula phaetusa. The sequence goes on along the minus strand of JAOYRS010000016.1, from coordinate 1,103,095 downwards.
TTTTGGGTACCGTTCAATTTTTATATGTTTCTCAAAAACTTTAAAAGTAGTAAATAATTTGTAATCATATGTAACTGCAGGCCGCACAAATAGCGAAGACGGCACACAAAGAGGGCGGCACGCTCAAAGAGACGGCCATCAAGCTGGGCATCCTCACCGCTGAGCAGTTTGACCAGTGGGTGAAGCCCGAGGACATGTTGGGGCCCAAGTGAATGGTCTACTGTTTGTATTATATTGTTTAATATAACATTTGTTTTAAATATTGTGCATACTGAATAAAATTGTTTTTGTTTTTTGATATTTGTTTTAAATGGTTTTATTTAGTATGCACGAATTGTATGTATATTATTGTTTATATAACTTTTGTGGAGTTTTTTTTTTACACGTAACAGTATGTACATGTAATACGTAATATTTTTTTTTACAATTGTACTGTAATTGTTTTATTTATTTTTTCATGTCCAAACAGTTAATTCCCAGTTGTATGGGATTTTCAGTATATATGTGCTTGTATGCTGTGCCAATACATGTGGAAATCGTTCGAAAATAAATATATTATGAGATATTTTAGTTTTGTTTTATTTTGAATTAATAGTATTTTCAAGTGAATACTTGTATTTTTTTTAAATAATAATTTAATAAGAAATTATGAAATTTATATAAATAAGTACAATTGGAGTGTCTCTTTGTAGAGTTAAAATAGCCACTTTTACGAAATGAGTATGAATTTTATGTTTGTTTGTTCCGGTTAATCTATAGAACTGGTGGATCGATTTTGATGGGACTTTCAATGCCAAATAATAAGTAACCTATAAATGTTAAACTCCACGCAGACAAAGTCGCCGGAACAACTAGTTACAGTATAAAAAAAGCATTTTTTTTAAATCATTCTTGTTTATTGATTGAATCAATTTTTTATTTATATTAAAAAAAATAGTATTTTAAGTTATTTGAAATAATTATCAGAATTCATGTTTAATTTGAATATGTTAATTTCTATATGTATGTATAAATGCGTGAGTGAATGTAAGGATCTGTGCTGTATTTCCAAGACAATTTAATAAAAGAATGAAAAAATCCTAAGATTTTATTATATTTTTGGTACTTTAAATACATATATTTTAAAATAAGCTTATATTTAAATATAATCTAACATCTTTGGTATAATCTGCTTTGAAACAATTATCTATTATAAATATTGATATTAAAAAATTAACAATTATAGGCCAATATTATATATAATGCTCTATATATGTTGGAATGATAAAACTCAAAGCGAAATTGCATGTTCATGGGCAATTATTAACTAAAATTGTTGGAATGTTATATTTAAATAAAATAAATTGATAACTCCTTTTAAATTATTAACAATATTTGCTATTTTCTATATAAATAATAATTTTGAAGGATTTTCTTTGGTTTGAAATCAAAAATACAAAAAATTTATCCATATTTAAATACATATAATTCATTCAGAATTAAGTATTTCAAATTTAATTATACATTTTATAAGCTTTAAAAAAGCCATAAAGCCATATGTTCATATTGATGTTGATATTTATATTTACTATTGATTATATCATAGGGAGTTAACAGTTTATTATATTTACATATTACATATATTGATACCGGCATACATAAAATACAAGATAAACTTTTAACAGTCTAAATTAATTTATAATTATTCGCATTATCAGATCTAACCAGTTATAATGACTAGAAACACAATACTAAATAGCTAAAATGGAAGGCATTACATAAATACATCTTTGATATTCTGAAACTGTTTCACCGCTAAATCAACTGGCAAATCGAAATTGTATGACGTAAGACGATCCAAACTCTGCAAGGTGTCTTGGAAACCAGTATTAACAACATAGCTTGTTGATGAATAAAAGGAATCTATGAGGGAACGACATTTTAACATTATGTTCAACCAAATAACAAGTTTGTGACAATTGAGTGCGGCACAGACAAACGCTTTGAAATGGGCATCGTAACTTCTCTTGTACGGTGTATGTGATGCTAAAATACTTCCGATAGCACTAAGAAGACTCTGCCTGTTAGTTATAGCTGTTCCACCTACTATGTCTAGATTGAAACTTTGACTTAATTTTCTTGCTGGAGTCGAATTAAACTTATCACCATCGTTTAGTTCATAATAACGTAGGATTAACTCCCATATATGTATAGCTCGGGAACTTGAAGACCTTCTGACGGGAAAGCAGCCAATTATAGGCACTAGGGACGTTGATTCAGGGCTAACTAGTCCATGTTGGAGCAGATCTCTTAGATTTACAGCTAAATGTCGCCTTACGGCTGTAGTTAAAGGAGCATCATTTATTACTATACCACCTTCTTCCTCACTGTCATAGTTGTCCGGAAAATTTGATCTCTCCCTAGAAACTATATGTAGAACTGCATCTATAGACATTTCAAGTTTAGCCCTTAAATTACCCCAGTGAGTGACAATAGTCGAGGTCTTGCGGTCATACTTTTTACTTGTACCAGTAGAGCAACCAAATTGGGAGACGGTGAATATTTGTATCAAAGCTGATGCTTTCCTCATTAAGTTAACAGTTTCAGCCTTTAGCTCGTCATTTACTCTGTTACGATTAAAGTTTTTCTCAAAAGATTCCGATTTGCCAACTTTCCTAGTTTCCTTTGTTCTCTTTGTGTTACTATTAACATCTTCATTCTTCATAAGTTTTATGAATTTTTGCATATCATCGATGTGAGCTTGCAGCTTGCCTATTATTTCATCTTTAGAAAGTTGTTTTTCAGTGTACTGTCGCACTGCACAATCAATTTGATGGCGCAACTCCTCCGTTGTTAAGGGCTGATGGCAACCCTCTTCTAAACTGCGGTCTATTTCCCTTCTTAAATGTTCTATCAAGGATCTGTGTTGATCATCGTCTGCATTTGACGTGCCTTCCGCAAATCTTTCAAGTTCTTTCAACTGACATTTCAACCTTTCTATGAAATGAGCCTGTCTAGTTTTTTGACTGCGGATTTTTCGCTCCAATTCCAAACACTCATTGCACGCTTCCCCCGCGCTTCCTTGTGGGGCCGCCCTGGAATCCACTCCCCTTGACGTAAACTCCTCTAAAGCTTGTAACATAGCATCTTTTTCTTCAGGTGGTGCTTTTAAAATTTGTCTTAATCTAAATTCAACTTGCGCGAGATGAGACGTCAGGGAGAACACTGACGATGATAATATCTCCTGTTCCTCTTCCAGTGCGTGTATTCTATCACCGGATACTTGTTGTTCAGGTTGTTCCTCGTCACATAATGTTTCTTTCGGTGCACCCAAGGGCTCGCATCTCGGCTCCTGCCATATAGGAATTTCACCCTCCTCATATTCGCACAAGGTCGCGTCCATTACAACGATAAAAACAGCGAAAATAAAAATCAATAAGTAAATAAGTTTACTTTAAACCTTACAACATACTCCAGCCATTTCAATTGATTTTTTACAGTGAAATGAACTGAAAATACTGAAAATATACAAGAGTTATGTTGAGAACGAAACTTAGGAAGGACGTCACTGTTGACGTCAATATTTGAACGAAGGGAATGAACTACGAAGGGTTTCGATCCTTGGGGATGGACTGACTGAACTGAAAATATTTATAAATAGCACCCAACACTGTTCATTCTTTTTCATTTATATTTTTGTAGATATTTCATTTTTTTATTATAAATAATTAAATTATGATAAAAAATAAAATTAAAACAATATTATAACTTTTTTTTAATGACTTTAAAATTCAAGGAAGCTTTGCCTGTATAGCGACATCTCTTGGACTTTTACGAAACCTCGTAATAAACAGTTAGGAAACTAGAGAACGAATGTGGAAGCTAAGTGGTTAAAAACGCAGTAACATAATTTTCTGATACACTTTTCAAACGATTACGCAATGTACAATGTAATTTACTGTACAAAATAAATTTGAATTGCTTTATTTCAAGTTTAAATATGTTAGATAAATAAAAATATAAAAATATAACTAATTGTCAATTTTTTTTTAATTTCACGCTTTATCTCGCATAGCAGGGTAGTCAGAAAGTATCTAGTGTCAAGACATTCAGTAATTCGTTTTCCACCAAACATTGCGTGTTGAGTGGTTAAAATCAACGCTGCATTTTGTCTTTTTACCAGAGCGAGGAAATTAAAATAATTTAAATATAATCAATCACTCCCTCGAGTGGGGATCAAACACACAACCTATCGCGTTTACAGTCAGACGCTATCCCACTGCGCCACGCTCGTCCTTGCTCGCTCGATTTTTCATCCAATTACGAAAAATGTCTTAGTTTAATCCTAAAGTCTACACACAATACAGTACTAATACAGTAGTTCGTGGTCTGTAAAGTGTTCGAAACGTCAGGTGTCCAAAAATATATTTTCGAATACCAAAATATACACCATTAATCCGTTTAAAATAGTTTCATTTAAAATATATAAAATTTATTATATTCTTATAACGCGATAAAATATATAAAACTAAGTAATAATTTAATTATTATGCATTCTGCAAATTGATCTCTTATTAACACATCGTATGGCGTCACATCATGGCGAAAAATATAAAATTCTTTTAGGATGATTCTAAGTTAGGATAAAATAACAAATATTAATTTTAACTCTAGACTCTACTAGAATTACTAAAATTCAATTAAACATAAATATAATTAAATACTTCTAATTATTTTTGAAAAAAACGTATAAAATTTGAACGCAGCGGGATTCGAACCCGCACCTCTTGGATACCGAGAGGCGTGGTTTCAAATCCCGCTGCATTCAAATTTTTATACGTTTTTTCAAAAATGTTTTCTACTCCTAAGTGTGGAATAGCACTTTAAAAATAGTGAATACTTCTAATTATATGATTTTTATACAATTTCTAGATTGCGCAAGAAAGTTATTGACAAATAACAATATTTTTTACAAGCTTTTATTTAACCTGGCGTGTTAGTTAATTAGTGTGTATGAAACCTTGCAACCTCAATTTGACCCACTTCCCAGCGTCCGATTGAACTTAGTTTGGATTACGACGTTTTTGTTAATCTAAAATGGCCGCCGCAACAAAATGGCGGATTATAATTTTTTGCACAATCCACCAATCATGGATATCAAATGATAGGGTTTGTTTTGTAGACTACAGTACATTATGAAAAAAGTTTGTTTTTAAAAAGATATTTTTATTAAACATTTGTTTTGGGTTATTTACATTTTATTATATTATTTATATATAGGCCACTAGAATGAGATTTTTATCAATTTAAATGAAATATTTATAACGGATTAATCGCGTATTCAAAACTATATTTTTAAAAATAAGATAAACAAAAAATGTATTTTCGAATACCAAAGTATACACGATTAATCCGTTTAAAATAGTTTCGTTTAAAATGTGTTAAAGTTGCGAAAATCAACGATCTTTTTTTTAGCTTCACCCTTTCTATTCCGTATAGCGGGGTGGACAGAAAGTACCTAGTGTCAAGACACTCCTTACTTCGCTTTCCACCGAATTCGAGACATTGCGTGTTGAATGATGGAACTCAACGCCGCACTTTGTCTTACCAGAACGAGGAAGTGAAAATAATTTTAATATAACTCAGACTGTCCTGTTCGCTCGATTAGCCTCAAAGATCTTATTATGATAAATTAAATTGATATATTTAACATTAATAATGACATATATCTAGATGTTACATGTAAAAAAAATATTCATTCATTAATATATACCCCTTTCAATGAAAATAACGGAAAGGAAATATGATTTTAATGATTTAAAAAAAAAAACGGAAAGGAAATATGATTTTATTTCCAAAATTTACTTACAATTTCATAAGAACAAACTAAACTTCACTCGTACAAATTAGACCGAGCAAAAACAATATGTAAAAGAAAATTACAAAAGAATCCTACATGAGGTGAATTTCATACGTGACTTCATAAGCTTAATGGCTAATAGCATTACCGTGAGTAGAGTTATATGTGTGTTATTTTTTATTGAGCTCTAAGCTTTTATTCCATAGCAGGGTAGACAGGAAGTACCTAGTTCCTAGTGTCAGGACACTCCGTACTCCGCTTTTCGCCGAAATCGCAACACTGCATGTTAAGTGGCAGAACTCAACGCCGCGCTTTGTTACCAGCGAGGGAATGAAGATAATTTGAAATATTACCCCGTTATAATCGAATCCACAACCGATCGTTGACAGTCAGACGCTGTTTCACTGTGGAAAGATCAGCCTTAAATGTGTATTGTATTTGGAAATAACTATAAAAAATTTGTAGGATGATCTGTCTCAGGTTTTCTACCTTTTAACTCGTAGAGAAGAAGAAAGAAAGAAAAAGAAATAGAGTACACAATCTAAATTTCAACTCAAATAAATTATTTTCTGGTAAGATAAAGTGCCGCGTTTATTCCCGCCTACATACAATGTTTCGATTTTGGCCGGAAAGTAGAGGCCGGAGTGTCTTGACTCTGGGGTTTTCTTCGCTACTGCTACTATCTTATATCTATTGATTTGATAAACACATAAAATCTCAATAAGTGGGTTTTGGAATGTTTTACATTTCTTAAACCTAACTCGAGATGTGGGTTCGAATTTTGATTTAGGTAATGTTTATGTGTAAAATATTTCAATATACTAGCCTAGTGCGATAGAATACAGCGTTAGGTTCCGCTAAGTAAAGAATGTTTCATTTTCTTGTTAAAACGAGTACTTCCATTTTAATTGAAATAATAATATAATAATTATTAGTATAGTAAAATTTGATTTACTTATAGATCTTTCGAGTTTGAAATAGAAATTAATTACCTTATTTATATATTAGAATAAAGCCGATAACACTGGAATAAGCAAAAAATATATTTTTCTTTGTAAAACTACGACGTATTATTTCAAAAGCAAACATCGAAAGTCTAGACTGGATACTAAAACTATGATATTTAGTAGTTTAGTTCCAGAACGTGTCTGGAAACTCAAAGTATAATTTATGAAAAAATACATGGGTGTCTTGTAGGCCAAGGTCACAGGTTCGTGTTCACGCTTTTAGTTATGGGTTCAACCCTACGGATGGGAGGAATGATTATATATATATATATATATATACACATATATATATATATATATATATATATATATATATATATATATAGGCGGTAAAAGGCGTGTAGCTGAAAAAAGAACAGATATATAAAAAGAAAATGTACCTACCCACTTATAGTTTGGTTTGTAGAATGGTTGGTGTGTGAATGAAAGCGATTTCGCATTTATCTGTTAAGCTTAATAAATAAAGGGGGCGCATGGATTTTTTTTAAGGACAGCCAAGGCAAATGGGGGTGAGGGTTACCAGATGATGGTGATCGCCGCCGCCCTCGGCCCTATGTAATATTTGTATTACAAAATAATATGTTTTTTGTAATAAAATAATTTTAATTTTAATTTGATTTTTTTATATTAATATAAACTTGTGTCTGTGGGTTCGATTTCGATTGAGAATATTTTTTTTTGATCTGTTCTAATAAGATAAGACGCGGTGTTGAGTTCGCCACTCAACATCCAATGTATTAACACTAGGTTGTCTCTCTTAGGCGAGATAAATAGTGAGGCTAATTTTAATAAATAAGAAAATTTTCTAACAACATAGAAAATTTTGAGTTTGTAGGTCTCTAATAATTACATTACATTTTAGATCGTAATTTATTTACGGAAATGCAATATCCCTTCAATCATGCGTATCTCCAGTTCTAGGTTTTAAGTTTAGGTCAGTTTAGGTAACACAAATCGAACCCACAACCAATCGCTCTTGCGCCAGTAAAAAGACGATGGCGGACTGCATCACGATGGCGTAATACTACAGGCAGGCAGTACACTGGTTTCCTTTAGATGAAGAGGTGTTAAATAAAAAAAAAAAGTTTTACAAATTGTTATGAGGCCTGTCGTGGCGCAATATGACAGCGTCTGATTGTAAACGTGATCGGTTGTGGGTTCGATTCCACTCGGGGGAATGAACTTTCCACCAAATTCGAGATATTACTTGTTGAGTGGTGGAACTTAAATTTAACACCTCTGGATCTTTAGTTTTCAGCTATCTGAAAGTGAAATCCGTGAAAGTTCCGTCAAAATCGATCTAGATGTTACAGAGTATAGCGGGAAAAAACAAAAAGACAGACAAAAATTGTAAAATATATTATTTTGGTATATATATATATATATATATATATATATATATATATATATATATATATATATATATATATATATATATATATACGGCGTAAGAAACATATGCATTTAGTAAAGTTACTCTTTATTACATTATTCTTCTACATTAGAATTATAAAATAAAAATCTAGATATTTAAAAATTTACGCGTACGAAATTTCTGGCACAGTAGTCCAGTATAAGAGATTGACAAAAATGGCAAAATTAAAGGAAGAAACACATAAAATTCTTTTTTATACCTGTTCTAATATACATAAAAAAGTGTCAACAATTTTTTTGAAGGTGATTTCATTATATTTTCTTTGGAACGGAATATTTAACAGCATTACCTTTTATTAGGTAATAAGGCGGTAATTATGAAATTGTTCGTGGGCCTTGCGCCCTTGTAGTGTGTATCCCAAATATGTCAGTAACAGGAAAGGTCTTATTAAAGCAACAAAGTGAACCTTTGCGGGGACATTATATAGAAAATTAAAAATTAATATCTAACAAAAAAATGTGTATACATACATGTATGTCGGTATATGTAATTCTTTGTTTCTGCTCAAATAAAAAGTTATAAATGTATATATATATATATAGCATAAGTATATATATATATATATATATATAGCAGGGTAGACAGAAGGTACCCAGTGTCAACACACTCCGTACTCTGTATTCATTAGACATTGCGTTTTGAGTAGCGGAAATCAACGCCGCGCTTTGTCTTGTCAGAGCTAGGAAATGAAAATAATTTAATTATAATCATTCCTCTAACTGCGGATCGAATCCACAACCATTCGCGTTTACAGTCAGACGCTGTCCTACTGCGCCACGACTGGTACTTCATCTTTTTAAGTCAAAATTTTTATTAAAACAGTTCTAACTAGAGATAATTCGCTCATCTAAGATTTTTGCAGATTCACGCTTATTAGCATATATCAGTGTAACTAAAAAATACTGTAGTGTCAAGACTTTCTGTGCTTCACTATGCACCCAAAACTTTTGTTTTGCCTTACTAGAAAAGAGATAAAAATAATTTGATTCCTGCCAGTGGGGATTAAACCCACAATTAAACGCGTATACAGTCCAATGCCCCTACAGCTTCACACTGGCTTACATATTAGATCTTCATAGACAGAGGAGCTAATTCATACAAATACTTACACCACAATATTAACATGAACTAATATAAAAATCATAGTAACTTCCAGCCTTAATATCTAACCTGCTCCTAACTGCTATTTCTTGCTGCTTATTTCTAGAAGAATTCTCTATAATACCATAAGAATATCCAACATAATTCAAGAATTTGGACTATCCTGTCCCGTTACCAAGGCGTTGCCATAGCAACCTGTATGAGATTTGAATAAACGCATATTTCAAGCAGTTAGTAGTGTGAATTACATTTAATTTAATAGTTTTAATGTATTTTTAACGTCTTTATGTGTATTATTTTAAATCGGTTGTGGGTTCGATTCCCACTCGAGGGAGTGATTATATTTAAATTATTTTCACTTACTCGCTTCGGTAAGACAAAGTGTGGCGTTGAGTTCTCCACCACTCAACAAGCAATGTCTCAAACTCTATAGAAAGCAAAGTACGGAGTGTTTTGACTCTAGGCACTTTCTGTCTACCCTATGTGGTAAAAAAGCGTGAAGCTAAAAAAAAGATAGCATTCTACACTCCTCCTCTATATAAACTATAACTGTGTTAAATTTGAAAATACTCTAACTTTTATGCACATTTTTAAAAAAACATAAAAATTTGAACATATTCAAAATCAATCAAAATTTGAACATATATTATAACAGGATTCGAACCACGCGTTCTACTACCAGCTGCGTCGAAATTCTTATACGTTTATTTATACAGCTATTTTAGAAATGTTTTCTAATCCTAAGTGTGGAATAACACTTTAAAAATAGTAAAATATAAAATTTTGTACACGTATAAAATATATGGCCAAGGTTACTAAAAATATACTAGCCAATGTCTAGCCAAATATATTGTAGATACGATCCAAGAAACTCAGTAAATATTTGTCCAAAAACGTTTCTATCTATCAAATCGTCGACGCACTACTTAGTCACATCGAATCATTTTCACTTCCACTGGTAAAGATAAAGTGCGGCGTTGAGTTCCACCACTCTACCCGCAATATCTCAAATTTGGTTGAAAGCGAAGTACGGAGTGTTGACACTAGATAATTTCTGTCTAATCAGCTGTGCGGCATAAAAGCGTGAGGCCAAAAACAAAATCGAGAATCGTCATAATTTTTCCTGTTTATCTTATATTTGGTTTGTAAATTCAATCTATTATATTGTAGAGGGTCACGATGGCAATGGGAAGTCAAATTGAAGCATCGACCTTCTCAGCGCCCTGATTAATATTTTTCCTTAGAAAATTTATATGAACTAAGTACATATAAAATTTAACGAGCATTTTCAGATATAAAGGCCTTTAGTATTTTCTAGTATTATTTCATAACATACAAAATAATAATGCTTGTTTTAATAAATTAATGATTTTTACTATTTTTAAAGTGTTATTCCACACTTAGGATTAGAAAACATGTTTGAAAAAACGTATAAAAATTTGAACGCAGATTCGAATTTGGTGATTTGACGGTATCCAAGAGGCGTGGGTTCGAATCCCGCTGCGTTCAAATTTTATACTTTTTACATAGTGTTGAGGCGGCACGTTGTGTATTTTCAGGAATTCGATACATTGAATGTTGGGTGGCGGAACTGAACGCCGCAGTTAATTGTATTATACCGGTAAAGAAATAAGATTATTTAGACAAGATTATTTTAGCGAGTAGGCATCAAATTCTCGACCCATCCATTTACAGCCTAACGCTAACCGAATTTTCTTTCTTGTAAAAACTTTATATATATATATATATAAAAGAAAAAAAAATCATCCCCTCTCGCTCTGGTAAGAAAAAGCGTGGCGTTAAGTTCCGCCATTCCATATGCAATGTTTCGAATTCGGCGGAAACCGTTTCACATCTTGGCAGTAGGCACTTCCTGTCTACCCTGCTATACGAGATAAAAACGTGAAGCGAAAAAAATAGATATTTATATATATAAATAGTATTTAAATAATATTATATAGAGATTAATATTCCCTATATAAAGAAATATATATTAATATATATATCTCTATATAAAGGGTTGAGATGGATGTGGATTTGATGACATGCTGATGACAGGGGTAGCTTTGCGAGCGCTGGCAAAGTAACATCGACCGAATAGGATAAGGGATTCCGGTATAATTCGATATTAAAATTCAAATATATTTATTTTATTAAATTAGAGTCTTTAAACGTGACTGTTTAAGCGTGAATTTTTTTATTTGTCTCTTGAGTTATTATAATGTTTTATGTATTGTTTTCTAGCTTCACGCTGTTATCCCGCATTGCAGAAAATATCTAGTGTTAGGACACTCCGTACTCCATTTTCCGCTGAATTCGAGAAATTGCGTATAAGTAACTATAGGTTAAAGAGAATAGAATCTCTATTCCACCTAAAATGGAGAAATTCATATAAATAACGGAACGCAACACCGCGCTTCTCCGTATATTAGATGCCAGATAATTTATTAATTCGGTCGGAAAGCAGAAAACACCGTATCTTCTTATTAGACACTTTCTAACTACCTTGCTGTACGATAAAAAAATTAAAATTAAAAAATAAATTCTCGATTGGGAATCGAACTTGCAACCATTGCGTCCACAGTCAGACTTGCAGACCTTCATAACACGTTGACACTTAGGTACGCCGTTTTTCATTATAATATATGATCGCAGACGAAAATTTAAAGGTATTTTTTTTCATTTTAAAAGCTTTGAATGAAATGAATTATTCGGTTGTAAACCACAATGTTTGGGTTGATTAAACACAAAAGATTACTTTTTTTGTGTTCGCGAGTGTCCGCCGTTTGTGGAATAGATTGTTGATGTACTGATTTTTTTAAAAATTTGGTTTATTTAAGTTTTCTCTGAGTAAACAGAGATTCGGAGGACTTTTGCTTAAGAAGGCTACGGAGGAGGGAATGATAAATCACTCCGATCTACCCTAGTACCGATATAATCTTTACGTTACTTTAACAACGGGTTTAGTATTTTATATAAAAGCGTACAGTATGTATGCATATTGTTATAAAACAAAATCCCGGACCGGTTGTGGGGCAGTGGGACTGCGTCTGACTGTAAACGTGATCGTTTTTGGGTTCGATTCCAACTCGGGGAGGTGATTATATATAAATTATTTTACTTCCTCGCTCTGGTAATACAAAGTGCGGCGTTAGTTCCACCGCTCAACACTCAATGTCTTGAACTCGCCAGAAAATAGACTGCAAAGTGTCTTCACACTTGATACTTTCTGTCTATCCTACTATGCGGGATAGAAGGGTGAGGCTAAAAAAAATTGATTTTCTACAGACCTTTTACATATCAAATTTAATAATGCAAATTTTATTATTTCTAAAAAGGATTTCAAATATTCAAAGCGCTTCTTTCACGTATATCTATAAGTAAACATATAAATTATTATTATTATTTAAAAGTACTAAAATATTAAGTTGAAAAGAAGAGATAAGACGTTCAGACGTGGCGCAGTGACCGAATGTGTGACTGTAAACGCGATTGGCAGTGGGTTCGATTACCACTTGGGAGAATGATTATATTTTAAATATTCTCATTTCTTTGCTTTGGTAGGACAAAGCGTGGCATTGAGTTCCACCACTCAATACGAAATGACTGAAAACGGAGTACGGAGTGTCTTGACTTGGAAATTCCTGTCAACCCATGCTATGTGGGATACAACAAGCGTGAAGCTAAAAAAATCAGAAAAAAATTAGATATCCTTTGATCTCAACCAAAAGGCCCAGAATCGAGATAAACAACATTTCACTGATAATGTATAAGATTATATAATTTATTCAAGTTAAATTCCATAATCATCTACAGTATTTGCTAGACGGTAAGCGCCGACACCTGCTCTGTAACTTTCCAAATAAATTTTATAAATGATTTTGGTACCGCTATTATAGCCCTAATGCAGATAAACGACCTCGTTCTATTAAATATCTATGGAAATATGGAAATTGAGGCCATCGTGTTCCTTTGTGATTGCGTCTGACTGTAAATGCGATTGGTTGTTGGTTCGATTCCCACTCGGTGATAATCGCTTTTTTTATAGCTTCATGCTGCTCAAGATACTCCGTACTCCGTTTTCCACCAATTTCGAAACATTGCTTTTAAAGTGGCTGAATTTAACGCCACACTTTGTCTTACCAGAGCGAGGAAGTGCAAATAATTTAAATGTAATAAATGCCCCGAGTGAGAATCGAACCCACTACCGAAAGCGTTTACAATCAGATGCGGTCCCAATGCGCCACGACCTGCCTAGTAAGTTGGTCCTGGTTATAATTATATTTAATTTTAACGTTCTGCCAACACGAAATATAGCGTTAAGCTCTGCAAATCATAACTCATTGTTTCATTTCTTTTGATTATCTATTGAGAAGCTGAAAAACTGATGTTAGAATCCATAGACCATTATAGTTCCCCCATTAACTAATATAACATAAGAAAAAACATGTTGAATATAATGTTAAGCAATCCTCAAAACGGAAATCAAACCCATAACCGCTCGGCACGGTTAAATCCTTTCAACTGAGCTACTATGCTCTCATGAATAGTTACTTTTAACACTAAAATACATTAGACTCCTAATAAGAAACGTGAACTGACTATCTGATAAAAATAAAATAAGGTTGCCCCGCGGCTTGCCAACACCTTTATCGCTATTGCTTAGAATATTATTGATTGAATTTACCACTAACGATATTTTTTTATAACGTCTAAAAAACTTTTCCCTTTACTTTCAACGAATTTAATTTATTGACGTACGGGAGAAATTTTATGGCATTGTCAAAGAAATTGTAACGTTTGTCTGTTATGCGCCATCTTTATTTCTAAGTCACATTTTTCCGTTACGTACCATATTTATTTGTAAAGGTGCGCTCATAACGATCAAAATTTTGTTTAAAGCTTTGTCTAATTTATGTTTTTTTTTAATTTCACGCTTTTATCCCGCATAGCAGGGTAGACAGAAAGTACCTAATGTCAAGACACTCCGTACTTCGCTTTCCACCAAATTCGAGACGTTGTGTGTTGAGTGGTGGAACTCAACGCCGCACTTTGTCTTAATAAAGCGAGGAAGTGAAAATAATTTAAATATAATCACTCCCCCGAGTGGGGATCGAACCCACAACTGATCGCGTTTACAGTTAGACGCTGTCCCACTGCGCCACGATCGGCCTCTACTATTCACTTCTTACATGTGTACACTAATATGCACACACGCTTTAATATTATCTAGTTATTATATAAAAAGAACTTAAAATGTGATGTTTTAGTCACAGTATCATTATATAATTATGTTTGCACCATGATTACATTTTTGAATTTTGTTTAAATTCTCGGCTCTGATAAGAGAACGCAGCGTTGAGTTCCGTCACTCAACGGGCATTGCTTCGCCATATTTGGGTTGTAAAACAGAGAAAAAGCGTTAAGTTGTGTTCGTTTTTAAATATTTAATTTCATTTATTTACAAAAAATATATATTATAAAATAATAAATAAATATTATTTTATTCAATTATATAAAATCTACGTTATTCTAACATTATATACGCGAACACCTTAATAGGTTAGTAACGCAAACGAACCCCTGGCAGGTTTAGTGGCGTGTGACGTAGAACTGATTGATGAAGGGCCTGATTATTCTGTCCACAACTCAAATATGAATTATGAACGAACTTATGTCGATATTTCCTTATATGTTTCCACCTGCTTTGGTAATTTGTCATACGATGGTTGAGAGTTCAATCTATATTCGGGGGTTTAATTTTTTTTAGCCTCATACTGTATCCCATATAGCAGAGTAGTCCGTGACAACCTATAAAATCTAATTTATGGAATCGGGACGTTGCGTGTTAAGTGGCGAATCAACGCCGCGCTTCGTCTTGCTCGCTCTTTACAGTGGGATATAGAAAATATCCCTTCGAGTGGGAATCGAACCCAAAACCAGTAGTGCTTACGGTTGAGAACGCATCTATATTAAATATTAAAGTTAAGTAAAGATGTCAATATACCATTAATTTTATTATGTACGGTGTATTATAAATTATATAACAATAAGGCATTTTGCTATTGTAAAATGTCAATGGAGGGTCCACTCCTGCCGCTTTTCAAGATTCCTAATAATAACAATATAACTATTACCTAAAAGAGGAAATTTAGTGTTTGATTGTAAATAATTGATTATGGGTTTAATTTTAAATCAAGGGAAAGATAATGGTATAACTATAAATGAGAACCAGCATTAAATAAAAAAATATACATATAATAAATTCCCTTCAAAAATAGGACAAAGTCACCTAATATTTGGCATTACATTATTTTATCTGCAAATAACAAATCATCTCTTGATACAGTCCACATGTGTAAACTCGATATAAATAAAATCGTATTAAAATATTTCTTTGCCTATTCTTGGCAATAGAAAATCTTTGAGAACTCTATTCGCGACCTTTTTAGGGATCAACGATTACCATATAATATGCTTAACCTTTTGCGCATCATAAAACTGTTTGCTATTAAGCCCTTTGCCTTACATTATGAATTTAGGAAAATGTTCTTAATATTATCGGGTCTTAAATGAAACTATTTTAAACGGATCAATCGCGTATATTTTGGTATTGGAAAATACATATTTTTGGAAACATGACGTTTCGACAAATTTACAGTAATCCATGGTAACAGGACTACTGTAAAGTGTCCGAAACGTCAGGTTCAAATGTATTTCAAGTTACCTTCCCACAAAATTAGAGTTTTTCGATACTATAGAGATATTTTCCTGGAGGGATTGATTTTTTTCTTGATTGATTTTTTTCGGTTATTTACATGGTTTAGCGAAAAAGGGTCAGAATTTCCTAGTATTATTATAAAACTGCTCTGTTAATCACCAAGTGATTGCTAAAAATAAACTTTTGCTAGTAGAAGCTGGGAAGCTTCTAAGCAAAAAGTATATAATACACTGAGAGAGTATTTCCTGAAACACTAAAGAAATACCCCAACAAAGCGATACCTGGATGTCGTGATACAGGATCTGAGAGCCAATGGATTAACAATAGAGTGTGTTGAGGAATTAGACTGGAAGGCAGACCTTGGCTAGGCCCAGATACATGCCAAGTAGAAAAGAACGACCCCTAAGAACATGAAATATGGTCTTTTATGTTTTTTTAAATCTGTAAATAAAAATGTAGTATGGTTTATATATTTGTGGGTGACGGATGTAGATTATTTTTTATTTCAAACGTCCTAATTCGTAGAAATTCCCAATATAGAGCATTTGCCAAGAATTAAGCAAACTTTCTGGCTTACTCGAACTTGCTTATATAAGAGATAGTATTGTAAATTACTTTTCCTCAGTCTTAAGCTTAAATTTATTATAGTCTTACATTATCTTAGTAAATAAAAAACTTGGTGTTGCCAAATATGCTAAAATATTTCATAAATTATCACGTTATCGAGGTGAAGTGGGACAGTGTCTCACTGTAAACGTGTCTATGATTATATTAAATTAATTTTCACTTATTTACTCTGGTAAGGAAAACGACGGCGTTGCGGTCCGCGTTTTGCCTAAGAATACACAACATACTGTCTTAGAGCTAGATTATCTCTAACTATCCTGTTATAAGGGAAAAAGAGTGAAGCTGCAAAAATACAAGCAAATTTGGTAGATTTGGATTCTAAATTTATATTTTGTTTGTATCTTTACTAAAAAGAATAAAATACTAATATATGACTTCCATGCAATGGTTAGGTCTTTAGTTCTGAGAGTACAGCTTAGACGGTAGAGGCACCCGTTAATGTGTATTTAGAACGAGGCCCCTTAATCCTACATTTGTATCGTAAGTTTCAGGCATTGCTCAGAGCTCCTCTTATCTAATATATAATATATATATATATATATATATATATATATATATATATATATATATATATATATATATATATATATATATAATATATAATATAATATATAATATATAATATCCATATATCCATGTTTTCTAGGAGGTTTGTTAGTTTCACTAAAATTACTCTAGTCTGCAAAGGTCGATTCACCTAATGTTTATTTTGAAGTATTTCTGAAAGTCTGAATAAGGTTTAAAACGCGAAATATTGATTGTTGGAACTGAAATATTTGTCATTTAGTGTTTACAGTTGTAAGAGTGTAAGTAATACACTTTATCCCCTATAGCAATATCAAAGATAACATAGTGTTAAAACACTTTGTTGTCTGCAATCCGTCAAAAATTCAGACACTGCGTGTTAAATGGGGAAAACGACTCCGAGCTGTCAGTCAGTCAGTTTAGTTTGTTAAGAAGAGCGGAGAAATAAAAAAAAAAATTGAATATAGTCCATAATAAGAGTGTATGTTATATATATTCGTACATCAATATATTATATAATAACAAATAAAACAAAATATTATGATAAATTTTACAATATCCGTGTTAATATTTATTGAGACTGTATCAAAGAGGATTTATGTATAATGAGTAAGCCGACTCTGAAAATTATCGTTTTAATTTTATAAAACTATATATTATTTAAACCAACGCCGGTCGTGGCGCAGGACGTCTCTGACAAATATATCTGTAAAGAGACCTCAATGGAACAGTTACATTGAAAAGAGTTTACATGAGGGTAGTGACTTCAATTCTCGGAGAAATATTTGTTTTAGCAAAATGACAAAATAATTGAAAAACGTAAAAAAATACATCTTTTCGAACAAGGGGATAAAGCTTTATTCAAAATATTGTATGACGTAGGATGCGAACACACGTGCAATTTTTCCTTTCGATCTCAAGGTAACGAGTAGCTAAATATCTGTAAGAAATGGGGCTAATCAAAGCATGTTAATATTATATTCATAAAAGTTTGTAAGTAGCAGGATTCGAACCCGCGTCTCTTGGAAACCTTCCAAGCGCTTTAGCCATTTGGGTTATACGTTCTTATCGTTTTCTTTAGCTACACGCTTTTAGCCCGCAGAAAGTGGGGTAGACATAAAGTAACTAGTGTCAAGACACTCCATGCTTCGCTTTCCACCGAATTTAAGACATTGCGTGTTGAGTGGAGGAACTCAACGCCGCACTTTGTTTTAACAGAGCGAAGGAGTGATAGTAATTTAAATATATTAACTCCCCCGAATCAGAATCGATCTCGCAACCGAACGCGACCGAACAGTCAGACGCTATCATCCCATTGCGCCACGACCGGCTACGTTCATATATTGCTACGTAGAAATTTTAACATGTTATTGTTCTTTTGTTGGCGGGCTTGGCCATCAGGTGAAGGTTTTATAGTGAAAAAATATCATTTTTTTAAATATTAAAATACGTTAATAAATATTTTCAAGTTCTAGTCACGAAGTGATTTTAGAGTTGAAAGTGTAAAGCAAAGTGACTTTGTTTATTGTTACTCGCTCCCATTGACGTCTTAGAATCGCGAGATAACAATTCCATCTGTTTCTATGCTATTCATTTTTTTAATATTCAAATTTCTGATTATTAATTTAGTATTTACAAAGATTATTTTAACTTCTTGGCGCTTTCCCACGTCAATTTAGTTGCCATAAATCTCACAATCGACATGGAATTTCCTGCATTTTGGCAAATTCGCCACATATTGGCAATGCCATAGTAACGCAGTTGGCAACCGTATACACGTTAGCTATTACACCGATCTTCACTAAGGTAAAAATATATCCTTTTTCTATGCAACTTTATATTTTTTCTTCGACATATTTTTTCTTCGAAAGTTGCGGAACTAAACGCTGTGTGCTGTTTATTTGTGTTATATCAAGAAATTCTTATTTCTAATTTATTTTCATTTGATCTAGTAAGACAATGAGCGAGTTTAAGCACCGAAAAATAACAAGAACGACTCAAAATGCGTGGAATTGAAATATTGACTTCGATGATTGACTGACACGTGTTAGACTCTTTCATTAGTGACTGACTGACAATGTAAGTACAAGCAACTACTGGGCGTTGACAGCTGACCATTGAAATGGAAGTACTTTGACGCTAGTCAATAGTACAAGAGGATTCGTTTTTCACATTTCGCAGTAGTTGTGAGTAATAATTTGTATGATTATAGAACACTATATATGTATGGATTATATATGTATGGATTATATATGTATTTATATATGTATATGTATGTATGGAGTTAAATTAAATTAAAAAAATCTCAACTTTAAATTATAGTTCTAAGTAATAATTTTTGTTATATTTATATAACTATAAATTTGTTATATTATAAATAAAAAAAAATCCCGGCCGGTCGTGGTCGGGATTTTTTTTAATTTCTAATATTAAATATATTACAATACAGGGTAGACGGAAAGTATCTAGTGTCAAGACACTCCGTACTTTACTTTCCGCCGAATTCGTGACATTGTGTGTTGAGAGGCGAGACTCAACGCCACACTTTGTCTTACCATAGCGAGAAATTAAAAATAATTTAAATATAAACCATCCCCCCGAGTGGGAATCGAATCTACAAACGATCGCGTTTACTGTCAGACGCTGTCACACTGCGCCACAACCGACCGCATATGTCCTTGTAGCCAAAATTTACTAAAATATATATGTTTTAGATATTTAATATTTAATTACTTTAATTCAATTGAAGGTCAAATATGTGTTTAAGCTTTGCGGTGGATATCGTTTAAAGTCATATTTTGTTAAGCTTTAAATCGTTCCCTTGTCCATATAAAGGGAACATGCACGGAATATTAAATTATGCTCTCAGTTGAGACGAGTCCTACTAAGGTTTTAACGTAGGCTGTCATGGCGTAGCGGGAAAGCGTCTGACTGTAAACGCGTTTGGTTATAGGTTCGATTCCTACATGAAGTGGTTGTATTTAAATTATTTTCATTTATGCACTTAGCTTGAAGTTATAAGTTCAGAGAGAGGCGGATGGGCTATAGCTGCCTGGCGATCAACCCAGCCTAATGACCCTAAGAGGGAAACCCAGCGAAGAGATCAACAAACGCAGCAGCAGTTCAGGAGTTGGATGGGGGAAGGAATACCAGGTTGAAAGGAAATACATCATTTAAACCTTTCAAGGTTTATACTGACATTATAAATGATAAAATCTGTATAGATTTTGTGTATACTTGTAGCAAATTAGTTCCTGTAATTAATTCTCAGGTATTTCAATTCTCAGGTCTCAGTGTTGATTGTATATGTAAAAATGATTATACGTTTCAATAAATTTTATCTTAATTTCTCCATTTCTGTAGTCTAAAAGTCAAGGTAGTGTCTTGACACTATGTTGACTCTGACTATCCCCCGCGGGATAAAGCGTGAAGCAGCTTGCTTTATTAATTATCTATTTATTTTTTTATTAAAACCCCCACACACTCATTGTGTACAGTACAGATAATATATGATATAAGTAAAGTTAAATCGAGTTGTACTCGAGTAAAACGCCAATAGTAACACATATGATGTTATAAAATTGATACACGTTGGCGAAAATTTAATAAAAATACCCGTTGAAACTTTTTCACGTCGACGTGAATTTATTAAGTCGTTTATATAGCGGTTGGAATTTCACGTATTCTCTTATTCAAATATACCTTTTGAATTACTCTCTTTGGAAACAGGAGCCCTAAATGTTTCAATGAATTTCGTTATAAATATAAATGATATTGTCATAGTATGGCAAAAGGCGGCGTTAAGTTCCGCCACTTCACTCTCCTACTACTCCGTCAATAAGATAATGGACATTGTAGAATACTGGTTTTTTGTCTAGCCTAGTTTCCGTACTGTAGAGGAAACTACAAATAGTAATTTATCAGCTTTTTCTATAGTTCTTGTTTATTAAGAGCCCTCGAGTGTTGGGTTATGTAAGAGAAAATACGAGGCCAGTCGTGGCGCAGTGGAACAGCGACTGACTGTAAACGCGATCGGTTGTGGGTTCGATTCCCATCCGGAGTGTTTATATTTAAATTATTTGCACTACCTTGTTCAGGTAGGACACAGTGTAGCGTTAAATTCCGTCACTCAACATGCAATGTCTCGGTTTCACATACAATACAGTCTTGATACTAGGTACTTTTTGTCTATGGTAGACAGACAGTACCTAGTGTCAAGATATAAGCTACGCGGGATAAAAACGTAGAGCAAAAAAAACATAATTTAATATAATTTTGGAAAAACGTATATTTTAACATGTTATGAAATATAACTCTATTTTACTATAAACATAGTTAAAGCATTCCAGAGGAAATATTATCTAGTTAGTTGTTAGCAAAAATACATAATACTTCCTTTCAAATTCTTTGAAAAAAATTATAAGTTTTATTAAACTTATCGTATTAGTCTAAACCAAATTTTACAAGTCAAATTCAAAATGGTGGCCAGAACAAAATGGCGGATCATATATTTTGTACAATTCATACAATATGTGTAACAAATGAAAGTACATTTGAAAAATACAATAAAAAAATCCTTTTTATTTTAAAAACACTTTTTTATCTATTTTATTATTTTAGCAACTTTCAAATTTTAAATAATACATAACACCAT
Organism: Dryadula phaetusa; assembly: GCA_032432895.1. Taxonomy (NCBI): domain Eukaryota; kingdom Metazoa; phylum Arthropoda; class Insecta; order Lepidoptera; family Nymphalidae; genus Dryadula; species Dryadula phaetusa. Next base: position 1,081,186 of record JAOYRS010000016.1, on the reverse strand, counting down.
ACTCCATTTTCCGTTTAAATAGAACAATTTGATAGAGAAATAAAGGATTTAACGTTGCATTTCGTCTAAACAGACAGTTGAAACCTCTTATTTCCCTGGAGCCTATCTCACAGCTAACCTATACAGTTTGTTAGTTTGATACATTCCAACTTTTATATCGTCAAAGGTGAATGTTGTTTAGAACCAATTATCTGATTTTTATAAGTTTAACAAGAATAACATATGGTGTGTGTATGTTTTTACTTAAGATGTTAGGTTTATATTTGAAACTAGCTGTGTGTACAACTTATTATGCATGGAATTTAACATCTCTATTCAATCTAATTAAAATAATTTAATTTTTATATTATAATTCTTAGTAGTAAAATGAAGCCAGTTAAGATCATGTTGAAATCGGTTTAGTAGTTTCATGAATTAGTCAGAACAAACAGACGAACATACAGATTAAAACATATAATAATTGTTATTTTGTATAATGTACTGATAGAAGTATATTTATATACTACAAACAGACTCTGCAATTTTATTTATTTATGTATATATGGAGTAAAATCACGATTTTTATTTATGGTCCTGCGTCTTCTAACTTTAATGGTAAAACTACTACTACAACTACTCCATTTAGAATTTTCCGCCTCAATTAGATATATTTATTGTAAATTAAGTGGCGGAATTTAACACCAAGCCTTACACATATATATTTTTGTTTTACATTTCTTTATCAATTAATATATGATCATGCTGTCATGAAACAGAGAGGGCAAGTTTAATCGTAAAAAATACTGGAAAATATATATACATACATACACACAAACACACACACACATATATATATATATATATATATATATATATATATATATATATATATATATATATATATATATTTAACATCACGACCATATTCTATTTTGAGAAATACGATTAAATTAAATAACATGTAATTATTCAATAAAAAGGTGGGACCTTTTTATTTTAACAAAACTACAATGACATTTGTTATTGGACATTATATTTTGATGTTATTTGTCAATTTACATGAAGGAAATGTGAATTAAAAGCACAACAAATTATATTTAATTATTAACGTTAATATAACAAAATGTTACGTTTTTTAAATAGATATTCAAGATGTAGTATTTTTTACAATCCTACACGTTATATATGTAGCCGAAATCAAATCGACATGTTTATAAACGGTAAACCTGTTTCAGTTCCAAACTATTTTACTGTACTCCAGGCGTTACGACGAGAGGGCATCACTGTGCCAACATTCTGCTACCACGATAGACTGTCCATTGCTGGCAACTGTCGTATGTGTTTAGTTGAAATACAAGGCATGTGGAAGCCGCAGGTAGCTTGTGCTTTTCCTGTATCTAAAAACATGAAAGTTAAAACCGATTCCTTAATGACTCAAAAAGCAAGAGAAGGTGTTCTCGAGTTCATATTGACAGATCATCCATTGGATTGTCCAATTTGCGACCAAGGAGGCGAGTGTGATCTGCAAGATTTATCAATGAAGTTTGGTAACGATCGTACTCGATTTACAGATATACATTTTCAAGGAAAAAGAGCTTCAGAGAGCAAAGATTTAGGTCCTCTCATACGAACGGAAATGACAAGGTGTATACATTGTACTCGATGTATCAGATTTGCATCACAGGTATGTGGATCAGAGGTCTTAGGGTCCACAGGTCGTGGTGCAGAAATGCTTGTAGGAACATATGTAGATAAAATGTTTCTCTCCGAATTGTCCGGTAACATAATTGATTTGTGCCCTGTTGGAGCGTTGACGTCCAAGCCATACATGTTCAAAGCTAGACCTTGGGAATTAAAGAGAACAGATTCTATAGACGTGACTGACGCAACTGGAACAAATATTGTTGTAAATCATAGATTTAATCGTGTTTTACGAATGTTGCCGCGGGAAAATGAGAATGTGAATCAAGAATGGCTTTCAGATAAAGGTCGATGGGCTATTGATTCTTTGGAGGTCCAAAGACTTGTAACTCCAATGCACAGAAACGAGGGTGGTCTATGTCCAATAGACTGGCATGTGGCTTTAAAAATGACTGCGAAATTATTAAAATGTGTTGACACATCAAAATTAATGGCAATTGTAGGCCCTCATTGTAATGCAGAGACGTTGGTAGCTGCAAAGGATCTACTAAATATCATTGGGTCGGAAAATACTTATATTGAACGTGATCTCTCTTATTCACAGTCAAGTCTAGATATTAGAGCCGCTTATTCTTTGAACGTTAGAATGAAAGATGTCGCTATTGCAGATAAAATACTTTTAGTGGGTACAAATCCCCGTTTCGAAGCTCCAATACTGAATGCTCGAATAAGACAAGCGTATTTGTTTAACGAATGTGATATTTACGCCATTGGTCCCAAATGCGATTTTAATTATCATGTCAATTATATTGGAACATCTGTTAGAGATATAGCACAAGCTAGAAACTGTTTAAAGCGTGCAAAGAGACCCCTTATATTTGTAAGTATCGATCAATTACAGGGTCCAATGGCTGTTAATATCATGACTGAATTATACAAACTTATATCTGTATTGAATAACGATGAAGAATGGAATCCACTTAATGTTGTGACAAAGGAAGCTAGCTTCGCTGCAGCTTTAGAAGTTGGATGGAAACCTGGTGGTCTGACCGCGTTAAAATCCGCCACCCCAAAGGTGTTAATATCGTTGGGAGCAGACGATGTATTTGTCAATTGGATTGCGCCAACTGATTGCACTATTATTTACATCGGTTTCCAAGGAGACCGTGGCGCTGAATGTTCATCTATAGTTTTACCAGGTAGCGCTTATACGGAATCTGGTGGTACTTTCATGAATATGGAATGCAGGACTCAGTTTGCCCTTCCAGCTGTAACTCCTCCAGGAAAAGCTCGTTACGATTGGAAAATCATAAGGGCTTTAGCAGAATATTGTAAAATATGCCTGTACTACAGTGACAATGACTCTTTATGTTACCGAATGTCGCAAATAAGTCCTAATTTAGTTTATCATGACACATATCAAGATAAATTGTTTAGTGATTTGATACCTGAGCTAATGAACAAAGATACGCTTGGAGATAAATGTGGATCGCAAAATATTGATATTTGTATGAAAACGTTGAAAGAATATTACTGTTCTGATATGTTTACGTATAATTCTCCGACTATGGCGAGAGCAACGAAGGCAGTGATTAAAATGGCGGAGGCGTCTGATATTTAAGTATTATTTATAATTTTTAATATTCATTGTAAAATTAAATAAATATACGTTTAAAATTTTAAATCCCGTGAGATTTGACCAATTTCCTAGTGGCCGATTGAGCTGAAATTTCCAATATATTATAAACGAGACTATTTTATGCGGATTAATCGCGTATATTTTGGTATTTTAAAATATATTTCTGGAAAATTCCACGTTTCCAACATATTACTGTCTGTGGTCTCTATGGTAAAATAGACTGTAGACTACTTTCGATCATTTAAAGTACCTTCGTTAATAATATATGAAAATCGCAAGTATCAAAAATCTTATTTTACGAGATATCTTTAGTTTTGACAACAATAAGTTATATGTAATCAGTTTAGTTATTAATCGAGGTGAATTACCTGTATTTGGACAATTACTACAATATGTACATTCAATAAGCTTAAATAGTATATAGAGGCCGGCCGTGGCACAGTGTAACAGCGTCTGATAGTAAACGCAATTGGTAGTGGGTTCGATTCCTATTCGGGGGAGAGATTATATTTAAATTATTTACTCGCTGTGATAAGACAAAATGCAGCGTTAAGTTCCACCACTCCAAACGCAATGTCTCGAACTCTATGCGAGATAAAAGCGTGAAGCTAAAAAAATAGTATGTAAAATATACCAATGAAAACAAAATTCTAAATGACTTTATACTAGTAAATGCCCGCAGGTTCGTTTGCGTCGAATTTATTACCCTTATTATACTACTTACTGCATTATAATAATAATAAAAATAACCAAGCCCTTTATATCACAACCAAATAAGTATAATATAATAATAACTTAGCGTTATAAAAACTATAATTTTATTTCTATTAGTCATCTTTTAATTAGTTAGTTTCTGTTAGTCTTCTTTTAATTAGTTAGTTTCTGTTAGTCTTCTTTTAATTAGTTAGTTTCTGTTAGTCTTCTTTTAATTAGTTAGTTTCTGTTGGTCTTCTTTTAATTGGTTAGTTTCTGTTAGTCTTCTTTTAATTAGTTAGTTTCTGTTAGTCTTCTTTTAATTAGTTAGTTTCTGTTAGTCTTCTTTTAATTAGTTAGTTTCTGTTAGTCTTCTTTTAATTAGTTAGTTTCTGTTAGTCTTCTTTTAATTAGTTAGTTTCTGTTGGTCTTCTTTTAATTGGTTAGTTTCTGTTAGTCTTCTTTTAATTAGTTAGTTTCTGTTAGTCTTCTTTTAATTAGTTAGTTTCTGTTAGTCTTCTTTTAATTAGTTAGTTTCTGTTGGTCTTCTTTAAATTGGTTAGTTTCTGTTAGTCTTCTTTTAATTAGTTAGTTTCTGTTAGTCTTCTTTTAATTGGTTAGTTTCTGTTAGTCTTCTTTTAATTAGTTAGTTTCTGTTAGTCTTATAGTAATGTTAGTGCATTTTTTTTATTTCCTATGTATTATATATTAGTAGGTTTAGTTGCTAAGCTCTCAGTTGTGAACCCTGACTGACTGCATTATGATTGCTCTAATTTCTCATCATTTTAATTTGTCATCGAAAATGATCTAAGGTTCGTAGTAATTTTTGCTAAGGCGAAATTTAATTATATTCATTCATTCATCCTTCATAAAGTATTCCAGTTCTTATATTGTTATATTATTTTTATTTTATTTACTAAATAGGAAGCCAACTTTGTATATAATATAGAACATATAATAATAAATGATTATATACCTCATTTATAGGCTAACTCGACAATGATAAAGGTAAATTAGAAAATATAAAATAAATCAAAATATCAGTACAGGCCATAGATAAATCATCAACAATGATAGTCAATTTTGACTTTTTTTTAGCTTCACGCTTCATCCCTTGCGGGGTAGTCAGAAAGGAAGTAGTGCTAAACGCTACTGCATATGCCTTTTTCACCTTGTCCACCATCATTCCACGTCTTCCACCTCTTCATACTTTCCCTTCATGCTTTTTACGTGTCCTTTCCTCAGTGTCATTGTTTCCCCGACCATGTTTTATTTGGCAGATCCTTTTTTGATGAAGCCATGTTGATTTTCTATCGTATACATCACGTAAGCATCCGACAATTGTTAATAGAAAATTTCTACCACACTGAACAACGTTCGCTACGGCGCCAATTTTATATCACTTGCTGTTTCCTTGGGCTCTTTGTGGAACCCCCACATGATGGAGATCAATAAAATTAATTATAACCTACGCGATGTTTCTAATTGAATTGTTTTTCTAATTGTATTATTAAAGTATACATTTATTTTTTTAAAATAAATAAATTCTTGTAATGCTCTATATATGTATAAGATTTGAATACAAGTCCTACTGTTTAGTTTCTCCAGTCTAAAGTCACAAAACGTTAGAAACATATGAAAGTTTATTCTTTAGGTTCACTTTTTATCCTCCATAGCAGGATAGTCAAGGACAACCTAGTGTTAAGACATTCTATTGATTGCATTTCGCTAAAAGTCAAAACATTGCACGTTGATTGGTGACATAATAACTCAACACTGCGCTTTGTTTTACCAAAGCGGAGAATTGACAATAAATTTTAATTGTAACCATTCCTCCCTGTGGGAATCGAACCCACAACTAATCACAGACGCTGATCTGCTGCGCCACGATGGATCGGAAATTTTCATGTTTTTATTCGTTATAATAAACACTCAACGGATACAGGTCCGTATTTTTTGTTAGATTGATATTTTTTATTGTTATTTTTGCTATATATTTTAAAGTGCTTAAGGTTGCAAGACTCATAGAGACCTTAGTGACCTTAGTGTAGTTCAAGACTTATAACTTACTTAGTTCCTTACTTAAACTTTATGAAATTTTACATACATTCATAAATATAAATTTATATTAAGCAGAAACATTGTCACTCTTTCCTTCTATTACAATGCTGATAGTAAATATTGCTATACGCCTGAGGGGCGATCAGTCTTCCTAGCAAATATTAGTTTTCATTTTCTCAAGAAATAATATTTTATATTATATCATTTTATTTTTATAATAGATATTATCGATACGATACCTTTTTAGTGCAATTGGGATATCATTTACGATAAGGTGTAGGTGTTAGGTTCGAATCCTAAGCCATATTAAAGTGTCATTCGTTTTAGTTTAGCGAATTAAATTTTGGCATTGTATGAGTAAGTTAGTTAATAGATTTTTACATATTTCAAATATAACTATTTTAAAAAATTAATCGTGCATTTTTTTTATCCAAAATTAATATATTTTCGAATACCAAATAATCCGTTTAAAATAGTTGCATTTAAAATAGTACCCAACTTAATACAAATAGGTGAGAAAAATGAGAAAGAAATAAACCCACAATCACCTTAAGCTTCACAACTGAACTATGATAGAGTTACATACAAATATACATACAGTATCGTGTTCCATTCAATATAAGCTCAATAATGCCGGCGGCGGTACTGTCCTATTCTGATTGTGCTTCGCATGCGGGAGCTATTTCTATGTTGCATTTCAAAGGGCTTTCAACTGGGTTAATTAATTTAAAATTACTATTTGTGTATAAATTATTTTTATTTAATCCATTTGTTATCGTTAGTTTCATTTGGCTCTGAAAAGACAAAATATCGTTGAGATGACTAACACGCAATGTCTCGATTTCGGATAGAGTGTCTGGACACTGGGTTGGTTTAACTACTGTACTATGCGGGATAAAGCTGTTTTTTTTTAAGTTATAAAACACAACATATAAGAAATGTCAATTCTGAAATATTTATTAATTATTTAAATGATATATATGTTTCTATATGACGCTGAAGTTCAAAATTGTGTCCTATATCTCTGGGTAGACTCTGACTGATAGCAGGGTGCTATGCGGGATAAAGCGTGAAGCTGATTAGCCCCTTTCAAATTTTATAACTAATTTTAATTTATAATTTCTGTTAATATGAGTATAATATTTTGATAACAAATATTTTATGGATATGATTAGATGTCATTAGGCTGTAAAAATTTCAAATTAGCTTAGTACAGTATGTGTACCATGTCATCTCTTATAATGTGCATCATATGGAAACAGTGTTTAACTTATTTATCTTTGGTTTAACACATTACATTATCATTTCATAGTTTAAAGTGAAGTATTAGATTCATTAAGGTTTAGACCATTACTGTGTGCTACTGCCTGAAACTCGCATTCTGATGATGCAATTAGCTCTGCATCATCTCCGTACAATAAACAGTTTACTGTCAAATCACCAACTTTCACTCCTATACCACTATCTTTCACTCCTTGGAGATAACTATCTAAATACAAATTGAAGACCCCGATTGAATGACCCCGTTTGACACCTGATTGAATATCAAACTGAGGCGACATACCAGCTCCTACTCGTACACAGGCTGAGTGATCTCGATAAAGAGATTTTACAGCCTGCAACAAGGGTTTGTTCTCCGTCCGTCCTCTTTCACTTCATCATCCCACCATTCATCGCGCTGTTTACTAAAGCTTCTTTTCCCAATGCCACATACCTCAGTTGCAGTTTCAATCATACAATTCCTAAGATTCTACCATCATACTTCAACACTTTCAGTACTTATTTCGCAGCTATCTAGCTTTTGGAAACCCTTTCTTCATATTCCTCTCTAATCGGTGGTTCTTGAATCTTCCAGCATCTTATGCGATTATTCGCCTCCAAGTTTGGACACCGCTAACAAGAATATTCTTTTTATCCCCACCTTCAAGCGAACCCAGAGCAACCTCGGGTTGATCGCCTTATATACTACCATTGCACTCACCAATCGAGAGGAGAATAACACACCTACACATTCTGGAAGTCCAGCCCAGAAGGCGACTCGGTTGCCCGGCAAATCGGTCATTCTATTCCCCTTTCTTTTGGTCTCAGTCACACAAACAACAACTAAATCTCTTTCATTCATCACATCTAATAATTCATTCATCCTCTGTTGCATATCTCTTCTTACATTCCATGTAGCTATTTGTAGCTCCATTCTACGCTTTCCGCCGTTACGGACATGGCGTGCTGGGTGGCGGTCCCCAACGCCGCATTCGTCGCCACTTCTCACACCAGCACCAAGGGAAGCACTGGTGCGCGTTGCCTCGGGGGGCACCCTAGCATGATACGCCCTGGTGCTCGCGATGGATGGAATGTTGCAGCCTTACACAACTGTTGATGTTATGTAAGGCTGGCAGGGGTCACTGCGCGCAAGTCTTCCATCATTGACCCCCTTGTCATAATTGGATGACAAAAATCACATGTGGATCTTGGTGTCATGTGTGGAAGGGTAAAATCACATGTGGACCATGTTGCCATATGTAGATGAGTAAAATCATATGTGGACCATGATGTCATATGTGGATAAGTCAAATCACATGTGGACCATATTGTCGTATGTGGATGAGAAAAATCACATGTGGACCATGGTGTCATGTGTGGATGGGTAAAATCACATGTGGACCATGATTTCATGTGTGGATGGATAGAATCATATGTGGATCATGTTGCCATATGTAGATGAGTAAAATCATATGTGGACCATGATATCATATGTGAATGAAAAAAATCTCATGTGGGCCATTGCATAACATGTGGATGAGTAAAATCATATGTGGACCAAGATGGCATATGTGAATCGGTGAAATCACATGTGGTTGTGATGTCATATGTGGACGAGTAAATTCACATGTGAACCATGTTGAAATATGTGGATGAGAAAAATCACATGTGGACCATGGTTTCATATGTGGATGAGTAAAATCATATGTGGACCATGATGTCTTATGTGGACGAGTAAAATCATATGTGGGCCATGACGTCATATGTGGATAAGTCAAACCACATGTGGACCATGGTGTCATATGTGAACGAGAAAAATCATATGTGAACCATGTTGCCATATGTGGATGAGCAAAAGTTATGTGGTGATCATGATGTCACATGTGGATAAGTCAAATCGCATGTGGACCATGGTGGTATGTGTGGATGGGTGAAGTCACATGTGGACCATTTTGTCATATGTGGACTAGTAAAACCATATGTAGACTTTGAGGTCATATGTGGATGAGCAAAATCACATGTGTACTGTGCCATATGTGGGGGTGGGAAATCGCATTACCTTGGCAGAAAATGTTCGGCAAAGCAGAAAAACGAAGATCTTTTACGACAGGGTAAAATAATAAAGGTCTCTCGCTAGTTTATCATATAAAGGTGGCAAAAACGTCATAAAAGACTTAAAAATATTGTTTACAAATTTTTTCAATTTCATGTGATTTAAGTCAATAATCCTGCAGGTAAAAGAAATAATTATCTATAGTATAATGAATTCACGTAGGCGAAGCCGTGGGCGGGCGCTAGTTTATAATATAGGTGATATTTACATATCAACGTATGTAGTAATTTTGCAACGCTATTATCTACTACATAAGCTCTCTCTGTCTTTCTCTATCCCGAACTCAAAAAAAACAGTGTCTTGGTATTTTACTATTTTTAAATTGTTTTTCACACTTCAGATAAAAAGTATAAAAGGTTGATTTGGTAGCGGTTTCAGAACCTGCACGTCCAAGAGGACGGTTGGAAGAGGCGCAGGTTCGAATCCCGCTGCGTTCAAATTTTTATACGTTTTTAAAAGTGTCTTGGTATAAAGTTCTTCCTCCATATCCTGTAATGAAAAGTCATAGTAAGACATTCTACAAATTACTATTGCTTCTGAATGAGTCAGCTCACACTGATGCTATTGTACTTGATAGAATATAGAACAGAAATTTATATCACTACACTACATGGCATAGAGATAAAATAAATATTTTGAAGCAGATTGAAATTATTTTATCGTCCGTGCCAGTCGTGGCGCAGTGGGACAGCGTCTAATTGTAAATGTGATGGGTTTTGAGTTGAATTCCCAACTGGAGAAATGGCTATATTTAAATTATTTTCATTTTCTGGTATGACGAGACATAGCGCGGCGTTGAGTTCCCCGCCGCTCAACATGCCATGTCTCAAATTCATCGGAAAACAGAGTACAGAGGTTTTAGTCACTAAGTACTTACTTTTTGTCTGCCCTGTTATGCATGATAAAAGCTTTAACATTAAATAAAATTAAATATGTTCAAATAGTTACACCATTTAAATCGTTATAATAAATGTTTTTTTTCTATTTTAAGTTTCATGCTAACATTTTCATACATTAATTTGAACCTGCTTTCATCACGCAACTAATGTAATTGGTATTAGACAACAAAGGTTTATTTTGCTCAAAGAAATGATAAGGTTTTTAATTGAGTAAAAATAAACGAAGAAAAAAGGAAAAAATTAAAAGACATTTTATTAGAACGCTACAAAGAAAAGTTAATTATTAAAGGTTATTAAAATAACCTGAAATTCCAATTCGGGGAATAAGTATATTTAAATTATTAAAGACAAAGCTACGTTGATTTCCGCCACTCATCTCGCAATGTCTCGAATTCGGCGGAAAGCGGAGTACAGTGTCTTAACACTAGGTGCTTTCAGTTTACCCTGTTATGCGGGATAATAGCGTAAAGCTAGAAAAAAAACGGTATCCCGGTTAGGTTATTTTTTCTACTTTGTTATCCAAACTAGTTCTTAAGGTCGATATATATATATATATATATATATATATATATATATATATATATATATATATATATATACAAATATATATATATATATGTATATATATATATATATATACAAATATATATATATGTATATATATATATATATATATATATATATATATATATATATATATATATATATATATATATATATATACAAACGATCGCGTTTACAGTCAAACGCTGCCTCACTACGCCACGACCGATATATTTAGCTTACATGGTTATCAAACGTTTAATATTTCAACCACAAAAAAACAAAATTAAAATGTAATAAGAGATAATAAAAAAATATTTTTCATGACAAATGTTACATTATATTCAGACAAATGTAATTTTTTATTCGGAGGACTTTCATAATGAATTGGACAGACTATACTAGGGCACGATTAATAGCGTCCATATTTCAATTTCCTTCCGGTCTCGCTTAGAAACATAAAAGATTGAAGTAAACAGTATTTACGTGAGTGGAAATGTTGATGGCTTATTGTCATGGGTTTGAATTCGCATCTTAATGGAGTAAATTCATGTTTTAAGCGTACCTAAATGCTTAAAACATAAATGTATTCATACATCTTTGTAGGAATTTCTTTCCACGTGCCACACAAATGTGAACCGGCCTCCCTGCGGCAGTGTTTCCAGATCGTTACGACATAAACACCTTCATAAAGCGCACCACCTTAAAGGCCGGCAACGCTCCTGTAGCTCCTCTGGTGTTACACAGGGCCGTGGGCGGCGGTGATCACTTACCATCACGTGACCCGCACGCTCGTTTGCCTTGCCTGTCCTATAAAATAAACAGATTTCTATCTTAAATAATTAATTGAAATAGGTGAGGAATGAATATATTTAAATTATTTTCATTTCTTTGCTCTGGTAAGACAAAGCGCGGTGTCGAGTTACGTTTCTTAAACACACATTGTCTCGAATTCCACTAAGGTACTTCTTTGCCCTTATCTTGCTATGCGCGATAAATATTAAAAAAAAAAGGAATTAAATTACATTGAAATAAACAGTTTCAAAATAAGCATTTTCATTATCTTGGTCGACCTGGCAATGATACAGGTGTAATCAGTGAAAGTAATTTATTGTTTTCTTATCAAAATGGCTTTTCAAGATTTTTACATTAAGAAATAGAACGGCGAACGGAGTTCTACTTAGCAAGGTTGTCTCTGTCTATCAAAAGATGTCCTAAAAAGCATGAAACTGGTAAAAATTTTCTAAAGTTTTTGAATAGTATATTTATAATATATATTGAGACCGGTCTTAACGCCGTGGGAGAGCGTCTGACTGTAAACGAGAATTGTTGTGGGTTCGATCTCCATTCGGGGAATTATAATTAAATTATTTTCATTTCCTCGCACTGGAAAGAGAAAGCGCGGCGTTGAGTCCACCAGTCAACAGGCAAAGTCCGAATTCGGCGGAAAGAGGAGTACGGAGTGTCTTGACACTGAGTACTTCCTATCCACCGTGCTTTACAGAATAAAAGTATAAAGCTAAAAAAAATGTTTTTGTACATATTTGCATTTCCAGCACTATTGTTACAGTGGGTACATATATGTAGCGACGCGTGCGAGCTTTAGATACAGGCATTTTAATAAGTGTGTTTATATTTCTTTTTATACGCCTTCTTTTGACAAATTAATAAAATTGGAGTGTCCGTTTGTTATATTAAAATAACCATTTTTTATGTGTATATTGTATATATACAAAAGTAGGATTTTTTTACAGTTATTTTTCAGTTTGTCTGTCTGTTTGTTCTGGCTAATCTCTTGAACATCAGGGTCGATTTTGATGGGACTTCTATTGGTAGATTGCTAATATAATGAGGAGTAACTTAGGCAACTTTTATTAAAAAAACAAGCTATTTAATTAAGATCTAGTGACGTTTAACTTTACAAGGATAAAGTCGCAGTTAGTATTTTATATAATAACAGAAATAATGAAATAATAATTATACTAATACGTACATTTTTTTAGCTTCACGCTGTATCCCTGACCGCGTAGTCAGAAAGGACTAAGCGGCAAACACTACGCTCCCTGCACACCTCTTTCGCCTCGTCCACAGGCATTACCCTCTTCATACACACTCTTCGGGAGTAATCATGTTTTTACGCGACCTTCTTCCAGTATCTTCGATACTGTATTTTCGAAGGTCAACCTACATCTCCCCCGACCTCTCGTACCTTTAAATTTGCTTCACAATTTTTTCTTACCATTTTTTAATCACTCATTCTCTCAACGTGCCCAATCCACTTGAGCACGTTCTTTTTTATCCTCACTATGACGCTTACGCCTGCCATTCTGCGTATCGCCTCGCTTCATATATGGTCTGCTAAACTTACTCCATATATCCGAAGAAGAGATCACATCTCTACTGCATTCAACTTCCTTTCATTCTTCTTTTAACACACCCTACGCGTTTTGCTATATAACAACGTATAACAACGTCGGTACCAATACTGCATTTTGAACGGCAAGACCTGCAGGTACGCTGACGTCTCGCCGTCGCATCAATGCAGCAAGAGCACCGTAAACCCTGTTATCTGCAGCAATACGCCTTTTCAAAATAATTTAAATATAATCACTCCCCTGAGTGGGGATCGAACCCACTACCGATCGCGTTTACAGTCAGACGCTATCCCACTGCGCCACGACCGGCCTCAATAAATAAATATAAATCTATATAAATAAATAAAATTGGAATATCTGTTTATATTAAAAATGAATTTTAACTTAATTCTTATGAAACTTTTGCAATATTTGTCTGCATGTCTCTGGAATGGCTGGACCAATTTTGATGTGACTTTCACTGCCAAAAAGCTGATGTAATAAGTCGTAATTTAAATTACATTTACTTTACCAATCCAACTACCAAAAGCAAAGTTAGTAAAAAATAAAAGACACTCTTAAAAACAATTTTAAACTTTCTCCACATACATTTTTATATTAATTTATTTTGTATTGAACCTGTAACTATAGATTAATGTAACCATTATTGACCAGTAGGCCGTTACAGTGTACCAACGCGTTACTTGCATGCCACTAAGCAATCGTTTTACTGTTCAATGATGCATTGCGCTTTAAGAGTTTACTATAACTATAAATAGATCACATCTAGGTGTAACTATTGTATATTCAGTTTATTATGTATTTTATTTAACCTCATGCTTTTCATACTGCGTAGCAGGGTACAGAAAGGGTACAGAAAGTACCTAGTGTCAAGACACTCCTTACTTCGCGTTCCACCGAATTAGAGACATTGCGTGTTGAGTGGTGGAACTCAACGCCGCACTTTGTCTTACCAGAGCGAGGAAGTGGAAATAATTTTAAATATAATCATTCCCCTGAGTAGGGACCGAATCCACAATCGATCGCGTTTACAGTTAGACGCTCTCCCACTGCGCCATGATCGGCCTCTTAATTTTTATATAAAAAACTAATATAAATTATATTTGGTCTGGTCTAAGCGCGGCGTTGTGTTCCACCACCACAATGTTACGAATTTAGTAAGAAAGCAGTAACAGAGTGTTATTCTGAATAAAGTGTGAAGACAGTATTGGTTGCAACTTGATGGTTTTTAATGTAATTTTTTATGGTTTCGATTTTCACTGGGAATAATTAATTATACATTATATAAAATTGATTTCCTTATTTGTTTTGTAAAATAAGTTTTAATTTTACATTTTTAATTTTTTAAAAAAATATATTTTATTCTCCTAATTATCTTTAATATATATTAAAATTTTTCTTAAAAATTATTTCTATGAATCTTTGGATAGAAGAAATTTGTAAAATTCTCTCTACACCGATGCTAACATCGTAAATAAGTTGTAACAAAACGTATAATAATTTCGACGCAATTGGTAGTAGAACACATGGCATAGCTGTCAGACTGCTTGGACGGGTTCGAATCGTGCTGCGTTCAAATTTATATACGTTTTTTAAAAATGTTTTCTAATTCTAAGTGTGGAATGAACGAACTTTTAAAATAGTAAAATTTTAATTCATAATATAGTATTCATTCGTATATCGAACGAGGAGAAATGCTCACAGATTAATAAAATTGATGTTATTTATCACTTGTTGATGGATCGTGTACGGAAGCGCAATGGGTTCTATTCCCAATAAAGTTTGTATTTTGTTCTTTTTTCCTCACTTAAGGATGTAACTCACGCTTTATCCCGCATAGCAGGGTAGTCAGAGACAACATAATGTCAAGACACTGTTGACTGCTTTCTAACCGAAATGGAGACATTACGTGTTGAGTGGCGAACTCAAAGTCGCGTGTTACCAGTGCGGAAAAATAAAAATAAATTTTAATTAGTATCGTTCTGAGTGGGAATCGAATCCACAACCAATCTTGTATACAGACGGATGTCCACAATTTAAAAAAAATGTTTGAATATAGATAACGATTTTTGATATATTTATTAAAAACTAAGTTAGGGTAAGGAGTAAAATAAAAAAAAAAGAACCATATACAATGAAACAGATATAATATAATATAATATAAATTTTATTACATAGAATATATAAATAACAAAATGACAAATATTCGATTATTTATCAAAAGTATTGAAAATAAGAACAAACACTACCAAATTTATACAAATCCCGTTGACTCGATGACAACGCGTTGCCATAGCAACGTGTTTGAATGAATTATTTTTAAAAAATATTACCGCGCTCCTACTCTATACAAACTATAACAGTGCTATATATAGTGCATATATATATATGTGGCTATCGCTAGTAAATCGCACTATGATTTTTTTATTTACCATTAAAGAACTATTTTTATTTAAAAAAAAAACAGTAAAAAGCTATACAAATCAAATATTTAAACTTATAATATTTTCTGGGCACAGTGGGACAGTGACCTTAAAGACAATTTCTTGTGAATTCGATCCTACAGAGAAACGATTATAATAATTATTTTAAAACAACACTGGTAAGCCAAAGCGTGACGTTGAACTCCGCCACTTAACAGGCAATGTGACGATATCCAGCGGAAATTAGAAAGTGTAGTGTTTTGACACTAAGTGCACTAGGAAAACAATATATATTATAAATTACATACCGATAATAAGAATGAAACTTAGAACTAAAGGAAAACCTTCTAAGGAGCTTCAACAATACAAAACAATACACAATAGATTCTACGTTACAAACTTACAATCAATCTATATAAAGCTCTCCATATCTAGTGAGGGGTACTTCCGGTATTCATAAAATTCGTATTAGTTAACGTTACCTAAATTATAGGGTTAGGTTATGAAGCGATGGTTGCAGATACTTGTTCCCGTCAAAAGATAATTTTAAATACAAACTATGTTTTTTTTTAGCCGATAGCAATAAGTAAATACAATATTCGTGTATAATCATATTTATATTAAAGATCATTTTTTGCCATTTATCGCAAATTTGTCTAGAGTAGATAGTGACGAACTGAGTGTCTCGACATTAGGTTCTCTCTATTGAATATCCTGCTATGCGGGATAAAGCAATATTGATGAGTGTTTGAAACTATGAAAAATGTACGTACATTAAAATAAGTATCTTTAAACTGGCCTAGAATATAACAAGTATATATATATATATATATATATATATATATATATATATATATATATATATATATATATATATATACATATCTACTTCTATATAAAATAAGTAGTAACAATTTTATAATAACATTTTTATTTCGTTTTATTCAAAAATATATGAATTCCAGCCAAATTATTCAGATAACTGTTTAATACATAAATAGCATTGGGAAGTCATGAAAACATTGAAAGTGGTGCCTCAAGTCTCCGTCGCCCCATTCTCTTGTCCAGCGTCCTCGTAGCCTTTCGCCAGATTTTCTAATATGAATCTTATTGTCAGTTTGTATATGTTCTCAATGTTGGGGGTGTATCTGTCGCCGAGGGTGGTTTTCGCCGCTTCTAGGAAGGGTTGCTCTATTTTCTGTGAAGATAATAATATAGAAATAATAAAGGTCTTTATTTTGATATTTATTTATACAATTGTAAAAAGATATAAGAAATGTTTATTTTGATATTTGTTGCTTCTAAATGTTACATAAAGTATTTAGTTAAATATTTTTTTCTTTACGGATATCTTTTAATTTTAGTTTAAAGTATTCTTTTATTTCAGCTTCATGCTTTATACCATTTAGCAGGGTACTCAGAAACAACCTAGTGTCAAGACACTCCCCTGAGTGCTTCCGCTCGGTAAGGTGATATTGCGTGATGAGAAGCGCACTCAACGATGCGTTTTATCTTACTAGAGCGGAGAAATGAACATATATTTTAAATATAATTAATTTCAACAAGTGGGATTCGAACCCAGAACCAAACACGTTTACAGCCAGATGATGACTAATTGTTAGTGTTTGTTGGAAGTATTCAAGACATTTGTTCCTCTTTTTCCTTTTGCATAGATATTATGGAATAGGAACGGAAGATAAACGGAGTGTCTTATCACCAGCCGACAGTGATTCATATTTTCTGGATGTGTGTGTGAGTGAGTGTTGCGTGAAACAATAATATAATTGAAACATATATTTGTTATGCAAGAAAGGTCGAGCTCTCACTTAATTACATACAAACGTACTAAGATGAAGATATCGATGTTCCTTAAGCCTCCTGTATTAGCAAAATGGCGTCCCTATCCTATGGACTAAAATTTTCACCTAAATTTGTTTCTTAAAACATTTATTCATTCATTCAGTTTATTATAGGTTTCATTATAATAAAAAAATCATCTTCTGATCTATCGGTTACATATGTTATTAAGCAAAGTACAATATTTAGAAAAGAAAGAAATATATATAAATATAGAAAAAAGGAGAAAGAGATCGATCGTGGCGTAGCGGGACAGCGTCTGATTGTAAACACGTTCGGTTGTGGGTACGATTCATACTGAGGGAGACGATTATATTTATATTATTTTAATTTCCTCATTTTGATAAGACAGAGCGTGGCAGTGAGTTCCGCCACTCAACATGCAATGTCTTAAATTCGGAGGAAAGCGGAGTAAGGAGTGTCTTGACACTAGGAACTTCCTGTCTAACCTACTGTTCATCCTCAATCTATGGCAATAAGTCAAGTACAAGTTCATACATACATATATGACAGAAAGGCTAATATTTTCCCATTATTTTATTATCGGACTAAGGGTTATATTCATAGATGTATTCAGTGTTTAGATATACAAAGTTGATCAGAGTAAAATTAAAAATTTATATATTAACAAAAGTAGGTATTACAACATTTTGAAGCATCTGATGTTTCTGGGTCAAACTAGGTATTCCTGTTTCGTGGGTACTGTAGATTTATAGACACTTACAAAACTAAAATAATAAAAAGAAAATAATATCCCATCCGAAATCTTACAATAAAAGCATTCAAATTGTTCATTTTGAGTATATACTAGTTTAATACAGACAGCTTCATATTAAATATATAAAATATATTATTGAGGATGCTCAAAATAAAACACAAATTGTTTCTCTGAAAATACAAAGAAACGACATTTAAAGTTCACTAATATCGCCTCCTCTATTATATCTGTTTATTGTCTTACAAAATCAAAGTTCAAAATAATCTAAACATTCTCTGTCATTCAACTGACTTTCAGCTGCATATTATAAACGCGGAATAATGAAATGTCATTTCATTACACACACACACACACACACACATATATATATATATATATATATATATATATATATATATATATATCATACACATTAGAAGCAATTAAATAAGCCTTACCAAAAAATTTTCAGCTTTAAACCCAGGCACCTGTCGATGTGTACCACCAACATGTCTTACATACGCGAAGAAACCGTCCATATCGGCCAACCCCTTGATACCCTCGTCCAGAGTGTGCATTACCTTTGTGGCATGTTCAGCGAGTTCTGCAGAACTTACTATGGCCTCCTTTGTTTTTAGTTCTCTGAACTTCTCGAACAGATGCATCAGCTCTTCGTTTTCTTCGAACAATCTGTTATAAGAAGACGTATTTGATAAGACTATTTTAAACGGATTATTACCGTATTTGGAAATACATTTTTGAAAGACCCACTTGCGTCTACAGACTACTGTAAAGTGTTCGAAGGTTCGGATTATTAAATATGTGTATTCGAATACCAAAATATAACGGTTGATTCTTTTAGAATAGATTCATTTAAGAGATATTTAGTTGTTTTTTAAATATTTTAAGTATTTTTTGTCGAATAGTTGTGATTTGAAACTGGATGAAGAAAAATTGACATCGAAATTAAATAAACACATGGTAATAATATAAAATTCATTCATTTCTCCACTAGTAATTCAACAATGTATTCCTTACTTATTATAAGTTACATAATATTAAATAAAATATAACCTAAACCTATATATATATATATATATATATATATATATATATATATATATATATATATATATGAGTAAGATAATACACCCAGTATTATTGAGTAGAGTTTCCTATCATTCGACATTGATAGGGAAAAAATGACCTAATCCAATACGAAGGTATCAAAAAAAAATGTAAGACACGCGCCTTTAAGTTTCAAAATAATTCGAGTAATCGACGGGTGAAATATGTGTGATAAATGCGTAACGCTAAAAAATATATCAAGACACTTTGATCTATACATTTTGTCCTAGAGGCTGGTCGTGGATAGTGGGACAGCGTCTGGCTGTAAACGCGATCGGTTGTGGGTTCGACCCCACTGTGGGAAGTGATTATATTTAAATTATTATCACTTTCTCGCTCTTGTAAGACAAAGTGTGGCGTTGAGTTCCACCATTCAACACGCAATATCTCGAAATACGAAGTGTCTTTCTGTCTGCCTTGCTATGCGGGATAGAAAAATAGATATTGAGCGGAATTGAACGGTGTACCAGATTTACAGTCAGACCATATCTCACTAAGTCATGAGAACCTTTTCCCCTTTTTGTACTGTGCTCAAATTTTCTTCATAGATATTCTTCATCACTAGTTTTCCTTCACCGAATCTTTTAATTAGCAAAAAGCAACAACCGTGAGTCTTTTATGATCTATTTGTACGAAATTCTACCGGACCTAGACTCTACTTCGTACAATTAAATTGAAGTGCGCTCGTCAAATAAAACACAGCTGTTTAAGTACGTCGATAGTTTGTTTTAACCGAACAAACGATGTTGACCTTAGGAATGTGCTTACTTAAAGTATAGCGCGCTTAAATAGTGTTAACATGCACTGAGGCTATTTTTTCTAGCTTCTCCATTTTATCCCGCATAGTAGGATAGACAGAAAATACTTAGTGTCAAGACACTCCGTACTTCGCTTTCCACCGAATTCAAGGCATTGAGTGGTGAAATTCAATACCACGCTTTGTATTACCTGAACGAGGAAATGAAAATAATTTAAATATAATCATTGCCCTGAACTTAGTAAGTGTTATACTATTTTTGAAGTGTTATTCCGCACTTGTAATTAAAAAAAAATTTAAAAAACGTTTAAAAATGTTTTTTAATTCTAAGTGCGAATTTGAACCCGCGTCTCTTGAAAACCGTAATTCTTATACGTTTTGTCACAACTTATTTACGTTGTTAGCATTTTTTCTAAAAATGTTAACTTAGCAAATGATAAATGAGATTTATTTTTTTAATTATTGTCTAAAAATCTATACTTAATAGCATGCGAAGAATTTTTGGGTGTCCCATACTAATAATTATTAGTAAAGTTGGTATTCTCTTATTTACTATTTTTAAAGTGTTATTCCACACTTAGGATTAGAAAAAATTTTTGAAAAAACGTATAAAAATTTGAACGCAGCGGGATTCGAACCCGCGCCTCTTGGATACCGTCCAAGAACTCTGACCCATGCCATAAGCCATGCGTGCATGCATGGTATTCTCTTATAAATGCTTTAAGGTTTACTTTTGAATAACAGAAAAATCTAAAGAACATATTCATTGTCATCTCATCAAAGAACCGTAAGGTCAGGTTCTAAATCTGCAAAGGCGTATTAAGAAACTTTTTAGCTCAATTTACTTACATTTTAAGGAACTGTCTTGTTTATAGAAAATGAACGAGAAAATGAAAAGATGATTTATCACATTTATTGCTGAAAACAGTTACATATCTAAAATTATATTACATACAAATCTAAAATTTTGGTATTTAACTAAATTCCGAGAAATAGGGTTGCCGGTTTATTTTGAACAGCTTGTCTTTAGACAAGGCCTCCTCTAGTTTTCCATTTTACAGTACGTATACAATCTGGGCCAGCTATCTTATTTACATCGTCTTCCCAACGTGTAGCTGGACTACCTTTGCTCCTTCTACTATCACGCGGGTGTCATTTGGTTGTTAGATTTGTCCACTTCTCTAGCCCTTCCCTTAGCATGTGCCGTGTCCATATCTATTTCAAAATTTTTATAAGTAGTATTTATAATTTTGAATTTAGTAATGCTCTTTACATTCTTTAATTTGGTATTGAATTTATACTTAGTGCCAATTATATCCTAATTGCTACTGCCTGTATAGGTTAATTCTACCTTTGAGCACAGACTACTGTAAAGTGTTCAAAACGTCAAGCTTCCAATAGTTTTTTTTGAATATTTTACAGTAGTCTGAGATCAAATGACATTTTCGGATACCAAAATTTACGCAAATAATCAGTTTAAAATAATTTCAAATAATTACAAATAAAGATAATTTTTATATATATTACAAGAAGTAGTGGATAGATAGAATGATCGTGTGTGGAGAACACACACAACGTTGGAATTGATTTCTAACTTGTAACAAGTTTCTTCAAGTGTGCTCGTGACCATACGAGCAGTAATTCATGCAAATGGACTATATATAGATTTTGAAGTTCACATTTATTGTTTTAAACATTAACTTCACGTTTCTGAATTTTAATTTTATTCTTGTATACAAAATTCATTTTTAATTCATTTAAATTAAATCCTATACTTTTTCTTCCTTTCAAAAATATTATCTCAATTATTTTGTTCAGGAAGATTAGAAAAATCATTATAGGTAGGTGTTAGTTCAGTATTACATGTAAGTAAAAATTACATATTTAAATAGTATTCATGATCTTTTCAGGCAAAGTGCGTAAAATATTTTAAGAAAACAAGTAAAACTATGAATGCAACGGATCTGGGACCCTGGGACCTCATGGAAGCCGTCGCTTTTACCTCTAAACCATGTGTTCTTGTCCAACTACGTTTTCAAGAGAGTGGAGATTATTATAACATACAGTTTTGAGTCCTATAACGTTATGATTTTCTCCTAATATACATATACAGAGATATATATATATATATATATATATATATATATATATATATATATATATATATATATATATATATATATATACCTAGTAAAAAAATAATATAACTGTGCAGGAAGTACTAAATATTTTAAACGTACACTATTAATTAGTTGGTCAGTAGTTTTGAAATGTAAATCTCTAGCAAAACTAAAAGCCGCGGCAGTTTTGAAGTTAATCCGTTCTATCCCTCTACCCTCCATCCTTTGATCCCGCGTTTAATCTCGGTATAGAAATGGCCTTATTGTGATTGTTTCTGATGGCTTTGTAATTACATTTTTATGTTTATCCTTTTTGGGTATTTTTTTGGGTCTGTATTTGGCGTTTTATATATAAAAAAGAGAATTTTAAGTAATTTACCCAAAAAATGTAAGGAATTTAATAAGTCAAAATACAAAAAATGAATTGACTTACACTTACACAAATACTTCCAAAATAATCTCAAATTTATATTCTTAATTGTACTGTTTAAGCCTCACAAAAACATGAAATTATATACGTTACTGTATTGTCAACAGTACTTAAAAAATCATCTTGATCACACACTGGTATGTAGATGACCCATTTTTTTTCGTAACGAAATAATCCGCCCCCCAGAGGCTCGACATGGATTATATGGGACTCCGGATTGCGTCCGTATATGTGGGTGACCCTCAACGGTCTGCTCGGAGTAGTGCGCGGCGTCAACCCTGAGCGCGTCTACTCGGACCAGGAAGCTAGGGATTAACTTCCTCAAGCTGTTACCCCTCCCTCTGATCTGTTAGGCGAAGGTATTAGTTGTGGCCGGGCTTCTCACATGCAATCTTTGGCGATTCAATCTCCTGCGGCTGATGGCAAGGTTGAAGGAGGCTTCGTAGAAACCACTCACAAGCCACCATGACCTTCATCAGGGCCAGACCATGCTACCCTTTTTCAAAATCAAAAGCACAATGCGCCACAGCACCGATATTAAATTGCGGAATTCAACGCCGCATTTTATCTGTCTAGCGTGAAAATTATTTAGACATTCCCGCGAGATCGAACCCTGGTGGGTCCATTCATGTTTGCAGTCGCACACTCTACATAAATTTCTGCGTGGACAGACAGAAATTTAAATTTCATTTAAGTACTTAGTTTGGTGGTAATTGAAAGCAATAAATTCGTATCGCTTGTACATTTTAACATCAATTACTAAGTAACTAGCAACTATATGAAATTTCGTTAATTCAGTCGGCATTGAGTAACGTATAAGCGTTCCGTTTGTCATATATTATTACAACCGGCATACAGTTATTTCATTATTCCATATTTATAACGACAAGAAAACAAAATTATAAAAAAATTACATATTAAGAAATAATACAGAAAAAGATCGCCGGTTTCAATTCTATTAACTCTCATGTATTTGAGTTTTTTTTCAAATTAATATACTTATAATGCATTATTATAGAATATTTTGGCTTTTTTTGTATAAACTTTAACTATGTATAAAATCATAATTTCTTTCGAATAGTTTTTGTAATGAGTGAAATGTAAAATATATTTTTAAAAAGACGCTTTTAAATTCAACTATAATTTACTTTTTAATAGCTTACTATACTCTACTCTTCAAGTTATTATATTTGAAAGAAAAAGTAACAATACTGATTATATATAATTACATTGTTATAGGAACTAAAGGTGTATTCCAAATTTCACCTCAACTGGAAGAGGAAAAGGACTCTGGAAAGAGGGTCAAATTAAGCTCGCAGGCTTTACATAAGCTACCTACCAATGCAAGTTACATAAACAAATATAGTTGTATCAATATCACCATGCGGGCGAAGCCGCGAGCGAAATCTAGTATATAATAATTCTAAATACCCTATAATAATAGCCTATTGTTCGTATTATTACATCAGCTATCTGCCAAATGTTTCAAATATTTGTTTTATATGTATACTTAATGTTACTTATCCATTATATTTAAAGTTACGTAATTTTTTAATTATATCTAAATATATTAATTTAATAAATTTATTTTAAGCTAATCTTAATTATTAAATAGCATTAATTAAAAAATATATAATGAAAATAATAATGATAAAAGCATGTAAAAATATCCAGTTTCAGGGATTAATATAGTAACTGTGAAACATCAATATTTTCAACCCATTTTTAAAGACATTTCCTTTTAATATATTTATCTACTAATTAAAATAATCACTTATTAAAAAATTAGAATTTTTCCAAAAAAAAACCTTCTATAGGAAAAATCAACGCAAACAACTCAAAGCAAACACTTTATACTCTCATGGTAAAGTGATGTTGACCCTAATAAAATACGTGACGTCCCCAGTTGTGGGGTCTTATCGACCCATGGGAATTAAATTGTGTCCGCAAAAAAGCCTACAGTTTACTTGTTAAAACCGATATTTGATTTCCATATACTTTTCTTCGTAGTTTTGCTTTTGATTGATTTAGTTGTTAATATAACTGATAACAGAAAACACTAATGTTAGTTTGAATCTGATACGAAATAATAGTCACTAGTGTTAAAACACTCCGTATTCCGTTTTCCGCCAAATTTGAAATAATACGTGGTGATTGGAGGAACTCAACACTGCATTTTATATTACTAGAGTGAGGAAATGAAAATAATTTAAATATAATCACTTCCGCGAGTGGGAATCGAATCCACAACCGATCGCGTTCACAGTCAGATGCTGACCCACTGCGCCCGGTCGGCCTCCTAATATAATTATTAAATAATATTTAATAAGCCGAATTGGTAAGTATATATTTTATATTACATTGTTTATTCACTTCGGATTATAAACGTATAGGAATTTTGCGTGATATTCGAAATAATCCTCGAGGATTACGCGTCGCTCGGGCGTGTAATCCGTCAGATATAGGTTCATATCCCGATATAAATGTATTGAAATTGTACATACATACATATATATACATACTTATAAGAAAACGTCAACGTCCAATATCAATTTAGGTAAATCTCTACTTATAAAGCACGTTTTCTGAAAAATATGGCAATTCTGTTGATACTAAAATGGCGCAGTGTGACAGCGTCTGACTGTAAATTCGATCGGTTGTGGGTTCGATCCCCAAATGGGGATGAGATATTTAAATTATTTTCACTTCCTCGCGGCGTTGAGACAAAGTGAGTGCGGCTACCACTCAACATGCAATATCTCGAATTCGATGGAAAGCGAAGTACGGAGTGTGTTAACACTAGGTATTTTCTGTCTTAAAGAAACACTAGAATTTAAAGGAACTTTTACTGGCAGATTGTTACTTTTATTTTAGAATTATAAAATAAAGATTTCAAAAAGTTAAATTTTACTGGGAGGAAGTTGCACCCGTGCCCGAAGTGCTAAATATTAATATACTAAATGATACCGAGAGTGGAGTGAACCCACTACCAGAGCGTTATACTCAGACAATGCATCATTGCGCCACGATGCTTTAAATGCAACAGCATTTACTCCATGATTTATTGTGCACGGATAGTGATCTGTATTAAGTAACGATGTAAATCACACACATACTGTGACATTTTAATGGGAAATAAATAAAATTATCCAACATAGTTTTTGAATATTTTACCATTTTTAAAGTGTTTATAACTTAAGATTTAAAAAAAAAATACTAAAAAAGCGTACTAAAACTAAATGCGGCGTAATCAAAACCCGCGCCTCTTGGTAACCATCCAAGCGTACTAACCGCTAAGCCATGCGTTCTACTACCGTCTATGTGGACATTCTTATATTTTTTTATAATCGAATAAAAGAGGCTATATTTTTTATGAATATGATACTCTTTTTGTTAGTACCGTTTCAGTCTATCCTTTGTATGTATTGTAGAACCTTTTCTCAACTACATTAATCACATAAACAAAGTAAATGTTAATATTTTTTTATTTTAGCTTCAGGCTTTATTCCAGAAAACAGGGCAGTAATAAGGAATCTAGTTTCACGACACTCTATTCTCCAATCTCTGCTCCAATTCCAGACAACTTCTTGATTAGCGGCATTCAACGCCGCGCTTTGCCTTACTAGAACGAAGATTATTTTATTAGCTTCACGCTTTATCAATGACGGTGTAGTGAGATAGGAGAGATAAACGCTACGACCCCTCAAATTTATTTATATGACCTTCAGTATTATCCATACTGTATATTCGAAGGTCGAGAGAGGTCAGTAAGTATTCCTTCAAGTCAGATTCCAACCAACAATCGAATGCGTTTACAATCAGAAAGACCCCTTCTGCGCCACAATGACTTATTTTATGGTTATATTATGTAGTTTTCCAGCTAAGGAACCTTTGTGCCACATCTCTCTGCTCTCTTTATTCTGCTCATGTTAAGTTTGATCACTTATGCCTGTATCGTTACTTGTATCATGATATCGTATTATTTAAATTATATTTCACATCGTGACATGAATATTAAGTAAGTCTTCAGACTCGTCTAGTCTTCTCCTAGTTAAGTGCTCATTTGTATTCAAAGTTGACTTGCTATTTAAAATTTTTGTTGAAACATAACAAAAGTTCCCTAACAATGTCATATTTTAATGAATGTATATATATTTTTTGTATATTATAAAATATAATATATTATGGCTTTACGAAACTCGCAGTTATTTATGCAAATAAATAAAATTGGAGTATCTGTTTGTATATAAAACAATTGCTACTTACTATATTAATATGTATGTATATACGGTATATAAACGGTACGATACGGTATGTAAAATAATATTTTTTTTACATTTTTTATCTGTTTGTGAGGCTGGTCGCGGTGCAGTGTGACAGTAAACGCGATCGGTTGTGGGTTCGATCCCCACTCGGGGGAGTGATTATATTAAAATTATTTTCACTTCCTCGCTCTGGTAAGGTGACAAAGAGCGGCGTTGAGTTCCACCACTCAAGACGCAATGTCTTGAATTCGGTTAGTTAGGTTGTTTGTCTGTCTGTTTGTTCTAGCTAATTTATAGAACGGCTGAATTGATTTTGATATACCTTTGAATGGCAGATAGCTGTTGCAAGTAATAAGAAGTAACTAAGGTTACATTTATTTTTAGAATTACATAATAAAGATTTAGCAGGGCGTGGCGCAGTGAGACAGCGTCTGACTGTAAACGCGATCGGTTGTGGGATTGATTCCCACTCATGGGAGTGATTATATTCACTGCTTCGCTCTAGTAAGACAAAGTGCGCCATTGAGTTCCACCACTCAAATTTGTCTAGAATTTAGCGGAATGCGAAGTGACATTAGGTACTTTCTGTCTACCCTGCCATGAGGGATAAAAGCGTAAACCTAGAAAAAAAATGTAGCTAGCACAGGTGGCTTTTATATATAATAGACTCAAATCATTGTTGTTTTAATATTCCCTCCTAGATTAGATTTATGTTAATAAATTTAGTTGTTATCACAATAGCAATTTGTGTTAAGACTTATAGGAATCACACATGAACAGATATGACGTATGTAGCGGTGTTATGTAATCTTATAGTTTAATTTTACAATATTTCGTCAAATTTTTTTTAATCCAATATTCTAATATTTATATAAAATATTCATAAAACAGCGTACGTTAACGATAGACAGTATAGTTAAACGTAGAATTAAGAGGTGAGTGATTAGTCACTACGTCCATTATAAGCGCCATATGGATGCATAAATCTGTTAGGGGTTCACCGGTGATTGGGATTCCCATGACCCCGGCTAGTAGCAGTCGAGGAGCATAGACAAATTTTAGTGGGTAATGGGCACGGCCTACATCTACCAGCACGGATTCCTGCATAAACCTGTCCTGATCCCGAAATCGCTTAGGAATACTTATAGGTAACAGGATCACGTCACAAAAGGGGTTCATAAGACTATTCTAACACTAAAAAAGAATAAACCCAATATTCCTTCTTTATATGTAAATGTAATTGCACATAAAGAGCTTTTATCAAACAGGCGATGTCAAAGAAAAAGGGCATGCGAGCTCTACATATGTATACCCTAGACAGAAACTCTAATGAAGTCTTTGTGATTCCTTACAACGGTCGTTGTTCGCTTAGTACTGGCATGTTGGATTTTTGTCGTATATTTACGTTATTTTCTTAGTTAGTTGGGTAGTTAGAGAGTACCTAGTGTCAAGACTATATACTTGCCGCACGAAATGGAAATGTTGCGTTCAGTTACGGAACTTAACGCTGCGTTTATTTTATTAGAATGGAGAAATGAGAATAGCTATTGATTGGTCGCTAAAGGTAATTTGCTGAACATAACGCACGAAACAGAACGAGGCGGAATGAAAAAAAATTAAATATAATCATTCCTCTGAGTGAGGATCGAACCCACAACCGATCGCGTTTACATTCAGACTCTGTCCCACTGCGGCACAACTGGCCTCTAGTAGTATTAACAATCAGTTTGAAATGAATGATTCATTTCCACACCGAGCTATCCATTTACCAGGAAATAAAGCTATTTTTTTTTGTAAATGTAACCATTCCATAAGCGAAAATCGAAGTCACAACCAATCGCGTTTACAGTCTGACGTTGTACTATTGAGCCACGATGGCCTCGAAATAATATGAATACTTTCACCTTCGTTTCATTTAATTGACGCCTGTTTGTAAGAAACAATTAAGTACTTTGGTTATGTAAGCTGTAACTATTGAATATTGGAACATTATAAATTCAACTTAATATAAAAACTGGAGGGAATAAGTATGTATAAAGCTCTATACGTCTTATTAGCCTAATTTCCATCAATGGAAATAGGAATACGTGGAAATGATAAAACGAAGGAATTAATTCCCAATAAAAGTGGAAACTAGATGTTGGTTAAAAAAATCGTTTTACATATTTCGATACATAACCGTAAGTGTATTTTTTTTAGCTTCACGCTTCATCCCTGGCGGGGTAGTCAGAGGGCACGGAGCGCCAAACACTACCCTGGTCCCTGCATACCTTTTTCGCTCGTCCACAGTTATTGTCCTCTTCATACATGCCCTTCGGGGGGTCCACCTTCCTCCAGTATCTTCAATACTCTGTTTTCGAAGGTCAACCGAGGTTTCCCCCGACCTCTCATACCATTAACCTTGGCTTCATAAATCTTTCTTACCAATCTTTCATCTCTCATTCTTTCAACGGGCCCAAACCATCTGAGCACGTTCTTCTTCATTCTTACTATGACAATCACGCTTACACCTGCCATTCTGCGTATCTCCTCGCTGCATATACGGTCAGCTAAGCTGACTCCGCATATCCGACGAAGAGATCTCATCTCTACTGCATTCATATTTCTTTCATTCTTTTTTTGATAACCTGCTTTTTTAATTACGAATAAATAAAATATTAGTTAAAATTAAAATTTCAGCTTCACTCATTTTCAAACTTAGCAGAAGAAGCTGACAGCGGGAGGCGGAGTGTCTTGACATACTGTGGTTATTTCAGACATTGCATATTGAGGGACTCAACGCCTCACTTTGCCTTGTATCTGTTAGAATTCATATGATGAAAATGTTTATAGAGTATAATGAAAAATATAATTAGAATTTAATTATTTAGTAAATACATTATAATTAGACGAAATAATCTTATTCTATATACTGTTTTATCCCGTTTAACTTTGTTCATGTTTCAGGCTTATAGCATGTGTATATATTTCTTAAATATTTAAGAAAAAAAATGTACAAAAAAACTATAATTACAATAAAATGAAAGCCATATTATGAAAGATAAAAACGTAAAAGGAATAAGAAATTAGCCTATAAAGGGAATTAATTAGCTTAGGAAGAAGGCTTCTTGGGCATTATCCATACCAGTCCTTTTAATGAGAAGTTAGACTGAAAGATAGAGCTAGTTTAAGATCATACTGCATTTTGTTTAACATTTGTAAAATTATATGTATATGTAGATACCAATAACATGAATAAATATTTTATTGAGCTATACGCTTTTTATCGGTAGACAGAAAGTACCTAGTGTAAAGACACTCCGCACTACGCTTTCCACCGAATTCGAGACATTGTGTGTTGAGTGGTGGAACTCAACGCCGCACTTTGTCTTCACCAGAGCGAGGAAATGAAAATAGTTGAATCCGTTGAGTGGAGATCGAACCCACGCGTTTATAGTCAGACGCCACGACCGGCCTCATGAATAAACCACCAACTTTAAATTAACAAAAAAACAAAATTTATTCATTGTTATTTTTATTAATGAATAAATATTTTATTTAATAAAAAATAATAATAAAGGTTTTAAGCGTTTCCAAGTTTGTGCAATGAATATAATTTTTTTTATATACTATGATACTGACGCTGTCCGTCTGTTTCTCACCAGTCTGTATCTCATGAACTGTGATAGCTAGACAGATGAAATTTAAAAATACTAAAAAATAGAATTACATAAACATTTAAGGTGGTTCCCATGTAACAAATGTAAGAATATTTTTTTTGCTGCTCGAATTAACAATGGCAAAAGGCTTGAAACACTCACGAATAAGTATATATATATATATATATATATATATATATATATATATATAGTAACTTCAAAAATGAATAGTTAAATTATAATTAAATAAATATCTTAAAGAAGTTAACATACAAAAAAAGGTGATCTTTTATAAATAATAGTACGGAATCCTTCGCGCGCGAGTCCAACTCGTACTTGGTCGGTTTTATATTCATAATTTCCTTTAGGTTTCTAAGTTCAATTTAGAGACAAAGGCTAAGTTCTCACATTAAAGCTACTTCGAATATCAGAATATCAAAGTTTTGTTAAGACAACGTGCGGCGTTGATTTGCATTACAAAGCTCACAATATCTCCAAACGAAAAATTCTAATAGGTAAATATATATATATATATATATATATATATTTAGTTTTACCCTTTTTCTTTTATAAAGAAGTGAGAGAAATTAGTGTCAAGACGTATAAAAGTGTTCGAAATGTCTAGAAGAAAATTATGTAATTACATAATAATTTAGAGGCCGGTCGTGTCTTGTTGGACAGCGTCTGACTGTATACGCGATCGGCTGTTTCGATTCGTTTCCCACTCTTGGGGAATAAATTTACTTAAATTATTCTCATTTCCTTACTCTGGTAAGACAAAGTGCGGCGTTGAGTTCCGCCACTCGTCACGCAATGTCTCGAATTTAATAGTAACAGCGGAGGAGTAATGGTTTACTACGTCATTCAAATAATTATATATATAAAAATATATGAATGTATTTTTATATTTATATACTAACTTGATAAATAAAATAATGCCAGTCTTCTCAATTTGCCGGAATATCCCTTTCCACGATGCCATTATACAGTACTGTTGTTTAGCAGTGAGAGGAGATCTTGGATCGGAAGCTGGGGGCGGTCGGTCGAAAGGATCGTGAGTGAACTCTGAAGCCGCTAATTGTGATAATTTACAACCCATAATATATTTTATTATTATTATTATTTAAATTATTTAATATTAAAATGTACACTTTTCACTTATATTTAAAAAAAACACTTAACACTTGTTACGTTAACACTTTGTTCTTTTTAATGTTCATTAAATTTTTTTTTCTTTGTACTATTGAAGCGGCAACAGTTCGGTTACTGTCCGGTAGCGAATGCGCTCGAGTGATGTGAAAGTTGCTAACATGTAAAAAATATCGATAACAATAATAAATTTAAAATCAATTATCATGTCCATGTTTTTTTTTGTAAAATACACTTTTTCTCATATAACTCGTATTTACGAAGTCAATGGTGTGAATCTATTCTTTTAGCATTGTATTATAGTATAGGTTTGTTATATGATTTGTTAAAAAAGACTTTTTGAATATATAGAGGGAAATTTGTGAATTTTTTCTTACTAGTATTGTTAAAATTTATACACTTCGATATTATTTTATGAGATTATATATTCGTTTTGTTACAAAAGAGATAAAAAGTATATAAATATAAAAAAATAATATGTTATTTTGTTTGATAAATAATTTTTAATATATTGCGTTATTATAAAGAATAGTAAAGTGCAAGCTAAATATCTCCCCAAAATGGGAATCGAATCCACAACTAATTCTGTTTACAGTCAAAAACCGTTCCATTGTGCAACGTTTCAGCTTAATTTGTATTATCATTCTAATCTCAAGCTGAATTTGAATCTGTTACTATAACATTAGTTAGGTACATTTTAACTACGTTGTAACATTTGCAAGATTTAAACGAAAATTATATATAAATTGCATTTTAAATGCTGACAATGTTCCTATTTTCCCTCATCGCTGAAATCTTAGCGAGGAAGCATCCTCGTTAATTACAACCGTTTATTTTAACGCAACTCATAAAATATTCTCGCTGAAGTCATTGACTATCAGAAGTACAATTTTCCATAATACGATGCAAATTTATTATAAATCCTTTTGATTCAGATTGTAAATTCTTTTCTTTATTAAATCCTTGGTAATTAATGTCACTTTTGTATTTATTTATGAAGATATCTTTGTTTTTATTTATGAATGAAATAATTGAATTTTATTGTTGGTATAATTAAAGCTAATATGAAAATAATTTCTTATTATTTCTTAAAATTATCTTCATTCATACAATTTAAAATTTTATATTATATTCTGACGTATATTTCATGCTCCAATAATGTTATAACATATTTTATGCTCGAAGAAGTTGTATTATTATAATATATCTATACCATACTATGGAAATTTAGTCGTTTATCATAAAAATATTTTAAGAAAAGAGAATATTAGATATAATTATGAACAGTCAAGCTAAAATTATATTCTTTTTATCGATATCATTAAGTAAAGTATAGCTTTGGGATCAGATCAAAATTAAGTAAAATGGAGAACAAAGTCACTATACTAACTTCAGCCAAATCGATGAAAATATTATAAATATCAATATAAAGAAACAAAGATATTTAGTGACTTGGTGCAGTGGGAATTGATCAGATCGACGGAGAGATGACGGAGAAGCATTTGAATTATAAAAAAATAATTAAAGAGTTTTGAAACTGTGTCTCTTGGGAAGGAATGGTCATGTATTGTACATTCGAGTATATCGGATTTCCGGGAGGAGCGGGTGCGAATCCTCCTGTGTTCTAAATTTTGATACGTTATCTAAAATGGCCGGTCGTGGTGCAGTGGGACAGCGTCTGACTGTAAACGCGATTGGTTGTGGATTCGGTTCCCTCTCGGGCGAGTGATTATATGTATTTAAATTATTTTCACTTCTTCGCTCTGGTACCACAAAGTGCGGTTTGAGTTCCACCACTCAACACGCAATGTCTTCAATTCGGTGGAAAGCAAAATACGGAGTGGCTTGACACTAGGTACTTTCTCTGTATCCTGCTATGCGGGATAAAAGTATGAAGCGAATAATGTATTCTAATTGTAATGTAATCTCTTTAAAAAAATTAAAAATATCGATATTAAAATTAAAAATATAACTTTCCATAGCACATAACTATTCACCCAAGTTTAGCGTCAAACAATTTTTGTGACGCGCAACAATTGTATGGTAATAGTGTTGTCCTTTTGTGATTTTATGGACGTACATACGTCATCTTGTTAATGAATTAAATTTATTAAATTTTGGACCTTACTATGCAGAAATAAAAGCTAACAAGTATTCTATGAATTAACCGCTGATCGTTATCTAGCAAATGTGGTTTGAGACCTAATTATGTTATACGTTATTTTTTTTACTTCACGCTTTTATCCCGCATAGTAGGATTGACAGAAAGTACTGAGTGTCTTTCCTCCTGGAGTACAGAGTGTCAAGACACTCTGTACTCCACTTTCCACCGAACCCGAGATATAGCGTGTTTAGTGGTGGAACTGAACTCCGCACTTTGTCTTACCAGGGCGAATAAATGTCAATATTTTCAGATATAACTATTACCCCGAATGGGAATTGAACTCACAACCGATCGCATTTACAGTTCCAGTCCCACTGCGCCACAATCGGCCTCTTAATGTTAACTTAAGAACGTATTGTTTTACGATTTTCTTTTTGAAAAGCGTCAAGCGTCAAGTTTTTATTTTGCATAATATTCATTGTAGTTGTCATATTTTATATGGACATATGGTGGTCTGGCGCAAGAATCTAATGTCAATAATGTACGGTCATGGATTTATTTGAGATTTTGGATATTACGTGGTGGTTAATGCAACTCAATGTCTAACTTTTCACTGTCTTTAATAATGATTTGATAAATATGATATTTATCATATTAAATAGAAGATAGTTTCGAATATGCTCATTATAGAAAAACATAGTTTTAAGACACACCGTTCCTCACTTTCTTCTCAATTTTAAGCGTTATCTGTTGGGCGGAACTTAGCCCCGGATATAATTACCAGCGCTTATGATATGAAGATTTTAACTGTAATTAGCATTCGAATGGATATCAAATCCAAAACAATCTCGTTTACAGTCAAACAATGTCCCCTATCGCTACGGTGAGCTGTAAGTATCTAAGTTTTAGTCTTATCGTTTCTAGACCCGCTATGGTATAAAATTTGCATTAATGCTTTAAACAGTTATAATAATGGATAATGATGCCTTTCTATAATTTTATATGAAAATTGTATGTTTGTTTGCACTATACGTATTAAATATTATTTCTCTTGTTATATTAACTAAAGTTTTACTTTAAAAAAATATTTATAATATTTTACCTATATATACTTTTCTAACTGCTATCAATATATATAAGAAATTCTTGCATCGTTATGTAGTTCGGATTTTTAGTATGAAAATTACGCGAATCCCATGATAAGATAATTTAAATAATATAATAATATTAAAATAATTATATTAAATATGATAAAATAATTTTATTAACATGAACTTGACGTCGTAACAAAAAAACGAAACGGTAACGAAAAACTAAGCGTTCCATATTCTTTTAATTTAGTTTTTTTTTAATTCATCGTTATCACAAATAAAATCTGCTGCATTGTTTATGAATATATTTAAAATAATAATTAGTTCTATATAGATCTGTATAGACGAAGAGCGGTGTTGAGTTCCACCGTATAAAATTAAATATTTTTAAAATAAAGTAAAAAAAAGAACAAATCTATTTACAAACGGTATGGCGTGATGTTCTCTTTAGTTAAAATTGACTGTAGACAACTACGGGGTATGAAGGTAGTCTATATTTATATAATAATATATTTATTTATTCAATACAAGAACAGTTTATTAGTTTTTGTTCCGGTTATTCTCTTGGATATCACTCCCCTACTTCTTGTGCATACTAAGTTGTATCTATAAATAAAAAAATAAAATTATAGTAATTTCAAAAATGTTTTCTAATCCTAAGTGTGGAATAACACTTTGAAAATAGTGAATATTAAAATAAAATAGCAATCTCTCTTGTTAAACTATTATTTCTTAATAATTTTTAAGTAGTAGAAATTTGTAAAAATCTCTACAGAGATGCTATAACAACATAAATAAGTTGTAACAAAACGTATAAGAATTTCGACGCAGCTGGTAGTAAAACGCATGGCTTAGCGGTCAGGGCGCTTGGACAGTATCCAAGAGGCGCAGGTTTGTATCCCGGAGCTTTCAAATTTTTATCGAAAATATTTTTTATTGTAGTGTTTGTTTGTAATAACCACTTCTACCAAATATATATTAGTATGTACGTAAATATACATGGTCACTGTTTGTTTCGTCTAATCTCTGGAACAGCTGGACTGATTTTGATGAGACACTATGGATCGCTAATGTCATAAGGATTAACGCGGACAAAGACGCAGTTAAAATATTTTATGGTCGACTTACATACTTAAAATTACTTAAAAGTACAGCGTATGATTATTATATTAAAAGAATATATAAATTGAATTGTTATGGGTTCATATTTACTATTTCTAAAGTGTTATTCCGCACTTAGGATTAGAAAACATTTTTGAAAAAACGTATAAAAATTTGAACGGAGCGGGATTCGAACCCGCGCCTCTTGGATACCGTCCAAGCGCTCTGACCGCTAGGCCATGCGTTCTACTACCTATGTATAAATTTTTATACGTTTTTTCAAAAATGTTTTCTAATCCTAAGTGTGGAATAACACTTTAAAAATAGTAAATATTAAAATAAAATAGCAATCTCTTCTGTTAAACGATTATTTCTTAATAATCTTTAAGTAGTAGAAATTTGTAAAAATCTCTCTACATAGATGCTAACAACATAAATAAGTTGTAACAAAACGTATAAGAATTTCGACGCAGTTGGTAGTAGAACGCATGGCCTAGCGGTCAGAGCGCTTGGACGGTATCCAAGAGGCGCGGGTTCGAATCCCGCTGCGTTTAAATTTTTATACGTTTTTTCAAAAATGTGTTATGGGTTCAATTTGAATTCGGGGGAATGATGACATTTGAATTACGTTCATTTCTCCGCTCTCTGGTAAGATAAAGTTTGGTGTTGAATTATGCCACTCAATGCTAAATATCTCTGACTTAGGAGAGACATAAAGGACGGTGTGCATTGACACTAGATTCTCTCTGAATGTTCATCTATAACTAAAAATATATATCTAGTCTAAAATAAACCGTAATGTCAAACCTTATTATTTATTTAGTGTTTGTTTGACATTATAAGGTGAAGAGAACAGAGTGTTTAGACACTAGATCCAAATATTGTGATAAAACTATATTTATATATTAATTTTTTTGAATGAATTCCTATAAAATGACTGTTTCCTTTACTGAAATTTTTGTTAATAATGTAGGTAAAGTCTTTATAACATACAAGTACCTTCCCTTTGGATTCAATATTTTTTTTATTTATTTATATTTATATATCTTTTGTTGCACACAATATATATAAATAATATGTAGAAAATGTGAGCTTAACGTCTCCACCAGCTAACCTGGACATATGGGAAATAAATGAGTAGGTGCTAACATGCACACACACACACACACACACACACACACACACACACACATACATACATACAAAAACATTGGTTCACAATTGGTTCAGTGGTTAAAAAAAAGTATGAGTTTTTTAATGTTGTGTTAAAAGAATAATAAAAATAAATAAACAAGAAATGATAAGAATCAAATGATTTGGACGACACTTTTAAATAATATTTATTAACACTTAAATACACCAACTACGTACAATGTAAACATCAATATTATTTTAAATGTAAATGTTTCAGTAAATACATCTCTATACCTTACATCTATAAGATATAAGTATACTTAACGGTACATTATATTAGTGCGGCGTTGAGTTCCGCCACGCAACACACAATGTTTCGTATTCGGTGCAAAGCGAAGCGTGTCTTTACACTATTTTACTGTCTTACCACCCACACCAGTTTTGAATGAAGACAAA
Source organism: Dryadula phaetusa (assembly GCA_032432895.1). Classification (NCBI taxonomy): domain Eukaryota; kingdom Metazoa; phylum Arthropoda; class Insecta; order Lepidoptera; family Nymphalidae; genus Dryadula; species Dryadula phaetusa. The sequence goes on along the minus strand of JAOYRS010000016.1, from coordinate 1,043,633 downwards.
TCAAAATTAACTATAAGTTTGGTAAAGGCAGTTGTTTTGGGTCCAAGTTTCAATTGTAACAAGTGGTATATTAAAATAGTATTTATAGCAAAAATCGAGTCTCAACGAAATTGCGGCTATTCATCTCGGCCTCAAATCTATCTCAGATTCTTTTTAAATACAGGTTTCTTTAAAAACATTGAACCTTACAAATAATCGAGGCCAATCGTTGTTTGACATAAGCGAGAAATGAGACCTAACCAGAGTATGAATCCATAACAGTTGTATACCAGTATGTTTATTGTAGGTTGAAATCGTTGATACAATTATGAAAACCCAATTAAATTAATTTTCTTACTTGTCAATTTTAATGATACATCAAAGGTTTTTTATCTTATTTAGATATATAAGATATATTTTATTTGAGAAAATCGGGTCAGCCACAGTATTATTGGCATGTTGGCAAAAAATCAACCAAATCCTATCTTAAAGAGGTCTGTGGGACCAAATTGTTAAGTAATCCTACTTTAGGTGCCCGTCATAAAGGATCAATTGGCATCAAAGGGATACTCAGTTGTATATATAAAACATATACTGGTATTAAGAAAATATATATGAAAAATATTTAATTGTGTATTTTTTTTTTCGACAGAAACATTTTCTGTGTTTTGCTTCGTTAATTTAATGTTTTTATTTAATTTTGGAAATGGTACCAAATCAGTTAAACAAATGTACCAGAATCTATCAGATTTACGTTTTCTCGACCATATTAGTGTTGGTGTAAAGAACCTAGAGTCCAAAATTCTCGCCCGTATTTAATACCGCTCTGGTAAGAAACTTGCGGCGTTGATAGATTTCGGGCGGAAATCAGTCAACGGAGTGTCTTGACACTAGGTCGTCTTTAACTACTTTGCTGCGGGGGATAAAGTGTAAAGGGTTTTTTTTAATTTTATTATTATATATATTGTTTTGTGAACCGTCTCTACTGTATTAGTTATGCAACCGGATAGAAGCTGTAATAATGAAGGGTTCAGAGAAGGAAATAACATCCCTAGATCTTGGGTTACGAGTAATGGTCAAATTATGTACAATAAAAATAATTATGTACAAATTATCAAACAGTAAGGGATATGCAAACACAATCTAGTGTCTAGACACTACGTTTTCCATTTTTCATTCTAATTGACTGGTAACTGTTGAAAATAGGTTTTGCTCTTACCGTGTATAACAGAATTTTAACTTGATCATTCCCTAAGTATTAGTATTATTACTATTTAAGTGAGTGAGTGAGAATCGAACCCAAAATCGTTGTATTTACTATCAGACACTGTCCCATTGCGCCATGGTGGTCTAATTCCAAAATATTTAACGTTTTTGTTCATGTTTTTATTCCTTGCTTTTTATTAAGGTTTCTTGGCAAATGGATGAAGAATGGCGCAAATGGTAGTAATCGTTGAATCTTTCACAATTTTTTAAGAGTAGAGAGAGAGTAGAGAGTAAATCGGCAAGTATTTCTTATATATATATATATATATATATATATATATATATATATATATAAAAGACGCTCTGTCACATTGCGTGTTGAGTGTCGAAATTTAACGTCACCTTTTGCCTTCCCTAGACTTGTAATTAATTTAAATAAAATCATTCCCATTTCCAAGTGGGGTTCGAACCCACAACCGATCGCATTTACAGTCAGCTACCGTATCATATTGCCACGACCGGCCTCAAAATAAAATAATTATATAATGAGATCGTTGTTAATTTTCATCAAAAGAATATTTTTTTACCGAGAACATAAGAAATATGAAATCTACAGAAGTTTAATTGGCTTGTGTAATATATATATATATATATATATATATATATATATATATATATATATATATATATATATATATATATATATCTATATATACACATTCATATATTTATGTTTCAGCCATTTTTACAGTAAAATTTTATATTATTATTATAAAATAAAATAAAAGAAAAAAACACATTATTTAAATGAGAAATGCTTAAAATTTAAAATTAATATAGCATAGTTAAAGTTATATTTATTAGTACTAAATAGACACGATGACTCAGTAATAAATTGCAGTATTCTTTCATCAATAAGATGGGTGTTCGATTTCTGTATAGGTAGAGAATTATCCTTTATATCTCTAATTTCTAGAATTTTCATTTTTTTTTGGAAGTCACGCTTTACTTGTTTAGGGTAGGCAAATAAAACCTAATGTCGAGAAACTATGTTCCCCGCAATATCGAGACATTGCGTGTTGACTGTTGGAACTCAACGCCGCGTTTATCAGAGCTGGGAAAAGATAATAATGTAGACATTAAATGGAGTTAAACACACAAATAATCGCCTTTACAGTTAAATACTGTCACTGCATCACGATGTCCTTTTCTTTGACATAAAAACCATTTTCTTTAACACCGCCCGTTTTTTTCACAAGTTCACTTTGAACTGTTTAGTGACTAAACACTACGCAAATTAACATTACATTAGTGACCATTTATTATTAAATTTACATACATACACCTTATATATAGACAACAAAGATATTTTTTTTATAAATTGGTTTAAAGAGCAGTCAGACTTTACAGAAGTGTACACTTACATCCGCATATAGAGAAGTTAATTCCTATAACTAACATTAAGTCCCATCTGGACTATCAGTTAATATTAGTTAAACGGTAATTAAGGTCTCTGTGTACGGAAGTAATCTTAAAACTACTATCTAATAACTATATTATATTTCTTATATGAGATTTTCTCTATACTCTCTATATATAGTTTTTATTAGTTTAGTATATTTAGTTAGAAAAAACAATGTTTACAACGTAATTATGTAATGGCAGCATATAAATGGTATAATTTTAAATTTTTAAAAAGAAAATAATATTAACATGATTATATTATGTACAAAATATTTTTCTGCTAATTTTTGCTATTCTAGGTAATAAAAAATAAGTTAAGATGATTTTCAGAAAACCAAGCTTTTTAATAAAAAAAAAAAATTTCAGGGGGTTTTAATAGACATTGTTTTGTTTACTACATGTAATATATATATATATATATATATATATATATATATATATATATATATATATATATATATATATATATATATATATATATATATATATATATATAGATATTTATAGTTTACTTATTCGTATATTGAAAAATTTCATCCAATAATCGATTTTCAAATCAAAAATCGATTTTCGAATCGAAAAGTGGTGTAAATAATCGAAATCGATGTTTTTCTTTCTTTTATACGTATAAAAGCTTACAATTACAGTAGCTTAGTTCAAAAATCGTATTTTTTGCTAAAAGGCAAAAGAGTAAATGAAGAATAAGGTTTTAGTTATTCGATGAGAAAGACAGAAATAATACATTTGGCCTTTTCTAACCTAAAAGCGTTAATTTCTTTTTATAACTATTAAAATACATTTTTATAAAAAACATTTGAAATTTGTCATTATCTCCTAATTTTTATATAACTCACTTGTTTGTTAGAGAATAATGCTTTGGTATATACTCTTAGGTAACTGTCCAAAAAGGATGCTGTTTAACGTAGTGGATAGGCAATTTTAAGCAAAGTTTTATGAAAATCTGTCTATAGTACAATTTAGAACTAAAGTACTGTAACTAAAAATTCCGAGAGGTGCTGATTCAAATCCAATTATAATATACTGCTAATATACACAAAGCTTTCAATAAATGAGTCAATTTCAAGCTGATTAATCGAATATTTAAAAAAAATATATTAGAATTGAAAAAGCTTGATTGAGTGAAAATAAAATAGAAAATATCTTTATAATTTTTTAAATCTAGTTTCCAATGACAATTTACAATACACAAATATCTTAATTTACTCGTAGAAGCGTATATCATTGTTAGTATTATGACAAGCTCGGCCACATTGCGTCCCTAACTTGTTTGCTTTATCCCGAACAAACTTTATTTAGTGCTTCATTTAGTTGACTATTGAAATTATTTACAATGAAAACACCGATTTTGATGGAACTTTTATATTGCAATGTGACTTTTTTGCGGTAGGTGGATTTTTATTTAAAATAAAGCCGGCTTCGTATATGTCATTAATTAATATATATCTAAGAATGACTGTAATAGTAGGTGTTTTTTTTTAACTAAATAAATAATTATATTTAGTATAAACTAACTAATTATATAAAATTTAAGTTTTACAAAAACGCTGACACTATAATGTACTTTTCATAACAATTATTCAAACAAATATCTTAATAGATTTTTCAGTCAAAAATCGAAGTTAAATTAAAAAAAAATGAATATGAAGTAAGCTTAATATAAAACTCATTTAATACACAGAGATCGGTATTGTTATAAATATTTTCAATTTCTCTATAAAAAAATTGACAATTGTCTAATTTTAGAATTTACATTTTTTTTTCATAAATTACATATTAATTTTTGGTTTTATATAAATAATACATAAATATTGCCTAAAATAAATTAAAAATGCTTTATCTGGACTAAGAATTATATATTAACTTTAAATTAAAATTAATTTCAATAATGAAGATTTATAAGAACAATTATCAGTAAACCAATTTATACTAGTTTACGATCATAGTCCAGGAAACGAAAGTTCCAAGAAATGGGTAATTATATATATATATATATATATATATATATATATATATATATATATATATATATATATATATATATATACATTCTTCACACAATCGATATTTGACACGAAAATATATTCATTCTTTTCTTTTGAATATAAATTGTACTACAATAATTAGTAAACTTATATAGTTGAAACAATTCACGCAGAATTCGTCTTAGCTGCCTTCTCATATCCGTCCACAAGTGTTTGCAATATGAATTTTATTGTTATTTTATATATATTTTCAACGTTAGGCGTGTATCTGTCACCGAGGGTTGCTTCTACGGCGGCCAGGAATGGTGTTTCTATTTTCTGTAAACAAAATAAATATTATTTATTATATATTAAGCATGAACGTTTGTAAAAGCTTTGGAAAAGTACGGTGTTAAATTCCGCTACTCAGTATAATGTATTGACATTGAAAAATCCTTCGTATGGATTTAATATAGGCAGAGAGTAGTAACTCAATGTCCCATTCAAGTTTTACGACCAATACTCGCTGGACTTTAACCTAATACGGAGAAACAGAAATATTAGCAGTATTACAATTAGATAAGTAATAACGGGTAAAAATGAGTTTTAGTCCTTAGTGTGGAGTAACACTTTGAAAATAGTAAACTATTTAATGTAATAGCCTCTAGCCTGACGAATATTTCTATGAAATAAATTGGGTAGAAGATATATGTAAAATTACACAAATTCGTTGTGATAAACGTATCAGAATTTCGAGGCAGCCAAATGTAGAACGTAAGGCTTAGTGGTCGGAGCGCTTGGACTATTTCCAAGAGGCGAAAAAACGTTTAGAAAAAAAGATTTCTTATACTTAGCGTGAAATAACACTTTTAAAACAGTATTAGCAACAATTGTATTGATTACATATCATTTTATTGGACTATTAAATTTAAGTAAAACCAAAATCTGATTAGAATTGACTATAATATACCTAATTTAAAAAGTCTAATTTAAAAGCTTTCCCCCGCAAAGCATATTAAGCAGAGAAAACCTTGTGATCAAGACACTCCACTCTCCGGAATGTCAATGGAGGAGCAATGTCTTGAAATTATATACATATATAACTAAAATACTACTGTCTAAAATACATAATGTGTTTCCCAATAGGGATGATAGGATTTGGATAGCTCACAGCCACCATCTTGGTTGTTTAACATTTGACATTTGTATTATTTTGTATTCAGTAATGTTTGCCATTTAATCATGAATAAGTTCGTGTTACCTCAACGTTTGGAAATTGTCCAAATATTCTATCAAAATTCGAGAAGTATTGTCTCTACTCAAAGAGCATTTCGTGCTAAATATGGTCGTCATGGTGCACCGTCTGAGCTCGCTATACGTCGCATAATCATAATTTTTTGCACGATAGTAGACTACCAACACGACAACGGACAGGCCATAGTGAAGAAAATATTGCAACCGTATCAGCCAGTGTCGAAGAAAATCAAAATGTTTCCGTTCCACGATGTGCACAAGAATTGAGCTTATCCAGAATGACAACCTGGCGAATTTTACGTATGAATCTTGGCCTACATCCATACAAGAATTTGCTGAATTTGCTGATTGGGCACTTGAAATGATACTTGAACGGACACCGAATTTCATAGGAAAATCATCTTTTTAGATGAGGCTCACTTTTAGCTCAATGGTTATGTGAACAAACAGAATTGTCGTTACTGGAGTGAGTCAAATCCAAGAGTGGTTCATGAAACACCATTACATCCTGAAAAATTGACTGTTTGGTGCGGATTATGGTACGGTGGAATAGTGGCCGTACTGTTACTGTCAATGGCGATCGTTGTCGTTACATGTTGAACGATTTTTTTTCCTGAAGTATATAAAATCGATGCGGACGACATTTATTTTCAACAAGATGGTGCAACATGTCACACTGCGACCGTCACAATGGATTTATTGCGTGATAAGTTTGGTGAGTCGGTTATTTCTCGCAACGGTCCTCACAATTGGCCACCAAGATCATGCGATTTAACACCCTTGGACTATTTTTTGTGGGGGTATGTTAAATCTCAAGTGTATGCCAATAAACCAACTACGATTCAAGACCTTGAAAGCAACATTCGAGCGACTATAGCGGCCATACCAGCCGAAATGCTGCACCGAGTCATCGAAAATTGGACCGATCGTATTCACCAGTGCAAAAAAAGTCGTGGCAGTCATTTGAACGATATTTAAAATTTCTTACCAAATAAAGCCATTGAGCACGAAATTCGAACATCTATTACATGTTTTATTTCAATTTCAAAACATATCATTCTTATTGGGAAACCCCATATAACATTAGGAGAAAAGTATATCATCGAAAATTAATCATGTTTCTGCTTGTAAGATTTTTGCAAATGTAAATCTTATATTTTATTTGAGGCTGGACCTTTGGGACTTGATCCATCCGTGCCCGTTGAAGTAATCAATCCTGATTTGTTTTGGCAGGAGTATTATGAGATTTTGATATCTTTATTCAGTTATCTCGATATATCTATCGGGAATGTACAGAGAGGGCTTCAATGATTTATGTTCCTAAATAAATTATAACTAGGATAGGTCTTTACGTTTGAACTGGTAAATACTTGGGTTTTGTATGGATTTATTTATATGATAATTTATGTATTCCTATTATAAGAAATGTTTTTTTGGTGGGATGTGAAAGAATTTAACACTAATTCTGATTTCGTAGTTTAAGTTGATTCCAGTTTTGGTACAATGGATCAGCGTCTGACAATAAAAATTAAAATTATGGGCTAAATCTATTCGAAATAGATGTTTATATTTGAGAATATTACATTAAACTTGCAATAATTAAATTAAACATGAATTCACAATGAAACATGTGAGCCCTTTGAGTGACATTATTCATATTAAAATATTAAATTTATTTAATACTTTATTGCACATGTTATGAATTACATAACTATTTACTCAATACTTTTAAGGTAAACGTGCAATTACACTTATACTAATTATTAATATGAATATTTACAGAGTGTATAGTTATTAGACACTTCCCAACTACGTTTACGTAATACATTAGATTAACTCACCCAAAAATATTCTACTTTGAATCCTGGTATCCGTCTGTGGCTGGCACCAACTTGGTGTATATATTCAAAAAAATTATCCAAATCATCCAAGCCCTTGATACCTTCGTCCAAAGTGTTCATAACGTTGTTAGCGTGCTCCGCTAGTTCCATTGAATTGATTTGTTCCTCCTTTGTTCTGTATTGACGAAACTTCTCGAACATGTTCAGGAGATCTTGATTTTCCTCGAATAATCTGAAAATAATGAATATTTTATATTTTGCCTTTAATTTGTTATTAGTTAGTTGGTTATTTGGAATAATTAACGCTTTTATTCTGTGGTCCAATACTATAGAGGCTTAGAGTTACTTTAATATAATAGTAAGATGAAATTGGTCTTATTATTATGGTTTCAAACATCTTAACTATAATTTTAATTAATATATATATAATTATTCTAAGTAAATACTTGAAAGTTCACACAAGTGTATTATTCACCTTGACGACTCAACGTAGCCTTAGTTTGTTATATTAGACGGTATTTTGTTGAGCTTTTACCAAAATCAATGCAAAAGAATTACTTATTTTATAGCAGGTTCCAATACAATAATTTTTATTGAGAATGAATAATTTTGCTCAAATAAGGTTGTTAAAAATAAATTCATGTAAGCCTTTACAGCCTTAAACCATAGAATGTTAATTAAACACTACTAATCTACTGTTAATATTGTAAGAAGATTTTCTATATTATATATCTACAAATCTCTTAAAAATATATATTTTACTTAGTGAAAAGAACGTACACTTGTATAAAAAACAATATTATATTAAATATTGGTTCTGTATTTTTTCTATATAATACTTTTCATTTTTTTAATACATCATGCTTTTGTGCGTATTTGCTATACAGGAAAATAGTTAGAGAGAACATAGTTTCAAAATATTACGCCCAATTCAAAATATCTCCAATTTCCATTTGAAATTAACAACGTGTTGAATGGCGGAACTCAACTCCACGTTTTATATTACTAGACCAATATGCTCGATGAATTATGGAAATCGAATCCGTAATCAAGCGAATGTACAGTCAGACGCCAAAATTAGTGTAACTATAAACAATAAAAGACTAGTATATGTTCTTTTCTATAATACTTTCAATTTAAGTACAATCGTAGTCATAAATTTTATAACTTCCTTTCAGTAACTTTGATAATTTGAAAAAATATCATTTAATTATTATAATATTCTTACATACAAATTTAATACCTGTTTCCAATTATTAAGGTTATGTTTTAATTTTTTTTCCTATTTCTATGGACTCGTGGTCCATAAATTGGATTATTGCTTAGTTATATTTGATCTTTTCTTTTATTCCTGGTTTTATACAATTCAATTACGTAAGGCTTATAAAACTAAGTGTTTTCATTATTTGTCTCATTACAATTTCTTAAAAAGCTTCAAATTTAAACACTTTTAATGGATTTTAATATATATTTTTTCTTATATATGGATATATAATATTTAATTAATTAAAAATTTATCTTATTTATCTATACATATGTACAGATTGCGTGTTTATTTAAAATAATATATAGATCATCTTGTTATTTCTACGACACTCAAATAAGATTCTCTACACAATCTTGTTAGTAAATCTATCTACATACGTTTTAAAAGTATTTACTGTTTTTTATTATTTAATAAAATGTAATTAATTCAGTTTACTTCAACTCAAATTAATTTTATATTTGTTGAAGATAGTATAGTAAATTTAAACTCACAGCCCCCTAGACTACACGGTCTAATAAATGTCTTATGACGATAGAATGCTGCCTAATGGCTTAGACATATTGTCTAGGAGGATAGCAGGTTCAAATATTTTTATTTTTGAACGAATTCCCACTAATAATATTTCAATGTATGAATAACACATTGAAATATTACAAAAAATACAAAGAAATATAATAATTATTAAATATCTTTAATGAATTTAAGTCAAATTTTAAACAATTTCTTTATAAATTTAATGATAAGTGTTATAATAGAATGTTATTGCTATAATTTTGAAACTGAAAGCCAAAACTAAAAGCCAATCGTAACATATCACTTGATATTCTTACCCTCTTTTATATTTCAAGTAGTACGTACTACTCAATATGTAGATATACACTAAAAGTTAGATTCAAGTCAAATATAAAAGGAACTAGAAGTAATTTTTTTTTAAGTTTCATCAATTTTTTTTCAATTTTTTTTTGTTTAGGTAGAGAAAAGAGCATCGAAAGTGTGGGCGACCGTTGATAGGTATTCTAAAGGGGCCCTTCAGTCTACAGCTTCCGGACAGTGCTCTTGTCTCTGCAATGTAATGTGTACCACAAACAGTGAACCCATAAATTGTTGAGGAGATTGTTTATCTTCATTTCATAAACTAAACCGGTGTAGAATAAAACTGTACGAGATATTAATTGTTTTTATAATTTTTTAACCATTTTCCGCAAAGTCAGTGACTGTAGTGTTAAGCCACTCTGTTTTCTTCATATCATTTAGTTACTTAAATGCATAACGGACAGCGGAAAACGTAGTGCTCTGACATTAAATTCTTGCTTATCCCGTTATGCGGGATACAGCGTGAAGCTAAATGGAAACGTGTTGCTTAATTTTTTTTTTGACAAATACAATTTTTTCTCTAAATTAAGCTTTATTTTATACATACTGGTAGATTTTTCTTTTCATCTTACATATATTCAGACGTAATTTTCACTGTAGACGGAGTCGAATAATAAGATCAGTAGAAATGTGTTAAACAAACTCGCTTATAGTACATATATACATACGTTTGAAGAAGTATCTTTAAAAGCTTTGTCGATATACTTAAGAGAGCTTACAAAGAAAATGTATTATAGGATTAGAGTAATATTGTATTGGAAAGATTTTATTTAAAAAAAAAGACACAGTTTATGACCGTTTTTTTTAGCTTCACGTTTGTATCCCGCATAGCAGGCTAGACACTCTTGTACTCCGCTTTCCTTTGAATTCGAGACATTGCGTGTAGAGTGGTTTAATCCAACGCTGCGCTTTGTCTTATCAGAGCGAGGAAATGAAAATAATTTAAATATTCCCCATAGTGGTAATCGAATCTACAACTGCGCCTCTTGGATACCGTCCAAGCGCTCTGACCGCTAAGCCATGCGTTCTACTACCAGCTGCGTCGAAATTCTTATACGTTTTGTTACAACTTATTTATGTAGCAACTCTGTAGAGAGATTTGTACAAATTTCTACTACTTAAAGATTATTAAGAAATAATCGTTTAACAAGAGAGATTGCTATTTTATTTTAATATTTACTATTTTCAAAAATATTTTCTAATCCTAAGTGTGGACAACACTTTAAAAATAGTAAATATTAAGATACGCTAGTTTTTTGATAACTGAAGTATAATAGAAAGATATATCAAGCACAGTCGAGCGGCAAGCGAATTCGGTGGAGACCTCGTTAGAATTTGGTCTGGAGGAGTTTGGAGGTTACGTAAAAAGCATGATGACCCTTCAAAGGCATGTAAGAAAAGGATAAAGACAGTGGATCAGCCGAAGGAAGGATTTGGATGCGATTGCGTGACGCATTCTGCCCTTTATGACTATCCCGCTAGAGATTTAACGTGAAGATAATATTGTATTAGTAAGTTAGAAACAACTACGTATTGTTATCGTTATGAAAGTAAAAAATAATTTTATAAAGACTTAATTTAAACACATCTTTTAAACCAATATTAATAAAATAACTACTATATAGGCCTGTCGTGGCGTAAACGCGATCGGTTGTGGGTTCGATCCCCACTCGGGGGAGTGATTATATTTAAATTATTTTCACTTCCTCGCTCTGGTAAAGAGTTCAACCAACCAACACGCAATGTCTCGAATTCGGTGGAAGCGAAGTACGGAGGGTCTTGACACTATGGTGTTTATGGTGCTTTCTGCTTAGCTAAATCGTATTTGAAGTCGGTGCCAAGCCAAACGCTTTAGAGATACCTTCACTGTACGAATTACAAAATTAACAACGCAGTTAACCACGAAAATATCAGTATCGTATACCTACCAAGACTTTTAAGTACTAATCCCGAGACAACTGAAATTATTACGTGAAAAACCAAATATTTGAGTTTATTTGAGTTTAGTTTAGGTTTTATACGGAACTCTAAAAACCTGACTTATTTAATAAAGCGGCTTGGCACCGACTTTGAATTTGGACAAGGATTTGGATATTGAGTTGGTAATTAAACTAAATAATAATTATTATTTTATATTATATTGGTTTAAATTAAATCTTTATAAAATATATTTTTTAACTGGTCAATTTATGAAGTCAATTTTTTTAAACATAGTTTACTTTTATTTTTTTACTTATAAGATCCACTCGGTAATGACTGTCTAATACGGTAGCTTATAGGTGTATAGAGTTTCATAGTGATCTGGTGTAAGTATATATACAATAATAATATGTATTATGGAATGGTAACATATTAAAACGATCCCAACAATCGCAAATCATTTGTTGTTATTTTTGTGAGACCATTTTCAAAGCATACTCTGAGAAAAAAAAAAATTGCGTTACGTAAAAAGAGTCGTGAAGCTGATACTATCAAATTAACAAATATGATTATACATCTAAACTACTGTGGGACTACTGTAATGTATGTGGGAACAAATGGCAGCCGTATGTACAAAATCACGTAAATCACGTCTAGAACTTTCGGTATAATCTGTGTACATACATAAAATAAGAATTCCGGCCGAATCTCCTTCTTTTGGGAAATCAGTTAAAAAAAATGATATTGTTTAATCCAATGTATATCAATTTATCTAATATCCCACGGTGGCTTGTAGGGATTGTGTTTGATTATAAACTAAATCCGAGATATTGAATGACGTAACTTAACGTCGCGATTCGTCTCACCATAACGCCGATAATAAAAGTATCATTGTTTCTGGAGGAGATTAAGCTCGTTTACGGTCAACTTCGGTGGTCTCCTACTCAAGAAAATAATTACTTATCTTACTTAATAATGCTATAGTAGTTTCTCTTAGAATATAATATTTCCAATATGAATAATTTAATTTGACAGGTTTTCCAGTTTAACGCATCAACCACTCCGAGGGGCTGCGGTCGAATGAAAATGTGACCTATTATGTCATTTCAATACATTTTTCAGCTGGAATGAATCTCAATGGAATATTTTTATGTAAAGTCTGTAATAGGCCGGTAGTTAATAATGATTTTTAGTACAAACCAATACAAAATAAATATTTTTTTTACATACTAACTCGGTTGAGAACTATTTTAAAAGATTTTTCTTCTGTTTTTGTTAATATGATATATAAAATTATTTCTTTATTCAACTATGGGGCTTAGAAAACTGTGACTAATATTAGTCATAATATTTATTTTTTTAAATAACTTTTATTCATGTAAAAAATTGACTGTAGCAGGAATTGAATCCCTCTCCTACAACCCATTCAAATGTTACACACAGGTAAGTATTTAAATGAAAAGAATCAGTTCAGTCAGTTTACAATCAGATCAGCTAATGTCATTGAGGTAAGTTTCAACAATACCTCGTTATAAACAAGAGCTTCCCAGTAAAAGCTCTCCGGTAAAGCTTTGTGGTAGAAACTTAGGTTATTGTCGCTGACATTGTATGTATGTAGATATATGCAATCCATTAGTGCCAAAGATTTAGTAACGAATACTGTCTATTTTAGGAGATCGTCCATCCAATTTTACTAAAACCTATATTTACGTAACATGTATGTGTGTGTATGTATGTATGTATGTATGTATGTATGTATGTATGTATGTATGTATGTGTGTATGGATGTATGTATGTATGTACGTGTGTGTGTGTGTGTGTGTGTGTGTGTGCATGTAAGTAAGATTATTTACATATTTTTCCATTGTTCATCCAAAATGATGTATAATTTATGATAATAATTTTTTTGTAGTTATTTTTTTGTAGTTATTAACATTAAAAAAAAAGTCCCGCTGAGTTACTTGTCCTAGTTGTTTTCAGGTCTAAGGCATTAACTTTAGTGAGCTGGTTGTAAATTAATTTATGTGCAAAAAACGAAACATGTAACTTCTTATAATAAGATCTTTTGATTTTCGCGATTTTTGCACATTTGAAATGAAACTATTTTAACCAGATTAATCGTGTATATTTTGGTATTCGAAAATACATTTTGGACACCTGACGTTTTGAACATTTTACAGTAGTCCGCGGTCACAGATAGATTACCTCATGTAATTTCTTACTTAGAATAACAACCTAGTAACACTGCGTTGACTGCTTTCCGCCTCAAATTGGGATATTATGTGATAAGTGGCAAGCATAACGCTGCACTTTGTCATACAAGAAGGAAGAAATGAGAATAAAGCTTAAATAATAATAAGTTGCCCCGAATGGAAATTGAACACACAACCAAATCGCGTTTTTACACTTAAAATAACGATTTTTTTAGCTTTTTTTTTAATCTCGCATAGTGTCAAGACACTGAGTGGCAGAACGCAACGCCGCGATTTGACCAGTTCTGACTAGAGCGAGAAAATAATAATAATTTTGCCAATCATATTTACAGCCATACACTGTCTCACTACGCCACTACCGGCCTCTACGATTATTCCATTATATATATTTTTTAATTTGCTTGGAAATAATATATAACTTTGAAATAAAAAAAATAGAAGTTAAATATAGTTGCCCCACATCATACTCTCATACATATTTATGTATGAAGTTTTCTAATAAACATGATATACTGCTTTCGTGGACATAAAATTTGATGCCTCGACATTTTTATACCGACGGTCATGAGGGCCTATAAATAATTGAATACTTACTGTAATAATATACCGTATGCGGTGACTGAGTAGCGTGTTGTGTTTTTGAAAAGATTTATATTATCTAAGACGATTTTAGATATATTAGAAAGAATTTAATCTCTATAGTACATAATTGAAATCTCTATATTGACTTTGATTTGGAAAACACATTATTAAGATTGTACTGGCTTTGTAATAAGTATGATGACCTCTTGGAGGGCATTTACGAAGAGGTTGATGAATGTGGAATTAGTGAAAGAAGTATGCAAGGGCCGTAGGGTTTGGCGCTTCGTTCTTGAACTATCTTGCTAGATATTAAGAACAATTGAAACTAAATACAAAAATTAAAAGCAGTTTCATGTTTAATCCCGTAAAGTAGTATTTCTGATAGAAATCGAAACATTGAATGTTGAATGGCAATCTCTAGGACACGCTTTATCATACCTCTGATAAGACAAAGTAAAAATAAATTATGAAATATATTTTGTAAAGCGTGAAGTTAAAAAAAAATATTTTGCCTTTATTACTCATTTAATTTTATATTTGGTTATTTTTCAAAGTTCAAAGAGAAAAGAAAAGGAAATTAAATATTATATATATATATATATATATATATATATATATATATATATATAATATATATAATATATATATATTTATATATATATATATAATTCTTATTTCAAATATTGTATTATTAAGTCAAGTTTGAATTATTAACCATTCTATATAGAAGTTTTTAGTACAGTAGTTTCAACTGCATACGTTCCATTTGTCTCTGAAATGACATTTCTCTCACACCCGCCCACCTGACCTCAAACCGAACTGCTTGCTATGATGGCGAGTGCCGAGACAATTAATAAACGTATATACAAACATATTTTGTATTAAAATGTGACGAAAATAATTCAACACATAGAATATGTGAATAAATAATTAAAAAAATATAGACGGAGTGTCTTGACACTAGGTACTTTCTGTCTACCCTGCTATGCGGGATATAACTTTGCTATGGTGGTGAGTGGTGAGACAAATAATAAAGGTATATTTTGTACATACCTTATATTAGTTTTTCACACTTTATCACACTTTATATTAGTATATGATGAAAATAATTCAATACATACAATATATGAATAAATAATTATAAAAAACCATATAGACGGAGTGTCTTGACACTAAGTACCTTCTGTCTACCCTGCTATGCTAAGTGTGAAGCTAAAAAAAGAAATTTAAATGGTACTTAGTGACTAGTGACTTTTTTTTCCTTTCCGAAGAAAGTAATGTCGTGTTTTAGTTTCACGTGAAAAGTAAAAACGGTAGTTTTTGGAAATTTCGTAGGCATTTCGGGAGCTCTCAGTGTTCCCTTAGAATTAAAAAATCTTTAAAAATATAATACTAAAATTCAAAGGAGACGCCAATGAATATATATAAGTTACTTTCATTTCCCCTTCGTGAAGAGACAAAGCGCGGCGTTAAGTTCTGCAACTGTAACTGCAGTTAGTGGACAACGGATTATATTAAGACTATATGCTTTCCAAAAGCCTGAAACTGTAAAAAAGTCCTTACCAAGTATTAAAACAAAAATTGTTTCTAAGTAAAATCTTTAAAATAATTCAACCTTTAGTCTTTTAAATAGTTGCTCAAATAACATACTGTGGGTGGTACATCATAAACATTTGGGTCGAAATAGTTATGAAACCGGAAGTTGTATCATAAAAACTTTATGTATGTATATTAATAAGATAATCTTGATTTTTTTGTTGATTTTAAGCTTTTAATTGAGTAAAAGTTTCTAATATTTGTAAATGGAATATGTTGGAACTAACCCTTGTATGTGACATTTGGCAATTATTCAAGAACACCATGCCAATGTAATTTGGCGTACTAACCAAATAACGATTAAAATATTATATGTAATTCAGACTCGGTTAAAATAAAGTGAAGTACGGAGTGTCTTGACACTAGGTGCTTTCTGTCTACCCTGCTATGCGGGATTAAAGTGTGAAGCAAAAAAAAAATAGTACAGATTCGCCATTGTGTGTATTTTATGCATAATAACGAGAACTGTTAGTAGAGAGGAAGTACTTAGTGTCAACACAGTTTCAGCCGAATTAGTAACATTACGTGTTGAGTGGCGGAAATCAACACCGCACTTTGTCTGTATGAGCACTATGTTTATATCAGAGCGATGAAATGAAAATAATTTAAAACATAATCATTCAGCCGAGCGAGAATTGAATCCACAGCTGATCACGTTTACAATCAGACGCTGTCCCACTGCACCAGGACCGACCTCAATTAATTATGTCAAAATTTTATAACCCGGATTTGAACCTAGACCCACCAGACTAACCAACTTACTACGAAACAAAATTTAACCGCATACCAAAAGGAAACGGGTGATTGTGAATAATATATAAATAGATTCGAAGGAAGATATCAAGCTACCTGAACATAACTTGTTTGATGAAAAATAAACCTTAATTGTTTAAGCTAAAGTCCTTTTCCGTGTATTTTCATAATATGGTCAAGGACTATCCTCAGCGTGAATATTGCTTTTGTAACATTCTGAAGAAGTCTTTTAGAACATTTTCAAGAGCGGCTTTTCTTCTTTCCAATAAAATGTAAATTGTTTCCGGTTTTATTATATACTAGTAAATTCCTATAAATTATAATATTTTTAAAGAAGTAGTTCATACTTCGGTTTAAAAAATATTTTAAAATATGTATAAAAGTTTAAATTTGTAGGTGAATTCAAAGCCGCGCCTCTTGTTTACCGTCCAAGCGTTCTAATAGCTAAGCCATGCGATGCACGCCATCTATATCCGGCTGCCTTGAAATTCTTATGCAAATGTTACAACTTATTTTTGTTTTCACAAAAGGAAGGTAAGATTTTTCTAAGAGGAGCAGGTTCGGATCCCGCTGTCTTCAATTTTTATTTTTTTTTAATTTTATCATTCAACTTTGTTTGGAGGAACTATGATCCTCAGAATGCTCTCAATTTGCAATGATTTGCAATTAATTTCCCATCAAAAACCTCAATGACACAGAATCTCTTGTCCTGGTGGTACTTATTGTTTTATGGGACCTTGAGGATTTCATGACGAATTATAGCCTAAACTATGTATGAATAATAGCTTTAAAATATGAGAAAAAATATTGTCAAATAGTTTCAAAGATAAGTGTGTACATACAAACAGACAAACGTATAGACAAAATTTTAATAATCATAGAGTTGCATTCTTTGATGACTTAGCATCGCCCTCGATTATTTTTTAGTGAGACGTGACGTTTAGATGTTAGTATACATAATACCATTAAAATTAAAATTAAATAAATAAATAAAAGATTTTAAATTATTTATAATATAAAATAAATAATTATTTTTTTTGTAGCTTCATGCTTTTATTCCGGATAACAGGGTAGACAGAAAGTACGTAGAGTCAAGACACTCAGTACTTCGCTACACTGAATTCGAGACATTGCGTGTTGTTGAATAGTGGAACTCATCACCGCAATTTGTCTCACCAGAGCGAAGAAGTGAAAATAATTTAAATATAATCACTCCAAGTGGGAATCGAACCCAAACTCAATCACGCTTACAGTCAGACGCTGTCCCACTGCGCCACGATTGGCTCAAAGACATTTTTGTTTACTTCTAAAATAATGCTAAGGAAATTCGATATTATATTTTTTATTAACAATGTTTTAGTCCAAGCTTTATAAAGATACTAAATATAAATAAGAATAAAATAATAATATTTTATTTCAAACCATTTTATCCATATACAAAGAGCTTTTTTACAATTCAAGTTTTTTACATACAGTTTTTTACAATACAATAATCTTAATATTAATATCTATTTACTTGCGGTTCTTGTTAGAATGCTGTGTTAACCAATCCCTAAAAAAACCAACATTATCCCTAAGAAAACCTCATTACTTAGAGAAACGATTTAAAAGATAGCAACCTATTAAATTGCTTTAAGATATAAAAAGATATGTATAGCAACGTATGTTTTCAAATAATGCCCTTAATTGGGTGAATAATTTAAAAGAAGAAGAGTGGTTAACGGATTGCGAAAGGAAATGAATACCAATAAATATCATCATAAATTATGAAATATATAAACTTTTTTAAATAATTTAATTATAATGAAAAAGTCTATAATGTCTTGACTCTAGGTACTTTCTGTCTAGCCTGCTATGCGGGATAAAAGCGTAAAGTTAAAAAAAATCGCAACAAGCGTATAAGAATTTCTACGTAGTTTAATAAGAGCATTATAGCTCAATTAAATAGAGTGCTTCGATAAATTCTAAGGGAGAAGTATATGTTTTTCTTGACTTCACGCTTTTATCCCGCATAGCATGGTAGACAGAAAGTACCTGGAGTCAAGACTTCGCTTTCCATCAAATTTGTGTCATTGCGTGTTGAGTGGTGGAACTCAATGCCGCACTTATTATGTTCTTATGTATAATACTTTAATATATATATATATATATATATATATATATATATATATATATATATATATATATCTTTTTTTTTTGAAAATTCTTCTAAAGCGTCACCTTGACTTGCGAGCTTTCACAATAAAAAACGAACCGTGCCAAAGCAACCGTTACAAAGTCTTCTCAAATAAAAATACTCTTCCATTCATACAATGGCCTTACAAAGGGGTTGTTTTTTCTTTTATTTTTCTAGATGACACAAAGGGTCACTGTCTATTTTTTAAAGGACCCCAAAGTTTTTGTTGGTTTAGTCGTCGGGTTGTAAATATTGGGATTAGGTAGTGAGATCGAATTTTCAATTTGCGTAAAATCTATCTTTTATGTTTATCTTATTTTATATTGACGAAGCTGACCCCTTAGACTTTGATCCCGTGGAATTTAATGTTTTTGGATCTTTATTTTATAATACTCTAATAATACTAGTAAGTTACCCCTTATTAGCTATCTGCCAATGAAAGTCTTGTCAAAATCAGTTAAGCAATTCCAGAGATTAGCCAGATTAAACAACAGATTAAGACAGAAAACACAAATTATTTAATTGATACATATATAGGCATTTAGCAATGGTGATTATTTAAGTATTACAAACAGACGTTCCCATTTTACTTATACATATATGAAAATTATGTAATTAAATATTTAGGTACTTTCTGTCTAAAAAAAAATAATTTAAATAAAAGGTTACCTTAGCAGGTTAAACAGAGACTAAGTCGGGTTAAGACACCGAATTTTCCACATTCTGCCTCTTTTGGGTAGGATATTGGATTTTTTAGCTTCACGTTTTTATCCTCCGCATAGCAGGTAAGACAGAAAATACCTAGTGCCAAGACACTTCGTACTTCGCTTTCCACCGAATTAGAGAAATTGAGTGTTGAGTGGAGGAACTCAATGCCTACTTTGTTATAACAGGGCGAGGAAGTGAAAATAATTTAAATATAATCACTTCTCCGAGTGGGATTTGGACTCACAATAGTGTTTACAGTTAGAAGCTGTTGCACTGCGCAGTGACCGCCCTCAAATTGAAATTTAAGAGACGGCATAAATCACTTTCACCCTTCATTCTTCACCACGGAGATGAAATTAAAAAAAAATATACACCTAATTATTACCCCGAGGATTGTATCGCTAATATTGAAACATTTTTTTTAACATCACGCTTTTGTCGTTCCATACCAAAGTAGATAGAAAGAATCTATTGTTAAGACACTCCGTAATTCGCTCTACGAATTTGAGACGTCGCGTGTTAAGTGGTGAAACTCAACGCCGAACAAATATTTTTCCAATGGACCATTATGTCATTGGCTTATAATATTACATATAATCTGAATCAAATAATGAAATTATCTTGTAATTGTACTGGGGCGGCTTCAGTGATATTGGCCGCTCTTAACCCAAAAGCTTTGGCTTATGAGTTTGTGGAAACTATAATTAAGTTACTTTCATTGTATGGCCCGGAATTGGTTTGATTAGATAATAACGGCTTAAGGTCGAAATATATGGTAATTTAAACTAGGCTAATGATTTGTGTGTTTATTTTTTTTGTTTTAATTTGATTCTCATATGGTGAAAACGTGCATATTATTGTAAATGTAACTATTTTAAATGTATACGATAAAATACGCGTATATTTTTTTGATATTCGAAAATCTATTTTTTAAACATTTTACAGTAGGCCGAGGTCTGTACGTGCCTACCTGTGACTCAACTCGTTTAAATTAGTTTCATTTATTATGTGTACAAATCACCATAGTTAAAGTTCTTATTATGTTTTTTTTATTATTGCTTATAAGCCAAAATTGAATTCGGATTCATCACAACTATATTCATTATAGTGTCAAGACACTCCGTTCACCGCTTTCAGTCCATTTCAAAACAAAGTCAGTTGGAAGGTGAAAATCAACGCCGCACTTTGTATCACTAGAACGGAGATATGAAAAATAATTTAAACGCGAATTCCGCGATAGGGAACCGAATCTGTATTTACAGTCATACGCTGTTCCACTGGGCTGCAAAAGCCTCATGTCTATAGGTTAGAGAGCAAATAAATTTAAAAGTTTTCACGATATATTAATACAAAGAGGTCAGAGGGAATAGCACATAGATATTCAAACCAGATCTCTCTTTTCCGCTCTAGTACTACCTACTATTACTTGTGTAATATAATTTATTTAAAATAATTGTTTTTTTATATATAAATACTAGCTCTGCCTGCGACTCCTTTCAAGTGGAACTTGATAACCCTAATTCTTTATTTTATAATGTGAAAGTATAATCAAAATCAGTCGAGCCATTCTTGAGATTAGTCGAAACACATAGATAGACAAAAACTGAAAAAAATTGTGTTCCGTGTATATTTATATTTATGTACTACACGTACGTATTTAGTAAAAACAGATACTTTATTTTCTTATTTGCATAGATTATATTTACAGTAAAATGATAAAGTCCACTGACTCCAAGGTTTTTGATATAACTGTAAGGCATCTAAATTGTTCAAGTGTGTTACTACATTATATTACTAAAATTCAGAGGGTTGAAACTGTTGTAAGATATTAAGTTAAATATATTGATGATGTTTTTATTTTATATATATATTTTTTAACTTAAATTCACGCTTTTATCTTTTATCCCGCAGGGTAGACAGGAAGTACCTAGTGTCAACACGCTTCGTACTTCGCTTTCCACTGAATTCGAGATATTGTGTGTTGAATGGTGGAACTCAACGCCGCACTTTGTCTTTTACCAGAGCGAGGAAGTGAAAATAACTTAAATATATTCACTCCCCCGAGTAGGGATCGAACTCACAACCGATCGCGTTTACAGTCAGACGCTATTCCACTGCGCCGCGACCGGCCTTATTTAATTTTTATTTTATATTAATTTTTACGATCCGATAAAGAAAGATTTTACAAACTATAATTCATAAATAAAATTGAGGTAAAATATTGTGTGCAAGATAAAAAAATCATATTATTATTATGATTTGCCGGAATTGGTGTTGGCTGGAATATTTCTTTGCACGCAGACGTTTGGTTTTTTGATAGTCTTTTAAACTCCGAATACATGAATTCACTATTGTCTCCCTATAATTTAAATAAATAAACAGTTTTAGTAATTAAAAATATTATTTTTTTGGGAAATATATTTTTTTTATCTTCACGTTTTAATCCCGCATAGCAGGGTAGACAGAAAGTACCTAGTGTCAAAACACTGTATTTTTCTTTATATGATTACTAATCTGTGATTGCTAGAATTTATGTTTATAGTTTTCATTTCCATCTATCGTAGGATCGATACACGCACACACACACACACTCAACATACATCGTTACGTGACGATTTCTACTAAATCGCACTAAGACCCGTTAAGAAACTTCATTCAAATAATACACACACTACGAAGTATTAAACGTAGACATATAAAGTACTTAGTATAGTAAAATATATAGTAAAATTGCCGTTACTAAAGCAACGCGTGTTTTACTCATCAACAGGGTCACCAGTTAGCCTAATTCTACGACCATTCATTTGCTATTCGCACCAAAAGTATCCTGATACGTCAACTATAACGGTGCTGGTAAGGTATCGTATAACCCGGGGAAAATACCAATTATAGCACGTATAGGTACTTTCTTACTTATAGCTACATACAGTATTTGATAGTGTTATTGTGGTACGAAGCTTTTGGAATTAGGTCAATGTCTATCGATATTCCACGTGACGTACATATCCAGGCTATTAATTTTAAGCTCTCGATCTTAATATTTAAAAAATATAACATAATTTTAGGTTTGTTTAATATATTTGTACTAAGAGTGATACAGTTGAGAGCAATGCTGTTTTTGACATACTTTTTCTCTAGACCTGGCAAACCCATGCCGCTTTGCCGCTGGCATGAACGTTTACAGCGCCGGTGGAGCTATAAATGTGTTGCCAGTTTAAGACACTTGTCGACTCTTAAAGAGTCTAATATTGTAACTGTGTAGGTTGGTTCCATAAGTAAGTTCGTAGCTAATAGGAATTTAAAAACCGAGGTCTTAAGTTGTGCCAGAAGTCCAAGTGTTGAGGATGATACTGCTTCTGGTGGCATGAGGTATGGTGATGGAAAACAGATGATAGGAATCCATAGAATAACTCCTCTGAATGCTTTCCATTATAGAAATAATAATACGCAGAGGAAAGTGTTTTTTTGTTTGCGTAGTTCAAGGTGATCTTCGTCACCATCTTTGTCAGTTAAAAATGGAACACGAGCAACCAAATCACTTGAGAATGGAATGATTTCTCTTGACCCAGTAATGCGAGTGATATCTGGTATGTCACTCGTATTATATGGAAACTTATATATTTTTATGATGTAAATTCCTATATATTATTGGAAAAGAAATATATCATTAACGAACGCAATAGAAAAGTATAAGAAAATAAGTCCGTAGGTCACTTTATATAAAAGTGTAGTGTATTTTATATATATATATATATATATATATATATATATATATATATATATATATATATATATACATATATACATATATACAAACAAAAAATATAAGAAATTAATAAGGGCTCCAGGATGGCTGGGCCTGTCATTCATGCCTTTCTAAGAAATTTCCTGAATTCACTTGAAATATTTGACAATTAAACAAATATAGTAATTTTCCACATACCTTTAACGACTGAGAATGTTATTGAATATTTTTTTTAAGTTTTCTATTATTTATTTCTGAGGCGATACAAAGTTTTTCGGGTAAGCTAGTAATAAAATATATATATACATCAACAACTCCACATTTACTGGTACATTCGCCTATTTTATATAAAAAAATCAAAGATTTTTTTCTTTTTTAATTAATAATATATAATGATTTGCTTTGCATTCAGATTTGAACCGAAATACCTTAAAAATAGTCATTTTCTGAGAGAAAAGAACGAAATAAACTGTGTTCATATTACTATTAATATAAATAAAGTGACTTAAAATAGCATGGATAAGCTTTACAAAAGTTTTTTAATCTACAAGATGGCAGTCTATTTATATACACAATAGTATGAAAACCTGGTAAATGCAAATTGGATTTATATTGTATTATTTTATATTAAGTAAATCAATGGCCGGTCGAGGCGCAGTGGGATATCGTCTGATTGTAAAAATAGCTGTGGGTTCGATTCCCACTCAAATACATTATTATATTTAATTTATTTTTATGTTTTTGCCCTAGTAAAACGAATCGCATCTTTGAAAGTAATTAAGGATACGTAATTTGTTCTAAATAGGTATATTTTAAAGGAAATCATTTGAATGATAATGTTATTAGAAAACATCTACATAAACATAAATTAACTATAATTTGCCTTCTTTTGTTCGAAAGCTATGTAAGTCTGTAATTAAAGCCACACGGAGCTCGGGATTCCTCTAATCCTGATGTTATTACTCATATTATTATTTCAATATATTTCACTTGTGTATTCTAATATTTGAGTTCCACGAAGTACATGACACTAGGTATTCCCTCTCTAAAACACTTTGCGGGATAAAAACGTAAAACTAAAGAAAACAGTGTTGATAATAATATTTAAACAATATAAATGAAAATAGTTGGTTATTTGTGGGTTTTTTCTATGTATAGTATTATATTATCCTAGTGTGTGTAATATAAAACGTATTTTAATTGGTAATTCACTTAGGATTTCCAATCCAAACATTTTACATTAATTGACAATATTTTTAATAGTTTATATGAAATAATAATAGTTTTATTTCACTACGCCATTATAGTACAGCGGAAAAGCTGTCTTTTTGTAACATATAATATAATGGTTGTGGGTTCTTTGAGCTTAAATGGGAAAGTGGTAATAATTAAAAAGCACAGCGTTCAGTTCCATCTATCAACATGTAATATAAATATTTTGGGTGGAATGTGGAGCGAGTGTCTTAGCACTAGGCTATCAACTGAGTGTCTTAGCACTAACTACCTTGCTATGAAACGATTCTTAATAAATAAAACAATCTCTTTTCTTGTAAAACTTATAACTGAAGTACGAGGCAGAACATATTATTGAAGTACGAACTTTAGTAAAAAGTATGAGTACATAAAGTGGGAATCTGATATCTTTTGTAAGATTTTCCTCATTTTACTTGATTAAAAGTGTTATCAAATAAAACCACAAGAGCCGATTGATTTGAGATTTTCTTTTCACCTATTTTCTTCTCCCCACCTTGTACCTTATATTTTATTAAACGATCAATATACTTCGTGTGTTCTTCATACAACGTGCTCATTGCAATATGATTTGTGCTGAACGGGCACGCTCAAAACGCTGCAAATTAAAAAAAAATAAAGAACTAAAAGCTTTTAATTCAAAGCTTTTAGAACCCATACATTTTACTATTCGTTTAAGATACAAAATTGCATTTACTATCTAATAATATGATTATAAAGCTTTTGATTAGAATTCATTTATAAAGTTATTACGTCGTAGCGACTTCATATTATATAAAATGGGATCTGAATTGTACTTTCTGTCATTATTTTGTCATTATACTTGATTAGAAGTGTATTAAATAAACGAGCTTGATCAATTGAATCACTTAACCTAATATGAAAAACCGCTTAGATTTATACGCTTTCAAGGTTTATTGGTTCAAATTTTTATTGAAATTACTTTGAAAATCCAAACATAGTCAGGGGAGTTATTTCATGTATTAAAAAGGTTAGAATTTTATTTGTTTTTGAAATTTTTCTAAGGAATTTTCATTATATTTAAGGAAGTAGAGAACTTTTTCACCCGATTCCCTTAATCTGCAATATGCCTAAAATAATAGCTGATACTCATTCTCTAATGAAGCCTTTTGGGGTCGTATTATGACAATATTATGATATTTTAATGACAATGAATAAGTTTTAAGTGCAATAGTTATAGTTTGAGAGTTAATAATGATTAAAACTGAAACACAGAAACCTTTGTGATATATATATATGTATCTATGTATATATATATATATATATATATATATATATGTATATGTATATGTATATATGTATATATATAAATAACTGACAATTACAAATTTTGATTATAGAAAATAGTAGTGTATGCTGATTACATCATACACTACTATTTTCTATAATCAAAATTTGTAATTGTCAGTTATTAGAAGATTTATTAGAAATATTGGCCATTTTTATACTGACAATACTGACATTTTTACATTTTTTATGTTGACTTTAATAATTTTACGCTTTTATCCCGCATTGAGGGTAGACGGGAAGTGCCTAGTGTCAGACACTTTGTACTTCGCTTTCTGTCGATTTCAACGCCGCGATTTGTCTTACTACAGCAAGGAAATGAAAATAATTTGATTATAATCTTTCCCCGTGTGGAAATCGAACCCACAACCAAATGTGTTTACAATCAGACGCTCTCCCACTGCGCCACGACCGGCCTCAAGTTTTATGACAATGATTTGTCATAAAACTTGAGGCTTATATTTTGATATTTCTGCTTATATAGACATATCTCCTTTTCCATACCTCAATAAAATCAATTTTCATATTATACACTCAATAAATATCTAGAAGCTATCTAAAACGTAAAGCTTAAAAGTTCTATTTAGCGAAATTAATCTTTCAAAATGGGTAAGTCCCAAAGCTCCTGTCAACATTAGGAAGTCATTTCGCCGAAGACACGTAAAGTCGCCTCAAGTTATTTGATACCAATATAATAAAATTGAAATGTTCCAAAGCTATTGTTTTTTTCTTTTAGCTTCACGCTTCTATCGCACATAGCAGTGTAGATAGAAAGTATTTAGTGTCTAGACACTTCGTCATTCACTTTCCAAAGAATTTGTTACATTCCTCGTGAAGTGGCGGAACTTAACGCCGCACTTTGTCTTAACAAAGCGATGAAATGAAAATAGTTTAAGCATAATCACTCCCAAGTTGGAATCGAACCAACAACCCATTGCGTTTCCGTCAGACGCTGTCACACGTCTCTACGACCGGGCTCTATTGTGAGTTAAAACTGTTTTATTTAACTTTTACCTGTTTAAATAGAATTTGTATTAAGTTTTTGTTTATGACAGGTTTATTTAAGTTATAAATAATATTTTGTTATTAGCTGAACCGCATTGTAAGAGAGTTTTGAGTTGTCTTACCACTTACTGGATGTGGTAAATGGAGTGTTTTGCCACTAGGTTCTCTCTGACTAACCTTCTATGCCGAAAATGACGTGAATTTCTTATACGTTAAAAGAATGTCACGTTTGGTGAAGTATTACTGAGGGGACTGTAACAGTCATTTTTGTTCTATTAATAATTTTCTTAAAGAATTTAGCGTTATTCATCAGTTATAACTGATGAATAGATATAAAAAGTACAGTAGAGATATAAAAAAAGTAGTTACCATTATTGTTTTATTTTTAGTTTCACGTTGTACCCCGCACAGAAGGGTAGACAGGAAGCACCCTAGTATCAAGGCACTCCGCTCCCACTTTTCACGGAATTAGAGACATTCCGTGTTGAGTAGTGGAACTCAACGCCGTCATTTGTCTTACCAGAGCGAGAAAATATAAATTATCTAAATATAACCATTTCCTCGAGCGGAAATCAAACCCACATCCGATCGCGTTTACGGTCAGACGCTGTTCCACTGCGCCACGACTGTCCACTATATCATTATGTAATCCACAACTAGCACTCATAAATCATTAATTAGGTAAATCGCGGCGTTTAGTTCTGATTTCCACTACGATTATAAAGAAAGGAGTGTCTCAAATCTATATTTATTCACTCTGACCGCTTCCCAAAAACGGTGTGAAAATATATAATCTAAATAGAGTCGATATGTTTATCAACAGCTTCACGACTTCCCGCAACTAACGACTATATTGCGATGAGACTTTAGGGAGCACGCGGCTAATACATTACAGTAATTGTTTTACTATCCTTGTATAAGTTAGTTTTATATTGATATTATGGCCGGTAGTGGCGCAGTGGGACCGCGTCTGACTGTAAACGCGATCAGTTGTGGTTTCGATTCTCATTCGAGGGTGTGGGGTTTTTCGCGCTTTTACCCACCATAGCAGGGAAGACTGAAAGTATCTAGTATCAAGACACTCCATAGCTGACTCTCCGTCGAATTCGAGGTATTGCGTGTTGAGTTGAAATTCCGCCAGAATTTCATTAATCTACGAAATTTTTATACGCAATTTTATCTAGTATTTATTATTCAAAATGAGATATTAAGCTACTAGTGTATACATAACTTTGAAAATTTCTTTTTTTCATATGATTTATACATTCATTCATTCATTCATTTTATGAATTCGGTAATTAATCATTTTACTAATACATTAATATAAATTAATAGCTCAACTGTCCTATTAACAGGCTATTGGTTGTGGGATCGATTCCTATCGGACTCAACGTAACTCAACGCCGCGTTTTATCACATAAAAGTGGAAAAAAGGCTAATGCAAAAAACTACTATCGTTAGAAAGAAATAACTGTAGAAAATATTAAATATGAAATCTTATTAAAAGTAGAAAAGTTACCGCGATATGAAGTTTCAAGGAGACAAAGTAATGGTTTGAGCTTTAAAAGTTGAAACTCGAAGGCCATTATGAAATACAAAACCCCGCTCCAGCGTAACTTAAGTATTAACAAGTATACTGGCATTACTACTTGTCTTTATTGGGAAATATAATTATTTTAGTTTCCCGCTTTTATCCCGCATAGCAGGGTAGACATAAAGTACCCAGTGTCAAGACACTCCGTACTCCGCTTTCCACCGAAGTCGAGACATTACGTGTTGAGTGGTGGAACTCAACGCCGCACTTTGTCTTTACCAAAGCGAGGAAGTTAAAAATAATTTAAAGATAATCACTCCCTCGAGTGGGGATCGAAGCCGCAACCGATCGCGTTTACAGTCAGACGCTGTCACACTGCGCCACGACCGGCCTCAAGCCTTCTTCAACTATTTGTTTTTAAGTATTTAAAAAGTATTTAAAAATTATTAAGAGAGAAGATTCAATCTCGCTAATTTTACATTGTTTTCAACAACGCAGTATTTTTTAGGCAATCCGATAAAAATAATCATAATATAATAAGACAAAGTGCGGCGTTGAGTTCCGTCATTCAACTGAATTTGACGGAAAACGAAGTACAGAGTGTCTTGCAAGTTCAATGGTGGAACTCAACGCCGCACTTTGTTTTCACCAGAGCGAGGAATAGGATAATTGAAATATAATCATTGCCCCGAGTGGGGATCGAATCCACAACCGATCGCGAGTACAATCAGACGCTGTCCCACTGTGCCCCGACCGGCCTCTAAATTTAATAATTTTTATTACTGAAATCATATTTGCTTAAATATTAAAATTATATTGAATCTAACACTATTGGAAGGGCCGGATTCCCTAATAAAAGCAACACTTTGCTTAAAAGGAAATCTCAACAACAAATAATTCTAATGCAAAATGTTTAATTTTTGCAAATAAAGTTTTTTTTCTTTGTTTTTAACATGATGAAGGAATGGATTATACAACCCTCCTATTTACAATCACATACTGCTACTGCGCCACGAAACCCTCATGTTTGTATTCAGGTTTTCAAAATCTAATTCAAAACCATTATAAAGTTAGATACTTGAAATTATGTTTGAATTTCGTTTTTCGTTCATTTCAGTCATTTCCGTAACGCTTTCTGTAAAACATTTCATGGAATATAACTTCAGATATTAGTTCAATATACATTCATTGAAATTAGTTCTACCGATTTGTAACATTGGCCTGCTATCTCCCTTTGGGAAGTGTGAGATGCATCTCAATGCAAATACCTTCTTGTATTATTTACAATAAATCAGTGGCAAGTAGAGAAAAAGATGATTTTGATACGTTATTACAATACTACTTAATAGTGGATACGTTTAAAAATGTATAACGAAAAAATGCAGGTCCTAGTGTCAAGACACTATGTTGACTGCTTTCCTTTGAGTGGGGAACTCAACGCCGCGCTATGTCTCGCCAGAGTCACGAAAAACAAATGAAATAAATAAAAAAGCAATATATAGACACACAGTGTCTGAATATAAACGCGATTGGTTGTGGGTCCTATTAATACTCGGGAGAATGATTATATTTAATTATAATACATTTGCGTGAACTGGACCTTTAATTAATTAATTCTTGTAAAAAAATTAAAATCCCATTTAAAATAAAGTAAATGCGTAATGTTAAGGAAATGTATCAAAAATACAATAATGATAACTGCATTAAAATAAGTTAAGCTATTTTCAATATATATATATATATATATATATATATATATATATATATATATATATATATATATATATATATATATATATATATATCCGTCCCAGGTGTGACTAATTACATAGCGAACAGGGGATTACGTTCAGGGGAACAGGTTTTACGTAAAATAAATAAAATTTTCAACTTTAAAGCTTAAAAAGCTTTTATTTTCAAAAAGCAAACAGGTCATTTGTGATGCAAAGCAAGTTTAATCGCCGCCAGATTCACTATGTTTGCATTGGAAGGCTTAAAATAAATATATATTTTTAAAGTATTATTTGGCATTTAAATATTTAGCGGTAGCGGTATGGCTTAGCGGTCAGAACGCGCGGTTTCCAAGAAGCGCGTGTTCGAATCCCACTATGTACAAATTGTTTTTAAAGCATTCACCCCAGACCATAAAAGGATAAGTCAGTATAGTTATACTCCCCATATATACAGTGCAATTCATACACATTTTACATCAAATTATTAAAAAAAAAATATTGCGAATGTAGAATTAGAAATTTACGTTTATAGGGTTCATGATATGTTTGTCAATGGTATAATCTTATAAAGCAAGCCGAGTGGTAAAAGAGGTCGGGAGGGACTTCGGGTGACCTTTAATAACACAGTATTGAAAATACTGGAGGTTGGTCACGTAAAACGCATGAGGACTTTCTGAAGGGCGTGTATGAGGAAGGTAATGTAGCGATCGTAGCGTTTGGCGCTCCGTTGCCACTGACAAAAGTCCTTTCTGCCTGAAAAATCCTGTCTGCTTTATTCCAAAAATATTTTGATAAATATAAAAAGTATAAATTTTTCCATCTGTTTACATATATTAACATCAAATCACACGGCACAATAAGCCTACAGTAGCTCACTCTTTATCTCAGATTAATCCATTCATTATTCGGCTATTATAATCTCTTTGTGGTTTCAATCGTAAATCTTCAAATTATGGATCTATTTAGTTTATTAGAACCATATATATGTATAAATTTTATATATACAGAGATATTGGAGATATTGCACTATTGAGATATTGGAGATATTGGTTAGATTCGTCATCTATATATTAACACGTGAAACAAAATTTTTGAACTCCTTCTTACGCACATAACGAGATACTCCTATCAACTTTATACTTTATATCACAACCATAGTTTATATCGGAAAAGAGAGAAAGCTAATATTTTTTGAAAATAATGCATAAAAATATATTAAATTAATGAAATAATTGGACACTTTATATGTTTTACATACAAGTTGCTAAGGCAACCCGTTGTCAACGCGTCTACGGGATATATAGTATACATAAAAATATAAAGGGAAACTATACTAAATCCCTTTTTACGAAAATTTACTAGTGGTATGCTTGTGAAATTTTAGACGAATTTTTTTAATAGAAAAAAAGACAAACGAGCAAACGGGCTACTTGACGGGAAGTGGTCACCATGGACGTCTTTATAATTGAAATTGTTGATGCGTTGCCGGCGTTGATGGAAGTGACAGGAGATGAGGGAAAGGATGGGTGGGAATGGGGAAAGTTGGTATACATGATATCGTACCGGAACACATTATCAGATATTTAGCGGATCGGTTTTGACATGATAGTGGTCGCGAGCCAGTCGGAGGAATAACCTCCTACCACCAAGTTACTGGGTTACCCGCCTCTTACGGCGCTACCTAGCAGCGGAGGGAGGGGGGGGGGGGTTTATTCTACTCCATTAAAGGCGTAAATATGAAATACGTTAAATACAAAATAAATACAAACACTACTATGCATTTGACATTAATTTATTTAATAAATTACAACATATACTATAGTATAGTATAGTATAGCAATATATATATTACTAAGGTTATAGGATTATAGACGCGACTGGTTATGGGTTCTCGATTCCCACGTCGGGGAATGAATATATTTAAATTATATGCATTTCCTTGCTCTGGTAAGAAAAAGCGCGGCGTTGAGTTACGCCACTCAAAGCGCAATATCTCGAATTCGGCGGAAACCGAAGTACAGAGTGTCTCGACAGGGTATTTCCTTTCTACCCTGCTAGGTTGGATGAACGCGTGAAGCTAAAAAAGTGTTAATAAAGCTCGTTGTTGAATAAAAAAATAATTATTTCTTCGTGTGCGAAACGAACCCACATACCACTATTTACAATATCCCCGCAGTTTCATTAGACGCTACTTCACTACGCCGCATCTCCTTTACAATATAAGCGGATAATATTTAAAGAAAATGCACCAGATGCTATAATCAAAATCGTTTTAAGCAAATTGTTGTATAATGTAAGGCGGTAGCGGTGAGGGAATATCAATATTCCATCAGTCAACGTGTATTTTATTATTATTTTATAATAAATACGTATATCTTGAGATATCTAGATATAGTTGTCATGTATGTATATATGTTATTAGTATGAATATATGTATATATGTTATTAAAAGGTGAGATCCGTCGTTACTCAGTAGGACAGCGTCTGACTGTAAAAGCCTTTGGTTGATTGTGCGATTTCCACTCAGGGGAATGACTATAAACTTTAAAATTATTCTCATTTCTCTGCTCTGGTAAGACAAAGCGCGGTGTTCAGTTCCGCCAGTTCAGTTTCAAATTAAATGAAAGCGGAGTACGGAGTGTCTTGGAACTAGGTATTTTTTGTCTACCCTAGTGCAAGATAAAAGCTTCAAAAAAATAAAAGATATTTGAAGTCTAACAATTGTTTTGGTCTTAAATCCTAATCATTTAGTTTAGATACGGCTCTAAAATTTATTAATTCCGCCCTAATTCGAGACATTACGTGTTGACGGGTGGAACTTAACCCCGCGCTTTGTCTTACCAGATAGGAAATTAATATAATATGATATACAATCGTAATACTGTACTGCTTGGAACGATGGTATCATTGAAATAATGATTACTTTTACAATGAAAATTAAAAAAAAAATTAAAATAAATTTTAAATATTATTTATATAATAATTTTTAAATAATAAGAATAGGGCTTTCTTTTGATAAAAAAATACTGAAATTTTGATATAAGTAAAAAATATATATTTTTTTGGCGATTTTATGAAACATAATATTTACTTAGGTATAAGCTTGCTTAGGCAATTTGGGAACCCTTGTGTCATATCAATAATCTCTTCGTATGAGATTATAGAGTTTTAATGTTTTATACTGCTATAAGGGTAGTAACTTATATTTAATATTAACACATTATTGAAGAAACTCATAAAGAAATACATTATAAAATAAATAGTTATATAAATAATTATATAAATAATTATATATAAAAAAACATATATACACTCACACACATACATACATATATATATACATCCATACCTAAAAGAACACATACATACCTAGTTTGAATAAAAATGAGTAAAAATTATTTTCACTTTTTGTCTTTACCTTGCTCTGGTAAAGACAAAATGCGGCATTGAGTTTCACCACTCAACACGCAATGTCTCGAACTCAGTGAAAAGCGAAGTACAGAGTGAGAGTCTTGACACTAGCTACTTTCTGTCTACCCTGCTATGCGGGATAAAGGCGTGAAGCTAAAAATAAAAAAAATGTCATTTCTTCAAAGGCAAAGTATTGGAAAGCTTAAAGAAAATACCTTCAAAGAGATTCTAAGTTTCAAAGGTTTTGAATCACATTATAATTCATCATTTTTAGCACCTTCCTGACATTGATAGATTGATTTAGGGCAATTTCGTTTCGGACTGCCGGAAGTGAAATAATTAGACCTAGCGCATAATTACCACCATAATATCCGCATGTCAAATGCCTTGACTGAAAAGGGGATTTTTTGGTAAAAAAAAACTACAAAAAAGATTTAATCGATTAAATTTAAAAGTTTATATTATATTGTTTTAAAATATTTTAAGTTTAAAATATTTGTTTATAGTATTTAAAATTATTTTTCCTTTTTACGTTGTGGAAATAAATCGACTTAGTCTAGACGGAGAAAATATATTTCCTTATATGTAAATAAATCTTAAAAAGAACTTTGGTTTTAATGATTTTTACGCGTTTTAAATGATATTATTTTAAAAGGATTAATCGCGTATATTCTGGTATTCGAAAATAGTGCCATATCACTAACATCCGAATGCTACCTCAATCTTCTATCGTCGGGTTTCGAATTCTCGAATACCAAAATACAGATGAATAATCCGTTTGAAATAACATTTACTTAAAACAACTCTTAACCTTCACTTACTACAATATTATATACTACAATATTGTAAAACAATGAAAATTAAAACGAACTAAGCAATAATGATTCTTTGTTTTTCTTAGCTTCACGCTTTAACCCCACTTAGCGGGGTAGAAAGAAAGTATCTAGTGTCAAGACTCTCCGTACTTTAATTTCCACTGAATTCCAGACATTGCCTGCTAAGTTGTGGAACTCAACGCCGCATTCTGTCTTACCAGAGCGAGAAAGTGAGAATAATTAAAATATAATCACTCCCCCGAGTGGAAATGATACTTTTATCGTTTTTTTAAATTGTACTGAACCAGTATTGCAAAAACAACGATTATAAATAAAATAAATGTATTTTTTTACATAACATACTAATTAACTCGATTATCGATTATTATTTTTTAAGAACTATTCACATGATAGAGACAAAGAAGGTAAGTTGATGTATTAGCATTTGGCCCTCCACTTGATATTTATTTCCTAGACACTAATTGTTTAGTGGAGAAAACAGCATTATTTCTTCATTATTATTAACTTTCTGTAAATACAGATAACCGAATATCAGACATGGCTTACTGGCGTTACCATAGTCTTAGTAAATAGCATTGTATTTATATAAATTAGGACCTTTTTATTAATCAAATTTTAAATATACGTTAGTATTGCTAAGATTATATATTTTTTAGCTGTCTAGACACTCAGTACTACACTTTACGCCAAATTCAAGACATTGTGTGTTGAGTTAACGCCGTTAACGGAACTTAACGCCGCGTTTTGTCTTACCGAAATTTTACTAGTTTAAATATAATCATTCCCCCTAGTGAAAACCGAACCCACAATCGATCGTGTTAATAGTTAGACACTGTCCCAATGCGCCAAGATTTTTAAGTTAATAAAAAAAAACCTCATGACTCTTAGAATCTAACTAAGAATTTTCCTTATTTTCTTATATCTTTATATACTTTTTACATACAAATTCACATAATTTTTTTTAGCTTCACGCTTTTATTCCGCATAGCAGATTAGACAGAAAGTACCTAGTATCAAGACACTCCGTACTTCACTTTCCACCGAATTCGAGACATTGCGTGTTTAGTGGTGAAACTCGACGCCGCACTTTGTCTTTTACCTGAGCAAGGAAGTGAAAATAATTTATATATAATCACTGCCCCGAGTGGGGATCGAATCCACAACCGGTCGCGCTTACAGTCAGACGCTGTCCCACTGCGCCACGACCGGATAACCATAATTATATATACTTATTTGTTGTACATCGTTAAATTGTTGAAGGGATCTAAATCTGTTAAATAATCAATACACATTACGAAATTTGTTTGACTTAACGAAGGTATCTGGGTCGAGAGGTTACCTGCTTCACGTAAATAATTACAACTCAATATTTCAAGCATATTTCTGTTGAATTTGTGGAGTGCTCCAGTTTTATATACATATTAATGGACTTAGTTTTGTATGATAACGGTTTTTTTTATACAAAATTTTATTTATTTATAAACTATATCAAAAATTAATTTATTTTGTTATTTTTTCATTTAAAACTAATAAACTCGATTGAAAACTTATATGAATTATAAAACATAAAGAAATAAACATTTAGAATCGACAATCTGTGTCCTTAATATTCGAATTATCGAGTTTTGTTATAATCTAACAATGCTGACTGACAAATCGCAATTGCCATGTTTTATTAAGCTGACTGACATCTACTGCCATTTTGAGTTCGTTAAAGCCGATTCACACTATCAGTAAAGTCAAAGTTTCGGCACAGTACCGTGAATTTTATCATACATTATCTATTGAACGTATCTCTGCCAGTGTCAGTAATGTCAGAGCAAGACAAGCAGACGCTAGTATGTATATATATATATATATTCTTCGTAATCTATTTTTATGGCCAATTTTATATTATAGATTATTAAAAGTGAGCACAAGAAGGTAATAATTAAAGTTAAAATAATTAACCTTTTGTATTTCTTGACTTATATTACTTACTTAATGTACGTAGATCAACACCTTCTACTATGACTTCCAAAGCATACACAATAACAAACCCAAAATATACACAGAAAGGTTATTTTTATAAACTCTCTACTTAATACAACAACATTTCTCATAATTACGACCAGAATAGACAGCGTTCTGTTACTTCTAATTGATATATAAATATAATAAATAGGATAAATACTTTTAAATAAAATTATTTTAAATGGATTAATTGCGTTTTTTTTTGCTCTTCGCTTTTATCCCGCATAACAGGATAGACAGGAAGTACCCTAGTGTCAAGAAATTAGGTACTGCGCTTTCCGCCGAATTGACAAGACATTGCGTGTTGACTGCCGGAATTCAATATCGCTTTATTTTATAAGAGCGAAGAAATGGAAATATTTTGAATATGATCGTTTCCCCAAATGGAAATTAAATCCATCACCGCGACCGATCGCGTTTACAGCCAGATGCTGTCCCACTGCGCCACGACCGGCCTCCATTCGCTTATCTATTGGTACTCAAAAAAACATGTATAAAAATCCACAGGCTATAAACCCCCTTACCATAGAAGTACAGTACCACTGAGCCAATGGGGCTTAACCAATTAAGTAGGTAATAAATTGATTTCCCATAAATGTTAGTGACCGTACACAGCGCATAAAATGAACGTAATATATTTAGAGAGCATTTTCACGCGCCTTATTACTCTTTAATGGGACGTGACGTCACTTCCGGCACGAAATTAGGGATCCGCTCCCAGTTTTTTTCACCTTTATCACTTCCTGTTAATTGCTAGAATGTATGGAGAAATAATTTGAACCGATTATAATACTATTTTACCAAGCATAGTATAGCTTAATCTAAATTCATCAGGCTTTATTTGTTTCTATAAACACAAAGTGATTTTTCATAGAAAAATTCAGTATTTTTTTCCCTTGAACGTCAGGGTTCTCTTTGTTTTCACTCGTATATTTACACGAGCTGTGCCCGCGACTTTAACCAGTATTATATCCTACCTTCTTTATTAATCCCTTCAAGCAGTCTCAGAGATCAGCTGAAACAAGCAGACAGACGGACAAAAAATGGAGTATGGAGGAGACATATGCATTTAGTAAACATCTTAACTTATTTTAATATTACAAACAGACACTCTAGTTTTATTATTATATATATGTATATGTATATACGAGTGGTTATCGAACTCACGACCAATCGTTTTACAGTTAGATGTTGTCCCACTGTGTCACGAGGGCCTGTATGACCACTATGGCCTCATTTTTTTTTATTTTTCGACTTATTTTAGTTAAAACTACTTTACTCTTTTAAGCAGGGTACATATACGTTCAAGTATGTCTTAACTTAGAGAACTGTATAACATTGAAGTTATAAAGAACGTTGGTGTTCAAACTCCCAACTCTTTTTTGTCTACGTAACTTTACATATAGTCAATATTTTAATGTTTTATTTAATTGGGACAGCTGTCGGTCTGTAGAAGCGATTATTTGTGGATACGATTCCCATTAGAAGTAACGATTATATCTAAGACTATTTTCAATTTTCCACTAATCAAAAAAAAAAGCTTAAAACGCGCGGCGTTGGGTTCCACTATTCAATGGAACGGTGTTCATTGATACTAGGTTATCTCTGACTACTGTGTTATAAAGGATTGAGGAAAGCAAAGAAGGTGCTTTTCACAAGTGCATAATACATGTGAATAAATTATATAAGACGTAACAAGATCTTTGATTTTCACGATTTTAAACGGATTAATTATGTATATTTTGGTATTTGAAAATTTTGTTTTGAACCTGACGTTTCGAACACTTTACAGTAGTCCGTGGCCACAGGTCTGTCATACCTGTGATCAATGCCACCTCAGTCTACCTGTGACCACGGACTACAGTAAAGTGTTCGAAACATCAGGTTTAAAAAATGTATTTTTGAATACCAAAATATATGTAATTGATCCGTTTAAAATAGTTTCATTTAAAATATATATGAGAGTCCAATATTAAGCGCCAGTGCTTGTATGAGGTGCTGAAATTCCAATTATATTCTATTTTATTATATCTAAAGATCTATTTTGGGTTCTTTTCTAATAATAAAAATATATAAGGAAAGAAATATGTACATATACCTACATGTATCATGTAGTATCAAAAGAGTAACTTCTAAATTTTAAATAAAAACTATTAATTGCAAATGAAATTTTAAATTAAACCACCATTTTCCCGAATTCGGTGGAAAGCGAAGTACGGAGTGTCTTGACACTAGGTACTTTCTGTCTATCTGGATAAAAAGCGTGAAACTAAAAAAAAATCTCTTTAGGCCAGTTGTGGCGCAGTGTCACAGGGTCTGACTGTAAGCGCGATCGGTCGTGGGTTCGATCCCCACTCAGGTGATGATTATATTTAATTTAGTTTTCCTTCCCTGTTGTAGTGATAAAGGGCGAATAACCATTTCTTCTTTAAAATACTCTAGAAACTCTATTTAATTAACTGCAAGAAGATACTAATATACTAACATACAACAGCAATAATCAACAACTACAATTTACAATTTCTACTATTCCGACCTAATTGTATCTAGGACTTCTACCTATATCTAGATCTAGACTTGTGCTAACAATGTTTCGAATGCATTGAAGCGTATATTACTTGTGGTGAACTATGATAATTATAGCTGCTGTTACTAGGAAATTCAGACTAACTTTGTTTATTTGTTTGCATCTAACTAGGGAACCTAACGGCTCTGTGATGTTCCATTTAATAATATATAGCACTTAAAATTTTCCTCCTATTGTAAAATGATTATATTATATTTTAATAGTTCTCATTTCTCGCTGCTAAAAAAATGGCGGCGTTGAGTTCCGTTACTTTGATTGGGACAGGACAGAAAGATAGTGGAGTACGAAGTATCTTGACTTATTCGGGATAAAGCGTTAAGGTGTTGAAGTATTCAATTAAATTAAGCCGGTCTTCATATTTGAACCCGTACTCACTTATATAAAATTAGGATTCCTTTAATAAACTGCAACTACTCCTGACATTGTTTGTATAAAGCTTATTTTCTCTATTGCTATTGGAAACACCATAGTAGTTCTACGGTCTATGGCAATTTGCTTACAGTAGGGTAACTATAAATTATTTGCTATATTCAGGATAGAACGTCACAGTTCAGTTGTCACTTTCCAGATCGATTGTTATAGTTGCCAGTTCAATTTTTAGCAATAATTATCGCTAAATGATTTTTTTTCTCAGTTTCAGATATATTGGATCAGTTGTCAGTAGACTGTTCCTCACTTATGCAAGAGAGAGCTAAGATTTTCGTTATTTTAGCAACTTTTAATCGAAATAATCTCAGACATTTTTAATATTCGAAAATATATTTTAGAAAATCCTACGTTACGTGTTTACAGTACTCCGTGATCACACGTAAACTCACATCACCCATATCAAATAGAAAATAATTTCATATAAAATGTTCCTGGCTTACATTACACTACCTCTACCTTATAGAGAACCAGAGATGACAAACATAAAGTTGAAAGAAACATAGAGGTTTAAAGAACCGTACGTACTCGTACAAAACGTTCTTTGTATTAAAGTAAACGAATTTATTTTATGCAAAGAATTAGCATGAAAATATTACAATACTGTATTTAGTTCAAACGAAAATAAATATCCTTGTTTAAATTATTTTCATTTCCTCGCTTTAGTAAAACAAAGCGCGGCGTTGAGTACCGCTACTCTACTATTAGATACTTTCTGTCTACTGAGCTGGAGCTACAAGAATTGCTTTACGCTTTTATTTTCTATTCAGCCAGACAAAACGATTTCAAGACAAGGCGACCACCCCGACTGTAAACGCGATCGTTTCTTAGTTCTATTCCCAATGTGGAATAAATATATTTAAACACAAAACGCGGCTTTGAGTTCCGCCACTCAACACGCAATGTCCCGAATAACGAATAACGGAGTGTTCTGACTCTACATACTTCCTGTACTACCAAAAAAAAGAGTAAGTAAATTTGTTGATCGAGAATTTTTTTTATTCTACGTTTTTTTAATATACTTCAAAAGTTACCAGCTAGTTCACCCTACAAGCAATAAAGTGATCCGAAAAAAACAACAATACTCTAATTGCCTTGTCCCAGGCAACACGCAGTAGTTGCAGTTAAATATGCAACGCTCTGTTAGAATATATTTTGTTTACTGAGTTTGTTTTTGAGAATTTACTTGAAAAAGCGTGCTTTGCGTGTTCAGTGGCGGAACACAACGCCGCGTTTTGTCCTAAGAGTGCGGAAAAATCAAAAAAATGTAATGTTTGCTATCTATACATATATGAAAAATCTATCTATCTATATATATATATATATATATATATATATATATATATATATATATATACACATATATAAAAACTGTAGTGAAGTTTAGTAAATACTGTACATTGAAATATTTATAAAATAAAAAATAATGTTTTTTTCTGTCTGTCGGTTTGCCTGTATGTTTGTTCATACATGAATCAATAACTAATTTGGATACTTCTTATCTAGGAAAAGTATGTACAGTAAAAAACTTAATTTTGCGGCTAGCTAGACCCATGGTAAGTTAGTCGTGTTCTACGTCACTTACCGTTGGAGTTCACCAAAGAATGCACTAGTGTCACTATGTAATTGTAGGGTCGGAGGTCGAATATGGCTTGAACCGTTGGGACAAGAAATTTTTTTTTGAATATAAAATTTAATGCACAGACTTTTTATTATTATATTTTTTATTGTTATATATTTTAATGTATAACTATAATCAGTTTCTTAGAACTAAAGATCTATATTTCAATTTAAGTGAATTTTAGACACAATTAAATTATATTAACACAGGTACGGATATTTTTGTTCTATTATTCACTTAAATAAACTTTCTTTAACTTCTATTTTTCTTTTTTTATTATTTACTTAAATAAATTTACTTAAATAACTTAAATAAATAAAAATAAACTTTCTACTTCAAGCTGTATATACAGCTTATATTGGTTGTAGATCTGTATTAGTATAAATTATAATTTTGAAATATCAAATCAAAATGGGTGTAGCCATTCAATAGACAGATGAAAAGAAAAAAAATATAAAAAAATGTATTGAACCCAGAACCATCGCATTTAAAATCAATCGTAAGCGATTTCAAATTTAGGTCAATATGTAGAGGTAAGTGCCGCTCGACTGCACCGTTGATTGTTGGATATTGCTCATTCATTTATCCACAGTAATGACGATCGAGCTTCAATCGTCACCCCTTTCGCACCCTTATGCTGTTTTAATATAATAATATATTTATACGTTCATTGCACGTATATATATATATATATATGATAGATTTTGATAGCTCACAGCCGCCATTTTGTTTGTTTAACATTTGAAATTTGTGTTGTTTTGTGTTCAGTAATGTTTGCTACAAGTTCACGTTACCTCAACATTTGAAAATTGTCCAAAGTTTTCTATCAAAATTCGAGAAGTATTGTCTCTACTCAAAGAGCATTTCGTGCTAAATATGATAGTCATGGTGCACCGCCTGAGCTCGCTATACGTCGCATAATCCAAAAACTGGAAAGTGAATATTCATTACACGATAGTAGACCACCAACACGACAACGGACAGGCCGTAGTGAAGAAAATATTGCCGCCGTATCAGCCAGTGTCGAAGAAAATCAAAATGTTTCCGTTCCACGACGTGCACAAGAATTGGGCTTATCCAGAATGACAACCTGGCGAATTTTACGTATGGATCTTGGCCTACATCCATACAAAATTGTGTTGGCATAAGAACTCAAGCCAGCAGACCATCGATTACGTCGTGAATTTGCTGATTGGGCGCTCGAAATGATAGAAACGGACATCGAATTTCATAGGAAAATCATCTTTTCAGATGAACAAACAGAATTGTCGTTACTGGAGTGAGTCAAATCCACGAGTGGTTCATGAAACACCATGACATCCTGAAGAATTGACTGTTTGCTGCGGATTATGGTACGGTGGATTTGTGGACGAAGGCCGTACTGTTACTGTCAATGGCGACCGTTATCGTGATATGTTGAACGATTTTTTTTCCTGAAGAGTATGAAATCGATGCGGACGACATTTATTTTCAACAAGATGGTGCAACATGCCACACTGCGACCGTCACAATGGATTTATTGCGTGATAAGTTTGGTGAGTCGGTTATTTCTCGCAACGGTCCTCACAATTGGCCACCAAGATCATGTGATTTAACACCCTTGGACTATTTTTTGTGGGGGTATGTTAAATTTCAAGTGTATGCC
This sequence comes from Dryadula phaetusa, assembly GCA_032432895.1. Taxonomy (NCBI): domain Eukaryota; kingdom Metazoa; phylum Arthropoda; class Insecta; order Lepidoptera; family Nymphalidae; genus Dryadula; species Dryadula phaetusa. The sequence goes on along the minus strand of JAOYRS010000016.1, from coordinate 1,000,704 downwards.
AATAAACCAGGTACGATTCAAGACCATGAAATGCTGCACCGAGTCATCGAAAATTGGACCGATCGTATTCATCAGTGCAAAAAAGTCGTGGCGGTCATTTGAATGATATTTTGTTTTTATCACAAATAGCATAAAATTTCCTATCAAATGAAGCAACGAAGAAACGAACCATTGAACACGAAATTCAAACATATGCTACATGTTTTATTTCAATTAATACATATCGTTCTTATTGGGAAACGCCATATATATATATATATATATATATATATATATATATATATATATATATATATGTTAATTGACATAAAAATAAATAATACCAATCTACCACCATCTGTTCTTACTTCTCTCCAGGTTTATAAGGGAGGCGAGGCGAAACGTACCAAAATATACGCAATCAATCCGTTTAAAATAGTTTCATTTTTTATTTAAAATAAATATTCATATATGTATGAAAAATAGACAGATATTAATTTTTAAAATAATATTTTCTTCGTTAATACCTTCGTTATATATGTATATATAGATATACCGTTTCTTGTTTTTACTTGAGTATACATTTTTACTAGATACAAATTCTACTATTATCTCCCTTGAACGTAAAACACACGTTACCTTGGCAACGTGTTACTTATAAAAGTATATCTTTTATAAGTGTAACCAAATTAATTTCAGTATTTTTAGACTAATTTAATTTTTCTTACGTATTATTATTATAAATATTCTCTTTCTGCATTTAGTCTAGATATGAATCATAAGTATGCCAAATTTTTTGCTGTTCCGTTCGTATAATATTCGTAAAAATGAGTCGAAAGTCCCGTTCACGTAGTATTGTGTAATAGTTGATCCGTTGATGCGTTGACAATGCGTTGCCTTAACAACGTGTATGTTAATTTATATAAACGCACATACAAAACGCATTGTAGTGTGTGTTACATTTATTTTATTAATTTAATATATTTTTAAACGTTTTTTTTAATATTAGCATTGTGCACACCTTCTCTATATAAACTATAACTGTGCCAAATATCATACTCATCAGTTCGCATTATTTTCAGAAAAATGGTATACAGGTATTTTGCTTCACGTATTAATATGTACATATTCGTAGATTGCACGATGTGAGGTAGAACGTATCTCTTCATTTTGTCTAACTAGGCCAGGAAGTACCTAGTGTCAAAACACACCATACTTCGCTTTCCGTCGAATTCGAGATATTACATGTTGTGTGGCGGAACTCAACACCGCGTTTTCTCTTACCACAGCGACAAAAGAACATTGTTATATATAAACCTAATATATCAAACAAAAACCAATACCAACGGTAGAACAAACGTCTCATAATATGACACTTACAGAACGAACTCTACCAACATCTTATATAAGCAATGAGAACGACAGAAAATAATCAAAGTTAGTAAACTCAGAGACACTTGGAACGAATTTCTTATGGATAAAACTTTTTACGTACTGCCTGTACTTTGTTGTTACGAATCGATCTTTTGTTGATTTCTCACGAGCTTTTGAGACACCGGAAAAATGGCGCGTTTGAAAACAAAGCTCTTAATTCAATATAAGTTTATGTAAAACTTTGAGATACTATTGGCGCAGTTGTTAGTGTAACCGACTTGTGACCGTTAATTTTTTGAAGAAAAAAAAAAAGAAATCATTCTATCGAGACCGATCCATCCATCGAGATCGGTCGTGGCGCAGTGGGTTACCCCACTGCACCACGACCGATTGTCAGCGTCACGTCTGACTGTCAGCACCATAGGTTGTGGGTTCGATTCCCATTCGGGGATGATTATGTTTAGTGATTATGTTTAGAATTATTTTCACTTCTTCGCCTTGATAAGACAAAGTGCGACGTTAATTTCCTCCACTCAACACGTAATGTCTCGAATTCGGTGGAAAGCGAAGTAGGGAGTGTCTTGACACTAGGTACCTTCTCTCTACCCTGCTATGCGGGATAAAACTGTGAAGCTGAAAAAAATATTTTTTGTTATAAACAATGGTTGAACATTAAATAATAATAATAAATAAAAGATTATGTAAAACAACTGACAGTATTTGTGCTAGATCAAGAATAGAGTTTGGGATCGAATCCCCAACCAATCATCAGTCAATTACAGACAGGCAATGTTCCACTGCGCCTCGATGGCATCTACTTAAAGTATCAATAACAAATTTTCTCCTAAAATATATAAAGAAATAACTAAAACAAACTTTTCCCGCAATTGCTTCCTCCTTTATTACTAAGAAGTTACGCGTACAGTAAATATTTTCCTTCAATCATGCGTTATATTTATTATTTCGACATGTTCTCGGTAAAACGAATGTACGAGAAAACACATGTGCCGACATGTGTTTCAACATAAATAACATACTGATTAATGCATGTTGATCGATTATTTTATTTGAAACGTTCCTCACATATCTTCCAATATAAATGATAAACAGACAGAAAATAATCTAGATACATTGAGTCTCATTTAGAGAAATAGATTAACGGAATTCAACGCCGCACTATGTACTATCACAAATACCATTTTTGAGTGACTAATAAATTTTTAAAAAGCAAAGGCGGAGGTAACTTCAGTACTATATAGAATATCTGTTTCAATCAGCGAGTTAAAAACGTTTCGGTTTAAGTGGCGGATTAGACCGAATAACTTAAATATAATCATTCCCCGAGCTGGAATCGAACCTAAAACCAATCCAATCACGTTTACAGTGAGATGATCACTTTAATATATTTTTTTATATATCTTTCAAAGCAAATTTAAGAACTGTACCCAATATACTTGTTTGAAACTACGTAGTAAGATGACGTCTTAGAAACACTTGTTGTAAACATAACTTTAGCAAAAATGCATATAAATTTTATCATTTCTACAGAGAGCTTAGGTGAGAGATTTCAACTCATAATTCTTAGAAAATGTTCTGGTCTTCAGAAAATGTTCGCAAATTTTTCTTTTTTACGTATATCAGTCTGTTTGTGTTCAAGCTCCTTTGTTGTTTTAAAAATTGTCATAGTTTAAAAGAATTCCCGTCTTACTTTATGGGGAAAAGATTGAATTAGAATGTATATAAATAAATATAATAAGATTGTTTGGTTTGTAATATTAAAACAATTGCTTAATAGATTAATATTTTTATATACATGGTACATATACCAAAATAACATATTTTTGTTTATTTTTGTCTATTTGTTCTGGCTAATCTCTCGACCGGTTGTGAGTTTGATCTCCACTCGGAGCAGTGATTACATTTAAAATCATTTTACACCTCCTTGCTTTGGCATGACAAAGGGTGGCGTTGAGTTCCACCACTTAACACGCAATGTCTTAAATTCGGTGGAAAGCGAAGTATGGAGTGTATTGACACTAGGTACTTTCTGTCTACTCTGCTTTGCGGGATAAAAGCGTGAAAATGAAATTCCAGAGATGTTAAATTCAATTCGACACACCGACGCGGGCACAGGAAGTTGTAAATATTCATGGAGGCAATTTCAGACATGGGACAGCCTTTGGTTGTTAGCACTGAGGCTTGTGAGTTTGACCTTCACTTGGGGATTAACTATTTTAAAAGTTATTCAATTTAGTGACCGGTCGTGGCGCAGTGGGACAACGTCTGACTGTAAACGCGATCGGTTGTGGGTTCGACCCCTTTCGGCGGAGTGATTATATTTAAATTCGATGTATTCAATGCCCGAGTGGGGATAGAACCCACAACCGATCGCGTTTACAGTCAGATACTGTCACACTGCGCCACGACCGGCCTCCATTTATAAGCAATTTTGTTAAAGTTATGTTTCTAAGACGTCATCTGGAAACGTTTCAAATAAGTATATTGGGTTCAGTTCTTAAATTTGCTTGAAAGCGAAGTACGGAGGGTCTTGACACTAGGTACTTTCTGTCTATCCTGCTATGCGGAATGAAAGCGTAAAGCTAAAAAAAAAAATAATAATATTTTTATATGATTTTATATGATTCATATAAAAATATTTGTAAACGGTCTATTTGTAGTATCAGTCTTTAAGTACTGTTTTGTACTTTAACTTGTTTCAGTTGTATATTAAAGAGTATCTCTTTATAAGAACTCAGAGCAGCGACGGGCAAAGTAAGGCCTGCAGGCTATTTTCGGCCCGTTGAAGCATTTTATCTGGCCCGTGGTCGTATGGCTCGCAATAATTTGATTTTATCAGCCCAAAAATAAGAGAAATAAGCAAAATAATTAATGTATAGGTAATTCTTTTTATGCGGTCAGTGAGTAGTGAAGTACAAAAAGGAGCAGCGGGGAAGAAATATAATTACAAAAATGTTTTCTAATCCTAAGTGTGGAATAACACTTTAAAAATAGTAAATATTAAAATAAAATAGCAATCTCTCTTGTTAAACGATTATTTCTTAATAATCTTTAAGTAGTAGAAATTGGTAAAACTCTCTACAGAGATGCTAACAACATAAATAAGTTGTAACAAACGTATAAGAATTTCGAAGCAGCTGGTAGTAGAACGCATGGCTTAGCGGTGAGAGCGCTTGGACGGTATCCAAGAGGAGCTGGTTCGAAACTCGCTGCGTTCAAATTTTTATACTTTTTTTCAAAAATGTTTTCTAACCCTAAGTGTGGAATAACACTTCAAAAATAGTAAATATTATAATTACATATAATTAAAAGTTTCGATACAAAGTGCATTTTTTCTATTACTCTAGCCCTGCCAAGATTTCTTTTTTTATTTTCTGATCTTCCCTTAAAAATTGTTTACCTACTTAGTCTAGACCAACCTTTAATCGTATTTATATCTCGGGGGGCTGTAGATTTGCAATCTCATTAAGTTATCTTATTTTTATTGACATTAAACGTATTCAATATAGTTTTTTATTATAAAATGATTTTGTACGCTTTAAAGCCGTTTCTTGTAGTAGCTAAGCTATTAGAAACCCGTGGCTAAGTAATTCGGTGTAAAACGGAGTACGAAGTGTTTTGACACTAAGTACTTCCTGTCTACCCTGCTATGGAGGATAAAAGTGTAAGGCTAAAAAAACTATACTAGTATTCAAGCAAAACTTTATTATAATATATTTATAATATAAGCAAAACAGGGAGCCTTAAAATTAGGTGTTCATCTTTTTCACTAAACAGGTTATATCAAAAGATTAAAAAATGGCAGTTCATGAGCACAGTAGCATAGTATCTGATTGTAAACGTGATCAGTTGTGGGTTCTATCCCCATTCGAAGGATTGATTATATTTAAATTATTTTGACTCCCTCACTCTGGTAAAGACAAAGAGTGGCGTTGAGTTCCACCACTCAACACGTAATGTCTCGAATTCGGTGAAAAACTTAACACTAGGTACTTTCTGTCTACCCTGCTATGCGGGATAAAAACCGTGAAGCTAAAAATGAAATATATCTATACTATGGTATGGTAACTTAAAAAAGATCTGCAAGAAAAATTTAAATTCCACCTACACACTGGCATTGTTTGAATTGCGCGCGTGATGACTTATCAAATTTCATACAAAGATAGCTATTCACGTGTAAATATATTTAATATATTTTCCCGTGTAAATATATTAAATATATTGTAAATATATTTAATATATTTACACGGGAATTTCTCACACATATTCAAAATGTAATTTTATTCTGCCTTTAATAGAGAGCTCTCGAGACTCGAATTATTAATTTTTATACTGAAAATTGTTTAAAAACACTTGTTATAAGTATTTTTTCTACCTTGACCTTTATTTACGACCTTTATGGAATAAGCACGGGACATACAGAACCCTGTCTCGTTTCTGAGTATATTTAAATACGGTGCGTAGTTTAACGCCGATATATTTGAGAAAATCAAGTAGGTACGGCAGTATGAGTAATAAATAAATAGTAATTTAGCTTATAATAAAGTGTCTGAAATAGAATATAACGTTTAAATCGTAGTAAATAACAGATTTACAAAGTTAATATCGTGATCGTTCTCAGTCTGAAAATAAGAAAAATAACTAAAAACTTATATTAATTAAACTTATATTAATTAAATTAAAATGTATATTAATATTGTAAATTAAAACTAAACTTACTTTATAAACATACATATTCCGGTTTTCTCCATAGCCCTGGAAATGCCTTTCCACGAAGCGAGCATGGAATATTTCTGCTTAGCCGTCAAAGGCAGTCTGGGGTCCGTAGCTGGTGGGGGTCCATCACCCAACCCCTGGTTATTCACCCTCCTTTCACTCGCCGCTAACTTTCCTAACTGACAACCCATTTTGTAATCCACTAAATTGACATAACACAATTATGTATATCACTAACTCACTATTCCACTCTAACACTATATCACTATGCCACTAAAACATTTATACATCCATAATTGTTCACTTCATAGCTCGGTCTTCACGTTTGTTTGTTGAATTTCACGAGCATTGCCGTAATCTTATCTCGCACGTTGCTACCTGCAATAGATAAAAAAATATAATATAAGGTTTGGTTTGGACTGATTGTTTTTATATATACTGAAAAATAGTTTTTATATTTTATTCGTGGATTTTTTTATTTACTGTTTTTTACAGCTTCCCGCTTCATCACGCGTTCCAGGCTAATCAGAGACAATATAGTGTTAAGACATTACTTCAAGTGGGAATCGAACCCACAAACTCTGCGTTTACAATCAGTAGAGTCAGTAGATTTTTGCAATGAATTATGGATCCTGAATATGATAAATATTTATACAGAAGTCATACTGGAACATCGTCAGTCTATAAACTCGTTGATTGTCGCTCCCATCTCTAATAGGTGGAATGATAAGAATTAAATTATTTTCATTTCTCGCTCTGAGAAAACAATTCATGGTGAGGATATTTTCACTGAACACTCACTTTTCTAGAACAGAGTATTAAAAATAAATTCGAAGTATAATCATTTTTTCCAATGGGAATTAAAGTCTTTACCAAAAAATACTACAATAAGCAGCTATTCCAATACGCCATGATGGATTCAATTGATAATATTTGGAATATGTATGTAACAACGTTAATAAAATTCTTTAAAACTATGCACTTAGCGATTTTATTAGCAAACAGATATCGAAGTACTTGTGAGTTATGACGTCATACAGTAGAGAATCCTTATCTCCCATAATCTGTGGCCATCATAATAATGCTGGCCGGTAATACATTTTTATATATTTTTTTTTTAGTTTCACGCTTTTATCCCGCATAGCAGGGTAGAGAGAAAGTACCTAGGGTCAAGACACTCTGTACTTCGCTTTCCACCGAATTCAAGACATTGCGTGTTGAGTGGTAGAACTCAACGCCGCACTATGTCTTTACCAGAGCGAGGGAGTGAAATAATTTAAATATAATCACTCCCCCGACTGGGGATCGAACTCACAACCGATGGTGTTTACAGTCAGACGCTGTCCCACTGCGCCACGACTGGCCTCTAAAAACTAAAATTTATAATTTAATTAATTAAAATAAACAATAATTCATAAGTAAACCATCTTGCATTAATTTAAAATCAGAAGTATCTCGTTTAAAGTATTGTCGAGATAAAACAAATGATGAATGTATACTACGAAATACGGACTCCATACATTTTTAGAGTAACATTTTTTTAATAATTTTAAAATATTTTCTAATCCAAAGTATGGAATAGTTATTTAAACATATAAAGATATTAAAAAAAATAGCATTTTCCCTTGACAAACGATTAATACTTAATAATTTTTGAGTAATTTGTAAAAATATCTGTACATAGAACATTTTCAGCAGCCGGCAGCAGAACGCATGGCATAGTGGTCAGAGTGCATGGATTTCAAGAGGCGCGGGTTCGAATTCTGTTGCAATCAAATTTTATACGTTTTTAAAAATGTTTTCTAATCCTAAAATATGGTACAATGGGTATTAGAAGGTAAACTCTTTATTTTGCCAAGCATATATTAAAACAACCCATACAGAAAAACCCATATCAACTGTATAACGATGTCAAAAAATTTATGATTAAACAACAATTTCCTATGTCTCGTTAAACTAAACTAAAAATCTAAACTTTTAACAAAACACTAACAAACTTTATGTTAGCCAGGTGGAAGTTAATGTCAGTTAATTGTGACATCCGGTGAAAAAGCTCAGCTAAAGCTTTATATTCAACGATAACACTGCCCCGACTGACGGACGGACAAATTGATCTAGTTAGGCAACTCCTCCCAGCGACTGGCTCTGTTCGTAACTAAGTTGAAACAGTAGATTATATAGACTTATTCTCTTGTTGTTGTATTAGATAGTAATTTAATCTAAAATAATAATTATAAAACTTACCTTATATTTAATAATGAGAGCTTAAAGCTTTATTTATAAATTCAAACCTGATCTCGTGAATCATGAATATATGGAGGAGCCTTTTCATACGTGACATAATTTCTACACTATAATAGTTTATAAACAATATTCTAGATGATAATAAGATCTTTGATTTTTGAGATTTTTGCACACTTTAAATGAAACTATTTTAACCGGATTAATCGCGTATATTTTGGTATTCGAAAATACATTTTGGACACCTGACGATTCGAATAGTTTGCAGTAGTCCGTGGTCACAGGTAGACTAGGTGTTTAGTGATACAGACAAAATATTAATATTTCAAAAGAAAAGAGATTCCGCAAGTGAGAATAGAACCCAGAACCAAGGCGTGTGCAAATAGTCACTTTTGAAATTTATTTCATTTTTAACATAAAAAAATTAAGAAATTGATTCTGCTTTATGTTTTCCTTGCATAAGGTTGTCAGAGAGAATCTATCTGAAACTATCAAGATTGTAATGCATATAGTGTGGCAGTACTTAACGCCGTGATTTGTATTAATAGTATTAATCCACAACCCATCTCGTTTACAGTTACATGCAGTCCCACTGCGTAATAATATCAATTAATATATATATATATATATATATATATATATATATATATATATATATATATATATATATATATATACTGATACCGACTGACTGACTGATAAATATTATTATTAGTTAATAGATTAAAAAATCTAATGTGTTTTAAACAAAAGATAACCAAAACATGTTAGGACACGGATTAGGAGCTTATATTTTGATATTCACAAATACATTTTTTAAATATAACTTGTTTCAAACACTTTACAGTTATCCGTGTCACTTGTCACTGATGGATGAGAGATGACCATCGAGTGTCAAGACACTCCGTTGTCTGCTTTTCACCTAAAATCGTTTTATCGCGTGTTGTGTGGCTCAACGCCGCACTTTGTTTTATTACAGCGGAGAAATGAAACTACATTGAATGAATCGAACCCACAACCAACCACGTTTACAGTCGAACGCTGTCCCACTGCGTAACTATGGTCTCAATTAAAAACAGGTAGAAATATAATAAGTTCTTTGATTTTCGCGATTTTTACACATTTTAAATGAAACTGTTTTAAACGGATTAATCGTGTATATTTTGGTATTTGTAAATACATTTTTGGACACCTGACGTTTCGAACACTTTACAGTAGTCCGTGGTGACAGGTAGACTGAGGTGGCATTCGTTTGTCAGTTGATACAAAAAATGTATTTTCGAATACCATAACATACGCGATTAATCCGTTTATAATAGTTTCATTTAAAAAAGTAGAAATATATGAAAAACGCAAAAACCCAAATAGCTATTCTACAATGTTAATACATTTAAAATTATAACCAAGAACGTTTAACTGGATCGCTTCCAATCTCTAATATATTTAAAGTTTAGAATAATAAACTTGTTTGAAGGCAACATTTGGTTTGTTTCAGTAGAAAGTAATTTTTAAACACGATGTGTAACTAAACAAGTCGGTGTTCCCGTTAAGTATTTATTTTAAGCGTTTATATATAAACGAGGTGGAACGGTTTGGATGTATGGAGGATATTTTAGGGTGTAACTCTTTAAGGTGATTATTTGACTGTTGACTGTAAATGCGGTTGTTTCTGGGTTCTATTCCCATTCGGAGGTAAATCTAAATTTACAAAAAAAAATATTCTAATTTTTCCACCGTGGCAGGACATAGGAATGTCGTGTTTCGAGAGAAATGCAGAGGACGGAGTGCCTAGACACTAAGTAAAGTATTATGTTCGCAACGCCGAGCTAACTGCGAACGCGATCGATTGTGGATATAAGGCTAATCTAGTATTGAGACAGCCAATAGACAGATCACTCCACTAGCAATCAAAACATTGTATGTTCAGTGGCAAATTCAACATCGCGCTTTGTTTCACCACAGCGGATATATGAAAATACATTTTATTTATAATCATTCACCAAGTGGAAATCGAACCCATAAAAAGGTATGGTAACAGCCAATTTCCTACTGTGCCACGATTCTTTCATTGTAAAATTCCAATACGTGTCGAATTTTCATGTATTATCATTTGACAGTTTAAAGACGTCATCTCTTTTCGACTGGACGTTGTAGTTCACATTTCATGTGCAAATAGCTTAAAGCGTGTCATGTTTATGTTCGAGCGTGAAGGTTGCAAACCAAATTATCGTGTACAGTCGCGTTAAAACGTTTTAGCGTTAACAATGAATATGGAGTAATTGTTATTGGAAATGATAGAGCGTTTTTAAGATAATGATAGAGTGTCTTTATATCACAGTTTCTCAATCTTTCATTTTTAAATTTTGTAGGTTGGATTCTTACTTGGGGTACTTTTTTAGCTTCACGCTGTTATGTCGCAGGGCAGGCAGGAAGGACCTAGTACCAAGACACTCCATACTCTGCTTTACGCTGAACGCGAAATGTGTTGAGTGGCGAAATTTAACGCCGCACTTTATCTTACCAGAGCAAAAAAAATGAAATTTAATGTAATTTGTATATAATTCGAACCGATCGCGTTTACAATCAAAAGTTGCCTCACAGCGCCACGATCAGCCTTTTATATATGTATGGTATGACAATCATGTGGTTGGGATGATTTGAAAAAAATTAAGATCAGTGTCTTGATACTAAGTTCTCTTTGCGTACTCTGATATTCGGAAAAAAGCATAAAACTGTTTTATAATAAGATATTTGTTCTCGTCTGTACGTATTAAAATAACTCATATAACATAATATTTTTGTTGTCTTCACTAGAACGCTAAACAAGCAATTCACATGTAAATTGGTTTCTAAAACCATGATGGCAGATACTTGAACGACGTATTTATATATAAGAATCGTTTATGCATACATATATATGGTAAATTAAGATTTTGGTATCATCGACATGGCATGCTTCACGCTTTTACCCCGCATAGCAGGGTAAACAGAAAGTACATAGTGTCAAGACACTCCGTACTTCGCTAATGTAAGACTAATATAAGCTTCACGCTTTATCTCGCAAAACAGGGTAGTTAGTGATAACCTAGGGTCAAGACACTCCGCTGACGGCTTCCCGCCCGGAATCTAGACGTTCAGTGGCAAATTAAACGCCGGGCTTTGTGAGTGAAGAAATAAAAAATAAGTAAATTATTACTTGGAGTGGGAATTGAACTCACAACTCGTGTTGAATGTTAGATGTTGTGCACAATGTTTAAGGAAGGCTTTATATTATTAAAAAAAAAATAAAAAAAATATTTTCCTGCTGTCTCGATGAGGAGCATCAGCTATTTTACTATGCCATGGATAGGAAGTAATATAAAAACACAAATATATATATATATATGTATATATATATATATATATATATATATATATATATATATATATATATATATATATATGTATATATATATAAAAATACATACATATAAATAAAAGAAAATAAAATAATAAAAACCAGAAGTAGCCACTAAAAGTATGAAAGAATTTCTATATTATAATATATTTCATAATACGATAAAGTATTATACTCGTAAGGAACAGCTATTCGATGCTTGATATCCGACGTAACGCGGAGGACGTGTTAAATGGACTATAAAATATTCTTAGCGGTTACGAACACCATAATGTTATAACATAAAGTAAATTATGATTTAGTTTTAATGTTCAGGTTTTTTTTTCTATATAATTCAAACATTATAAAGATAAGAGGCGAAGTTCTCCGTTTTCTATTTGTTTTATTTAAAAAAATATAACCATGTAGAGTGAGACAACTCTGTCAAGATGAACAAATCCGTGATATTGCGTGATAACAGATACATTTTAAATGAAATTGATTGAAACGGATTAATTGCGTATATTCTGATACTCGATTTTTTTTGTTTTGTTTTTTTTTTTAGCTTCGCGCTTTTATCCCGCATAGTGGGGTAGACAGAAAGTACCTAGTGTCACTACACTCCGTACTTCGCTTTCGCACCGAATTCGAGACATTGCGTGTTGAGTGGTGGAACTCAACGCCGCACTTTGTCTTTTACCAGAGCGAGGAAGTGAAATAATTTAAATATAATCAGTCCCCCGAGTGGGGATCGAACCCATAACTGATCGTGTTTACAGTCAGACGTTGTCCCACTGCGCCACGACCGGCCTTGAAATTTTAATCAATCTACCTGTGACCACGGACTACTGTTAATTGTTCAAAAGTCGTATTTTCAAAAATGTATTTTCGAATATCAAACTATATGCGATTAATATGCTTAAACTCGCGAAAATCAAGAATCTAAAAATACATATTTTAATATCTAAATATTTCCTCAAGTGAAAATCGAACCTACAACCATTATGGTCGCTGGAAACTCAGCCAAGATAAAAGAAGTACAATAAATTTAATTTATAAACGTAAAAATCACTTGACTTTATTAGCCTATTAAGTTTTTGCTGAATGAGAATTTTCTTGATAGAAAAAGACGAGAGGGTCTTGAATTATTATACTTCACTTGTAAAAGGCTAAGTTGTTGGAATAAGAAATTTGTATTTTTAATGAATTATTTTATATGTTTATTTTTTATATATAATATATTGTTTTTTATTCATTTTTACATTTTTTCACTCAACACAGAATGTATAAATAGAACTATCTAGTGTCAAAATAATTCACTTCTCACCCAAATTTGAGACATTACGTGACAAGTAGTTGTCGCTGCGTTTTGTCATGTTTAATATATTATATGATCCCTCAAATGGAGTTCGAACCATTCAAAACCATTACTTTCATCCACAATACTGCTATAGACTCGTAATATCAATTAGAATTTATTGTTAATAATTTTATATTTATTACAAATAGAATAAATATAAAATTGTGCCAAGCACATTGATTAAAGGCTTACCGCAGCTTCATTTATCTTTTAGAACAAACTGAGTATTTAATTAAAAACTTTAATTACACCTTCCTACGTTATGTATTTCTATTCTATTTTATATTATAAACTACATTGGATTTGATTGTTACAATGCGTACAAAAACGTTTAGTAGCATATATAGATAGATCAAAACATTACGTATTGACTGGCGTAATTCAACGCCGCGCTTTGTCTTAACCTGAGCGAAGAAATAAATAAATTCATACGGAAATATATGAATATATTTTCCCACTATCCTATTTATCCTTATTTACATAAATGTATGAATCAAATTGCAGGCGGCTTGTTGCATCGTTACATTACTACCTGTTTTAATTGAGTTCCAGTAATTGTTACGATCGAGGCGGCGAAGTGTTTTAATATAGGTATATAAGTTGATTTAATTTAATTAATTTCTTTATATATTTACGCTTTTTCTTGCATTCCTCATAGGAAGGCATTTATGCATTATTTTTTTAAAATATAAGCATTCTACCCTCATTCTGTGCCAATTTTCATACTCCTACTAAAGTTCGCATTATTTTTTTAAAAAAGTTCGCCTACGAAAACTACACACTTATATGTCAATATATAAATATTTTGGTTTGCTTAAATTAATTAAATCACTTACACTGACAGGGATACGTTCAATATATAATGTATGAAAATATAGTTATCACAGTACTGTGATGAAGCTTTGTCGTTACTGATAGTGTGGATCGGTCTTAACGAACTCATGATGGCATTAGGTGTCGGTTTTGTTGAGGAAATTATAGCTGTTGTGGGTACGATCCCTGCTCGGGGGAGTGATAATATTTAAGATATATATTCTTTTTTATTTTTTTTAGCTTCACGCTTTTTATACCGCATTGCAGGGTAGACAGAAAATATCTAGTGTCAAGACACTCCGTACTTCGCTTTCTACCAAATTCGAGATATTGCGTGTTGAGTAGTGGAACTCAACGCACTTTGTCTTACCAGAGCGAGGGAATGAAAGTAATTTAAATATAATTACTCCCCCGAGTGCAGATTGAACCCACAACCGATCGCGTTACAGTCAAAGCTGTCCCACTGCGCCACGACCGGCCGTATATTCCCCGTGTAATAATCGGGTAGCAATAAATCCGTAGCAAGCGTTAGTAAGTCGACTTGTTAATGTTGTTTTTAAGCTAAAATAGTATAACTTAACAGGTAAGTAAATAACTAAGCCGCTAAACCTATTCTAAGTTAATAACCAAAATTATTATTATCAAATAACGCTTATAGAAAACGCAAAAAATTGAAAACTTTAAAACGGCTAGAATCAAAAGTTAACATTTTTGACTTATCAATTTATTACTCGCTTGGTACAGGAATATTCCCCAGCGCAAGATTGAACCTATGACCACTGCTCCAGTCAAACATTATTTTATACCTTTTATATTTTACCAGTTCAAGCTAAGTCTAAAAATCCCGAGGCAAACTCGGTTTTACAAACTTTCATATTAAAACTTTTATGTACTTAATGCTACATTCTACTGCAAGAAATGCATACAACGTATATACAGACGTGTATATTTTTAATCATAATATGTAGCGGTTATATAGTGCCTTAAGGTGTGGTCCATTTTTTTAACTTCAAGTTGTATCCCTGGCGGGGTAGTCAGAGAGTACGGAGCGCCAAACACTACGGTCCCTGCGTACCTCTTTCGCCTCGTCCACAGTCGTTATCCTCTTCATACACTGCCCTTCGGGGGGTCCTCATACTTTTTACGTGACCTTCCTCCAGTATCTTCGATAGTGTGTTTTCGAAGGTCAACCGAGTTCTCCTCCGACCTCTCGTACCACTCACCTTAGCTTCATAAACCTTTTTTACTCATTCTTTCAACGTACCCAAATCACCTGAGCACGTTCTTCTACATTCTTACTGTAAAATGGGCGTGACACTTGCCCCTCTGCGTATCTCCTCGTTGCATATACGGTCAACTAAACTGACTCCACATATGCCACGAAGAGATCTCATCTCTTACTTTTTTTTATTATTATAAAATTTAATGCACTACAGACTGGGTCCGTACCTTTTTTCCTTATTAATGTTTATTTTTCATTTACATATAATTGTCATCAGCTACTTAGAACTAAAGAACTATATTTAAATTGAAGCGAATTCTTTACACATTATATTGAACATATAAAGCTAAACATATTTTAAAATAACAAAGATTTAATCTGGGAGTCCTCTATTTTACTGTAAAGTGTTCGAAACGTCAGGATTTCAAAAATTTATTTTCGAATACCAAAATATACACGATTAATCCGATTAAAACAGTTTCCTTTAAAATCTGTAAAAAACGCGAAACTCAAAGATCCTATTATGAATTTTATTCAAATTGCATTTCATCTATTTTTTTGGTATTTCTGTTTAACATAGAAACAAAATATAAGACAAATTTACATAAAATATTTGCTACTTTGCTTTTTACTTTAGCAAATTCAAAGTATTCCATTAAAGCTTTCGCAAAGTTGGCCTCAATTCGAATGAGATGCAAACAAACTTTTACATGATATGCTATTATCGATATTTGGTATCATTGAATATGCATCGATAACGAAAACTTTAGAAAGAATCGATATTTATTTAATGTTTGTTTTGTACTTAAATTGATAAGTTACTTTGAAAGTCAATTCGTTACATAGTTAGGTTTTATAAAAAAACTTAATATTTACATATAACATAGATTATATCTACATCTATATATATATTGGTCAGAACCTCTTTTCTCTCCCGGAATTTTTTTGAGTGTAAGCCAAAAGAATTTTGTGTTTTCTGTGTCTGGTTTCTTATTGCAGGCTGTAAATCTCTTTATCAAGATCACTTGCCCCTTGTTACAGTTAGAAGTAGAAGCTGGCATGTCGCCGGTTTAGGCTATGTGAGCTTGGCTACTCAATTTGTATATAAAATATGATGACCTGAGGGTTAATTGGCCGTTGTATGTAGACGATTCAGTGTTTATTATTTCAGCAGATTGCGAGCTACAGGTGACCAATACTATCATACTGAAAGACGGGTGTGAAAAAATGGTTTAAACTATAAAACATGATCTAAAATATATTTAGTTATACAAAAACAAGTTGATATTTTAGATGTTAATTGACTATCAGATTTTTAGACTGTAGGAGTAGAAGTATTAGTAGTATTATTGTTAGGTAATAGGATAATTTTTTAATTCATTAAAAAAGGAGATATTTTAGATTAGAAGGCCAAATAAAATATAGATAAAATATAATAATTTTCCGGAGTGTTATGAAGCAACCAATCGCACTTACAGTCTCAGCTCTATGATCAGTTCCGCTGCGACAAGATGGCGTGTCAGCAGGTGAACTCATATGTGGACTCTTGAAATGTCATATGTGGATGGGTGAAATCACATTAGACTATGGTATCATGTGTGGACGAGTAAAATTACATGTGGATCGTGATCTAATATGTGGATAAGTAAAATCGCATGTGGTTCGTGGTTTCATGTGTGGATAAGTGGAATCATATATGGATCATGGTGTAATGTGTGGACGTGTATAATCACATGTGGACCTTAATTATGGTATGAAATTTCATATGTGGATGGAAGAAATCATATGTGGACCATGATGATCATGTGTGGATGAGTGAAATCACATGTGGATATTGTTATCATATGTTGGTAAGAAAACCATGTTATCATATGTGTATGTGTAAAATTACATGTCCAAGATGAAAATCATGAAATTTTGGGACAGAAAAACATGTTCGTTAAAAATAGAATTTACGAGTGAGCGTGAGTACGAGGGTGAGATTATGAAGGTTTAAGGACTCTCACAAGTTGGAATTGCATATGAAATCTTGGACTTTTTGTGCTTTAGTAGGTACAGATTTTAGAGCCGATTTAAGAAAATATAACAATTATTGCAATAATATATAAGTATCTGATATACAACTTAAAAAACGATTGTCTCTCTCACGGTAAACTGTATTTGGTGGGATGTATGTAATCTACTGTCGCCAAAAAATAAAAGTTACATTTTGGTATAAGGAGAAATTGTTTTAAAGCAACAATTTTGTCTATTATTTTTTTTCTATTGATTGAGATATGAAATGTTATAATATTTACCTACGATTATTTAATTATTCCAAATTTTATCTTTGTCAAACGTTCAGAGTTTGGTCCAAATTTGCTTGAAAATTATGACCAACACTATAATATACAAATGTGAGTTCGATTCCCACTCGAGGGAGTGATTATAGTTGAATTATTATCACTTCCTCTCTCTGGTAAGACAAAGTGCGGCGATGAGTCCACTCAACACGCAATGTTTCGAATAACTCAAGTGCAGAGTGTCTTAACACTGTATACTTTCTGTCGACCCTGTTACGTTACGTTGAGAAAACTAAAAATTCATTAAAAAACATTATTTGCTCCCTAATCGTTATATTTAGAACCCAGAATCATATAGCGAGCTTTATAGGTAATTGTATACAATACAAGAAAACCGATACAAAAGCGTATCGGCATCAGATCTACTTGTTTGGGCGTGATTGATGATGCGACTTCCCAAGTCGAAGTTAAAGCCACAAGCCCGCCTTCATGTGTGAAAATTGTGCTAAATCAAATGTGATTACAAAAGTTCTTTTGATCTCCTTTCCCTTTGATCGATTTTTTTTATTTTGAACTATGTCTAGATATTGTAAATGTTAGGTAATTTTGAGATTTTTGTTCAGTTTCACGCGTTATCTTGCGTGCTATGCACGAGATATGAGACCATGCCTTAGTGTCAAAAACACTCCGTTCTCCGCTTTTCGTCTAAATTCAAGACACTGTGTGTTTAGTGATGGAACTCAACTACATGTTTTGTCTTATTAATGGGGAGAGATGAATAGTCAAAAAAAATGATTCAAAGTAAGAAGTTATATATTTCATTTTTTGAACGTCAAATATATTACAATCACACATAATATAAACCCCGGAGGATTCAAACCCAGAACTATCGCGTTTACTGTTAAATTCTATTCCACTGTGACATTATGGCCTTTAGTTTCGATATATAGAATGTATATACAAATATACCGTACTTCACTTTCCACCGAATTCGAGGCATTGCGTGTTAAGTGATGGAACTCTACGCTGTTCTTTGCCTCTTTCTCTTTGACCAGAGAGAGGAAGTGAAAATAATTTGAATATAATCCATCCTCCGAGTGGAAATCGAACCCACAACCGATCGCATTTACATTCAAACGCTGTCACACTGCGCCACGACCGGCCTCTATATTATTATGTATATTTTAAAATTCCAATTTTCGCATACTCACAAAATCCAAAATTATTTTTATATTTTCATGTCAAAAACATAAAGCTTTCCAAAGTGTAGTTGGAAACTTCAATTAAAACCGTTCCCAAAAATAGTTTGAAACATATTGTTGGTTCGCAAACAGAAGAGCTCATAGATTAGATATAATTTTTTTTATTTATTTCTACATTATGATTTTATATTCAAACATACTCATTATAGACAATGTATGTAGATATTATATATTTTTTTAATTTTTAAAAAGAGCAATTCACCACTGAAACTGCGTACATAGGAAATTGAAACTTAACATGCTCGGTACAGGTTCCTTAGGGAGTGCAGGGCAGCGCTACAAATGGTCTCCCCGAAAGTCATACGACTGCCTCCTGATTTTGTGTAGTTCCTGTGGGAACTGGGAAAAAGTAGAATTTTTATATTTTACACCGACGTACAGCCATTCCTATTGTATGGTGTCTGGCTTAGATTAAATGCTATTGTTTTAGGAGCTGATTAATATTATATTATTTATTTAACAATATGATGCCGGTCGTGGTGCTGTGGGATATTCAGGGAAATTATTATATTTAAATGATTTCCATTTCGTCGTCCTGGTAAGACAAAATGAGGCGTTAAGTTCCACCAGTCTATACGCAATGTCTCGAATTCGGCGGAGAGCGGAGTACGGAGTATGACTCTAGGTATTTTCTGTCTACCCTGCTAAGCGGATAAAAGCGTCAAGCTGCTGAAAAGTGGCGAACGAAGTGTTTCTATAATTGCCGAAGAGAACGGAATCATTTCATTATCTTTATATATAATCAGATATTTAATTTTGGTTTTGGAAAATATTTTATTTACTCTGCCTATTTAGTTTTAATAAAAAATTACTTTTCATACATATTATTCGACAACTGTATAAAAAATATGTTTTTATTTGTTACCCGTACATCCCTTAAAACATTATTTTTAACAACTTCCAAAAATGTATGTAATATTCTTAAAATTGAATAATATTTGACTATGATGATGATTTAGGCTTCCAAGCAAGTGTGTTCAATTTGGTAAGAATGTTTGTATGTTTGTCCACGAATTTCTCTAAAACAAAAAGTCATATTAAGATGAATCTTTTTAATTTTGACTTAAGTAAATTTCAACTTAGAAAACACAACAAGTTTTATTAAAATCGGTCCAATAATTTCAGAGATATGGATAAATTACTCGTAAGTCGGTTTAATTTCTTATAATTTTTTTATTAGCTTAACGCTTTTTTCCCGCATAGCAGGGTAGACAGAAAGTACCTAGTATCACACACTCCTTACTTCATTTTCCACCGAATTCGAGATATTGCATGTTGAGTGGTGGAACTCAACACCCCACTATGTCTTTTACCAGAGCGAGGAAGTGAAAATAATTTAAATATAATCACTCCCCCGAGTGGGGATCGAACCCACAACCGATCGCGTTTACAGTCAGACGCCCACTGTCCCACTGCGGCACGACCGGGTTCAACACATTACATCATTATTGTATTTGATTTCATTAAAAAAAAATAGTTTAAGTTAAAATTAACTCATTTGAAATCTGTTCAAATCAGTTTAACGCCTAAAAGTGGATATTGGAAATTCAACTACCTATACTATACATCTATGTATATATCTATATGTTTACAGCTAGTGGGCGTAACTTTGCGACCTAAAATGAGATACGTGCAAAATTAGAGTTCCCGACCCGTTTTCACCTGTAAAGCGTACATAATGTGGGTATAACGTAGATGTAGGATAAGTCGGTTTTTGTAACATTTTTAACCTTTTTAATACCATCTTCTGGTTGTATGTGACATATAGCTGTATAATATACATAGAGTGTTTTAAAACATTTTTTAGCTTCACGCTGTTATCCCGCAGAGCTGAATAGACAGGTTGTACCAAGTTAAGACACTCTGAGAGTTACCAGAGCGAGGAAATGAAAATAATTTAGATTTAATGATTCCTCCGAGTGGGATTCGAACACACAACCGATCATGCTTACAGACAGACACTGTCTGTGAGCACGATGGTCTTAGTAAAAAAATATCATACAAATCAAATTCATACATTTTTTTATATTTAGCTATTTTTCAGTATTCTGTGTACATTTTGAATAAAACAAGTTAAATATATTCATAAATGAATAAAAAATAACAGATATTCCTCTAAGTAGAAATCCAACTCACAATTCTCTATGTAAAGTCAGATTTGAACATACAACGATAATATTCTGCTAATCGATATATTAATAGGAAGAAAAAAAAATTAGGCCACTTGAACTATGAAAATATGCGGATATTGTAGTGTTAAATTTGTTATAGTTAAAGTTTATATGGCGATGAAGCATAGAAAACCATTCTTTTCTCTTATAATCTAGCAAGAAATAAGAGGAACAAATATTTGTTTGACATATATTTTGCATAATTAAAACGTAGCTGAGGCCGTCGTGGCGCAGTGGGACAGCGTCTGACTGCGACTGTGATCGGTTGTGTGTTGGATTCCTACTCGGAGCAGTGATTATATTTAATGTATTTTCATTACCTCGCTCCAGTAAGAAAAAGCGTGTTCAGTTCCATCTCATCGCGTAATTTGACGGAAAGCAGGAGTACGGAGTGTCGTGACACTAAGTACTTCCTGTATACTCTGTTATGCAGGATAAAAGCGTGCATTCAAAAAGCATTGCTAAAGTAATGCATATTGTATACATCAACTAGTGTCCCACTAATAATACCAGATAGACGTATTGAATATTGAATGACTTTTCTATACTGTTTTTATTACATTTTTTACAAATGTCATAAAAAATGAGAAAAATCTTCATTCATTCATTCAATGTTCATTCGCTTTGTTCATTTGATAAGTGCATAAGATGTTAAAGATATAATGCCAGTTGCCTCATATATGTACATATGTAAATGTACGCAGTTGTTTGTAATATGGCTTTTTTCTTTTAATTTTTTTTCTAGAACTAGATATTTTTCATGTAAGACTAAAATACCTACATCCGTAGGAGAACAAACGTAAATGATATTTGTCGAAGAATTGCTCAGCTGAAGTGGGCGAGACACACAGTGAGAAAAACCGTGGGTCGTGAGGGCGGAAATATTTTTGAGTAGTGACCATCAATCTGATAATGCTTATTGGGCAGAGTCCATACCAAATGAACCAACAGTCTGGTCAAAGTGGAAAGGTCCTAGAAGTTGCTGGGTACATAAAGCGTAAGAGCGACCTAGAAATTATTGGGGAAGTTAATGTCCGGAAGTGGGCGTTACATGACTGAATCTACAATGATGATGACGAAATATTACTTGTAAAGTTTCATTTCAAGGCAGGTCGTGGCGCAGTGGGACAGTGTCTGACTGTATACTTGATAGGTTATGGGTTCGATCTCCATTCGGGGGATGATTATAATTTAATTATTTTCGCTTCCTCGCTCTGGTGAGACAAAGTGCGGCGTTGAGTTCCACCATTGAACACGCAATGTTACGAATTCGGTGGAAAGCTTACATTGAATGAATGAACTAGTAAAACTAATGAATATATTAAAAAGCTCCACTACATTAGATAGTAAGCATATTATGTAATTATTTTTTCTCCCTATTTGCATTTTCAATGTTATTAACCTGGAAACGACTTATCAAAGACGAGACGCTAATGTAAAGGACTTTTAAGCTTCATACTTTGCAAACAGCTTGACTCTACAACAGCTATAAACTACAAAAAATGTTAAAAATAAGTAAAATGTAAAATATAATATTAAGAACAAGCTTTAAAAGCCATTTTTAATTTATTCACTGTATTCTACTCTTAAAGTTACTTGGAAGGATTGTATAAAAAAATTTTATCCGACATTTTGTTTCCGTGGCCATTTTAAATAAATAACAATAATGAGTTCCACCACTCAACACGAAATATCTCGAAAGGTCTCGGTGGAAAGTGGAGTACGGAGTGTCTTAACACTAGGTACGTTCTGTCTACCCTGCTATGCGTGATAAAAGCGTGAAGCTAAAAAACAATACTGATTATATATAATTGCATTATCGTCAGAACTAAACGTGTCATCGAAATTTCAACTCAATCGGACACTGGGTAATGGATCAAATCAAGCTTGTAAGGTTTCACGCAAACTAACTAACTAACTGACACGGCAAATTAAATAAAATATTGTAAAAACTTTAAATTTTAAAATGCAAGTAATTATATTAAACATAGGCCATCGTGGCGTATGGAATAAACTGACTGTATATATTGTGGTTGTGCGTTCAATTCCCACTCGAAGTAATGTTACTAGGCGTTGAGTGAGCAGCTTCAGAAGCAATGTCATGGGCGGGTGAACTTAGTGTCTTGACACTACGTTATCTCTCATTTCCCGGAGATGCGGAATAACGTCTGAAGTTTGTTATGTTTTTTAAAAAGGATGTAAATATATCGACACCAGCCATGTTCCTATACACATGGCTTAGTGGTTGCAGATCAATTGGATGATTTCTAAGACACGCGGGTTAAATTTTTTTATATTATGTAAAAATATTTTGTAACGTTAAGTGTAGAATAATATTTTAAAAATATTCAAATACTTATTTAGAGTTAAAAGCATATTACACTTAGTATTCGCCTAACATACATTATATAAGACGAAAATTAAATTTAGTTTGCGAGTGTTCTCTTGATAAGGGCCATACGTCTGGATGAAATAAATCACTTGCCACATTCCGCTGTAATTCAAGGTATTATATCTGTTAGTTTCTAGGATGAATTCAAAATTTAAATTTATATACATATGGCTTTTTAAAAGAGAGAGATCGTGGCGCAGTGTGACTGTAAAAGTGATTGGTTGCGGGTTCAATCCCCACTCGGGGGAGTGATTATATTTAAATTATCCTCACTTTCTTGCTCTGATAAGACAAATTGGGGCGTTGAGTTCGGTTACTTTGCGTGTTGACGCAATGTCTCGAATTCGACGGAAAGTGAAGTACGGAGTGTCTAGACACTACGTACTTTCTGTCTACCCTGTTATGCCAGACGACGTGATGTGCATGACGCTAACAATATGGCTTTTTAGTATTTATAGTGTTATAATTTTTTGTATTTTTAACCTTGCTTTTCTATTAGCCTATGTTATTCAAAATGGTTTAAAAAGAAAATAAACGATAATTAATTAAGTACATATAGTAATATGGTCGTGTTAAGTACAGAAATAATCTGGTGTCAAGACACGCCGTTGTTCCACATTTTGCCAGACATTTTGTAATTGCGTGTTGAGTGGCGAATTTCAACGCTGCCTTTTGGTTTACTTTGGTAGGAATGTAAATAATTGAATATAGTCATTTCTTGAGGCCATAGTGGCGCAGTGGAACACGTCGTACTGTAAATGTGAGTGGTTGTGGGTTCGATTCCTATAAGGGAAATGATTAAATTTAAAATTTATTTTCATTTCCGTTATAGTATGACAAAGTGCGGCGTTGAGTTCGCCGTTCAGTGCCATATTTTTATTTGTCTCTAATTGCCCTAATGAGGAGTGCTTTTTTAGCTATTTTTCCGAGTGTAAACTGAATTCGAAGTATATTAGATGCTGCTTAACTGCGTATCGTTATTACTAGTTTTTTTTTAATTTCCGTTAAGATAAGCGCGGCGTTGAGTTTCGCTACTAAACTAAAACGAAGGTTGAAGTGTTTTTCCACTAGGTCGTTCCTAAATTACTTCATAAATGTGAGTAAAGATTAACCATACAAAGCTTTTGTCCAATGTAACATAAATTATAATGCTAGAAAATTGATATCTTTCAATATAAATATTTGTATGGGAAATGAAAGTATATGAATTAATTACATTAATATTAATCCCATCTCTTTGTAACACTGAAAATTGTAAACAAAACTGGTCAAGTTCGAATCAGATATGTTAAGGGGTTTTCTATCAACAGGAAGAAAATAATTGAGGCCGGTCGTGGTGCAGTAGGACTGTAACGAGTTGACTGTAACGTGATCAGTTCTGGGTTCGATCCCCACTCGAGGGAGTGATTATATTTAAATTATTTTCACTTCTTCGTTCTGGTAAGACAAAGTGCCGCGTTGAGTTCCACCACGCAACACGCAAAGTCTCGAGTTCTGTCTACCCTTTCGACTTTCTGTCTACCCTGCTATACGGGATAAAAAGCGTGAAGCTAAAAAAGACATATAAATAGTTTGCTTATGAGGAAAATTGAGTCTCTAAGAATTCCTCGTATTTTTATGATGACATTGCAAATGCCCCACAATTTGTTGGTTGAAAATGAAAATATTTTTTTACACCATACTACCTTACTACCTGTGACTACTGTACAGAGTTCGAAACATCAATTACAAAAATCTATTTTTGAATACCAAAATACACGCTATATTTACTGACATACAACTAAACTTTTCCATGGGAAAGCTTTTATTCTTATATATTGATAAAGGTCAGCTTTTGTTTAGAAGCGACGCGAGCTTCACGCATTTGTCCCGCATAGCAGGGTAGACATAAAGTACCTAGTGTCAACACACTCCGTACTTCGCTTTCCATCGAATTCGAAACATTGCGTGTTGAGTGGTGGAACATAACGACGCTCATTGTCTTTACCAGAGCGAGAAAGTGATAATAATTTAAATATAATCACTCCCCCGACAGGGGATCGTACCCACAACCGATCGCGCTTACAGTCAGACGCTGTCCCACTGCGCAACGACTGGCCTCAAAAATTGACACAATCTCTAAAATAAAAGTGGTCTCCAAATGGAGCATGATTTTAATTAAATTCCACTGATTTATTTGCAAAATAGCCTTTGTTTTGCCACTTGTTATTTGCTAATGAATCAAAATGTTTATTTCCAGTGTTATTGTTAAGCTGCGGTTACATTTTGTTTGGAAATGGATGAAGTACGTAATCTCCCTTTGACAAAGATGACAATATTTAATTATTATCTATTATTGTATTCAAATAAACTATGTGTATATATATATATATATATATATATATATATATATATATATATATATATAAATTGAATCCGCGCCAATTGCAAGCCGTTGCATTAAAAATATTCATATATTTTGTTTTCTTCTGCAATTTTATAATATTAAGACATTTTATTTTTCAGTTACCGTCCCCTGTTACAGATTTTTGCTTAAGTGGCGGAACTCAATGCCGCTGGTATAGTATATATACAATTTGTTTTAGTTTTAATTGAAGAAAATGAATCTATATGTTGTAGCATCTCCATGATATATATATATATATATATATATATATATATATATATATATATATATATATATATATATATATATATATATATACATAGGTAGGTAAGAGAAAGTGCAACGTTAAGTTCCGCCAATCAATACTTAATGTTTCAATTTCGGGCGTAAAGTAGACAACGGTGTGTCTTGACACTATGTCCTCTTTGGACACCCTGCTATGCGAGAAGAAGCGTGAAACTATTCCACTCTTGTATTAAAATGCTTTTATTGTAGTTATTTTTATTTTTATTATCCAGGAGCTGATAACGCTGACCTTCTACCGGCTAAGTGGTAGCAATAAAACAAATAACGCAGCACTCACGTCACCCTTTGTGGTACACATATCATTCACTACGTGTTCCATGGGAGTTATTATGAAAAATGTGGCTTTTGAGAGCTTAGGTGCAGTGGTTGGAAGATTTGTGTTAAGGGAATGTCGCGAGTTCAGTTATGTATTTTTTGTCATTGCAAAATAGGTAGAAGTAGTTTGTGTTTTTAGATATCAAAATTTTAATTGTTTTAATTAAAAAAGATAGATACTGTACTTAAATTATGCTTCTATACCGGGTAGCAGGATAGACAGTGAGTACCCAGTGTTAAGACACTCTGTACTTCGCTTTCCACTTAATTTGAGACATTGCGTGTTGAGTGGCGAAACTCAACGCCGCGCTTTGTCTTACTAGAGTGAGAGAAAAAATTATTAAAAAATAATCACTCCCTCAGAGGTAATCGAACACACCACCGCGTTTTCAGTCAGACACTGTTCCACTGTCGCACGACCGGCCTCAACATATTTTGATATATTTCGCAAATGTCAAATATTAAGTGTACAAAAGACTTTTTCATGTAATAAATGTAAGATCTTATCAATAGATAACAGTAATCCGGCTTTCAAGTTATCATAAAGCTGATAACGCTGATAACGTACATGATAATCCGTTACGAGAGTAATTTCCGTATTTCAACCAAGTAATTCGTTAAATATTAATTAGACACCATAATGGTACAGTAGTACAGTGCCTGACGGCCGTGATTGTATATGGGTTGAATTGAATATTTTTTTTGTTTGAATTTTATGCTCTCATAGGGTAAAGCGTGGCGTTAAGTTCCGTTATTTTAACCGTTCTCGATTTTAGGGGAAACGTAGAAAATGGAGTTTTGATATGAGGTTCTCTTGTCAGGAAGCTGCAGTCATATTTCTAGTTTAGTTTTGTTTTTGGGTTTTTTAGCTTCACGCCTATATTATCCCGCATAGCAGGGTAAACAGAAATTAACCAGTGTCAAGACACTCTGTACTCCACTTTTCGCCCAATTGGAGACATTGCGTGTCGATTGGCGTATTTCAACGTCACGCCTTGTCTTACCAGGGAGAGGGAGAAAATAAAAATATTTTTGCAATATAATCACTTGACAAGTGAGAGCGAACCCATAACCGATCGCGTTTACAGTCAGACGCTGTCACACTGCGCCACGACCGTCATCATAGAATTATATTAATTTTCAATATTCGAACCTAGATCCACCGTACAATATATAATACAGTAACCATTCCGCAACAGTGCCACGTTTATCTTCCTTTGAAATGGGTGGTTTGTGTACACATAAATAGTAATTGTCTAGCAAATTAACTAAAGTGCGAGTAATCGCGTAAATACAGCTTGCTTGTTTACAGGCGCTTATTCCGTTTGCGCACGGTATAAATAATTTATCACATCCACTGAATATATGAGTATAATGTAGGATTTGAGTGTGTATTGAATATTTTTGAATATTTAATTTTGTTTTCACCTATACACGAGATTCTTTTAACCTTTTCTCTGTTTTTAGGGAAAGAGAACCTAGAACTAGTTTAAAGACATTGCGGAACTTAACGCCGCGTGCTCTTTTATCTGACTGAGGAAATTTGGTTATTATACAGTAACCATTCTTTTTAATGATAATCGAATTACAATCAACACGATTTCATTCACCATTATGTTCTAAAAATGTTATAAATCTACCACTTTGGCTTTTATTATTCAATTTATTCTTGCATATTTTTTTATATTTTGACAGCTTAATTATAAAACCAAAAGACATAATGCAGGGTTGAATTCCAAATTGCCACTTAGAGCGTAATATCGCGAATTCTACCGACTGAAAGTAGGTTTACTATTTTTAAAGTGTTATTCCACACTTAGGATTAGAAAACATTTTAGAAAAAAACGTATAAAAATTTGAATCCCGCTGCGTTCAAATTTTTATACGTTTTTTCTATAATGTTGAAACTAGGTTCTTTCTAACTAATTTGCTATGCGGGTATAAATGTACATTATATTCTTGTAATCAAAAATGTTGCTTATTTATTTGTATTGTATGGAGGAGCGTTTATTTTTGCGTTTATTTACGTATAGTGTAAATTTCAACGTAAAAGCTAACATAAATCCCGATATATTGTTATGAAAATAATAGTTTAGTTTGATCTAGATACCGTATACAATATCAAGCGTTTATTATTCATACTGTTCTCTGTATTTTATTGGTATTCATTTTTTTTATAGCGCTCCTTTGATTTAGTAGCGATTTTAAATTGAAGCCAAAATAAACTTGTATATATAATGGAGCAAGTGTTTTATTTTTCCATGTAATTTTTGCAAATTTTTATTTAACTCGCCGTGTGGGTTAGTTGGTGTGGGTTGAATTTTTGATGTATATTTGACCCACTTCCCATTGTTAGAGTTCAAATTTTTAATAACACCTTTATATTTTATAACACACTTTTATATATGATAACTGTATTGTATATTTTTGTATATTATTAAATTATAATATTAATATGTATATCGATTGAAAGAGTTCACCTTGTACATTATAATATAGGTAGAAAAAATACAAGAATATTTTTTATACACGTTATTTAAAAAAAGTAGAAAAATATCCGGTCGTGGCGCAGTGGGACAGCGTTTGACTGTAAATGCGATCGGTAGTGAGTTCGATCCCCACTCGTGGGAGTGATTATATTCAAATTATTTTCACTTCCTCGCTCAGGTAAGACAAAGAGCGGCGTTGAGTTCCATCACTCAACACGCAATGTCTCGAATTCGATGTAAAGCGAAGTACGGAGTGTGTCGACACTAGGTACTTTCTGTCTACTCTGCTATGCGGGATAAGCGTGAAGCTAAAAAGAAAAGTATTTTAATCAATAAAACAATATTTAATATAATATTTAAATAAAAAAAAACAAAATCGCTTTCAAAAATATCAAGAGACATATTTTCTTAAATTATGATAAATGGCAATATAAGGATGTATCTTTGTATATATAGATAATTGTAAAACCGTATATAAT
The DNA here is from genome assembly GCA_032432895.1 of Dryadula phaetusa. Lineage (NCBI taxonomy): Eukaryota > Metazoa > Arthropoda > Insecta > Lepidoptera > Nymphalidae > Dryadula > Dryadula phaetusa. The sequence continues at coordinate 971,523 of JAOYRS010000016.1, read as the reverse complement.
ACGTAAATTCTTAATAAAAATTCTATAACTTTCTGACAGGTTAACAGACAACTCCATGCTTTATACCACATATCAGGGTAGTTAGAGTCAATCCAGTGTCAAGACACTCAGCCTATTGCATTTTCTCTGCAAATTTTCCAAATATACTTATTAAAAACAATATTTTATTTTCTAATACTATTAAATATTTCTAACCAGATGTAAAGTTTTGTGTTGACTTAAATACACTTTGAGCTTTGTGCAAATAGGACACTAAAATGAATTTAGGAGTTATTATTAGAAACACTTGACCTTTCCTGACCATTTGGGTTTAATAATTGGAAATGTGAAACTGAGTAAATTAGATGATTTCACGAGTAATTTTAAAATTTTATATATTTTTATATTTGAGTGAAAAAAAAAATCAAAATTTTTAGAATTTTCTTAACAAATATTAAATATTTACTGAACCGGTCATGGCGCAGTGGGACAGCGTCCGACCGTAAACGTGATCGATTGTAGGTTCGATTACCACTAGGAAGAGTGATTTTATTACATTACATATCCTCCTTATCGTAACACAAATTGCTGCATTAAGTTCTGCCATTCAACACAATGTTTTGAATTCGGCGGAAAGCGAAGTGCGGAGTGTCTTAACACTAAGCATTTCCTGTATACCATGCTATGTAGGATGAAAGCGTGAAGCTAAAATAATACCACTTTGTTTTACTAAGAAATGTTCTATCGTTCTATAGTGCTATTTAAATAGAAAAGAAATCCTGTTCTCTTAAAATAATGTAGTTCTGCTACCACGAGGCTTCGGTGAAAAAACATTCAGTAAAAAAATACTTAGATATATTGTATTTAGTTGCAGATTGTTGTGCATTTTGCCTAAAGAAATCGAAATTACAATGAACAATTCACGTTAACTATTTTGTTTTGTACTAATAAATCCTTTAGTTTTTTAAATATAAATAATTCCCTCAACTAGGAATCGAATCCATAATCCTGATACAAAGCCAGTCACTTTTGAACTGCGCCGCACCGATTTTCTTGACGTCACACATCTGGAAATACAGCGTGGGCAGGTTAAAATAAACAACGTCTAATAACAAACTAGTGGAAAGGTAGATTTATATTCACGAAACATTGCTCACAATTACTTTGTACTGAACACTTTAATAATGAAGGTGGGTATCGTTATCGGTACATTTAGAGCGTACTTCGAAGGTGGCATTTGGCACGTGACAAGGTGGTGGAAGAAGTACGGAGTGTCTTGACACTGGGTATTTCTTGTCTACCCTGCTATGCGATAAAAGCGTGAAGTCAAACAAAAAGAGGAACTCTGATATTGAGTTTAAGAGGGCCCCTTCAATCTACCCTTTGGCTGCAAGTCTCCAAGACTATTAAAGGCTTTAGTCCTTTATATGTGAATAATCTGGTTAAGAATGTTACATTTGAAATGTTTGAAAATCGCTAAAATCTAAGATGTCGGCCATTACAGCCTTTCCATCGGTCAGAATCGAATTTACAACCAACGCGTTTCAAAGATTCCAACCACTAAGTTTTAACCAAAGCTAAATAAACCGCGGCCGGTCGCGGCGCAGTGGGACAGCGTCTGACTGTAAAAACAATCGGCTGTGGGTTCGATTCCCATTCGAAGAATTGATTATATTTAAATTAGGCATTGAGTTCCCCCACTCAACACACTATGTTTGGAATTCATTGGAAAGCGGAGTACGGAGTGTCTTGACACTATGTAGTTCATATCTACCCTGCCATGTGGGATAAAAGTGTAAAGTAAGTACATACATACTCGTATATTGTAACGAAGTTAAAATACAATTTAAACAGCTATTGAGCGTTTAATTAAATAGAAATAATTTCATTTTCAGTTCAATGTTTGTTTTATATTGCTGATAAAATTCCAATGAATCTCTAAATTTTGTGGCAAAATTAATTGGAGCTATCGTGGCGCAGTTCTGAGGGAACTGGGTGAATGTGGGTAAAGTAGACATTATTACTTCGAGTGGGAATCGAACTTATGACCAATCAGATTCTTCACAACTACATAAGTAGGAAAAAATGGGAGACTGATTATTTCTATGAGATACAAATATAGAGATAGAGGTAGGAACGATGTAATATTAAAGTTAAGTTATTTAGCTGACGATAAGATAGATATTCGGGATTCAAACCCGCGCCACTTGGCAACTGTTCAAACTATTGGATGGTTTCCAAAAGGTTCAAATCCCACTGCATTTAAATTAAAAAAATAAATATTTTTTAGCTTCATGCTTATTACCTACATAGCAGGGTAGACTGGAAGTACATGGTGTCGAGACACTCCGTGCTCCACTTTCCACCGAATTCAAGGCACTGCGTGTTGAGTGGCGTAAATCAACGACGGGATTTGTCTTACCAGAGCGAGAAAATAAAAATAATTTAATTATAATCATCCCCCGAGAGGGGCTTGAACCCACAACCGATCACGTTTACAGTCAGACGCTATCCTACTGCACCACGACCAGCCTTTAGGTATTATACAATTAATAAATATATATATAGACTACTCTTAATAAGATAAAGTGTGGCGTTGAGCTCCGCCACCACGCACGTTATAAAATGGACAACGTAGTGTCTTGCACTTGATTCTCTCTGCCTAACATACTAAGAATTCTCTAAAAAAGAACCCAAAATTATATAAGAATTTTAAAATAGAGAAGATAATCAAACTATACAAAATAGAATTTTCCTTAATAAAGTACAATAGAAATATATTCTAGGCGAGATTTTCATTTGCATGCAATTGAATACGGCCTCTGTCTAATGTAATATACGTAGATGCTGACCTTGTAATAGTTTTTTTGTGTTTTATAATTTTTTATATATCTATTTGTTATATATGTTTTCTGTCTGTATGTTTTTAAAACGAACAGATAGTGAAATACAGAGGGATTGATCACTGGACTATTTTGATAGATGGAAAACAGTATTTGTGTTTGACACTAGGGTACCTTGGACCAGGATATATGAGATATTCTCGTTTGTATATTACTTATTTTTTTTATCTTTAAACTTCACGCTTTTATCCCGCATAGCAGGGTAGACAGAAAGTACCTAGTATCCAGACACTCCGTACTTCACTTTCCACCGAATTCGATACATTGCGTGTTGAGTGGTGGAACTCAACGCCTCACTTTGTCTTTTTTACCAGAGCGAGGAAGTGAATAATTAAAAATAATCACTCCCCCGAGTGGGGATCGAACCCACAACCGATCGCTTTTACAGTCAGACGCTGTCCCACTGCGCCACGACCGGCCTCAAATTTGTTTAATGTATTTATTTTTTGTTTTTACCTCTTCGTACATAGATAATACAAATCGTAATTTAGAACTAAAGCTGGGTGTTTTTATGAAAAAAGTAACTTATTTTAATGAGAGAAGACTAACAAATAATTAATATTTTTACGACTTCTTACTTAACGTAGATCTAATATTTTTTTATATACTAAAATTGTTTAATATATTTTTTCTCCATAATTAGATAAATAAACGTTGGATTTTTCTACTCAAACCAGAATATCTTGAAACTTAGCGGAAAAGAAGAGACTGTCTTGATACTGGGTTCATTCTGTGCTTAGCCTGTAACGTTGAAAATGCGTGAACTTTTTGTTATATTAAAAAAATATATTTTTAGATTCACTCTTTTTAGGGAAGAAAGGAAGTAGCAAGTGCAAAGACATTGCTTACTCCGCGAAGAAACGAGAATAGTTTAAAAATAATCATTCCCCCGAATGGGAATCGATCCCAAAACCGATCACATTTACAGACAGATGCTGTCCTATTGCGTCACGACCGGCCTCAGCGAAAAAGACCGAGTACACAAAGTAAATTTATTAAAATTATTTTTTCTTTATATTATGCTATTTTCCAATAATATATCTACAGTTTAAATTAAAAAAAGTTATTTTGAAAGTTAAATATGTTCATGAAACATAAAAAATAACAAAAATTACTCCGAGGAGGAATTCAGTAGCAGTTGGAATTCAACGCGCTATGTATTATCAGAGCGACGAAACGGAAATAGTTTAAATATTATCATTCCCCCGAGTGGGAATCGAACTCACAACCTATCGCGTGTTCAGTCAGATGCTGTCCCACTGCGCCACGACCAGCTCTTATCACTATCAATCTATAAAATACTTTTTCTTTAAAACCTTTGTTATTAAAACAATACATAACGTGCAGGTAAAACAAAAGGACGTAGAAAGTAGAAATTGAAAATGCTAGAAGTGAGATTTTCCTGAAATTCCTGTTACATTGGAAAATTTACAGTTTTACAGTTCTGAGTTATTTTATTTTAATACAATATTGGATTTTAATAATTTTTACACACTTTAAATGAAGCTGGTTAAACGGATTGATTTGACGTGACGTGATTAGTCGTGAATACTTTCATATTATAAAACGAATAACACACCGCGTTTTCGACATAATTATACTTTTGCATTAATTGATCAAGTAAGGCCGGTCGTGGAGCATTGGGACAGCGTCTGACTGTAAACGCTATTGATTGTGGGTTCGATTCTCACACGGAAGAATAATTTTATATAAGAATATTTTAATTTCCTCATTCTGGTGCGTTAAGGTTGGTGACCTCATCACGCAATCTCGATTTCGCTCGGAAATCAGTCAACGGAGTGTCTTGACTCTGGAGTCTGACACATGCCTCTGACTACCCTATTATGTGGGATAAAGCCAGAAGCTGATAATATAGTAAATAATAATATAAATTCAATATTATATTTTAGCTTTAATTTTACATCAACCAAAAATAGAACTCACACCCATGACTCAATATACAGAAGACACTAAATATAATATATGCTCCATACATTAAGATAATACGAACCAGTAAACCAGTAACAAACGGATTAACATTGCGCAAATCTCGTGTTATTCTAAGAATAATACTCTAACCTACTTAGTTATTATAGGCATAAGGTTATTTTATGGTAACTAGGTTTTATAGTTATTTTGATGGCTTCAAATGCTGAGAGAAATGTGGGGTTCGAATCACACGTCTTATAAGAGATAATGTAATACGATCTTGAATTTTCTCGACTTTTACATATTTTATATGAAACTATTTTAAATGGATTAATAGTGTATATTTTGGTATTCGAAAATACATGTTTGGAAACCTGACGTTTCGAACACTTTACAGTAGTCCGTGGTCACAGGTAGACTGAGATGACATTTGTCTATCAGTTGATGCCAAATTTTTTTTTAGCTTCACCCTTTTATCCCGTATAGCAGGGTAGAGAGAAAATATGTAGTGTCAAGACACTCCGTACTTCGTAAAATGTATTTTTGTAAAAGATAATATAATAAAGCCATAGTATCGCAATGGGACTGTATGTTCGATTTCCACTCGTAGGAATTGTTATATATAAAATAATATATTAACTTATAATAATTTCTTCGTTCTGTTAAAACAAAGCGAGGCCGAGTTCGCCATTCAAAACGCAATGTCTTGATTTAAAGTGGAAAGCGGTCGACAAAGATTCTTGGCACTAGGTTCTCCCTGACTACCCTATTGTATGGGATGAAGCGTGAAGCCGCTATCAGTTGTGAGTTCGATTCCGATACGAGTGATGGTTATATAAAATTTTTTTCATTTCCTGCTTGCTGCTTTGGTTAACTATCTCACGGTGTTGAGTTCCGTCACATATATGACTTCCGAAAGGAAAATATAAAAAAAATCATACTTAAATTTTTGCCGGCCATGGTGCAATGTGTCTGACTGTAAACGCGATCGGTTGTGGGTTCGATTCTCACTCGGGGGAGTGATTATATGTAAATTATCTTCACTTCCTCGCTCTGGTAAGACAAAGCGCGGCATTTAGGTCCACCACTTAACACGCAATGTCTGGAATTCAGTGGAAAGCAAAGTACGGAGTGTCTTGACACTAGGCACTTTCTGTCTACCCTGTCATGCAGGGTAAAAGTGTGAAGATAAAAAAAAATTAGTTCATAGCAAATATTTGAATCTTGTACCTCTAAAAAAATGCTAAGCCGATTACACATTACAGTAATCCAAAAAGATCTCAATAATACAATTCAATACTAAGTCACGAAGCTAATATCATTATATAATACAGTTATAGGGCGTACTGTATTGTATGAAATTAATTAAGAGAACCAGATGTCCGCGTTACTTTGATTTATGTACAACTTCTGATTGTGACTGAGGTTATTACTAGTTCACGCTGATATCCACTTCGTGTTAGTCGTTAGAGCTCTTTAGAAACATATAGCTGTAGTTCTGGGTTCGAATTCCTGTCTCTATATTTGTAAAAATAATTAAAATATGGGTGTCTCAAAAGAAGAATGTAAGAAAGATCTATGCTGTAGGAATCAGTGTAGCTGATTGTATGTGCAACGATGAGATCGTTAATGTTATAGTGAAAATGAAGAAGAACATGCTCAGGTGGTTTGGGCACGTTGAGAGGATGAGTGATGAAGGCATAGTTAGAAAAATTTATGAAGCCAAGGTGAGGGGTGCAAGAGGTCGGGGGAGATCTTCGAAAACACAGTACCAATGATACTAGAGGGGGAGGTCACGTAAAAATCCCCCGAAGGTCATGTATGAAGAGGTTCATGACTGTAGACGGGGCGAAAGATAGGTTCCCAGAGACCTTAGCGTTTGATGAATAATGAGACCAATTTAGTAAATAAATAAAATTTTATTTACGTTTTTTGCTACTTGGTAATTAGCTTCACACACCCACATACACACACCCACACACACACACACACACATATATATATATATATATATATATATATATATATAACAAACAACAAATACATAATAAACAAGAATTAATTAAAAATAATCGCTTAAAGCGATCTCTTCCAGACAACCTCGGGATGTTGGACTTGTATAAAGTGAGGGTAGGTGGTGAATGGTGCATATGTATACATAAGTAATATACAAAAGAAAAGAAATAAAAATTAATAAATATTTAATATAATATCGACGTTTATATTGAAAACTATTAATTTTCATTTAATTATAAATATTAACTTCAATACTTAATTAACATTAATTTTGGAGAAAACAGTCAAAAGAGTGTCTTGACACTATCTTGATTGGTTCTTAGCTGTGACTATCTTTCTATGCGGAATAAAGCGATGAAATTTTAAAACATGTAAAATTGTTAAAAATTCAATATCGACCGAAAGCGGAGAACGGAGTAATTCGTCACTTGAATGTTTTTTTTTTATATAAAAAACACTAGTCAAAATTTAAAAAAATGTAGAAGAAGTTAAATTAAAAAATATTTAGCTGAAATCGTAATTTTCGTTCAACTATAGCTCTTGGTGTTCATACACAAACTCGGTCAGTTAGATATGGTCGTGACAGCTAGGTTTGAATCGGCAGGCGTCGCTCTGATCGTACACATTTCTGTTGAAATTTTAATCTGAATTATGATTTTTGGAAAAAGTAATTGGAAATTCTATATCATGAGTTTGTATTTTAGCTTCAAATGATAATATACTGCTCAATAAATAGGACGTTATTTTATGTTTCATACTATCTCTTATTTATTTACTGGCTGAGAGATTCTGGTGAGAGATTACTTCATTTATATAAATACAATTTCCAAAATGTGTAGGTTCAGGTTTTTTTTGAATATTTTTCAAGTAACGAATGTATTCATATTTTTTTAAAAATAATTTAGGCCGGTCGTGGCGCAGTGGGACAGCGTCTAACTGTAAACGCGATTGGTCGTGAGTTCCACCACTCAACACCTAATGTCTCGAACTCGTTGAAAAGCAAATTACGGAGTGTCTTGACACTAGATACTTCTGTCTACCCTGCTATGAGGGATAAAAGCGTGAAGCTATAAAAAATAATCATCGTGGTTTTTGTTTTATATTTAAGGAATACTTCCTTGGTATTCCTCTACTACCTTGATGTAATCTGCATGCGAAGTTTAAACTTCTTTTGCCCGATAGTTTCAGCAAATTTTATATTCAATGTAGTAGAAATATAACAAAGAACGGACATTTCTAATACTATATTTTGAATTAAAGCTGATAACGATCAACGGTGCTATATTATGCAAATAAGTGCAAATAATTTAAATATAATCACTCCCCCGAGTAGGAATCGAAGCCACAACCGATCGCGTTTACAGTCAGAAGTTGTCCCACTGCGCCACCTGCCTAAATTATGAGTGATTTTAATATAGGCCAGGTGTATACATTACATTTAAATTTAATATTTATTATAATATTTCAAAATGTATTAATTTTATATTTGGAATTTAAACTTTTATTTAATATTAAATATATTTTTAATAATTAATTAATATTAAAAATGTAAATACTATATTAAGACATATGAAGAAAAGGTTGGCGGTATGAGACCTCGGGGGAGACCTCGGGGGAGACCTCGGGGGAGACCTCGGGGGAGACCTCGGTTGATCTTCAAAAACAGAGTATCAATGATACCTGAGGAAGGTCATATAAAAAGCATGAGGACCTGAAGGGCATGTATGAAGAGGGTAATGATTGGACGAGGTGAAATAAGAATGCAGGGACCAGGGGACAGGAGCCTGGCTTACCGTTCACTCTGACTACTCCGCTTAGGATAAAGCGTGAAGGTAAGAAGACAAAAAATACTGTACTGCATTGAAGAAATGTCATACAGTGTTTTCCCGTAGTACTGGTGTGGCTCGATTCGTTCGATGTCTAGGAAACCCGCCAGTGAAATATTTGTACTGAAAAAACCATGATATCTATTCCGTCCTTGTATCAATGGACCTATTTAATCCCAATATGTTACCTTTTTGCCAGGTTAGTGAAAGGAATTTTTTAATATAATATTTTTTTCTATAAATGTCGTTACGAAATAGGGATTAGGTTAGACCACATTTCTAAAATAATTGACTTGTGGAAGAATATAAGTTTTTTTTAACTGACAGCACTGACATTATATTTTTTTTATAATTGTATATATTTTTATGTGAAGGCCGGTCGTGGCGCAGTGGGACAGCGTATGACTGTAAACGCGATCGGTTGTGGGTTCGATCCTCACTCGGGGAAGTGATTATATTTAAATTATTTTCACTTCCTCGCTCTGGTAAGACAAACTGCGGCGTTGAGTTCCACCACTCAACACGTAATGTCTCGAATTCGGTGGATAGCGAAGTACGGAGTGTCTTGACACTAGGTACTTTCTGTCTAAGATAAATAAAATTTCTAAGATAAATAAAATTTTTATGTGATATTTTAAGCAGTCAATAGAATGTCTTGACACTAGGTTGCCTCTAACTACCCCGCTATGCAGGACAAAGCGTGCAGGTGCAAATAAAAAAAATAATAAAATTGAAAAAGGTCTCGTAAAATACATTCATATAGGGAATGATTATATTCAAATTATTTTCATTTCCTCCCTCTAGTAAGACAAAACGCGGGGTTTAGTTACACCATACAATACAGTACTGTCTTGACTACTAGCAAAAGGGTACACTAAATCTTGACACTATACTATTTTTTACCCAATTATGAAAGGAAAAGCGTGAAGCTGCTGAAGAAAATTGTATATTTTAATAATAACTTACCCGTAGCTATTTCAGATATATGAAATTTCGATACAATAAATTTTTCTTTCTGAAATCCAATCCGCCTCGAGCCCAATATTCAATGTTACACCGTAAAACGAATTTGGTTCGGCCTTTTTACGTCCGAAGTATGATTAGACGTGGACAAAAGAAACTTAAACTAATTCTAAGTAAACCTCTTTAATATAATAGTATTATATTAATATAACACTAATGTTATCTTTACTAGACGTCTTGGCAGGGTATATAGGAAGGTATCTAGTGCCAAGACACTCCGTACTCTGCTTTCCATCAGGTTCGAGACATTGCATGTTGAGTGGCGGATCTCAACGCCGCGCTTTCTGTCTTACTAGAGCAGAGAATTGAAAATATATATTTAAAACATTCTTAAAAAATTTTTGAATGCAGCAGGATTCGAACTCGCGAAAACAACTAGTTTTTTAAATGTTTTCTAATATTACGTGTGGAATAACACTTTAAAAATAGTAAAATATTAAAATAAATAGCATTCTCTCTTGGTAAGCGATTATTCCTTAATAATCCTTGGGTACCAGAAAATTACAAAAATCTTTCTACATAGATACTAACTACATAAATAAGTTGTAACAAAAGTGTGTAGTAGAAGGCATGGCCTAGCGATCAGATCACATGATCGCTTTCTAAGAGGCGCAGGTTCAAATTTATAAACGTTTTTTAAAAATGTCTTCTAATATTAAGTGTGGAATAACACTTTAAAAATAACAAAACATTGGAAATATATATTTATATTGCGTTACAATAAGTGGTACCACAGTTACACATTTTCTCAATACAAGTTGAAGTGGCCTTAATGAATTTTCGTTTGTGAAGTTCCCCCTATATTACTGAAATTCACCAAACTGAAGTCGTTAGTATAACTTAGTTAGGAAAAATATAAAATAAAGAGCTTCTAAAATTTATAAGGCTATAGATAGATCCCAGATCCAATTATCAAGATGGCTTGCATACCGGCCGGGCGAATTTAATTTTCGTTTACGTTATAACTTTCAATTTTCTACAAAATTTAGCTTTTCTGAATTCACATTTTTTGAATGAAGCATTATTTAATTGCCGTTAGTTATTAACTTAATTTTTTTTAGAAATTGTTTTCATATTAAGGCCACATCAAAATGGGTACAGGAATTTTGCTGCTAGCTGGTTTTAACTCTTTTACCCTCATAGTAATATAGAGAGAACCTCGCCTTACCTTTATTTCTTCGTTTTAGAAAGACAAAGCACGGTGTTGAGCTCCGTCATTCAGACGATTTCAGATGTGAAACGATGAACAAAATTTCTTGAAATTAGTTCTCTGCTCTACTCTGTTATGCGAATCAAGGCACTTATCGTACAATATATGCATGGGATAATAGATATAAAGCGATTGGGTCCAATACTAATAAATCCAGTCGATTTCTATTTAGTTAACGCTGTTTAATGATGTTAAACAAATTGAAACGAATCGTGTCGTTCCAGATTCTTTTCCTTATACCTTTAATACCCAATCATGTTTGAAATCGATATGCACGAAAAGGGGTTTTTTTTAAAAAACATTAGTTAAAATTTCTTATTTATGAATTATTTTCATCTCCTCGTCCTGGTAAGACACAGTGCGGCGTTGAGTTCCAAAAATTAACAAGCATTATCATAGTTTCTGACAAAAAATAAAGAAAAGTAATCGTATTAGAAATGATAAGAAGATTTATTTAAATAACTGACAAAAATCTCTTATTTACTAATTATTTTCATTTCCTCATTCTGGTAAAACATAGTGCGGCGTTGAGTTCCCAAAAAAAAATAAGCCAGATCACAGTTTCACTTTCAGTTTCTCACAGAAATAACAGAGTGTCTTAACACTAGGTTGTGTCTGTCAATCCTGCTATTCAAAAAATCGCGGCAAACGATAAAACATATAAACAAATTTTAATTACTTACATTTGAAAGGAAATTATTATATATATTTCTATTGCTTAAAGCGTTTCCCCAAATTCTGTTTTGGGTATAACATATTATAAACAGCACCCCATATACATGAGGCTATCGTGGTGCAGTGGTACAGGTACAGTACAGTACAGTAGTTGATTCAATTCTCACACAGATGGAAGGAATGATGTTATTTAAATAATTTACAATTGGTTGCTTAAATTTGACAGCGTTCAATATGCAATTTCTTGAATGTGATGGAAAACCCTACCATGCAGTGAAAGTGTAGATAAAAAAATCAGACAGCACGGCGTTGAGTTCCGCCACAACACACTAAGCCGCTTAGAACAATCGACGATAGCAATTTGTCACACGCTATTTCATATTTCATTAGCAACTATCATAAGTACGGGCTTCAGACGCCATACAAAAGAATTCTGCGATCTCAGGCGAGTCAACGTTTTAATCAAACACGTTAAAACTCATTATAGGAGCTAGAAGCTTTATTGTAGGCTTCATAAGTTAATGTCACTGTAAAATATACTTTATTTTCATAAATATAAGGTATAAATTTATTTTCAAGCTTAACGTATTATAAGGGAACCTTGAATGATAATATTATAATAGTAAACTGCTTCTAGAAATTTCCCATCCCTCCAAGAAATTTATCGTAGTTAAAGTTTTCATGATGATTACTTTGCTAAGATTTTTTTCTATATATATTTTAGTAAGTAGGTATATGGCGTATGTCATTGATAGTTTTAATGTCTGTCAATTTGTCACTATTCCGGTACAAGATTGCGTATTTCATATCTATTGTGACACGGTGGTAGTCGTCGTTTCGTAGTGGGGCAGCGGTTGGTTGTGAGTTCAATTCCAATTAGGAGAATACAATATGAGATACAACACGACATAGAGCTCCGCTTTTCAACACGCAATGTATTATCTTAGCGGAAAGGTGTCAACACAATGCTTTGACACTAGGTCTGAGTTGAGGCCGGTCGTGTCGCAGTGGGACAGCGTCTAACTGTAAACGTGATCGTTTGATACCCACTCGGGGGAATGATTATATTTAAATAATTTTCACTTCCTCGCTCTGGCAAAAGGCAAAGTGTGGTGTTGAGTTCCACCACTCCACACGCAATGTGTCGAATTTGGTGGAAAGCGAAGTACGGAGTGTGTTGACACTAGGTACTTTCTGTCTACCCTGCTATGCGGGATAAAAGCGTTATGTTAAAAAGAAACAAAAAAAAAGTAAAAAAAAGCAAAAAAAACTAGAATCTTCCTAGAATCTTGTCAATAGCCAATGGTAAAAAAAAACTAAAAAAAAATGATCTTCCTAAACACTTGTCAATAACCAATGGTTCTATAACATTAGCGTAATTTATTTATAACAAGGAAACATGTGAAATTAGTCGTTAATATTCACGTCATTAGATCTTAATAATTGTATCTTATTGAAAGTGATTTAAAAATAATATTATAACGAAACACCTATCCTCCTTTTTAGCTATGATTTGCCTTCCTTCGTTCGATGTCTATATAAGGCGGCAATTAAAGCCACACGCTTTAACTCGTGGACTTTCGAATAGTACGTTGTATTTGGTGCTACCTATTTTGATAGTCATTTCTCATCTTTATTATTATTACTATTATGATATATTTCACTGTTTTCGTATTTTACAAGGTAGACAGAAAGTATCTAGTGTCAAAACACTCCGTACTTTGCTTTTCACCGAATTCGAGACATTACGTGTTTAATGGTAGAACTCAACATCACACTTTTGTGTTACCAGAGTGAAAATAATTTTAAATATAATGACTCCTCCAAGTGGTGATTGAACCCACTACCGTGTTTATAGTCAGATTGATCGTGTTTACAGTCAGAACCTGTACCACTGCGCCACGACCGGCCTCTATTTTAACAATAATAATAAGTATATTTTAACAATAATAATAATTACAATAAATTGCTTATATATATAAGGATATCGTGGCGCAGTAGGAGAACGTTTAATTTAAAACGCGATTGGTTGTGGGTTCGATTCCCACTTGGAGTTTTGATCATATTTAAAATATATTTTCATTTCTCCGATCTGGTAGGACACACCGACGCGTTGAGTTGCTACTCAGTACGCAATGTTTCTATTTTGAGAGAGAAAGTTGTAACCGGAGTGTCTTGACACTATGTTGGCTCTGACTACCCTGTTATACGGGATAAAGCTGCTTTTTTACATTCATTTACATTTTCACAGATTAATTTAAAAAAATATTTTTAATATTTAATTTTGTTTTTTACAACTGTTCTTAGGTTATCTTTAAAAAATATTTCGATAGTGCTGTATATTTTTTTACCCTACTTTATAGATTTTATCCATTAAATTATGAAACCTAAAGCTACGTTTTCAGGACGAACCTTCAGGTTATATTACACCAACTTATCATGAGCTGTCAGCCGTCGTAAAATATACGTACATTAAGGGCAGGGGTCAATTGCGTTCACCACCCTCTTAGCTAAAGTGAAATTATTAATTTGAATACAAATATATTGTTAATAAAAAAAGCAAAATAAAATAACTACCTACTTGTAACTACTGTAAAGTGTTCGAAACGTAGAGTTTTCAAAAATATATTTTCGAATACTTAAATATACGGGATTAATCCGTTTAATATAGTTTTATTTAAATTGTATACATTTACATTTAAAAGAAAATCAAATTAAATGTAGTATAGATTCATTTATAAAAAACACTAAAATCAAATATCATATTAAAATACATAGCTCCAGTTTACCGTAGCGTTTAGCGTCCCATCCTTACTGACAACCCCGCAAGGGATAAAAAAATAGCTCATAACTCTTTATTTCTAATAAGATACTAGTGTCGCTACTAACTATGTGTTCATTTTCTTTACGTTCTCCAATATGACAGGAATTTCCGGAAAATCTAATTTATAGCATTTTCAATTTCAGTTTTCTACGTACTTGTACGTTTTTTGCATTTCCCCGTTCTGATAAGACAAAGCACGGCGTTCGGTTCCGTCAACAATATGCAACATCTTAAATGTGGTTGCGATACTAGGTACTAGGTCTACCCTAGTATGCAGGATAAAATCGTGAAGTAAAAGAAAATAAAAAAAACGAGTCATCTGACTGGTAATCTAATCCACAACCCATAGCGTTTACAGTCACACACTGTGCCACTGCGCCACGATGGCCTCGCATACAAATAAATACATATAAATATTGTATATTTACAATAAAATTTTTGTTAATATAAGACAAAATAAGCTGAAGTCAAAAAGAACTAAATATGATTTAGTGCGGTCAAGATGTTATGGAAATTTATTCATTTCAAACTGTCCGTCCCAATTGGGAGTACAGCGAACACTTTGAACACTGAACACTTTGCTCCACAATATTACATTTTTTGGTTTTATTTAGTGAATTTTTTACATTATATTTTAAAATGCCTTTTTTGTACAAGAAAATTTCAGCCCATTATGGTGGTAGTCATATTACAGTTATTAATGTACTTTAAATGTATTTTGTTTAATATTTCTTCATATTTTATTACGTATAGCAGGGAGGCAGCCAGAGACAATTTAATCTCATGGATTTACGAAAGATAGAAATGGAAATCGTTTTTGCGAGTAACATTAAAATCATGCTAATGTAGTTGTACGCAAGAAGAACATGAGGCTGTAGAGACCATAGTGGTGTGGTAGCACGGTGTCTGACTGTAAACGCGATCGGTTGTGGGTTTGATACGCACTTGGTGGAATAATTATCCTTGTCAGTTTCACCATTCCACACGCAATGTCTCGATTTCGGTGGAAAGCGTTTAACCGAGTGTCTTGACACTAGATATTTCTCATCTATCCTGATATGCGGGATACAAACGTGAAGCTAAAAAATCTTTATTTAACTGTAAATATAAAACGGATTTTGATCTCGGTAAATTATTATATATAAATTATCTGTACTCATCCACTCCGGTAAGAAGCAGCGCAGTGTTTATCTCCGCCACACAATACGCAATATATTAAATTATCTTAATAAAATCAATAAAACCATCGTAAATATTGTAATGACAAATTGTATTATCCGCACGATGTCACCGAAAGTCGTTAGTCTGAAATAATTATGAAAAAATATTGTTCGGTACGAAAGTGGTGTAAAGTGCTTAACGACATATTTCATTTTGTATATAAAATATTTCAATTATTTTTGTAACAGAGAAGTCGAACTCTCAGTTCGTTTCAAACACGTTTCAGAGCTTGGATTTTTTTATCAATATATTAAATAAAAAACCGTAGTATTTACTTTAATCGCTTTTATTATATTAGTTGTATATAAATATAAAGCACGATTGTATGGTTGATATATATATATATATATATATATATATATATATATATATATATATATTGGTATTCGAAAATACATTTTGAAAACTCCACGTTTCCAAATGGTAAAAGGTAGACTGATCTACCATTAAAATATACCAAAATAACACATGTCTCAGTGGTAGTGGTGTTAACCGGAAGAATACCCGTGACACTTTCCAAAGTGAAGAAATGAAAATAATTTAAATATAATCATTCCTCCGAGTGGAAATCGAACCCACAACCGAAATCGGTTGTGGGTTCATCGGTTGTGGTCAGACGCTGTCCCACTACGCGACAACCGGCCCCGACGGTCCGCTTAGCCTAATAGAAAATTAAATAATAAACTGAAATTGTATAAAACGAAATAGAATTAAAATTTAAAATACGTTCAACTATCGTTACTATAATAATTTATTCCAAAGATATACCAGTAAAATATCTATATACAGACTAGAAGGGTATTGAAGTCCGAGTTTTTAAACAAAAGAACAATATAAGGACTTACGAAAAATAGAAATAGATATACATAGTTTGACAAGTATCATTAAGATCATGCTAATGTAGTTGTCTGCAAGAAGAACATGAGGTTGTAGAGACCATAGTGGTGCGGTGGCACGGCGTCCGACTGTAAACGCGATCGGTTGTGGGTTCGACACCCACTTGGTGGAATAATTATTCCTATTAGCTCCGCCATTCCACACGCATTGTCTCGATTTCGGTGGAAAGCGGTTTACCGTTTACTGGTCTCATAATATTTCTTAAGAAGAAATCATACAACTTGAATCTGAACCAAGTGTATAAAATATTTTACTATGCCCTGGCATATTTAAAAATATAGTATATTGTATTATATTTATTATATTTTTATAATTAATTTACTGGAGGTCATAGTCTCGACAGCGTGGCAGCATTAATCCCACAAATCACTTGTGAAAAGATAAACAGGCTGGTGAGATAAGGTGCGGTGTAGAGTTCCGCCAATTATTACGTAACTTCTAGTCTGTCTAGTGGAAGTGTGGAAGAGAATCCTCTGTTGTCCATTTCTCAAAACATTGACACCATATTTTTTGCTTTCCTAAAAATTTTATATAAATACTTCAAGTAACGTACAGAACGTGTCAAGATATCATCGCCTACTTTAATAAGGCAGAGCTAAATGCTGACTTTTAGACTGACAAAAGTTTTACTAACTAATATTTAAATATTCATGCTATACTATTAGTATCGTAAATAAGTCGATTTTATCCCGTACATATATATATTAACACATATAATCGGCGGAAAGCTGAATACGGAGTGTCTTGACACTACTTTCTGTCTACCCTGCTATGCGGGATAAAAGAGTGAAGTTAAAAAACACCTATCACAAGACTAAATATAACAAAATGAGCAGTACTTGGCTTTGAAAGATCTTAAAAGGAACAGCGTTATACAATATTGTTTTTATATATAATAAAACTTTGATTACTTTTACTTGCTTCCTCAAACTTTTAATATAAAATTATACATTAAAGACCTCTTATTTTGATATTTATCTAACATTTCCATACGATTTTTTCTAAATATATTTTGTATAATGCTTTATTCAAAACTTTATTAAACTTTGCAAATCAAGGAATTTGCAAAATATATAAAAAAATCAGTTCTACGTATTACCTATTGAATTTAGCTAGAGTCAAAACTCTCCGTTCTTCATTTTTAATCTAAAACCGAATAGTTAAGCCGCGGAACTTAACACCGCACTTTCTCTAACCATAGCGATAAAACGAAAATAATTTATATATTTCACCCTAACAAGGAAAATGTAAATATATATAATTCATTAACCTAGCAAACAAATTTACAATTGTTGACCGAAAGATCAACGTCTAACAATTAAGCGTGTTTTGCAAGATTTGAGATGTAAATAATAATTATATTATTAAGTTCAAAGATAATTCTTTAATCGTATGTGGGTTTAAATTACTTCGAGAAAACAGTAAATCCTCGAACAATCTGTTCCAATTATTTATTAATTCAGAAATTAAACTTTTGCTTCTAATATGTATAAGAATGCTCTAATATAAGAACGTTTTACTTTAGTTGTTAAAGAAAATAAAATTATGGAATGAAAGCCTTATGGAAAATAATTTTAATTTAAAGCGGTATAGCGTTTGACTGTAAGGGCGATCGGTTGTGGGTTCGATTACCACTCGGGGGATTGATTATATTTTAATTATATTAATTTCTTCGCTCTGATAAAACAAAGTACGGCGTTGAGTTCTTTTTTATTTACAATAAAAATCTGAGCTCCTACGAAAGTAATATAAGAAGTCTTTTAAAAATTTCAAACAGCTATTAACTTACCTTGCAAAACTTTGTAAAGCTAATTTACATGTCTAAAGCGTAGTGTTGAGTGTTAAGGTGCTTTTGAAACAATATTATAAATATTTTTTTTGAATTTATAAAAATATTAACGCAGCGGAACTCGAACCCGTACCTCTTCGAAAGTGTTGTATATTTTTTAAGTTTCATGCTTTTATCCTGCATAGCAGGGTAGACAGAAATACCTACTGTCAAGACACTCTGTACTCTGCTTTCCGCCATATTGCGTGTTGCGATATTGCGTGTTGTGATATTGCGTGTTGCGATATTGGTTGTTAAGTGACGGAACTCAACTACGCGCTTTATCTTATCAACGCAAGGAAATAAAAATAATATAAATATTTTTATTAACTCGCTCATTCCCCTGAGTAGGGATCGAGCCCACAGTTGATCGTGTTTACAGTCATTTACTATTTTTAAAGTATTATTCCACAACTAGAATTAGAAAATATTTTTGAAAAACAAAATCGTATAAAAATTTGAACATAGCGGGATTCGAAACTGCGCCTCTTGGAAACCGACCAAGCGCTCTGACCGCTAAGCCATGCGTTCTACTACCACCTGCGACGAAATTCTTGTACATTTGTACTTATGCTAAAAACATTAATAAATTTATCTTAAATTAGTCGTTAAACATTAATTTATTTAAAATTATTTTAGTAAGATGATTATTTTTATTATTACTATTTAAAGGTTAGTTAACGATATTCCATACATGGTGTCCCATATAGATGTATAGTCTTCCATAAACATTCGGTAAACAAATTTTGTTTTATAAATATATTAAAACGTAATACAAAACGAGCAAACATTCATAAAATATTAAAAATATATTATACATATATATTTATTTTTCATATTTTTTTTAAATGAACATTTTATCTAATCTAATCATATCTGGTAAACGATGTTTTAAATAAATATTATTTCAAAGGAGGGGAAATCCCCATTCATTACGTGTGTAATCAAACATTTGTCAACCGCAACTTAAACTATATTTTGGTCACGTCAATAGACTCTTTGCTACAATAATTTGACAGATTTTGACAAATACAGCATAATAATACGTTATTTTTATGACAAATTACTGTTTTTACGTTAGAGCAATATTGAGAAATTATGAATTAAAGTGATAAATAAGGATTATTTGATTAATTTACCATTAAATAATTAATATTTATTTCAAAAATTACATAATAAATACAATTTTTATATAAAAACTTACCATTTTATTATGTTTTTTCGTATTTTTCGTGTAAATTTTCAGTAAAAGTGGAGCACTGTAGCGACTCTACAGGGGAGCGCGGCTAGACTGCCCGGGACAAGCTGATAACGTCATAGAACCTGCGAAGTAGATATGACACATATCCTTAGTGTAATGAACAGTTACGAGTATTGAAGGTAGCAAACTCGATTTATTGGTGAATAATATTTATTAATATATCATTAACAATTATTATAGGCAGGAAATATGTGTATATAAAATGTAAAAATTATATGAACAAATAAAAGGTTGTAAAGATTATAAAAAAAACTGCTGGTAAATGTATAAGTATTAAAAATGTTCAATTATAAAATTTACCTTCTCGCTTTATCCCTTGCGGGATAGTGAGAATGGATACAGCGCCAAACGCTGCGATTAATTCATATTAACGTCATAAATACGATAAACAATAAAATATATTAATGCAATCGGTATAAAATATCCACCAGTTTGCATAGCGACAGCCATTTTGGGTCAACCATAATTCTCTTCATACATAATTGCATGGACTTACAAAACTAAAAGTATATTCTAATTATAAATATAGTATAAAAAATAATTTCTATAAATAAAAGCAAAATTGGTTTATATATAGGTTTATTGGCTAGTGTTAACTAGATTTAATTGTAAACAAAATACAGCTTACATTTCATTTTACGAGCAGTTAACTCCACATCTGCTATTTATAAACTTGAATAGATAGTAAAGTAGCAATAAATTACCTCACATTAACCACCCTCTATAATTAACATGTTCTTTAACTGATTTACGTTGGCTTCCTTTGGATAGTTAAAATGAGTTATTAATCAAATGAATTTAAGTAACGTTCTGTCAAAAAGTTGTACGTAGTGTCCAGAAAAAAGTTATATGTATAATAATATAAATATGTATGTTAATCACATTTATTCTGTTAATTTATCTTTTTTCTATACTATATTTAAGAATTACAATTATTTATAAAATATGCTTTTATCTATGTGTGCATGATTAAAATCAAAAATCAAAATAATCTGTAGCCAAATAAATTTACATTTCAATCAACACAAGTGTCAGTATTGTCAGTCCTATAAGAAGTTGCCACCGGCTCGGAAGGCAGTTCTGCTGAGAAGAGCTGGTGAGAGGCACTAAAATGATTACAAAACTTGCCTTATAGAATATGATCATCATTATAATATACCAAAATGAAAAGTAAAACACCCTCACAGAGACATAGAAATCGTTCATATATATCACCAAAATCAATTCAACTCGTAATCTTTGACGGGTTGAGTATATCTGTCCCTTTCAGTTTGTTTACGTATTTGTACCCGTCTCTCTCTTTCGTACTCAACTGAATGACGTAGGCGCGGAAAAGCCTTAACTGAAGGCTCCAAGAGTTTTCTTATTATTGTAGAGCAATTGAAAGAAAATGCCACTATTTGTATTATTAGATATGTATATTTAAATGCAAACGTAACGTAACGTAAAAATTGTATACAAGATGGTTGCGAATTTGAATCTGATCCGAATAAACATTACTCAAGGGTAATGTTTTTTTTTTTACTTCACTCTTTTATCCCGCATAGCAGGTTAGACAGGAAGTACCTAATGTCAAGACACTCTGTACTCCGCTTTCTGTCGAATTCTAAATACTGGATGTTGAGTGGTGGGACTCAATACAGGACTTTGTTTTACTAGAGCGAGGGACTGAAAATAACTGCCTCATATAATGATATAAAAATATATATTTTATTTATAGTAAATAAACTTAGTAAATAAGATACAAAATAAAAACGTAAGTGGAAAATCTATATTAATCCCTCAAATCTGAACAAAAATATATTTTTAATTACCTCATACGTCCTAGACATCCGTCACTTCCTGTTTGGATATTTCATTAGTTCATATATATATATATATATATATATATATATATATATATATATATATATGTTTGTTTGTTTCAACGCGCTAATCTCAGGATGTACTGATTGGAATTGAAAAATTCTTCCTGTATTGTATAGTCATTATATTGAGGCTATAGGCTATAAGAGTGAACCAGTCAAAAAAAATGTTGGGAAAACGGGAAAATTTGTATATTTTTAAAGCTTACCTTGCGTACACCGAGTATACGGTGGAAGATACGCAAAAATTTTGAGGGGTACAATTTTGTATGACAAAATTGTACCCCTCTCAAAAGTTCTATAAAAAGTCATATGTCTTTTACGGTTGACTCACTACAAAAATTTGTAGGTGTTTTTACAAACTAAATATTAATCCTTATCCAAATAAATAAGCTATTTATCACGGGCAATTATTTTTGAACAAAATTGCGTATATTCTAACCGTCTAAAATATATGTTAAGAAATTTAAAAAAAGGCGAAATATATGTAACAAGTTATGGCCATCGTCTCTAAGTAGGACACCGTCTGACTATAGACGCGATTGGTTGTGAGGTCGTTTTCCTCTCGGGGGAAGGATTATACTCCAATAGAGTTCGCGACTCAACAGGAAATGTCTCAATTTAAGGTGGAAAGCATACTGCGGAATGTCTTGACACTAGACCGTTTCTGACCATCCTGCTATGCGGGATAAAGCGTGAAGCTGCTTTTCTACAATTTTGTATTGAAATAAGTTTTAAATTTATTATACTTTAAGTTTAAGTTAAGTTTAACATGCATTGAACCTGTTACCTATTCAATAGAATAAAATACTGATAGTACACGCTTTGTAAAGTTAGAAAGGGATTTTTCATGTCTCCGCTCCATATGGTTATATCAAATATCGCTTAAAGCAGTTTAACGTGTAGTGTCTAAGAAAAGTAAGTAAAAATGTCGACCTCTTTTTACTATTTGGCTGACTCTTTTTATTATTTAAAATGTATACCAAACGTATAGTAGTGTGTTTAGTATTTTCACTATTCTTTTTTTATCTTCACGCTTTTATCCCACATAGCAGGGTAGACAGAAAGTACCTAGTGTCAAGACACTATGTACTTTGCTTCCACCAAATTTGAGACATTGCGTGTTGTATGGTGGAACCCAACGGCATACTTTGTCTTACCAGAGCGATAAAGTGAAAAAAAAATAAATATAATCACTCCCCCGAGTGGGGATCGAACTCATAACCAAACGCCCGTACAGCCAGACGCTGTCCCACTGCGCCACGACCGACCTCAACGAACTAAGTAGCCAATAATAACATATGAAAAATAAATAACAATAAAGAAAAAACGCTAAAGATCTAGTCTGTAGTGGCACAAATTTTATATTTAAAAATAAATAAACCTCCTCTTGTGTGTGTTATTTTCGTAAAATATGAACCCTAAGATGAAAACCGCATAATAAACCACACGTACATTTATAATATAGATGATCATTATGAGATCATTGTTAGGTTCCTCGAAAGGAAACCATCAACTTAGAACACAGTGACACGAGGGGCCCTCCTGTGAGGCACTTACCTCGATTTGTGTAAACTGTATGTAGTGTGAGACTTGCCTGTCCGTATCAGGCCTATTAACATCTGCCGGTTATTTGGTACTAAAAACAAAGGAATTTTAATACTCTACTTCAAATTATACATATATATATATATATATATATCCTTTCATAGATATAATGCTGAGAAGATTAACCACCTTTTGTGAAAGTGTGTTATGAATATATGCCATACAATAAAATATAAGATATTAGAATGTTGTAGACATTAACACCACTGTGGTACAGAAGATTAATAAATGAATATAAACACAATGGTAGTAGGTTCGATTTTTGATAAGGGAATATGTATTTTAGATTCACGCTTTTATCGCGCATAGCAGGGTCAATATGAATTTTTTTTACAGAGAAAAGAGGTAAACCAGCAGGAGGGCCATCTGATGTTAAGTGTTCACCATCCCCGCGATGAGGCGTTGCCGGCCTTGGGGTGGAAATGAAAGGAGATAGTGTAGTGGCCTCGGCATTCTGATAGAAAGAATGCAAATAGGCAAAGCTGGCTTACAAGATATTGGATCGGAACACCTCATCTGATATATGGCGGATCGTTTTTGTCATGACAGCGTTGGCGAGCCAGCCGGAGGTGTAACCTCCTACCACTAAATGACTGGAATACCCGCTTCTTACGGGACGCTACCCTGCAGCGGGGGCGAATTGTATTCTACCCCGTACCCTCACTGGAAAAATTTTGTTTTACCAGAGCAAGGAAATAAAAATAATTGAAATATATTTATTTCCCCGAGTGGGAACCAAACCCACAAGCAATCGCGTTTACAGGCTAACGCTGTTCCACTGCGCAAAGACATATCTATATTATAATTTAATTAATTAAATCAAGGCCTTAAAATATACCTGTTTATTATTTTCTCATTATCCTGGTTGTTCTGGCAAATATATCAGATTCACGCTACTAAAATACTGCATTTTTTTATATTTAGTAGACGTATAAAAAAAATAACACAGCTGGATTCGAACCTGGACCTTCAAAATTTTCCAAGCCATCTAGGCAATTAAGTGTGTAGCTGAGTCTCACGACGTAAAGATCATATTGAGATAGGGATATTTACTTTATAAATTAACATAGGGTGTTTGATTAAAACAGCTTGACGCTTTATCCCGCATGGCAGGGTAGATAGAGCGAGCAAGATGTCAAGACACTCTGTTCCTTACTTTTTAGAAATGGACATATTGCGTGTTGATTTTTGGAGCTTAACGCTGCACTTTGTCTTATTAGAGACAAAAAATTAAATAACTATTATACTTAAATAACTATCGCGTTTACACTCGGTCTTCACTCAATATAATGATTCGATTAAAATGTTTCGTATATTTTTCTATGAAATTGCGGGTTCGAATCCTGTTGTGTTCAAAATTTAAACACGACATTTAAAACCGTCTGAAACAACTCTAAAAAATATAGTTAAAAAAATATTTCTAATTATTTTCTTTTAGTTTCACGCTTTTATCCTGCATAACAGGATATTGCTATATAGCAAGTACGTAGTGTCAAGACTCTCCTTACTCCGCTTTCCGTTGAATTCGAGAGAATGTTCGTTTAGTGGCCGAAATAAAAACCGCCCTTTGTTTTACCAGGGCGTCGAAATGAAATTAATTCAAATATAATCATTTCCTTAAGTGAGAATCGAACCCACAACCGATCGCGTTTACGGTCAGTCGCTGTCCCCAGAATGAAAAGCGGCACGATTAATATATAGCCCGAAATTAAATTCAAAAATGAGTTTGACCTGAATAAATATATACAAACAAATATTCCAAGAGCTGTTATCGTGCCCGTCTGTCTGTCATTGCCGTCAAAATAAAATCAAGGCAAATTTAATGTGATCTTTAAACCTATTATATTTCAATGTGTGCAAATTATTCGAATGCTTATGAAATAGGCTATTTATAGTGTTTTTAGGTGGAAAATGTATTAAATTTTGTATTTTAAGTTTAACATTATTAACATAGGTATATATGAGTGGCGGTCGTGGCGTGGTGGGACAGTGTCTGACTGGTTGTGGGTTCGATCCCCACACGAGGGAGTGATTATATTTAAATTATTTTCGCTTTCTCGCTCTGGTAAAAGACAAACCGCGGCGTTGAGTTCCACCTCTCAATACGCGAATTCAGTGGAAAGTTGAGTACGGAGAGTCTTGACGCTAGGCACTTTCTGTTTACCCTGCTATGCGGGATAAAAAGCGAGAAGCTAAGAAAAATAAGGGCCGGGTAGTGCCTGACTGTAAGTGCGATTACTTATGGGTTTCATTCCCTCTCGAAGGAATGACTATATTTAAATTATTTTCACTTCCTCACTCTGGTAAACAAAGCGCGGCATTGAGTTCCGCCACTCAACACGCAATGTCTTTACACTATATAATTTCTACCTACCCTGCTATGCGGGATAAAAGTGTGAAGCTAAAAATATATATATATATATATATTTTCTTTACATCCTAGCTAATAATAAACTTATCAACATAATTAAAATATTCTTGAATAGAATTATATGCTTTGTGACAGCAAGTGTGTTATGAATACATGAAATATAAGATGTAAGATATTAGAATGTTTTAGACATTAACTCCACTGTAGTACAGAAGATTAATAAATATATACAAACACAATGGTAGTAGGTTCGATTTTTGATAAGGGAATATATATTTTAGATTCACGCTTTTATCCCGCATAGCAGGGCCAATATGAAGTTTTTTTACAGATAAAGGATGTAAACAAGCAGCAACAAGAGGTAATTAAAATATTCTTGAATAGAATTTTATGCTTTCATTGAAAAAAAAATCATTACAACTATAATATCATTGAAGTAATAATATCGTGTATTGTTTATTATACATGACTTGTTTTTTAAAATAATAGTAAGTATTTTTAATTAAATTTTCATAATTGCCTGCAATCTATAACGAGAATAATTATAAAAACCTAACAAAAAAATATATATGGGATACCATACTTATCGTTTTATTATAGTCAAATTACAGAAAATCTTTTTGATATGCCTATATGTTATTATGATGAGTAATCTATGTTACTGATGAAATAATGGTGGAATACGAGAGGTCGGGGGAGATCTCGGTTGGCCTCCGAAAACACAGTATCAAGGATACTGGAGGAAGGTCACGTAAAAAGTATGAAGACCCCCCGAAGAGCATGCATGAAGAGGATAATGACTGTGGACGAGGCGAAAGAGGTATGCAGGGACTGTAGCGTTTGGCGCTCCGTACTCTCTGACTACCCAGCCGGGGATAAAGTGTGAAGCTAAAAAAAATCTATGTTACTGTAAAGTTTTATCTATATCTGTTCAGCAGAAAAAATCCAAACGAGTATACATTCATTTTTTTGTAAAATAGGTAATATTAATAGGCCATCATCTCACAGCAAACACTGATAATATAAATTATGTATTCGATTTTTTTTACTTTTTTTAGCTGCACGCTTTTATCCCGCATAGCGGGGTAGACAGAAAGTACCTAGTGTCAAAGCACTTCATACTTCGCTTTCCACCAAATTCGAGACATTCGAGGCTAAACGCCGCACTTTAAATAAATCTGTGAATTTTTAAAAATTAATTCGTTATACTATTTTTTGTTTCTAATTTTTTTTAATTGTATATAAATGGAATAAATTTCATAATATAATTCATATTATTATTTACGCTTTATTTGTATTTGATGTATTTTATCAATTTAATAAAATTTCTAATACAAAATTCTTAAGAACACTCGGTACTCCGCATTCCACCGAATTCGAGACATTGCGATTCGAGTGGTGGAACTCAACGCCGCACTTTGTCTTTTACCAAAGCGAGGAAGTGAAACAATTCAAATATAATCACCCCACCCACTCCCACTGCGCCACGACCGGCCTCACACATATACATAATTAAAAAAAGAAACAAATAAGTAAATAATATAAAGCAAAACATAAACAAGAAGAAAAACGATTATTACGTACAAAAAATAAATTACATTATTTGAACAATTAGTACAACCAACCACTCGCTAAGTTTTCTTTTTTCTTGTTATATTATTTATTGTATTTAAGATGAAAACAATCCAAATAACTATATTTACAATGTTTTTTTTTAAAAACTCATTGTTGTTATTAGTTAATTCTGAATACTGAAAAATTGAGTTTACAAGTATTTAATACGTAACGACATAACAGACACACACGGATACGTATGTATGTATGTATGTATGTATATATATATATATATATATATATATATATATATATATATACATAGTATTTACTATTTTTAAAGTGTTATTCCACACTTAGGATTAGAAAACATGTTTGAAAAAACGTATAAAAATTTGAACGCAGCGGGATTCGAACCCGCGCCTCTTGGATACCGTCCAAGCGCTCTGACCGCTAAGCCATGCGTTCCACTACCAGCTGCGTCGAAATTCTTGTACGTTTTTTCAAAGATGTTTTCTAATCCTAAGTGTGGAATAACACTTTAAAAATAGTAAAATTAAATAGCAATCTCTCTTGTTAAACGATTATTTCTTAATAATCTTTAAGTAGTAGAAATTTGTAAAAATCTCTCTACAGAGATGCTAACAACATAAATATGTTGTAACAAAAAAAACTATATACATATATATATATATATATATATATATATATACATACATACATACATACGTATCCGTGTGTGTCTGTTATGTCGTTACGTATTAAATACTTGTAAACTCAATTTTTCAGTATTCAGAATTAACTAATAACAACAATGAGTTTTTAAAAAAAAACATTGTAAATATAGTTATTTGGATTGTTTTCATCTTAAATACAATAAATAATATAACAAGAAAAAAGAAAACTTAGCGAGTGGTTGGTTGTACTAATTGTTCAAATAATGTAATTTATTTTTTTGTACGTAATAATCGTTTTTGTTCTTGTTTATATTTTGCTTTAGATTATTTATTTATTTGTTTCTTTTTTAATTATGTATATATGTGAGGCCGGTCGTGGCGCAGTGGGAGTGGGTGGGGTGATTATATTTGTATTGTTTCACTTCCTTTCTTGTTTTTTTTTTGTTACAACATATTTATGTTGTTAACATCTCTGTAGAGAGATTTTTACAAATTTCTACTACTTAAAGATTATTAAGAAATAATCGTTTAACAAGAGAGATTGCTATTTAATTTTAATATTTACTATTTTTAAAGTGTTATTCCACACGAACAAACGTATAAGAATTTCAACGCAGCTGGTAGTAGAACGCGTGGCTTAGCGGTCAGAGAGCTTGGACGGTATCCAAGAGGCGCGGGTTCGAATCCCGCTGCGTTCAAATTTTTATACGTTTTTTTTCAAAGATATATACATAGTTTTACGCTTTACGCTACGTCACATGCGCGCTACGTGGACAGAAAGTAGTATTAAGACATTACGTACTGTGTGGCAACCTCGAGTCAAAATTGGAAAAATAAACTTTACATATAAACATTTCTCCGTGTGGGGATCGAATTCACAACAACTGCCTTTACAGTAAGACATTCTCCCACTGCACCTAGATGGCTTACGGTAGTAGTTTTATATTTACGTCATAAATGACTTTTAAAAATAACTTGAAATTGAATTGATGTATCATTAAGTAACTAATGACTAATTAAAATCAATCAATTAATGTGCTTTTATTATTAATACCAAAATGTATTCTTTTTTAGCTTCACGCTTTTATCCCGCATAGAAGGGTAGACAGAAAGCACCTAGTGTCAAGACACCATCCGTAATTCGCCTTCCACCGAATCCGAGACATTGCGTACTAGTAGTGACTTAACGCCGCTTACTGGCACCCAATGCCACACCATTTAAACTCTTTAAACTATTTTAAAGCTGATAATATTTAAATTTTTTTCATATATCGGCCAAAATGGAGCATTTTAACACTAGATTGTTTTTGCCTTCTCTGCCACTCAAAAAAAAAATGATGAATTTAGTAAAAAAAAATTAAACCCACAAACAAAGCCAGCTAGGCATTGTCAAGTAAAAATTATTTTTTATACGCCCCATAAAACTTCTTATAGCCCCTTTGAATGGAGGAACGCTCCTGAAGCATTTGTACAAAGCGAAAAATGTAACGACCTAACGGTTTTTATGAGACTGTATTACGCTATATCTATGCGTTATTTACGATTACGTTTTTAAACTATATAGTCTACTTTATAAAGTTCTTAATATCTATATAATTGAAAATCTTAATATTTTTAAAATGTCATTCCACATTTAGGATCAGAAAATGGTTTTAAAAAACGTATAAATATTCGAACCCGCGCTTCTTGGAAACCGTCCAAGCGCTGCGACCGCTAAGCCATGCGTTCTACTACCCACTGAGTCGACATTCTTATACGTTTCTTTACAACTTATTCACGTTACATATTAGTTACGTATTAAACAGTAGTTTACCAAGAGAGAATGCTATTATTATTAATATTTTACTTAAAAATATTGTATTTTAATATTTTACTTAATAATATTAAAATTTAATAACATTATTTTTTAGGTAGGCGGAGAGAAGCATGTGTCTAGATAGTCTAGTTTTTGATTTCAGTCCAAATTTAAAATAACGAGTAGTAACATCGCGCTATAATAATTTCCAAAGGAAAGGATTTAACTAACAGGGTTGTACTCTAGAGGTATTTTTTAAGTAACAATAATTTACTTCTGATTATTTATTACCTTGTTATGTAGACAAGTGACTAAGTTCGGACGTGCAATTTTAAATATTGAAATATTTGATTCTCGCTATTTTTATACATTTCAAATGAAACTATTTTAAACGCATTAATCGCGTATATTTTATTACGAAAGACGTTGAGTTTTTTGAAAAATTATTTTAGAATACCAAAATATTAGCGATTAATCCGTTTAAAACAGTTTCATTTAAAATAATATATCATCATTATACATTATATATTAATAATTAAAAGCAATTTATATATTTTTTTAATATAAAATTCAAGACACTACAGACCCAGGTCTGTACCATTTTTTCCTTATTGCTATTTATTTCTCATTTACATATAATTATAATTAGATAATTAGAACCAAATTATCTATCGGTATTAAATTATCTTAATTTATCGAGACTCGTTTATATAAATATTTTTTTATATTGAACATAATTAAAAAAAAATTATTTATATTATCAATATTAAAACATTTAAAAAAAATATTTAACGAATTGTTAGCAGGCTTAATAATTTTTAGTCCAATTCTATTCATATTAGAACACACTACCTTGGCGTTTCCAGTTAGGTGCTATCATTGTACGCCATTGTGATCCCAAATATATATAGAAATTAAAAAATATTATATATTATTATAATAAAAAAAAACTCTATACACCAATATAAAGTTATAATGATTATAAACAAGAATGTATATACAATTGGCCACCTTATAGCTAAAACAGCGTTTTGTTCCAGGCATAACAGCATAGAAAAGCAGTATTGGAATAGGTGCAAATAGAATATGAGGTTTTTTTAGCTACAGGCTTTTATCCCGCTTAGCAGGGTAGATAGAAAGGATCTAGTGTCAAGACACTCCGTATTTCGTAACTCAACGCCGCACTTTGTCCTAACAGAGCAAGGAAGTGAAATTAATCACTCCCATGAGTGGGGATCGAACCCACAACCGACCGCCTTTAATCATTTCAATCATATGAAGATAAAAATAATATATTAATCATAGGCATAAACATTCAGAAATATTATATATACATACAATAAATAAATAAGTAAATAAATATACATATATACATATATATATATATATATATATATATATATATATATATATATATATATAAGTAAAGTACGTAGTGTCAACACACTCCATATTTTTAACGCAAAACTAATATTATATAATCGTATATTTTTTATATATAGTTTTTAAGAAAATCGTAAAAATAAAGAAGCAATCTCTTTTAAATTTATCCGCTATGAATCATCTGAAGTATTTAAAAGATTATTTATATCATGATATGATGATATGACGCATATAACTGTGGTATGCTATAAGCATACATGGGAAGTGGGCTGATTTATTCCCAGCGATTTTAGTAAACAAAAAAAGAAACAATTCAAGTTTAAATTATGATAATATTTATGGTAATTTGTGAGTAACAGGTTCAGTTCCATGTTGTGAAAATTTTCATTTTGTTTTTAAACGCTGACCTAATCAAGAACTTAATAATGGAGGTCAGTCGGGGCGCAGTGGGACAGCGTCTGACTGTAAACGCGATCGATTGTGAGTTGTATCCCCACCCGGGGGAATAATTATGTTTAAATTGTTTCCATTTCCTCACTCTGGCACGACAAAATGCGGCGTTGAGTTCCACCACTTAACACGCTGTGTCGAATACGGTGGAAAGGGAAGTACGGAGTGTCTTGACACTAGGTATTTTCTGTCTACTCTGCTATGCGGGGTAAAAGTGTGAGGCTAAATAAATCAATAAATGCTTTTGATTTATATATATGCACGACTTTAAATGACAGTCAATTTTAAATAACATTCATATCTTCATTTTTAGTTTCACGCTTCATGAAACATAACAAAGATAACTTTTTATGCAATACTAAGGAAGCCTGTATCAAATACACAAAATTATAATTTTGTCTGGGAATTGAACTTACAACCAGTGTATGTATAGTCAGTAACTTTTACACTGTGTTACTATAGCGTACTCATAAAAACTGTAAGACTTAAGTTTAAAAAAATTTTTTTAAAAATCAAATAAAAATTTGAACGCAGCGTTATTCAAACCCGCGCCTCTTGGTAACCCTCCAAGCACTCTGACCGCCAAGCAATGCGTTTGAACGCATTTCAGTCAATTCAGTTAATTTTTCAAATTTTTAAACTATTTTTAAAAATGTTTTTTTAATCCTAAGTGTGGAATAACACTTTAAAAATAGAAAAACTTGATCTTGCCTGCAAATAGTGCGTTAACTTGGATTTTAATATATATTTTATATTTAAGTGTACATTTTTATTTCCTTTTGGCCACAGACTAAATTATTTAAGTTGTTTTTTAAGATTATCATAAAGTCTAGACTAGATTATTGTATTTGATATATTATTGTAAGAATGCATTGTTAGCTTGTTACCTTTGTAATAAATAAACAAATAAAAAAATTACATTATCTTGTTCGAGGCCATCTTAACGCAGTGGTACAACAACGAACTGTAAAAGCGAGTTATGTACACTGATTTCTTCTACATATTATCATATGTTTTTTTTTATTTTTAACTCTCAGTTAAGACAAAACGCAGCGCTAAGTTCCAGCACTTAACACGAAATGTCTCGAATTTGGGCAGAATGCGACAAACAACGTGTCTTGACATTAGATTCACTCTGACAACCCTATTACGCGGGATAATGCAAGAAGCTGTTTTTTTAACATTACTCTATAATGGTCTTTGATTTTCCCGTACATATTTTAAATGAAACTATTTTAATCGGATTAATCGCGTATATTTTGGTATTCGAAAATACGTTTCTCAAAATCTGACGTTTTAAACGGTTTACAGTAAACCGTAGTCACAGGTAGGCTAGACTAGGCTACCAAAATATACGCGATTAATCCGCTTAAAACAATTACATTTAAAATTACTCTATGAGTATTTGAAGTCTTTATTATATTATTAAAGACCATTGTGTCACAATAATCACTTTTATTACACGAACTAAAAAATGAAAGTTTCACAAAAAAAAATGTACCTCATTTGAATTGAATTAATTATAAATTTTATTATAAAAACAATGAAGCAAACGTCGTAATGTAATAATGAATTACAATACTTAAGTAAATTATGTTGCAGAAGTACACACAAATATAAAAAATTTTACATAGAAAATTTATGATATGCTACCTATCTCTCTATTTAAAAAATATATATACAATCCTTATTTGTCAGTAAGATCCAAAAGAAATGTTTATATATCTATCTTATTTTTACATTTCTTCGCTCTGTTAAGATAAAGCGTGGCGTTGAGTTCCGCTACCACAATACTCAATGTATGTTACTCTGGCGGAATTCGGAAAATTAAGTCTTTCGAAACCTACCTGCTATGCGATAAAGCGTATAGAGCGATACTAGATACAGGTTGCATATCAATTTGGAAAAAAAACACGAGGTTGGTTAGGGATTCGCTTCCTAATCAAGGACTTGTTATATTAAAATATATTCAGTTCTCCGCTATGGTAAGACAAATCGCGATATTGAGTTTCGCTTCAAAACATTGTATTTCGAATTTTTCTTTACACTAGGTTCTTTCTGTTTATTCTACTTTCCGGGAAAAATTTGCTTTTATAACATGAAGGTAGTATATATGAAGCCATAAGGAGCTGAGGTGATTTCCAACATGTTTTTTTAGCTTATTAGCTTCAACTATATATCTTAAGTAGAAATATTCTTTAGACCCAATTCTTTCTGCCTTTCAAATCGCATGAAATTTGCAAACGTGTACACGTGAAATAAAAATTACCTTCTTTACGAAAGAGAGGAGTATGAAATTTAACAGAGTTACAGTTTATATGATCAGCTTCAGGATTTGTCTCACATATCTGGGTAGTTGGAGACAACCTAATGTCTAACACTTCGTTGACTGCAATAACCGCGAAATCTAGGCATGGCAGTGTTGAATGTCACACTCAACGCGGCGCTTAGCTTTGCTGACCAGAGCAAAGAAATGCAGCTAAATTTTAAATATAATCATTCATTGAAGCCAGTCGTGGTGCAGTGGGACAGCGTCTGATTGTAAACGCGATTGGTCGTGGGTTCGATCCCCACTTGGGGGATTGTTTATATTTAAATTATTCACTTCCTCGCTCTGGTAAAAGACAAAGTTCGACGTTAAATTCCACCACTTAACACGCAATGTCTCAAATTCAGTGGAAAGCGAAGTACGGAGTGTCTTGATACTAAATTAATTTCTTTAAGTGGGAATAGAACTCACGACCACTTGCCGTTACTTTCAAAATGTTTTCTCATGATATAAAGAAGACGAGCAGAAAGTCAAAATTTTGAATAATTATTTTTCATTTAGGTCACTTGCATTTGAGAGTGCATTACATTATGTATTTCATAGTATACATACATACTGGTAATATTCAATGGAGAACCGCAACCGAGAAAACTGCGCTTAATAAATAAATGTTTTAACGTTCGAGCTGACTCGATATAACGTGAAATGATCGAACATATTTCGTGCTGTTAAAAGGTCGTTACGTACTATTTGTGTACATACACTGGTATTCCACACTTAGGATTAGAAAATATTTTTGAAAAAAAAATTATAAAAATTTGAACGTAGTCGGATTCGATCCCGCCCATCTTGGAAACCGGATAAGGCTTTAACCGCTAAGCTATGCGTTCACTGGTATTTACTTCGTAAAATATGCAGAGATCATCTCTTAACAAATCATATTGTTTTGGTATTAAAAGCTAAGTGGTTAAAGCAACAACATGGTTTTCAAAAGGTGTCAGTTCGAATATCGTTATGATGAAATTTTTTGATTTTTCTAACATACAAACCATTTCTTATTTTTCTGGGTTAGCGTTTGAGTAGATTTTAATAACTAATGTCCAACTTTCCAGTATATAGAAATGTTATAAATTGGAGGGTGGAACTCCGCGCTTTATTTTCGTATATCTGGGAATCGAATCCATAACTATCTAGTCAACTGCTACGTAACAGGTGTCACAACTCAAGTTGTTAGTTTATAATATATACCTGTATCGTAAATAAGTACGTAACTTATTAACACTTTTGACATAGCAGTAAATTGTATACTAACTTATTATATATAAAGAATAAAGTCGTATGTCTTTAAGTACCGTCACGTAGCGGGACGGGTACTGTATACGCGTACGTACGGTTGAGGGTCCGATTCCTTGAGAAAGCATTATTTAGAATTGGTAATCATTTCCCTATTTTAGTAAGGCAAAACGCAGAGCACAGCTTCAATCAACTCGTAATATATCGAATTCCTGTGAAAAACGGAGTGTCTTGACACTAGATCGTGTCTATCTAAAGCTATTGCGAGGCAGTGTTTAGCTATATTTGAATATTTTTAAATTGATAGTCAGTATGTCTATTTATTGGTTTTTGCCAAAGTAATGCCAGAGATCAGAGATGTAGAATGTAACTGTTTAGAAAACATTTTTGAAAAAACGTATAAAAATTTTGAACGCAGCGGGATTCGAACCCGCTCCTTTTGGATACCGTCCAAGCGTTCAAAATTTTTATACGTTTTTTCAAAAATGTTTTCTAATCCTAAGTGTGGAATAACACTTTATAAATAGTAAATATATATGTAACTGTTTATTTAAAAAAGAGAGAATATTTATAATGTTTTTAGAAGAACTACCGATGATAACAAAATGCAACAAAGACAAAAATTTGGTTATTCTTTTACTAAAATACAATTTAAGTAAATATACTATGAAAAAATACTTTAAAACACTAAACATTCAAAACGTCCAATAATCCTGGCAGGGTCGCCATGTAAGGTTGGGATCAATTAAAGACGTCTTGTTGGTACCAGGTTCTGATTTATTCTGATCATACATACACTTAACTTACACCTGAGAAATGTCGCAGGCTACCACACTACACCTCCCACGGTATTTAAAGAAAAAAAAATTGTAAATATATTTTTTTCGATAACAATTAGCTGATTTATTACATTCATTTTTGGGAATAAGTTTTATTTTATATAACGTTTTTAAAAAATGACAGACAGAAATACATACAGAATAAAAAACCTAGGTTAGGTATACTTAATTTAAACAGAAAAGAAAAAAAATAACTATTTAAAGTCTAAAGTAATATTAATAATATCTTATAATCTAGAAGTTCCTTATTATTTAAGTATTAATAAAATTAGAGTATATTTTGGTCATTCCTCAGTATTAGTACGTAGGTACGTATATATCTATGTATCTATGTATTTCCTTATAAGAGAAACATCTCTTTCGTAGCCTTTTTAAAGTACATATATGGTGTATATACAATTTTATTTTTAAGGCGTCTTTTAAAAAGTCATATCCCTGATTAGTCGCGATTTAATTTTTTTCCTTTTAATTACATATTCTCCTTTCAGGCGCCCCATAGGCCTTTTTTATTTATTTTTATTTTATTATTTTATTTTATTTATATTATTATTTATTTTTATTTGATTGGGTGGCCCGGACCACTCCCAATATTTTTTATTTTATTTATTTGGTTAACCACTTTTTTATTTATTTATTAATTAGTACCGTTTGTGCACAATCTTTCACGCAGACGAACTCGCGTACAGCATGATCAAAAAATGTGCCGGTATTTTTATTTTTATTCTCTTTAAAAAAATAAATAACCATAGCATTCCTTTTTCCATCATCTTACAATGAAGCATATCGATATATTAGAATAACTAACGTTAGGGCCCAAAACATAGCTAAGCTAATATCCGACAGCCAATTTCATACAGTCATACCAATAAAACCAGCGAATTAGATCGACATAGTTAATTAATCCTTACATATATATTCACACACCTTATCTTACATTTAAAACTTTCTATAACCATACTCATATAACCCTTTCTTTCCTTATATCTATTAAAAATCTTTCATTTTATAACCCTGCCAAAAACTTACTCCTTTACTTGAGAACATTTCTATAGCTCTTATATACTACATACTGGCTTCTCGAGCACAATACGATAAGTAATATAACCAGTGCCTGTACATATGTAATTAAAGTAGCACTTAGTTACATATTTATTTTTATTCCAATAAATTCTCACACGCAACACTCCATATGTACCAAGGAAATTTAACTTGTCCACGATAATTCATCGGTTGATCTATCCGACTACAAATAGCCAAGCTAAGCTTCAAAGGCACATTTTCCAAAACAACAACGTCAAACCATACCATCTACATAATCATACCACTCCCACACAATAACGTAAATATACGCCATCTCTCTACTTTACCATACCTTTCAATTTCCATTCTATAATATAATTTAATCCATATTAAAAAAAATCTTTTAATTTTTATACTTTCCTTTTATATCCTACATAATATATTTGCTTCAAAGTCATAATATTGACAACATTTAGTTATTATTCCATTATCGTTTTTTTTTTTCATTATCCGTGTTTTTTTTTATTTCATGCACTTTTTTCCTTTAAAATAATAACAAGTAAATAAAATTTAATTATCAATATTAACTGTTAACTATTTGATTATTTTAAGTAAAATTAAATGCGAAAAAATATTTTTTTTTCAATTCTAACACTAAAGCCGTATAATAAAAAAATATCAAAACAACATAAATGTAAAAATAATGGCTAAGGCAAGCCAGGAGACAACAATGGTATCTACAAATAATTGCATCAGCTTTTAATCTGAATCCTCAATATCATATTAGTTTACAAATTCCACGCCTTATCCATAAAACCTCGCGTCAACGTTTTTATAAAATTTGAGCTGCACCATGTATGGGAACCAAGATTTACATTTCGAAGAATATGTACATATGGACCGTGCTATGTCATCATATTGAGAATAAAGTTATCTTGTTTACAATAATTGCAACATTAATTTACTCAAAATTTTGTATTTAGATTCCGATAGATATATTTTTATTATTTTATTATGCATTTATACTAATTTATGATTTAATAAAAAAATATCATAACAATATTTATTCCTATTTATTATAATTAAAATTTAATTTTGCATCGTGGTCGAACAAAAATTAAAATCTTAATCATATTTTGACATCTTATCTTATTCATATTTTAATATTTCATTATTTATTTATTTTTTGATAACATTAGTGTCCTTAATTTTTTTTAAATCTTCTTCTTAAAACAAAATTTACTCACTCACATTTTCATTACTGCGAAACTGGCCACTCGGTGTAGTTTTTCTTTATCTTCATTATTTCATTTACTTCACATTTGAAAAATGTACACGGCGTTTTCCTTGGATAACTTGTTTTGTAGAATATGCTTTTGCATGCTGCGGTAATTTTTAAATTCAATAAATTCCAACATTCTTCCTCAAGAAATATCTTCAAAAGATCAATAACATTTTGTTTTTGATCTGCTCTCCATTTTTTTTTATTTACCTTTCTTTTTCTTTTTCTTCTTTGTGTCTTCCTGGGCTGCCTTTTATATAATCTTTGAAAAATTATTCATTTTTGAAGTTTTAATAATTGTTATTTTCTTGCTTTTACGTTTTGATTTTTACATGTCAATCCGAGAGATTTTTAATTTGGGAATTTTACCCATAAAATATTTTTTCATTTTATTTTTATTTCCTTTTCAATTTTTTTTCTTCATTTAATAATAATATTTATTCGGTGGCTGGCCGGTGCACGCGCCGCAGGCTAGCGCGCGCACACCGACTGGCAGGGTCGCCATGTAAGGTTGGGATCAATTAAAGACGTCTTGTTGGTACCAGGTTCTGATTTATTCTGATCATACATACACTTAACTTACACCTGAGAAATGTCGCAGGCTACCACACTACAAACTTAATACGAAAAATAAAATTAAATGCTATTTGAAATATTATATAATTATGAATTTTACAAAAAATCTATATATAATGTTAAAACTAACAAAATCTATACTACAAATAAAATATAATCAAAACTGGTACAGACAATTTAAAAAAAATATCCATTTCATTTTTTAAACAGTAATCGTATAAATATTGTACTGATTCTACAAACAGACTATAGTTATTTTAGAAATACATTACTACTATAGTATAGTTAAAAATAGAATATAGTAAAAAATCCTTAAAAACTTACATATACAAAAAAACACTCCTCTATATATATGTATATATAGTATAGCACTACACAAACAACGGTACACGTCCGCGCAGCGAAACGCGGTCCCCGGACTGAAAGTAAAGTGTTTCAGAGCGATTGTAAGGCATGGGGTGCACTTGGTTATTTAAATTTTGTTTATTTTTGTAGATGTTTTAAATTATACTATTTATATAAGTGTTTAAAAATTGATATATATATATATATATATATATATATATATATATATATATATATATATATATATATATATATATCAATTTTATATATATATATATATATATATATATATATACACAAGCATTATTTTCTAATATTCAGACTTTTATCCAGGATATATAAAGATAAATTAATGTTTAAACACAACATTCTCTAAATTCCACCCAAATACACGTATTGTGTATTAAGAGATATAGCTAAACGCCGCGCTTTATCTCACCAGAATTGAAAAATAACAATAATTTGAATGTAATTTATAAATTTAAATGTAATATATAAGGGTTTTAATACACAAATATCCATTTCTCTTTAACATCTCTTGTCCTGCATAGCAGGGTAGACAGAAATTACCTAGTGCCAAAACAAAGATTGCGAGACTTTGCGAGTCACTTTTCTCTGTATGTCCTTTCGTAGCACAAAATATGCGAATATGGTTAAAATTATTAAAAAATATATAAAAGTAGATTAATTTTCATTGATCTCAGTGTACCACTACCTTACACCGATTGAGCGAGTGGAGGTGTAGAAGGAAAACTCATTCAGACGTGAGTATTTAGCATTTATCATACAATATAGTGCTAACATTTCAAAAATGCATGCATTTATCTGAATTCGTAGCGTTCTTGAAATATTATACAACTGGAAACCTATTATACATTCTGCTTATATTTTTAGTGTATTTTTACTTTTATCTTAAGTTATTTCTATAAAAGACTTTGTCTTTTTATTATTTCATTCTATGCATTCAGCAAAACCGTCGATAACTATTAGACTGATAGAGAGATAGAACGCAGCGTTTATTTCCGTTTTATATTTTTGGACATTTGCGTTTTACCTAAAAATATTTCAACCCATTAGCTCATATCAGGCAACGGCGTCATAATGACGTTCATTTCTAATGAAATATAATAAGAAACATATTTCATTGTGAGTAAATCAAAGGAATCTTAGATAGTCAAGCTAAGATTAATTTATAAACAATCTTACATTTTATATCGTAAATATTTTCGCCTTCGTTACAGTGTTTTGAATAGAGTTATAAATTACAAGTTTTATTTGAAAATTTTCAACAATAAAATCGCTATTTTTATACGATTAGTATAACTGATTGGAGTCATTCAATACTTTATACGATGTTTTCTTTATCCCTCATATTAGGGTAAATATAAAGTACCTAGTGTCAAGACACTCCGTACTTCGCTTTCCACCAAATTTGAGACATTGCGTGTTGAGTGATGTAACTCAACGCCGCACTTTGTCCTACCAGAGCGAGTAAGTGTAAATAATTAATGAATATAATCGCTCGCCAAAGTGGGGATCGAACTCATAACCGATTACCGCTGTCTAACTACACCGCAACCGACCTCAACGATGTGCTTGTAAACGCGATCAGTTGTGGATCCGATCCCCACTCGGGGAAATGAATATATTAAGATTATTTACACTTCCACGCTCTGGTAAGACAAAGTGCGGCGTCATGTTCCACTACTCGACATGCAATGTCTCGAATTCAGTAGAAGGCTAAGTACGGAGTTTTTTGACACTGGGTACTTTCTGTCTACCCTGCTAAGCGGTATAACAGCGTGAAGCTAACAAAATAAATAATAATAATCGTAAATGGTTAAGTCTATATAGATCAGCATCTATCTAGAAACATGTTGTGAGTTTGATACGCACTTGCGAGAATGATAATTTAAATATTTCCTATCTGGTAAGACAGAGCGCGGCGTTAAATTCCGCCAGTTAATACATAAACTACGAAGTATAAGCTAATACTAGACGATGTTGCATTTTTATATAAAAAAAGCCCTTGCGAAAAATTGAACCCATTGCCCGCCCAACATGACGTCAAAAACTGTAAATACTGCTATTAAAATTCTCTTCAAAATTATCTCTTCAAAACTATCAAGTTAAATAAGTTGAGGCCGATCGTGGCGCAGTGTGACAGCGTCTGACTGTAAACGCGATCGGTTGTGGGTTCGATCCCCACTCGCGGGAGTGATTATATTTTAATTATTTTCACTTCCTCGCTCTGGTGCGACAAAGACAAAGAGCGGCGTTGAGTTCCACTACTCAACTCAAACTCGGTGGAATGCGAAGTACGGTCTTGACTAGGTACTTTCTGTCTAACCTACTTATGCGGGATAAAAGCTAAAAAAAATATTAAAAAAGCTTTTTAAATTTTCCCTGAAGACGTCTAGGTCTCATTAAACCTTCTCAGCTATACACGATTTCTTTCAACTCCTAATAAGATATGCTTTTCAATATAAATCTATACAAATAAAAAAAATTGGAGTGTCTGTTTATATTATTAAAATAATTGCTTTTTCTAAATACTTATGTACGTATAATTTTTTTATAATTTCTGCTCGTCTATCTGTGTAGTCGATGTGGCTTTCAACAGTTAGATAGCTGATTTAAAAATAATCAACTTAGGTTTCTATTATTTTGGAATTATAAAGTAAAGATCCAATCAAGGTATGTATATATATATATATATATATATATATATATATATATATATATATATATATATATATATATATATTTATATATATATGGAAATGTATAATTACGGAAAAGAAGGATATATATTTCATAATGATTTATTAAAAATAGATTTAGTTGTGAAAGTAAATATTATACATATACCATAATACCATACCATTTATCGCTATTGTTTAAAGTGACTTACACGTTGCTAAGGCAACGCGTACTTTACGCGTTGATAAACCAACTTTTATTATAAAAAATATTATCATATATCTAAAACAATTATTTATTGATCCTATTTTCTAAACGAATACTTTTCATATAATCTTTCCGCCGAATTCGAGACATTGCGTATTAAGTAGCGGAACTAAGCGCTGCGCTGTGTATTACAAGAGCGGGGAAATGCAAATAATTTAAATATAATCATTCCCTCGAGTGGGGATCGAACCCACAACCGATCGCGTTTAGAGTCACATGCTTCATATATAGGATTAGAACCCTCTATCATAAAGATATATTACAATTACAAATTTAAAAACTTAAATTCTGGCACAAGCGTTTGTGTAACAAAGCAAAATGGATCAAGGCCCCTTCTGACAATAGAGGTCAGTCCGATCACATGTGAATGCCTATACATTACCTGCTGATAATACAGGCCGATGGATAAATTTGTATGCAATATCTCAAATGGTTAAACTTTCCTTAGCTTTTAAGTATTAAAATATATTTAGCTAAGTGGGATAATGTCTGATTGTGAACCCAATTGGTTGTGGGTTCGATTTCCAATGGGGGTAAGATTATATA
Organism: Dryadula phaetusa; assembly: GCA_032432895.1. Taxonomy (NCBI): domain Eukaryota; kingdom Metazoa; phylum Arthropoda; class Insecta; order Lepidoptera; family Nymphalidae; genus Dryadula; species Dryadula phaetusa. The sequence goes on along the minus strand of JAOYRS010000016.1, from coordinate 929,088 downwards.
TTATAGAAATTTATTTCCTTTCTGGTAAGACAAGACGTTGACATCGGTATTCGGTAGAAAGCTGTCGACGAGTGTCTTGACATTGTCTTCGACCAGTCCAAATGAATAAAGCGTGGAGCTCCTTTGTTTTTGATTTTTAAAGATTCGCGCGGCGCTGAGTTGCACCACAAAAAATAATGAGTTTAATTCGAGTAGAAAGTGACGTAGGAAGTGTTGTGTCACAACCAGGAGCCCTCTGCATACTCTGATTGACTAGATAAAGCATGTAGATACATTTTTACATTCTTATAATTAACATATATATATATATATATTAGTTTCACGCTTTTACCCCGCATAGCAGGGTCGACAGAAAGTACCTAGTGTCAAGACACTACCTACTTCACTTTCCACTGAACTCGAAACTGCTTGTTGAGTGGTGGAACTCAACGCCGCACTTTGTCTTTACCAGAGTAAGGAAGAAAAAATAATTTAAATATAATCACTCCCCCGAGACCCACAACCGATCACGTTTACAGTCAGACGCTGTCCCACTGCGCCACGACCGGCTTATACAAATATATCATCCAACGAAAAGCTATAAACTTACAACTCAAAACTAACTTCTTACAGAACTGCTGTAAAAAGTCAACCACGGAACATAAGAATGCTTTGCGTATTTCATTTTAACATATTATTGTACTCAAATATTATGACTATAATAAACATCTGGATATATCTAGCGTGACCGAATACTCTACTGGTAAGATTTATGTTAAAGTTGTGATAATTTATTCTTGGTTTATTTTAGACTGCATACAAAGTAGAGCCATTCGAATCGTTGGGAATACAATAATCTGAAAGGCCTGCAACTTTGGCGTTGGGTAGACACGTTTCCTCGTTTTATATTCTCTACCGCATATATCAAGGAGTGTTCTAGAGAAGTGTTTGACCTGGTTCCTGCCACCGAATTTTCCAACCACACAATACGTAACAGACTGAAATATTATCCGTGCCATCTGGATACGTAGCGTTCTACTACTGTGCGGTTTTGTAGGAATTTACTTCCACACGTCACACAACTGTGCAATTGCCTGCCTGCAGCAGTGTTTTCAAGTTAACATGACATAAATACCTCCAAAAAGTATATTTATTTCCACCTTGGTGCCTGCAACTCACCTGAAGAGGATCTTAATCTAGATCTTAATCCAGATCTTCTAGAGGATCTAATGCTGAACGGAAACGTGGACAGCGTTCACTTCCTCTAGCTCGCCATAGCGCGGCGTTAAATTCTACAATATATCTAAAACGAATATAACATACTCTTATTCATCACTACATCCCTATCTGATTACACTAGACATTATGGATGCGATAGTTAAAAACAAATAACAAGTATTTAGAAAACTGAATGCATTCTTAACAATTATACAATCTAAAGTTCACACGACCCAACAGACGTATGTATATATTTATATATAATTAAGAAACTTATTACTGAGGTAATTAGTTTTTACTCTCATATATAATGCTGTGTTCTCACGTGTCAAAATGGGCTATTGTAATTTATCTTTGCTTTAAATCGTTTGTTTTGATGGTATGATTTCGATATAAAATACTAAAGTATCTATCATCTGTCTAAGTACTATCATGATTTTAATTATAACACGTTTTGTTTTTAAATGTATTACAACTGTATTCAGATTATATCTATTAGATAGAACTCATAGACGTCAATTTGTAATTAATGTACATTAAGATCCTAATGGATTTAAATTAACTAATTTATTATTTTTTAATCACTAATTGACCTCTTTAAGTAATAAAATGTATAGGTTTGGTTTTGCGATTTTTGTACATGTTTATTGTCAACAGAATATGATCAAAGTGTCGTATTTTCGAATATCAAAATTAATTAATAACCCAACTTTGAGCGGCGGAAATCAACGCCGCTCAAAGTTGAGTTTATTAATTAATACCGAAACGAATATAAATTATATATAATCATTCCCGCGAATAAGATTGAACCCATAGCTCGCGTTTACAGTCAAACGCTACGCCATTGCGCCACGACGGGCCTCAAATGTATCGTAACATAGTTTAAAGTTAGGTTGTCATAGGACTAAAGTAATCATGGTAATGTGATTGGTAATCACGGTCCGGCTTACTTCGTATGTAATTGGCCGGAAATGAACAGCGGGGAAACATACTCTCCTTTACCCTCCTTTTATTTGTCAATCATGTTTCTTATTATCTGTTCTCTATATTACATATTGATTCGAAAATGACGTTTATTAAATAATAAAAAAAATAAAAGTAATTATGAAGTAAAAGGAAAATGCTAAAAAAAAAATATTTGCTATCCTAGTCGTTCATGACTCTTTGAAATCTATGTAACCATGGTGACGCAATGGAACAGCGTTTGAATGTAATAGCGATTGGTTGTGGGTTCGATTTCCAATCGAAGCACATCGAAATTGTATATAAAATTGTATTGTATATAAAAAAAATATTTTCATTTCTCTCTGGTAAGGCAAAGCTCGGCGTTGAGTGCACCACTCAATATGCAATGTGTTGATATCGGGCGGAAAATAATAAACGGAGTAACTTGACATTAGGCTGTCTCTCACCTCTAGTTTGTAGTATAAAATATTGATCAGATTGATAAGACGTAGATCAAAGTAAAGTTGCAAGATTTTCTTTATTAATAGATAAATTTTGCATTGAGGCCGGTCGTGGCGCAGTGGGACAGCGTCTGACTGTAAACGCGATCGATTTTGGGTTCGATCCCCACTCGAGGGAGTGATTATATTTAAATTATTTTCACTTCCTCGCTCTGGTAAAGACAAAGAGCGACGTTGAGTTCCACCACCCAACACGCAATATCTCGAATTCAGTGAAAGAGGAGTACGGAGTGTCTTGACACTAGATACTTTCTGTCTACCCTGCTATGCGGGATAAAAACGTGAAACTAATATATATATATATATATATATATATATATATATATATATATATATATATATATATATATATATATATATATACATATATATATATATATATACATACATTTTACATATACATATATCTTCCAAATTGCTTTTTAACCTTTCTTTAATACGAGTACAGACAAGACGATATTATAATATATTTCTGTTCAGAACTTCACGTTGTGAAATATTACAGTAGTTATGAGCGTTGAATCTTTAGGGAAATCTTCTGTTGTGGCGTTAAATAAAATAAATATATGCTTTATTGGAATGAATAATATTTACAATATAAATATGAAACTATGGTGGTATGGTAAACTATTCCTCTTCTTTCAATAGAAGAGTTTTAAGAATAGAAGAAATTAATAATTTTCTTCTATTCTTTTAATTCTACTAATAATTTAACGGAAATGACTCTAATACATTGAATAAATGATCAACATACAGGCCAAATGCCTTTAGGTTATACTTACCATTTAATATGTAAGCCAAATGTACAATTTTTTTCTCTAACTCATCAAATAACAAAAATGGATAAATCTTCTCTTTTCTCTCTTTTCTCTGTTTTCATTTATATAAAAAAGAGTTTTTGATTAAGCTTCTACTGTTATACATGCATAATGTTAAATAACTATAAATTATTTTAACTATTTTCAAAATGTTATTCTAGAATTAGGCAAAGAAACTTCTCTCTTCTCGTAAACCAAAAATCTCTCCTATAAGAATTTCGATGCAGCTGAATGCCTTTGGTTAAAGCTCTTGGATATATTGTGATATTTTTTTATTTCTCCGTTTTCGAACTCTACGTAGTTCTCCATATCTTTGTTCAAAATTTTGCAAAATTAAAGTTTCTTTGGAGAAGATGAGATGGGGATAGCCAATATTTTCGATCGGTTGTGGATTCGTTTCCTAATCAGGGGAATGGTCCTACTTAAATTATTTTCACTTTTTTCACTCTGGTAAGTCAAGGCGTGGCGTTGAGTTCCGCCACTGAACACGTAACGCCTTGTATTCTAACTATTTCCTATCTAACCTGTTATGCGGGATAAAAGCGTGAAGCAAAAAATAACAACTTCACCAAGAAGATCACAACCTGAATAACATAAAAATAATCCAGTGCTTTGTAAAAGAATTATGATTATTTAATAAAACTTAAAGAATATTTTATAATGGATTCAACCCGGCACTTATTACTTACTTTGCAATCTGTCACTCACTGTCACTGTGCCTTAACCCACATATCTCTCGTTATTAAGGAAAATAACTAAGCAAGCACTTCACATCTCTTGACACATTCAACCACTGACAAATTTGCACTTACCGCAACTGTACAAACGTACATAAGTACGATTGTTTATGTAACTTTAATGGTTTTACGATAATGAATATTAATTTGAAACTGTATTCAATTTATAAAATTATTTTTAGTAAGAGCAGGCTTCTTTCTTTTCACTTCACGTTTTCACCTAGTGTCAAGACTCTGACGCTGAATTCCAGAGATTGCGTGTTGAGTGGCGGAACTCAACGTCGCACTTTGTCTTACAAGAACCAGGAAGTATAAATAATTTAAATATAACCATTCCCCTGAGTAGGAATCAAATCCTAAACCTATCGCGTTTGACGTTGTCCCATTGCGCCACGACTGACATTATTCTTCTTGTATTGTAAAGTAAAACTACCCTAGGAAGAAACTAGTGTCAAGACACTTAGTTTTCCACTTTCATTTGTTAAGTGGTGGAGTTGACGCTTAATTTTATCAGAACAGAGAAATCAAAATAAATTAAATATAGACCCTTCGAATAGCGATCGATACTACAAGCGGTTTACACAGGGTTTACAGTTAGTTACACGTCCTTCAACTGCGAATTTAAGCACTTGAAATTTAGTACTAGAATTGGTGTATTTCACACTATTTTAAATGAAACTATTTTAACCGGATTAATCGCGTATATATTTACTATTTTTAAAGTGTTATTCCACACTTAGGATTAGAAAACATTTTTGAAAAATCTTATAAAAATTTGAACGCAGCGGGATTTGAACCCGCTCCTCTTGGACGGTATCCAAGAGGCGCGGGTTCAAATCCCGCTGCGTTCAAAAATTTTTATACGTTTTTTCAAAAATATTTTCTAATCGCGTATATTTTGGTATTCGAAAATACGTTTTTGCACACCTGACGTTTCGAACACTTTACAGTAGTTTACAGTAGTACCTGTGACCACAGAACACTGTAGTGTTCGAAGCGCCAGGTGTCCAAAAATATATTTTCGCATACCAAAATATACGCGATTAATCCGTTAAAAATAGTTTCATTTAAAATGTATAAAAATCGTGAAAATCAAATATCTTATTTACACTATTTATTAATACCTACGAACATTGAGTTGTATATAAAAAAAATTGAATTGAATGACTACATCATTCAATGTAGAATTCATAAAGTAAGGTGTTTTTAAAATGGATACAAATAAAACTATTGTAACCGCGTATATTTTGATTTTGCGAAAATAAATTTTTTGATAACGATAACGACGTTTCGAACACTTTACAGTAAATCATTGATCACCGATTGACACCAGATTCGCATGACAATAAAATGCATAGCAAAAGTCTGAGCGGTCTCACGTGGTATTTTACGATAATTATTTGTTCATAAAGTTATTAGGGAAATTAATTAAAAATTAATTATTATATGAATTTATGTCACAAATGTGGTTTGTTTGAACAAATAATTTGACAATTATTTCCCTTTAATTTAAACTATAAAATAAATAATGGACAAAACTATTTTTTTTATTTTGTTCATTTTGGTTTTGGTAATCTATGGTTCTAATAATTTATTTTTATAGTGAAAGTGTCTTTGTTTGTAGTAGGCTCAATACACGCACATAGTCACAACATTGTTACGTGACGATTTCTCTTAATTCGCACTATACAAGTATAAAAATTTTTAGGTAGGTTGCAAATAAATAAAGCGGTACACTTTTAACGTATAATTTTTTCATGTTTTAACTTCACGCTTTTTAACCCGCAGAGCATGATAGAGAGTACCTCCAAGACACTCCGTACTTCACTTTCCTCTGAATTTGAGGCATTGCGTGCTGAGTGGTGGAACTCAAAGCCGCAGTCTGTCTTATTTGAGCGAGGAAGTGAAACACTTAATTTATTCCTATACTATAACCAAATTGCAAACAGTGAATACTTTATACAAATAATTCAAACTCCTTTTAAACTTTACAAAGTTAATCAAATTAGCAACTATATTTAAAGTACATCAATGGACTAAAATAAATTTAATGATAAATCAAATTAGCAACGATTATCGTTAAACATTTTAAATATAACAATTAGTTTACAGCTTCACGCTTTTTATCTCGCATAGCAGAGTAGACAGAAAGTACCTAGTATCAAGACACTCTGTACTTCGCTTTCAAACGAATTCGAGACATTGCGTGTTGAGTGGTGGAACTCAACGCCGCACTTAATCTTACAATATCGTGAAAGTGAATTTATTTACAATAAAGTATAATAAATAGCAATAATTTCATATTAAAAAATAGTAACATAACTCATTGATGCTAAGACATGGTAATTCGTGGGCTGGTCATATGTGTCGTCGGACCGATGGTCGCTAGAGAAGCGTAGTGTAGGGCGAGGCGGGCTCAGACCCGCTTGTCTACCACTTGGTGAGGAAAGCAGATGACCGAGTATCATGGCACGCTCCAGGGTAGAATTGTGTGAGAATTAGGCAGTTTTAGGATGATGGGAACCTTCTCAAGGTATTTAATTTATTAGCACGAAGTAGGTACTTCGTTCACAATGCAGTACCGATACCGACGTTGTTATAGGGCAGTGAAACGTGGGTGTGTCAAAAGAAGAATGAAAGAAAGATGAATGCAGTAGAGATGAGATCTGTTCGTCGGATATGCGGAGTCAGCTCAGCTGACCGTATATGCAGCGAGGAGATACGCAGAATGGCAGGTGTAAGCGTGAATGTCACAGTAAAAATGAAGAAGAACGTGCTCAGGTGGTTTGGGCACGTGGAAAGAATGAGCGATGAAAGAATGGTAAGAAAGATTTAAGAAGCCAAGGTGATGGGTACGAGAGGTCGGGGGAGACCTCGGTTGACCTTCGAAAACACAGTATCGAAGATACTGGAGGAAGGTCGCGTAAAAAGTATAAGGACCCCCTGAATGGCATCTATGAAGAGGATAATGACTGTGGACGAGGCGAAAGAGGTATGCAGGGACCGTAGCGTTTGGCGCTCCGTACTCTCTGACCCCCTACCCCGCCAGGAATGAAGCGTGAAGCTAAAAAAAAAATGTAATAACCACAGTTAACTTGAATTTTCATAACATATATATACAAATAGACATTTTTTTATGAATATTTAATTATATTTTTAGTTAATTTTAAAAGAGGCCAAATAAATATTAGTAAATGTAGTTAGGAAAATTACAAATTAAATATTTTGGATTCTCTTAGCGCCATATACTTTAACTTAAAACTCAGGTGTACTCGTAGATAAATATAGCGTAGTAAAGTAGCAAAAGAAAAATATTTTTAATAATCCAGTAAAGCTAAAAAAACGATCAGGCGTAGCTCAGTGGGACAGCGTCTGACTGTAAACGCGATCAGTTGTGGATTCGATTCCCATAAAGAGGAGTCATTATTTTCACTTCTTCGCTCTGGCTGTGTGGTTCATAAAGTGCGGCGTTAAGTTTCGCCACTCGAAACGCAATGTTTTGAACTCGGCGGAAAACAAAGTATGGAACGTCTTTACACTAGGTACTTTCTGTCTTTCCTGCTATGCGGGATAAAAGCATGAAGTCAAGAAATGGCAAAAAAAACTCTAGAGCTCTTGATAGTATGCTTCATATAAAATTACACTGATAAAGGAAATATATATAAAACAAACTGTTCATGAAACGTTTGACCCAAATATATATAACAAAAGGAGCTTGAATTACAAATCGCTTATACAAAATAACTCTGATATCGAATATAAGCGGGAATTTATTGAGGCAAAAAATAAAGTGTGTCGTCTTCAGTTATGTGGGGTACACTTTTTTATTGATCTTAATACTGTAGAAAACATTGGGAAGGTCGCTTGTTATTATAATATTGATATTCCCCCATTTGGTGAGAGAACGGTGACGCGGTGTTTAATTCCGCCACCTATCGCACAATATCTTGACAACTTGAGAGCGGAGTGTTATGTCACTACACTGAAAAATATAGATAAATCACAATACATATTAGATTTATATCTTTTGTTTAGTTTCCTCACTTTTGTAAGGTTAAGTGTGGCGTTGAATTTTGCCATTCAATGCGCAATGTTTAGAATATTCGATTACCGAATGTCTTGATACTAGGTACTTCCTGTCTATACTGCTATTCGGGATAAAAATATAAGGCTTTAAATATTAATATATGAAATCAAAAGAAATAAAAACTATTTAAATCTGAAAATAAGTACAATATGAACTTTTCAAATAAAAAGCCTTATATGACCATGAATATTACTGATTTTCTATTTGAATACATGTAAAAACTCCCTTAAAATCGCTAACACTCGCTTTAAAATATGTCGAATATAACAACACTGTAGCGTAGCGGCTCAAATGTGAATTTACTGTTAATAAATACGACGCTTACCGTTTCAAATTCCACTATATTATAAACGTTAAAGACTGTGACAAAAACGTTACAAGTTATCTGAAATTTTTACTTTATTTCTTAAGTGTCTAACCGGGGACTTATATGCTAAGTCAGCAAAGGGCGGATACCCTTATTTTTTGATCTGGTCTAGCGTGGCGTCAAATTCCGCCAGTTAACTTTAGTATAGCGTTTGACTGTAAACGCGTTTGGTTGTGGATTCAATTCCTACTCGAAAATAAGGTAAGACAAGTGTCTTGACACTAGGTATTTCCTATCGACCCTACTATATGGGATAGAAGCGTGAAATTTTACACCCAATGTAATGAATTCAACAAAAACCAGATGATGGAGTCTACTGTTAATCTATGGCGTATTAGAACAATACTGTACGTGTCACACAAACAAAGGGCTCTTTATACTGAAAACGCTAACAGTATAATCTCGATATCAAACGCTACGGATTTTGCCGCTTCAATAACAGTGATTGACTGTCGGTGACTTTCACCCGAATCCTAATTTCATTCGATTGAACACGTTCGATGTATTAAACTATCGATTTTCTGATAGTTTTCTCCACTTATAGGTATTTTGCTGGTCACGGGTTGGTACATTCCCCAATTATTTTTATAGAAAAGGCATGGCAAGAAGAGGGTTTTGTGCCGCAGGGTCACAGTGTCTGGCTGAAAACATCACTGGGTTTGAGCTTGATCCCTGACTGTAGGTGAAGTTATTTAAAATATTTAGACCACGTGTTACTTCTGTCCTTTTGTGAATTCGTTATATACGCTTGCTAAAAATATAACAGACTACTGTAAAGTGTTAGAAATGTCAGGTATCCAAAAAGGTATTTTTAAATACCAAAATATACGCGATTAATCCGTTAAAAATATTTATTTACATTTGAAATATTTTTCTTATCCTAAGTGTACTTAACTTATAAAAATATATATCTTAAAATGTCGGATTTTGTGCTGTTTGTGTATTTTCAAATATGAATGATATTTATAGTAAAAATAATAATGATCAAATTTTAGACACATTGAAGTTCACCATTATACCATATCAAAGTCAGTATGGCTGAGGTCAAAGCACTTAGGTGTAGTACTCCAGATGAATAGATTTGTCTGCCAAAATATATTTTAAATTATTTTTATTTTCTAAATTTAATAAAGAGCGACGTTAAGTTCCATTCAAACATATATATATATATATATATATATATATATATATATATTGGCTAAGTAAGGGAGTCTTGAAATAAGGCCGTATCGGAAAAATCTATGTAAAGGTTTGAAAAAGAATTTATTAGGGTGTCCCTTGAAGAAAAGATAAGGGCAATTAACCATCCTTTGTTAGATCCGAACCCTATTATAAGACTACCTTTATGTTACGCGTTGAGTGTCTAAAGCATCTTAGGAGTAAAGCAAAGTACGAAAGCTTTCCTCTATATAAAAATGCTTTCTATCGAATTCAAGATCAATTTCTGATTTTTTCAGTGGTTTTTTTTTAATTATTTTTACAGAGATTTATTATTTTGTTTTATTTTCTATTATCAGTTATATGTTCCTATCGTTTTTCTTTATAAGACCTTGTATGGCAAATATAGATATTTCCTAAAATTGGTAAAGTGATTGATATACGTGCTTAAGCAACCTAATTCGGAATAAAGTAATAAAATTATACAATTTTCTATGTTCATATTGACGCTTTATCCTGCAGGATAAACAAAACGTTGTATCAAGACACTCCGTTGCCTACTTTACGCCTAAAAATCGAGACATTGTCTGTTGACGAGCTTAATACCGGACTCTGAAAATAAACTTTAAATGCATTTCCTCTGACTGGTAATCGAACTTACAACCAATCGTGTTTACATTAAGATATTGTCCCATTATGCCTCAATTGCCTCATATGATGTATTACATTCACGAATAAAGATAATTCCATGGGACAAGCAAAGGCAACCTAGGAAAAATCACACTATCATTTACTTGATACTTTGCAAAATACGCAATATTAATTAGCAAACCCCTATTGAAGTATTCCAAGTATTTTTTTTCGTTATCGTGCTTGTATTTCTCTTGTACCACAGAGGTGAGCTTCACTGTCTATAGTTTCTGCCTAAATTTAGAACACTGGGTGTTCACTTTTACGTATTGCTTCACCAAAGCAAAAATATTAAAATAGTAACATCTTTGATTTTCGTGATTATAAACAACTTTAATGAAACTATTTTAAACGGATTAATCACGTATATTTTGTTTTTTTTTAGCTTCATGCTCTTTATCTCGTCTAGCAGGGTCTTTCTCAGGGTTATCGAGACAGAAAGCACCTAGTGTCAAGACACTCCGTATTTTGCTTTCTACTACCGAGTTTGAGACATTGCGTGTTAGTGGTGGAACACAACGCCGCATTTTGTCTTTGAAAGAACACGTTTACAGTCAGACGCTATCGAACTGCTCCACGACCGGCCTCAATTTTAATATTAAAAAATATATTTATAAAAAGCTACATTTCGAACATTACAACAATCCACACTTGACATCGCGTTTTAACAATGAAACGATAAGTAATCATTTTTTTTCAAAGATATATAAAAACAAATAAAATTTCTTAAGTTACTTAACGAATTTTCTAGGAATCGGCAATAAAGCTTCAAGTTAACCTTCTAAAAACCCACCCCTTCGTGTTTTAAGTCAATAATACAAAAATCCATCTTCATTAATCACTATACGCGTTTAGATAAAAACGTTATCGTGCGCGTTTTTCTTACCTCTTACGGTTAATCTTTGTCGAAATTCTTTTTTATTCTCTTATCAGTAATTCCATTGTATGTTCTTCTATTGGCCTGTTTACATAAATAAATAAGAAACACTCTTAGAAGTTAATTTACTCGTATCTTAGTATCTAATGCGTGTAACCTTCCAGAAAATATTGTTTTTATATTTATTTCTGGATTTTGGTTGAGCAGCGGATCTCAACGCCGAATATTGCCTTGATAGATTACCAAAAAAAATCACTTAAATAAAATCATTTTCCCTATTGAGAATTGAACCCGTAATCATCCATCCCACCTAAATACGTGGCGCTCTACTATTGTGCAGTTTGGCCGGAACTTCTTTCCACGTGCCACAACTGTGGAATGGAAACTATGCCAGTTTCCAGGTCGATACGACACAGGTGCCTTCAAAAGCACTTCTCTCAATTTAGTATTTTTGAAGGCTAACAGCCTTTGCGAACAAATTGTGCTAGTCCGAGACTATGTAGCAAATCAAAACGTTAATTTCATGTTAATTCAAGATACGTTCTTGAAAAATTGTAATAGAGACCCCAAAATCACGAACTACCGCACGGTAAGACGCAATAGAATTGGTCCAAAAAGGCATATTAATTTTTACAAAAAATTACATCGCATCAATCAATGAGGTAGTAGCCATAGACCAAGCACCGGGACTCAAAAATATAGAAGTGTCATTTTATGAAGTGTACATGACGGGACACGCACCGATAGTAATAGCTTCATTCTATCTTCCCCCGAAAAACAGATTTTAGAAAAACGCTTAAAAGTCCTCTTTGATGGTAGCGCCATTATCTCCCACTAGATTAGGGCCCCGGGGCAATCCAGATACATTAAATATATTTATCTTACAGGGCGTTTATCTTAGAATAAGGTCTATCGAAGTCCTAGCCGAATTAGGTCACAGACCGGTTCAACTAAAACCTGGGCCCGATTGGCCAGAGTCACCAGCAAAAACTACTGTAACAGATTGGAAAACCTTCGCGTCACGTCTTCGCGACTCCATGAGGAAAATGAACCAATATTATAGCTTTGATTCATGGACTACAGCCGAAACAGCCATTTCTAATCTCGCCTCGCGATTAGGTGAAACGCTCGACCAATGCTCAAGAGAAACCCGGTGACGCTGTTAAGGCCACTAGGACAATCGAAAAAAATTGGCAGAAAACATTTATTGACATTCGACACTGAAATCCATCTGTAGGTTAAGGTGCCTAGCGTTGATATTAATCTTAACTGTTATTTTAATTTTTTTTAGCTTCCTTCCTTCCCACTCTTATCCCGCATACCAGGGTAGACTGAAAGTACTTAGTGTCAAGACACTCCGTACTTCACTTTCCATCGAATTCGAGATATTGCGTATTGAGTGGTGGAACTCGACGCCGTACTTTGTCTTACCAGAGCGATGAAGTGAAAGTAATTTAAATATAATCACTCCCCCGAGTGAGGATCGAATCCACAACCGGTCGCGTTTACTGTCAGACAATGTCACTGTGTATATAAATTATGAGAGTAATTTATTTAAATAAATATCATTTACTTTGGAAAGCTTTTTATTTTAATCGTCCCCATATATATATATATATATATATATATATATATATATATATATATATATATATACATATATATATATATATATATATATATATATATATATATATATATATATATATATATTATTGAGGATGCTCAAAATAAACCACAAATTGTTTCTCTGAAAATACAAAGAAACGACATTTAAAGTTCACTAATATCGCCTCCTCTATTATATCTCTTTATTTTCTTACAAAATCAAAGTTCAAAATAATCTAAACATTCTCTGTCATTCAACTGACTTTCAGCTACAGATTATAAACGCGTGGAGCGCAGCAAAATATACATATATATATATATATATATATATATATATATATATATATATATATATATATATATATATATATATATATATATATATATATATATATATATATATATATATATATTGATACAAGACAGTTGAGTTGAGTTGAGTATTGAGTGATATCATAAAATTGATAAAAGTAAAATAGATAAAAGTTATTTTAAAAAAACCTCCGGCTTAACAGCATATTTTGGTAAAAACAGGTCAAAATCCTCCCCTCACGTACACATATAGAATGATTCAAATGGCAAAACCCAAGACCTCGCTTCACCTAAACGGAATGAGGTAACGAAAACATTTTTAAAGTATTGTAATAATAAAGCGGTCCTATTATCGTCATATTATTTCATAGATTGTATTAATATTTTTCCAATATCTGTGTATAATGTAAGGTAGTTTTGGAACGGTGTCAAAAGAAGCAAAGTCATTGCCGGCAGTATTTTATATGTATCCCGATTATTTATTTATTTCATAATTTCTTGGCACCGGAATAAATTTTAACGCGGTTTTTGTGGGTTCAGATATAAATCAATTGATAATGAACAAAAGAAATAAAATTAGGTTCGATAGAGCTTTAAGACCGGCAACTTAAAAAATGTGAATATTTTTAAATGAAACTATTTTAAAAGGATTAATCGCGTATATTTTGGCATTCTTAAATATATTTTAAGAAATCAACGTTTCGAACACTTTACAGTAGTCCGTGGTCACAGGTAAAGTCAGGTGGCACCACCAGGTGGTGGTCTGCTGGTGTGATACAAAAATAAATTACATAATGGATCCGCTTAAAATAGTTTCGTTTAAAATGTGTTAAAATCAATATTCTTAAAGTATAAATTTTTATTTCCCTAGTAAAATAAAGTTCGGCGTTAAGTTCCGCACCTCACGCGTAACGCGATCTCTGACTAAATACTACTGTAAAGTGTTCGAAACGTGAGGATTTCAGTGCCGTGGGTCAGCGTCTGTCCGCAAAAGCAATCGGTTGTGGGTTCGATTCCCATTCGGAGAAACGAATATATTTAAATTATTTGTATTTATTCACTCTGGAAAGACAGAACACAGCGTTGAATTACGCCACTCAATAAGTAATGTCTCTAATTGCGTCGAAAAGCGGAGTACTAAGTGTCTTGACACTAGGTACTTCCTGTTTACCCTATTATACGGGATAGAAGCAAGCTAAAATGATATGTATAACTTATTTTTGCTCTATTAGTACAGTACTTGTCTATACTTTCAGGCTTTTCATACTAATTATATCGAAATCGTGCAATCATTAGAAAAAATCTATACATTGATGACCCAGATATTCGCTTATGAATAATTCAATAGATTCAAATCGTACCGTTCAGATTTTCAAGCGATTTTTATTCAAGAATACGACTTAATTTTCTTTTAAGCAGTTTTGCTAAGGAGTGCAATTCCTGATATAATATTATATGACAATTATGGCGAGTTGATATAAACGTCAGGTCATTTAAACGTATTTATTATTAAATATAAAAGGAAAAACACTATTGTGTTTTGAGTTTATACTAAACACAACGCATCACAAAAAGTGTGTACGCTATTTTACTGTTATCTCACACTCAGGAATATAAAACATATCATAATTTGTACTCAGATTCAAACTCGCGGCTATTGGAAACCGTTTGTACGGTTTAATCGCTAAGCCATACGTTCTAATACGTTTTGTTACAACTTATTTATGTTGTTAGCATCTCTGTAGAGAGATTTTTACAAATTTCTACTACTTAAAGATTATTAATAAATAATCGTTTAACAAGAGAGATTGCTATTTTATTTTAATATTTTACTGTTTTTAAGTGTTATTCCACACTTAGGATTAGAAAACATTTGCATTTGCATTACTCAATCTACATAGCTAGATCATTATATACTAATATAGATACTAATATAGATATTATTGTTCGTTATTTGTGTTAAATATCTGCTATTTTTGTAATGTCTGTATTTAAATTGATTTTTTCTGTAAATAAATAAAAAAAAATTATAAATATATAAAAAAAAATTCAATTCTTCATAAACGTAATTAAATTCTTAATGGCATTTATGAAGCGCTGACTTTTAATATTTATGATTATTACGTATAGAAATTTATCATCTCAGGGCCTAAAAATCTAAATTACTCCTTATTACATAAGCTATCTGCCAGTGAAAGTTCTATTAAAAATTTCAATCGTTTCAGAGATTAGACGGAACAAAGAGATGGACAGACAAAAATATAAATAAAATGTTATATATACGTATAAATTTAGACAATTTTATTTATTTTAATAAATACAGTAAAATTATAAAATCAATAACGTGTTGCTGCTATAAATGGAAATTACTTCACAGAGTGGCTTAGGCTAAGGCAATGTGTATTTTACACATCATTTTATTTCGTTTAGATAAATCGAAAAAGCGAGACGTTGATTTCCGCTTGAAATCAGTATTTAACTTTTTTGAAAAAAACGTATAAAAAATTGAGCGCACCGGTATACGAACCCGCGCCTCTTGGATACCGTCCAAGCGCTCTGACCGCTAAGCCATACGTTATTTGCTACGATCAAATTTTTATACGTTTTTCAAAAATAATTTCTAATTCTATGTAGAATAACACTTTAAATATAGTAAAAATTAAATCAGTATTTACTTTATGTGGGTAATTAATTTTAAGTTAAACACTTTTTTATTTGAAAAAAATAAAGCTATGCTAATAATTCGACATATTTCGTATCGGGTCGCGGAACTAAGCGCCGCCCTTTGCCTTACTAGAACAGAAAATGAAAATAATTAAAATATAATTTCTAATCAGAGTGAGCTCGAACCCACGGTCACCGCGATATAGTCAGTCGCCTACCTGAGTATATTTTATATATTTTATATAAAGCGACACATTTCATTACCTCAAGTTTGTAAAATGCCAGAGCCTTTTCTATGTAACAATACATGACTACTGTACAATACCACTCCATTCTCCATACAACTATGGAAGTACGCGTACAGTCGTTATTAACTTAGCTAAAAGACCACTCTGACAGTTTCTACTGACGTTCATACATTTTGTATTATTCTTTTTTGATATACACGCATTTAGTTGTTGATTGTTAGAATCACACAATTTTATCTCGAAAAGTAGGGTAGACAGGAACTACCTAGAGTCAAGACACTCAGTAATTCTCTTAACGCCGAATTCGAGACATTGCGTCTTAAGTGGTGGAACTCAACGCCGCCGTTCCAAAGCGGGAAAATGTTAATAATTTCAAAGTCGCAACCGATCGTGATTATTGATAACAAATCATATTACGCAGTATAAGGGCACACAAATTTCTGTATAAGTCTAAAATTGTGCAACAGGAGTTGGTTACTTACATTAATGACGCATCTTTTATATTTTATTTGTTGAAATAATAAATAACAAATGTAAAAGAGGAAATGAAATATTATAATTAAATGAAAATAATCGATATTACTTATAAATCACTCTTGAGTTAGAAGCCAAGGAACTCGTATTGTAGTTTTAATTTTTTTTAGCTTCACGCTTTTATCCCGCATAGTAGGGTAGACAGAAAGTACCTAGTGTCAACACACTCAGTACTTCACTTTCCACTGAATTCGAGACATTGCGTGCTGAGTGGTGGAGCTCAACGCCGCACTTTGTCTTTTACCAGAGCGAGGAAGTGAAAATAATTTAAATATAAACACTCCCTCGAGTGGGGATCGAACCCACAACCGATCGCGTTTACAGTCCGACGCTGTCCCATTGCGCCACGGCCGGCCTTGAATTTAAAATTGTGAATTTTAATTGCAATTTTAAATTATATTAATTCTTTTAGAAAAATCTTGTTACAACCACCATATTTTAATTAACTATCTTCCGTTTTGTTTTTACATTAACAGTTACAAATACTGAGTTAACTAGCGTAGTTTGAGGCTGATCGTAGTGGAACAGCGTTCGACTGTAAACGCGATAGGTTGTGGGTTCGGCTCCCACACGGGGGAATGATTATATTTAAACTGTATTATCCGTCTCTGTTCTTTCTGTATTCTACTATGCGGGATAAAAGCGTAAAGCTAAAAAAAAAATAACAGTTACTTTTATGACACTCATTTCTTCATTTTTGAACAAATCTAAACTCATCGAATCTACAACTCTACGTACAGGCAACTTTTACTTACTATGCCACGTGGGTCTTAATTTTATAACTTTATGTAATCCAGGACGTCTTAAATTCTTATACTTTTATCATACGTAACTTTCTAAATCAACCTCTAGTTGGGTTCTGCGCTTTCATATCGTAAAGCTTTACGATCATAAACTTATTATAAAGATATCAACTGTTACTAAACTATTTCAAGATATTTCCCTAGAAGTAATATGCATGATCAAGCAGTTTCACGTGTTCGTTTTTAGTATGAAGACATTCCTTAAACTTATTTATTGTTAATATTTTTTTTAGCTTCACTTAGCTTTACGTTTTATCCCGCGTAGCAGGATAGGATAAGGCACAGAGAACCCAGTGCCAGGGAACTCCGAATTTCATTGCGTAATGAGTGGCGAAACTTAATGCCACCTTTTGTTTTACCGGAGCGAGAAAAAGATAATAATTTGAATATAACCACTCCCTCTAAATGGGAATCGAACCCATATATAGTATCATTCATAATCAAACTTTGCCCCACGCTGATATGGCCCCCAATAATAAGTATAAATAAATCACTCCTAACAAAAACCCCGTCTAATTAAATATTTGTAACATTAATTAACCACCCCCTAACTCCATTACACTTGCAAAATACAAACACAGTGCTAATTAAAGAATAACTTGATTTTAAAAGCTCTTACGAAATGAGATGTTTCTATGAATAGATTTTAGAAAGTATTAGGTTTTTTTAATACTTTTTTTTTGGTATATATGCAGACATTGAGTGACGAATCACTCAAGTCACCCACTCAAATCGAAAAAGAAATGTCAATTTTTAACTTTTTTCACTCATTTGGTTGTGGGCTCGGTTTCTACTCAGAGAAATGTTTATACGTAAATTATTTTCTCCTTTATCGCTCTGATAAGATAAAGCACGGCGTTGAAATCCGCCATTTCACCGGGAATGTCTTAAATTCGGACGGAAAATGGTAAGGGTAATGTCTTGACACTAAGTTTACTCTGGCTACCCTGTTACGGGATAAGGCGTGCCACCTCCTGTAGCTGCGACTTAAATACTCTAGTTCGACGGATTCTTTTATAAGAAAGACTAGATCAAATTTCTATATATATATATATATATATATATATATATATATATATATATATATATATATATATATATGTGTATATATATATATATATGTATATATGTGTGTGTGTGTATGGACATCCCGGACGTTGACGTAAGTGAGATTAGTGCGGCTCTTAAACAGCTCAGGAATGGGAAGGCCCCGGGTGATGATGGCATTACCACTGAGCTCCTAAAGGCTGGTGGACTACCGGTCCAAAAGGCCTTAGCAGAACTCTTTAATGCCGTCATCCGCCAAGGCATGACGCCAGAAGCGTGGTCCAGGGGTGTGGTCGTCTTGTTCTTCAAGAAGGGTGATAAAACCCTCCTAAAGAACTACAGGCCGATTACACTCCTGAGGCACGTTTACAAGTTGTTTTCAAGAGTCGTCACGAATCGTCTCGCCATCAAGCTCGACGAATACCAACCTACGGAGCAAGCCGGGTTTCGAAAAGGCTACAGCACCATAGACCACATACATACTGTTCGGCAGATTATACAGAAGACCGAGGAGTATAATCAGCCGCTGTGTATGGCATTTGTGGACTATGAGAAAGCGTTCGACGCCATCGAAACCTGGGCTGTTTTGGAGTCCCTGCAGAGATGTCAAATCGACTGGCGATATATCGAGGTGATGAGATGTCTCTACAGCGCTGCGACGATGACCGTCCAAATCCAAGATCAGCGGACAAGACCTATTCGGCTCCATCGTGGGGTGCGACAGGGGGACGTGATATCCCCGAAACTGTTCACCAACGCGATGGAGAGGACGTCTTTAAAACCCTGAATTGGATTGGACGAGGCGTCAACGTCAATGGAGAGTATATCTCTCATCTGCGTTTTGCCGACGATATAGTCATCTTTGCAGAGACACTGGAAGAGCTAAATCAAATGCTGAACGACCTAAATGGGTCCTCCCGACGTGTTGGTCTTGGTATGAACTTGGACAAAACAAAAGTTATGTTCAACAGAAACGTCATGCCGAGACCAGTACGGGTCGAAGGCGTTCTTCTTGAAGTTGTACAAGACTACACCTACCTAGGCCAGACAATACAACTTGGCCGGCACAACTTCGAGAAGGAAGCGGATAGGAGGATTCAGTTGGGTTGGGCGGCATTTGGCAAGCTCCGTCGAGTCCTTACGTCAACAATTCCGCAAAGCCTAAAGACGAAGGTTTTTGAGCAATATGTCCTACCTGTAATGACATACGCTGCCGAGACGTGGACACTGACAGTAGGGCTGGTCCACAGATTTAAAGTCGCTCAGCGAGCTATGGAGCGAGCAATGCTCGGGGTCTCTCTCAAGGATAAAATCAGGAATGAGGTTATTCGTGAGAGAACTAAAGTAACCGATGTAGCTCGCAAAATCAGTAAGCTGAAGTGGCAATGGGCCGGTCACGTCTGTCGCAGGACCGATGGCCGTTGGAGCAGACGAGTCCTGGAGTGGAGACCGCGTCTTGGCAAACGTAGTGTAGGACGCCCTCTGGCCCGCTGGACTGACGACATACGCAAGGTTGCCGGAGCGGGCTGGATGAGGGTTGCGGAGGACCGGGATGTTTGGCGCAAACTTGGGGAGGCCTATGTCCAGCAGTGGACTGCAATTGGCTGACGATACGATACGATACGATACGTGTGTATGGTATATATTATATATTTTGACAGGGTTGGACTGTATATATTTTAGTTGTAGGTTCGATTTCCATTGGGGTTATTTTCATTTTTGCCACTTAACAAAGTGTCTTGACACCAGCTTCTCTCTGCATATTGTACTAGTGAAGTTGTTTTTTTTAATATAAATTAAAACCAAAATATGTTCTATATTTCATACAAAATTTTCAAAAGAAATGCGTCTTTGGTTTTAATTAAGTTTTGATCCAGACAGTGTACGGGACTTATTGTTTACCTCAAATTGTGTTCGTGATGAAAATGTGTAGTAGGGTATATTGTTATTAAATGAAATTATTTTAAACTGCGAGTAGTGGCGCAGTGGCGCAGCGTCTGACTGTGAATGCGATCGGTGCGATCGGTGGGATCGATTCCCATTCGGGGGAATTATTATATTATAATTATTTTCACCCCTTTCACCATTCTTACCCTTACGTAAGAATAAGTGCAGCGTTTAGTTTCGCCATTCAATATGCAATGTCTTGAATTCGGTGGAGAGCGGAGACATCACGATTGGTTGTCGGTTCGATTTCCACTCAGAATGGTTGGGTATATTTGAAATTTATTTTCATTTCTATGTTTTTTTGAGTTTATACAGACAAAGAGGAAAGTCAACTGAGTGTTTTGAAACTTATTTTGTCTCTGACAATATTTTAAATGGATTATTCGTAAATACCTTTTTTGAAAACCTGCCATTTAAAAGACTTTACAGTAGTCACAGGTAGACAGACAGATATATCAGATTCGAGTCTACCTAGGAAATGTGGAAAAATCCCCAATAATAAAAACTATTTTAAAAGGACTCGGTCTACATGTAACAATGAACTATACTTAAATATTTATATAAATGAAATATTAATATAAAAATTAAATCTTAATCATGCACGCAGTTATATATATAGTGTATATAGTTATTATTTTGACTTAATATATATTTCTATATCTATACTAAATTAGAGAGGAAATATTTGTTTGTTTGTTGCGTTTTCATGCAAAAACTACTGGACTGATTTGAAAAATTCTTTTACTATTCTAATAGTAAAGCAGCTTTCTAAAGCTGCGTCTTCACTAAGCAACGTAGGCTATATTATATTTAAAAAATAAGCATCTCTAATATAAATACAATAATGTAAATCAAGGTGTGCTAAGAGTAGCTAAAAAGTCTATGATCGCGTGCGCTGCAAAAATTATTGGTGATAGAACAAAAAAATATTCTACAGTACTCAATATGTACAGAAAAATCCGTGATGCCACATGTCCAACTACTGTAGTTACGCCACTATAACTTCCTTCGTACAATTTAAAAGTCGAAAAAAAGGCTACAAAAATCAAATCACATTATTCATATCTCTTTATTAATTCTTACCCCATTAAACTTCTTTATTTAATATTTTAATAAAGATCATTTCAATACCTGTATAATACTTTTTAAACTATTAAAGTCGGACATTCCATTCAAAAGATATAACGAAAATAATTCATGTAATATGTAGTAGAATAACGGGGTTTGTGATCCTGCGCAGGGTGATGGGTGATTGAGGGGGTGAGGGGAGAAGGGCGTCGATATCTGTAATATAGGATCATAGGTAGCCGCGGCTCCCTACATAGTGGACGTGACCGTGATCGATTTAAGATACATTAATTCCAGTTAAAACCAATCTTCTATATTCTGTTTATATTTTCTTTTATATCTAATAATTATAATAAGATTTTATTATTATATTCATTATTATATATATATATATATATATATATATATATATATATATATATATATATATATATATATATATATATATATATATATGATGTGTTGAAAAATGTCAAAATAAAATGATGAGGTGTGGGGAGAAAGGGGCATCGATATCTGAGAGTTACGTCTCTACACAGTTAAATTGAATGCTTAGAGTTATGAGATTTCATAGACGTTATTTGTTCCGTTTAAGAAGTTATTTTCTTAACTACGTATATATTATTTTATTGATGTATACGCACATCTCATATCGGTAAAGCCGCGATCGAGTCGGTTGTAATATATGAATTGATAAAAAAAAATATTTTTAAGTCTATGAAATGTAAATTCCCATGTTTTTACTGTTCCCATATGAATTTCAATAGATCCTGTTCCAATAAACTTAGATGTTCAATTCACAATTCACTTCAAGTCACTCAAAGAGTAATTAAACAGTTTCATTTATTATATGAAAATAAATAAAAAAGTGAGCAATTTGACTTTTTGGAAATATTGCTAAATAAAAAGTTACAGGAGCAAATTTAAAAATGCTATTATAGTGTGTTAATTCTAACAATAATAATATAGTATGGATTCAAGTAATATGTTGATCAGCACTTTTATAAATAAAATACGTTAGTTAACTATTTATCTATATACGAATATTTTCGTCTCGTCTTGCATAACTTTGATATTTATTAAAGAGGCCGGAAGTGGTGCTGTGGGACAGCGACTGACTGTAAACGCGATCGGTTGTGAGTTTGATTCCCACTCGGGGGAGTGATTATATTTACATTATGTTCACTTCCTCGCTCTGGTAACATAAAATGCAGTGTTGAGTTCCGCCATCTCAACATGTAATGAATTCGGTGGAAAGCGAAGTACGGAGTGTCTTGACACTAAGTACTTTCTATGTAGTCTGCTATGCGGGATAAAAGCGTGAAACTAAATAATACAATTTTAATTGCTTTCGTCAACACAAAATATCGCCATATAATAATATAATCAAAGTGTAGAACAGACTGATGTATTTAAGTTCTGTTTCTCTGAAGTAATTGTGAATTGATTATTTTGTAAATAAAAAAATCTGGTAGCGATCGATATTCTACCTAATTTTCACAGTCAAATTTGCACTTGCGTCCGAATTTTAATATAATATTTTCATAACATGAACTGTATGCCAAAACGACAAATATAATGAAGTAATTTTAAATTCTTCTATTTTTCTTTCGTTAGCGAATAAAAATGTTTTATTTGTAAAATTCAGCTTTTAAATCAAAATATATATATTTATTGAACTTTATTTAAATTAATTTCATGGAACGATTGATAGGAATTTATTTACGATCCGCTCCAGCCGGAGCCGGAAGGCTTGTCAGCGTCAGGGGCAGATAAAAGAATTTGGACGAAAGATCTATAAATAAGTCGAGATCGGTCGGTCGGTTTCAGGTTTGATTCCCACACGGGGGAGTGAAATTTAAATTATTTCCACTTTCTCGCTCTGGTAAGACAAAGTGCGGCGTTGAGCTCTACCGCTCTAATGTCTAATGTCAACCATAATTTAGGACATTATATATCGGTATTCGGAACTGAACGCTGTTTTTGTTTATACCTGATATCAATTACTAAAGGTGAAAATAAAAATAATTTAAACATATTTACTATTTTTAAAGTGTCATTCCACACTTAGGATTAGAAAACATTTTTGAAAAAACGTATATTTTTTTAGTCAGAAGTCAGTCACTTTGGTCAGAGCTAGGACGGTATCCAAGAGACGCGGGTTCGAATCCCGCTGCAAATTTTTATACGATTTTTTTAAAACTTAATTTTAACTTATAAAAGGTCCCTCGATGAAATTCGAACTTGTAACAACCATCGTAAACTATATCGTTTAACTGAACAGTATTGATTTACCCTAAAACTATGTAAAATTTCTAACTAAACCAAAGGTGCAGTGATACCATGCGATATGGAGCATGCTATCCGCGTGGAAGCCGACCGGTTGCACCGGAAGCGGCGCCGGCGGTATTGTTCAAACTTCCTCCACCTTGCCTTGTTTGTTGAATATGAATATTTGGTTGTACCAATTTTATGACATGTCCATCCCGCACACCGCAGGGTAGTCAGACACAAGCTAGTGTCAAAACACTCCGTTGACTTCTTTCCAGGCACCGGCCTGTCGTGGCGCAGTGAGACAGCGTCTAACTGTAACGCGATCGGTTGTGTGTTCGATCCCCACTCGGGGAGTGATTATATTTAAATTATTTTTACTTCTTCGCTCTGGTAAGACAAAGTGCGGCGTTGAGTTCCACCGCTCAACACGCAATGTCTCGAATTCGGTGGAAAGCAAAGTACGGAGTGTCTTGACACTAGGTACTTTCTGCCTACGTGGCATAAAAGCGTGAAGCTATAAAAAAAAAGAAGAGTGATGAATTCAACCGCGCTTTGGCTAAAGGGAGCGGAGAAATGAGAATAAATTTTAAATACGATCATTTCTCTGAATAGAAAAAGTTCTTAATAATTCATTAATTCTTAATAATAAAATATCTAGACAATAATGCAAGCAAATTTTATGAAAGAGCTAACTTGATTAAGCTTGTATCAGTTTTATGCTTCCCTGGTTTTTAATAGAAAAGTCTGAGAAGAATGACTAGTGTTAAGTCACTCCCCTTCACATTTTTTATCTAATTTCGGAACATTATGTGCGGATTTGCGTAACACAACACCGCTGTTATAAGAAACGCAGATTTGTTTTTTTTTTATTTTTAAATTATCAATATTCTTTATTTTTTTTAATAAAAGAAATATTTTATTTGATATATAATGTTTTATTTGATGTATAATATTATTAATATATAATTTATTTTTACCGTACTGCATGATGAAATTGTAGTTTAACATATTCTGACCTTTAATAAAGTTACTTTGAACAAGTTAATTTAAACAATTAGTTACTGGTTATTGTATTTTTTTAGCTTCACTCTTTTATAGCAGGGTAGACAGAAATCAGTTAGTGTTAAGACTCTCCGTACTTCGTTTACCGCCAAATCCGACACGGAACGACGACGGAACTCAACGCCGCGCGTTGTCTTACCAAAGCGAGGAAATGGAAATTATTTAAATGTAATCATTCCCCCGAATGGGAATTGAATTCTCAACATTCATAATTTCACGAAATGACGCTCTAAGTTTTAATAATATATAGAAAGTAAAATGGAGATAGGAGAAATTCTTGGATAATTTCCTTTGCAGCAAATATATATATATATATATATATATATATATATATATATATACATATATATAAACCTACATACAAAACACATGTCACAAGCTAAATCATATACCAAAATCATTATATTAGAAGCGATCTAAATTCAGTACACTTTTATAATACAAAAAGTTTCTCTCAAACCAATTCTTTCATTAAGTAAGGCTATAAAACATTTCCCACTGTCTGTCTGTATCTTTAATAAAATATGTTTTTTTTCATGCATGTGGTAAGGTGTAAGAGAATAGAATTACATATTATTGAAGAAGTCCATATAACACGAGGTCCATCGATTTACCTCTTTTAATGTTTTTTTAGCTTCACACTTTCATCCCGCATAGCAGGATAGACAGAAAGTACCTAGTGTCAACTCACTCCGTACCTCGATTTCTATCGAATTCGAGACTCAAATAAATTACATTTAAGGTGCAAACAATTATTTATAAAAAAACTAAGAAAATTCCTATAAAAATCAATTTTAAATTTTACAAGTCAATTTCAACGTTAAAATTATGAATTAATTGTATGATTAATATGTCTTTGTCAGTAAAAATTTAAAGGTTATAAATTATTTCATAGAAAAATTGTAAGGCAGCAAAACGAATATAATTTGAGGGCACTGTTTAGTGAAAAACAGAATATTATGAACCATATCTCCTATAATAAACCATGATTTTTGTTTTTTTACGGTTTTTATCCCGCATAGCAGGGAAGACAGAAAGTACCTAGTGTCAAGACACTCTGAAATTCGCTTTCCACCGAATTCGAGACATTGCGTGTTGAGTGGTGGAACTCAACGCCGCACTTTGTCTTACCAGAGCAAAAATAATTTAAATATAATCTCTTCCCCGAGCTGAGATCTCTAATCTAATATACCATAGTAAGCGATAAAAATGGAATTAAACACGTCAAGGCACTTCTTCAAGAGCTTAATAATTGTATTAGATTTTTTGTCACAACGCGTGATGACGTCACGTACGGTTTGCAATTATACTTAGGTCGTACCAGTAAGTGAACTTAGACGCTCAAAAAAACATATTATCTTTTCACTATATATTATCTGTTGAGTTACGCCACTCAACAAATGATGTCTCGAATTTGGCGGGAAGGCGGAAAACCGAGTATGGAGTGTCTTGACACTAAATACCTGTCTACCCTGCTATACGGGATATATGCGTGAAGCTAAAAAAAATTAAAACAAGCGTGAAGAATTAAGCGTTAAGCTAAAAAAAATTACAGTAATAATCAATGGAACGGTGACTTAATATGTAATATTAAATACACATTTAATATTATTCATTCTCCACTTAGGTATATAATTTCTTCGCTATGATAAGACAAAACGCGGCGTTAAGTTACGCAACTTAAAACAATGTTTTAAAGCTAGGTTCTTTCTGACTATACTGTTACGGGAAAATGTGTGAAATCATACTCAATTTGTCTTTTCAACATTTTTTGATTTAGCTGAAATTACAATACGCTCCTCTAAATCGGTTCGCGTAATGACTTAACTAAGAACTATTTTGGTTTCCGATATTATTATGTTTGTTACGTGAAAATTAACTGAATTTAAACCACAACCGTTCAGGTTGTGGTGTCATTTCCCACTGTCTTATGGTCAGGCGCGGCGTTAAGTTTCGCCACTTTATATATTTTTATATATATTCATTGGTGGAAATTGACATCACACTTTATCTTGGCAGAACGGGAAGCTAATGATAAAATCTTTATACCACAATTTCATAATAAACATAACGTTTACAGTACCACTGCGCCACATGGTATCTATTCAATTATAATAATATTAATATTATTATTAATTTAGTTAGCTTGAGTCCAGTAGTAGCGCATTGGGACAGTGTCTAAACACAATAGGTTGTGGGTTAGACTTCCACTCGCTATAATCAAAATAATGCTTATAATCAAATTATTTTCATTTCCTCGCGCTAATAAGACAAAGCGCATTGTTAAATTCTGCTACTCAATCCGCAATGTATCAAATTTAGTGGACAACGGAGTACGGAGTGTCTTGACACTAGAAGCTTCCTATCCACTCTGCTATATAGTATAAAAGCTGGAAGCTATAATAGCAAGACTAAATCTCATTACTTTGTAAGACTTTGTAAAAATGAAAAAATAAAACATTCTTCATTATGAAACTTTTAATGAAGCACGGAGCTTTTGGGATTTAGTGAAGAAGTAATGTGATTGGATTAAGAAAATGACGTTTGTGTACTCTTCTTGTACTTTATACGTATATTTTGATCATTTCTAAGCTCTAGTAGGACAAGGCGGCGGCGTTGAGCTCACCACTTAGTACACAATGTCATGGTTCACAGCGGAAAGCAGTCAACGGAGTGTCTTGACACTAGGTTGTCTCTGAACACTGTGCGAGATACATTTTCTTGTTGTTTATTTTCCTTTTTGATTGACAAGACAATGTTAATTGAAACGTATAATATATGATAGATATGCAGTAAAAAGTAACTAATTTCAAAAACTGGACTCTCTTAGGTAATGCAAACGATACTAAACTCTATGAGAAACTCAGAATGTTATGTAACAGTACGCATGGTTTAATGGTGAGAGCGTTTGGGCGGTTACCAAAAGGCGTAGCTTCAAATCCTGCTGAAATCAAATGACGTTTCCTAAATATCATCAACCTAACTTATCCCAATCGAATACTGTAGAGAAACATTTATAATTTATAAAAACTCTTCATTACCCTTGAGTGAACTAATCGAATTGAAAATAAAAATAATAAAAAAATACTATAATATTAAAATCTTTGATTTTCGCGATTTTTACATATTTTAAATGAAACTATTTTGAACACATCAAAATATACGCGATATTTTGGTACTCTAAAATACATTTTTGGAAACTAGACGTTTTGAACACTTTACAGTAGTCTGTGGTCACTGGTAGACAGCAGACAGGTCAAAATATACGCAATTAATCCATTTAAAAACGTTTCATTTAAAAATAATATTAATTAATGATTAAAAATCTTACAAATTATGTAAAAAAAGAAATCAATTAAAGAAATACATTTTTTTTATTTTAGCTTCACGCTTTTATCCCGCAAAGCAGGGTAGACAGACAGTACCTAGTGTCAAGACACGCCATACTTCAACGAGTGATGGAACTCAACGCCGCACTTCGTTTTTTACCAGAGTGAGGAAGTGAAAATAACTTAAATATCACTACCCCGAGTGGGGATCGAACCCACAACCGATCGCGTTTACAGTCAGACGCTGTCCCACTGCGCCACGACCCTCAAGAAATACATTAAAAAAAGAAGAAATGATATATTATACACCTTTATAAAAAGCTAAAAATATACGTTGGTATGGAAATAGGTATTTTACACGTAAAACGAGTACCAGTATGTATAGAAACGTCTCTACAATATTAACTAAAATAAATTTAAACTCGAAGCACTCCAATCAAACACTATGCCACTCA
Organism: Dryadula phaetusa; assembly: GCA_032432895.1. Classification (NCBI taxonomy): domain Eukaryota; kingdom Metazoa; phylum Arthropoda; class Insecta; order Lepidoptera; family Nymphalidae; genus Dryadula; species Dryadula phaetusa. Next base: position 900,340 of record JAOYRS010000016.1, on the reverse strand, counting down.
ACCGTTTCAACAGTTTGACCCAATTTCAGTTCCCTTTCATTATTTTGAACCGTATAGCTTCAAATCCATGTCGGTTCTAATATATGCATTTATTTTTTAGCATCACTCCCGCATAGCAGGGTAGACAGAAAGTACCTAGTGTCAAAACACTCCATACTTTGCTTTCTGACGACGTCAAGACATTATATATTGAGTTGAGTGGCGCAGTGCCGAGAATCGAATCCACTATTGATCGCGTTTACAATCAGTCTTAGTGATTTTGCCTATGACCGGCCTTGCCACGTGTTTATAGTTAAATATATTAAAATAATCTGTTGATTAAAAATTACCATTTGAATTACTTACAAACATCTCATTACTATGATAAGACTAATACAGCGTTAAGTTACGCCACTCAAAACACAAAGTTTCGATATGCGAGCGAATAATGAGGAACCGAGTTCTGACTAGTTTTTCACTAATTACTCCATTGTATGGGAAAAAGCGTGAATATGCTTTATATATAGACATTTACTTAGAACATGATAAAAACAAACACATAAAATATAAAAATAGGACTCAAATAGATTGCGGCCAAGATATTGTGATTACTAATTCTTTACACTCGCAATAGTTTTATAGTTATTATAAAGCTGGATACACACTTGTATTGAAAAAAATATTTTTTTACACTCTTTTGTTAGTTTATCCATATTTGAATTGCACGATTTTTACACATTTTAAATTAAACTGTTTTAAACGGATTAATCGCGTATATTCTGGTATTCGGAAAAACATTTTTAGAAATCTGACCTTTCGAACGCTTTTAAGTAGTCCGTGGTCACAGGCATTCGGTAGTTTTTTTGTGGTTTCGCTCTTGGCATAGTGGTTGTGGTCATGGTTAGTGGTGAACCTTAAAATTCTTTGTTAACTTTACCTACATTTATTTATAGATGGAAATTTTATAATTTTAATTTAAGTAATTTTAAAGAGTGTCTTGACACTAAGTTGCCTCAAGCTGATGAAGTATAAATCGTGAACGTGGTTTCTTTATTTAATTAATTTTCTACGCCTCGAAGTGCCTGAAAAATGAGAATGTTTTATCATTTTTTTTGTAGATAAGAAAAAGCTAAGTCAAAAACTGGTAAAAATCATTAAATCACCGATATAAACACATTTCTTTTATAGATTTACGCTTTTTATCCCACATAGCAGGATGCACAGTAAGTACCTAGTCTCAAGACACTCCGTACTTCGCTTTCCACCGAATTCAAGACATTACGCATTGAGTTAGAACTCAACAACTCACTTTGTCTTTACCGGGACGAGAAGGTAAAAATAATTTAAATATATCACTCCCCCAAATGGGTATCAAACCCACAACCAATCGCATTTAGAGTCAGATGCATATAAACATATACTAATTGTACCAATTAATATATTAAAATATATTCATCAAACATATGTACACTATTCCTTACTTCTCAACATGCTACCAGCATTCGCCGAACTACATGCCTGATAGCTGTGATTTAACGCCAACGCGATCTGGAATAGCAATGCCGTCATAACACGTGTTTAGCCAGTTTTACTTGAATTCATTGAATAGTATGAAAATTTTAATGTAGCTGGATTTGAACCAGTACTTATCGAATTAATATGAGAAGTTGAACGAATAAAATAAATTATAAAGAGATTAAATCTTTAGTATGTAATAAAGTTAGTTTAAAGATTTTGATTATTTTGTAAATAAATATTGAGTGATGTATCACTAAGCTTATATGAGGCCATTGACTGACATGACCTGATGGTCCAAAATAATTAACAATTTCATATGTTATCAGTAAGAACCTAGTGACAAGAGACTGCGTCCACTACTTTTTGCTTGAAATCGAAAAAAAATCGTGTTAAGTGGCGGAATTCAACGCCGCACTTTATCTTACTATAGATGTAAAAGGAAATTAATTTGAAAAATTGTTACTAAGAATAAAATTTTGGTTGGAAAAATAGGTTTCAAACCTACAAACATAAATTAAATATATGTTTTCTTCACTATCCGCCTGAAATTTATGTGGAAATCTAATAACGGAGTGCCTTGACACTACATTCTCTCTACCTATTCTATTGCAGGAAAAACTAACTAGGAATATAATCCACGACCTCAATAACAAGTCAATGTCACAAGCAACTTTCCTTATGAAAACCAGTTAGAATTTAAATTCATGTGACATGAGGAGCTCATTAATTTATTCAAACGTACTGTAATATGTTTGTAAGACAAATATATGGAGGCTGATTTAATAAGACATGACTAATATCCAGTGGATAAAAGCTCAGCTAAGTAGAAATGCTTTGCAAAGTAAATATATGCTACTGGCTGTGCCCGCAACTTTGTCCACGTGGAATTTTATAAATCTAAATTTTTATTTGATAATTCCAAAATAAAAGTACCCTAAAGTACTCTCTATTATATCAGCTATCTGCCAGTGAAAATTCCATTAAAATCGGTCCAGCCGTTCGCGAGATTAGACGGAACAAGCAGATAGATGGATAAAAATGGAAAAAATATATATTTTGGTATATGCACCATTCTATATATGTGCGTTAAATAATAAGCGATTATTTTAAAAGTACAAACGATATAGATATGTATATAAATAACACGTTGATTAGAGAGATAGAAAATACGTTGGTCTCCTTTTCGCGATTATTATGAGGCCATGAATATTATGACTTTGAAATTTGGTATACTTCTACCATACTACTAACTTCACGCTTTATCCCGCAGGGTAGACAGAAATAACTCAAAATCAAGACATTACGTGTTGGATGGCGAAACTCTACAGCGCGCTTTGTCTTAATAGAGCGAGGAAAAAAAATAAAATATAATGATTTTTCCGAATGAAAATCGAATTACAATCAAAAAAAGAAATTCTTTCTATATTAATAAAGCAAATAAATATTCCTTACACTACCATAAATATATATAGATATATATATATTTTAGCTTTTATCCCGCAAAGCAGCGTCCCTAGTTAGTTTCTGTCTACCCTGCTATGCGTCTGCTGTGTTGTTGTCCCGACAGACACTCCGTACTTCGCTTTCCACTAAATTTGAGACATTGCGTGTTGAGTGGTGGAACTCAACGCCACACTTTGCCTTACCAGAGCAAAAAAGTGAAAGTAATTTAAATATAAACACTCCCCCGAGTGAGAATCGAACTTAAGACGGATCGCAAATACGATTAATCGCAGATAAACTCTTTAAAAATGTTTTTTTTGTCTTCAAAAATATACATTTAAACATAAATTACATTTAAACATAAATATACACCATTAATCAGTTTAAAATAGATTTATGTTGTTTTAAATTATAACAATTAAACATGCTATTTTGATTTCTAAAGCGTTACAGGCTTATAAGTTTTAGCTTATTTCATTATCAAGAAAACCTGTCATGGCGCAGTGGGACAGCGTTTGACTGCAAAAGCGATTGGTTGTGGATCCAATTTCCAAGCAGGGGAATGATGTTATTTAATTTCTCCGCTCTGGTAATTCTCAAATTTCGCGGAAAGCGGAGTATGGAGTGTCTTGAAACTAGGTACTTCCTATCTACCCTGTTATGCGGATAAAGGCATGAAAAAAAAGAAGATCATTTAGCACAAATGGTAAATGTCATTATGGACGAATAAGTGGTGTTTCTATCTAAAATTACCTTAAATTAATGTTCCGCTTGTTGCTTAGACCAAGTAAGACGTTAAACTCCGCCAAAACGTTAAAGAAAAAGCAGGTAAAGGACATGCAATAACATGAAATAAAATACTAGTAAATTTACTTTTTTAAGAGGTCTTAAGGAACATTATACCTTAAATTTATATAGGAGAATTGCATTTTATACTAATATTTAAAAAAAACGTCTGCACGCGCATCGCAAATCTCAAAAACCAATTAATTTTAACTAAAGCGTACGTGTTGAGGTTTAAAAGGCCATACATTTTGTGTCTTCTAAAGTACAGTACATACTAATCAACAAGAAGAAAGAACATTTGTGGTGCAGTTAGAAAGTGTTTGTACTAGCGATGGTTCTGAATTTGATTCCTAAATGAGGAAATATTTTTATTATGAAATATGATCTATTATAATGTAAAATTTCTTTTTTAGCTTCACGCTTTTATCCTACATAGCAGGATAGACAGAACATACCTAGTGTCAAGACACTCCGTACTCTGCTTTTAGCCAATTTCGACAGGTTACGTATAGAATGATGGAACTCAACGCCGCGCTTTCTCGTAAAATAATCATTTCCTGAGCGATAATCGAACCCACAACCGATCACGTATACAGTCACACACCGTCCAACTGTGCCACGTCCGACTTATCTTATTAAATATTAAGCACAGTAATAAAAAGTCAGAACTCCATACCACGGTTCAAACCAACTCGTCTAACAAGAAATATATCGTACATATATTAACATCCCTTATAACATTTGAATATTGCAAAATATGGAGTAAAATTATTTCATGTTACAATTCAAACGCAAATGTCGCCTGTAGTGAAACAATCTTTTCGAATTCATTGATTTTGTTCCAAAAGGAAAGGTTTTCCCACTTCCTTGAACAAACATACCAAAATAATGTATGTATATATATCTTTATGACAATTGCAAAGAAATCTATATATTAATACGTGAATTAATACTTTTTACATTGCAGCGCAGTGGAACATTGTTTGACTATAAATGCTGTGGATGTAGGTTTGATTCTCATTTAGGGTGATTACTTAAAAAAAACCAACGCACAGCCCGACGTTGTGTTCCGCAACTCAATGTGGAAAGCGGAGTGACCTTTTTTTAGCTTCACGTTTATATCCCGCATAGCAGGATAGACAGAGAGTACCTAGTGTCAAACCACTCCCGTTCCGTCCCGCTTTCCGCTAAATTTGAGACATTGCGTATTGAGTACTGGAACTCAAGAAATGTAAATAGTATAATTATGTATCATCTTTCCCCTGGGTGAAAATTGAACCCACAACCGATCGCATTTACAGTCAGACGTTATCCCAGCCTCGACTAGTGAAATCGATTAACATATCAATTTTTTTTTACGTACATTTAAATATAAATATATCTTATCACTAGAAGGCTACACAACACTTAGTAAGTATAAATCGAGTTATACACTCTAGTGGTTATTACCACCCCTTTAAGACGCTCCCTATAACTTTACCGCGTAGTAAAATTATATTGTTTAAATTAATTTCAATTGAAGTATATAGTCTATGAATAGTGGCAGGAAGATAACTTATTTAAATAATCTTATAGGAAATAGTTACAGGTTCAAAATATATTGGAAATTATTTTAGATTGTTTTTATATTTTTATTCTGTATAGCAGAGACAACCTAATGTCAAGACAACTTAATGTCAAGACACTCCGTTCACTGCCTGCCTTCTCGAAATAAACATGGCGTGTTGAGTGGTCAATTCAACGCCGCACTTTGTCTTACCGGAGTGAAGATATGAAAATGAATTTTAATTAAATCAGTACCTCGAGTAAGAATCGAATCCACACATAATCTCGTTTACAGTCAGACCCTGTCCCACTGCGTCATGATGGCATTATTTTTTTGTGTTTTAATGCGTTAAATAATGCATTCTACTTCGGGCTACGTTATTTTTTATATCCGCTTCAAAATCCATGTCCAAAAGGCGCGGGTTCAAACCTCGCGGCGTTCAAAAACTGTTACTCGTTTTTTAAACATTTTTTTTCTAATTCTGTGTATAATAATACTAAAATAATTAAGGATAGAAAGGAAAGATTAGTGACATGGAAGGTAGGGGAGACCCCGTTTGGTTTTGTTCAAGACGTCAATATGTAGCGTATGACTGTAGCGTTTGGCGCTCCGCCCTCTCTGACTACCCTAAGGATAAATCGTGAAGGTAAATGAATAAAAAAATAAAAAAATGTTAATTTTTGCTTCCTCAATCTCTGCCCGAATTGATCTCTAATTTCTGCCCGAAATGATAAGGTTGAAGTCGTCTTGATTGACAGAACTGCACACTGTATTGTTTTTTTTTTTGCCAAAAGTGAGATTTGAGATTTTTTTTAGTATAACACCTCTGAATGGTATTCGAACCCGCAACCAATCGCGTTTATAGTTAAACACTGCCTAGGAATTCATTTTTCACTCGTACTTAAATACAAAACCAACCCAAGTGTTGAACATCTCATAAAACCCTTAAAACATTGCACAACGAAACAGACTCTTTGTTTATTCTACAGGGAGCAGAAGCTGCGACAAAATTATATTTAAACATAATTTCTTGACTCTTATTCGTATTATATTAAAGGTTGAATTTGATTAGCCCAATCAAAATGGTAAACGTGGGCGACACGCTCTATAGGATTTCCGGTAAATGATTTTTTGTTCCACTGAATCCTTAAGTAAACGAATGGGCATAAATATAGAATCTAATTTTATATATATATATATATATATGTTCTATAAATATTGTGTATACTAAATTACAAATATAGAATGTAAATAATTGTATTATGTTTTTTTAAGATCGCGAACACAATAATAAAACAGCCAAGACAAACTAGTGTCAAGACACTCCGTTGACTGCTTCCTGTCCGACGTCGATACATCTCGTATTGAATGGCGAACTTAAAGCACGGGCTTTGTCTTTGTCTTACCAGAGCGGAGAAATGAAAATAAATTTTAAATATGTTTTATTTCCAAGTGAGAATGAAACCCACAACGGTGACACTAGCTTCGCTCTGGTGAGACAAATTGCAGCGTTGAGTTCCGCCACTCAAGTACAGAGTGAGTTGACACTAGGTACTTTTTGTTTACCCTGCTATGCGGGATATACTCGACTTTATTATTTTTAAAGCAAATTCTTCCTTCAGCTTTTATAGATTTTTCAGTTTTTAAATTGAAGTAAAAATTGGACGCGTCAGTATGATGATGGAGGTCGTGGCCTGGCTCCATTGTAGTGCTTAGAATTAATATTTTCAAAATGTTCATAGAGACTAACAACTTTCGTAAATAATATTTATATGTTCAAAGTTTCTAACATTTAGTAACAGACTTAAATTCTAGGGCTATATAAAAAAATAACTCTATACGGGCTCTCTTAATAAATCCATTACTGTATTGAGTGGCGTGGCTATAAACTCTATTAGTTGCGCGTTCCATTTTCTAGTATGAAAAATAATTCTTATATTTAAATTATTTTGTTTCTTCGCTCTGGTAAAACAAAGCGCGAAGTTGTATTACGGGCGGCGTAGTTTAACACTAGTTTTTGTCTTACATTAATAGAATTGCTCTTTATAATCTTGATAAAAAACACGGGTTACTTTATTAAAACATATATTTATATCTATATTGGATAAAATGCAGATTTAAGCCTTAAAATGCTTCTAATATCTATAAACAAGTAGATACGTCCTTAACCCAATAAGTGTTCTGACAAAACTACAAAACTTTCAGCTCTACACTACTTCAAATCTCAAGCTCTACATTGACAGAAGTTTACTGGGAGAGCCACTAATATTCACTTTCTTACAAATCCTCTGAATTCGTCGTAATAACTAACTCAATTATATTTTGAATAACACATTTGAATCAAAGATGCCCCTAGAGTGTAGAGTCGGACTATGGTTGCTTTACCTGCTTGCTCTACTTGTTGGTTTTGATAATTTCATAATGTAAAATTGACATCAGAAAATATTTATGAGGGAGACAATGAAAATAAATATAAGCTATCCCCCGTTCGGGAACCGGGGAAGGACCGGTCTATATATATATATATATATATATATATATATATATATATATATATATATAAGGTGAAGGCAAGGTGAGTGCAGGCTTAAAAGGCCCCTTTAAAATCCATTATCGCTCATCTCCACTATCGAGCTCTTCTCTATCGAATTATATTTGAAAAGATGATGCCGTTTTCGTAGGCACTAGAAATCAATTGTTCTTCAGTTTTAATTTTAACATTCTAATATTAACATGATATTTTTTATAATAAAATCCTACAAGCCTACCTTAGAAGATTTAGAATCTAATCACTGGGAATAAAAAAATTGTAAACCTAATCTTAGCTTGAAGGCTTAAGGCATTTGTGCTACTTTATTAGATAGATTGTCAGTATTTTCATACGAATACTAACTCAAAAAGTTTTATCATGTTTAGTCTTACTTCATAATTAATTTCTCTTCATCTTGATCTCACCTCACAGATTTGAACAACATCCCTGTAATATTTTACTAATTTTAAAGTGTTATTCCACACTTAGGATTAGAAAACATTAGATTAAATAAGTTGTAACAAAACATATAAGAATTTTGACGCAGCTGATTGTAGAAAACATGGCTTAGCGGTCAGAGCGTGGGTTGGAATCCTGCTGCGATCATAATTTTTAATATTTTTTTAAAAAGGTTTTCTTATTCTTAATAAGAAATTATACTTTAACAATATTAAAATATTAAAATAAATACTATTCTCTCTTGCCAAACGATTACTTATTAATAATATTTTGGTAGCAGAAATTTGTAATAATCTCTTTACAGATATGCAAACAACGTAAATAAGCTATTACTTATAAGAATTTGGACGCAGCCGATAGTTGAACGCATGGCTTAGCGGTCAGAGTACTTGGACGGTTTTCAACAGGCGCGGATTCGAATCCCACTGCGTTCAATTCTTTATACGTTTTACAAAAAAGCATATGTGTAATTTTACAAAACCAAATGAATTCTAGTAGATATAAAACTTTTAAATTATAAAAAAAGTCTAAAACAGAAGAGAGCTCAGTGTAATCACATCGAGGATGAAGGGAGTAACATAAAAACTTATTAATTAGACACCTCATTTAACTTTCAAAAGTTTGTTACATTACGTGGAACCTGTGAGGAAAATTTTGTTTTAATTACACGAGCTTTGATCATTTTCTCGGAACTTTCGTTCACAAAGTGTATAATGCAAATGAAGTATCGATATTGAGTATCCAAAACCCTGACATATTATAACTCTCTATACGTTGAAATTGTTTTAGATTTATTCTTAATTTATAATTACTTCTAGTCTTGCTATTCCAAAAAGTATTATTACATTAGAGGCCGGTCGTGGCACAGTGTAGGGCATCTGTCTGTTGTTGGTTCGAATCCCACTTGTGGGAGTGGTTATATTTAAATTATTCTCAGTTCCTCGCTCTGGTAAGATAAAATGCGGCGTTAATTTTTGCCACTCAATAAGCAATATCTCGAATTTAGCGGAAAGCTGTAAAATGTATGCTGTCTATGTATTTTCATGTATATATTTAAATACTTTGATGTAAGCAAGTCTATATTACGTGTGTTGTTTTTATTTATTTATATAATGCATTATAGTCTTAATTTTTAATATGATCCCCTTGTTATATATATACGTTGACACGTTTACTGGAAGAAATCTCTTTCAAAGATAAGTCCACCTTTATAAAATATAAAGTCTTCTTCCTGTTTTGTCATTTGTTCCTTTTGTGTATGACAAAAGATAATAAATTATAGTGGAGATATATGCCATTTGCCATAATTAGATTTTATACAAATTTATAGAGCAGAGAAATTATTTTTTTTATAATAATACCCCAGAAACATCTTAAAAGCCAAAATCAGGAAAAGGTAACTAGGCTTTCTTTATTTAATAATATATTCCTTATTGCACTTACCAGAACACATAAAAAGAAAACATTACAGTAATAAAATAAGCAACTGTGGACTTATCTCTAGAAGAGATTTCTTCCAGCCAACCTGTGGAAGTGGGTGATGTTATAATGAAGGTGACAACCAGTGCAATAAATAATTTAAAGAAAATACAAACAATATACCTTTAAAATATATAGACATTAATAAATATGTATCGATAGGTAAAGAAAATAGAGCTACAATAATTGTACAAGACCTCTACATATTAATGTTTCCTTCAAATATAAATGACACCGGTAATTGAGGCCAATTGTAAACGCGATCGGTTGTGGGTTCGATCCCCACTCGGGATATTATATGTAAATTATTTTCACTTCTTTACTCTGTTAAAGACAAAGAGCGGCGTTGAGTTCCACCGCCCAACACGCAATGTCTCGAATTCGGTGGAAAGCGAAGTACAGAATGTCATGACACTAGGTAGATAAAAGCGTGAAGCTAAAAAAATAATAATAATAATTAACACTGAACGCCATCCTGTGTAATATTATTTTATAGATTATATTTGTATGTATATGATAGGATAACGTCTAATTTTAAGTGCGATTTGGTTAAGGGTTTGATTCTCATTCAAGGAAACGGATATTATATATTATAGACTATTTTGACGTGTCCACTCTTGTAAGAATAAGTCATGTATATCAATGTCTCGGTTTCATGTTAAAAGCAGTCGCCGGAGTGTCTTGACACTAGTCTGTGTCTGACTACTCTGCTTTGCGAGATGAAGCGTGAAAATGCTATGGCTATCGTCCCATAGTAGCTTACTGTGTTTTAAATCATAGATTCGATTTCCTCTCGAGGAAGTATTATTTCAATTTTTACCAGTTCTTTTCTCTAAGAATACAAAACGTGGCTTCGTAATATTAAAAAAATGTGTATGATTGCACGCATTGTGTTTAGTTATATTTCTGCTTAAGGAAATATTATTAACTTATTATTAACTTACCTATATTTAAATTATAGATATTGCATCGATTAGATTTAATAATAAACGGCGTTCAGCTCTGCCACTCAATATCTAAGTTGTAATTTTTCAAACATCTGTCTGTATACTCAGCATAATTATAGGACGTCCATACAAAAGAGTAAACTGCAAACCAAACTTTAAACACGAGCCTTTTCACTATGGGCTTTTATAAATAACGAAGTAATAATTAAAAAATATCAAATAATTTGATTAAAAATTAGAAAAAAAAAATATGTATAATTTCTATTAAAATATAACAATTTTTAATATTGAATTATGTTAAAATTCTATTTATCTTTATATGAATAAAATAATAATACAAAACCTACATACGTTTTAAAATCACACCATAATATAAGCATAAGCAGAAGTCCAAACAATGATAGCAGTATTAAATGCGCCGGCGCAGGCCACGCACGCCTTCTACGAAGTCAGGACCACGTGATCCGAAAGTTGATTTGTGTGCTTATGTGTTTGTGTATGAATGTGTACAACGTTTTAGTGTGTGTGTAATCATACTGTGGGCTATTTGTGTGTTTGTTTGTGTATGTGTAATTTTAATTTAGGCAAGTGTGTTTTATATTATTTTAAATACGTTATTGTTTATTATTAAATTAATATATGGAGCATAACCTTTTGAGTAATTAAGTTGTTGAGTATACAGGTTCAAAATATGCAAAATTTCTAAATATTTCACGTGAATATAATTAAACCATTTATTATATGATCGGCAACTAGTAATCAGCCGGGACTCATTATTGTAGCAGAGGTAGTGGGTTGGTTACCGATCATGGTAAAATTATATTAAAACTGAATTTATTATTCTATTTGGGCAGATTTTTATATTAATTTATAGAAAATTATAATTTGAAAATGAAATTTTAATATTAAATATATCAATTTTACATTCAAAATATTGAATATATTTATGTTACAATTCTGAACGCTAATGTTAAACACTATATAGTCATTCTAAAATTACTCGAACAAGGGCCAAGCTTTCAAAGCTTTTTAATCTAGACATCCTCTCAGTGAAGCAGGGGAAGCTTTTAGATGCTTATCTTATCGGAGGTAGTTTTCTCATCACGCCTTAATTACCACACATGAAGATAAACTTCCTGTAACGTGAGCTATGGGGGTATAATTAAAGTTTTTACTCCATTTTAGTTGCTTGCTCTGGCTTCTATTATTTATATATGTTTTATTAACATTTGCATTAATTGAGTTGATAGTATAGTGAAAATATACTATAGATGAGTATAGTGAAAATATACTATATTCTCAATGTTTTACTTATTGTAAAGTGATGCGGGGCTTAACGCCGCTTTATGTTGTTTTTTTATAAAAATATTTTCTGTGCAAAATATATATACCGTTAGTAGATAGTTCTGAATGTTAATTTAAGTAATTTTATAGAATATATTTAAATAAATAACATTTAACATTTTTCGATGAAAGGAAAAATTATATTCCCTTCCTTATGAAAATTTCGCATTTCGAAAAAACAGGTTTTAAAAGGGCAAAACATTTCATGTTCAGTATACAATCAAAAACCACATTCACATTTAAAAAAAAATATTATGTGTTTGACATACTCTTTAATATAGCTAACTAAGCACGGTACTTAGTCTAAATAGACTGCTTAAATGAAACATAATCAAACGATTAGTAATTGAACCCAAAACCATCAGATTTACAGTCACATTGCACCACTAAGCCTCGATGGCTTATATCTATAATTATATAACATCATATTATGAAAATCATAAAGGAAATATGCTTTTAAATCCATTATGTCTTTAGAAAATCATGACAATAGTCGATTCTATTTATATTCAAATGAACGATTTCTTCTTCTTGAGTAAATTTCAATGATTTAAATTCGGTTCAGTAAACTAATTATTTCACTTTATTCGATCAGATTATATTTTATTCTTTATTTACATATATATATATATATATATATATATATATATATATATATATATATATATATTATACTAGTAATTTTTATCCTATATATATTTTTTCATTCATGTACGTAACGTTTTATCCCTTTTACAATAAAATACCTAGTGTCAAGACACTTCGTCGTGGCGCAGTGAAAAATCGCGGTCGGCTACGTGTACGATTCCGGCTAAGGGGACTGATAATATTTATACTATTTTCATTTCCTCGCTCTGGAATGACAAAGCGCGGCGTTGAGTTCCATCTCTAATAATTATTATTACCTAACAATATCGTTGACTTGTTGTTTAATTCAAACCAATGGGCGAAGTCTGATTGTAAATGAGATTAGTTCTATTTTCAATTCCCACTCAGAGGAATTGAGTTTCACCATTCAATATTCCATATCTCGGTTTCGGGGGGAAAGTGTAGAACGGTATATCTTGGACACTGGGTTTCTACCTTAATATACGGGAAAAATTGTGCTTGATAATATTTTAGTTATTACATACAATATCTGGATATTGATGACAAAATGAAAATAATTAAATTAAAAAAAACCGACTTCATAATAACCACATGTATCTATGAAGCTTGCTTTATCTTTGAAGCTAGTAATTTACCTAGATCTTAGAAACAACTGGACTGATTTTAATTAAATTATTAATTAAATTATTATATTATTCCCTAAGTTACTAACCTAACCTAATTTATATAAAAAATCATTTCGATATCGATTTTAATTTCAGAGAAATTCGTATTTCAAATAAACAAATATACACATACCAATTTAAGCACACTTGGAAGCCTAAATGGATCATTATACTCGAATATTATTTAATTCTAACAAAATTATATATATATATATATATATATATATATATATATATATATATATATATATATATATATATATATATATATATATATATATATATATATATATATATATATATATATATATATATATATATATATATATATACAATATTACATATATCAAACTGATAACCTCCTTCTTTTAACGTTGGTTAAAATACTTATTTCAGAGATCAATACATTTTCTACCAACCTGCCAAAACCACTTCCCCTAATATAACCACAAAGGGTTAGAACACAGGTGTACCAACACTACAAGTATAGTACATGCCATTACTTTGTTAGCTTTTTGGAACTGGTTTTGAAATTTCATTCATATCCAAATAACTTAATAAAGACAGCATCTGACTGTATACACGATCGATTAAGGGTTCGGTTCCCACACGGGAGAGTGATTATATTTAAAATTATTTTCACTTCCTCGCTCTGGTAACACAAAGTGCGGCGTTGAGTTACACCACTCAACACGCAATGTCTCAAATTCGATGGAAAGCGAAGTACAGAGTGTCTTGACACTAGGTACTTTCTGTCTACCCTGCTAAGCGGGATAAAAGCGTGAAGCTAAAAAAAATGTAGCGTTGTAGGACAGTTTCATTTGGTAAATATAAGTAATGTGGGCTCGACTCCCACTCGGCGGAACCACGTTTAAGTTCATAGAGAAAATATAAATTATAAAACAATATATTTATTAAACGTTGAAATTTTCACCCAGTCATTCATATCGTTATGATTTTTTATTTCCATCCATTTGTACAACATGATACCGCATTTGGTCTTACCAAAGCTAGGAAGTGAAAATAATTTAAATATAATCCCTAGCCCGAGTGGGGATCGAACCCACAACCGACTGCGCTTACAATAAGACACTATCCCACTGCGTAATAACATATTTAAAAAAAGCTAACCGACATTGTGAATTATTAAAGAAAACCGAGGGTCATGAACTAGTATACTCTTACGTCAGTGGCTTCCGAGGACTCTCATATAAGGGTACCTGCTTGGACTACCAATTGAATAGAGTGGGAATGTTTAATTCCATATCGTAGTACTTTTGTAACTGACAAAAACAATAAGTGGCATTATCAATCTTAGCACCTTGTAATAAGACATACATTAATTTTTAAGTTATTTTTCTATAGGATCTGTTTTTTTTATAATGACGCAATAATAGTTTAAAATAAAATATTCACGCTTTAAATCTAAAGTTGGAATTGTAATAAAAATATATTGATAATAAATTTCTAGTGTCTATTTTTATTGAATACTAAATTCTAATCCGTACAAAGTATACTATGATAAAAATGCAGTACAATTACAGTACAATACATACATATTATATATGTATGTATATATATATATATATATATATATATATATATATATATATATATATATATATAATCACTCCCACTCGGGGGAGTTATTATATTTAAATTATTTTCATTTAGAGTTCCACCACTCAACACGCTATGTCTCGACTTCGGTGGAAAGTGAAGTACGGAATGTTTTGACACTAGGTACTTTCTGTCTACCCTGCTATACGGGATAAAAGCATGAATATATATATATATATATATATATATATATATATATATATATATATATATATATATATACACATATATTAAAAATTAATATTTAGAAGTCAAAACAGATAAAAACAAAATAAACATACAGAATATGGCAACAATTTCACAATTCTACATCTCCCTAATAAAATCAATACATTTAAATGAAATATTTAAATTCATTTAATGTGAACTGCGATTGCTTTAAAACTATTTGAATATAATAAGGCCTTATCAATAGAACATCGTACATTAACGGTATCTATGAAGTGAACGGTGTAGCTACGTACGTACGTACGTGATCATAAGTGCCTAATACGTGCTATATATATTGTTCATATTAATTTTACTCCGTTCTCCGCTTTCCGCCGTATTCGAAACATTGCGTGTTGGGTTGCGGTACTCAACGCCGCGCTTCGTTACCATAACGAGGAAATGAAAATAATTTCAATATAAACTAAACTGTCAATAATTATTGTTATGGAAAATCTGAAAACATTATATAATTAATTTTATATTATTACCGTTTTCAGATGCCAAATTAACTAGCTCTAGCTAGTTACTTAAAAATACTAACATTATTCAAGACAATTATTTGGTTGGTCTTTTTCATTGATTTTATATACTATTTGTTAAAAGCTATATTTGTATATATTAATACATTCATACATTATTTATTTGAATTTAATTAAAAAAGGAATTTTCTAACAAATATTTCATTGTATTTCTCATTTTTTTTATATTAGGGAGTTAATCAATTTGTGAACTGAATTTTAAAAAAATCAAATGTGCTGTATAGCAGGGTAGAAAGAAAGTATCTAGTGTCAAGACACTCCGTACTCCGCTTTCTACCGAATTTGAGACATTGCGTGTTAAGTGTTAAGAGCGAGGAAGTGAAAATAAATTAAATATAATTATATCCCCGAGTGGGGATCGAACCCACAACCGATCGCGTTTACAGCCAGAAGCCGTCCTATTCCGCCATGACCGGCTTGTATACGTAATGCATATAAAAAAAGTTTATTTTTGTTTGGAGGTCAATTTTAAGGCTGTATCGTTGATTCATGCATCAGTGGCACGCCTATTAGAGCTTAGAACTGACGTAATACTCGTAATTCAAAATAGAACGAATAATTCAATCCTATTCGGGGGAATGATTATATTTAACTGGTAAGATAAAATGCGGCGTTGAGTTTCGCCACTCAACACGTAATATTTCGAATTCAGCGTAAAACGGAGTACTCCGTACTTGACACACGTCTTGACACTAACAACTCTGCCATGCGGGATAAAAGCGTAAAGTTAAAAAAAATGTACAACACTACTGCAACAAAAAATTGTTACAAAATTCGTTTTAATAAAATTTTCAGGCTATCTATATAAATATTTGTTTATTCTATAAAGAAATAGCCTTTTCTGTCTGTCTATTTGAATACACTTTAATAAAAGTGTCAGAGCTCATGGACGGTTTTCAAGAGGCGCTGGTTCGAATCCCGTTGTCATCAAAATTTTTATACGTATTCTTTTATTTTTTTCTAATTCTAAGTGTGGAATAACACCTTAAAAATAGTAATTTATAAAGATTATTTGAGGCCGGTTGCGGTGTAGTGTGAAAGCGTCTGGCTTTAAACGCGATTGGCTGTGGATTCGATTCCCACTCGGGGGAGTGATTATATTTAAATTATTTTCACTTCCTCGGTTTGGTAAAGACAAAGAGCGGCGTTGAGTTCCACCACTCAACACGCAATGTCCGGAATACGGCGGAATGCGAAGTACGGAGTGTCTTGACACTAGGTACTTTCTGTCTACCCTGCTATGCGGGATAAAAGCGGGAAGCTAAAAAAATATATTCATTAAAATACATTAAAAATCATAATAGTTTAGTTTAAAGGCGATTACGTAAACCGTGACATCGATTTCCCATATACGATATGGTCATAATAAATCTTTAACAAGCTTTAAAAGCAAGCAAATTTAATGCTGTATATAAAATTATAAAATGGTTGCGACTTTTTATATATAAATGCTCCTTTTTCTTATCTATCTATAATATCTATATTGGTAATTCTTTAGTTGTTATTATTTTTGTATACGAAATAAAAAAACACTATATTTATTCTGTGTTTCATTTCACTGTAAACACGATTACGGGTTGGAAGCTAACTAAGGGATTATATTTGAATAATTTCCATTTCATCGCTCTGGTAAGACAAAGACCGGCTTTGAGTTCCGCCACTCAACACGCAATGTTTCGAATTCAGTGTAAAATAGAATACAGTGTCTAGGCACTAGATACTTTATATCTACCCTGCTATGCTGGATAAAAGCGTAAAGCTAGCTGCTTAAAATTAGTAATAAAAAAATTAGATTTATTCATCTTCGATCCACAAAAAACGATTTAACAACCCAAATATGTACAAAAAAACAAAAATATAATAATATAAAAATAGGAACATTAGATTTATTGTCATGTCAAAAAAGTGTCACGCTGTTACCATTACCTTGCCAATATGTAATCCAATCCTTATATAACTTTTACACCCTATTAAGTGATAAGTATAGAATAACTCATAATTTGATACTCATGTATACAAAATCAACTGAAATGTTTAAGATATACTTAACTTTTTTTTAGCTTCACGCCTTTATCCCGCATAGCAGGGTAGACAGAAAGTACCTAGTGGCAAGACATTCCGTACTTCACTTTCCACTGAATTCAAGTTTTCACTCAATTCATTGCGTGTTGAGTGGTGGAACTCAACGCCGCACTTCGTCTTAGCACTCCTCCAAGTGGGCATCGAACCCACAACCGGTCGCGTTTACAGTCATTTCGTTTAATTTAATTTTAAAGTTAATTTTAAAACCAGAAAGTGTTTGAAGTGTGAGCGTCTGACATAATTACTCAATAGAGCAAACCTAAGTATATTTTTTAATCTGTGGTCGAGCGTATTGGCGGGAAATTGAAAGTCCTTGTGTCATCTGTAGCGATTTAGATTTACAATGTCAAATTCCTTTTTTAATATCTGCAAAGTTTCCAATTTGTTTATTTATTTTTGTTTCAATATTTTATATTTAAAAACTAAAAAGAAATGAAATATTTTTTTTATTTAAAAAAACAAATTAATTCAAAATCTATATGTAAAATTGTTTTTATGAGTTGACATATGACGTTAACATATTAAAATATAATATAAACACATTAGCTTTTTTGATAAACGAAGAGTCTACTGTCAATGTCTTCTTTACATAAAAGAAAATCTCCAAAACCAACTAAACCGCTTATAATTTCGAAAAGATTTAAAAATAATAAAAAATAAGCTAAAAAAGGCTAATGAACCTTCAAAATGCATACGTATTTATAAAACAAAAGCACAAGGTCGGGCGGTTAGAGTCGGTCTATTTTGGGTAAAAAAAAGCCACAATTATCTCATAGCCATTAAATTAAGATTGAGTTAACCGAAACCAGCTCTCATGTTAACTGCACGAATGTATAAAGGGGTTTTTACACTTGTACTTGAAATATTTATATTTATGTTTCATATATAATGAATACATCGTGGCGCAGTGATACAGTGTCTGTACACGAAATCGGTTGTGGCTTCGATTTACACAGGGCAATGTTTAATTTTTTTTTTTATTAAATTATTTTTTTTTGGCAAAGGAAGTTATCAGTTTCATATGTATGTATATAACATTGTTAGAATTCAATAATATTTGAGTATGATGATCTGTTTAGACTTCCAAGCATATGAGCTTAATGTAGTAAGTTTATGATTGTATGTTTGTCCATAAATTTCTCGTATATTAAGATTAGGAACAGTTGGATTAGGCTGGTCGTGTATTGGGACAGCGTCTGACTGTAAGCGAGATCGGTTGTGGGTTTGATTCCCACTCAGGGGAGTGATTACACTTCCTTGCTCTGGTTAGACAAGGTGTGGCATTGAGTTCCACCACTCGTCACGCAATGCCTCGAAGTGTCTTGACACTAGATACTTTCTGTCTTCACTGCTATGCGGGATATAAGCGTAAAGCTAAAAACAAAAGGAATAGGGTAAGTTTGTTATTAAATTGGTCCACTATTTTCAGAACAAATAAGTCAGTCATAAGATAATATTGATAGGTAGTTGTATAGTTATTATGAAGTCGGTTATTTTTTTTTTTTAGTAAATTATAGAATATTCATAATTTATTTAAATAAAATATTTAAAGTTTACACCACGCTTTGTTTATAAATGTATAAATCGCTATTTAGCGATGCGACCGCCTTTTTATTCTTCATATTTATGATTGTTTTGTTTTTAATATTAATTTACAATACTTTTCAATTATAAAATCCTATGTATTACAATGAAAAACTTATTAATAACATTTAAAATTACCAGTAAATTGTAGAATTCGCTAGAAAAAATCTTTTTACTTCAAATTACGCGCTTAGTCAAATTAAGTAATCGTTAAAATATCAAAGATTTCTTTGAAAAATAAACACAGATAACGAATAAGAATGTAACAAAAAGTGATATTAATTTAAACGTGATTTTATTTTAAATAAAATGTAAAAAAAAATAATTAAAATAAATAAATGAAGTATTACTAATTTAAAAAAACAAAACACTTGCCCCCTTCTTCTTTTTTCTTTATTTCTTTCCTTTTTACACTTGTGTATGCACTCCCTAATAGCATAGAATGGCGTGGCTGTCGTAGTTTAGTGAATGAAATGGCCCATAATTGGCCGCCGGCTATCCGATGTAGCTCATAATGCATTTTGTTTCGGTTACATTGAAACATCTTTATTATTCACGCTACTAACTATTATTGTTATTCTTATAGTAATAGTTATGTATTAGTTTTTTTATTGTTTACGCTTTTTGACAACGTCGGTGAAGAAAATTTTCTTGGGGAATTAAGTCTAAATTTGTTTTTTTTTAGCTTCACGCCTTTATCCCGCATAGCAAGGTAGACAGAAAATACCTTGTGTCAAGATACTCTAATAAATCTAAGCTTGTTGGGAGTATTATTATTGATTTTGAACTTCAGATTTATTCTTTTATATACTAAATTCAGGTTTTTAGTTAAAAACACTTTCATCATTCGCAAGACCGGCTGCGGCGTAAAGTTACGTCATTCGATATATAAATTCTGGTAACTTATTACCTCTATGCGGGATAAAACTCCAAATTGAAATTTTTTTTAGCTTCACACTTTTATCACGCATAGCAGGGTACACAGAAAGTACCTAGTATCAACACTCTGTACTTCGCTTTCCACCGAATTCGAGACATTACGTGTTGAGTGATGGAACTCAACGCCGCACTTCGTCTTTTACCAGAGCGAGGAAGTGAAAATAATTTAAATATAATCACTTCCCCGAGTGGGGACTGAACTTATAAACGATCGCGTTTACAGTCAGACGCTGTCCCACTGCGCCACAACCGGTCTCATACTTACAATAAGGCATTAGTATGTATGTATATAATTTGATCCACATGAAATATATGAATCTTCATGTAACATTCATACCAACATACATACATACATACATACATACATACATACCGACCCCATGACCTTATCCCCTTACATGGGGTCGGTTTTCCTTATCGCGCGGTGCCACGTATGGTGCCAACAGTGTTAAGGCAAAGTTTTTTAATGTCTTTCTAGATAGTTGTCAACAAGATATCTTGAGATCTACCCCTTCCTTTCTTTCTACTAACCATGTAAAAGCACTTATTCACAACATTATCAACAGGTCTTATCATTTCCGTACCATCTAAGTTTTGAGTCTGATAGTTTATAAGTAATGGATACAAACTTAAAATTTCCTAATACATTTTAGAAAAAGCGTATAAAAATTTGAACGCAGCGGGATTCGAACCCGCGCCTATTGGATACCGTATCCAAGTACCTTGTACGTAGTACCTTGGACGGTATCCAAGAGGCGCGGGTTCGAATCCCGCTGCGTTCAAATTTTTATACGTTTTTTCTAAAATGTTTTTTAATCCTAAGTGTGAAATAACACTTTAAAAATAGTAAATATTAAAATTTTTTCTTAAGTACTCATTGACAATCATATTAAATATCTTAAATTATATTATACCCTGTACAAGTTAGCTTGATCTTTTTGACAGAAATTTTTTTTGATGGACATAACTTTGCAAAGACGAACATAACACAAAAGTCCCTAAAAATTGAAGCGTTACCCGCAAATTTTAATACGACCCATCGGTCAAAAGGATCAAGCTAATTTGTACAGAGTATAGACATTAAAAAAAATTAAAAAAATCTAGGAGTAAAAAATCTAGGAAAAAAATGATTCGATACCTATTACCGTAACTTAGTTTTTTTTTTAAATTACAGGTGCACAATTATGTAAATCATATTAAACCATTATATTATAATTGGAAACACCCGCTATAAACTACCTGTACTTATTTTTTTCTGAAGTATTTTTCACATTCTCATTATTGTTCGTTATGGTACGTTATTGTAACTGCTTAGAGATGTTAGTTCCCATCATGTTTCATATTTTTATATATAAAGGTATGAACATAATGTTTCAAGAAAAATCTTATATTTCATATTGGCCAAATTATATACATACATACTAATGCCTTTCTATGTATTAGGCCGGTTGTGGCTCAGTGGAACGACGTCTGACTGTAAACGCGATCGGTTGTAGGTTCAATTAGTATTGGGAAGAATGATCACTTCATCACTCTAGCAAGACAAAGTGTGGCGTTGAGTTCCACCACATAACATGCAATGTCTATTATGCGGTGGGAAGCGAAGTACGGAGTATTTTGATACTAGGTACTTTCTGTTTACTTCTGTAGATTGTAAATTGTCTTTCTGTAGATTGTAAAATTTATAGTTCTTTAATTCTGTTTTTTTACAAGGGATAAAGAGATCGTATTGCTTCGTCCTGTTATATATTCATTTTCTTTAAATTTACTATTAAACATATATTATTTTATTTTATTATTTATTAACAGTATACTTTGCATAATTTTTTGCTAAACCTTTTCTTGCTAGTGTGTAAAAAGCACTTTGAAAATTATCAGGTTTTTTTATATAATTCTAAATTATCTTGAGGTCGTCAAATGCGATTGGTAGGTTGTTCAATTCTTACTAACTGAACTGAATATTTTAAATGATATCCATTTCTTAACTCCGGTACGAAATAATACGGCGTTGAATTCCACCACTAACATGCAATGTCTCGAATAGCTAACAGTGAGCAACAAAATGTCTTGACATATCTATAAAAAATAAATAAATATAGAGCTTTTACACTCAGAATATCATCTTGCTATATCCAAAAGCTGACAGGAAGTGAAACAATGTGCGCGCGCCTTAACAGACCATTCCCACGCACTTTCTATAGAGAATGCTGACAACTTGTTTTTTTTTTATCAATTAATTCTTTATATTATATGTCACAAGCGGAAGCTTTTCAAGGTTATATTTTTTGCTAATTTTATTTAGGTGTTTTAAAGGGTAAGCGTTTCTTGGGATGAGATATTTCTTAATGATTACGTTAATTTAGACTAAGCCTGCTGACTGACACTGTTACGTGGAATAAAGAGTTAAAATGTTTCTTTAAACTACTATGTTATATAATATTGGATGATTAAATATTAAATCAAGGCCATTGTATTGTCTTTAACAGAGCGAGAAAGTGAAAATAATTTAAATATAAGCACTCCCCCCGAGTGGGGTCGAACCCACATTCTTACCAAGTAGATCTAATAAAAACAATTAAAATATAATCATACCACTAAATGGAATTTTACAAAGTTGGAATCGAACCTACAACCAATTTTAATTACATTCAACAATCTCAACGCAACCGACAGCGTCTAAAAATATATTAATTTTAATAACTTTATAACACGTGGGAAAATAACACAAACTATCACCTTTCTAAAGTGAGCATATTATATTTTAAATGAATAATCAAATAATATTTCTATAAAATTACATTCAAACCGGAAACGACGTGCTAGTTAGGTTTTTTCCTTGTAACATGGCGCCGTTATATAAATGAAAAATATTTATAAAAAAAATAACTCGTGTTTCTGTTAAAAATTTGAACAAAATGTACTAAATTTTAATATAATCGTTAAGAACATTTATATTTCCGCAATTAAATGGCGTTCAACAAAAACAGTTAAAGATATTTTTCTATATATATATATATATATATATATATATATAAAGATATTTTTCTATATATATATATTTTATATATGACGATAATATTCTTCACGCTTTTATAGAGGTAGGTAGACAGGAAGTACTCAGTGTCAAAACACTCCGTAACCCGCTTTATATAATAGTAAAAACTTTTTCAAAAAAAA
The DNA here is from genome assembly GCA_032432895.1 of Dryadula phaetusa. Taxonomy (NCBI): domain Eukaryota; kingdom Metazoa; phylum Arthropoda; class Insecta; order Lepidoptera; family Nymphalidae; genus Dryadula; species Dryadula phaetusa. Next base: position 876,884 of record JAOYRS010000016.1, on the reverse strand, counting down.
AGTAACCTTAGTTTAAAAGTAGAAAAATGATTTTTTTTAAAATTCACTTTCCTTTATAACGTTAAGGCTTTCTCGTTACGTTAATAGCAAGAACATTGTTTTTATATTATCAAAATATTCTAATGTCAAAATATTCTACTGTCAATTCGGACATTCGTGGCGCAGTGGAAAAGCATCTGACTGCAAACGCGATCGGTTGTGTGTTCGATTACCACTCGGGGAATGATTATACTTAAATTAATTCAATTTCCCAGCTCTGGTAAGAAAAACGTGACTTTGAATTCGCAGTTTTAAACTCCGGCAATCAACACGCAATGTTTCGAATTTAACGGAAAGCAGAATACGCAGTGTCTAGATATAAGGTACTTCCTGTTTACTCAGCTACGCGGGACAGTGCGTAAAACTATAAAAAAATGAGGAAATATAATGGAATACAAGTAAAACATGTAGAAGGCTTCATAACATATACAACTATGGAAATCATAAATCTTAAAATAAAATTTACTAACATTTGAATCGCGGATATCGCTTATTACACACAGGAGCCCGTATGAGAGAGCCTGTACTCATTAAATATAATAATATACTTCTTTGCCAGCCGGTCTTTGGATGGTCGGTCGTGGCGCAGTGGAACAACGTAGGACTGTTCAAAGCGGTTGTAGGTACGATTTCTACTCGGGGGAGTGGTTGTATTGAAAATTCTTGTCACTTCCTAGCTTTGGTAAGACAAAGTGCAGCGTTAAGTTCTACCACTCAATACGCAATGTCTTGAATTCAGTGGAAAGAAAAGTATGGAGTGTCTAGACACTAGGTTCGTTCTGTCTACTAAAAAAAGAATTTCTTTTTTGTAAAGATAAAGATTTTTTTTGCTTTTTGAAACTTTTGCCTTTCCGCTTTTTTTTTGTTCAGTTGCGTAACTTAACACCGCACATATCACAGACAAGGAAATCATTTTAAATACATCATGAATTGATTGATGAAATTTTTCCCTATAAATCGGACTTAAATATTATATAATTATTTTACTATTTTTAAAGTGTTATTTCACATTTAGAATTAGAAAATAAAATTTTGAACGCGGTGAGATTCGAACTTCGCACCTCTTGGACGGTTTCCTAAATTTTTTAGCTTCACGCTTTTATCCCGCATAGCAGGGTTAACAGAAAGTACCTAGTGTCAAGACACTCCGTACTTCACTTTCCGCCGAATTCGAGACATTGCGTGTTGAGTGGTGGAACTCAACGCCGCACTTTGTCTTTTACCAGAGCAAGGAAGTGAAAATAATTTATATATAATCAATCCCCCGAATGGGGATCGAACCCACAACCGGTCGCGTTTACAGTCAAACACTGTCAATAGTTTATACATTTTTCAAAAAGTTATTCATAAATACATTATCATATTATTCAAGATATTTAATTCAGTATAATATTATGTTGGTAATACAATTCTTTTCATTGGTTTCCGCAAAACCATTCAAGTGTGACATCATTTGTTAAAATCGATATCTTTCTTCCTTTTTATGAAACAACGCTGAGTAAGGTTTTAATTTTAGTGCCTTTAATGTGTTTTTAACCCATCATGGACAGCATCTGCGTCTCTAAGCGCTGTAACGGAGACAATAACGCGTCCTTGTGGCCATTCAACACTCACCGTCTTGAATTCGGGAATTCTCAAAATCGGTGAAAGGAGTGTCCAGTCACTAAGTTTTCTTTATTTTAAAAAAACCACTTCACACTTTATTCCGCATATCAGAGTAGTCAGAGACAATTTGTGTAAAGATATTTTACAATTTTTAAAGTGTTTCTCCATATTTAGAATTGGAATAGAAATCATTTTTGGGAAAACGTATAAAAATTTTAACACAGCGGAATTCGAATTCACGCCTCTTGGAAATTGTCCAAGTCTATTGGTAGTGTAAAGACACTCCGCTGAACACTTTCCGTTAGAGATTGAAACATTGCGTGTTGAGTGGCGAACTGCACGCCGTGATTCTCTGCTGAAGTGAAGAAATGAAAATAAATTTTAATTATAAACATTCCCTCGAGACGAAATCGAACCCACAACCATACGCATGTGGTCAGTCAGACGTTGGCACACAACACACAATGGCCTTTACTTACAGTTCTATTATTATAGATATTACATAGAAATTTAGGTCCATATTTTAAAGTATATAAGTTACGTTCTTAATAATCTTGACTATCTTTGAAAAAACGTTTAAAATTTGAACGCAGCGGGACTCGAACCTGCGTTCAAATTTTTATACGTTTTTTCAAAGATGTTTTCTAATCCTAAGTGTGTAATAACACTTTAAAAATAGTAAATATTAATCTTGACTATATTTTGTATATAACTACGCGTTTACGCGTGTTGAGCGGCGGAACTTAACGCTGCAATTTTATCTTACTAGAGTAGGAAACGGTAATAAAAAAGTATCTTTTAAGACACTCAACTCTCCATTTTCTACATATTTTAGTAATATTATGCAAATTTATATAGGATTCATGGTTCGTACGAAGTAATTTCATGGGAAAGCATAAAAGACAGGATGCGGTCTGCGGCTTATAGCTTCGCTATAATTCAATAACATAGCCTCTCATAGCTAAGCCTTCTAGTGGCGGAAATGCTAATTACTGTTCATACCTAAGTACCGTATTACTAAGGAAATTACATTTATCCATGTATGTATGAATGTATGTATATATGTATGTATGTTTGTTTGTATAAAGAGGATGTGATAGTAAAGCTAGATAATAATTCATAATGAAATTTAATGGTTTTTACAATTTTTCGAAGTAAAATACGGCGAGAAAGAGAATACACAGTGGGGTTATGTTTTGTGGATTTAATTTGTTTATATTATAATTAGAGGCCAGTCGTGGCGCAGTGGGACAACGTCTGACCGTAAACGCGAGCGGTTGTGGGTTCGATCCTCACTCGGGGGAGTGATTATATTTACATTATTTTCACTTCCTCGTTCTGCCAATACAAAGTGCGGTGTTGAGTTCCACCAATTAACACGCAATGTCTCGAATTGGGTGGAAAGCGAGGTAAAAAAAAAATATATCTGATATCGTATTTGTTTCACACGATGTTCCTGACAGCCTATTGATGGATGGCAATTGTTGATAGTTTATTGAATATGTTACTATTAACTTTGAACTATGGTACGGTCTGTTTGCAGTACAGCCTACCTTGAGCGATTTCGCTAACTCATTTTAATATACAAAATTGAACACATTTTTTAGCCTCACGCTCTAATTCCGTATAGCAGGGTAGGTAGGAAGTCACTCCATGCATACTTTACGCCGAATTCGAGACACAGTGCGTTATGTGGTGGAGCTCAACGCCGCGTTTTGGCTTACCAGAGCGTGTAAATAGAAATAATTGAAATATAACTATATCTCCGAGTGCCATTTCGCTAAAACACATAATTTGTTTAATTTTTTAGCTTCACGCTCTGATTCCACATAACAGGGTAGACAGGTACCTAGCGTCAAGACACTACATGCTCCGCTTTCCGCTAAATTCAGGACATTGTCCGCTAAGTGGCGGAAGTCAACGCCGCGCTTTGGCTTGCCATATCTCCGAGTGGGAATCGAATCCACAACCGATCGAGTTTACAGTAAGACGCTATCCCACTGCACTAAGACCGTTCGCTGCTTAATATGAAGCGGAAAGCAGTCAACGGAGTGTCTTGACATTAAGTTGTTTCTGATTACCCTACGGATACGGATACGGGATAAAAAGGAAATCAGCATTTCTTAGAGATTATTATACACATTATGAACCTAGCAGGATTCGAATCCGCCGGCCATAACTTATATTTATTGTTAGCACTCTTATTTCCTATTACATTTAAAAAATATTTAATAGATGATTTTCTTCATGTAAAATCTAGATATATGTTTAAGTTTTCAACAACCTGAGTTTCTCAGTTTAGTGGAAATTTGTTTTCTTAAAGAAATTAGAATAGACTAGACAACTAAGTGGTATAAATTATTACTACGTGAGTAGTTCAAAATCTTTTACTAACGAAATTTCAATGGAATTTATTGTAATTACAGTGTTTACTATAAAATTAACTCGCAAATAGATTTTTTGAAACCTGACGTTTCGAATACTTTACACTAGTCCGTGGTTGTATTTTCGAATACCAAAATATACGCGATTGATCCGTTTAAAATAGTTACATTTAAAATGTGAAAAATCGCGAAAAGCAAAGATCATGTTATGAAATGACATTTTTGTTTCAGGTGGGGCCATAACGTCCTGATGAACAGAAAATGCAAACTAAAAACATTAATCTTGTACAAGATCAAAGAAATAAAGACCCCTGTGATATACAGGTGAGTACTCACTTGGTCGTGTGTTAATATTATTTTAAATTAGAGAGCGGAGAAATGAGAAATTCTTTTGTTTTACGCATTTAAGGCAGAGAGAATTGTGTATTATATCAGCCCTATGCTTTCTACTTTATATTTAAGGCGTGCGTTAAGTTACGCAACATAACCGCGTTTACCAGAACATAAATGCATTGTAATTTTGTTATTTTAATATATTTATTGATATCAATGTAGAGCAGTAGGATAACTGTGGACTTAAGATTTGGTTGCCAGTTGGAGAAATTTAAAAATATACATATAAAATATACATTTCTCTCTTCTGGTAAAACAGAGCGCGGCGGCGGTTCTTGATTTCGAATACGACGCTGTCAATTGAGTTCCTTGACACTTGGTTATCTCTAACTACCTTGCCGTGTTAGATAAAACTCGAAGCTGCCACTTAATTTTTATGTATATAAATACGTATGTCTGTATGTGTTACATTTGTAGTTATTTATTATGTTACTTTAAAAAATATACATTTTAAATATAAAACAATTGGATAGTGAATACAATAATCAATTCTTAATCATATTTAAATTATTTACTTAATAAAACAAAATGTGGCGTTAAGTTCTGCTAATCAACACCCAATGTCTTAATTTTGTACATTACTAGGGACAGCGAAATACATGTACCAATATTTTAATAATTAAAAATTATTTTTATTTACTTAATTTTAGGTTACGTTAAATTAATGCACAACGCCATCTATTATGTACTTTAAGTACCAATAACTAGAGCTTTTATAATGTAGTTCGTAAATATAAAAACAGATGGCGTTGTTCCTATGTATATATATATATATATATATATATATATATATATATATATATATATATATATATCACAAATTTATTGAATTGTATGACAAATATCTATTTGCAGAAAATAAGCGGCCAAGATGCGGAATCAGTGAACCAGGCCACATATCAAGTCACGTATTACGGTCAGTATGGGAATCGAATTAAGTTTAAATACAGTATTAACTATTTTTTGTTTTGTTTTCATACATCTTTTATATTTTCTCGAAATAATTAATATATATTAGATATTGTTTTTTTACGTCTAAAGACACAGTTATATATTTCATATTTGGTGGCTGAGTTAAACGCCGTGCTGTGCATTGCTTAAGGATGAAATGCTGAAAGTATGAGCATTCTTCTCTAGTATGAATAACAACATAAATTTTTTCTAGTCAAGTTCCAAGTACATCAAGGCCCACGATGGCATCATATGCACTGTTTACTTATTTCATCTTAAATGTTATATCCAGTTGGTTTACTTAAGATCAAATAATCCAGCTTTTGGAAAACGGAAAAATGAAATAATTATATTTCTAAGACAAATTTCAATAGATACAATATAGATAACTGTTCCATTCATGTAAATGTACTGTGTGTAGTAGAGCATGCTCAACCAGTTCGGTCAAGCCCAATATCATACATCCCGCATACCAGGGTAGTTGGAGACAACATAATATCAAGACACTCTACTGCCTGCTTTCTGCCTGAAATCCACTGGACACCGAGCGTGGTTTCATAAGAACGGAGTAACGTATAAATTTGAAATATACTCTTTCCCTCATATGGTAATCGAATCCACAACCACTCACGTTTACAGTGACGCTTTCCACTAAATACCAGACATTACGCATTACGTTTAACGCCACGATTTGCGTTACCAGGATGAATAAATGAAAATAATTTAAATATAATTATAAGACTTGAAGTAGTAACTATAATTCACCTACCACTGCGCCTGGACGGTTTAAAATAATAACATTAACAAGTAAAAAATTGACGTCCTTGCCCAGTTATTGCACTGTTACAGACCGTACAAACTACAATGCTCACGTTAGTCGATGCGTGACTTGAAACTTAAAAAGATTCTAATCTATTCCTCAATGGACACCGACGAACAAAGGACTACGTTTGCTTAGTTTTAAAATTAAAAAAAAGTCTTATTAAATAATTAATTATCTGTAAAATGGTCAATTTTTTTCTATAAAAATTGAAGTATTATCTGTGGGCGAAAAGTGAAAAGTGAAAGTTTTTAACCTGTGCTTTTGAGTGTCAAAACTGGAGCATAGATATGCATTTTATTATGAGGGTATGTTTATATTCAATTTAATAAAATGTTACAATTATTGTTATCTGGAGGAAACTAATAAAAATATTAGACATTTTTTTTATTAGAGTTTCTTTATGCTTAGCAAAAAATATATATAAATTTATTTTATACAAGTTTCTCTCTTTTATTTCTTTTGCAAAGCAGGGTAATGGCAACCTTATTTCAAGACACTCAGCTCACTGCTTTCCGCCCGAATTTGAGATATTGCGCGTTGATTGGTGAACTCAACACCGCGTTGTCTTACCACAGCGTAAAAATAAAAAGAAATTTTAAATATAATCAATTCACCAAGTTGGAATTCAACCCACAACCAATCGCGTTTCCAGTCAAATGCAGTTCTACGTTTCTATGGCACTTTCCTCACACCTATTATATACTAAATATACATTAGACAACGTTTCAGTATTGGAATAATATAATATAAAATTTACAAAGATACTGATTATTATAACTGAAAGTATAGTAACCATACTTTACGCAGCTTGTACATTTTAAAAATAGTGGGAGAGAACGTGATGAAGACTTTGATGTTATTTTCTGCCACTGGCAGATTTTTTTTTAATTTATTTATTTTGTAAAATAACTGTAAATATTAAAAATATTTGAACCCACTACCCGTCACTTTGCATACATGTGCCAGCTTATAGTGGATTAATTTAACATCTTATTCATAGATGGCGCTACTTTTATCCTATTATATGTACATTTAATATTTTAATTATGAACAAAGGAAATAATACCGAAATGTATATTTAGATATGTTTACGTTTGTGATTTATGTTTCCATGTCAAAGTTGACGTGATCTGACAACAAAAGCGAATTTTTGTGGGTTCGATTCCAATCCGGGGGAGTAAATATATTTAAAAATATTTTAATTTCTCCCGTCTGGAAATTGGCGGAAAGCGGAATATGGAATGTCCTGACACTAGGTACTTCCGGTTTACCATACTATGCGGGATAAAAATGTGAAGCTAAAAAAATATTAATAATATTATACATTACCAACCAACAATTAATTTCAACATGATATAAGAAAATGCATTTAAACGAATCTCGCGTGATCGTCCGCGAGATACCTGCATGCGATCTCAAAAACCTTGGTTATATGGTTTGTTAACTTTGCAAGGGTTCTTATTTATATTTCTTTAGTTTCATTTATATAAATGTAAGCATATCTTATTAAAATATCTAACAGCGTTAAGTTTCCCCACTAAACAGGAAATGTTTTGAAATTCGCTGGAAATGTCTTGACACTAAGTACTTTCTGTCTACCCTGCTTGGAATAAAGGCGTGAAACTAAAAAAATTTTTGGAGGCTTACTTAAGCTGTTTTACTTAAATACTTGATATAAAGGCCGATAACTCATTTATTAATTATTTTAAGAGATAAAGTTGCTTGTAAGAGATTGTGAATTCATATTCAACATAGGATATATGTGATATATGTTTTTTTTTTCTATTTCTACTAGTGGCAAAATGCATTGGAATTTGCTGTTAAGTAAGTCTCTAAATAGGTAGAATGTATTAAATGAACCTATTTTAAACGGGTTAATAACGTATATTTTGGTATTCGAAAATACATTTTTAGAAAGCTGTCGTTTCTGACATCTTACGTTATACGTTAATAATGTAGACTAGACTAGATAGAGTCTACCTGTGACCACGGATTACTGTAAAGTGTCCAAAACGTCAGGTTTCCAAAAATGTATTTTCATATACACGATTAATATATACGATCAATCCGTTTAAAATGATTTCATTTAAAATGTGTATTAATTGTGAAAATCATGGATCTTATTAGATAAATGATGTTACTAGGTTCTGTTTGTTTTTGCAAATAAAGAAGTATTAAATATTAAATCTAATATTAAATTAAAAAAACTATTACATATATACCGACACGTCGCCATGACAACGCTTATTTCATTAGTTAACGAGATCTATGGGCTAAAATAAAATATTACACTCACTGCTATATATACTACAAGTCAGCAGATTGGGACGGGATTCGTATCTTTAACTCATCTGATCCCTGGGGGCCGATTGGTTTTCTTTTGATGATCTGAATGACTGTGCCGCTGCTGTGGGCAACGGTGTCTCTGTAGTGCCAATCAGTGGCAAGTCGCCGTGATGTGCCACCGTTTGGCACGCCTGGTTTGGTTAGTGCTGCAATTGCAAACAAGCTGCCATTGGCAAGCGTGATGCATATCACATCTAGGCTGAGGCACTGGTCACTAAAATAGAAAGTTTAACCGTACCGCAAGGTACTTAAACAGGCAAATTGCTTATGCAAATTCCGAGCATATCACTAAAATCGGTGAGACGCTTAAAAGATACCTATCCGAAAGACGTCAGTTCTAGGCGCTCTCGAAGGCTGCAATTGGCAATTTCAGCCAGTCTTTGCTTCCGCCATTGCACACGGTGAAAGAGCCAATCTCCTGGGCGCTCTCTTCGCCTCGAACTCGACTTTGGATGACTGAGGAACCTCGCCACCGACCATTCCGCGGTGCCAGATCGCAATTAAATTCCCGATATTAAGTTGTCTGTAAGTCTATCTTCACTGGACATCCACAAGTCGAGTGGGCCGAATGGCATATCTCCCTTTGTGCACTGTCTATGTTCTCTTGAGTTGTTAACTGTACTAACGCGTTTATTTTGACACTCTTTTTCATTCAGCGTAGTCCCTGAATCATGGAGCGCCCTAATCCACCTGATCCCAAAAAAAGGCGATGGTTCCGATCCGACTAACTATCCCGCCGACTAACTATCACTATCACCTCCCGGCTCTCTAAAGTAATAGAAAACATAATAAACAGCCTAATCCTGGCGTATCTGGAAAATGAACGGTTGCTCAGCGACCGTTTATATGGCTTCCGCCATGGTCGGTCCACCGGTGATCTTCTAGTGTACTTAACCCACCCCTGGACTACTGCTATTGAATGCAAGAAAGAAGGCCTGGCAGTTAGTCTGGACACGACGAAGGCCTTCGATCAAGTGTCGCAAAAGGCGCTCCTTGCCAAACTTCCATCGTATGCTAACTTGGCGTAGTATAAAGGTTTCTATCGACGTTTTTTGCTTTAAATTGATACCAGTGAACGCTAGCGTCCCCCAGGGCTATGTGCTGTCCCCAACACTGTTCCTTCTTCACATCAATGACTTATTAGAGGATCCTAGCACTCATTGTAATGCAGACGACAGCACAGTGGATGCCGTCTACACCATCGGTGGAGGTCTTTCTCGGGAAAACGTCAACGAGTACCGAAAAAAACTTGTCTTCCGTTGAGGCATGCCTTGCAAAAATTTCTCTACCTGGGGTGAAAGGAACCAGGTTCAGTTCAACCCTCTGAAGACCCAAGTTTGCACGTAAGCATTAAAAAACACCATTTGTCAAATCACCACCCTTAAAGCCGCGCCTAACATCAGTATATGGGGTCTTAGCGAGTAGAGTAACTGTCAGTATCGCGATCATCTGAACAGCAAGGCCAAGTTAGCATGGGAAAAACTTGGTGTCGTCGGCAAAGCGAGATGGTATTTCACGTCCAAACACCGTTTGGTCATTTATAGGGTCCAGGTTGGCCTCATATGGAATACTATTCTCATCTCTCGGCTGGTGCACCCGAGTATCAGCTAAAACCATTTGATCGCATACAAAGGAGAGCCATTCGGATCGTTGGGGACCCAATAATCTAAGACAGTCTTGATACTTTGGCGTTGCGTAGAGACGCTTCATTTCGTATCGTTCTCTGTCGCATATATTACGGGGATAGTTCTGGAGAACTGTTTGAACTGGTTCCTGCCGCTGAATTTTCCAACCACACATCACGTAACAGACTAAAATACTATTCCTAACATTTGGATACGTGGCGTTCTACTACTGTACTGTTTTGTAAGAATTTCCTTCCACGTGCCACAAAACTGTGGACCGGCCTACCTGCGGCAGTGTCAGGTTGTTACGATATAAACACCTTCAAAAAGCGCGGCTATCCCCACCTCAAAGGCCGGCAACACTTTTGTAGCTCCCTTAGTGTTACACAGAGCCGAGAATTGCGGTGATCACTTACCATCACGTAACCCCCACGCTCGTTTACCTTACCCGTCCTATAAACGAAGTGAATAAAACGATGTTAAGACCTCAATAATACTAAAATAAAACAAATATAGCTATGGAGAAGGTTGAATGAAGGTCAAGTGTTTTTTTTCTTCAAAATATGTACCTTCTACTTAAGGTATAATTCGCGTATATAAAATTATACATATAATGCACTATTTAATAAGGCACTGCTCTAAATCAAGCGAACAAAGTAACACGTCCAAGCGTGGGCGACTATAATTGCACGTCTCGTTTCTAAGAAATAGGTCGCATTTGTTTGGGATATATCGCTTGCTCATTCAGTTTTGTAAGGAAAAATATTATTTTAGTATTAAAAATATATTTTCAATGAAACTATTTTAAACGGATTAATCGCGTATGTTTTGGTATTCGAGAATAATTTTTTGTAAACACTGTACAGTGGTCCATGGTCATAGGTAAAATGATTATATTTAAATTATTTTAATTTTTACTTTTACAAACACAGAATGTCTTGAATTCAGTGGAAAGCGAAATACTGAGTGTCTTAACACTAGGTAATTCTTATCTAAACTGCTAGGCAGGATAAATACGTGATGTTAATAAGTCGGTAATCAGGATTGCTATATTTATAAGGTGAATAAATAACTAAGCCGTTATTATTCACCTTTAAACCCAAACGTGAAGTATTAATTAACTCTAACTAAAGCCAAATTTAAAACTTAAAATAGTTGCCCTGAAAACTTTGCATTTTTGACTTATAAAGTACCAGGCTTGCATATGGCAAGCCTGGTACTTAATTATTCTTTATAAAGTAATAAATAATTAGTTAGTTGATCCCCACATACGAATAAAACAGGATAATCAGATATAAACCAATCTCAAGATACACCTTACGTACTTAACGAGTTAATACGAATAGCAGAACTCAACGCCGCGTTTCGTCATACTAGATCGAGGATGAAGATAATTTACATAAGATCTTCAGAACATTGAACTTAGAACCAACCAAATGTGTAAAAATTGCGAAAATTCAAGATCTTATAAACACTCACCCAAGTGGAAATCGAACCCACAGCCGATCGCAGTTACAGTCAGACGCTATTCGAGAACGCCACGACCTTGAGTTATTCACGCCTTATATGGATGTTATCTATAAACATAATATAATACTTTGCATTAATAAAAAGTATTTGCATAAATTATAACACGTAAAGGAATGATAAAGACACCGCGTCAATCAAATATTGGCAGTTATGGCAAATCGTTTGATAATTGAGGCCGGTCGTGGCTCAGTGGAACACAACTGTGCCTCCCTGTGTTTTAATGAAACCCGCTTTATAATTCGTTAGGTATTTTAAACGATCTAATCGCACAAAAGATGGTAGCGACGAGGTCGCTTTTTTACTATAATATATTAACGTAAAGAAAATGAATGAATCCAATACAATAGTTAGAATATTTTAATATAGAGCGAAAACCCTTTGATTCCATTTATGATTTCAAGCAGGTCTGTTACATGTATAGCTTCACGCTTTTATCCCGCATAGCAGGGTAGACAGAAAGTACCTAGTGTCAAGACACTCCATACTTCGCTTTCCACTGAAAGTTAAGTGGTGGAATTTGACGCCGCACTTTGTCTTTTACCAGAGCGAGGAATTAAATATAATTTCAATATAATCACTCCCCGAGTGGAGATCGAATCCACAACCGATCGCGTTTACAGTCAGACGCCGTCCCACGACGCCATTACCGGCCTCAATTTCAAGGTATCAAAGTCTTAGAATTTATTGAGTAATAAGGTTCTAGTATAGTATATAAGGTTCTATTAAAAACAACTAGTTAGAAAATTAATAAAAAAAAACGGTATAAAAAAATAAGGAAGTAATCTTTAATCGGCTTAGTTATAATAGGTTTATATATATATTTAACTGGCTGTCCGCCCCCATATAGCTTACTCGTCGATTTCTATCGCAAATCTTATTTGGTCATAGCTTATTGGGTTTCATAAAAACCATTATATAATACCTTATAATCAAATGTCCAATAAATAGCATTGGATCGTTTTTTGTGGCTTCCCTGGAAATGTAGTAAATAGAACCGTACGTAAATTTTATATAGATACAGTTATTTTGTACATTGTATATTGTATTGCAGGGTAGGCAGAAGTATATTGTTAAGATACTCCGCTTCCCGTCGAATTCGAGACATTGCGTGTTCGAGACATTGCGGAACTTAACGCCGCGCTTTGTCTGACCAAGTGTATATATTTTTATATATATATATATATATATATATATATATATATATATATATATATATATATATATATATATATATATATATATATATATATATATATATATAATTAATCCTGGAAATTACAATCCACCATGGCTAATAGTCAGGCGCTGTCCATCGCGCTACGATCGGATCGCAAGAATTATTAAATTAGTATACAATAAAAGGCATATCTTAACAAAAACTAGATTCTCTGTGTGAACGTGTTAAGATCTACGAGTCCTTAGAAGTTAAATTTTCAATAATGGAATTATTATATTTAAAATTTAAATTCGTTTCTTTACTCATGTAAAACAAAACGAGGAATTGAGTTCACCACTCAACTCACAATATTTCAATTTTGGGGGAGACCCGTTAATGGAGAGTCTTGACACTATGTTGTCTCTGACTACTTTGCTATGCGGGATAAAATGTCAAGTTACAAAACATTAATAGCTGAAATAATAACAATATTTTAAGTAATTCTAGCACTATTGGAATTCCTTGTTTTGTTATAGAAACATTATTATTTAGGCGAAATAATATAGTTACTTTTTGTCAGGCTTAAAATCAGAAGGACTCATTGGACTTTTCGGATTGCCGAGAATATTTTCTTATTTTTAAGTAAATGCATACACTTAGGAGTAGAAAACAATTTTGTAATGAAACGTATAAAAATTTGAACGTAACGGGGTTGGAATCCGCGCCTCTTGGAAACTGTCCTAGCGTTCTGATCGCTAAGCCATGCATTCTACATCCGGCTGTATTGAAATTCTTATACGTATATTTACAATTTATTTACGTTGTTAGCATCTCTATATAGCAATATCAACAAATATTTTCAAACAATTATAACAAGTATTCTTAAATGCCGTGATGAAATCAAAAGTGACAGGTCTATCTATAGAAGTGTCACGCTAAACAGTGTGTGGGTGGAAACACTCTCACGATAGTCTCAAGGCTTACTAATTGGTATATTGACTGTTATGAAACTTTTGATTCGTATTAAATTGAGTTTCAAAGTCATATATACGTGTATAGACTCAGTCGTCACCATGATTTGAGGGTTCTGAGTTCATATCGGGTATATTTGTATGTAAAAAATATTTTAGACCACTTCCATAATGTAGGTTAGAGGCTGGTCGTACTGCAGACACCGTCTGACTGTAAACGCGATCGGTTGTGGGTTCGATCTCCACTCGGGAGAGATTATATTTAAATTATTTTCACTTTCTCGCTCTGGTAAAAGATAAAGTGCAGCGTGAGTGAGTGAAGTGAGTTCCGACACTCAACAAGCAATGTCTCGAATTCGGTGGAAAGTGAAGTACGGAGTGTGTTGACACTAGGTTCTTTCTGTCTACCCTCCTATGCGGGATAACAACGTGAAGCTATAAAACAAATTAAACATCGTGGTTTTTGTTTTAAATTTAATGAATACTTCCTTGGTATTCCCATACTACCTTTATGTAATCCGTATGCGAAGTTTAAACTTCTTTTGCCCGATAGTTTCGGCTAATCGATAAAATTGGCTCACTGCAACTATTTTTGTTTTCAAAGAATTGCTTATTCAATCTGTAGGCAATAGCCTGTGCTAGTATTAGTACAGCTGGAACATGTAAATCCAGCATTTATATTAATAAATCCTAAACGCTTCCAGGGGACACATAAAGACACTAGGGTCTCTATGACTTATACAAGCACATTAAATTGTATAAAAAATATATTTTAAAAAAGACCCAATCTAACACAAGGTATGAACTTTTGCCCAAAGAGTGTCAATAAAAATAAATAGAAAAAAAGCAAAAAAAAAGGAACTGAATTACCTTGGTTAGGTTATAACTGGTTGTATCCAATGATGGTATGTTAAAATTTCACTCTGATATAGACGCTTATTTACACATGACGATATTAACACGTGAGTAAAGTTAATTTAATAATTTAATACATATATCTGATCCGTTCCTGGGTGTTCGAATTATGTATTATCTCTCCTAATAACATAAAGCAGAAGAGTTTGTTTGTTTGTTTATTTGAACGCGCTAATCTCAGGATCTACTGATTGGAATTGAAAAATTCTTTCTGTGTTGAAAAGTCCGTTTATTGAGCAAGGCTATAGGCTATATAGTTTTAAAGCTTACGCAAAAATTATGTACCACAAAAATGTTTCCCTGTAAAAGTTCTAACAAAAAGTTCGCAAAAACATATGTCTAGCTTTAACGGTTGACTCACTATAACAATTTTTATGTATATATTTTTATTTCTATAATAATGTATTATTTACGAAGGTGTTTTTATAAACTACATATTAATAATAACTATATATTTAAAACTTGATAAACTTTATACCCTTCTATTTGCATAATTGTAATGAAAAGGGGAAAAAAAGCGAAGGTTGTCAATGATAAATATATAAAACTATAGATGTGTTTAATAAAACTATTTAAAACGTTTTATATCGTGTATATTTTGGTATTAGAAAATACATTTTTGGAAACCTGACGTTTCGAACACTTTACAGTGGTCTGTGGTCACAGGTAGACTCAAAATTCCGTTTTAAATAGTTTCATTTAAAATGGATTAATTGCGTATGTTTTTGTATTTGAAAATTAATTTAAGAAAATCCTTCAACCTTCCGAACACTTTACAGTAGTACGCCCATATAGTAGTTTCTCGGACTACTGTAAAGTGTTCCTGACTTTGGGTTGTCAAAAATCTGTTTTCAAATATTAAAATATACACGATTTACGCGATCGTTTAAAAGAGTTTATATTAACAATGTGTAAACAAAGTAAAAATCAAAGATCTTAAATGAAACTATTTTAATAGGATTAATCGCGTATATTTTGGTATTCGAAAATACATTTTAGCATACAAGCTGACGTTTCGAACACTTTACAGTAGTCCGTGGTCACAGGTAGACTGAGGTGGCATTTGTCTGTCAGTTGATAAAAAAAATTAATTATATCAAACTATCGCCATTTCTTTCTTAAGTGTTCGAAGCGTTAGGTTTCCAAAAATGTATATTTGAATATCAAAAGATACGGGATTTCATATAAAATCTATAATAATCGCGAAAATCAATTATCTTATTACAGATATGTTAAATTACAAATATAAGTTTAAATTACAAAAACATATCACATAATCGCACCTGGAGGCCAAATTCGACCTTTAATGTCAAACTCACTATTATTTTGTTTGTACGTGAACCCGATATGTTAAGCAACACCAAAATTACATAGGATTTTTAGAGATCTTTACGCTTTATTCCACTTTACGTTAATTAGAGAGAACTTAGTGTCAAGACATTACTTTCTCCACTTTCCGCTTGAATTTGTAATATTACACGTTGAACTGCGGAACTCAACCCTGCGCTTTGTTTTTTAAATTTTGAATGTATATTTCTTTATACAGTTGCTATGAGTTAATGAGCGAGATGATTACAGATTTATTTTTAGTTGGCTATTTCTTGGTTCGTTATACATTATAATAGTATCTATACGTTTAAAAATGGTATTTTTCAGTAAATCTCTAACTGAGCGTGAAGAGCGTATACAGAAGTAGTGTATAAGTTTTAAATGACTCTATTTAACCGGATTAATCGCGTATATTTTGGTATTCGAAAATACATTTTTAGACACCTGATGTAGACAGGTAGACAGTCTACCTGTGACCACGGACTACTGTAAAGTGTTCGAAACGTCAGGTGTCCAAAAATGTATTTTCGAATACCAAAATATACGCGATTAATTCGGCTAAATAGTTTCATTCAAAATGTATAAAAATCGCGAAAATCAAAGATTTTATTAGTGTATAAGTTGATTCTATTTCAACCTCATCCTACTAATATTATTAATGTTAGTTAGTTTGTGACGATTTATATGAAAATTTACAATTATATATAAGTACAAATTTTGAGCCGATTTCAAGAGTCGCAGGTTACAGTCCCGGTTTTATCAAATTTTCATACGCTTTTATTTTTTTTACGATTTGAATAATACTTCAAAAAAAATTAAATATCAAATAACATCTTTGATTTTCGGGATTTTTACATTTTAAATGAAACTATTTTAAACTGATTGATGGCGTATATTTTGGTATTCGAAAATACGACCACGGACTACTGTAAAGTGTTCTAAACGTCAGGTGTCCAAAAATGTATTTATGAATACCAAAATATACGCGATTAATCCGTTTCAAATCGATACATTTGAAATATCTACTTAATTTCTACTAATAAATATATAGGCAGAACCAATAAGTCCATTAAAGTGTTATTTTCAAATCATCAGCACCGTTATCAAGCAAGCAATTATGAATGGATTATACGTAATACATAATTTTGACATTCTGTACACAACATGTTGAGTTTAACGAATTATTTTTGTATCATAATTGCTATAATAAGCTATAAGCGTTTTATAATTTATAAAGTGTTATTATTATTTCTAAATAAGCTCGTATTTATGTCCTTGGTGAGCTTTTTATTACATACATATTCGTGTCATGTTCATGCCCCTAATGTAAAAGAAGGTTGCACGAAATGTCTAAACGTGCTTCCATTAACGCAGGCAAAGAGAGCCCAGTTCCGTTCTCTACAATTGGCCTAACTTTAAACAATTGTGTTTCAGAGGCGGAATTTAACGCCGTTCTTTCATATTAAACTAGATAAATGAAAAGACTGGTCCTGGCGCAGTGGGTCAGCATCTGATTGTTAACGCGATCGGTTACGGGAATATTACCACTCGGGGGAATGATTATGTTTAAATTATTATTCTTGCTCTGGTAAGACAAAGTGTGGCTTTGAGTTCCGTCACTCAACACGCAATGTCTGAAACTAGGAGGAAAACGGAGTTCTACTGCCTGAAGTTACTTCCTGGCTACCCTTGTATAGAATTAAAGAGTGAAATAAAAATATTTTTTAAATTCTTTATGATTTCCACGAAAACGTTTAAAACTTGCTTTAAAAACTTTAAATCAATCCCACGAATATTTAACGAACCCATATCTAACATGTTTACTTTTAGACAATGTCCCAATAGGTTTGACCAAAATATTATACATAATATTATATATATCTAAAAATATCGGGGAAATGATTATATTTAAATTATTTTCTCACTCTGATAAGACCAAGCACGGCGATGAGTTCCGCTAATCAACATGCAATGTCTCGAATTTTAATGGAAAGTGGAGAACGGGGAGCGTCTTGACACTATTTACTATCTATCTACCCTGCTATGCGGGATAAAAGTGTGAAGCTAAAAAAAAATATCATATTAGATTTGAGGCCGGTCGTAGCGCAATGTGATAGCGTCTGACTGTAAGCGCGACCGGTTGTGGGTTCGATCCCCACTCGGGGGAGTGATAATATTTAAATTATTTTCACTTCCTCGCTCTGGTAAAAGACAAAAGTGCGGCGTTGAGTTCCACCACTCTACACGCAATGTCTCGAATTCGGTGAAAAGCGAAGTACGGAGTGACTTGACACTAGGTACTTTCTGTCTACCCTGGTATATGCGGGATAAAAGCGTGAAGCTATAACAATATTAGATACATTAATATCTAAAATATTACGAAATGCTTTCTGTTCACGCGACCTTTGTTTTTGCGTGGTACATAATTAACTAACACCTGTCCAGGGGTTGAAAATATCAAGACTGTTAAACTGGCACCTGTATCGACGTTAAGTTCAAATATCAAGTATATTGGCTATAAAGCATTTTATAATACAGTTAAAGGCAGAGTATCCAGTGACACAGCTCTCTGCTGAGGCTTACAATAATGTATTTTTAAGGTCATTTAAATATGCTGAGGTGACCTTAAAGCGTATTTAAGTGACCTTATTATTTAAGGATTTGAGGCCGATTGTGGCACCGGTGGTCGTTGTGGGTTCGATTCTCACTCTGGGAAGTGATTATTTTTAAATTATTTTCACTTCTTCGTTCTGGTAAGACAAAGTGCGTCGTTGAGTTCCCCCACTCAACTTGCAATATCTAGAATTCGGTGGAAAACGAAGTGCAGGGTGTCTTGATACTAGATACTTTTTGTCTATCCTGCTATGCGGGATAAAAGCTTGAAGCTAAAAAATATGATTCGCATTATAATTTAACAAGCTTCCCCAGCTTATAAGCCCCCAGCTGTAATAACATCCTAAATTTCATGTATTTCGAAGATATTATTATGGAGGAAATACTAAATGAGGCCGGTCGTGGCGCAGTGTGACAGCGTCTGACTGTAAACACGATCGGTTGCGGGTTCGATCCCCACTCGGGGGAGGTGATTGTATTTCAATTATTTTCACTTCCTCGCTCTGGTAAAGACAAAGCGCGGCGTTGAGTTCCACCACTCAACACGCAATTTCTCGAATTCGGTAGAAAGCGAAATACGGAGAGTCTTGACACTAGGTACTTCCTATCTACCCTGCTATGCGGGATAAAAGCGTGAAGCTAAGAAAAAAAATACTAAATAGAAAGAGTAGTATTAAACGATAATTATGCCTTATATATTGCGAACAATTATTTTAATTACATGTTTCACATTAAAAAAATTAAATGTTTGGATCAAAATTAAAATTACCTCAGACTTACCTCAAATTCCTCTCTCTGTTTCTGCTAGAAACGGAGAAAATATTCACTATTTATAAGTTAAAAATGGGCACCTTACTAAAAGTAACGCGGCATACTGGAGCTTAAAGCTCTAGCCGATGGGTTCCGTTCGCACAGCTGTATAGAAGAAAGGAAACAGGTGCAAAAATGTATT
The DNA here is from genome assembly GCA_032432895.1 of Dryadula phaetusa. Taxonomy (NCBI): domain Eukaryota; kingdom Metazoa; phylum Arthropoda; class Insecta; order Lepidoptera; family Nymphalidae; genus Dryadula; species Dryadula phaetusa. The sequence goes on along the minus strand of JAOYRS010000016.1, from coordinate 857,252 downwards.
AATATATTTTTCAAAAAGGTTTTTGCTTATAACTATTGACTTTCCTTGTTGAAACGCCGGCTCTGTGTGATAGCGTCTGACTGTAAACGCAATCAGTTGTGGGTTCGATTCCCAATCGATAGTGTGATTATATTTAAATTATTTTCATTACTAGATCTAGCATGTTAAAGCGCGGTGTTGAATTCCGCCACACAATATGAACGCTCAAATGGACATCTTGTTAGTGTAACAGAACAAGGTGTTCCATTTTAATATTATATAGTTACCGTCACGTGAGACGTATGTGTTAATTGGTGGATTTCAACGCCGTACTTAATCTTATTGTAGCACGGAAATGAATAATTTTTATTTAATAATTTCTTTAAATGGGAATCGAAGTTACATACATAATGAATATGTAGTTACAGACAGATATTTCACTGTCCACTCCGACACGATGCTTGATGCTTATTGCTATATGTTAAAATCTACATATTTAAATAATCTTTATTTCCTTGCCCGGTTACGACACAGCGCGGCGTTTAGTTCCGCCACTTACCACACAATCTCTTTGTGTTTAAAAAAAGTGAAGTACAGAGTCTCTTCACACTAAGTACTTCCTGTCTACCCTATACGGGTTAAAAATCAACAAAATAAAGATTAAAACCAAAATACATACAATAAATAAATATAATAATAATTAAAAATATTAATTTTAACATCACCCTGTTTGATTATTTGCAAAAAAGGCACTTCTTTTACGCAATTTATAAACGTTTTATATAAAATGGCGGAATCCAAAACTGAACATAACAATATGTTCCTTGTGTAAGACTTCTTCGTAATTATTACCGAAATCCTTACGCTCTAAATCACATGTTTACAAACATTTTTGTAACGTTGAGTAAAATATTTATTATGGTTATCTTTTATCACACTCAGAAACCGTAATTAGAATTTTAATGTCAATTAAACTAAATAATATTTAGGAATGTAATTGTTGATTAAAATAGTTTTGTGTAGTCTATGACGTGTTGTATAACATGATAGAAGATTGCATTATCTTGAAGTGGTGCAGCGTCTGACTGTAAATGTGATTGGTTGTAGGTTCGATCCCCATTTGGGGGAGTGATTGTATTTAAATTATTTTAACTTCCTAGCTCTGGTAAGACAAAGTGCGGCGTTGAACTCAAAACGCAGTGTCTTGAATTCGGCGGTAAGCAAAGTATGGAGTGTCTTGACACTAGGTACTTTCTGTCTACCCTGCTATGCGTGAAGCTAAAAAAAAGATAGCTTTCTATTTTGTTATGAGTTCTCATCCTGAAATGTTGACATAGCAAATCCAGTTAAGAAATTAAGAAAAAAAATATAACATTAATTTGCCCACCACACTTGTTTAACCCCAGAATTAGACAATAGAAAATAAAAAAAAACCAAAAATACTCATATTTCAAGATAAACCTGTTACTACTGTATTGTTTATACGTTTTTTCTAAAATATTTTCTAATCCTAAGTGTGGAATAACACTTTAAAAATAGTAAATATTAAACCTGTTTCTTTCATCACTGTATAGTTTCTCACCTTTTAAACGCTAAACGTTACTGGCATTTCTGGTATATTTTAAAACTAAGATTAGCCGGGATTAGCAAACGTATTTATGAACCTGTAACCATTGTGGCATCAAGGCGCAGTAGAACAGCGTCTGACTTTTAACGCTATTGGTTATAGATTCAATTCCAACTGGAGAAAGTGATTATATTTAAAATTTCATTTTTTAACTTTTTAAGACATAACGCGGCGTTCTGTTCGCTGCTTAATATCTCAATGTCTACCGGAAAGCAGTCAACGGAGTGTCTTGACATTAGGTTGTCTCTAACTGCTATGTGGGATACAGCGTGAAGCTATAACAAGTGTTGCTAATAAAAGTATAGACCTAAGAAAAAAAGGTTAGATTTAATAATAGATTTTATAATATTTTATGGGATTTTAGTCTTTAGAATTAGACGATTTAAATAAATAGAGGTGATTATCGCGTAAAGGTCACTTTACACAACAGTTACGCCAGGTTACGCTTCGTGAGGCGTGGCGCTCTTCTTTACTAGATTGACAATCATTTTACTTATTACGGAGAAATTTATATATTATATTTGCTATTTAGAAACCTCGTTGATGCGTAAAGTACGCGTTATCTTGGCAACCTTTATGTTCCTTTATACACAAGTATACGTCAAGCATGGTGGCAGTGTTTGTATGTGAAAAAAAATATTGTGATGTTCATAGTTATCATATTATCAATGAAGAATAATGTCTTTGATTTTCGTGATTTTTAAACATTTTAAATGAAGCTATTTTAACCGGATAGACTGAATCTACCTGTGACCACGGACTACTGTAAAGTATTCGAATCTAAGTCCAAAATGTATTTTCAAATAACAAAATATACGCGATTAATCCGGCTAAAATAGTTTCATTTAAAATGAAGAATAAATAATTCACATGGCGGCTATAGTTTAACAATATAGACAACTTGGAATTTAAACGTTACTAATAAATCATCTGATTATACTCGAGTAATATATAACGCGGTGTTAAATTCCGTTATTTAACATGTTAAATCTCATTCTGCTTTTCTTTAGCTCTACGCATTTATCTCGTATAGCAGAGAAGGTGGGAAGTACATATTATAAAGACACTGCATAGCCCGATTTCCGAAATTTTGCTATTGCGCGCTTTGTCTTGCCAAAACGAGCAAAGGAATATAATTTAAAATCGAACCCACAAGCAATCGCGTGTACAGTCAAACGCTGTCCCAATGCGCAACGGCTTGAGGCGGAAAACAGAGTGTCTCAACTCTAGGTTCCTCCTGCCTACCTTATTGAAAAGAAGATAGAGGAGTTATTTATCTTAAGAAACTTACTTACCATAGTATACATTACTACATAAATTTGAGGCCGGTCTGACTGTAAACACGATCGGTTGTGGGTTCGATGTCCACTCGGGGGAGTGATTATATTTAAAATAATTTTACTTCCTCGCTCTAGTACGACAAAGTGATTCGTTGAGTTCTACCACTCAACACGCAATGTCTCGAATTTGGTAGAAAGCGAATACGGAGCATCTTGAGGTACTTCTGCCTACCCTATCATGTGGGATAAAAAGCGTTAAGCTCAAAAAATCTATACTCATGGTCACCCTAACCAGTGTTTCTATACAATTTTGCACCAACAAGAATTGTATCACGATGTATGAAGAAAACTTTTTTATTCAAAGTTTGCAATGCATTTTCATAATCATAATACCGTATTACATAAATAAAATAAGCCTCAGTTATAACATAAATATGTAATTATTGTTAGCGTAATTTATGTGAGGCCGGTAGTGGCGCAGTGGGACAGCGTCTGATTGTAAACGAGATTGGTTTGGGTTCGATCCCAACTCAGGGGAGTGATTATATTTAAATTATTTTCACTTCCTCGCTCTGGTGAGACAAAGTGCGGTGTTGAGTTCCACCACCCAACACGCAATGTCTCGATTTCGGTGGAAAGCAAAGTACGGCGTGTTTTAACATTAGGTACTTTCTGTCTACCCTGCTATGCGGAATAAAAGCGTGAAGCTAAAAAAAAAGTAATTTATTTATAAACAGGTAACATTGAATATTAGTCATAAATTTTAGTAATTAAGGGGACCTCATTCAATCTTAATAGCTTTATTTTAAAGGAAGTCATTTGAATAATAATATTATAACAAAACACCTACCCTCCTTTATGCTTATATATAGTCGGCAATTTTACTTATTGACTTTCGAATTATATTTACTTGGTTGCTGCTAACAGCTTCACGTCATATAGCAGCAGATAGCAGACCACATAGCAGAGTAGCCAGAGAGAACCCAGTGTCAAGACACTCCGTTATTTCATTTTGTATATTGATTACAAGTTTTTAATTAATGATTAATATAAAAACATCTTGCATTACTATTTTTAGCCACTTGTTGTTGATGCCATCTATAATAATACGATATTTTCATATTATAGGACCGGAGTGGCGAGAAAATAAATAGTTTTTTTATTAAAAACATATATTTTAAATGAAACTATTTTAACCGGATTAATCGCGTATATTTTGGTATTCGAAAATACTTTTTGGACACCTGACGTTTCGAACACTTTGCAGTAGTCCGTGGTCACAGGTAGACTCAACGAAACGTCAGGTGTCCAAAAAGTATTTTCGAATACCAAAATATACGCGATTAATCCGGTTAAAATAGTTTCATTTAAAATGTATAAAAATCTCGAAAATCAAATATCTTATTAAAAAAAATATAATTGAATTCAATTTAAATTGAAATTGTTCATGAAATTGGAAGCGTAACCGTATTTGATAACGCGACTCTTGTATTATGACTTGGCGAGATAAGAAACGTGGAGCTTAATTGGCTAGACCACTTTAAATGTTCTAGCCATATTAAATATAATATTATAACAAATTTTCACATGAAATAATTATAAATATATATTTTAAATCTTAAATGTACTTTAATTATAATTTTTGAAATATTGTATATGAGTATCATTATTACACAAGTATTATTCATCAGTACAGAGTCTGTAAGCACGATTGGTTGTAGGTTCGAATCTCACTGAGATAAATGATTTTATAAAATTTATTTTTATATCTGTTCTGATAAGACAAAGTACGACGTCGAGTTTGTATTTCAACATGCTATATCTTGATTTCGAGCGAAAAGCAGTCAATGGAGTGTCTTAACACTACGTTGTCTCTGACTCTACCCTGCTATGCGGGATAAAGCGGGAAGCTGTATTCCATCAGTCTTGTTTTTTATTATTTCATTATGTATATATATATATATATATATATATATATATATATATATATATATATATATATATATATTTATATATCCGAAACGAGATCACTTTAATATATATACATATTATATTTTTGAACACCCACTTGATACGCTGACCTTACTTACATTTGATTATTACTGCAATAAAATATACGATATATCGATTTTTTTTGTTTTTTTTTTTATTGAAATTAAGCAATGCATAAAAACACTCTGCCGTTATCGGGACGTGTTTAACACAACTTACCATACGCGATATACCGAGTAGGTACAAAAATTTTAAATTAATCTAATTTATATTAAAATAAACTGATTTCTTAACATTTTACAACTACCTACCTATATTATGTTATGAGTAATTTACCTATATATCAGAAACTCCTGGACCGATTCAAATGAAATTTATACTATTCCATAAGTTGAAGTATAGGCATACTTAAATTAGGAAAAAAACATCTCAATAAGAATTTTAGTAAAAAAATATCAAAAAATATAATAAAGTTTTAAATATTCGTGATTTTTTAACGGGCTAGTTTCCAAACGTCAAGTTTCCAAAATTGTATTTTCGAATACCAAAATATAAGCGATTAATTCGTTTTAAATAGTTTTATTTAAAATTAAAAAAGATATCCTTCACGTCCAAATGGTGCTCTTTCTAACCATAGACTTCCTGTCATATCCAACATATATTTACAAAAGCATTCCCACGTAGCAATCACTTGCATAATATATATAAAGTTATAAAACTAGAGTCACTATCCTCAATCCTGGTCAGCGAAGCTCGAAGTACTTATAGAGATCAACCACGTGTAACAGACGGTACTGCACCATATATACAGAATTAAAAAATTTTTAGACAGTACATTTGTATTTATTTTAAATTAAACTATTTTAAATGGATTAATCGCGTGTTTTTTTTAGTATAATAACATCTTTGATGTTTGCAATTTTTACACACTTTAAATGTTACTATTTGAAACGGATCAATCGCGTATATTTTGGTATTCAAAAATACATTTTTGGACACCTGACGTTTCGAACACTTTACAGTAGTCCCTGGTCACAGGTAGACTGAGGTGACATTTTAGTTAAATGATAGGTAACTTCACTACGATACTTAGAGTATATTTAGTGACGTTCATCTAAGTTAGACTTAATTACATAATTAAAAGGCCAATCAAAGCGCAATGGGAAAGCGTCTCTATGTAAATGCGATTGGTTATGTGTTCAATTACAATTCGGGGCATTAATTATATTTCCAATGTCCTAGCACTGGTAAGACAAAGCGTGACGCTGAGTTCCACCAATCAACACGCAATGTCTCGAATTCGGCGGAAAGTGAAGTAAGCGAGTGTCTTGACATTAGTTACATCTTATATCTATTCTCTTATGCAGGACAAAAGCGTGAAGCTAAACAAACAAAAATAGACATATTTAAAATGGCAAAATATTATTAACTCTGGCTGGTCTCTGACTGGTGATCGCAGCCTGACAAGCAATGTCTCTAACACGGGCGGAATTTGGAAGGCTATATGTCTCGAATGTAAGTTCTCTCTGCGTTCATTGTTATGCGAAGAAGATTAAAGCTACTATTTTATTCTAATAACATTTGAACCTGTCAATATCATACTTACTTAAGTCACCATCCACTACGCCACAATAATCAACTTATATACTAGTACACATTTCACACATAAATAATAAGTTTTACTTTATTACAATATTATTTCATATTATATTATTTAAAAAAAAAACTTAATATCACAGTAGATAAAGACAACATGATATTTTTTTAATTCTCACACTTTTCCTTTTATTACAATCAGGGTCAAGTGTAATCCAGTTAGATAAGCCCGTCGTTGCTGTATTCGTTAATTTAATTTGTTTTTTTTTTAATTTTAATAATGCAAGTACTGTAATTATAATAGTATATAAATATACAAAAATAGAAATACAGAAACTATTTATATTGTAAAATCTCAAAACGAGTTATAAAAGTACAAAAGTATACGATTATCAAAAGCAAAATGACATACAATGCCTTATGCAAATCATCAAAAAATCTTCACGCCTTCTTCTAAAAAAGTCCTTTCTTCCTAAATACACTATCCATTGAATTAAACATTTCAGCTTAAAGGTAGACAGTAAGGTAGACAGCGACAACCTAGTGTCTAGACACTACGCTGGCCGTGCCATACCAGGAAATCATTAATCGAAATTAAGCAATAATAATATGAATAAATTTCCCTTAATAACTGTACATATAAAACGATCGCCATCTCAAAGGAATACAAAATAAAAAGGCCAATTAATTTCGTACATCATAATTAACGTTTTCAACGAAACAATATCGCAAAAAGCAACCGAACTGGGGCTTTGTAACAATTGTTTATTCATGCCCGGTCTGTTTTTTTCCCAGCTCTGCGCGAGTGTTGAACGAATCTTAGTAAATCATTCAGTATAATTTGTGCGGTTGTGCCTCAACGTGCTCTACTGGTGTTTGATGTTTTAACATTTAATATGTGTAAATATATATATTTTTTTAATAAATAAAAAAATATATTTATGTGTGAATTTAGTGTAGTGTTGTGCGGTTTAGTGAACAGTTATAAAATATATATTTTTTTTGGAATAATTTAATACTCAAAAAAGTTATTTAAAAATATTAATTAATTAATTAAATAATATAAAATTATTAATTTTTAAAATAAATACTAATAATAATAATAATTAATAAATCCAAACATTTGAACTTAAACTTTAAATTAAATTTAATTTAGTAAAAAATCTCAATCAAAAAACACATGTGTTCACAATGTGCAGTTAAAACGGTGTATTGTTTGCGAACGCTTAGAATATTTGTTATAGTGCGTACGTACATCTGTTAAGTTTCTGTTTTGAGGCGTTTAAAATTTAAAACGGACATTAGGAAGCTGGGTCATAGTATTCTCATTTGTATAGATATTCAGTAAATCACTTTATATCTATGTATAATAAATTAAAAGTAATAATAATGAGGTCGGTCGTGACGCAGTGGAACAGGGTCTGATTGTATACGCGATTGGTTGTGGATACGATCCCTACTCGAAGGGATGATTATATTTAGATTATTTTTACTTCCTTGCTTCTTGTAAAGACAGTCTGGTAAAGACAAAGCAATATCTCAAAATCGATGGACCGATATACGGAGTGTCTTGACACTAGGTACTTTCTGTCTACCTTGCTATGCGGGATAAAAGCGTGAATCTAAAAAAAAGGAAAAAATAATAATATACACTTTCTTGCCTCCCTCTCTCTGTCTCTCTCTCTCTATGTATGTGTGTCTTTCTCTCTCTCTCTCTCACACACACACACACAAATACCAATCGACACAAGTAATTATCACTATGACATAAATTACTAAAACATGCTGAAATCTTGAATCTTGTACTAAATTCGCAAAAAAACATTTAAATATTACAAAATATTATTAAATAGTACTTATATTGTGTATTATGACATCGTGGTACGATTAACGCATGTCTGACTGTAGCTCGTGGGTTCAATGCTTACTTGAGGGAATATTTGACGTACTAGCAACTATTTTCATGGTAATGTTAGAACGAATTAAACAAAAACTTAAAATGAAACAAGTAATTTCTACTGTCTTATCATATAAAAGCCAAATTACATTCGTATAACCTAAATCAATTAATATATAAAAGGCTAACAAGTGGATAACACGTAACATGTTGCTATAGCAACGCGTAAATTACTCATCCATTAGCTACTATAATGAGATAAACGTTTATATAAATAAGTATATAAAAAATATAACAATGATCATGTATTTAAGTCATTCATCTTGAATATGAATTATATATTTGACAGCTGCGGGAAGTTCCCTCGATAAATCTTTCGGGTACGATACATTATAGGATATATGTATTATACAGGATGCTCCCTTGATACTTTTAGTTTATATTACATATTGAGTTTGCTGTAACGATTTTGATTGTGTTTTTAAGTGGCAATATTAAATAAAGTTTTGTATCCTATGTTAATTCGTAATTAATAAATTTATAAAAATTTAAAAAGAAAACAATTTACCCCATTAATCGTCGCGGTGCAATGGGACAGGTTCTAGCTCGGTGGAATGATTATATTTAAAAATGTTTCCACTTACGTTATGGTGAGATATACCACGGCGTTAAGCTCTACAACTGGAAATAATGTGTCAAGATTTTTCGGAATATAGAGAACGTACAATCTCTCCTATTTCTTGACTTCTATCTTGACATTTGGTTCTCTCTAACCATGTTGTAAGGGAAAAATTGTTTTATGAATAATTTAATTTACATAAAAATAATTTATATAACTAAAACATTTATATAACTTAATGAAATTCTTTATTTACTCGTATTATGAAAATCTCAGCCCCTTATTAAATATGTAATGCGTTGATTCCGGAAGTACTTAGGCATTCCTATTGTATATTACTCTTTTAAATAAGCCTAATTAAAATTGAATATTTTGTATTAACGCCTGTCGGCCTTGTTTAAATACACACTTATTTACTATATGGAGAGCTATGATTGATAAAAAGTCAAAAATCTTTAATTCCAGTCTAGAATTATGATTGTAAGACTAAGATTTTCTACTATTTAAATATTACGCAAATATACCTTAACATATACTAACCAGTTCCTTATGGCGAGTCATGTCTACAAAAATTTCTTTTATTTAAAATTCAGTAGAAATATTGGGAAAGCTTGAAAAAATAATGCTGACATTCTAATCATCTGAAATTATCAAAACAAGCAAAAACAACCCTTTCAGTACCTACGTGATATTTGAACATTGTATTTTTTTCTTGGTTTCTAATTGGAATTATTAAGACACACAGTAGCGTGTCAAGCCAATTCTAGCTAAGAGAACTATATAAAGATATATATATTGAACTTGGCTTTTATTTCACATTTATAAAAATATAAACTGATTGAACTGATGATTCAAAAACGAAGTTTGAAAATCTGCCATTTTCTTTTCTCGGTATTTTTTATATTCAGTGACACTCGCGTCTTTAAAACAAACCTAACGACGTTCCATTTGTTAAAATCGTTTAAGATTTACTACATATTTAAATATGACAAAAACATAGCCCTCCTTTCGGCAGTGGAGTAAAAAGGATTTGAACCCAAAACCCACTCACCTCATGCTCACAAATTATAATCAATCCAGTTCAACACTACACTATCGGTGACGTTGAAAATTTTCTATAGAAACAATTATTTGTTCTGTTTTTCAACTTGAAAACACATTTACATTTTAGAGCGCCCGTTAAATCTGTAACGTTTTGTTCGCGTGCAGAATCCTAATAAGAAATAGTCCTCTTGTATAATTGATTAACGAACTGGCCAATTTCGTTGTTCCTTGCATTGTAAATTATGGGGTTTTTTTTACCTTGATTTTAACGTTTTTTTGTACCAATTACTATATATTTTTGTTTTTTTTTTTTTCAATATGACATACAACATAAGTTGCAAAATTTAAAACTGTAGAATATCTAAATAATATCTGTAACTTTACTCTGGGTTAGATTAAAATCGACAGCTAACCCATTATTTTTCTTACAACTATATTCACTGTACAAGATGACGCGTAGACAACGTGTTGCCTTAGCAACGTGTACGTCACTTTATATAAACATGTATACAGTGTAGTGTGTACTCTATACTCTATATATGTAACCAATAACTATCACAATTTCATACTCCTCAGTTCGCGTTGCTTTTGTAAAAAGAGGTACAAAGATTTTGCTTCACCTATATATAGATAATATTAGTTAATAATGTATAATTTGTATTAATTATAATAATTAGGTAATCATTATATAATTTTATTTTAATAAACTTATATAATATTAAAATAAATATTGAAAGTTAACAAAAATGACCACATAAATATGACATTAGGCTAAAATCTTACAAAACAATTTCTTATACTAATTGATTTCACCTCTATTGTATAATAGGTGTCGAAAGTTGAGGCAATGAACCCAAATGTATAAGAAACGGATCTACAGACGGCTGGCTAAAAACAAATGTTGTTCTGAATAAATAAGTAGGGATTTAATTAGACGGTAAGACAATGGAAAATGTACGGTATATTGTAAAATATTGCTGATATGTTTAAACACAATTGTAGTGTACTCAACATGTGTCAAGGTGGTTATTACTTCGAATTTCACTTCGTCCATATATACGTATATATACGTACATCTGAATATGAAACTTAGCGGATGGAGTGACGTAACTCAACGCTGTGATTTCTATTATTTTGGTGACTCAAAACAGTTAAAATATAATTCTTCCACCGAGTGGATATCGAATTTGCAACCATAACTTACCGAAATATTTTTAAATAACCGAAAAGCGTACAATAAGTTAAAGCGTCACTTAATTTGATATTTTTAAAGACAAGGCACAGCGTTGAGTTCCGCTACTCAACACAAGATGACTTCATGCTATAACTAGAGTGTCTTGAAAGGTTAGGGCGGTAAGTTGACTAAGGAGTGACGAGACACTCCGATGTCTGCTTAGCGCCTTTACTTCCATTGCTTATTGAGACACGAACTCAACATCATGCCCTGTCTTAGCAGATCAATAAAAATAAATTTTAAAATGTAATCATTCCCCAAATGGGAATCAAATGAAAAGTGAATTTTCAACTGATAAAATAGGCAAAAAAATTTACTACTGTAAAGAGTTCGTAACGTCAGATTTCCAAAAAAAATGTATTTTCGAATACCAAAATATACGCGATTAATCCATTTAAAATAGTTTATACAGAACAAAAATGTTAGTAAAAACTAAAAAAAGACCCTTTTAAGGACTAATCCATACACATGTAGATATAAACAGTGTAATTAAATTAATTGTCGAAGAAAATTGTTCACACTTGCGAAACTCTATGCAATCTTGTTTATGTTCTACCCGCAATTACATCACTTTATGGTATTTCTAAGTGGAATTAAAATATTTCCCTATAATTTTCAACTTAAAGTATTTTAGCACTGTATATGGCGAATATAGCTTTTAACTTTACTTTTAATATTTAAAGAATATAGGCTTGTGATAATTGTAATTAGAAATGTTATGTAAGGATTTTTTTAAACATAATCATTTCCTTGAGAGGGAATCGAACCTACAACCAATCGTGTTTATAGTTAAACTCTGTTCCAGTGAGCCACGAAGGCTTAAATATGTACTTTTTATATGTAATAGACACATTTTTAATGACTGTACAATTTTTAGAAATGCTAAAACACATCTTAATGTATATTTTACTCAGGGCCAAGACACTCCGTACTTTCCACTGAATATATATATATATATATATATATATATATATATATATATATATAGACATTACTCTTACCATTTATATATTAACACTCCCACAAGCGGTAGCGTTTACAGTCAGACACTGTCCCACTGCGCAACGACCGGCCTCTTGCTGTACTTATATCATAACGATATTATTCTATATTGACTAGAATACTAACAAATTTGCTTTAAATTTAAATACTTATATTGTAACTCGGTTAGACAAGTGAGATAAATCAGTAAATGATAAATTCATAGTTAAGTCCCATACAAATTTGTATGAAATGTATGGATTTGTGATCCAATGGTATATAGTCTTTTAACAATTATCGTTCAAACATTAACAACACAGAAATTATTATAATCTGCAATAAAGAAAAACAGAGGTCGTAACTTTAAACGCTATTAGTTTTAAATGCAATCTGCACTCAGGAGAATTATTATTTTTAAATTATTTTCAGTTTTCCGTTTAGTAAGAATGAGATGCAGAGTTGAGTTCCGCAAAGTCACCATTTAAGATTAATTTATCTCTAACTACCCTGTTAAGCGAGATAAAGCGTAAATCTGTAACAAATTCCGTTTGTACACGAGGGTTTGGAATTCAAGTCCCACTAACAAAAACATATAAAACAATTATTCCTTATAATAATAAATAAATTCCTTGACCTGATCTAAGCGTTCGATAAATTTTCACACGCAACATGCAATACCTATTATATTCGTATATATTTATGTGTATATATATATATATATATATATATATATATATATATAAATATATATATATATATATATATATATATATATATATATATATATATATGTGTGTGTGTTTCTCTCTCTTGCTCTTTCCTTTCATCTCTAGTTCATCCTCCATGTCTAAAGTTCGTGGTCTTGATATGATCTGAATGATTTATCTCTAAGAACTCCTGTCACTAGCAATGCGTTACGTTATTAAATATATGTTGCATATATTTAATTCCAAGTTCATCACTTGCCATCTGAATTATCAATTATGATCAAATTTTCGAGGCAGAGGTTTTCGCGTCCAAAGTAGATCAGGATTATATATATATATATATATATATATATATATATATATATATATATATATAAACAATATTTTCATTTCACCGTCGTGTTAAGACATCACTCGGCGTTTATTTCATTACTTAATACGCAATGTCTCAATTTGGGGCAAAAACCAGTCACTAGAGAGACACTAGGTTGTCTCTAACCTGCTGTGCAGGATAAAGCATGAAGCTAAAAAAAACAGATTGATTCTTATTCAATGTGAAATCAACTCCACTCTTTATTTTAACTTACCAAATGATGTTTGGCTCAGCTTGCCCTTAATTGCTTACCATATTCGTAAAGTAATAAAATCTACGTAGAGTGGTATTGGAAATGTTCAAATATTGTAGAGCCTTGTCCCACCACGCCTTCATAGCCAAGAATGTTATATAATTTTGATAATCCTTTTAAGCAATACTTGTCTTAATATATTTCTCTCTTAACTAGTCTTAACTAGAATCAATGTCAGATTCAGCTTATTATTTTTTGCTTCAAATTCATGCCTTTTCCCATATGAAATTCGAGTTCTGACTGAGTTAAATGAAAATAAAAATAATTTCGTAGTGCGCTGCGCCACATATGATCTATAAATATAGTAATTAGTATATCATTTCTGTTTAATAAGAACTTTTACATACAATTTTTCGACCTCTAGTTTCTAAAAGCTCGCTCATGCTCGTTATTATTTTATATTGCCTCTATTTTTTATATTCGCGTATCTTTCGCTCTTTTCATACAGAAAAGTAGAAATGAAATTCTCTGTCTTCCACTTTTCATTACATTGGCGTCAAGGGAGGTGGAACACAACGCCGCATTTTAGCTTATCAGTGCGGAAATATAAAAATGTTTTAAATTTAACCATTCCGTCGAATAAAAATCGAACTTCCAACCATCACGTATGAATGTACAGTCAGACGCTTTTATATTATAAATTGATATAGTACTTTATATTAATCTTGGTTTAACTCTCAATTGTTTCAATACAATTCGCAATGGCAGTATATTTTCAATGCATATTGTTATGCCATTTTTGGTAAGGTTTATATGACAATATTTCAACATGTGCGCTAATTTCATATGTTATTGTAATAATCCTTGTAACTATAAATTAAATCCCTAGACACTGACTTTGTGATCGTTTATTATTATTTAAAGTAACTACTAGTACCTATACTAACTACTAGGAACCGTAGTAAAAATTGTACTCTGTTAGAATAAAAAAAAACATATATCAATGTATATTGGGAAGGAAAACATAGTGACACAAAACATAAGACACCATTCATTATCCTGCTTAGAAGGGTAGTCAGATAAAATACTGTCAAGACACTCTGTTGACTGCTTTCCATCTGAAATCAAGACATTACGTGCGCAGTGACGAAATCAACGGCGCGTTTTTGTTTATTTTTTTAAATTAAAATGAATATCCATAAATATATTGATTTTTCTACATATATATCTTATTTATCAGCATTGATAAGACAATGAGCGAAGTAGAGTTAGGCCACTCACCCACGCAATGTCTCCATTTTTGCGAAGAGTGGAGACTGTCGTATTTTGAGTAACAAATTTTTAAACTAAGTTTTCTCTGACTAACCTCCCATGAGAAAAAAGCAGGAAGATGCAAAAAAATAAGCATTTTACCATATTATTACGGATCTCTAACTGTGCGTGTTTGTAGCAAGTTAAAAACGCTTTAAACCACTTAACCCTTTCAAGACTGATTTACTTTTTCTAAAAGAATTTAAATAGTTTCGAACGTACATGTATCTCAAACGATCATCTCTAGTTTTTTCTTCGAACAATACAATTAAATTTTCAACGGAATTCTTTAAAACTACTAAAAACACTATAAAATCCATAAATGAGATAGTAAATTTTAAAGCCTCAATAAAACGCAAACTGCAGATGAAATAGAATTTGTTAATCACAATAAAAATCTCAAACTAGCTTAAAGTGTAGAAAAAAAAATAATAAAAAATGGTGCTAACATTTAACGTAGTGATAATGTAATGGCAAGAACTGTGAGGAAAGTTAAACGTGGTAAAGGTAAAGAGATAAAACTACCTGCTATAGTGATTTCACCACCTGAAGATATGAAACTGGACAAAGAAAACAAAACAGAAACGCAAGACACTAAAATGAATTTCAACGTAAACGACTTGATAGCTCAGCTCTCCCAAAACTCAAAGGCGTCGAAGGACGAAATAGAGGTAATACAAAGAAAACTGTTAATGCAAGCCAATGAGATTTTGAAGGTGAACGCATTTGCTAATGAAGCCGAGCCCAGAGTTATAGGTGGTACCCAAAAAGGTCCTATATATGGAAAACCTATAACTAATCAAGATACTCAATTGGTACCTGAGAAGTTACAAGAAAGCGAGGTAAACAGGCGTAGGGTTACGTTGAACGCTGGTAGTTTTTTCTACGGAACGAGTTCCAACCGCCCGAGCAGTGCGCACTTCGCATCAGACAGAGGTGAATGTCTTTGCTGTTTGTTAATACATATAATTTTAAAGGTTTTAAGTGATTTTTGTGTGTAAATGTGGATTTTTTATGTGTTTTTTTATTAATTTCGTGTAATTGCAAGTTATATATTTTGTTTGTTTGTTTTTAATCTATACATTGAATGAGATTTTCTGATACATAGTTGACCAATATGCTATATCTCAAGTGATAAAATAACCTAAAATATCGCTTGCCTACAGGTAGGTAAAGTTTTGATAGAATATTTATTATAATTTTATTATTTTACACATGCTTATATAGCGAATATTAGAATAAGAATAAATTATTTTAACAAAAATACTTTTTTTTATATTTAAAATATTATAAATATTCTTTTATACATATTTATTAGTAGTTATTATAAGTTATTTATCTTATTTTATAAATAATCATACACCTGTCTATTTGAATTTCGTATGCTTTATACAAAAACCAACTTTATTTCAAGGATATGGAAACTATTTTTAGATAATAATTTTAATGTCAAATCCATTGACCATTAGCGTGTGTCGTGACATGAAAGGATTTTCACTCAATACTAAAAATTCCGTTACTTTTAGAATATTTTTTTTTCAAGATAAAATATGTTTTTGTATTTCAAATAAGCTTGTTCAAAAGTATTTTTTAGACTACATATACAGATTTAATTTGTATAATATAATGAAAAGGTTAACGGCGGAACTTAACACCGCACTTGTCCCAATATCTTTAATTTTTATACAATTTAATCTTGTAAACTACCAAACTAAACAAGAAATCATTCAGACGTGTAAAAAGTTGGTTACAATAATATCTAAAAACGTGACGTATGACCACTGCCTAATGTGGTTAATATTTAATTATATATATATATATATATATATATATATATATATATATATATATATATATATATATATATATATATATATATATATATATATTTGCTTATTGTAACATTTTTCATATTAATTTTACATAAAAATAATAAAAAATTGAAATTAATCGGATCGGTTTTAGGTTCGATTCCCACTTAGAGGAATGTTTATATTTAAAATTTATTGTCATTTCTCCGCTTAGGTGACGCAAGAGCTCATCACGTTGAGTTCACTACTCTATACATAATGTCTCAGGTTTCGGAGAAAAGCAGTTAACTGATTATCTTGACATAGTAGCTACTAACTGCTCTGGAGGAAAAGCGTGAAACTAAAATAAAATATTTGCCGTATGTAATGAAGACATATTAAAAAAAATGTTTTTTGTTATTTATATACATTTTAAATGAAACATTTTAAACCGAGACTTAAGAAGTTTGTTATCGAATGTAAATGAAATATGTATAGTCAAGATAGTTTCATTTAAAATAAATAATAATAATTTTTTTTTG
Source organism: Dryadula phaetusa (assembly GCA_032432895.1). Classification (NCBI taxonomy): domain Eukaryota; kingdom Metazoa; phylum Arthropoda; class Insecta; order Lepidoptera; family Nymphalidae; genus Dryadula; species Dryadula phaetusa. The sequence goes on along the minus strand of JAOYRS010000016.1, from coordinate 840,087 downwards.
GGAATAACAGAGAAAATCGTCACTCAATCGTGAATTTCATCTTCAATCGTAAGCTAATATAAATAATATAAGAACTGGGAATCGAACCTACAAATACTGTACACTTAGATCCCGAACCCGCGAGTCAGTCATTCAAAAAATTGTATGCAAAAGACCCAAACGACTAGTAGTCAGCTTTCACTGTACAATTCTTTCAATATTCAACTTGGGATTTATTATTTTTATATGACAAAAAAAATTTGACAACAATTGTAATAAAAATAACATAAATATACTATAAATTATAAGATTTTGCGGGAAAAGTAAACTTTTACGATCATATTTCAAAGTTAAGCACAATATATGAGTGTCGAGTTTACGTATAGAGAGGTTGAACGTTTTATTGTTTTTTTCCATTTAGCTTCACGCTTTTATCCCATCTAGCAGGGTACAGAAAGCACCTAGTGTTAAAACACTGCGTACTTCGCTTTCCTCTGAATTGGAGACATTACATACTGTGTGGTGGAACTCAACACCGCACTTTGTCTTATCATAGAGAGGAAGTGAAAATGAATTAAAATCACTCCCCCGAGTGGGACTCGAACTCACAATCGATCATACAATCAGACGCTGTCCCACTGCACTTTATGTAAATATTTTATTCCATTGCAAACGACATTCGTACCTACATATTATGATTTAGTTCAAATTTTTCATAACTAAAATCAATTTAAACAGATTAACAGCGGGAGAGGCCGGTCGTGGCGCAGTGGGACAGCGTCTGACTGTAACGCGATCGGTTGTGTGTTTGATCCCCACTCGGGGGAGTGATTATATTTAAATTATTTTCACTTCTTCGCTCTGATAAGACAAAGTGTGGCGTTGAGTTCCACCACTCAACACGCAATGTCTCGACTTCGGTGGAAAGCGAAGTACGGAGTGTCTTGACACTAGGTACTCTCTGCCTACCCTGCTATGCGTGATAAAAAGCGTGAAGCTAAAAAAAAAAACAGCGAGACCTTCCACTTGAGAGTCTTAATTTAGTGGTTTTTCTTAGCAATTTTGTTAGGTACTTGTTCAACAATCAAGTGATCAAGCGAGCTAAAAGCCTTAAGGACTTTCCACTACGGCTTATTTTTATTTTGTTTAACTAGAAAAAAAAATATTTAACTATTATATTTATTAGATTAATAGAAAATAATGCTATATTTAGCTAACTTCTAAACCCATTATATGTAAAGTACAGTACAATGTATAAAGTGGTTACTGGCGTATTTCTTATATTGACACATTCCTTATATTTTATGGTATTAAAGAGAATTTAAAAGTAAGATACTCTAGTATTGTTTACTTAACAATTTAATGAATAAAGTATAGCTTTAAGGTTCTATCAATGGTTTCTCTAACCACTGTAAGAAGCTTAAAGCTCTTCTTGAAGGTGGCCCTAGAGACATGCCATATCAAAAGATAAGTCTTTTCAAAAAATATTATGTATACCATGCTGGCGCGCTGGAAAAATTATTTGTAAAAGTGATTCGTTGTAAGTTCAATTCCCACTTAAGGGATTATATGTAATTTATTTTCACTACGCCATTCTGGTAAGAAGAAGTGCGGTGTTAAATTTCGCACTAGATGCTTTGTGGACTAAAATGTGAAGCTTATTAACAATACCTATACATATATTTAATGGATATGTGTCAAATTTATTTGTCTTCAACTTGAACGTCATTCGTTGTAGGTTCGGTTCCCACTTGAAGATAGATTGTTTTTTTTTACTTTCACTTTGCGGCTCTGATGAGATTGCATGGCGTTAAGTTCCGCGTTAGTTTATTTTTTAAATTATTCTTATATATGGAATAAGTCATGAAGTTCACTATTATTAAGAATACGAAAATATTTACTCAATGTGTAAAATTTATTTTATAAAAAATTATTTATATTATTAGCTTGTCCAATTTATCAAACGCTTAGTTGAAAGCTTAGCTCTTAAAACGAGCTTAATCGTGACTGCTTAAGTGTCATAAAGAAATATATTTTATATAAATATATTATTATATATTTTTTAAATAAGTGATTAGGCTGACTACTGACAATTTATTTATTATTTAAAAGCTGATTTTATATATATATATATATATATATATATATATATATATATATATATATATATATATATATTGTGATTCTACAAATTTGCATTTTAATCATTCTTCAATATTTATATATATTTTTTACTTTTAATTCGTGTGTAGACTACCTTATACAAAATAAATATTTTTAAAAATAAAGCAAATATACAAAACATCATGATTTATATTCACAAGCTTATCTCAACCTTAATTTATGATCAATATAAATTTATGACTGAACGCTTTTGCGTCTAGTCAGCCAAGGAAACCAGTTCAATTCCTGCATATAAAAATTTCAAATATTTTTTTTCTTCAAAAGTCTTCAACTAATCGAAATGTGATAATAAATTGAAATCTTAATATATTTAATATACTTTTAGCCATATTTTTTATTTTGAAAAATTTAGTTTAAAAAAACGCCGACTTGAAGCCGCGCTTCTTGGATAACGTCCAAGAGAACGGTATCCAAGAGGCGCGGGTTCGAATCTCGTTGCATACAAAATTTTTATACGTTTTTTCAAAAATGTTTTCTAATCCTAAGAGTGAAATAACATTAAAAATAGTAAATATTAATAAATTTTTATGATTTTTTGAAACTTATAATTCTTAGTTATTCTGGGTAACTTACAATTTTTTTTAATATTTTCATAAATTATACACTAATAAAAAGATTTATTTAGTTCTAAAATTTAAAATTAGACCCCGAAAAAAATGCACATGACAAATGACATCACTTGCTAGTATTATCATACTCATAAGCTCTTTATTTAAAATGAATGAAAATAATAATTAAAAAAAAAAAACAAATTTAGTTAAATATAAATTATTTTTTAAATATCTCCTATATTATATGGACGAAAATCTTAAATCTGTTCACCACATCCAGACTATTTGCAAGTAATTTTTATACGAAAAGTATAACAATTCTGTAATTTAATTAATGTTTTATTTTAAATTTTAAATTTTAAATTTTAAATTTTAAATTTTAAATTTTAGATTTTAAATTTTAAATTTTAAATTTTAAATTTTAAATTTTAAATTTTAAATTTTAAATTTTAAATTTTAAATTTAAAATTTAAAATCGCTCTGGTAAAGACAAAGCGCGGCGTTGAGTTCCACCACTCAACACGCTACGCCTCGACTTCGGTGGAAAACGAAGTACGGAATATTTTGACTTTCTGTCTACCCTGCTATGCGGGATAAAAGCGTGAAGCTAAAAAAAAATTAGTCTTTTATCACTTGTTATTTATAAGAAATCATCTGATTAATTAATTATAAAAATATTAAAAAAAATATTTAAAAATATCTAAGTGTTATATCAGATATCTGTACCTATATGTTATTCTAGATAATGTAAACAAAATTAAATTGAAATGAAACATGACCATCACACGTACCAGAACGTATACATATAATATAGTACGCCTGTCTGGCCGAGTAAATAGAATATTGTGAGTGAAATCACGTCTGTCACGATGACTTGTCGCCTCCCGGTAAAGCGTGGACAGTCGACGCATTCTTTACACTGTAGTGTAATGAAAAATAGAAATTTATGTTCAAAGTGATGATTTTAGTAGAAAAATTGTGTTATTTTATTCATGAAGTCATTTTGTATATATATTGTTTGAATAAATGTTTTTGAATTTTCATATAAGTAGATATATCTTAAAAAAACTTTGAATCTTTGAAATTAATTAATCGTTACTTGTCTTATTAGTAAAATCTATAATTTTTACAGTAGCTAAATATATTTAAAAATGATGTAATGATGTAATGATGCAGTATATTGCTATAACAATAACAAAATATCTGAAATCAAATTTTATGCTTTCTTCCATTATTTTAAACTATCCTCATATTAATGTTATATCTTCAAAACAGATGCCTTTGAAATGACTAACAAAAAAGCCCAACGCATCTGTCGGTCAACGGGTGCCTTAAGCTATTCCAACTTTCAAACAAATGTAAACTTTATGTTTATAATGTAGAGTTCATGTTTAATCAGCAAACCTGTCGATAAAACTTCAATAAGTAGCACAAAAGAAATTGAACTTTAAGAAGATTACATAAGGTTTATTTTTTCTTTTTATATAATGTAAGGACAGACTGACACATCTGATGCTGATAAAGAAAAATTTATGTTATATCATTCAGTTATGGTATCATTTTGAATGGATGTTGCTAATTACTAGCTTCAATGCAACGGAAATACTTTCGCAGCTTTTGAACGTATACCTGTTGTGCGTCTGTTAGAGTTTATATTGAAATTGTTTTGAAACGCCGATAGCTAAAATTAAGTAGAGATTATATCGTACTTATAAACAAAAAATAATTGGAGAGTGGTGTAGGGTAGTCTTATTTTTAGTCTTATTTGAATTTTTAATACTTTAAAAATTATTTTTGTAGCATATAGACGTTATGTATAATATCATATAAATTCATCAATATAATAACTTAAAGTTCACATACAATAATTCACAAATTACAAAAACTAAATAATAATTTAAGTAGCACAGCAAATGAGTGAAACAAAAGAGTTCAACGCGCGACACTTGAATGAGTGTGAGCTTTTTTTAACTGATATTTACAGTCAAGTAACGGTTCGTCACAATTACGAGTTGTTCTAACCAATGATCTGTGTGAAATATTTAATCGAAATAGACTAAGTAGGTGATTCGATTTTTTACTAGTTATTGTATGAATTATTTTATTTATGTTTATTATATTAACAATATTATTATATCTAATTATTTTCTTAGCTTATTATAACACTTTGAAGGTTCTTACAAATAAAAAATACACATCTTAATAATAGAGTAGCAGATCTCACAACATCCATAACTCTACATAGCAGCCTCTTTGCATAATATGTTAATATTATATTATATAACGCAAGAACTTTCGTTTAACACTTATCTACAAATCATTTGATGTACGTCTGATCTGTTTTGAGTATGTTGCATAAATTATCATATATCGTTCATATCTTACGATATGTGAGTAAATAACATTCTATGATTGTCTCAATATGTATGAGATTTTATTTATATATATATTTTAATAATATGTAAAGTAAAATCTAGTCTAAAAAGCTTTAAATAGACTTTAGTTAGAGGTGAGTAGTCAATACAAATAGTACCGTTGTGGACCGGTCCTGCAGCTGACTTGCCGAAACGTACACCGCTACGTATAACTTAATTAAGCTTTTGTTACTATGAAATGTGTTTCTTCACAAATTAGCATCGCTTTGTTCTTTTGTAAAGAAAAATTATCACTTTAAAATGCCTAAAGCTTTTCCAATTTAGTAAATTTTAAAATTTTTTTTTCACGTTTAAGAGCTGTTTCTAGAAAATACTCAACGTTTTTGAACCCACAATAACCATAGCATAGGACGCAATTCTAAAGATAGTCGCTTCAAAGGGACTACAATTTCAAACGAGAAAAACAACTTCTTCTATGCTTAATAATTCCTAACACCACTACTACTCTCACATGTTGGTGTACTTTATATTTAAAACATAATCTCTATATTCAGATGGGATGCGATTCAAGTTTTCTTAGTATCCAATGACAGATAGATCTTTACACAACATACATACAAATAGTTTGAGCTTATTTATCTTTGCAAGATTTTATTATTTTACGGAGAAAACAGAAAGAATATATTAAAATGTCTGTAACTCTACATTTTGTCTCAAAAGATATAAATAGCGAGAAAAACTAATACACTTTGTCTGATTAGATCAATAGAGATAATATTATATAGTATTTTATTATATATTTGGTTACTGAGTAAGATTTCAAATAATCATCACTTTAGGGCAGCAGCCTACCAATGCCTAACAACAAGTTTTTCAACTTGAACATCATACAGACATAAGTGTTATGTATATATTTTATTTATAAAAGTTTATATAGCAGACTCAATAAGCATTATAGATTGAAAGTTTGACTTTCATTTGTGGAATGGTTAAATTAAAATTATTTTCATTTCTCTGCTCTAGTGAAATAAAATGATGCTTTACGCAGGGTATCGGAATCAGACGGAAAATGACGACCAGAGTGACATTGGGTTTTTTCTGACTACCCTGCTATGTGGGATAAAACGTGAAGCTGCAAATGCAATAAAATACAAAAAAAATGCATACATATACAGCTATAGTGAGTTAATTTCTTGCCAACTTTGTATATGATCAATCATCCATTTACGGAGTGACATTAACGTTGCTTAACCTTATTTCGTATGTGATACCGCTTCCAATCATAAAAGGCGAGTGGCTAAATGCACTTCCTTTATAGAAGACCGGTAAGAAGATTGCGACACCGTTAGACACTTTATTGTATAATAAACTAGAGTTTGACCGAGTTTTTGTAGAGACCTTTACATATATAAAATAATTGTATATTATTGTTTTCAGGGAGCTTTTATAAGTTTGGCTTATTGTTTTAATGTAAGTTGTATTAGATACAACTTACATTAAAACACACACGCGTTTACAGTCAGGCGCTGTGGGACGGCGTCTGACTGTAAATGCGATTGATTGTGGGTTCGATTCCCATTCAGGGGATTGATTATATTTAAATTATTTTCACTTCCTCGCTCTGATAAGACAAAGTGTAGCGTTGAGTTCCACTACTCAACACGTAATTTCTTGAATTCGGTGGAAAGTTAAATACGGAGTGTCTTGACACTAGATACTTTTTGTCTACCCCGCTACGTGGGATAGTGTTTAGCTATTAGATAGCTCAAACCGTAACCAAAAAATAAGTTTTATCTACAGAACTTAGCACCAAGATTTTACCAAAAACGTCGACAGCCAAGCACGATATTATATTAATAAGATATTTGGTAGATCGTTGGCAGTCGAATGCGACCTCCGTCTACCAGTTACTCTGGACTACTATAAAGTGTTCGAAACGTCAGGTTTTCAAAAATACCAAATTCAAATTCAAATACCAAAATACACAAGATAAATGCGTTTAAAACAGCATCATCTAAAAATCCACGCATATTCTTAATATCTAACTTGACAGTAATTTTTGAATTTATGTTTTTAATTGGAAGACGTATCAACCTTTTTAATCTATTCATAATATATTCTAATATTTGTATAAAAATATATTTATTTTTGGTTATTATAAACTTCTCTCACGATTTTCGATGTCATCATAGATTTGTATCAATCTGTTGCTACAATCCAAAGGATGTGATTTCATAAAACTTCCAGCGGATGTCAATATTGGCTACGAATATACTTTCACGGAAATTGCTTATCTACCAAAACTATTTTTGTCTAATAAATTATAATCTAAATTAAATTAGGTTATTTAAATAATTTATAATTTAAATTAAATTAGGTTTCAAAAAGTTTTATATGCACTATTAAATCTTTGAATATTTATTGGATTTAGTAATAACTAAAATTATTCCATTAAGAAGTGAATATTTAAATTTAATATTATTATAATACTAATACGTTTATGCTCGTTTATTTTTATCGCTATTAGCATGAAGTCTACATTTGGAAACTTGTACATCGGTTTATATTATGGGCGCACTGCTAGATTTCAATTTTTCATTCTTAAATATGACTTGTTATGTAATAAAATAAAAAGTCACATTTTAAATAGTCATAAGCTGATATTAAATTGTATTTAACGAGTATATACTCGTATGTAGATTTCTATTTAAAATATATTGAAAATGATCTAAGTCCCATTTAATATTTATACGATATAGGGATATATTTCCTGATTGATAATTCGCAGATATAATCATTTTGTAAAAATTCCTCCGAAAGTATAGGATCGCTAAGAAAAAAATATCCTAAAATTCTCACGATCACGGGAAAAATGGATTTTATAATGTACACTTGAAATGTAAACGTAATGGCTAAGGTTATAAGTAACAATCAGATGCAATAATTCGCCTTTACTTATATAACAGTATAATAGAAGTAAGGCCAACATGGCCAGTGGAACAGTCTGATATTTTAAAAAAACATCTCCTCTCTCCGCTTTGGGTGAGAAGCAGCCGACGGAGTGTGTTGACACTAAGTGTATAGTGAGATTCTATGATCACATGAACTTTAATTATAAAATAAAAAATAAATAATCGCACAAATCATATCGCAAAGCTATGAAAGAATAAGCTCTAAAATTATTATTTCTTTTTCTTCACGCTTTTATCCCGCATAGCAGGGTAGACAGAAAGTACCTAGCGTCAAAACACTCCGTACTTCGCTTTCTACCGAAGTCGATACATAGTGTGTTGAGTGGTGGAACTCAACGCCGCACTTTGTCTTTACTAGAGCGAGAAAGTGAAAATAATTTAAATATAATCACTCTCCCGAATGGGGATCGAACCCACAACCGGTCGCGTTTACAGTCAGACGCTGTCACACTGCGCCACGACCGGCCTCGAAAAAAAATATAAAATTATATAATTTATAATAAAAAATGCATAAAATAATATTAAATGCATTAAATATTCAATATAAAGCGGTAACGGCAAAAAATACAATTTGCTTATCTTCTCTAGTAAATTCAGTTAGACATCGGCGTGTTCATATAAAATGATTATTTCAAGGAAATTGCTATAATTTGCTGTGCTAGTTCTAACCTTGCTCAATACTTAACTACTTAGATACTAACTGTCTGAATGAGATTATTGACTAGAGAAATCGTAACTAATATACTTAAACAATGTTTTTATTGTAACATACTTTTATTTAAATTTTTTTTCATTTATTCCAATTCCCTGAAATTTATTGTAAAATGGAAATTTATTGTAAATCCAGTAGACATGTCCCTTTCTCTGCTTAAATCAAAATCAAAATGTAATTTTATTTTATATATATTTTTCTAAATACTTCTTTATATAAATAAGCTTTATAAGCATTTTCGAAGCATTAATTAACATAAAAGTAACACAAAAACAATACTGACAGTATTCCCCTAGAAGTTAGTTTAATATTCCACTAGAATTTACAACCAGCTCGGATGGCAGTACTACTAGGGGCACTTGGCCAATAAAACAATTGTATATACCAATAAGGGACTTAAGTAAGGAGACAGAATTAGGGAGACCAGAAGAATACAGTTATTTTGTGTTTGATAAAATAGATTTTAAATTGAAGCTATCTTAGCTCAGTGGAACATCACTTAACTGTAGTCACCATTAGTTGTAAGTTCGATTCCCACTCAGTTGAAACATTATATGTATTATGCTTAAATTAATTTTACTACCACGCTTTGGTAAGTCTTAACACGGCGTTTAACTCTACTTAAAGCGTAATGTCTAAATTGTCCTGAAGAAAAGTTTGTTTCTGATCTTACATTCGTGATTATGCGTAAAATTGAAAAATAGAACAGAATTTTGAACTCTATAATATGCAACTAAAACTAATATTTAATATTTTTGTTATTATTATGAGTTATTCCACACTTAGGATTAGAAAATATTTGTAAAAAAAACTTGGACGGTATCCAAGAGGCATGGGTTCGAATCCCGTTGTGTTCAAATTTTTATACGTTTTTTCAAAAATTGTTAACTAAAACTAATCTAGCGAAAAAAGTAAAAAAATTACTTGAAAGTTAAAAATTAATCAGTAGTAAAGTTGTTAGACATTTTCTTTAAGACCAGTTAAGTTTCCTTTTTACGACACTCAATAACTTGTCAGCACTCATGTTTTCATCTCTACCATTTATAAAAAGTGAATAAAAATGTGAAAACAGTACAAGTTCTACTTGATTTATTTATATGGATATTGAAAAGCTTAGATCTATATTATGGTATTAGCTTATAAACTAGATTCACTTTTATTTTTATATTTCTCACGCCTTGTGTGAAACCAATAATGATTTCGTTATATAATATTCATTGCACTCATAAAATGTCTTGAAATGGGTGGAGTAACCAAGTAACTCAACGCCACCATGTTTTTTTTATATGGAGAAAAAAAAGAAGATATTTCATTGTAAATATTACCCCCATTTTAAATTGAATTTACACTCATTATGAGTGTAAATTCAATTTAAAGTAGTATTGTAGTAGAGACAACACTAGAACTCTTTCGATTTATTTATATTTAATACGAACATTTGTATGTATACAATATGTATGTATGATGTATAGAAAGATTTGAACTATTAAATGCTTGAAAGTAAACCTAGATACATAAATGATTGTTTTCTATGAACAATGTAGAGTTCTAAAGAAAAAAAAATCTAACATTATAAGCCAAAATCGTTTCTCCACACACTGTTATGTAAACTACATAGTAGACATGTTATCGTAGAACTTACGTTGCCTTAGCAACGTGTATTTTACTTTATTCGAAGGTGAATTTTATAAATAATTCTTTTCAATAATATAATGATGATTTTAATGAAGATTTTAGAGATTACCGCAGCGAGATAGCGCTTTTTGTTAAAGTAGTGAATGGTTCGTTTCCTAATCAGTAAAATTATTATATTTTAAGTAGTTCCACTTCTCCATTCTTAATTTGTGAGAAAGAAAGAACAGAGTTTTGTTTCTAGATTCCTACCGTTTTTATACGTTTTTTCAAAAATATTTTCTTTTCTAATCCTGAGTGTGAAATAACACTTTAAAAATAGTAAATATTAAAATAAAATAGCAATCTCTCTTGTTAAACGATTATTTCTTAATAATCGTTAAGTAGTAGAAATTTGTAAAAATCTCTCTACAGAGATGCTAACAACATAAATAAGTTGTAACAAAACGTATAAAAATTTTGACGCAGCTGGTAGTAGAATGCATGGCTTAGCGGTCAGAGCGCTTGGACGGTATCCAAGAGGCGCGGGTTCGAATCTTTACTCATCCTGCTTTCCATTTAGAAGCTAACAAACACGTATGTTCTATGATTTATGTATCTCAAAGTATTTTAAAAATCTGTACCAATTTCATTACGTATATACTTGTATGTAAATATTTACGATTACTTATTTTGTTTTAGTTGAAGGTTGCAAAAAAGTTAACTTGACCTTTTTACAACATGAAAATTAGTAGATTATAACTTTTTCTCTTCTCTATCTCACTTCATAGAACGTGACATTAGTGAAGTATTAAAATCTTAATTAAAACTTAATAAAATACACTAAGAACATAGGTTAACAAAGAACCAAAAGAATAACATTTGTTATTATTTCCAGGTACAAGTGAGACAGTGCCACCGTACAGGATGCCGCCGGCGCCCGAAGCGGCCTTGCCGGGTGCCCCGGCACCCTCCACGCCCGCCACGCTTCATACACACTCAGCTAAATTTCCCGTGAGATATATATTTTACATAATCCTAATGTAGAACTCTCTTAACTCTCTATGTCCAGCATAGGAGAGTCAGAGAAAACCTAAGTCAAAGCTTTCTGTTTTAATTTTTTTACATGTGAAATCAAAACATTGCGTGTAGAGTGATGGAACTCAACGCTATGCCATTTTTTACCAAAGTAGATTTTTTTTAAATATTTTTTATATATATTTATTTGAAAAGTAATGAATCCCTCAACTAATCACGTTTACAGCTAGATGTTGCGTTAGTCTCTTCTTTTTCACATGCATACCGACCTCTATGGCACAGGGAAAGAGCTACGTAATGTGTATAAGCTGGATCCTTGTTAGGGATTTGGGATTTTGGGATGAGATGTTTATATTGAAATTATTATTATTTAACCTTGTCTTGACAAGACACGGCGTTGGGTTCTGCCACTCAACATGCTGTTTAAAAAATGAATAAGAACATAGTACATTAGCTTTACCCAACCTCCTATATACAAAGATGCGTAAGGATGAACAATTTAATTTTTTTATAACTAATTTAAACTACAGTAGCAAATTACCCTTGTCAGTGTAGGCTGACGAGCGACGCCGGGTCAATGACACTGTTATATTTAGAACCGATGGAAATACCTTTCATTTATTGCATTTTCTCACTTTTTGTATGAATACTTGATATAGGTATTCTTGTAGAGTCGTGAGAATATAATAATAAAAGTAAATTTTATTAATTTTTTTTTAATAAATTGAGACTTATTTATTATTAACTTTTGTCTCTGACATGAAAGTTATATAGACATTAAGCAATAAGTTTTTTTTAGACGTTTTTATTAGCTTCATCTGTCTATATTTTATTAAACTTCAACCTTTTGTCCCGTATAGCAGGGTAGATAGGAAGTACTTAGTGTCAAGACACTCTCAATTCGAGACATTGCTTGTTGAATGGCGTAACTCAACGCCGCGCTTTGTCGTAGCAGAGCGAGGTATAAAAAATAATTTACTTACTACACCAATTTTGCCGTCAAATTTACTTCATAATCGGCACTTGTTTCTGAATTCCATAATTTATATTTAGGTATCTTTAGCGAAACGATCAAGACACCGAGAAAATACTTAAAACGTATTTTTTACATATCTCTGTTAATAACTAGTAACAGGTACATTTCCCATCCATAGAATAACTAAAATCAGTTATGGGAAGAAGATAGTTTCTAGCGTTACGTGATGCGTTCATACGTTATAAATAGACATACATACACACGTTTGCATATATGTATATGCTTGTATGTATTCATCCATACATACATACATTTATAGTATAATAGATAAAAGATTAAGAGAAACCAGTGAAAGTGCTTTATTGGATCTCCATAAAAATATATGACGCAATTTGTTTATATGATGACTTGACGACATTTTACAGAGTAATGATGTTCTTTTTGAAAGCTTGGCTTTTAAAAGTTGCTTAAGAGAGAATCTTCAATATAATTACACTTCTAGGTATAGGTATGTTGGTGGGGAAATAGGTCTAGTTACGTCTAGGTCTAGGTCTACGGTCTAAGCTAAATAGGGAGATCCTAGTGTCAAAAGATTCTTTTTTCCAAGTAAATTAATTCTAATATACATGGAAAAAATAAATTCTAATTTACATGGAAAGAATTTATCAATGTCAACATCGACGAAGACCTCTAGCTTTTATTGGTATAGTTTACACTTAATGGTAGAGTAGATATGTTCCGATTATTTCCGATGGTCGTAATATCATATATCAATTTCGGACATTTCATATTTTTCTTTCCAGCTTTCCTCTTTATCAAAACATCTGTTTTCAAGTTTTCGTCCGAAGTAAAGAATTTAGCTGTTGATGGTGAAACTCAACGCAACTTTGATGTGTGGGGAAAAGCGCAAAGCTTTAAAAATATTTATATACTGCATTGGATATCTTTATAATATATTCTTAGTAAAATGTATAACATATGTAAACAAAAATACTTATTTTATATAACAAATCTGTTACAGATAGAACGCGAAGTAATATTATCGTCGGGTGACAAGAGTTCTAAAGTGCCCATCCTACAGGATGCCAGGAAGAGGGGCAGACTTGGAGCAGTAGCACCTGACACTCCACCAAAAACTCTCTCTGCGTGGACTCATGCTGAGGTAAGGATATATATATATATATATATATATATATATATATATATATACATATATATATATATATATATATATATATATATATATATATATATAAAAGATGAGTACAAAGTGTAATAATATATAATATTTTTCTAATCTGTACATAAGCCACCCATAAAGTTTATGCACTTTTATTTTCTATAGTGCTCTTACTCTGCTATAGTAAAACAAAACGCGGCGTTGAGTTCCGCTACTTAACGTATGATTCGGACGTTAATGAGAGAACGGATTGTCTTGACTCGAAGTTATATTCTCTACGACAAAAAAACGATGAAGCTAAATACTTTTTAAAATTTAAATTTGAATGTGTAGAAAAATTAATATTTTTTACCTAGTCTTTAGTACAAAGCAGGAAGTAGAGAAACCTGAAATATAACATTTATATTTCATTCTACAAAAAATATAATATTTTAAACTACTATACATTAATATGTATAATTGAATAAAATTAAACTTATGGCTTTTGAAAGAATTAAGCAATTTCTTATAATAAATATTTAATAAAAACTATACTACGTAGACATATGTAGTATTCTCTTCTGCTTTAGAAAACAAAACGCTGCGTTGAGTTCCACCAATCAATTGTCAATGTCTCATATTCAGACAGCAAGTAGAGGACGTACAATGACTCTAGTTTTTCACTGACTACTCTACTATATGGGAGAAAATATTTTAAGAAAATATTTTAAGAAAATATTACTTTGCAAATTCAAAGTTGGATTTTCACTTAAGTGTACATAAACGAAAGCTGTAGAGGCTACTCTAATAATTATCATATGAACAACGTGTAGTGAAAATGATAACTCAAGTCAATTGTAACTTGTTTTTGTTATTTCATTGTGTATAATGAAACGTTTCGTAACCACACTTCGCCTTTCTATTGTACACAGGTCTATCTATCATTTGCATTTAAATAGAAATCCAATCTTTTTTATATCTTCACATTAGTGAGTACATTAGTACTACAATTTGCAAATTTTAATTAAAGATTTTTGAACGTCATAAAGAGAAAACAGAAGACAACTTTTAGTGTATACTTATTTCTAGCTTCACGTCTTTACCACGCGTAGCATGGTAGACATGAAGTACCTAGAGTCAAGACTTTGTACTCCATTTTCCGCAGAATATGAGACAGTGCGTGTTCAGTGGTGGAATTCAACGCTGCACTTTGTCTTGCCAGAGTGAGGAAGTGAAATTACTCAAATAATCACTCCCCCGATAGGGAACACCACGACTGTTCAAGCTTATAGTCAAGTGGTGTTCTACTGCACCACGACCCGCCTCTACACTTAAATTCTAACATATTATTTTGAATTTTCTTACTAAATATCTATAGATATTTAACTCTATGAAGGAACATATCATTGTAATAATACGTGTGAGAAATAATTTGATCCCATTTCGCGAAAATTATACCGAAAGAGCATGAAGTTTGACAATGTTAATGTTGACAGTCAATATTTTTAATAGTAATGCATTAGAAATATATAACATTATTGCATTAGCGGGGCAATGATGCTATTACGTCACGTCCTTATCATTCCCAAAAAAAACATGTATGGATTTAGTGTGTGTGTATTTGTGTGTTAGTATAAATTACATTGTAAATATATGTAGTATTAATTAAAAGTTTAGGTTAGGAACTAAATAAAGCAACTAATTATAAATCCTGGACTCTTTTATCGATGACATAGAGACACTAGCGTCTCTAAGAGTCTTGTAAGCTTAAACACTGTTCTTACTGCATGTAACAAAAGGTATGGACCTGTGTAAGTAGAGTGATAATAATAAAAAACATTATTGTATTCATTATATACATTTGTATAAAATGGCTTGTTACTAAGGAAACGCTTATTTTACGCGTCAAGTGGACTATTTGTAAATAAACCAATTGAATTTATTTAGAGAGTATTTTAATTTAGAGAGTAGTCCGAATAAAACCTACTGTAATGCACCTTGTTTTATGCCCAAAATATAGACGTTGCGTTTTGAGTTGCGGCGTTCACGCCGCGCTTTGCCTTACCAGAGTTAACTCATCATCTATAAATAACAACACATTGGTGGTCAATATTCAAAATTTATTATCACAATAATAAAAACACTTATGATCAACCCGCTTTTACTATTAAAGCTCTACCGCCCATACCTTAGCTAATGCGTGAGCATGGGGCAAAGAACTTCATCGTTATGCCTCGCTTGTCACCTCGCTCGTTAAGCAGGAAGGACGGACGAATCAACATATTCTCATATGCATATGTATTTATACTTGTAACTTTTTGGTTCTTAAGATATGCTTATATTGAATTTAGTTCTACTTTATTTATTAATCAATTATCAATACATTGTTTAAAGTATTATTTGCTTTCTAAGGGAAAAAATGTAAAAAAAATTGAAAATACCCTATAGTAGATTTCGAACTCACAACTTATGGAATCTGTGTAGGCGGTCTTACCACTAAGCTATACGATAAACTGAAATATTGAACCTCGCTTATATCAAATTTTATACATTTCACACTTTTATCAACTATTAAATTAACTAGTGAATGCCCGTCATTTTGTTTGTATGATTTGAGCCTTGATATGATTTTGACGAACAAAATATTTTAGATTCATATAACTATCTTATTCATGAACCAATTGAAATATACTAAATAAACACTAAATATTCAGGGGAGTTTGCTAAAATACAATGAAGGAGGAAACTGCCTTTAAATCAGTGATTAGCGTACACCAACACACAGTACAGACGCACAATATTTTTTTTTGTTTCTATTACATTAATAGATTCCCCCGATGATAGATTCTCACATACCTTCCAAAAACAGACAAAGATTAGTTACATTTTTAGATTATACAGAAACTTTATTAATGTAGAGTACTCTTTAATATACAATATGTTGCCAAATAAACGAACAAGGTAAGAAAACATTTCCTCGATATCATTTCTATTTTTTTATTTAATGTTTTATATCATATGTTAGATTTTCCTTAATATGTTGCTTATATACGTTTAATATTATCGATCCATTCAACCCGACTTCAAATATAAATACGCATAACTTGATAAAATAAATATGTCCCAAACGCTTTTAATTGCTACAAAACTGCACCTGTATGCTTGAATGTTTTCCAAGAGAGCATCGATTCGAGTGCCGCTGTATTCAATTTTTTATACGTTTTTCACCTAACATATGTTTGTATTGTATAAATTCTTTATATGTATGAAAAAAATAACAATAAGGGACCGATCGTGATGCAGTGCGACAGCGTGTGACTGTAAACGCGATCGGTTGTGAGTTCGATTCCCACTCAGGGGAGGAATTATATTTAAATTATTTTCACTTTGTCGCTCTGAAAAACAAAGTGCGGCGATGAGTTCTACCACTTAACACGCAATGTTTAGAACTCAGTAGAAAGCGAAGTACGGAGTGTCTTGACACTAGGTACTTTGTGTCTATCCTGCTATGCGGGATAAAAGCGTGATGCTAAAAAAACAATTAACAATATCTAAGCTTTTTTAAAGCACAAATTCCTAGAAGGAAACAACTTGTTTTGTAAATATATACCGGTTGTAAAATGCTAATAAAATCTAAGAACTTCGGTTTATATTAAATTAACATAAAAAGTAACATTTAATAGAACAAGTATTGCATGAATATATCTTGATGTGCACATATTACTATGCAAAAAAAATATTTTAAATTGTAATTGGTCGATTGTACAAATTATAGATGCCAGTTCGATTCCCAGTTAGGGTAATATTTATTTTCGAGACAGTTTTTTCTGATCTGCTATTCAAAACGCTTATTATCGAAACTGAATAGAAAATAGATACCAGAGTGCCTAAAGACTAAACGACAACGTTTAGTCATAGTCAGTTTATAGACAAAAATACTAAAAAATTCATATAAAGAAGTTGTGAATAAATTTTACTATTAATATATTTTTTAAGGATGGTTCAGTCAATATTGTGACTATATTTATTATAGTTACTTAAATTCCGTATAAAAAAAAAGATCGTAGAGAATACCACTTCTATCAAACTAACTGTAATAGTCGTTTTTATCAGTAAAATAATAACGATTGATTTCTTCTAAACATTTTAAATGAAACTATGTTAAAAAGATAAATCACGTAAATTTTGGTATTCGAAAATATATTTTTGTAAACCACACATTTCGAACACTTTACAGTATCATTACATTAATATGCACATTTTTATATATTAAAGTCGCAAAAAACAAAGATTTTATACTTCTAAAGAACAAAAGAATAAAGCAAAATAAACACACGTGAATATTATTAGTCTATATTTATATAGTGGCCTTATAACAAATATTTCTAACTAAATATTCTACACTAGACAGTCATCAATAAAGTCTAAAATAGGCATATTTTAGAATATCCTTTGTTTTATTACTGTGATTCAGTTGATCAGTATTCTGCGCACGCGCCGCCGGCCTCTTACAGCGAAGAGAACGGTTCCAAGCGCGTGCGCCCGTCCTACACCGATTGTGTAACTAATATATTATTGTTAAATACTATTTTATGAGAAATGGACTTCAATATAATTATAATAGCCTTATAAAAATCTGTGATATATATTTTGATTGGATTTGACGTTATCGTAAAGTTAGAGACACTAGGTTCTTCCAGATAAATACTAAACATGATATAAGGAAGAAGAATTAAAAATAAAAATAAACTTTTTAATATCTAGAAATGATTAAAAATAGAAAAATATATGCATATTACTTTAAAAAATATCTATAGCCTAAAATCTATTCAAGTATTATAAATATATTTTTACGCAGAAATCACAATGTAATACATCTCCATTATTAGCTATTAACTATTGTATTTTTTTTTAAATATTGGGTCGACAATATAGTTGTAAAAAGCTTTTTAGGTTATATAAAACTCTACCATATGAGAAGAAAACGCTATGACAGTGAAAGTAAGCTAAGCCGGATCGAATTCGTAATATCGGTGCGTGATCATTATTGACTGATCGAGATAAACGTAACTCACTTTCCTATATTTAGAACTATTTTATTTATATTAATTCTTGCTAGAATATATTAAAATCAATATATAATTGGTAATAAGTAGAATGTGATGTTGTAACATGGGTTTTTAGCTGGCGCGCTTTGTTTCCAAGCGCAAGTTCGAATCTTGCCAAGTTAAAAAAAATATACGTTTTTAAAATATTTTCTTTATATAGTTTATATTTATTTGTACGTATTTAAGTCTATTGTTTTTGCAAACCACTAGGAACAACATATATAATGATAATACACTGCAAAATAAAAATATGTTAACATGATCATAAGTACATTTTCAAACTTTGAAATTATATATATATTTAAAAGTTTCAAAAAATAATTTTAAATATTTTTTTCAAGATATGAACTCTCCGAAGAACAAGAAATGAAAACATATAATAATAAATAGATTTATAGTACAACGGTACTTAAATTAGATTCGGCGTAGCAAGCCCGCACGCGACTCAGCTACGATGCACTAGTGCTAACTGAGTGCGGACGACAAACGAACGCATCCACTTACCATATAAATGCTCATAAATAGTGCATAATAAATTCATATAAAAATACATAAATACATATAAAAAATGATATTTATTTCTTTATACAATAGTGTGTAATTTATTAATTTTAATGTACTATACGTGTTTAAATATAACGTGAACATACGTGACATGTGAAAGACGTGACAGAAAAAAGGGACAAAATGGTGGAGTTTTCAATTGAAAGTGTGGTAATTTATATTATTTATTTATGTAGTTATGTATATTTACTTTAAGCTATATTTATGTCATAGCTTATGGCAGCTTTAGCTAGAAGTGTTTTTAAATAACTTTACGTATCGTAACATTTTATTTGGTAAGTATTAAATTTTTGAAACAGTTCATTTCTATATACAGGTATTGCTAAGTTAAATTTTCAAAAGGCTTTTATAGTACAGATGGCAATGTAAGAAATATTATAAAAATTAAATTCTCTGTGATTTTGAAATATATATTTACATATTTCCAGTAACAATAATTAGGTTTGTTCAAAACTATTCATATATCTATCAGATTACTTAAATTCTTTTTAGCGAATAACTGAGTTTAAGAGATTTGTACTAAGCTTAGAGCATATTTTAGTATTATTTAAAGTTCCCACGTTTTCTCATTTTTTTTTAATTATTTTAATAAAACCCAAGTACTTTCTACATTTTTTTAATGACGTTAACGTATATGTATTTTACAATTTGTATGACAGACTGTATTTACATTGGGGCAAGTAGCCAAGACGTGGAACTCAATTAAAATATAACTGTTTACTTGATACCTTTGGACTATTTTAGTTTTGAGTTTTATCACTGAATTGAATTATTAAAAAAAACAATAAATCATCATTTTTTTTATTAAAATATATTTTAAGAATTTAGTCAGCCAGACTCGAACCCACGCTCATTAACGAGCTTCCAAGCTTCGACCTTCGCTTCAATCAATAAAGACATTGACGTTTTCTTTCCTTACTTTGATTATACAAGTAACTGTAAGAAGAAAAAAGTCGTTTAGTGTCATTTAAAAAAAATATTGTGGAGTGAAAAACTTTCAAAATTATTGTTATATAGGCAGGCAGAAAGTGCCTAGTGTCAAGACACTCCATACTTCACTTTAAAACGAATTCAAGACTCTTCGACGTCGACAATTAATTAATTAACATTAAATATTATTTATACCTAACCATACATCCTTCTAAATATTATTTCTATATTAAAATTACGTGCATGTAGAGATGCCATGAAAACCTCATTGCTACCTTAAACCAATAATTAAAGCCGTGATCTTATAAAGAAAATTATAGAGTCGTTTTGAACCGGTACATCTCGAAACAATTTTAGTATCTCAATTAAATGAATATTAACTATTCAAGTTTAATATGTTATTAGTTATAATACATGCTATGTTTATGGCATCGTATAACAATCGGTTAAAAGTTTCATTTTCCTACGCTGGTTAACAAATCGCGGTGTTTAGTTCCGCTTATTTACACAAACTATATAACTCTAGTTAATGTAAAGAACTTTATGTATATTTCAACTATTTATATACTTAAATAATCAAATTAAAATAAAGCTGTCGTATATTAAGACAGCCTGATAAAAAAACCAAAAAAATATGTATATTCATACTTGAGAATATTTACATTTTATATAGACTAGAATATTTTATTAGCAAAATATTTCAAGCGAAGTCAGGAGCGTTAGCTACTAAATTACAGTTCACTGTCTTAATACACTAACAATACATTGTTCTTGCGTTCCCACTAAGCGTAACACATTCTCCTCTTTACCGTCCTGGGCTCTATTCCCATGTTACAAACAACTGTGTTTAAAAACCGCTCACTCATAAATAAATCCTTGTATGTTTCTTTTTTCTTTTAGAAATTATTTTTTTCTTCCCATATATATTAAAAAAAAATGTATAGAATTCATAATGTTGGTATTTTTGAATATGAAATGTGATAACTACATTTAAAAAGTGAATGTTTTCGATGCGGCTGACAACTTCTCAAGTATCTTTGTATGGGATATATTTACTAGTATCTATTATCTAAACATATTTATTAGAACGAAATATGAAATTATTATTTTTTTGTTAACTTCACGTTTTTGTCCCGCATAGCAGGGTAAACAGAAAGTACCTAGTGTCAAGGCACTCCGTATTTCGCTTTCCACCGAATTCGGGACATTGCGTGTTGGGTGGTGGAACACGACGCCGCTCTTTGTCTTTACCAAAGCGAGGAAGTGAAAATAATTTAAATTAATCACTCCCCTGAGTGGGGATCAAACCCACAACTGTTCGCGTTTACATTCAGACGCTGTCACAGTGCCAAGATGAATAATAGCTAAAATATTATGTCAGTTCTAAGATTTAACATTTGATTTGAAATAAAATTAGGATTATATTATACCAATTTTCAATATTACAGAATCAACAAGCGGGGCCGTCTGGTGATTTCAGACAATACGAACAAAACTACGGGTATGCGATGCATCAAAACCAAAATCCAAATCAAGGAGCAGTTGCGAGGAACATACAAAACTATGACTCCCCAAAGCCACCTATTCCAGCCAAAAACACATATAAGCCAGAACAAAATAATTCCCATATAACAGTAACAGTAGAAACTGGCAAGGATGCAACGAGAGACGCACCAAAAAGTAACAAATCTGTTAGCAAAACTTATCATACACTTAAAGATATGATATCAAGTAGATTCAAGAATAAGGACGGTAATGAAGAAAAAGCTGAAGAAGCAAGACTTAATAATATAGAAGAAAGAAAGAGGCCGGAACCTGAACAAGTAACTCCTAGAGAGACACCGAGGAAAGTGGAACAAGGAATATATGGACGTCCGATGCCACAAAACCGACCGGATATGCAGTACGGGCATGCAATGGCTAACAACATGGCGTATCCTAGTCCTTCACCACATAGGTAAATATAACTATATATTCTTCCGTCTTTACGTATTTTTTGTTACATTTTTATATTATATGAATGCTAGCCTTACCTGTTTCTTATAAAAATGAAATACTTTAAAGGTCATACGTTATTTCTCTTTACTGTTTACTGTTTATTTTAATTTTGCTAATAGATCTATGGAAACAAAATAATAACAGTCTTCATTGTTAAAGCTTGATATAATTCGTTTCACATTTTTCACTCCCCTAATAGAAATAAAATGGTTATTTCATAATTTAGACTTAAAATTAATTCATTTTTTTGCATTCACATATAACATTACTATCTGTTAAAAATAAACAGAATCCAGTATTTGTCACTAGTTTTTCTTTTTCAACTCTAATATTAACTTTTGAGTTGACTACTCAACTTGCAATGTGACAATTCTGGCGGAAATCAGTCAATGGAATGCCTTGAGTAGTACTAGACGAGATAGTCAGGACTGCCTCGTCCCTGACTATCTCGTCACTGAATGCCCCGTCCCTGACTACCCCGTCCCTGAATATCCCGTCCCTGACTACCTCGTCCCTGACTACCCTGATATACGGGATAAAGCGTGAAGTTGCTTTTTTCATTTAAAATATTTTCGCTACTTGAACCCAGTACCGTATATTTCGTATGTACATAACAGTGTTACAAATGGACCGCTTGTTAAAGTTAGTAATTTACGAGTCTCTAGTAATTATAACACTTGCTAAATAACCGCTCTTTAGCATTAAACGAGATTGCTCTCCTTCCTTGAGAAACATCATGCGATGTATAGAAAGTAATTATCATTCTTATATTAAATATGAATTTTACGTAAACTTGTTCTGTTTTTTTTTTTGGGTTATTCGTTTTGTTATTGCTAATTATATTTATAAAACCTATTTGTCTCATTGTTTGTTACTTTATATTTTCCCATGATATATTTGGGAAACATACGATTTGTCTATCTTTTCATAAAATAGGATTATTTTGAAATGCTTATTGTAGATTAATTCATAATATATACATGTCTTGAATTCTATGGAAAGCGGAGTAAGGAGTGTCTTGACACTCGGCACTTCATATCCACCCTGCTATGCGAGATAAAAGCGTGAATTCAAAAAAATATCATGTTAGTCAAGCGTCTTAGTACTTTGGGGGGTACGTTATAATTATTTTAAAAACACCCTTACAAACGCTGCCTACCGCCAGGTTTTCGATTTATTACTTTTTAAGAAAATGGCTTGAGAAATGAAAATAAAAATCATCTTAGCATCTAAATAAGTCACCAGAAATTTATCAAGAAATAAACTAAATCAATATAAATATTAAAAAAAAACTTTTCCTTTCAGACAATTAATCCAACAACAGCAACAGATAGTGCAACAACAAATGATGTTAAATCAACAAGCGAGATCCCAAGAGATGTTGGCGACCAGACCTCAAGCGTTAGGAGCTGATGCCTTATACCAACAATATGGACCACCTGGACGGAGGAGCGCGGTGTACCAGCGAGACCTGGATGTTAGGTCTATGGCTAACTTCACGTCTCTGAAGACTGGACCACAACCACAGGTATTTTATAGTATCTACTATATTTTAATTTATGCCTTAGTACTTTTATGTTTGAATTTATTTAACTTAATGTACTTTCAAATTATTTGTATTTAGTAAGAGAGTAAGAGTGCTCAAGAAAATTATACATATTTTATTAATATTAAAGTTTAAAAAAATAAATTTGTATACAAAATTTGAACACAGCGGAATTCGAACCCGCGTCTCTTGGACGGTTTCCAAGAGTCGCTATTGTTATACAATTATATATATAGATTAGATGATACGATGATTATGAAATTAGTATTATACATATTTTATTATTTTTCTAGTTTTATTCGAAAATTATGAAAACATATAAAAAATATGTAAAAGTTTGAACGCATCAAGATTTGAACCCACACCTCTTAGACGGTTATCAAGAGGCGCCTTTTGTACAAAGTATCGTAGGTCAAGCTATAATGTAGTTGAAAAGTGACTGTCGGTACACAATGATTTAGAAATCAACTAATACATAAAAGACGTGCTTTATATTTAACGTTTTACGTGACTTATTTCTTCCCTTCGATCAAATAAATTGATGGGTTTGGTTGACGACCCACTAGAGGCCGGCAACGCTCCTGTAGCTCCTCTGGTGTTACTCTGGGGCCGTGGGCGGCGATGATCACTTACCATCACGTGACCCGCACGCTTGTTTGCCTTGACTGTCCTATAAAAATATACGTGATATTTTAGAATGATTACATTTCCTATATCTCTCCCATTAAATACAAGAGATATATGTTGATACTTTATGATTCTTCAATTCTGATTCGTCAACCAAATTTATACTTAACACGACGCTATTTTAGCTTAGTATGTTTGTGTATTCTAATTTCACCTAAAAAGATATATCCTGTATAGCTTTCCAAAGATTGTGACGTACCAGCTCTAAATTATCACAAGCCGATATTTTATTTAAAAATTGTTTGCCCTTCCCCGCTCTGGCAGGACAAAGTGCGGCGTTGAGTTCCATTAATCAACACACAATGTCTCGAATTCGGTAGAAAGCGAAATACGAATTATTGTTTAATTTAAAATAAAAATAATATTAATTGTACAATTAAGCACACTCTGTGTGGGAATCTAACACATGACCTCTGAATTAATAGGCATTACCAACACACAACTGTTGCAAAAAATATAATTAAATAATTCAATAACTTTTTGTGAATTCTTATGAAATCAATAATTCCTTTTCATATATTTTTTTATTTATTTTTCAATTTTTTTTCTCATTTCCCTTCTATATATAATATAAATAATCTATAATGTGACATTTGCGAAGTGATTTATCCTCAACTGGTACACACAAAACTCCATAAATTAATAAATACATTGAATTGAACTAATATTGCTTATGGGACGGTAATCGATCAGAACCGGAAGTAAACGATTTTTATGGAATTTTAATCATTATCTTTATTTGTTAATTACTTCCTGTTTATATAAACTGTAGAGTTAGTTTTGAACTACACAAAATAATTCGTAATTTAAAAACAGCAAAAAGTGGCGAGTTAATAGAAGAATTTTTTTAGCTTCACGACACTCCGTACTTCGCTTTCCACCGAATTCGAGACATTGCGTGTTGAGTGATGGAATTCAACGCCGTACTTTGTCTGTACGATGCGATGATATTTAAATTATTTTCACTTCCTCGCTCTAGCGAGGAAGTGAAAATAATTTAAATATCATCGCTGTCCCTACGCTGCACTACGACCTCCCTCCTCCCTCTAGAGAATAGTTAAAATAGAATTTATTCTTTAATATACTAAATAAAATAAAACTTACCGCTAAATTTACGAAAATTATCGTACATATTGGATATTCACATGATGTACAATGTTTGCCACACAACTTTTGGTTGTCATGATTACAAAACTTTACAATCACCTCTTGGAGCAGTATCAAAAAATTACAGCAATAACACTCGCCTTTCTTACGGCTGTTTCTCAGTTCAACAAAGCACAATGACTTCCCAACAATTAGACTTTCCCACGGAGTACAATTAAAATAACAAGTACTTTACGTATGAGATATCGCTGCACTAGGTTTTACTTGTATTGTCTGTATAAATTTATTGGATTATTCTTCACGTATAGTGAATTGTCATTTTGGTGTGTGCAATAGTGTTTTGTAATAGGTTGCTGGATTGGCTGTTTAGTTTGCGAATTTAAAGTCTGTATGCAATGTAACTTATATACTTAAAATAAAATGTAATATAAATTATAACCGAAATAATGTCAAAACAGATTTTTTTTAATAATATTGAATTCTAGTAAATCCCATCCACATTGCTTCAAATTAAGCTAAAATATAAAATATCAACTTGAACAAAACATAAATTTATGAATTTATGAACGTCAATAATTTTGATATGAAACATGTTTTTTTTTAATTTTCTTTATTGCTAATGTATGTATATATTATGTATGTATATATTATAAGATAATTGTACCAAATATGTATATATTTGATACAATTATCTTAATAGTCTCTTGTTATATATTTATTTATATACATATATATATATATATATATATATATATATATATATATATATATATATATATATATATATATATATATATATATATATATATATATATATATATATTAATAATAATATTTCATTTTGTTACGAATTTCATTTTAATATAAATAGGCTATTATAGCCGATTTTTATTATAGTAGCCATAAAATTCCAAATACGCTTAATGCTTATAAAACGTGACCAGTGACTGTTTGAATGGCTTGTATGAACTCGATGGCTATAACCAATTAGGGCATCAAGCCTCATAAGTATATTTTTTTTGGAAAAAACAAGAAATTTAACACTTGTTGCTCATTTGCTGTTGCAGTTTGACAATTCACACTCGAGGCTAGATCTTCGAAGTCCTCAGCAATTAGAAAGGGAAATAATACGACAGCGTGGCTTAGTGGAGGGGAGAAGAGCAGCGTCACATCCTCATCTCCTGGATGAACCTCAACATAGACAAGAAATAACAACTCCTCAAATACATGACCGATCTCGAAGAAATTCACACGGGAATCTATTAGATAGTATACCAAACGAAAGTCCTAGAAACGAAGAGAGGGAATCTGATGATGGAGGCTTTAGGGTGAGGCTTGCAGCTCAAGGGAGATCAAGTTTTGAGGATCGAACACGAACAAGTGGCAGATCAGTCGATTCTCAAAGGCAAGATCGTCATGAAATGTACAGACGAACTCCAGATAGTCATAAGGAATCGAGGAGAACTCCTGACTCTATAGGCAAAAGGCAAGATCCATCGACATCTAGTGGTGAAGTGATAGAAAGAAATGATGACATTGTTAGCCAAAAGTCGGTTGACAGTGTATATAACTCAAGCGCTAAAGCTGAAGCGTACAACCCACAGCCATCTTCGTCGAGACAAACACCAAATAGAATAGAAGACTTGAAAGCAAGTGGTAAAAAGGCAGCAGGCGGTTCTGGCGCGAGTTCAGGTGAATGAAATATGTTTTATACAATTTATATTTCTTCTTTATTATACTTTATGTTTCCTACGTTAGATGGTAAATTATAACTATAATTTAATATTTAACTCTAAGAAACTCTTGCACAAGAATATGTTAGAATTCTTAACAATTAGTAACTTTATTCTCGAGAGGACTAAATATAAGCTAATCAAACAAAATATAGTACACTTTGAAAAAATTCTATTATTTTAATTTCTTATTAAGCATTCTTAGAATATAAAAAACCTTTTCAGACTATGACAAAAACGGTGGTCAATCATCAAACGTGGATTCCGGTAGGGGCAGCGTAGCGTACTCTAGCGGACGGAGACCTGATGCAAGTTTACACGATACGTCCGCTGATTCGGATGCTGTAGGGTCTAGAGTACAGCCTCAGCCGGGAACCAGTCAGCAGAATCCTGGACCTGGTAAGAATTATTATTTTCTACTGGCATTTTGGATACTATTGCCTGCCCTGCCATATGGAAATTAGCTAGAATAAAAGCTTATCGCATGACTCGAAAACTCCGAATTACAGAACAAGATATTTATAACATAACTTATATTTTGTTGGATTTTGTTTTTTTTACTTATTATTAAACCATTATGGTCACATATATAGTATAGCGAAAAACATTTACAAATATATCTTTGGTTTCAGCTGTAGAGAACGAATGGGCAGACCTGGTAGAATGTGAATTGCGGCAGATACTGGAACCAAAGTTATCTAGCATGCGTCTCGATAGTTCCGAGAGCTCAGACGGTTCTATGACCCCACCACTGCCTCCACAGTCCCCGTCTTCAGACCTTCACAAGAGAAACAGGTTAGTTCACATTTAAAATTGTCAATCTTAATTATTTTAAAACTATATTGTGATCACCTGATGGTTAAATTCACTCAGAGAGACGATTATATTTAAAAGCTACTTCCATTTATTTGCTGAGTAAGTGAAAGCGTGGCATTGAATTCGCGACTCAACACACAATATCTCGGAAAGCAGTCAGCGGAGTGTCTTGACACTAGTATGACTCTGATGACCTTGCAACGAAAGATAAAATATAAAGTGGTTTATATTATAACGATTAAATAAGGTTTTTTATACTTCTTACTTATTATTTGTTCGGTAAATTACCTAGTGTCAAAACACTCTGTACTTCGCTTTCCACCGAATCCGAGACATTGCGTGTTGAGTAGTGAAAGTCAACGCCACACTTTGTCTTTTTTCCATAGCGATGAAGTGAAAATAATTTAAATATTTTCACTTCATCGCTATGGAAAAAAGACTCCCCCGAGTGGGGATCGAACCCACAACCGATGGCGTGTTTTTCTGACGCTGTCCCACTGAGCCACGACCGGCCTCACTTAAATATTTTAAAGATTTTTTTGTCTTTTATTTATTAACAATTATTAACTAATATATGAATACATGTTGTTCGCAGTCTTCCAGGTAGATCATCAGAGTACCCAGAGGACAGGCGTCGCGGGCGCGAGTCCCCTCGCTGGCACTCGCATAAGAAACACTCTTCGAAGCGCGATCACCATTACAAAAAACACTGTAAGTAAAAGTTTTCTTAGTTAAATTCATTTTGACTTAACGGACCAGGGAAATAAAAATAAATGTAATATTTCTCCCGAGTAGGAATTAAACTCACAAAAAATCGTATCTACAGTCAGACGCTGTCCTATTCATTTATTTGTGAGTGATCCATTATATTTAAATTATTTTCCCTTCCTCGCTCTGGTAAAGACAAAGAGCGGCGTTCAGTTCCACCACTCAACACATAATGTCTCAAATTCGGTGGAAAGCGATGTACGGAGTGTCATGACACTAGGTACTTTCTGTCTACCCTGTTACGCCCTATTTCAATACGATGATTTCTAAATACTTCTATTAAGCTAACTAATACTTTAGCTTTGATCTTCCGCGTCATTGTAATCAGCCGCTTGTAGCATATAATGAGTTGAAAACATGAGAAAAAAATGATTAACCCCCATAATCTTCATCTTTAAACCAGATTTTATTTACAATGTCATACATGAGAAATTCTCCTCTCTCTCCTCTCTCATGTGTTTCCTCATGAAATAGATATATTATTACGTGTTGAGTGGCTATTTTAACGCCGCACCTAGTCTTACCAGAGAGACTTTTTAATATTTTAAAATGTGATTGCAAACAACTACGTTTACAGTCAAACTCTACCAATGCGCAATGATGATTTTTCTATAAATAATGTCATTACAGTACTAGCATTGGACACTGATATGACGTCGACGACGACGCGCAGCCTCGACCTGTCGTCGCTGCTGGAGGCGCGCAGCGACAGCGACGCGTCGGGGGACGCGCGCGCCATCCGCCGGCAGCTGCGAGGGCTGGAGACCATGTACGCGGAGGTGCTGCAGCTGCTGGGGGTCAGGAAACCTAATGGACGCGCTCCCACTTGGGATCCTAGGTTTGACATTTTAAACTATCAATCGATTGTTACTAATACGAAATAATCTTTCCAAATAAGCACGGTAGGACAGAAAGTACCTAGTGTCACGACACTCTGTACTTCGCTTTCCACCGAATTTCAGACATTTCGTATTGAATGGTGGAACTCAACGCAGCACTTTGTTTAAATACTTCCCCGACTGGGAATAGAACCCACAATCAATTTGTAAGAACTCTCTACAGAGAAGACCACAATATATTGTGGTCAATCAGTCAAATAATATATAATATAACAAATAACGTTGTTACATTAAACACACACACACGCATTTCAACACAGCCGGATTTAGAACAGGCGGCTATCGAATCAAAACAAGATTTTAGACTACTAAAATATACATGGTTCGTTTAAAATACAGTGCTTCCTAATAGGGATGATAGAATTTAATGAAAATTTTTATACGTTTTTCCATAAATGTTTTCTAATCCTAAGTGTGGAATAACACTTTAAAAGTAGTAAATATTAAAATAAAATAGCAATCTCTCTTGTTAAACGATTATTTCTTAATAATCTTTAAGTAGTAGAAATTTGTAAAAATCTATCAACAGAGTTGCTAACAACATAAATAAGTTGTAACAAAAACGTATAAGAATTTCGACGCAGCTGGTAGTAGAACGCATGGCTCAGCGGTCAGAGCGCTTGGACGGTATCTAAGAGGCGCGGAATGGAATCCCGCTACGTTCAAATTTTTATACGTTTTTTCATAAACGTTTTCTAATCCTAAGTGTGGAATAACACTTTAAAAATAGTAAATATTAAAGCCTATAATAAATAAATTAAGTACAATAAAATATAAAATATAAATATAATATTAAGTTCTTCTCTAGTACTTATCCTTGTGTCTGTAAATAATTAGTTTATTAATACAAACATCATGTCTTATCTAGTGAGATCAAAATCGATTTCCTTTCACAATATCTACACGAAATTTTCCCTTCAACAACAAATTACCGGACTTTCTAAAACAATATATCCGGATACTAAATTGTCAATTTAAAAAAAGAAGAATATATATAAATATATATATATATATATATATATATATATATATATATATATATATATATATATATTGTTATATCCCATTGTTTCACCAGGTTATCATCCAAACGGCGTTACGGCAGCATGTCGTCGCTACCGTCCAGCTCCGTCAGCAGTCGTCCGCGCGACAAGCGACGCAGTTCCACTGAACACAGAAAGAAACACGATTTAAAGGTGAATTTAACTTATTTATTAGTACATCTGCAAAGCGATTTATTTGAAAATTATTTTAAAATATGATTTTTTAATAAATAGAACAACAGATAAGGCCGATCGTGGCACATAGCGTCTGACTGAGAATGCGACCGGTTGTGGGTTCGATTCCTACTCGTGGGAGTGATTGTGATATTTAAATTATTTTCACTTCTTTGCTCTGGTAAGAAAAAGTGCGGCGTTGAATTCCACCACTCAATACTCATCGTCTCGAATTCGGCGAAAAGCAAAGTACGAAGTGTCTTGACACTAGGTACTTCCAGTCTACTCTGTTATGCGGGATATAAGCGTAAAGCGTTAAAAAAATACAACAAATGCTAATAAATAAAAGTTTATGTCATCGCCTTGTAAAACTATTAATTACAATAATTTTGAAATATATAAATTATTGACATATTCTATATGTTGTGATTTGTGGTTGTGTGATTAAAAAAATCCAGACGCGAATCCCGTACACACACACATACAAAGTTATAATCTTTTTTTTACCTTCATGCTTTATTCCCGCATAGCAGGGTAGACAGAAAGTACCTATTGTCAAGACACTCAGTACTTCGCTTTCCACCGACTTCGAGACATTGCGAGTTGAGCAGCGGAACTCAATGCCTCACTTTGTCTTACCAGAGCGAGGAAGTGAAGATAATTAAAATCACTTCCCTGAGTGGGAATTAAACCCACAACCGATCGCATTTACTGTCAGACGCTGCAGCACAACCGGCCTTAATTATAATCTTTACCATGTAAATAATACTATAAATTTTGTTTGTATAACAATTTTTTTTTAATATATAGGGTGTTAATAAGCGGTTCCAGCGGTTAGAAGCTCACGTAGTGACGCTAGCGCGCTCAGTGGCGCATCTCTCTAGCGAGATGAGAACCCACCACCTTGTGATGCAGGAGATGGACGCCATACGCGCTGAGCTGGCCGCTCTTAGACACATGTACAGGTATGTGAAACTTTTATATAAAGTCATATAAATTGAGGTTTAAGGAAAAGAGTTTAAAATGTTGAAATAAATATAACAAAGCTGACTATATTAGAAAATGCAAAGGTCGCAGGTTCCATGCCCGTTTAAGATAAAATTATGGGTTGCAGAGTAGAGTGCTGTACAGTGTCTAATACTGAGACACAAGTGTACACTTAAGAGAGCCCCTCTAAAATATACATTCACACGCCTCCACTGACCGAGCTCTCTAATCTAATGTAATCTTAATACGTAACTAATCAATATTTCCAGGTCACAACAGTATATCAGGTCGGGTCACCAGCGGCACCTTGACCCCTACTCCTTCAGCAATCCGGATAGAGTGAAGAGACTCACCAAATTCTTTGGAGATGAGCCTCCACTGATGAGACTGTTTTTGAAGAAACTGGGTTATGAAGTACGTAATGTGTTGATTTTTTTTCATTTTATAATATACAAAAAACCGTAGACAACATAGTGTGTACTACGTAATCGATAATGTCTAATGTTATCATTATATGTTGAGAAGCGGAACTCAACACTGCGCTTTACGGAAGCGGGAAAAGGAAATGTTTTATTTATTAATACTTTTACGGTTTTTTTAGTTGTTTTGTCGGGAATTGTGAATCCGGAAATCCGGTGTAACTTAAAATTATTATTATCATTATCAGTAAGAAGACATCTACTGTTGCTCCATGCCTCCCCCATCCAGTTACCCGCAATTCTGATCATAAAAATTAATATATTCGGCTTAAAATAAATTTATCTTATTTTTTTAATTAACCATAGATGCTTTTTAGAATATTATCGATTTTTTTATCTGCTTAATAAAAAGATATTACAATGTTCTGAAGATCATCAAGCCATCGATTGATATAATGTAATTGAGAATAATATTACAAATAAGACTTCTTAACTTGATAGATTAACTATGTGTTTTTTTGTTTTAGCTTCACTCTTTTATCCTGCATAGTAGAAATAAAGTATCTAATGCCAAGACACTTCGTACTTCGCTTTCCACCGAATTCGAGACTTGCGATTGTGTATAGAGATTGCGTATTGAGTGGTGGAACACAATGCCGCTCTTTGTCTTTATCAGAGCGAGGAAGTGAAAATAATTTAAACATAATCACTCCCCCGAGTGGGGATCGAACCCGCAATCGGTCGCGTTTTACAGTCAGACGCTGTCACACTGCGCCATGACCGGCCTCATAGATTAACTATATTATATTTTTAATATTAAAAAAAATATTGTCATTACAGAAATATGCAGCTCTCTTAGAGAAAGAAAAAGTTGGAGCAGCAGAACTGCCATATGTTGGTGAAGACAAGCTGAGAGCCCTCGGGGTACCCCTCGGACCCAGGATGAGGATCCTGAAGGAGGCTGGACTGCATCAGGAGTTGCATATTAGGGATGATCAGAATACTACCACCACCACATTAGCTATTGTATGAACTTGGCTTTAGTTTAGATATTTTTGTATATGTATGTGTATTATAGGGTTTTATTTAAGATTTTGATTATGAATTTTTTTTTAACACAAATATATAATTATAAATATAAATTTATTCATTTTGTGTTCTATTTCTGTAAAAAAATGTAATAAATCCTCTTTTATATTTTTTTATAAACAGGAATAACTGTAATTATGTGAACAAGAACTACATGTTAGATAATCAAGTATTGCCATCACTTTATCTATTGTATGAATTTGGCCTTAGTTTAGTTTCTATATATATATATATATATATATATATATATATATATATATATATATATATATATATATACATAATTTTTAAATATGACATTAGTTTATAATATGACTATTTTGATATATTTTTATATGAATTAAGGTATGTAATTATAACTATCTGAACATATATATTTTATACAAATATCATTCCCTCATAGTTCTTAAGACCGATACAATTTAGACAAAAAAATTCTTTCATTACCTCAGTCTGTATCAATCTTTCAACCAAATAATGTAACAAGTTTTTATGTTGGAAATTTTCGCTGGATTTTCTTTTCAATTTTTTGATTAACCGAATATTTTCCATGTTTAAACTTTAATTTAATAATATATAATGAAAGAAATCAATAATATCTAGTACCGACAATTAATTACTTTAGTTTTGTGTATTAACGTTTAATATTTTCGTTCTGATTTGCGGCAAAAATTTTCAATAAACAGAGAAGCTAATCGAAGAAATAAATAAAAAATATAATAATAAGAAATATAAAGATTAAACTAATATAAAAATATCCCGGAACACGCTCTATTTCATACACCTTCCAAATAAGAGAACATGAGATGAAGAAAGAGATTTTTTATCACAAGCAAACAGTAAGTGCAGGTTCAATTCCTGTCACTGCAAAAAAGAATTTTAATGTAATTCATTTATTTATTATTTAATACCATACATGATCAACATAGGCAAATAATATTCTTATATTTATCACCAGGTGATCTCTTTCCAGGGACCCCTACAGTAGGTAAAAGAAACGCATAAATTTTCATATATTTTTTAACTTTATATAAAACACACAAATGTATGCCAAAGACCCAAAATCGGCATGTTTTGATGTAATGTAAATATTTTAAATTTATTTAAAATTTAACAACGAAGAAGCAACGAAGTATTTTAGTAATTTTTGAGATTTTTTTATTCCTATCTTGGAATATTTTTTGTAAATAAACTTTTTTGTATGGAATTTTTGTTTTTACTTGCAAATATTTAGGATAAGTTATTCCTTTCTCCGTCATTCATTCATTTTCAACTTTACAGTTGGCGGAAATAAACGCCGCACTTAATATATAAAAACGCAGAAGTTAAAATACTTTTTAAGTGTCAACTCTCATGACAACGTTAAAGTTATACAAAATCATACAAACAAAACAAACAAAAACACAACAACAGAAGAGAGACAAAAGAAAAAAAACCGTCATGGTGCAGTGGGACAGCGTACAGTGTCTAAATGTAGACGCAGTTGGCTGTGGGTTCGATTTCCACTCAAGTTAATAATTGTATTTAAATTATTTCTTCAATTCTGGCGGAAAGCGGTGAATGCAGTGTCTAGAGATTGGATTTTCTCTGACTTTTCTGTCATGTGGAATAAAAAGTGGGAGAGGATAAGAATGATGGATAAGAGCTGCTTTTTCAATTT
Organism: Dryadula phaetusa; assembly: GCA_032432895.1. Classification (NCBI taxonomy): domain Eukaryota; kingdom Metazoa; phylum Arthropoda; class Insecta; order Lepidoptera; family Nymphalidae; genus Dryadula; species Dryadula phaetusa. Next base: position 805,002 of record JAOYRS010000016.1, on the reverse strand, counting down.
TTTTTTTAAATATTTAAATTTTTTTGACTATTTTGAAGTTACAAACATAAACACAAACATAATGTATATGTGTTTGTAAATACAAAGAACATTTCTAAGAATAAGTATCAAAATATGGATTTTCCTTATACGTTAGTTATTAATACTAGTTTTTGATAGATGATATGCTCGTGTTTTTTTTGTTATCAATTTAATAAGAAGATCTATAAAAGGGTGACCATTTTTTTTGTATTATTTTAATTTTTTTGTATTATTTTAATTTTTTTGTATTATTTTAAAGAAGAATAGGTCGGAGAATGAGGCCGGTCTTGGCGTAGAGGAACAGCGTCTGATTGTAAACGTGATCGGATGTGGGTTCGACCTTTACTGGGGAAATGATTATAACTAAATTATTTTCATTTCGCTCTGGCAAAACAAAGCGCAGTATTGAGTTCCGCCACTCACCACGCAATATCTCGAATTCGGCGAAAAGCAGAATACAGACAGAGAGACTAAGATAATCCCTCCACTATAATTTTAAATATTGTAAATTGAGTGGCGGAACTAAACGCCGTAGTTTTTCATAAATCAAAAAGGGCGGTGATAATAAAATTACACCATATGTCCGTTATAAACCAAACATAAAAAAGATTAGTTATATGAATAAATACAATAGTATATCGTAAGTACGTAGGATCCATACGTATCATATTCAAGTAAGTATTATGTTTAAATTAGTTGCATTATCACATTATCTCCAATATCCGTTGCAATGATTGAGCCCGTCTTATAAAAGAGGTCAGTGTAATTGTAACTTGTAAAGTTAGACCGTTTATTATGTAAAAAATGTTGAATAAAAGTTTCAAAAATTTATTGTAAAATTAGCAGCCGAGGCGCAATGTGACTGGTTGTGGGTTCGATTCCCACTCAGTGGAGTGATTATGTTTAAAATTCAATTAAATTTTCACTGCTTCGCTCTGGTAAGAAAACGCGGCGTTAAGTTCCACCACACAACACGTAATATCTCGAATTCGGTGGAAAACGAACTACGGAGTGTCTTGACAGGTACTTAGGTTCTTTCTGTCTACCCTGCTATGCGGGATAAAAGCGTGAAGCTAAAAAAAAATCTGGGCCTGCGACCGTGTTTGCTTGATTTAACATCTCGGGATCTTTATTTTATAATTCTAAATAGGAAATAACTTACCACAGTTACTTCTTGTTATATTATGAAATATTTTAAGATGAAATCGGTTAAGCGGTTCTAGAGATTAATCGGAACAAGCAAACGTCATTTTAGTACCCGAGTATGTACCATGTATACATACAAATTCATTAAGTAAAAAGCGTTTATTTTAATATTACAAATGAACACTCCACGCTTATCTATTTGTATAAATATATTTAATCGTATGACTTTTTATTTGGAATATATTTTGCTTGCTTGTGACTATATTTAGAATATATTAAAGTAGTTGTGAGACGGCGTCTGTGGGTTCGATACCCGCTTAACGTAATGATTACAAAAATATTAAAATGATTTTGTGGCCCGCCGTGGCGCAGTGGGTCAGTGTCTGACTGTAAACGCGATCGTAGTGCGATTGTGGGTTCGATTCACACTCGTTCTGATAAGACAAAGCGCGACGTTAAGTTCCACTGCTCAACACGCAATGTCTCGAATTTTATAATAAATGTGTTTATTCAAATAATTTTTTGAATAATAAAATATCATATATATATATATATATATATATATATATATATATATATATATATATATATATATATATTGTTCAACTATCGAAAGTTTCACCATAAAAAAAAAATTATAAATTAATAACAATGAAGTGTCCGTTTCTTAGATATATATATACGGTACAAAAGTAGCATTTTTTTGTCTGTCTGTATATTCCGGCTATTCTTCAGAATGGCTGGACTCATTTTGACGAGACTTTCACAGGCACATACCTGATTTAAAAAGATGTAACCTATGATAATTGTATTTTAGAATTTTAAAGATCCAGTTTACTAGTTGTACTTTTATTTTAGTACTGCATTTAATTATTTTCACTTCCTAGCTCTGGTAAGACAAAGTGTGGCGTTGAGTTTCACCACTCAACACGCAATGTCTCAAAGCGATGCGAAGTACGGAGTGTCTTAAAGCGTGAAATTAAAAAAAAGATCCAGAAAGTTCAAATCTCACGAAGGTACAGCGCGTATTTTGTCTGTTTGCACCTCTGCGTGTCTCTTGGAGTACTTGTATTACAACTATAGTATTATCAAAAAAAAATAGAAGAAGGAATAACAGATTTTTTTTTAAATAAATATTTCTGCATCAGAATTCTAATTAAATAGCAGAGTATAATGACCCTTGTGTCAAGAAACTCCTTTTTCAACGATTCGTCCAAATTCAAAACATTCTACGTTAAATTGCTAAATTTAATGCCGCAGTTTTTCTTACTTGGGTGGTAAAATGAAAATAATTTTATATATAATCACTTCACCGAGTGGAAATCGAACTTACAACCGCTTTTACTGTTGTCTCACTGGGCCACAAAGATCTGGAACAAAGTAAACAAATTAAAAAAATAATTAAACAAACAGACAAACAAACATATTAAGCACATTAGTTAATATTTTCGTGTATATAATTGATGATAATTAAGACATCTCCGGGTCACCATTGTGATAGTACACGGCTAGCTCAGTACACAACTTGAAGCAGAAGAGAACGGTCACTATGCCAGTAAAACACTATATAATATTTATGGCGTTAATCGCTGTTTCTTTAGCTGATATAGTTCAATTTCAAAAATGTGCTGAATGTAAGTTAATTTGTTTTTTTTTTATAATATATTATTTTGCTTTATTACCTCTGTTAAGACAAAACGCGGCGTTTAGTTCCGTCACTCTATTTACAATGTCTCGATTTATACGGAAAATGAACAAAATATCATATTGTTATAAGGTGAAATTGCTATAATATATGGTTTTTTTTAACTTATTATTATTATTATTATTATTATTAATTTTTCTTTTTATTAATAATTTTTAAATTTAATTTAATTTATTTAACAAATTTAATTTAAAAAATTGGTAATTTTATTAGCTTCACACTTTATCTCGCACAGCAGGATAATCAAAGACAACTTAATGTCTAGACATCCGTTGAGTGCTTTCGGTTTGAAATCAAGACGGTGCGTATTGAGTGAACTCAACGCCGCGCCTTGTGTTACCAGAGCTACGAGTAAATAATAAAAATTAACATAATATTCCCCCCAAGTGGGAATCGAATCCACAACTGATCGCGTTTACAGTCAGACGCTGTACCACTAGGTTTCGACCGGTAATTTTAAGTACATACACACTCCAATTACTTAACGCAGAAGTTCATAGATCGTTCGTCGATAGTTTTATCTAAACGGGATATAACTGGTAATTTCCAGATTCCAGTACGTAAAGAAGTCAATATCGTAGACATTATAAATGAAAATATTTTAAACGGATTAATCGTGTATATTTTGGTATTCGAAAACACATTTTTGGAAATCTGACGTTTCGAACACTTTACAGTGGTTACAGATAGACTATCTGTGACAATAAATAAAAGATATTTTTATGGTAATCATTATTTTATACTAGCTTAACAGATCAAACACGGCATAGAGTTCCGTCTCTCATCACGATTCTCGATTTTTAGTAGAAAATGCAGTATCTTGAGGTACTTTCTGACTTCTCAAACTATAAGACTTTATAAAAGATAGATAACTACTTAACTTAAATCTTAAATAAATATTGGATTTAGAATGACGTTTATTTTTTAAATTATTATCGAAAAGCTTTTTCACTCAATACCTATTGTAGGAGAACATTAAAAATAAGTAATCCGCCATATTGGGTGTTCCGCCATGTTGGATTTAGAATGTTATACATAAAATTACGAACTGTCATTCAAAGCAAATATGTAATAATTTCAGCTCTTTCAGTTATAGATATCCTCTTAAGTATTGAGTTGCAAGACTTGAACTGAACAAAGATACGTTTATAGCCATTAAAAGTGTATTTATTCTGTTTTGCATTAAATTTACTGATTCCGGTCGAGGTCACAGTGGGACAGCGTGTGACTTTAAAGGCAATCGGTTGTGGGTTTGATTCCCACTTGGCGAATGATTATATTTAAATTATTTCCACTTCCGCGCTCTGGTAAGACAAAGTGCAGCGTTAAGTTTCGCCACTTAACACGTAATCTTTCGAATTCGCCGGACAGTGAAGTACGAAATGTATCGACACTAGGTACTTTCTGTCTACCTTGCTATGCGGGATAAAACCGCGAAATGTCAGTTTAAATTCAATTTTGTTAATAACCTTTTCTAATTTATTACTTACTTAGTAACTTAGTGACTTAATCACTTATTTAGTGACTCAGTGACTTAGTATACCACATGGACGGTTACCAAAAAAGCCGGATCTCCGTACGTACAAACGTTTCATACTTTTTCTTACAACTATATTTTATATATTTGCGTATAACACGTAAACAATATCACAGCCGTGTTATTTTCTATCGTTCTCAACTAAAACTTTCAACTGTTGAACTTAGATAAGCCCGGTCAAGTTGTTTTATCGGACGTTACACTGAATACACCCAACGCACTTAGATTACAATAGTGAGAGGCTATATTTATAATAGCTTCACGCTTTTATCTCGCATATCATGGCAGATAGGAAGTACCTAGTGTCAAGAAACGCCGTACTCCGCATTCCATGGAATTCGGGAGATTGCGTGTTGAGTGGAGGAGTTCAACGCCGCATTTTGTCCTATTACAGCGTGGAAATGATGATAATTTAAATATAATCATTCCCCAGAGTGGTAATCGAACCCGCAATTGATCGTATTACAGTCAGACACTGTGTCACTGCGCCAAGGACGGCCTGAATTAAGAATTACAGTTATAAAATTATATTTCAAAACAAGATCTGTTGAGTTGTCCCCGACTCTTCCCAGCAGTACTGCCTTCTGAATCGGTGGTAGTTGGTTGGCGCAATTCAACGCTGTCTTATCTTACCAGGCGAGGAAGTGAAAATAATTAAAAAAAGTAAAAGAAAAATCAACCCTCTTAGTACCAAGCATGTACCAACATAAGCATAAGAATTTTGACATGATAAGAATGCTAAAGTGATTTTGAAGAAACTTTTATATATTTCCTAAAATATTCCTAATAATTTGGTTCCTTCCTTCCTTATAATTTGGTTGCCTAGAAGAGATCACTCTCAGTAATAAAGCCTTTGTGCATTTTATTGTTCATTTTTTGTCTATGTACTATGTATTTTATCAATATGCAATAAAGTTTTAACTAACTAATTAACTATTTTTTTAAAAAGATTATTTAACACAGTTCCAGATGACATGTGTGAAGTGACCGAGGTGCGTATAACACCGTGCAAGAATGGCAAGGTCTGTAAATTCAAGAAAGGAACCAGCCCGTCGATATCTTTCGATTATACTCCTAGTTAGTATATCTTTAGTTGTTTAAATTTTATTTATATAATATTGAAACCAGTCGTGGCCATAGACGCGATCAGTTGTGGGTTCGATTCTTAGTCGGGGCAGTGATTGTATTTAAAGTATTTTTACTGCCTCGCGCTGGTAAGGCAAAGTACGGAATTGGGTCCCACCAATACGTAATGTTTCAAATTGGACAGAAAGCAAAATACAGAGTGTCTTGACACTAGGTACTTTCTGTCTACCCTGCTATGCGGAATAAAAACGTGAATTTAAAAAAAACTTCGGCGGAAAGTTCGAGCGATAATTGCAGAAAACGTTATTTATCTAATATTTTTCTAATACATAAATAAACATATTAATTTTATGTAAATAATTATAATATTGTAATATTCATCTATCAGACCACCGTGGCGCAGTTGTGGGACAGCATTCGACTGTTAACGTGTTTGCTTGTGATTATATGTGAATTATTATATTTAAAAATTATTTTCATTTCTCTGCTCTAATAAAACAATTCGCAGCGTTCAGTTCCACCGACACTTTGCACTCAGTGTTTTGATTTCGGACGGAAATCAATGAATGGAATGTCTGGACAGTAGATATTTTGTATTGCAAATAAATAGTTTTATTTTTAATATTAGAAAGTTCCATGAGGCCGGCCGTGGCGCAGTGTGACAGCGTCTGACTGTAAACGCGATCGGTTGTGGGTTCGATCGCCACTCGGGGGAGTGATGATATTTAAATAATTTTCACTTCCTCGCTCTGGTAAAGACAGAAAGCGGCGTTGAGTTCCATTACTCAACACGCAATGTCTCGAATTCAGTGGAAAGCGAAGTACGGAGAGTAGAGACAGAAATTACCTAGTGTCAACTAGATAATTTCTGTCTCTAAAAAAAAAAGAAAATTCCATATTATTGTCAGCAGGTACAATCCATTAACAAAAACAAACTAACCTAACAGTAACATATATTATGTTTTTATAGAATTCTCCTGTGACAAAGCGAAGACCGGCATCTTTTGGGCCAGCGACGGTGGCGATATTCCTTTCCCCGAACTGTTTGAAGCTGACGCCTGTCAGTACACGGGCTGCCCGTTCGAAGCCAACAAGCAACAGAAATTGGACTATGGCCTGGCGTTGAGCAAGAAGCTACCTAACGTTAGTATTGACTTACATTCAGACCATCATGATGCAGTGGCAACGTCTGACTGCAAACGTCGTTGGTTGTAGGTTTGATTTCTAGTTAGAAAAAAATCATGTTGAAATATTATTTTCATATCCCTGCTTTAGTAAGACGTATGGTAGAGTTTAGCCACTCAATCAGGAGAAGAAAATCAACAGCTTTTTTTATGTTCCATGGGACACTAGATTCTTTTGACTGTCCTAATATACAAGATACAGTGAAGCATACAGGGAAGCACTTAGACTATGATTAGTCAGAAAGCAAGCAAAACTAATTTTTTGGCATACCGCGGATAGCGATTCCATGACCAACAGTATATGAGTTAGTTAGTCAGTCAGTCGGTCGGTCGGTCGGTCGGTCGGTCGGTCGGTCAGCCAGTCAGTCAGTCAGTCAGTCAGTCAGTTAGCTGGTTAGTTAGTTAGTTATTGTGGAGCTTAGAGTACCTAGCACGTACAAACCAAGCCCTCACTTCTTTAAAACGCACTTTAGCTCTCTCCTAGTCTCTAATTTCCGAACAACCTTTCTCTTTCTCTGGCTCACCAAATTTGAATTAATGGGAATTAATGATGTCTTCTTCTATTTTCAGGGTAAATATGTATTTAAATGGAAGATATGGAACGCCGACAATGTCAACCAAGGCTGTTGCTTCAAGACCACGGTCGAGCTTAGGAAATAAATAATTTCACTTAATTATTATTGTAAATACATTTTGTTGAAAAATCAAGAAATTATAGAAAAAAAATATAGATGTTCTATAAATTTTATTTTACTTAATTATTGTCTTTTTTTAATTGAGTTGTCTGTTCTTATTCTATCAATAGGACCTTATCAAGAAATCAGATTTTTTGACCTTTTAATATTAAAAATAGGAAAGTAATATTTGAAATTACATTACTAGCTATATAATTAGTAACAATGGTACTTATTAGAAAACATTTAAAAAAAAATCTACTACTTAAAGACTATTAAAAAATAATCATTTAACAAGAGAGATTGCTATTATATTTTAATATTTACTATTGTGTGGAATTACACATTAAAATCGGTAGTAGAAATTTGTTAAAATCTCTCTACAGAGATGCTAACAACATAAATGAGTTGTAACAAAACGTATAAGAATTTCGATGCAGCTTGTAGTAGAACGTATGGCTTAGCGGTCAGAGTGCTTGGATGGTATCCAAGGGTCGCGGATACGAATCCCGTGGCGTTCTAATTTTTATTGCTTTTTTCAAAATTGTTTTCTAATCCTAAGTGTGGAACAACACTTTGAAAATAGAAAATATTAATTTTACGTATGTATGTACCTAAATCATGAAATGTATAGGTATTATATATTGATTTCATTTAAATTAGGCTAAAATGTTCACTTTACATTTTGTTTATGCTACATTATTATTAGTATTAGTGTTGACTATATATTATAGTCTTCTATCCCTAGATTCAAAACACTCCCTATTATTAAATCCCTAGTGTCAAAACACTCCGTACTCCGTTTTCGGCCATTTCGAAACATTGCGTGTGTTTTTCGGTCTATAAATACTTACTTTTAAAAATTTTTAAAGAAATACTTATAAAATAAATTAAATTTCTTAATTATCATCAATGTGTAAAAAAGTCAAGCTTTAACTGCTTACTTTTTTTTTAGCTTCACGCTTTTATTTCGCATAGCAGGGTAGACAGAAAGTACCTAGTGTCAAGACACTCGTACGGAGTGTTCGCATTCCACCGAATATGAGACATTGCGTGTTAAGTGGTGGAACTCAACGCCGCTCTTTGTCTTTTTACTGCTTCGCTTACTTAGTAGCCAATAAACAAAGCACAACCGTAGAACTCTCAAATTTGGCAATAACTGGTCTTACAAAGCTGAAATTTCCCATGTAGTTTATAGAAATACTGAGAGAAAAAACAAAATTCTTATGGGAATGTGAAAATATAGAATTTTTACATTTTATAACCGACTCTATTAGAATTAGAAATATAAATAAATTGGTCGGTATCCAAACCAACGGTATCCAAGAGGCGCGGGTTCGAATCCCGCTGCGTTCAAATTTTTATACGTTTTTTCAAAAATGTTTTTTCAAAAATGTTTTCAAAAATGTTAATAAATATTTTGTTAACAACCAGTAAGAATGACAACATATTAATTTAGGCGCCGCTACTATATAAAAATAATAACATAAAGACATATCTATATATTATATAGATAGAAGATTTAAACTTTTCAGACTACCGTATCTAGACAAAACATCAAAGCAATGTTTTAAACATTATATCTAATTAAAGGTTAGCTTCACGCTTTATCACGCATAGCAGACAGAGACAACTGGGTAGTGAGACACAAACTAGTGTTAAGACACTCCGTTAACTGCTTTTCGCCTAAAATCAAGACGTTGTGTCGAGTGGCGAACTCCTTACTTACCACAGCAAAAAAACAGAAGCAAAAAGGAATATAATTATGAACTTGGTTATTCTGTTAAATGTAATAGTACAAAAAAAATATTTTTTTTTGTATGCTTATTTTGAAATAAATAACAATAATACTTCAAAAATATCAAATTAACAATTAAACTCAATACACATAAGTGAAACTCGTGCGGGTCGTAACACAATGTGACAGCGTCTGACTGTTAACGGATCGGTTGTGGGTTCGATTCCCATTTGGAAGTGATTATATTTAAAATTATTTTCATTTCCTCGCTCTGGTAAGACAAAGCGCACGGTGAGTTCTGCCACTCAACACGCAATGCCCCTGACTCGGCTAAAAGCGGAGTACAAAGTGTCTTGAGTCTAAGCACTTCCTGTCTATCCTGCATGATAAAATGGTGAATCTAAAAAAATAGTTAAACTTGTAGAAATGCATGCATGTAAATATTTTGCAAAACATATAAATATATTTTATAGCTTCACACTTATCCCGCCTAGAGATAACATAATATCAAGGCACTCTGCTGACTGCTTTCCTCTTACAATCATTAAATTACGTGTTGAGTGAGCGAACTCAAAGCCGTGCTTTGTTGAGTGTTTTTTTTATAGAAAAAGAGGCAAACGCGCAAAAGGGCCACCTGATGATAAGTGGTCAAGCCAGTCGGAGGACTGCCAGCAAATTACTGGGATACTCGCCTCTTACGCTATCCATCAGCGGAGGGGAGTTGTATTCTACCCTGTCCCCTCGTAGGGCAAAAAAAAATGCAGAAATGGGCGTCATTTTTCAAATACATGCATTCTGCGAGTGGGAACTGAACCCACAACCAATCTTCTTTACAATCTGACGATGTCTTGTTGTTTATCTACTACGTGCAAATATAATTGTTTTGATTTAAAGAGCATTGTACTTACAGGTCATATCCAACTACAGTTTAGTGTATTTAGATATATATATATATATATATATATATATATATATATATATATTTAGCATTAACTCAACGTTATTGTCAGAACATCCAGGTTGATGAGAATTATTTAAATTGTTATAATACAATAAGAAAATAAAAAAAAAAGAAATTTTCTATATAATCTAACAAAATATTTTTGTCATATATAAAAAAATATAATAAATTAAAAAAATACAGGCATTACAATCTTCATCTTTTGCTTAATTTAAAATAAAGCACAAAATATAAATATAAATATACGAATATATAAAAACATACATAAAAAACATAAATGATACGTTGAAACTAACAATTTAACTCAAATCGGAGCTCTCTAAAGCCATCTGGCTAACAAATTGCCAGACCAGGATCATTATGTTATCAGAAAAATTATTATCAATAATATGGCCTGTTTAAATAGCAACTCAATATAATGTTTTAATACACCCAAATGACAGCATCATTCGCTGGTAGATAATTAGAAGAAATGGACGCTCGTTTGCTCCTGGTTTTAGCTCTATGTATTGGAGTCCACGGGGAATATATTAATAAGAAATTTTGTAGAGACGGTAAGATGTTTAAATATTTTATAATTCTCTATTTTACCCGTTTAGATTAAAGTAACTAAACTTTTTTTTTGAAAAACAATTAAAAAAATTGAACGTGACAGTGCCTCTTGAAAGACTCCTAAGATTTTAATGTATTTATTACCTAGTTTTTATAACCTTCAAATATATCTATTTTATATGTACGAATATCTTACGCAACACTATTTTGCTGTTGCGTATTGCTTTTAGATTATGAAAATGCACCTAAATGCAAAATATTATTACACCATAAACATAATGTTCTTACCTTAAATAACCAGGATCCGTTATACATGACTGACAATACTGACATTTTTTATTAACTGACGTTTTCTAAACTCTTGTAAAAAAAATTTGCCTATACCTTGGACTTACAAGCCTATTGGAATTAAAAAAAAATCTAGAATAGTGTCTGATTGTAAACACGATGGTTGAGGTAATCAAACCTAACCTCTCGGAGAAGTGATAAAAATTTCTCGCTCTGGCAAGATAAAAATTTTGCTTTGAAATGTGCCAAGTTCCGGTGTAAAGCGGAAAAAGGATTATCATGATACTAGAGCCTCTATACATACCCTGCTATGCGGAAAAATATAATATTTTCACACGGAGCAGCGTGTTAAACCTAAATAACCTTAATTTCAGTTGAGCAAAGTAAATGCAGCATCCACAGTGTTAAATTAGATCCGTGCCCAGATGGACCAGGATTTTGTCTTCTACGCAGAGGAAAGCCTTATACCCTGAGCTTTGATTTTACACCACGTAAGTGACTGGGTTGGTTATTTAAAATAATGTGATTTAGAAAAACAATAATGTGTCATAGAATAGTAATTTTCAAGTGCGGCGTTGAGTTCCGCAACTCAACGCGCAATGTCTCAAATTCTATGTCTACCCTGTGATGCGGGATAAAAGCGTGAAGCTAAATAAATATATTAATTATTATTAGCTTGATACATAAATATAAATTTATAAATAAATATAAATTTCTGAGATCATTATTTTTAAATAAAACAATGTGGGATTGTAAATGGAGCTACTTTATTTTACAAAAAAAAATAATAATTACAATTATTATTATTATTTATTCTCATTTCCTCGCTCTGGTTAGACTTAGTGCGGCGTTGAGTTCCGACACTCAATACGCAATATCTCGAATTCGTTGGAAGGAAGTATGGAGTGTCTTGACATGTTATAAAAGCGAGAATAAAAAACATTTTTTTTCCTCGATATTGTTTAATAAAATTAACAACTACGTACTTGTTTCAAAAGTTTAATACATTATATATTCTAATGTCATAAGAAACGGGAAACAAACAGGTCATATTGATCGTACTCGACCTTGCATATATTTATTAAAATAATTTATTTATATGCTATATATAATAAATATAAAATTATAATATGTCAACATTGATAACTAACATTTTAACAATCAAGAAAACAGGTATTTTATTATATTGTTTTGAACAAAACGCTTTAAATACACGTTATATATTTATTTATGAATCAATTAAAGCAAAACAAATACTAAATTTTAAAACATACATACACAAACAAACACCATGAAAAATATTAAAAATCATTGCTTTATTTTTTATTATATATATGGGGTTTCCCAATAAGAACAATATGTTTTGAAATTGAAATAAAACACGTAATATATGTTCGAATTTCGTGTTCAATGGTTCGTTTCTTCGTTGCTTTATTTGATAGGAAATTTTATGCTATTTATGATTTAAACAAAATATCGTTCAAATGACCGCCACGACTTTTTGTGCAATGGTGAATACCATCGGTCCAATTTTGGATGACTCCGTATGGCCGCTATAGTCGCTCGAATATTGCGTTCAAGGTCTTGAATCGTAGCTGGTTTATTGGCATACACTTGAGACTTAACATACCCCCACAAAAAATAGTCCAAGGGTGTTAAATCGCATGATCTTGGTGGCCAATTGTGAGGACCGTTGCGAGAAATAACCGACTTACCAAACTTATCACGCAATAAATCCATTGTGACGGTCGCAGTGTGGCATGTTGCACCATCTTGTTGAAAATAAATGTCGTCCGAATCGGAAAAAAAAATCGTTCCACATGTCACGATAACGGTCGCCATTGACAGTAACAGTACGGCCTTCGTCGTTTTTAAAAAAGTACGAGCCAATGATTCACCCGTACCATAATCCGCACCAAACAGTCAATTTTTCAGGATGTAATGGTGTTTCATGAACCACTCTTGGATTTGACTCACTCCAGTAACGACAATTTTATTTGTTCACATAACCATTGAGCCAAAAGTGAACTTCATCTGAAAAGATGATTTTCCTATGAAATTCAGTGTCCGTTTCCATCATTTCAAGCGCCCAATCAGCAAATTCACGACGTAATCGATGGCCTTCTGGCTTGAGTTCTTATGCCAACACAAACTAGTATGGATGTAGGCCAAGATCCATACGTAAAATTCACCAGGTTGTCATTCTGGATAAGCCCAATTCTTGTGCACGTCGTGGAACGGAAACATTTTGATTTTCTTCGACACTGGCTGATACGGTTGCAATATTTTCTTCACTACGGCCTGTCCGTTGTCGTGTTGGTGGTCTACTATCGTGCAAAGAATATGCACTTTCCAGTTTTTGGATTATGCGACGTATAGCGAGCTCAGACGGTGCACCATGACAAAATGCTCTTTGAGTGGAGACAATACTTCTCGAATTTTGATAGAAAATTTGGACAATTTTCAAACGTTGAGGTAACGTGAACTTGTTCATGATTAAGTGGCAAACATTATCAAACACAAAACAATACAAAAGTCAAATATTAAACAACCAAGATGGCGGCTGTGAGCTATCAAAATCCTATTGGGAAACACGTATTAATCACCTCCATCATCATTAGGGTCGGTCAGGGACAACGTCTGACTGTAATCGTGATCGAGTGTGGGTCCGATTCCCATTCGGGGGAGTAATTATATTTAAATAATTTTCACTTCCTCGCTCTGCTAGGACAAAGTGCGGCGTTGACTTCCACCACTTTAATTGGGTGAAAAGCAAAGTACGGAGTGTCTTGGTATTTCCTGTCTACCCTGCCATATGGGATAAAAAGCGTGAAGCTAAAAAAAAATATTTCTAAATCATGCGCAGTAAAGACACTAATTGTTGTATATCTTAATTTAGAAATAATCTATTGTATTCTGACAGAAACGTTGTGTATATGTTAATTTAATAAATATATATTGTACATATATACAATGTAAGCTGCTTTTTTAAATTATTTGTTAAATATTATCAACACCCCGAGTGGCGCTCGAACCCACAACCAATCATTTTCATTCAGTGCATCAAAAAAAATATTGCCACTTGAACAATTAATTTATTTTAAAGGGCAAGTATATTATTCTGTCCAAATAAGTTAATGGAGTTAAACGCTGTTGATGCGCTAATTTGTAAAAATCTCTCTATAGTATCTCTAACAACATATATAAGCTAAATAAATACTTACAAAAAATAGTAAAATTTTAAAATACATACGCTTTATATTTACAGATTTTGACGCTAATAAATTAAAAATGGCAATACACAGCGATAATAAAAACACAGGAGAGTTTGATACAGCTGTGACTCCGGCTTTAGATGCGTGCCAACACCACTCTTGCCCGTTGGAAGAAAATATACGGACCGTCTTCGATACTGACTTCGTGTTTAACATGAAAGCTTATGTAAGTATAAGTAGAAAAAACTAAGTGGCGGAGTTAAACGCCATATTATTTTGTCTACTATGATCTAGTATAATATGGTGCCTGATCGTGGGAAACTAGAGGCCGGTCGCGGCGCAGTGTGACAACGTCTGACTGTAAACGCGATCGGTTTTGGGTTCAATTACCACTCGTGGAAGTGATTATATTCAAATTATTTTCACTTCCTCGCTCTGGTAAAGACAAAGAGCGGCGTTGAGTTTCCACTACCGAACATGCAATGTCTCGAATTTGATGGAAAGCGAAGTACGGAGTGTCTTGACACTAGGTACTATCTGTCTACCATGCTACTCCGCAGCTATTGCAAATAGATGCACTCATTGGAATAATTTATTTACCATTTTTCATTTCCTTGGTTTGTTTTAAGACTAAGATTCATTTCGATCTAGGACGATCTCTACTTAAGTTAACTAAGTTAACAAAGAAAAAGGAAATGTGGGATTTAAATACATATACGTAAATAAGGTTTGCCCGTGACTTATATGTACAAAGGAAAGCGTATATTTTGAAGCAATTCTTCTCCCATCTTCTCTATAAATCGATAAAAACCGATAAAATCGCATTTGGCAATGTTAAGTTTTTATAATTTGTTACTTGGTGCTCATGTGTTTATTAGAATACTTCTAATTTTCGTATTTATTCGTTCGTTTGTTTCGTTCTTCGTGTTTGATCATAGGGTGTTAAAAAATATTTATTTATATACTATACGTAATTAGTGTATAAAAGTTAAAAAGGCAAGATTTGAACCCACAACACCCATTAAGTTAAGAACTAGTTTGCCATAATGTGTGTTTTTTCTATTACAGGGTAAATTTCCAGTTGAGTTCAAACTTTGGAACGAAGATGATGAGTCTCAAGCGTGTTGCTTCACTTTTAGAGTTAACATGTTAAAGTGATTGTATTAAGAATTCCAAATGATCAATTATATTATCAAAATAATCAAGAAAATAATCGAATGTTAATAGTATATTTATAAAATAAAATAATTTGTTATTCGAAAACCATAAATAAAGAAATGTACTGTTTCTGGTGTTGGTTTGGTTTCTAATATTACCTTCTCAAAAGCAGTTTACGGAGTGTCTTGACACTAGGTTCTCTCTGATTCTCCTGGTTTTTACTTCATTACACTTACTGTTAATGAAACATTTGTATATACGTACTGTGCCAGCGACCTCGTCCGCATGGAATTTAATATCTCGGTATAACACCTTTTAGCGCGGTGTTGAGTTCCGCCACTCAACACATAATGTCTCAAATTTGATAGAAAACGGAGTAAGGAGTGTCTTGACACTAGATACGTCCTGTCTATCCTAAAGCTACGCGGAATAATAACATGGATTTTTATTATATTACATTTGATATATTTGCCAGTTAAAGTCCCGACCAAATGCAATCATTTCAGAAATTAGCCTGAACAAACAAACACACTAATACACCGTACCATACGTACGTACGTACATATAAATATTTAGTGAAAAACGATTATATTAATACTGCAAATGGCTAAACATTCTACTTCTTTTCTTTCTTTTATACTGTTTTTATTCTTTTTTTAATTTTATTTTTTTTATATTATTATTTACATACTAAAAACTTTTTAAAAAAAATATTCCAACTAGGTTGAAAGATTTTCATCATTATTGAAGTTTAACGCCGCACTCTGTCTAATTAGAAGAGAAAAAGTTTTTAATATGAAACTATTTAAGCGATCTCCAAACTCCTACATGATCATGATAAGCGAAGTCTAATTACTTGGTAATTAAGTGATTGCAACCAAATCATGTTTGTAAATCAACAACGTCTTGGCACACTTTAGACATGTCAGCTGACACGCGATAAACCTAAAGTATAGTTTTTGATAGAGTTTTCTTTATATTTTACCATTTTCAAAGTTCTAATATTAGGAATTAAAAAATATTTACTATATTTAAAGTGTTATTCCACACTTAAGATCAGAAAACATTTGTGTAAAAATGTAAAAAAAATTTAACGCAGCGGAAGCGAAAGCATGCGTTCAACGAAAACCCATGGCTTAGCGATCAGAGCGCTTAGGAATAGGAATAGGAAACATCCTTCTTTTTCTGAGTCGGTTAAAAGTCATTCACGTCTGATATAAAATTGGCATATATATATTTCGACTATCAATAGGTCCGGTAAAAGTAAACAAAGAATCTTTGAAATAGACCCGGCTATCGCTCCATCAGCAATTATACGCTTTCACATGACATGCTAGTAATTCTAATTTAAATCTAAGTATCAGAAATTTATTTATTTATTTGCACACAATGTTAATATAATATGTATAAAAGGCGGCTTTGATTGATTTGTTCCGTTTTACACCATACATTAAATTAGTAACAATCTGTTATATACGGGGCATCTAGTCATACTCGATGCCCCGTATATAACGCGTTGCTATTAGCAACGTGTATGTCATTCATACACTACCTATGAAGTGTAAAGTATAGTTATACTTAAAACTGATCGGTGGAAAGCGAAGTACGAAGCGTCTTGACACTAGGTAGTTTCAATGAAAAAAGCGTGAAGCTAAAAATGAAAAAAACTATATCACATTTCATACTGTACATTAATTTTGTTCAAAAGGTTTATAAAGTGTTGATTTATCATATTAATATATAAGTTTAATGTTGATTAAACCTTAATATTCGTTTGTGAGTATAAAACATGTTTTTTAAGCGCCCCATAAGCGCGAACCCTTTAGTTCCACAGTTACGTTACCATATGATTTGACTAGATTATAGGTGTGTTTCAAGTCATTGTCATCGCCATCAATAACTCATCTGCACGATAGATGTATGGATTTCTGAAAAGAAGCTCCAATAAAAAAGCTATGACGCTTTATTACTATTGTCAGCCCTTTCCCATAGAAATATTTTTATATATACACATATAATAATAACTAATCGATAACTGTACATGAAAAATAGACTAAAAAAACTATTATATAAACTATTTATTAATATAATGAACATTAATCTCGGAAACAGCTCAACCGATTTGGATGCAACTTTCATTTAGTGTCAATTTTATTACCGTCTGCTCATAAGTAACAAATTTATTTAAAGTATTTCGTTCTACAAAATTAAAGCAAGAGTCAAGACCACGCACGCGAAGTTCTGGACATACCCTAGTGCAGAGTAAAACACCTATTACAGTTCAAAACTACCATCCATATAGTCTTAGGCTTAAGCGAAAAAAGGAGGAAATTGTGGTCACCAGCAAATCAATACTGATTTTCTCTTTATCTACCAAATGTGGAGACCATAGCGCCTCACTAGAATATTTTTATATATTTTTTTATTTTTAGCTTCATGCTTTCATCCCGCATAGCAGAGTAGACAGAAAATACCTAGTGTCAACACACTCCGTACTTCACTTTCCACCGAATTCGAGACATTGCGTGTTGAGTGGTGGAACTCAACGTCGCTCTTTGTCTTTACCAGAGCGGGGAAGTGAAAATAATCACTCCCCCGTGTGGGGATCGAACCCACAACCGATCGTTTTTACAGTCAGACGCTGTCACACTGCGTCCAATAGACTATAAGTGTCTTTACACTACATTCTCTCTGATTACATAGTTATCAGTAAAACTAGTGTAAAACTAAAAAATATATATACCTTATCTACGTAACAGATCAACAAGCTGGCTTGGAACCAGATAGATCAGTTGCAGGCGATGTACTCATTATAGCCGCGTACTGTTTCCAACTTCTAAGTTAATGCTATACCAGCAAACTGCCCTGACTCGATATAGGCCCTATGTAAGGCCCATGATAAACGAGGCTAGCCATCGATCGATCGAACATGATTAGAGCTTATCAAATACCGTTATTTCTTATAAATATAAATTATTATACTGATAATATCTATTGGATTATCAAAAAATGCTTCACGCTTTCTCTTGCATAGGAGGTAAAATCCGTTCTGCGCAGAATTAAACGCTGAGTTCTGTCTTACTAGAGCAAAGAAATTTGTATTTCTTTTTAATATAACAATTTCTCCGAGTTAAAATCAAACCTAGAACGTTTACAATCAGAATCTGTACCTCTGCGCCTTAAATGAAATATACTTTCTTAATAAATTAATATATTTATTATGTATTAAATTAAGTATTACTCACAAACAAGGCTCCTACAAAAAAACAATTATAACTACGCCATAAAAAGAAAAATAGAAAACTGTACACATGAAATAAGCCAATCGAAAGTAATAATGACTTCAACAACCTGTCTTATCTCGCCCACTAGATAACGAGCGTGAACCCGCGACCGCTCCTTTATTGTAAAAACAATAAAATATTTATTTGACTTTCTATACTTAGTATCAGCGCACATATTGGTTAAAAAGATTATTTTTTAATTATTCGTACAGGTCATAATAGCGCAGTGGGACAACGACTGACTATAGTCACGGTAATTGTGGATTCGATTTCCACTTGGAGGTAAAACATAAGGAATATCAAAATTATTTTTATTTACTCGCTCCAGTATGATTAAACGCAGCGTTGTTCTTTACCATTTAACATCCAATGTCTCTTTAGATATGAACAGGGTATATTATCACAAGATTCCCTCAGCATCTGTAATTGTTTTAAGCTATTGAGCCACTAACTATGAACCCACTTGCTGTTTGCTCTATTTGCGTCTATGACGATTGTGGGTACGAATCTTTTTCGAAAGAATATTAGAATGAATTTCTTCTTTATTAGCTTCATATTTTGAACAGTGTCATTAAAAAAATTGATAAAATTGGTCATTTTTTCATAATAATCTTATTAAGCCGTTCTGTGGGTCTTCTAGTAAGATTTGCTCAAATAAATTGCTGAGGAAAATTGGTACGAGAGGTCGGGGGAGACCTCGGTTGACCTTCGAAAACACAGTATTGAAGATACTGAAGAAAAGTCACGTAAAAAGCATGAGGACCCTCCGAAGGGCATGTATGAAGAGGATAATTACTGTGGACGAGGCGAAAGAGATATGCAGGGACCGTAGCGTTAAGCGCTCCGTACTCTCTACCTACCCCGCAATTTTCAAATTCAACTTTTTTTAGCTTCACGCTTTAATCCCTTATAAATCGTGAAGCTAAAAAAAATTGAAATAACTATTAGGTACATGTCATTTCCAAAAAATGACTGAAAAAGTGCAATCAGTAAAAATGAGTGAGTAATCACTATTTTTTTTCAAATCTCACAGAATGCAGAGAACAAGTAAAAACAATATATTATCAGTCAACATCTCACTTCTATAGTTTTATGAAAGTTTATGTACTTATTACGAATAATACCGTTATTAAATTTAATTACTCAATTAAGTTTTAACGTTATTTAAACAATTAATTGTAATTAAGCACCTAATGAAGTAAATACATAATCTTAGGTCATTATAATGAGAATAATTATGAGTTAAAACGGGGAAAGCGTTAGCAAGCCAAGAACGGACACTTGTTGCAAAGTTCAATTTGAGGAAATCCCTGAAATATATTCTTTAATATAAACATCGAAAATCTAGTGGGATAAATTGAACGGACAAAAGGAAATCAATTGTTAAAATGTATTACAAGCCATTAAAAATCTGACTTGGATAAAATATAAATAAAATATAGTCCAAAATTTGAGCTGGTCTGGTGGTGTCACCAGAATAAACATAATACCGAACGAGTATACCCGAAGTTCACTTAAAGTAACTCCTATCCCCAGAAAGTTGCAAATAAATAGACTGCGATGGTATGTATTGGTATCTAAAAAAAAACAAATTATCATGAGCTAAAAATAACCTTAACCCTTCCCGAACGTCCAAGAGAAAAAAGACGTCTAAAACCAAAGTGGTAGTCAAATATTAGAAATGAACTAGAAGCCCTTGGCTTAAACACAGAGGCAACCCAGAACAAGGCGGTCAGGCGCAAAGTGGTAAGGAAACACGATCTGATGTATTTAATTAAGGGAAAAGAGAAGGAACACTAAGAAGAGTTATGAAGAGAAAATACTAACTAGGCTTCTAATATACTATTGGCATCTCTAACAAAAATATTGTGGAAATATTGGAAAACGAACACTTTCTTGTATTTACATATTTCATTATTTCGAGCATCTCTAACAGAACATGTAAATTAGTATTGACACAATCCACTCTCGAGACATTGCGCGTTGAGTCGCGGAACTCAATACTGCACTTCGTAGTAATTAGATCATGGAAATGTAAGAATAGAAAAGAAGAAATTTAAATATTGGATATTGGTACATAGAATTCCAGATATCTAAGGTTTCCAAGATATTCTATAGATTTTCTTGCTCAATTCTGAATGACTTTTGGTTGGTTGGTGATGGTTGGTGATGGTTTTTAATGTCTATTTTCACTTATAGGGATTTTGTTTTAAACTAGCTAACGTTGAATATCGCCATCCACCATTCAGCAGAACTGCTTTCTTCGGCTGCGAGCTATTGCTGTCTTTGCGAGCTGGTGATAGCTTCCTGTAGACAGACAATACTGAGACTTTTATCGTAACTGGCGATTAGGAAATGCTTGTAACTAAGTCTAAAGAATATTTTTATTGTATTTATGATTGATAGTATACGGAAAACAAATATATTAAAAAACACATGGAAATCGACGAAGTGGACGCTTTCCAAGAAACGCAGGTTCAAATCCCGAAGCGTTCAAATTTTTATACGTTTTACCAAAAATGTTTTGTGAAATAATACCTTATATGTTTTAAAACAGTAAAGTATTAAATAATTCATTAAACTAAATTAGTTAGTTTTTAGCTGAGGCCGGTCGTGGCGCAGTGTGACAGCGCCTGACTGTAAACGCGATAGATTGTGGGTTCGATTTCCACTCGGGTGAGAAGGGATATTTAAATTATTTTCACTTCTTCGCTCTGGTAAGACAAAGTAAGTTGAGTTCCACCACTCAATACGCACTGTCTAGAATTTATTGGAAAGCAAAGTACAAAGATTAATGACACTAGGTACTTGATAAAAGCGTGAAACTAAAGAAAGATATTTATATTAGACTAAACCTAGCCGCAAATGTGCGCACATTCTAAGTGAACTGCAAAACCGGGAGCGGGCTGGCCGCTGGGGCAGGTCCGGAATGCGGGGTGAATGACCATCACCGCCCCGTCCACCTGGATGTAATGCTTTCTCGAGCTATTTCTGCAATTAGATTCGTATTGATTGTAGAATTTAATTGTTGATTATATGAAGTTCTAAGTATTATTTTGTATTCCAATAGGTTTTTTTAGTGACTATTTTTTAATAAAAGTTTAATTATAATTTGTTCGTGTACATGCAAAGTGCCTGAATGATCGCGCTTAGCTCGTTTTTTTCAGAATTAAAGTTAGTAATATTTCTATAATATATTTTAACAATTCCAGCAGAATACGATGAAATTAAAATATTGTTTTTTAATTAGTATTCATTATATATTTTCGAATGACTATTTTTTCTGAAAATATAGAAAGAAAGTTTTTTTATATAATTACATTTCTTTAACTTTTTTTTAGCTTCACCCTCTTATCCCGCATAGCAGAGTAGACAGAAAGTACCTAGTGTCAAGACACTTCGTACATCGCTTTGAGACAGTGCTTGTTTAGTGGCAGAACTCAGAGCCGCGTTTTATCTTACAAATGAAAATGGTCTTACAAATGAGTGGGAATCCAACAAGCCCACTACCAATCGCATTTACAATCAAACTATATCGCACTGCGCCACGATCTACATAGATTATTTGACTTGAAAAAAGTAATAAAAAACAACTAAATATACAGATTTATTTTTGAATTTATATTTAAAGTCGAAGAAACGTAATAAGCCTTTGTTCTTTACGAGGAACTCCCGACTTCACTGTGACCTAAGCTATTATATCCTTATAGATGGAAGCGAAATTCACATCCCAATGTGTTCTAACGATATTGTTTCCATTTCCAGGAAATTCCTGAATCCATGGAAGGTTGAAAGTGTCTTCTGAATCCGGAACAAGGTTTGAAGCCATAGTCATGCATATTGGAACATTTCCCATTACGCCATAAGCATTATATAACTTAAATACAGATTATTGTTAACGACACTTAAATTACTCTGTATATACGTACATTATTATATACTATAGTTAACTATAAAACTAACTTTAATACCTGTTTTCTATTCAATTGTGTAATTTAAAATATCATTAGAATGGATTGTAGGAAACGTTTGCGATAATTACAAAAATATATTTAACGCCTGACTGTAAACGCGATCGGTTGTGGGTTGGATTCCCACTCTTGGGAGTGATTATATTTAAATTATTTTCACTTCCACGATCTGTTAAGACAAAGTGCGGCGTTGAGTTCCACAATTCAATGTCAGCTGTTGTCAGCACAACTACTGTAGAATAAAAGTATAAAAAAATGAACCAAAAAAACTAATACAGTTAACATATAGGCAGTTAGTATCGACGTGGATTCCAGAGTATAATTTAACAAGCTTATCTGCTGTTGACACTCAGTTTACAAAAAAAATGTTTAAATATTAATCTCATACAAAGTGCTGCGTTGGGTTCCGCCAAGAAATTGTCAAAATTAAAAAAAATCCTTTCTTTACTGGCCTTATATTTTCTTATACAATATTTGTGACCATATACAATATACAATATTTGTAATAGAATCGGTTTTGATATATTAAGTGTTTTACTATATTTTTCTCGGCCAGTCGTGGCGCAGTGTGACAACGTCTGACTGTAATCGCGACTGGTTGTGGGTTCGATCCCCTCTCGAGGATGGGAGTATATTTAAAAATATTTTCACTTCCTCGCTCTAGTAAGGCAAAGTGCGGCATTGAGTTCCACCACTCAATATGTAATGTCACGAATTCGGTGGAAAGGGAAGTACGGAGTGTCTTGACCCTGACAAGAACATATGATATGTAAAAATATTATATTATTATTGAATCAATCTGTTGCATCTGTTGATGTTCTTTGTAGCTCTTCTTAGCAGAACTGCCTTCCAAAATGGACTTGGACAAAAGTATTGATATTTGAATGCTACTTAAAAATGTCAAATTGAAAGTGCTTTTAACAGCAATATTTTAATTGATGGGACGAAAGGAAGTTGGTCAGAATTGTGTTCTAAGATTTTTTTAAGATTGATAAATGGACAATTTAAATAGAGTCAAATATATGAATAAAAACGCAAACGCGTCAAAAATAAAGACTTTTTGGTAAAGCTAGTATTCATATCCACGCCATATTTGCAAAACATTAAAATTAAACTAACTTAATAAAATAAAATTATAATTTTACACTAAACATTTTTTACATTTCTAAACAAATGTCGATACGATTTTACTTTCATCCACTGATGATTTTCAATTTCCGGCCTTGGCAAGACAAAACTCGGCATCAAATTACACCACTCCACTCGCCATCTCTCGGTTTTTTATAGCTTCACGTTTTTTATCACGCATAGCAGGGTAGACAGAAAGTACCTAGTGTCGAGACACTCTGTCCGCTATACACCGAATTCAAGACATTGCGTGTTGAGTGTTGGAACTCAACGTCACACTTAGTTTTACCATCGTGAAAAAGTGATAATAATTTAAAATATAATCATTCCCCCAAGTGGGGATCGAACCCACAACTGAACGCGCTTACAGTCAGACGCTGTGTCTACTGCGGGCAAAAAACTTTGTGTTAAAACAACTTAACACAAGGTTCTGTCTGCATACTATACATGCTATATATATATATATATATATATATATATATATATATATATATATATATATATATATGTATATATATATATATATATGTATATATATATTAGTGCGGTAATAAAGAGTAGATATTAATGGGTGAGTATGAATTATTTATTTCACTTGGTACTAATTGAATTAAATAAAAAATAAACACAACTTTCACAGATCGTCCATCAGAATACTCTCACCGCTTCGTATTACGAATCTCAAGTTACCTGTTACGAATGAGCCATCCGATACATAACGACATTCGCCGCTCAAGGAAATAAGCTCGAAAGGAAAAGCTGTATTAGCGTGTTAATGACGTCCGTTCATCATATCATTATATGTATACATGTACATATGTAATATTGGTTTTATTAATATTTTAATGTTTGAAACATTAAATTTAAATAAGTGTAGAATTAATATATATCTGATTTCCAAATATACAAAGAACTATTTTCTTTATCCCACAGAGTAAGATAGTCAGGAAGCTTAATTAATATCAGACACTCCGCTTTGGAATTTCCGCTGATTCAAAACCATTGCGTGATAAGTGGCGAAACTCAACACCGCGGCTTTTTTACCATAGTTAAAAAAAGAAAAAATTAAATATAATTCCTCGTTTGCAGCCAAACACTGACAAACTGAGCATCAATAGCCTAAACTAAGAATTTAATGCGTTTTACAGTACTGTACTGTACACACTTGTTATGTAATCACACTTAGAGGTATGTACAATAATATCATAATTAAAACAGAAAGTAAACAGAAAATTGCCTTACAAGTTCCACAAGCTTCTACTATGTAAGTTCCTACTATGTAAAAATTAACTTAAAGTTGCCAAAGACACAAGGTCCATTTTGGGTCTACGAGATGAATCTTTAAGTAGCACCTAACGTCCGTTCAAATATATTACTAAAGCAATTCTATTCTAGTTATAACAAAAAGCTAGATCTAGTTACATTAGAAACTGTGTCATTGTGTGCTAATACCCACCAAAACCAGATCCAAAGTCATAGGCAAAGACCAGATGACTCATCATCAGTAGGCTGTAGATAGATTTAGGAATGGATAAGGCCAACTAGAACTGCTTCTATGGAGTCAAATGTGATAATGATCCTAATAAGTCGAATGCACGCAATTGGCTCTATTCGTTTGTTATCTAATTTAAATTTATCCTACGCGCGTTCTTTATTGGATTCAGTGGTTTTGTGTGTTTTTAATTTACTTCCATTTTATTATATAATTTGGCTTCAGGTCTAAATATACTATAAAGAAAATATTTCCTTAGTTTCTATTTATTATTAATTTCGTATGGTCATCGACAACATATAAATGAAAAATAAAGATTTTATGAAGTGCTAGGCGTAAACGTTACGTTATTATCGCTTGTGGTGTTAGGTTTCAGTTCATGTTGCTTCATTCTGAGAATGCTAGGAGCAGTAATTTCGCAGTAGTTTGTAATTTCGCATTCATCTGAACCATTATACCCTGTAAAAGTTGGCTTGATCTTTTTGCACTGATGTACATTTTTCTTAATTTAATGATTGATTGAACGACAATGTTTCGACAGTGTAGTATGCCATTGGCCCTACCGACCTTGACAGCATTACCGGGTTTTGGGGGAGGCCGAGCTAGAAGAGATCTGACCTTGGCGTGGAGACAGAGACCTCGAGAGGAAACCGTCAACTTAGAACATAGTGTCACAAAGGCACCTCCTTTGAGGCACGAACCTCGGCTTGTGTACACCGTTTGTAGTAGGGGACTTGCCTATCCGGAACAAGAGAAAACATAAAACACAAAAGTCCTTAAAGATTTTAGCATTATCCGAAATTTTTAATATGACTAGCCTGTTTGTCAAAAAGATCAAGCTAATTTATACATGATATAGGATGAATTATCCTATCGAGCCTATTTCCCATATCCAATACAGATGACAGATGTCAATTTGACGTTTATAAAAAAAGTAAAAAGGTAATCAACAGTTCCTCCTCCTTATAATTAATTCCAGGTAATCTAGAAAATCTGTTTAAATTTTATTCGGCCAGTCCGAACCAACCAAGCTTGAAATTATTTAGGTAACAAAATCTGGTTTTATTTTAAAGAGAATAAATTTCTTACTCTTCTTATTGCATATGTATTTACATATAAAATATTTTAAAAAGTCCTTACAAGAGTTGTTGAAGAATTACTTGGATCGTGACCTTTGAAGTGCAAGCATATGGCCCGTTATATATGGTGTTCACATATTTTATTGAAATACCAATTCATTGCGTGCGCTTAAGTTCAAGTCGAGTGACGTCACGACTTTACATTTCTCTTTTATATAAAAAAACTAGAGGCCATAGATGTACCCGAGTATTACATATATATGTAAAGGTTTATCTCAAAGATAAGACTAGGTGCGGCGTTGAACGCTACTTAATGTGCAATTTTGGGGAGAAAGTAAAAACAGAGACAGCAGAGTGTGTAGATACTAGGGTCTCTCTGACTATCTGACTTTGAGATATTTTTCTCTTCCTTTCTTATGTTTTGAAAGTAGAATAAAAACTTTGAGATAATTATTGTTAGCATAAATACACTGGAAAATATCAATAATATGTTCTTTTGAGAAAAGAACTGCCATTCTACAATTTTATCAAATTATACTCATAGGCCGTAGGGAATCAAAAATGATTTAAATATAATCAATTAATTCAAATTCAATTCAAATTCAAATTTCAAATCCAAATCAAACCCACAACTATCGCATACAAACAAACAGTTTACAACTGAACTACGATGGCCGATACATTAATATATTATGTAAATAACTATGAGTGTCTCTACAAAAAGCTGGCTCAGAACGATGAAATCGCTTTGTATATTGTTAGTAAGAACATCTAATTCGACTTCCGCAGTTATTTATAATTGTAGATAAACAATAAAAATTGCATTATGTAATGTCCAAAATATCATGCAACCATTGTTGAAAATGGCATCAAAATCGAATCAGCCATTTTCAAAATCTACTCTAAGTAACAAACTCAAATAGAACCCACTCTTTATATTTTAGTAAGCAAGCAAGCAAGCACTGAGAGATGGCACCAATAGCTGTATAAAGCTTAATTTAGTGCATTTTAATGCAGTGCGGATGTCATGAAAGCGATAACTTAAATGTCATCGCGTGTTGGAAGGCCAAGGAGAACGGGTCGAGAGCAAAGTCCCGTGCGCAAGCTTTACCTGCGTTACTAAAGAATATATGACTTACTTTAAACCTTTTACTTTTCTTTGGATTTGTTTATTATTATGTATATATTAAAAATATATTCATTCTGCTATTATATCTATATGTTTTATGTAAAAATTAATTTCAACACCCAATCCCAAAAATTTAACTTCAAAATTTTCCTCAAAAAAATTGTAGATAATTTTCTGTACAATATTATGCCTGGGGTCAAATAGCCTGTGGCTTATTTAACCCTGGCATAATTCGGTATTGAGGCTGGTCGTGGCGTACTGGGACTGCGTCTGACTGTAAACGCGATCGGTTGTGGGTTCGTTCACCACTCAAGGGAGTTATTATAATTAAATTATTTTTACTTCCTCGCTCTACAAAGTGCGGCGTTGAGTTCCACCACTCAACCGCAAAGCGAAGTACGGAGACACTATTTACTTTCATCCGTTATGTAGGATAAAAAAAGTTAACAATAAAACATGTATAAGTTAATAGACACTATTTCGACGTAACACAAAATAAAACAGAGTAAGATGTGGACTTCGCTAGTCGATACACAAAAATTGCCTTATTTCTCTACTTCCGGTAAAAAACGTGAAACTGTCTTTATATCCTCACATATCATTAAATATTAATAAATTACCATTTAATCCAGATTAAATACAAATCCACATTTCTGTGTGCAGATACAAATATTTATATTTAATTCTAACAAATGATTATTCAATGTGACATTGTAACAATGTAATCGATCGCGCGGTGCTTTCCATCAATCTTTGTGGAAAGTATAATAATGTCGTGACTTCTACTGACTAGCTCAATTGTACTTCTACGTTGACGCACAATAGCCTATATAGGTTTAAATAATTTCTAATTTAACTACCAAGATGTATGTCATAACGCAGTTGAGGAGTGTCGGTTGTGGGTTCGATTCCCACTCGGGGGAGTTATTATATTTATATACAGCGTCTGAATGTATTTCAAAATCGCAATCGGTTGTGAGTTCAAGTGGGAATGATTATATTTAAATTATTTTCATTTCCTCGTTCTGGCTAAACAAACCGCGGCGTTGAGGTCTGCAACTTAACACGCAAGGCTCTTCTTCTTTTCCGCCAAATTCGCAATCGGAAAGCATAGTACAAAATATTTTGGCACTAGGTACTTTCTGTCTACCCTGATATGCGGTATAAAAGCGTGAAGCTAGAAAAAAGATAAACGAGCTGAACTGCCACGTGACAGTAGTTTCCCTTATTTATAAATATTTACAGTATAGTAGTGGGTACATTAGGGAAGGGTAAAGACACACCACTCGATGCTTGGAAGCCACCAACTCGTTACATTCCTAGAAAATCTCAGAAGAAGATCATACCTTACATCAGAGGTTATCCCACGGATTCTAACGTTCTTCACTTATAGTAAGCTCTCTATTGTATACCACAACTATATATGTACGAGTATGTGTTCCATTTATTTCCCATGTTTAATTGTGATTTACCCCCTTAAGATTGCCACTAAGCCTTTGGCTTTGACTTCTTTACTACTTTAACGGTTAGCGCTGCGGTCACATGTCAATCTGACTTTGTTTCCATCTTTAAACGTCGTCTAAAAACCTACTTTATTTCTTTACAAAATTTTTATTTATGTATGTATTGTTACTTATTTTGTTATACAACATTTTTTTGAGCTTCACTCTTTTCCTACCTCTGTACCTAGTGTCAAGACGCTCCGTACTGCGCTTTTGACATTGCGTGTTATGAATCGAACCCACAAGCGATCGTGTTATATTTATTTGTTATATATATATATAACACGATCAACACACACAAGTGATCGTGTTATATATATATATATATATATATATATATATATATATATATATATATATATATATATCTTGTTTGTATGTAACATATAGTACCTACGTTCATGCGCCCTAATTTCTCCTATTCTGTAAGGGTTGCCTGGACGAGATCACCTATCATAAGGCCGCCCTTACACCATATTTTCTGCTATCTGTTTTCTTCTCTATATCTTACTTATATGATAAATAAAGCGTCAAGTAAATAATAAACAAATGAGAGAACGTTTCATACGTTCGTATGAAACGTATGAAAGTAAATAAATTTGTACTAAATCATTTATATTACTGTAATATTCCTCAACACAGACGGCCTTCTTTAACACCCACAATAATCTTTAATGAGATCTCGAAACATAATGTAATACAATAGAAAATATATACGTTTACTTCAAATAAGATAAATCTACGATCGTTATAGTAATTGCTAATAAATATTTGTAATATTGTTTGTCATTTACGATTTAATATGGCAGCGAAATATGTAATTTTATCGTTATATCGAGGCCAGTGGCACATTGGAACACCGTCTGACTGTAAACGCGATTGGTTGTGGCTTCGATTCCTACTCGCAGTAAGTAATTAAAAAATATCTTCGTTTTTTTGCTCTTGTAAAACAAAAGCGCGGCGTCGAGTTGCCACTCAGCATGTAATGTGGAACGACCTACCTGCGGTAGGGTTTCCAGGTCGTTACGACCTTAAACACCTTCAAAAAGCGCGCTTATTCCCACCTTAAAGGCCGGCAACGCTCCTGTAGCACCTCTGGTGTTACACGGGGCCGTGGGCGGCGGTATTCACAAATTTTCAAAAATACTTAAATAACAATACTTAACTTACCATCACGTGACCCGCACGCTCGTTTGCCTTGCCTGTTCTATAAAAAAAAAGTCAGGGTGTTAATTCTTTGCGAATTATTTTTAATACTGGCCTCTTGTAAATCAATATGCACAATCAAATTGAAACCATCGTCATGTCTGACTGTGTTATTGACATTTGCCTGTTCTGGCAAAACACAACGCGGCGTTAAGTACCGCCACTTAAAACGCAATGTCTCGAATTCAAATGAAAAACGGAGAACGGAGAGCCAGTAATAACATTAAATTCTCTCTGCCTATATTGGTAGGCTACAAAAATCGTGGAGCTATAAATAATTTTCATTTGGCTATAGTAAATGTATGGTCATACATCATGTATGCGATGCCAGTCACGACTGGAACGTCTATACCGTCCACATTAGTGCTGGTCGGTTCCCCTTTCAAACACTTTACCATCTTAATACATCTATTATCTAATTAACAAAGCAAACCAAGTTTCACGTTGTTTACAATAATTTCAGTATTATTTACATAACTTCAAAGGAAACTTCAAAGGAAAGCTTATAGACTATTTGCTTTTCTAGATCTTTCTCCAGTTAGAACAACTGTATTTATTACTTAAACAAAATAAAATAACATTAATTATTAATTTTACTCATAGATTTATAATATATTTTTGTATTGGTCGTCTTCCGGCTTAATAAATAAATCAGCGTTTAATTCCGTATAGCAGGGTATTACAAGCAGGCTAGTGTCAAGACACTGTGAGAAGTGTTTTTGGTTGGAGCAGGAATCGTATCCACGACCAATTGCATTTATACTTATTAGAAGAATTGAAACTGCAAACTTTTTATACCTTGAGTATGTATATGTTAATACACACTTAATGTGCTTAATTAATTAAAGTAATTTAATACTAATTTAATGTTATTTATTTTTACCACTAAGTCGAAATTCTTATTATTTTTTATATTTTACTCTCTTTATTACAATCTCTCTGTAGAGATACTAACAACGTTAATAAGTTATAACAAAACGTACAAGAATTTCAACGCGGCTGGTAGTAGAGCGCATGGCTTGGCGGTCAGAGCGCTTGGACAGTTTCCAAGAGGCGCGGGTTCGATTGCCACTGTGTTAAATTTTTTATACGTTTAAAGTATTTTGTTCGACAAATTTATAGCAAGGATCAAACCACGCAAACGAAGTAACTAGCATTCATTCATTCTAGTGGACTGGTGTAGATAGATATACAGGTGAAACTGGTAAAAACGTGTCATTAACAAAAAAGCTTCAAGACCACACCCAAAACGCGTATAGCCTTGACTTCACAACGTTTGTATTACAGACGACAAAAATATTTCAAAAGCGTGAATCTATACGGTTAGGTTAGTCTTGGTCAATTATAAGATTAGATATAGCTAAATATCCGGTCCCATTGTATAGACTTGGTCAAGGTTAACACCATAAATCGTTGAGTTAGTTATATTTTTTTAGCGTCACCCTTTTATCCCGCATAGCAGGGTAGACAGATAGTACATAGTGTCAAGACACTCCGTACTTCGTTTTGAGCGAGAGCGACAGCGAGGAAGTGAAAATAATTTAAATTTAATCACTCCCCCGGGTGGGGATCCAACCCACAAACGATCGTGTTTACAGTCAGACACTGTCTCACTGCGCCACGACCGGCCTCCTATATGTTTCTTATTTATGGAATTAAATAAACTTTTGTCAAAATTTTATTCTTACAAACTGGCATATATTTAAAATAAATCTCATCGCCGTATGTTTTAAAATGTTTTTGCAAAATAATATTAAATATGAAGATATAATCATTAAGAAATGTTTATTTTAGCTTCACAAGTTATCCATAGTGGCCGTAGTAAAGACCCTCTCTTTTACTTGCTCTTACATGGTCTACTGGAGATTTTTATGGTTTTATACGACCTTTCTCTAGTATTAACGTCATAGAACTGTCAAAAGTCAAACAAGAGAAAATTTAGTTTCCGTTATCGATTCCGTTATTGAGTGACGAACGTAACATCACGCTTTCTCTTACCAGAGTGGAGAAATGGAAATTAATTTAAAATATAATATTTCCCACGACCGAGAATCGAATGTACAACCGATCACGTTTACACTCAGACGATGTACCATTGTGCTACTATGGCCTCAATGTAACAAATTAATATGAAATTTTATAATTATCTCTTTCTATTACCCACAATATTGATTTGGGAAAGGTAGCATAGCAGTAGTTTCCGTTCACACTAATTTCATATAGAGTTCCAACTAGACTAACATTAACAATTTGAAATAGATTAAAGAAAAATCGATATTTTAGAAACATAAAAAAATTAACATTCTAGGATTCGAACCCGCATCGTTTAGAAATCGTCCAAGAGCTATTTCTATTTTGCTTATTTTAATTTTTGTTTTCTTTTTTTTTAGTTTCACGCTTATGACAGAACCATTAAATTTTAATTATATTACATACCACTATACTATGCCTTTCTTACATATAAGTATGTTAGAATAGTCAGAGAGAACCGAAAGAATGAAATTTAAAAAAATAAAAAAATATACTAGAAGTAGTCGATAGGTTTTTTTTTAGCTTCACTTTCCGCCAAATACGAGACATTGCGGAACTCAACTCCGAAATGTACTTTAAACAAAGTTTTAAAGTATTATTCCACACTTAAGATTAGAATACATATTTCTTAAACTCAAATGCTAACAATGTAAATAAGTTGTAACATAACGTATAAGAATTTCTCATGGTTTAGCAGTAAAAGCGCTTTTACGATTTCCAAAAGGCACGGGTTCAAATTTTTATACATTTAACAAAAATGTTTTTTAAACTTTTATTGTTATGAAAGTTAATTAATCTATTCAATAAGCATCAACCGTTCATATAATAGATATTTCATACTGGTCGCGCCTTAGGCGTTTTCTATCATATAATGAAACGTACCGAAGGCTTCATTATTCACAACGCATTCATAATATTGCTTATTACTCACATACGCTTTCACATATCATACTTATAAGTATATGAAATAATTTAATGACACGTTTCAATATTAATTTAAGATTTCTATAAATTGTTCTGACTTCCTTCCGGTTGTTTTTTCGATTCGCGCCTTTTTTCGCCTTACCAAAGCGGGAAATGAAAATAATTTAAATATTATCAAACTTATAACCATAGATCGATTATATGACGGTCATGGTGCAGTGGAAGTGTCTCACTGTAAACGTAATCGGTTATTGACTCGTTTCCCACATTGAGACACACGGTAAGACCGAGTGCGGAGTTGAGTTCCAAAGCGATATGTCAAATTCGACGGAAAGCGGAGTACCGAGTCTTTACCCTAGGTACTACCTGTTCCTCCTGTGACGCCACTTTACATATACCACTGCGATATAATAGAATTAAATATTTTTTTTACTTCACCCTTTATCTATAGCAAGATAGAGAGAACGGGGAGCCATACATTACAGTCCCTACATACTTTTCGTCTTGTAAACATGGTCATACATGCCCGCCGCGGTCCTCAGGCTTTTTACGTGGCCTTCATACAATATCATCGATACTGTGTAAAATATAGTTAGAAAAGACAAAAAAAATCAGTGTAGAAATAAAACAATGTCGATAGCAACGGTACCAAGATATAGTAGTTTTAATCCACTTCTTGCCATACGATGTGTTCAACATATTTGGATTCTATGAAAACACAGTACTGTCTATATAAAAACGAGATATTTTTATGTAAATCTAAAAAAAATGATTATTCTGAGGCCAGTCGTGGTGCCAGTGTGACAGCGTCTGGCTGTAAACGCGATCAGTTGTTGGTTTCCATCCCCACTCGGGGGTGTGTTTATTTAACCCTAGCTGGGAGTCAAACCCACGACTCGCTTAGTATCAAATTAGCTAACTAACACACCTACGAGTATAAGTACATATAATGTATAAATAAAACAGTCAACATTTTTATACAGCAGATGGCACCGCCAGCTGTTGTCGACGTTAAAAAATTGTGAATATTTCAATTTAAGCCAATTTTGATATCGTTCTATCCATTAATGGGGTTTCACAAAAACTAACAGATGTTCAAACTAAAAATAACTTTTGAGTTATTTGATAATGTCTCGAAACTACTTCGCGACTATGACTTCGTCTATTCAGATGAATTCGGTATAGTGTTTAAAATATTATATACTTACTTATACTTATTACTTATATTATATACTTACTTATCCCGCATGTAAAAATAGTCACAGAGAACTTAGTGTCAAGACACTCCAGTTCTCCACTTTCCACATATTTTCAGTCATAAGATATATATTTTATGAAACATGTTGTACAAAGTAATCAAAATTACATACATATTATTTTTATGTTGAAAAAAAATATATATTTAAAATACAATGCTTACAATGACAATACTCAAAGTATTGTCCATCATTAGAAACCACTTTCTCCCATCTCTCTGGTAGCAATAGCATCTTTCGAGGCAATCCATGAATCAAGCCATTTTTTGGTTTCTTCAAAAGAATGGAAGCGCTGCTCGCTAAACTATGCGCCATCGACCGAAACAAGTGGTAATCGGAGGGGGCTATGTCCGGTGAATACGGCGGGTGGGATAGAACTTCCCATTGAAGTGTTTCCAGGTGAGTTTTGACTGGTTTTGTGGCCACCACATGTGGCCGAGCATTATCATGTAATAAAATCACTTCATCGTGTCTCTGCTCGTATAGTGGCCGCTTTTCTTTCAGAGCGCGACTCAAACGCATCAACTGAAGTCGATAGCGAGCTCCCGTGATAGTCTCATTAGGTTTAAGCAGCTCATAATAAATTACGCCCCGCTGATGCCACCAAATGCAGAGAAGAAGCTTAGAACCATGGATATTTGGTTTAGGCGACGATGTTGACCCAGCACACCCCACGATTTTTTTCGCTTTGGATTGTCGTAGTGAATCATCTTTTCATCCCCAGTGACGATACGGAGCAGAAAACCTTTTTTCTTGTGTCGTTGAAGCAACAATTCACACATGAGAAAACGTCGCTCTAAATCTCTCGGCTTCAACCCATACGGCACCCAATGTCCTTGCTTCTGGATCATTCCTAAAGCTTTTACGTTTAACGTTTAACGTTTTGAAACTGTTGACGCATCTACTTGTAACGTTTTCCCAAGCTCTACTAACGTCTGACATGGATCTTCTTCAAGCCTCCAATTCTTTGTCTTCAAATTTTGTCGGTGCTCCAGAACGCTCTTTGTCTTCAAGGTCAAAATCATTAGTTTTGAAGCGTCTAAACCAGTCTCTGCACGTTGTAATCGACAAAGCATTGTCACCATATGTCTCAACGAGAATTCTGTGTGCTTCTGCTGCAGATTTTTTCTGAATTAAGCAGTGCAATAAAACTTTCGCCCCTGTATTTTAAACATTTTTATAATTATAATAAATCATATAAATCCCATTTACCAACCTGTCTATTATAAAAGCAAATTTTCATTTTAACTTAAAATATGTAAATAAAATATATTAATATATTTATTTAAATGAGACATTTAATTTTAAATACAACAATATACATAATAGTGTCAGATTGCTGTGGGACCACCTGTCGGCTCTACCGGTCGCCCTACCTGCGCCCGCGCACTCCCGTTCCTTGTAAAAAACACATTATTATACCCTTCCCCAAAATATGTTATGGACATCGTAATTAGGTAGGGTCAACAATAACCTTCAATAAATGTTTTTCATAATTTATTTTTCATTTTAACCTGTCCTATTTTGGCAGCATAAAGATTTTTTTAATTTTTGGGTTACTGTTAGACATTGTGTATTGAATGGCGGAACTCAACAACGTGACTAGTCTAACCAGATCAAGCAAATTTATATTGATTTGATAATTTAATTGGAATTGAAACAAATATTGATAACTCTAAAATCCATTAAAAAAATCTTAATGCGGAATTTAATGAATCGTATTTATGGCTGCACTAAGAGATATTAATTAGTGTTTATAAGTAGTTAAATCTATACAAACGCTAATACTTGTTTAACATATTAATATATATATATATATATATATATATATATATATATATATATATATATATATATATATATATATATATATTTGGAATTTGAGACATTACGTGCTGGAAATCAACGCCACGCAATTGAAATACAATCATTCACTCGAGTGGGAATCGAACTCACAACCGATCACGTTTCGAGTCCAGACGCTGTTCCACTGTGCCACGACCGGCCTGTAATACAATATTATTTTAATTATATGCATAAATCATAAATGCAGTTTGATATTTAATATGTTTTTTATAGTTTTGCTAAATCAAGCTTATTTTAGACAAATCAGATTTTAATTTGAATTAATTTACATATTTCTTTAAGGTTATGTAGTTGTTTATGTTTCACAAAACTGAATATTTTTTTTTTTATTATTTTTAAGCCGAGTTCTGATTGTCTTAGCACTAGGTATTTTCACATAAAAGCATGAAAAAATGATAATTATAGTTAACTGTTCTCACGACTAGTAATGTAATCTTAATGTGTAATAACTAGTTATTCCTTATTACGTCAGCTATCTGACAGTGAAATTCTCACCAACATTGGTCCAGCTTTATGCTTTTATTATGCATAGCAGCATAGACAGGAAGTACGTATACATACATAGTATTATGACACTCGGTACTCCGTTTACTAGCAAATTCTAGAAAATACGTGTTGAGTGCTGGATCTGGACACCGCGATTTGCCTTACCAAAGCGAGCGTGCAAATGAAAATAATTTAAATATAATTATTCCTCTGAGTAGGAGTTAAACCAACAACCGATCATCTCCAGCCAGACGCCGTCCCACTGCGCTGAGACTAGCCTTATCGTTCCATAGATTAACCGGAACAAGTAGACAGACACAAAGAAAAAGAATATGCAATTGTCTTTTGATACTTCTACCGTGGATACATACATATATATTTAATAAAAAACGATTATTTCAATATTGTAAACGTTATAATATTTAGAGGCATAACAGATGATAATCATAAACGTGTTATTTTTGAATTATTTCTTAACACACTACGGACACGTGTTCCTGAACTTTTTGCTTATATTTGATTAGTTTTTATTATTATTATTATTATCTGTTATATATTGTAGGTTCGATTCCCATTCGTTGTAAGTAATAAATTTAAATTTTATCTCCATATCTCCGCAATCTCTGGCAATAAAAAAAACTGAGTTTTTTTTGTTGTTGATCGTTGACTTCCCCAGATATACAGGATAAAGAGTGACACGTGAACCTGCATAAGTTAATTACTTTATTATTTTGTTTCACCAATTACAGTATGTAAACATTTATAAAGACAAGTGGATGTATTGTATTAAACGTATTAGAATCTGAACCTTCCGTCCTTCAATACTGTCATAATCGTCCTAACCCAATACACCATAGGTTCACATTCCGCTAATAACTTAAAATTTTATATAATTAAAACGATTTTTTTGTTAGAAGATATTAAAGAAAATAAAATTTATATTTTAATATCTCGTATCTTATTTTTTCGTATATATATTAATTCAATAAAAATATATCTTTACGCTGATAAGCGAAACTCAACGCCGAATGTTAATAAAAAAAGTTCATGAAGATAACGTATAAATCTAATCTTATTATAATAAATTTAAGCAGAAATAATAAGAACAACAATATATTTGTCATTCAAAACATTTTTGCAGTCAGTACAACAGGTACTGCTTTAGATTACAAAATGACTTTCCATTGCCGCTCACGGGCGCTAGTATCGCCGCCACAGTCGTTACTAACGGACGTGTACGTTTAATTAATATATCATACATTTTTACGAAAACGTATCAATGTTATGAACTATATAATCTCGTGAAGTGCATCAAAATCTGTGCAGTGTTGTGTGTTTTTCCTTGGTTTTTGTCGAGAAAACCAAGTGTAATAGCGGAAATCCGGATTTAGATATTGAAGTTACGGTAAGGCTCGAATCGAATGGTTTTCTATGGATTTTAACCGAAATACAGTTTACAAATTACTTAATTAATAATAAATGTTCCTAATTTTTTTTTAATTTATTTTTTTAAACATATCAGTTATTTATAAAAAAATATATACTTTTTTAAAATATTAATTGTATTAAATATTGAATAATCTTTGTAATACACTTTCTACGTCACCTAAATACGGATATAATTTGAATAGAGCGACCTCAAGGTCGTACCATTTTGTTGATAAGCGTAATCGACGTCAGATTCCAAAATATTAATATTTCATTCAAATTAAATACTTCAACTTGTTTTCTAAACTTGTTCTCTACGATTATTCTAATTTTCTTATATTACTTATATATAAGTAATTATTTTTAGTTATTTTTGTCGGGATTATCGTTGAAACTACATTCCTTTTTAACCGATTTCAAAAACAAAGGTCCAAAGTTTTATTTTATATGTATGTCATATTGGAATTAAATCATATTTGAGTGTGATGATCCATGTGTATGTTTGTATGTTTGTCCGTAAATTTCTCCAAAATAAAAATACATATCTTTCTTTTTATTCTTAACATTCTTTTTAATTTAAGTTAAGTACATTTCGACTTACGGAACAATACAAGTTTAATTGAAATCTGTCCAGTAGTTTCAGAGATATAGGTAAATTACTTGTAACAGAATATATGTAGGTAATTGTATAGTTACTATGAAATCTGTTTAATTCTTTATAAATTATAAATGTATAGTTATTATGAAATTTGTTATAAATATGCATTATGCCATTTCTGTTTTTACTATGACCATAATATGGTCAAATAAGTTATAAACGTACATACCTGTTATATATTGAGACCAGTCGTCGCGCAGTGGGACAGCGTCTGACTGTAAACGCGATCGGTTGTGGGTTCGGTTTCCACTCAGGCAAATTTAAATTAAAATCATAATTAAATTACTTTCATTTCCTCGCTCTGGTAAGACAGGACGCGGCGTTGTGTTCCACTACACGCACGCACGCAATGTCTCGAATTCGCCGGAGTGGAGTGTCTTGACACTAGATACTCCCTTATCTACCCTGCTATACGGGATAAAAGTGTGAAGCTTAAAAAAATCAATTACGCAATATAAAAAAAAATCGCCATTTACGTTTTTATTAGCTTTATTATATCTATAATTATAAGAAAATCTTGCAATATTTTCTTGATGCCATTGCCAGTGTGACGAGAATATCATTTTAACCGCGTTCTCTTTATAATGTTATAAACTATAAACTAATTTATTTAAGTACTTAATAATATATTCATTTTTTTATTATATTCAATTATGAATTCGGGAAATAGGAAGTGGTCAACTACATCCGGTTGTAAAAAATAGTCAATGAAATGATGACTCAAGCCTAGATACTTTTTTCTTGTTCACGCTTCCCCCACTACTTGAGTACAATCTTGAACGTTTTTAAAACAAGTATGTCCAGAATACGTTTAAGTACGTATATGTATGGAAGATGAAAAGTTTGTGTTGTAATTTTGTTTTAGCTTCACGCTCTTATCCCGCACAGCATGATAGATAGGAAGTAGTTAGTGTCAAGACACTCCATAGCAGTATGGAGTGCATTCACACTAGGTACTTTCTTCCTTTGCTTTCCGCCAGATTCGAGACATTATGTGTTGAGTGTGGAACTCAATGCTACGCTTTGCCTTACCAGAGTGAGGAAATGAAAATAATTTTAAATATAATCATTCTCTCAAGTGGGAATCGAATCCACAACCGGTCGTGTTTACAGTCTTTTTTACTGCGCCACGACCACCATAATTGTATTGTAATTTATTGAAGTCATAATAACCAGAAGTAAACAGTATATACTTATATAACTACAATCTCAATGAAGTTAGTATGGCATATCTATTAATAACATAATTCTAAATTGTATACAAATTCGACTCATCGTGATTAATTAAAATTTGCGGATATAATACAGAGTTGAGTTCCGCTTTCTATTCTTAATATCTGTTTGAAAAGTGAAGAATATATATTTATATTTATGACTAGATTCTCAGAGCTTTGTACTAGGGAAGAAAATCAAAAAAGTAACTTAAAGTACAATGGCTATATTATAATAATAAATAACGAAATTAAAAGCATTAACATGATTTTTTCATAAAGTTTTTTTTTTTCAAATATTTTTAGCTTAACGCCCATCCGCGTGTAAGCTAAGACGCGTACACTGAACAGCTAGACATACACTCTAGTTTTAAAACATTATATATTATTTAATAATTTACTCAACTGGAAATCGTATCCACAATTAACACGCTGTCAAGAGATTGTTCTTACGTTCTTACTGACTATATAAATAATTCGAAACAAGCGTACAAGAATTTTAACACAACTGAATATAACATACGGCTTAGTGGCAAGAGTGCTTGGACCTCTCCTATGAGATGCACATACGAATTCTATCACTGAAAATATTTCTTTTGTTTGAAAATATTTGTTTGTTAAGTCGATGGCCGGCTATGGCGCAGGGGTACAACCTCTGACTGTAAACGCGATCGGTTGTGGGTTCGATTTCCATTCGGAACAGATTGTATTTAAATTATTTTCATTTTTTTTTAGCTTTTATCCCGCATAGCAGGGTAGACAGAAAGTACCTAGTGTCAAGACACTCAGTACTTCGCTTTCCACCGAAGTCGAGACATTGCGTGTTGAGTGGTGGAAATCTACGCCGCACTTTGTCTTTACCAGAGCGAGGAAGTGAAAACAATTTAAATATAATCACTCCCCCGAGTGGGGATCGAACCCACAACCGGTCGCGTTTACAGTCAGACGCTGTCACACTGCGCCACGACCGGCCTCAATTTTTCATTTCCTAATGAAAATAATTTAAATAAATGGCAGCGTTGAGTTCCACCACTCCACACTTAATGTCTCGAAGTGTCTTGACACTTTACATCCTGTTTACCCTGCCATGCAGGCTAAAAGCATGAAGCTAAAAAAAAAACAAAGTCGATTACGTCACCATATTGTACCTCACGTCACGAGGCAGTGTCACGAGGTAACAACTAACTATAATGTATTTACATATATTAATTATAATGACCGTCTTTCTCTAGCGCTACTGAGTGCTAGCGGTTAGACAATAAGAATAACACAGTATATGATTGTTTTATATTTTTCTTATTTGTGTGGCTGATTATGTAAGATTTGTTCGATGTACGAGTGTATGAAACACTTGGATATTGTGTGTATGTTAGCGCGATCGGGTGTGGATTCGGTTCCCATTCGGTGGAATTTAAATTATTTTTATTTTCTCGCTCTGGTAAGACAAAGTGCGGCGTTGAGTTCGACCAATCAACAGGCAATGCATCGAGTTTGGCGGAAAATGGAGGATTTAGTGTACTTTTTTTTCTATCCTGCTATGCGGGATAAAAGCGTGAAGCTTGCAATTATTTTTTTATTAAATTTATAGAAATTACTTAAGTATATATATATGAAAATATAATATGAATATTTGTGGCACACAAAATAAAAAAAATATATTAAAACCTTATATTTGTACACGAAGTGTGTACACATTGGCTGTTTGTTGTTTCAAGCAATTCTTTTATAGACAACCTTCTTTATTTTCTTTGGTAAAGTTAAAAAAAATGTAAAATATATAGAGGTAATTATTATGAATATCCATATGTTTTTTTTCTATTTAAGTTAGTGACATATCTCTCTTCTTTTTTTATTGATAACTTAACGTGCGGTCAGCCACAACTTAAGTAACATAAAAAATTAAACTATTGAAATGAAACTTTATGAAATGTGTAAAGACCTCCTTAGTATTTCCTAGTAATTTTCAACACAACTGAATATAACATACGGCTTAGTGGCAAGAGTGCTTGGACCTCTCCTAAGAGATGCAGATACGAATTCAATCACTGAAAATTTTCTTTTGTTTGAAAATATTTATTTGTGAAGTCGATGGCCGGCTATGGCGCAGGGGTACAACCTCTGACTGTAATATATTAAAATTTCTACTAACAATGTTTTAAGTCAAAAAAGAATCGGCTAAGTTACACAAACTGCGGAGTTTAGTTCCGTCTCAACACACTACACTATAATGTCTATAAAATGAATAGTCTGCAACACTTAACTCAGTTACATACAGATATCTAAAACGATACTCAATATTTATTAACTGGATGGGATAAAGGATCTTTGTCCTTAGTTAAAAGGCTGACCTCTCAAACCGGTGTAGCTTGTTCCCGTCCGCAGGTCAACTGTACGGTACGGGCGTACCTTGACCTTAAATACCTTTAAAGGACTTGAAATGTATGAATTAATTCTATACATTTTTTAAGTATATAATAATAATTTTAATAACAAAAATCATAAGATTATCTGTTGTTTTTTTTAATTATATTAAAGTAATTAATTTATTAATATTTACTATTTTTAGTATTATTCCACACTTACGATTAGAAACCATATTTTAAAAAAAAGATATACAAATTTGAACGCAGCGGGATTTGAACCCGCGCCTCTTGGATACCCACCAAGCGCTCTGACCGCTAAGCCATGCGTTCTACTACTACGTTACATACGTTCTAGTTGTAACAAAATACGTATAAGAATTTCGACGTAGCTGGTAGTGGAACGCATGGCTTAGCGGTTAGGGGGCTTGGACGGTATCCAAAAGGCGCGGGTTCAAATTCCGCTGCGTTCAAATTATTATGCGTTTTTTCAAAAATGTTAATTAGTTTCCTACCAGTTCTTGTTGAAATGTAATGTTAAACGATATATTATAAAAGGAATATCACAATAAATCGCAAAATAACTGTGTGAAGGGAAAATTACAATAATTTATTCTCATTTTTTTATTTTACTTCAATGTTTTGGAGAATAAGTTAAAAGTATACTTGTTATATCTTCAAACTCCCAAAATGAAAGCCCTCACTTCATATAACTAAATCACAACAACTTTACAATATAGAAAAATGTAAAATTAGAGTAAACTCCTGTTTCGTATACAATACCATTAACGAACTAGCGTAGCTAGGTAAAATAAATATTAAGATAATTCCCCCGATTGGGAATCGAACCCACAGCCGATCGCGTTTACAATCAGACACTGATCCACTGTGTTACTATATACCATATATTCT
Organism: Dryadula phaetusa; assembly: GCA_032432895.1. Classification (NCBI taxonomy): domain Eukaryota; kingdom Metazoa; phylum Arthropoda; class Insecta; order Lepidoptera; family Nymphalidae; genus Dryadula; species Dryadula phaetusa. The sequence goes on along the minus strand of JAOYRS010000016.1, from coordinate 761,814 downwards.
AAACATTTGTCTTTATGAAAATAAATGGAATTTTAAAATCATGTGTTACAATAAACAAATTTAGTAATAAATTATGCAACAAATACGTGGAAATTAATTAGTAAAATACTTATGACGATAATTTTATTACCTAGTATAATGAGGCGAAGAAATAATCAAGATTACAACATAACAACATTGAACTTGTAGAAATTTCATGTTGTGAGTGGTAGTGGCGCAGTGGAACAGCACCGGACTGCAAACACGATCGGTTGGCACTTTGATTCCCACTCAAGGGAGTGCTTATATTTAAATTATTCTCATTTCCTTGCTCTGTCGGGACAAAGCGCGGTGTTGAGTACCGTCCCTCACCATGCAATGTCCTGAACATGGTAGAAAGCGGAGTACGAAGTGACACGTACGGTACGGAGTGACAGGTACGGTACGGAGTGACTAGGTACTTCCTGTTTACTCTGCTATGTTTAACAAAAAGCGTGAAGCTAAAACAAACTAGTAAAAGCAACTATCATACAAAGCCTTTTTATTTTTTTTAAACCTTAAGTAAGTACTTGAAGGCAATGGGGCTTACATCTCGCTCGAGAAAGTTTTATAAGTTCATAATATACTCTAACTTCTCGCCTTTTTTCAGTATATAAGAGTTAGTTAAAGAGAATATAATACACGGGTACTGTTTTCAACTATTCTTTAGATTTTGACAAGCATTTTTGAATCCTTGGGATATAAAGCTACCACCAAGCTTGAATGAAAGTCCTTAGATTACCTAAGTTACCTAATTAAGTAGGTAACTAAATTAATTTGAGGCCGCTCGTGGCGCAGTGGGACATCGTCTGACTGTAAACGCAATCGGTTGTAGGTTCCATCGCTTCTCGGGGGAGTGATTATATTTAAATTATTTTTATTACGTCGCTCTCGTAAAAGACAAAGTGCGGCGTAAAGTTCCACCACTCAACAGGCAATGTCTTGAATTCGGTGGAAAGCGAAGTACGGAGTGTGTTGACACTAGGTACTTTCTGTCTACCCTGCTATGTGGGATGAAAGCGTAAAGCTAAAAAAAAATAAGATATCATATTCAATTTAGTAAATTAAAACCGCACTCACTATAATATTGACTTAAATCTAACAGGAATATTTAAAATACCTAGTATGTTAGCGGTGTTTAGTTCCGCAATCGAACTTACACTATCTCTAAAAGGGATAAACCTGCATACATTAATTTTTTTCTCAGAAAAACAGTGAAGATAGAGAGTCAATTTAGTCTAAGTTAATAATGAACGCAACAACTGGAATTGTCTATTATAGGTTATAGGTAGGTTTTAACGGTGTTATGTTCCGCAATCTAACTTACAGTATCTCTAAATGGAACACATATACATACATTATTATTTTCTCCGTACAAAAAAAAAACAAAGTGTAAAAATATGGAGAAATATCTTAATCTAAGTTAGTCGTTTTTAATTAAAGCACTAACGATGACCTCCCATACTAGAATTGCCAGTTGTATGTATATAGTGGGTAATAAGGCCTGCACCTTGGCCTGACATTGGAGACGTTCGATAAGGAATTGCCTTTGATCAATCTACAACGGATTAGACTTATCTTACAAATTGCCTGCCGTTAAGCAATTGATTTATTTATTTTTTGTTTTACGCTTTTATCCCGTATAGCAGGGTAGACAGAAAGTACCTAGTGTCAACACTCCGTACTTCGCTTTCCACCGAATTCGAGACATTGCGTGTTGAGTGGTGGAACTCAACGCCGCACTTTGTCTTTTACCAGAGTGAGGAAGTGAAAATAATTTAAATATAATCACTCCCCCGAGTGGTGATCGAACCCACAACCGATCGCGTTTATAGTCAGACGCTGTCCAGCGCCACGACTGGCCTCAATATTATTAATACGTACGTTCTTTTAATCTATAAAGTATAGTTGTACATACTAATATTGTAACTATGCCATTGTAAAAATAAAATAAGTATAATATAATTTCATGCCAATAAAGACATTTTAAAATCAAATAAATATATGTTTGAGGCCATCTTAGTGCAGTAGAACAGCATCTGACTGTAAATGCAATCGCATTTAACACATTCAATTAGGAATGCCAATAGGTTGTGAATACAGTTCCCAGTTGAAACAATCTCCGCTCTGGTAAGACAAAGCGCGGTGTTAATTTACGCCACTCAAAACACAGTCAATGTTGATGGAGGTGGAATTTAGTGTCTTGGCATTTGTTACTCTCTGAATTTCCTACTATACGTAACAAGACGTAAAGCTTGTTTGACATACAACACGTTGCTAAGGCAACGCGTATCTTACTCTATAACTAAATAACAATCGAGTTTACAGATTACTTATAAAAAAAAGGAATACGACAGAAATATTACAAATCCCTTGCAATGTAAGAAGACATTCGATATAATATTATATTATTGAGTTTAGTGTACTTGTTCGAGATCTCTGTATCACCATAACCCGTACTTACCGTCCTTGATCGTAGTTGCTTAAATGTCAAAAAAAAAACCTTTCATAACAAAACTAGGTCGTATTGAATATGAAATATGTAAACAATATCAAAATATATTATTACATTATTGCGACATTGTCGAATCGCTTTATTTATAGGTTTTGAAAGTGTTTTTTTATTGTTCTTTAAGAACAATGCAGCTGCATTCTTTATCCCTCATAGCAGGGCAGTCGGAGACAACCTAGTGTCAAGACACTCCGTTGTGTGCTTTCCACGCGAAATCTGAACATTACTTGTTATCTTATGTAAGTGTTTTAATTCTTTTTAGCTAAGTTTTAAGGCTCACGCTTTTATTTACGGGTAGAAAGAAAGTCATGACACTCCGTACTTCACTTTCCGTCGAATTCGAGACATTGCGTATTTAGCGACGGAACTCAACGCCGCACTTTGTCTTACCAGAGCAAGGCAGTGAAGATGATTTAAATGTAATCACTTCACCGGATGGGAATTGAACAACATACCGATCGCGCTTACAGCCAGACGTTGTCCCATTGCACCACCACCGGCCTCAATTCAATACATAAATCACAATCTTATCACCAAAATCTATCAATTCAAACCTTACATCAATAAAAGCTCATAAAGAAGTATATAATTTTATAATCATTTAAAAAAATATTTTAATTGTATTAAGTAATAATTAACTAAAGCCGTCGCGGCGCAGTGGTACAACGTCTGTTTATAAACGCGATTGGTTGTGGGTTCAATTACCACTTGACGCAATTATTAGATTTCTGGTAAGACAAAAATCGGAGTTGATTCACCGCTCATTGCACAGTATGCCGATTTCAAGTCGAAAACAGTCGACGGAGTGTCTTGACACTCGGTCGTCTGCTATGCGGGGTAAAACGTGAAGGTGTAAAAAACCGATATGTTTCATAACTGACAACAATAATAATATAAACTTCTAAAATAATTTTATCCTCATATTGCGTTTACATGAATAAGCCAACATTTATTTTCTAATATCAATCTTGCTCATCATTTTTATCAATTTAAAGATAAACTAAAGAGAAGATATAGGTCAGTCAGCTTTATCGTCGAGTCAGTACCAACTATATTAGGAATTTTCTACTATTTTTAAAGTCTTATACTATTCCTAGGATTAGAAAAACATTTTGAACGCAACCGAATTTGAACCCGTGCCTGTTGTTCACCGTCCAATTGTTCTGACCGCTAAGCCATGCGTTCTAAATCCGGCTGCGTTGAAATGCTTATACGTTTATTACAACTTATTTACGTTGTTAGCATTTTTCTTTCAATTATATATATATATATATATATATATATATATATATATAAGTTTTGTGTGAATTGTATAGAAATGGTATAGATCTAAAGATTGCGTTATGTTCTTAGAATTCTCACGATCTTCACGCAACTCGAGAACAAGTCAATGCTGACACAGTCTAGTGAAAGTACACTTATTTGTATGTAACACTTCTACATTGGTTTTTGTTGGTCATTGTAATTTTATATGGCGTGTAAAATTTGTGACTCCATCGAAATGAAGGGATTTCCATAACTCGTTCTCAAGATGCGGAAATAGGTAAAATGTTTAAAAAATATAATAATTTATATATATATATATATATATATATATATATATATATATATATATATATATATATATATATATATATATATATATATATATGTTAAAAAAAGAAAGGTTAATATATTATTCTAATTAAAAAAATAATTTAATATTTTCTACCTTCAAAAGGCATATAACAAGTAGAGATAATTTAGTGTCTAGATTTAGACATAATTTATGTTTCTTTGTTTTTATTTTACTGACCATCCATTACAAAGAAAATTATGTATGAGATGTGGAATAGTGTCTGATTGTAAACGTGATTAGATGTGGGTTCGATTCCCACACGGGGAAATCATTATATTAATTTTATTCTCCGCTCCGCAGGTTGAAGAAAATCAACAGAGTATCTTGACACTAGGTTATCTCTGACTACCCTATCGCTACTAGCGCGGAGCTGCTTTTAAATATTAAATAAACATTACCACACAAATTAATATACAGGCTGTTACATATAAAACAGATAGAAAAACTTATTTCACTAAACAATTAACAAAAGCATGTTTTAACAATAAAAAACAGTTTTTCGTGGTTTATAGTTACCATTATAATACAATACTATATAATGGCGATTGTAACATAGCGGTGCTCTCACGGTCTGGTCGCTACAGTAGGTATATATGTGAACCAGACCAGGTGCCTGACCGCGGTTACACTGAGGTCAGTGTAGTGAAAGTTCATGTTTTTATCACTTATATTATACGTGTCAGTTTTGTCAGTCACTCAATCTGAATGGGATGGTGTACTGGGTTTTGCTTTAATTGTTATTAATTATAATTAAACTCAAGTTATTTAATAATATGGAGAAAAAAATGTTGATCATATTTATTGACTGTTGTCAAAAAAAAAATTTTGAAATACTTTTTTTACTATATTAAAAACTTTAGGCATTCTTTTCTCAGTAAAACTCTTAATAAACATTGAGTAAATATATTTTAAGTTATAGACAACCAAAATAAACTTACTAACAAGTTATTATAGGCAAGAGAGGAAGGCCGTTTAAAGTAACTGAAAGTTATTTCTTTACATTGTTACTGTTTTTTTGCAAATTATATAATTTTATATAGGCCGGTCGTGGCGCAATGGCACAGCGACTGTAAGCGCGATCGGTTGTGGGTTCGATCCCCACTCGGGGGAGTGATTATATTTAAATTATTTTCACTACCTCGCAAAGTACGAGTGTCTCGACACTATGTGCCTTCTGTCTACCTTGCTATGCGGAGTAAAAGCCTTATTGTATATTTTATCATACAAAAGTGAAAAATCTGTAATTTAAATATAAATTAACTAAACACAAATAACTCGTAGAATTAAGATAATATAATTTTGTCAATAATTGACTTAGATTATAATATAAACCTCAGATTTAAGTAGCTGATTATAATTATATGCAAACGAGAAGTAAATAACAATAACGAATAAAATGTACAGACGTTGTCAGTTGTGTATTAAATTCTATATTAAAAAAAACACACACACACAACTGAATATTCACAAACAAATATATAACCTTCGTTATGTTGAAATCCTTACTCAACACACTGTCTCGATTTCGGACGGAAAACAATCAACAGAGTGTCTTGACATTAGCTTTTCTCTGACTACCCTGTTAAGTATTAGGATAAGACGTGAAGCATTCATATGTATATATCAAATTGCAGCTCTCCATGACCAGAAGTGTCGGCTGTGCGACTTCAAAAATCTTATGCACACTTTGAAGTTTTGAATGCACTGGGATTCGAACTAGCGCCTCTTGGAACCCGTCCAAGCGCACTAACCACTAAGCCATGCGCTCACATCCGACTGCGTCGAAATTTTTATACGTTTTGTTACAATTTAATTACGTTAATGATCTCTGTAGAGATTTTTTGTACAAATTTCGGCTACCCAAAGGTACTTTCTAATGAAATAATCGCTTTGTAAGACAAAACGCTGTTTATTTTAATATTTTTAAAATATTATCCACACTTAGTATTTAGAAAACATTAAAAAAATACATGAAAATTTTGAACACGACGGGATTTGAACCTGCTCCTCTTGGAAACATATAGCTTACATACCACGAAGAAGATATCATATGTAGGGTAGTGATGTAAATATGATACGTAACAATATTGTAAATATAATATTGAATCTTATCTATTGATAAGAGAAGCATGTCTTATCATGTTATTCCCTATTATAGATATTGCTGTATGAAGCCATACCAATCTCACCCATCTATCAAAGTTAGAAAATTTTGCAAAGATACTTCGATACACGTTTTACTTCCGGTTTGATTCAAAATTTGTACACGTGTCCGATTTCGATGATAATATAGACTTTTCTTAAAAAATATCCTTGTCTGGATGAGCAGGATATCGAAAATCAATCCCGCATAGCAGGGTAGTCAGAGACAATCCAGTGTCAATACACTTAGTTGACTGCTTTCCAAGTCAAGATATTGCGTGTTAAGTGGCGAACGCATCCGCCAAAACAGAGAAACAAAATAAAATTTTAAATCTTTCTTTAAATTTTAAATAATTTCATTCCTCCAAGTGGATATCGAACCCACGACCAATCGCGTTTACAGACTGTCCCACTACACCAAGTACATGTTAATTACAAATCGATGATTAAAACGTAATTTAACGTAACTTTAAAGCTAACAATCGACTCTGAGTGCGGCTAAATAACATTTTGAAGTGATTTTGTACGAGTAATGTAAACAATGGTGTACAAATATTAATTACTGAATAGTTGCGTCACGCGTCAGTGTACACAGGCGTGTGCTTATGGCGTTTGGTGCTAGGGTTGTTAACTTACTGTTTTTTTATATATACAAATATCGGTAGTAAGACACTCTGTTCTATTATAAAATTTAAATCATCTTGTTTTTCAATCAATTATCAATTTGTTCTTCTTCTACCTGGCATTTGCACTAGGGTCTGCCTTCCCACTTAATCTCCACTTTGCATGGTCTTTTGCATCCTCGGTGGTAAGTCCATTGGCTCTCATATCCTGCTTTACGACATTCAGCCATCGCTTTCTTGGGTGTTCTAGCAATCTAAGTCTAGGGACAGATATATCAAGAAATATTCGTCTGACATAGTTCCGAAACTGGATGAGCAACGCGGCTATGGCATTTCAGGCTACTCTCTAGAAGCTTATCAGCTACGTCACGGACTCCAAGACCTCAGATGCATATGTTCGTTACCAATACTCTTTCTATATTAGTATTATTTATCAAAAACGACCCAAAAATGAAGAAGATTAAGTCAAGAAAAGTTCTTTGTGTCTAAATTGTAGAGCGATTCAACAGCATCTGTTCGTTTAAATGATAGTTACAGGTTCGATCAAAGTACTTGAAAAATTATTGTATTTCGCAGATCACACAACAGCAATATCTCGAGCAGAGAATGGAGAACGGAGTGTTTTGACACTAGATTGTCTTTTCACCCTGCTGCTATGCGTAAAAAGCTTAAAACTATAAATATGTCAACCCTGATATAGAATGATGTAGGCTTGCGTCGGCGCAGTGCATTGAATTAGTAGGAATTTATAAAAAACAACATGGCGCCTTTATGTTCTTAAAATAGAGGCTACCACTACGAAATAAATATAATCAAAAAACAAACAGCTGACATCATATAGCTGGTAACAGTTTGTTCCTGTCTGAGATAATGTTTAGGAGCAACGTGTGTTTTGAAATCTAAGTTGCATAAGCTAAAACGTTTGTACAATATTTAGATGAAACGCGGCGTTGTGTTTCGCCAATCTATGTTTAAAGTATTGAACACAAAATTCCTTTATTTATCTTTTAAATTATTTTTTTTAAACAGTGTTGCAATGTAAGAAAATAGTAATGTTATTAAAGTTTTTTCATTGATTATTAAAAAATCAATTTGTAAAAAAAATAATTTTAAATAAATCATGAATCATTTTCTTAAAGAAACTTAACGAAAAAGTTTATATTGACACCGGAAGGAAAACCTGTCAATAGTTCTTTTTTTAAAATAATCAGGTTTATGAATATCGTTATATTTACTTAGTTAAAATATAACGCAAAAGCATTACCTTCACACTCTTATCCCGCATAGCAGGGTAGAGAGAAAGTACCTAGTGTCTAGACACTACGTACTGCGCTTTCCGCCGAAGTCGAGACATCGCGAGTGGTGGAACTCAACTCAAAACGTAATCACTCCCCCAAATGGGAATCGACCCCACAACCGATTGCGTTTACAGTCAGACTTTGTCACCACGACCGGCCACAATAATGCATTAGAATTACATTAAATTAAAAAAAAAAACAAATATCACAAACACTACCATAAATTTGACATTTTATTTGTATAAAGTGCCATACACGGTGTCAAGTTAACTCGTGGTTTACACGTTAAAATAACCTCTAGTTTAATTTATAACCCATAAACATACGAAATCATATTTCTCGCAAACGACCAGCAAAATTAAGGCGTATATTTACTTAAGATTTAGATAACAGTATTGAATACATACAGATTAATACACATGTACTTAAAAAACAATCGCATTTCAATCTTTCCTTTCTCAGATCAAAACATCAAATTGATATCGTCCCAAGGCACCATTGTATGCAGATTTTATAGCGAAAGCTGACCTGGGACTTGTGCTGGCGTCTCACCTCGAGTATCACTTATTGACTTGAGTTAAAGTTAGTTTTATATTAATATCAAGTGGTCAGTTAACTCCATACGATAACTATTTGACAACATTTTCATGGAAAATTGTATATAAAAATGCATATTTTTTCATATATTTCGCGCTATTAACGCCATATTATTGTACGGAGTGTCTTGACACTAAATACTTCCTATCTACCTTGCTATGCGAGATTAAAGCGTGAAGATAAAAAAATATAAATTATTATTATTAATATTTTAATCCAATTAATAACTTATATATTGTGATTAAATATATATATATATATATATATATATATATATATATATATATATATATATATATATATATATATATATTTTAAAAATCTGATGCGGAGACCAACCACACAATAGTATGTCGTGAGTAGACTATAAGCAATTATTCCGTTAGAAAAAAAATCATTTAAAATAACTATTAATAAAACAATGTAATTTTACATCCTGTAACATGTCGTTATATAATTAGTAGATTATGTAAGTATAATATGTAAGAGTATTGCTTCAAACCAGTAAAAGTGCCAAGATCTGATCTTTGCCAAGGTTAGACAGTTTATTACGTGATAGTTGATTTAGTGGTGTTTCCTTTGTGGAAATTAAAACAATCTACTATTTATTTTCATTTCCTCGCTCTGGTAAGAGAAAGCAGCGTTGGACCCCGCCACTCAACTCAACGTAATGTCTCGAATTTAGCAGAAGATGGAGCACGGAGTGTTTGGACACTGAGTATTTCCGATAGGAATCGTAATGCTAAGGAATTACAGCTTCACGCGTCATCCCGCATAGAAGGGTTGCCAGGAACTTAGTGTCAAGACACAAATAAAATGTTGTTTTCAAATTGATATCGTATTTAGTATTTATAAATAAGATGTTCATATTCATTTAATTCGTGCTAGGTAGCGAACGTAACCTAACGCCGCACTATATCTATGTAGAATGGAAAGAATTCTTCTTGTAAATAAGAAGTAAACCTAATACTCAGTCCTTTATACTTATATTTATAATATAATATGTAAATGTACTGTTTATTCGTTGATAAAACAAAATTATATACAATTCATCATAACTTCTATAAGAGCATCAACTAGCCCATATCCGGGATATCAAAGTCATTTGGACAGGTTACATGACGTCACTGTGACTTACTTACCTGCAATAATTCCAAAATGATTCATTCACTCATTTGCTGTTAATTTTTCTGAAAAAAAATATTTTGTTTCTTTTTTTAACTCTATTAAATATATATGTTATTTGCTTCATATATATCCCGTTATTCGGCGATGCGAAAAAACCCTAGTTAGTGTACCCGTGTTTGAACACTCCGTTTTACACTTTCCGTTTCCAGTCAGGCGACTGGGGTTATATATTTTTCTTTTATTTTTATCTCCAAGCTCTGGTAAGACAAAATGTAGTGTTGACTCTCCACTCAACACACAATGTCTCGAATTCGAAAAAGAGAAGAAAAGCGGAGTACAGTGTCTTGACACTAGGCTATTTAAAATTATTTTCATTTCAGTGTCTTGTCATCAGGTTCCCTCCCTTAGCCTTATTAAATCTAATTAATATACATAATTTAAAATTTTGTGAATGCAGTAAGTAATTTAATAAAATATACTTTTGTCAGTTTTAGTAAAGTCAACAATACGATTCGGTCATTCACCTACCCACATAGCTAATGCGGCGCAAAGTTGTATGTATTACGAAGCCTATTTTGATATATATATATATATATATATATATATATTTATATATATATATATATATATATATATATATATATATTTATATATATATATATATATATATATATATATATAAGTGTTAAGACACTCTGTACTTCGCTTTCCACCTAATACCTAATTCGAGATATTGCGTGATGAATGGTGGAACTCAAAGCCGCACTTTGTCTTTTACCAGAGCGAGAAAGTAAAAATAATTGAAATATAATCACACCCCCGAGTGGGGATCGAACCCACAACCGATCGCGTTTACAGATGCTGTCACTGCGCCACGACTGGGCGCTAATACATTCCAATACAATTTCATATTTTTTTTGACGAACGCTGTTACTTCATATCGATTTAATAAACAAAATGTCTACGACACTTGCCATATCTGTTATTACATATTTCTGTGAATGTTGCGTATTAAAAATTAAATTATATCACAATTAAGATTTCTTATCAATATTGTCCATATCATATTGCAAAATAAAATGAAGGTCATACTTTATCGTACATATATATATATATATATATATATATATATATATATATATATATATAACCTAGTGTCAAGACCACCCGATTAACTGCTTTCCACCCAATTGTGGTATTAAGAGTTGATATTGCGTTTTCTGTTAGCAGAGCAGAGGTAGAAAAAAAATGTTAAATAAATCTCCAACAAAGTGTAAAGCTTAATAAGTATAATTTGCAGTATTAAAATTTGGGTTAAATTTATGCAAGTTGTATACAATATACATACGAGATTGTTTTCTCTTTCTAATATCATTATAAGTAATCTTCTCGGTCGGTAAACAAGTAAGTACACGAAGTTAGAATACGTTCATAAAATAAACGAATTTTAGAATAATTTAATAATTTTAACTGTATTTGGTCTAGATATATAGGATTATATTTGCAACTTTCAACCTAAAAATTGTTTAAATATTCATCAGAGTGGTCAGCCACTGTGGCACAGTGGAACAGTTACCAGCAAACATTATTCTGTGTTGAATTCGATTTCATTTGAAGTCTTTTTAAAAAAAGATTAATATAGATTATTAAGTAATTTTATGTGACAAATGTTGTAAATGAGCTAACATAAAATTATATTAACTCTAATAATCCCGCAAAAATCCCTACCATACATAGCTGGTATATACCAGTTCGCTCCCTACGATAAGGAAAGAATATTTAATTGTTTATATATCTCCGCGCTGGTAAGACTGAGCACAGCGTTGGGTTCCGCCACTAAATTTGTAGCTAAGTCTCATAATACTTGATTCTTTCTTACTACTCTGCTATGCGTTAAATTGTGAAGTTGCCTGTACGGTCCCCCACTGTACCATGATAGGTTCAAGTAACATGGAAAAGGTCATAAAGGCTACTTAATTTTGTAATACTATACAAATAAATAAAATCAGGGCCTTTGTTAGTAATATTAAAATAATCACTTTTTAATAAATATATATTAGATATGTGTATAAAAATAACAATTTTTATAATTTTCGTCTGTCTATCTGTTTGTTCTGGTTAACGTCTGGAACGATTGGATTGATTTTGGTGGGAATTTCACTGGCAGTTAGCTGATGTATATAATCGTAACTTAGACTACTTTTATTTAGAATTGTAAAATAAATATAAAGACATTTAAAATTTCACGCGGACAGAGTCAGGCTCTCAGCTAGTCTTTCACTAACATCGAACTAAGTAAGAATTTTAACATAATATTAGTTACACTTCAAATAAAAATCTAACGATCCTTTCGGTGTTAAATTTAAAACTTCAAAATAGTTTAAAAGAATTTAGCTCTTAATACGATTGAAATAGAATAAAATGCGCTTTGCTTCATATCTACTTTATATGTATCGAGTTTATCGTTGTACACTCAACATCAGTTTTATGATGTACAGTATTTCAAAACGTTTAATTGTTTAACGGTAACTCTTTTTCATAGTAGGGTTATCTTTTTCTATTATTCTGTGAAATTCGTTATGGATAACCAGCTCTAGTGAGGACCCACCTCACAGTGTTCCTCCAACACTATTAACCGAGGCCATGGGTGCCCTCCTCTCTTCATGAACCTTGGCGATCTTAGCAATCAGCTTCCCCTAGCTGATCGCCCTCAAGCTGATTTACATACACGATAACTTTAACGCATGTCTCTAACGGGATCTATTGAGACCTCAAAATATATTATAATATTTTTAAATAACTCCCGAATTCAGCGATATAGAGAGAAAAAATATTTCAACCCTTTAGATAATTCAGCTATAATATAACCAAATGACAATGTATTATAAGAAATTTTCAAGGCAATTAGATATACGCAGATTTGGCGCCACGTAATATTAAGTTAGTTATAAACACTTTGCAGCCCCGAGCATTGGCTCGTACGCTCTCAAATTATTTAACTTAATTTTTGGCGTTTTTTCTTACTAAAATTATTATGTATATATATTCCCAGATTGCGATGCAGTTCTGACACGGCGTGATGATGAGGCTCGAGGCGTCTGAGAAACAGCATCGCTACCACAACCTTCTGGACGACGACCATGCTAGTGAGTTTATTAATATTTCCTATTTTTGTGTTATTCCTTTTGATATTAGAAAACGTTTTTAAAAATTTCGACGCAACCGGATGTAAAACGCATGGCTTAGTGGTCAGAGTTCTTGAACGTTTCCAAGACGCACAGGTTGGAATTCCGCTGTTTAAATTTTTATACATGTTTTTTTTAATTAGTTCACTATTTTTATTCCCTCAGTGTAAAGTGTACAAACTCTCCTAAGCTATACTTTTACAAATTTCATTGTAAGTAAATGGAAAATATATATCTAATTTTTTTTAATAATTTAGATGATTTGAGTATGTCTGTACGTTTTTTTATCTATTGCATGTTTTCTTCCTGTTAATTATTTAAAAAATTAAACCAGTCTATAGATAAATCATAGTTTCTTTAGTAATGCCTATATATTTTGTTAATTTTCCCTGCAACCTGTTTAAACCTTTAAATGCTTAGAGTCACTTTTCAAATATAATATAAGTTCAACGTTTTGAATCGTGTATTTATATGAATTTTAAATATTTTTTTATGTTTTAAATAACATAAATAGACTTTTATTTTAATCTCAGTACACGATTAGAATTCTATGAACGTAACCGAATACCAAAGTGTTCGATCAAAGCCCGTGACCAAAATATTATTAATGGGAAAAGCTGTTAGTTATAGGCATTTCTTAGTTACTTGTTAAAGCAATATCATGTTTTGTGAAACTATGGGGTTAAATACATGCATACATATACGTATTGTTTTAAGCGTTTACCTAGAAACCGGAGTGTCTTGACACTAGAAAAAGTACGGATACTCTGCTTTTCGTCTAATTTGAGCATTGCGTGTTGAGTTGCGGAACTCAACACCACGGTTTGGCTTACCAGAGCAGTTGAGCTAACATCCTAGTGTCAAGACACTCTGTACTCCGCTTTTCCTTACCCTTACTCTTCAAAAAATATTAAATATCTGAAATATGTTGTTATTTAGTTGCCGACGAGCGCTTTTCAAGAAGAAATTGGTAATAACTTACTATGTTGATTTTAGAAACTCTGGTAGAACTTAACGCCGCATTGAATCTACTAAAAAACGTGGGAAATATTATCAGTTCATATACCAAAATATCTTGAAATCAAATTCCAATCACCAACCACTGGACAGTTGGACCACATTCTATATGTATCACGATCTCGATATGTGTATCTTAATAAAAAAAAAACATTATATAAAACCGAATAACGTTTTAAAAACACAACCAAATTGACTATATAATTGAGATTTTATTGTTTTTAAAAACAAAACGGCCTCGAGGTAAAAGTTCTATTAGAATTCAATGCAGTTTCGTCCTAGATACCTCATCGGATTGCGGAACGTTTCGCAACACAACGAAATTTGGCTCAACGTGTACTGGTTTAAATTATTATTACTTATTTAAATTTACGTAAACACTTCACGTATTAAATAATATACCAGTTTTAATGTTCTTTTTTTTATGTTTATTCATTTTTCATAATATTATGTAAAGAATATCTAGTGTTGCAATTCTCCGTGAGGCCGGTCGTGGCGCAGTGTGAGTGTAAACGCGATCGGTTGTGGGTTCGATTGCCATTCGCGGTAGTGATTATATTTAAATGATTTTCAGTTCACAGCTTTGGTATGCCAAAGTGCGACGTTGAGTTCCATCACTCAACACGCAATGTCTCGAAGTCGGTGGAAAGCGAAGTACGGAGTGTCTTGACACTAGGTAGTTTCTGTCTGCCCTGCTATGCGGGATAAAAAAGTAGAGCTAAAAAAACCAAAAATATCTCCACTCTCTACTTTTTAACGATCACATTATTGATTACAATTTATTCTAATAGAGGTCACTGATAACGCGATTGGTTCTGGATTCGACGCCGTTTTGATACATGATGTTTTTTAAGACAGGAAATAACTGTCAAAACACTCTAAACTCCATTTTCCGCCGATTTTGAAACACTGCGTGTAGAGTAGCGGAACTCAACGCCGGGCTTTGTCTCAACATTTCCCATTCGAGTTCCATGGGTCTTTCAAATTAGGACTAAAACTATAGAAGCGTGAAAGCTATTTTATTATTTATTCTAATTAGTCCCCTGCCACCGGAAGAAATCAATGGAAAACAGTACCGTGAGACACGGTTGGTGTTTCTATTTGTTGTGACATGCATTTTAATACAATACTGTTCTGTGAGAAACCGATATGTTTAATTGCGATTAGGCAAGCTATTTAAAGATATTTCTTTATATAACTTTAAATGGCTTTAAGAAATAGTGTTACAGAAAGGTAACGGTCATAGTAGCGCAGTGGGACAGCGTCGGACTGTAAACAAGATTGGTTGTGGGTTCGATTCCCACTCAGAAGAATGATTATTTTTTAAATATAGATTTATTTCTTCGCTCTGGCAAGACTAATCGTTGCGTAGAGTCCACAGACAATGGATAGATTTCAGCAGAGTGTCTTGATAGTGTCTGAATATAATGCTGTGTGGGATAAGGCGTGAAGAAATACATATTTTTTATTGTTACGTTTATTAAAATATAAATATTTTAAACATTATCTTCGAAGGTATAGGTAATGAAGATGAGAAAGAAAAAATAACCTTTTCCTCTTACCGAAACACGCGTTTATTTTATAAGTCACCTTTTTTTAAACAATATTGTTTTTTTGTAAACTACTTCGATTAAATTATATTTATATAGATTGATAGGGCAGGACAGGTATTTGACACTGTTCTCTTAATGAGTGACAGACATACAGTCAAAACTACGGTAGGAAAATAAATACAGCTTCTTTAGGAGCCTTCGATAAATTACGCCATATGTATTTCATGGTTTTTGACCCCTTCCCCATTATAGTTACAGCTGGTCACATTTGCGTGGTCAATTGTCAAGCAATTGCACAGTTTCTCGACCACCTCCCTCCTCCCTCCTTCATAACGTGTGACGTCATCTATAAATGACCTATTAAAGAGTGTAAGAGAACACTACGAGAGGAAGTTATGATACGAAATGGACGAGCATAATAAACAGAATATACGGGATATTCCATTTTAATTTTTTTAATGATATAAGTATACATACAAGTTGTGCCCGCGTGAAATTGAAGATTTCCCGATTTTTTTTGGCTTCACGCTTTTTATCCCGCATAGCAGTGTACACAGAAAGTACCTAGTGTCAAAACACCCCGTACTTCGCTTTCCATAAAATTCGAGACATTGCATGTAGAGTGGTGGAACTCAACGCCGCACTACGCCTTACTAAAATTAAAGTACCCTAAGCTGCTTATGACATCAGCTATCTGCCAGTGATAGACTCGTCAAAATTGATTCAACAGTTTCAGAGATTAGCCAGCACAAATATACAGACAAAATTTTTAAAAAAATGTGTTGTTTTTTTTAATACTAATAGATATATCTACATTTTTTACATATTTATAGATATTATAATGATATTGTAAATTAAAGCAAAGGAGTTGCGCAACACGCTACGTACTTGTATGATCTCATGTTTCTGTAGCTGCCGTATGCAATGCATTTCAATTATTGTTTATTATTATTTTATCGTCAAACATATATATATATATATATATATATATATATATATATATATATATATATATATATATATATATATATATATATATATATATATATATATATATACACATTTTAAATTTAAATGAAGCTGTTGTGTTGTTTGGTATTCAATAAATATTCTTGGAAAACTGGCATTTCGAACTCTTTGCAGTAGTCCGTGGTCACAGGTAGACTGAAGTGGCATTTGTCTGTCAGTTGATACAAAAATTAATATCCATCTACCGCCATCGATTTCTCAATTGCCTCGCTTACTGTCCTGGATTCTTGTAGAATGAGCTGATTGTGTCTTTGTCTCTGGTGTGCTGGATTTGAGACTTAATTTTCTATAAGTGGGACCAAGGTGGTAGAGACCTTCCAGCCATCTTCTCTGTTGTTCTCTGAATGTTTTTTGAAAAAACGTATAAAAATCCCGCTGTGTTCAAATTTTTATACGTTTTTTCAAAAAAATTATAATATTAATATTAGTATTATATTATTTAGTATCTCCTATAAGCCCAAGACACACTGTTTCTTCACGTTCATACATTGTGGGTTGATTAGAAATTAATTTCCTACTTTTAAGTATTTCTTATCCTCCTCATCTCAGCCAATATATAATACTCACGCTATTAATATATGTGTGTGCCATATTATAAACAGATAAAACAAAATCAATATAATAGATAAAACAAAATCTATATCATGGCCCAGTGGTACAGCGTCTGACTGTAACGCGATAGGTTGTGGGCTCGATCTTCACTCGGGGGAGTGATTATATTTAAATTATTTTCACTTCCTCGCTCTGGTAAGACAAAGTGCGGCGTTGAGTTCCACCATTCCTGAGTCTGGAATTCGGTGGAAAGCAAAGAACAGAGTGTCTTGACGCTAGATATTTTCTGTCTACCCTGCTATGCGGGATAAAAAGCGTGAAGCTAAAAAAAGAAATAAAAGGCAATCTATTTTTTATTCCTATTTTATTCTATGTGCTGTTTAATAGTTTTTGCGTTAAAGAGTAACATAAATACATACATACATGCTGACAAACTATCTATATATATATATATATATATATATATATATATATATACGATCATATATCAATTGTATACAGTGACCGCACCTGCCATCCGGTAAGCTATCCGGCGCTTTGTGATACCGTCACGCGACAGCGGCGTCAAGGGCTTCCTATTTAATTACTTATGTAATATATATTAGCTATGGCATTCGACTACGTTAACATGGGATTTAACATTTCTGGATATTTATTTTAAAATTCTAAAATAAAAATCGCCTAATTTACTCCTTTATTCATCAACTATCTGCCATTGAAAGTCATTAAAATCAAGCCGTTTCAGAGATTAGCCAGAACAAAAAAAGACACAATAAAAATTAATGTTGTGAAATATTGTAAAAAAATAGGTGATATGTTTATCATATATACATATGCATTTAGTACGTAGCAAATATTTTAATATTACAAACAGACACTCTAATTGAATTCACGTGTATAGATAGTTTAATACAATAGATTTTTGTATATAAATTTATTAATATTTTAAACAGCTTTTTACTATAAAAAAATAAGTCAACAGAGAGATATTATGTAAATTATTTTCATTTTTTAATAAATTTTAGAATATATTTATTTTATACACAAACAAGATTGGAACCCCACTCCTGTTATCAGCAGTTATGTTATTCATGTGATTTTTATGATAAAATTTAAACAAGTAAGTTAGATCAAACACAAAGTATAAAAGTGACTTTAAGTAATAAAACGTAGTAATAAAATTTTAATAATCATGTGAAATTTAATACTAATAAAAGAGTTTAGCGTTTCGTTTTACAATATTTCACAGGTCCAAGTCCGTCTTGGACGGTATCAAGGCGCGGGTTCGAATCCCGCTGCGTTCAAATTTTTATACGTTTTTTCAAAAATATTTTCTAATCTTAAGTGTGGTAATAACCCTTTAAAAATAGTAAAGAGGTGTATGTTTCTTTTTTTTAATATAGCTTCACAATTTCATCCTGCATAGCAGAACAGAAAGTACCTAGTGTCAAGACACTCCGTACTTCGCTTATTATAATATTTCACCTACATATATAAATATAAATACGTACACAAAATAATCAATAATTTTTTGATTTTATATAATATAAGAAAATTTAGCGTTAAAAAACTTTAAAAAAAAGGAAGAATTCAACTGTATTTTTTTAAAAAAAAAGCAATTATCAATATATTTATTTACATTTTACTTAAGATGAAAATTGATAATTTTAAAGTGGGTATAAGTTAGTTTTATATCTATGTATAAATATTTAAATATGAGCTAATTCTCTTAACACTTCTATAATATTTTGGAATAGTTGATTAAAAACAAGAGATGGAGAGTGACAAAAAAAACTCCAAGAGGCTATATTTTTCTCATTACAACAATAATATAATTAAAATATTATAATTAATTAAATTATGTATTTTTCTTCTTTACTTTATATTTTTAGCTTCACGCGTTTATCCCGCATAGCAAGGTAGACAGGAAGTACCTAGTGTTAAGACACGCCGTACTTCTATTTCCGCCGAATTCGAAACATTGCATATTGAGAGGTGAAACTCAACGCCGCACTTTTTTTTACTTTTCAGTACATATCATTTGTTATTGTTTATTAAATTCAACAGAGCTTCAACTACAATTTCTATTTCAAATCGCCTAATGTGAATTTATTCTATTTTTTACACGCATAGTAGAATTGTTATAAACAACCTAGTGTCAAGGTACTCTTTTTTTACGTTTCGCCCATGTTTGCAATATTTTGGAGACACTTCTTCCCTTACCCCTCGACCATGAATTGAACCCAAACCAATCGTTTAAGGTTAGGTTACGTTAGGTTTTCCCACTGTGCCATGGATGAGTTTTTATTTAATATTTTTTATTATTGTGTCATATAAGATTATATATTAAATATTATACCAATGTACTACGTAAGAGATACTTTCTAACACATTACATATACAGTACGCTGTACTTAAACTAAAGAAATAAAAATACTCCTTATATATGAAATCCGAATTTCACTGTGCGGCCGGTCGTGGCGCAGTGGAACAGCGTCTGACCGTAACCGTGATCGGTTGTGGATTCGATTCCTATTCTGGAAAGAGATTATATTTAAAATAAGGCGGAAATCTGAGTACGGAGTGTCTTGACACCAGATACTTACTGTCTACCCTGTTATGCGGGACAAAAACGTATTTTTTTTTCTTACATTTAGTTAAGTGCCAGTTAAAGTCCAGTCAAAATCTGTTAAGCCATTTCAAAGATTAGCCTGAACAAACAGACAGTCAGACAAGAGTTGTAGATTATGTTCTTTTGGTATATGTACCGTACGTATACATATGAATATTTAGTTAAAAGGGTTATTTTAATATTTAAAAATGGCAAGTATTTCACTTTTTCCCTTCTTCTTTCGACAGGAAGTAACCTGCTATGCGAGATAACAGCGTGAAGTAAATTAAACTCACCGTCAAGGGTATTATTGCCACCGTGACACAGTGGGACTGTAATTGACTATAAACGCGTTTATGCGTTCGAATCCCACTCGATAAAATTATTTCATCTCAAATTTATTTTCATTTTACCTTGATAAGACAAAGATCGCTGGAAGTGTAGAATTCGGATGGAAAATAATGGACGGAGTGTCTTGACACTAGAGTGGTTGTCTCTGATTACACTGATATGCGGTAAGCGAAAATATAATACGTTGATTATTCAATGCATTGTTAGAAGAAATGCCGTTTTAAATAAGCAATTATACTATTATTGTGCTAAAGTTTATTTAACTTTTAGCGCATGATTATGAGAGCGTGAAATTTTTATTCTACTTGTATATATACATATATATTATAACGTTTTTTAATAATTAATTAAAAAAAATGTCATCCGCTACTTTTTTTTTAGCTTCACGCTTTTATCCCGCATAGCAGGGTAGACAGAAAGTATCTAGTGTCAACACACTCCGTACTTCGATTTCCGACGAATTCGAAACAATGCGTGTTGATTGGTGGAACTCAGCGCCGTATTTTGTCTTATCAGAGCAAGAAAAAGAATGTAATTTATATATAAATCACTCTCCCAAGTGTGAATCGAACCCACAACCGATCGCGCTTACAGTTAGACACTGTCCCACTGCGCCACGACCGGCCTCATTACGGCTACTTTACTTATGACTATCAATTATAATCTCGATCTTGTACAAATTTAGGAAATTTTCTCTTAGTCGCTCCTCGACATCTCTATGAAAATTATATAAAAAAAATAAAATATTCATATATGAATTCGTACTAAGAACCATTGCAATGAAACAAGACTGTGATACTTAAACAAGAAATCCACAATAGATATGTATATTATTGTGATTAATGAAGTCAATGCCGTCTATTGTCATTGTGTTACCTAATGAACCAGTTTCTCTGCCCACGTTATCTATATTTTATATACAATCTACGACAAGCGTATAATACAAGCAAGATAGTATATTTAACATTAAAAACTTTGCTTTTCATTAGAAGCTGCCGTGGCACGTTGGAGTAGCTTGTGATTGTACACGATTGGTTGTAGGTTCGATCCTGGCTCGGGAAGATTCTATTTAAATCATCTTCACGGATAACGCGCGGCATTTAGTCCCTTTAGTTATTTTATAATATAGTAAAATTTGTAGTAAGAACGATAAGTAGTAAAATTTTATAATATTAAAAAAAACATCTCTCTAAGTGTGGAATAACACTTTAAAAATAGTAAATATTAAAAAAATTTGATTAATTTGATAACGATGTGTCATAGATAAGGAGTTATAGCCTGACTGGTTACACTACGACGTCTCTAAAAGGCCCGAGAACGTTCAAATTGTATACACAATTTATAATTTATATAGGTATTATTATATAGGTAGAAATATAATCAATATCAATGTAAGAAAACCATAATCAGAAGTGGTCGTGGCGCAGTGGGACAGCGTCTGACTGTAAACGCGATCGGTTGTGAGTTCGATTCCCGCTTGGGGAAATGATTGCGGGATTATATTTAATTATATTTATTATCATTTCCTCACTCTGGTAAGACTTAGAGCGACGTTGAGTTCCGCCACTCAACACACAATGTCTCACATTCGGCGGACAGAGAAGAATGGAGTGTTTTGGACAGAGAAGAATGACTCTAGATACTGACTGTCTACCCTGCTATGCGGGATTCATACCTGATATCTTAGAGTGTAACTAGATTACTTTAAAGAGTGTTTTTTTAGTAAAAACCTCATAGTATTTTAAGTTAAACAACATAAGAAAATAATTTTATAGTGTTTTGTGATCTGTGCACGCGTCTCGCGTCGTTCGGCGCCAGCCAGGTAGCCAGGGGCCAAGGTAGGCTGATCATTGTTACATTCTACAATACATAGGTACTATACCTATATACATACTACTTGCACATATATGTAATGATACTAATTATTTTTAATTTGTTTAACTTCAAACTTGTTCTATATATATCAAGATAGGTAGAAAAAATCTGGTGTTAAAATTCCCATCTTTCCTTCCACTTTTAGGATTCCGTACACAAAAGGTAAAACCATTATTACTAAGATTTCGCTGTTCGTCTGCCAACCAAACCAAAAAAATACATTTAAGGAGGTTGTTATGTAAGGAACGTAGTTCTTTCCCGTTTTTTTAAATATTGGTACAGAACTTTTTGTATCGGAGTCCAACTCGCACTTGGCCGATCGGTCTTAACTTAGTTGAAATTATGCAAAATTATTATACAAATAAGAAAAATGATCACTTGAACTTATACATTCCTATCCTATCCCTATTCTTCCCACATCGTTTCCATATCTTAAACCTATCCATTCCACACCGATACTTTAACTTACAGTAACCATCAACTTTACAGTAGTTCGTTTCGTTCGTTTCCATACATTTATACATTTTTCCAATCGTCCATAGAAGATGGTTGACTGAAAAAAGTTGCCACAAAACACAATAGTTGAACTCTTTAAGAATATAATTTTAGAACAAATATATGTAAAATAGAAACTTATAGTTTTACTAAATAAGATATAGTAATTAAATCAATTTATATTCATCGAGAGCTCGCTCTATCATTCAACGACGATTATATATGTCTGAATTAAATTACTTTGATTTGTATTAGAGGTCACTCTGAAGGATCTTAGAACTGACAATGTTGACATTTTCTAATATTATTACTTTAAAAACGCTATTGTGGTGCAGTGGGACAATTTTTGACTTTACATTGGTTGTAGGTTCGATTCCCTGATATTGTTTTGTTAATTCAGATATGTGTTCAGATTTCAAACATATCGCACAACCAAATAAGCGTTAAAGTAAAGGTAAAACTAATAGAAAAGGAAAAACAACAATTCTTTACACCTGGCATTTATTGTACATAACTAGCAAGGTTGTAATTGATCCCATATTCTTTACTTAGCCAAACCCAATAACGTCAATTAGAGTGCATTCAAAAGTCAGTTAAATACTAACTGACTTCTCTGGGTAGCTATTAGATACTCTTTCGTCAGTGTACCGAAACGTGCACTAATGATTTGCAAACCGGTACTGAGTAACCACAGGTTAGGTAATGCATCTAGGCTAATTATGGATTATGAGACCATTTCCATACTTTCAGACCATTCTTGACCTGATCTGTTGCATAAGTGGTTATTGATCTAGTGGCATTAATGGGACAGAGGTTACCAGTTCAATGTATATCAAGGACAAATAACAAGGGACTTTCATCAGTATATGTATCAATTTTCATTCATTTGAAATCAATAATTATATAGATTTGGTCAAAAGAATAATATAAAAAATATGTATATTATATTATATGCGAAGCCGAGGTGAGTGGTATGAGAAGTGGGGAGAGACCTTGGTTGACCTTCGAAAATACAGTATCGGAGATTCTGGAGGAAGGTCACGTAAAAAGCATGAGGACCCTCCGAGTCTATAGGAATAGTTAATATTTTGAAAAGAGTGTCTTAACACTCCGTTGTCTCCGACTACAATACTATGCGGAAAAAGTGTGCACTTGATAGAAAAATATGATATATTCCGGATGGGAAATGAACCGGGAACCATCGCGTATATAACCAATCACTTCTCAATTTCAAAATCTTAAACCAACAAACCTAAGTACTTGCAAATATAAGCAAAATCATTCAAGGTGGTGATGCCCGTAGATGGTATAGTAATATTATCATTGTAAATCTCGACCCACTGTCCTAAAGAGATAAGAATTCATTAATTGCCTTGCATGGAATAGTCGCATTAAATTTAATTAGCATTAAGATTACTGATAAACTTAATGTAGGTAGATAGCTACGTAGTATTTGTACAGTCATACTTGTCCCGCACGTTTACTCCGTTCTCAACACTTCGTTCGACATTTTTTGTATTTTTTTTTCAAAAAAATATATTCTTTTATATACATTTCTTTTAGCTTCAAGCTTTTATCCCGCATAGCAGGGTAGACAGAAAGTACCTAGTGTCCAGACACTCCGTACTTTACTATCCATTGAATTCGAAACATTGCCTGTTGAGTGGTAGAACTCAACGCCGAACTTTGTCTTTTACCAGAGCGAGGAAGTGAAAATAATTTAAATATAATCACTCCCCCCAGTGGGGATAGAACCCACAACCGATCACGTTTACAGTCTTTACATTTAATTTATAAAATTACCATTAAATAAAAAAATAAAAAAATTACAACTTATATCACAAAACACTGTCCAGACATATAAAAATAGAAAACAAAACGTAAAAGAAAAATTATCAAAGATAAACGATATCATAAGGATGCGACGAAGGTCATTCAAATGACGGTAGACGTCAATATTACATCATCGACCTTGTCCAGTGTATTGATGGTTATTGACTATAGAACTTTAGAAGTTACCTTGGAGTGACCATTTTGATTGCGGTTAAAAATGGTAAAAACGGTCACGGTATGGCCCTTTTTACCATTTTTACCAAATATGGACTTTTCGCATTTTTATTGTTATCTTTATTCCCAAGTTTTTATTTAACTTGCCTTGTTTGTTAGTGTGGGCCAAATGGCGCTATGGTGGTAAATTTGACCCATTTCCCTCACTTGTTTTTGATGTGAAATGGCTTGTAGTAAAATCCAATTCAATATGAGTTTTAAATTTTCTATAATAGAATACAGTGGGTGCACCTTTAACAAAGTCCATACTGGCTACATGGATTCATTCATTTATATATATATATATATATATATATATATATATATATATATATATATATATATATATCTCACTCACCGCAAAAGAAAGAATTTATCTGTTTAAGCCATATATATTCCAAGTAGTAGCTTATTTGATATTTTAATTTTTATAATAATTAAAATATTTAAGGATCTGACCATAATCTATTTATATTTAATAAGCTGACCGTACAATTACAACCATTTTATGATAGTTGTAAGCAGATATAATATCAAGTATAATTTCATATAATTGACTTAACAGTCATGACTGACTGTACGGGTATTCAGTCAGTCATTTATCATGCCAGTCATTCAGCAAATATCTCAGTATAATAAATATATTAAAATAAATAATAAAATTCTTGAAACTTATTTATATCAATCGCAACCAATAAAGATGCCTATTAATTTCAAACGCTTAACGTCATTGTTGTCTTGACTTCCTAATATTTATTCTTATCTACTAATTTATCACCTGTCTCGTACAGCTATTGCCATATTTTATCTGTTATATGAATAATAACAAAGGAATACCGTTTAATAGAAAATGTTTGAAGAGTCGGCTTTAGCTGTAATTTGTTGATAAATTTCAAATAAAATTTTAAAGAGAAGTCATCGTGGTGCAAAGGGACACCGGCTAACTATGGGAAATTTAAATATTTAAATATTCTTCATTTTCCGCTTTGTAGAAAACACGCGGCGTTGAGTTCTGCCAAATATCTTGAATTCGTAAGAGAGAGTGTCTTGATATTTGGTTTCCTCTAAGTACTCTACTATGCGGGAAAAAGCGTGAAACTAAAAAAAATAGAGACAAAATAATAAATTTCACGCCTAATTCTTGTTTCATTGTCATCGTCATGCATCGTTATAACGACAGTACGTCTTGGGTGGCGGAAACCAACGCCGCAATTTGTGACACAATCACGCTGGAAAAGCTAATATATTTTATGATAAAGTGTTTAAGAATTTAATCTCAACTGCTAGTAAAGTAAACGCCAAGTAAAAACGGAACAGACCACCAACATTACACTTAAAGAGTTACAAAACCCGACAAACCGCTTTATAAAACACAATTCAAAGGTATATTATTTGAAATCAAGTTTTGAGGCATTTGGGTGACGGAAAAATGTCAAATATTTGACTTGTACGCATGCGCTGTATGCCGCAGTCAAAGTTGCCCGAAAATAGACCGAAAGTCAACATTGTAAAGTTCGTATTTCGTTTAGCACCAGACCAAAGTCACTGAATTTTCCAGTGCATCCACGCATGCGTTTCCCCCCCCCCTCCCCGCGTACACCATAAAGATTTTCTTCCCTTAATTTTTTACTTTGGGCTTCAGCCCATAAGGTTCTTTCAACTGTTGCCAAGTTTTCCGAACGGAGCCGTGCCATTACAATATTTAATCAGCTGTACGCTCCCAATAGATAATTCAGTTAGTGATGCTACGCCTGTCGGTCGGTGTTGGTTGCCCGTTTTTTTTTCTGGTACAAAAAGTGAAGTGTTTACATTGTTTTTGTGATTGAGTGATGTGTGTTGAGGTTATGTCGTTGTCAGGGTAACTGATTTCCATATAAATATTATGGTGCCATAGCAACTCTGGTATATTAATTAACGAAATATTATGTTTTTGTTTTTAAATCATATTGCTAGTTACCAATCGGATCGATACCGGTAATGTAATTAAACGTATTCCCTTGATATATCTTAGTGAGTGATTTCAATGTATTAGTATTATGGAATGTAGGAGACTATTTTTGCCCTATAACTTAGATTGTATACTCACCCTGGCGCAAAGCCAAGGCATGTTGAGGTAAACAACCTCTTCAAGTTGTAATAATCTGCAATACGCTTTTATATTTCAATATTATTTGTTTTCCAGTGGTTTATATGAAATATGACCATGTTACTTCTTATTGCGACATGAAAACTATTTTTAATACTAGGTCTGACAATTAAAAACCTTTTCTTTATAATAATGACAACTTATTAATTTTATAGGAACAGATAATTCATAGGTTTAATCTAAAAAGTAACTATTGTAGGTTAGGAGGTTAGTGGTATTATTTTTTTTTATTTTAAAATTTGTTTAATCAAAATCTGGTAAGGCCCCAATTTCTGTCACAAAATACTGAACGACATTTCTGTTGTTGGAATTTTATATTAAAAGAACGTTCATGTTGTCTAAATTATATAATATTTGAACGATCTCGTTTGACCTACTGCTGCGTTAAGCTCCGCTACTTATCAAGAAACTATTCTTGATTATATATTCTCTTTACATAACTATTCAATGTCAAGAAAGATTGAAATATATTAATATACATAACTAATATTTTATATATATATATATATAACTAATATTTTATATTTATATATATATATATATATATATATATATATATATATATATATATATATATATATATATATATATATATATATATATATATATATATATATATATATATATGTACTACGTTGAAAGGGTACTTGTCTCAATAGCCGATTAGTTCCCCTTAACTGTAAACAGTTAGGTACCTTCGTACAGGAGGCGTCGGGAAACCCCCAATATAAATGAGTGATGACTCATGACTTTTGTTTCTTTGTCAGTCCCTTAAGAGACTCCAGATTTGTGAAATTAGGTCGTTACATTTTTGTTGCCCATATTCCATGTAGGCACAGCATTGTTTCGAGTAATAGACCAGTAATGTCAGTTCAAAATACCAAGGTACAAGAAAATTGCTTAAAAGAGGGAATACCTCTTTATCCTACTCCTGATAGGAAGGATGTCATGTTGGTGTTGTAAAACTATACTTGATTCGGACACATGTACAAATTTTCAAGGAAATACATACATATGTATTTGTAGTAGTATGTACATACATACTGACATACATTTATAGATAGATACAAGTAAAGCTAATAAAAGCGTGCTAAAGTATAAGGACAGCATAGAAGTATTATAATATGAATTTATATTAAATTTCATGATTATCTTCTTTTTTTATCTTTACGCCTTATCCTTTGCGGAGTACAGTAATTATACTGTATAAAAAAATATTCGAAAATACAGTATCAATTATGATACTGTGTTTAAAAAGGTCAACCGAGGTCTTCCCCTTATAATTACGAATAAATAAAATGTATAAGTCTAAAAATACATAATGTATATATAAAAGACAAAAAGGTTTACAAAACAAAATCGTCGTATCTATCTGTTCATCAAACATTCCACTAACAGTAACAGTCTGACGCACCCAATAGGCTAAGCGTGACCTCCCTGACGTAATGTTTTGTGCCAAATTCGCTACAGCCATATTATCTATACTTATGGTTCTGTGAGTCGTGTTTTGGATATTTTTATTTAATTTAATATTATTTACTGTAATTTAGGGAATATAGAGAGAATTTAGTGTCAAAATACTCCGTTCTTCTCTACCCCCGGTGGCTTGAGTGACCAAAGTCAGCGTTACGTTTTGTCTTACTGAGACAAAGAACTAAGTATATTGGCATCATATACTCTTTCCTTCTAATAATTATATTAACTATATTAATTTTCCAAAAAGGTGAATCCTCTGACTGAGAATTATCTTTTCGCATTTTAATATAATATAATTTTAGTATAAAAATCATATAACACGAAAAACACAAATGATAACATGAAAATCGCCAGTATTTCCCTTCCCGTCGAAACTGCGAAATCCACTGTTATACCTTCCCTATACTCCCCGAGGAACATATGCACCAAACCTCAGTTTCCTTTGGTCAGTAATTTTGGCTGTAAGTTGTCAGTCAGTAACTGATGATCATTATATACTGATTTACAATTAGAATAAAAACTTTGTAATACAATTTTGTTGGCTTACAAAGTAGCGGGGTAAGAGATTTGTTTAAACGTTGCGTGGCTTATGATTGTTTTTCTAAGTTTCTCATTGAATTGTTTTCTTTTGAAATTCTGATGAAGAAATATTAAATAATTTATTCTTTTAACCATTTCTTATCACGCTACAATACGTTTTTTATTTTCAACCTTTAATGAAGTTTATATCTATATACTTTAAATTAAAATATAGCCTATATATAAATATAGTATATCAGGCAAATCGTGGCGCAGGAGGACAGGGTCTGACTAACTCGGGGGATCGGTATATTTAAATTATTTTCACTTCCTCGCTCTGGTAAAGACAAAGAGCGGCGTTGAGTTCCACCAATCAATACACAATGTCACGAATTCGGTGGAAAGCGTAGTACGGAGTGTCTTAACACTAAGTACTTACTGTCTACCCTGCTATGCGGGATAAGAGTGCGAAGCTAAAAAAAACATAACCATTGTGGCGCAGTGGAATATCTGACTGAAACGGTTCGATTTCCATTCGAGGAAATAAATTATAATTGTAATACAAAGCGCGGCGTTGAGTTCGTTACTCATCAGGAAATCGATTTTTAGAGGAAAGCTGTTTTCTCTGCCTACCCTGCTGCCACTGTAATAACACACAAATCTCTGTAACCACATAAATATATCTGATTTGTATAATATATTAGAAATAAGTCAAAATAAACAAGCAGTTAAAATTTTCATTGAGCAATCTATAGACAAAAGTTTCAAAGAGTTTAACAAAAACATAACATAATATTGGAGATTAATATATTAGTGTAATTTAACAAAAATCTAAATAATTTTAACTCACTCTATCTGTCGCCATCAAAAAAATATCTCATATATAACAAAAACAACTTTTACAAAAGTAAAGTAAATTACTAAAGTAAAGTCTTTAGCGCGAATTTGTTAACTAATTTACTGAAGGCTGCTTTAAATATACTAATATATAAGCGCTTATTAGTTACTTTGTTTTCAACAAAAACGAAACACTAAAGTTTTGTTCTTTTGCTTGGTTAAATTATTCACAATATGTTATCTAATATTTTTCATTTTGCTAATCTTTGGTAAAATAATATATATATATATATAAATATATATATATATATATATATATATATACATATATATATATATATATATATATATATATATATATATATATATTTAAATCGATTATTTTGTCTGTCAGGCCGCAGTGGGACAGCGTCTGACTGTAAACACAATCGGCTCTGGGTTCGATCCCCACTCGGGGAGTGATTATTCAGGGTTAGCAGAAAAAATCGTTCTCTATATCACTATGAGTATACAACTTGTAACTTATAACTTGGCGTGCCAAATGACAATATTTAGTAGTCAGTACCACTCCTCTCTATACCATAAACATTAACATTTTGAAATTATCTAAAAATATAACATTCATGGAACAAGTCAAATGTATTACAAAACTCGCCCTCTTTTTAACTCTTTTCTAAAGAAAATAAAAAAAAATAACTAGGCTAAGATATTTATATTAAAAAAGTGCGTTTTTGTCTCCAATATCTAGAGAAATGTCAGTTATCATATAAATAGCCGCATTCAAGCACTGAAATGTTTGTGACTGTTTTCTTTTTAGTATATTCTTTTTAGTTTAAAAAATATATGAATAAAATGACATTATTAAATAATTTTAATAAAATAAAATACATTTTGGTTAAAGAACTTGGCTTCGTTGTCTTCTTCTTTTCAAATTAGTATCGCTTTATATATGTTAATTTAGTATTTTCAATACATTTTTATACATTACACAAAGAAACTTATTTCATTCATATGTAGGTATGAACATAAGTTATATACAATATACGCACGGCACAGTAATTGCGTATCGAATCGAAATGCTTACTGAGGAATGCCAATTCGATTTAATGCTACGATGTTACGTTAGCTGTCAAGTTCATAAAGTAGAAAGTAGAACACTTAGTGGCAATCTACTTCTACTGTTTTGTTTATTTATAAAAATTTAGTTTAAAAAAAAAGTTTTATTATTTTATTTATTGAAGGTTGTAGAAAGATTAAATAAAATAAAACCATATAAAAGTATATTTATTATTAAATAAGAACAAATAAAATTGTGTGTTGAGTGGTGGAATTCAACGCCGCACTTTGTCTTTAAAAGAGCGAGGAAGTGAAAATAATTTAAATATAATCACTTTCCTGAGTGGGGACGCTGTCCTACTGCGCCACAACTGTCTTCTTTTCAAAAAAATAATTTAAAAAAATAATCAAATTTAATAATATTTTTCCACAAATACTAAACGGGAGTTATGGGGTAAAAGCCCCTCTGACCGTGACCGTTGGCGGACATGACATCATCCATTTCAATTTCTAATGTCATCGACGTCAAAGAGCCCATAAAAATTCTGCGCGTGCGCAACGAGCTGACACTACCTGCATATATGTACCTACGTATGTAAACCCAAATTGGCAAGTTGAAATTCGACAGGTTGTATATGTAATTGATGTTTTTGATTGTTATTTTATACTGTGAATGTTTCTTATAGAATAATATTAAGTACAGTACATGGAAATACAAAATGGTAGTTTCATGGTTTGAATAATACTATTGTTAAAGTCTTCTTTAGATCTAGATATTTTCATTAAATTTGTTTTGAGAGTCAGAGATAACCTAAGTAAAACACTCCATTCGCCCTTTTCTACCCGAAGTGTAATATTTCGTATTGAAAGGCGGAACTCAACACCGCGTTTTGTCAACGCAATCCTTTCCCATGAGTGGGATACGAATGGATATTTATTGTAAAATGTTATTAATTTTAGCGTTTAACAAACTTTACACACTAAAAAGCGAAACCCAACGCCTACGAATGTCTCAGAACACTATTTAGTGTCTAGTCTATTTAGTGTAAAATTTCTTATTTTTATTTTGTGTCTAGTCTATTTAGTGTAAAATTTCTTACAGATAGTATAAAATAATGTTAAATATATTATATTAAATCAAAGATTCAAAGATCGTGAAGTGATTCTCTTACGTGCCAACTAACTTCCCTGGTCGTAACCTGAGCCCTGCAAACTGGTTTGGGATCGCAGATTCCACGCGAGGCATGTTATTTTTAGACCTGTATGGAATTTTTTATAGTTAAAAATATATTTTAAATGAAACTATTTTAAACGAATTAATCATGTATATTTTGATATTTGAAATACATTTTTGGAAATCTGACGTTTTGAACAAATTACAGCTGTTCGTGGTAACAGGTATACAGGCAGTCTAAAATGTTATTTTTAATTAACAAAATAGACATGATCAATTCGTTTAAAATAGTTTATTTAGATCTTATTAGTTAAAAACATTCTTTCATCGTAAGTGGGAATAAATTTAAAAATAGTTTAATACAAAGCCGTGCCATGCTTTCCACCGCATAGCGGGTAGTCAGGTCAACCTAGTGTCAATTTGCTCTCCGCCTGAAATTTAGACATTGCATGTTTATTTTTTTAAAGCTTTTAAAAAAATTGTACATTTTTAAATGAAATGTAAATATTAGTCATTTTATTTTCACTTCGCTTGTACAAGCCGCGATGTTGGGTTCTGCAATTGTAAGCGCAATGTTTAGAATTCGGACAAGAAGACGACAACGGAGTGTCTTAACACTTTTTCCTATCTGACTATACGTAAAAAGTAAATTAGAATTTTGTGAAAATTCGAACCCACAACCAACGTAGTCAAACATACAGACATACCACTATGAAGATAAAAAAGACAATAATAATAATAAACAAAAAAATAACTAAAGTTGAAGATAATAAAACAATAAACAAAGAAAAAAAATACTTTCGCAAATAACTTCATTTTCACCGAACCTTCCCACGAACTTGAGCTTTCTTAGCGTGGGAAATGTTTTGATATTGCATCTTTCTCTTTTTAATTTAATACAATTTGTGCAGCCGTCTCTGTCTAACGCCACTTGTTATACGTTTTGCGTAATTTGGTATGCGTGACTTGAAATGTCAGTGCAGTACTAAAAAATGATATATTTAGTTAGCTTTATAACAGATATATATATATATATATATATATATATATATATATTACATCTGAAACACCCAAGTTAAAAAATTAATTATTACAAAAACTTATATAAATATACTGGTCGCAGCCAGCAACATCGTTTGTGTTGATTATAATACGAAATATTCGTGTTTTCTTACAATTTCAAGAAATGGTCTTTTAGTTTTTATTTTGGGGTTTTTGTTATACCGCATAGCAGGGTACACGGAAGGCTCTTAGTGTCAAGACACTCCGTACTTTGCTTTCCACCGAATTCGAGACATTGCGTGTTGAGTGGTGGAACTCAACGCCGCACTTTGTCTTTACCAGAGCGAGGAAGTGAAAGTAATTTAAATATAATCACTCCCTCGAGGGGGGATCGTACCCAGAACCGATCGCGTTTACAGTCAGACGCTTTCCAACTGGGTCACGATTGGCCTTTTATATTGAGATTATTATTATTATAATTAATATTTTTGCTTTTCTCGTATCGCGATTATATCGTATACGCTGACAGTCTGCATTGCTATGAGAGATTGCCATTTTTAAAATATATTCTATTATATAATTTGTTCTTTTAGAGGTTCCCTACACTCTTCAAGGAAAATGCCAAATCTGAGCTTTCTACGCTCAGTAAAAGCATAACCGGAAAAGATGTACTTTTTATAGCGGTCACTTAGTAACCCAAATTTTTTATATAGAGATATTTTAATTTATATTTATTTTAATATAATATAAATTTAATTTCCTGATTATTTAAGTTGTATTCTTGGTGTATAAATTTATTTTTTTCCTTATTTTCAATATCAATGTAGTTCTTTCTTTTTCGGTTATGTTATTCAATACTTTTCGTACTTTTAAAAGAAGTTTTCAAAATATAGCTATAATTATTATGTAAAGTAAAATTTGCAAAAATTCCTCGCCATATTTTTAAGCGTTATACACTCTTAGGATAAAACACACTTTAAATAAAACATTTTTAAACAAAAAGAAACGAAAAAAAAAAACAATTTAGAATGTGTTTTCTAAGTATAATTGTATTAAAGTAATATCATTTATATCATATTACATATAAATTAGAAAATAATAAAGCTATTGTAACGTATAGTAAAAAGACTAACATTTGTATATAAAAACGTAATGGCCGATCAATTGACACACTGTGTTGAATTACTTTATAACCGACGACTATAAGAAATGAATACAACGCAAATGCTTATAGAGGCTCTCAAACTTTGGTTGGAATGAAGGAATTGAATGTTGGGTGAATGAAAAATAATGAAATACGATGTCCCGTTGACGCCTTGACTACGCGTTGCCTTGGCAACGTATATATCACTTTATATAAACGTGTGTGTCACACACATGGTAGTGTGTGTTACATTTATATTATTATTTTAATATATTATTATTTTATACATTGTTTTTAAAAAATTAAATAAAATTAAAATTCGTAAAAATGGTTACAGCGTTCTTTTTTCACGTATAAATAGATTATTTTATATTATATTAGTAGGGTAGTCAGAGAAAACTTAGGTTCTATGAACGGGTCCTCCTAAATATTTAAAACGGATTAATCGCGTTCATTTTGGTGTTCTAAAATACATTTTTGGAAAACCTACCTGTGACCACGAACTATTGTAAAGTACTGTTCAAATAGGAAAATCTACTCTATTAATCCTTTTAAAATAGTTTCATTTAAAATGGCGTAAAATATTTATGTAACTTACCACTAACATGTGTATTGATCCTTATGTAAGAGGTGTACCTCTATAATCTCATAGTCACTAAATTAATTTGTCTATTTATATTTTTCCGAGTCGTTTCAAACTTTAGGAACCACTGGCCCATAGTATTGTGGATAAACGTTTTTGCTACTTTCAATCTACTTTTCATTACAATTACTGATGAATGGTAGAAAATTGACATTTTTTTTTAAACTAACTAACGTTTGTATCGGTAATCAAATAGATTTTTTTATATTTTTTTTTAGCTTCACGCTTTATCCCTGGCGGGGTAGTCAGAGAGCACGTAGCGCCAAACGCTACGATCCCTGCATACCTCTTTCGCCTCATCCACAGTCATCAACCTCTTCATACATGCCCTTCGGGGGGTTCTCATGTTTTTTACGTAACCTTCCTCCAGTATCTTCGATATTGTGTTTTCGAAGGTCAACCGAGGTCTCTCCCGACCTCTCGTACCAATTACAAATTATTTTTTATTTTTATTTAGTTAAATTAAAAAAAAATAATTGATGAACAAAAAAAATCTGTTATAAATTGATTTTTAACAGTATATCTACCGTTTATGGTATCCCCTTGAAGTGTCATTATTAAAGCTGAAGGAAGCAAGTTCATATCTTAGTTGAGGCATTGAAAATATTTTCTTTTTCCATTTCCGGTTACATAAAGCGTAGCGCTAGTTTCAATTACCAGAATGTGTGAACATCAAAAAAAACAAACAGAATACAAAGGCTTTTGTAGTATAATAATGTATACAGAACTGTATTAGATTACAAGAAGAATAACCCTAGTAATAAGCCGCTCAGCCCTTCAGAGAATCTAGTGTCAAGACACTCCGTTTTACATACACGCGTATATAGGTAAAGCGGGAGACGATGGACACTAAAGTCTTAAACGTTTCCACAATTATATTATACAATTTACATATTAAACAATTTCGTAACTCAATTACTTTTAATTAGTGCACTTTCGAGACTCATCTCTTAATTCATGACACTTTCGTTTTTTTCATTACATTCGTAAATGAAAGTGTTATGACACTACTTGGAAAATCACCTATAAGTGACACTTTCGTTCACGTCAACTTCGTGTCTTATTATTGACATGTCATAACGAATATTGAAATTGTCCGTTTGTCCATACTATTATTTATCCTATATACATATATTTACCGGTCGTGGCGCAATGGGACAGCGTCTGACTGTAAACTGATTAAGGGTTCGATCCCCAATCGGGGGAGTGATTATATTTAAAATTATTTACACTTCCCAGCTCTGGTAAGACAAAGCGCAGCGCTTAGATCTACCACTCTCCACGCAATGTCTGGAATTCGACGGAAATTGAAGTACCTAGTGTTATGACACTAGGTACTTTCTGTTTTCTCTGCTGCGCGGGATAAAAAGCGTGAAGCTAAGTGTCAAGTTAAGTCATTTATCCTATATTAATTCTCATATATAATATATTCAAAATAACATTTCTTTTTATAAGTGTGAATCAACACTGAAAATATTAAAATACGTGTCACTCTAATTCTGTTTCTATATTCCTTGCTAAGTTTTCCTCTTCCCATTTCGGGAATTTCGGGAAATGTTCTCTTAATGTTTCCTTATACTCTCCGAGGAACCTTTTCGTGATCAAATTTTGTCTCATACTTATTTCTCCTGTACGGTGTGTGTCAGTCTGTTAGTAACGAGAAAAGTTTTTTTTTTAGTTTCACGCTTCTATCCCGCATAGCAGGGTAGACAGAAAGTATCTAGTGTCAAGATACTTCGCTTTCCATCAAATTCGAGACATTACGTGTTGAGTGGTGGAACTTAACGCCGCACGTTGTCTTTACCAGAGCGAGGAAGAAAATAATTTTAAATATAATCACTCCCCCGACTGGGGATCGAACCCACAACCAATCGAGTTTACAGTCAGACGCTGTCGAACTGCGCCATTTATGTGTACCTATATTACAAGTAATTTTTAAATTACTAATTTTTAAAAATGCTTAAAACTCAATTAAATTGATTTTCTTACCCACGTTCAATATTCAAATGCATATGCAATCACCAGTCCAATTGGGTGGATGTGTAGACCGGAAATGGTCATCGCTTACTTCTCTACCCACCATTATTTCATGAATAATTTTAATAAATTGGCAAACAAGTGTTTCCGGTATTATTTTTAGAAATGATAAAAATATAAATATACGAGTATGTATATAGGTCCTTGGTTATACATGCTAAAATCGCTTGATCAATATTCAATATATCATATAAAAATCACCTGAGATTCAAGACTCCTATCTCCGCTCTTCTGCTATTATTTGAGACACTGTGAGTTGTGTGGCGTAATTCAACGCCGTATTTCTTTTAACCCAAAGGTTACGTTAGATAATCTTTTTTAACAAACCCAAAACCACAGCGCTCTATAGTTTAACGTCCTATTGAGCCACGAAGCTTCAACTTACGTTTCAATTATATGAATTTTATTATATAAAATAAAGTGGGCAGTTACATAGTATGCAAAATATAGGTAATAGATACATACATATATTATGCGTGAGGCTTTGCTTGACCAATATTTGCTCAAAATCTCTTTACAAATGAGTGGGTGGTACGTGGGTTCAAATCTTGCTAAATTCGAAAATTTTATATAGAATTCCAATATGCTTGTAACGTGAAGTATTTGAAGAACACTTAAAAATATTTTATAACACTATCTACATATTAACAAACTTTGTGCTCAAATTTACATACTTTTAAGATAAATTACATAAAGACATTCGTTATAAAACCGAATGTCAGTTACGTGAGCTATACGCGAGAAATAAAGCACAGTGTTAGGTTACGTCACCTAGTGCTAGATATTTTCAGACAGGACTTATAGGTCTCCCTATCATAAGTCCTCTGCGCTCCACTTTTTAAGAATTAAATAACAAAATATTCTTGTGGAGTACGGAGTGTCTTGACTCTATCTACTTTCTATCTACCCTGCTATACGGGATAAAAGCATGAAGCTAAAAAATTATAATCTAAATATATTTTTTTTTGCTTCACGCTTTTATCCCGCATAGCAGGGTAGACAGAAAGTACCTACTGTCAAGACCCTCCGTACCTCGCTTTCCACCGAATTCGAAACATTACGTGTTGAGTGGTGGAACTCAATGCCGCACTTTGTCTTTTCCTAGAGCGAGGAAGTGAAAATAATTAAAATATAATCACTCCCCCGAGTGGAGATCGAACCCACAACCGATCGCGTTTACAGTCAAACGCTTATAATACTAACCTATATATAAATTATATTATACTTATTAACCTTAAACAAACAATAACAAAAAAATATTTATATCGAGTTCAACTTTTATAAGTAGGAACCAAATGTGACAAATGTCTCGAACGCTTACATAAACATAGCACGCTCTGAAACTGGTCTATGGCGTAAGTACCTGCTACAGGTAACAGGTAGAATTATTTAACTATATTATAACACAGCTATGCGTCTGACAGTGAACGCGGTGGTTGTGGGTTCGATATTAAATTGGGGGATTGAGTACAAAGTTACGTCTTATTATTTTAACTAGTATTCCTATTAGCTCTTATAAACCGTTGCCATAGCAACGTGTATGTCACTTCATTCAAAAATATATATCACGTTGTGTGGGTAGTCAGTTTATTAGCGTAATTGTGTTATTATAGAAAAAAAACTATCTATTCTCTCTTTACAAGGTTTTATTTAACTTGCCGTGTTAGTTGGTTAGTTAGTGTGTATGAAATCTTGCAACCTCAATTTGACCCACTTCCCAGTGTCCTATTGAGCTGAAATTTCGATTACAACTTCAGTTCTGATGACAATGTAATTATGTGTAATACATATTTTTGTTAATCTAAAATGGCCGCCGCAACAAAATCGCGGATTATAAATTTTTGCACAACTAATTTGTCGAATACAACACACAGTATGGAAAAAAGCTTGTTTTTAATGAGATTAATTTTTTATTCCATGTAAACTGTACTTCCATTCGCATAATTTATGTTAATCATAAAAGACCCTTTACTTTTTATATTAATATTTAAAACCAGCTTAAAATTTTCATACATATTTTATTATTATTTGCTATTTTTTAAACCAGTATGCAAAAATCGTATGGTTTAGTTTATCTTCTTTTGCTTTAAAAGAGTAGCGGTCGATTGTCGAAATCATTTTACGCGTTTTTTTGTAAACTGTTGCCATAAAAAATATCTTGATAGTAAATTAATAGTTACATAGATTTTAACTAAGTCCCATGGTCATCAATTAGGCTTAATTACATTTAAACTACACAAAACTAGTTTACTCTGAATACTTTAATTTAATTATTTATTTTGAGGCCGGTCGTGGCGTAGTGTGACAGCGTTTGACTGTAAACGCGATCGGTTGTGGGTTCGATCCCCTTCGGGAGAGTTATTATATTTAAATTATTTTCACTTCCCCGCTCTGGTAAAGACAAAGTGCGGCGTTGAGTTCCACCGCTCAACACGCAATGTCTCTTATTCGGTGGAAAGCGAAGTACGGAGTGTTTTGACACTAGGTACTTTCTGCCTACCCTGCTACGCGGGATAAAAGCGTGAAGCTAAAAAAAGAACCTTCAGTCAAACCTTGTCTTTCACTAATATTGGTTTTCAATTCAAAAAATAAAGAAAATACTTTATATTTTTGTTAAAAAACGGTATTAATATACAAAGTAAGCAACAAAATACCTCGAGTTAGGTCAAAAAACAGTTATTGTTTAGTTATGTATGTAAATGTTCGATATGCAAGTTAAACTCATCACCGATACTGATCGTACCGTTATAACAAATTCCTTTACGTTTGAAAGTTTAAGAAAGCTTTAAAAAGTGTTATTTTATTTATTAATCAAATTTTTATAAACAAACAGATATATTTTTTGAATATTTAAATTTCAGACTTTATGGATAAAATCAAAACGCAGCTAGTAGGCAGGTAGTAGAACGTATGGCTTAGCGGTCAGCGCGCTTGGACGGTTTTCAAGAGGCGCGGGTTTGAATCCCACTGCTATCAAATTTTTATATATTTTATCTTATTTATTTTTTAAATCAAAAAAGTTACTTAATCAGTTACCCTTACAATCAATCGAAACTTAAAGAAAAAATATTCTTTAGGAAAACCAAAATTAATAAGGCTGAAAATGTGCTAAATAATAAATAATAAGTTAATAAAATAGTATAAGCGAGCGAAGTATACAAGTATGGAAGGCCACGAGTCGAGAAGTTCCCGCGCCAGCGATTCCCCCGGCGATACTATGAACGACGTGTATGCTGCATGGCGTAAGTTTACCTTAAATTTAATTTTTTTCTTATCGGGAAAAGACAAGAAAATAAAAAATCCACCGAAATTGTATACGCTATGTTTCACACTTTTTCCCTGATAGCACCCTGCTACACTAAGAGAGAATCTAGTGTCAAAACACACTGTTCTCCGCTTTGCACTCAAATTCAAGACATTGCCTATCGACTGGCGAAATTTAACACCGCTTTTTGATTTTCCAGAACGGTGAATTGATCATAATTTCAAATAAGATCATTCCACCGAGTGGGAATTGAATCCACAACCAATTGCGTTTACTTACAAACGTTATGCTCTCCAAAATGTGCGAGCCATGTTCGAACCAACGACCTACTCGTAAAGTCCCAAAAGATTCCCTGAATTTCCGTGGTTTCATTTTTCCGTGGTCGTAAATTTCTCCATAGCAGGATGTGAACGTCTAGCTTAGTTAGCAAATTGCATAAACATCTTCGAAAGGATGCAAATTCAAGTTCCGTTTTGTTGCGAATTCTTATAAAAAATTAATTAATGTGATTTAGTGTGAGAAACAAAATACTATATCATTACTAAATTCTTGTAATTATGTATTAAATAATTTATTACATTATATTTTTGGCTCCACATATAGTTTCGTGAACACAGTTGGATAGGCAGAAACAAATTAATGTTCAGACATCCCGTTCTCGACATTTCGCGAATCGAGTAATAACGTAACTGAACGCCGCGTATTGTTTTATCAGTACAACTTTTATAATATTCTCTGGGGATCAAAACCAAAACCATGGCGTGTACCTTTAAACCCTGTACTGCGATTTATACCATATTTTATCATTTATATTCTCTGTAAGATGCATTTATGTAGACTCCTGGTTAGAAAACCAGTTTCACAGTTAGAAGCTTCAATACTAACGTATATACTAGAAATGTAGTATTATCCGCTACAGCAATTTACCACTTCCTTTAAGAAACATTTACGGCTATCGTTTAATTATGTTGTTATACAGGGTGTATCTCGGTCGACCGCTCAGCAATATTAATGTACAGGACATACAAATATTAGTTATTGTTTTTTATTTTTATTCTATCCTAAAAACGCTCTTTATCCCGCAGGGCAGGGTAGACAGAAAATAACTAGCGTCAAGACACTCTGTACTCCGCTTTCCGCTAAATTCGACACATTCTTGTTGAGTGATGGGACTCATCGCCGCGCTTTATCTTACCAAAGCGAGGATATGAAAATAATTAGAAATATAATTATTCCCCCGATTGGGAGTCGAACCCACAACTGATGGCGTACAGTTAGACGCTGTCCCACTGTGCCACGACCGGCCCTCTTATCTTAAAAGATGTCGAGATGTATACAAATGTACTTTAATTATAATTCTTATTTGAAACATTGCTTAAAAGGGTTTTCTTGAGATACTTAGGTATTAAAACTGAAATTGTTGAACACATGGATTTTTTGTCAGTTTCTTTTTCAGATCAATATGTGGCAAGTACTTACCCTTTATTAGTTTTTTTAGCCATTTAAATAACAAATTTTTTTCTCCTAACTTAATTAA
This sequence comes from Dryadula phaetusa, assembly GCA_032432895.1. Classification (NCBI taxonomy): domain Eukaryota; kingdom Metazoa; phylum Arthropoda; class Insecta; order Lepidoptera; family Nymphalidae; genus Dryadula; species Dryadula phaetusa. The sequence goes on along the minus strand of JAOYRS010000016.1, from coordinate 720,328 downwards.
ATAAGTTGTTATTTAGTTTTTCAATGTATAGGCATTGAGGTGCTCCTCCCGTAGGAGGATATTAATCTGTTGATCGAGAAACACCCTGTACATAAGTAGATTGGTATGAATATATATAATCGCTATATAATATATATTATATGTATTATACATATTTTTTTTGTCCGTAAGTCTTTCTAATATCCTCACATAATATATTTCTAATCTCTATTTTCCCCAAAGAAAAAAGCAGCTCTACGCTTTATCCCCCATATCAGAGTAATTAGAGACAACTGACACTAAATTTTAAACAATCATAACCTCTATTGGGAATCGAACCCCCCAATCAATGGCGTTTACAATCATACACTGCCCCACTGTGCCACCATAGCTATATACAAATACGTTCTACAAAACACCTGAGATTTACCAGTGAAGTAAAGCGAGCGTGTGTCCTTCACGAGTGGCTAGCCAGTACTCTACGACTATCTATCTGTCTAGTGCCATATGTCTTTAAAAACCTTGCAAGTCGACGCGTTATACTTCCAACCTACTTTTTACTTTTATGTTACGTATTATTTTGTAGTAGTTCGGTTTTATGGTTTTGTTCGTGTTGCATTTTGGTTTTGAGACGGTTTTCTTTATGTTTGTTTTGTATTATATATATTATATATTAGTTTTTGACAGTGTTTTCGCTATATTATATGAATTATAGATAGAACGCTTTGGTTCTGATTAAAAATAATAATAATATATACCTAACCGAGCTGACAACCCGATTGTTATTATAATTTTGTTTTTGAATACTTTAGAGTTGGTTAGGTTTATTTATAAAAAGGTATATTTTCAAATCAGTTTTCTTGTTATTTACATTTTACTAATGTTTTTTTCTGCAATACACTTTTTTTTAGCTTCACACTTTTATATTACGCATAGCAGGGTAGACAGGCAGTACCTTGTATAAAGACACTCCGTACTCCGCTTGACTGCGTGTTGTGTAGTGGAACTCAACGCCGCACTTCGTCTTAGCAGAACGAGAAGTTAATTGTATCGACTTTAAATATAAAAAGTCATCGTGCATTCATTTCAAAATACAATTTTAAACATACGTGTTGAGAGTTGCAATACCACTCGACACGTGTACACCTAGCTGTTACACACTTGTTACCATCCACTCCATATTCAAAATGTCACGTCATACATTAAGTTAGACTATTTACTATTAAATACTGGCTGTATATAATTATTTTGTTATTAGATTTGTAATCCGCAACTTTGCTTGTGTGAATTTAAATAAACTGATTTATTTTCACGCTTTTATCCCGCATAGCAGGGTAGACAAAGAGCGCCTAGTGTCAAGACACTCCGTACTATGCTCTCCGCCGAATTCGAAACATTGCATGTTGAGTGGTGAAGCTCAACACCGCGCTTAGTCTTATGAGAGCGATGAAATGAATATAATCATTCCCCCGAATAGAAATCGAATCCTCAACCGATCGCGTTTACAGTCTCACGCTGTCCCACTGCACCACAACCGGCCTCAAATTTTAATGTTAAAAAGAATTCTACTTGCCTTTCTAGCGAGTCAAATCGCACTGCATTGCGATTGCATCTAACATCAAGTACTTGTATTGTATTACTGAATGACAATAGCTGACAGGTGCTGACTATGGTTTGCTCTACTGACCTCAAATTGACGCTTGGTAGTGACAAAACACTCAGTTTTGTATTATGTAATAAGATGTGTTGCGATTTTTTTATTTCGTCAGTCATTTTATATATATATATATATATATATATATATATATATATATATATATATATATATATATATATATATAATTTCGTTCACTATATTATATTTTTCTCGAATATACAATGCCAGTATAAACTGTTATTATTATACAAACTCAAACATAATGGGATTCGAACCCGTGTCTCTTACGTTATAAACTCCAACATACAAATTCCAGGCTGAAGTATTCTTTCTTATCTTGTTATATATATGTGTGTACAGAGGTCCCTTTAAGTTAAGAATTATTAAAGCATATTTACTATTTTTAAAGTGTTATTCCACACTTAGGATTAGAAAACATTTTTGAAAAAACGTATAAAAATTTGAACGCAGCGGGATTCGAACCCGCGCCTCTTGGATACCGTCCAAGCGCTCTGACCGCTAAGCCATGCGTTCTACTACCAGCTGCGTCGAAATTCTTATACGTTTTGTTACAACTTATTTATGTTGTTAGCATCTCTGTAGAGAGATTTTTACAAATTTCTACTACTTAAAGATTATTAAGAAATAATCGTTTAACAAGAGAGATTGCTATTTTATTTTAATATTTACTATTTTTAAAGTGTTATTCCACACTTAGGATTAGAAAACATTTTTAAAAAACGTATAAAAATTTGAACGCATGGCTTAGCGGTCAGAGCGTTTGGACGGTATCCAAAAGGCGCGGGTTCGAATCCCGCTGCGTTCAAATTTTTATATGTTTTTTCATCTGGTAAGACAGAACTCGACCTGAGTTCGCTATTCATGTAATATCTTGATTTCTGCGCGCAAAGCAGTCAATAGAGTGTCTGGACACTAGGTTGTCTCTGACTGCTGTTTTATTTGTCTATTGACTTTATTGTAAGTACACAAAGGAATTATCTAAACTAATATTGTTAAATAGCCGCGAAATATCTTCATATACAAGTATATGTATGTATATATGTTTGAAACATGACATGTTTTATACGTACAGGTAAACAAACGTGACTTTATACAGACGTGCTAACAACTGTCTACGGAAATGCAAATAATTTCAAGGTTTCAAGTGTACTGAAAATAATTATTATTATTAATTAATAAGTTGATATGATCAAATCTGACTGAACTTGAAATGTCCTTAATGTAGCTTCCCGCATAGCAGGGTAGTCAGTGACAGCTTAGTGTCAAGACACTTAGATCTCCTCTCTCTCCACCTAAATTCGAGACATTCCGTTGAGTAGTCTATAAACGTGTAACATGAAAATAATAGAGTTGAAGAACGCTACGCCTTATCTACTTGTCCCGTTAAGTGTGTAAAAAGAATGAAAAATATATTTTATAAAAAAATTGTAAGTTCCAAATAAGTTCACTTATTTTATATATATATTTATATGAAAATATTGTAAGGTCTGTATGTGTGCGCAGTGGCCGTTCGTGTCACAGTGGGACAGCGCCCAACTGTAAATGAGATTGGTAGTGGGTTCGTGTCCCATTCGGAGGAATACTTATATTTACAATTCATTTTCCTTTCTCCACTCTATTCAACACAAAGCGCGGTGTTGAGTTTGCCGTCCAATGTGCATTGTCTCGATTCGGGCGGAAGGCAGTGTATGGAGTGTGTGCTGCTATGCGGGATAAAGCTCATTATATTGGAAATACTATTTTTTTTAAACCTATACAGATTGAAATATAATATTAATGTTGTTAACAACATTTAAATGAATTAAAATTTCAAGGCCTGTAAAATAAAATGGATCGTAAATACACATAAAGAAAATTATATATAAAGAAAATTAGTCTTAAATTACTCTTATTTCCTTCCAGATGAAATGCTAGAAAGCGAAGGCGCAGGGCTGGCGGCGCGGGTGGCGGAGCTAGAGGTACGGTGTTCGAGGCAGGCTGAGGAACTCTTGTGTCTGAGGTCAACACTTGCTGATGCCTTGAGACGGCTCAACGCTTTGGAAGGAAGAGCTCCGACTACTGCGTCTACACAACGAAACGGGGCTTATTCTGGTGGTAAGTACTTTATGATTTACCTTTATTCATATATGTGTAATAATTTAACTTTCAAACATTACTTTTATGAAGTTTTAGTGTGAATAAAAGTCGCGTTAATTTATATTTCCCGCCAATGCGCTCCACCACAGATTAAATATGAGTAGGTCTTTAATAACTGCTTCCTATAAGAAAATCGCCAATACCGGGCCTTATATACATAACCAGACTGGGAAAATATCACATTTTCTCGTTTTTGTAACTAAAAGCCATCATGGTCTAATAGCAGCGATTCACAGTAAACGCGATTGGTTAGCTGGTTCGATTCCCACTCGAGGGAATCATTATATTAAAATAAGGATTAAACGTGCTTTTGCTTTTTCACTTTCTGTGTTATGTGGAATCTTACCAAAGTTAGTTATAATATATTATCTATTCAATGACATACAGCCGGTCGTGGCTCTGTGTGATAGCGTCTGACAGTTCGGTTCCTACTCGGAGTGATCAGATTTAAATTATTTTCACTTCCTTACTCTGGTAAAACAGCGTTGAGTTCCGCCAATCAACACGCATAGTATCGAATTCGGGTAAAAGCGAAGTATGGAGTGTCTTGACACTAAGTACTTTCTGTCTACCTAGCTGTGCGAGATAAAAGCGTGAAGCTTAAAAAAATAATATATATTTAATTTTCTTTCAGGCACAACAGGTACGCCAACACGGGAACTGCGTATCAGACAGCCGACGTACAGGGATTCCGTGAAACGCACGTCGAGCTATGGCTCTACAGCTTCTTCCCTATCACAAAGGTGTTTCGATCTATTTTATACTATTAATATCTTATAGCTGGTCTTTGCGCAGTGCGACAGCATCTGACTGTAAACGCAATCAGTTGTGGGTTCGATTCCCACTCGAGGAAATTATTATATGTTTAAATTCTTTCTATTTCCTCACTCTGGTCACTCACTCTGGTCACTCGCAACATCTCGAATTAGGCGGAAAGTTGAATAGGGAGTGTCTTGACACTAATTACTTACTGCCTACCCTGTTATGCGGGAAGAAATATGTAGCTTATTAAAAATGACGCCATCATGCTTCAGTTACTTGATCCCTCAGTAGAAAGATTATTTCTAAAAGCACTGTAGTTTGCAACGTCTGCTTTAACAAGACGCGGAGTTGAGTTTCGCCACTTACCACGCAATATTTTTAAAATGAATGAATTCAATTTAATAGAAAAAAGACCTTACTTAAAATATCGAGAAATATCCGAAGAACTTAATATAAGCAGGCGTAAAGATGTTTTATGAATCATTTTATTAATGTAAATTTTATTGAACTACAGACTGATAGTGCAATAAATTTTATATTAAAAAATGCGAGGCCGGTCGTGGCGCAGTGGGACATCGTCTGACTGTAAACGCGATCGGTTGTGGGTTCGATTCCCACTTAGAGTAATTATATTTAAATTATTTCCATTTCCTCGCCCTGGTAAGACAAAGTGCAGCGTTGAGTTCCACTGCTCAACACGCAATGTCTTGAATTCGGCGGACAGCCATTTACGGAGTGTCTTGACACTAGGTACTTTCTGTCTACCCTACTATGCGGGATGAAAGCGTGAATATAAGAAAAAAAATCAACTGATTCTGTTCTTTTCTATATAGAAAAGTTTTAAGTTTAGAATTTTACTGTTTATATCATATTTCTTCTATATAGAAGAAATATGATATTAACAGTACAATTCTAAACTTAAAAAATCTATCAATATCGTTTTACATGATTTATGATCGAAAAGTATAAAAAGCATATTAAACTTATTGGTTTTTAAATTTATCCAATAGACATCATCTACATAAAAGAATTGGTAGGCATATATCAATTTATAGTGTAAAAGGATAAATTAAAAATAAAAAAAAAACAAGAAAATCATATATAAAATAGTAAAATAGAATTAAAAAATCTAGATGATTAAATTTTTCGCATTTCTAACATAAAATGTTACTTTTCCAGGCGAGGTCCACAGCACCAGTCAACGGGATCCCTCCAGTCGGACTCCCCGGCGTCGTCCTCCTCGCTGTCGCCCGCGCCCTCCCCCTCGCCACGCGCCACCCCTGCACCTTCACACCATGTGCAACCCTATAGGTAACTTGTTGATACAAACGGTATTTTCATATATGCGATTAATTACAGAGTTATTTAATTTAAAATATTAAAATATTATTAGATGTAATTTATTATAATGATACATTAGGTTTTATAATACATATGTTATCAGAGAAATATATTTTTACTTTTTTTATTTAAAAAATCATCGATTCTATATAAAAAAAATGTTTGAAAAAATCCTACTCAGTAGGAAGCTATCGTTAGATAGACAGTCAGTAGATACTCTGTTATTCAGTAGTCAATACACTATCTTTATGATTTAACTCATTCAATCAACTAACTCTATTTCTTCATTATATGAAAAAGAAAGAGTTTTCCATCTCTGAATGACATTAGAGAATGGACGACTCCATTCTCAAGCAAAATAGACAATCTTATTTGTCAGAATTAACTTAACATTCCATTTTCTTGAAAAAAAATACAAGCAAATCATACAAATTATTTCTATATTATATTATTATAAAATAAAAACATAATAAGATTTGTATACAAATCGTTTGAAAACACCGTATAGGATTACAATACACACACGAGAATAATGATGATTGCGCCGGATGTACGCCCCGCGGCCATTGCACATGACTATGGTAATGACATCAAAATTACACCATGAATAAACATTTCCATTTAGTTTTGCTTATGTTTGAAGAATGAATTAAGTAACTTTAAGTTTTGGTATCATACGGTAGTAAAGTAGTTGAGGTCCACCACTCAACACGCAATGTCTAGAATTGGGTGGAAAGCGAAGTACGGAGTGTCTTGACACTAGGTACTTTCTGTCTACTCTGCTATGCGGGATAAAAGCGTGAAGCTACAAAAAAAAGGAAAGTGAGATATGATATCTGTAACTGCATTTGGTTGGATTCGATACCTGATAAAACCGAGAGAGTCAGGCGAGGTCGCGATTTCTTATATATATATATATATATATATATATATATATATATAAATATATATATATATATATATATATATATATATATATATATATATATATATATATGAAAATTAGCGGTGATCTTTAAAAAAATGCAAAAAGTTCGGAGAGACTTAACACTAGTTCTCTCTGCTTCCTCTAAAAACTATTTGTATGGGAACTTCATTTTTTTAAGTTATAATATTAAAATAAACTATAGTAGTATAGAATATATATAAAGTTTAATTTAAATAAGCTTGCTTTTACAGAACTAGTAGTGTTTATTTAATTGATTTGTAATGCTCAAAGTTACTATTTAGTTAGATTTCATATTATTTTAATATTTCGTAGTTAGTTTTTGCAAGAAAAAGTATTTCTTTGTTATATTTATCGTAGAATAAAACAAATTTTACTTTAATACAATAAAAAAACTTCTGAGTTATTTATCAAAAAAAATTATTTCACACTCATTATACAAGCAACATTATAAGTATATCTTAAATGACGTTAACATTATTAGGAACATTGTAAAAATCTCAGAGAAACTTTTCTAAAATTATTATTTAAGAAGATTTTAAATGAAACTATTTTAACCGGATCAATCGCGTATATTTTGGTATTCGAAAATACATTTTTGGATACCTGACGTACACTTTACAGTAGTCCGTGGTGACAGGTAGACTGAGGTGGCATTTCTATCACCACGACTTCTGATATACACGCAATTAATCTGTTTAAAAAGTTACATTTAAAAAAATTACTTTATTAGAACACAGATAGTTTTACAAAATATATTGGTTTAAATACACCATTGCACATAAGATATATCGAATTATACATACTTAAAAATTAAATTAAGGTATTATTATGGCTTTATTATTGACCTGTTGTGTGAAAAACTTTACAAAATTAATAAAGTGTAAAAAGTATTTTAAAAACGAATAAAAAATATCTTCATTTGATTAGACAGAGTGCGGCGTTGAGTTAGCCACAAACCATTTAATGTCTTGATTTCGGAAGGAAATTGGTCAACGGAGTGGCTTTGACACTACGTTGCCTGTAATTACCTTGTTATTCGGGATAAAGCTGTAATTTTTTTTCTCTATGTTCAAATTTATACGTTTCTAATATAATATCAATGCTTTTACTTTCGTAAAGTGATAATGTGTAAAATACTTAAAAATAAAAAATAATAAAATAATAACAATCATTTTAGATATACTTAGATAACAATTATTCTACGATAAATATATGTAATTAAAATATTTTAGCATAGTTTAGCTTGGCTAGTGTAGTGTGAATGTATAGATCGCGTAATAACTCAACGTCGGGCAACCAGAGTCCTGCAAATAACCTCACGAAGCGCTGGAGCTCTACTGGGGACTTCAATGCACAGGGTTTACTACCTAACACCAGGTAAGATTTTGCTATGTATATATATATATATATATATATATATATATATATATATATATATATATATATATATATATATATATATATGCTCACTTTATTAAATATTTTCATACTTCAAAAATCCTTTAGAGGACATCTGTCTCACATCCAGGAGTATGTCTTGTCTTGACTTGTAAAAGTGTTCAGCTCACAAAAGCTGGAATATTGATAAATGTAAGCTTTAGTACTGATTTAATGTTAGAAAACACAGTATCGAAGATACCGGAGGAAGGTCACGTAAAAGGCATGAGGACCCCGAAGGGCATGCATGAAGAGGATAATGACCGTGGACGAGGCGAAAGAGGTATGCAGGGACCGTAGCGTTTGGCGCTCCGTGCTCTCTGACTACTCCGCGAGGAATAAAGCGTGAAGCTAAAAAAAAATGTTCGTAAAACGCTAATTGACGTCTGCGAGCGCCACTTTTAGACTGTTTTAATTTATTTAAGATATATTTTTATTTTTATTTTTTTTTTTGTATTCGGAAGTATATTTTTGTATATAGTTATGTTTTTTTTATTGTTTTTTATTATCATTTTTTTGTTTATCTTGTTTAGGTTTACAACCACAAAGTCGTTGCTAAACTTGTACTCTAAACAATCATCTCAAAATGGATCTATATTGAAACATGGGTAAGTAACTACTGGCAGGTGGCGGGTGTACTATTAAACACAGTGGTTGCGGGTTCAATTAACATTTTATTTATTTTCATATGATATTAAAACGTATCTTTATAAGTATATATATTTCTGAAAAAAGTAATAAAATTAAAACAATAATTAATAACATTAATATATCCTTATTTACTAACCTAACCTTACCTATATCGCACTAATATGCGGCAGTGGGACAACGTCTGTTTGTAAAAACGATTATTATAGGTTCTATTCCATTGGAAGGAGTGATTATATTTAATTATTTCTGTTTCTCAGCGCTGGTAAGACAAGGCGCGGCGTTAAGTTCGCCGCTCAACACGCAATGTCTCGATTTCTGGCGGAATGCAGTCAATAGAGTGTCTTGACGTTAGGTTATTTTTGACTTTGCTAGGCGGGATAAAGCTTGAAACTGTAACTTAAAACTAAGAACATTAATATGTTTTTTTTAGATTCACACTTTTTATCCCGCATAGCAGGATAGACAGAAAGAACCCAGTGTCAAGACACTCCGTACTTCGCTTTCCACCGACTTCGAGACACTGCGTATTGAGTAGTGGAACTCAACGCCGCACTTTATCATTACCAGAGCGAGAAAGTGAAAATAATTTAAATATAATCACTTCCCCGAATGGGGATTGAACCCAAAACCGATCGTGTTTACAGTCAGACGCTGTCCCCCTGCGCCACGACCGGCCACAACATTAATATAAGCTGAATATTTCTGAGTTGACTTTAGGAAGTGTGTTCATGTTTTAATTTACATTTAAAAAATCCTTTTGGTGCATTGGGCAACCTCCGATTGTAAGTATTGTAGTTAGACATACAAATCCTATGATTTAATTTAAATTATTCTCAATTCCCCGCTTTAACACAGCTTGCACAGTAGTACTGATAGCGCGGCGTTAGGTTCCGTACAATAATAATCATAATGGCTCTTCTTGTTTTACATGAATAAATGAGATAATTTATTTCGTAAAAGATAAGCAAGTCTAGAAATACTTTAAAAGTTGAAACCTACGCTAACATTTGCAAAGACCCAATTGAGTGAACACTGCAACTAAGTGTTTAATATAAAGTACGTACGGATATATATAGTTTATTATCTGACCACCCACAAAGCATTTTATACATATATCGTTTAGGCATTACGATGAATACATCGTACATACATATTACCAGATATTTCTGTGTACTAAAATATGAAGAAATTTGAGATATATTGAACTGACATTCAATTAATTCAAGGTTATGGGTTAAAATCCCATTCTGGGTGGGATTTTTGGTTTCAAAAAAATTAACTTAAAAATATATTAGAAGTAAAAAATAAAAAAAAAATATTTAAATTTCATAACATTGTAAGATTTTGTATATTATTTTCATTTACTTGCTCTGTTAACAAATAGAGCGGCGTTGAGTTCCGCCACTCATCATGCAATGTCTCGAATTCAGCAGAAGCCGGAGTGTCTTAACACTAGGTACTTCCTGTTTACTATGCGGGATAAAAGCAGGAAGCTACAAAAATAATATTTATATATTAAATATTCTTTCTTTTTCTAATTCATAATTACAAAAAAAATCCTATTTTATATTATGAAAATAGAACTAATAAAGTAATTTCCAAGGAGACGAATAAGCTGTGCAAGAGTCCAATTGTAGCAATTGTCTCTGCCGGTGGGTTTAAATAGAACTGAATGTTTACAGTGTATGTCTATAGGTATACCTATAGGTCATTCTGGGAATTCCCTATAACAAATATGAATTATCATTACTAGTTTCATATGTACTTTTCTTCTCATATTTCTATTCTATACACACTTTTGTATTTCACTCTGTATTTTTTTAATTTTAAAACAAAAAAATAAATTTAAAATTTTTAATTTAAAAAAAAAATGTGACAAGTGGCGCAACTTAACGCCGCACATTATATAAAGAAACCAGGTTTTATATGTATATTACAATTATAAAATATCATAAAGTAATTATATCATACAGTTAGATTCGCATTAGAGCAGATGCTAATTAGAAAAAAGGACTTCTTTTTTATGTGTTTTTGTATATAGGTAATATATCAGCTAATTGTCTTTAAATTCCTATAATTATGTTCCTAAATAATGATAATTACCTACAGACTACAAATACAGCTACGTAAAAAGATTATTCTGTTCAATTTACCAAATTGGTGTAATCAGTCTATCGTGACTGTCAGCGTTAATGGCTTTAATTTATTTATTTATAAACAATCGTTCAACCATTTATGTTACTTATAATTTATTTAGGCATTTTGCTGAAGATTTCAAAATTTTGGTTATTTATCAGACTTGAATACTGATACAAAAAGTATCATTCGTTACACGAACACGAATTGACTCCATTTAATTACATAACATAAAATAAAACTGGGAGCGTCGCGCCCTTGAACACTTTTATGCCATTTAAAATAATATCTCTTAAACACGGCAAGGAAAAATATTTTACTTTATAAACGTCAGATGAATGTGACATTAGTGACTCATCAAAATAGTGATGTAAATATTTTGCATTAAAATAACAATACACACACGTTTATTTCTGTATATCTATATACATTGCCTGGTACGTAAGGACTATATTTATATAAAGCTTTAGACAACACGCAAAGGAAATAAGACTGGATTAATATCGTGCCACGGTCAAGCGCATTGTTAGCGAGCAGTCGGCGAATGTGCGTCTCGGTAGCCGGCTGTACGAATCGTGCCAGTGCCTTTTAAACCTGTTTGAATAGCAGTCGTTGCCTCGTTCTTAGTTGTGAGAATTAAAAAAAAATACTGTCACCAATGGACGACAGGTAATTGGCGCCAATGTTTGACGTCACAGTTTATTTTTTTAAAGTTAATTATTAATTTTTTGTTCTGTTTATTTCATTTTTAGATTAGTTTTTCTATGATTTGTTGGAAACTTTTTTTCGGAGCTTACTTCTTTGGCTTGCTATTGGTGGCATATCTTCGTCATGTCGTTCAACCCGATGTAAGTTGCTTGGGTATTTTAACGCGTTTACTTTATTTTAAAATAATTTTGCCTAAATAATATTAACTACTACTATACTTGCAAGACAATGCGGCGTTTAGTTTCGCAGATTTGTTTAGAAAATCTTTGTTTTAGTGTTATGTGTATGTTTCTTCATAACTAATAAGATATATGAGGTAATATTTATACCTTGAATTCACGTTGATTCATAACTTATTCTCATTATTGCATTGTACTTGAGCTATTTTTTTTAGTATTTCCTGCTTATTTTAAATTTAATTCAATAATTACTATTAATTTAATTTGAATAAAAAACCAATATAACTAGTATACTTGTCTATTGTTGATATTACAATTTACTAAGATTTTTTGAATTAAATAGAAAATTAAATAGATAATTAAACACGTATCGTTATAATGAGATTTTTAATTTTGTTTACACATTTTAAATGAAACTATATTAAATGAATTAATTGCGTATATTTTAGTATTCGAAAAACTTTTATTGAAAACCCCGATGTTTCGAACATTTTACAATAATCCGTGATCACCGTTTTTTAAAATTCATCGAAAACCAAAATATAAGTGATTAATTAGTTTAAAATAGTTTCATTTAAAATACGTATCGTGATACGAAGGCAGAAAATACCCTATATCTAGACACTCCGTACTTCGCTTTCCACCGAATTCGAGACATGGCCGCAACTCAACGCCGCACGTTGTCTTACCATTTCACATTTTTTCTTTGTCTAAAAAGGCTATATTAAAACGCTGTACATTAAATTAAAGTTACATCTAGATTTGCTTAGTATTTTTATAATAAAACTAGTAGTTTATTAGCAAAACAGGATTTGTTCTAGTTCTTTTTGAAGGTTAATTTGTTTCGTCTTTTGTAATAATATACGTATATATAACTATTATGAGGCCGGTCGTAGCGCAGTGTGGAAGCGTCTGCCTGTATACGCGAACGGTTGTGGGTTCGATCCCCACTCGGGGGAGTAATTATATTTAAATTATTTTCACTTCCTCGCTCTGGTAAAAGACAAAGAGCGACGTTGAGTTCCACCATTCAACACGCAATATCTCGAATTCGGTGGAAAGCGAAGTACGGAGTGTGACACTAGGTACTTTCTGTCTACCCTGCTATGCAGGATGAAAGCGTCAAGCTAAAAAAAAAACTATTATGAAGATAAGATCTTTTAGTTGCGTGTTAAGCAACCTACTTCCAATGTGATTGCAACCTTGAAAATAAATATAAATATATATATAATAATTGCTATTTATGTATGAAAAATTACGTTAATTTATTCACTTACTTCTAATTTATTTGCTATAAAATATGTAGCAGAACCCTAGTACTTGCTATATATTCCTCTTCCTGTTACTCCTGACCAACACTATGTCGAAAAAATACTTTATTTATATGTTTTCTATAACATTTCTATACTAACGGTACTGCTTCCTTTATTTAATTTTTTTTTTACGTATTAACCTGACATACACTCGTGATATGAATTATAGTGCTTTTTACTAATAATATATACAAAATAGACAGAGATGTTATGTTTTGATATTATTGTGAAATTAATAAGCTGGCGTTAATGATACAAGTGTAATTAATTAGTCGTGGAATGCATGTTATTGTATATACGGGAAAAATCTAACACACATTTACCAAAAGTATAATAATATAATGTCAGAATAAAAATAGCATTATTCTATATAATTCTTACCAAAAAACATTACATTACGTCGCTCTGGTCAATCAAAGCACGGCCATTCGCCATTCTACATACGATGTCTACGGAAAGCGGTCAATGGAGTGTCTTTACACTTGGTTATCTCTGACTACCCTGCTAGGTGGGACAAAGCGTAAAACCAAAAAAAAAGAAATGTAATTTAATTATAAAGTATAATTAAATGATACATTGATAATTATAATCACACTTATTACGGCAAAAATAACCTTTTTTTTAAGACGGTCGTGGCGCAGTGCGACAGTGTCAAACGGTGAACGTGTTCGGTTGTGGGTTCGATCCCCACTTGAAGGATTGATTATATTTAAACACTGCACTTGATTCCTCGCTCTGGTAAGACCCTGTCGGTGGAAACCCTGTTATTCGGGATAAAAAGCGTGAAGCAAATAAAATACTTTTATGGTGGATAATTAGCTTCTTAAATGAATCGAAAATACTTATTCGTGTAGATAAGCCTAAGCAGATGAATAATACTTTTGAAAGATATAAAATATCAAGTAAATATATTTTCTAATTAAATTATAGTTCTTTGAAATAAATTTCGTTTACAGAAACTTCGAAAAACAAAGATTCTTGTAAATTGTATCAACCATATGGAATGCATAATTTTCGCCAAACTGACGTAATCCCAGATCTTATTAATCTCTTACATTATTTAAATATAATTTCTTTTAGCACCCACACCTGTCAGTACAATGAAGAGGATGGCTCCATGCGTATGTTCATCCGAGGGCGCCCCGTCGTTATGTATGCACCCACCGACCTCGAGAACTTTGACCCCAGCAAAGTGGCCCCACCGCCGCAGAATAAACTGAAGTTGGAATGGGTTTATGGGTACAGGTGAGTTAAACAAATTAACTGTTTTATTTGTTGAAATGATTATATTTCAATTATTTTCACTCACTCTAGTAAGACAAAGCGCGGCGTTGAGTTCCACCACTTCGCTCGTAATGTCTGAAATTCAGGAGAAAATGGAGTTCGGAGTGTCTTGACATTAGGTTGTCCTGTCTATCTTGCTATGCGGAATAAAAGCGTGTAAATAAAAAAACACACATATGCAATTAAAGTAATTATCTCGTTTTCCTCATAACGACTATAACAATTTAATAAAAGGATTATCAAATCTATATATATATATATATATATATATATATATATATATATATATATATATATATATGTGCGTGTGTGTGTATATATATTCGTTATGTAATTTTAATTCCATTAATTTAACTGTATGTTATCGATTCCCATGGGCTGATAGCCGTGGCCTTGTCTACCCAACTCATTATTTTTTCATAGTATATCAGTATGGTAGACTGATGTTTATCACACTGCTATACTGCCCATTTAAAATAAAAGTGTGAATCTAATAAAATATAAGATATATTTATTATATTTTTTGTTTATATAGAAAAATATGGCAGATAGCTAATAATGTATTTATTTAATCTATAATAATGCCTCAATTAATAAAAAAAAAATAGAACACTCACTACCATATTTGGACATAAAAATTTGCGTAAAGCAACACACCCGTTGCTAAGGCAACGCGTTTTCTACAATACCTTTAATCAATTTATATATTTATTGCAAACGAATTGTACGTAAACGTCATACATTACTTACAATTAACTGTCCACTTTTAATTAATTGTTAGCCAATTTACCAATTACCTTTATTTTGGACTAGCGTTTGACTATTAGGCGACATTCGTTCCTTTTATGGTCGACAATATCCAAAAATTGTTTGAACTAACTCAGTTTACTATGAGTCAGTTGGTAACTTAACTGCTAAAGATAAGAATAAAGTAAAGTATATACAATACTTACTTATATCTGTTTTACGTAGTAAGTACTTTGTAGAATTCCATCACAATGCAAATGATAAAAAAATGCATCGGTATACTTTGCGTTTGCCAGAAATTAATACATTATGTTGATTGGCGCTTTCTGTCTTAGCAAAGCAGGAAAATATAACTCCCCGGAGCGAGGATTAGAGCCCACATTCTATTATTTAGAGTCACGCGTTGATATTGTGCCACAATGTCTTCTGATTAAAACAACAAATAAAATATTTAATACAAAAAACAAAATTGGCTAACCATAATAAGATCTTTGATTGTTGCGATTATTTTATATAAAACTATTTTAAACGGATTAATCGTGTATATTTTGGTATGCGAAAATATTTTTTTTGGACAACTGACGTTTCGAACACTTTTCAGTAGTCCGAAGTTACTAGTAGTATACAAATATACTGTATTTGATAAATACAGTATATTTGTATACTGTATAACTATGCTGTATTTGATAAATACAGTATATTTATACAGTATACAAATATTCTGTATACTATACAAATATACTGTATTTGATAAATACAGTATATTTGTATACTAGAACTTTTTTAAACGTCAAAGTACATAATGTCACTCAAATTAATGACTTGCCGCAGTGTAACTAAAGGTAATGCCGCACACATGAGAAGTATCGGCGTAACTTATATATATATATATATATATATATATATATATATATATATATATATATATATATATATATATATATATATATATATATATATATATATATATATATATATATATATATATATATATATATATATATATATATATATATATATATATATATATATATATATATATATATATATATATATATATATATATATATATATATATATATATATATATATATATATATATATATATATATATATATATATATATATATATATATATATATATATATATATATATATATATATATATATATATATATATATATATATATATATATATATATATATATATATATATATATATATATATATATATATATATATATATATATATATATATATATATATATATATATATATATATATATATATATATATATATATATATATATATATATATATATATATATATATATATATATATATATATATATATATATATATATATATATATATATATATATATATATATATATATATATATATATATATATATATATATATATATATATATATATATATATATATATATATATATATATATATATATATATATATATATATATATAGTTTATTTTTTGAACTATAAAAGCTTTTACTAATGCTTTAATTTCTAATGTATGCAAAGAAAACACAATCGAATTGAATGTCAAATTTTATCATAATATTATATATATATATATATATATATATATATATATATATATATATATATAAATATAAAAAGAGTATCAAAAATAACCATTGTCTGTATAATGTTTCAAGGCCACATCAAGTTTCACTTGAGTGGTCAACTGTGTAACTCAGATAATGGAGGTACAGGTCAATGCGGGTGCGGTGTAATGGAAGGAAGTACGCCTGTATATATATAAATCCCATATACTATTGTATATGGTAACGTCCCATCTATAGTTATAGTCAGGCACATTTGAAATCCGCCACCCAACAAGCTGTTAGTAAAATTTGCAGGACGCTTGAAAATAAATAATGAGAAAGTGTATTTAAAACACTCAATTCTCAATTCTTTTTCATCAACTTGCCCTAATTTTACCGATAATCATGGTCGTGGCACAGTGGAATAGCGTCTGACTGTAAACGCGACCGGTTGTAGGTTAAATTCCCTTTTTTCCATTCTGATAAGAACGTAAAACGCGCGGCGTTAAGTTCCCCCACTTAACTCAACTCAACACGCAAGGTCTCAAATTTGGCGGAATGCAGAGTACAGAGTATCTTGACACTAGATACTTCTTGCCTGCAACTCTATGAGGGATATCGTTAATTTCTGTATAAGCTAAAATTACAAAATATATATACACAGAATATTTATATTTACGTTTTCTTCAACTGCCTTTCCCTTGATTCAATGATAAAATCCTTATCACTGTTTTAATATATCCTATTAATTTAATATGTAATTTTAATTCAATTTCCAGAGGCAAAGACTGCCGTAGCAATCTCTATCTACTGCCAACAGGTGAGATCGTATACTTTGTGGCAGCTGTCGTGGTACTCTTCAATGTTGAGGAACAATGCCAAAGACACTACACGGGGCACACTGACGACGTCAAATGTATTGCGATTCACCCCAACAAGCTGGTGATAGCCAGTGGACAGTGTGCGGGGCATGACAGGCTGGACGCGAGGGTAAGTAACTAGACACTGAGACACTGAAATATTCTGCGGTGTCTCATGAACGTAGAGAGAGTTTCTGCTGGGTTTAGAGGATAGCATTGGGTTAGCAGACGAGTCCACTTCTGTTTAAAAGTTTAAAAAAAACATTTACTGAATTCTGTTAACGAAATATTACTTTGAATGGCGGTATATACGGGGTACACTGTTAAACTTCACGTACAAATAATTAGTTTTTTTTTATTTTTTGTTTAGTCTATTAAAAAAATATCGTGTGCTTTTTTTATATCGTAGTTGATGATTAAATTGTGGAATATTCAAGCTTTTATTTTTATGGGCGGAGTTCACTGTTATAACGTCAAATTGTACGCGTAATAAAATTTTAATAATTTAGAAAATTAATACAGAAAAAGGTCATCGTAATCGGTGCAAGATTGTAAACGCTATTTTTTACGCGGTTTTGGGTTCGAATTCTATTCGAGGGGATCGTCATGATAATACTATTTTCATTTTCCTGTTCTGATAACGCCCGGCGATCCATTTTCTCTCGTCTATGCTGTCGCACAGTGGCTTGACACTAGACACTGAGCGCAAGAGTAGGCGCGAAGGATTTGAACCGCATTACTGTATCCCGACGCGCTCCCGCAGCCGCACGTGCGCGTGTGGAACTCGGTGTCGCTGGCCACGCTGGCGGTGCTGTGCGCGGGCCACGCGGAGCGCGCGGTGGCGTGCGTGTCGTTCTCGCGCGCGGACGGCGGCGCGCTGCTGGCGGCCGTGGACGACGGGCCCGACCACACCATCTCCGTGTGGGACTGGCAGCGCCCCGAGCGGCCCTGCGTGGCCGAGACCAAGGTGCGCCGATGGCCATACTGCACTCTCTTTCTTTGTGTTTCTACGTCTACTTTTAACTGACGACTGCTTTAAAATGTTTGAAATGCTAGTATTTCTAAAATATAACCTATCCATCCAAATAAAATTATCGGTCGTGAGACAGCGTCTGGCTGTAAACGCGACCGGTCGCGGGTTCGATTCCCACTCGGCGGAATGATTATATTTAAATTGTAGTCATTTCCTCGCTCGAGTAAACCCCTTCCACTTCTCAACTCGCTCGCAACCGCACGGCCCGCAGTGCTCCGTGGACACGGTGGTGGCGGCGGAGTTCCACCCGCTGGAGCGCAACCAGATCGTGACGTGCGGGAAGGGCCACATCGCCTTCTGGACGCTGGACGCGTCCAACGTGCTGTACAAGCGCATGGGCGTGTTCGAGACGCGCGACAAGCCCAAGTACGTCACGTGCTTGGCCTTTAATCAAAATGGTGAGTTTTGTGCGTGTTTTTACGTTACATTTATTTTAAATTATACTATTTTCAAACGGATCGACCTCGTATATTTTGTTTTCGTGCTCACAGGTAGACTGAGATAGTATTTCTGACCTGTGACCACGGATTACTGTAAAGTGTTCGAAATATCAAAAATATATTTTCGATTATCAAAATATCCGTGATTAATTTGTTTAAAATAGTTTCATTTAAAATGTATAAAAGTTGCGCAGATCAAAAATTTTATTATGTTACATTTAATAGGATGAGTTAAAATAATCTATGAATATAGTTGTAAATGGTTCCATTTATTATACATTTGACGGAACTCCGGGCTTTGTCTTAACATAGTGGAAAAATAATAAAAGCAATTATCAAATTATCATGTACAACAGCGTCTGATTGTAAACGCAATCGGTAGTGATTTCGATTCTCACTCGAAGAAAAAATTATATTTAAATAATTTCCATATTCTCGTATCTGCTAAAACAAAACGCAATGTTTAATTGCACCACAAAACGGAGTACGGAGTGTCTTGACATTCTGTACTTCCCGTCTCCAAATCACTTGCAACCCCGAAGGCGACGTGATCTCCGGGGACTCGAGCGGCAACCTGGCGCTGTGGGCGCGCGGCACCAACGGCGTGGCCAAGCTGGTGCGCGGCGCGCACGCCGGGCCCGTGTTCGCGCTGTGCGCGCGCAAGGACGGCGCGCTGCTGTCGGGCGGCAAGGACGGCCGCCTCGTGCTCTTCGACGCGGAGCTCAACGCCACCGGCGCGGAGGCCGTCGTGAGTTGCGTTTTGTTGGGCGTGCTTTGATGAGAATCCAAAGTGATCTTTCAGTTAATCGTTCTATATAAAGTTTGGAATATTTTTATTTTAATATGTGGTCTTGTTAACAATGTATTTCATTGACATTTAATTTTTATTAAAGAATCAGTGTTTGTTTAATTTAACGGTGGATCGTGGCGCATTGGGGCAGCGTATGGTTCGATCCCCACTCGGGGGAGTGATTATATATAAATTATTTCCACTTCCTCGCTCTGGCAAGACAAAGTGCTGAATAAAATTCCACCATTCGTAAAAGCATGAAATAAAATATATAACTGTACCTGTGTGTGGCCGTGCGCGCAGATCGAGGGCCACTACGGCGGCGTGCGCGCGGCGTGCGAGGCGCGCGGCGCCGCGCTGTTCGTGGGCACCACGCGCAACTGCGTGCTGCACGGCGACCTGCAGCTGGGCTTCGCGCCCGTCGTGCTCGGTACGGCGGCGAACAACAGGCGCGGGTTCAAATCCCGCTGCGTTCGACATTTTATGCCTTTTTTTTCCTAAATTTAGAATAACACTAAAAAAAATAGTAAAACTTCGAAAATGTTATTTTTATTTCTTCTCATTTATCATATAAAACTCTTCGCAGGCTGATTAACATAAAATCTTTTACAATAAAATAATGAAACTAAAGAAAATCTATAATTTGTATAAAATATAATATTATATCGAAATAACAAAAACGCATGGCTTAGTAGTAAAAAACGCTTGAATGGCCGCGAACACTTGGAGTTCGAATCCCGCTGCATTTAAAATTTAAAACATTTTTAAAAAATATTTTTATTGTCTTCATATTTATTCGTAGTCTCATCCAAATTTAAAAGAAATATTAACTTCTTTTTCAAAATCCCCACAGGTCATGTAGACGAAGTATGGGGTTTAGCAACACATCCAACTCTTCCCCAGTTCATATCAGCCGGATGGGATAGCTTATTGCAGCTGTGGGACGGACTCAGTCACTCCACTGTGTGGAGTAAGGACATCGAGGTATATTAGTTATAAATATTTGTAATGAAAATGTTGTATTAAAAATTAAGATAGTTATTTAAAAAATCTAATATAATCCAAGACAGCTAGTTGTAGTGGGGACAGTGTTTGATTGAATCAACCGATTATGGGTTCAAATTCACGCAAGGAAATGATTATCTTTAAATTATTTGTATTTCCTCGCTCTGGTAAAATATAGCGCAACGTTGTGTTTCCCCAATCAACACACAATATCTCGAATTCTGTGGAAGCCGCGAATGCGGAGTGTCTTGACACTAGGTACTTCCTGTCCTGACACTAGGTACCTTGCCATGAGCGATAAAGCTTAACTACACATTCACTCATGACAAATGAGGGAATGAACACTACATGTTTATGAACGAAACACATTCATTCAGTATACCTATATGTGTGAGTGTATGAAAGCAAAAGTGAGCTAGAATGACACACATACATAAATTCTGCCTAAGAGTGAAAGGGACGCAATCATTGTATCTACATGAGAGCGAGACACATACACATTCTTTGCACTTCACCATAATGTATAAGCGAGAAGCGCTACCTATGCGAGAGCGAGACCCACGTTCCCGCATTTCTATACGTGTAAGCGAGACAACTATATATATGTGTGTTCAGGAGCGCGCGCAGTGCTGTGCGTGGAGCGCGGACGGGGAGGCCATCGCGGTGGGGTGCGCGGCGGGGCGCTGGCTGGTGTTCTCGCCCACCACGCGCGAGCTGCTCGCGTCCATGCATGACGGGTAATTCACTTTCATATTTATATTTGGTGTGTATGATGTTATTGATAGCTGGTAACTAGAATTGTGAATGGAAATTATCACAAAGAAACATATATTGCGTTAACGTATATTGCGACTTATACTATAATATTATTGAAAATTATTATGAAACTATAATCGAATCACTATTTATTACATATAAATATATGAGATATCGTATTGGGGATTTTCAAAATAAATTACAAATAATTTCTCTAAAAATACAAAGATTTGTTTTATTAAACAAGCCTTTACAATATTACAATGCTTATCAACCAACTACGAATGTACTAAGAAACGACATTTAAATGTCACAAATATCGATTCCTCAATCATATCATTTCGTTTATCTTTCTACAAGTTTTCATAACACTAAATTGCACAAAATAATCTGAAAATAATCCGTCATTAGATTCCGTGTCAATCATTTAAATTAATATAACAGATTATAAAGAAACAAATTTGATTTGTTGTAATGTCATTTCATTACATATATATATATATATATATATATATATATATATATATATATATATATATATATATATATGTGTATATATATATATATATATATATATATATATATATAACACATATATATACAACACTAACTAACACCAACTCTACGGCAACCTAAAAATACAGATTTCTGAGTTTCATACTTATTTACAATTTGAAAACGCGGGTTGTTTCTTGGATACCGTCCAAGCGCTGTGACCGCTAAGCCATACGTTCTACTACCGCCTTCGTCGAAATTCTTTTAAGTTTATTACAACTTATTTATATTGTTAGCATCTCCGTAGAGATTTTTACAAATTTCTGCTCAATAAATTATTCTTTACAATTAAAGATTATTCAGAAATAATCGTTTAACAAGAGATATTGCTATTTTATTTTAATATTTTTCTATTTTTAAAGTGTTATTCCACACTTAGGATTAGAAAACATTTATTTAAAAAAAATAATTAAATAAAAAATCTAATTTTTATATGTTTTATAAAAATAATACTTTAAAAAAAGTAAAATATTTTATTTAATATTTTCAGTACTGAAGCAATACAAACAATAGTGTATTCCCCCAACAACCGGATGGTAGCCGTGGGGTCACGTGACAACTTCATATACCTGTACGAAGTGGACGGCATCAGATACTCCAGGCTCGGCAAGTGCCTTGTAAGTATTTTACACTTGGTTCTACACTTACACTTGTGTGAAATATACAATTTGAATGTAATATTTTAAACACTACGAGAAACGGTGGTCAATTATATAATATCTTATCTTTTTTTTGAAAAAACGTCTAAAAATTTGAACGCAGCGGGATTCGAACCCGCGCCTCTTGGATACCGTCCAAGAGGCGCGTGTTCGAATCCCGCTGCGTTCAAATTTTTATACATTTTTTCAAAAAAATGTTTTCTAATCCTAAGTGTGGAATAACACTTTAAAAATAGTAAATAATATCTTATCTCTATAATATCTCATATCTCATATCGTTTTAAATATTTCTTTTATATATGATTTTCATAATTTTACACTCAAATTCAAAAATCAAAAAATCGTAGATGTCATGTATTGATTATAAAAAATAGTTATATTTTAGGCTCACATTATTATTATTATAAATATAAGGGTTCTCTGGTCATAGAAGATGTCTAATAAATTACACACACACACACACACACACACACACACACACACACACATATATATTAAATTATGTCCTTTAATGTGTATTTTACAATATACTTACTAACACTTAATCCATTATTACACTTCATAAAGCAGATAAAAAAACAAACGCGCTTCACACATAAAACATTTATTTACAAGCTTCTTATGTCATTATCAAAGTAATACATTAATACAGCCCTTATAGATATGAAAGTACAAAAAAAATTACAATATACGTACTGATTTAATAATAAACAATAATAAATATGTATATTAATACAGATAATAAAAAAATATAGCAAATATACAAAGGTTTTATAATGTAACTCCTTAACAGTATTACAAAGACCATTCAATTTAAAAAAAAATGGATATTTTGGACATATACCTAATTTTTTTTTCTGAAAATATATCTTTATTAATTAAAATACTTGACATATACTACAATTGTTATAAAATATTTCCCGCCTTTTTTGACAATTTAAATTTTTAATATTTAAAATAATTTAATTTAATTTCAAATCAGTCAAGTTAGTTGTATATGAAATAAAAATTAAATTATTTTTTAATTTTTTTATGAATATATATATATAAAAAAAATGTGTGTGTTTTCATGTGAATTCCTCGTTTCACGCATCTAGTGCACGGAGAGAAAACGTAGACGGGTAACATTATACTAGCTTGTAGTTAGTGCATACATACATACATACATTTATATGTTATTATTAGATAGAATGCTTAGCGACTTCATTTACATTTTAAATGTAGTTAAAATATTTATTTTATAAATGTATTTCATTTATTGTTTTTATCGACATTTTTGCATAGAGATACTTTTAAGAACAAATTAAGTTTTTTACTTGCAAATCGAATATATATTAAATTTATACAATGCGTTAAATGAAACTGATTATAGTTATACCGAAATTATGGTTTTTAATATAATATATTGTGATTTAAAAATTATCTAAAAAACAAAATAAATTTATGTTATTAACAACAAAAGGAGTTTAAAATTTTTTAAAATTTATTTGCTTTTTCTTCTTTTTTTTTCTTAATTTATTTATAAACAAATAGAATATATAAGAAAATAAGTAATCTGTTAACTTAAGATCATAATCCTAGTCTTCTTCTAAATCTTTAAATATTTTTATTGTTCAATATTCAGTACAGTCTGATGATAATTCATTAAAATTTACTATATAATATTATATATTATATAATTAAATTTGCTTCATATTTGTGAATGTTATTTATTATAAGTTAATTTTTAAAGCTATTTTAAACATATATATACTAGAGAAATAGAGTATATATAAATGTATATAATATATATGTACATAGTTATATGTATATGTTTATAATAAAAGTAGAATAGAGTAGGCTTATTTATATTAATTATTGTAATTTGTATAAAAAACTGGATTGAAATAAGCCAAATATCTACATATTGTCACATTTTTATTTTAAAATTGTTGATTAATCTTTAATTCATATTAAAAATTATATGCATCGCTTTTTAAAAAAGACGTTTAAAATATGTACAAAGCGGGATTCGAACTCGCACCCCTTGGAATCCGTCCAAACGCTGATAGCATATCTGAGTATAAATGGATGGTAACAAACCTATAAAAATTTAGTCAGCCGGATGTATAACGTACGACTTAGCGGTCAAAGTGCTTGGGCGGTTTCCAAGAGACGCGAGTTGAAATCCCGCTGCATTCAATTTTTTAAAAAATGTTTTCAAATCATAAGTTTGGAATAACACTTTAAAAATAGTAAAATATATATTTAGTTTTAAAATAAAAATGTGATAGTTTATATTATTTTATATTTTAATTGAAATATGTTTAAAATTATTAAAATATTTATTATTAATAAATTCCAGGGTCACTCCAGTTTCATAACTCACTTGGACTGGTCGGAAGATAGTCAATATATAAGAAGTAATTCCGGAGATTATGAGCTTTTGTTCTGTAAGTGTTTATTATTAATAAAATATATAAAATAGACATATTGAAAATTGCACTTATCGGAATTCGAACCTAAGCCTTTTGAGTACCGTTCAAATACTGACGCCGAATTAGGTATACATTTTTATATGAAAACAATTCCAATTTTTTCATATTTTTTAATTTTCATTATTTTTTTTTATCAACTCCTACTAATAATATATAAAAATAATTATTAATTTTTAATTGTTTTTTATCAAGCCTGATATTGAAGCCGGTCGTGGCGGAGTCCGGTCGCGATCGGTTGTGGGTTCGATCTCCAATCGTGAGAGTGGTTAGATTTAAATTATTTTCCTCGCTCTGGTAAGACAAATTGCGGCGTTGAGTTCCACCACACAACACGCAATGTCTCGAATTCGGTGGAAAGCGAAGTGCAAAGAGTGTTGACATTAGGTGCTGTCTACCCTGAAGCTAAAATAAACAATACAACACTATTCAGTAGAAAAGTGTACAATGAATATAATTTAAAATTCCAGGGAACGCAACAACGTGTCGTCAAGTGACGTCACCGACGTCCATGCGTGACGTCACGTGGGCCACCTCGCACTGCCCCATCACGTTCCACACGGTGGGCGTGTGGCCCGAGGGCGCTGATGGCACTGACATTAATTCTTGCACCAGGTAAACTATATATTCTTGCTTTTTATACGATTTTCTTGTTTATTGTAGTTTTTTAAGGGAACATAGGGGACATTCATAAAATACGTTGCACAAATTTCATAATTTTTTCCATATCTGATTCCCTTGTCACATCTGGTCACATTAGTGAACTCGTGAACTTCATCAATTTATCATTAATTTATACTTGAAACCCTTGTGGCGCAGTTGACCTGTGTCTGGCTGGTAATGGTTTCGATTCTCACTCGTAGGAATATATATTTAAAAATTTATTTATTTTTCTCCACTTTTGATAAGATAAAGCACGGCATTAAATTTGCTATTCAACACACAATTTCTCAATATGGACTGGAAAACAGTTAACGGGAGTGTCTTGACACTAACTACTCAGCTATGTAGGATAGCTTTTTTAATTTGTGTAATAAAAACTTAAAAGTGAATAAAAAAAATATTCTTATATGTGACATTTATTTCTATATTACAGATTATTTAAATAGACAAAAATAACAATATTAATATTTTATTGACAGATCTCCAGATAATAAATTGGTAGCGACAGGGGATGACTTCGGTAAAGTGAAACTGTACGCGTACCCGGTCACGCAGCCCAAGGTGAGTTTTAAGCTTCACGCTTTAACCCGCGTAGCAGAGTAGACAGAAAGTACCTAGTGTTAACACACTCCGTACTTCGCTTTCCACCGAATTAGAGACATTGCGTGTTGAGTGGTGGAACTCAACGCCGCTCTTTGTCTTTACCAGAGCGAGGAAGTGAAAATAAGGCCGGTCGTGGCGCAGTGTGACAGCGTTTGACTGTAAACGCGATCGGTTGAGGATTCGATCCCCACTCGGGGGAGTGATTATATTTAAATTATTTTCACTTCTCCGTTCTGGTAAAGATAAAATGTGGCGTTGAGTTCCGTTATTCAACACTTCAGTGGAAAATGAAATATGGAGTATCTTGATACTTTTTGTCTACCTTGCTATACAGGAATGATGTGTGAAGCTAAAAAAAATTAAAGATAGAATAGGATCAGAAAAGTTCGTGGACGTCTCGTGTCGGTAGTTTAACATAGATGCGTAATTTTGTTTTAACCAAAAAATTCCAAGAAAATTAAGAAATATCACACGTCACCTTCACGCATAAATACATAAGGATGACAACTGCAAGTCCCTTACACGTGAATGAGTGAATGAGTGAATGAGTAAGTAAGTAAGCCAGTAACACGCCCGCAGTCGCTGTGCGCGGCGGCGGGCGGCCACTCGGCGCACGTCACGTGCGTGCGCTTCCTGCACGAGGGCCGGCTGCTGTCCGCGGGCGGCCGCGACGCCGCGCTGCTGCAGTGGAGGCTGGACTAGACGCCGCGCCGCGGCACGACCCGCCGTATGTGGTCAGCGATTTGTCCATATGAGTCAATGCTTTAATAAGCACGCGCCAGCATTTGCGTATCGATTTGATAATCGCTTAATCGATATTTTTTATTAAATCGATAACTCAATTATATTTTATTTATATATGTACTGTTAGTGTAAATGGAAACGCAATTGTTGTGTTGTTTAATTGTTTGATATATGTTTTTGTTTTTTTTTTACTTTTTTTTGTATTATGAATATATTTGAAACACTACATATATATGTTTTCCAAACAGTTTTTTGTATGTTTAATATTTTAATAATATAATAATTGTGTTTCCATTTCAATTGTCACCGCTGCCTTTGACTTAAACAATATTGTTTAACCGTAAATAGAAAACAATCAATGTGTAGTATGTAATATAATCAATTTAAATTTGTCAAGAAGCGATTCATTGTGGGTTCGATTCCCACTCGGAGGAATTTGAAAAACTTAGTTTCTTTATCCATTCTGGTAAAACAGAGCGCGGTGTTGAGTTCGCCATTCAACACACAATGTCTAGATTGTCTGGACACTAGAATGTCTCGGACTCTGCTATGTCTGATATAGCGTGAAGCTATAATGCTTAATTAACACGCTTAATAAAAATATATTAAAATACGTAATAATAAATATTATTATTAAATGTTAAATTATAATATTAATTCTTGTATTAAAAAAGTGCTTTATATGTATAAGGTGTATTTAAAAAAAAAAATATCTGTCAATTAGGTCAGGTTTTTACATGTAAAAGAACAGATTCAAATCCTGCAGCATCTTAATTATAATACTAAGTGTTACTACATACACTTTAAAATTAATCACATATATATATAAAGTATACAGACAGACAAGTGTGAATTAGTAAGAAATGTACAAAAAGCTTCTTGTATTTATTATGGCGGCTTCAGCTTTTGCACCGATTCCAAAACAATAATTATTTAACATTAAATATAAGAAAATATGTTTTTTATAAACAATTTAATATTATTTGCTAAAATTTTGTATTTTATTTGGAAATCTTATATGTACAGTTATTTTAAAATTGTCAGTAAAGTGTCAGTAAATGTTTCATAATAAGTGATATTTGAATATTAAAAAGGGTAACAGGTGCTTAAAACACGTATGGCGCAGTGGTTAGTGTTGTGGTACTGAATACGAAACTTGAGGGCTAATTTTTGTATGACAAAAGTCAAAGAAAGTTTTTTTTTTATAATTTTTAAATAGTTTTAATTGTAACTTAACTATAACTTTTATTGTAATATTGTAGAAAAAAGATGATTTATTTAAGGAATGTGATTTATTTTTTTTATTATGAACGGTCCTAGGTTCGAATTCGAAAAATAAAATCATATTATAATATGAAAAGAAATCTTAATCTGGTGTAAAATAAATAGTTTTCTTTTTTATTTATAAGGAATAATATATTTTAAATATAATAAACCGCCATCTTTTTTCTATAATAGAATTCATATGGTAATTACAATATATCTGTCCATTTTGAGTAGAGTGATTGTGATGAGTCTGAGTGTTCCGTCGCTTTTTAATTAATTTATAAAACAAACAAACAAACAAACAAACAAATAATTAAATTAAATATTTTTAATAATTTCCCTTTTTTACAACACACTGTGAATAAGCTTCTATTATACATATTATTTAGCGTTCGCTTTAACGAAAGTATTTTATTAGTTTACTTGTGAGATTTTAACAAAAAATTAATGAATTATTATCATTATACAGTACTCTATTATAATCGCACAATAATCTCATTTGGTGTTTATTTTGTACGGTTTTCCTTCTAACGGTAATTTTCCAAGTCGCATCGTCTCCGTTAGTGTAAGCTAGTTGCTAGTCACGACGCCATGTACATATTGCCGCTACGGCGCGTCTTATAAACTGTATCTATGGAAATTATGTTTTTTTATTTATTTATTTACCTTTTTTCCTTAAAAATAATATATATTAGAGATTGAGTGTTTTGACTCTAGGTTTTCTTTGATTTCTTTATATATATATATATATATATATATATATATATATATATATATATATATATATATATATATATATATATATATATATATATATATATATATATATATATATATATATATATATATATATATATATAAAAATTATATACCAGATTATTAAATCATCTCAGCGAGATTAACTCATGTTTTTACAACTAATATGGTTTTAGACATAAATTAAGACATCCAGACGAAAATTGATAGTAAAACAATACCAAAGAGGTCTAGAAAACATTTATTAGAAAACATTTATTACATTGATAAAACCATTAACCGCAGCGGGATTCGAACTCGCGCCTACTACTACCAGCTGTGTCGAAATACTCATACGCTTTATTCCAAACCTTAAGTGTGCAATAACACTTTAAAAACAGTAAAATATTATAGGTTTCTTTTTTTTAGCTTCACGCTTTAACCCGCGTAGCAGAGTAGACAGAAAGTACCTAGTGTTAACACACTCCGTACTTCGCTTTCCACCGAATTAGAGACATTGCGTGTTGAGTGGTGGAACTCAACGCCGTTCGTTGTCTTTACCAGAGCGAGAAAGTTAAAATAAGGCCGGTCGTGACGCAGTGTGACAGCGTCGTTGAGGGTTCGATCCCTACTCGGGGGATTGATTATATTTAAATTATTTTCACTTCTTCGTTCTGGTAAAGCAAAGTGCGGCGTCCTTGCTATACAGGAATAAAGTGTGAAGTCTTTACCAGAGCGAGGAAGTGAAAATAATTGAAATATAATCACTCCCCCGAGTGGAGATCGAACCCACAACCGATCGTGTTTACAGTCAGACGCTGTTTCATTGTGCCACGACCGGCCTCAATAGGTTGATATTGATAGGAAAAAGACGTTCGACACGCTCAGCCTTACAATTCTTCTTAATAAGCTTGCTTGTATTGTTATTTCCGAATATCCTACGGGATATTTATTAAATCATATCTTGAAAATCGTTCCAATTTGCAGATCACAAAGTAGGAGTGTAACATATTGAGAGTACTCCAATAAAAATTCTCCAATTATTTTTTTAATTTATATCCATAACACCTATCAAATACCACTCACCTTGGCTTCTTAAATCTTTCTTATCATTACGGTACGAGAGGTCGGGGGAAACCTCGGTTGACCTTCGAAAACACAGTATCGAAGACACTGGAGGAGGTCACGTAAAAAGTATGAGGACTCCCCGAAGGGCATGCATGAAGAGGATAATGACTGTGGACGAGGCGAAAGAGGTATGCAGGGACCGTAGCGTTTGGCGCTCCGTGCCCTCTGACTACCCCGCCAGGGATGAAGCGTGAAGCTAAAAAAAATATCTATCAAATAAATCCTATTACTACGTCGACCACTTACTCTCTATGAGGACACCTGCCTGATGGACACTCAGTGCACACTAGACAGTTGGCCAACAAAGTACCTTGTTCACCTTTAACTCTAGACACTTGTTACAGATTTTTAAAATTAAAAGAATAAAAATAAACACTTAGCCACAGCAAACTATAAACTACATTCCTTTGCAAGAAAATAAAATAGAAAAATACCTTGATGTACGACTGCACTACAGACTGGGTCTGTACCTATTTTTTCCTTGTTTACTGTTGTTTCTTTCTCATTTCCTTATAATTATAATGCGCTTAAACCTATTATTAAATTTAAGCGAATTTTTGATAAAATTAATTTATATTAATTCTACAAGGAATATTTATATAAATTATTTTTCATATCGAAATTTCACATAAAACTTAACATATTTTAAAATAATACAGATTTAATCTGGGTTTAGGTGAGAGGGATTTGACGGGAAAAGGACAAGACCGCTATGGTGGAGGACGTGACCGCCCGGTTCCTATCTTTTATGGCCATATTTAAATTGCATTCCACTATACCTATCGACCATGAATCTAATAAACTTTCCAGCCTATATAAGTATATGCTCAGAATCATAATTCGATGTCTCATATACCGTGCTCGATTAACTATATACAATTCATAAATAAAATATCGATTAAATGATATATGGGAAGTGATGCTCTAAATATTTCTTAAACCGTATAGAAATTTCACAAAATAAAGTAAATAAACTACTTATGCGCAATCCACACATATGACGCCAGCTGAAAAAAAAACATATAAAATTAACGATCAATAAAAAACAATACTCAAACACTCAAACATAAATATTGTACAAGGTGCAATCCCTTATAATGGTGTTTACCTTGCACATTTATTCTTCTTTTAGAGAAACGGCAACGCAAACGAGCGTGCGCAACACCTAATGGTGTAAGTTACCGCCGTCCACAGCCTCGTGTAACACCAGGGAAGCTACAGGTTCGTTACCGGCCTTAGAAATGTGAATAAACATGATTTTTGAAGAATTATTCAAATATAATTATTATAAATTACTATCCCCCAGAGCAGAGTACACAGAGAATACCTAGTGTCAAGACACTCTGTACTAATACTACGCTTAAGCGTGAAGGTAAAAAAAATATAAAAATTATTTAAAATTTGGATTATTTAAATTTTTTCCTTTATATTTTTGCTTTTTGTTTGCTGCCATGTATTCACCTAATTATTGTATTGTATAGAATTTCTCATATAAATAATTTATAGACTATATGAGAATAAATTCTCTTGAAACCGATTTTCTCGTTTACTGGAACCATTATTTTTGTTAAGGTGTTCTTACAATAATAACAATATAATTTTGAAATGGTACTAATTTAAAAATAATTAAAATATTGTTAATGAAAGGTTTAATTTGTATTACTTTTGTTAAAAATTTGAAAAACTATTGAGTTAGGATTTGAATTCGCGCATTCCAATTAATTAAGTACAAGATATATACATAGTTGATTTTCTCTGACTTTTTGCTATATTACGATGCTCTACCGAGTTATTCTTATCACTCCTAATAACTGTAAGAGCGCTGGTATCCATAACACAAGTCAAATCTTACAACGGGTACCAGAGTTCATTAACACCAGATTAAATGTATGATATAATTGTCTTTGAAGAAGAACGTGCTCAGGTGGCTTGGGCATGTGGAAAGAATGAGCGATGAAAGAATGGTAAGAAAGATTCATGAAGCCAAGGTGAGAGGTACGAGAGGTCGGGGGAGACCTCGGTTGACCTTCGAAACCACAGTATCGAAGATACTGGAGGAAGGTCACGTAAAAAGCATGAGGACACCCCGAAGGGCATGCATGAAGAGGATAATGACTGTGGGCGCTCCGTACTCTGTGACTACCCCGCCAGGGATGAAGCGTGAAGCTAAAAAAAAAATTGTCTTTCTGTAACTGGTTACTGTACATACTTTGAGTCAATAAATCTTATTATTATTATCATTATAGTTTATAATAAATATATTATAAAGTGTAGTTTATATAATATAAAGTGTCCTTTATATCTGTAGTCCTTACACTCTAGTAAGGACTTTTAAGATCTTTTTTTTTTGAAAAAACGTATAAAAATTTGAACGCAGCGGGATTCGAACCCGCGCCTCTTAGATACCGTCTAGCTAAGCCATGCGTTCTACTACCAGCTGCGTCGAAATCAAAAATGTTCAAAATCAATCAATTCAAAAATGTTTTCTAATCCTGAGTGTGAATAACACTTTAAAAATAGTAAATATTAAAATATAATAGCAATCTCTCTTGTTAAACGATTATTTCTTAATAATCTTTAAGTAGTAGAAATTTGTAAAAATCTCTCTACAGAGATGCTAAACAACATAAATAAGTTGTAACAAAACGTATAAGAATTTCGACGCAGCTGGTAGTAGAACGCATGGCTTAGCGGTCAGAGCGCTTGGACGGTATCCAAGAGGTGCGGGTTCGAATCCCACTGCGTTCAAATTTTTATACGTTTTTTCAAAGATGTTTTCTAATCCTAAGTGTGGAATAACACTTTAAAAATAGTAAATACTTTAAGATCTCTCGATCTTTATGAAGCTATTTATTATAGCAATAGTGTAAGTTACTCCTTATACTACATCGGCTATCTGCCAGTGAAAATGTCTTCCAAATCAGTCTAGCTCCAGATATTAGCTAGAACACACAACAAAAACTGTATATTTTCTTTATTTTTTCTATAAATTTTGTTGATCAAAAATAAATATTTTTTCAATAACATTTTACAAATTAAAACTAAAAAAAACCAAAAGAGGGAAGAAAATAAAACAACCACATTCAGAATCCAAATGTATTTGAATACAAAACAAATCTAATAAAATTGTCCGGTGGCAATTTAAAAACATTCTATTCAATAATAGTGTTATGGAGGCGCTTGCATTCTCCATGTTACCGACAACATTAACCTAAAACTGTCAAGCTGAAACAATTCCCGCCATTTTACTATTAAAAAAAAGAAACGAGGCACAGACCAAAAAGCATTCTGCCAATGAAATCTAAGAAAAAAAAGGTGACAAAAACGATTCCAACTTGACATATAATTACAAAATGTACAATTAAATAAATCTTTAAACATTTCATACATCATGTTAATGCCATAATCGACTATTTGTGTAAGAAGCGAGCCACGCGCGTTTGTGACTTTAAAATCATTAGAAAAGAGATCACGTGCTTTCATTTGAAGGAGAGAGAAAAACAAAAAAATACAGAAAATATGTAAATAAAATATATAATAATAAAAAAGAATCATTTGTGTATAGGAACAAAAAAACATTTGCATGTATTTAAAGACGTCAGATGCCAAAGCAAATAAACAACATCGCACCCTCAAGTGACATAACTAAACAATTGTGAAAAATCATCCATAGAAAAAGATTTTCTAATTATTTAACAAAAACATCGAGTTAGTTCACTTTCATACTGAAGGAGCGATAGTCGTCCATACAATGGTACATTACTTTAAATAAATGTATCACACCGACAGACGTCTAATAGAAGTAAAATTGTTTTATTACAAAAGAAATTTAAAATTATTACAAATCGCTTGTAATTGCCCAAAAAATACAAAAAAAACAAACGTCATTGCATTCCGTTCATTAGCTAAATGTATGGATTATTTATATTTTGAATTCATATTTATAAACCTGGCAAACATAAAAAAAAATAGTCAGCAATTTCCCTTTAAATCTAATTCGAGTAAAAATGTAAATATTGCTTGAAAATTTTCTAAGTTACACATTAGAAATGCATTTTATCATAATATTACCAACACTAAGTTTATCGTAGAAAGCCGTCATCCTTCCAGTGTTTATTGTAAAAGCCTAATTTTATAATTGTTTGGAGTCTATTATTTAAAAATGTCTAACTTACGTGTACGGCGACTACTCGTTAGTTACAAAGGAAAACTTTAACAGCACATGGGGTCCACACACGAGCTATCAGATGACGCGTGCCGGCGCGGCTATATATGCACATTGTATTCTAAAGGAACAAGCAAGAGGGATAGATTTTTAAAATGTTTACAAAGAACAACATAGTATGTATTTAATTTAATTTGCACATAAAAGAAAGTAATATGAGTACACAGATACCATACATCACATTGAAATTGGAAGCGATCACATTACAGAGTGAACGAAGAGAGATCCCAACAGGCATATACATATACAGCGCGCGCGAGGCGTCTATATGGCGTCGATGTCGACGTCGTCGGCGCCGTCGTCGTCGGCGGCGGGCTGCGCGGCGGCGGGCCGGGCGGCGGCCGGCTTGGCGGCGATGGAGGCCACGTGCGCGCGGTCGTCGTACTCGATCTCGATGTCGTCGGCGGCGTCGGCGTCGTCCGAGTCCGAGTCCTCCTCGTCGGCGTGCTGCAGCCAGTCCAGGAAGGGCTGCGCGCGGCGCATCACCTCGGCCAGCGTGTCGCGCGGCGCGTACTTGCGCGAGGGCTTGGCGGCCCACTCCAGCAGCGCGCGCTCGTCCACAATGTCGAGATCGTAGAGCAGCTTGAGCGCGGCGGGCAGCTTGGGCAGCAGCGCGTCGTCGGCGGCGGCGAGCGCCGTGAGCGCGTGCAGCGCGTGGCGCGGCGCGCGCGGGTCTGCGCGCGCCAGGCGGCGCAGCGTGGCGCGGTGGCGGCGCACGTCGGCGGCGAGGCGGCGCGGCGCCACGAGCACCTCGAAGGCGACGAGGGGCGCCTTGGCGCGCACGTCGAGGCGCTCGGCCTCGCGCAGCACGTCGGCGGGCGCCACGTCGCCGGCGTCGGCGCGCTGCTTCAGGAACGAGTAGAACATGTCCATGCGCTGCTTCTCGTTCTTCTCGCTGTCCTCCGACAGCGTCATGCTCTTGGCGCCCTCCGTCAGGTCTGAGCGACGTTATTGTAACACATTAAACGATTACATTATTTAATAAAATTGTATATATCTTAAATACTTTGATTTTTCTACCTTTTCATTTGATATTACCCATACAATAGGACATTATCAAAATATTTTTACGACACAAAAAATCTAATTTAAAGCAAAAATTGACATTTAACAATAATTAAACAAGGGGCGCTCAGCCGCGCCGCAGTACCTTGCATGCGCGCGCGCACAGCTTCCTCGCTGACGTCCACGGTCCAGGTGGTATCGTCATCGTCGTCGTCGGCGGGCTTCTTCTTCTCCTTCTCCTTCTTGCTCTTCGGGTTGGGGGTGGTGGGGGTGACGGGAGCGTCGCTTTCCTGCACAAACACGTATATTAACATTCCGTCGCATTGCTCTGTGTGTGTGGTGTGTGTGTGTGCGTGCGTACCGCCTTGGCGTCGTGCGCGTCGTCGTGGTTCCCGTTGGCGGCGGGTCCGCTGCGCTTGGAGCGCTTGCCGCGGTTACCCTCCGTCAACGACGAGCCCTGCACACAATTACACATGTTAGTATTGAAAAAATATGTATATTTAATATAGTTAAAAATATGTTATTTTCCATTTAAAATTCACTTCAACTTCCCAAAAATAGTGTCAAGACACTGCGTTCTATACCTAATCTGCACAAAATTCAGACTCAATCTTACTGCAACATACACGATTGGTTGTGAGTTCGATTCTCACTTAGGGGAATTATATTTTAGGACAAAAGAATGTCTGAAAATTGACATTTAAGTTGAACTATTTAATATGGCAATTGTTGTTATTACTATATTAACATTATAAATATGTATTTTTTAGCTTAACGCTTTTATCCCGCATAGCAGGGTAGAAAGGTAATACCTGGTGTCAAGACAATCTGTACTTTGATTTCCTTATATATTGCATACTAAACACACGGAGTCATACAGAATCGAGCGAAAGGATGAGCCAAAGAAGAGAGAAGCGTCTTTTCGAAATATGTTTAATAACAAAGCTTTCTACCCTCTAAGAGAGTTTTTAAAATATATATAGACCATATCCATAATAAACAAATATAAGCTCATAGAAAAATACATTATATTTTTTCTATCTACCCTCGGTTTATCCAACAAATGTAAACTAAAAATAAATAATTGCATGTAATCTCATGTAAACGGGGATAAGAATGTGTTAAGAGGGCATATAAGTAAATCTATTTGTAATAAAATTACTATGCAATTACTTATATGAGGTCGGTCGTGGCGCAGTGTGACAGGGTCTGACTGTAACCGTTCGGGGGGAGGAAATATTTAAATTATTTTCACTTTCTCGCTCTGATAAAGATAAAGTGCGGCGTTGAATTCCACCACTCAACACGCAATGTGTCGACTTCGGTGGAAAGCAAAGTACGAAGTATTATATATAGACCTAGATTTTTGAGATTTTGAAGATTGTACCTAGGTGCGATCTGTCTACCCTACTATGCGGGATAAAAGCGTGAAACTAAAAAAAATACTTTTATACTTGTGATAAATCTAAATGCATACAGTGCGGGTTCGATATTTATTTATTAAGTAAATTTTCATAATTATATATATTTGTACGAAAAATGTTATTCCATTTGTTAGTGACCTGCACGCCGTGGTCGGCGGCGGGCGGGTTCTTGAGTATGAAGGTGTTGAGCTTGTGGTTGAACTCGAGCGGCCCGTGGTAGCCGCACGCCTTGCAGCCCTGCGAGATGGTGTTGCGCTTGGTGGACACGATCAGCTCCGTCTCCGGGTTGTCGCACTCGGGGCACAACACGAACTTGCGGATGAACCTGCGCATGCGCACGGGAAACGATATCACCATTACATAGAGATAAATGTTACAAACAAACCAAACGGTCTAATGATATGTATACAAATTTGGTATAATTCATGGCGCAGGAGGTCAGCGACGGACTGTAAGCGCGAACGGTTTTGGTTTTAATTCCCAACTCAGAGCAATGATTATATTTGAATTATTGTCATTTCCTTGATCTGGTAAGACAAAGTGCGGCGTTGAGTTCCGCCATTCAAGTACGGGACGTCACTGGCACAAAGTCTAGATCAAATTATTATACTTTTCACGTATAACTCACCCGTCTAACAAGTCCTGCAACTTGGCGGAGTCGTGGCTGCCGTTGACGATGAAGCGCTCGTTCTTGTAGTCGAATTGCGTTTGGGCGCCGAGCTCGCATCCGAAGTACTTAGTGGGATCTTGGGGGAAAATAGCAAGGACAACATATTATATATCTGTAATAATCATAATAATAATATTGCAAACAATCAAAAAAGCTAAAAACATCCAAAATATATTAGAAAAACAAGCAGTGAAATAAAACAAAATTAAGTAGCATTCAAATAACAGTAGGCAGTTAACATAATGTCATTTATTTAAAGGGCATTATGTCGAATTATTATTATTAGACATTTTATTTGGGTATAACTGACAACAGAAG
Source organism: Dryadula phaetusa (assembly GCA_032432895.1). Classification (NCBI taxonomy): domain Eukaryota; kingdom Metazoa; phylum Arthropoda; class Insecta; order Lepidoptera; family Nymphalidae; genus Dryadula; species Dryadula phaetusa. The sequence continues at coordinate 682,103 of JAOYRS010000016.1, read as the reverse complement.
TAAATTGTAACGTATAAGAACTTTTAACGTATTACAAATAGATAAGAATGTATAGTTTTCAAGAGGTGCGGGTTTAAGCCCGCAACATTAAGGTAAAATTTTTAAAATATTATACGTTCCTTAATATTTAAGCAACATTTGCAAAATCTTTTATTTTTAAATAAAGACAACGAACGGGCAGGGCATAGTGGGTCCAATGTATGACTGTAAACCGGTTGTCAGTTCATTTCCCATTCGACGCAATGATTATATTTAAATCATGTTCAATTCCTCGCTTCTTATAAGAGCGGTCTAGAGTCTTATAAGCCGTAAAGTTCCGTCACTCAACACGTAATGTCTGAAATTCGTTGAAAACGGAATACGAAGTGTCTTGACACTAGGCGAGTAAAACGTTGTAATTTTCTCAGTTTCCCGCTAGTATTTCAGTTTTAAGCACTCACAGCCCGCTTCGTTAAATACTCGCGTAAAATCCACTTATCGTGCATTAAGGAATTCATTTTAGAAGGCAACGTGATTGAATACGAAGTTTGTACGGGCTGTAAAGTAGGGCCGTATTGGATTTATCACGAGAAAATGTCGTTAAATTTCAACAACAGCTTTATATTCCGCGTTTCGTTTATTACTACTATATATGTATATTGTACATATATTGACATAAAAGTAAAATATAAAATCAATCAATTCAAATGCCACTATGCCCTATTCCAAGGATATCAAATTAAGACAAAATTAACATAATTCATTCTCACTATCCCGCTCTCCCCGGCAGAGATCTCAAATTCATGTTATGAACGACTCCGAGCACGTGTGCAAACGTTCAAGCAATAACGGGCAAAAACTAATTTTAAAAAAAGAGCAGAGAAAACAGATATATTTAAATATAGAGAAACATAATAGACTAACACGTGGCCGGCCTGCCAAGCGCCTTGGCGACCTCGGGCATGTTGACGATGACCGTCTTGATGCCGTTCCCCTTGCCCTCCACCTTGGCGCATATCCGCGGCATCTTGTAGCGGTAGAACGCGTCCGCCACGTTCCTGTTCACGTTCACGGACCCCATGGCTGGTTTGTTGATCACTTAATTATATACTAACTAATTATTCCACGGGTGGTTTCTTTTTGACACTGGATCTGCAACAAACGGACCGACAAATGTACTCGAATATATAGATATCAATAATTATATAATATATATTTTGAACTAAGGTAGTGTGATAAATTTTAAATGAAACCATTTCTACTTGATTAATCGCATGTATTCTAGTTTCGAACAAGAAGATTTTATTATGAAATGAGAATTGTATGACTGTAAGTATACATGCAATAATTGCAACTTCAATGTTTCCTCATTACATTTATACAAAGTTCAACGTAGAGTTTCACCACCCACCACGTAATGTACAATAACTAGGTTGAACGAATGAATGAATGAAATAAAGAACTAAATAATAATTATCAGTAGAACTAAATAATACAGACGAATGATTTAAAGGAAAACCTGAAGCAAAAATGTATATCCGTAAGTGAAATGATTTTAATGAAAATTTTTAATGTAAATAATAAAAAAAATAAAAGATGCGGGCCCACATGACTCGAAATAGTATATATATAAAAGTGTATAAAATGGTTGAAGTTAGCAACCTATATCAATATAGATAAACCAAATATTTAAAAAAAAACTACATAAACAAGTTAAAAGCTAAATTATAAAATCTAACCTTGTTTAAATTATGAATAAGAAGGACGTGATTTAAAAAACAACTCAAAGTATCAATAACGTTTTTCACGCGACATCTAACGTCAGTTACAAGTCAACAAGTTACAAAGTCAATGGAGAGTATATCTCTCATCTGCGTTTTGCCGACGATATAGTCATCTTTGCAGAGACACTGGAAGAGCTAAATCAAATGCTAAACGACCTAAATGGGTCCTCCCGACGTGTTGGTCTTGGTATGAACTTGGACAAAACAAAAGTTATGTTCAACAGAAACGTCATGCCGAGACCAGTGCGGGTCGAAGGCGTTCTTCTTGAAGTTGTACAGGACTACACCTACCTAGGCCAGACAATACAACTTGGCCGACACAACTTCGAGAAGGAAGCGGATAGGAGGATTCAGTTGGGTTGGGCGGCATTTGGCAAGCTCCGTCGAGTCCTTACGTCAACAATTCCGCAAAGCATAAAGACGAAGGTTTTTGAGCAATGTGTCCTACCTGTAATGACATACGCTGCCGAGACGTGGACACTGACAGTAGGGCTGGTCCACAGATTTAAAGTCGCTCAGCGAGCTATGGAGCGAGCTATGCTCGGGGTCTCTCTCAAGGATAAAATCAGGAATGAGGTTATCCGTGAGAGAACTAAAGTAACCGACGTAGCTCGCAAAATCAGTAAGCTGAAGTGGCAATTGGAGCAGACGAGTCCTGGAGTGGAGACCGCGTCTTGGCAAACGTAGTGTAGGACGCCCTCTGGCCCGCTGGACTGACGACATACACAAGGTTGCCGGAGCAGGCTGGATGAGGGTTGCGGAGGACCGGGATGTTTGGCGCAAACTTGGGGAGGCCTATGTCCAGCAGTGGACTGCAATTGGCTGACGATACGATACGAAGTTACAAAGTCAGTCAAAAAAAGACCAAACAACACGTACAGGTTAAGGGTCAGTCAGCAAAATGATTAAACAGAGCTCGTGATCTAGAATTACTTGCCCTAAAACTTAATAATCATGTTAATAGAAAACGTCAGTCACAGTTAACCATTTGTCTAGGCAGTATACAAGCTATGGGTCATTTCAATTGTGAACTGAGATTTGATTACGTGATGTTTAAAATATTATTTTAAAAATCTAAACAGGTACAAAATATGCAAGTTTAGTCAATATTATTGCTCAACTGATTTACCGACTACCCCGCAAGGGATAAAGCGTGAAGCTAAAAAAACACACATTACATTCTCAACGTCACTAGGCTCTTAAAGTCCATATATGTGAGATTACCAGAAATTCAGGATGATTACTTAATTGTACTTAAAACTTCACGTAACAGTCAGTCATTGTCGGTCGGATCGCGATGCTCACCAGGTTTAGGTAGGCGAGTGCGCTCGTGGGCGTCTAGAGCATGCGGGCCCGCACCCGCGTAGCGCGCCAGTCACGTCTGCCGCAATGGCAGCAACTTCCGATGCCTGTTACTGCAAAACTTTGATCTTCTGTAACAGAACACGCCGCGGCTACTTCGCGAACGCAAATCTCTAGTTTTCGGTCAGGACTTTCAAGTACACCAATATATATTTTAAACTACGCTTTAAATACGAATGAAAGTCCAATTGTGGGACGTCATAGCTAGCTTGAGTCCTTCAAAAATTTCCAAGAATATGGAATATTGGTCCGATAAGCCATTTGGTGATATAAGGCGTAAGAAAATATGTCAAAAACGTCTTTTAAAATCTTGTTTATGTTATCATAACACATCTACATACAAATTAACAAACAAACATCGTCTCATCTGACCTGCGAGCAGTGTTGCTTGGTGTGTGAAGCGTCATGCACGCTCGCCGGCAGCCGGGACCTTTCGCCGCGAGACACCGACCACTCTCCTCGCACTGTACTGTTGTCTCTGCAACAATGCACATCGTATGTGGGTTTGCATATTTGTAAGGATACCTACCAAATATGTATTTACTAAATGATACTAAAAATTAGTCAGGAATTATATAATTGGAATGCTTTGTATATAAATAGTATATATATATATATATATATATATATATATATATATATATATATATATATATATAATAATAATAGAACAGAATATATTTCGGTATATGATACAGTTGTTTAATATCAAATTATAAATATAAATTTTATCTCTGTTTATTATATTGATCTCCGGAACAACTGGCTTGGATGTGAATGATTTTTTTTGTTCATACCTATTAAGCCAAGGTTTAATTTTAAAGAATGTGATAATTGAAAATAAACGACGCCATAAAAAAGTTATTCAAGTTTTCGAAAAATAGAAAATAAATAGGTGAAGATAATAAAGCAGTTTCACTAAAATTAACAAGAAGCCGCCGCTTTAGCGCAAGTTGTTCACAAGGGGCACTTGATGTGGATCTCTAAGGACCCATTTGAAGTACTTTTTCTGTTTTTTTTTAGCTTCACGCTTTTATCCCGAATAGCAGGGTAGACAGAAAGTACCTAGTGTCAAGACACTCCGTACTTCGCTTTCCACCGAATTCGGAACATTGAGTGTTGAGTGGTGGAACTCAACCCCGCACTTTGTCTTTAACCAGAGCAAGTAATAAAAATAATTTAAATATAAATACTCCTCCGAGTGGGGATCGAACCCACAACCGATCGCGTTCACAGTCAGGCGCTGTTATATGTTTATATGTTATATGTTTATGCTTTAAAATTAAATTATTAAATAAATATTTTATTTCATAATTTTACACAAATCCATTCTGAGCGGTGCCCAAATGTCACAGATTATGTTGAATTATTTATGACAACTATTATCGCTTTATCTACATTTAGTTTACAATAAGAATGACGTGGGAACGTAATACTAGAAAATACCATAAGCTGCCGCAACTCGATTATTAGGTGAATCCTAAAATTAAAATACAATACGAAAAAAATATTAACAATATATATTTAAAAAACCCCACATTTTCTTCAATATAAAATATAAAAAAAAAAAAACAATTTTGACAAATCCATTTCATTCTTTATGGTGTCAAAAATAAAACTTACAAGAACTTTACAGAGCTGACATTTTTTACAAATAGTCGTTTGTAAAGAATCCAAGGTGATCCAACCAATCTCGAACGGCAAATATATAAAAACCTCTCGACAAGCAAATTGAAAACAACAGCACGTGTGGTGATGAAATCGCCGATACGAGGCCTAAGGATATAACAAGCGAATGTACGCCCAATCCTCCGGTAGTCAGGATAAAAAATGCTTCTCAACACAACCATACGTGGTCACACACACAACCATACGTTGCGTTTTCGCACACGAACACACGAGCGCGTCCTTGAACTAGGGCACTGTGATTGGTCAACACGGCAAACGTATTACACGCACATGTGCAACGAATATCGTAAAACCTTATATATACACTTTCGGTTGTCGCGTTTATTGGTGATTTATAGTTTCCGGTTTAAAATTGACGACGCACTTCATATACTTTCGGTTTTTTTTTTTTCAAGAACAAAATTTTCAGTTGGACGCAAGCCAATCAAAGAGAATTCGTTACGGATAGAGAGTTTGAACGTATTCTGGTTTACATTAAAATGTAGAAATATGAAAAAAAATGGTACACGCAATGGCAACAGTAAATATTTGCCTTGACATTTCTTATCGGAGTCGTTTATCGTTCAAATTATAACGTACATCCAGCTGTGATTAAGTAAGCTTTCACCAACTTCAGTGACATTTCAGTAAAGCGTGGCAAGTTTTGTGGAGCATGTGGAGAGCCCTTTATTAGTGAGGAAAAAAAAATCTCGAGATGACCGTAATCCGAATGAGATGCTTTGAATCCGGGGTCGAGTGGCTATCTTGTGGACCACGTATATGTTGAATCTAAAATATAAAGTTATTTTTTAAAAGACAGTTATATTTTTAAAGTTCGACGTAATTTTATATTTTTATATATTTTTGATAAATCAACATCCGGCCTACATGCCTGTACAATTCAAAACAATTAAAAAATTGTAAAACGAATACATTCAAAGGTTATTAGTACTAGAAACTAATATTTTTTTTCCCCCTACAACGAGAGTAATAAACATGAAGATTATAAGAACGCTTCAAAAAGAAAACGACATAACTTTACAAAATCCTAAAAGGAAAATGAAACAAAAATTACCAATTCCAGTAACATTTATGGTGATTTATCTCAACACTTAATTTAATTAACAAAAAAACGGTGTACCGCCTAGCACAGTTAGCAACAAAGAGAACAGAGTAATGTAAATTTACAAAAGAACACCGTTGAACTTGGCACACAAAATCCATACGTTGCTACTAGTTACTCTGTGTACGGTTTCAGTTATAAGCCCGCAATGCGCTACGCCGCACCCGTGACACTACACTGCTAACATACATTACTCTATACGGAATCTTGCATAATTCAAGATTTTCATTTTAATTTTGGTAATCACTTTAACAATGTATTCATTAAACCACAAATGTATAAATATTTTTTTGTAGCTTCACGTCTTTATCCCGCATGGCATGATAGAAACGAAGTAGTCGTCATGGTAGACAGTTGTAGCCTAGTGTAAAGACACAACATACTCCGCTTTTGGAAAACTCTTTAAAAGCACAAAGTACGTACAAATTATTTATACCTATACGTATATTTTTACTATTTTCGTCTTAGTAAAAAAAAAAACTTAAATTTTTCTTGTCTTCCCAGTACAGTATTAAAAGTAAATACTAAAAAAAATGTCAAATTACTATAGAGAAGTGACAAAACTGATTGCAACAAGTTTTAAAAAATATAAACATAAATACTAGGAGTTAGCACAATTCATTGGTTGTTCAACGCCAAGTTTATTGAGTAATAAAGTTGATTGATTTTGTTTTATATTTCTATGCCAGCATTAGCTTAACTTGAGCGTTTGTACAATTTTATCAAAAACATAAATCTACACGAAAACTGAACGCGCAATGTCCCGAATTTGGCGTAAAGCGAAGTGGGGAGTGTCTTTACATTAAGTACTTCCTGTCTACTCTTCTGTGCGGGATAAAAGTGTGAAACTGGAAAAAAAATGTAAAAATTCGGGTCCAAATCAATAAATAAATACTCTATTATCTAATAATGACTTCAGTTATTACTTTACTTTTTTAAACATAACTTAAAAATTATAAGATTATCAATTCATGGTCGAAAAATCAGACATCAATCGTCCCATCACCCCACAAAACAAATATTACAAATATTACAATCAAATACAAAAAAAAACAATACCTACAACAAACCAAACTGTCCGTCCGTCCGTCCGTCCGGCGGTCCGTTGAACAAAAGTATTCACTAATACGAAAACACGACACCGGTCGCAAACGTATCACATTCTTGTAACGCTAAACGGTCATCACAATAATATTGAGACGGGAAGTCTTTAAGCATCCGCAAATCAGAATACTCCCACAGGCCAACTATGTACAGTCACTCGACTCTGAGCGAGTCGGTTAAATACACATTTACTAATAATCATAGTAATTCACCACTTCATACAATATTTCTTTGATTTTTTTCAATTATCTGTAATTCCATATAAAAAAGCAAAGAGAATTTAGTTATTTCCGTTAGACGTTAGGTAACTTAATTTAAAATTCAAGTCAGATCTATTTGTCAAACAAAAATTTTACCTAAAAGTATCTAAATATTTGTATAGGTTAACTGTACTAGCAGAGGACTAGATAGTTTAATTTAAATAATACATAAATATATTTGTAATTACAAGCACATGTAAAAGATAGTTAACTGGTTTAAACGGCTTATTGGAGTAGGAATGTTTGATTGACCTCTACATCTGGAGGTCGCAGGTTCAAAGTCGTCGTAGGGCAAATCTCTATACGTATCGTGATATTACACATAACTACTCCACAAAAATGCAACTAAGAATAAATACATACATATATTAGTGTAACATATTATTCTTATTAAAAACTTATCTCATCTTCGCGCTACTTCATCCTCAGGGTTTCCCGCAGAGTAAGCCAAAAGAACGTAATGTCGAGATTAGGTATATTGTGTTAAATAGCACAACTTAACACCGCGTTTTGTCTTACCAGAGTGGGGAAATGAGAACCAATTTGCACTAGTAGTAATCGAATCCGGAACCATCTCAATTGTAGTCGAACGCTGCACCAGTGCACCACGAACAATATAGTAAGAGAGCCTTACACAATGTTACAATTTGCACTTCATTTCATATCAAATTACAAAAACCTGTAACACGCACCGCGCAACAGCGTAAAATGTAAATATAACATGACATAATTGTGTTACTGGCATTCTGTTTGTAAATACACAACTGTTATGCAAATGTGTATCAATTTTTCCCAAGCGACATATTTTTACAAACACAATTTTTAATTAACGCCATCTCGGCACAGGGGAACAACGTCTGCCTGAAAAGATGTAGTGATCGGCGTTGGGTTCCGCCTAACTTCATGTAAAGCTAAAAAAAAAACCATTACTAGCATAAATACACAAAAACTATCTACTTTGAAAATCTTTTTTTTTTAACGAATGGGTAGAAAGAGTTGTAGAGATAACAGAGTTTAATGATCCAGAATTACCTGTTATTCTACACGTACAAAATTTGAACCCAGCACTTCGATGATAAATTTCACTATCTGCTATTTTTCTATTGATTTTCGTAGTAAAATTATATTATCGATACTTTATAATAACGAGGAGTAAACTAAGGAATGAACGATTATAAGTTTAACATTCTTAACTGGCACCGTATCAGTCCGAAGTGTCCAAACAAATGTCACAAGGTAGATAACGTCCTGTTCAAGGGCGATCACTTTGCCAAAGCTACCTGATGTGTTCATGAACTACATTGAGTTTATTTTCTATTTATTGTTGTTTAGTTTTAATAATTGCAAATTTTAATTTTGTAATAAAATGATAAAAAATTATAGACAGGAAGTATCAAGTGTCAAGTCTCGAATTTGCATCGACGCCGAATTTGAGACATTGCTTGTTGAGTAACGGAACTCAACATAGCGCTTTGTCTAAAAATAATCCGCCCCTCGAGTGGGAATCGAACTCAAACCAAAGCGATCGTATTTACACAGGCTGACGTCGTGCCACTGCGCCACGACATTAAAAGCGGTAACTGGTATTAAAGTTTGCAATTTCGTATTTATATATATTTTGGAAGTAACTAATTTTTTTGGAAACAAATAAACCTTACCTTGTACTTGTTACGTATGTCAATGTAAAATGACATTGAAATGCGTAATGTAACTACTATTTTAATGAAAGTATATTATTTATCGTATAAATATAGAATTTTACTGATTCATTAAATTTGAGTAAATATATTTAAGACGGTGTAAACATGTTACGATGTCTTAAATATATTTATTATTTTAACGGCGTAGAGTTCCGCCAATTAACACGATGCTTTGCAAAGTGTAAGAAAAACGTAAACATAAGCAAATATAAACAGTCGTAAAACAACAAGGATATTACTGTTTACTGCGAACGGTCACTGCACATCTAGAATTAGCTCCACTACGGCTGAGAATCGATATAGAGCGAATAATCGACGCTCCAGTTGCAAATGTGGTGCATGGACTGCGAGATATCATTGAAACACGAGTGCTTCCGGTCGCACTACATGTCGAACATCAAACACCAGTGGACTTCCGGTGGCAATCGTGACTGTCGTGTCATGCTATCAGATAAAAACAAACTATGATTGGTGTCTGTAGTTGGCAGTAAGAAACAATACAAAATTCCATTTTCTTTACCTAATACTAGTCTTTGTTCGAATTAAAAAAAAAATAAAAACAATATATCGGACTTTATGTGGGCTTTTCTATTACAGAGATTTCTTGTCTTGTCAATCTATCAACGTGGATATGTAAAAAGAGGCGGGTTTAAAATTGTAATGCAATAATATAATAAAAACAAAGAGAGACAAAAAAAAATAAAACGCTAATAAATTTACATTCATAAATAAAAAAAAACACTTAACATAGACATACATACATATATAAATGTAAATATAGATAAATGAAATTATTTGAACCGGATATAGAAATATTTTAAAATTTCTTATGAAACTGGACGTTTACTCTGATTTACTACTGTAAATCCATCCGAGTTTGTATTTGCAGAACACACGTAGACTCAGACTAAGTCAGTCTATATTTATTCATTCATTTAAAAATAAATTCTAATAAAAAAATCTCCGTCCATAACACAATATAGGCAGAGAATATCTCGTGATATGTCACTGCCATCTCCACTTTTCGCTTATTTAAAGCTCAAAGCTTGTTATTAGAAATTAAGCCATATTCAAATTAACAGGATAACACGAATAACCTATACCAGAGGAACCATTTGGAGAAGGAACGCAATTTAACTCTTCAGTGATCAACCGTGAGCAAATCCGAACCGTACACTCTAGCGGCTCACTGGGCTTCTGCGCTGCTATCTTGAAAGGCAAACGGATCGGTATTGGACAATTTAAATGTAGTAATAAAGTATACTAATATTTGAAATAATAAATTGGAATAACGTGTTATAAAAAATCTATATCTTTATATTTATTATAAGAGGGGATATCCCCAAAGGTGGTCTTTATCGCGTCTATAGACAAAGGTAAAAAAATAATTAGTTAATAACAATTAAATGCAATAAAGTGGGTCTATACTTGTATAATCCAATAAAGCAATAGGTATAATATATATGTCGTCAAATTCTTATTGACGATAAAAATTAAGTTACATTCACGCTCATAGCCATACAAAAGGAGAAACGTATTCAATTGCTAAACAATATTACTAATAAATGGTAAAATAATATTGTTATGGAGGAAACCTTTTAAAATTTAACTACAAGGAAAACTGAGCAAAAAACTGTACTGATCCGTACAATCTTAGTCAATTCCAGTTCCAAATGCAACAGTTATGGGTTCGCTCTCAATTGAGGGAAATATTTAAATAACTCCTATATTGCAAAATAAACTGAAAAGATGATTATGAAAAAATATTAAACCATCATACAGTTTGATATTATACTACACACACTGATGCATAATAATTAGGCGTCGATACGCTAGATAAAATGATTTTGGTTGTTAATCGAAACTAACAGATACGAAAAATTGAACTAAAGCGAAACTCAACGCCGCGCTTTGTCTTACCATAGCGCGGAAATTAAAACTATTTAAATATCATCATATAGAGGCCGGTCGTGGAGCAGTGGAACATTGTCCGACTGTAAACGCGATCGGTCGTGATTTCGATTCCCATTATGGATAATTAAAATTGTTTAAATTATTTTTACTTCCACTGGTAAGAAAAAGTGCGGCGTTAAATTCCATCACTCAACCCGCAATGTTTCGAATTCGGTGGAAAGCGAAGTACGGAGTGTCTTGACACTAGGTACTTTCTATCTACCCTGCTGTGCAGGATAAAAGCGTGAATCTAAAAAAATAATATTATAAGTAACAAAGTAATTTTTCCTCGTGCACGTTTTCCAAGCGTGCAGCAGTACTACTGGGTTAGGTTATGTCCACGTCGAACGTCATACTCAAGGCCAATTTCATTTGCCATATACCTATGCAAATTGCCCACATGCTCGTATCCGGCGTGCAGCGTCACCGTAGTGAAATGACTCTTGTCTTGGATTAATATTATAACATTAGATAATCATACGCGGTGGTGACGTACAATTTTTATATGGGATTTAATAATTTCTATAGATTTTTATTATTATTATCCATAAAATAAAAACCAAAAACCTATATTATAAAATGTTGCTAAGTTTAAATCCGCGCTCTGTAAGGTTCAAATCTGATATATGATGTATAATTTTAAGTCATCACACTTATTATTAGATATATTTTTTTAGCTTAACGCTTTTTATCCCGCATAGCAGGGTAGACAGAAAGTACTTAATGTCGAGACGCTATGTACTTCGATTACCACCGAATTCGATACATTGCGTTTTGAGTGGTGGAACTCAACTTAACTTTACCAGAGCGAGAAAGTGAAAACAATTTAAAAATAAACACTCCCCCGAGTGATTATATTTAAATTATTTATTTATTTCATGTATTATATATAAATTATTTAATGATTCCCCGCACAGTAAGCCACGTGTCTATTTCGGACGGATAGCAGCCAACGCAGTGTCTAACACTAGGCTATCTCCGACTACCCTGCAGTACATAGATAGTACATTACATTAGACAGTTTAAATAAGATATGAAAAACGTAGGGTAACTCTGGCAAGATATTTTCCACAAAATTCATAGGTTTGAAGTAATAATTTAGTTGTCGTTGAAATTGTAGTAAACTTTATACTATTCTATGTAAACTTTATAGTCTAAACTTGCAAAACTATTTATTCAGTTTAAAGTTGAGACAAAATAAATATATAAAGTTTTTTTGTTCTCCAACAATAGGCTATGTGAAGATAGTTTCACTAGGATATCGGTATTGAAAATTTCCCAATGTACAAGCGGCGTTCCGCATTGCCGTCGGCGTGGAAGGCTTCATAGGAAGCCAGGGGGTGGGCGACAGGGGTGGTAGGAGGGGTGAAGTGGCACGCATGCGCTGTGCTATCGATTCTAGCTCGAACCTTCCAGAATTGTAGACGATTCAAAAAATTAGCACCCCTGTAAAGCCTTACGCATACAATTTGTTGAAATTACTAAACTTTGAATATATTGTTACAACTTCCACAACTATTATTGTTTATTAAGCTTTCATAATATATTCTATAAAGCATTAGAAACTATAAGTAATACTTGTTTACATATGACCAAAATAAGTTCATGTTAGATTTTGTTAAAGAAAGATAAAGAAAATGGTTACGTATCTAACTAAACAGAAAATAAACAACAAATTTCGTTAATAAAACGTCATAGAGAAGAAGAAAAAATATAGTTAAACACTACAAAAGCGAGTTTCATTGCAAAAGATCATTGCAGAAATATGCAACTAGGGGGGATCAACAAAGACTTTTTGAGTAAACTCAAATATTTGCAATCTTGTTATCGACTAAACGTCAAAATTTCCATTCACACAAAATAAGTTTACCAGGCTTTAGCTCACAAACTGTATACTAATTTTAAATTATAACTTAAAATTTCCAAGCATTACAAAACATGTTTAAAAAAACGTATAAAAATTTTGAACGCATCGGGATTCAAGCCCGCGCCTCTTGAAAACCGGTCCAAGATCCATGAGGCGCGGGTTCGAATCCCGCTGCATTCAAATTTTTATACGTTTTTAAAACATGTTTTCCAATCCAAAGTGTAGAATAACACTTTAAAAATAGTATAATATGTACAATGATTTCAACACGCTCGTAGGCGACATCGTTTATACGCATCTCGACTAATCGATAAGGACGTCGGGATGCGCCGTGCCGCCACGTGGTGTCAACCTGCAATTCTAGTAGCACTTGGCGAAAATCAAATAAAATACTTAAAATAACAAATATCATATATAAAAAAAAACCTTTTAAAACTATTTTGTCATCGTATATTTTACAACTTAAGTCCGTTATATTTGACAGTAGAATTCGAGACGCAATGTAGATGTTGTTGGGTGTTGAAACTCAACGCCTTGCCTTTTCATTCCCTCGAATGCCACGATAGTCTCAATTACTAACAAAAGCATTTGTATTACAAAAGCGTCGAGATTCTCTCTTAGCCAATTTAATAACTCAACCCCGAGTATATTACATATATAGTAGATCCTTTTATTTATTACCGCCATTTCTCCAATCTAATCCATATAGCGTGATTTATGGCAGTTAGCGAGTACGTTTATACTAAATGCTTCATTTTTACATACATATATTTATTTATATAAAGAGAATGAAATTACTTTAATTTGTGTACTAAATAAAATATCCCGGCGTTGAGTTACGCTATTAACACGCAATGTTTGGAATACAAAAAAAATAATATATAACACGTCAACATCGCAGAATAAATAATTCAGCTCTAAAATAGGTAATGAAACACCGGAAGTGTATTTGAGTCTCTCATTAAATGATACTATTTCTACCGGATTAGTCCCTTATATTATGGTCACAGATATAACAGTACAACTTTACTTTTAGACACAGTTAGAAAACGAAATATTTAATTTGTCAATATAAATATTTTTTAGAAACCGCCTGTGGGAAGTAAACGCAATTGTGAAGCAATAAGCTGTATTGCGTTTCAAATGTCAAAAGTGACGTTTAAAATTAGAGGGAAAAAAAATCTGTAATTAAAACAGATTATGTATTTAATTTATTTATTAGCAAATAGACCTTGAGACGCTGCCGAGTTGGAAAGTGAATAAGTTTGGATAATCACTGGTTAATGAAATGTGAACACAATGAGTTGAATTCAAACTGTCTTGCGTAAGCCGTTTGATAAATATTCATTATAACGCTTGTGTCTAAAAAACGTTATGTCAGCTATGAACGTAATTGCATAATCCAATGGACGACGGATAAGCAAGCCAGTCTATACACATTCATTTATTTATATAACACAAAGTATAGTTTAAAATTATTATTCAGCCATAAAAATTCTTACCACGTAATAAATATATTCAATAGAAAAATAAGATTTTTGCGATTTTTACATATTTGAAAAAAAATCTCTATCTGTGATCACAAACTACTGTAAAGCTTTTTTTTGAAAAAACGTATAAAATTTTAAAAAACGTTTAAAATAGTTTCATACATTTAAATTATTAAGTAAAGAAAATCGAAAAACGTAATATTTCAACATGATAACACTGCCTAAATACAAACCAAAAAAAGAAACATCAAAAACAAAGAGCATTTATAACAAAAAGGGATATATATATATATATATATATATATATATATATATATATATATATATAGAAACAATCTCAATTTCCGCACGTACTTACTCTAACAGTCGCGACCCTTTTGCGTAGGACCCAGGAGGGGTCAGCGGAACGGAATCCGCCCACGTTACAATTACACTAACGTGCTTTGAAATTCATTATTGAATACAAAATCACATATGCCATTAGGTGTTTAGAAACGGGTTTCGTTAGCAAAATTTAATTTAAGTATTATTATTATTGGTGTAAAAATTATGATTATTAGTTAGTAGTATAATACATAAGAAAAACCCCTTAAAAATGAAATTGTTAATTTTTTTTAAATTTTAAAGGTGTTCACGATAAAAGCATTTTAATACCATCAACAACGTCAACTGACCTTAATTGGCTGTATATTACAAGTTATCTGCTTAAGGCGAGATTTTAGTTTTAACGGTATCAAAACATTGTCGGTTTCGATATGAACGCGTGAGAACAAAATTCCAGTGTGAAAAGTTATTAATATTTCAAGAAGCGCAAGGAAAAAGTAGCAATATAGATAGATACAAGCAAATTCATATAGCAAAAAAGCCCGGAAATTCGATAAAGCCCCTATTTCAGTTTTTGCGGTCTGGTAAGACAAACCGCGGCGTTGAGTTCCGCTGTTCAAAACGCAATGTCATAAAAAAAGTATGAACAAAAAATTTTCACTGCGTATCTCGCTACAAATATAAATAGGCAGACTTTTAAGTGTAAATAAGTTCTGAGAAATAAAGACTATCTTTGTATACAGAGTGAAAAAATTGAAAAATAACCTGATATTCACAAATTCCATTAACAGTATAAAACAAAGAAAAATCCTTATAATCTCCAAACGATCAATCACCAGTACGGCGAGTAAGAGGCAATGTATGAAGAGTGCGTCGACCTCCAGGTATGACATAACGTTTGGGCAAACCGCGATCGTAACGTCTGGTTTACTTCATGTTTGTTAACTTAGCATTGTACACATCACTTGTGGCTTTGGTTTTTCATTTTAAATAATTTAACTATTCCATATGTATTTACATTTTGTATTGTATGATTTAGAAAACTGTTATTAAGTTTATTATTACGAAATTAAAGAAGAGGTAAATAATGACTGCGGACGAGACGAAAGAGGTATGTAGAGGGAGCATAGCGTTTGGCGCTCCGTCCTCTACGACTACCCCGCAAGGGATAAAGCGTGAAGTTTAAAAGATTATTTTTACGAAATTCATGCAAGCTAAGCTAGAGTAGCCTAAACACGGCGTTGAGTTGCGTTGCCCAGTACACTATCTATTTAGTAATGTGTTAGAAGAAAAACGATAGGCAGAAAGTGGAGAAAACGACCCTAGTGCCTTTCCGATGACGACAAAAAGCAAAAACTTATGGACAGGTATAATAAATGTAGGAAAATATCAAATAAAAAAATACACACATACAAACCACAAGTACATATCAAAAACACATTTAATAAAGCCAGCCACAAATTAATCAAAACGTATGGCGATGACATCAAGAATTTATGTTCTTAGAACACGTTAGATGTACATTTAGAAGAAGCCTATTTGCAAAAGCTGTGTATAATCTATAAAAATATACAATTAATTTCTTATAAATACAATAACAAAGTTAAAACTTAAAATAAATATGCATAGATAAATAGAATACAATATTTTCTGTTAAAACAGTGCCATTATTACTGTAACAAAGTATAAAATTTTATATAATTTTTTTTATGTCTTTTCGATGTTAAATATTTATTTTTTTAGACAATCTGCGTACAGGTGGCAAATAATTAGGACGATATAGAAACATTATGCACTCTGGATATAATAAAGCTAAAAAAGAATTTTTTTAAATTAATTTTATAAGAAATAAAATTGAATTTATAATAATTAAAATTGTTCGTGCGTTTTTTTAGCAAAAAGAAAAACCCAAAAAGGATTAAAAACAAAGTTAAGTTCTCGAGTAATATCAACAAGCAAGAGCTTATATATATGTATGTATGTATATATGTATATATATATATACATGTATATATGTATATATATATATTAAATATATATATTAATATATAAATTAAAATATTTATTTAGACCACCTTTACACCTATAGCCTCTTCCGTTTACCTAACGTCACTCATTTACGTGGGCAAACTTTCATTAGAGCAAGCGCAATTATCAGTGTGACGCTCGTCTACCGCATACTGTGGGCTGATAACAAAACTTAAAAATTAATTACCAACTTTAAATGATAACACGATACAAAAGTAAAAATAGATTCATTTATCTGACAATATATTTAAATATATTTTTCATATACATTTATATTATTGCTATCAATATATTTACATTGTTATATAAGTATAAATTTATATTTTGCATAATTTTGACTCTTGCCTCTCCGATTGCGTAATTCTTATTCAATTGCAAATTAATGATAAGGAGTTCAAATCGGGTTACATGTTTGTACTTTTAATTAAAGAAGAAATATTCTTACAGAGAAAAAAACATGAAAATTTAAGACGAACGAATGAAAGCGATCAGTTGTGGGTTCTATTCTCACTCGAGGAAGTGATTAAACTATTTTCACTTACTCGCTTTGGTTAGACAAAGTGCGACGTTGAGTTCCACCACTCAACAAGCAATGTCTCGAATTCGGTGGAAAGCGAAGTGCGGAGTGTTTTGACACTGTCTACCCTGCTATGCGGATATAAAAAGCGTGATACAACTATAACAAACTATTAGGTTAAAATTAATTATACAATATGAAAATGGAATACACATACAAATTGAAATAATATTTAAATGCTTTCTAAAACTTACCAAGTTTTAAAAGCTCAAATATCACTTTCACATTGCGCAGTACGGTGGCAGTCCGGAGGCTCGAAATGAGCATTTTGCGACTTAATTGTAACAAAGAATGACGTTTACAGCAAATTCCTCGACCCATTTTCACAGCCGTGTCGAGTACACGTGAAGAATAATAATGTGAATGGAAAATCTTTACGAAACTAACTATAGCTTATTCTTTTAAGCTTCTAAGCGGCTTTTATTTTCAAATAAATAAACCCCGACGTGTATTTGAACCTTTTATTACCGAGATTAAAGCAATTTTGTACTAGACGTGAATAAGTTGATAAGGGGACTTGCATATACTATTTCTATATATATAATAAGCATTACGATATATAGGGTAATAGGGTAAGTAAGTGAATAAATAGAAGAAAAAAAAACAAGATTTAAACGCATTTAGGTAAAATAGTATTTAAATTACTTAAAAACAGAATTGACATAAACAAAATAAAATTAAATTATACGACTGCCACGCCAAGCATAAGTATTGATGTCATTTACCATATAATTCACCCCTCTGGTACAGAGTTACTAATGACTAAAAACCTTATAAAAATACGCCTAATATTCACCATCTGAAGAACCGGTGGTAAATTATCTTTTTATATAGCTTACCTCCAATGTTAATTCGACATATCAAATTTGAATATAAATGAAATCTATATAGGATACATTATTGCAAAAAAAAATCCACTTTTCCCTTCAATACACGAGGCAATTTAATTTTCACCCAGGAGCTTTCGTGATTGAGATATTGGTTACGGAGTACCTACGGCACAGGCGGCGTTAGGCATATAGGTGTGAGTAATGGAATATATATTATTACGTACGATGCCGCAAAATGACAATCGATCGACGCTCCTGGAGGACTTGGAAGTACAATTCCAGCAAATATTCCAGCAAACGCGAAGCAAATATGCGATGTAATTAAAAAATTGAAAATAACTAAAATCTTATATTTTGATATTAACTTAAATCATCCTAAAATGGCCTATTCCAGTTTAAAAAAGAAATCAATGTATATTATTAGATGCAGTAGTTTTACATTTATATTCGCCCATAAAATTCTAATTAGCAATTAAAACATATTTAAATATATGTGCAAATATTAACAAAAAAAAATACATAAAAATCGATTTTTATATTTAAAAAACGACCATTAGGGAAGAAATATGTTATGACATATAACGCTACAAATGCAATAAGGAATGAAGTCATGCATGAATGAATGCAAGCGAGTGAAAATTTAATTCAAAGATTATCACAAACACTACAGCTAGTTACGTACAGCTTAGTTGAATAAAGCGTCTAAGACATGTTATCCGTAAGAAGCGGCTTCAATTTCCTATACAAAATTTTAAAATATTTATAATCCTAAGTATGTCTAAACAGTTTTATTCCAACACAAAACAACCGCCGGATATTATACCTTTTTAATTCCATGCGACATCGAAAGCAAAAGCATAAAATGACACTGATTTGTCAACACGGGCTCGGCTTTTACGGGGACGGCTGTAAACAGCATTTTTCAAACAATGCGTTTAGCGTACCGTGTCCGTTGGAACAAGTTACAGTTTCAAGCGAAAAATAGGTCGAAATATGTTTCAACGGACAGACGGACACGCAACACACGGAGAAGTATAATAAAAATTCCAATTAAGGCTTTAGTCGTTCGGAAGAGATTTGATAAACGTACTGATTAATTGTAATTTTGTTTTACAGTCGATAACTAGACACGGAGTTAAGTTACATCACTTAATAATTTATCTTTAATATAACGGAAGTAGACGACTAACTGGCATTTTTAGCTATTTTCTAATGTTAAACTAATGTTATTTCTAGAATAAAAAACAATCTATTTAATATAAATTATGCTGACCGGCTTCTGAGCATTTTACGCCTTTACGATTTATTTGCCTAAATCACTGAAATTTGTGACACTTTTTAAGACCAATCTTTTGAAGTAAGAAAATATTTGAATATGCAGTCCGTACGTTATAAAAATATTTCATATACAAATATATGCCTCTAAAGTTTGAGGCTTGTTTTTGGGTACACCCAATGTGATAAAGTAAAAATATTTTCACAAAACTACCGCCATTGCAATCGTGGTGCATTACCAAAGTGTTATTTTCTTTCGAATTTGTGTAAATACTTTTGATTCTGTTGGTCTTCACAACACTATTGGGAGGAGGGAAGAGGGCGCTTTACTAATGCAAAAAATGCAAGCAAGTAATATAGCTGCTTGAGAGGGTATCAACGATCAAAGGGCATCCACTGCGGGAACAATCAAAATACCAGATTATATCACACTCTGTAGAATGCTGTAGTTCCGCGCCTCGTAATACGTTTCTATTAAATTATTCTTAAATGAGTGAGCTGCAATGAAAAAGTGTTTATATAGGATAAGACATTACATGGCGTTAAGCTCCGCCACTAAACACGTAAACTTTACGTATAATGTACGACCACTATGTTACTTCAACATCTATGGAAATTGAGTTAAAATTAAAAAATGAGTATATAAATATATAAATAGGTGATGTATAAAATAAATTAACAACAAATAGTACGGCAAAAGAGACAAACGCAATACAAATATCGCAAATCGTGACTTTCACTGTACTAAAGAATGTGTCAAGATTCACGATTCAAAATATCGTGTTCGGATAACCAGAGGATGTTACACAAATAAAAGACAAACACACACACAGACCACAGTCACTTAGATACTTTATGCTATTAGCATTATTAGCTTCAAGTAACTCCTTTCACAAACTATCACCCAGTAAAAGGAACATTAAAATTTGTTCAGCCATTCCAGAGGTTAACCGGAATAACTAGAAAGATAAAAATTGAAATAAATGCTATTTCGGTTTACAATGTATGAATCTGGTGAAAACTGTTATTTAATATTACAAATAGATATTTAAAATTTATTTATTTGTATAGATAAATTTCTTTAGTGGATATAATATACTTATAATGTTAAAAAAATTATATGAAGCAAATATTAAGAACTTTTAAAAAACAAAACATTTCAGAAACAAATGTTGATAAAGTAATGCAATAATAGGGTACTATAGATTTAGTTTACTATATTATATATATAGTATATTACTATATTTTTTATATCTAGTCTATCTATAGACTACTGTAAACTGTTCAAAGTATCAAGTTTTCAAAAATATATATACAATTACCAAAATGTATGTGATTATTTTACATAATAAGACATTTTTTGTAGACAATGTCCTGACTAAATAAATGTTATTACAAATATATATTTTATACAGAAGCCATTGTGACTCTTTTGCTAACTTTATATATGTTAAAAATTGTAAAAAACTAAATATAAGTCCACAGGTTTACTTAAATAACTTTTAAATACATCAGCGAGACTAACATGACTTTCAATCCTTATATCTATAATAGTGTGGATAATCTTTTGATTTGATTATAGGCTTAGTCGTCTACAGTAGTTTTATTGGTGGAATATATACAGTTTAAACATATTCATTCTAGTTTCACCATATTTTTTCAGTATATATCAACAATATGGTAATATTTTTAGTTCCATTCCCATTGGATTTGTGGGAATTACTATTTTTATGTTCTTTTAGCCATGGTATCCTCTATCTAAATTTAGCATTTCTAATGTTTTGTCAGTGAGAACATAAATGAGTATTTACTGAATTTTATAATGATTGATTAAAAACTGGAACTGAACTCTAGACTCTAAGCTCTATCAATCTTATTTTAGGTAATGGGAAAATAAAAATTTCATAAAAAGAACTGGTTACTAACAATGCTTGTGAAAAATAGTTGATAAGAGAGAATTATATAAATAAAATAATAATAAAAAAAAAAACAGATTTTTGATATATAATTTTTTTTAATAATTTTTCGTATAAGAAAGAGGATTTAAAGTTATTTGAGTCTTCAATAGTTGTATGACTTGTATAATATTGATATTGATGTGTCATAAAAAAAAAATAATACTTTTAATTTGCAAGTCATTCCTGCTTTGAAAAAGACATGCAGATGGAATGACTAATAAGCAATTAAATCAGATAAACGGAAAAATGCGGTATTTAAATTAATAATATATCTCATTCAATGATTTATATTGTGGAATTTTTAGTTAATAAGTTTTTTTAACACAACCTTAAAAATAGATCTAAGATACGGATAGATTGTTCAAAAATGTTTATTATTAACACAAAAGATTAAAAAGAAACACCCTGGATATTAAGTTCAACAAATTAAGATAACCTCTTGCAATCCGCAAACTTAACTACGAAAGCAAAACGCTTTACTTAACTAACACTAAATATATGTGTATTTCAATCAAACTAACCTGTATATCTTGCTAAAGTCATATAAAATGGTACCGCCCCACTGGACGAGAGCTCGCAGATGGGTAGAATTGTTGATCCTTCCTCGGAGCTGCACCAGAAAAGCACGCTAGCCCGGCACACCAACCTGCCACAATATAATATATTGTCACTACCGATTCTACAACACCTAGCTATCACTCGCTAATACTATTTTACAAACATATTGACTACTTTATCAGATTTCACAAGCCGAACGTACGTACCAGCTGGCGAAAACGTGGTATCTACTCACTACTTGCTATGTATCTATATAAGTAAATATGGACTAAGATATTCGATATTAGCTCGCTATACCTTCCCCCTAGCACGATGCGTCGTGACTCTCGATACGCGCAAACAAAAAAATCTCGGCTACACCACAACAACGCGAGTCGATTAGAACATAAAATACAATATAATTACACAAAAATCGTACACGATACCGTGGCTAAAAATGACGGCAGAAAATAAATGAAAATGTACACTTTCTTATGTTTCTGGAACTGCCTTCACACCGGAAGCGAGAATTTTTTTAAACATGAAACAACGAATATAACATTTTTTAAAAATGATGAATTTTGACAAAGAAAATATTGCATTTCTAGATTTATAATTTAATAACCGTTACTAAAAATTTACTTTGTAGTGCTATACACGTAAAATTCAATTTTAAATATCAAATAAAGGATTATTTTCAAACAGGAAACAGTACATGTTGTCTATGATATTAAGAACAGTCATTGACTGTTTTTTTCTTATAAGTAAACAATCTTACAGCAGCTAGAAACAATAAAAAATGGAAAACTAAACAAAAACAACATAAAAAAATATTTTTTGCAAAATGCAATAGCAAATAATCCTACATTTAATTAAAAGTTATTCATAAGTAAAATCTGTTTTGTTTGTGTAGGCTGCTTAAGACATAATTACGTAATTTTTAACAACCTATGGGCTTAATGTTGTAAATGTTAAATATATTTACTTTAGGCTCTGACTACTTATAAAGGACATTTAAAATGAATATTTATTTGAAAAACGTACTTAATATTTGTCATCTGTAATTTTAAGTATGGCAGCATTGATGATTAATCAATGAGCACAGATCATTTCAGGAAATTTTCAAATGAAAAAATGGGCACCAGATGATTTTACGTCAAATTAACTTAAGAACCGATGTATTGGTTCAATAAAATAACTAAAAGTGTAAAAGAAATTTTATTTAGAGTGTCTGTAAGAAAAATATAACTAACTAATAAACATATAACAATGGTAAATGTGACATCATCTTTATCAAGTGAGGTTATGTTTTAAGAGGAATAAATGCAATTTATAACTAGTTTTTGTATACTTTCAGCATTCATGTCGGCAATTATTATATAGCCCAGCACGCTGGAAATGTGTTTTACCAATAAATTTAAAGACTTCTGTTATTACTTTAAAACCAGAGCAGGTAATGAATTTCACACTATTATGTTGTATATAACATATAGAATATAAACGTAATAACATATAAAAAAAAGTGTATTAATTTGAATTTGGTTATATTTCCTAATTCTTTCACATTTAAAAAAAAATGATTTTATTTGTTACTTTTTATTGTGAAGTTTAAGGTAAACTATTTTACCTTGAAATGTATTCAAATTATCTATATAAAAATCTTTATTATATAATACTAAACAATATTATTTCAGTGTACCGTTCATGAATGTCGTTTTTATTCTGCGAAAAAGGGTTTTTTCTCTTCTATTATTGAAAACATAAAAGAAGACATTGCCAAAAATAAGGAAATGAAAGACAATATTAAAAAATTTAGAGAAGAAGCCCAAAAATTAGAGAATTCTGAAGCTTTACAAGCTGCAAGAAAAAAGTTTCATGCAGTAGAATCGGAAGCAACTAAAGGGTCTGAAGTGTTAAAGGAAACTCTGGAAGGCATCAAAGGAAAAGTAGAACATGTGCTTGAAGAAGCCAGTAAAACAGAAATAGCCAAAAAAGCAGGTAATTCTTATAGATTTAATGTTATTTCTTTACTATTACCCTTTTCTTAATCTAACTAAACTAAACTAATAATATGCCTCTTATCTTTCTATTTCTCTTTATTATAAATTATATTGCAAATACATATGTATTAAAGTCAATTTTCTTGTGTTATATTTATAGGTAAAATAACGGAAGACCTATCAAAAAGTGCTAAAGGTGCAGCAGAATCACTGGCGGGCAAAAGTCAGGCACTCGGACAAACATCGGCTTTTAAAACTATTTCACAGGTAAATTAATGCTGATACTCTTTATTATATCTAACTTGCTAATACTCTTTATTATATCTAAATTTTGAACTTGAGATCTTTTCTGTTGAGGGAGAAAGTTTTATAATGTGACCATTTTTTTTATATTAAATAGGACATTTTCATTCCTTCTCTTTGCACTCCCATACATCTCCCTAGGTATATATTTGCTGATTTTCAGGTTTTACCACTCACACAGTTATTTCAGCTGTGTTTTTTTTCTAAAATCTAATACTTCAAAAGTAATAATATTATTATTTATATACCAACAATTCCTCTCATAATTTTTACAAAAGACAAAAAGCACTTTTTCTAAACATTCTATTTTTGTCATCTGTTAAATGGGTGAAAATATACTAGCCATCATAATGATAATGACTATGAGATTGGTCTTAAAAGTTTATGGCAAATGAAATGATGAAAATAAAACTATTATTTAATATTGTAATCACTACCCCGACTGGGAATTGAACCCACAACCCTTGCGTTCTCAGTGGTATGTGCCCGCATGACTATGGCCTCAGGAATACATTAAATAATTAAATTCACATCATATGTTTGACTTCTACTTTTTTATAAGTAAATGTACATGGATTCTTTCTTTTATTATATATTACAATTATTTCCAGGCCACTGAGGTTGTCAAGAAGGAGATGGCGCCGCGCGGCCTCGAGGGACGTGTGTACACCTCACCAGCCACTCTCAGGAAAAGAGTTGAGGTGAGAATACATTATCAATAACAATAGATTTGTTACTATCAATAATATTAGATTGATATATAAAATTTAAACTGGTGTTGTGTGAAATGGGCTTAAATTATATTTGGGGAACTAATTCTATTTGCATAATTCAATATGTTATTTTTTTATTTACTATTTTTAAAGTGTTATTCCACACTTAGGAATAGAAAACATTTTTCAAGACACATATAAAAATTTGAACGAAGCGGGATTCGAGCCTGCGACTCTTGGGTACCGTCCAAGCGCTCTGACTAAGCCATCCATTCTACCACCGTTTGTTACAACTTATTAATGTTGCATCTCGCTGATGCTGTAGAGAGACTTTTACAAAATTTCTATTACTTAAAGATTATTAAGAAATAACTGTTTAACAAGAGAGATTGCTATTCCACACTTTTCATACATTAACCAAAAAAACGGCACTTGGGCGGTATTCAAGACGCGCGGGTTTGAATCTCACTGCGTCCAAATTTTTATACGTTTTTTTTTAAAATGTTAATTTTTTATTGGTTTTCTTTCACATAATTACAGCTATAATATTATACTGCTTGAGATCCATTATGGTGCAGTAGAACACTTCCATTCGATACATATGGTTTTGGGTTCGATTGCCATTTGATGGTATCATTATATTAAGAGGTATGGGAATTGAACAAAGCTATCAGATTTTCCATTGCTAGCCTAATATATGAGTATATAATATATACGTGTGTAGTTTTTTTTATACTATGACTTACGGTTTGTTTTTTGTGTAATGTATGATTTAATTAAAATAATTGTAAATATTTAAACAATTTTCTAATTTTCTTCAGGTGGCAGAAGACGAACGGACCTTCGCCCCTGACACGGAGACCCTCGGAGTAGAACTCCACAAGGACTCCAAGTTCTACCAGCAATGGGAGGATTTTAAGAATAATAATCAATATGTTAATAAGGTAATTATGCTCTTATTGTTAATTATTATTTTTACACATTAATAAAATATAGTATATAAGCAAAGAGAATCTATTGTTAAATACTCCCACTTTTTATCTAATTTATGTAAATTGTGTTGAGTGGTGGAACATAACACCGTTTAATAAATTCTCTGGAAAACTGGTTGCAAAGAGAATTTGTATAATATTTCGCTGCCTCCAGCAGATCTTACTTTTATATTAGGGTAGTGTATCAACAATTCAAAATTAACTGTAAATCAGACAAAAATTTAGTCTGCTAATTGTCGGTTCTTTCCCATTAAATTAATATCATAAAGTAAATTATTTTTCTTTTAACACATCTGATAGGACATCGCAGCGTAGAGTCCCGGTCTAAACACGTATTGTCCCCGATTTCTGATTATAATGGAGTGTCTTGACACTAGGTTGTCTCTTAATTTAAAACAGTCCTGACACTATTTTTTTTTTAATTTTTGTTTTATTATTCCCAGGTATTAGATTGGAAAATTAAATATGAAGAATCGGAAAACCCAGTGTTCAGAGCGTCCAGATTCGTCACAGACAAAGTCAGCAGCCTCTTCGGAAACCTATTCGAGAAGACAGAACTATCACAGACATTGACCGAAATATGCAAGATAGATCCCAGTTTCACAGCACAAAGGTTCTTGGAAGACTGCGCCGATGATATTATACCCAATATATTAGAAGCCATGGTAAGAGGTGATATGGAAATACTTAAGGATTGGTGTTACGAAGGTGTCTTCAATATCCTGGCGACACCAATTAAGCAATGCAAGCAGCTGGGTTACAGACTCGATTCGAAGATATTAGATATAGAGAATATTGAACTTGTTATGGGTAAAATGATGGATCAAGGTCCCGTTCTAGTTGTGACGTTCCAAAGTCAGCAAATAATGTGTGTGAGAGACGGCAAGAACAATGTTATAGAAGGAGATCCCAATAAAGTCATGAGAGTCAATTATGTGTGGGTTTTGTGCAGAGATCCCCAGGAGTTGAATTCCAAGGCGGCATGGAGACTGCTGGAGTTATCGGCGAACAGTGTGGAACAGTTGATATAGTGAACGTTTTGAATGCTAAATTTTGAATGTATGCGAATTTGAACCTGTTACCCTATTTGTTGAGATATATGGAAATTGTCATGGGAACTAGAACATGTTAATGTGATTAAAAAAAGGGTTCAAATTAATGCCACTTCTAGCTTTTTTGGGCTTAGTGTTTTCAATCGCCATTATTAAAATGTATGTTCAGAGAAATGTATTGGATGTTAATAAGTACAAAAATGAATATTTGAATTCTATACGTCTTAATGAATGTTGATGTCAGTGTAGTAAGGATTTTGTTGTTCTTTTTCTCTGTGACACAGTGCCTAATATTTATTTTATATGCAAACACTACAATGTCAGTAAGTCAGTAAGGTCAGTCAAGAAATATATATACATGTGTATATAATATGTATTTTTATATATATATATTTTTTTCAAATTGTATTTAGTATACAGGTTTGCTTTACATCCATTTTCATAGAAATAATAGTGTGAATGAGACCTTATAATTTTTTTTAGCAGAGGACATCTTTAGTGGGTATATAAGTTTTTTTTATAATACTTTCTATTTACTAGAAGGAAATATTTTTTTTTTTAGAAAAAACTTGCTAAATTTTCACTAAATCTAATTTTCGTGCAGTGTATGAGGTCATCCAACTAATCAATTTTTTAATATTTCATACAAAGGCAAAGTTAAAATAATAATGATATTTAATAGATTGCAATTTCAGTATATATAAATAAAAAGCGCCTATTTATTTTATAATGAAGTTAGCTAATATCTTTATGTATTCATATCGAAGAAATCTAAGTAAAAAAGGAGTTTGAAAAAGGAGTTTAGCTACATGTTTGACGATGCCCTTATAAAAGACCAAACTATTTACAGAAAAGATTTTTTATATATATATAAAAAGTTTATTTCTATAACTTCAAAGAAAATTGCGAAAAACGGAGTGTCTTGACTCTAGATTCTCTCTGAACACTGTACTATGCGAGAGATACAGCTGAAATGTATAGAAAATAGCGTCTGTTTATTTTTTTGTTATCTAGGGATTCTGTTGTAATAAATTGTTTTAAATTATATGTGTTTTTGTCTTTCCCTTTAAATGTTTATCTTATTTTGTACTGACTCTATACGTGGTAGTTGCGGATTTGATTCCCAGTTGAGGATTTTATTGAAAATTTGTTTTTTAAATATACCTGTAAGGTTTTTGAGTTAAGCGGAAAATTAAGGACAAATTAAGAAAAATTAAGTGTCTTGACACTAGGTTCTCTTTGTGCACTCTGCAAGAATTTAATAAATCATCTCTAGTGATAAAATATTATCAAGAAAAAAAATATAATTTGGTTATTTTTTATTGTAATCTTTATTTAAGTTTATATATACTATCTATACTAATATTACAAAGAGGAAATATATGTATGTGTATCACGTCCTCACGCAAAACCTGCTAGACCGATTTCAAAAATTCTTTCACCATTAGAAAGCTGTCTCTTCACAGAGCAGCGTAGGCTATATGACGTTTTAAAAAAAAATTAGATATCCCTAATAAAAATTCAATAATAGGTCAAGTTGTAAAAAAAGGAGCTATAAAAAGTCTATCATCGCGTGCGCTGCAAAAACTATTGGTGATAGAACAGAAAAATGTTCTACAGTATTATACATCGTATCAATATGTACAAAAAAGTCCGCGATGCCACATGTCCACGTACTTTAGTGCATTTTAAATGTCGAAATAAAAAGGCTACAAGAATCAAATCACATTATTCACATCTCTGTATAAATCCATACTCCATTAAACAATATTTAAATAAAGATCATTTCAATACTTGCAAAATACTTTTTAAATGATTAAAATCGGACATTCCATTCAAAAAATATAAAAAATTTAAATCCTTTTTTTTAGCTTCACGCTTTATCCTTTGCGGGGTAGTCAGAAAGCGCGCTACGATCTCTGCATAACTCTTTCACCTTGTCCAGAGCCATTAGCCTCTTCATACATGCCATTAGGGGGGTGGGGGGGTCCTCATGCTTTTTACGTGGCCTTCCTCCAGTATCTGTGATACTGTGTATTCGAAGGTCAACCTAGGTCTCTTCCAACCTCTCGTACCACTCACCTTTGCTTCATAAATCTTTTAAAGTAAATAATTAATGTAATAGTAAAGTAAATAATTAAAAAATAAAGTGGCGAATGTGGTGGTGGCATGTGTGGGTGAGGGGAAAGGGGCTTCGATATATGTGAATCAGGTCTCTATGTGGATGTGGAGTGGATGCAATTTAAATTGAATGTTATTTGTCCCATTTAAAAGGTTATTTACTAAACTACTTATATATATTTTAGAGATATAGTAGATTTTGCTCGTGGTTTCGCCCGCTTGGTGATATTGATAAAACTATATTTGTACTTGACAGTTATCGTTATAAAGTGTTTCCCAATAGGGATGATAGGATTTTGATAGCTCACAGCCGCCATCTTGGTTGTTTAACATTTGGCATTTGTATTGTTTTGTGTTCAGTAAGGTTTGCCATTTAATCATGAACAAGTTCACGTTACCTTAACGTTTCGAAATTGTCAAAATTTTCTATCAAAATTCGAGAAGTATTGTCTCTACTTAAAGAGCATTTCGTGCTAAATATGGTCGTCATGGTGCACCGTCTGAGCTAGCTATACGTCGCATAATCCAAAAACTGGAAAGCGAATATTCTTTGCACGATAGTAGACTACCAACACGACAACGGACAGGCCGTAGTGAAGAAAATATTGCCGCCGTATCAGCCAGTGTCGAAGAAAATCAAAATGTTTCCGTTCCACATCGTGCACAAGAAAGAATTGGGCTTATCCAGAATGACAACCTGGCGAATTTTACGTATGGATCTTGGCCTACATCCTTACAAGATTGTGTTGGCACAAGAACTCAAGCCAGCAGACCATCGATTACGTCGTGAATTTGCTGATTGGGCGCTTGAAATTATGGAAATGGACACCGAATTTCATAGGAAAATCATCTTTTCAGATGAGGCTCACTTTTGGCTCAATGGTTATGTGAACAAACAGAATTGTCGTTACCGGAGTGAGTCAAATCCAAGAGTGGTTCATGAAACACCATTACATCCTGAAAAAATGATTGTTTGGTGCGGATTATGGTACGGTGGAATTGTTAATATATTTTTTTTAATATTTGGAGTTACTGTCAATGGCGACCGTTATCGTGACATGTTGAACGATTTTTTTTTCCTGAAGTGTATGAAATCGATGCGGACGACATTTATTTTTAACAAGATGGTGCAATAAGCCACATTGCGACCGTCACAATGGATTTATTGCGTGATAAGTTTGGTGAGTCGGTTATTTCTCGCAACGGTCCTCACAATTGGCCACCAAGATCATGCGATTTAAGACCCTTGGACTATTTTTTGTGGGGGTATGTTAAATCTCAAGTGTATGCCAATAAATTAGCTACGATTCAAGACCTTGAACGCAACATTTGAGCGACTATAGCGGCCATAGCAGCCGAAATGCTGCACCGAGTCATCGAAAATTGGACCGATCGTATTCACCAGTGCAAAAAAAGTCGTAGTGGTCATCTGAACGATATTTTGTTTAAATCGTAAATAGCATAAAAAATCCTATCAAATAAAGCCATTGAGCACGAAATGCGAACATACATTACATGTTTTATTTCAATTTCAAAACATATCGTTCTTATTGGGAAACCCCATATTATCACAGAAAATTTTCTCCCCCGCGCCGTGAGTCCTTATCTATTAGGCACTTTATAGCGCTCAAGTCAATCATATCGTTATAATTTTTAAACTATTCGGCCAAATTACTTGGTGTAAAATACATAGTTAGTCTATATTAAATACTTAAAGGTTTGATAAATATTCCAAAATGTGCATTGTAAGAAAGTAGTCAATTTAATTAAATATATAATTCACTATTTTGTTTACAATGGCTTCTACATAAAGGATTAATATATGTTATCCAGAGTATTTATTTAGAACTCTTTAAGACAAACAATCCTACACTGCATCATTTTTATGTAATTCCAATAGATTTTAAGCCGACTTAATTGATATATATTATTATATTACAGCCAGATCACAAAAAAAAATGTAATCATTCACAAAAGTTATTAAAAATGTCTATGTATTATTCTCATTTACAACCTATAATACCGTAAAGTTTCATCCAAATCAAACACACATCCTCAGAAACTTTTGGTCGACTCTGTCAGCCAGCGTCCCCCCGCCTCACCCCTGTACACGCCCCGCATATTAATGCGCGCGTGGTATTTGAAGTTATTGTTTTAAAACGAACGAACAAAACGAACGAATAATAATTCCTTGCATATTGGTTGAAATCAAATATTATCGAACGTAATTTTCTTCAAAAATAGGTGTCTGTGATAGCTAACTTATTCATTTAGACAAGGATCAATATTTACGAAAACTTTATGAAAACACCTTCGCAAATTACTATTTTAGAACAAAAAATATATAAATTTAAATTATTTTCACTTCTTCGCTCTGGTAAGACAAAGTGCGGCGTTGAGTTCCACCACTCAACACGCAATGTCTCGAATTCGGTGGAAAGCGAAGTACGGAGTGTGTTGACACTAGGTACTTTCTGCCTACCCTGCTATGCGGAATAAAAGCGTGAAGCTAAAAAAAAATTATAAAAAGTCAACCGTAAAAGATGACTTTTTTTAGAATTTTAAGAACAATTTTGTAATACATAATTTTTGCGTAACTTTCACCGTTTGCTCTAAGCTAAGGTAAGCTTTAAAAATATACAAATTCTCCCATTTTCACAACACTTTTTATTACTGCTTCACTCTCATTAGTCGTAGAGTGATGTTATATAGCTTCCTTAATAAATGGACTATTCAATATAGTTTTTAATTCCAACCAGTAGATTCTGAGATTAGCACGTACAAACAAACAAACTCTTCTGCTTTATATTATTATAAAGCAAGGCTAAGCCGCGAGCGAGTCGTTAGTGTAAAATATTTTTAAATCAGAGGACAAACGGACACAAATAAAACGAATATAGAGTGTATATACTATATGCATTTTTCTTTAACAAAATATACAAAAATAGAGATTCATACAACTATTATTACATTTAAATGCAAGGTTAACATTATTTTGTCAACTTTTTATAAAAAATTGAGCTTGAACTACGTAGATATTATAATAAGACAACAAAATGAGTTCAAATAAATATAAAATAATAATATTATGTCGATTTACAACAGAATTACTTATTTATAAATACATTTTTGTAACAATCATATATGGCTTAGTTAGTTTAATTGGACACGTGATGGTTTACCATTTCAAACCTATTCGGAAAAACGATTATTTTATTCAAAAAAATTGATATTTTCTCCAATTTCACGTTTTATTCCATCAGCAGCGTATTCGGAAATTCTTGCGTAACTCAACGCTGCGCTTTGTCTTATCAAGGCGAAGATAAAAATTATCCCTAGAAGGAAATGAATAATTCAAACCATCTTCAGCTAATTCGTTACAGACAGTTATTACTCAACCGATATTCCAACATATATAATTTTTACATGTTGTTGCTAAATACTTCAACTATAATTATATACCTATCTACTTTATAAAGGGAATGTAATAATTTTACATATATATTGATTAAGAAAATTAAATAATATAATAATTATTAAAATTACTTTAATATTGAGCTCAGGTCAATATGTCTTGAGTGTTATACACTGCTAAATATTATATTATTTCTTTTATTAAAATAATGATAAGTATAATTTGTTATTATATAACGTATCAGAAAAAAACATTACACCTTATGTCCCAAGCATTTTATTAACAAATAAAATAGCTTAGAAAATAATTATAGTACAGATGTAATTGTAAAAGCACTTGTTTCTTATAAAATATTCGATTTTTAATTAAAAAATAAGACATTGCCACTGGCCATATTATATTCAGTGTACTTTACACATATATTTAAGAAAAGCTCGTAGGTTTTTTTAGAGGTATTGGTTATTTTTAAACTATCATTCGTATCTAATGAAATAATTATAATATTTTATATATATTATAACGTACTATACGTACGTACGTTAACGTACTATATATATTATAGTTAACTATAGATAACGTAGCCTAATTTAAGCGCCATTTTTAAATTCATCTTTTCATTTAGTAATCTGTGGTCGTAACCACAAATGCGACACTGTTATATTTATGACTTTTTTTAAAATAACTTTTTTAATTAATAAAACTACGCATTTTCCGTCCCATAAGAATTTTAGAGAGACGTTAATCATTCAAGAAATTTTGACCTATTACGTGTAGAGAAATCTAGTCTAACCAAACTAGAGGAACGATCAAATCGATATAAACATTCTTCTTTGCGGGAAACGGACCCACAGCCACCACAAGCTTTCAGTTTCTTCACGACTGAGTTACGATGGTGATATGGATTTTTCTGTAAATTTCCCCGCCTATCCAGCCTGTTGTATAGCGAGCTGTTGGTTAGCTATAGTGGTGGGTGTGGCCACACTGAACGACGTGATAAATACATTTACAATAGTAATAAGGAAAACGCCTAGAACTGTCATGTTGTTGATTTTGTTTGCGATGCACATGTGTTTCTGGTCGTTGACGTCGTAACGGCTGTTCATAATTAGACCTATGCCTACTGCGATCTGAAAAAAAAATGTATTTTTTGAAAACATTTTTGAGAAAAAAAAACGTATAAAATTTAAAGTAAAAAACGTATAAATATTTAAGTTCGAATCCCGCTGCGTTCAAATTCCGATATGTGGAATAACACTTTAAAAATAGTAAAATATGTATTATATACTATTTTTAAAGTGTTATTCCACACTTAGGATTAGAAAACATCTTTGAAAAAACGTATAAAAAAACGATTATTTATTAATAATCTTTAAGTAGTAGAAATTTGTAAAAATCTCTCTACAGAGATGCTAACAACATAAATAAGTTGTAACAAAAACGTATAAGAATTTCGATACAGCTGGTAGTAGAACGCATGGCTTAGCGGTTAGA
This sequence comes from Dryadula phaetusa, assembly GCA_032432895.1. Lineage (NCBI taxonomy): Eukaryota > Metazoa > Arthropoda > Insecta > Lepidoptera > Nymphalidae > Dryadula > Dryadula phaetusa. The sequence continues at coordinate 648,197 of JAOYRS010000016.1, read as the reverse complement.
GCGCTTGGACGGTATCCAAGAGGCGCGGGTTCGAATCCCGCTGCGTTCAAATTTTTATACCTTTTTTCAAAAATATATATTTTTGGTCTCAAACTTGGCGGAAAGCGAAATATAGAGTATTTAGTTGTGATTATTGTTAATTATTACCTTATGTAAGAAAATAGTTAAAAGTAAAGTATTAAAAATCTTACCTGTAGAATAATGCTAAGCGATATGAAGACCAAACTCGGATAATAATAAGGGTGGGATATAGAAGACTCTAGAACGTATCGTAGTTGGTTAGCATTTGCAGAGAGAAGAGCGAGGTCCATCATGCCTTGAGCCAGATTTTTCTTCTGTTGATACGTATTTACATCGGGAATTGACTAGAAACAAATAAAATAGAATTTTAGTGAATTTAATCCTTCATAGCGCAGTAGCACACTATCTGACGGTTAACTTGATGTATGTGGATTTGATCCTTGACTCTAGGAATTATTTTTCTTTAGCGTCACGCTTTTATCCTGCAAAGCAGGGCAGACACAAAGTACCTAGTATCCAGATAGTTCTCCGCTTTCCGTCAATTTCAAGACTTCCAGAAAGTGCGGTGTTGAATTCCACCACGAGCGTGTTGATTGGTAGAACTAAACGCCGCGCTTTGTCGTTCCAGAGCAAGGAAATGAAAATAATTTAAATATAATCACTCCCCCGAGTGGGAGTCAAGTCCACCACCCCTCCACCAGACACTGCCCCACTGCAGACCACCACGACCAAACTCAATTAAATTATTATATTGAAATTTTCATTTATCCGCTTTGATAATACAAAACCATGTACCTTAACGAAATATATACTTAATTCTAATTGACCCGGATGGTGGTGAAAGGATTGTCTTGTCCCTCCGTGCCTATCCTACTATTTTGAAATAGAGTACTTTCTGTTTCTGAGGTATATGTTTTTTATTAAAATTTACATAGTTTTATTATAGAATTACTTTTAACTTGCACGTCCCAAACACTACTTATTACTTTCGTTGAATTAGCTAAGAGCTTCGCCACATCAGAATATTGTACAATTGAAATTTTTAAGGCACATAAAATTACAAAAGTTCATATTTTACGTAGGATAAAGATTTTTGCGTACATCGACATATTTCTACTTTATTATAAAGATATATAAAGATATCTTGAGGCCGGTCGTGGCGCATTGTGACAGCGTCTGACTGTAATCGCGACCGGTTGTGAGTTCGATTCCCACTCGGGGGAGTGATTATATTTAAATTATTTTCACTTCCTCGCTCTGGTAAAGACAAAGTGCGGCGTTGAGCTCCACCACTCAACACGCAATGTCTTGACTACGGTGGAAAGCGAAGTACGGAGTGTCTTGATACTAGGTACTTTCTGTCTACCCTGCTATGCAGGATAAAAGCGTGAAGCTAAAAAAAATAAATAAAGATATCTTACTCCTGGCATGGGTGAGCCGGGTCGGTCGTCCACACCAAACCTTGGACCGAGTCCATTGAAGTCTGAAATTTTATATTTTAATTATTTTTCATATTCACGTAAACATTATAAATATATATATTCTTTTAATATCCACTTTAAAATAGTCATCTATCATCATTATGAATAGGTACTAGCCAGTACCTATTCAAAATATTATCGATATCACAAAATTAGACGAAACATCTGTGCGGTATTTTTTAATACATACATACATACATAGACATGAAATACAAACAAACATACATAAAACATATTATATATAAAGAATTCATACGAAAAAATATTTATTATTCAGGCTACAAATAATTTAACAATGGAATGGATTTGTCAAGATAGATAGCTTTCAAATGAAAGGTAACTATGAAATAAGATAATAGAGGATAACAATAGAGGAAAATACGCCAATACCATACCATAATGGAGATATACATTGCACATGCAATTATGCATGCATCATGCACTTGGACAGGTTGAATCACATTATATATTTGATTACGATTGTAGATGGATTATAAAGAAATCTCTGAAATTTTCTTTATACAATAAATTTGTAGCCCGTTTACATTACACGATACGATATCGTGCTTTTTTTCTTAATTTTTGGCCATGTATGTTAGTTCAAAAAAAACATATTGTCTAACAAGACCAAGAAAGGGAAAGTATTTGAAATATATTAATTTTTCATGGTTTTCTTCGATCATCTTTAGAATATTATAATTAGATATATATCTTAACTGGGTACAGGATTTAAAAATAATAAGAACATAGTTCCCAAAAAAAAAAAGAAATGGTTGTCATTTTTGAATTAATAAAATATTTTTTAATACAAAGAGAATTTGAATTCTACTTTGTAAACTGGGCATTACTTTTATATCAAGGAACGATATTATAATGTAAATCAACCCTAAAGTTATATTGTAAGTAATCATTCTTTTGGTCTATTATATATACTCATATGTATATATAATATGACTTTAACGTTGTATAGTAAATAATAATTATAATACATGCTCATGCTACGTATAATAATAAATACATATATATTTTTATTTATAGTTCATGCTGTTTTGAAATATGTAAAGCTAGAAACATAAATAACAAAAAAAAACATCTTTATAATACCATAATAAATGTAGAGTCCAGATTCAATTTTAATATAACATAATATTTTTTTTATATAATTATAAATTTAATAATTAAATAATATAATATTTATTATTAAATAAAATAAGAGTAATAGTAGTAGTGATAGTATTGTAAGAAATTTCGTCGTTTTTTACGGATTCGATACAGGAACTGATATTATGACATTGAGTGAATAAGAGCTGTCAAAAATTTTTAACAAACAAAATGTAATTTATTCAAATTTTCTTCAGAGACGCCATTATTAAAAATATTTACTAAAATTTATTTATTTATATAGTTAAATTAATATTTTTTTGTTGTTTATTTCTAGTTTAAATTCAATTATTGTGTTTATTTCCTCAAACTGGCCAAAGACAAAAAGTTGAGCGTTTACCATCGAACTATAAAAACGTCATAACGAAACGTCTTTTCGTTTTTGACATATACAGAAACTTATATTTCGCTACAAACTTTGTAATTTTACATTGACTTTTATAAGAAGGCACTTTGAAATAATAAGTTCTATTTATAACTATGAAAATATTTCAAAATGGCCATGAAGAAAATGGGAATAAAAATTTGCATTGATCAAATTATAAAACTCCTGCGCATGTCAGTGTTGTTAAAGCAAAAATGGCCGTAAATGATGTATTCTATGGATCATTTTGCCTTGAATCAGAATTAAGCTAAAAAAATCGTATACAACTTGATTTGAAAAACCCGTTATTTATATAGAACAAAAAAATAATACACTATTTATCCTCTTATTTCTTGTTTTAGCTACGTATTTAAGATTACGATACTCCGTTTTTTGACTGTTCGTGTATTTTAAGAAATTTTAAATCATAATAAATTATATATATTATAAATATATATAAATCTAATATATTTTTAAAATATTAAAAATTATATTCACAGTAGCCCTAATGTAAGTTATGTTATATTTTTTAGTAAATTTATCCTAAGTGACGGTTTTCGTTTTCTTAGCTACATTTACATTGCAATTGGAATCTTTGTCGGCTATATATTATTATATATATTACTTGATAAGTTAAGTATATGTATTTTAAATGCTGACTATTTTTCCAATTTTAAATGAAAATAATAATGCTCCTTCCGATCGACTTGGGTCATGACGACTGAAAAAATATAAAAAAATATGAATTAATAATATTTTAAATATTTTTACACGTATTATTTTCAAAAATAGGCAATTTTTGCTTCAACAATGCATTTGCTAGTCCCTAAATCCAATCACCGTAAGGGTAGTCGGTCTCGTCGGTCGGCGGCCATTTACCGTCAATGCCGTTTTCACCGCCGTGGAACGGATGATCCTTGGAATGATCCTCCCCCTCCGGCTTTGTCTCGTCATCTGGAAAGTAGAAGTTGCCATGTTCATTAATATTCCCGCCCTCGTAATTAAAGTACGGCGTTCAGTTCCGTCACTCAACATGTAACGTCTACTTTTGTTTTTCCGGTGCGGTTTTGAACTCCGCAATGTATACCAATATTAACATACCGTTTTTTCTGTGAAACATTTTCAAATAAATATACAACTACCTATGTTACAATTCGGTACAGTCTCGAACTTAAAATAACGTTGTCAGTCACTGAAGACTGACATGATTACTAAAAAGTAAATATATATGTCTACTGACTGATATCACATACTGACATGCGACTGACACGCTAATAAAACGCATGATGTTTAAACTAAGTAATTTATAATTCATATTATACAATTTGTATATTTACTGTTTTTAAAGTGTTATTCCACACTTAGGATTAGAAAACATTTTTGAAAAAACGTATAAAAATTTCATTTTTTTCAAAAATGTTTTCTAATCCTAAGTGTGGAATAACACTTTAAAAACAGAAAATATTAAAATAAAATAGCAATCTCTTTTGTTAAACGATTATTTCTTAATAATCTTTAAGTAGTAGAAATTTGTAAAAAGCTCTCTACAGAGATGCTAACAACATAAATAAGTTGTAACAAAAACGTATAAGAATTTCGACGCAGCTGGTAGTAGAACGCATGGCTTAGCGGTCAGAGCGCTTGGACGGTATCCAAGAGGCGCGGATTCGAATCCCGCTGCGTTCAAATTTTTATACGTTTTTTCAAAGATGTTATACAATTTGTATTTTAAAATATAACCTGTAAATAGTATATATTTATAGTTGGGGCCTTTCCCAGTACATTTAATTGTTTTAGACACTTTTAATGACTCATCTCTTTTGTTACGATACAAACGTCATCAGCTCTCCGTTAGTTTACTAGAAAACTCGTTTTGGTGTAAAGTACGTGTTACTTTTGCAATGTTTACATAATTGTTCCTCACGTCACCTGTATAGGGAAATGTCAAACATATGGGCATTTTCCTACTCCTCTTATTTAATAATTAACCCCTTAGGTTAAGGAGGTGGTCGATAAAGTGTGACGTAGATGTGACAAAAATTGGGAAGGGGTTGAAATATCATGAAATTCATGTGACGTAATTTATGGTTTACCCCTAATGAGAAAATTATATTTTTTTGTATAAAAAATTTATAATCATATGTATTTACTACAATTAATTATGTACACAGATTAGGTATAATTAAAATTGTTTTAACGTCACAATATTATGATTGTTGTATTGTTTTAAACAAAATCATTGTACCGTAAAATAAAGAATTCTTGAATTAACCTTACAATTAATATGAGATATTTATTATAAACGCGTGTGAATAACATAATAAATAAATAATGGAATAACAATAGTTATTTTAGTACAAAAATATAATAATTTAACAATATATAGATTGAAGGAAAAGTTTATTAGCGTCCCTTGTCCCTAACCCTTACAGTGAGGGAGTTGTGGGGGGTAAAATCCCTAAATCTTCACGCTTTTCGCATAGCAAGGTCGACAGAAAGTACCTAATGTTAAGACACTCCGTATGAGTGGTGAAACTGAACGCCGCACTTTGTCTCATTAGAGCGAAGAAGTGAAAATAATTTTAAATATAATCACTCTCCCGAGAGGGGATCGAATCGACAACCGGTCGTGTTTACAGTCAGACGCTGTCCCACTGCGCCACGACCGGCCTCAATTTTTTTATTTATGTTTTTATATTTTTAAATATATGCAAGTTGCAAGAGGCTAATATTTTTTTAATAATACATTACAAATATATTAAATTAATGTAAAATAAATATTACATGTACTATGTATATATGTCTGTACTTTTGTATGAAATGTCCCACACGTTATTAAGGTAACGCATATTTGAGACCATTCGTTACGCAGTGGGACTGTTGTGGGTTCGATTCACACTCGGGGAATGATTATATTTAAATACTTTTTTATTTTCTCGTTTTGTTAAGACTAAGCTTTGAGTTTCGCCACTCAACGCGCAATGTCTCGATTTCGGAAAGTGGAGTGCAGAGTGTCTCCTGTCTAATCTTCTATGCGAGATCAATGGGGTAGTAACCATTGATGCATACAAAAAAAAATAAAAACACTAGCACTTCTAGTTTTTATTACATATTTGAATGCATTTTAATAATTAGGTTATCAGAAAGGATGCGGTTCTCGCAGCGGTGATAACAATTTCGTTATCTCTAAAAGTGTATAATAATGTTTAAAAAAAAACAATAACTATATACATACCTACGTGCATACATAAATATCATAAATCATCAATTCTTATCTAAAATGTACGCAAATGAAAATTTTTTGTCTGTCACGTACAGTATAGGTGGCGTGTATTGTCTAACTGGACGACGGAAATGAAAATATATGTAATTATAAATGGTTATATCCATTTCCATTTCCCCAAGTACAAACCTAGACTTCAAATATATTTTGGTTGTCTATTTTTCTTATAATAACAGAAAAGGAAAAATGATAATTTAGGTCGACAGCGAGAACCAAATGTGACGAGACACTGCGTCTTAATTGACGAACTTAACGTCGTGTTTTGTCCCATATCAGCATTCCTACGAGTGTGATTTGAACCCACGACTAATCCCACAATCACAATCAGACGTTTCAAAACATTACGTTTTTTCAAAAATGTTTTCTAATCCTAAGTGTGGAATAACACTTTAAAAATAGTAAATACTTTAAACGGATCAATCGTGTAAGTTTTTGTAGTTAAAATAGTTTCATTTAAATTTATTTAAAGTAGATTAAATGTTTTAACTCGCTTTTATTATATACAAGCATGTAAAAGTCATGAAACTCTATTTTGAGCCATTATTCCAATAGTAATATAATATAATATAATACAATTCCTAGCACGATTTAAGCGCTTTCCTCTTATTTAGTTTTTAAACTAATTAATTATTTTATAGTTATAAAGTAGTTTCCTTTATATATATGTACATACATACATATATATCTACATATATATATGTACCTACATACACATGTTATTTTCTGCTTAAATACATAATCGTTTGTTATTCGTCCGTCGGTTTACGTTGGTGCGGTTAACGAGCCGAGTTAAAAATTAAAATTGATAGGACGCTCTAAGTTTCTTAATTAACTATGTCTTATGACTTATGATTCATGGTAAATACCTTCACATATATTTGATTTTCCTTAACATAAATATATGCCTATGTTTGTAAGGGACCGAGAAATCGCTTTATCTTGTGTGTTTCTAAGCTGTCTAAGCGATCATCCACAAATTACGTCACACGTTAAGGGGGAAGGAGGGTTGACAAAGTTCTCACAATAAGGACCAGTTCTAACAAGGACTGGGGAGGGGTCAAAAATCATGACATTTATGTGACGTAATTTATGGATAACCCCCAATAATGAAAATTGAAATCGTTAGTATTATAAGCAATGGGAAATTGTGTTAATTTCAGAGGGTTAACTAAGCAATGTAGGATAGGTAATTAGGCACCAATGTGGTGAGTTGTGAGGGAAAATATAGTAATCATAATGGGGGAATGGGGGAAATTATATCTAATTTACCCATTCTGGTAAGACAAATAACGATATTTACTATTTTTAAAGTGTTATTCCACACTTAGGATTAGAAAACATTATTGAAAAAATTTTTATACGTTTTTTCAATAATGTTTACAAATAACGATGTTTAGTTCCGCCACTCAACGAAAATGTCTCGATATTCGAAAAGTAAAAAAACGAGTATAGTGTATTGACACTAATTTTTCTCCGACAATTCTGCTATACGAGAATAACCAGAGAGAATATCTGCAAAAATATTTATTATACGTAAATTATATCTAACCTGAGTTTCCATATACGTCAGGTTTGTTGTTGTTAGGCTCCAGCAGTCCATCGTCGATGCCCGGGTACGGGGTCGCGTCGGCCGGGACGTCATCGTCTAAGTCATCTATTTCTGGACCTGTCAACGTCAAAATTTAACATACACTTATATGTTTCATTTTTAAAACGTCAAACAATATATAATAGGATCAATAAAGTCTTAGACCTAAGAAAAACCGATGCGAGAAACTTACTTTTAATATTAAAAAAGTAACGTAATTTTGTATAAGAAAGATTTCACCATCCCGGTACAGTACAGGAACAGCGTCCGACTGTACATGGGATGGTTGTGTGTTCGGTAGACATTTGTGGTAATTATTATATTTCATTAATTTTAATATTTTTCCCAACTTAAAATGCAGTAAGATAAGAATTGAGTATATTAACGATATATTCTTTCTGCCTACATTTCTGTATATAAGGAATGCATACCTAAAGGTGTGTGTAAAAAAGTCAAATTGGAGTAGGTACTGACCAGCAAGTGGAGGTTTAGGATGTCCTTTGTCTGGTTCCAGCAGTGGGTGTGACGACGGCAGCGTCTCCGTATCGCTTTCTGCATTTTTATCTGCTTGCTAAAACAAAAAAAAAATAGATTTTAATATGAGAATGGACATCGTACCGGAGTTAGGAAGCGGCCTTGTATATCGTCCCTGGTTTGCATAGACAAACGCGGCGTTAAGTCCCGTCCAATTATTTTTGATCAATTAATTTAACTTATCAGTTTGAACACTCTGCCACTTAATAATGCTTAAATTTCTTAATAATATTTCTTTGATTTTGTTAAACAAAATGCGATGTTAGTTTGTTTAGTTTATCCGTCAGTTTTACATACCCACTTATTAAAAGATTTCATAACCTTTAAAACCTTTATATATATATATATATATATATATATATATATATATATATATATATATATAATTTCTGAATATATATACATCCAGATATAGACTATATAGGAAACGGTTGAAGGGTATATAGTTTTCGCAAATGACTATTCATGTCAATTATCATATAATGGTTTTAAGCCAATTCAGTGAATCAAATTGCATTGTATCTTTCATTTATAATTAAATTACTGCAGCGGTATATAGGGGTTTCCCTTTAATACGCATGAGTCAGATAATGTGGTAGTTTAAAAAATACATCGACTATGACACAAATTGTGCGTGGGAAAGATTATGCGACTTTTTTTTTTATAGGACAGGCATGGCAAACGAACGTGCGGGTCATGGGATACCATCACGGCCCTGTGTAACACCAGAGGAGCTACCGAAGTGTTGCCGGTGATTAAGGTGGGAATAATAATTTTGAAGATGTTTCATGTTGTAACGACCTGGAAACACTGCCGCAGGTAGGACGTTCCACAGTAGGCTTTTTTGTTCATCAACACATTTTACGGTAAATAAATATAACTTACTTTTTGTTCTCTACTTTCCGCCCATTTAATACAGCCTTTAGGAGTAGGAGAGAATCTACATGTTACATGTACCAAATTCACATTTTTTTAATTTTGGACTGTGTGTGTGAATTAGTCGGAAAGAACAGATAGATAGAACAGATAGACAGACTGATTTTGAAGTGACTCTGTTTGGCAATTTTTTTATTTATTTTAGATTTATAAAATAAAGATACAGAAACGTTTACTCTCAAGCGGACGAAGTCGCGAGCACAGCTGGTTTTTAATATAAACTTGATTTACTCATGGCAATAAAATACAAAGCCTTCGATGAACTTGCCCTTCATAATTCATAACAGCGTAGTCTGCGAGAATCTAGTGTTAAGTTACTCCGTTTGCCAGTTTTCGGTTATCGAGATACTGTATATTAAATGGCGGAGCATAACACCGCGCTTTGTCTTGCCAGAGAAGATCATTTAATTATAATTAAAATTTAATAGTTTAAATTAAACTATTCTCTGGAATGAGAATCGTACCCACCACCAAATAGAACCACGGCAATCGCGACAACCAATTACATTCAGACGCTGTCCCACTGAGCCACGATGGCCTCATAATAATGCATTAGAAATATATCAAATTAATAAAATAAACATATAAAACGCCAACGTTTTGGTCAATATAAACTCTAGAAATGGGTATTTTTCGTCAACATTTCTTAGCATAATATATATGTACGTATAAAATAGTATAATTATCTTATTTTCAATAAAATGTGACCCATTAATTATAATGTTATATCAGACATATCATAAATTAAAGAGAACAGAACTGAGGTCAGTCGTGGTTCAGTGGGACAGCGTCTGACTGTAAACGCAATCGGTTGTAGGTTCAATTCTTACTCGGCGAAACGATTATGTCTAAATTATTTTCATTTTCTCGCTCTGTCTACAATGTTATACGGGATAAAAGCGTGAAGCTAAAAAAAGCGAACGTACGCACACACAACGCTGTATTAGTCATTCTGTTGCCAAGTAGTATAGGGAATTCCCCAGTTCGAATAGCACAGGAAGACATGGCGTTAAATCAACAGTTATTTAAAGGTTGCTATACTTGAATTTAAGCCAATCATATTTAACTAATTTTAAATGTTTTGTAAGTAATTTTCTACATATATTTACTATAAAAATATATGTTTTAGAAAGACGTATGAAAATAAGAACGTAGCAGGATTCGAACTCGCACTTTTCAAAATCCCTATAGAAGTACAAACGTCTCTTTGGATGTTTATAAGGAAAAATATGTCAAGCTTTAAACTCACAAAAGAGCTTCGACGGGTTATCGAGAGATGTTGACTCGCTTCCCGCTTCATTATGAAGCAACATACAAAATTTATTATGAGTTTTTGAAAAAGGTATTTATTCATATTTCATGTAATACGCAATGTTTAGCTTATCCGATGAATTTTTTTTTATTTGCTTCACGCTTTATCCCGCATAGTAGGGTAGACAGAAAGTACCTAGTGTCAAGATACTCCGTACTTCGCTTTCCACCATTGATTGTGACAGTGGTGGAACTCAACACCGCTGATTTGGATTAATCGCAATAATACCAAAATATACACGATTAATCCAATTAAAATAGTTTCATTTCATATTGTGTAATTGCATTATGCAATTGTTACGTACATACCTGTATATAGGTATATAGGTACAGACGTAAATCGTGACGGTAAAGGATTTTTTTTTAAATTTAATTTACCTACTGCTTTTTTATTATTGTACGTAGTAAACAACATAGCTGTTCTCAATATTATTTCTTTTCTTATTATCAGTGTAGACAGGAAGCACCTAGTATCAAGACACTCCGTACTCCGCCAAATTCTGTTGAGTGGCAGAATTCGACGTCACATTTTGCCTGACCAGCAAGGAAGTGAAAATAATTTTCAATATAATCGCTCCCCCGAGTGGGAATCGAACCCACAACTGATCGCGTTCACAGTCAAAAGCTGACCCACTGCGCAACAACTAATATTATATCTAAAAAATAATAATATTATTTATTCCTTTTTTATATATGACTTCAAAAACGCTTTTGGCTTAGCTTTTGTTCGCTTAGTTTTAGTTCTTTAGCTGTCCTGAGTAAAGAATGCGTAAATACCATAATAAAATGTAAATTCGTAAATATTTTAAAAGCAATCGTGGCAAAGTTGGACCGAGTCATGGCTTTGGGCGATAAGCGGAGTGTCTTGTCACAATCTATTACATGTTATATGTTTCTATCTATAGCTGTATAGTTTCTATCTACTATACAGCTATTTTCGAGTTATAAGGGAACAGACAGTAAAAAGTACAAAAAACTTCCTCATTCCACATTAAAAACTTACATAAATAAATGAATCATAAGTCTTATAAGTCTAGACCACATGTTGGTTTTATTAAGACAATCACACGTTATTCACTTCTTGAGATAATTACGCGGTGAGATAATCTGGTTGTTATCCACGACGGTTGTGGGTTCGATTCCCACACGGGCAACTTTGCTTTCTTTAGCCAGTATAGAAATAGCTGCAATGTTTTTTTTAATTAAACATTACTATTACTGTAGTTAATAAAATAAAAAAAAAGGAAATTAAGAAAAAAAACTAAATCTAAGTATGTAAAGTAAGTTAAGATTTAAATCTAAGTCTTAATTTTCAGGGATACTGTAAAACTAGACGCAAAGTGTAGAATAAATTATTAAAACGCTGGCGTAAGCCTTCCACGCGAGTATCGGGAAGTGTGTAAAGGGAAAAAGTATTACATAAACAAATGATTCAGAATGTAAACTAAGCTAATTGTTATTTAATGCAATTAAACTATTTATTATTCATTCTATGATATATTCTTGAGGAAACGAACCCATAGATCTGTGACGTATATTTACCATAAAGAACAGTATCAACTGCGTGACAGATCTGTTTATTTATAAAACATTTTTGAAAAAACGTATAAAAATTTGAACGCAGCGAGATTCGAACCCGCGCCTCTTGGATACCGTCCAAGCGCTCTGACCGCTAAGCCATGCGTTCTACTACCAGCTGCGTCGAAATTCTTATACGTTTTGTTACAACTTATTTATGTTGTTAGCATCTCTGTAGAGAGATTTTCACAAATTTCTACTACTTAAAGATTATTAAGAAATAATCGTTTAACAAGAGAGATTAATATTTTATTTTAATATTTACTATTTTTAAAGTGTTATTCCACACTTAGGATTAGAAAACATTTTTGAAAAAACGTATAAAAATTTGAACGCAGCGGGATTCGAACCCGCGCCTCTTGGATACCGTCCAAGCGCTCTGACCGCTAAGCAATGCGTTTTACTACCAGCTGCGTCGAAATTCTTATACGTTTTGTTACAACTTATTTATGTTGTTTATTTATCTATCACTTAACAGTAGAGACAGCGCCTGACTGAGAACCTGAGAAAGCAATGGATGTAGATTCGATTCCCACTCGGGATAGAATATTTCAAATAATTTGCATTTCCTCGTTCTGGTAAGACGATGTGCCTTAAGTTCAACTACTCAACAGGTAACGTTTCGAATTCAGGCGGAAAGCGGAGAACGGAGTGTCTTGATGCTAGGTTTTCTCTGCCTCTCCTGCCGTGCGGGATAAAGTGAGCGTTTTAGCGTGCAGTATGTCTTTCGTGTTTTCTGTTTGAGACTTTTGTGTCTTGGATTTTTATTCTTGAAAAAGGAGGCGAACGAGCAGAAGGGCCACCTGATGGTAAGTCATGTTCGCCCATGGACATCTACAACATTAGAATTGTAGATGCGTCACCGGCCTTGGGATGGAAGTGAAAGGAGATTAGCAAATGGATATTAAAAGTTAGCTTACATGACGGCAAACTGGAACACATCAGATATTTGGTGGATCGTTTTTGTCATGATAGAGGCCGGACTAACCCGATACCACCAAATGACTGGGATACCCGCCTCTTACGGGACGCTACCCAGCAGCGAGGGCGAATTGTATTCTACTCGATTCGAAACCCATATTTACATGCAAAATATATTTATTTTAGCAAGCTTTATATATTTTTTAATTATAACTAATAATTACAAGGTGACCTTGAATTTGAATTCGTGCACTCTTGTATAATTTGCTTAAATACACACGTCATCTGAGCCTAATGTTTACTTTATGTTAATTTTATTATTAATTTGATTTTAATATTTTATAGGTATGTTCTCAGCTTATAAACTATTTACAAATTAGTAAAACATAATGGACTTTAAGATGCTTTTGAATTTTAATTAAAATTCACAGTACAATAAATAGTTGGCATAAAGAAGCTGGCTCATGGTAGCGGCTAAGTGTCAATGAATTATTCCCCCAAGTGCCAGTCCAACTCGCATTCTCGCGAACACAGTCATTTATCTATTAGATAATATAATTATTTTCGGATTGTCTATTAGATGCTGCAACGAGCTCGGAAGGCAGTTCTGCTGAAGAGAATCGGCGAGATACTCAGCAGTTACTCTTTTCTAATGTAATTTTACAATAGGTTTACTGTGACCAGTCTGCCAAATGAGAGTCAAAGGAACTTAACCCCATACATTAATATTAGTATAGTATTCTTGAATAAAATGACATAAATAATACCGGTGGGGGCCGGCGCAGTGGGACAGTGTGTAAACGCGATGGGTTGTGGGTTCGATTCCCACTCGAAGGAAAGATTATATTTGAATTGTTTTCATTTCCTCGCGCTGGTAAGACCTATTGGCGCTGTTGAGTTCCACCGCTCAACATTCTCAGTATCCAAATCAGCGGAAAGCAGAGTACGTGAGGAGTGTCTTCAGACTAGATATTTCCTGTCTCCCGCCCCTGGGAAGGATCCTTACAGAGGATCGGGGTGTGCCCGAAGTCCCTCGGATGGTGGTTGAGGAGGGGCACCGTGAGATTTTGGTGGGTAAACAGGGCGGCCTATATCTGCCAATCCGGAGTCCCACATAACCTGTCCCGAGTCCCTGATCGGGAAGATATTCATAATGCGATTTCCTCACGTTAAAAAAAGAAGGTATTTCCTGTCTACTCTATGCGGGATAAAAGTGTGAAGCTAAAAAAATAATACTCCCCAATATATTTACATTTCAAGTCTCCCAAGCGTCGTATACTTATCTGATGGTGTTTAAGACAATAAATTGCCTTGTATCTGACATCTGGTAGGGTTTTTCTTGAACACGCGGGAAAATGAAAACAATTAAAATAAAACCATTAAACAAGTGTTGTAAACTGCATTGAGTTATTTATAGACGCCGTGCGCTTGTGCAATTAGACGCCTTCTTTCAAATGAATCAAAATAAATTAAATAATTTCAAATTCGGAATTTTTTTTATTTATATCGTTATTATGAATTTTATTTCATAAGACGTGGACAATGTAAACGCAATTAGTAGTGGGTTCGATACCCACTCGGGGGATAGATTATACTCAAAAATTATTTTCCTTTTTTTAGCTCTGGTAATAAACATGGCGCTCGGTATCCAAATCTCATGACATATATCGCGATGAATAATATTAATATTTTTTTTTAACTTTATAGTTCCATATCCTTTTCCTCATTCTAGTAAGTAAGCGAAGTCTACTGCAGTATCAAAATATTCTATATTCCCCTTTCCTCTTGTAGCTTAAGTGGTGGAGTTAAACGCCGCGCCTTTGTAGAATTACATTAAAATTTCAATATCCCTTAATACAACCTTAGACAATTGATTGGATAGGCGCAAGTTCAAATTCTATTGATATTAAAATATTTATTTCACTTTTAATTTAACTAAGAGTGGCAAATAGTTGCATTAACAATTAGAACAGATTTTGTCTTGTTTGTATGATTTTTTTAATACTATTACATATTATGTTAACAGAATAAAAATATTCTGCTATCTAAGCAATACTGGAATTCTTTTTTGACTTAAAAACCTATTTGTTAGCTAGAGTAGCAATTTTCAGGGAAACAGAATTATACTGGAATGTGGCAAATGTCATAATTGTAGGTAGTTATTGGATGCGGGAGGCATACAGTCGTTCCACTTGATATGCAATGAGGGAGGCCTATACGGTAGTGGACGCCTTCCAGCTGATGACGATGGTGATGATCTGATAATTTCCTCTCTGTAGTGAGATATAGCTTTACATTCTCCGTATAGAACGGAAGACAATAAGAACTTAGTGTCAAGACACTCCGTTACAGAAGAATAGAATAAATAGGTGTTTTTTTATTTACAAACTAGTATATAAATTAATTATAACTAATTTACAGTTTACAAAGCAGATAAGATAATGAAGACGAGGTCAAGAGTAGACCGATCTGTGTCACAAGTCGTTAGCCCAAATGCTAAACTAAATCAGTTAATAAGAATTTAGTTTATTTACGTTTGTATGCAGTTTTTTTGGCATATCTATACATACTGGTGTCCTCTTTAACGCGTTGATATCGCGTTGCCTTGGCAACGTGTATGTCACTTTATATAAGCGTGTGTGTGAAACACAGGGTAGGTCTATGTTGCATTTAATTTAATTTTGATTTATTTTATTAATTTAATATATTTTTATGTATTATTTTTTTTATTAATATTAGCATTTTACACTCCTCTACATAAACTATAACTGTACCAAATTTCAAACTCCACCGTCCGCATTATTTTCGTAAAAAACGGTACCAAAATGTTGCCTTACGTATTAATATATAGATAATAAAAATATTATAATAATCGCTATCTGTAAAACGAACACATGAGAAAATTTATAAATGTAATAGAACATAAAACAATGTTTTTTTTAATTTTTTATCTGTTTATCTTTTGTGCCTATTAATTTTAAAAATGGCTTAACCGATTTAAATATAGTTTTGACTATTTTAGTAATCATCTCCTAACATTTAGTGTTTCCTTTGTTTCAATAGATTTATAAATAAGAAAATTATGTCAATAATGTATTTTAGTCAACAAAATTGTACCACAAGCCCACGCAAATTAATTTGCGGGTATTGACTACTAGTTTTCAATATTTTTTTAAAACGTTTTTATAAGTTTTATATGTACATTCCGTTATTCATTTTCGAAACTTAACCCCGCGTACTTCATACTATAAAATCGAAATAAAATACGTTATATAATATCATATCCCTATACCCCTACTGGGAATCAAACCCACAACCAATTGCGTTTACAGTCAGAAGCTAATCCATAGCGCTACGATGCAACACTTAACTAACTATTACTATGCGCTAAGTAGTGTCCTCGACAATATTGGCAAGAATTCCTAGATGCGTTTCCTCGATGAATATGGTATATTTATATATTTCCAAGTGAGTGGCGTTGATAAATCCTTTATTATGAATATGCAAATCTTTAATGAAATATACTGAGAAAGTATATTTTTAAAATGCTATTTGTAAACTAAGGAAAGAAACAGAGGCATTAAAATAAAGCCTATAATTAAAAGGAGGCTCAGAATAAAAGTATTAAATTATATTTCAAATTTTATTATTCCGTTTTCTACAATGTCTCAAACTATACTGCCATCAAATTCAAAGCGTCATAATTAAAGTTAAAACAAATATAAGGTAGATATAAAAATATATATGAAGGTAACCAGTAATCAATTCTACAAGTGTTGTCATATCGAAAACATTATTTACACAGATATAAATATAAACCCTAACAAATAAATCAAATACTCATTTATATTAATAATTTCGTCATGCGTTAGACACCATTGAAACCTTACCTGACTCATATAAAATATAGAAATATGGCTTTCAAGTACACAACATATATTTTTTTTAGCTTCACGCTTTTATCCCACATAGCAGAGTAGACAGAAAGTATCTAGTGTCAACACACTCCGTACTTCACTATCCACCGAATTTGAGACATTGCGTGTTGAGTGGTGGAACTCAATGCCGCACTTTGTCTTACCAGAGCGAGGAAGTGAAAATAATTCATATACAATCACACTCCCGAGTGGGGATCGAACCCACAACCGATCGCCGTACAGTCAATAGCAGGCACAACATATATCAGCAAAATTCGGGCTTTAGAGTATTTTGTTACATTCCAATGATGATTACAGAGAAATGACAGTCGCCGTCGTCTGTTAGGGCCGTTTCCAACTATCTACAAAGTATACCTGTCAGTGTCAGTAATGACACAATGCCCTTAGTAATCTGTATATTAACACGTGCATGCAACCTTTTTTAGGAATATTACGTGAAATGTGTATGAAATTTGGCACAGTTGTAGTTTATAAAGAGAAGGAGTGCAAAATAATAATATTTTTAAAAAAATAGTACAAAAAATATATTAAATAATAAAATAAATGCTACACACTCTACCATTTTGACATACACGTTTATACAAAGTGACTTACACGTTGCTAAGGTAACGGCGTCAACAAGATAACGGGTCATCTAGTTTAAGTAATTTAAACAAAATAAAATGTTTATAAACTGAAAGGCAATGCCGCGAGCACGCCACTAGTCATTTAATATTCTCAAAATGTCACAGTATGGGCTAAATGACAAATCTCGTACATTTAAAAATACACAGGCGGTGCGTGTTCAGAGTTTTGACAAATAGCACGTGTTGTACAATTGTCTTTTTTAAGGAAATAAAAATAATTTAAATATCTCTCTTTTTTAAGGAAATAAAAATAATTTAAATTTCTCCTCCTCTATTGTGTGAAACTAATTTTAAATATATTTTCTAATATCTATTATCTGATATTCATAAAGAGGTTAAATATATTTTAAATATACAAATTTAATTTTTTTATCGTTGAACATATGAACTACTTACTATATATACATATGTATGTATATATGTATGTATGTAAATATAGCTAATAGAATAATCAACGATGCAGACATGACAGGTCACATGTTTCTGCCGTATTGCCAAAGTCATTAGATGTTTTCTGGGAAAGCATAAAAGATTGTCTCTTTAATTTTCCTGGTCTGAACTCTGGAGCAAAATTCCAAATAAAACAAAATGAACTTGTAGTATTACGGGATTAATTGAAATATTTGTATTATTTATATGTGCGATATTTGGCTGGATGCCATTTATCATCAACGTCATAATTATGACGTAGACTGTCCGAATCGTCTATTGTCGTCCAAAAACGTTGAAACGGACATAATTCTATATATATTTTTTACAAATATGAAAAAAAAGAAAGCGACTGGTCGTGGCGCAGTGAGACTGCTCCTGATTCTAAACGCGATTGGTTGTGGGTTAGATTCCCGCTCGGGGGAACGATTATATTTAAATTATTTCCATTTCCTCGCTCTGGTAAGACAAAACGTGGCGTTGGGTCCCGCCACTCAACACGCAATGTCTCGAATTCAGTGTAAAGCGGAGTACAGACAGAGTCTTGACACTGGATAAAAGCGTGAAGCTAAAAATAAACCCATAAATATTATTTTCGTTCCCTTCAGGTGCGACATAGTCCACACTAAGCCTAACCAAGTAAAAATTTACTACTATTAATATATAGTTTTTCAAAAATGTTTTCTAATCCTAAGTGTGGAATAACACTTTAAAAATAGTAAATAATATATAATATTATTTTATATGCATATATGTATGTATGTATGTATATATGTATGTATGTAGTAATACAAATAATCATTAGTACTATTAAAAAGGTCAACAAGGAAAGTATTTATTAAACTATGGCGGAAATGATAATAAGGTTGTATATACTGGATACCTATATCTAAGCGTCATCCTTATCTAATACATGTTTATTTTATTATTAATTATTTAAAATTGATTATAATTGACAACCACCATAGCTCAGTGGTACAGCGCCCCGATGGAACGTCTGTTGTGGGTTCGATGACCATTCGGGGGAATAAGATTAAAATTATATTTTCGAATCTCTTAGTTAATCAAAGCGGCTTTGAGTTAGCCACTCAACGCGTAATGTCTCGATTTCGAACAGAAAATGGTCAACAGAGTGTCTAGACACTAAGGTGTCTCTGACTATCGTCTCGTGGTTCATATTAACAACATCGTATAGTAGAAGGGATAGTTAAAATTTGCAATGCCTAAGAAAATTATTTCATAACAATTACATTTACGAGAAATATTTAAAGGCCATTACGTGTGCACAAATTTCAATGTCAGATACGTGGTGAACATCGCGTGGGCGGGGTTAATGACCGCGGGTACCTGTTTGCCAAACTTTAGACTGATCTTTAAACTCCTGTATATCTAATTAAAATAAATATTTATTTTATTTTTTGACGCGTTAGGTTGCTTGTAGACTATATTCTTGGAGATATCAGGAATATTCGTTTTTTTATATAAGTTTTTCCTTTCCTTATCCTAACCTAACCTAACATTCAGGCTGGTCGTGGCGCAGTGGAACAGCGTCCGACTGTAAACGTGATCGGTCTTTGGTTCGATCCCCACTAATTCTAGGAGTAAATAAGATTCTGAGACTGAGACTAATTCGGATTTTTTGGTAACAAATAGTTCTAATTAGTTTAACAATAGAGCTGTATGTTACATTATGTAGTTTTTAACAAGTCATACGAGCTCTAGAAATAAGGAAGATATTTTAGTAAACCGTGCCTTATATAGTAATCGTAATACAGTATAAAATATGTTTGCATATAACGTATTTTTACAAAGCATATCCACCATCGATAAGTCAGAAATTGCGTCATCAATGGTCATGTAGCAGGGTAGACAGAAAATGCCTAGAGTTAACACACTCGGAACTTTGTTTTCCACCGAATTCGAGACATTGCGTGTTGAGTGGTGAAACTCAACGCCGCACTTTGTCTTAACAGAGCGAGGAAGTGAAAATAATTTAAATATATTTCTCCCTCGACTGGGGATTGAACCCATAACCGATCGCCACTTTGCGCCACGACCGGCCTCAAAAAAATATTATTACTTTATGTATGAAACTTTACGTCATCGTGGTGCAATTTGGATAGTGATGTGTTTAAATATCATTTTTCTGAATAACATTCTAAGAAGAGTAGAGACCAAGTGACGTCATTATGTTCGTCACATTATAATATATAGCGAACACTCTCTTCTCACTTATCATCCATATTTAAAAACTTTATGTTTTATTTTTTTTTATTTCAACACGGTCTAGGTTAAATATTCCGCATATGTATAATATAATATTTAAAAAAATTTGCTTAGTGTTTAAAAAAATAAATGCATATTTAAGTTATTTTCTAATCACCATCTTTAATAATACAGTTTAAATTGCGAGTAAAATATATTTCACTAGGTCATGGTTAGTTGTACCTTACCTTACCAGGTTGATCCTTTTGTATGATAAACACGCGATGCTTTAGGCAGGTCCATGTCAATGTATACAAGAGTGTATGTCACACGTACAGTTGTCTGATTTTTTTTCATTAATTTAATTTATATCTAATTCATTGTTATTGAAATATGGCTTTTTACTCAATTTCATTTTTACCCTCACGCTTTTATCCCGTATAGCAAAGTAGACAGAAAGTACCTAGTGTAACAACACACTCTGTACTTCGCTTTCTAACGTATTCGAGACATTATGTTTTGAGGAAGTAAAAATAATTTAAATAATATCATTCCCCCGGGTGGGATTCGAACCCATAACCGATCGTTTACAGTCAGACGCTAGCCTCTAAGACTCATCTTCATATTGAAACTTTAACTGCGCCAATTGTTTAATACTGATTTATCGACATATTTATATGATATAATTTCACAGGTCTAATTTCACGTAAAGAAAAATAAATTTGAGGCCGGTTGTGGAGCAGTGTGACAGCGTCTGACTGTAAACGCGACCGGTTTTGGGTTCGATCCCCTGTCGGAGGAGTGATTATATTTAAATTATTTTCACTTTCTCGCTCTGGTAAAGACAAAGTACGGCGTTGAGTTCCACCACCCAACACGCTATATCTCGACTTCGGTGGAAAGCGAAGTACGGAGTGTTTTGACACTAGGCACTTTCTGTCTACCCTGCTATGCGGGATAAAAGCGTGAAGCTGAAAACAAATTACTTATGATATTAATATATCGATATTAAATATAAAAATGATTATTATTAGAAAAATAATATACAAAATATATTTTGATATATTTGTTTGTATTATTTACTAACGCAAAGCGTATTCGTGGATTGTTATAAACGAATACAGAGGGCAATGATGGTATTTAATTATTCTAATTTCTCCGCCCTGATAAGATATAGCGCGGTGTTGAGTTCCGTCATTAAACACTTCGGGTGGAGATCAAACTCTCCAAATACTAGATTTCCTATGACTATTCTGCTTTGCGGCAAAGAGCGTGTACGGCCGATTGCCTCATCATATCGATAGACCAATTACCAACTTTCCCCATATCAATGTTAGTGTATGCGAAGTAAATAAGAAAATATCTGCACGAAATTAATTTCCGATTATTAGGTTAATGAAAGATGAATTGTGCGAATCAATTTATTAATATTCTGATACATTAGAGAGTAATGTATTTTTGGCTGTGAAAAGTAAAATCTTATTTTTCGCTTTTGCAGTAGTTTGTTTTTTTTTAATTTGATATATTTACCAGATTACTTTTGAATTTTTGAAAAAAAACATTTTTGAAAAAAACGTGAAAAAAATTGAACGCAGCAGATACCGTCCAAGCGCTCTGACCGCTAAGCCATGCGTTCTACTACCAGCTGCGTTTAAATTCATTTAAAGAGAAATTGCTGTTTTATTTTAATATTTAGATTAGAAAACATTTTTGAAAAAACGTATTAAAGTTTGAACGCAGCGGGATTCGAACCAACGGTGTGCACGAGTTCGAATCCCGCTGCGTTCAAATTTTATAAAATCCTAAGTGTGGAATAACACTTTAAAAATAGTAAATACTTTTTGATTTTTTTACCAACGATATTAGGTACGTATACATATATTATAAAATTCATATAAAGCAGCATATTGCTTAGAACTTTTTCGTATATTAACGGTCAGTCTGGGCTGACCTTCACTCGAGTGCAGGCACGCCAGACAAGTTTCTTGATTTAGATCATTGGGGACTTTTTGTTTCACAAAGAATTGCTATTACAAGGAAACATTCCTTGTAATTATAAAAAGAAATTATATAATGTTTTAAAAATAAAATTGAGCCCACAATAATTACAAGAATTACACTATTATATATCTACTACTTCATACTTAAATCTCTAAGAGCATTATGTCATTATTGACACTTACAGGGACACGTTCAATAGATAATGTATGTAAAAATATTTATCACTTCATATCACTGTTCCAAATTTACATACTTCTTCGTGTTCTTATTTATATATATATATATATATATATATATATATATATATATATATATATATATATATATATATATATATATATATATATATATATATATTGTGCTGATATTTTGACATTAATGACAGTGTAAAGTGGCTTTAACAAACTGAAGATGACATTAGGCGTCAGTGACGTTTTGCTAAAGTAACTATGGCGACAGCGATTTGTTTATCAGCCTAGTTAGAATTTAAAACAATCTTTGCCAATTATCGATTTGAAATCTTAAATTTTTAATGTTTCAGGCAGGGTTTGAGTCGGGTCTACCGTACACCTTTATAAAATTTATTAAAATCAATAGGTATTACAACTTGTTTTGTTATCGACTTTATTAATATGCTAACTAAGCTCTGTAAATAACGGAGTGATATATCACTATAATTTTTGCAACGGAGAAAAAAAGATATATATAACAGACAAAGATAATATAAATACACTACTTTACTACGTATATTGTAAAGTAAAACACGGCCAGTACATTTATAGTATAAATACTTCCATCGTGAAGTCATTACGTGTTCACGGCCACAGGCAATACAACCAGCTTGTTAGAAATGATCATATGATGTAAAAATTAATGTAGTAAATAATAAGATCTTTGATGTTTTGCGATGTTTACACATTTTAATGAAATTATTTTATAAGGATACATTACTTATATTTTGGTGTTTGAAAATATATATTTTTGGAAATCTGACGTTTCGAACACTGTGTAGTAGTCCGTGGTCACAGGACTATTATAATAGTACAAAATATACGAGATGATTTCCATTTAAAATAGTTTCATTTAAAATGTAATAAATCTTTTATATTTTAAGTAAATCTTTTTTTTTTTAAGTTCACTATAGTCAAGTTCGTAAGGTGCTATTTCGGTTTCAATATACTGTATATTAAAGTCATCTGTGTGTGAACGTAAAGTGGATAAACCCAACTACTACATCAGATTTATAAATGTCATATTATCGCTAGCTGGAGCATATACACTTCTAGAATAATTCATCAAGCTGTTTAAATACAAAAACATCCTAGTTTCAATAGAACATATGGTTAGAGTCTTTCTACCACCTGGGACTTGGAAACAAACTTGGAAGTCTGAATTCCACCACATCATAGAGCAAGTTACAGCCAGCTCATTCTGCAATAATCCAGGACAGTATATGAGACAATTAAGAAACAGATGGCGGTAGATTGATATAATAATTTTTGAATCAATTGTCAAAGGAATCTAGGAACTAAACTGAGCTGAACTACCCGCAAGTGTGACCATGACCACAGAGTACTGTAAAGTGTTTGTAACATCGAGTTTTTTAAAAAAAAAATCAAAATATACGCAATATAAAGCAATGAAACACTCAGTTATAGATGTAAGAGATAAGATGCTCATGAAAATAAGTCAATGTATGTCATCTTGATCTCTTAGCCTTAATTTTGAGACCTGGGAACATAATTAAGTAATTAAGAAAATATTTTTGTTTTCTGTAGCGTCCCCGTGCATCATGTTGCCGTTTCTCCTCGTTTCATGTGGTTTGTTGAATATAATAATTGTTAAAACGCGACTCAAAATTAATATTAATTTTCTTACTTATAAATGAGTAAAAATGGGACAAGTAATTTTAAAAAAATCCTAATATATTAATATATAAAATAATGCATGTCGATATGTAATACAAACAGTTTAAATTATAAGCAATATTGCGTAGTGGGATTTCGAGCTATCATCAACCTCAGATTACGAAAAAGCGACTGGTCGTGGACACGGACACCACTAGGGGGAATTAAGTATTCGATTTTTTTGGCACTGGTAAAACAAAACCACCAATAGACACTGAATACTGAGATCACAAGGTGTCTTGAGGTGCTCTCTAACTGAGATATAAGTATATATTCACCATATATATATATATATATATATATATATATATATATATATATATATATATATAAGGTGAAAAACAAAAGCATTACGTTATCTTAATTATTTATATTCGTTTAAAAGGTTATACTTTATCAAGTATACGTCAACAAAAATAGTTTAAAGTCAAATAATAAAGTACGTGAATATGAAGTTATGTACATTTTACGAACGTCAAATTATTTACCATCGGCTTACTAAAGTCAATGCTTCGGGTCTGAGAAGAGTTGGCGCAAGAAACAAACCGGGGCTTATTTTAATGCAATAATTGAGAGATAAATTGCAATTTTTGACAAGTTTTATATTAATTAGAGCATTTGATGATAAATTATTTTGATTTTTACTTTACTTTTACTTAGTGTCAAGACACTTCATACTCCACTTTACGCTATATTTGAAACATTACGTGCTGTGTGGCGGAACTCAACGCCGCGTTTTGTCTTGTAAATGATGAAATATAATCATTCCCCGAGTGGGAATCGAATTTGGCGCATCTCGAACTTATATACTTCAACACTGTCCGTCTTACTAACATACTGTTGTAGTTTAAATAGAATATAAACACACAATATAGAGTTTTATAAATGAAATATTAACTTCTTCAAACAAAAGTCGCTTTTTTATAATGAATCTGTCATTGTATGTATTAAAATGGTCAATAAAAGTGTACAATAATAGTTGCATATATATATATATATATATATATATATATATATATATATATATATATATATATATATATATATATATATATATATTTTATTTTTGGTTTATTTAAAATCAATATATAGGTTAAGACGAGAGATATAAAACAAACTCTTAAATCATTTCCGCTTTGGTAGAGTACTCATAGTTATTCCAGTAGTACCTTCATGCTTTTCCGCATTGTATAATTATTATAGAGAACCTATCGTCAACAATCGAGACATTTCCTTCTCTCCTTTTCGCGTGTTTAATTGCGGAACTTAACGCCGCGTTATTTCAAAGAAAATATAAAACACATTCCATTATTATTAATGTTCCCAAACTTAACATACCCTGCCGTGATTTCTCTCGTTCATGATGAGCACATCTGGCTGGACCCTCCCAAGAGGTGATGCCGGAGTGCCGAAGACCATCTCCACGTCATTCATGTCCAATGGCTTGGAGGCATTGTGAGGCTTCGGGGAACTAGGATTATGCATAATGTCACACGAACACTATCACTTAAATAATTTAATAAATAGAAATTTGAAGCAACACGCGCTCTCAATGCGTTGCGCGCGATGGTCGCACCTCTACTGACTGTCAGTGGCTGAGTAAACTGTTCAAGCGGGTACATCGAACTGAACTTAATGAATCTCTTAAAATACCAGTATTACGCGAATAATATTTATGACACGTTAAAAACTAGCCGTTTCAATGATTTCGCACGACTCTACAATTTTGTTGGGTTCGATACGTGTCTCTATATTTGGTGTGTTTTATTATCGGTACGTACATACTGATCGTGTAAGTATATGAGATTTGCGATGACAAAATAAAGTTGGAAGTACTATAGATTATCATTCATAGGAATCAAAACTACTATACAATCACTTAAAAAAATAAATTTATTTATTATATTTTTATTTCTCCGCTCTGGTGAGACTAAGTGCGGCGTTGAGCTCGGCACTCAGCACGCGCTCCAATATCACAATTTCGAAGGGAAAGCGGGATGTCTTGATCCTAGTTTCTGACTGATCTGCTGTACGGAATAAAGCGTGAAGCTGTAAAAAGATAAATATAAATAGTGTATACCAAATGCATATAATGTTTATATGATAACATATTATATACAAGCTATGCGATTGAAGAATTATCTTATCAAGTTGAGCGGAGAAATTATTGTTATTTCGAAAGTTACGCTAAGTGCGGTGTTAGGTTCCGCCACCTGACACGCAATTGCAGACTGCTTAACAATGTTCATTACATTGGGCTCTTTTTGTCACAATAAAACAGGAAATTCCTGACAGTGAAAAATCTTTATTACTTTCAAATTTACAACCATCCAGCCAGCCAACCAGCGTCACAGACGCGGGAAAACCACGACATTCTGCCTTGACTTTCTTGACATCTATATATATATATATAAATAGATGATATGCACCATTTCTCAGTAAAATGCGTCTGTAATGCCAATAATTCACGTCTCAAATGTATTGGTTTGCTGATATAATTTTTTAATTTAACAATTGTGGGTATTTCTGTAGATACTAATAAAAGCATATTATACACAAAGACAAAAAAGTGCGAATCATTAACTAAGAAACACATATCGGGTTCCATTTAAATGTTAAAGTGCTCCTAGGTAACATTTGATATTTTTGAAGACCACATATACATAAGTATTAATATATATATATATATATATATATATATATATATATATATATATATATATATATATATCGCTTTTATCGCTCCACGCTTTTATAAGACACTCCGCTTTCCGCCAAATTCGAGACAATGCGTGTTGAGTGGCATAGCGCAACGCCGCGTTTTTTCTTACCAAAGCAAGGAAGTGAAAAGAATTTAAATATAATCACTGCCCCGAGTGGGAATCGAAACCACGACCTGTCGCATTTACAGACAGCCGTTATGACACTGCTGCTTATATTTCAATATTCTTAATTTCTGGGCTGATATTTATCTTTTTAAGTATTTCTTTTTTTTTAATTGATTATTTTTTTTCGTTATTATTCGATATTTTTTCGTTATTATTCGATATTTTTTTATTTCATACTTGTCAGTTAATATTCATTATATAGTCAGCAAAATTACCATTTTACAGTGGGAGTCATTGATGGACTAAACTATGCGGAAAACCTAGCCCCGATTAGAGTTTCATTATATTATTCTTGCTTTAAGTTATTGATGATTTGTACTCGACGTCTAGTTCGCAGTTCGAAGGTACGCGACGCGAGGTATGAAATAAATTTTAAAGTAATTCTTATAAAGCATGAAAATGACCAAGAATTGTTATTTAAACAACTTTAAATCGATATATGATCTAAACAATAACCTAAAATATTTTTTTGTTGGCTGTGGCAAATCATTATAATGGTCAACGTGTTTGCTCTCTACAACGTCACAAAAGAACAAATATCCATACATAGATATGCTAAATATGTTACGTTAAAATTACCGTTACTTCAATTTTTTTTATTTATTTATTTTTTTTAACTTCACGCTTTTATCCCGCATAGTAGGGTAGACAGAAAGCACCTAGTGTCAAGACACTCCGTACTTTACTTTCCACCGAATTCGAGACATTGCGTGTTGAGTGGTGGAAGTCAACGCCGCTCTTTGTCTTTACCGAGCGCTCTTTGTCTTTACCGAGCGAGGAAGTGAAAATAATTTAAATATAATCACTACCCCGAATGGGGATCGAACCCACAACCGATCGCGTTTACAGTCAGACGCTGTCACACTGCGCCACGACCGGTAGAAGTTGAGAAACTTCAATATTAATATTCTAGTTTGTGGTACAGTGAAAGACAGTAAATGGGACCAGATATTATTATAACAGCAAAGCTCAAAGAACAGAAACAAAAGCCTAAAGAGATAGATAGTAAAAAATCATACGAGTCGTTTTCTGGACATTGTACTGTACCCAGTCCATCTTACCAAATTTGACGGATACCGAAATGGCCGCCGCAACAAAATGGCGGATTATAAATTTTCGCGGAACCCACTTAGTATAGGTATTAAGTAATACAACTTATTTTGTAAAATCATGAAAAATAGGTAGTTTTCAAAAAGATATTATTTAGGTAGGAGGAGGAGTAGAGGAGGAGGATTAGGAGTTTAGCCTCTGTTTTTTCAAGTGTTCCGTCGTTTTTTACCCCCCTGCTTCCGGCCACCAACGCCCTCTAGATTAGTTTCGCTCTTTGTCCGCAGAGAGTTTTGGTGGCCACATTTATAGCGTCCTTTTTCAAAGTGTTCAGACGTGTTTCTTAATACTACCTACTTTGTAGATATAAAGTAGATTAAAGATTAATACTTTCGAATACAGTTTTGTGTTAAATTTGTTAAAGTTAAAGTAGAATAGGAATCCCCTTGCTTTTACAATGAATAATAATGAGGAAGAAGTAGTGGTTCGACGAGCTGAGAAGAGACAAAGGAATGACAGTGAGGCTTCGGATACATCGTCAAGTTCGAGTAGTGTGGAACGAGAAAGGTCTGATGAATCAGAAGGTAGGCAATCTGAACCAAGACCAAGGAAGCGGGCGCGATCGGTGAGTCAGTTGCAATTTGAATTTTTGTCACAACAAGTAGCCTTCTTAACTAATTTGATAACGCAGTCTCATAAAGAAGTGAATTCAGTCGGAAGAATGGAGTTCAATTAGGTTTGCAGAAGTACAGAAAAAGTACCTAACTTATCCGGGCTTTGTAGAACTCAGTGTTAATGACGAACTAAAACGTTATTTACCGTCTACTAGTGAACACATTCGATTAGACTTAATGGAACGTTCTTTTGCGGCAATCACTCACGCGCTTTTAGTTCAGAAAGATGAATTACGCAATACTTTATAAAGCAATATTAATTGGTCAACTGAAACGGAAACAGTATTAACGGCCACGACCCTTTTTGAAAAAGTTGAGGGTTTATTTGGTAAAGATTCGAATTTTATGAAAACAAGGGACGACATATTACAAATAGTATGCGGTAGAAGAGCGGATTTAATTCAGTTACGTAGAGATTTGATTCTAAAACAAATTTCTGATGAATACATTAGTCCTATTTTAGAAAGGGTACCCCCTAATTCAATTAACTTATTTGACAGTAACTTGCTTAATAGTTACATGCAAAAAGTAGGGGGGCTGACAAACTTTATCAAAATATGGACCCGACAAATTCAATGCAAAATCAAAACTTCGATGCGGGTCGTCCCAGTACTAGCAGTGGATACAGAGGTAATTTATCAAATTATAAGCACAACAAGGAAAGTTCCTTTCGAGGTTCCCGAGGCCCTCAGGGAAAAGCTAAATCTAGGAACCGAAAAGGAACTAAAGGTAAGAAATTCAGTGCGAGACCTGCAGGATATCCAAAAGGCAAGACATCTCGTTCCCGCTCTCCCGTTAAAAACAAATCGCGACGTGCATGACTACAAACGCTTTCAAGGTGGGTGTCTTATGCAATATCAACATATTTGGAAAGATCTAGGAGCTCCACGCCATATCTGCAAGCTTCTAGGCGGTATTCGCATTCCTTTCATAATGAAACCGCCTCTGGTATATCCAAGCCAAATAACAATGTCCAGTTTTGCAACAAAGATATCTCCGGTAATGTCGCAACAAATCAAAAGCATGATAGACAACCAGATTCTCGAAAAAGTGGAAATCTCTCCCAGCTACCTGTCCAACTTTTTTTTTAACCAAAACAAGATGGGTCGGTACGTCCAATCTTCAAGCTGAAAAGATTGAACAATTTCGTAAAAGTCGGAAATTTTCGGCTATTCAGTCATTTCCGGATACCGTCTTTCCTACAAAGCAAGGACTGGATGGTGAAATTAGATTTGAGCCAGGCTTATTTTCATCTGCCAATCGCCCCTCAACATTTCTCGCGCCTCAGATTTCTCAGAATGAGTTACGAAGGATCACTTTATCAAATGACGTGTCTACCTTTTGGTTTATCATCAGCGCCCAAGACGTTTGCGACGGTCACAAATTGGATAGCGGAGTATCTAAGAAGCAACAAAATACGGTGTGCTGTTTACCTAGACGACTTCCTGCTGGCCAGCCAATCCTACGAGCAGCTTCAGTATCAGGTATGATATATGCTGCAGCATCTAGGATGGACGATCAACTTCGACAAATCTGTTCTGGTTCCGACACAACGCCTAGAATTTCTAGGTGTTACTTGGGACACACGGAGGAATTCCAAATCCCTGTCGGAACCAAAGTGCCGGACGCTACGCATGGCATTACAAAAACAGATGTCGAAAGGCAGTTGGTCCCTCAGACAGGCCCAGTCCCTAATGGGGAGACTCAACTTTGCCTCCTTCGTTGTCCCCAGAGGGCGACTTCATAGTCGAACCATACAATACCACAGTCGACATTTTCCGAAAAGTCGCCCTCACTATCAGGTGATGATTCCGAAACCAGTTCTTATCGAGATGGAATGGTGGATGAAGATGGCAACCAGCACATTACCGATACATTCGAAACCCATCTCACATCTACTCACGACAGATGCATCCGATATAGGTTGGGGAGCTCAACTAGGACACACGAAATTAGCAGGTCAGTGGACAACAGCTCAGCTATCCTGGTATGTGAACTGCAAAGAGTTATATGCGGTCCACGCAGCGGTATATCACGAACGACGATTGCTCAAAAATGCTCATATATTACTACAGTCAGACAATCGAACTGTTGTACCATACATAAACAAGGAGGGTGGAACGCGATCAAAGAACCTTCTGAAGTTAACCAGACAACTTCTAGTTCTATTGGACCAATTAAATGTACATCTGACTGCACAATATCTCCCAGGCCGATACAATACCGAGGTAGACGCATTGTCATGCAGGAAAACAGCCCCAGAATGGCATCTCCTAGAACCATCGAGGAAAGTCATATTCAAAATGTGGGGGACGCCGGTGGTGGATCTGTTTGCATCAGAGACAGCTCACGTCGTAGCCAGGTATGTAGCATTAGATCCAGACGAAAAAACCCTAACTCGCAATGCTTTTCTGCATCGCTGGAACTACAGCCTAGGCTGGCTATTTCCACCGCCAAATCTGATACCGCAAGTGCTGTCACATCTGAACTCTGCCCAAGGTCAGTACATATTAATAGTTCCGAAATGGAACAAACCCTTTTGGACAGCAGACCTACAACAGCGAGCTCTTCGACAACCATTCCCGATACCAGATTTGTCGAAAGTCTTAATAGACACAAAAACTGGTCGGCATCCGCCAGAGGTGAGGAATATACTCTTGGAAGCATGGTTGATTCGAGGTGGTTAGATTTAATTCAAGATTGGTCTGAGGAAGAAAAATCATTATTACTAACAAGCTGGAGGAAATCAACCATAGGTACTTACATACCAGCTTGGAACAAATGGAAAAAGTGGTCAAATAGGTCAAGCAGTTGATTTTAAAGACCCACCCCCGTCATCAGTAGGTCGCTATCTAGCATATCTCCATAATAATCAAAGGTTAGCATATAGAACCATTCTTGTTCATAAGTCTGCCATATCTACCTTTACAAGAACTAGTGAACAAAATATATCATCTAATTTCCTAGTAAAGCAAATTTTAAAAGCTATTTCTACAAAAAATTTAAAATCACCAAAACCTCCAATTTGGAATCCCAGAGTGCTTTTAAAGTTTTTAAAGAATCAGAGTCCCGATGAAGAAAATTTCTTTCATGTTTCAAAACGCACAGCCATCTTACTTCTTCTTGCTTCGGGTCGAAGAGTGCATGATCTAACATTATTAAGATGTGATCCAGAGCATCTAATAGATGAAGGTAATTTTATTATTATGTGGCCAGCTTTTGGTTCCAAGACAGATTCTGCTATTCATAGACAATCTGGCTGGAAAGTGACACAGCATCCTGAGAAAAACTTAAATATAGTATATTGGATTCGTCGATTATTGGAAATATCACAAGAAAGGCGAAATGAAGGTAAATTCTTAGAATTATTTATTACACCTCGAAGGCAATGTAAACCAGCGTCGAGGACAATTATTGGAGGATGGATCAAAAGTGTACTTCGGGAAGCTGGGATTGAAGCGACTCCTGGCTCAGTACGTTCAGCTGTCTCATCATTAAATTGGTTAGAAAATTATTCAATTGATCAAATTCTAGCTACTGGTAATTGGAAACAGGAACATACATTTAGAAATTATTACCAAAGACAGATTAGAAGTTCTGATGATATTGATTTAAATAAAGAATTATCATTGTCACAATATTTTGAGGCAGTATAAAATTTTTACGTTGATTTAAATGAATAATCAAATATGATAAGTAATTAAGTATAAAAGGATTATACTTGAATTAATACATATATATATATATTTAACAAATGTTAATCAATTTATTATTAATTAAATTAATTTAGAAGTAATGATTGTTTTGTATCATAACAAGTAACAACACATTATAGCATCAATAGTACAATTATATAAGGTACCAGGAGAAAACAAACACATCACTCAACATGGATTCCGGATATCGATGACGGAACAAATAATAGCGAGTTTTACCTACCATTAAAACTTACCTATTATTTTTCCTGAGATATCTGAGATATCCAAATAATTCCTACCTGGTACATACGCTTATAATGAAGAAATAAAACTATAAATGTGGCCACCAAAACTCTCTGCGGACAAAGAGCGAAACTAATCTAGAGGGCGTTGGTGGCCGGAAGCAGGGGGGTAAAAAACGACGGAACACTTGAAAAAACAGAGGCTAAACTCAACATGGATTCCGGATATCTCAGGAAAAATAATAGGTAAGTTTTAATGGTAGGTAAAACTCTTTATTTTTTAATTAATATTTGTTAGAAGTTTTGGTTAAATTATCATCTCTCTAGTATTAAATAAATACAATCTTCACCATTCAACCTTTTTCTCTCTTTTTTCTCCTTTTTACTCTTTATCTCTTTAACTCTTTATCCTGCATAGCAAGGAAAGCAGAGAGCTAATGTCTAAACACTCCGTGTTGCACTTTTCGCCCGAATTCGAAACATTGTTGAGTTGAGGATCTCAATGTCGCGTTTTGTCTTAAGATCTTTGCGATTTTTACACATTTTAAATGAAACTATTTTAAGCGGATTAATCTCGCATATTTTAGTATTCGCAAATACGCTTTTGGGAAATCTTTACAGAAACACTTTACAGTAGTCCGTGGTCACAGGTAAACATGTAAATATATTTTCGAATACCAAAATATCCGCGATTAATCCATTAAATATAGTTTCATTTATATTTAAATTAATTTTCATTGGAATTTTTAATATGGAAATATGTAAAATTAGTATTATTCATATGTAAGCTTCAATATGACACTTCTCTTGAGTATAAACATAATTAAGACAGTACGCTCATCACTCGCGTTGTAAATATTTTTTCTGCGTTTTATTTCTGTCTGCAACATATATATTATTAAAAGCACCTATATATTAAAGTAGATATTGGCAATAAATAAGCATTATATATAAACTTATTTAAAATTGTTACAAGGATATCAGAAGAAATAAACTGCATTATTCTCAATATAAT
Source organism: Dryadula phaetusa (assembly GCA_032432895.1). Classification (NCBI taxonomy): domain Eukaryota; kingdom Metazoa; phylum Arthropoda; class Insecta; order Lepidoptera; family Nymphalidae; genus Dryadula; species Dryadula phaetusa. Next base: position 614,349 of record JAOYRS010000016.1, on the reverse strand, counting down.
TGTTTTACATTCCACACAAAAATAACCGTACATTTAGCACTTTATATGACCTTGAAGACAAAAAAACAGTCTCGGTGAAGTTTGAATATATAAACTTTGTTTACAGTCAGGCCTCGTAGTATCGAAGACAATATCAGGTCAATATTGAGTTAAAATATAATTATATTATTTCAGTGTATTTGGATTTATATAATAATGATTTATAAGTCTTTATAAAAGGTGCGTAATTCAATCAAAAATTACAGTGCAAGTGCAAGTAATAAGTTTTATTCTAATCGCATTATTAGTATCTGTATATATATATAAATATATATATATATATATATATATATATATATATATATATATATATATATATATATATATATATATATATATATATATATATATATATTATCTATCAAATATACCGGTGTTGCCATAACATTATGTGATAAAACACCTGAAAAAAATAACTGAGCAATACATACTTTCTGTAATATTGCTTTAACGAAAAATTGGCTCGGATTGTTGAATTTTGCAATGAGTTTCTCCAAGTTTTCTATTCATATTTTTCTGGCATAGTAAGGTAATCAAACAGAATCTAAAAACATGATATTCCGTTCCTCCATTTGCGCCCGAAATTAAAACATTGCCTATTGATACACGGAAAAAATACTAGTAAATATCACTTTAAAAAAAATATCAATATGATCCGTATGTTATCAATGACAAATCATCGAAAATTAGGAAGGTGACGGCGTATTTGATGAGGTCACATAGGTTTTAAAGACCAGCTACTAACTGCAGAAGTAATAGTAGTCAGTTCCAATACCCACTTGGGGGTATGATTATTATTCAAATATTATAATGTCCCAGCCCCAACAAGACGAATTTCGGCGTTGAGTTCCGCCAATCAACATGGACTCATTTAAATAGAAAGTAGACAATAGAGTGTCTTAATACTCTTTAGGTTCTCGTTGGTCAACTTTTCACAAACATGCGTAAAATTGTAAAAACTATTGTCTGGAGCATCTGATGTTAAATTCCTTCCAAGATCAACGTACTATAATGATATGGCAACAGCGTTTTGGCAACGTTGTTCAGAGCGATAGATCTTGTGTCCCCTAATATACATACAGGCCTATATAGATGTATAATCTGGGAGTTCCATGACATCATATGGTAAAAGCATTTTTCTACAAGCAACGTAGTAAATGAGTGTCTTATAAGAAAGCTCAAGATTATGCAGCGGACAATGGCGTCTCCAATGGCAAACCGTACAAAAAAGACAATCGATGTTGCTCGAAGAATTGCTCATCTGATCTGGCAGTGGGCGGGATACAAAGCGATTAGAACCGATGACCTCTGGGCCGGTATGGTTCTAAACGAGGCGAGTACGAACCGGACGACCATGTCTGCCAGGTAGACTAACGATCTGATCAAGGCAACGCTGGATGCAAGAAGCGCACAATAGATTGTGGAGAAGGTCTGAAGGTTTATATTCAGCATTGATGGTTACAGGGCTGGATTGACGACGCCGAAACACAATCTGTGTTGAATTTCTTCTAAAATTTAAGCCTTATATGTACATATATAAATATGTATGTATATAAGTGTCATATAAATTTTAATACAATACAAATCGCCGTCAAAGTAATCTTTAAAACTCAAATCTATAAATCTTTTAAACTTTAAAACTCTGTAAATCTTGTGTTGCCTAAATTAGACTGCCTCTTTTCTGTTAATTACGATGAGTAACATAAGGATGTATTAGCTATATTATATTATGTATAACGAACACATTTCTAAATATGTCATAAGCATTGGACCTTGTTCTTGAATTCATTCATTACATATAAAATGACAGAAAAACAAACAAATTCTTTCTTAATACTAATAAATATTATTTTTAAGCTTCACGCTTTTATCCCGCATAGTAGGGTAGACAGAAACTTGAGACATTGCAAGTTGAATATTGGAACTAAACGCCGCCCTTTGTCTTACCGGAACAGAGAAAATCAAATAATTTAAATATGATCACTCCCCCGAGTGGAAATCGAACCCACAACCGATCGCGTTTTCAATCAGACGCTGTGCCACTGCGCCACGACCGGCCTGGATCTTTATAAATACATACAAATATTAACCGAAAAGGACATAACCTACAACCATTGGGTATAGTCAGACACTATGCAGCGTATAACACCATCAAATTCAATATCAATAATTATATTCAGATCCATATAATATATTAGAAATTAGCAAAAATCAACAGGCAGCCAAAAGTTTTTAAGTATATAGTTAAAAAACATGAAGAATTTATCAAAAACATAACAATTTTAACAAAAATCTAAATAAATTTAAACACACTAACTCATTCTTTCTGTCGCCCGTAAAAAACAGCGAGGTCAGATAGATAGAATTGAAGTAGAAAGGGGAAATAATACATTGATTTATATACAAAACTACCAAAATTATTCATGTTTAAGAATTATATCATTAAATATTCGCAGAATCGAGCACTATAGGGAATAATTTCTAACAATCTTATCGACGATAGCTATCGGCTATATACACACGAGCTACGCCATTTAGTCTAAAACGATTATACGCAAGGAGCGCACCTCTCGTTTAAACGCGATTGGCAATTTTTTTCTATACATTTTTTTTTAAATATATACAAAAAAAATGGGCTGTGGAGAGTTTTTGGTTAAGTACATATTGTTCTTCGCGAACTTATTTTTTGCGGTAAGTTTGTTTATGACTTGTACATTTTTGCGTTTTAAAAAAAATTGAAAAAAATAAATAAATTTAAGTGTTAGAGAAGTAATACATGTATCAAAACACACGTGGCGCGGTGGTACAGCGTCTGACTGTAAACGCGATCAGCTGTGGGTTCGATCCCCACTCGGGGGAGTGATTATATTTAAATTATTTTCACTTCCTCGCTCTGGTAAGAACCACTCAACGTGAAATGTCTCGAATTCGGTGGAAAGTGAAGTAAGGAGTGTCTTGACACTAAGTACTTCTGTCTACATATTGGTATTATTGGTAACAAGTGTTATCTGTAAATAGCTACATACATATATGTAAAGGTGGGTATTGATTGCGATACGCGTGGAAGTGCAATGATAAATTGATGCACGTTTAGATTAGCAATGTTAAACTACCTGCATTATCAATCGTTATAAAATACCAGAACTTAGTTTTAGTCATTTATTATGTATGAAGAATTGTTATTATATTTTTTCTTAAATAACAGTTATTCAAGTGCATTATAATGATAACACTTGAGGCCGGTCGTGGCGCAGTGGGACGGCGTCTGACTGTAAACGAAATCGGATTTGGGTTCGATCCCCACTAGGGGGAGTGATTATATTTAAATTATATTCACTTGTACCCTCTGGTAAGACTAAGTGCGGCGTTGAGCTGCACCACTAAGCAAGCAATTTCTTGAAGTGGGTGGGAAGCGAAGTACGGAGTCTTGACGCTATGTACTTTCTAAAACAAATAAAACAAATAAAAAATAATTATACTTTTACAAAGTCTTTTTGCACGCAATTCGAATAAATCTCTAATTTTATGTTTAAATATAATTATTTTACAATACTCCTAATACTGTAGTTCTCAAGACCATAGTGGCAGTGTGACAGCTTAAGTGAAGGTTATGGGTTCGATACTGACCGGGGGAAATGATTTTCAACCACTGACAAAGCTTGATTTTAGCTTTCGTAACTTAACTTAACACTGAATGTCTCTAAATTGGTCTCCACTGTCTAGTAGAAAAAGACGTGTCTTGGCCTTAGGTCTTGTCTGCCTACTCTGCTATGCCGGAACAAGAGTGAAGCTACTTTGCTATTATTTTATTTATATAGATAAATAACAACATTTATTTATAAATAAAATCGAGTTTATAGTCACAGTGTTTCATTACAAGATTTACTCTTTGCATATGTATGTACACACACACAATTTATTTGGTAAATAGCTTATTATAGTCCTAGATTATACGAGGTGTGGCTGTTAGGTATAATTCGTTTATTTAACTTATACCTATATTTACATACCCTAACGTTTGTATAAAAATATATTTCTAGTGAAAAATAAAATATTTGGAGAGCGATTGTAGTTATTTTAAAACTAAAATATGATTTTTTTTTAAATTTGTACTCAATTCAAAATTTTCTATGTACCAAGAATCGGCTCACACCCGCTGATAAGGTGATAAGATACACCGATAGTGTTTACAGCACACGGTGATAAGCCGCAAGCCGATACTGTGTGCACTGAGCGTATTTCATGATGTTTTCTTTTTTTTACTTCATCGTTATTGTAGCAAAATTTTAAGAATTTTGTTTTGTTTGCGTATTAAATTTAAATATTTAAAAGGGCCCTACAAACCGTCTCTTGACCATTCTATATCTCTTCATATTTATCAAATATTTGACACTGTTCTAAATAATACAAGTAAAGCTTCACGATTTTATCCCGCATAGTAGGGTATACAGAAAGTATCTAGTGTCAACACTCCGTTGGACCGTTTTAGAGATTAGCCAGAACAAATAGTCAGAACAGTACTCTGTATACCTTTTGGGCTTTGCTGTATGCGATTTATTTAAAAATTTGCTCACGTTCACAGATTTTCATGAAAATATCATAAAAAAGTGAAAAAAGCTCTTATAAAGATCTTTGTGTCTCACGATTTTTATACATTTTAAATGAAACAATTTTAAACGGATTAATCGCGTATATTTTGGTATTCGAAAATACATTTTGGACACGTGACGTTTCGAACACTTTACAGTAGTCCGTGGTAGTACGCGATTATAATCCGGTTAAAATAGTTTTATTTAAAAGCTCTTTTAATTAAATTATTTTTTTATTATTGATTTCAGCTCGCCGGTATAGCGCTTATAGGTCTCGGTGTGGCTGTAGAGCTTCGAGTATCCAATGTGACGGATATATTCACTGACTCTAAGATCTTCGAGCTGACCCCCATAGGCGCTATAGTGGTAGGATGTATTGTCTTTGTTGTCGCCTTCTTCGGATGCTGCGGAGCGATCAGGGAGAGCAACTGCATGCTTATCACTGTGAGTATTTATTATTTTACGCTACTCATTAATTATTTTATACTCTATAATTAAAAGGCCTCTGTTAAAACAATAAATATAAATGATTAAACTGGGGAATGTTGAGATATTTCTGTACCAGAATAAGTTGAGGAGTCAAAAGTGATTACTTTTCAGGGCGCAATTTTTAAGTTTCAATTTTTTAATTAATAAAAGCATTTGTTCATACTTAAAATAATAGATTTATCGGCTTAGTTATTTCTTCACCTTATAAATATAGCAATCCTGATGTCTGGTATTTAGAAAAATGTTCAAATATATATATATATATATATATATATATATATATATATATATATATATATATATATATATATATATATATACATATATATATATATATATATATATATATATATATATATATATATATTGTACAAAAATATCTGTGACTCTTTCCATCAGAACTATGTAAGGCGTTTAAGCATAACAAAACATTTACGTGTATACAAATAATGTTACAGTTTATGTTAACAGATATATTTAGAATAAAAAAAATTGTGACCGGTCGTTTGTGGGTTCAATTCCCACTCGGGGAAAAGATTATATTTACATTGATTCCACTTCTTCGCTCTGGCAAAACAAAGCGCGGCGTTAAGTTCCACCACTCAACACGCATTGTCTCGAATTTAGCGGAAAACAGAATACGGGAGCGTCTTGACATTAGCTACTTTCTGTCTAACCTGCTATGCGGGATAAAAGCGTGAAGCTAAAATATTTAAAAAAATTACAAATGACTAATAGTTAGTATACAATTGTACCCGTATTTCATATATTTTATCTATTTCCAGTACGCAATATTCATGATTGTCTTGATGATATTGAAAATAACGCTGGCCACGTTGATATTTGTGAAACAAGACGAGCTCCTTGAAAGTATTCCGCGTTGGTTCAACGAGGCTTTCGCGAGGGATCGCGATGCCTTCCAGCAGTTAGAGAGATCTGTAAGTATACAACTATATATTTTACTAAGGAATGTCTGTCATATCGTTTGCACGGTTTGAGCATTGCTATAATTTTGTCGAGCAAAATATTGAAAATTTGATATAACTTTCTTATTTATGATCCTGTTCAATTAAAACAAGCCACAATAAAACAAACCACATTTACACATAAAATTTGTAACAAAACATAAGAATTTCGACGCAGCTGGTAGTAGAACGCATGGCTTAGCAGTCAGAGCGCTTGGACGGTATCCAAGAGGCGCGGGTTCGAATCCCGCTGCGTTCAAATTTTTATACGTTAACTCAAGTTGAAAACTACACTTAAATTGATTTCCGAAAATACGCGTGCATAGATCCATAAACAGACCGACGAACAGAAAAAAAATCAAAAGTCATTGTTTTGAGTCTTATCACATTGATAAACGCCCCAAATAACAGTTTTTTCGTACATACGCGTACACATATCTAGCATTTACAGATTATCTACCAGATAAATTGGTATTTTAAGATTATATATATTTAATTTTAAAGATTTCTCTATGAAGTTATGAAATATTATTTTTTTATTAATAAGTTGAAATCTTAAGTTTAAATCTTAGTTATTAGCGAGAGATTATATAATAAAAATATTACCATTTACAACCACAATATAACTATAATTAAATAGCATTTAGTTCGCAAGTAAAGTGTTTGAAACGTCGGGATTTTCAAAAAAGTATTTTTCAATACCAAAATATACGTGATTAATCCGTTTATAATAATTATTATTAAAGTAATAATTGATTGATGTGACAGACGAATATATCCATGGATTGCTGTGAATTGATCGACGAAGTATTGGGTTTTAATTTTTTTTTTAAATATAAAGATTCAAACAATAAGATCATTGATTTTCACAATTTTACACACTTTAAAAGAAAATATTTTAAAAGGATTGATCGGGTATATTTTGATATTCGAAAACATATATATGTTTTATAAACTCAACATTTCAAACACTACAGTAACTACTGTGGCCACGGGTAGACTGTCCTGTCAGTCTATAAATGTATTTTCGTATACCAAAATACATGAGATTAATTCGTTTTAAAATATAATAATACAAAAGAAATTAAACTTCTTAATTTGTTGATGACAAATATGAAGACCGCTCGTGGCGTAGCGATGCGTGGTGGACTGTAAACGCGATTGGTTGTTGGTTCGATCCCTACTCGAGGGAGTGATTATATTTTAATTATTATAACTTTCTCGCTCTGGTAACACATAAGGCGGCATTGAGTTCCACTCAACACGCAACGTGTCGAATTCGGCGGAAAGCGAAGTACAGAGTGTCTTGACACTAGGAACTTTCTGTCTACCCTGCTATGCGGGATAAAAGGGCGAAGATAAAAAAATCTGATAACATCGTATTAGTGTCAAATAACATGAGATTAGATTAGAGTGTCAAAGTAGTACAGTAGTCAATATGTAGCACGGATAATTATCTTTAATTATATTGAGCGTGTACAAAAATAAACTATATATAAATAATATATAATACATATATATTAAATAATATATTTGAGGCCGTACATGGCGCGGTGTGACAGCGTCTGGCTGTAAATTTGACCCATTGTGGGTTCGATCCCCACTCGTGGGAGTGATTATATATAAAATTATTTTCACTTCCTCGCTCTGGTAAGATCCCGAATTTGGTGGAAACCGAAGTACGGAGTGTCTTGCCACTAGGTACATTCTGTCTACCCTGCTATGCGGAATAAAAGCGTGAAGCTAAATAGTATATAATAAAATTAAAAACACTGAAATTATGTACATACTTTATATGATATTATAGGATATAATATTTCATATACGCATATAAGCCTTGCACTGAATAAACAAGGGCGGAGTTATGTTCCGCCATGCAAAATGCTTTATGTACGTTTAGAAGAATATGAATAGGTTATTTTAAAATGTTTTCCCTTTTCCCTAAGTACTGAACCCATCTGAAACCTACACAAACCAACACAAAGGTGAAAAGTTTTTAAAGTACCGGATAAGAAACATATAGGTGGTACACATATTATATCCATCATAAAGTATGATTTTACCTTTTGATGACAATCTACTTCCGGAACCAACGCACGTACCATCTCATCTCATCTGACTTGTGTCTGTCTTTCTGGTCTTTCTGTCCATTCCTCGAATTAAAGATACATAGCAAAAGAATATTGAATATGAAGGTGCTCAGCTATATAACTCTTTACCGAAGGAAATAAAGGAGACTAAATCAATGTTAAGTTTCAAAAAACTACTCAAATTTCATATCTTAAAACAAAAAATATAACATATTTACAAATTAAAATTTAGCTTTATTTTATTTTATTCAATGAAAAAAAACTAAAATATAAAATACTAAAAATAATTAAATAAAACAAAAAAAAAATAATAATTGTATGCACTTACACTACAAAACTTACTAACATTTATACATATAAACACACGCATACCGGCATAGGTAATTTATTACAACATTATAAATTTGACTTCCATATCACCAATATCCATCAATGCCACTTCTGGTACTTTTTAATCTATGAAGTTAATAATTAAAACATATTGTGTTTACATCCTAAGATCTGTCTACCCTCTTTCGTGTGATATTTTACTTGTTATCTCTGTACGCTTCTTTTATAATTGTTTTATTTTATATAGTTTCTCAGTAAGTAAAATGTATGTATTTCTTTTGAGGAATTAATAAAGTTCTTAAACCATATAGCTCCAAGAAGAAATGGTATTTGCGCAAATCTTATAATAACATACTTTTATTATTTTCACTATTATTTAGCGGTCAAAATGCTTGGACGGTTTCCAAGAGACACGTGTTCGAATCACATTGCGCTCAAATATTTATGCGTTTTGTAAAAAATTTGTTTTTTATTAGATTTATTTGTCTTTAACATCCAATTCTCATTAACATTTCAGTTCAGTTGCTGTGGACCGCAAGGCGCGGTGTCCTACCTGAGCCTGACGCTGCCTGACACGTGCTGCGCTTCCCCACCGTGCAACATCGCCAACGCCTACAGCGGCTGCAACACGGTTGTCACTGAATTCTTTGAGACTTTCGGCTTGGCCATCGGCGTCGTAGCGATTGTGGTCGTCGCTATTGAGGTAAAAAATATATATATACAATATACATTCCTATAGTAACATTTCTTTAGATCAAATTCAGAATAAGAGGCCAACATGGCGTAGTAGGATGTCCGGTTGTAAATACGATTGGCAATGGGTTCAATTTCCATTCTGTGGAAATGAAATATTTAAAAATTACATTCATTATTTCGCTCTGGTAAAATAAAGCGCGGTGTCCGATTTCTCCCCTCAACACGCAATTTCTCGAATTCGGTGGAAAGCGAAGTACGGAGTGTCTTGACACTAGGTACTTTCTATCTACCCTGTTATACCGTATAAAAAGTGTGAAGCTAAAACAATATATATATATAATAATAAGCCTTTTATTTCGCATATCTCTTCTTATAGGATTGTTAGTTGGAATGATTAGTTAAATAGATATAAATAAATTTAAAATATACAGACTATAAATCTAAGATTCCCTGCACAACTCTCCGTTTTTTCCGAAAAGTCATACAGTCATCTCACCAGTTGACTGGTCTACCAACATGTGTCTTTCCGATTGGACACTTTCATTTCTTTGCTTTTACTATTTTTAAAGTGTTATTCCACACTTAGGATTGGAAAACATTTTTAAAAAAATCTTAAAAAATTTGAACACATCAGGATTTGAACCCGCGCCTCTTGGAATTCATCTAAGACGACGTTGAGAAAGAAGAGAGAGGTTGGACGGATTCCAAGAGGCGTGGGTTCGAATCCCGCTGCGTTCAAAATTATATACGTTTTTTCAAAAAAATTTATAATAATATAACTCTATTTTTATTTCAGTTGGTAGCTGTTGTGTTTGGACTGTGCCTCGCCAACCACGCCCGGAACAAGAACAGACGAGCGCGCTACTAAAGTCTTATACGTATTATAAATTAAGCTTTCTATGAGCTTTAAAGCATTTTTTAGTATAAATAATATTTTAAAGGTATTTAAGCATACCAGTGTAGTTGTAAGAAACAGTTAATAAAATGAAATTATTAATGTACATTTTTTGTATATAATTTCCTAATAAATATGATAAGAAAATTTTTCGTTAGTGAATCCGTTTTTGAACCAGTCAGTACAGTGGATAGAAGCCGTGGATAGAATATGTATGTATGTTTATTTTTAAATAGTTATATTTGAATATGTCTAAACACGAAACACATATTTGTATGAGAGTTATTAAGAAATTATACAAGAACCGAATTATATCGAGTATAATAAAAAATATATTCATAATTTTATATCGAACAAAAGTATTATAGAGGTTTCTTTGAAAAACTATTTTATATAAAAAAACCTTTGGTTTTATCTCTCCTAGGCATTTTTATGGCAATATAATTATATATTATATTTGGTTTTAGTTATTAGGCTTATATATCCTGCACACGAGATGTAAGCTATTAAACGATTCGTTTATAATCACAAAATGACTATCAAGTAATGAGTTACTTAATGTAACGTAGAAAATTGATTTTATAATAAAAATATAAAACGAGTAATGTTGTTTTCTTTTTGTTCTAATTATTACATAAATTAAAAATATAGATAAATATATATAATAGCCTTCAAACTCAAACTGGTATGGAATTTGAAATTATAATATGAATATACAGAAAGTCAATATATTTTAAAGCAATGAACATAATAAGTTAATTAAGCAAAATAAGTATCACACACACCGCTAAATATTTGTTTGGCTAATTTTTATTTGATTGATTTAATTATAACACATATTAAACTGCAGTTTACTGCATACCGATATCTATTCAAATATCGATATCTCTTTAGAATATTCGTTGATCATAAAGGTATATTAAATTAAGATTGTGCTACGAAGGAAATTATTTTAAACTAGATTCATTTAAAATAATAATAATAGTTTTCTTGATATATTCTATATATATATATATATATATATATATATATATATATATATATATATATACTGTAAATATGCGCCTAAATGATTCATAGAGCAACAGCCCAGTTATGCTCTATGGCAAATAAGTTATACGATTTTTATACTTTCAGATATATCGAGAACGGACTAAGTATACTATAAATTAGAATGAACATAATTACATAAAAATTCCTCCGAGTCGGAATAAATCATTAATATAATTAAAAAAAGTCCGTAGTTTTTATTTAGACAAGTTACAAAAGAACCGCTTGTCGATAATCATTTAGAAAAATTGTAATTTAGAAATAAGTTACAAATATGAAGTCGATCATGGCGCAGTGGGACAACGTCTGACTGTAAACGCGATCAGTTTTGGGGTCGCTTTCCACTCGGTGGAATGATTATATTTAAATTATTTTTACTTCTGCGCTCTGGTAAGACAAAGTGCGGCGTTGAGTTCTACCACTTAACACGCAATGTTCTTTTTGTCTATCCTGCTATGCGGGATAAAAGCGCGAAGCTAAAAAAGTTACAATTTTAAATTGAGTTTTAGGCATTTTTATATTTATACAGAATGTATGACAAATTTAGGTAACAATAAAGGCTTCTTTTAATTTTTTTTAATGCGAAATTTCAAACCCCTTTGTCGCGTAATTTTCCTAAATAGGGACATAAGGTATTTGCTTTACTTATTATAAGGCCATCCTGTAAACGCAATTGGTTGTGGATTTGATTCCCATTTGCGGTAATAATTGTGTTTAAGATTTATTCTCATTTCTCCGCAATGTTTCGATTTCTGGCGGAAAGCAGTCAACGAAGTGTCTTGACACTTGGCTGTCTCTAGCTATCCTGCTATATAAGATAAAGCTTAATAATAAAAAAAATATAATAAAAGGGCACATCCCTTTACGCACAATTTTTCTCTTCTTCTATAGTGTACTTCTATATATTTTCTCTCATTCTATAAGTATTGATAACTCACGGTCTGTACAGGTGTATCTTGATACAAATTTATGAAAAGTGTTAAAAATAGGCCATCGCTATTTTTGAAGTGTTATTCTTAGGATTAGAAAACATTTAAAAAAACATATTAAAATTTGAACGCAGCGGGATACAAATCTACCCTGCTATGCGGGATAAAAGCGTTAAGCTAAAAAATATATATTTATTATGTTAATATAGTAATAACCTCGTTTCTCAAGTGAAAGATTTGCAATATTAAATAGTTCAACTTAAATGTCTGGACTACGTTAGAATTTAACATTTCAGACAAGTTATTTTTAAAGTGTTATTCCACACTTAGGATTAGAAAACATTTTTGAAAAAACGTATTAAAATTTGAACGCAGCGGAATACAAATCCGTGCCTCTTGGATACCGTCCAAGCACTCTGACCGCTAAGCCATGCGTTCTACTACCAGCTGCGTCGAAATTCTTATACGTTTATTATATTCATATACGTTTTTTTTTTCAATATAGACCTTTTACTATTGTTTTAGCTTTTAAAATTGCACTAAGGTATTTTAAATATATTTAGTTGTGGCATGATTCATTTACAAATAAATTTATATTAAATATTATAATAATTATTTCTTCATTCTTATCTTGTACATATCTAGTTACAGAAATTATATAGATATAATTTTATTGTTTGTTTTTATAGCTGTTTAGTTACTGACTCATTAAACGCGCCGAGATAGTAAAAACCATTTCTTATTATATTTCCTAGAAGTCCTTACGTTAAAACAAGTTATTCATTCAATGATAAAATGGTATAACTAACAAAAGCTATATTTCATGGGCGGTTTATATAAAAATAAAATAGTGATGTGAAAAACCAGACATTTTAACATGAATAACTAAGTAACTTATTGGAGTTATTTATGTAATTATATAAGACGAGTTTTAATATCAAAGAAATGTAAAATATAAGTAAAGAAAATAGTAAAGAGCAAAAGGGTCGTACAGTAATCCGCAATGTTTGAAATAATAATGTGTTAAAAGGAAGTAAAACAACTATAAATATATTTATTTTGTCCGTTATATCTTTTCAATTAGTTTTGGCTAACTGTTGCTAGAAATCGATATTAATTTAAATGTTCCCACTAACGAGGATCGAACCCACAACCTCAATGTGAGTTCAATACTCGTTAATATTTTTACACACGCACACAATTTCACGCTATACACCACATGGCAGTAATAATAATTCGTAGTGAACTTAATATCCAGACATTCCATTGGGCTCGGAGGCTGCCTGCTCGAATTCGAGATATTAAATGTACACTGGCGGAACTTAACGCCACATTAACACTTAAACAATTTACGGGTTTTTTTCAAAATGTTCAAATTATCGAATTTCCCGAAAATCATTCCGTGAGTCACACCCCTTTCTCTATATCGGCTTTTATCTCTAACATTATCTGATAAGTCTATACCATAATATTTATTATATTTACGGGTTAGTTCAATGTTACTCATTCATAGATATTCGTTTCGATCAGTTGTTTGGCTCGACGCCGGAAATAATACATCAAAATGTGTTGTATAATTAAATACGGTTTATTTTTAACTAATTTCATTTTCACTGTAAGTTTTCTTTTTTAATATTATTGAAATATTCTGAAATAGGCTAAGAACTGAGTGTGAAGCGATTTACTGTGCTCTAAATAGCTTCCGTTTGATACAAGTTGTGGGCGGAAACCAACCGTTATCGGAGTTAACAATATATATGGTCATTTAGTCTGACGGATTATGGATTTAAGATTATCACTTATAACTCTCTAACAGTATAATGTTAAAAATAAAAAATCTTTCATTTTTGACATTACAAAAAAGGTAGATATTTTAAATGAAACTTTTTTCATGGATTAATCGCGTATATTTTGGTATTCCAAAATACATTTTTAGGAAACCTTGTGGTTGATAGCAAAAATTTATTGTATCAATCTACCGTCATCTGTTTCAACCAACGGACAAATGCCACCTCAGTCTACCTGTGACCACGAACTACTGTAAAGTGTTCGAAACGGTAGGTGTCCAAAAATGTGTTTTCAAATACCAAAATATATGCGAATAAATCGTTTAAAATAGTTTCATTTAAAATAAGTAAAAATCACGAAATTCAATTAAAAAGTAAGTAATTCGCTTAGTTTGTTTACTAAATTGTATAGATATTTTTTAAAAGAAATTATTTTATTTTTAAATATCTAATATTTTTATATAATCTAGCTCTTTTTACATCAAAACCATATATTTTAATTAACGAACTATAGTTCGAGTAACAAAATATATATAATTAACGAACTATAGTTTCCTAGAAAAAGAACATTCAAAAATCTATAAGAGAGGTGCTAATTAAAAATCAGAACTTAAAGCTCTTGTTACTTATACTTACTGGTCTTACTTGTCTAAGGTCTACACATATAAGAGTTTCTCTTGGTTATGTTAATGTGTTCAAGATTTTGGTACATATATTAGAAAAAAAATATGTTTAAATTACCCAAATACACGCAATGAATCTTTTAAAAATATCTATCTATTTTACTTTTCTATTTTTTACCTTAAGACTTTTATATCCACATAGGATGGACAGACAGTAACTAATGTTATGACACTCGCTTCGTTTTCCATCGAATTCGAGTTTGGGTGTTGAGTGGCGGAACTCAACGCCGCACTTCACAAACAATGATATTTATTATTTTCTATATTCTAGTTAGCCGGACTAACTATACTCGGCCTGGGAGTAGCTGTTCTGTTACAATTGGGTGATGTCTTCGAGATGGTGGATACCAACGTGGATGCTATACCAATAACAATCATAGTGCTGGGCGCGGTCACTTTCGTGATCGCATTCTTCGGATGCTGCGGCGCCATCAAAGAGAACAGATGTTTACTTGTACTGGTAAGATATTCATGTATATTTTTTTTAGCTTCACGCTTTTAATCCCGCACAGAAGGATATAAAGTACCTGTCAAGACAGTCCGTACCTCACTTTTCACCGAATTCGAGACATTGCGTGTTGAGTAGTGGAACTCAACGCCGCACTTTTGTCTTTTACCAGAGCGAGGAAGTCAACATAATTGAAATATAATCACTCCCCCGAGTAGGGATCGAACCCACAAGCGCTGGCGTTTACAGTCCGACGCTGTCACACTGCGCCACGACCGGCCTCAAATATATAAAGATCTTTCTCTTTCTTCTATCTTTTCACATTTTTCATATAGAATTGAACTCACTCTCGTTTACAAAAGCAAATTCATCACCATATTTTGTTTGATTGGATGTCGAATCATCTTAAAATAACACCCTGTAGTTGTGGAGATGGGTTAGCATAGAATTTGTCACTGAATGCAATATACATTGCCCATTCTTGAAACTAAACTATGTTTCAACAAAAGAAATTAGTTAAAAAATTACTTTTAAATTTTTATCAACATATTAATTTAAATTTTATAATTTTTCTACTCACAGTACGGGATTTGCATGATTTTGCTGGCCGCTGGTAAAACATACATATCGGTGATTCTCTTCCGCAACTTGAACAATATTAAGGAGACTGTCCAGGGCTGGCTCAGTGATGCCTTCGTTAAGACCAACGTTCGGGAGTACTTCCAAGCTGTCGAAGTTACGGTGAGACAAATTTAGTCTAATTTCTGAAAAAGTCATCTAGAAAAGATGATCAGCATGCTGGTTAATGGTGTGAAGTGAATTTGGGGTTTGTTTTTTTGTTTCCTAAACGCGAAAAATAAAATTACTATTGAAATTTTTATATTGTAATTATATAACCTTATCTGGCTGAGATTTATTGCGATTAATCGATTATAGTCAACATTTATGAAATATCCCATATGTTGTTTATTTTTATATACATTCTTTAACTAAATACATAACAAAATGCAAGAATATCGATATTATTAGATGTACTAACATAGTTTTAAGAGTGCAAAATTAGGTCACTCCACGAAATATCCAATATCAGATATACTTTGTGATATAGTGAGATAAGATTTGCAATGAAATGTTCTGACTATTTTTATATATAGAAAAACAAAATTGCCTTTCACGGCGTAGTAAAACTACTTTACTATACACTAGATAGTTATCGGTACGATTCCCGTTATAAGTTATTCAATGTTTTTTAAGAAAAAAATTAGTAAACACTAATTATTGTTTTATACCTACAGTTTAGTTGTTGCGGCACGACAGGTGCAGGGTCATATACAGCATTGGCGCAAAGTATCCCATCATCCTGTTGTCCAAACAACGTCACGTGTACCTTGACTAACTCATACGATGGGTGCAACGAGCTCGTCGGCTCGTTCTTCGAAAAATATTCGGAGATTATCGCAATAGTTATTGTTATAATTATTGCGATAGAGGTGAGGTTGCTTATTTATTTGATATTCACATTTAGAAGAATATTAGAAATATATGAGACTCTCTTAGTAGTTTTTTTTTAGCTTCACGCTCTTTATCCCGCATAGTAGAGTTGTAAGAAAGTACCTAGTGTCAAGACACTCCGTACTTCGCTTTCCACCGAAGTCGAGACATAACGTGTTGAATGGTGGAACTCAACGGCGCTCTTTGTCTTTACCAGAGCGAGGAAGTAAAAAATATTTAAATATAATCACACCCCGAGTGGGGATCGAACCCACAACCGGTCGCGTTTACAGTCAGAAGCTGTCACATATAACGTAGTAATTCGGTGGAATGCCAAGTACGAAGTGTCTGACATAGTGTGCTTTCTGTCTCCCCTGCTATGCTAAAAAAATGATTGGCGCTCTAAGGGAGGCCATGTCATGCAGTGGACAGCGGCAAATATTATTGAAAAAATAACTTATTTCAAACAATAATATTTTTATTATACTAGAATAGATATAATTTTATTGTTTATAAATTTCGTATACAAAATTACATCCGTTTGTATCTTTTCAGGTATTAGCCATGATTTTCAGTATTGCCTTTTGCTGTAACGTAAGGAATAAGAGAAATGAAACCGCCTGAAACTATGTTTTAAGTTAAGTTTGTAACTACTGTCTGATATGCTTGTGTTTATTTATTTGTTGGATAACTTTATACCTTTTCCTGTTTAAATAAGTAAATACATCCAAAAATATATCATTTGCAGATTTAACTCTTGCTATGTTTGCTGGTCAATTTTAAAATTTGCACATGTGTCCGAATCCAATAACAATATAATACTATCGTAGTATGAACCAGATGTCAGGGAACACAAGGATTTAGAGGCAATAATTATAAGACTGTAAACTTTAAATTCTTCTTTAATATAATGTATCTCTTCTAGTATCATATCTTCACATTTAAGATTCTGTCGAAAAATTTTTTCGCCTTATATTTTTCATCTGCAATAAATATAAGGACTGTCCGAGTAAGATTTGAACCCAAAACTAATTCAGGTTTCCAAATTACTCCGTTTTTAATCTATAGTTCCAAGTAAAGCCTTTCAACGCTATTTTTTAAAAAGTTTGGTGATCACTTCCAAGCTCTCGTAAGACAAAGTGCGGTATTGAGTTCCGCCACTCAACATGCAATGTCTCGTATTCGGCGGAAAACGATGTGCGGAGTGTCTTGACACTAGGAACTTTCTGTCTACCCTACCCTACCCTATAAAACTGCCTAAAAATATTTTTAGTGATTAATTAGTAACTTATCAGACAATAGTTACATTTCCTTTTAAGTTATTGTAATTAGAGATGTTTTATTTAATATAAATTATTTTTCATATTAAAACATAGAATATATGTTTTGCAATTATTACTTTGTATATATATATATATATATATATATATATATATATATATATATATATATATATATATATATATATATATATATATATATATATATATTTATATATAATTTACTCAATTTGCAGCTTCGAACGGCTAGTCGGAAAATTACTGAAAGAGTCAATTTTTTGTATTTCATATTATTTATAATAATTAAAATCAAAAGTGTTTTGATATTTCTAAATATTATTATGACTTCCTATATACGATTATTTGCATTTCCTACTCCCATCAATCTCTTCATACATGCTCTATGTTTTTTATGTAACTTTAATCCAGTATTATTGATACTACGTTTTCGAAGGTCATCATCCTTTCTTTTGTGTGACAGACAGTTATAATCTGTATCCAGCAGCCAAAGATAGTACGTATGTAATAAAAGTATAAACAGAATAAAGTAATTACAATTTGTTGTACTGTAATCGATTTTGTTTATCTAAACTCGATAATCGAATAAACTTGGCTGAAATAATCGTTATCATTTGAGTGTTATTGATTTTGTTTCATTTGTAATAAGTAATGACTCAAATATTCACATACTACAAGTATTCATAGAATCTAGATTATTCACATATAGAGACACTCAGCTCTGAGTCTTGTAACAATATAAATATTTATATTTATTTATTATCATTATTGTTATTAACACTGAACGAAAACAGGAATTTTGTTACAATAATTGTTTTTTATTACTGTTTTTCTTATAAAATTTAAAGTGCTTAATCTAATAAGACTCACAGAAAAATTAGTAGAAATGAATTTTGATGACGTTCGCCAATTACAATGATGCTACACGATATTCCGCCAATATCTAAATTTATTTTCAGGATGACTTATTACAGGATGAAGGTATATAAAATAGATATATATTACTATTGGCGTATTTTTTTCAGCTTCACGCTTTATCTCTCGCAGGGTAGACATAATGACGGAGCCCCAAACGCATACCTCTTGCGCCTCGTCGACAATCAGAAGCCTCTTCATATATGCCCTCGCGTCCTCATGCTTTTAACGTTACCTTCCTCCAGTGTCTTCGATACTATGTTTTCAAAGGTCCACCGAGGTCTTCTACGACTTCCCGTACCGCTTACCTTTGCTTCATAAATCTTTCTTAGCATTCTTTCATCATTCATTCTCCCAACGTGCCCAAACCACCTGAGCGCGTTGTTCTTCATTCTTACTATGACGTGATTCTGCGTATCTCCTTGCTGTATATACGGTCAGCTAAACTGACTTCGCATATTCGACGAAGAGATCTCATCTCTACTGCATTCATCTTTCTTTCATTCTTCTTTTGACACACCCCCGTTTTGCTGCCGTATAACAACGTCGGTATCAATAATGTTATTGCAAAACACCTACCCGCTCTTTTACTCGTTGACTTTCGAATAATAGGTTGGTCGCTACCTATTCTTGTAATCCTGACGATACTATTATTATTTGAACATATTACCCTTGTGTATTCTAACATTACAGTCTTATAAGGCTATATACAGACACGAGAGCGGATATGATGAACTTACTTACAAGTGCGCACACGCACACACTTTCTTCTATTTCTGATGTGCGCTTAGCATGTGACATTTTATATACCTAATCAGAATAAGCATGAAAATGTTGTGCTTAGCGTCTGTTTAACTCCCATGTTAGTTTATTTATTTTGACAATTAACAAATAGTTTTAAAGTATTTTGACATGCAATGAAATGTAGAAAGAATTTGCAGAAATTGAGAATTTTATAACAATTTGAATACACAACTATTTCGCGCTCTGGCTCTCCCGCGTTATTTTTTAAATTTTGAAGTCTAAGTCCGATGACCCACATACGACACCATCTGTCCACAGAGTATGATTTCGTGGATCCATATACAACATATAATATGACGTCACGTGTGTCAATGAGTTTTGATCGTTACTGTTAAAATGAAGTAAGTATGATTTTTTTTTAATTTTCATTAAAGGTTTAGTTAGATACCCGATGCAGCGTTGGGTCCCAACTCGTGTGTGTATTAATAAACTAACCTTCTATAAACTTCTAAAACGCCTATTCTTCAGTGAGGCTGTGATGCTGAAGACGGTGGAACGAGAGAGACAACCACGCAATCTACTGCAGGAGGCTGATTAGATTAAAGTTACACTTTCCAATGTCGGATGGGCGAAAGTAGGCCACTCCCATGCACTACTTAAACCACCAAGGGTGATCCACCACCCTTGAGTCCATGTTCATGTGCAATCGAGGGAGTGATTATACTTAAATTATTCCACTTTCTCGCTCTCATAAGAAAAATTCCTTTGCAGGGCGCAGGTGTATATAAGCTAGATTGTGACTGTGGCTTTTCGTACATTGGTCAAACAAAGAGGAGCATCGGGATTAGGGTGAAAGAACACATATCCGATGTCAAGAATGGGCGTTTATTGAAATCAGCTGTGTGTGAACACACAATGAATAAATCCAAGCACTACATTGACAAGCCAAACCGGTTTGATGAGCCACATGTCCTCGCTAGGGAAAGTAGATATATTCCTAGAATGATCCGCGAGGCTATTGTAATTCAAAAATTCTAAACGTCAAGTTTCCAAAAATGTATTATCGAATACTAAAATATACGCAATTAATCCGCTTAAAATAGTTTCATTTAAAAATAACTACTGTTTAGCCTTTAACATAGTAATATAATTTTAATTTCAAATACTTACAAATTAGGGTTATTTGTGACTTAACGTTTTTCTTTATGTGTATTATGAGGCTGTATGTGTATGACGAGGTTTAAATATAAGTATAATAATAATATTGACATTGAGAGTTCGAAATCTCGATCATCGTGCCACAGTGGCATGTTATCTCATCGGGCCTCGGTGCCTTCAAAGAATCCAAACGAAAATTTTTAAAATTGAAGCCGTTCGTGGCATAGGTTGTGGGTTCAATCTCGCTCAGGTGAATAATTATACATCAATAAATTCAAATTTCTCGCTGTGGTTAGACAAAGCGCGACGTCAAGATACGCCATTCAAAACGCAATGTATCGAAGTTGGTGGAATGTGGAGTACGGAGTGTCTCGACACTAGATACTTCCTGTCTACTTTGTCATGCGGAAAAACAAGACAGAGAAGCTAACAAAATAGAAAATACTCGTATGTGGCGCCAAATTTGGTTGAGTCACGTTCAATTTACGAGAAAAGTTGGTGCTAATATTTCGCAAAATGGAAAATCGATGAATGATGACTTACTCACTTTTAGTATAATATATAATAATTGTATTAACACTCACTACTGACCAGACCAGTACAAAATAACAACACAGTACAGAGCTTACTTTCGCTATAAGTCATTATAAATATACAAAGATTTTTTTTTAGATCCCCGCTTTATCCCTAGATAGAAAAGAACCCCAAACGCTTCGGCCTGTATACTTTTTTCAGGTCATCCACAGTCATTAATCTCTTCATACATGCCTTCTAAGGGGTTCCTGCTTGTTCTTGCGTGACCTATCTTCAGTGTCATCGTTAAATGTTTTTGAACGTCAACCGAGGCCTCCACTCACCTCCCGTTCCGCACGCCTTTGCTTCATATATCTTAGAATGATAGTGAAATTATAGAACAAAGATTTTTTGGTGCTCCTAATAGGTTAACTTGCGCGTCAGCTGTACGTATTTCGTATAACAGAGTAGGCAGAGTACATTATGATTGAAAAACAAATAAAACATTTGGAAATGTAACACGCTTTTATTATTTATTAAAAAAAAATCATGTCTTTGATAAAAATTAAAAATATTTACTATTTTTAAAGTGTTATTCCACACTTAGGATTAGAAAACATTTTTGAAAAAACGTATAAAAATTTGAACGCAGCGGGATTCGAACCCGCGCCTGTTGGATACCATTTTTTTTATAGCAATCTCTCATTTTAAACGATTATTTCTTAATAATCTTTAAGTAGTAGAAATTTGTAACAATCTCTCTACAGAGATGCTAACAACATAAATAAGTTGTAACAAACGTATAAGAATTTCGAGGCTTGGACGATATCCAAGAGGCGCGGGTTCAAATCCTGCTGCGTTCAAGTTTTTATACGTTTTTTCAAAAAGGTATCATCATCACAGCCCGTAACCTGTCAAGCGTTGTGAGCTGTCAAGCGTGGAGATGGTCCTGCCCACTGCAAGACCATCTCCACGCTTGGCAGCTGGACTGGAGATACTAATACAGTACCAACAGCTAGAAGAGATATATCTGGTTTAAATTATCTTTTTAGTTCTAGTATAGTTTTATTAAAACGTAATAAAACCTTGTTTTTATAACGTATTTTTTTCTTTTAAATTTTAGTCGTATTTTATAAAATGGTTAGAGCTACAACAATACGATGTTACTTCGTTACATAATGTACTGTTTTTCTTAATTTCATAATCAAGCGTCCATCGAAATGGCGAAACGCCATAATCAAAGAACTAAACTAAACTGAGCTGTCCGGAACTTATTTGGAAAACCCTATTATTAGCAATTGTATTCATTCTGATAAGATCTTTTATATTGGTGATTTTAAATGAAGTTATTTTAACCGGATTAATCGTGTATGTTTTGGTATTCGAAAATACATTTTGGACACCTGACGTTTCGAACACTTTACAGTAGTCCGTGGTGATAAGTAGACTGAAAATTTGTAAACTTGGAGTCTACCCGTCACCACCTGGTTAAAATAGTTTCATTCTATTTATTTGCTCTGGTAAGACAATGAGCGGCGTCCTAAGAATTCATTTTAGTTTTATTGAGGGGATTGGCGCTGTACACCGGAATACAGGCAACTAGTCCGGATACAGATGATATCTTTTATTAATGCTAATATTATTTTTAACTGTAGCCGAATTGTGTATGAAATGTTTGTGAAACTATTGTAAACTATTGTTAATGAAAATAAATAAATAAATATAAATAAATAAAAAATAAATAAATAAAAAATAAATAAATAAATAAATAAATTTCCTAACAATTATATTACATTAGTATTTTAAGCTTTTAGTAACATCTAACAAAAACGTGTCTCGTTTCATCCATATTGCAATTTGTCCATAAAAAGCTCTGAACTTGTATCTCCGAGTATATCTGGTTGCGTTCGACAAATAATATAATTCTTATAAATTACAAAACGGATGTGGAACTCGTATGGCTAGGGCCCAATACACATTGCTTTTGTTCATGGTATTAAAATAATATTTAATATATTCAATTAATTTTGTCTGGTTTGATAAAAGGAAACGCGGAAATTCGGGAACGGAGTGTCTACACACTAGGTTTTCTCTGATTATCCTACTACACGGGATAAAGCATGAAAGTTTTTTTTTAAAATATCCTAGCAAATTTTGAATGTTGCAAAGTTTCTTGCAATTGCAATATGTTTTTTCTTTCTCCAGAAAGTGTTTCTTTTTAATTTTTTTTTTCTTTTCATTATTTTTGTTTTTTTAGGTATTTTTAAGGGGGTCGGGATAATGTATATGTTCAAAAATATTTCTATTTCCCCAGTTTAGGGAAATGCTGCTTTCATATTCGCCATTCTAAAACAATTTCTTTTAAATTAACCAAACAATCGTTGAATATTTTAAGGCTAGATTCATTAACAGAAATACCTCAAATAACAGAAAAATACGTGGCGATAACAATTGATACGTTAGGAACATCTCAAATTGTACTCTAAGGTAACTTAAACATTTTTCTGTTTCTGAATTAAGTTTCCTTCCTTTCCAAATTCCTTCTGTTAAAATTAACTCTACCTGCTTCGTAAAAATAAAAAAAGATTCAAATAAGACGATACTTAGCAAAAAACATTCAGTTGTAAGGCAGACTTTCTACAGGTAAAATTTTTTTTTTAATATAGTAAATATTAGAATAATTTTTAAAGCATTATTCCATAATTAGGATTAGAAAACATTATTGAAAAAAACGTATAAAAAATTGAGCGCAGCGGGATTCAAACCCGCGCCTCTTGGATACCGTCCAAGGTTTTTTTAATTTTTGGATACTTAAAAATTAAACTGTTTTAAACGGATTAATCGCGTATACTTTAATATTACAATAAATTTTTGTATCAACTGGTAGGAACTTTGTGATTTTCAATGTATTTTCTATTAATACTAAAATATACGAGATTCATAAGATTAAAATAGTTTCTACTCGTAGTTATGTAATTTATGTTACATTCATTATTATATATTAATTTATTATATAATGTACATTTTTAAACACACTTTGATTTGCTTCACCTGAATCGATCAATCAAAATAAGATAATCTTGAGGTACTATTTTAAATTACTTTTTATTGATCAACTTGACTTTCCAACATGAAAATTTCGATATGAGTAAATATCCGAAACCGACGATCTTTATACCGTCGACCGGATGACTAAAATAATGTATATTTATACCTTTTTAAAATATTGTATTATTTTGGGTTGATCCAATTAATGAAGAAATTTTTATATGGTGTGAGCACGTCGAGGATGAGTGATGAAAGAATAATGAGTGGTACGAGAGGTCGGGGTACATCTTGGGTTACATTACATTGGGTTGACCTTTGAAAATACAATATCGAAGACACGGGAAGAAAGACATGAAAGAGACATGCAGGGAGAGTAGCTCGGTTGTCTCTGACTATCCTGTCAGGAATATAGGAAATATATTTCTTAATAAAATTTTGAAGTAAGCCTACAATGTGTACAAGACCTCAATCGAATGACCCGAGGCATACTCGATCGCTTAACGGCACTAGCGACCGGTTGATCCTCGGCTGCCTCCACGTCGATTTGCAAAACACTTTATTACAGAATTAAGGAAAACCATCCTCGGGTATTAAAGTTACATCGACTCAAATAACAGTTGGGGCTAATTTTAGACATTGTAAAGTTAATACATAAAAATTAAACACACAAATATTAAAATAAGCATACGCCTCTTGTATAAAAAATACTTTTAGAAAAATTATGATTTACACAAAAAGGGATTATTTTGTAGTTATATTATTATTATTTCTTTGATTAAGAGTCATAGAAGTTTTTATTTCAGTTTCCAGAAAGCAATACTAGAGGCATAAGATTAATTTGTTCTGATTTAATATATAATTTTTAGTCGTTACTATAGTCATTAAGCCTCAAGGCACAAAGACATCGTCTAACTGTAATCACGAATGTTTGTGTATAACGATTCCTATTTGAGGGTTATTATTGTATATTGAATATTCATTTATGTGTAAGACAATTATTTCCTCTCAACGCAAAATGTTCGAAAAAATTGGGAATAGTAGTAAGGTTTTCTCTATTTACGACTACAATGTTATACGAAAAAAGGATATTTTAAAGTTTAAAGTTTAAAGTTGATATTTTAAAAATATATATCTTTCATTGGGGAAGCGATATAGTGAGTTACTTATATATGAAAAAATAAAAATATTTTTGGCAACAGATATAGAAAAATTTAGAACTACAAGCTAGTTTACAAATATTCTACCATATCACCATCCGTACCCACCAAGCCTCACTGGGAGGCACCTCGCGGAGTCAAGATTTTTTGGCTGAAGGCGGTAGTTGTTTACTACCACCTAGTACGGAAGGTTAGGACGTCGTGATGCCTGCCTAGCCACTGGCAGAGGACTGGCAGAACTGCCTTGATTGTGTTCCAATGTAGCCAGCAGCGTAGTCCTCGCGTGGTGGTGTGCTTAACTGCCTTGGCTTCTAGCCGAGCCGCGACTTCAACTATAATCCAGAGTAATTGTGTCTAAATCCCAAGACATGAGTCCAGCTAGCTAGCATGCCACTTCGCCGGAGATGGTCCGTTACTTCAATATTATCCTGATGGCTATGATCCTCTGCGTCTGCCGCAACAGGGTGATAGTTTAATGGCTCAGTCACATTTAAAGAAGATTCTTCTTTGTATGATTTTCTCCGATCTCTATGGATGCATTTCCTTGGACGTATGGTTTTTCTGCCTTTTCTGAATTAATATAAATATTTTCCTTCTAATATTAGTTTTGGGATAAAAATATAAGCAAGAAATATATAATACTCAACATACGTAGAAACATTTTGGTTAATATTTTTTCTTTAGAACCTATTGTTAAAACACTCCGAAAGCACACTCTAAAAGTTGAGAAACTACTAACCATGAATTGTAAGTATGAAGCTCATAACCAAATCCATGTTTGTGTGTAAAATACAAACACGTCAAGAAAATTAGAAGAGACATCAACACGCCGCCCTTAACGGGTTTTGGTTGGATTTTATAGCATCTGTTAATAATAAGAAACCAGTCAAAATAAAAAGCTGTCGAAAATAACGTAAGTGATAACGGTAAAGTCCGGCTCTACGACGGCGCGAGGTCAACGACCGATAAAGGCAGGTGTCGCTATTGAAGCCCTTTTACATGATGAGATAAGACATTAAATAATTACTATGTTAATACATCATTTTTTTATAACTTGAAATTAATACTAGCATAATAACACAACTGGATAATACATATTTAATCTTATATGTTGGTTTATATACACTCTGTATATTTACACCCTGTATATTTACACCCTGTATATTTTATTGAAGGTGATTTGTTTACTAGGTCTTGGGTCTACTGACATAAAGTTGGATGTTCTTTTTTAGATTTACGCTTTTCTCAAATATAGAAGGGTAGACAGGAAGTCGCTAGTGCACTGCGTACTCCGCCTTCTGCTGAATTCTAAACATTGCGTCTTGAGTGACGGAACTCAACGCCACGCTTTGTCTTACCAGAGTAAGAAAATGACAATAATTTAAATATAATAAATATATTTAATCCCTAAGAGTAGGTATAAACCCAGTTGGACACTGTCGACACGATCAACATCAAGTAGGATAGGATAGGTTTTTACGTGGGAAAATGGTAAAACGGAAAATAGCGTATATTTTGACAGAAGGTTATTTCAAGTCTCCTAAATTACGATACACATGTTGGTCCTTTAAATATAATATCTATCTATTTATCTTCTTTTTTTAGCTTTACACTTTTTATCCAGCATAGCAGAAATTACCTAGTGTCAAGGCACTCCGTACTTCGCTATTTATCTATAAATATACAATTTTTTTAAAACACGAACGCAAACTCAGAAATATAAACAATATACAAGTAACTTTATAACAAGTTCAATACTAAGTAGTTCGTTTTTTACAATATTGACATAAATGGAGAAGTCCTATAGTCGGTCAAGACTCTGTGAAATCCATGGTTTACTTATATCTATGGGATTATTGTAGATCTTTATCTGGAAGAAGGCGGGAAAAAGAACGTATTATGTTAATGATACTTAATATATTTGTAGCCTTACATTTATTGCTCTCATATTAAGGTGGCAACGAAACCCAAGGAAAGCCTCCGTTCTCCGCTTTTGGGCGGAGTTCTTGAAATCTTGAATTTTTTTATCGAGTAGACAAAATAGAAATCAAACTGATTGTTATTATTTAAGCAAAATAAAATCTATTTTTATAATTTTTAGTTCCCCTAAGAATTTCTGGAACTCCTCTGTTAGTGAAGTCTCAAAGTAATCAACATGCTTGAATGTCAGTTTTCTACACTCAGTTTTTTTTGGCATGTGCCTTGTCTGTCACTTACTAAGAGAAAAGTATTGTATAAACGAATTGATAGATGTTGCCAATGTAAGCTGACAAATCTAAATAATAGTATAACTCTTTAAGTCTCTTTAAGTAAAGCTCAAAGAAATCTAAATCAAATGAATATATATAGAATTAAAAAAAATAAATATATATTTATAAGAACACTTAAAAAAATCAAATAAAACAACAATAGTCCTAAATATTTTTGAAAAATCGTATAAAAATTTTGAACGCAGCGGGATTGGCTTAGCGATCAGAGCGCTTGGACGGTATCCAAGAAGCGCGGGTTCGAATCCCGCTGCGTTCAAAATTTTTATATGGTTTTTCAAAAATGTTTTTTAATCCTAAGTGTGGAATAACACTTTAAAAATAGTAAATATTAATAGTCCTAAGTATTGAACTTAGACTCTAAGTAAATAAATATAATGCCGTCCACTAAACCATGAGGTATGAACTAAAATTACTATATTTTTTATAATAGCTAGCAAGTTAACATACAATGATTATTAACATATATCTAAATCCAGTTTTTGCTCCATCCGAGGTATTGAGAGCGCGGACTGGCGCCGACGCAAAAACTGCCATCGATGATATTAAAAATGGATACGCATTATTTATAGTTAAGCTTTATTGCTTTATTATTGTGAGATTTTTTTTCTAATTTATAAACATGTTAACGGGTTTTAACGCATATAGCGTGAAAGGCAGAGAGAACGTAGTTTTAACATCATTTGTCAAGTTTCGCCTACTTTTCAAGACATGGTGTGTTCAATTGCGGAACCTAACGCGGAACTTTGTCTTATCCAAAGCTCAGAAAGTAATCACATTTAATTATTTACTCAAGTCAGAATTGAACCTACAACCATTCCCGTCACAATCAGATGTCGTCCTACTGTACGACTGCCTCATTTATAATTTATATTAGTAGAAAGAAACTTTTCTTTACAAATCATTAAGACTCTGTAATTAAAATAGACTGATATTTCAACGTTGAAGTGAATTATTTCATGGTTATGAATATAGTGTTAATATATAACATCAATTAACATTTAAAGAAGAACAATTAAGTATAATAAGATATATATAGAAAAATAGATTATTGGAAGCCGGTAGACTGTCTGCTGTCTGCTTGTGATGAACGCGTTCGAAACGTCAGGTTTCCAAAAATATATTTTTGAATACCAAAATATACTCAATTAATCCGCTTAAAATAGTATAATTTAAACTATTAAGTAATTTACCATGACCAGTACACAATCATGGTGTTACGCTTCCGACATACAATATCTCTAATAAACAAAGTACAAATTTTCTTAACAAAAAATTATATTAAAGTTTGAAAAACACTAAGTTTTATTATTCAAAAGATTAAAAAAATCTTTAAAATTAAACAGTAAGAGGTAGCCCCAATAAATGCTGGGTAAAGGAAATTATACAAGTATGTATATGTATGTATATGTAATAGAGCGGAAAGAGAGTAACTTAAAATTTAAATTTTTATTTTATCTACCATATTTGCACACAGGCGCAGTGGGACAACCTGTGACTGAAAACACGATTAGTTGTAGGTTCGATTCCTATTTAGGTAAATGGTTATGCTTAAAATTTATTTCCATTTTTCCAATCTGGTAGGACAAAGCGCGATATAGAGTTCTCCACTTAACACTTAATGTCTCGACATTGTTTAGAGCTTCTATACTATTAAACTGGTGTACGTGTTTTGAGCGTACAGTGTTATATTTGTATTTTAATTTACTGTCTCACTAAATGTTTACTCAATAAGTCTAATAAAATACCACACTAGAATCTAAGCTAATTTTACACTACTTATAAACTAATTCATTTAAAACTATTTAAATTTTTCATTTGATCCTTTTTTTATTTTTTGATTTTTTTGTCTCCCCGAGTGGTAATCGAACCTACAGCTGACGTATTTACAGTCAGACGCCGCGCAGTCAGTCACAGCTGATCATTATTTTTGCACCTTATGAAATTATAATTACTACGGTCTTTCCTTGCCGTAGACAGAGTTTGCTGGAAAGCAAATCGTTACTCCTATGATGATTGAATTATTTTTTTTTACTCATATTATTAAAAATACAACAAACATATAGTCAGGTAGCCTTATCTTAATGTTTTTATAGATTTTCCTTTATAAATATAGGATCTTTGTTATTTTGTACTGCTAGATGCGCAACTAAATTTGGATACTTGCTTTGCTTTATCTTTATCGTCATATAACACAAGAATTATCCAAAGCTTCTTCTCTAATATAAACACGACTTAAAATCTATCAACTTTGTAACAGGTAACGGTACCGCAAAGGAAAATTATACACTAAATTCCAATATTAGCATAGATAACTAATACACACACACACACGACATACATATATTTAAATAAATCTTTATAAATTCTCTTAATTAGTTATTATCGGAATAATTAATGTTTACGATCGCCTTGTATGGCTTTGATTACTTAAAACGGTCATCAAACCGGTCAAGTTCGATCCTACTTTTAATTCTTGTACGGAATAATAAGTAAACCGATGCACTTAAAGTGTAACGTCGCTCTACATGACTCTATGTCAGGTAAATGTGGACTAAAAATAGAGAGAGACATATTTAGTTTATATCAAAACACCCTCAGAATAAACATTTTTAAAAAAACGTTTTAAATTTTAAATATAACGGGATTTGAATTTGTCTTTTGGAAACAGTGCAAAAAAGAAAGATCTAAGTAGTACGGGTTCAAATCGTGCTACGTTCAAATATTTATTCGTTTTTTAAAACTGTTTTCGAATTCTAAGTGTGGAATAACACTGTAAAATGGCTAAATATTCTTAGAGTATTTAATAAGAAGCTTTTATGAACCCACCGATGTCCATATATCGTTTGAATATAAAAAGTTATAAAAATTCTATTTTTTTCCATTAATTTTGTACACATTTTCAAGTCGGACAATACGACTGCAATATTATCATAGTATAAACCTTTTATTCTTGACCAGGATACCAATAAATATAACAATTTCAGGCTTTCGCCTTTAAATTTCTTTTTTAAATAGAAATCTAGCACATTCAGGTATAATTTTCCTAAATAGAATATGAACCTGTGCTTCTTCGCCAACTGTCCAAGCGCTCTAAGAAATGAAGTGAAACAATACATGCTATATATTACGTATATGTGTGTATAATTTTTATCATAAGTAGTTCTTCCTGACTTTTGTCTTATAGATGCATATTAGCTTTACACACTTTTATCCCGCATAGCAGGGTAGACATACTTTTTGTCTACCCTAGTGTCAAGACACTTCATCCTTCGTTTTTCACCGAATTCGAGATATTGCGTGTTGAGTGGTGGAACTCAATGCCGTAGTTTATCTTACCAGAGCGAAGATACCAAAATAATTTTAAATATAATCTCTTCCGATTGGGGATCGAACCCACAACTGATCGCGATTCCAGTCAGACGTTGGCCCAGAGGTCCACTGCGCCACGACCGGCAATAAAAAACTGGCATATTATAACCATAGTAAAACAAATTCGTACTCACAAAAAACTCTATATAAATATTTCACAAGCTTATCATCTTATAGAGAACCCTAAATATTAAGTGAATAAGATAAAAATGTAGAGTCATTTTTATTATTTAATAATTACTTGAAAACATCGATTATAACTGTACCCGCCTGTACCCGCCTGTACCCGCCCGTACCCGCGGCCCGTACCCGTAGCGCGCGCTGTCGTTGTGTGAATTTTTATTTTTTCCTTTTGCTTAAATATGACACTCGTTGGCTGTGGAAAATTTTGATATGTATTAAGATAAAATAATTTCAAGTAATATATGTAATCAGATCAATTTTATGTTATTTTTCAACAAATCAAAATTCAAATTTAAATGTTTGAGAAATATAAAAAAGGATGAACTAAATAATTTTAATAACAAATGAACTAAGTAACTTTAATAACAAATGTGTTATTGATCCTAATTTTCTTTACATGTCTAATATAATGCAGTTACCACCACTTCGAATGATGAATCATTCATCATAAAATTTCAGTATTCTCAGCTCTATACAATTCTACCAGAATTTTTTCTATATGTGTAGAAAATATAAAGTAAAAGACATCAACGCGTTCTTCTGTGTGTTACACTAAATTGAAAACAATGACGACAATTTTTTAACCTTTTTAAATTTTCAAAAATTTTCAGAAAAAGCATAAATGACGTCTAGTGACTGAAATCGAAACGTTTGCTGAAATCGATCGAATCTTTATCTTTTACTTTATCTGCAGTACTTAGTTCTTATGTGTAAAATGACCAATATCTGATTATTCGTGTTTAATTTGTATACCTTATATCTAGATAACACGTGTAAGTAATAGTATACCCTTATGACACAGCTGCGACGAGTTTGACTGGATCTAATGTTTAGGGTTCAAATTTCATTTGAAAATATTTATATTTCAACATGTCCGTATGTTGAAATTATTAGAAGCTCAGCGTCGGGATCCAAAAAGCGATCTTTCTTAATGGATCAAAAAGTAAGGACAAGTTTTGCATTGAAACAAGTAACACTAATATATTAAAAGTGTATTAAAAACTGATTTTAAGACACTCCGTTCTCCACCTTCAGACTAAAATGAAGATTGCGTTTTAAGTGGCCGAACTCTACGCCGGGTTTTATTTTAAACTAATTTAATTATAATTACATCCCGATTAGAATTCGAGCCCGCAACCATTCCGTTTACAGTCTGACACAGTCCACTGCGACATTATAATCTCTACATATATAGAAGTATACAAATAACCGTCACAAACATTAGAAAGATCTAGCCGTTGTTTATATTCCACCGGTGTGTCATATGAATGGGCTGTACATCTATAGGTACTACTTTCTTGAGATGAATGCATAAATACTTTCTTGCCTCCTGACCTCGAAGCCAGTAACCGCCTTTCGAACAATACGCAAATCTCCTTCATTGCGTAATTTTAGCATAATTAGTTAATAAAAATATTTGTCAACACGCAATGTCTCCAATTCTACGGAAAACGGAGTACGGAATGTTTTGACACTAAGTACTTCCTGCCTACACTGTTAGGGAAAATTATGTTCATACGTTATAGTGTCACACACAAACAAACAGAATAATAAAATGTATGACACACACAATGTATGGGACAGCGTTTGTCTGTAAACATGATTGGTTGTGGGTTCAATTCCCATTTCCCACACGGAGAATGATTATATTACAAATTTAAATTTATTTCGCCGCTCTGGTTAGACAACGAGCGTCTTGGGGATCGCTACTCAATCTAATAAAGCATTTATTTAAAAGTACTAACTTTATTAGTGTAAGTTTTTATATGCAACTTAGCATATTCTAAATGATTATTTCAATTAAACAAAAAGAATCTATTGTTAAATACTCCATTGATCGCTGTCTTAAAAATACGATGCATATAATTGTAATATAATAATTTCGCCACGCAGGAATCGAACCCTCTTAGGGTCTTATAATTCTCGTTAAAAGTATACAAACATATTTTGAACATATTTGATTATTTAACGAAATTAGAAATGTTTCAATATTTATTTTACAAAAAAAAACATTGAAATATTGTTGTGTTTTAGTGTATTATTACAATGAAAATGTATTTCATTGTTGGTTATTGAAATTCTAGTAACAATAATAAGTCGGAGTCAAGAGCAAAGTGGACAACTTGTGAGTAAAATAATTATATTTATTTAAAATTTTACCTTCAATTTAAATGTTGCTTGAAACTGTATTAATTATCTATATTATTTGATTTCTGTTTGAATTAAGTCAGGGGTTTTGCTTTACTACAATTAGGCTTTACTAAAACTTTGATAACAAATAAGCAAATAAAGTGTTAATATATAACACTAGAGAAAGCAAAGTGGATAAGAAAAAACGTGAACTTTGTATACTTAGTTATTAGAGAGTTACAACTTTCAGGTTAATACGTTTTAAGAGTAACTAAAATATTTATTTGAGGTATATACGCCTCCCGAGAATAGATAGAGGTTGTTAAAAAAATTATATATCGTGATAAGAAAAAAATGTACAAATATCAATGATTTTTTAATTTAGTGTCAAGACACTCTGTACTCCGCGTTGAGTTCCGGAAGTTCAACAAAGCACTTTGTCTTTCCAAAGAGAGGAAATAAAAAACCTTTTAAATATAATAATTCCCCGAGTCCCACAACCGGTCGCGTTTACTGAAAGACGCTGACCCACTGTGCTGTCATAGCAAGTAGAAGCAGTGTTCTCTAATAATTTCTTATTTTAATGTATAGTTTCTTAGTTTAATTATAATTAC
The DNA here is from genome assembly GCA_032432895.1 of Dryadula phaetusa. Lineage (NCBI taxonomy): Eukaryota > Metazoa > Arthropoda > Insecta > Lepidoptera > Nymphalidae > Dryadula > Dryadula phaetusa. Next base: position 580,469 of record JAOYRS010000016.1, on the reverse strand, counting down.
TTAGTTAGCTATATGATGGTTTGCAACATCATTTATAATATTGCCGCTAATCTCTCTATGCTCTCCCAATACATGTAGAAACGATGCGAAAGTAAAGGAACACCAGCTTATTTTTCTTTTAAGTAAGAATATTCATTTTACGCAACATTTTAAGAAGCTATGTCATGTCTTATTCATACAATAACCTCGGGTTTTTACTAATATACACTCAGTATGTGAACTCTGGAAATATTAATTTTATATGGGACCTTGTTTCAAACTATACAATGATTCACCCTAAATTCATTGCTTTTATTCCAAGTAAACATTTATTACATAATTTTTCCATTTAGCTTTATGACATTTTATTTTTTTATTCATATTTTATTAGTAACGAGAAAAGCTTAGCAACTCCGTTGTCGGAACGCTAGTTCAAAATACAAATAATGACAAAAACATTTATCGTGGAGCGTGTGTGGAACCGTTATGTACGGTATAAAGGAGGACGCGCGACGCATCGGCGCAGTGTCCGCCGCTCGCCATGAGATTATACACGTGCCTAACATTGTGCGTATGCGCACTATACGCCAGCGCTGCGTCCGTCCCCTCGTCACAGAAAAAGATCGATGCTCTAGATAACGTAGACTTCGACAATGTAGAGCCAGAGCTCATCGATCAACCTGCTGTCCAAGATCTCGACAACAGTCTACGTAAGGTATCGGACATCCCCGTCAAAGTGATCGACGTCCCGGTCGTTCTGGACGAAAATTCAAACGAGTATATACCTGATAAAGACGAAAATATCAACATTAAGAGAATTGAAGTCGATTTAGACAACCCTGGACTACCTCAGCGCCAAGAACACGAAACGCAAAATCCAGAAAATTATGGTGAAAGAGAGAGAGCAGTATACAAAGTATTACAAAAAGCGAAGGAAGCGCAATCTATTTTCGCTAAAGGAATAGAGGAAGTTTCCAACAGCTTTTATAATTTAAACAAACATAGTGATGAAATTCCGGCCGTTTTGGAAAATGTAAAAAAATTAAACATCTCTTTCTCAAATGAAATTCTCGATCTTAATAACACTATCAGAATTTACCTGGAACCTAACTCAGCACACGCTGACGAAGAACAAAAAAATAACTTAAAACTTAAATATGTTGAATCCAAATTAGAGAATTTACAATCAAACTTTAAACAGGGAGTTGATATTTTAAATGAGGGCTTTGAACTTCTTTCAATCCTTCAGGAAGAAGATGAAGCAGCCATATCAGAAACCAAAACATTGGTAAAAGAAGAAAATGAATCAATCAGAGACAATGCGGCACCCCCTACTCCTAGCTCTTCTACCTCAGCACCTCCACCTTTTCAATTGCCCGCCAATGGATTTACCAATTTTGTGAGTTTTTTCCAAAATACTGTGAACAACATGCTATCAAATATAACCTCAGTGTTTCAACCTTCAGCACAAAAACCTCAAGATACAAAACCACCGGGTGTGCAATCTGACGAGGCTGGATCAACTGCAGCACCGAGTTCAACTTCAGCGCCTTCTCAATGGAGACCACAAGTTCTTTTCCAACAATTTCAAAATTCTATTCAGAATTCCATACAGAATCTCGTCAATGGAGGACAGAACAATCAAAATAACCAAGCAACCTCTCAACCTATCGGGTCGATCTCACAAGTATTTCAAAATATAATTCAATCTTTCCCACGACCTAGTCAGGTGTTCTCGCCTCAACCGGCCACTTCTAGCCCTGCACCACAAAATCCTACTAATCCAAGCCAGTCAAGTGACCCGCCTAAGAAACCTGAGAGTGGTGCTTCGACCCAAGCTGACGCGATTCCCGCAGCTTCATCTGTTCCAGTAGCTGCACAAAACCCTGCTCAATCTCAAGTAGCGCAGCCAGCGCAGCCCGTAGCTGCATCTCAACCTGTAGCTGTAGAACAACCTGCCCAAGGCGGACCAATTCAGCAACTAGTGCAAAACAATCCCGTAATTCAAAGAATTCAATCTGCAGTACAAAGAATACAGGCAAGCCCGAATTCAGATACGCCAAGAAATGATATCGTTAAAGATGAAGAAAAAGTAAAAGACAATTTGGAGAATAAGGGACACGGTTCAAACGCAAATCAAGGTAAGTTATAATAACTCTAACCGGCTAACATAATATTATAACATATTACGTAGTACGTATTTTATTTTTATTTTTGCAGTCTTTTTTTTAATAAATTTATTTTCATAGTGACTGCGTGGACGACTTTCGTAACCGGTCTTATAGGTACGATAAGTGCGGCGATAAACGGTACAGCTCTCACTGTATCCACGGCCGTTAACAGTGCTATAAACACGATAGGCACAAACGTTCAGGTATACACGCGTGTCCGTGTCGAGCTTTCTGTGTACTTATTACTGACAAACAACGCTTTGTGTACCCTTAACTTCTGAGCTAGTCCACTGTGTGTTAACCAATTATTTAGATTTTATGTTAAAAGTCACCTTTACTTGTAATGCCTAGTTCTAAAGGTAAAAAGCTTTGAAAAGGATTTGAAACTGATCACATTTTTGGTAGGCGTGTGGTTCTCTTTGTGGATTCCAGATATAATAGTAGTAAAGCAGACAATTTGTGAATTATTTGTGTCGTACAAACATACAGAGAGGAAAAATTTTAAAGATTTTACTTGTATTTAAAGTGTATATACACATTATATATTTATCTCTTTTTTTCTCTTGATATAACGAATCTGTATCAAAGACACTCCGATTTCCAACTCGTATCCACTTCGATTTTATGTCAGAACCGAAAAAAAAAATAAAAAAGAGACAATAACAGCAATCGCTATACATATATTAAAAGCGTAAATATTTATCCTATTATCAAAGCCTAACGTTACAATATACTAAAAAGCTTTTGTATTTTATTAATAATCTAATTAAATTTGAATATTTCTAATAATGTCACTATATATGTTCTGTAATAACGTTCTTTACGTTTAATTTCATTTTATTCTTATTATTATTGTTTTTTTAATATGAATATTTAACATATTGGAAAATGTTAATACTGAGATATACGAAGTATTGATATTTTTGATATTTATGAAACTAAATTGTTCTCTTGTACTGATGTGTTTTTGAATAACGTATTTGCTATCAATTCATTCCCATTCTAATGTTTACTCAAGCCATACGTTGAAATATAAATATATTTATTTGAATCATGTAAGAAATTCCGCATATATGTAGAAAATGTACTTAATTTTTTAAAATTGGCTTATTCGATTAATTTATAACTATTATGATTGTGATAGCTTAAATAATATAATTTATTTCTTAGGCAGTGTTAGGTACAGCGGTCGGGTAGATGGAAAAATTGAAGAGCTGAATGAGGAACCTGCCGTTCTTGCCCAAGCGGAATTAGAAGGTGCCATCAAACCGGAAGTGGAATTGGTTGCCGATAAGACTGAATGAGTCGTAGTGTGATACAGTAGTATTTATTTATTTATAAAGCTTTATTTTAATGTAAATAACAAAAGGAATGTTTCTTAATAAATGATTTGAAACAGCTTCTAGAAATTTGTTTTTTTTTTATTAAATGAAAGTTATATACTGCATACATTTTACATGTTAACAAGGTTACACATGTTCAGGCCAAAAGTGGGCGCGATAAAAAAATATTTAAATTTAAAATTTATTTTAATAGTATACGTTTTTCTATATTTTAATGTATTGTAGTAGTTGAAAATCATTTCAAATAGGCATCTACCTTAAGCTAGCCCCTTCCTTCTATATTTATTTTTTTCACATATCAATGATATAGCGATCAGAAGCATTATAACCTGAAAAACAAGAAAATAAATTATAATATTATTATAATTTCTTACTTATTACTTTATTTGCTGTTACTTTCTTTCCACCTCTTTGTCTTGTTATTTTTTTACTTTCGTGGCAACATTTAATATTAAGGGAGAGTAGTGGAAAGATTCTCACTCGGTGAATTGTTCATATATAAAATATTTACTCCAATCTAGAAAACGCGGCGTTGAGTTCCGTCAACTTCCGTACTCAACACGCAATATCTCAAAGTGGGGTGGGAAGGGGAAACGAAAAATGACATAACAACCAGACACTTTAATTCTCATCTTCTAACGAAACGTAAAAAATGTAAAGTAAAAAAATATACATTTAAAAATATTTTTATTATTGCATACTCAGTGAAGCACAATTCCGCTTTAGGTCTAAAAAGAATTTATATATATTTTTATCTTCATGTAAATCGTAATCGTACATGCTAGGCAGAAAAATCAAAGTGTTTAGACACTGCGCCCCTTTTACTATTATTATGTGGCATAATTAAATATTTTGTTTAGAAGAGCTCTTAGTACATTTTATAATAATTTATAAGAAATATATGAATATTAATAAAATAAATATAACACCCACAATAGTATAAGTGCTGACACATACTTTTGTATAAAGTGGCATAAAATAAACATTGCAAAAGGAATGAACGTTCAACTGGTATGAAGACGTTCACAGTAAATACAATGTTAAGCTTATCTTATATAATCACTTTAAGCTGTATTTAAATCAGCCATGGGTCAATTCGACTGGTCATCAGGCTGCACTATACATCTCCTCTCTCGGTAAACCAACAATCTGCGGCGTTGTGCTCCACTCGATGTTTTAAAAAGGACATATAAGTTCATAATAATCTTACCTGTGCCACGTCAACGCAGATAAGTACATTTAAAATGATATCCAAAATAAAATCTATAAAGTCTCCAACAGCTTCAATACATCCTCTTTCATATGCTTCGAGTTTGTTGCACGTCAATTTATCTAAATCATTCATGTTTCCTTCTATTTGGGAAGGATCTAAACTGTTCAAATCAAAATTAGGACAACAAGTGATGGGTATTACACCTTCATACGAATCCGGGCCTGTTGTTCCACAACATTTCAACTAAAATAGAAAATAATGTATAGTACAAAGGAATAGTTATTTGAAATGACCGTAGAGAGAATCTCTAATATTGTATTATGTTGTGCTTCCACAGAGGTAGTGTCTGACTGCTAATATAATGATTGTGATTGTGATTCCCACTCAAGAGGGCAATTTGATCTGGTAATTTTTGGCATTAAAAACAAATCCTCTAAAAGGGAGGATAAACTATTCTGGGAGAAATTAAAAACATATAAATATATATATTACTACATAAAATGATACTTACAAACGGCTCCAATATTTGTACTGTATCTATATCCGCTGCTGTTTCGTTTACCACAAACTCTTTGACATTTGACATGTTATTACTATACAACACGGTGGTAACTATCGATGCTATTGAAAAAATTGTAATAATTATGGAGTACTGAAAAAAAACCGGAATTATTCCGATATGATTTCTCTTGTAAAAATATATATATTTTTATATTAAAAGGAGCCAAACGAGCAGAAGGGCCACCTGATGATATGATCCCCTTCACCCATGGACATCTACAAAATTAGAGTTGTGGATGTGTTGCCGGCCTTGAGATGGAAGTGAATGGAGATGAGGGAAAGGATGGGTGGAAATCGGGAAATCTAAATATAAAATTAAATATGAATAACTTGATTATTTTGAGACACAGAGCTTCGTTTTCCAACTTCTGTTATCTCTTAATCAAATGTCCGCTATTGACGTTGCGTGGACGATGGCAGAGTTCAAAGCCACATTTTGTCTAGTCTAACGGAGGATATGTTGTTTTGGTATAATATAATAAGATCTATGATTTTCACGATTTTTACACATATTAAATGACTACTTTACTCGGATTATATCCGAAAATACATTTCACACAGGTGAAGTGACTGAAGTGGCATTTGTCTGTTGGTACATACAAAAATTACTTATATCATTTCATTATCATTCTTATAATTAATACTATTAAATGATACTATTAAAATGTGTTTGTTGTATCGTTAAATTTAAAATGTGTAAAAATCACGAAAATCAAAGATCTTATTAGATCATACTCTGATGGTGATCTCATATTGTGTGGACACAATAGATTTTAGTTCGACATACACTCGAGTGTGTGTGTGTATGTGTAGGTGTGTGTGTGTGAGTGCGTGCTTGCGTGCTTGCATGTGTGCGTGCGTGCGTACGTACGTGCGTGTGTGCGTGACAAACGTAATAATCTGTGGAAGAATAGTTTCTGCACATTGAAAATATATTTAATAAATAGTCAGGATTTAAAGGAAACTAACAGAAATTATTCCCAGCATTTAAGCAGTTTTATATATTTATATTTTTATTTCTTTGATTATGCAAACATCGTGTTAAAAAGCATGAAGCCAATATAAACTTATTTAATTACAAATTGTGTGTTACTCCGAGATGTGTATTTGAAGTGTTGGAGAAGTTTGTATTTGACAAAATAAAAGCAGATGAGCACAAAGCAAACGGCGGAAAGAAATTGTTATCTCTTTTAAACTTTACAATAATATTTAAAGTCACTAACAAGTACTGGCTGCTTGTTAGTGTTGGCACAAACCAGGAAATGTATTGATGTAGAACTAAATTAAATTATAATTTTCTGAAGTCGACTTTGTTCATATAAATTGATTGGAGTATCCAGGACTGGACTTTATATTTGAAATATTGAATATAAAACTTTTCTAATAATTATTATCATATAATTATTATATGATTAAAAATTTCTTAATTCTTAAATTATTATATACTTGCAACGGGATTATTTGAAAAACGATTATAATCCAAGGGATTGTGGCGCAGTAGGACAGCGTCTGACTGTTAACGCAATCGGTTATTGATTCGATCCCCATTCGGGGGAGTGATTATTTTTAAATTATTTTCACTTCCTAGCTCTGGTACAAAATGGGGCTTTGATTTCTACCACTCAAGACGCAATGTCTCGCAGTTGGTGGGAAGCGAAGTACGGAGTGTGTTGACACTAGGTACTTTCTGTCTATCCTGCTATGCAGGATAAAAAACGTGAAGGTAAAAAAATTTAAGTCTTGTATCTCACGGGGGAGGGGGGGTCGAACTACGAACTTCATATTAATTTAACTACTATTCTTAGGGTAGTGATAGCCGAGACAATCCGTAAACCGACCAAAACATTTGATGTTGAGTCGCGTACTCAATTTCACGTTTTGTCTTACCCGAGCGAAGAAACAAAAATAATTTTTAAATATAATTATAACCTGAGTGGGAATCGAACCGACAACCTATTGCGTTTAAAGTTATAGATGATGTTTTTAAATTGCGTCAGTAAAACAAAAAGAGTTAAGTAAAAGATGTTTTACTGATGATATAGCTAGATGACCTATTTATTTTATTTTATTTTTATTTTTTTATTGATCTACCAACATTTTTTTACACCAGTACATACAAAAAAAAAGATACATTACATACAACTTTACCTAGATGTAACAAACACTTGCGGAACTTCAAAAATAAAAAAACAAAAATAAGCTCCTAAGCGCGAGTTCTAGAAAAAGAGAAACAAAAAATACATCTTCAGGCAATAAATACGAGTAGATATAATTTTAATTTCATTGGAGTTCGGTTTTTAACATTAATCCAATCTTATAAGTCAAATCCACATTAAAATGTCACTGTCACTGTCAATCAATAACCAACCTGCAGAGTCTTGGAGCAAGGTATTTGGATCCAAACACGGTTTTCCGGGGGGGAGGAGAGGGGGAGCGGTATTATTACGGAAGCAGCTCTTAACTACACAGAGCACAGTCTATTAGATTAGTGAACATTTTAGAGACAGAAAATATATCTAACCACTTTCTACGTTCTTCTTAGGAAACCATTCCGAATTGATTTAATTGTTTGCAATAAACTGATATATTCTTTTTTAACATTCCGTTGGAAAACATTAGGTATCTTACAAATGTTTTTTGTAAGCGTTCTAATTAATAATTATACAAATTAATAGAGATTTATAGAGATTTAGTTGCACATTGGGGTCTCCACACCACTGAACAATATTCCAAGACACTGTGCACAAGGGCAGGCTTACGTTATAACAAGGTTCGGATACAATAGTATCCGAAACTTGTTATCATGGACCCTGCAATGCTTTTTAATACAAATCCTAGCATCTTTGAAGCTATAATTTGTTTAAAGTGAGGTACAAAAATCAATTTTTTATCAAAAACTACACCTAAATTACGTGTTTTTACAATTTCGTACTCAAAAGAGAATACGAATATGTAAGTTTTGTTATAGTATACGCATTAAAATATCATTGAAAAAGATTACCAACCCTGATTAACAAACAATTGTTTCTTGAGACAGCGCCGCAACACCCACAGAAGAAGATGCCACTAATAATGCCACCTACTATGATTATTGTTATTCCAGCCGTTCGTATTTCTTCTAGTTCGGGATTATTCAACAACGCTATAATAGCTATACCGGCTGCAGCTATCGCCAACCCTAGTATCTAATAATTAAATTATATTTTAAAAATGTCAAAATATAGTATGAGTGTAAACGCGGTAGGTTATGCGTTCAATTCCTACTCGGGGGAGTGATTATAGTGACTATACGTAAAATTATTCTTTCTTCCTCGCTCTGGTAAGACCACTCAACACACAATGTCTCGAATTCAGCGATAAGCGGAGTACGGAGTCAACACCACGCGTTATCTTACCAGAGCGACAAACGAAAATAATTAAAATATAATCATTTTTAATTTTTTTTTTCATAATATTCACATTGTGCAATATTGAATAATAATACACACAATTACTGTAAATACACAAAATTATTTCATCCTAACAACCTAAATAGGAAATACTGTACAGTACTTTTATATTACTAACTACTTACAACTAGAAGCACATTGACTGCGACGAAAATAAAATGTAATATACAAAAACACATTTTGAATTTATTAATTCAATTAGATTTCCGTTGAGTTTGTCAGTCTACAGTTACACGATTGTGGTCTGAATGTGTAAGAATCGAGTATTTCCCTCACACTGATACAAAATGTAGTGTTATTTGCTATGTTAAGTGGTTGATAGGACGATACTTTAACGTCGCATATTAAATCATAGTCAACATATGTAACTACATACTAGTATATACATTGCTTTATATCACTTATATATATTATAAATTCTCGGATGACAAGAATAGTGGTGGTGGTTAGTACGACTGGTAGAACTGTCTGGTTCCGAAGGTTTCCCAAACTGACTTACCGCTGATTGGAGTAGTAATATAATTGCGTGTTATTTCACTAGCCCAAGCCAATTTCATGAAAATTTAATCCGAAATTCCAATTTCCATTAAAAGCACATCGCTTTGAAGGGATCAGAGCTTGGAACAACGTTTGGAACAATTAGCCCAAGTTGATTTTACCTCACTAAATTTACAACGCTCACCAATAAATATGGACATCGATATACCTTTTATACATTCTCCAAAACGAGAGATTTTTGCTTCAAATTTCGCTTATTCTCAGTATTACACAATTTGTGAAGTGAAAGAAATTAAATGTACAGATGTCAAAATATCAACACCTTCAGATATATTAAGCTACCGTTTCTCATGTGTATCTATCATGAGACGCATGCAATTTTTTTTAGCTTCACACTCTTATCCCGCATAGCAGGGTAGACAGAAAGTACCTAGTGTCCAGACACTCCGTACTCCGCTTTCCACCGAATTCGAGACATTGCGTGTTGAGTGGTGAAACTCAACGCCGCCCTTTGTCTATGCAAATTAAATGTTAATTTTAAAATTTATTAAAGATTCATTCATATTTGACGTCACATGAATTTCATGATTTTTAGACCCCCCGTCCTCGTCATAGCTGTTGAGAGTGCTTTTGTGAGACCACGGTCCCTCCCTGTCCCTTAGCGTGTTACGTAATTAATGGATGGCCACTAAGTATTTTTATAACACTTTGTAATGGTGACGGTGAGCTGTCCATATTATTCCCCTATTCTAATTTTTTAGTTGTTTAATATAAAAATAATAATTATATGTATTTTCTAATTTATGTAAAAGTACTTTGAGCATTGATTAGGAAATAATGTTTTATATTTATTGTTATTGCTATGTACGGCTATGTGTAGTTCAAGTACTTGAATTTCCCTACTCTTGTTTAAAAGATAAAGATATTATCACTCGATGACAACAAATATTAGTCATTATTTGTAAAATAATTATTTTGAAAAAATAATGTTTTATATTATAATTATTTATAACACCGGTCATGGCGCAGTGTGACAGCGTCTGACTGTAAACGCGATCGGTTGTGGGTTCGATCCCCACCCGGAGGAGTGATTACATTTGAAATTATTTTCACTTACTCGCTCTGGTAAAGACAAAGAGCGACGTTGAGCTCCACCACTCAACACGCAATGTCTCGATTTCGGTGGAAAGCGAAGTACGAAGTGTGTTGACACTAGGTACTTTCTGTCTACCCTAGCTAAAAAAAAATATTATAATATAAAATACTATGATTACGTACATTAGAGATCGAGGGAATTATTATATTTAGATACTTTTCATTTCCTCGCTCTGATAAGACTGATAAGACAAAGTGCGGCGTTGAGTCCTGCCACTCAACACGCAATGCTTCAAATTCAGTGGAAAGCAGAGTATGCGGAGTCTCTTGACACTATATACTTGCTGTCTAATCTGCTATGAGTGACCAAAGCGTAAAGCTAAAAAAATCATTATCTACGTACAACTTATAACATATAATTATTCCTCCATACATTCTTCAGACTCTTTAATGAGTTTCATTTAACTAATGAATTCCAATACTTATCACACATATACATATATGTATGAAATTGAAAGACGCAACGGAACAGCGTTATAGCGTAATAGAGTCAAAGGAAAATAGATTGTAGATTAGAAAAAAAAGACGATAAGAATGGAATATATGTACATTTATTTCTTAAGAATCGTATAATCGATTCGAGATATATTTTATTGATCTACAAATAAAATAGTCCTTGCGCCGTATGTATGTATGGTTGACGATTTATTTACTTAATGATGATAGAAAATTATTTTATATTATATCAATCAGTTAACAGTAATAAACAATATTTCACGGAATAAGCCGCGAGGTCACTTGTGTGTAAAACAATCCAATTTAACACAATAAAATATATAACATTTTATAAAAAAAAAATCCAAATTCTATTTCATAATGGGTGCGTCCACAACTAACGTACATGACTGCAGTTTTCACGTTCCACTTGTATGTGAGCGTTATGATCGTGATGCCAAATGGAACGGTTTGTAGAGCGTTTTGAGCGTTTAGACAAATTTAAGTCTAAAAAAGAATTTAAAAGACTAGGTTATTTATTAATTATTTATTATCAATAATAATAATATACTCTTATATAATAAGAGTATATTATTATTATTGATAATAAATTACTAATTCTTAATTCTTAAAAGTGATGATTATAGTGTTACCAAAAATGTATTTTTTAGTAATTAATATATTTAAATGAAAATACATACATACAACAATGAAAATATAAACATAGTTGTTGCAAAAAAGGTTTTATAATATTTCTTCAGAATTAATAATATAATAATATTATTTTATTGTTTATAATAATAAGTAAACTAAACAATAGAAATAATTTACAGATAACCTGGCCTCTTAAATTATTTTTCATATTTAAATTTGGGACGTTCCACTTGGGACAGCGATCATAACGCTCTCATACAAGCGGAATGGGAACAATTGAGGAACGCGCCCATAGTGGAACGCGCCGGTAATAACATCTGAAAATGTGACAGTGATAGCCAAGAACTGACACATGCACCGATATATAGTATAGGTTATGATTTAAATTAAAATATTTTGGGAGATAAATGCTAATATATATTAACACCATATTTTATTAGTTTTTTTAATAAAATAAAGACCTAATTCATCATTTTTCTAAATATAAAAGATACAAAATATTTATACTTAACGTAAAACTTTGTCTAAAACAATTTACTAGCCAAGCTTATTGTTTTTTTCTATTTTGTCAATAAATATAACACAAAACATATGTTTTCTTTTTAAAAATGAACTCCAATAATTTAAGAATAGGTTCAAGTGAGAATAAAGCTAGAGGTGGAATTGTATTTGATTCTGTAGTTATATCTGATTTCAATGTAGATGTTTTTTGTAAGTATTTACGTCTTTTTATACCAAAAAATTGCTCGTGTATGTATTCGGGATTATCATTTTTATTTTTTTTATTCAGGCAAAAGAGATGAGGGAAAGAATTTTTTAAAAGCAAACGCTGAAGACCAGCTTAGTATATTAAAACATGTTTTAGATAATTCCAAACTAGAGTGTAACATTGATATTATTCGCTTTTTAATTATTATCTATTTACAAGCAGAAGTAAAACATCCCGCTAAATGTATGATAACAAGGTATTATTACAACTTTTTGTTTTTGTTATTTTTTAATTTTAACAAATCTATATATTGTATATTTTTTTAAATTTAAAAAGAATACATATTCTAGGTGGGTGACCCGAAACAACTTAATTAAGGATCAATTTTCAGAGGTCCTCACTCACGAACTAAAGTTACTTGTAAATAAACAATATGAGACACATGAAGAAAATAAAAAATACTGTGAAGTTATTAGCAAAATAGCAAGTTGCACTGAAAATTTTCCAATTGGTGCTATAGCCGTGAAAAACATTGACATGTTACTTGCTAAATATTTACAGGACTGTTTATCCTACTGTAATACATCAATTAGGTGAGTTGCACTTAATATTATTATTAAAAGATGCAAAACTAAATAAGTAGATAGATGTAAATATATATTTGCTTGAAGATTTTCATTTTCTAATACTTACATCTATAACTCTATAAAATGATGATTTTAAATGTCAATATTTTATGATTTTTTTTAAGATTTATCTGTAAGATTAACTTTATGGTTACACTTTCTTGCTAATATTTTCATAGAAAGAAATTATAGTTTTTTTTAGCTTCACACTTTTACCCGCATAGCAGGGTAGACAGGAAGTACCTAGTGTCAAGACAGTCCATACTTCGCTTACCACTGAATTTGAGACATTGTGTGTTGAGTGGTGGAACTCAATGCTGCACTTTGTCTTTTACCAGAGTTAATACTTAATAGTTCTTAATCTTTTAAAGATATTGATCCAAAACTTTAAAACTTAGTTTTATTTTGAAAGAAACCTTGTAATGTATCACCATCATACATGTCTTTACTTATGTACTTCTACTTTGTTTCAACATGAAAATAGTTTTTAAAAAAAAGTAAGATTTCTTACCTCTTAAAAATATAATAAAATATAATAATGAAAACATTAAAATCAAAATTTTTAGACAAGAAAATAACCCATTGTCACCAACAGAGAAAAATGCCATTTACAATCTCTCTCATTCAACACTTAGACTGTTACTGTACATTGTACAAAAAGTGAATTCTGATAATGTACCCGAACTCATATCTATGTTTGGAGATATAAGGAAAAACATAAAGGAGATTTTATTTGATACCGACACTCCCATGGACACTAAGTCAGTTTGTGGAATACTATACATTACAATGCATATTGTAGAAAATAATCCAAATTCCTGGATTGATGTAAGTACTTTGTTTCTTCTCTATGTACATGAAGAAATGAACATGTAAAAATTTTTTTTTATTTTATTTGTGAATGTAGAAAATTTTATTTGTGAATGTAGCAGGATTCGAACCCGCGCCTCTGGGAAACTGTGCAAGCGCTCTGACCCCTATGCCGTGCGTTCTACATCCATCTGCGTCGAAATTCTTATATGTGTGTTACAACTTATTTGTTCTCTTAGCATCTCTGTAGAGATATTTTTACAAATTTCTGCTACCTAAGGATTATGTCTAAGAAATATTTACCTTCACGCTTTTTATCCCGCATAGCAGGGTAGACAAAAAAATACCTAATATCAAGACACTCCGCCCTTCGCTTTCCACTGAATTCGAGACATTGCGTGTTGAGTGGTGGAACTCAACGCCGCACTTTGTCTTACCAGAGCGAGGAAGTGAAAATAATTTAAATATAATAAGTCCCCCGAGTGGGGCTCGAACCAACAAGCGATCGCGTTTACAGTCAGACTCTGTCCCACTTCGCCACGACTGGTCTTAACTTACTATATTACAAGCTGTTTACCGAAATACATATTTAAAAGCTCACATTAATATAATATTTTAAATGAAACTATTTTAAACTGTTTTGGTATTCGAAAGTACGTTTTTGGAAATCTGACGTTTAGGACACTTTACAGTAGTCCGAGGACACAAGTTTAAAATGTATAAAAATCGCGAAAATCAAAGATCTTATTAATATAATACTTATTGTGTTTTGGACCTTGTATAAATCAAAAATGATTTTAGTAGCATTGCTTGAATCAGACTGCAATGAAAGGGACTTAAGAGAAGAATATTGCTCTCTTCTTTATTTCAGATTTTGGAAAGTAATCAAGATGCAAATATTCAAGATATTTTGTCAAATGAATCGTCAAAATTGAGTCTGTATTCAGCATTGGCTACCGTTGTACCTATGGGTCAGTTGCAAGTAGAACTAGCCAATGGACAAGCTGCTATACTGAAACTGACAAATGAAATATTGGACATTGGGGAAAGGTAAGGAAAAGGTTTTCTATATCAATTTATAATAGTTTTTAGTTGAACTAAATTTATATATTGAAAATTATTATGGAATATATTTTTATATTTTGACAACTAGTCCACCTGTTGTGACCGACTTGCTTATATAAAAACTAAGTTAAATTTAATAGGTGTATACACATATATTTAGATATACTTAGATTATGTGTCATAAAGCTTATTTTCACCATTTACTGGGCACCTTTAAAAATATACAAATTTTCCCGTTGTCTAAACATTTTTTATTATTGCTTCACTCTCATTAGTCATAGAGTGATGTTATATAGCCCATAGCCTTCCCCAATAAATGGACTATTCAACACAGAAAGAATTTTTCAATTCCTCCCTACTGATCCTGAGATTAGGACGTTCAAACAAACAAACAAATTTGCGTTTTATATTATTATTATTAGTATAAATGATAATTAACATACCAATAACACAGTTAAACTATTAAGATGACAGCTGACAGATAAATAATAATTTCAGGTGTTCCGCAGAATCAACATTCACATTAGGCGTAACACGCACTATAGTACAAATTTGCAAGGGTCTGGACAATATGATTGTGGGGATACAATTGCTCGACGGGCTGTTCGTGTTCGTGTGGTCGCATCTAGAGCATTACACGGACAGCGTCAAGCATCTGACCGCTCAAGCTTTGGGACATATTATTAAATATTGTGTTAAATTAAAGAATTCAGGTGACTTGGTTTTAATATGTTTTTTTAAGCTTCACGTTTTTATCCCGCATAGCAGAGTAAACAGGAAGTACCTAGTGTCATGGTATTCAATACTCCGCTTTCCACCGAAATCGGGACAGTCTTTATTGAGTGGCGGAACTTAACGCCGCGTTTTGTCTTACCAGATCTAGGAAATGGAAATAAATGTAGTCAACTCCGGGTGAGAATTAAACCCATATATTATCGAATTTACAGTCAGACGCTCTCTCACCGCGGTACGACCGACCCAAGTCTTTCTAGGTTTTAATTTTTTTCTGAAGTATAGATGAAAAATATTCACAGTGTAGTCAGTCTTTTGTTCAAAAGTTGAATGTTTTTCGAGGCCATTGTGGCGCAGTGGAACAGTCTGACTGTAAACTCGATTGAAGCGCCACTAGGGAAGAATTGTAAAATAGAGCTCGGCGTTGAGTTCCGCCACTCAACACGCAATTTGCAAATTTTGGATAGATAGTATTTTTTGTGATATTAAATGATATTTTATAATCAAGGCAAAGTAATTCTAATAATAAAAAAATCTATGAATCTTTAATTTGTTATGTTTTAAAATAAAGCATCTTTACGCTTTATCCTGTATATTTGGTGAAGACATCCCGTTGACTATTTTGTGCTGGAATTCGAGGCATTAATTTTGATAATTTATATTAATTTAGTTCCATAAACCATCATAGTAACTAGTCGTTCAAAAATAATATTTTAATGTTCAGGTAATAACCAGGGGATGGACAAGTTATTTCAAACGCTGACATCTCTAGATAGATCTAGAAAGAGTTTCTACATCAGTCTGACGTGTCTCACCAATGAATTAGGGGCGCAATACACAATGGACTCGTGGCCAAGGATTGTTGAGGAAATATTGTGCTCTCTGAGCGTACAAGCAATACAAGCTAGTGTGAGTTTTATATAAAATGTTTTAACTTGTTGTTTACAAGCACTTTCGAATCGCCAATCAACACAAGTGTCAGTATTGTCAGTCCCACAGGAATCCCCCCCACCGGCTTGGAAGGCAGTTCTGCTGAAGACAGCCACAGAGGCTCTCATCTCAGGAGTTCATAACGACGATCAGCTTTCTGATTGATTATCAACTGCATTTAATTCCACAAATTAACATCTGTATAATAATTATTTTTTTCATTCATTCAAAATATTTTTTTTTCAACAAAAATACCAACTCTCTTGCCAAGCGATTATTTTTTTGAAATAATCTTTTGGTAGCAGAAATTTGTAAACATCTCTCTACAATGATAATGCTCGATGCAGCCGGATATAGAGGGTTTGTACAGAGAATATATATGTATATTTTTTTTAGCTTCATGTTATAAGATCTTTGATTTTCGCGATTTTTATACATTTTTAATGAAACTATTTTTAACGGATTAATCGCGTATATTTTGGTATTCGAAAATATATTTTTGAAAACCTTGACGTTTCGAACACTTTACAGTAATCCGTGTCCGTAGGTCAGTCTACCTGTGACCACCAAAAATTTATTTTCGAATACCAAAATATACGCGATTAATCCGTTCAAAATAGGTTCCTGTTATTATCTCGCATAGCAGGATAGACAGGAAGTACATAATATCAACACTTCAAACTCTTCCGTCAAAATAAGAGACATTGCGTATACAGTAGCGGAACTTAATGCTGCACTTTGTCTTACCAGAGCGAGGGAATTGAAATATTTTAATATGAATCATCTCCCGAGTAAGAATTGAACCCACAACAAATCGTGTTTACAGTAAGACACTGTCCGACTGCGTCACGACCGGAGGCAATAATTATATTTAGCTAATTTTCGTTCCAACTTGGGCGAACACCAGTGAACAAAGTGTCCTGACACTAATTACTTTTCTCCATCTATTCCACCTAAGAAAAATATTTTCCCAAGAGAAATTTATAATTACAGTACATAGGGATACATATTCTTTAAATTAAATAATCCTATACCCTGTACAAGTAGCTTGATCTTTTCTTTTTGACGGATGTAAATTTTGTGATTGACATAACTTTGCAATGACAACATTATATATATATATATATATTTTTAAATTTTATGATTTTAAAAATTATAAAAATATTAACAACATAGAAAAATACAAAAGTCTCTAAAGATTCAAGCGTTATCCGAAAATTTGAGAGACTGTTAGAAAGATCAAGATAACTTGTACAGGGTATAATTATCTTGAGCGTTACATAACCATAACCAGACACTGTACAACGAATTAATATAGTGAATAATATTATTGTAAATTTCCAGGCAACGACGTGCTTAGAGACCCTCTTGCAGAAATACTCGCAGAAGACGAGCACTGAAGACATTTACTTGAATTGGGTGAAACCGATCTTGTGTCACGTGACCAGTAACACGCTCGATTCCTCCATTTTGAATATTCTGGAAAATCTACTCGCGTTAGCCATTAAATGTGACAAGAATGTCATGGATTTTATGTATGTATGTTTATATTGATTTTTTGAAAAGTCACCCTGACAGTAATTACTATTTTTTGTTTAGCTTCACGCTTTTTATCCCGCATGCCAGGGTAGTCAGGAAGCACCTAGTGTCAAAACACTCCGTACTCCGCTTTCCGCCGAATTCGTGATATTGCGTGTTGAGTGGCGGAGTGCAACGCCGTACTTTGTCTGACTAGAGCGAGGAAATGAAAATAATTTAAATATAATCATTCTCCAGATAAATATAGAAAGCGTTTTAATGTTATATATTTTTTTTAACAACTGGTGCAATGAGCCTGGTACTTTCTGCCCACCAGTATGTAAGAAAGCCTGAAGCTTTTCTTTGTTCTTTACAGTCTACCACATATAAAAGAAACCTGTGACCACCAAAAAGAAACGCAAAGCCGTTCTGATGTCAAATGTTTATTAATACTGCTATCGGTTATTCGGAAATCTGGACTTCTTACACGTTCTAAAGATAGTAATTGTGATAAATGGAAGGATATAGTTAGCTATAACGTATTGAGAGACGCTGCCATTGATGCTAGCGAAGAGGTTTGTTTTTTTTAATTATTTGCACGTATTGGTTGACGTTGAGACACAAACATCCAAATATGTATTATTTAAAATCAAATGAAGAATTTCATTCAAATAGGCCGTTTACAAGCACTTTCAAAACGTCGATCAACACAAGTGTCAGTATTGTCAGTCCTATAGGAAGCTGCCACCGGCTTGGAAGGCAGTTCTGGAATTGAGTAACAAAATAACGATAGTTATCAAGTATTGAGTAACTTTTCACTATAGTTAGTTATAAATGAGGATTTTAAAATAGTATAACCTGTTGTCATTTTTTTTATTTTGTCACGTATATAAATATATATATATAATACAGGTTGTCTGGAAGAGATCGCTTTAAGCAATATGGCCGCATTTTTGCTTGCTTTTTTTATTATTCCTTATATATAATGTATCTGTTGCAATATGATCAGCGAGTGTCGCACGTGACACTAAAAACTTAAAAATAAAACTACTATGTTCTTGATATCTTTACAGAATCGAATCCTGTCCATATCCCTTATAGTTGAGTCGCCAAAATCGACAGAAGGGTTTTCCACTAGAGAGCTGGAGTTCATAGTTTGGTTCTTACAATATAATATGAACAGTCAGTCGCCGCATTTTAGACAACTCACGCTGTCTATCATGAAAAAGGTATTTGTGTTACGTGAACGTGAAACGTGTTTAATGTAATGTTTCTAGAAATTATGTTTTGGCAATTTTTATATACATATGTATATATATATATATATATATATATATATATATATATATATACATATGTATATATATATTAAAATAGAGTCGACAACATATATCTGCAAAATTAAAATTGTCGAGAGAAAGATAAGATAACATTTTGTTAAAGTCTAATGTTGTTAATGCCATCTTGTGTTCGTTAAGGCCGATTCACACTATCAGTAAAGTGACAGTTTCCGCACAGTACTGTGATAATTATTCTTACATACATTATCAATTGGATGTATCCCTGTCAGTGTCAGTAACATCATAGTGATGTTAGTTAATTAATTTAAGCAAAATGAAATATTTATATATTGTTATTTAATAGTGTAGTTCCCTGTCTGTCTGTCTGTCTCTTTGTTAGGCGAAGCAGCGAGCAGGAGGCTAGTATATATATATATTTGAAAATGATAAAAAATAAAATAAATATAATATAAAATTGAGATTTATTTATACTATATAATATATTTATATTAAATTTTTAATAGTAAAAACAACGCTTACATTAAAAATATATTTTTTTAATTCCTCAGTTTCTAAAACGTCTGGACAATAGCTACAGAAGTGTAAGAAAAGATACTGACAAATCGGTACAAAAGGACCATTATTACTTGAACTTTGTAAACCAACTGCGTTCTATATGCTTCGAGGGTCTTATTAAAGGAGCCAATTATAGTAGACGCTATGTCGCCTTACAATTGTTAGTTTGGATGGAGGGGCTACAAATAAATAAATATAACAGGTATTGTTTTCTAATTGTATTAAAAGTAATAACTAAACTAAGATACGTAAGTAAGGAAAAGCGCAGCGTTGAGTTCCGCCACTCAACACGCAGTGTCCCGAATTCAGCGGCAAACAGAGTACAGAATGTCTTGACACTAGGTAGTTCCCGTTCACACTGTTATGCGGGAGTGCAGCTAAAAAAATGCAATGGTTGAGGGTTCGAATCCAACTCTATTTTTATTTTTCATGTTTATTCATATGAAAATAAAAGGAAAGTGGAGATCGGAATGTTTTAACATTAAGTTCTCTCTGAGGGAGGTGTGTGAAGTTAAATTATTTAACAAGTTAAATAATTATAATCTATACAAATTAAATAATATTAATGTATCTTTTTGTAATATTAAAATAACCGCTTTCTTCTATATGTATATACAGAGTACATATACGAAAATAGTATTTTTTTGCCATTTTTATCGGTCTGTCTGTTTGTTCCGGTTGATCTCCTAAATGGCTGGAGCGATTTTGACGAGACTTTTAGCCATTTATTTATTTATATGCCATATAAGTGATCTTTGATTTTCGCGATTTGTACACATATGCAAATGAAACGTTTTAAACGGATTAATTACGTATATTTCGGTAGACGGTGAGTCTACCTGTGACCACGGGCACAGTACAGTAGTAAAGTGTTCGAAAGGTCAGGTTTCCAAAAATGTATTTTCTAATGCCAAAATATACGCGATTAATCCATGCGGGCAAAGCCACAAGGACAACCAGTAGACAAATATTTTAAGCATCTGAACATTTGCCTTTTTCTCACTCAATGATGTATTCTACAAGAATTGAGCTCACAATTATTATCGAAGCAGTAACTTAATGCTTATTTCATAAATATGGTAATAATACACAAGTTGAGGCCGGTCGTGGCGCAGTGGGACAGCGTCTGACTATAAAGTGATCGGTTGTGGGATCGATCCCCACTCGAGGGAGTGATTATATGCAAATTATTCTCACTTCTTCACTCTGGTAAGACAAAGTGCAGCGATGAGCTCCACCACTCAACACGCAATGCTTCAAATTCAGTGGAAAGAGAAGTAAAGAGTGTCTTGACACTAGGTACGTTCTGTCTACCCTGCTATGCGGGATAAAAGCGTGAAGCGTTTAAAAATGTTTCCTTTCTTATCCTAAGTGTGGACTAACTCTTTAACAATAGTAAAATTATATATAATCGGTTTTTTTTGTCAAACGATCATTTCTTATAAATAATCTTTGGGTAGAAGAAATTTGTAAAAATCTCTCAACAGAGATGACAACAACGTAAATAAGTTGTAATAAACGTATAAGAGTTTCGACGCAGCCGGTAATAGAACGCATGGTTTAGCAGTCAGAGCGCTTGGACGGGAACAAGATAGAGAGATATGGTCGGGGTTCGAATTTCATGGCGTTCAAAATTATCATATGATTTTTATTTGAAATAATACTTACTACTGGCTAGATTAGAATCCGGGACTAATATTGACTGTTCAAAGGATTTCAACCAATTGATCTATACATATGTTTTAGATATTGGAAAGTGTCGGAAATTGAAACACTTTTATACCTGTTGGGAGATAGCTACGAGGTGAACAAAGCGTTAGCGCTGGAGCTGTTGCAAGCATATCCAGCGGAGATGTTTAAGGTGTTTATTTTATTCTTGTATTATTAAATGATGAAGGAATGACGGTTGCAGGTTCGATTCCCGGTAGGAGAAAATAATTTATTTTTATAATACTAGTGACGGTTTTGTGAGCTCCTGCTCAACGCAACGCGTAACGTTGGTTTTTAAAGGATGAATAAATTAGATATTTGGTATTTTTATCATGTTATATCGGTCTGAATGACGTTACGCGGCGTTCAGTTCCGCTGCTTAACAAGAAATGTCAATTAGCCTAACTTGCTTTATACAAGATAAAGTAATAAAAATCTTATTTTATTGGACGTTTATTATTGGTGTTAATATTAGCATTATACGAGTGTGGGTTCAAATCCGACCTGTAGAATTTTTATATTTAAAACTTTTCTACAAGTGAATTATGGTGGACGGAATGTGTGATCCGAATATATCAGCGAAGTTTAATTTGAATAGATGTCAAAATAAGACAAATTTTAAAATGCCCAAAATTTTATTCATGAAGTCATCGTGGCGCAGTGGTACTGTAAACACGATTGGTTGTGGGTTCGATTCTCACTGGGAGGAATGATTATATTTAAAATAAATATTTTCATTTCTTTGCTTTTGTAAAACAAACCGCGGCGTTAAGCTTGCCGCTCAATTCACAATATCTCGATTTCTGGCGGATAACAGGCAACGCAGTGTATTGACAAAACTGCCTTTTTAAAACAATAAAATTATACATTTATCTACTATTATTTTTCAGAATACAAAATATAAAACTAGCTTGCAATTAAAAGATATTATATTAGAAGCGTCCCTAGTGAAGCCCACAGACTGTGTCACAGCGTTGTATAAATTGAAGCTGTTGACAAGTAAATTACCTGAATATATTATCTGTGATGGAGACTGGTAAGCTTTTATTATTATTTTTTATTTTTACGAACTTAATGGCGTTGCTTGGGTTATTCATGAAATAAGTGAAATATTACACAATTGGTTTTGGGTTCGATTCCCTTTCGGAGGATTATATTCTAATATATGCGATCTCTCTGCTCTAGTAAGACAAAACGCAGCGTTGAGTTCGTGTCTCAACTTCGAGCCGCACTCCCTCTCCCACCAGAGCGAAGAAGTGAAAATAAGTGAAAAAATTATTTAAATATTACTTATTTATAACTTTTTTTTTCTTTCAGCTCAAATTCAAATATAGTGAAATTTACGTTGATTAACACTTTACTGCAAGAATTGAAAAATCAAGTGTCGCTATGCAAGGAAAGCATAGTGTACGGTGCAAGGAACGCGCCCATGTACGGAATTTTACACTGCATCGGTCGGTGCTTGGATGGGGCGCTTGTTACTGAGTACGTATGGGTGTTTTTAAAATCATTTTATTGCTTTTATATATATCGTATACTGATTCGATGTATTGTTTCATTTTTTTAAAAAAAAAGCACAAAACCCATGTGTATAGTTTAATACAGTCAAGCCCTTGAGATCAGAGTGACCACACGTCTTGATTCTTTGCCGTTTATCTTTTTTTTTATTTTTCTTAGCTTCAATTATAATATTAGCGTTTTTTTATTATAATTTTAGTAATTTTCTATATATTTCTTTTAAATATTTTTCTTGCGCCCGTCGTCACCGCCTACACTTGCGGCGGGACTCCGTAATTTGTTAGGGTTATTGTCGTCTAAACAAATATATAAAAACAGTATTTATCTATTATGAATCAAAAATGCTTGGCTTGGCTTTTCCTGAATGTATCCTGAAGAAGATTAAAGTAAAGTAGTTATTAAAATCTTGTCTATTTAAAAAAAAATTGTTTGAAGAGAATTTATGATTTCTTCCTGTGTGTTTCAATTATAAAATGATTTCAATTTCAAGATTATTCAATATCACTTTTAACAACATTCTAAACTGTAGTAAGATATTTGATTTTCACTATTTTTTGAACATTTTATATGAAACTATTTTCAAACTGATTAATTTCTTATATTTTGGTATTTGGAAATACATTTTTGAATATCCGACGTTTCGAACACTTCACAGTAGTCCGTCTTGTTATGCTAGGTAGCAGTTCTACCTGTGACCTGTGACTGTGTTTATCCGTTCAATAAAAAAAAGATTAATTTAAAACATACCAAACTACAGTGTTTGATTTTTTCCCTCTCGTTTCTTTTTTATTTCATGTTTTTTTTTTTCTCTATAAATTATAGACTTTGGTTTTTTTATTAACTTAACTCACATAGATAACCGGGTAGACAAAGAAAACATAGTGTTAGGACACTCTGTTTTCTCTTTTCTTATATCCAAATTAAAATATGTTACAGTGGCTTACCCCAAGGGTCGTGGGGTTCGATTCTGCGTGAGGTAATAACTGAGTGTGTGACAGTGTGCGAGTGCGCGGGCGTTGTGCTCAACAGCGCTGCGCCTGAAGGGTTGCTGCCGACTGGGGAACATAGTGCTTCGGGGTAAACGCTTATATAAATATATTTTATTTTATTTTATGTACAAAAGTCTGCGTTAAGTTACGCCACTCAACATGCAATTGATGGAAACTGAAAATCTGAGTATCTTGATACCAGGTTGTTTCTGGCTTTGCAGCTATACAGTATAAAGTGTTAAGCTTCGTTTATTAGTTATTTCTATAGGCGATTATTTTTTTTTATTTTGATGCATTTTGCTAATTAATGAAATAGAATTGCGTTAAGATACTCTGTTCTCCATTTATTACTCATTTTAGCCAAATTACGTATAATAAAATAAGTTTTTAATTTGAATTTTTCATATTAAATTATTTAAACAAACTTTGAAAGTGCCATTATAACATATGACGTGTGTTGATTAGCGCAACTTAACCCCGAGATATGTCATAAAGCACTAGAAACAATTTAAATATAATCTTTTCTTCGAGTCGATATAAAAATCAACAATCTCTCTCAATCTGCGTAACAGACGGTATAAACCTACTACTTACCACGGTGGCTTTTTCTTATTACACATGCTGACATCCCACCTAGCACGGTATTAGAAGACAATCTAGTGACAAGACTCTCCGTTAACTGCTTTTCCACCCGAGGTCAAGATATTGCGTGTTGAGTGGCGAGCTCAAAGTCTCATTTTGTTAACCAGAGCCAAGAAATAATAAAAATTTTTTCATTATAATCACTCTCTGAGTGGGAATCGAACTCACAACCAAACGCGTAAGCAGTCAGCTATCCTAAAAGACAAAGGGTTATAAATAAAATATGGTTATTAAAGCCTAGATTCTGTTGCAATTGTTAAAAAATATAAACACTAAATATATTTTCGCTTTTTTTTTCTTTTTAGTAATATTTTTCTAGAAGATGGCAAAGAAGTGACGGCTCAGATGGTTTTGCTGTGTTCATGGAGATCTGTTAAAGAGGTATTTTTTTTTCAGCTTTACACTTTATAACACATAGTAAATAGTATAGTGAGGGACAACCTGGTGTTAAAACAGTTTTTTCTTTACTTCCTGTCAAAAATTGTAACTCAACACCGCGCTTTGTACTATAAAAATAGTTTTTAATTTTAATTAAATCCCCGAGTGAGAATTGAATCCGCAACTAATGACATTTACAGTCTGACGTCCCACTGCGCCAAGATAGCCTCTAAGACAATTTATTTTTGTTATATAAAATAATATAAAAAAATATTTCATTCACTCAATTTGTTAAATGAATGATTTAGCGAACGAATTTTTTTTCTATATTGTTATTGTTTATTTGTTAAACCTCTCCTATGGATGATAATGCAGTAATTTACATATAGATAATTAAATACCGGACAATTATTTCAGTTGTTTTTTATCATGTTGGTAATTTGTATGTATATTTTTTAAAAACAGGCATACGACAATTTTCAAATTTTTTATTTGACTTTCAATAAATTCCGGCAGAAAGCGGAGTACAGAGTGTCTTGACACTAGGTAATTCCTGTCTACTGAAAATAATTGAATCTGATAACGTACATTTTATAGCTTCACGCTCTACCCTTTATCGCAAGGGTAGTTAGAGAGAACGCAATGCCAGGACACTATGTTCTCTGCCTACCCTCATAATTCAAAACATTGTGTGTGGAGTGGCGAACTGAACCCCACTTTGTATCTTACCACAGAGGGAAAATGACAACTATTTAAACATAATTACTCCCCATAGTAGGAATCGAACTCACAATCGTTGTTTTTAAAGTCAGATACTATCCCACTGTGCCGCCATGGTCCTATGCGTCTATATAGATCAGCTATTTACTATATTATATTTAGATCAGCAGACCCTTTTTTAAAAACAACTACTTTTTCCTCACAGGTATCATTAATACTAAGTACAATAGTAGGGCAAGTGTTAACCTACGACGTATTCGAACCGGCTACCACCTCGGACACAGTGAAGGAAATAGGCGATCTATTTATACAGCTGTTAACTGAAACGAAGCATAGAGGCGCGTTCGAACAAGTATATGTTGGATTCACTAGATTATTGACATGGTGAGTTTCTTGATTCTTCCTTTTCTAGCTATTTTTTCCTATTATTACTTCTTATATAAGTGAAAAGTAAATTTCGAAATATACTCTCTTACTGATTCCTTATGCCTTCCAAGGAAACTATGCTAAATTTCAGCTTTTTATGTCTAATAAATTTTGAACACAGCGCGATTCGAACCCGCGCCTCTTGGAAACCGTCCAAGTATTCTGACCACTAAGCCATGCGTTCTACTACCCCCTGCGTTGAATTGCGTTGAGTTGCATTCTTATACGTTTTGTTACAACTTATTTTTGTTGCTCTGCTGCGTTCAAAATTTTTATACGTTTTTTCAAAAATGTTTTCTAATCCTAAGTGTGGAATAACACTTTAAAAATAGTAAATATAAAAATAAAACAGCAATCTCTCTTGTTAAACGATTATTTCTTAATAATCTTTAAGTAGTAGAAATTTATAGGTTTTTTTTTAGGTTTTCATTTTTATAGGTTTTTTTTTAAAGTGTGGAATATCGCTATAAAAATAATAAATTATTATGTCTAATAATTTCGCCTGTGCGACGTATACCATCAAATATTTTTTTTTATATAGATATACTACATAATATACACACATGTAGATGGAAATTGTGTTGATTTCATATATTTTTATATATAACTATATGTTCAGCCTATGGCGTGCGTCTCAACCGGAACTGAACGAGTTACCCGCGCTGTGGCTGCAGGACCTCATGCAGACCATACAGAGCGGGGCTGAGAGCAAGCTGTGTGCCACGCGGCGCAGTGCCGGACTGCCCTTCATGATACAGGTTCGAATACGGAATTCCATTTATTTTTATTGCAATAGACATATATTACAGGTTTAATAAATCTCATATCCTCACTAGCGAGTATATAGATATATTGCAAGAATGATCCGTGAGACTATTGAAATATCTTAATTTCCGTAAAGAAACTGGTTGGAAACTCACTACCACCTGGGACCAATTTTCATAAACTATTAAGTCTTAAATCCATCACACCAGAGACAAAAATACAGTCAGATGACGGTAGATTGATATGATTAATTTTAGTATCAAATGACAGACAAAGGCCACTTACGGGGACTACCCGCAAGTGTGACCACGGTGAGTGAAGTGTTCGAAACATCGTGTTTTTAAAAATGTATCTTTGAACACCAAAATATACGCGATTAATACGTTAAAAATATTTTCATTCCAAAGGTTGATTTTGTATCCAATATTAAAGCTATCGCACGAAGGAATTTATTCTTCTCCTTTCCTCCTTTGTTTGGAGTCAGGTCTCCTTATCAGTTGCGCCGCTCTATCCTGGGATGTCTATGGGCCCATATAAAAGTCTTCCAGTTTCTTTCTAACATTGAACCAACACAGGAGAGAGAGGACCACCAGAAGCTACTTTAGGAAGTCCTCTCTCTCTCTCACTCACTCTTGGGCGTCCGAGGATGCTTAAAGCTAAGGTTTTTTGTTTAATATTTGCCATATTCCTACCGCTACCTACCGCAGACTATTTTCTTTTAAGTCGAGTCTTTTAAACGAACCTCGAATACGGAGTGTATACCCGTTTTTTATTTATTCTGGTGGTACTATCCGACCATCTCAGCATCTTCATCTTGTTAACATGAATGATTTTCTCATTTACCTGAGTTACAGTCCAGCATTCCTAAAATTAAAGCATCGCTGGTCTTTTAGCGCCTCTGTAGTCGTTGTATGTCGTAACGACCTGAAAACACTGAAGGTAGGCCGTTCTACAGTTGTGTGGCACGTGGAAGGAAATTCCTACAAAACCGCACAGCAGTAAAACGCCACGTATCCAGATGGTAGGGATGGTATTTTAGTGGGTTGCATACGGTGCGGTTGGAAAATTCAGCGGCAGGAACCAGGTCAAACAGTTTTCCAGAACACTCCCCGTGATGTATGTATGCGATAGACAACGCATAACTATGTCTTGAAATGTCTCTACGCAACGCTAAAGTATCAAGCCTGTGACAGATTATTGGGTTGGCAACGATCCGAATGGCTCTCCGTTGTATGCGGTCAAATGGTTTAAGCTGATACTCGGGTACACCAGCCCAAAGCCGAGAACAATACTCCATATGAAGCCAAACCTGGGCCGTATAAATGGACAAACGGTGTTTGGGCGTGAAGTACCGTCTCGCTCTGCCGATGATACCAAGTTTTTTCGAGGCTAACTTGGCCTTGCTTTCCAGGTGATCGCGATACTGGCAGTCACTCGAAACACTAAGACTCAATATACTGATATCGGACGTGGCTTTAAAGGGGTTGTTCTCAAATACTGGTGATACGACTTAGTGGTTAACGCGCAAAGTTGTGTCTTCAAGGGATTAAACTGAACCAGGTTCCTATCAACCCAGGAAGAGACATTCGCAAAGGATGCTTCGACGAAGACACAAGGTTTTTCCGGCACTTGTCGATGTTTTCCCGAGAAAGACCTGCACGGCCGCCTTAGACGGCGTCCACCGTTCTGTCGTCTGTATTACAACGTGCTATCTGAGAGGATCCTCTTTGCCATGTCCAGACTAACAGCCAGGCCCTAGGAAGAGCCCTTACTTTCAATAGCAGCAGCCCAGCGGTGGGTTAAGTACACTAGAAGATCACCGGTTGACCAACCATGGCGGAAGCCATATTGACGGTCGCTGAGCAATCGTTGATCCTCTAGATATACCAGGATTTGGCTGTTTATTATCCTCTCCATTACTTTAGAGCAGGGAAGTGTTAGCGATAGGCCTGTAGATAGTCTTATCGGAACCATCGCCTTTTTTGGGATCGGGAGGATTAGGGCGCTCTTCCATGAATGAGCGACTACACCGAGTGAATAAGAGTGCCGAAATAAACGCGTTAGCACCGGTGACAACTCAGGAGCACATACACGGAGCACTAAGGGAGAAATGCCATCCGGCCCACTCGACTTGTGGATGTCCAGAGAAAATAGAGCTCGCCGAACAGCTTTTTGGCTGAACTTAATGTCAGGCATCGAGGCACCTCGCACCTTGAAATGGTCGGCGGCGTGGTTCCTCTGTCATCCACGGTTGGAGGCGAAGAGAGCGCCCAGGAGATCGGCTTACTCTTTTGCTGTGTGGAAAAGTGTGTAATTCTGTGTGCGCAACGGCGGAAGCAAAGACTAGCTAAAATTACGCATTGCAGCCTTCGAGAGCGTCCAGAACTGATATTATACATGGTTATACATTCTCTTTAAGGCTTTCATCTTTGGATCTATAGTGACTAGTGCCTCAGCCCAGATTTCGTATGCTTCGCGCTTGCCAATGGCAGCCTGTTCGCAAGACGTACCAAACCAGGGCCGTGACTTGCCACCGATTGGCACTACAGAGTTAGAGACGTAAAGTTCCATACCGTGTAGAATCATGGTCACCATGCCGATTGGTTTACATCAGCGTGTTGTAAGCCAACCGGTATGGTGAGCATTGAAATCGCCAAGTATTACGACCTCGGCAGAGGGTAGCTTGGACAGCATATCGTCAACAGCTGATTGTATGTGCTCCATAAGTCGATCAGTTTCTGCGTTACCACTATGGGACCTGTGCAAGCATGCATAGATTCGGTCGCGGTCATCTGAATCATTACGAAGCCAAATGGTAGACAGGTCCCGACCTCCAAAATTGGCAACGCGATGAAAACTCAGGTCCTCCCTCACAAACTCGTATTGTAGACGTACATTGTAGACGGCATATTGGAGATAGGCTATTTCGCCTGTCGCCACGTTAAGTGTAGAAGAGGCTGCCATGGAGCGTACGCCTCGTTTGCCTTGTCTCTTGCGCGGTGCTTTGCCCTCCCCAGAATTCGAAGGGCGGCCTGATTTTTAAGACTCGAGGAGGGATTCTCCATCATTAACGATGCTGGTACCCTCTTGGGGCAAAATTTCTTCAAGTACTGCTTTCATTTTGGGGAGAAGGGTGAGAGTTTGAGCGCCGGGGCCTGGCGTTACCTAATACGAAACGCAATGGCATAAAGCCATTACTTAACGTCCGTTTTTAATGCCAGGGGTGGTAATGATCCGGTCGAATCTGCCCATTAGTGCCATCGCTGGCAATGTGATTCGATACGTATTTTAGTCGCCTCTTACGACACCACGAATACGACAATGAAGATAAAATGTATATATTCTTTATTGTATCTGTGGTTTTCCATAATAATTCTCATCGATTACCCGCAGCGGAGTCAAATTGGTTTTCCACGACCGTTGTTAAGATAAGAAGCGTGTTTAAAAATTATTCTTTTAAACAGTTTAAATGTGAGGAAGCCACGTTAATTTTATTCCCACGTTAATTTATCATTAGTATAGATGGCGCGGCTAATTTCTTTGTTTTTCTTTATATCAAATAAAATTTATGTTCAGTGTTCATAAACCACTTTACATAGTCTAAACGTCTATTTTATTTTTTTTAAAAAGATTTCTTAATTTTACCAAGCCACAAAATACTCCTGTTTGTTCATCACTGCGACCTTGACGTTTTCGTTCCGTCGTGTCGTTACGTACAATCTTAATTTACAAATATTTTTTTTTTGATTTATTATGAGTTGACCTAGTCTGGTATATGCTTTAGAATTTGAACCACATTTAAAAGTATTCGAAAATATACTTTTGAAACTGGTTTCCAACGTTCCTAGCACTTTACAGTACTCCGTGATTATAGACAAAGTTTTCGCCACGATTGATCCGTTTAATTATCCATTTAGCACATTGTCCTTCACTTCCAGGCGCTGATAATCACAGAACTGCAAATGAAGCCAAACTCCAAATGCTTGGAGCGCTGCATGGCTCAGCTGCTGCGGCCGGCGGCGGCGGGGCGGGCGGGCGCGGTGGGGCGGGTGGGCGCGGCGGGGCGGGCGGGGGCGGCGCTGGCGGCGCGCTGCCACCGCCTCAACGTGGTGCGCGCGCTGTACCGCAGCGCGCACCTGCAGGACGCGGCCGGCGCGTGCGTCGGCGATGGGCTGCTGCTCGCGGTCACGGGATTCCAATCCGATGCGTGGCTTGTGAGTGCACTAAATTTTTGAATACAAAAACCTAATTATAGGTGATTTATAGATCCAGTGAACCTAAGGTCTAAGACGATACATTTTTAAATTCTGTTACTAAAATTAAAACTAAAAAACACACGCTAAACATATTTTCTTGTGTTTTTTGACATCCAATAAAGACTTGTGCCAGTAAAATAAAATTTATTCAAAAATGTATTTTCGAATACCAATATATAATAGTTTAATTTAAAAAATCATATAATATTTAATGAAAAATTTATAAGTAATGAGATGAAACTAAAGTGTTTTTTAATATTATTTATTAAATAATTTTAATTCCAGGAGCGCAACTCCGCCACGCTACTGTTCAGCGCCCTCATGGTGAGGATCTTCGGCGTACAGAGAAATAAAGACTCGGAGAAGCTCTGCATTCGCAACCGCATGACGGGCAGAATATTCTTTTTAAAATATCCACAGTTGTACGATTTTATGCTTGTAAGTGTATATTTATTTAACATAATTTTATATAGAAAACATATTTGAGATAGTTTGTTTAGATTAACGGAACTTAACGCTGCGATATACATTTTTTTAGTAGTAGTAGCTTCACGCTTCATCCCTCGCGGGGTAGTCAGAGAGTACGGAGCGCCAAAAGCTACGGTCCCTACATACCTCTTTCGCCTCGTCCACAGTCATTATCCTCTTCATGCATGCCCTTCGGGGGGTCGTCATACTTTTTACGTGACCTTGTTCCAGTATCTTCGATACTGTGTATTCGAAGGTCAACCGAGGTCTCCCCCAACCTCTCGTACCCCTCACCTTGGCTTCATAAATCTGTCGTACCATTCTTTCATCGCTCATTCTTTCAACGTGCCCAAACCACCTGAGCACGTTCTTCTTCATTCTTACTGTGACATTTACGCTTACACCTGCCATTCTGCGTATCTCCTTGCTGCATATACCTTATGTTTCTTTCATTCTTCTTAGACACACCCACGTTTCGCTGCCGTATAACAACGTCGGTATCAGTACTGCATTGTGAGCGGCAACACGTGCAGGTACGCTGACGTGTTGCCGTCACATCAAAGCAGCAAGGCACCGTTAACCCTGTTACCGGCAGCAATCCGCCTCTCCACATCCATTTCGTATCTTCCATCTCTACTAAACACACTTCCCAGATATATCACATCATTCACTTGTTCTAATATCTTTCTATCTGCCATAATCTTGTATTCCGTTCTTTCTTCGTCTCTTTCAAATACAAGAATCTTAGTTTTACTCGCATTCAAGTTTAGACCATTACTTTCACACCCTTCTTTCAGAGTGATGACCAATGCCTGTAACTCGCATTCTGATGATGCAATTAGCACTGCATCATCTGCGTACAACAGGCAGTTTACTGTCAAATCACCAACTTTCACTCCTATGCCACTATCTTTCACTCCTTGGAGACAACTATCCAAATACAAATTGAACAGCCAAGCTGACATGGCGCAGCCCTGTTTGACACCCGACTGAATATCAAACTGAGGCGACATGCCAGCTCCTACTCGTACACAGGCAGAGTGATCTCGATAAAGAGATTTTGCAGCCTGCAACAGGGGTCCGCTCACATTGTACCGGGGCAGTATCTCCCATAACTTCTTTCTTACAACCCTGTCAAATGCTTTTTCTAAATCCACAAAAGCACAGAAAATTTTCTAGTTTACAGCCAAAATCTTTTCCGTGATCACGCGGAGAAAAAAGTCTATATTCTATCTTCTTCCAAGTCTATATCCTCCTTGGGCCTCCCATAAAAGCCGTTCGGATCTCTTTTGCATTCTTCTCGCTAGAAGTTTTGCATAAATTTTACTGCCCAAGCTAATCAAACTGATAGCCCTATAGCTTGCACAGTCTATCTGTGAACCTTTGCCTTTATACAAAGGCACGATGACTGCGCCTTGCCAATCATCCGGGACCTATCCCTTTTTCCAGCATAAATTGCATAGAAAAAAGAACAGGTCCAAGATGCGCGGCCCACCATATTTGATCATCTCTGCAGTAACTCCATCTGCTCCCGCTGCCTTACCACATTTCAGACTTCGTATGGCATTCTCTACTTCTTTTATATCGATTTCGCCATCTGCTACATAAAGACTCAGCATATTGCTGACGCTCGAGACAGAGACGTCATCACATTCATACATCTTCTTGTAGAATTCCGCCCATCGTTGCAAAACGTGTGTTCTTTATGTAAGTATTTCACCGTCCTCGGAAAGCACCCCATTCATTTTACAGGTTGGCGAACAACGCCGAGAATCACTAACATCTCGCCCGAGAAGTTTTGTGTTTACCCGGAAATTGTTTGTCAATCTGTCATCTCTTTCACGCTCTGACTTTTCACGCTTCATCTTTATCAGTGCTATCGTCAGGTGCTTTTGCAACTCAATATAACTATTTCCACGAATGTGTTAGAACTTACTACCGAATATTTAAATAATGTAATATTAATCTACATTCATTATATATATGCTTTTATGTAAATTCATGAAATCTATACTATAATAAAACAGTAAAAAATGTGCCTGTATAATAAATATATTGATTGACGGTGATGCTAAATTACCACCAATAAAATACAATTCAATAATTAATATTTTTTGTCTGTATGTCTGTTTATGTATACACGCTGATTTCTAAAATGTATTAAATGTATTTTAAATCCTGAATACCGTATAGAATTTATTTTATGTGGACCATGACACTATGTGAGCCCACATCTAATTTCACTCATCCATGCATGACATCAAGGTCCACATGTGATTTTAATCGTCCACATATTAAATCATGGTCCACATGTAATTTCGTCCATCCACACATGTCATCATGGTCAACATGTAATTTTACTCATCGACATATGTCATTATGATCAAAATGTGATTTTACTAGTCCACATATGACATTATGGTTCACATGTGATTTCACTCATCCACACATGACATTATGGTCCACATGTGATTTTACTCGTCCACATATGCCATTATGATCCACATGATTTCACTCATCCACACATGACATTATGGTCCACATATGATTTCACTCGTCCACATATGAAATTATGGTACACATGTGATTTCACTCATCCACACATGACATTATGGTTCACATATGATTTCACTCGTCCACATATGACATTATGGTCCACATATGATTTCACTTACCCACACATGACACGATGGTCCACATGTGATTTTACTAGTCCACATATGACATTATGGTTCACATGTGATTTCACTCATCCACACATGACATTATGGTCCACATGTGATTTTACTCGTCCACATATGCCATTATGATCCACATGATTTCACTCATCTACACATGACATTATGGTTCACACATGATTTCACTCGTCCACATATGACATTATGGTCCACATATGATTTCACTCGTCCACATATGAAATTATGGTACACATGTGATTTCACTCATCCACACATGACATTATGGTTCACATATGATTTCACTCGTCCACATATGACATTATGGTCCACATATGATTTCACTTACCCACACATGACACGATGGTCCACATGTGATTTTACTAGTCCACATATGACATTATGGTTCACATGTGATTTCACTCATCCACACATGACATTATGGTCCACATGTGATTTTACTCGTCCACATATGCCATTATGATCCACATGATTTCACTCATCTACACATGACATTATGGTTCACACATGATTTCACTCGTCCACATATGACATTATGGTCCACATATGATTTCACTTACCCACACATGACACGATGGTCCACATATGATTTTACTCGTCCACATATAACATTATTGACTACATGTGATTTAATTCATGACATGGTTATCCACATATGATTTATTTGAAATGATTGTTTTATAGCTTTTTTTTGACGTTTTAACTTAAAACGTTTTAACTTAAATTATTTATCTTTTATAATAAATTAAACAAATATCCAAACAATAGTAGTTAGTATAATATTTTAGACTATTTTTTAGTTTAGATCATTACTTTCAAATCTGCCTTATAGAATGGTGACCAATGTCTCGCATTCTGATGAAGCAATAATAAATGAATCATCTGCGTACTACAGCCAATTAACCGTCAGGTTGCCTTCTATCATTCCTATGTAACTACCCTTTAGAAGTAGGAGAACATCGTCGAGAATTTTTGTATTTTTGAGCTTTACGGTTTAAAGATAAAGATGCTAGGTACATTCTGTCTACCCTGCTTTGCAGGATGTAACTAGTATCAAGACACTCTATACTTCACTTTCCACCGTATTCGAGATATTGCATGTTGAGAGGTGGAACTCAACTCAACTCAGTATCTTCCATACTGTGTTTTCGAAGCTCAACAGAGGTCTCTCCCGACCCTTCATGCCACTCACCTTTGTTTTTTAAATCTTTCTTACCATTCTTTCATCACTCATTCTCTCAACGAGCCCAGACCACCTGAGCTCGTTTCTCTTCATTCTTACTATAACATTCACACTTACACTTGCCATTCTGCGTATCTCCTCACTGCATATACAGTCAACTAAACTGACTTCGCATATCCGACTAAGAGATCGTATCTCTACTGCATTCGTCTTTCTTTCATTCTTCTTTTGACACACTCACGTTTCGCTGCCGTATAAAAACGTCTGTATCAGTACTACATTGTGAACTGCAAGACGTGCTGGTATTGCTATCGGCAACAATACGCCTTTCCACATCCATTTCCTATCCATCTCTACTAATACTTACCAAATATACCACCTCATTCACTTGTTCTAATATCTTTCTATCTACCCTCATCTTACATTCTGTTCTTTCTTCATCTTTTTCAAATATTATTACAATCTTAGTTTTACTCGTATTCAGGTTCAGTCCATTACTTTTACACCCTCTTTCATTTTGATGATGCAATTAGCACTGCATCATCTGCGTACAACAGACAGTTATCTGTCAAATAACCAACTTTCACGCCTATGTCACTTTCTTTCACCCCTTAGAGACAGCAATCCAAATATAAATAAATTGAATAGCCAAGCTGACATGGCGCAGCCCTATTTGAAACCCAATCGAATATCAAACTGAGGCGACATGCCACCTCCTACTCGTACAGAGGCTGAGTGATCTCGATATAATGATTTTTGGCTGCAATGGCGAAGGCCAAGTACTCCCATAATTTATTACTTACCACCCTGTCAAATGCCTTTTCTAAACCCACAAAAGCACAGAAAATTTTCTGGTTTACAGCCAAAAACTTTTCCGTGATTATGCGGAGAGAAAAGACCTGATCCATGCACCCTCTTCCAAGTCTAAATCCTCCTTGGGCTTCCCATAAAAGCCATTTTCTCGCTAGAATTTTAGCATAAATTTTACTGCTACTAATCACAAAACTATCAAACTAATAGGTTGCACAGTTTATGTGTGAACCTTTGCCTTTATACAAAGGCACGATGACTGCGCCTCGCCAATCATCCGGGACCTCTCCAGTTACCCAGTATAAATTGCATAGAAAAAGAACAAGTCCAAGATGCGCGGCCCACCATATTTGATAATCTCTGCAGTAACTCCATCTGCTCTCGCAGTAACTCCATCTGCTGCCTTACATTACAGACTTTGTATAGCATTTTCCACTTCTTTTATACCGATTTCGCCATCTGCTACATCAAAACTCAGCGTATTGCTGTCGCTTGAGACAGAGTCATCATATTCATACATCTCCTTGTAGAATACCGCCCATCGTTGCAAAACATGTGTTCTTTCTGTAAGCATTTCAACGTCCTCAGATAGCACTTCATTCATTCTGCAGGTTGACGAACAACGCCGAGTACCACTAACTTCTCGCCAGAAAAGCTTCGTGTTTTCCCGGAAATTGTTTGTCAATTTTTCATCACTTTCATGCTCTTACTTTTCACGCTTCATCTTTATCAGTGCTTTCGTTAAGTGCTTTTGCAACTTATATTCTTTCTCTCTTAATCTCTTTTATACTGTTATTTTTACTCGAGGCTTATTCTTTCTTTTTCCAACACCACATACCTCTGTTGCACCTTCCATCATACAATTCCTAAGGTTCTACCAACATATTTCAAAATTTTCATTTCCTGTTTCACTACTCACTGTTGTCTAGCCTTTTGGAAACCCTTTCTTCACATTCCTCTCTAATCGGTAGATCCGGTTATTCACGGTTATTCACATCCCAGCCTAGGTAGCTCGCGCGGCTTCGCCGACCTGCAAAGAGACCCCCTAATTCTAGCAACTACTAGATAATGGTCTGTTCCCAAGTCGGCACCCCTAAAAACACGCGTGTCCATAACTCGGTTGCGAATACGCTGATCTACTAGGAATAGGTCAATCATGCTTTACTCTTCAATTCGTTCCCACGTAAACATTTAATTTGTTTGCCGTCAAATATCGTGTTTGCCACAAACAAATCTCAGTTTACGTTCAAGCCTCATTTACTCTCTTTTCGCCATACTTGCCTAGCACACGTTCGTATCCATCTCTTGTGGTACCGACTCATCAGTTTAAATCACCACATACTATTAGTTTTTCATTCTCTCTTACACTACCTAGAACTTCTCTTACACGCTCCCCAGAACTCATCTAATTCACTTGATAGAGTTGAGGATACTGGCGCATACGCCACGAACAAGAATATTCTTGTTATCTTCATTCGCTTTGTACTCTACCATTGCACTCACCAATCGAGATGACAATAACACACCTACACCTTGATACCCTCGTTCACCTTCTGAAAGTCCAGCCCAGAAGGCGACTCGGTTGCCCGGCAAATCAGTTGTACTATTGCCCTTTCTTTTGGTCTCACAGATAATGTTCAGATCTCTCTCATTGATCACATCTAAAAGCTCATTCATCTTCTGTTGCATCCCTCTCCTACATTCCACATAGCTATTTGTAGCTCCGTCCTCCACCTCCCGCCGTCTCCGACATGGCGTGCTGGGTGGTGACCCCCAACGTCGCGTTTGTCCCCACTTCTTATACCAGCGGGGACGCGCTGGTGCGCGTCGCCTCGGGGGGACGCCCTAGCATGATGCGCCCTGGTGCTCGCGGCGGATGGATTGTTGCAGCCTTAC
This sequence comes from Dryadula phaetusa, assembly GCA_032432895.1. Classification (NCBI taxonomy): domain Eukaryota; kingdom Metazoa; phylum Arthropoda; class Insecta; order Lepidoptera; family Nymphalidae; genus Dryadula; species Dryadula phaetusa. The sequence continues at coordinate 542,308 of JAOYRS010000016.1, read as the reverse complement.
ACAACTGTTACAGTTATATAAGGCTGGCAGGGGTCACTACGAGCCAGTCTTCCATCTTAGCCCTCCGGATTTTTGTTAGACAAACACACATTACTGTGTTTCACATACACTTTTGCCACCAAGTGTAAGTGATATCAAGTTGCTATGGTAACGTTTGTTAGTATTTTACACATTAACTACTAATATTACTATTATATTACTAGTTTAAATAAACACTTGTAAATATGTGTACTTTTTAACTTCACGCTTAATGTAATAGTCAAATATTCCATTCTTTTATATGCTTTCATACATTCTCGTAATAAAATATCGAAATAAATATGATTTTGATACAATAATTTAAATAATATTATTTTTTTTTATTTTTCAGGAGAAACTAAACGAGGTAAGTGAAGAAGATCAACAGCTGCGTCCGGCGCTGTACCCCGTACTGCTGCTGCTGGCGAGACTGTATCCATCGTCTTTGGAAGGAACCGTTTCTAATTTAAAAGTAAGTTTATATTATATGATTTTAATACATTTTAAATGAAACTATTTTTAACCGGATTAATCGCGTATATTTTGGTATTCGAAAATACATTTTGGACACCTGACGTTTCGAACACTACAGTAGTCCGTGGTCACAGGTAGACTGAGATGGCATTCGTCTGTCTGTATTTTCGAATACAAAATATAAGCGAGTAAGTTTATAATTTTCTTTTATTATTTTTGTATTGTGAGGCCGGTTGTGGCACAGTGTGACAGCGTCTGACTGTAAGCGCGATCGGTTGTGGGTTCGATCCCCACTCGGCGGAGTGATTATATTTAAATTATTTTCACTTCCTCGCTCTGGTAAAGACAAAGAGTGGCTTTGAGTTCCACCACCCAACACGCAATGTCTCTAATTCGGTAGAAAGCAAAGTACGGAGTGTCTTGACACTAAGTACTTTCTGCCTACCCTGCTATGCGGGAAAAAAAGCTAAAAAAATTATTATTATAAATACACTAAGTAACTTCTTATTACACCAGCTATTTTCCCGTGTAAGTCTTGTCAAAATCGGTATAGCCGTTCCAGAGATTACCCGAAATAACAAATAGACAAACACAAAAATTGTTATTTTGGTGTGTGTGCCGTATACACATATATATATATATATATATATATATATATATATATATATATGTATATATATATATATGTATATGTATATATATATATATATATATATATATATATATATATATATACATTTAATCATATGTTACAAATTGACACTCTGATTGTTTTTATTCGTATAGATGTGTTGTAGACTATGATATGTTAAAAATGATAGGCGAAGATTTTCCATCTTTCCATCATTCTATCTTGACATTCCATCTTTCTGGCATGAAACAGTTAATTGTTAAAAAGCTTATATTTAAATTATATTATAATTTCTTATTGCTTTGTTAAGGCAAAAGATGGCGTTAAGTTTTTTCGCTTTCAACACTTAAGAAAAAAAACAAAACAAGTCAAACGCTTGTTTATAATTGTATAAATACAACCCAGCTTGGTAACACAAAAAGTTGCGAGTTTTGAAACATAATAAAGTGTACGAGAAATAAAGTGTAGAATGGAGTGTCTTTACAGGATAAGTCAGATGGAACGTAGTGTCAAAACCGCTTCGAGACATAGCATATTGAGCCGAAAATCGACGCCGCGCTGCGTCAGACCCAAAATAATTTTAAATATAATCATTCTCCCAAGTGAGAATCGAACTTGCAACTAACAGCGTTTAGAGTCGGACACGGTCAATCTGCGCCACTATAAATATATGTATCTGTGTGCAGTTGTCCGCGTTCGCGCGTCCGCTGTGCGCATGCGCGCGCGCGGGCGTGCTGCGTGCGCGCGCGCTGGCGGCCGCCGCGCTGCCGCCCATACTGCCGCCGAGCGAGTGAGTCACTTCTAAACACCCTTAAAGTTGTACCCCGGTGAGACGCTCGGACTATTACACTGACACCATGCGCTCCACATCCAGCCACCTTATACGGTTGTTACAACTTATTCATGTTATTAGCATCTCCGTATATATGCTAGTACGATTGGTGTTCTTTATCGTTAAAATTGTTTAAGAACTCAGAACATAGTTAGTCTCTCAGATCTTTCAGTTTTAAGCGTAAATAGAAAAACATAATGTATTGACATTAAATTTTCTCTCAAACTACTCTGCTATATTTATATAATTATATTTAAAAGCCATCATAACACAGTATCGTCACTACGTACGCAATGTCTCAATTTTAGAGCATAAAGCAGTTAAGGGAGTGGAGTGGGAGATTATATCTGACCCTGGTGTCCGGGGTAAAGCGTAAAGCTATAAAAATAATTTTTATATATTTTATGGTTTCAGATACGTTTCACATATTGAAAGTTTATTTCAAACAATATGCGATAGGAATATTAAGAGGAACTATTGTCATGGGGTATTATTACAGGTCAGTTTGAAAATCACGTGTATATATATATATATATATATATATATATATATATATATATATATATATATATATATAAATCTACATTTACAATTTATTAAATTATTTATCAATACAAATAATATTAGTGCTTTAAAAAAATTACGAAAAAATAAACTTTTCTCTTTGTCTATGTTATTCAATTGTTTTAATTGCTACTGTATTCGGACACATGTGCAAATTTTCAGACAAATCGCAAATTGAGATTATTTCGAAAATTATTAAATAAATATTTTTTATTGTGATAACTTGTGTAAAAAAAGCATCAGAAAATCAATATTTTTTATCCCTAATTCAATTATTATTTGACCTAAATTAGAACCTCCACTTATTCTCTTTTCAGTTATCAAAACTACTAGAGGCAAAGCCAAACAATGTACACATACATGAAGGAGCTGAGAGGAACATTTCTGCACTGATCACTCAGTCGGCTTGGATTGTAGAGGAGAGTTCAGACACTAAGTGCTACATTATAATAGATGAATATATAAAAATGATGAATTTAATTATATGGAAGTACGTATTTATTTATTTTTTACAATATTAATGTGTAAGGTTGGGATCAATTAAAGACGTCTTGTTGGTACCAGGTTCTGATTTATTCTGATCATACATACACTTAACTTACACTTGAGAAATGCCGCAGCCTACCACACTACACCTCCCACGGCATTTAAAGAAAAAAAATTACAAATATATTTTTTTCGATAACAATTAGCTGACTTATTACATTCATTTTTTGGGAATAAGTTTTATTTTAAAAACGTTTTTTAAAAAATGACAGACAGAAATACATACAGAATAAAAAAAACCTAGGTATTCTTAATTTAAACAGAAAAGAAAAAAAATAACTATTTAAAACCTAAAGTAATATTAATAATATCTTATAATCTAGAAGTTCCTTATTATTTAAGTATTAATAAAATTAAAGTATATTTTGTTCATTCCTCAGTGCTAGTACTTATAAGAGAAACATCTCTTTCATAGCCTTTTTAAAGTATATGGTGTATGTACAATTTTATTTTTAAGGCGTCTTTTAAAAACTCATATCCAAGATTAGTCGCGATATAATTTTTTTTCCTATTAATTACATATTCTCCTTTCAGGCGCGCCCATAGGCCTTTTTTATTTATTTTTATTTTATTAATTTATTATATTTATATTATTATTTATTTTTATTTGATTGGGTGACCTGGACTACTCCCAATATTTTTTATTTTATTTATTTGGTTAACCACTTTCTATTTATTAATTAGTACCGTTTGTGCACAATCTTTCACGCAGACGAACTCGCGTACAGCATGATCAAAAAATGTGCCAGTATTTTTAATTTTATTCCTTTTAAAAAAGTAAATAACCATAGCATTCGTTTTTCCATCATCTTACAATGAATCATATCGATATATTAGAATAACTAACGTTAGGGCCCAAAACATAGCTAAGCTAATATCCGATAGCCAATTCCATACAGTCATACCAATAAAACCAGCGAATTAGATCGACATAGTTAAGTAATCCTTACATATATATTCACACACCTTATCTTACATTCAAAATTTTCTATAACCATACTCATATAACCTTTTCTTTCCTTAGATCTATTAAAAATCTTTCATTTTATAACCCTGTCAAAAACTTACTCCTTTACTTTAGAACATTTCTATAGCTCTATTTTTTATTATATTTAGGACTGAAACGTTATATACTACATACTGGCTTCTCGAGCACAATACGATAAGTAATATAACCAGTGCCTATATATATATGCAATTATAGTAGCACTTAGCTACATATTTATTTTTATTCCAATAAATTCTCACACGCAACACTCCATATGTACCAAGGAAATTTAACTTGTCCACGATAATTCATCGGTTGATCTATCCGACTACAAATAGCCAAGCTAAGCTTCAAAGCCACATTTTCCAAAACAACAACGTCAAACCATACCATCTACATAATCATATCACTCCCACACAATAACGTAAATATACGCCATCTCTCTACTTTACCATACCTTTCAATTTCCATTCTATAATATAATTTAATCTATACTAAAAAAATCTTTTAATTTTTATACTTTCCTTTTATATCCGACATAATATATTTGCTTCAAAGTCATAATATTGACAACATTTAGTTTTTATTCCATTATCGTTTTTTTTTCATTGTACGTGTTTTTTTTTATTTCATGCACTTTTTCCTTTAAAATAATAACAAGCAAATAAAATTTAATTATCAATGTTAACTATTAACTATTTGATTATTTTAAGTAAAATTAAATGCGAAAAACTATTTTTTTTCAATTCCAACACTAAAGCAGTATAATAAAAAATATCAAAACAACTTAAATGTAAAAATAATGGCAAAGTCAAGCCAGGAGACAACAATGGTATCTACAAATAATTGCATCAGCTTTTAATCTGAATCTTCAATATCATATTAGTTTACAAATTCCACGCCTTATTCGTAAAACTTCTCCTCAACGTTTTTATAAAATTTGAGCTGCACCATGTATGGGAACCAAGACTTACATTTCGAAGAATATGTACATATGGACCGTGCTATGTCATCATATTGAGAATAAATTTATCTTGTTTACAATAATTGCAACTTAATTTACGCGAAACTTTGTATTTAGATTTCGATAGATATGTTTTTATTATGCATTTATACTAATTTATGATTTAATAAAAAATATCATAACAATATTTATTCCTATTTATTATAATTAAAATTTAATTTTGTATCGTGGTCAAATAAAAATTAAAATCTTAATCATATTTTGACAACTTATCTTATTCATATTTTAATATTTCATTATTTATTTATTTTTTGATAACATTAGTGTCCTAAATTTTTTTTTAATCTTCTTCTTAAAACAAAATTTACTCACTCACATTTTCATTACTGCGAAACTGGCCACTCGGTGTAGTTTTTCTTTATCTTCATTATTTCATTTACTTCACATTTGAAAAATGTACACGGCGTTTTCCTTGGATAACTTGTTTTGTAGAATATGCTTTTGTATGCTGCGGTGATTTTTAAATTCAATAAATTCCATCATTCTTCCTCAAGGAATATCTTCAATAGATCAATAACATTTTGTTTTTGATCTGCTTTCCGTTTTTTTTATTTACCTTACTTTTTCTTTTTCTTCTTTGTGTCTTCCTGGGCTGCCTTTTATATAATCTTTGAAAAATTATTCATTTTTGAAGTTTTAATAATTGTTATTTTCTTCTTTTTACGTTTTGATTTTTACGTGTCAATCCGAGAGATTTTTAAATTAGGAATTTTACCCATAAAATATATTTTCATTTTATTTTTATTTTCTTTTCCATTTTTTTCTTCATTTAATAATAATATTTATTCGGTGGCCAGCCGGTGCACGCGTCGCAGGCTAGCGCGCGCACACCGACTGGCAGGGTCGCCATGTAAGGTTGGGATCAATTAAAGACGTCTTGTTGGTACCAGGTTCTGATTTATTCTGATCATACATACACTTAACTTACACTTGAGAAATGTCGCAGGCTACCACACTACACCTCCTACGGCATTTAAAGAAAAAAAAAATATGTTTTTATATGCAAAATGTGAATATATATTTTGTATGAAATTACAATAAAAATACGTATTTGTTATGAAGGTTATCTTATATAAAAAAGATTTCATTCATTTTTGTATGTATAACAAAGCGTGGCGTTGAGTTCCGCCATTCTTACTACTTCTACCCTGCTTACAAAAGCGTGAAGCTGTTAAAGTAGTACGTACATGCACTACGTGTTCAACAGCGTAATATAACACCACGCTTTATCTTACTAAAATGACATTAATAATATATTTTTTTAATATAATATAATTATTTTTCCGAGTGAAAATAGAACTCCCAACCATCGCGTTAACAGTTGAACGCTGTTCCACTGGACTCTTAGTTTAGCCTTTTTAACGCTTTTAGAACAAAAAGCACAGTACAGAGCAATGGATCACAGAACAATCTTTATTATTCGCTGAATTATTATATATTTATGTTATTTTTTATAAACTTTATTCTAGTTTAATAAATAAATATTTTAAATGAATCTATTTTAACCAGATTAATCGCGTGTATTTTGGTATTCGAAAATACATTTTTGAACACCTGACGTTTCGAACACTTTACAGTAGTCCGAGGAGACAGGTAGACTGTTGTGGCATTTGTCTATTGGTTGACACACAAATTAATAGCATCAATCTACCGCCATCTATTTCTTAATTGCCTCGCGTACTGCCCTGATTTCTAGCAGAATGCGCTGAATGTATCTTTGTGTCTGGTGTGGTGGATTTAAAACTATATTTTTTCGAATACCAAAATATACGCTATTAATACGTTTAAAATAGTTTAATTTAAAATGGGTAAAAATCGCAAATATCAAAAATATTATTAAAATAAATATTTTCTATATTACAAGTTATTTCCCATTTCCAGATACAAATCATTAATAACAGATGTCTTTATGAATGCCATACAAAAACATCTCGACAATTTAATACTAAATGATACCAAAACCCAAGTAAATCCGGGCAAAGAACTGTGTCAAGCTAACGCTGTGTACCTGTCCCTAATAATACAAACGTACAGACAAACAAACCCGCAACTTTTCATACACAAGTGTCTTTTACACAAAGATTATGAGATCGTTCTATCAGCTTTAAACTACTTGTTGGTGTTACACAATGAAATTAAAATAGAAAATGTTTTCCAAGAGCATTTATATGAAATTTCCAATAAGGAAACAAGAGAAATAGTCAAAAACGACGGGAAATATAAAGAAATAATTTGTACTGTACTAAAATCTAAATATTTGGAATGCGCTCAGAAAGCGCTCAAACTTCTAGTTTTAGAGGAAAACACTCAAAAGGACTTGGTGCAGGCGAAATTGGGAATAAACAACGTGACGGATGAACAGATTTTCATGAAACTTATAGATTGTATAGAAAACGAACATGACAATTTAGTGCATATATATTTGAAGAGTTTGTGCGACTTTGTGAATTCGAAACTAAATGACAAATCTATGAAAATTGGGGATGTTTTAATAATTTCAAGGGTTATTTTTGAATGTATTCTGCCCGACAATAGCGATGAGACGCGGAGTGTCGTTGTGGAGTTTTTGAGTTATAATTTTAACAGGCTTTTGGATATCGATATGAGCGGTTTGAGCGAGGAGGAACAATGTGAGTATTCTCTCATACATTTATTGTATTTTATAAAACGAATTAAACCTTATTTTAAAATTTGAAAAAAATCCACTTCCACGTCGTATTTAAATGATTGGTTCTTTTTCTTTGTATTTGTTAATAATAATAGTTATTTAAAGGTAACATAAACTTTGAAACTTTAAGTATTCTGAAGGTTATTTTTTTGGTTTTTTTTTGAGTTCCACCACTCAACACGCAATGTCTCGAATTCGGTGGGAAGCGAAGTACGGAGTGTCTTGACACATTCCGTCTGCACTGTTCTATTCTATAGTTATTTAATAAATACATATTTAAATTTTAGTCGAACTAAAAGTCACAATATGTGCTACAATGATGGTGTCACTGGAAGACGAAAAGGAGTCACTGCGTTTGATCGCGGCGAAAGCAGTCACTACGCAATACGTCACAGCGACTGCGGCGAGAGACCACTTACTCGCCCACGCCCAGTCCATATCCATTTCCCACGATCCCCACTCCCACGATGCCCACGTGGCGGTGTTAGCAGTACTCGCGCTGTTAGACTTTCGTGCGCAAGTGTGTCTCTCGGAGAACGCCGGAGATGAGGTCAGTCGCATTTGGTGTTGGGATCTCAATCTTATTGTTATTATGTTTTATTATAAGGTATTGAGGTAAGTCGTGGCGCAGTGGGACAGCGTCTGACTGTAAACACGATCGGTTGTGAGTTCGATTCCCACTCGGGGGAGTGATTTTATTGAAATTATTCTCACTACCTCGCTCTGGTAAGACAAAGTGCGGCGTTGAGTTCCACCACTCAACACGCAATGTCTCGAATTCGAGTCTAGATACTTTCTGTCTACTCTTCTATGCGGGATAAAAAGCGTGAAGCTAAAATAAAATAAAAATAAATAAATTGTTATAATATGTAAATAAATAGTTATCTTCTTTGTTTTTTAAGTATTAATTATTTTTTTCCTTTCTTTTAAAGCATCTTAGTGTAGATAGTGACGTCCTTGTATTGGAAGTTTATGCATTCTTCAATTGCCACTAATTTTAGAGATATTACGTCTAAAGTGGAATTAAGCGCCGCCATCTGTTATTAAAGGACGAATCGAAATTAATTTTAATATAAGTAAAAACTTTACTCCGCGGATATTGTACCGACAACTACAAAATGGATTCAAACCTACGACTATTGGATGCTATCCAAGTCTTTTGTGCCTTGAAAATATTTCTCCTTTTCTAGTCTGCGAATAACAATTGAAAATAATACAATAATATACTTTTTACCAAATAAATCATCCTTAGATGTTAACAATAAAAATTATATATATATATATATATATATATATATAAAACAATTTATTTATTTCAGACTCGAGTTTTCGATCAAAATGAAAAATATAATGTATATTTAGAAGAAAGCGTATGGACGCGCTCGTGCGCCAAACGAATCAAGCAAATTTTGACACTTGGGAATGACAGCTGTCAGTACATACACGATATTACCACGAAAGGGCAATACAGGAACACCTTCCAAAAACTGTGCAACGATAATTTGAATGTGTTCAAAAAGTTATTAAACGGTGAAGAAATCGATACAAACGAAATGAATCCCAAAATTGAAATATTTATGGAAATTCTGACACAAAATTAAAATTGGGCTCGAAGGTTCATTTTTTTGTATAAATATAATAAAATATAATTTTTATTTGTTTTAAGGGTTATGTTATTTAAACAATTATATATAAGTTTTATATATAAATTTTATTTACAAATAAGCAATATGTTTACAAACATATTTTTCTTTTGCTACTCAATCCTATATCATTCATCATATTCATTCATATTTAGAATAATATTGTGGATATCAATGTCTCCATTTTGGGCGGAAAGCAGTCAGTGGAGTGTCTGGACACTAGGTTGTTTCTGCTTGTAAATAACAAATCAACATGAATATTTACAAAATTCAATTTCAATCACATGTAAAGTTAAAAATTGAATAGGATTTATAACTATTTTCATTACCACTCTGATCTAAGACAAACTGCGGCGTTGAGTTGCGTCACTCAACTATATTTCGAACGGTAAATGGAACACAAGGTGTATTGATTAAAATTTAAAAAAAAAGATATACACACAATATAAACGTCATTTCCACATTCCCACTTTTTTAAACATCTATCTAATGGTCCTCTAGCCTCTCCCACACACGCACACACACACACGCACGCACACAGACGTCACACCAGTTTATTCCGTCGTATCCGATACACCTCACTCGCCGTCTGACTGTTCTTAAACTTGAACTTCTCTCTCCTCTTCTCCACATCCAACTCTGCTTTCACTTCTTTCCCACTGTCCTCCACTTCTTTATCATTCTTCACAATTTTCTGCAACTTACTCTTCAAACTCTCACTTTCGGTTCCACCTTCATCATCGTTGAACAGATCTTTGACTGATATCAACCTATGGGAGTTGCCGACTTTAAGTAATTTCTTGAGACCCCTGGCGGACCGTTTCTCTATGAGACCCAGTATACCCCAATCGTCGCTTTTCTTGTTGTCCAAGCAGCCTTCCAAATGCCAGGCGGCGTTCCTAACCTCCAGCTTCAATCTTTCACACTCCTCATAACTCACGTTTCGGCTAACATTCAAAGCCTGCTCTAGAGGATTTACTATATAAAGCGGGAGGGCGTTAGGTTTCCTTATTGAACGCCCCTCGTTAATAGAAATCGCCTTTTCGGAGAAATCGAACTGAGAGTAGAACTCGAAGAACTGAAAGAGCAGCGTCTGCAAGTCGTTGGTGTTTTGTCCGTATTTGTTCGTCGGTAGTTTGTTGAGATCTCGCAGGAATGTGCAGTTGAGATTCTCTTCAGTGACTCTTATATCTTCTTTTCCTAAAATAAGAATTAATAATAACATTTTTAAAAATAATTATTCAAAAACGGTTTTCTAGAATAAATATTTTGGATTGTATATTCAAATACCATTTGGCAAAATTTTATTTATAATGAAACTGGCCAATAATTTATGTAGAGATAACAAAACAATATTAAATTGGTAGAGAGTGGAGAGCAGAGTAATGTATCAAACAACGTTACTTAGATCCTCGTTTCTGGCTGTTGTATATAACAAAGTATATTTTATTTGTCAAGCCAGTCTATACTAACCAGCACTTCCCACCAGGTACCTAACAGACGGCAACACTCCCACATTCTTCTGTTGCAGAAAGAACATCACCAACAATGTAAGTGGGAAGTTGGTGACCCATCTCCCCGGGTGCGGGTTGGTGAGTCCCGCAGTGGAGGCCCAGCGACGGACGACGAATGCAAGGGGCCTTACACGAGGGTCAAGGACTCCAAACTGCCAAAGGAGCGCTGACATGTGGATGCCTGAACTGTAATTTTGAGGTTTAAGTAAAAAGTCCAAGTGTAATAATAACCTATTTTTTTAATAAAAGGACACAAACTTGGTTTTATACACTCTGATTATACATTTTATAAATATAAAAAAAAATAGAATTTAAACGGTTTTTTGCTAGAAAGAAAAAATTGTGAAGCAAAGGTGAGCGGTACGAGAGGTCAAGGGAGACCTCGGTTGACCTTCGAAAACAGAATATCTAAGATACTGGAGGAAGGTCACGTAAACAGCATGAGGAGCGAAAGAGGTATGCAAGGACCGAAGGTACTCCGTTCTATTTGACTACCTCACTCGAGATAAAGTGTGAAGTTAAATAAACATATAAAGTCCCAAATAAATATTAATGATAACTAACGTATTATTATAACAGAGATCACAATCCAAATCGGCCAGCTCATGGGAATACTTCACTATGGGCACCCTGGCATTCAATATTCTCTGGACGCGGGTAGCTCCGGGCACCCTCAGCTCCAGCAGACCTCCGACCAACTCCATATGCCTCTGCCATGGTGTTCGACCTCCTTCACACTTCTTCTCGTGGTAAACTAGACGATTGTTTTGTAATGTCTGGAATTGCAAAAAAAGTTGTTTTAAGTGCTTCCCGCTTCGCAGAGAGCCTAGTATAGACTAGAGAGCCCAGACTCATTTCAAGCCATTGCGTTCTGCCTACTACTGATTGGAATTGAAAACTTCTTTCTGTATTGTATAGTCCTGAGGGCAGAAGAGGAGAAGAGAGGAGAGGAAGGCTATAGGCTATATAACATCACTCTACGATTAATGAGAGTGAAGCAGTAATAAAAAATCTTGTGTAAACAGATTTTTTTTTTAATATTTTTAAAACTTTCCTTGCGTGCGTAAACGGTGAAATATACGCAAAAGTCATGTACTACAATATTGGTTTCCTCTAAAAATACTAAACAAAAGTCCACAACAGAATATGTGTATCTTTTACGATTGCCTCAATATAACAATTTTTATGCATATATTTTCAGTTCTAAAATAGTATGTTATTTGCGAAGGTGTTTTTATAAAGTAAATATTAATCCTTATCCAAATGAATAAGTTAGCTATCAAAGGCACTTATTTTTGAACAAAATTGCGTTTGATATTAATTGATTTCAACCAATATGCAAGGAATTATTATCGTTTTAAAATAATAACGTCAAATACCACGCGCGCATTAATGTGCGGGGCGTGTGCGGCGGAGAGGCGCGAGGCGCTGGCTAACAGTACCGATAGTCTCGGCTTAGATGGAACTTTATAGTATATACATGAGAATAACATATAGGCTACAATTTATAATTATTTTTTGTAATTTGGTCGTAATATAACAATACATATTAATCAAATCGGTTAAAAATCTGCCCTCTGAGATTTATATTTGCGTTTTTTATAAACTGTTGAAGTTATAAAAACATGATGTAGACTATACTGTAGGATTGTTTATCTTAATTAGTCCTAAATAAACGTATATAGCAAATATCTATCTTATATGAAGAAGCCATGGAGTAAAACAATTGAATTCGCGCCTTTTTTAATGAAAACAATGCAGGCCATAATGATCTCATGCAGTGACGTCTGTTAAAAAAAAACCCAAAACATTTAACATTGCAAAATTTGTGTTATCATCCCTCACAAAGCAGTCCTTCGTAGCATTCTTTCAATAAAAAATATATTTAATTTATACTTATGAATAAATTTTAAATGAAACTATTTTAACGGATTAATCTTTTATAGTTAGGTATTCAAAAATACATTTTTGAAAACCGGATGATTCAAACACATTACAGTAGTCTGTGGTCACATGTAAAATACCTATACTTTCTAATATCTTGTCTAATCTCGAAAATCAAAGATCTTATTATTTTTATTATATATTATTATAAGCAGATTAGGATAATAGTGAAATGTACACTTTGTATTATGTTAATTTACAGTAAAATTTGTTGTCACAATAATCCAATCCATAACATATAAATAACTTGCATTAAGTGAATAAACACTTAAAGAAAAAAAACTATCAACCTACTAAACTCACCATATCCTCTGTCAAAGAGTTGGTCAGCACTAAGTCTAGATCACAGCCCATTCTGCCAAAACCATTCACTGATGAACCAAATGGTTGGACTTTAATATTTGAATATAAACTTTTAAATACTACTTCCAACTGGAAATAACGGAATAATATTTAGTTTAATATATTTTGAGTGTCAGCACACTTACGTGTACAAAAGTATTATAGGGTTCACGCTTTATCCCACATAGCAGGGTAGTCAGAGACAACCTAGTGGCGAGACACTCCGTTGACTACTTTTCATTCGAAATTGAAACAACCATGCTTTGTTTTACCAGAGCGGAGAATATTTTTTTTAAATATAATAATTGAAAGTATTATAAAAGAATATAGAGATTAAGGTTTTTATACCTAAAATGACGAAGAAACAAGAAATAAAAAAATTTTATTCCTTATTATATAATATACACAAATTATAACATAAAACATATATAAATATGACATCTATGTTTTAATATGTAAATCAAAAACTTATACCTCTTATATGAAAATTATGCAAATAATATATGTATGCAATTTGACACAATTATTGTTTATATGGAAACATAAATACCATTTTAGAAAATAGTACATTTAATTAGTAAAATAAATATAACACACAATATCATGTGTTTGAACACGTGATATTGTGTGTTATATTTATTATATAAATTTTTATATTAAGTGATTTACACACTGCTAAAGACAATACTAGTTCTTATAAATATATAAAAAAACTGTACACCATACAAACATATCTTGCACAAATGTAAATAATAATTGTAATATTTACCTGCCTAGCTACCATGTATCGTAATCGCACACCCAAATCATTCAATGCTGTTCTATCATACAACATTTGTATTTGATCTGACACAGTTTCGCATTTAAGTAAATCTTCAAATAAGCAATCCATATCCACATCGTCATTACCATTTTGAATTATCAGGTTTTTATTACTCTCTTTAAATTTTTGTTTCTTGCCTGTAGCCGCCCTAAACCATAGAAATGGTGATTTGACAGCCATCACATCTAAGTCTTTGTGATGAGAGCCGCACGATTGTAAAACATTGTTAGCTGCCTCTTCACTGCTAAATTCAACTAGCATAAAATGCTGCAAATTTATACTTATATATTACTTAGTTTATCAGGTTTCTAATTTATATTAAAAGTGGTTAATAAAATAATCTTTATAAATGAATAGAGAAAGAAACAAAATAGCTTTCACTATTACTCGAGTCCCAAGTCAGTAAACTTTAAATGTACTATTTGAAATATGTACCTCTCCACCCGAGTTTTTATAGTGGTGTATTCCATTAACTGAAGCGTATTCCGAACAATATCCATATAATTCATTGAATGAAGATTCTGAATTTACTTGAACTACAATGCTACGCCGAGCTTCGTCTCTCCTTTGAGCTGTTACTTCATCAAAACTTGTAAATTTTTTTGGAATATCTGAAATATAATCATAACCTATAAAAACTAATTGGAAAACTTAACAGGATATAAATACTGCTAAATTACCGGAGCTTTTTCGTAAGAATAAATATTTACAAAAGCTATTATTAAATGATTTTCTAAAAAAACATTTTCCCGTCTGTAATAAAACAGACATTTTTATTCAAAATTATATCAACTACAGAGGGAACATAACATGTCAACATTGACAACAATGGACTACATAAGAAACTTTTCTGACTTTAATAAGAAAGTTCTAAAATCTAATAAGTCACATTTAAAAACGTTTCTTTTATTACTTTTATAAATTTTCTATAGTCTTCACTAACATATATAATTTCTTATTAATATTTTTAAATTCATCATCATAATTTAGAATAATTCTTCTTTGATGATACAAATTAGTTTAATAGGGTCCATAATCAAATCAGGTTAAAATTTAATACTTCTCGTGGATAAAATTTTAATAATCTTTCATCTTAAACACTAACGTAAATAAAATTAAAAACGTAAACATTTTAAGCATAATATAATTTCCGAACGATACAGAAATTGACCTTGTTTGGCCTGTGTTTATTTTTACTTTAAAGTTTTTACTGAATACTATTTATTGAATGAAGCTTACTCATCCCATTTGTACGTAAACTTCATTTGTTAATTGCGAAAATGGTGACAAGATTAATAAGCCGAGTCCTTGTTCCTCTATGTGCTAACTCAAGAACTATTACACCTAACCTCATTTATGAACAGAAAAAAATTATTTACATTGGCACAAACATTACTAATATAAGAAGCTATGCGAAAAGTAAAGACAAAGGCAAAGATAAAAAGGGTAAAGGTGGAAACAAAGTTGATATCAATCCAGCAATGATATCTGAATTAGTCCCAGTGGACAAACTCAAAGGTAGATGTCAAAATGCTATTGAAAAAATGAAAGATGATTATGCCAAGAATTTAACCCTGAGGTCAACAACCGGAGCTATAGACACCCTTCACATAAAGTATGATGGTAAAGACTATGAGCTTCAAGAACTGGCTCAAATAGTAAGGAAAAATCCAAAAACTCTTGTTATTAACTTTTCATCTTTCCCACAAGTTATTCCAGATGTTTTAAAAGCCATACATAGTTCAGGCCTGAATTTGAATCCTCAACAAGATGGAACAACCCTATATGTTCCAGTACCTAAAGTGACTAAGGAGCATAGAGAAATATTAGCTAAAAATGCCAAGGCTTTATTTATACAATGTCGAGATGCTGTTAAAGATATCCAAAATGAATATATTAAAAAAAATAAAAAACAAACTGGTGTATCAGAAGACTTAGTTTTTAATGTAAATAAACAAATAACTGCTATGTGTGATGATTTTATAAATGAAGCCAAAACTATATATGAAGCCAAGCACAGTGAATTAATTGGAAAATAAATAAAGCTGAGTTACTTTAAGGAAAAATGCATTTAGAACTTGATTGTTAACTATGGAGGTTAAATTTATTAAAGCAATTTATAAAGTGTATAGTTGTTACATATTATAGTCAAATAAAAATCTCTTATATAAACATAAATTTTATTGATAATTGTTATTTTTAAAGATTTCTTAATAAAACCCTGAATTCTGCTACAGTATAATATAAATTTGAGACTTAGTTGTCATATATATGAAAAATGATGAGAGAACCATCTATTATGTATATATCTAGTATTCTTAATTATTCGAAGATACTACTACTATTGTAGGTTTAAATAATACTCTAAACAATTTTACTTTCTATAATTGTAAATGATAATTCAAAAGTGACATTTAATTTATTAAATATAAATAAAAAACATGAATGAATTTCACATCATATTAACAATTATTAAATTACTACTAATTTAAACTTATTAAACATTTTATTTATTAATGGAACTTCATACACACTATTTAGAAGGAGGTATTAATTGGATTTTATATGAATTAAGCTTCAACATATATATATAGTAGTCGGTGTCTAAGGCTCTAAAAATTTAAAAAAGAGCAACGACGTGCTGTTATGACGTTTTTCTGACAACAGCTGTCACAACACGCTGTTGCCCGCTAGGGTCTAATTCGCTTGTTATTGTAACAGATTTTTTATTGTTTTAACAAAAAAAGTAAATGAAATGAGTAAAAATTCTAGTGATCGTAAAAACTATTATGATAAAGTTATGCCCCGTGTACGTAATAAACCAAATTCAAACATAAGGACTACTTCTAGCGTAATTCGTCACGAAACTCCTTCTTTACGTAATGGCGCGAAACCGAGTTCGTCTAAATTAAATTCTGGTATTTATAAAGATCTCCCTTTAGTGCTTAATGATTATTCACCTGAAGTGTCACCTGAGAAACCTAAAATAGTTAAACGTGGTGCAAAACCGAAAAAAACAATAAAATCACTTGATCCTACTAAATCTCCGATTTTAATGAAAAAGAATTTGCCAAAGAAAGTTAGTAGTATAATAAATAATAGAAATTCTGTACCATCATTACTAGTTCCCAAGTCAAGCAGTTGGTCAGATGCTCATATGAGGCAGTGCTATTCAAGCAGGTCTCATACAAGATTAAAAGAACTAAAGGTAACTTAATATCTCATGCTTATTTTTCATCAAATTCTTATCAAATATTTTTAAATTATTAAAAAAATATATATTTATTTATGTTGTAAAATAACATTGCATTTATGTATTTTAGGATGAAATAAAACAATTTCAAGAAACCCAAAAGTTAATGGAAATGCGATGTAAATTATACAAAAAGTGTGGTGTTGTATTGGATGATGTGGGGCAAGTTGCTGAAGATAAGGCTGTGCAAGTTGAAGAAATGGGTAAAATATTTTTCATTATTTTTGAGCTATGTTTATTAAAGCTTCCTAGATAAATAACTAATAAGATAATAAGATAACTTATTAAAGCTTACTAGATAAATATAAATTTACACTAGGTTAAATACACCATTATTGTTCTGTATTGTATTCTAAGTTTTATTAATTAACTAATGTGGTAGAATTCAATGTCAGTCTTTGTCTTACTTGAACAGAAAGATGAAAACAATTTAAAAATAGTATGAACCAATGGGAATCATATCCAAAACTTTTATGTATAAGGCACTACAGACATTGTCTTAACCTAAGATTTGCAATTTACCACATTTATAATATTAAAAAGTAAATTATTATAACAATTTTCTATTAAGGTATATATTTTATTAAAGAATATAAACATTTCAAACATTATGTAGCGCCATCTATAGGCAAATGTGACTTCACTTCTTTACCTTATTTGGACTTTCAAGTTCAAATACAAAGTTATAGATGGAGCCAATATATTTTCTATCCAAATAAAAAATATGAATTAATAGATATATCTAACTGTTACAACGTATTAATCAATTAATCATGTATATTCAAAATTGAATACTTATTACGTAATATTAAATTGTCATTTATATTTATTATGTATACCGCTATTTTGAACAGATACCAACTAGCCGAAATAGCTCAGTTGGGAGAGCGTTAGACTGAAGATCTAAAGGTCCCTGGTTCGATCCCGGGTTTCGGCAATCCTTTTTGATCTTTTTCATTTAATTATATTGTATCGGAAATAGTTGTATTATTCTACGTAACCTTATCAGATATATATATATATATATATAGCTGTAATTTATAGTATATTGTTTTTTTATTTAAATTTTACTTCACTTCTCACAAAAATTGAAAAATTAATATAGAAAAACTTGACTTGGAATCCGACACTGGATACGCAATACGTTTCATTCAGGTGAAAAGTAGAGAGAAAAGTCTTTTGACTCTACGCTCTCTGCTTACACAGTCATAGATGCATTGAGCTGAATAATTATTTTTTATGCAAAATGTTATTTTATATTGCAAAGTATTTACAAATATCATTTATAACTATTATATCAATACAAAACGTTTCTATTTATTATCAATAATTTCCATGAATATTTATATTTTTCAAGTGAAATTTACAATATATTATATTTTGTCTTACAGATAACTCACATCTAACTAACATAAGGTATGTTTGTTTTTCAAGTATCTCTCTATGAATAATAACTAGAAGTCATTGAACAATCCATTTTGCAATTTCGCAAGGATCTATATCGCCTCTTTAGCTCAGTGGTAGAGCACTGGTCTCGTAAACCAGGGGTCGTGAGTTCAATCCTCACAGGAGGCATTTCTTCTGTGTATCTATCGGATTTTGTTTTTCTTTTTTGTGATATATTTCTTATTTTCTTTTGAAGATAACATGTTAATGCAAAATACAACGAAAATTTATAGGTGTATTATTAATTGATAATCATTTATTTTATAATTTATGTAAATATTGCCATATTAATGTTTTTGATATAAATCGGATTTTAAGTAGTGGAGTGTTTTAATATATCAATAAATATCAAAGCCTCTGAACCCAAATTACCGTAACTTTTTTTATGATACTTTTAAACCAACTAAAGTAACAAAATAACAAAGTTGTAGACTTTTTCAAGTTAGAAAAAAAAATATATTTTCATATCATATTTAATAAATTATATACAATGAAACAGAGGTATGTTAATTTAAAAAAAACTTTTTTCAAATTTAATCTATTATTTTACTTTATTTATTTGCAAGTTATGTTTATTCCTACCTCCCAAAAAACATCTAATATATATACATATACATATATATATAATATATATATACATATATATATATATATATATATATATATATATATATATATATATATATATATATATATATATATATATATATATATATATATATATATATATAAAACATCTAATATATATAATATATATATATATATATATATATATGTAATAATAACAATATGGAGCATAGACATATCACGCGATTTTAGTATTATGCAAAAAATGTATCAAAAAGCGCCTCAAGTTTTTATAATTATATATTTGATGTACTAATTGTACTCTGGACTTTATTTTATAATTCTAAAATAATAATAGCCTAAGTTACTCCTTATGGCATTAGTTAGCTGCCAGTGAGAGTCCTATCAAAATCGGTCCAGCAATTCCTGAGGTTAGCCGGAACAAAGAGACAGACAGAAATTGTAAAAAAATGTTATTTCGGCTTACGTACCTTATATATATTTTTTTTAGCTTCAGGCTTTTTATCCCGCATAGCAGGGTAGACAGAAAGTACCTAGTGTCAAGACACTCCGTACTTCGCTTTCCACCGAATTCGAGACATTGCGTGTTGAGTGGTCTAACTCAACGCCGCACTTTGTCTTACCAGAGCGAGGAAGTGAAAATAATTTTAAATGTAATCATATATACACGCATTGAGTAAAAAGCGGTTATTTTAATATTACAAACAGACACTCCATTTTTATTTATTTATATAGTTATTTTAAATAATTAATGATATTCTAACTTGGAACTACATAGTATTTTAATAACTCATGATAAATTATATTAACCTAGTACAATATTTAATCTTAAACGGATCTGCGTCAGTCCTCTGTTCCGTTATTCCACAACCGTTAGCGCTCCTTCGTTTGTGTGCTCAGCCTCGCGTCCAGGATACTTTCTCAGTAGCTTAGCTTACTTGTAGAAAACGTACAAACAACGAACAAGATGATTTCACCTGTATTTACTTTGGGTAATGTGTGAAGCTACTACTTGTTTATATAAACTTACTAATATATTATATGGTAGCAGAGAGAACGTAGTGTTAAGATATTCCGTGGTATTGTTTGTTCAATTAAGTTAGGTTAGGCGGATCTTAACGTCGCGTTTTGTCTTGTTAAATTAAGGAAATCAAAACAAACTTAACAACCATTAGCCCGTGTGGAGATGAACCCACTGCATCAGCCTCAATAAGAATTGACGTTTATTATTATTTTATAAGTTTCTCTATTTCTTCCTCATATAAAATTATTCTATGTCAAATTTTACTTTTCTACTCTGGTAAAAAAAAAATCATGTTTCTTTAGCTTCATGTTTTGATCTCGGATAGCAAGGTTAGCCATGAAATAACTAATGTCATGACACTTCGGACTGTATTTTCCGCCAAATACGAATCATTATTTGTTGAGTTGTGGAAGTGAACGCCGCGTTGTACATTTTTTCACACATAATGTAATAATAATAATATGTTGTAATACGATGCTATCGGTACATGTTAGTTATTCACCAATCTCTTCCTGCGATTTCGTTTACTACATACATGTTTATGTTTTTACATAGAGATATGTTTTTTATTTGTTTATTTGTATTCGTAATATTTTTTCCTTTTTTTAGCTTCACTATTTTATCCCGCATAGCAGGATAGTCAGAAAGTACCTAGTGTCAAGACCTTCCGTACTTCGCTTTCCACCGAAGTCGAGACATTGCGTGTTGAGTGGTGGAACTCAACGCCGCACTTTGTCTTTACCAGAGCGAGGAAACGAATATAATTTAAATATATTCACTCCCCCGACTGGGGATCTAACCCACTACCGGTCGCGTTTACAGTGAGACGCTGTTACACTGTGCCACGATTGACCTCTTCGTAATAATGAAATCGTATTTTTTTTTTCGAATAACAACCCCCATTGGCAGAAAGTACCTAGTATCAAGGCCTGTACTTCGCTTTTCGCCCCATTCGATACATAGCGTGTTGAGTTCTTACCAGAGCAAGGAAGTGGAAATAATTTAAATATAATCACTTCCCTGAGAGGGAATCGAACCCAAAACCGATCGCGTTTACAGTCAAACGCAGTCACACTGTATCACGATCGGCCTCAATATAATTAGGCATAAATTCTCTATTTCGTATGGAAAAGCAGTGCAGCAGCAGCTTGACACTACGTTGTCTCCGACTACTCTGCTATACGGGATAATCCGTGAAAATATTCTTTAATGCGTCATTTTCATGGTCTAAATGTGTATATAGCGAAAGTTTTATGAAAATGAGTCAATGGAAATATTATATGTTTAACAAAAATTCCAAATCATAGTTGAAAATCATAAAATCTAATCACTGCATACAATAATACCAATTAATGATCTAAAAATGATCAACACCCAACAGTCTCCCATCACGACGTGGTGACGCATGACGTCACATCCGCTTCCGTGACTGGCGCGTGTCCAAGCTATTCCTGACCGATATCCGACGTTAGTGACTTAACGCCCAGATTTAATTCCTCTCGGCCCATGCCAGCAACGTGCGTTGAATTTGAATTATATGATTTGTGAAATATATATAAATGTTCTACATTAATTGTACTTAACTTAAATGAAATTAAGAATGGTAAGAAAGAAATATGAAGCAAAGTTGAGTCGTACGAGAGGTCGAGGCAGAGGATACCTCGGTTGACCTTTGAAAGCACAGTATCGAAGATACTGGAGGAAGGTCACGTAAAAAGTATGAGGAAGGGCGTGTATGAAGAGGTTAATTACTGTGGACGAGGCGAAAGAGGTATACAGGGCGAAGGTTGTCTTTGACTATCCCATTATAAAGCGCGAAGCGAATCTTAACCAACTAATAGTTAAAAAAACTTAATAAAATGTAAATATTTATACTATAAATGTAAAATATTGTAATGATTTTATTAAGTAAAATTAAATTTTCGACTAAACTTTCGAATATAATAATACCTACATGTCAGTTTACAAATCTTTTTCACATTGATAACATTGATATATTTCAAAAAGGTCATAACTATACATTTTTTGTATTGTATGGGGAAATCCCTACATTCACATACGCCAATTAATTAGAGATATTCCAATTTACTTTGAGTCACGATCGTGTATTGTTTATGCGTCATTCAGTTTTTTAAATTATATTATCAAAGTGGGGCACAGCTACAACCAATTCTCAAATAGTGTAATAGGAACTGATCTTTCAAGAGATTGCCAAATATTATCAAAACTTGCTCATATTTAATTAAAAAAAGATCTTATTATAAAATAACAGTAGAGAAATTGTTTATATTCTAGTATTGAGGCAACTACGGTTCTTTACTTTTGAGTTTTGAGTTTGAGCTATTTCATTATAAAAATGTATATAATTTAAATATAATCATTATCGCGGCGTTGAGATCCGTCACCCAACACGCAATGTCCGGAATTTAAGCTAACAGTAGATTATATTACAAGAGAGACCATTATAGTACAGTGGTGACTACATTACAGATGTATATCGTCAATCGTGAATATGAATATACAATGTACAATAATCCAATTCGACGTGTGGCCAAGAATAGATTAGTAAACAAAGGTGGAACAATTAGCTTGGCACGGTATCCATTTCTCCTGTAACCGTATAAGGGCCACGTACGGCACGTACTACTGACGCAACACTCAATGAAGCCAACGTCACCCATGTCAGCCCTTCAGTCCGGATTTCCATTGAAAGCGAAATATAGAATGGAATATTCTTAATTCTATGTGAAAAAATTAACACATTAGAAACAAAAAATAACTTTTTTATGGATGTAAAGTGTATTCAAAGGATAAGACCTCCCTGTTAAAAGCGTTGTTTAGTTAAGGTATATAGAATTATAAAAAAAGAAGAATAACGTTTTAATTCATATTAATAAACGTAACAGTGTTATTAAGCCTATAAGGTTGTAGGTTCGAATCCCATTTAGGGGAACGATTATATTTAAAATTTATTATCTGCTCCTGTAACACAAAACGCGTAATTTAGTTCGTTACCCAGAAGTAATTTTTGAAAAAGCTTTGAATAGACTGTATCATTCGGCACTGAACACATCTAGGTACTTAAAAATCAGATAAAATCTATCGCTCCTCAAACTATCTATCTTCATTTGTATTGTAATAACAATTAACACAGAATAAGTGTGAAAAAAAATAGAATTTACGTAGAAACAAAAATACATATTTAGTGGAACGAGATCAGTGGTGCATTTGATGCTGAGCCAAAATGTTTAGTTTTTACGTTATTTATGTGGAGGTTATTGATTTATTGTTTGGCAGCGATAGTAAACATCTAGATCGAATTTATGTTTCGTAGGTGGGGCATAGGTGTATCGCAGGGAATACTTTTGTGTCTTATTTATTTCTTTGCCGTTTATAAATATTTTGTTGGTTCTTAGAATTTTGTGAGATTTTTAATATATTTATAGAGACGTGATAAGTGAGTAATTGATTTAAGGATTTATTTTTAAAATATTATGTTTTTTTATTATGTTTAAAGTGTTATTACATATTTAGGATTAGAAAACATTTTTATATAAATAATATTTATATAAACGTATAAAAATATGAACATATGTTACCAAAAAGCGCGGGTTCGAATGTCGCTGCGTTCATTCAATACAATAGTTATTGTGAGCTCCGGTGATTTATTTACATTAACTTCATAATAATACCAGATCTAAATAACCTAAATTAGCATTACTAGTTATGCGATTTCCTTAAATTAAAGATACATGTAGAGACAAAATAATTTTCTCCTTGTGAAATCAATCGTTACGTTTTCTATTAGATATTTAACAAATACTCAGTACAAATAATCATTTTCATAAATATAATAAATAATATATTATTATTTGTAAGGCACGTGATAGCAAACAGCCATAGAAAGCATCTCAATATCATTGCGTTCATCAAAACAATAAAACTTTACAACCAAACCCCCATACAGTTCATAGTACAACCACAAATGTATTCAGCGGCACGATCCGCCGACGCCGTCAGAATTTCCCGAAGTTTTCTATTTACGGTATGCGCGCCCACGAACGCCCTTTAGCTTTCAACCCTTCAAATATTTTATAGTTACATTTATATGGAGTTCCGTGCCCCAATCAACGGAATTCACGTTTTTTGAACAAATTATGCTGTTCTGTGTATGTAGTGCTATGAATGTTCTAGATGCGACTTCTTTAGGTTGTTTTTATAAATAAAAAAAATAATAAAACAATTATCACTTTGCACAATCAACAATTAAAATGCATTAAAAAATATTTATCTTTATAATGTACGTGGATTTCTTCAATAATACTTATCACCTGGCTGTGGCTTGATTAATGTGAAGTATTCTCTAAGGAATTTTTAGTAAATTGGCGAATTACATTAGAATAATTACTCTTGGCTTACATGGAATGACGTAAAAGATGTTTGAATGTTTTATTATTAATATTAATTTAAAGATAATTACAACTTATATAATATTAATAAAAAAAAATTATGCCTAATAGCAACCTATTCAATGGTAAAAACCCAAGAATGATATAGCAATACTAATTTATTTACATTACACATTTAGAAAAAATAAACACAAAATTCACAAATATATCTTGACTGAAATATATCTCCGTACAGTTACTCAGATGTTATTAAGGATTCAGTACAAATCCTTTGCGTACGCCGTGAATACTTATTAGATATAACCAGCAGAGCACAAGCCCAGCTCAACCTTGCAGCACCGAGTCTCCCCCGGGAGTTAGGTCACGCTCAGTGGTCACGTGCTCACCTAACTTCGCCAAATGTTCGTAGACGGTCAACGTGACCAGCCTACTGAAGGCCTCACGTGTTACCTCGTTGAAAGCTTTTTACTGTTTTTTTTTCTTCTAAACATCATATTTGAACTAATCAACGTGAGAATAAAATTGTGAATGTATGATTTACTTTGGTCTATTTTAACAGCAGCAATTTAAATATTGAAAAATTTTCTTAACAAATATTAAAATAAATGTCATTATCTCTTACACAAAGATTATTTCTTAATAATCTTTGGGCAGCAGAAATGAGTAAAATCCTTCTACAGGGATGCTAACATCACATTAGTAAAACGCATGGCTTAGCGGTCAGTGCGCTTAGACGGTTTCCATGAGGCACGGGTTCGTATCACGCTGCGTCCAAGTTTCTTAAAAATGTCAAGTATTAATTACATAGCCTAGACCAACGTCTGACTTGAATAACTGGTAATTCAAAGTTTCAGCCCAAATAAGATTTGTTTTAATATGATATAAGACCTTCATTGAAACTTAAGGATAACTTGAAAACAAGCCATGTAAGGCCTTTTTTTAACGCGAGGAAATCGCATTACGAATACCTTCCCGATTGGGGACTCGGGACAGATTATGTGGGACTCCGAATTGGCATATATAGGCCACCCCGTTTACCCTCTAAAACCTCACGGTGCTCCCACTAGCCGGGATTTCGGGTATACTCCGATCATTTCGTAAGTCCCGGCAGCAAGCTAAGTAAGTAGTCTTCGGGTTCGATATATTATCCTAAGTTATAAGAAGAAATTCAAATTTTCATTAAATATACATAGTCAGTCATCTATCATATTATTGAGCTTGGCTATCATTTCTCATTTGCGTTTTTGATGGGATATATAATGTAGATAGATATTGATTAACTTTTTAATATTGGGACGTTGTACCTAAACCATAAATAGCTTTTTTTGGAACAGTATAAACCTATATGGGTTGAATTTGTATTTTCAAAGTATTTATCTATAATTTATTTAAAAATGTTAAATTTGTATTTTTCCTTTTACTCGAATTTGTTACATTCAATGTGATATTTGGAACTAATCTCCTTATGAAATTTGTATGTAGGTATATCTTAACTGTTAATAAAACGCAAAACAATATGCCATTAAGATGAGTTCCGATAAAAAAGAAATACAAACGGCGCACAGCAAATAGTAATTAAATAAAGTAATTCATAAGTACATATTCTATAATTGGTAACAAAATTGATAAATTTTTAGAGGCCGATCGTGTCCTTTGAGAAAGCGTTTGTACTTTAAACGCGATCGATTTCATTTCCTCGCGCGGCGTTGAGTTCCGTCAATCAACACGGCAATATCTCCAATTCGGAGGAAAGCGGAGTTAGGAGTGGTTGTGACACGAGGTACTTTCTGTCTATAGCGCAATCTAATACAACATTTAAAAGTAAATATCTCACTGGCTAGTACCAAGCAATTGTAATGTTCTTTTTCTGCGCTCCAATATAATCATTATTCCCACAAAATAAAACAGAAAAAAGACGATCCAATATTCAAGCCAACATAGGATGGTAATCAGCGTGAGATGCGCCAACGCATTTATACAAGCGTAAAGTGACCACGTACTGATCGCATCTTGTGATAACGCGACGTCGATTTAGCGATACGATCACTGTGTTCCGACCAGCGATCGAGATAGGCTTTAAATG
The DNA here is from genome assembly GCA_032432895.1 of Dryadula phaetusa. Taxonomy (NCBI): domain Eukaryota; kingdom Metazoa; phylum Arthropoda; class Insecta; order Lepidoptera; family Nymphalidae; genus Dryadula; species Dryadula phaetusa. The sequence continues at coordinate 515,494 of JAOYRS010000016.1, read as the reverse complement.
CTATTATATAAAGAAAGTCTTAATTGAGATCTCTCATAAACGATTATTTTATGGCCTTTTGTGTTAGTTTGGTTGGTATATAACTAATCTAATATATCAATAATTTCGTGTTATTATAATATTTCTATCTAGTTTTAAGCTTTATCTCGCTTAGCAGAGTAGTCAGATAACTTAGTGTCAGACACTCCGCTGGCTGTTTTTTGCTCGAAATCGAGACATTTTTGAGTGGCGAACTCAAAGCAGCGCTTTGTCTTATCAGATGAGCAACGAGTGGGGATCGAACCCACAACCATTCTCGATTACAGATGTTATGCCAGTACTTCATGATGGCCTCAATGTTATTTAATACTTTCATTAGCCTGTTGTAATAATAATAGATAATAAAAATATATCTTTAGCGTGATTTTTTACCTTGTTATATCAAAATAATATTTAAATGTTAAACTATGAACGCAGGCAGTATGTGGGGAACGTGTGAGGAAGTTAGTTAACACTAGATTTCCTCCGCTTCTCTCGTCTTGTAAAAGAAGTGTGAAACTTAACTTGTATATATATATATAAATATATATATATATATATATATATATATATATATATATATATATATATATATATTTGGCAGATTGAGAGTCGAGATTCGAGATTAACACTTTAAAAAATGTCTCAATGAAATCTGACGACAATAACAGTTTTATATATTTATATGTACTTTTGTTAGTGCTAGGGTAAAGGAAATGATTTTTTGTGTTAATTATTCCCGTTAGTTGTAAAAAATGCTTGTTTTCAAATATTCGTGTTTCTTAAATAATATTGAAAATGTTCATTCACGTCGATACTATATGGGTATAAATGCATATTTATGATTATATATGTGATTAGCTGAAAATTAGAAAATTGTAAATATTTCTATTCTGTTGTTTAATTTTATTGAATTTACTCTACATGCATGCATTTACAGCATGACTGAGGAAATGTTTAAATAATTAAATTCTTTAAAGGTATTTTATGGGATGACAATTTCTAAGTACTTTTGTGAGTTTTCTTTGCCAGTTATTTTCGTGTTAAAGACTTTCGGGAATTTTCACATATTTTAAAAGTTCAGTACGTAATTTAGAACTGCAAACACATTTTTTTTATTATATAACCAACCGCTAACAGCGTGCTCTGGAACACCGTCCCATTTTGGGCATTTGCCAAGTTAATCGGAATATTCTGATTCCTGTCAATACGACTCGTGAATAATATGGATTTCTTTTAAATATTTATAACGTGAAACTAACAACAATTATCTCGTTTTATAGCATACATATATGTAAAAAACATATTATGTTCATGGAATAATTGTTAAGCAGATTCTCATATAAATTGTGCATTAACATTCGATGTTTGATAATCTTTATTAGTGCCTGGCTGGGCTTGCGACCTCATTCGACAAGAAAAAACATATAGATTATGGTAGAAATTAACTGTGGATCTTTATTTTATAATTCTAAAATAACGTAAAAATAGCCGGAATTCTTTTTATCTTTTATCACTATCTGTATACTAGTGAAAGTCCAGTTAAAGTAGGTCCAGCCGTACCATGGAAAAATCAGCTAGACAGAAATTATTTAACATGTTATTGTCATATGTGTATATACTATGTATACATACATATACTTTTAGTATAAAGCGGTTAGTTTCATTTTACAAAATAGAATAAAAATAAGTCTTTGAATACGTTTTATTTTCTCTTAAAAATATATTAAACTAACTTATGCTAAAATTATATTAAAAAAATTTTAGTAATTATAAGGAATTGCCAAATGTATACTATGATTTATTTTTTATATATGTTATCAACTCAAACACATTTAAATGTTTCTACCCAATAATATATTCCAATTTTATCCCGCATAACAGGGTACACAGGAAATAGCCTAGTGTCAAAATACTCCGCATTCTTCTTCCCTCCGATTTTGTGACATTATGTGTTCAATAACACAACGAGGAAATGAAAATAGTTCAAATATAATCATTCCCCATAGTGGGAATGGAACCCACAACCAGTCACGTTTGCAGTTAGACGCTGGCCCTCTGCGCCATGTGCGGCCTCAATATTTAAAGTAATAAAATATCAACAACAACAAAACTTCAAAGTAGTAATAAAATATCAAATAACAGATTTCATTAGTAATTTTCGAAAATAAACGTTATTCAATGACGACTCACGAAGACGTAACGCCTACTTCTATCTATATTATCTCACCCAATGTTTTTAATTCCAACCAATTACACATTCAAGTGGCGATCGTATCGACTATCGACGGATACGTAAGAACCCACTTCCGATTAGAATATAATTGGCTTTTGGGAAACTCAGTCACGATCCCAATGTAGCCTAGCCGAGTTATTTCCACCACGTCTAAAAGTGTTGCTCTGAATGTATTAGTTTAGCTTGTAAAGATGGGGGAAAACAATAGAAAATTATATCATAATAATTTGTTTCTTTCTGTTATTTGAGGGTATCGTGTTTTTGGGACAGCGTCTCATTGTGAACGCGATTGGTTGCAGGTTTGATTCTTACTCAAGGTATTATGTTTATACATAAAATGCTCAGGAAAAATAAAACGTATTGTTAACTTCTGCTTTGTCTCGGAATTCGAGCGGAAAGCGACGAACTTGATTTGACACTAGGTTCACTGCTACTGAAATTATTCAAAGAGTATATATGGCTTAGCCTTCCTTTTATTTCGTAAGGCTTGCTAGTGGATGACAAAATCTAAAGCTGGGCCCCCTAAATATGTTTAAACATAATAAACACTCTGTATCATTGATAGATTTTTTTAATGGTGAGTTTAATGGTAAGCTACATTTGCTTTCTAAGCCAAATAATGCAAATATTTCTAAACTGTGATTCTTATTTGAAAAATGATATACGTATGTATATAGAGGACATACTTGTATATTTTATTTATATAAATAAAACAGAGAAAATGGTAAAATTACTTTTTTTTTTGTTCTTCATATAAGATTATTACTTATTCATTTAAAATGTGTTTTCATATTTTTACGCAGTTTTGCTAGTTAGCGATGAGTGTAGTTCTGTTCCACGATATTTCGTGAAATACGCACGTTGTATGAACATGGTCATGCTATATTTCATGTGTAACGCTATACTTAAGCATGGTATCATTATCTTCTGATTGATTCAATAAGCATTTCTGCACGCTCACGCGTCAGGAGCATTGAATGCAACAACGTGGACGGCGAACGGCGGACGGTGGACGGCGGAGGCGATCGGAATGCATCAACTTGTGACATAATCGTTCGTGACTGAAGGTGACTTTCCACATGACGTCTCGCTAGCTGATTGTTATGCCGTACTGGAAATGTAGCAGCTAGTTACCTATTAACTGTATTATATAGACTGAATAGTGAATGTTTGTTATTTAAATATGTTAAAATATTTTACTTTTGTTTGTAGAATTTACTTGTTAGAAACTTGGACGATTATGAATTCAAGTTTTTGAAGTCTTGAAAGTAGTATTTTCTGTTGTTCTACGCATGTATCTGCTTTGAAGTCATTATTTACAGATACATCGCTCTGTTCTTCATTTCAGATTTTAATTAGTGTCCCATGTCTCATTGTTTGTTGCTCACATGTAAAGAGAAAAGTGATTACGAATGAATAATATGTATGTAGGTGCACTCCGATATCACGTTGCAGTGATGCAACCGATAAGGCGGGAATGCAATTAAACGTGCGCCGTGACGAACCGCTTATCTGTAACCTTGGCATTGACATTGCCTTGGACTTGGAGAAATTACGATATGCCGGATGGAGCGTGACGGAAACCGTGTTCGAAGAATTGCTCCGATTTGCTTGCGGTTTCATTGTATTTCATTCTATAATTCAACCGGATCTTGGTTTTTATATCGTTTTTGTTCTGTACTATGCAGGTTTGGCTAGAAAAATCATATGACTTTTCTCTACTTTACGTTTTCCGTTTTTGGTTACTTAACATGTTATGTTGTAGAAAACTTAAGATTTGCTTAAAAAAATGACAGAAATTGAAAATATTTTAAATATAAACATTCTTTAAGAGAAAATAGAGCTAACAAGTTTTATCAGCTTTGCCATATAGCCTCAAGATGGTTCTCTACCTCTTAATTTATTGAACAAATATATTCTAAAACAATTTTTTTTTAGAATAATTGATCATAAATACATACTATAATTAATTTTAACGCAACTTAAACTTCCAAGAATTAGATATCCAACTTATTCAAGTCATCAATCATTTTAAGCAATTAAGTTACAAGACAGGTATCTCGGCGTACCCTGATCTAACGAAACCGCATCTTGTGGGCGCTTCTTGATGACTAATGATTTTAAATTAGCATTACAGAGTAAATATATGGAATCAGCAAGTCAATAACATACTTTGTATGTGGCGACACGGTGATTGCATCATACCTAGGACTTCGTGTGCTCATGTGTGTGTGTTTAAACTTAAACAATGTAATTAGGAGGATTTTAAAATATTAAAGTATATTTAGAAACTCTTTTATGTGCTTCATATATATACATATTATATATATATATATATATATATATATATATATATATATACATATATATATATATATATATATATACACATATATATATATATATATATATATATATATATATAAATATATGCATATCTTACAAAGGCGATTCTCGATTCGATTCTCATAACGATATAATATTTTCAATAATATCAGTCGTCACCCTAATGTTTTTCTGCGACAAGGAAATAATTTAAGAACATATTTTATTGTTAAATTTGTTAGTAATGTTAATGTCAGAATTAGAAAATAGGTTGCACCGAAATAAACCTCCTATTCGAATGGCAACGAGTAAAAAGACCCTCTGTGACATATATAAGCATCGAACACAGGAAATCAAATCATAACTAAGAAGTAGGGTAAATTTTTTTTTAACTTTACGATTTTATCCCGTATAGCAGGGTAGATAGAAACATTATTCTAATAATATTTTTCGTTACTTAATAATATTTAGGACTAAAATGTAATATTATCTACTTATAAATAAATTTCATTAACGGATTTTTTATATTATTTTCACATATATTATATAAGTTCAAAGACAACACTGATTGAGATTTGTGTTCTAAATAAACAAAGGGTAAAGAGTAGAGAACAATGATGTTCCACTAGTTTCTTTCCTCTCTAGATAGTACAGTAGACTTCAAAAATCATATACCCATTTGAAATTATAATTTGACCCGTTGACGGGTAGACAACACGTTGCCTTAGCAACGTGTGTCTTAGTTTATATAAACATGTAATTCAAACACATAGTAGTGTGTGGTACATTTATTTTATCAACTTAATATCTTCTCTATATAAGCTATAACTGTGCCAAATTTCATACTCTTGAGTTCGCGTTATGTTCATAAAAATTTTCCCACACGTATATTCTATATATATTTACTCATATGTATTATAATATTATATGCATATAAGTTTACTTAATTCTCATTTAATAATTGTTACCTTTGCAAACCGCAACACGTGACTTCCCTACAATACAGCTACTGTACTTTGTAGTTACAGTAATATGCTATGCTATTTGCTACGAGTTAATGATTGAAGTATTGTTTAACACGTGCTTCCTAATTTTTAAGTCAGACATACATATGTGTTTGCACATAAATTATATGTTATGTGAACTAAGGCAATTTTACACGATATTTGAAATGAAACTTAAAGGGGGAACTTAAAATTATTTCTTCATAGTTCCGATTATTCTGATTATTCTGACAAAATCTGATTAATTAAAACCAAGGACATCGTCTCGTTTACAGCATGAGGTGGTGCAACGTGATGGTGGTACAACCTTGTCATCAGATCCATCAGATCGTCACCAGATTTATTAAAACCTGATTATGTCCTTGCCAGAGCAATCAGTTTCACAAGAAAATTATGTGTGTCCCTTTTAATTTAATTTCAAGCATCATTTAAAAGGATCTTAGCTTAATTATATTGCATTATTATCAGTTCCGGACACGGGTACTAATTTTTGCTATTTTTTGCTGTGGATGAAAATATATTTACATTGATTGATTAATAAAAGGGACACTATGGCTATGGATTTACATCTAAAATCTGAAAATTTTAAAAGGATGAAGAACAAAGTGGTTCATCTTTATATTACATTCGTACAACAAAGTGAGGAAACACTATAAACACTATTTTCTGTGTACATCCCTTGGTGGGTCCTACGAATGGGATGTGAACCACCAACCATCCCATTAATTTAAGCACGTCCTTACCAACTACGCCACTATGGCGCTCTGAATTTCATATATTTATACTAAAGGTTAATATATTTAGGACGGTTCTATTAACACAAGAGTCAAACAGTGATACTGTAACAAAAATAGTTTAATCACCAATAATACGCTTAAATTATTTATTGTGTTTCCTTTAATCTTGATCGTCTTGGAATGCATGTCGGGTGCAAGCCATCAAAGTATTGTATAATATATTGTTAAAAGCCACTAATGTCCCATAACATTATTTTTCTTCATGTCCTTAAAGCAATGAAGATATCTTGATTGTGCTCTAAGATACTCAATCCAACTGTATTATATATATATTTTGAAGAATTTGAACCCAAATCCATTATCTCCAGTAAAGCACGTCATAACTACGCCACAAGGTGCTATCATTTTTTTAGCTCCACGCTTTTATCCCGCATAGCAGAGTAGACAGAAAGTATTTAGTGTCATGACTATCCGTACTTCGCTTTCCACCGAATTCGAGACATTGTGTCTTGAGTGGTGGAATTCAACGCCGCACATTGTCGTACCAGAGCGAGGAAGTGTAAATAATTTAAATATAATTACGCCTGTGGGTGGAGGAGAATGAATCCACAACCGATCGCGTTTACAGTCGGACGCTTTCCCACTGCGCCATGACAAGCCTCTATAGGCGTATTAATATGTATAATAGTTGTATCTTGCTCACTATCTTGTATGCGGAGTTCCTTTATTAGTTCGCAAAATGTCTTCATTGTTTGCATGTTCATTTGAATTCTTGACGCGCAACCAGTCGCCTATTTAGGTATACTTTTATCGCCATTGCAATACTGTTTATTTTTTACGGAGACACCATGCTTGTTTAAATTTTAGGACATTCCATAGTCGAGTCGTATCTATTATTTATTACATATAAATAAATATTTTTTTATTTTAAAAGATTTAATCGCGTATATTTTTCGTTTATTCGATGTTTTATAACGTATAGTATTTTGTCTATAATTTGTTATAATTGAAAGTTATATTGATTTGTGATTTAGTGGTGTCTAGGTTTTCTTAAAGAATTATTACTTGCGCCTTTACCCGCTGTAGGTAGGTAGGGAAACCCTAATAGATATATTAAAAACTTTCCTATAAATTAATTAAATAAATTATTAAACTGAATACAGTTATGATATGTGTATCTGCATACAATGTTTGTGAGCTTGAATTTAACTTGGTGCAATTTACGTAGTTAAGACAAAGTGCGGTGTTTAATAGCGCTCAACATGTTATTTTTCAGACATTTTTTTTCTACGAAGTTAAAAAAAAAGCTGATAATATAGTCCCGAAAGTGTCCCAATTTTTTCGATAAGTGATAGATAGCATAGTAGCTCAATACAATGCTATATTCTTTGTCTTTGTCAAGGTCGACCGATCGTGACTCACGGTTACACCATACCTACTTTTATATCGCCGGTTACTATTTAACATACATTTGTATAGTTAAAACTTATATATATATATATATATATATATATATATATATATATATGTATATATATATGTTTTTTTGTATTTTTTTATTCGGGAGTTTATGCGTTCCATGGTGGTGAATCCGCCGAGCCAATCTCGTTGCAAAGAGATTTCTACTATATGAATCCGCTCCACTATATGAGTTTCTCTATACACTTAACCAAATTTGAAAGCATACCACTAATACTATTTACTAATTACGCGCTAGATATTATCTGATGATATTTGGAGACTGGCCGAGCTCTATGAGTAGATAAAAAAAATGTTACAAGCTGTTCAAAAAAATGACACACTATACTTGTGCGAGAAAAATCCCAAAATGTATCTATGAAACTTACCATCAAGTTAAGGATTTGAGTTTATATTTTTTTTATCGCACGCTATGCGGGATAAACACAAACTACTTAGTGTCAAGACACTCCGTACTTCGTTTTACACCGAATTCGGACATTGCGTGTTGAGTGGAACTCAACGCCGCACTTTGTCTTACCAGAGCGAGGAAGTGAAAATAATTTAAATATCATCACCCCAGCAAGAATAGAACCCACAACCGATCGCATTTACAGTCAGACTCTGTCCCACTGCGCCACGACCGGCCTCTTCGAGTTTATATAAATTCATAGTAATCAAAATTAGGCTCAAGTTACATCGAATCTATAATTGTTGTCTTTAGACATATGATACGCCGAGGGTTATATTATATTTAAATTTTATAACAGAGGCTTCAAATAAAGGAATAAAAGAAACCGGAATTATTTGTAAAATGTTTAACAATAAAAATTATGAATTTTCACCATCTCAATTTTATATGTACATTAAAATATAAGTTTTAAATGGCATGATCTGTCACCTGGCATCGCAGTTACATGATTAAATCGTAGTTATAAATGTTTTTAAAGAAGTTAAAAAGACAATGAGGAGTCGGCCCCGGAATTGAATAATCCCACCAAACTACAACTCAGGCTGACCTGACTGACAGACGGACAACGCGACGATGTTATAACTATTTATGGCAAAAATCTTAAATAATATTCCCAACGAGCCACCTGAATTAAACACTTATACGGTCAGCCAAATGTAATGGGTGTATACTGTAGTATTATATCATTGATATGCAATACATAGCCAAGACGGCAGGAAAACGCAAGCGCCAAGGTCGTTTATAGGTTTTATATCACAAGACAAGTATATCAGCATTAGTGTTAGTATTATCGCACATTGTGGAGTTTTTTTGCATTTATTAAAGTAGATACATACAAAAATTGGTTATATAAGAGATAACGCTTAATAAATAGATTATATTTTTTTTATTAAGGATTTCCGTTGTGCACCGCTCTGTTTTAAATTTAATTAATTTAGTTTACTTTGATTAATGTTTTATAAAATCGTAAAACGTAATGTAACATGGCATTATTCATATTAAATTCATATAGGAAATATAGTTCAGGTACCGTGCACAAATTCTTACTCCATAAAAGGAAGCGCACACGCAAATATCCCCAATCGACATATCTCAAAACTCTATTTATTTCTTCCTTAAGTGCACACCACACTTAATATTAGGTTATAATTGGACAAAATAAAAAATAATTATAAATAATCTCATCAATCACCTTAAAGTTAGAAGATTTGTCAATTAATATAAAACTCTAAGTGCATGGTAAGTAATAAAGAAAAATATTATCAAAGTTCACTCTATTTTCTATTTTTTCTTATCTGCTCTGATTTTCACTTTATAATTATAATTTAACGGCTTTAAAGTATACAATATACGGTATCACCTTATGTTGTAGAATATTTTATGTTGCGCCATTCGTGCGAGGAATGACAATCAGCTGTATACGTTTTGAGGAATGTTTTAAAGACTCGATCGTTATTTCATTCCACATAATATATTTATAATATAAATGTTTTTTTTTAATTATAATTAAATATATTCACGCAACGGGCTCTTGGTCCGTGCATTTTTTTTCCTTATTGATATATAGTTTATCTTGTAAATGTCACATTTATTAAATCGGTTATTTAGAGCTAAGGCTATTGTTTAAGTGATAAAGTAAACAATTAAATTATGTAAACTTTACGAGGTACGTACGATATGATGATATGAAGTTTCTTAGTGCCGCATTGAGAGAGCACCCGACTGTAAACGCTACGTTAATATTATCCTAATTTCCTCTGTCTGGTTGCACCAAGCGCGGGGTTGATTTCCGCCATTCAACGTCTCGCAAGATGCATTGTTTCGAATTCAGTGGAAAGCAGAGTACGGGGTGCCTTCACACTAGGTACTTCCTGTCTACCCTGCTATGCGGGATAAAAGCATGAGACATATATATACTATGGTATCTGGTATTTTAGATAATAACATATAAACTTGACATTATCTTTTAACATAAAAATATATATTGTATTTTATTGTATCTAAATCTGAGTTTTAGTATGGATATATATATATATATATATATATATATATATATATATATATATATATATATATAAATATTACGCCGACGGATGAGTATCAAAAGTTAGCATTTAAAGTTTATATGGAGAGGGAATGCAAAAATACTTTTTTTTAGAACAACGCTTTACAGATGCACTATACTCAAACTTTTGTATAAAGTGACATACTCGTTGCTAAGGCAACGCATATTCTGCACGTCGTTCATGCCGCTACTATATATTATATTACCTCATTGAATTTGAACCTGGAATTTTTCAGCTAGCAAATATGAAATAATAAAAAAATTGTTCTAACTTCTGAGCTAGGTACCCCATCACTCAGTTACGCAACTTGTACACTGTTACGGAACGTAGCGCGCCTTATGCAAGCACACGTAAAACTTATTAGCTAAGATACCGCCTGTTTAAGTATCTCATTGACGTATCTGGATGGAGTGATGTAAGACGAGTTGGGCTCTAAGCGTTTGTTAGCTCTGGCCTTGTTCATTTCCTGACTGTTTCGACTTTGCTTGCGACTTACGAGCCCCAAATACTGTCCTTGTGTGGAATGAAAAAAGTTATTTATTATTCCGTTTTTTTGATACTAAATTGAAAAATAGATTTTATTTATACATAGTACAATTAATGTTTAAACAAAGAGGAAGCCAATCGTTTAGTTTTGTTTTTTCATTTCTATGGATTTATTCATTAAGTAATGAGTTACGTAACCTAACACTGTTTTGTGTATCTAAAATGTATGATATATATATATATATATATATATATATATATATATATATATATATATATATATATATATATATGTAATTGTATTATATGTTATATTTTGTGCATGCATAACCAAAATTTCAGACAAAAATCTTTATATAATTTCCCTACATTATTAGATTCCATTGTTTTAATTTTTCATCACTTGGGTAACGAATCTGGTGAGACAAAACACGGCGTTGAGTTCGGACACCTAAAATTTAATCATAGATAATAATTACCAACCACTGTGTCTCCACACTAGAGGTTGTCTTTGCCAACTGCACAAACAAAAGAAACGAAGAATGTATGACGTTAAAAAAATATTTCGATCCAAATAACTTATTATTAAAACTATTTATATAGGTATTTGTAACGAGAAAATTTTCCTTTCTCTTTAAATTAACTTCAAGAACAGTGAATTATCCTTGTAACCAATATACGGAGACATGCAGAAACCTAACTCCGGTTGGATATTAACACCTGACGTTCACGTTACGCGGGTCTCACTTAAATTGTTTGCTTAAGTATGGTGACCAAACGATTGTTTTTTTTATTTTAAAATTATAGCTCTTTATATATTTATAACGTTTTTTTTTTGTATAATTAATAGTCTCTAAATTGCAAAGTTTTTGAAATCTGTTTTATTTAGTATGAAAATGAAAATTTGATAGAAATTAGGTAGTAGTAGAATGTATCTGAAATTTCTATTTAGTGCATAAATTTTATAATTAAATAATGATGGAATGGCTAATATAACATTTTCGTATAAAGTAAAAACTTTGTACCCCTTTTTTGCAAAATTTACGCGGATTAAAGAGTATGAAATTGACGCATTTATATTTTATATGGAGATGGACTACAATATGCTCTTATATATATGTTTGAAATGACGTATAAAAATAGATTAAATTACTAAAATAAATTTAACATATACGGCCATGTGTTTGACGTACACGTTTATATAAAATGACACACACGTCGCTATGGCAACGCATTGTTAAAACGTCAAAGGGACAACAGTACTAATGATAAAGGCAAATAACATTAAATTGTAGATGTACTTAATGTGTTATATATTGTTTGTTTACTAACCAGTGTTTGTGTAGATTATGTAAGTATGTATTTTGTGTTGTGTTCTTGTAGATGCAGACTTTTTACAGGATCACTTCTTTATGAATGAAATATTTAGGAGTGTTTCAATTCACGTTCTTACCGTACAACCTCCTTCGTGTGTTCTCCTATCAACGTGACATTGGCGAAGTGATTTGTGTTCTACTGGAAGCTCGAAACGCCATAAGCTAAGAACCAACCAATGAAAAAGGCAGAATGTAATGCTAAAACACTTAAAGTTCACTTTTAATTAAAAATTATTATATTATATATAATATAAATAACCATTGTGATCACCAAATATTTTGGTATAGAAACTGTTTTATACGTAGTTACTGTCGTTTTCATATTTTCATGTTTGTATCAATCCAACAAGCAATAAGAAAAAAAATTAAAAACCGGCTGCGGCTAAAAATTATTCAGTGACACTCGTGCTGAATTAAACCGATTATTTTTTGTCAAAATCAGTTCCCAGGTTTAGCATTTACAAAGGAAACGGACATATATACATACAGTCATACTAATTACATAGGCGGTAAACACATAACCCTCATTTTGGCAGTCAGGTAGAAATAACAAGTTATATATATATATATATATATATATATATATATATATATATAGCTTAAAATAAATACCTTAATACATTCATGGACTTGGTGACCCTACACTACACGACAGGTCTCGGTTCGACGGCCAGCCTTAGCCTAGTTGAGTGACGTGAAGGGGCGCAGTTCCAAACCACTTTAATGAAATAAGGTCGCTCTTAGCGTGCGTTTATGCTGCGCCATGTGAGCGGTGAATACCAACGTTTTTGTAGTCACCAATAATTGTGTCACGAGTTCAAGCTTGTACGGTGGAATTATCATTGTGTATGACATGTGGATAATTTTTATGGTACCGTAATTGCTGTTGTTAATGGCTTATCAATAACATATTTATAGTTTGCGATTAGGGCCGTAATAGTTGAACGTGGAATTCTTGTGTCTAAGCCTTTGTATTTATTATATAAGTTTTATTTTTAATAAAGAAGCAGCGATAAGTGTCGCCACTCGGCACACAAAATCTTAAAAATATATTTGGTGGAATTTACTTACTATCTGATTATCGCTTTATACTTCAAAAAACTAAAAAGATTAAAAATTAGAGGTGTGATTGTCAAATATGGTTTAAACGATCATATTTTTACATTACACTAAATACTTCTATATATATAATATTCTTTAAAAAACCTTCAAGATAAGTCCATAGTACTATTCATATCTTAATCCTCTTGAGATTTGTACAAGTAAGTATTTGAGTCGAAATATTATCTATATTGGGCAATAACCGATTAGGCCCAACTTCCAAACAAGATCATATGTATATTCTGAATTACCATACCGAGTGTAAGCATTTAAAGCTCCAAGTGAAGGTAGAACGACCGGCCTTAACCAAAATGCGCGCTGACGTCGTCGGCGGTTAGAAAGTTGCTGCTTGCGTCACGTCACAGGTTCAAAGACCCCTCGCACGTTGCAGGGCTGGGGGAAATGATCTTAATTATTTTAATCTTTATGATGAATCTGACTGATATCATTGTGTATATTAATAACTGTTTGTTAGGACGCTTTTCAACATTATACTGTTATGATAATGTTGTTATTGTAACATTGAAACAAGACATGAAAATCGGTTTTATTCAATATATAATATGTTCTAGTTGATGTAAGAGACATTGAGATTTTGATATAATTACAATTAGTTTATTTTCTAATACATCCTGAAGGTGATCAATTTATCCTAAGCTATATGTATTAAATTACTTCATCTTAATGCTTTTTGCTGTTTTTTTATCTATTTTACCTTGTTATTGTAGGATTCATACTACATTTTTCTTAGGCCTTAATAAAACGTATGTTCGTTCGCTTTGTTAGTCTCTTTAGAAATATTTATTTAAGTGAAATACAAATTTACAGTAGCTAACAAATGGCAACCCTGGCCACATCACGTAGCCGGTGGTGCTGCGACCTCGGCAGCCGTCCGCGACTCCAGCACGTAATAGTCCGCTACAAAGAGTCATTCGATCTGCATGAAATAACGAAATTATTGTAAAATATGCTAAATATTTCATATTATACTACAAATAATGAATATAATGGCATGAAATTAGACAAACAACATTCGTAGTAATTGATACACGTATATGACGTCTATTATTTATTGGGGTGTCATACATTTTGAAACTTAGCAACTTCGTTATTAAGTTAAATGAATCATATCGATTTGCAAGTCTTTAATTAGTTTACTTCATAGGAAATGAAAGTCTTTTGCTATTAATATAAAAAAGGTATGTTTAATTAATAATATCCATATATTATTTCAAGAGTTATGACAAAATGTTTTTTTTAATGTACACATATCTGTGACAGCCCTACTAGTCACGTAGTGTGGCGGCCTCGAGCGTCCGCACGTAGCCAGCTGTAGTGACTAGTGACCCCCGCGACTCTCTGACACACATTAACACATCGCGCATTGTCTAAGGCTGTCGAGTGACTTAATGCGTTCAGGTGCTTGATTGATACTTTTTTTTAATTACTTTTTTATATATCCTCTTCTTCTTCTACCTTTTCCTGTATTTACACTACCTGTCAGGTAGACAGGGATAGGTAGGTGGGTTAGTCCGTTACCTTTGCTTTATCTCCGTTATTTTTTACCCAATCATTAATTAGGTGACGCGTGTGAAATGCCTAAATTAATTACTACACTCGGTAACCAGAACAATAAAGAAGAATATGGTTATAAATATTTTTGAGATTTCAATGTGAGATGTTTCCAGTCCAGTACATTACAAATGTGGCGTGGCGTCAACGTTATAACAATGTAAAACAAACTGTTTAAATATATACCGCGTGTAACACACCAGAATAAACAAATTTTACAAAATAGGGAGAAACAATATTTACAGTTGTAGATTGCTTTCACTACAGTATTCCTAACCCACTTGAAATCATATGAAAACCTAGATATTTGAATATAACAAAGTAAATATTTTTTGAGTATCATCTACTCCCTGTTATATGTATCTTCGCATTAAGACAATTAACACTAAGTTTTCTCTGCTGCATATCTTTCTACCCTTTTCCACCTATTCTACTTGTACTAAATGTAAACTTTACATACTTTAATAGATAGCCTTGTGCCTTTTTTACGGCTTGAAGTTCTACAACCAAGTCTCCATTCTGATAGGTACCTGTAGACATTTTCTTACCATAAAAATAAACAAGAATTGAATAAACAGACAAAGCATTCTAATTACAAATATTTTCCTATACAAATTGAACTGACAACCATCGTGTATAAACATTTTCCAAGTGCACAACAATGGCGACGACGTTTTTCAATTTCGTTTTTATTCCAAGTCACGTCTGTTGTAGCTCAGTGCGCTCGTGCATGTGGGTCGTCGAACGGTACGCGGACTTTCTTTTTTATATTTCCTACGCCTCTTGGTCATGCGCATCAGAATACCACAATGCATCTCCGGGAATGCCTTGTCAGTCCTTTGTTATGGGAAGATGGATGTTCGTTTGGAACCTGTATATATTCTTAATAAGTAATTTTAAAAGAGAGTAAATACTTTAATTTGTTATTTTTTGTTGATTATAATCAGTTTTCTGTCAATGTTTTGTTATATTAGACGTTTCGTATACAGGAATGATAATCTTTTTCTGTTCTTTTTTGTATTTTTAATAAAAAAATATAAAATGGCATTTTGTTAATATATATCTTTAGAAAGATTTATTTTAAAAAAATTGAGGATAAAATAAAAAGTCGTTTAACAGGATCTAAATCAAATTGCATGTTTTATATCTGGCTTTATGCCAGCTTGTACGCTGTTGCTAGTACGGTGCACACTGACAGTGTAGGCACCTAGACACAGATAGCGTCATACTATAAAATAAATATGATTCATTTATAAATTACTGTAATCCTGAAAATACTGTGTAATACTGAACAATTTTTATTAGCTACAAATAATAGGAATTTCTTATTTCTTTTATTAATCACAGCATTAGCCAATTTTTGCCTTCCCGCATAGTCTACTCCCTTTGCATGGTCTTTGGTCATTCACGATGGTAGGTCTATTGGCTCTCATAAAAAAGGGGCAATCCTTCATGTTGCATGCAGTTTCTACGTCTGGTTGCTAGCGTCTGTAGCCGTGCCCGTGTTTATGGTAGCCCTTGCCCACTTATTGCAGATATAGAGCGATGGGTATGCGCCTTAGTCGTACCAATCTTTCTTTTTTCCTATCATTTTTAGTGGCAAATTATAGATACTTGGTAGTACCCATTCTGGATTGGATTAAATAACATATGATACAAATAAAATCATCAACCTAAGTAGTAAATAATAAAGTAATCAATAAAATTGTTTTTCAAGAGATGTAAACCTGAGAGTTGAATCTATGTCTTGGCAACAGTTAAATCAAAACGCACGTTTCATTACTGGCTCACTGCCAGGAGATTTGCTGGCGAGTGCGATGGACGCTGCATACAGAATGGGTAGTCGCCTGATGGTAAGCACGTGGAATAAAAATGTTTTAGCTATTTTTAAGGTAAAATTGTTATGTTTTACAAAGAGACAAAGACCCTTTACAGACAATTTGATATTGTTAAAATTATATGTAATTTGATTTTTTTTTAATTTTATAATTACGATGTCCAAACGCAGCAATTGGTGAAAAGAAATTGGGATGAGTCTGAGCTTAGATTTTAACACCTAACAAGCAAAATTATAGAAAAATTAACGTAAACTAGACAACAGAACATAATACTCATAGGTTTTCTACTTTATATCTGATGTTGCAAGAAATGCGTTAGAGTAAAGTAAAGAGTTTACAGCTACTTGGAGCTTTACATGTTTCTTATTTTTAAACTGCATACAACCGTCAATAAATCCACCATAAAAATTTCCGGAATTACCATTATTCACAAAATGAATATATTTCCAGCAATTTATTAAATAGGAGCAAGTGAATGGTTGGCATTTATTGCGGTATGTTTGCGTGTTATCAACACCTTATCGCCAGCAGCATTTGCTCGCGGCTCGGGCGCATTCCTCCACGCATCGCCTCGAATTATTACATGGTGACGTGGTGGAGCTCTGACTGTGATTACCAAAAATGAAAGTGCCATTCAAATATCTAGTACTGTCGTCAGCGACGTTTCAGAAATTACGTCAATAGTATGTTCTTCCCCAAGAATTACACCAATTGTAATAGTTTCAACTTTGTTAATATATTTGAATTCATTTTCTTTGAGATTTTTTGTACTTTTTGTATTTTCTATTGGAGATATGTAGAATCAAGTCAATCGACGTGTTTACTTGTATATAAATTTTCGTTACATAGTTATTTATTCTAAGATGTTTTTATGTATTTTAATTCAATATGTACCTAATCACTTTTTGTTTTTCTATTCAAACCAAATTTTATATCATTTGTTTTTTTTATGAAAATTCTTAATTGGTTAATGTTCTCATCTACGTGCTTTTAGATTTTTCCCTTTATCCTCAGTACTCACAATATTCATACGTTTATCAAACGGGACGTCCTCCTAGTACAGCGATGGTTTTAGGTTTAAATACGTATTTCACTTGTAGGATTATTTACAAATATGTTTAGACGAGATCAAGCAATATTTGCTTGGGAGATTTTCTCAACTTAACAAGAAATACGTAAGAATATTTTACTGAGTATGTCATAATAATAAATTTATGTTCATGTTACACGCTCTTTACATGTTTATGTATTAATCACAAAGAAAATTTTTAGTTACTTATATCGTGTGGAATATGTATGTTTCATACACTAATAATAACAGTATCATCTTTATGAAAATACATTAAGTTTTAATTTAACTTATAGATGACTTGTATTCGTGGGAATCTAAATATAGCTACAATAAATAAGAAACGAGAACAATCACTCATAATATGTCTTTCATACACATCATCCATAAAAAATTGCTCTTTCAAGACATGCAAATAAAGGCGTGCTCACACCAGCGACGCGTGACGCGCCGCGTCCCGTGACGCCTTGCACTGCGCGTGACCGTTCCGTTCGCTACCACTCTGTTAGCAATCGAAATCTCACATTATTATATTAGCGTTTATTTTTTACGCTTCGTAACCCAAGGTAAAGTGGCACGCTTATATACAATGGACGGAGAATGTACAACGGCGTACTTCAGCTAGGCGCTAAATTTTCTTTGCTGAGTACAGGAGAAGCTTACGTACTCATTACAGAGACAATTATATATGAACTGTACTTCAGTATGTAGTATTAACTGTATGTTGAAATTTAATTGGATCGAAAATTGAAAATCAGATGAACCTGACTGGATAAAGTATGACAAAATAAAATTGTGTTAACTAATGGAGTACATCAAGAACTAGTTTAGTCGATTTATTATTCGGGTGCATCTGTAACTCGTTCACACACAGAGCTCAATGAAACCAAATAAATTTATCAAACTTATCTGCAAAGAAAGTGTTTAATGAATCAAGATAATAAGATAACAAAAAAAATATGTTCACGACCCAGTTACTGGCGATAACGATAAGGCCATCTGTCGTCACACTCATGAGCATCCTGACTTAGAAAGCGAGTAATTCGCGCTTGGCTCGCCGAGCGTGGCGCCTCGTGGGACCGCCTTGCGATCGTGGGATCCTTTCACGCGTAAACTTACTTTGAGATGTCTAGGTGTGGTTTACCTCTCGTCTCTAGCTTTACCCATGTGGTGTATTAAGCATAATTACTAAAATATACCATGAGACATTCAGTTCTTCTTTGTTTCGCAGTTATTATTTATATTTATCAACTCATCAGGGCTATATGGGCTGACTGTAAACGTGTTTGCTTGTTGGTTCGATTCCCACTCGGGGGAGTGATTATATTTTAAATTAATTGCACTTCCTCGCTCTGATAAGTGAAAGTGCGGCGTTGAGTACCATCACTCAACGAGCAATGTTTTGAATTCGGTGGAAAGTAAAGAACGGAGTGTGCAGACACTAGATACTTTCCACTTACCCTGTTATGCAGGATAAAAGCATGAAGCTAGAAAAAAACATTAAGGAAATAAATTTTATTTTCAATATACTATTAATACTAATGAAGGTATACATTGACATTTAAATGTCGTATATACAAGTAATGTTTATTTGTTTATATAATATTTATATATATATATATATATATATATATATATATATATATATATATATATATATATATATATATATATATATATATATATATATATATATATATATATATATATAATTTGAAATCTGTTATATATATTATGTAGTATATCTATTATGTATATTGTGACCCTCCAACCTTTTTCCTTCCGCTTACTTACAATGCCTTATGGTTGAATGGAAAACATCGCTGTTTTAGCGATAAGGTCGCATTATATAGCTTATAATTGTTTTAGCTTTTTCCTTTTTATCTATTATCGTTTCTGGATAAACAAAAAAGATTATTATTATTGTATTATAAATGAGTTAAAATCAAATCCAAGACAAATATTCTTTTTAAACATTTTGGTTGGACCATATTTTATTTATATCTTCATTAAAATGTAATTTAAGATATTTTCACTGTTAATATCTGCAGTTGTGTCGCTTATTTATGTATATATCTGATTATCTTACTGAGAATAGCATACAAGTTGCTAATAGAATCTAATTGTGCTAATGTTATAAAGGTGAGGTCAGCCTCGAGAAGCGATTAATGCCATTGCTCGGGCGCCATCTTTAATCCAATGTGAAATTTGAATTAACCTATAATTGCTTAAGAAGTAGAGTGAATTATTTACAGTATGTATTGAAAATTTATTAATATATTTATTTATTAATTTTGGCAGGTGTTTCTTTGTTTATTCCTTCTTCATTTTAATAAAATAAAATAAAAAAGGCAATCATTTGTCGAGTTCTTTTTCCATCAGTTTTCCTCAAGAAACGAGTAAGACCCGACCCCGAAATAGATTGTTGAAAGTGATAGAATATTGTGTAGAAAACCTATCATAAGCTTATAACCGTGTTTCACTCAGGTTTTATTAAATAAAAACAATTTAAAAATTGAACATCATCGTAATGAAAATTATTTTCATTTCTTCGCTCT
Source organism: Dryadula phaetusa (assembly GCA_032432895.1). NCBI lineage: Eukaryota > Metazoa > Arthropoda > Insecta > Lepidoptera > Nymphalidae > Dryadula > Dryadula phaetusa. The sequence goes on along the minus strand of JAOYRS010000016.1, from coordinate 495,178 downwards.
GGTAAAACAAAGTGCGGTGTTGAATTCCACCACTCAACACGCAATGTTCTCTAGTTCGGTGGAAAGCGAAGTACAGAGTGTCTTCACACTAGGTACTTTCTGTCTATTCTGTCTATCCCGCATAGGGATAAAAAAACATCATAATGACGATTTTAATAATTTTCATTATGTCTAAGATATGGATTCATATACGTTTAATATTCAGAGCAATACTTCAATAATATATTGTTCAAAAACTTTGTACGTGACAAATTTTAAATTCTAACAGTAAGTATGATATGGATGGGAGTGAAATGGGGGGATGGTGGCAAGAGGAAACTTCGAATCACGATTTACTCGAGCACATCTGCCCCCGCCACCCGCGCCGCCCCAGCCGCCCCCGCCGCCGCCGCGCCGCTCTGTCCTTCGGACGCGATGCGAATTTGTGCTGATCCCTAACAGAGATGCACTCCTTATCCAAATTTTTTCAAAATTTTATTGTTATATTTTTAGTTTTTTTTTTTTATTGTAAGCCGTCGTGACATAGTGTGGTTGTAACTACGATGATAGTGAATTCGATTTCAATACGGGGGAATGTTTAAATGGTAATTTGTTTATATTTGGCATTTAAAAAAAAAAAGAAAACACTGGTTCTTCTCTTGTCTGAGGCATTAACTTCAGTGAATTGGTGGTAAATTATTCGACGTTTAAACAATGAATATGTGAATTCTTATTTTGATTTCCGTTATTCGACGCGGCGTTGATCTCCACTACCCCAATACGTAATGTTTCTAATTCGAGCCAAAAGTGGCGAAGTGTCGTGTTACTAGGTTATGAACCTAAATTGATAGCGAAAAACGACTTGAATCTGTTTTTACACTTCTAAAAATTTAGAATATATGTGTATAATTTGCACATTTAACATCAAAATATTCCATAATTTGTATATTTAACCCATTATTATTATTTGTTGATATTTATTATAGTATATTGCGATAGCCTCGGTAGAGAGCGTTGAACAAGGTGTTTCATCACTAAGCCTATAATAATAACTACTATATGCGGGAAAACAAAAAAATACTATTACGTTTATTATTTCTGTCTATCTAGACCGCTGTTTGTATAATTACATAACGTTGGAGACGTTCCAACCGACCGAAATATGCATTATTTAAAGTAACGCTGAATATAAACATAAACGTCATACTTCATTCAACACTCGACCGTTTCATACTGATTAAGGCGCAAGAAGTGAAAAATGTAACGCTTCGAGGTTGATGTGATTACAATTTTTCCACATACACTTTCCATATATTTCATATATTTAGACAGAAACAATATACTCGTGTACTCCTATCTGTACCCGGCTGTTTGGAGATGTTGCGTGTTAATTGACGTATTACAAAGCTGAACTAATTTTTTTTTATGGGATAAATAACGCAAACGAGCGTACAGTCACTTGATGGTAAGTGATCACCGTCGCCTACGACCCCGTGTAACACCATGGTGTTCAAGGTGGCTTAAACCTGCTTTTTGTAGTTAGGTTTTTATTTATTAAAACATTTTTCAGTTGAAATATTATTATTACTACTTACAGAATAAATTGTGATTTATTATTTGTATTATCTGTGCTAAATAATGTTTTATTTTTTATCTATATCAAGTTATTTTATAACTATATTAAATCATTATATAAGTTTATTTAGTAATTGACTTACATGCCAAATATCGTGGATTTAATATTTATTCAGCTTAATATATAAAAAAATAACACCTATATATTAAAATAATTCATAACATCATTTAAAAATATTTTCAACAGGAAAATGTTGACTAGGTACAAATGTAATAGGTAAAATACAATTTGCGTCAAACAGTTATTTGAAAATTACTTAGCGGTGTAGTGTGAAACACCCTAACTTTTACACAATTTGTTGAATGAATATATATATTATTGTATCACTGTGCGTCAGTTCCTTTGTTATTTGGCGAGAATACTCGACTAAATATTTACTCTAATTATCTGATCACGATACGTGCAGGCTGCCTCAATAATTTGAAGAGCAAGAAGTATTATCGTTTATTTATATACGAATATATATGTATTTATGTATATATGTTTATAAGACAGGATCTTTTTTTTGAGTGTTTCTTGTGCCACTGACTCTTTTTATTAACGTGGTGTTTTTTTGAGATAGTTTTATTTCTTTGATTTAATTTAATTTAATTTGTTGTACACATTACTTTAGTATTAGATTGTGATATGAGGCTCAAAGCCAAAAGTTCAATCACTAGGAACATTATTTATTAATATATATTTTTATATATATATTTTTAAAACTTAATATTTTTACTATTATTATAGCGGTAAAAAATGAATTAACAGAAAAAATATTATAATGGCGTGTGACATTCTCTGATATATTGACTGTAGACCACCGATTACTGTGAAGTGATCGAAGGGTGAGGTTTCAGAAAATGTATTTTTGAGTACCAAAATATACGCGATTAATCTGTTTAAAATAGTTTCATTTTAAAAATCCATATAATGCTTACGATCTCCTTCTTTATTTAGCTAGTTTCTCAAATTTAATTTGATTCCTATATGTTTATTGAAATTTATAAAGTATAATAAAATTGCCAATCCGTCCCTGTAACTACCTTGGTACAGTCATGACGTAGAGCGGCTACGTGCTGGCTGCAGCCCGTGCTGCATACTGATGATGCCTGCCTACATCGACATCGAGTACGCGGTGCGCTTACCAAATTGCCTTTAATGGATTTATGGTTTTACACTCCCGATACCGCTTGAATAGATAACAGAATTTCAGGGCTTATTTTGGAAAATTATACTGTTTACTTATTATGTACCATTTTTTTAGTTATTTTGCAGGGAAAACAGTAATTGATGAGGCCGGTTGTGGGGCAGTGGGACGACGTCTGACTGTAAACGCGATCGGTTGTGGGTTCGACCACTCAGGGAATGATTATATTTAAATAATTTCATTTCTCCCCTTTGGTAAGACGAAGCGCGGCGTTGAGTTCTGTCACACAACACGTAATGCCTCGAATGAGACGGAAGTTGAGTACAGAGTATCTTGATACTAGTTACTTCCTGTCTACCCTGCTATACGGGATAAAAGCGAGAAGCTAAAAGGGTGAAGTAATAAATTAAAATCGCGATCTTTATCGGAAAAATAAGTTAAAAAAACAGTTATTCTTTTGTATACAGAATAAAGCAAAATTACATTTGCCTAAATTTACAGAGATCTCTTTTTAGTCTATTATAGAAAAACTTAGAGGATCAACAATCATATTTGTTAATAACAAGCGCATTTATTAGCGCTACAAGAGTTTTCTTAGAAAAAAACAAAATAAATTATCCATTAATTGTATTTTGCAAATTCTAGAAATGAACTGATTTGATTAGAACAAGTTAGTCGAATTAAAAAGAAAAAAAAACATCGACACGCAGCAGGACAGCGTCTGTCATATAAATGTGGTGTTTTTGTGTTGTACTTACTAACACCTTTGCCTTTGCACCCATTTAATTTAATTAAATAATGACACACAAGTCATTATTTAATTAAATTAAATTGATATACAAATATCAAAAATATAAACTTTTTTGCAAGTTCAAACCTGTATAAGTAAGAGTTAGTCTCATTACCGTTCATCATCATGCTCATCTTCATACAATCTGATCATCTTCAATGGCGCGCCACTCGGTTCAAACTTCGTCTCTTCGCTCCCAACTATTACCAACCACGTTGCAAATGTCGTCCCTCCATATAGCTGGCCATATCCTACACTACGCTTATCGGTATATCGTGTGTTAAATAACAAGAATTACAAAGAAGTTTCTCTTGCAAAAAATATAATAAAGAAACCTATTCATATTACGATTGGTTCCAATGAGTAAACTATACAGAAAGGGCCCTTCTAAATCACCTACATTTATTGTTACAAATACAAATTGATCGCACCTTTCAAATAGAAAAAGTATAATTTATGATCACTTTCCCCCTATTCTTAAGACATTAACAAAAGATTGGGACACCACTATCTTTGGTTTAATTTCAGACAAAGCCTTTAAGGGTTTACCGTAGTAAGTGAAATTCTTCAAACAATCAAATTGAGAAACAAGTTTTTTGTACAGAAAAAATACACTGACAGTGTATTTTTACCGGTGCGTCCTTTTTAAATATCTCATTGTTTTTGAATATTTTTTTTTAGCTTCACGCTTTTATACCGCATAGCAAGATAGGAAAGTACCTAGTATCAAGACACTCCGTACTTCACTTTCCACCGAATTCGAGACATTGCGTGTTGGGTGGTGAAACTCAACTTTACTAGAGCGAGGATGTGAAAATAATTTAAATATATTCACTCCCCCGAGTGGGGATCGAACCCACAATCGATCGTGTTTACATTCAGACGCTGTCACACTGCGCCACGACCGGCCTCTATATTGAATAAACATATATAATTTAATAATAATAATAATAATTAATATTATTACATTGCTGATATTTGATTCGAAATGGAAATTTTAATATCATTCATATTTTTTAATTCTAATTTTAATGATGCTAGAGGTCTTATATCTATTCCGAAGTGGTGTCCCATACAGATCACTTTTAAAAAGTCCCATAGTGTCACTATGGCTTCATATAAAATTAAATTTACCCAGTTAATAATAGGGCAACTTCTTATTTATTTTCTCTCGATTCTCACTTTCTTTAAAATATGGGAGAATATTTTGTATGTCACAACTAAGAAAATTTTTTCGTATATTTGGTGAATGCCAAAGGATAACGGTACGTGGACCAGTTTAACACGACCGACCCGTCTTACAATATACTTTTACTTTCCTGTTTTTTTGATAACACCTTTAAATCGTTATAGCTTTCGAGACAAAGATTCACTCTATTCAAGTCGACAAGTCTCACTCTATTCATCACTTGCGTCCAAATAAAACAAATTGCGTGTTGAATAGCGGAACTCAACGCCGCGTTTAATCTTACTTCGTCACAAGAACGATTAACATCAATGTATCTAAAAATAACAAGAACTATATATCAATAAATCCAACCTACCAATGTACGCACGGCATACTATTTATAATTGAGCCGATATAAAAAGTTAAGCGTCAACCTAAGCCAATGTCATCGATGATTTATATCAAATGACGTACGATATTGAGGCCAGATTAGAAAAAAGCTTTTAATTCCGTAATAACGTGAGCTTATCTATATTTAATGTATCTTAGATTATTATGAAAAGCGTGCGTGGTTGTGATAAAAAATGGTTGAGATGTTATAGAAACAAAATCTAAATACGTACATTTGTTTTTTATTTTCCATTCAGATGATATTTCATCTCAGCGCGGCGTTGGGTTACGCCACACGTAAGTCAAGATAACAGTGTGTTTTTGGTAATTTCTCCTCAACTTGCAATTGCGGCAAAAGCATGAAATAGAAAATTATACAGTTATTTTATATTTTAAATAAAGTTTGTTTGCAGAATACGATATTTGTGCGTTTAAGCTCTTATTAAAAACGAAAGTAGGAACAAAAATTTATTAGATCAGTAATAAACACGTAATGGGCACCAATTTTTTTAAAATATATATTAAAATAAGTGTTTTTTTGTTGTGTTTATGTTATGTTTAATATTGTTGAGCATATTCGATAGTGATAAATAAAAAAAAATTAAAATAGCTTCGTTTACAACACACGTTGCTAAGGCAACGTACATTTGACTCTACTACTGAATATTAAATTAAATATAAAATAAGTATAGTTTTAGAAGGATATCGGGTTATAACTGTCTGAAGTGGACGACTCACGTTTTTCTTAAATCATAATGTCAAATTGAAATGCAACGCTTGGCAATGAATGTATAAACAATTCGCGAGAACTTTCAAAGTTGCATTAAATCTTACGTAAAGTGTTTTATGGAGGTGAAGGTTAAGGTGACCAGATACAGAACAGCTTGTTTGCTTTTTTTAAATAATATTCTCTACATACATACATACATACATAGAATATACTAGCTGTCCACCGTCTGACTGTTACTGTGATTGTTGGTTAGAACCTCACTCGGAGGATTGATTTTACGTAAATTACATTTATTTGCTTTTATTAAAGCAAAACGCGGCGTTGATATCCGCCACTAAACACGTAATGTTATGAAACTTGATTGACAAACTAAGTCGAGAATGGATCGCCTTTACACTAAATTAACTGGGCTTAATCTTTTTTTTTACGTGAGGAAATCGCCGATACCTTCCCGAGTCCTTGGAGGCTCGGTAACGTGGGACTCCGGATGGGAAATATAAGCCGTCCCGTTTATCCAATAAGACCTCTATCCACTTCCCCAAGTTGACCGCCCTCTGGTCTTTGCCTACGAAATCGTGAAGCTATTAAAATATTTTACTGTCATGAAATTTACAAAAAAGAGCTATTGTAATCACTATATCGACTGCTGACTTTGTATAATTTTACAGTAAAACTAATATGACCTGACCTAATACATCACTTGGTTCTGTCTAAAGATGATGCCCATCAACGAAGATAGGCTTAAACTTACTTTCGGTAATTATATCTATTTTTAATGAAACTATTTTAAACGGTTTAATCGCGTATATTTTGGTATTCGGACATACATTTTTGGAAACACTTTACAGTAGTCCGTGGTCACAGATAGATTACCAAAACACACGCGATTAATCCCTTTAAAATAGTTTTATTTAAAATGTGTAAAAATTGCGAATAAATCAAAGATCTTTTTAAATATATTTATATGCTCATTCATATACCTGAGTTCAAACCTATAAACATAATAGCACACAGTGCATTTACACACACCACCACTGCACTAGGATGGCGTTAATTTAACTTAATGTCAAATTCATATGATTCAAACTTAATTTCGTAAAATCCTCATGTGATCGTTAGAGCTTAGATAATACAAAGAAGTCATTTATCACATTAGTTACGCGCGACCGTCGTACGAGTATAATGCGATAGCTACACGAACATATTGATGGCAAATCATCAAGAGGGTATATTACATTTTTTTTTATAATGTAATCTAAGATTATTACTATATACGTGTGGCTTGATTGCCTTATAACTTATTGTAAGGCTAATAACTTAGTGTGTATATCATTATACAATGTGAAGGTGGTGGTTTGTGTGGTTCGTGACTGAATATAATCGATGGGTGTAGATTCAAATACCATTGAGGTTATTATTTATTGCTTTTTTTTCTATGTGATTGATGATTTATGTGTGGTACCTTAGGGAGACTACATTATTATTTTGCTATATGCAAAAACCAAACAGTTATATCATCGGTTTGGAGTGTAAATCTTCTAATTTATTGTTATTTAGTAAACTATCGAGATGAGCAAAAAAATCTCTAAAAATATGTATATATTTCATGAGAATGACTTTACTACCAAGTTTTCTATGCAGTAAGCCATGAATTTTCAAAGATTTTCAGATTTGATGGTGTACAATCATCATGCATTTTGACAATTTTAAATTAAACGAATAATTGCTATTTTTCTCTATTGCATATTTTTGACAGATTTCGAATGTCATAAAAATATCACGATAACAAACAATGACCTTCGCAGATAGAATAGACTCTTCGATATGTTGTCAGGTCGATATGACACTTGCTTTGTTATACTTTCACCAAATGGATTTGAAGCTGTAAAACTGATATTTTTATGCAGCATTCAGCTCGCAGCCCAAAATAATCCGATCTCCACCATTCGCCCGAAGTTGAGACTTGCGTGTTGAGTTTTTTTTCAAAAATCAACTGTTCCTAACTAAGCGAAACACGGAGTGTCTTGACACTAGGTACTTTCTGCCTACCCTTCTGTGCGGGATAAAATCGTGAAACCAAAAGAAAAATACTAAACCATGCGTCATGTTATATAAACATACAGTAAATCGTTTACGATAATACAATAAAAGTAAATCGTACCTCCAATAAGGAAGGTATCCATCATCCAGTTGACAAATTACGTCAATTTAGGATCAAGTGACACCGCTACGCTTTGCGTGCGTCATTTCTTATGTCACCACGCCGCGGTGTGATGACCTCCCCAATTCTGTTCACGTTCTAATGTATACTGTTATTAAATATTTGTAATCTTATGGAATAGTTTTATATGTATGCCTTATTTTTTTGTTTTCTAATCAAAATATTGTATTACGGATATGTTTAGTTGCGTCATCCATTTGTCTGATTTGATGTTGAGAAGTTGAGTGGTAAAAAAATATTCAACGGAGAACAGTTATCTTCAAGTTAATCGAAATTCAGACAAATTATTTATAATATAAGTTTCTTATTTTCTGTTTTTAAAACATATCTTATAACTAAGAAAATGAACTCTAGAATTAATTTTGAAGCCTGCCCTCCAAAAAGGTCCTCGTAATATATTTCATGGTTATTTCCTCATACCATTTGCAGAATAGTAATGTGTGCCCGGATCCGAAAGTCCTTCGTTCCGTCCATTAGTAAACTACGATAATTTAGCGGTTTGTATAATTTCAAGAACGCACTTGTCAATTCTTATTTAATTCTATTTAGTATAGTTTTTATTTTATTTAATTGTAGCCAGGTGCTATGATTAGGGGGTTCAAATATCACTCCAGGGATTTTCTTTCCTAGATTTGTTATTTAAAATGTAATGGTAGGTTTTATAGCCGTCTTATAATAAAATCGGAGAGTAAAATAGGTTAAAACTAATCGCTCTGTCTCCACTTTCCGCCAGTAACGAATACTTGTATTTTAGTTAGATTATATTAGGTTTATAATCACATAATATTTACATAAAAAACTCATCCTTGACAATACTTTAATACGTTTGATTATCCTGACCCGGATGTCATGAAATATTGCATTGACTTTTATTGTTATCGATTCTGGACACACGTAAAAACCGTTACAATACCTTTTTACGTTAATAGAAAGAAACATATAGAGGAAGCCACTAAAAACGAGTTGAGTAAATAGATCTTTTTTATATATATATGATAGATATAGTTAAGATGCATAATCAAAACTACCGTCATATCAACAAGAGACAAATAATTGCACATGAATAAACTTAAATCTGGCCGATTGTAAACATCGTGGGGCGCACTGTACACGTCACGAGCACGATCACGAGCCGGCCGCGTGGTACCGCGCTGTCTGTGATGCTGATAGGCTGAGAGCGAGCAAATAAGATATTTATCTTATTATAACATGTATAGTATGTATATTGCTTTTTTATTATATATTAACACATATCAACTAATGTGGTAGGCAATTTAATACTTAAACGCAGAGTATCTTTTACTCCATTCCTCGATTGATAGAGCCATATTGTATATTTTGTTTTTTTTTGGGTTCACGCTTGTATCCCGCATAGCAGGGTAGACAGAATTCGAGACATTGCGTGTTGGGTGGTGGAACTCATCGCCGCTCTTTGTCTTTTTACCAGAGCGAAGAAGTGGGAATAATTTAAATATAATCACTCCCCCGAGTGGGGATCGAACCCACAACCGATCGCGTTTACAGTCAAACGCTGTCACACTGCGCGACGACCGGCCTCATGTATCATGTATATTTTGTGGCGGGACTTAATGCCGAGCTATGTATATAAACTAAGAAGTTGATTAGTTTTCAATAGCTGCCAGATTTACATTCCATGATGAATCGAATCCCACCACGTTCAAATTTTTATTTATTTTATTTAAATTACCCTCTTTTTTGGTACCTATTATATACTGTTTTATTTTGCGAATAAAATGCAACCGTCTCCCTAACTAGAAACACGTTATCTGGCTCACAATATAAGTTGGTGTATGCCCCCATATGCCGTGAGATACGGCTACCAATTGACATTCAATTGGCGCAATTTATATACATTAAATAAGATTCTTGTTGGTGTTGTTAAATATGTGATCAGGTATGACGCAATCGGGACTTTTCCTCAGATGTTCCTAAAAGCATTAGTTTGGCAGCTCTCATCTGTTATATACTTGGTTCTCATTGGATTATTTTGGCCGATTTTTTTTGTTTTCAATTACTTTTACTCGTAAATTGGAGATCTGCGATTTCCTTCTCTTTTCAAGACTTTTGTCTCATCATAAATAAATCTCGCAATGTAAGAGTCAGACTCAACTTAGTATCAAGATACTCCGTTCAGTGATTTTTGCTTAAAACAGAGACATTGCTTCTTGAGTAGCGAATTCAAAGTGATGCCTTTTCATATTCAAATGGAAAAATAAAAATTATATTTAAATGTTTTTACCGATTGGGAATCGAACCCACAACTGATGATGCTTCCAGGCACACTTTCAAATTGCGTCACCATGGCCTTTATGTTAAAGTAAGAAAATATTAAGACAACGTAGAACTAAAATCTTTAATTACTCCTTCATTAAAGACTATACGCAGAATGGCAGGTGTAAGCGTGAATGTCACAGTAAGAATGAAGAAGAACGTGCTTAGGTGTTTTGGGCCCGTTGAAAGAATGAGCGATGAAAGAATGGTAAGTAAGAAAGATTTATGAAGCCAAGGTGAGTGGTACGAGAGGTCGGGAGAGACCTCAGTTGACCTTCGAAAACACAGTATCGAAGATACTGGAGGAAGGTCACGTAAAAAGTATGAGGACACCCCGAAGAGCATGCATGAAGAGGATAATGACTGTGGACGAGGCGAAAGAGGTATGCAGGGACCGTAGCGTTTGGCGCTCCGTGCTCTCTGACTACTCCGCGGCTTAGATTTTAGTACGTCACTGGGGGGCAGTGAGACAGTGATAGACTAAAAAGCGATGACTGAATTCCATCCCCATTTTAACGTTATTTTTATCTCCGTGCTCCAAAAGGCCTAAAGGAACAGTAAGTTACGCCACTCTTTAGGCAATATCCCATTTCGAGTGCAAGATTATAGAATAGAATATCTTGAATTTACTACGGAAGAAAAAGCAAGAAACTGCTTTTTGTTTCAATTTAAATAAGTTATTTTATTGTATTGTAATGATTACTAATACTAGCGAGGCCGACAACTCAGCGGGACAGTGTCTGACTGTAAATGCGATTGGTTATGGGTACAATCCCCCTCGGGGGAATGATTATAATTTAATTATTTTCATTCTCTCGGCTCTTGTAAGACAAAGCGCGGCGTTGAGTTCCGCCACTCAACACGCAATGTTTCAAATTCGACAGAGTTGCGAGTACGGAGTGTCTTGACACTAAGTACTTCTTGTCTACCCTGCTATGCAGGCGTGAAAGTTATAAACAAAATTGTAAATATAAAAAAATACATTTTCTTTAAAGCGTAAAAGAAAGTTTATTTTTTTTCCTTCCATTTATTGAAATAAACGTCTTACATAATTGAAATTATGTGTTCAGTTCAACTCACAACTTACAACTCACTAGTTCTAAATGGCTGTAAAGTTCTAAATGGCTTGGAAACGTCTAAAAGCGTTTAATTGATAATAAAAGACGATATACATATATTTGTAGGTATTTGTGAGAATTTATTGTTAGTTAAACGTTTTTACTATGAAATTTATTGCATATTAGTACTTCTATTATTTATTTATCTATGTATAAATAACTTGAGAGATATTTTGACTAGTTTCTTTCCTTTGGATTTGCCTGAAAATTTGCCTATGTGTCGGGATATGATAGCATATTCAACCTCAATCAAAAATATAATGTTAGTTCTATTATTATAATTATATAGAAAAAATATTTTTAATCTGTGATCATTTATTTATTTATTTTTAATTATTGTAATGTTGGTAATCCTATTAATCATTTACTATAAATATAATTTATCGTAATGTTTAATATTTGTTGACATTAAATTATTATCTGTTATTATTACACTCTATATTATTAATAAATTATGTATATTGGATTTTTTATTCTGGCAATAAAGAAATATTATTATTATTATTTATATAACACGGTCTGATACGGATGGACGACATAGGATAACGAGAAAATAATTTTAGACGTATTCTTTTTAGTTTTTATTGCCTTATCATGATTCCTCTAGGAGATGAAATTTTTCAGTATTAAATAAAAAATAAATTATTCTAGCGTGGTCACAAAAACGTGAAACCTATCAAATACATGCGGGCCCAATCGATCGCGTCTACGTAGAGGCCTTGGCAGTGAGCGAGGACGTGACGTCAGCGGTACACGTGCGGGGATCCTTTTACCATGGATATTGTTATGGATTACTCTTTGTTTATCTGTATATTAGATGCCACTGGTCTAATTATAAATCTTGGTAGGTCATTTAGGGTAAAGGGATGTGACGTCATTGCTGTATATGTATTCATTATTTTTAATAATACAACTGTACTGTGTTAAAAAGTATAAAATCTGTCTGTAAACGCTATTTGTCGTGGCTTTTATTCTTACTCTGTGGAATGATTAGGGCATTAAGTGGAGAGCGAAGTGTTTTGTCAGGATTACTCTGGCAAGTTTGCTATGTGGGAATAAGCATGAAGCTAACAGCAAGGTAAGTAAAGAGAACATAGTGTCGAGACACTCCGTTCTTCACTCTTATCCCTAATTCAAATTAAGGCATTGAGTGTCAGCACTCATCCCTGTGAGCAGACAAACCATCGCTTTTACTGTGGTTTATACTTTAATCACAATACACAAATTTCTCTTATATCGGTCTTGGCGCTCTATAATCACGAACATATGAATTTCAGTCAAACCATAACGTCACTATTATACATAGAGATGTTTCAGTTACAGTGTTATATTTAGAACTATCGTGTTTATGAAACTCTTAGATTGTAATTCTGAGAACATTTTTTATGACGCTTACGTAAAATGTAGTGAATTTTAGGTTAAATACTTGGACTTGTGAATTCATTGAAAACGGTTCTAAAATATGAATCCTCAGAATTTCGTTGGCGTGTACCATACGCGTTACCTTACCAACGTGTATGTCAAAGATATTGCAACAATTAATATATTAGCTTTTTCACATTTTCTCTATATACTTGTATAAAATTTGCTAAATTTTTTTGGTCTGCATTGAAATAGTAATATAAGATCCCAAAATAATGAAAGAATATAAATTGGTTCAGTTTATTTCTTTGTTTATGGCGCTTCGAATATAAAGTGTACAATAGTCGTGGCACAGTGGGACAGTGTCTGATAGTAAACGTGATTGGTGGTGTGTTCGATTCCAACTCCGGGATTATATTTAAATTATTTTCATTTCCAAGCTTTTTTTATAGAATTTCCTCGGTCTGGTAAGACAAAGCACGGCGTTCAGTTTCGCCACTCATCAATGCATCCGCAATTTGAACTCGAATTTGTCGGTATGCCTTATTACTAAAATGTCATTGTCCATTACTTACTGTCGTATCACAAGAATAGTGTTAATTAGTTTGTTGAAATTTTCTCAGATGACGTATTTCTTTGTCATTATAACAACAAATACTTAAGCGTTATATATTTATGAAAAGAAAATATAATAAATATATAACGAGCTCCCATATAAAACGTGTTTTTTTGCTTAATATTAATAATGGCAACGAATATTAAATTTTATGTTGACTTTAGAAATAAATAATTTTCAAACCGAACCGACTCGCACTTGGCCGATTTTTATGCATATCGGAAGTGATATATATATATACATACATACATAAATTGAAATACATATCATATATACTATTAAAGCACAGAAATAACGTATTGACGTCAATATATGTATGCATCTACCTAAATATACTGTATATTGAGCACATGATGTAGTTTACAACTAATTGTTATCGCTTGCTCGCCATTAAATAATAAAGGCATGAGATGATAATGAAATATATTTATTATGTTTTTGTTTATTATTTTTTTGATTCTTATAGTAGCCAAGTCTATTATTTAATTGGTTTAAAGCAATGTTTTTGGTACATTTTTAAAGTACCGGGGTATCATTTAATGTTGGTAAAAAGGATCTGTTAGTTTTTTTTATATTGTGGACATAAAGCATCTTAGATGGCCAGAACCTGTTTAATCAAAAGGCAACTACTATAGTACGGGCCTGTACTGGCCACTCATATCTAATCATCAAAAACCTCGTATTTGATCATCTTCAAGAGGCTTGAGTAAAAACTAAGTCCATATCAGTAAAATTGATATTTTTTGAAGTAGCTCTATATGTCTTGACAAAACATGATATAGCACGGTTCCTTAATTAATTTCCGTAAATTACAATGAAAGTACTATTTACTTAGTTGTTGTTCTTACAAGTAGTCTCTTTATCTGCATTATTATTACAAACTTGCTGATTACACTTTGAGACGTGTTACATATTCCTTGAAAAAAAATTATATTTAACTTTCAAAATACTTACGTTAATTACTTTTAAATTATTATAAAACCTTGTGTGTTATGAACGTTACAAATGCATGAATGCATGAAATGACTATGATACTCTTACTTTATTTTTTTAAGGAATATCCATAAAGCACCACGTGGAAAAGATATATATATATATATATATATATATATATATATATATATATATATATATATATATATATATATATATATATATATATATATATACTATACTTGGGTGATTGAGTCATAAGTTCCAGGCATTGCCCTTACATAATTATAGAATAGAGTGTACAAAATGGCCTTTACGTACATCTTATGATTAATTAATGATAATAAAATTTTATTTTGATCGAGTTTATCCACTACGAACTTGATTTTGGTGTTTCCACAACTTGGATTCAGAGTATTTTCAATTTTTAACTAGAAAATTCTTAGTAGTAATTTATAGTAGAATTTACTATAGTATTGATATCCGAAGCGGATTTCCGTTAGCCTTCAAAGATCCATTATTAAATATAAAAAAAACGTAAATAATACTTTCTACATATTCTCGTGTCTATGTGGTACGCTTACGTTGACGTATATAACGTGAATGCTCCTCGTGTATACAAACAGAAATAAATCAAAAATTATATTCTGTATGGTTGTCAAACTAATAACTTATGCAGAATCAGAATAAACGAGTTCCAATTAAAGTATGAAACTAATTTTAAATTTTTACAGTATTAGTTATAAAAAAAAATGTATAAATAAAAAATTCATCTTATTTTATCTTCAAGGCACAATGTTATTTAGAGATCTCATCGTGACCTTGAACTTGAATCCGCGATTCAACACGTTCTAGCTCTACACATTCACAACACAACAACTAAATTTAAATACGATTATTTTAAACTTTTTAGTTTTTTTCATATCTATATATATATATATATATATATATATATATATATATATATATATATATATATATATATATATTAAGCAAGTTCTAGTTAATTCTTTCAATTTCTCTATATTACTTGTTACATAGATAGGTACTTATTACGTGGTACATTTAAAGTGACAGCAAGTCTATTAAAAACGATCGTAGCTGTAAACAATTTTGAGTTGAGTCACTAATAGCGCGGTGTTTTTTTTGCGGCTTTCGAGTTTCGATTATCAACCGCCAAGGCGCCGTCCGTGCCAAGTGACGTCAGCGGTCGCTCCATCATCGCATGTTTAACTGTTATGACATGAGAATCACCTAAACGTTTATATTCAGATATGTTCCCTTTGTAGCTCTGGCTTGTTCCCTAAAATATATATTTATGTCACACATTGAACTACAGACAGTACAATTCTGTTCCTAGAGCATAATTGAAATATTAAAAAAAAGTATTCATAGTATTTTTTTTTTCGTTATATTTAATTTAACGTGAAAAGATTGTTAAACAAATTTTATTTATTTCCATACAATTATGCCTTTAAAGTGCCTTTATCTTTCCCTAAAGTTAAATAAGTTAATAGAACACTGTTTAGTGGATGTCAAAATATAACAGAGTAGAGCGCGAATGCAGATGATGAGATGGTTTAATTAGAGGGTTTCTGTGACTGACACTATGACTAATTACTTACTAAAAAGGGCTCAGAGTTACCGAGATCCCGCTTGTTTTTCCTATGTACAGTGTACACTGAAATTGAAATGAAACTCGCTAAATTCTTAATTAATAAAGAAATAAAAAAATAATTAATAAATTTTTCAGTTTTGATATATTGCTAGCAAGTATGCATGTTATTTACAAAACACAAGAAAGGCGAAGTTGATACGCTTATCCAGGTTTTTAAGGATTTAAATGAAAAAACAATTAAATCATTCTCATTTCCCGGTCTAGTTAGACATATTGAACATCAAATGTCAAAAAACAATCCTCGTTTGAAGTGTTCCATGCACTTAGTTCTTCTTGTAGAAGACAAAAAAAATAATACTACGAATATCTATGTGGTAGAATAGTAAGGAACCAACCGGCCTGGCGTTGCGCCACGCGTGGGTGTACCAGTGATACAAATTATCGGGAATACCGTATTATACTCCAGCTGTAACGGACTGACGACTTTTATACGACTTTATATATATATATAATACTAATTTACGTAAGTTCCATGTAGATAGATTCCAAGATGCGGTCAAGCAAATTATCTCTGTAATTTTACTTATAGTTATGTTTTTTGGCAAGTAAGCGATGACGGAATATTTGGTTGGACTTGGTACTTTATTGAGATTTGTTGTTTTTATAATTAGTTTTTGTTAATAAACTTGGCTTCAAGCACCGCCACCCAACAAGCGATATCTCGATATACTTGAATTGTGTAACATCATATCATCATTATATATCATTAAATATGTACAAAGCGCGGCGTTGAGTTCTGCCACTTAATAGTTTCGAATTTGAATAAACGCGGCGTACGTAGTGTCTTGACACTAAATATTTCCTGTCTACCATGCTATGCAGAATAAAAGTGTAAAGCTAATAAAAAGTAATAATGTGCCATCAATGTCTCTATGAATATCTCTTGTAATGCCAAGAATGTGTGAAGATTAGAAAATTATACAGAATTAAACAAATTAACTCTCAATAACACAAACAGTCAAAACATCCCATAAATATGTATTATAAATACTTATTATAAGTTGAGACACTGTCAACTCAATTAACAGGATAATGATACATTTTTTAAAAATCATATAAGATTTGAACTCAAACCTGCCGCAAAATGAAACAGTTGTTAGTAATTGCTTATTAAGTATTAATTTATAATAATTAGATATAACATGATCTTTGATTTTCGTGATTTTTACACATTTTAAATAAAACTATTTTAACCGGGTTAATCGTGTATATTTTGGTATTCGAAAATACATTTTTGGACACCTGTTTGTAAAGAGCTTGAAACGTCAGGTGTTCAAAATGTATTTTCGAATACCATCATATACGCGATTAATCCGTTTAAAATAGTTACATTTAAAATTATTAGATACGGTCATTGTACACAGAATTTGACTGTAAACCGCGTGGCGTTAGGTTCCGTCGTCCAACGCTTAGTGCCTTAAAATGTGGCGAATAGCGTATCTTTGCACTTCCCTGTATCTACAATGCTAAGTGACAAAAAGCATGAACGTGATGCAGCTAGATATACATACATATATACATATTTGTATTGGATTGACGCCAAATATAACCATTTTAAATGATTTCCGCCGTTAAATTGACAGAATCAACTTTTTTTCGTGAAACTGTCGGTTAGGCGAATACAGTTTTTTTGGTCGTTTGGTATCACTTTGTACACGTGTACCACCTCTTTACAGCCAAGGTCGCCTGCATACATGCGAAACTAATTACACTGGCAACCACGTCACACATAAAAATATTTATAAACAAACTCGACGATCGTGACTCCGGGTATGTTTTTAGAGATTTATCTAAGTTCATGTTCCTTGGGAGAAAAATAATTGCATGTGATTGTGGCGTGGGGGACGTAGTGACGTTGTAGAAACGGTCCTTGTAAACGCGATAGTTGTTGGTTCAATATTCGTTTGAGGTGTTTGTATTCAAAAAAGGTCCATATCCCCAGTCCATGTGTAAAGTATGTCTTTAAAGGTAAGAAATAAGAAAGAAAGTCTTACAATCAGTCTGTAAATGCGTGGTAAATGTATGTATATAGTGAATATATGGTTTATATAATTCCAGGGTTGTTTTTTTTAATTGCTGGTGATATATTGAATTAGTTATAACTAGACAGATTTAAATGTTTATGATGGTCATTGGAACGCACGGAAGTTAAAATTATTGTCTTACGAAATTTTCAAAAAATATAATGAAACTCTTGGTTAGTTAAAAAAAAAACTATTTTAATATTTTAAAGAATTAATTATTTTTTGAGAAATTTTCCGACGCAAACCGGAAGTATTGAACGGGAAGTAATATGTGTGAATTCCCTCACCCTTATGTTTATTTTATCAATATCTGTATATGAAGGTTTATTTTAAATTACTGTGGCTTTATTTGGTTTTATATATATTAAGTATTGTTCATTGTTTTGTAATAAACGTACTTGAAATATAGATTATAAGACATATATATTGAGGCCAGTCGTGGCGCAGTGGGACAGCGTCTAACTGTAATCGCGATTGGTTGTGGGTTCGATACCCACTCCTTTTCACTTCCTCGCTCTGGTAAAAACAAAGTGCGGCGTTTAGTACCACCACTCAACACGCAAAGTCTCGAATTCCGTGGCAAGCGAAGTACGAAGTGTCTTGACACTAGATACTTTCTGTTTACCCTGTTATGCGGGATAAAAGCGTGAATCTAAAAAAAAATATCTAAGAACATTTGAACAAAACTGTTTTAAACGGATAAATCGCGTATGATTTTGTATTTGAAAATATATTTTTGAAAAGCCGTTTTTAGCACTGCAGCAGTCCGTAGATTGAGGTGGTTCGTCTGTCAGTTGAAACAAAAACCTGATTGGTCTGTCAGTTGAAACACACATACTTTTTTTTAGCTTTCATTCCGCAGAGCAGGGTAGATAGAATGTACCTAGTGTCAAGACACTCCGTACTTCCCATTTTCTTTTCTGGCGTAAAAGTAAAATTTAGTATCCAATTTCATTATAGCGTCTTTGTTAAAGCTGTATCTATTTAATACTATGAAACAACAAAAAATACCTAACACGTTTAATAAAATAAAATAATTATAAAAATTTAATAATTATAAAAAATAAAATAATTATAAAAATTTAATAATTTTTATTATTATTTTATTATTATTTTCAAGCATTTGTTTAGTAAAGTTTATATTTTTAAAATATCTATTGTATTAACATAGGTTCCGGACATATGTGCAAATTTTCAAGCTCTTAACAATATAAAGTCAAATAAGATTCGTCGCTCGTCAACATATCCCCAAAATTTTCCAACATTGTACTGTATTATATTTATTTATACTGCATTTATCAAGAAGTGCGTATTAAATTCTGATTTCGTAATAATTGTGAAAAATAATAATACAACGAATACCTACTGATAAGACAAACAGAAATAAATAGTCCCACATTTAGCGAGCACGTGAACTTGTTTACTTTCTTCACGCGCTTTATCAGTTGTGCAAATCGCAAGCGCAAAGCTATCTTCGCATATTTTCAACGTTACGACATACACTGATAGTGTTAAAAACGTCTAATATATTGTGGCTGGTTTTCTTTTTTGTATTATGAATTTAATTTTTGTTACTTTTACCCATTTATGGAGAGTAATTATTTGTACCACATAGCATTCGAACACAGTACCAACGTTTGGATAGCTTAAATAAACAAAGGGGCTTTAGCAAGCTAAAGGAAGCTAAATTAAACATTTACGTATAAATATATTTTTATGTTGGCTAAATGTTCATATGACCGTTCAATCCTTTTGTTTCTAAAAAATATCGTCTTCTCCTAGTGTTAAAACACTCCGTTCTCGACTATTCATTTAAATTCAAGTTAATATAAACAAATTAAAATATTTTCCTAGAGTGTGTTTGTCCTTACGAGTCGCGATTGCCTTGTATAACATTCATGATATTTTTTATAAGCAAAAGTCACTTGTAATCTTTGTAAAGATACCATTATTCATAGATAAACTATATCTGTTTCTACTATGAATAAGTTATCACGGGTTTAACTCGAGATGTTACGTGAGTTGCCTTCAACACCTCGTGGTGTTACATTACGCATTACCTCAAACACGTGTTTCTTTAAGTGCAGTCTCATTTTTTCTAAAATAGCTACTATTATTGTTAAATATGCCAGTCATGTCATTCATTGCACATATTTTAATCTGTTAACCAAAACGTTGTGACCAAGTGTCCGAAACCGATGTCCGATATTTACAGGATAGCGAGTATTTAATATAAATGTTAAAATTTAGAATTTATTTTTTTTATTATTATTATAAAGGCATTATAAATGCACTGCAAGATTTATTTAAATTGCAAGGAATTTGAAATTACACCTTTTAAAAAAAAAAATATAAATATCTTAAAATATTTTTGCTGTATTTTACTATCTAAACTAAATGTACTAAAAAACTCTCATTCATTTTTCAACAAATTTGTAAACGTAAATGAGGATTTCAGTGTTTTTGGTTTTTTTTTTAAATTAATTGTTAGGCGATACAAATTTCACAGAGTCAAGTAATATGTATGAGGTCACTGTTTATAAAAAGTTATTCCACACTTTGGAGAAAAATAAAATAAAATAAAACAACGTTATACTAAACATAACATAAATAAGTTGTAACAAAACGTAAAAGAACTTCGACGCAACCGATAGTAGAACACATGACTTAGTGGTCAGAGCGTTTTGACGATTTCCAACAGGCGCTGGTTCGAATTCCGCTGCGTTGAAATTTCATAAGTTTTAAAAAAGAGGATTTATGAGGTCAATTCTAAATATTTACTAAGACAATAAAGGACACGTCAGTCATTAAGTCGAACAAGAATCTTATTTACATCCGAATCGTTAGTAGGTTAGTTAGGCGTACATAAGTTTTTATAATATCATTCTATATATATATATATATATATATATATATATATATATATATATATATATATATATATATATATATATATATATATATATGTACATTAGACGACCTCATACATTATTCAATAATCCGCTATTTTGACCTCCATAAACTATGTACATACATGTCATGTATATGTAGGTGTGCATATAGCACTGCAACAGTATATGTTATGATTTTTTTTAATTTAAATTATTTTTTTTAAAAATCTCGACGGTTTTGAGTTTCTGATTCTATGTAATGTGAATTGAGACAGAAAGTAAAAATAATACAAGATTCTATTTACCAGTTATTCTTTCAGTGTGCCACGTGAAGCGTTGTGTATTTTATATGATTCTTTTTAAAAATTGTCAACACTAGAAAACAAAAGCATTTTTAACAAACATAAAAATTGAACGCATGGCTTAGTATTCAGCGCTTGGGGCGGTTTGCAATACGCACGAGTTCGGATCCCTTTCGTTTGTTACATTCAAATGTTGTATACTTTTTTTAAAAGATGTTTTTATTTCTTAGTAAATTTTTTTATGCAGAAACTTGTTTATTAATTTTTTTGTCTCAATAATATACGCGGGAATATTACTGTGGCGGGGCTCGCCTTATCGGACCGGGGTCAGTGTGAAACGTGACGCCGCGGCAGTCACGTGACGATTAAGTTACGTTATATTATGTTAAGTTTCTACATCTTAAGTATAGGCTAGTTTGAAGCATGTTTTGCCGTCGTGGCGCAGTGGGACAGCGTCTGACTGTAAACGCAATCGGTTGTGGGTTCTATTGCCACTCGGGGGAGTGATTATATTTCAATTATTTTCATTTCCACGCACTGGTAAGACAAAGCGGGGCGTTGAGTTCCAGCACTTATACGCAATGTCTGGAATTAGGCCGAAAGCTGGAGTATGGACTCTTGACTAGATAGTTCCTGTTTACCCTGCTATGGAATAAAACGTGAAGTTGAAGAAAAGACATTTTTTATGACACCTAAAACTTCTCAGGTTCTAAGTTAAATTATTTATTGTATAATTATTTTAAATAGAAAAAGATGTTACTACGTATAATGACTGAATGAATGAATCGGCGGTTATACTGTATAACTCCTGTATTATGTATATATGTATATATAGAAGGTATTTCTCTATATATTTATTATTAAAACATCTTGATGACACAAATCCAGTCACGGAATTGAACTTGTTTACCTCATAATGCCACATATCTTGTACCTCATAGACGTAGTCTATATATCCTAAATAGATATAATAAAAATGCATTTTTTATATGTTTAAAACAATTTAGCAGTGGTTTAAACCTTGGTCTTGAACTCAAGGAAATATGAAAGTTAGTCATAATTAACACGTTCTCTTTTTGTTTTTTTTTTAAATATGATTATGCACTCGTCATCAGTTATATGATGTAATCGGAAATGGTTTTTTTAAACTACCTCAGTGTAAGTGCGGGGTGTAATGTTGATATTGTATTATTTATTTTAATAACCACATGGCCGTTAAGTTCCTTATATTTAATATATTTAGGCCGGTCGTGGTACAGTGGGACAGCGTATACTTAAATTATTTCGACTTCCTCGCTCTGATAAGACAAAGTGCGGCGTAGAGTTCCGCCACTCAACACACTCTGTCACGAATTCGGCAGAAAGCGAAGTACGGAGTGTCTTGATACTAGGTACTTTTCGTCTACCCTGCTAATTGTGAAGGTAAAAAAAATTAATAATTATTTACATATACATTTAGGACTACAATGATAGTAAACGCGATTACTCGTAGGTTCGATTCTCGCTCTGTAAATTGATTAGGGCAGTAATTGGAGAATGGGATATTTTGACAGTATGTTTTCTCTGAATATCCTGCTTTGCGGGAAAAAGTGTAAAGCTATAAAAGGTGGTGAATGGAATAACACCGCTAAATGAGGAAGATGGTTGAAGCTAATTAAGTAATGTTTTGGGGTTTTCTATGTTGCAATGCGTTACGTATGAATCTTGAACATCGGTTGCGCTACACAGGTAAAAACCAATAGGTTGTTCCGTTTAACTCATATTACTATTTATGGTTACATAACATGTTATCGCCACTCAACACGCAATGTCTCGATTTCGGACGGACACTAGTCAACGGATTGTCTTGACATTAGGTTGTTTCTGATTACCCTGCTATGCGGGATATTGTTAATAACATTTTTAAGAGCTTTTATATACCTTGAAACTTATGTAAGTAAAAATATATAATATCATCTACTTTATAACACAATATGATTCAAAAATATATATCCTATTTTTTTAGCTTCACGCTTTTATCCCGCATTACAGGATACACAGAATTCGAGACATTGCGTGTTGAGTGGTGAAACTCAACGCTGCACTTTGTTTGTTTATCAGAACGTCCTCGCTCTGGTATATAGAACTCTGGTGAAAATAATTTAATTATAATCACTCCTCCGAGTGGGAGTCGAACGCACAACCGATCGCGCTTACAATCAGACACTGTCCCACTGCGCCACAGCCTCCTCCTCCTGCTACTATTAATTTGATATGTTTACTCGATGTTTGCAGTTGTCTGTATGACCTTATTAACTTAAGTATGACATGATATGATAACAAGGATAGATATATGATAACTCGGTAATTTTACTTTTGTTCTTTCCAATATGCTACATTTTGAATTATAATTCAAGTGTATGTATATATATATATATATATATATATATATATATATATATATATATATATATTAGTTATTAAGTTAGCTTCAAATGATGTTTTCGTTATCCTTTTCACCTTTCGTCGTTCGAAAATAAGAAAAGCACCGAATAGCATCGCAAGGATTTCTTATAAAACATATACATATATACTATATAAAATAGAAAATATTTGTATATTCATATCAATTATTACACGATTACTTAATTCAAACGTGTAATAATCTTAGTACTAAATACGTCTCAATAACTCCATATTTTAAATAATATTTTATTATAAAGGAAATGACAGCGATTGTAATCAGAGAGCCAGTAAATTGCCCAAAACAGCTGTTCAATTAGAATTTTTTTTATGTAAAATACACCTTGCTTATAATTGTACCAGTTGATGTAAGGGATTGGAGATATGATCGACATTTCGTTTTTTTTTTTTTATTTTTACCTAATGAATGCCTGTGACTTGGTTTGCCGAACAAATTAGTTTAAACTCAAATACAATAGTAAAACGTGCATTTAAACAGGTTTACCCTTTTCCAATACTAGTGTAAACTAACGCACAGACAAACTGCTAATTATTTTTTTTAAAACCATTATTTTGGATTCTATGGGGTTTCCCAATAAGAACGATATGTTTTGAAATTGAAATAAAACATGTAATATATGTTCGAATTTCGTGCTCAATAGCTTTATTTGATAGCATATTTTATGCTATTTATGATTGAAATAAAATATCGTTCAAATGACTGCCACGGCTTTTTTTGCACTGGTGAATACGATCGGTCCAATTTTTAATGATTCGGTGCAGCATTTCGGCTGGTATGACCGCTATAGTCGATCGAATTTGGCGTTCAAGGTCTTGAATCATAGCTGGTTTATTGGCATACACTTGAGATTTAACATACCCCACAAAAATAGTCCAAAGTTGTTAAATCGCATGATCTTGGTGGCCAATTGTGAGGACCGTTGCGAGAAATAACCGACTCACCAAACTTATCCCGCAATAAATCCATTATGTAAGTCGCAGTGTGGCATGTTGCACCATCTTGTTGAAAATAAATGTCGTCCGCATCGGAAAAAAAAATCGTTCCACATTGACAGTAACAATACGGCCTTCGTCGTTTTAAAAAAAGTACGGGCCAATGATTCCACCGTACCATAATCCACACCAAACAGTCAATTTTTCAGGACGTAATGGTGTTTCATGAACCACTCTTGGATATGACTCACTCCAGTAACGACAATTCTGTTTGTTACATAACCATTGAGCTAAAAGTGAGCCTCATCTGAAAAGATGATTTTCCTATGAAATTCGGTGTCCGTTTATGATGATGGCATTTCAAGCGCCTAATCAGCAATTTCACGAAGTAATCGATGGTCTGCTGGCTTGAGTTCTTGTGCCAACACAATCTTGTATGCATGAAGGTCAAGATCCATACGTAAAATTCGCCAGGTTGTCATTCTGGATAAGCCCAATTCTTGTGCACGTCGTGGAATGGAAACATTTTGATTTTCTTCGACACTGGCTGATACGGCGGCAGTATTTTCTTCACTACGGCCTGTCCGTTGTCGTGTTGGTGGTTAACTATCGTGCAAAGAATATTCACTTTCCAGTTTTTGGATTATGCGACGTATAGCGAGATCAGACGGTGCACCATGACGACCATATTTAGCACGAAATGCTCTTTGAGTAGAGACAAAACTTCTCGAATTTTGACAGAAAATTTGAACAAATTAACGTTGAAATAACGTGAACTTGTTCATTATTAAATGGCAAACATTACTGAATACAAAACAACACAAATATCAAATGTTAAATAACCAAGATGGCGGATGTGAGCTATCAAAATCCTATTATCCCTATTGGGAAACACTGTATTATAGTAATTCTTTTTCTTATACATTTTTCATGTACAGACAACGATGAGTTACGTTTTAATTATGTTTATATAGATGTATTCAATTCTTTATAATGGCATGAGTCATAAACCGATAAAGTAAATTATTCGTACTTCTTTGTGTATGAAAAAAACATGATATAAATTTAAATATAATTAATTAACTGCTTATTTTTTAAATAACTTTCGAATTCATTATACGTGACTTCATTATATTTGAGTTGTCATTAGAACCTATTTTTCGCATTTATTTACATAAAAAAAGTATATAGAGGCCGGTTGTGGCGCAGTGGGACAGCGTCTGACTGTAACGTGATCGGTTGTGGGTTCGATCCCCACACGGGGGAGTGATTATATTTAAATTATTTTCACTTCTTCGCTCTGGTAAGACAAAGTGCGGCGTTGAGTTCCACCACTCAACACGCAATGTCTCGAATTTGGTGGAAAGCGAAGTACGGAGTGTCTTGACACTAGGTACTTTCTGTCTACCCTGCTATGCGGGAAAAAAGCGTGAGGCTAAAAAAAAAGTATATATAAACCAATGTATAATTTAGATTCAGGCTATAAGAAGACTATTTTTCACTACTAAAGAATGCTTGCAGTTGGTATATAACAATACTTGCAATTAACATCGCCCAGCTAAGTGATCGTGTTCTATTTGTTTTGATGTTTTGAGATACGAATGCGATCTAATAGTTGATTTAAAGTATTAATATAAGGTAATATTAAATTTAAGACCATCGTGGCGCAGTGGGACAACGTTTGACTGTAGACGCATGTGGTTGAGGGTTCGATTGCACTTGGGAGTGTCATATTTAATTTTCGCTTTTGATCACAGCGTTGTAATTACCCGCTTAACACATTTGAGCCCGGTTAATTTGCTACGTTTCTACAGAATTCTGAGTACCGGTTAATATGAAATTCTGAAGCAGGTTGCCGTAAACTTGTATATATATGCAAATAGTTTCTCTTAACACTGAACGAGTGAGGGCGCATTCTGAAACAGTAATTGTAGGACGTGAAGTCACGTCAACGGGAATTCACGTCGCGAATGTGTTAAATATGTAATGTTTCAAATGTCAGACGTAAAATAGAGAACGGAGAGTGTTTACACTAGGCACTATTTTCTAACTTTACACTAGGCATTTTTCTCTGACTACCCTGCGTCGCTGAGAAAAACATAACACTTGTGTAATAGACAGTACAATCAAAGCGTTAAAATTTTAATAATTTTCTGTATAACGTAGAGTAGACGAACAAAACCTCTCCTTAGCGTTATACAGATATAATAAAAGATATAAATTAAAGTATTTTTTGTCTAAGTACTTTAGTGTCTATTGATGAATCATTCTGTTGAACGCTGTAAGAAAAATTGCATGTTAATATAAAAAGTACATACGAAATAAATCATTTATTGTTCAATAATTCCTCTGATCTGAGTCATTTTCCGTTTGATGTAATGACAGCGTATATAACAAAGATTTATATTCAATTAGAAGAATGTTATTTATGTTATTTTCTATGTAAAACCGACGCCATCGCGGCGCCTCAGTGACGCGCGTACACTTACATATGACTAATAACGTCATATATAATACCGCAGTAGCAGGTTCAAATTCAATATCGCTTTAAATAATATATAAATAGAAGTACAACGAAATATTGTGCTTTTTCTAGCTTCATGGTTTTATCCCTTATAAACAAGAAGTACGTGGAGAAGACACGTCGTACCCTTTTCCTTCAAATTTAGGACATTGTGTGTTGAGTGGCGGAGTTCAACACCACACTGTTTTACCAGAGTGAGGAAATGAAAATAATTTAAATATAATCATTAATCCGAATGGGAGTCCAGCCCACAACCGATGACGTTAATAGTCAGACCAGCCTCTAATTTTATGTTTACTAGAAATATTTTATAATATATATACAACTACCACCAATTTCCATGATATAATTCTATAGACACTTTATTTTTTATAAACCACCAGCAAACCCTGAGAACAATGGTCGATATTTACTCCACATACAAAAAGTACTAAAACAAAGCTGATGCCAATTAAAGTATTCGTGTTCCAGCGAATGGACTATTCAATGCACTGCATCTAAATATACATAAGTCTTAATCTGTTCATTTAAGCTTGTTAACCGCTCCGAAGACCTTGGCCAGCTGTAGTAGCCTTAATTAGCGGTAGTATTTGTCATGATACGCCACGTCACGAGATATATACGAGAGTGTCATGTATATATATATATATATATATATATATATACACAAATATGTATATACATATGATAACTTCAATGTGATATAAAGGTTACAACTTGATTTTCATCTGAATATTCTCATTCTATCTGCATTTAGGATTTGTAATAAGAGGTTAATTGAATGATCACTCAAATCAGCTCTCCATATTACATGTAAACTAATATTTGTGTAATTAAAAGACGGAACTCAACGCTGCACTTTACGTTACGTTAAAAATATTCAAGGCCAAAACATATTATCAAAAAAATGTCATTTTATTTCCAATTATTCAATTATTTGTCTATAATTCTCTTTTAGTTACTGTTTGCTATAACATGGATTACATTTAGCCGATCTCTACAATTAAACTGAACTAAGATAATTTTCTTTCTGCATTTAATGGTGAATCAATTAATTATTGAGTCATTTTGCAATTATAGATTAATGAATAATAACTTGCTGTTAGCAACGCTTTGGTATAACTAAGAATTTAATAATAAACTTTGACCTCACAGGATGGTGATATGCATACTTGAATAAATTCCCCGCTCGAGCAGCTTGCGCTAATAATTTAATATATACTGTAAATTATAATAAAAAATTAATTAATTAAATATTTTTTATTACACTTTATTCCTAGCATGGTAGTAACTATAATATACTTCAAAATTAATTACAATTTTAAATTTTCAGTTTCAGTCATTAAATTTCTTCATACATGCCCTTCGGGAGGTCCTCCATGCTATTTACGTGACCTTCCTTCAGTATTTTCGAACAGGGTTTTCGAAGATCAACCGCTCACTTCATTCTTTCATCACTCATCCTCTCGATGTGCCCAAAACACCTGAGCACGTTCTCCTTCTTCGTTCGTTCTGCAAAACTCTTCGGTACCGTAGCGTATGGCCCTCCATCCTTTCTGACCACCCCGCGAGGGATAAAGCGTTAAGTTAAAAAATATATATTATTGCACAATAAAAATAGTCAATATTATACAATTGATCGAATTAATGTTCTATAACATCAATACAAGAGACAAACACTTGCAGCAATTAACACCACACCGTATGTTCATAGTTTAAATAAATCATTGTCGAGTATCATCACGCCATCGCACGGAGCGGTACCGACACGAAATGTCATGGCTTGGCTTATACTCTACCTTATACCATAGGCCACGTTTCAGGTCAACGCGAACTCAAATGTCAAGACTCCAAATGAGGCTATCCATTTATCATTTTCGTTGCTATTAAATTTATGAATTTCTTGTACAGATGACATATGAGGTGCATGTTCTGTTTGTTAGAAAGTTAATTATATGGGCAATGTATGATAAATGTTCTTTGTGTTCAAAGACGCTTATATGTCTTGTGTTATATGTAACGTGTAACGATTTGTGGCATTTTGTTTGTATTGTTCCAGTTTAGTTTTGTGTGTCGAAATAAATACTATATGGTCGTTTTTATTAGAATTGTGACAAATTGAGTGTCTTCTGTCAGTAAAAAAAATCTTTTATATTTTTGGAAAATTTTCCGGTTAATATCTATATAATTCTACGTTGAAACTTATTCGAAATATTTGATTTTATATCTATAAATGTAAACGTAAATTATTATCGTTAACCTCAAGAACTAACACAGTATCTTTTTTTCCAGTTTCCCGCTATTTCTACATTGCGAAATAGTTAGAAAAACACCGACTGTCCATCGGGATTCGTGACATTGCGTGATAAATGTAAATAAAAAAAAAACATTTACATTTACTTCGGTTGTATAAAATGTATGTTCTAATCTAAAATAAAACTTATGGTCGAACAAAATTTACCTCTAAGTTTTCCAAAAGGCCTAGTTCGTGCGACTCATGTTTAGGAGCTCCAGTCACGAAGACTGCCACACGAAATGTCATGGTTGGAAGCATTCAACTTTGATATGTTACGAGGCTGGCCGACTTTATTACTCTCTTTTTATGTCAGATCGAATACAGACCACGCTTGGCTAGACGCTTATTAACAAAGTGGTTGGCGTTCTAGGAACTTTGGTAAAACGTGCCACTGACAATAATTTACTTCTCAAGTTGTAAACAACTTGAGGAATGTTCAGAACTTTTTATAGATAGGGTAATACAAATATTGATATGATGTCACTTTTTGTTAAAAATTGTGGACGAAATACATGAGTTTAGTTTAAGGCATTTTGTTGTTATTATCACGTATCAATATATGAAGGAGAATGATTTTTTTTAGTTTAAAACGCATAAGAATCTCATATATTTAACTAATCCCGTATAGCGTTTGATGGGTTGAGTACCATTTTCAACAGTGTTTGCAAATACTTTTCTTAGCGTGTCACTTAACGTGTAATCCTACGCCATCTAAAATGCACTTACAACAGTTAACTTAAAACAACTGAAGATTTCAAAATAAATGAAATGTTCTTTTATTCTATACTTCCTTGATATATTTTCTATATAAACTGTTTAATTATAGTTTTTAATTTGAATAGTTAAACATAAAATAGTACACAATGCGTGCTGCTTTCCCCACATCGCGTGTCCCCGTCGCCTGATTTTAGCTAATTCATCCGATTCGCGTGAGCACACGAGCTTCACGCCACTCCATTAGCTCTACGTGTAATGAAAGATAATGACACGTACACCGTCTAAGAAGCGCCGCTTATACGCTTCTTGCACGAAATCTGGCAGTAATTAGAAAATGGTAAAATTTAGAGTACTACTGCAGTCACATTCGTTTGTAGTTCAGTTGATGATATAGAGATATGATGACTTCTTAAGAAGATAGATTGAAATATGAATTTTCTAGTAATTTTGCAATATTACAAGTTATTGAAGCGGATTCTTGTTGCACACTTATAATGTACTAATACAAACATTGAGTGACGGCTGCGCTCAATGTAACAGTTATGTGATTAATATAATGTTTTATACAGAGTTTTGACATCACTATGAACGATTAGATTTCCAGAAAAAATATTTAAAATATTTTTAATCACAACTATGAAATTATTATTTATCAATAGATTCTCTCTGATTCCAACATCATATTTGCTATTTCGACGCCATTATAAACCTATACAACTATATTCCAAGCATTGCTATTCGATATTCGACATACGTAATGCTGTTTCAAACATATTAACGTGGATAGTACAGTAGCTCTCGAAATATATCGTGTCTCACGCAAACAGACTGCATTCAGGTATGGGCGTGATGGATTATGTAGTAATATTGTATTTATTAGAAACGTGTATCCTTTGTAATGTTATAAGGTCATGGTGCTATTATCTTTAAGTTAAGGAAATATTATGTATTCAGTATCTGTAAAAGAAATTTGTGTTTCTGATTGTTAATTTTAAATGACAGTGGGTAGTTTGTTTTGTTAGTTTTATTATATACAAATTCAATATTCATACAATAATATGAGGCCCGTCTGTAAACGCGATCGGTTGTGGGTTCGATCCCCACTCGGGGGAGTGATTATATTTTAATTATTTCACTTCTTCGCTCTGGTAAAGACAAAGAGCGGCGTTGAGTTCCACCACCCAACACGCAATGTCTCGAATTCGGTGGAAAGCGAAGTATGGAGTGTCTTGACACTTGACTATCGATGAAGCAGAGGGTCTTATACTGATCATCTTACTATATATGATATGTTAGTCGGAAAACAACATCGAACTTATGTTTTATATGTTAAGAAAATAAACACGTTTTGGTACAAATTTGACAAACAATAAGAACGTTTTCTTGTAAATATATAGCCTCCAGCATTGTCGTGAAAATTTACAAATTTCTCAGTATTTACGATAACGTTTTTTAAAAATATTTTTACAGTCCAGTTGCAAAGGTCATGCTTAGAGCCAAAACAACTTATTGTAGGCATTAAAATACATGTAATTCATTGGGATTCTAGTTCTTTAATTATTTTAGAATGAATTTACTTTAAATCATTCAATAAAGGTTTTAATCAAATTTATCTAATCTTATCATTGATAAGCCACAATGTTTAATATATCAAGTGCTTTGATTAAAATAATGTTATAAATACATACATAGAAATAAAATTTGTGTATTTGTGTTTTACAAGTGTACGTTGTTTCTATGTCATGTGATTGTTTTGAGCTACTCAGAGGCCGACCTTAATCGACTCTTATGGTCATACTGTTGTGTGTTTAGACCACTCCTTAGATCATTTTAATGTTGTAAATTTTAATAAATAAAACGCTGGTTAAAGGTATTCAAATATTTTAAGCTTTTTTCTTTGTTTCTTTTAAGTTTTTAAAAAAAAGGACAGCGTTAAGTTAAGCACACAGTGACTGAAATTGCGAGAGAAAGGGCGGAACAGAGAATCTGTATATTAATATAAAATCTTCTCCATCTACCTTTGAGAAAGAGAAAGTACACTCTAGTTACACATTGCATGAACCATACTCTACGGCAAATGCATAAAGATAAAAAAAATACAAATAAAGTATACGAGTAATTGTTTCTTGGTAAAGTCGTAAACTACCGTTAACCTTAAGCCCGTCTTCAATGAAGACCACCCAATTCCAATCACTTTTTCTCGTATATTTTACGATTCTATTGTGTACAGTTATGTTACTGGTTTGGGTTGGTTAAACTGTTCACTTTGAGATGTCCAGCGTCGTAAAAGTTTTCATTTTCGTACGATACTGTATAACGTTCTACCGAAAAGCTATTAATTTTATTAGAGCATAGTAAATTTATTTTTGAACGTATTGTAATTTCTAATAAACATTTCAAACTTTACTCGCCTTGGAGCTGTGCATCTTAAATAAACTTTTAATATTGTTAAATAACTGTTGTTATAAACTCTGTAGAAAAGAAGTCTGTAACAGAAAGTATTATAAAGATGATGTAGGATAGTTCGGGTAGAGACGGCCCGTACGGGATAGTTGGCCAGTGCATAAAAATAAGTGCAAAAAAAAATAAAAAATGGCCAACTATCCCGAGTCTACCCTATATCTCACAGCACGAAACATTGTTATTGACTCATTAATATGTAATATATAAAAACACTTCAAAGTGCAAAATTTTTTTTTACACTTATAATTATAAATGAACTAAAGTCCCGTATAAAAAATTATGATAAACTTATTTACTTACTTTGTTTTATTATTCTTTTTAATTTGCATAACACTTTTCAAAGCGACATGCATAAGAGTATTATGTAACAGAATAATCAGATGTATTCTCAATTATATGTACATAACAGCGGCCAATTTTACAGCTTTATAAATAACAGTCAGCAGTGTAGTAGTAGAAAGTGAAAAAAAAAACCGTTGACAATTTTACAAGCGAAATGCGCACGTTACACAACAAGCGGGCGTGAGTAATGTTTGCGCCTTCCTTTGTTTCAGGTAACCGAGAGGAAGTGCTTTGTTTGGGTTTCGATGTGAGACTTGTTAAGAGGTCTCCTTTCTATGTATATTGCTAATGAGTATGAATGTGGGTTAAAATATATCCTGTTTTTGATTAAGGTAAACGTTGTTAGTTGCTTGGTGGGCTTGGGGTTTTTTTTTTATTTTTATACGTCTTTTTCTGAAAAAAATAAGAGAGACTTCTGTTTGGCTTCTAGTGTCTATTTTAAAGACTGGACTAGAAAAAGAGCTAAATTATGATATAAATTAAGCTAAATTATGATATAATTAAATTAAGATATTTCAAAATTTAACGTATGTATTGGATTCAACTCATGATCATGTCTAACCTAGGTTAGGTCACAAGGTAAGGTACAAGCTGTATATATTTTTAATAATATTTTATTTCTTTTCTTAGAAGTTTATTGAAATTTTATTAAATCTAAGTTCTCAGAAATCTATTATACTATTTGATGTTTAATTTCGAACTCGTTTATCCTCTTTCGTTGGAAACCTGTATTTTCTATATATATAACGGGTTAGTTTTGTTTTCTACAGTCAAGTTTAGGGTATGTTCATCTTTTTCTTAGAAATATGAATTCATAAATATTATTTTGGTATAATATCATATTGGTGTTGAGACACAATTAATCTAAACTTTCATGTACTATACACATACAGTTCCCTTGTATCGTTCAATTATGCCATCATTAAATGGTTCTTTCTATCTTACCTTTATATATGTTTCTAATTCATTTTATTATTAGACATAAAGCATAAATGCTATAGGAATTATATGTAGTAATTATATTTGTTTGAAAATATAGTATGTCCAAAAGCGATACAATATTCTAATTATTACAAAAATACTAAGCATATAATGGGCGACTGTACCCAAACGAAAAGTGGAGAACCCTTTGTCTTTATATTAGATACTCTGTCTACCGTTATTATCTAAGAAGAAGCGTAAAAATTTAAAAGCGTAATTATTTTATATATTATTAAATTTAAAACTTTTAATTTAATATTAATGTTTTTAAATTTACACCTTTTTACTAAACGCCAAATTTCAGCCAGTGAGATTATTATAATATAGGGAATACATAAAGACACTATTAAATCTTATAGACTTGTTAAAACAGTAATATATAGGTCCAATAATATAATATATACATAAACAGAATATGTAAGAGGCCGGTATTGAGATAGATCGTTGCCAACGTCAATGTCATGCAAGTTGGTTGGTGCATAACGTCACGTAGCTGGTGGGACGTTTAGATTTCGCGTTGCCGAAAACAGATGCCATAATACCGAAACTGGTCTAGAGAAGGTCATGTCGCTGCTGTTATTTTACTTCGTGTTTTGAATACCTGTTCCCCTTTTGGGCATGGAATTATATTGTTTCTTTATCTCCCATGACATGGAAAGTAGGTAAATAGAGTCTAGTGTTGGTTTATTTTATTATTACTGTTAATACATTATGAACATTTCGTCTGTACGTCTTGTTTAATTGTTTTTTTTTGTAATTTCTTATTTTTTTTTAAACTAGGCTTCTAAGACTGTCTTAAATGCTAGGTAGTTTAAATTAGTGGAAATTATTGAAATTATACACATTCACCTGTGGCAATTGTACACAAAATCACCTCGTCGAGGCAGACATTTACCAACTGCGTCACTTTATCATTTTTAAAGTTAACCTTCAAAATTTTTCCATTTGCCTTGTATTGTTGTTATTTTGATACATGCTATATTAACATAAACCAATCTATATATATATATGTATGTGTATATGTATATATATATATATATATATATATATATATATATATATATATATATATATATGTGTATTAAGGTGAAGCAAAATCTTTATCCCCTTTTTACGAAAATAACACGAACTGACGAGTATGAAAATTGCCACAGTTATAGTTTATATAGAAAAGGAATGCAGCATTCTAATATTTTTTAAAAATAATATGTTTAAAACACACTACCATGTGTTTGACATACACGTTCATATGAAGTGACATACACGTTGCTAAGGCAACACGTTAAGGGGACATCTAGGATATTTAAAGTACAAAAATTTATCAAAATAAAGTCTAAACTAAATAATGACTAAAAAAATGGGAAATCTAACCGTTATATAAAGTTATTTATATATTCAAATAAGTGACATTCCACATTTTGCATATACATGTACGTCGTAATACTTGCGTATAAAATTAAATGTACCCAGCAATTAAAATGGTATTATTAATATGTACATTTTGTACCATGATAAAAACTCGTTTCTGTTACGAACGCCAACCGGTATTTTGGAATTTATTAACACCACTCAACCTTATTGTATCATTGTGGAGCAGCGATAGTTCTGGATACATATCTCACGGGTATTCCCTGTTATTTTTTTTTTATTTTAATGTCTAAAGTTTAATTATTTAATGCAGTGCTTAGTTATGCCCGTCCGTTTATAACGTTTAAAACTTGCAGTTGTCACTTACTTTCTGAATCTAATAAACGAGGTGTATTTTTAAATGTTTTAGACTAATTTTTGAATGAAACGCGTAAAAATTTTGAACACAGCGTGATTCGAACCCGCGCCTCTTGGAACCGTCCAAGCGCTTTGGCGCGTTATTTCAAAAATATTTTGTAATCCTAAGTGTGGAATAACACTTTAAAAATAGTAAACTATTGACGACTAATTTATTATATATTTATATGACATTATTATGAAAACTCTATAAAAACTGGGTCAAACGGTTATTCAAATCTGGGAAAAATGTATACATAATTTAACAATCAAGTCCGACACATCTCATGAAATATGTATGATTTCATGAGTTATCTAAAGTTATTTCACTTATACCCCATTATTTTAAATGAGCTAACAAAGAAACCATTTATTATTTTTCTTGGTAAAATAATAAACTTGATCTAAAGTTTTTATACGTATAATATATTTTCTATTTAAAGTAAATTTAGTGAATATAATGACATCATTTATTAATGTTAATGTTTTATCACGTGTTCGTAGATCCAAATGTTTTGTATGAGAATGGAACCGACAACCACTAAGTACAGCCGTTTTCCAACGTACCACGACGGTGTATTGTATATGATATCATATTAATATATGAAAAATAATTCAATTACATCCATATCTCCGGACCGGTCACAAAAACTTGTGAGAAAGTGAGGATACATGGGAACGTTCCCACGGACTTCGACGAACTGGCGCGACCTGAACTTTTTGCCCCACTATGATGAAACTTCACGTACTAATAATATAATTGTTTTCAAACTTGGAGAGATCTTTTAACTACGGCCATCTCATACAATAGATAGTTAAGATCTATTTGATATGGACTAATTTCGTTCTAAACTTCTAGTTCAAAATATATGGTCATTAAGACAAAGAACGGCGTTGAGTTCCACCACTAAACACGCAATGTCTCGAATTCGGTGAAAAGCGAAGTACAGAGTGTCTTGACACTAGGTACTTTCTGTCTACCCTGCTATGCGGGATAAAAGAGTGAAGCTAAAAAAAAACGGAAATACATATAATTACTGTCCATTTAAATATATTGATTAGAAAATAAATGTCACGTCACATATAATGGTCTGTGGAGTGAATCGGTTTCGGCTAATTAGAGTAAGATTTTCCAGTCAGTTTGTTCCGCACAATGGCACGGGAACAATTCAACGTGGAGACAATCGCAATACACACACGCAACGCACGTGAGAACGTCGCCAGTTAGCGCCTGTCTTTGATGTGAAATACAATAGCCAGTGCGAAATTTATTCCGCAACTATTATTTCTTTTTTTTTTTGTATCGACCTTGCCGCGTTTACATCACTATCATATTTTTTTTTAATTAAATTTATTACGAAAATTTATTCATGTACTAAACTGATAACTACTGTCGTGGTGTTGTTGCTATACGCGTTATTGGAAATTGTCGTTTCGAGCCGTCCCTAAGTAGAGCAATTTATTTACTAAATCAAAAATCAGCTGTTTTTGTAATAATAACCAATCAAAAGCGATTATTTGTATATTTATTCAGTATAAAGCCACATATGTATAATAATTAAACTTTTTAGTATTAAATAAAGTTTTTCTTTAGTTTTAACTATATATAGTTTAATTATACATTTCTAGAAATATCATCAATTTCCATACAAAATAATAATGTACAATATAATTCACAAGCACACATACACCAATGCAAACACAGTAGTAATTATGCAACCCGCGTCCAAACTAGCGGGCGTCCACACGTTCGAGAAACACATCTAAATGTCAAGGCGAAGGTGGCGCGAAAGGAAACGCACGGTGACGTCACGCGCCGCCATCTCCGCGCCAGCGCCGCTGCGGCCGATCTCTAGTTTTATTTGGGACAGACTATCAATTCATTTCAATTCTCATTCATTGTTACGTTGCTCTGTATTCGTGTGCTCGAATCGAGTGATTTGGCTGTATTTGATAAAGCCTTGGCGTTTTTTATTATTATTTAAAAGCAATAGGTGGGTTGATTATTAAAATGTCACTGTCATCACTTACCTCTTAATTATTTTTAAGTTTGCTATATATATACATCTAGATGTAAGTTTTTAAAAATAATGACCTGTGTATTTTAAATAGTTGCCTTATTTCAATAGTATGTGCAAATTTTATTTCCGCTTATTTTTAAAACGTTTCAACATATCGTTGTTACAAACCCAAAGTCGTGCTTTGTGTAGCAAAAACAGAGAAAAAATAATATTTTATAATCTGAATTCTCCCCCGGTATTTTATTGTACATAATTTAGTTAAATCACTATTTATATATTGACTAGTCTCTTTCCTTCGAAAGTAGATCTTTAAATAATTCTCACAATTGGACACGGCGAACACAATTGCAGTCAATAAGACCTTTCACTTCGATTACAACGGTCTTGGCCTTGGACTTGGTTAACCTGTAGGTACCACGAGCAGTCGTTAAAAGAAACAAGAAAAATAGTCAACACGATCTATTGAGTCACGAAGATTTCGTGATAAATGAATAAGTTATTTTTGCTGGCAATAATGATGTAATAGATATACAGTACGTAATACCAGTGTTTGATGTTTTTATATGCTAATAATTGTAGAAATTACGTAAAGGAATTTTTTTTTCCTTTTCGACTTTAATTCTGGGATATGCCCAGGATATCTAATGGAGCACTCCCTGACACTCCCTAAGAAATTTACATGTCAAAACTGAATTGTTTCCACTCTATAGTTTCGATTGTGCATTGTCTCGGTGACTGACAGACAATCTGTCAGTCACCGAGTGTGCTATGAAACAGTTTCATACATATTGATTAATGCTTATTTGATTTGTTTTTGACAAGTACATAGTTACGTTTAATTAGCAATTTGGAATTTGAATTATATATATATATATATATATATATATATATATATATATATATATATATGTATATATATATATATGTATATATTATTATACAATACTTAATTGAGATGATTTTTATTTTTCAGTGTAATTTATTTAATGTGAAATAAGTAATTTTTTTTCTCTCGTCATAATTACGTCTTATTTATAACTATGTCAAGATTTTGCTTTTTCTTTTGCCATTTTCCTTCCTCAGTAGCGAGAACAATGAAATAATTCATCAAACTGTTAATCGTAGAACAGTTAACCTTGAAAATATACCATTTAGGTACCTACCTACACTACCAACCGTTTTGTAGACTTACCTATTCTACACATGCTGAGTATGAAGCGATGGTCAATCTAACAGGCCCGTATAAAACGCTTTATTTTAAACCAAAAAAATAAAGGTTAATTATATCATGTTTCATAATAAAAAAACGTCATACTTTGAACATACTTCTATTGGCTTCATATAAATATATTTAACATCTATGTAAAAAATCTTTCAACAATATTTAGGCCCACTACGTATCGTAGAATTTGATTAAAAATTTGCACAAATAACAGGACCCGTCGGCAATATTGGCGTTACAATATTTTTCATAGGGCCTGTTATAATTATAATTTGAAAGTACTCTTTTTAAATCTAAATATTTTTTCTAATGTCTTTCTAGTCCTTTATTCATGCCGTATATTTACTTACTGATAGTATTAATCCACCAAACCATAAAAAGCACCCTAAGTGTCAAACAAATTGTACCCCTGTATCAACACCATCCATAGGATTGCATAAAGTTTTTCCTTTTTTTTAGCTTCACGCTTTCTATCTCGCCTAGCACGGTAAACAGAAAGTACCTAGTGTCAAGACACTCCGTACTTCGCTTTCCACCGAATTCGAGACGAGTGACACTTTATGTGTTGACACTTACCAGAGCGAGGAAGTGATAATAACTTAAATAAAATCACTATTATATATATAATTTAAATTATTCCGAGTGGGGATCGAACTCACAACCGATCGCGTTACAGTCAGACGATGACCAACTGCGCCACGCCCGGCCTCTACATAAAGTTTTCATTATAATAAACGCCGTCGAGTACTTGCATACTTATATTTGAATAAATAAGTTTTCAACACGTGCCCATTGACGATAACTTGTATAGAGTATAGACAGACGGATCGTATGCGGCGTCGCTGTCACGTTTCTAAGGTCACGTTTCAGATTGTGAAGTCATCATTGTGTAAAACCGTTTATTATCTCAACAAGTACATGTATAGCTGTAGTGTATTACATTTGATAATTATATACTAGTTGCTGATAAATGATTAGGTATTTACGTACTTTTATATATATATATATATATATATATATATATATATATATATATATATTTAATGTGAAACTTCTTTATCGACGTATGGAAGAAAATTGTAACCTTTTTGTGAGAAATAAAATTTATTTAATACTAAATGGCTTTTATTGATTAGACATTATCCAACCATTTATTTAACTAATTTAAAGTTGAATATTGTGGATCTCAGCTATATTTTTCAGCTCCGCACTGACATAATGGGATAGGCAGGTAGACGTTCCATCCCTATTCGAGACACATCACTTGCTGGCTTGCTTACCAAAAAGGATAAATTAATATAATTTGATTTAATCAGGCCGATTTAAATTAATTTGAGGCTGGAAAACGCAGTGGGACAGCGTCTGACTGTAAACGCGATCGGTTGTGGGTTCGATCCCCACTCGGGGGAGTTATTATATTTCAATTATTTTCACTTCCTCGCTTTGGTAAAAGACAAAGTGCAGCGTTGAGTTACACCACTCAACATGTCTTGACACTAGGTACTTTCTGTCTACCCTGCTATGCGGGATAAAAGCGTGAAGTTAAAATATATATATATATATATATATATATATATATATATATATATATATATATATATATATATTAAAATTTGTTCACGTAAGATGCGTTAAAATGCTTTATTCACTTCTTCTCGTTAAAAAAGTAACTTTTTCCTTTATTTTTCCTATATAAAATTACTTACTTTTAAAATTTGTATGTTAAGCACCCTGAAGTTATTTTTATTTCATTAATACAGACGTACCCCCTAGTAAGATTTTGACACTTATAATGTAAATATCATGTTAAGAAAGCACGTATAATGGGCACTGCAATGTTCGCGGAGGAATTATTTAGTTATTTAGTGTTATAATGAAAATAGATTTCCATTACAATAAATGTAAATGAATCTTCATTTAAATTTATAATCGAAATATAAATCATAACATGTTTTGTTTTTTTAGTTTCACGCTTTTATCCCGCATAGCAGGGTAGAGAGAAAGTACTTAGTGTCAAGACACTTTGTACTTCGCTTTTTACCGAATTCGAGACATTGCGTGTTTTGGCGCCGTTGAGCCGCGCCTTGTCTTACTTTTAGTCTTTAGCGAGGAAGTGAAAATAATTTTAAATATAGTCGCTCCACTAAGTAGGAATCGAACCCACAACCGATCGCATTCACAATCAGACGCTGTCCTACTGCGCCACGACCGGCCACAACATGATTATAATGAATATAATATATTTAATTAAGTTAGGTATGAAAAATTATCAATTATTTTCCCGTGAGGCGTTATGTATTCTTATACTGACAAGTAACAGAGTGTACGATAACGAAAATATGTTCTAAATAAAGGTTTGTGACATCAATGAAATCTTATAGAGTTTGATAAGGCTGATGCCTTGGACGATTGACGCAAATGGGGGCTATCTTATCATATCGGCAGGCACAGATGGCAATGACTTATGCATTGGTCACGAGGTGTTTCTTAATAAAAGATAATAATCCTATTGAAAGGTGTTAGATACGATGATATACAGATAGGAGATAGCGAGAAACGCTTTATCTTTATTCTTTATCATATACAACTCGTCTTTATGTATATGCTTATAAGTGTTGAAACTTATATTTATAGAACACTATTATGGTTAGAAAAATATTTAGGAATATAAGGGTGTCTTCAGTCAGTTTAGGTACAGCAAGTCAACAAACAATGTCTCTATATACACAGAAAATGGTACACAGACGTTACCATATCGAAACAGTTGGCTTATATCTAGAGCCTTACAACTTATGTTAATCATATAGGGAACAAACCATCCAAACCTAGTAGATTATTATAATTTTGCAATGTTTTATCATCATCCTGAACCCGAATATGACCTCTACTATAGACAGGTCCCCCAATAGAATGCCAATTAGATTCTAGATTCTAGTACAAAACGTAAGCACTTCTATACATTACAAGCCAAAAGCAACATTCAATCTATAAACTAAGTTGGCAATCGTAAATATAAACACAGCTAATTTATTATTTGTTTACTCACTCAAATACATATAAGTATTACGCACAATGTTCTTGCAATTAGCTGCTGACTAACATTACCTACGATAGAGAGAAATATTATTTTTTAACCTAGAGTTGAATTAATTTACCTATAGTTCAATATTTTTGTTGGATTTTGATGATCTGAACGCATAAAAAGACTTGACTATTTCTCAAAGTTTTCAACAATAGTTAATAACTTATATTAGATGTTTAAATATATTACAAAATTACCCAATGGTGAGTCCTTTAACGACGTTCATCAATGTACGTAACCTTATGATACGTTTTTTACTAACATCATAATATTATATTACATATATTTTGTTTGTTTTTATTCTCAATTTAACAAATTGAATCTAGCTACTCGTTAGTTTACACATTCATGAAAGCTGACGTGATTCACGTCATTTCAAATTTCATCCCGGATTGACGTTGACGTGATTTCACGTCCTGCAATTTCTATTCCCTTCGCCCTCATTCGCTTAGTGTTAAGAGAAACTATTTACACATGTTTGCGGCAACTATATTCAGAAACGTAGAGAATTAGCTGGGCTCCTAACCTCTCAAACCTTACATTAAGATAATATTTACTATTTTTAAAGTGTTATTCCACACTTAGGATTAGAAAACATCTTTGAAAAAACGTATAAAAATTTGAACGCAGCGGGATTCGAACCCGCGCCTCTTGGATACCGTTGTAAGACGGTTGGACGGTATCCAAGAGGCGCGGGTTCGAATCCCGCTGCG
The DNA here is from genome assembly GCA_032432895.1 of Dryadula phaetusa. Lineage (NCBI taxonomy): Eukaryota > Metazoa > Arthropoda > Insecta > Lepidoptera > Nymphalidae > Dryadula > Dryadula phaetusa. The sequence continues at coordinate 452,398 of JAOYRS010000016.1, read as the reverse complement.
TTCAAATTTTTATACGTTTTTTTCAAAGATGCTTACATTAAGTTGTGAATCTGATTCTATAATAATCATATAATGTTATTATAACTGTAGTTCATAATCTGCACATACAAGCATGTGTGTTCTGAATAATCACAGCTTAAAACACATCTTGCAAAATGACTAAATACTCTAAAGACTAAACAAACTATACAGCTCCGTGATAGCCTTGTATTGGTATACAAGTAAGTTTGTGTGTGCGTATGTGGTAGAATATACATATATTCTTTGTAATCTGTTAGTGGTTCCACTTTTCTCTCGCATGAATACTTATTAAGTACAGGCCATTTTTTCAGATTTACGCTCTTATCGCGTTTAGCAGACAGAAAGTAATTAGACAAGGCATTCCGTGCTGCGCTTTCTGCCGCATTTGATACATTATGTGTTGAGTGGTAGAACTCAACGCCGCACTTTGTCTTACGAGACCAAAAAAGTGAACCTACAACCGATCGTCTTAACAATATTACGCTACGACCGGCCTTAACGTAAGTAATGTTCACAAATCCATCGTTAACTATAAAAGAACATATTTTTAATTTCTTTTTATTAGTTGTACCCATGTATATCTACTACATATATCTATCTCTTGAAACAACACTATTTTGACCCATTTCTTACCTGATTCTGATTTGTTTGAAAACTTACTTACGTATCTCTGATGACAGTACATTGTATGTATTAATAGCAAGAACCTGACATTCTTGCAAGACTATAAAGATAATAGGTGAATTACTTTTATTACTTAATTTCGTTTTTACGTCATCGTGTCATGGCACAATTGGTTGTGGATTTGATTCCTGCTCTTAGAAATCAAATTATTTTTTCTCTTTTATCTGCGAAGAAAAAGTACAGCGTCAGGTTCCAACAAGTGACACCTAATAACTCTATTTTAGTTGAGAACAGTGTCTAGACACTAGATACTATTAAGCCGGTTCGTTTAGGAGGAGCGTGGAGCTGTAAAAATATATTTTGCGAATTTTCGTTGTAATTAGATTAAAAATACTGCAGTAGACACAGCCAGGAACGCCACACCTTGCAACTCTACATCCACTACATTATATATATATATATATATATATATATATATATATATATATATATATATACTTATGTACTTGGTTTTCCACCGACTTCAAGACATTGCGTGTTGGGTGGAACGCCACACTTTCTCTTACCAGAGCGAGGAAGTGAAAATAATTTAATAAATATAATCACTCCCCCGAGTGGGGATCGAACCCACAACCGATCGCGTTTACAGTCAGACGCTGTCCCACTGCGCCACGACCGGGCTCAAATACAACTACTATAATATATCGTTTGTATTAAAAATGAGCAAACAACAATACGACGCCAATACAAGTGTACCTAATTAAATTTGATCTACTCAGTCATTTAAACCGTGGCTGATAACACCACATGTATTGCAATGTTTTCCGATTGTTCTTATCTCAACACCAAGTGTAAATAACTATAGTATAGTAATGAATTCATTCGTAACGTCCGAGTCACGTAAGAGATAGCGTAATCGTTAACCTTATGTTATATGCGAGTAGATGGTGTCGTCAGACGAAAATTCAAGAAGCTCTTGATTTTTATTCCTTTCGCTTTTTTATAATGACAATTTTAAAATCGACTTTATGGTTTTAATTGAAAATATATTTTCCAATTTAAGAATATCATACTGACGCTTTTATCTCGCTTGGTAGGGGTAGACTGGAAGTGCATAATGTCAAGACACTCCGTATTCCGCTTTCCGCTGAATTCGAGACATTGTGTGTTCAGTGGCAAAACTCAACGCTGCGTTTTATTGTACCAGAGCGAGGAAATGTAAATAATTTGTATATATATGGGATAATGATATCCCCAGTGCTTACTTTACTATACATATATACTGATGTAAAATTTAACAAATATATGTTCACTCAAGCTAATAATTGTTTTAAATTCGTTATAAAATTCTAAATGTTAAGTTTCAGCTCAGAAGAGCTGCCCTTCGTGTCTGTGATAGCTTTCAAAGTCTATCAAAATTTGAACGTAACGGTTACGACTTCTAACCCGCGTCCTTTGGAAACCGTCCCACCTCGTTTAGGCGGTTAAAATATTTATCTCCTTTAATAGACTTTTGAATTGTCAAAGCGGCCACCAGCTCGGATGACAGAGTTTATTGAAACACTAATCTCTAAACATGATATCATGTTAATATAAAAATATACCTAACCACATAGCAACGTAGAACGGTGATTATCAGAGGAATGCAGACGTGATGTCCGTAAGTTTACTTTGACAGATGTCAACTGTATCTTAGCTGATAACAACGTCCTGTTATCAACTGTTTGTTAACGGAACACCTCCGCGTCGCGTGGTGCGCTAATGTGGACGATGTTTTGATTTTTGTATGACTTACTTTTTATGAAATTGTTTAAGTATAAGAAATATTCAAGTTTCCACTTACATCCCACCTCGATGTGTTTCAAAACAAATGTTACTTGCCTACCTCGCAGTACCATAAGGAGTTAATTTGAGAATGTTTAATGGAATTATATTTAACGGATGAATAGTGTTTATTTTGGTATTTTAAAATAAATTTTAGAAAATATGATACAGCAGAAGCCGGTCTTAGCGCAATGGGACTGCATCTGACTGTTAACGCGATCGATCCCCACTCTGGGGAGTGATTATATTTAAATTATTTACACTTCCTTGCTCTGGTAAGACAAATTGCAGTGTTGGGTTCCACCATTCAACACGCAATGACTTCGGCGGAAAGCGAAGTACGGAATGTCTTGACACTGGGTACTTTCTGTCTATCCTGCTATACGGGATAAAAAGCGTGAACCTAACAAAAATACAGTAGTCCGTTGTTCCACACAACTCGACACAGACGCATTGTACCATTAACTAAGGACTACTGTAAATATTCGAAACAGTCGAAAAAATACGAAAATAAAAAAATTACAATATCTAAGTATCTTATTAAAGTACAAATTATAACATGTCGTAAAGTTGTTTTGATAGTTTAATATTCTATTTTTCTTTCCTGTCCATCTCTTACATTGTGCGTAAACACTCCTACAGTACAGTACAACTCTTTCCGCCGCTTTTGACCGCAACACTGAGTTTTGTCTTTCTTTTAATAGCTTCACTAGAAGTATCTTATGTCAAGACACTCTGTACTTCGCTTTCAGCCGAATTCTAGACATTGTAAGTTGAGTGGCGGAACACAACGTCACGCTTTGTAGATGGCGGTGATTTTAAGTATAATCTTTCTCCCGCGTGGAAATTGAACCCACCCACAACCGATCACGTTGCGATAGGAATCAAACCCACGACCACCGAGTATACAGTGATATAATCCCATTTGGACCACAATGGCGTCATTATATGATTTTCAATAAACAATTTATAATTAGTTTACGTTCACGAGCTCCGGTCTCCGGCGTTTATCGCTATCGACTTTGACCGCCACTATGAAGTATTTCAATAATAAGTAAATATTCACTAAATTATTATAATTATAAAAGCAATAAGTGTACTTAAACGCAGTATAATATTAATATATTATATATAAGGTTTACATGTATAGGGTTGAAATATCTTTTTGTTCCACATAGCAAGAATCAGTAAATAAAAACTTAGGCAGTTATAAATATACGCTATACAAAGGAAAGAATCATTCATAATTTATTTGTCTATTTTTCCCATTGATGTAACATTAGGTATTGTACAGAATAACACTTTGCTAGACCGGACTGTAGTTATAACAGTTATAAAATTAATATATTTTCAAGTGACAATCTCTTCTCATCGCCAAAATAGCTCCATTCGTAACGCTTATACATTAAAATCAAAAAAATTCTAACTTAATACAGCGACGTATGAGCCAATGATAAACTTGTAATTTTATATATATATATATATATATATATATATATATATATATATATATATATATATATATATATATATATTAAATAAACGTACCTATAATAAATGAACAATTTATCAAAAAAACATCAGTCGATCGAAATATACTTCTTGTAACATTTGTTGGTATATAGATATTTGATAACAATAAAATAATTGTGTATGTATGTATGTAACACACATACCTACATACCGCCACGAGCAACCCGCGTGGCTGATACCTTATCACCCGGTAACTTTCCATACATATCTTCAACGTAACTTAACTGTTTATTTGCATACTTGTCGTTTCGTACAACCGGATGTATATAAATATGATAACGTTTATAATTTGTTCACGAAATGGGAGTGCGACTGATTGTCAATAACTTCGATGGTTTAATTGTGACTACAAGGTGAATTTAATTAACAATTTATCTAAACGAGCGGAGAATGGAACAAAACCGTTAATAGCGCGGCGTTGAGTTCTGCCACTTAAGTGTCTCGAATTCGGTGGAAAGCGGAATATGTCTTGACACTGGGTGCTTTCTGTCTACCCTTCTATGCGGGATGAAATCATAAAATTAGTTTTTACATCGCCTGTAAGCTGAGTTGCAGAAGCGTTTTATTACTTTTGTTATGTTTTAGTACACACAACGGAGAACGGAGTGTCGTGACACTAGGTGCTCATGGCCTACACTGCAATGCGGCTAAAACATATTATACCCTATTCATGAGATATATTTTCATTTTTACCACTGTTGTCAAAACAAAGTATGCAATCGAAAACAAACAAAACGATAATTGCTCTATCATTGTACAAAACCTTTGAGTAAACAAAAAACCATGTGGCAATACATGTTCGTGACGGACAGTAGGTACAATTTCACAAATTCATCGTATCTACGACAGCAACATTGTTGCACTCTACTACGAACAAATCGAGGTTTTATTTACCTTTATACCATTACGCATTTTTACACTTGAAATTTATATTATTCAGTTTCAAATTAATCCTTTCAAAGGAACTCCGTACTTCAATTTCCACCGAATTCGAGACATTGCGTGTTGAGTGGTGGAACTCAACGCCGCACTTTGAATGATACTTGAATAGGATGAATTTGAACGAAGAAGAAATTATTTGATATTTGAAATAATTAATTTGAAGGTCAATAGCTATACTAATTATTTTTCATTGATGTTATATATATATATAAGTCGTGTACTTCTATTTTTATACATTTCAAGGGCGCACATTGAGGACACTGTAGGGGGACATGCCAAATTGCTTACATAAGATAACGCTGTGAATGTAACATAACGTTAAAACGGGCAAAGAATTTTAAAGTAACTCGTGATTTCGTAAAAACGATATAACGTACAAAAAAATATGAATATTTTATACGTTTTACAAATATTATAAGATTAAATGTATAATTAATTATTTTAACATAGCTATATATTTATATTTTTTTAAAGCTTAATAAAAATCAAATTTATTTTACTTGTTATTTATTAATTATATTCTAAAATTTTAATTATACAAATATTTTCATGAATTATATTTTTGTATAAAATCACTGTACAGAACCCGGAGAATACGCTTTCAATTATTATAAAATAATGCAAGTAATACTTGCCAGTAAATATATATTTGTTATAAATACTTGATTATATAGCAAAATCAAAATATAGATAAAAAAAAATAAAACGTAGTAGATTGTATATCTTTTGTTGTTTGTGCAACTATGTTTATATGTTTATAAGCCAAAGTTATCGCTTTACGTAGTACTTGTAAGATGAGTGATGACATTCGTAGAAGGATATACCCACGTATTTGCGAACGGACGGACTGCTTATCTATGTATGTTTAGTTTGAAAATTTAAATTGTATGTAGGTATTTAAAAATATTTATAAAATTGGGCTGTATATTTAATACATATGGACACAAAAAACTTCTAATAATAACTTTACGACTGATTGTTAACAATAAGTAAGGAATACTTCTTTGCGTAAGTAAAAAGGAATAAATTAAATAATACGAAAATGTATATAACACATATATCTTCGTAATCACTAAAATATTGTCATAATCAATACTCATTTTCTTAGCCTTTTACTCTTCTCCCACACAGCAGGGCAGACTGAAAGTAGTAGTGTCGTGACACTCCGTACTCCTCTTTCCGCCAAATTCGAGACATTTTGTGTTGAGTGGCGGAACTCATCGCCGCGCTTTGTCTTACCGGAGCGAGAAAATGAAAATAATTTAAATATAATCTTCCCGAATGGAATTTGAACCCACGTTAACCGATCGCATTTACAGTCGGACGTTGTCCCACTGCGCCACGTCTGTCCTCAATTCTCATGATTTAAGTAACTTAAAGAATTAGTTAACAATATTACATATATACATATAATAATACTTGCAGACACCGTGACACGATTGACAGCTGTCCAAATAAACATGAGGGTGTCAAGTCAAAAATCTTAAGAATAAGTGAGTTGTGTATTTTATAGAGCAGGCTGAGCCTACTCTATAAAATACACAACACATTAAATAATAGCTTCCCGCTTATTCTCGAACAATATGTTAGTTGGAAACAACCTAGTGTCTAAACTGACCGTTGACGGTATTGAGTGGCAAACCCATCCGAGCTTTATCTTACCAGAGTGGAGACATGGGAATTAATCATAAATATAATCATTCCCCCGCGTAAGAATCGTATCCACAACTAATCGCGTTTACAGTCCGACACTGTCTAGCTAGAATTAACGTTTAGCGTCATAATGCAACTAAAAGCTATATAATAGTACACTAAAATTTTGCATCACGTACGTAGGCTCATTATATATGTATATGCATTGTGCATGCTAGATATACATTAAACTTTGTAAATTATACAACCTAGAAATGTAACTTTCTTTAGGAGTTATCCATATGTTACGTCACACCCTAAAGGGAAGGCATAGGGTCCATGAAGTGTGACATTGCTTGTCAAGTGAAGTTCTTGACAAGGACGGGAGAGGGGTCAAAAAATTGTGAAGCTTATATGACGTGATTTATGGATGACACCTTAGTCTCTATTACCTTATGGTCTTTCAAATTGGCTACTAATTTCATTATCAACATGACCACATAGATTTCGTTAACCTTTCAAACGTATACTACAGCAACACCTTGCAAAGTGCAAGGCCCCATTCTGTCTGACTGAACACTCTGTTGCCTTATTTTATTGCCTTCCTTTGACGGCTATCAGATTACCTGGAACTCGGTTAAGGCTTGTAGTGTTTACCACTTTATCACTTGTTGCTATATTATCAGTTGGATTCGAAGAATTGTTTGAGTTTAAGCTATACTTTTTTAAATATAATAATATTGTAAAGTGTATAACGTATTTTATGATTTGACGTTTCAAATATAGTATAACATTTGTGTTTCATTTTTAGATCTAACCAAAGTATTCAATATTTTATTTTTGTTACTAAGTATCTATATATTTCTATAATTCTGAATTTTTAGTCTATCATAAATCCTATATATTACATTTTTATAAGACTTGTACACGTTTGAACGCAGCTAGATTCGAACCCGCATATCTTGGAAACGATCCAAGCGCTCGAACCACTAGGCCATGCATTCTACACCCGACTGCGTGGAAACTTACTTATGTTGGTAGCATAAATTAGTAAAAATCTCTTTACAAAAAACAAAGATTATTTCTAAAGAATAAAGCATTGCTAAACGATGCAAAAAAAGATTTTTTTATACGTTTCCTAAACATATTTTCTAATCCTAAGTGTGGAATAACACTTTAAGAACAGTAAAATCCTATATATTGTTATAAAATTTCCAATATAATGGTATAACATTTCCATATAAATTCAAACACCGTTATAATAAATAATCTCTACTTCAATAGTTATAAACACGCGTCGTGGTATCGTAAGCGGATACCCTCGCACAAGGCCCCATTCTGTCTGGTTCCATACGTTACCGCACAAATGCTAAGGGACAATCAGCCATTCATCGCCTATCGTATTTCCCAGAACCTAATATCGTAATTCAAGGGCTTTTTATTATTATTTACTAACTTAGCTGCTGCTTGCTTAGTGTTCTGTTTGTGTATACACGCTCTAGATGTCTACCATCATGTGATAGTGTTGGTTTGCATCAAATTTAGATATTATGTAAAATAGAACATAATATCTAAATTATTATTAAAATATTATACCTTTTTTAAAAATATTTTCTAATCCTAAATGTGGAATAACACTTTGAAATATAGTACAATATTAAAATAAATAGCATTCTCACTAACCAAACTAAAGTTTCTTAACAATCTTTGTGTAATAGAAATTTGTAAAAATATTTCTAAAGAGATGATAACAACGTAAATAAATTGTAACAAATCGTATAAGGATTGCCACGCAGCCGGATGTAGAACGCATGGCTCTAGCGGTCAGAGCGCTTGGACGGACGGTTTCCAAGAAGCGCGAATCCTGCTGCGTTCCAATTTTTATAGGTTTTTTAAAAATGTTAATATGCTAGTGTTTTTTTAACAGAGAAACTTGTGTCAAGACACTTCGTTCTCCTCTCTCCGCCCGGAAATGAGACATACGGTTTTGAGTGTTGGAAGTCAACGCCGCCGTTAGCTTGCTAGAACATGGAAATGAAAATAAATTAAATTTAGACATTTCACCGCGTAGAGCTATAAATTACAACCCATTACCATTACAATCAGACTTGTTACAGCTCTAGTCAGCGCAGTTAGTCTTTCTGATATTTCAAAACAAATTTCAACAGTATATCGAATACATATTTAAAAACAATGAAATAAGTCAATAATATATTACGTAGACGCGTCATTGTTTGTGATTAATGTAATTAAAACGTTCGTTAATTAAAACGACATCCGTCCAGACCAGCAAACAGGCAAACCACAGAATGCACTCGGAACTCTATTTTAGTGAATACCTAGAATATTGTGATGTGGGATTGTGCGTGGAATAACAACATTTTAATGTTATTTATGGGCAATATCGGAATTATTGAGTATTTTTCTCCAGAAACCAATAATTAGATTTTAATAAATAAGAGTTTCGAATTATTATAATATTAGTACTTTATAAAGAGAAAAAAAAATTTTTAGCTAAGTAGCCATGATAATCCAAAAAACCAATATATCACCTTCATCGATCTAATTTCTTTAAATTAATAAAAAATCGATTTGTTCCATTCAACAATTAAATAACAAATAATTTAAATAACAAATAATTTAAATAACAAATAATTTTATTTATTATAAATTTTTAAATTAAAGCTTATCCTAATAATATTCCAACAATTAAATAATTTCATTGTAATGTTACATGGACGCAGAGCAGTCCAGTTAAAGCGTATAGAGAATAAACTTTCTACAACTTTTCATTGTGACACTAACCATTTATTTCATATTCTAAATAACTGTGATAAACAAACAAACCCAGAATATTGTAACTTATAATGTTATCATTCAAAAACATACTTAAGCAACAGATGACTATACAAACGATATCCTTAAATGACCTTTTTGTTTTAAAGGTAATAAATATGTCTAAAGTATTGACAAAGCATCCAATCTCTTTTGCAATGTTTCTTTATTTCTTTAAATTAACTATAACTTAGAATACGTTATAATTGTGAATATTGTAACTCTTCTGTCGCATCATTTATATCTTGATAATTATTTTGAACTGTTAAATAACCTTTATTTTGTATTCGAAAACAGATTTTTATAACCCCAACTTTTTATAGTAGGCTGTTGGTTGATACAAAAAAATACAAGTACATTGATTGGTGGTACATTGATATAATTAATTTTTGTGAATTAATTTGCAACGTTGAATATCCATGTTGAAAATGTGTTTTCGATGACTATAATATACGATTAATCCGTTTACAATATACTTCAAATAAACTTTGCATCATCTCATATACAGTTTTAATGCCCAGTAAAAATATCTAAATCATTGCGGTACAAGTGAACACAATCCAGGCCAAGGATATATGTTCGGGTCACACCGCCTGCTATTGATTCCATAAAATGACTCGGGACTTGAAGCAAATTATGAGGACCGAGTAATCAACATGTCTTCCATTTCTAATTTCTAATAAAGTAATTATGACGTATTATTAGATAACTAAAGCTTATATTTGTATTGAAACTCGTTACTTTGTGATATTTGAATGTAGAAAATATACAAGAAGTCATTTCAAGTTGCGTTATAAAAATCAGCTTCACTTATTGAAAATTGAATACTAATTATGCCATGAACTCAGTTCATGGAACATAGTTAGTATGAATGTGTTACGCCCATACTGAGGATGTAAAAATATGCCTATACATCTCGTAAAGATAATTATTTTCTCATATAGATCTTCTCATATGGATAATTATTTTCACTTTGTTATCCCCGATGCAAGTAGCCAGTTGGTCTCGAACAAAAATAATTTAGAACATTTATCTGTAAAGTATAGGCTAGATGTAATTCATAATTTTCTCAACTTTCCTCTCATTTTAAAAATAAGCAGTAAACTGCTTCAAATAGAAACCCAACGCAACACTGTCATTGACGTAAACATCACAACTACGCCTTATATATATGACCGAAAAATCCATATTAATAATATAAATTGTATACTTTAGAGATGGGACAGAAATATCTAGTAATAAGTAGTTCTACGGCACTACGGCGTCAACAAATCTTGTATACAAAAGATACACATGTCACAATACTACCGCTGGATACATTAGTACTACAACCGGGACACTACAATCAGGCCAAGGATCTTCGAACCGGGTCGTTGGCGGTTATTGATCTTCCCTCCTTCCAATAGGAACAGCATCATTTGCTGAAAAGTGAGATTATACCGAATTGCTACGTCAATATCAATGTCTTGTTGTTTTTCTAGTACTTGGTAAATTGGATTCTGATCCATCTTCAGTTTCATTTTTATTTTATGCGCGAAAGTTAGCAAAATATTTTGTAAATTATATTTGGTTTTCAATGTACTACTTTGTTTAAGCGCGGAGAGGCAAGGAGAAATACAGGTTTAACATTAAATATTCCAGCAGAATTTGAATGCAATATGGTCGGCACTACGTAAACGTGTTTTAGTAAATTTGATTATATGAAATCGATTCTGCTTATAGAATATATATCTTTAGACGTAGGTGACATTTTGCATATACATTAATTACCCTTGTGAACAACATAAAATCAGAGTATTGAAGTTTATCGATTAAATTCAATATACAACCGTAAAAATATTAAATTATACATTGAGATGACCAAAAACTACCATAATCTCTCTACTGTCTACTTATTTGCTATGAAAATACTACTTCGTCTTGTTCGTTTTATATTTTTCTTAGTAAATTATTGACTATTTTTATAAGCAAATTATTATATATATATATATATATATATATATATATATATATATATATATATATATATATATATATATATATATGTGTTCCCATTTTTATGTCAATTACATTTGCAGAATACTTACACTAATTACTAGTGATGTCAGTATGTCATTGTACACATTAAATGAAGAAGGGCAACAAAGTAGCACACTACAGAGCTAAGGGACGCTCCTTTGAAAGAAACCTCCCAAAAGTAGGCCAAGGGTGGGCTCATAATACGCGTACCTACCTAACTGGTTTACACGTGGAACTTGCTATACATATTACTAGGGTTCAACTATTTTCTACTACAATTCACATTTGCCCTTTGAAAATTAATAACTTTCTTTTGTATAAAGAATTTGATTTCTAGCTGCTGATAAATATTTTATTCTCATGTCAGAATATATTGAAAAAAAGGTATAGGAAGGATGTTATAACTTTTTTGACAAACAGCTGATACGCTTTGATTTGTAATGGGGTTCGCTTTATTTTTTATCTGTATTTTTTTTTATCTGTATACATATTTTTATATATAACCTACATAATAGAACCCTTTGTTTGTAGTGGAAAAATTAATTTAATGTTATAATATTTCAATGACTTCCATCTAAATACATCATACAAACAAAAATAAACGAAAACTTTGCTTAAAATGTGTTCAAACAAAGACATTATTCGTTACATAACCGAACCGGGAGACGGGTGTAAAGACCGGGTCACATCGGGAATCGGGCCAAGGATTCCGCTGCAGATGATATTGATCCGTTAGGAGAAGGATGGTTGGAGTAGAAAGAGCAAGCTGATTCATCTCCTATGTTCGTACTGTTAAGATCTTTACTAATTTTGTACCTTTTGTACCGTGCCCCCTTTTGAATATGTCAAAAATTGTTTGAACAGTGGAAGAGAGCTTGATTTTTTGCTTGTAACCCAATCAGTGTGCGCAGGTGTTTTGTTGCTTTGTAGTGTTGTAACGGGATTTCATAGCCCCATTTCTTTATATACCGATTCGTGATATTTATTTTGCATTTTTACATAACCAAATATATATATATATATATATATATATATATATATATCATGATGATATTAAACGTTATAAAATTATTTATATTAGTCATTCTGATATTTATTAATTTTTAATTCACTTCTCAGAAACGTTAGGTAGCGTTTATTTCATGTTTAACTGATGTATGTATTATTGTATGCATCTAAGTTAAGTATTTATTATGCTATTTACACAATTGAAAACGAAACGGACTAAATTTACCACAGATTTAATTATATTTTCTGTGCATTAAAATTCTTCAAATATAATTTCAATTATTACTATATTCTGTACATGTAAAATACAAACTATCCGCCTTTCTTCGTACTTCATTCGCCTTTAACATCCTTATATTTCTATTTTATTATTCTATAATAAAATTAGTCTTTAGTTACTCATTATAATATCTGCTATATACCTGTCAAAGTCCCATCAAATTCGGTCCATCCGTTTCAGAGATTGGTCGGAACAGACGCATATAGTGACAGACAAAATTCGTAATAAATTTTATTTTGGTATATGTAATGTGCAAACTTACATATTTTAGTAAAAAGTGGTTATTGTAACAGTCTAAAAATTTATTGATTATTTAATAATAATATAGATGTACGTAATTTTTCAAGAGTCATTTTTGATGTTTGTCAAGGGTTCTATGAGTTAATTGACATTATCGCCGCACGTATGTATGGTATAAGAAAGGTTTTCCCAGCTGACAATACATCACTCATCGTTTTTTCCTCCATCTATATTGTAATATTTAAAACGTGTATACCGACAATTAATGTAACTAATACGTTATTTATATGTTAAATGCCCTTTTATATAGTTTAATTAAAAACAAGCAATATACGCCAGTCTAAAATTGTGTGGAAATTTTCTAAAATTAGTATTATTTTTACCAGACGGTGGTCTAAATAGTCAAAAAGATACAAGCCTCCGTGTGCAAAATTCATTCATCTTTATTATCGCGATAAACAATAACAAATAAAGCCAGAAAATTATTAGTAACTAATTAGGTGAAATTAGGCGGAGTGTGTTAAAAGTAGGCTTATCTGTGCCCAACTGCAATAACATATGACAGAAAAAAAACAAAAGATATATTTTTTTCTATCTTTTATATTAATTTAAACAAATATTAGTTAAGAATTGTTTTCAAAGTTGCTTGAATTTATATAATGGCTTACAGCGGGCTACCAAGCATGGAGCGTCTGGATTCCAACATCCATGTTTCCAACTTATATAAATCTCATTATTACTGGAGTGGCATCCCATCGAATGATCGGATCGATAGTCTGACGCATGCGTAAGCTTCCCTCCACCAGCTCGATAGTGCACGTCACCCCCCGTCTGGGGTAAACGACTCGTTACGATAGGTCTAGAACCGAATATTTTATGTTTTTGTCATATATTTTTTTCATATGTTTGTATGAATATTTGAAGTGTTCTAACGCTGTTTGAACGATTTTTGTTTTTTTTTTGCTTGTTTAATGGTACGTGCAGTATAAAATTACATTTATATTTATTTAGTGGGAAATAGAAATTGAAATAATATGTCGTTTTTCTCTGGCTAACTTCCATATTGTGAAAGATGAATAAGATTTTTTTTTCTTTTTAGCTTCACGCTTTTATCCCGCATAGCACGGTAGACAGAAAGTGCTAAGTGTCAAGACACTCCGTACTACGCTTTCCGTCGAATTCGAGACTTTGCGGGTTGAGTGGTGGAACTCGACACTTTGTCTTATCAGAGCGAGGAAGTGAGTATAATTTTAATATAATCACTCCCCCGTGTAGGGATCGAATCCACAACCGATCGCGTTTACAGCCTATCTGGTATCTGATCTTTATATTTAATAATTAATCCCTTCTCTTGATCCACAATTATTTTAACAATTGGTTTTAGTTATAATATAACACTATTACTACTAACTAAATGAAACATAAAGGGTCCGTTCCACCGGGAACAGAACATCACCACAGCCAATAACCATATTGTGTATCTTTAAAAAGCGAAGTTTATCTAATACCCGTTATCGTTATCATAGTGTTTTAATGAAAAAAATATTCCGAGACCGATCGATACTGCGCTGCGCCTAACACAATGTACGCACTTTGAGTTACATTCATTATAAATTATGATTAAAACTCTAATTACAACTGGTTGCTACACGCCTTATTATGTTGTTTTAAATATTATTTTGTTAATATATGTTCCATAGTTAATCGCTACGCAATTTTTATATCGTATCTATATAAGGTAATATGTAATGGCCATGCTAGTCTTACGTGCTGATGCTGATATTTCGTTATAATCCTTATGTTTCATACGTTTTATATACTCAACTTAAATTATTTACTTATTTTTATGTATAAAGAATATATAAATAAGTAATTGGTTTCTAGTTCTGTTTAGTAGTTTTTGTGTGAAAGACTAACAAACATCCATTCATTCTGACTAACTTGTGCATTAATAATATAAGCAGGATTATTTTATTGATTTATAAATAATCACTAAGACTGACCGAGTTAAAAGGACTTCTGTCAAATTATAATCCTTTAAATTCTTATACTGAGGTTTAATATCGATGGTATATTTTCCTCGCCAACGGGGTATTACACTCGTATGTCATGACTTACCAAGCTATGATGTCACTTGCTACTCATGACCTGTACTGAAATAAAAATATTAATGGTTTATGTTTTTAGCTTAATGATTTATTAATGATTTATGAATTGAATGAATTATTATTTTCCTTCTTGGTACAATTTATATTTTAAAAACTCAACTAAAATATAAATACATTTTGAATATTTAAAATTGCGTAATTGCATGATTAGATAAATCGCGGTGTTTAGTTCCGTCACTCAACATGTTTCGAATTCGGTGGAAAGCGAAGTACGGAGTGTCTTGACACTAGGTACTTTCTGTTTACCGTACTACGCTGGATAAGAGCGTGGAGCTAAAAATAAACTTTAACATGTCGAAAATATAATTTTGAAATGTGTTCGTCAATTCAGTGTCCACAAGTGAATCAAAAATTTAAATATAATAGTAAGACTACGATCTTAATTGGCAAGGGAATTAAAATATTACATTTTCTATTGAAATATATATATTTAAAATGTTATAAAAATTAATACTTTTAAAGTATAATGATGAGAATGCAGTTACATGTTTCTTCATAAGCCACTGCAGTCTTTGGTAACGTTTGTATTTAATATTTTTTTTAATTTTAATTTTTCTTATTTTTTAAATTAAATTATTCTTCTACTTCTAATAGATCATTCTAACTACAAATGGCTATACCTACATATTTCAATTGCAGATCTGATTTTTTTTTATTGTGAATAATTGAAATAAGTATATAATGATCAGAAAAAAAAACCATAAAACTGTACGTTTAGCTAAAAACAGTGACGTTCGACTGTAAATTTATATGTATATTTATTAATCCTGCTATTGGTACAAGTATAAAACATTGCATAATAGCAGTACAAAATAATAACTCCCAAGTTTAATCAGTCACGTTTTACATGTTCGTCATCTCTTTCGTGCGCTCCGCAAAGGGTAGCGTGAACTCTCTCTCCCGGCGGGGGCGTGACGTCAGAGATCAATACCGCTCTATGTGCTGATGTAACATGTTTTGGGGTCTTTACACCGCTATTATAGTACTTTTCAAGGGTGCTTATACTTGGGTAGCGTTTGTTTCACGCCATACTTGTTTTTAAAAATTCAAACTATATTTCGGTCTTGAAATCAAAAGAAATGACGATTTTAACTGTAACGAAATATATAATGTATGTATAATAACTTAGCTTTTCTGTTTAAAAATTAAAAATATATATATATATTATTAAAGTATTCGTTGAGTTTATTTTTTTCATCATATAATGTATATATTATTGGGAAAGTAACTTGGACTTCATTTTGGAAATAAATATATTTATATACATTACTCCAGAATATTATTTTTTATATATATTCATAATTTGCTGAAATAAGCACAATATTGAATTCCGAAAACAATGGTCTATTGTACTTTTCATTGCGGTCCACCACATATTTCGTAATTGTTCAGATGTTTAAAAATTACTCAAGTAACGTTACTTGCAATAACAACTATGAAGACAGCAGAAATCTGAAAAATAAGTTCGCAAGATCAAATACATACAGAAAGTTCATATTAGTCGCTCGATATGCGCAACGTAAATAAACATTGACACGTGTTAGGGAGTGGACACAGGCATGCGCCCTGCGGCACCCCACATCGATCCGACTGCTGCTAGCCATAGCTAGGTTACAGCTAGGCTCTCCGAGAACAAAAGAGACCAAAATCAAGCTCCAACAGACAAAAAACGGTCTGGATTTAAAAAAAAACGTGAAATATATGGGTAAAAAAGGCAAAACGAAGCGATAATTATTTGTAACTAATATTTTTTCCTTTTACCTATCTTCTTTATATTCTACATACTGCTTATATATATGATATATGAGAATAATTATATTTATTTATTATAATTATTCCAATATATGTAATTTGATTCTTTTATAAAATTTACCAATTAATAATTAAGATAAAATAATTTGATATATTTTAATTGACAATTGACTTGTAATGTATTTTAAAAACACTAACTTCTCAAAATCGATACCCCAAAATGACATTCAGCGTATCGCACCGCCTACGTACGCCATAATCGTCTCAATCATTACAGTGATCGGTCGTCATTTAGTATTGTTATCTTTGTTTTAACCAAAATAATCATGTTACTTCAATTACATTCCTGTAATTTGTCATATGGTTACGTAAAAATTGGTAAACGTAGAATGGACATACAATAGCGGTATCACTAGATCCTCTCCATTATACAATATCAAATATAACTTTCTATCCAATTATATAAAATACTTCCAGATATATATCCTTAAAATTAAAATATAATATTTAGTTTTTAATGTAACTAAACTATTCTTTATTATAATTAACAAAGCAAAGGTAATCTTTTCATGAATTTTATCGTAATAAGTCAATTATTTCATTGTTTCATTTCCATTAAAAAAAGCAGATAAGACATGGTTTTTCATTGATTTGTTTATCCTCTATGGCGTTATTGATTCACGTATTAGCAGAAGCTTGCAGGCGTTTATCAGCTCTCATATTAATTACGAACTAGGTATAAAGATCAAAAAGTATAAATATTTTTTGCTCCCTTTTTTTCTGACGCAGCAATCTCCACAAATGATGAAGTGTATCTATGCCGGAATAGATGTAAATAAACATAGCTGGCACGTGCCGCTGGAGTTGGGCTCCGCGCAAGCGTACTACCGCATTAGTTCATTGCACCGTTAATTGTTCAGCATTTTTTTTAAACTTTTTACATTAAAATTAAAATTTGAGAAATATATGTTCATTTTATATAATTAAATTGACTAGTAAAGTCTCTTAGATCGTCTGAATGTTTTGACATAAAGTCCAAATACCATTATAACAACACAAAGAGAGATAAAAAGCTAATGTAAACACATTAATTCGTTTTAGCTAACAATTGTTATCCTCTATCTCCTCACCACAATCACCCTACCTGTTGTCTGATGTAAACGTAATTGACCAGTGACGCATGTTGTCTTTACTCAGCCTTCCATATTTATAACAAAAAAAAACAATTAACTGATAAGATATGGTAACATTGTCTCGAACTCTCTATAGAGCATAGAAGTAGTATGCTTATTGCACTGGTTTGATTTATTAATATGCTAATATTACATAACGTCTATAAAAGTCAAGTCAAAAATTCGATTTTTTTCTAGTAGAGTTTTAACTGGAAATCTTCTAATTTCGAATTATTTCCAAATAGCCGAGACTAAGCGCTAAATCACTTTATTTGAATACCTGGAAGGCAATCAAGTAATCAGATTTGCTTTTGAGTTACGGACGGACGGAAGCTTAACCCAATTCATCTGAACTCATTTGGTGCCAGGATTTTACAATTTTTCATTTGTTACATTTTCCTTTGTTTTGCGTTTGATCTTAATTAATTCAATATTTTCAATATTACCTGACACGACGTCCATTGTTCACTTTGAAATTGTACGTCAGTTATGTTCTGACCTAATACAATCAAGTTTTAATTTCTTATCTCAATTAAAGTTTATTAATCAAAAATTATTATTAATTTGTAAATAAAACAACATGTTTTTAATATCCGTTACGACAATTGGTATTACCACCTCAGTACACAAGTTACCAACATACAAAGCTACATGAACATGAGTACCTTTCAAAGCTCAAACATGTGTGTATTTAAACAGCCAAAAACACGAAGCGAGCCCGTCCCGAGAACGTGTTTCGGCGAACACGAACCGTAGTGATAGTATACGACATGATCGGCCGTCATTACCTGACCGCATAACTGTTCTCCCCCGGTCCTACGCATACAAAAAGCGATGGTTCTTTATTATTATTAAAACACAACACGGCGAGCGGCAACATGGCCGCGCGGCGTTGCCGCTCCTCACGCTCGGCTGACTCGTCACGTGACGTCACGTCTCAAGATGGCCGCCACACCGGTCGCGGAGCCCCGCTCCCGTGCTCCAGCCGCGGCCCGCGGGCCGGATCCGAACGCTTCGTAATAATAATTTGAAACGCAGTCGCCTTTGAGGAAACCGAGCGAGAATAGATTGAAATTGTATGCATCGGGCACGTCGTCGCCGCCGCCGCCGCCGCCGCCGCTGCCGCCGCCGTCGGTTATGCGCGTATCGCGTTAGCGCTGCCACTAATTGTTATTCCACAATGGCAGCTGTTTACTTTCGTTGAATGATATCGGCTCCACTAGCGGAATCTATGATTTAGCGGTCGGATATGTTGGATTGAATTGTTCGCCCAGTTTCATACGCATTGTATTTGAGTTTTTAGATACTTTTTGTTCTCATTAAATTGGGAGCCGAGCTGTCTGTTTGGGTTTTTTGCATGTCGTGAATTTGATATTTTGTTTGTAAATTTGATATCCTCTGCATATTTTATACTGTAACTGATATTATATCCTTGATAGGGTTTAATTTGTAAACATGTAATTAAATTATTTTAATGAGGAAATATTAACAATTAAGTTACTATAATGAGTGTGTTGGTCATCAACCGCAATGATGTTGCTGCATCTGGTGGATTGTTGTGCATGTACCGGGTTCGTTATCGCGCGATAAGTGCGGCGGGGCGAGGAGGCGCGCGGGGGCGGGCGTGGGGCTCCGGGGGGCACGGAGGGCGCATCCGCGTCGGGCTAACGGCTCGTCCTCGGCGCGTCGCGGTGCGCGCGCTGACGTCACCGCTCGATAATGGCCGCCGCCCGACCCCCGCGGCCGCGCCACCCGACGAAACAGCTCAGTCTCTCTCCGACCCGCCACCAGAGCGAGTGCCTCTACGTTGGTCCACTGCGTTGCATGTGATACTAGTGCTCTGTGTACCATGGTGACAGTGTTTTTCTTTTCGAGTAAATAAAATTTGTGAAAATTTTCAAGGGGAGCGACGACCGATCTCTCGCGCACCGCAATACCTTCGGCGCCGAGATGTCGGTGATGCAGAAGCGCCAGCACTGCTACCTGTGCGACCTGCCCCGTATGCCGTGGGCGATGTTGCACGAGTTTTCGGAGGCGGTGTGTCGCGGATGTGTTAATTATGAGGGCGCAGACAGAATCGAGATTGTTTTGGAAACGGCGAGACAGCTGAAACGCGCACATGGCTTCCAAGAAGGACGGGGTCCTACTCATGCTAAAGGAGCTCATCGTACACCGATGGAAGCACATCAGAATGGAGGGGAAAGTGCCGCTCGGCCGGCTCCACCGGCCCATCATGCTCCATCTGCAGGATTTACTTTACATCACTCGAGACCAGCGACAAATGCCGGTCTTTTGGCAGAGTATGGAGGACGTAGAGACGAGCACGAAGGCAGGCGGTTAACTCATTTACCGCTAGCTCATTTGCCAACGCATGGAGGAGCTCGCCTGGCTCCTGGATTAACGCTCAAACGACCTTTAGATGATGATGACCACCAATCTCACCATGAGCCCACAAAGAGGCTTTTAGAGGAGCACAGCCGGCCACCGCTAACTCGTGGTGACTCTTTGCCGGCCGTGTCTTTAGCTGCTCCCTTTGCCCCCGACCGGGTCTTCAAACAAGAGAAACATCCACTACGGACACCGTCTTTTGACGCATCTTCATTCAAATCCAATGGTAAGTTTGTTATTTACATAACGTTTAATTTCATATAAAATTATTTGTCATTTGTTGCAAAAGTCGCTCGTTAATAATATTACGTGCTCTATTGTTGCGACATTCCACTCATTTATATGTATGGAAATATATTTGCCCGTTATCGTTTTACTTTTACATTTTTGTTAACGGTTTATAATTACATTCTTTAGGTAACTAAATCTTGGCCAATCTCTCAATCGTGATTAAAGAACTATATTTAATGTTTTTTAAATATAAAGAATAAAAAAAATATAGTTTTTAGTAATATAATCGTATATTATTTTTGTATTATTTATATTGTAAAAAAATCTCATGTGAATTAAACACGAAGCGCATGAAGTAACGTAATAAAAATATTATTGTTTATCATTTACATTTACAGCAAGCACACTTTTAAATGATTAAAATAGCTTTTAATGGTCACGCTTAACGCGATAAGGTAGCGGATAGTGATAGTTGTATATACGTGTTCCGTAAAAGCAGAGTGTTTTGCGCAAGCGTTCGCCAAGGGATTCATATCTAGGTAGATGCATTAACTCCGTCCATAAATACAAAACCGGTCGGACTGGTTGAGCGTTCTCGAAAGCGACTCGGCACTCCGCGCTGGCCTCTCGCACACCGCCGCCGCCGCTGTACGGCTGTACCGTGTACGTACAAACGCCCACGTAACGAGCGCGCCGCCGCTCTCCCCCGCAGCCCTCGCCCTCCGCCCTCTCCGCCGTGAATGCACGACAGCGTCGGCGCGGCAACGTCGCGTGACGACATTTTCGCTCGCGTACGTATGTAGGTAGGCCGTCGAGCGAAAAAATATAGCGCCTGCCTACGCTTGGCAGAGTTGTTCGACCACATTCCGTCGGCGTGTGTGTACAGAGCACGGTAGGGAGCGCTGCGGCCAAAAAGGTCACCACGTGACGTCACCACCGCCATATGGCCGCGCCTGCCGGCCAGCATGCCCTTTCGCACGTTACTCTAATAAATTATCTGTTTACGTTCCATTTCATTGTGACATTTGATGCGATGCACGCCATCCACAGTGCACGGTCTCGTGCCACAACACCAATATTCAATTGTATTGTCTAAGTACCTACATTGGAGCTCTACATTAATATTCTATAACACTTGCTTAATGATAACAATAAATAAAAGCAGAAAATAATAAATGTTGCCATAAATTAAGTTCGACATGTATGCAAATATTGCTCATAAAATTATGACGCACAAATGTAAATTAAATTGTAACGCTTTTAGAAGCTAAAAACGAATATTGCGCGAGTGGCAAATGCACACATATGGAAAGCACGGGAATGCGACGTTTGGCAACGTCGCGTTGCGATACGAGCCGCTGCACATTCAAGTGTGCCACTTGTACTATCGCCACACTCGCGGCCCCGTCTGCTGGCGCGGCCGGCCCCAGCACCAGCGCCACGCCGCCAAGCCGCCAAGCCGCCACCGCGCCACCACGCAATGACACATCGGCACGCTACGTAAGCGCGTAACACACAATGCTATTTATATGACTATATTATGTGCGTGTGCGTGTGCGTGTGCGTGTGCGGACGTGAGTTTACTATCCGCCGGTCCACCGCAAACGATGTGTCATCCAACATTGAATGTGAGCTTATTACGATACATCGAAAGTGGCGCATGTCAGCCTGCTCCCGGCGCTCGTGCCAGCGACTACACTACACACTGCCAAATTAATTGAACAGCGTGACGTTGTAATGAAACGGTTATAGGGCGATATCGATTCATTTGTTCCTTAATTAAAATAGGTTTAAATACAGAATATATAAATAAAATAGGCACGACTCAATATTGCGACGTACTTCGTAACATAACTTACGTTACTTCATTTATTGATTATGTTATTAATGAAATCGAGATCGACTTTTGCAACGCACTTTACAATTCAAATCATGTAACAGTAAGAATAAATCATATTTATTAAAAGAATTTTTTCTTCAGGATATGCTAACAGCGCTCCTCTTACAAATGGTTCTGCGGGGTCCCCCTTGGGTCGAACAGCTGGTTCCCCACCAGTCACTGGAGCAGGTGCGGGGCCATCCCCAATGGCTGCTTTAATGTCTGTAACAGACACTTTGCCCCCTGGCTCACCGAGGTCAGCTGGAGGCTCGCCTCCCCAGCCGCCGCCACAGCGCTCGGCTAGTCGCTCAAGCCAACACTCGCCCAATTCATCAGGTAAGAATTTATATTAGATGATATTTTACTTCTGCGTTTTGGATATTAAATTTGTAAAACGATTGTAACGACTATCGTATGTACGTGAGTCGGACTCGGGCGGTCCGATAGCCATATCGCATTTCGACGCGGCTCCCGACGACCGCTCGCACTCGTAAACTCGGCTACAGTCTGCTGTATAGCAAACTTAGGCTTTTTTCTTGTATTTCCCTATATTGTGAAAATTAGCAGACGGTAGCTAAAATAATCCTCCGGTCCGGCAGGGTCGAACGGCGGGCGGCGGTCGTCGGGTTCGCGGCACGTGTCGTCAACGACTTCAGTGTCGTCGACGGAGGCTGGAGAGGGTGCAGAGGCCGCAGCCCCTGCGCCTGCGCCTCTTCTAAAGTGCACCCTCTGCCAGGAGCGCCTCGAAGACACACACTTCGTACAGTGCCCGAGCCAGCCGCACCATAAATTCTGCTTCCCATGCTCCCGTGACTCCATCAAAAGACAGCAAGGATCTGAGGTGAGAATCTTCCAGAGTAATAAGATTTTTTTATTTTTATTGTTTCAATCACTTGTTTTCGTAATAGTACATAGTTGTTAAAATTTATATTTTTTATTTTCAGGTATACTGTCCAAGCGGTGACAAATGCCCCCTGGCTAACTCGACGGTACCCTGGGCTTTCATGCAGGGCGAGATTGCCACGATTTTAGGGGAAGAATTCAAGCCGAAGAAGGAACGGGAGACCTAGGGCAACGTGCCAAAGACCCGACTTTATCTCTTGTCCCTCTCGATGTAAATGAACACGAGAGGAGTTTTGCCCGTAAGAGAGCGTTCGATAGCCTCGCGCGTCGAAACTGCGGCTCCGACAGGGATACGCGGCCAGGCCGTGATAGACCGATCACTTGTATATAAATTGTAAATAAATCTATATAACTTTAGTTCGCTCAGCAGGATATGGACGGTCGGATATGGGCCGTATTCAGCGTAATGGGTTCCCTACGATAGCAGACGGAATCGCTGACGTTTGTGTTTTAATACGTGAGCTATGCAATATTCTGAATATAGTACATATCTGTTTTCGAAGATTTTATTGTTGTCTTGATACTTTGACGATCCCCTAGGGACGTGACGTGTTTTGATCTGAAGTTACTCTCGACACGCTACATGGGATTTCTTCGGATGCCATTCTCTTAGTTACCTTTAGGTCCCGAACCATAGTGAACTCGGCATTTATTTATATTGTGATTCTTATACACTATACGAGTGTTATGCGATATATGATCATGACATTTATGTAGTCGAGTACTGACTGTAAAAAAGTAGTTTTTTCTGATATCGATCACTGTACAGATTATTAGCTCGGTGTACATTTGTGTTTATTACATTCGCATGTGAAATAGTGTTATTTTATATTACGAAGCGATTTATTCAGAGTGGCTCGAGTTCCGTTACTGTATTTCATTCGGTGAAATGATTCGGCGTGGAAATGGCTGTTTCTTTTGTTTTTTTTTTAATTTACGGTGTTGCGTTGATATTGGAAATCATTCAAAATTGTAATTTTCAAAGTTTTGGGTTATTTAAAGATAAGTTACGTCAGTGGAATGGGCCGAAGGGCAGTATTAGTGGGATTGTACCTAGTCATTTTGAGAAATGTCAAATTGTCAGATCCGCGAGCACGCGGCCGTTATAGGAACTCTTAAAACTCGCTGCTATATTTGTATAAAGTGAAGTAATTATCATTATATTATTATTATATATATATGTATGTCATAATGTTATACAGTCGTAGTGGGTCAATTTCGAAGGCTATCAGACGGCAGTCGGCTTTGAATCTTGCTTTCGCGGCTTTGGTCATAGTTTTACGAAACCTCGATTATTGCTGTAAACTGACCGTAAAGTGTCGCGGGACGCTTCCAATGTTCACTTGACATTGGAACTGTCTCGCGCGTCGGTTGCTATGGTGATGCCGGGCTTACACCGAGCGAAGTGCTGTGAGAGTGTGTTACCTCCACGCTCGCCTGCGCTCGTCCGGTGGAGGCTCAGCATATTATATGTTAATCGTGTCATAATATCCGTTACGAGACGCGACCTGTCTTTAAATACTGCGTATTTCAGTACATTCAATGAAATTGATATGTCCATTATTTATTTTAGATGTCCGTATACATATACGATATACGTACGCTGTATATACTTATTGTAAATATTTTAGGTAACATTGCGGATTATATCCAGTCAGTATTATACTAAGTACTGTGAACATGTAGTTATTTATAAATCACATTTTTGCTACTTGAACGTATTTTGCTGATTTGTCAGATAGAATTTTTTTTTTTGAAATAAAATTGTATCATTTTTGTATTGAGCTAATATATGTGGCATGCATTTTATCTTTCGGGCGCTGCGCCCTTTTCTATTTCTTGATTTAAATGTATTACTTTCATAATCGATGTTTTAATATTGTTGCTTTTTTTTAATAATGTAACGTGCATATTAACATAGAATGATTTTTGAAGTTACTTATATTTTCTGATAGATTTCGAAATTGATAATTAGTATCAGTGGAGTTTCCATACAGGGGTATGGGACTCGTCGATAAATTCTTTGGCCAAAGAGCATTTGGCATTAAAATAAAAATGTAAGCACAAAGTGTGCATCTTATTTTGTAACTTCGAGATGTTAAATGTAAGAAAATATCTCCTTCACAATGTTCTATTTATGGTTATTTGCTTAATGAGTTTATTTGCTTTTTCAAGGTGTTTAGTGTGTAAGGTGTATATCGGGGACACGTTTTAGGTCCCGCTCTTCTCTTCCACGTTTACTGTGTGTAAACAACTATATACATATGTATGGGTGAATTCGTACATTTAACATCTCAAAGAAATTATAGTCCGCCTTTATGAATAGGCTTGTTTGTAGGTGGCGACGATTTATCGCCGAAAATAATAAGAGACTTGTATCTTTCTACTGTAAGCAACATGTGAAATGCTTCGATTAAGACGTTAATGTGCATGTCGGTGAAATACAATTGATGTGATTTTGTAATACTCTATACTTTTATTTATTCATTATTCCCCATCCTCATGTCCTATCTGAAATTTACTTTGAACTACAAACAAGTATTGCTACGAATAATCTAGAAAATAATATATGTCAAATATTTATTATCTAAAATGCTTAAATCAACCATACAATAGATAACTATAGTTTCTATTATGTGTCAAATTAGTTAGAAAATTACAGGAAGAAAATTAAAAAATACAGCTAGCTTTATCATTAAAAAAAAATCTAAATAATTAAAACAAGCATATGATGATTTTTTTAAAAGTAATAATCATATTTACATAGTTTATATTTTAAAAAACTATTTTAAAATATAAACTATGTAAATATGTAGCTTAAAGTCAGATAAAATTAATAAAAAAAATATATAACAATAATAATAACCTTAATAATCTGTGTTGTCAATTCTTAAACGTTTCTATTTGTCTTGTTATAGAACGGAGCGGAACGGAGAGGATGCCGGAGCCGCTGTGTCTGACCAACAGATGAGGCATGAGCAATCACTATACCCAGTCGATAGATATTTGGTAAATACTACATAAATAACATAATTAATTATTTCATTATAACGATTATCAACGATTATACATGTTTTTGCTTAATTATTTTGTATATATATATATATATATTAATAACTTAATATTCTATGAATTTATGCCTTATTTAAAATTACAGGTTGAGAGCAGCAAAAAAATTGATATGATTAACATTGTAGATGATGACATTTGGAATCCCGAGCCGGCGTTGAGGCCCGAAGACGAAATTATATTGAGAAAGTTACACGACATGCTGCAATCGACTGCAGACGACCTTAAACTGCTTTCCGGGGAACTATCAAAATATCACGAAAATGGTGTACAAAATAAATCGTTACCAACGCCTCTTGATGAGGAGTTTAATGAAAAAGTTCACATCGAAGAAGTTGTCAAAGCTAAATTTCTTGGGCACAAACTAATTGATAATGCTAAATCCGTTCATAGAAGTGAACAAAGAAATCTCACTGAATGTATCGATTTCAAGCAAGCTCCTGCTAGGGGTGATGTAAAGAAAGTTACAAATGCAAGTGTACAAGTGAATCATGTGCCGCTAAATAAAAATACAAATGTAAAGAAGAATTTAGGAATATCGCGCACTAGAATACTACAGATTGATGAAAAGGCTAATTCAGATAATCATACTGTCCCAAAGAAAGACAAACACGCTGTTTTTGTTAAAAATAAACTGGATAAGATTGCTTACAGTGAATTTTCTCACACGCATATAGAACCTAAAACACCTGCAGTTGCGCCTCTAAAACCGTTGCAAGTACAAGAAATGCCGTGTATTAATATAAGAGGTCAACTTAAAATGCAAAATGTTTTACAGCTTGATATTTTACCAGACAATGAGAACAACCAAATAAAAGAATCAGATAAAAGTAATGCTTTAGTTATTGAAATGAAACATCAACCAACGGAAAAAGAAAGAATTTCTAAGCCGAGCACATTCGATTATGTACATTTAAATCCAAAACAATCGAGTCATTCTGCGAAACGAAAAATATCTGTAATGCCACCATACGAAACCAGCGAGTCAACAAACAATGTAAGTTCTGAATCTCAACAAAATTTAGAAACACAAAAACGTAAAAATCTACATGTTCGAACACGCTCGGACACTAAAAAGAATGACTTGAATCAATGGAATAAAAAATTGAAAGCCGCTTACGGTGGAACATCTCGTAACACGGTGGCAAAAGCCAAGAAAATGTTGCCAAAAAAACCAAGCTTAAAAAACGGTAAAGATCAAAAGAAAATCAATCATAGCTTAAACAATACACAATATATACCGTACTCCAAATTGACAGTCGGGGGAGTGTCCGTGAGCGACATCGAGAGGGAAATTTCAAATGTGCCCAACAGGCACGATGTAGTGTTGAGTCCTATTTTGGACAAGATTTTGAGCAGTCGAGAGAATTCCTTTCATAAAAATAGTCCTAGAAAGCATCACGATAAAACAACAAAAATACTAACCACGTCAGATGAAAATTTATTGGAAGAAGTTTTAGAAATTGAAAAGCGCGTCACGCGGACTTTATCTGTAAAGAACTCCAACAAAAATAATATAAGCAAAGAAGAAATTGAGAATAAGTCAAGGAGTTCGGAAGACACTGATAGTTATGTAGATGATTTCGAAGATGTTAAGTCTAATGAATCTGATAATGAAGTCGGGTCAAATAAGTCGCGGTCTGCTCAAGAAGTATCACCAAACAATTATAATCCAGAGAGTGATAGAGGAAGTCCTTTATCCGAAAATAAAGATAACAGCAAAAAAATTGACAACAAAACATCTAAAAAGGTTTCAAACTTATCGTTCAAGAACAAAATAGATATTTTTGAATTTATTCACTCCATTAATACACAAGATATCGCCACTCAAAGCAGTACATCAAATAAAATTCTACCTCAAGAGACGCAAACTTCGCCAAGAAACGACACATCTGTGCAATCCATACATAACGAATTATGGCCTTCCATTGACCCTCGTGGGGAAGTCGAGAAAATGTTCAAACTAGAAAAAGATTTTATCAAACAATTGATTATCGACGAGTATGGAGACATTTTAGAAAAAAACATCTGCAAACCGTCATCGTCGAAACAAGGAGTAAGGGAAAATGAGAGGAACGTTACAGCATCTCAGAAAAATACGCAAACATCTCCCGCGCACGTGAAGAGTGTGATGACGTCACCGGCGAGGACCAAAACTAGAACTACTTCGCCGTTCGCGTTGTTGACCGTGGACACACAAACCAGCCCGCTGGCGGCCGCCTCCAATGATAAGGAGCTAAAGGTCGCAATAGAAGATGACAATGACCTCGGCATATCTGTTAATCTATCCTCACCGCGCTTCAGTCTGCGCCTCCCGCAAACTTCGCGAGACATTTCGTCCAATGCAGAAGCTAAGGAATCCAATAAAATCATTAAAAAGAACATACCACAAAAATTTAGCAGTTCAAGTTCCATTGACGGCGATTATTCGTCTTCAGACATCAGCAGTTTGGGGGAAATTCATAAAAAATACAAACGACGCCTTAGAAAAATTAAGATCCCATCAATTTCGGAGTTAAGTTCATCCTCGTCTATGTCTAGAGGTAGCAATGACCATTTCGGGGCCATACTCCCTTTGAAAAGTGAGGGTGAGGCCAGTTTCGGGCAGGTACTCAAGAAGCCTAATAGAGTAAACAAGAGCGAGGGAGAAGTTAGCTTGGGACAGTTGAATTAGCTAATGGAGCAAGCAGTCCAAGTTATTTTACGCTGTTAGCGATATTCCAATACCTTGGTGCCTTAAAATATGTTATTTTAAATGTTTTGACTGTTTTTTTAATCAAATGTAGCATTCTTTGTTGTTTACTCGCCTCAAGTACAAATCGGTTATCGCAATTTTATTTGTGATATTCTTTTAATTATATATTTATAAGTGCAAATATATTTTTTACTATGCCATTTAATTAATTATAATAGTAATTAAGATGAATTCTGCAATATGACTGATGAATAAATGTTTTGAGCAAAGTCTTTTTACATTTTTTTTCTTGTAACTTTATTTTCTTCTCCCAAACAACAAAATTGATTTAAATGGGATATTTTATTTTAAACTATAATGAATATAGAAGTCCACATTTGAGATAACATAGGCCGAAAGTAATCCGAAATAGGCGCTTTATAGTGTGTTGATTTGGTCTCATATGGAGTACTGTTCTCATCCCTGGGCATCCGATTATTATCTTCAATCATTTGATCTCAACGTAGAGCCGTCCAAATCATTAGAAACCCAATAATCTGTGATTGCTTGGCAATTGCAAGGCTTGATACTTTAGCGTTGTGTAGAGACGTTACCTCGTGCGTTCTCTATCTCAAATATGAGTGAGGGAGTGTCCTGGAGAACTGGTTGACCTGGTTGACCATTCAATTTTCTAACCACACAATACGTAACAGACTGAAATACCATCCCTACCATCTCAATATGCGGCGTTCTACTACTGTACGGTTTTTTTAGGACTTCTTCGGAGTGGGGCAACCCTCAGAGAGGTCATCGCATTTGCAGCTCCTTTAGTGTTACAAGGGACTTGAACAGCGGCGATCACCATCAGGTGACCTGAATGCTAGTTTACCTTGCCTGTCCTTCAAAAAAAAGTAATCATATCTCTTCATAAACATACATGTAAAATGAAAGCCGAGTTCATTCATTAAGATAGAAGATATGACTATTTTATAACAATTTAAAATAGTCTTTCTTATAATTTAAAATAATATATTAAATTCTTTGGTCTAAATAAGCCGTGGTTCATATGTTGAACCCTTGATCGATCCTAAAGAATAACTTGAAAACTGTTGATAGAATACCATGAAAGATGATTTTCTAAGAAAGGATAACACATAATTGAATGATCATAAATGTTTTGATACTCTGAATTTCCTTTGATGTAGACGTCGATTTTAATTTAGTGTTACGAATTTTTAAAACAGCGATATAAGTATTGTTTTCGCATATTGTAACTAAATAAAGTAAAATATGTAGTTTATGTTATTAGATAATTATAAGCGATAAAATATTTTAAAAAATCCGTATTTTATGAACACGCCTGCATAGTTTTCTTTGCAAATGTAAAATTAAATTGCAGTTTTATGGCACACAACATCATTAAAAAATTATATTTTTATAGTGCTATATTTTATATATATATATATATATATATATATATATATATATATATATATATATAATTTTCGTACCTAAAATTTTTAACATTATCAAAATTTTTAAAAGAGATTGACGTCATTCAGTAGATGCTGAGGGAGGTACGATTGTTAAATGTCATGTTTGGTCAAATCGTAATAACTCGAATACAATCGCTTGTAACTCGAGTAAAGTCACAAATTTGCAAAATGATATTAAACTACTTTTATTATTTATTAATACCAATGTAACTTTTGTAACAAAGTTTTCATTAAAAAAGTACAATAAATTTGGTTTTATGTTACCAAAATTGTTGTTTTCTTTTGTTTTACGCGTGTTCCGCGGATTTAGTGTCGATTTTTTTGCCAAGTTAGCCCAACTAAAGTAAAATGTACGATCATTTATTTTATATATGTCCTTGTTTTAAATGGGTAGTAAATTTTCAATGTATATCACTATTAAAATATACTGAAAATGTTATTGTTGCAAGTATCCTAAAATTACGATTCTTTTATAAAAATATCCACTATCTAAAAAATACCTTTCAAAATACGCGAATTAATAAAGTTTTTTTTAGCTACTTACAGTAATAAAATCTTTAATTTTCGTGATTTTTACACAATTTAATTGAAACTATTTTAAAGAGACTAATGACGTTTCCAACACTTTACAGTTACAGTTACACTGAGGTGGGATTCATCCGTTAGTTGATATAAAAATTAATTTTATCAATCTACCGCCATCTGTTTCTATATTGCCTCACTGCTGCTGTCTTTGTTTCTGGTGTGGTGGATTTGAGACTTAAAATTTTTTATAAGTTGGTCCCAGATGGTAGAGAGTTTCCAACCATCTTCTTAATAGCCTTGAAATTCAATAATTTCATCATTCTAGAAGTACTTACGATAATTTTATTATTCCACTGCCTTTACGATTATCTGTAACAATCGACTACGATTTCCGATTAACTTTAACACATCATTCACACCACTAGCGTGTAGAGTATTCAACCAATAACAAATAACAATTGTAAGTTATTTGTGATTTACTGCGCGGAAATTGAAATAATAGGTTGAAACATTTCCATTGTTTCTATATAACTGTAACCTTAGGTCGCTGTTTAAACTATAGTTAATTTAAAATATATTTTTTATTCTTTCCAAATGCTAATTTGAATTGACGAATAAAACAGAACATCATGCGTTTATTTATATTTCTTTTGTTAATAAAACTATCATTAGCTGAAATAAATCGTCGCGTTGGACCAGGATATGACTGTAGTTATTGTCAGCCAGAACAAATACATATATCTTTTGGATGTGAGTATGATTGCTTGTATACTATATTTTCCAAAATGTTATAATATTGAAACATATACCAAGAACCGATATTATTTCCCTTGTTTATTTTATTTTCCTCATTTCTTATCGTCTGTGAGCCATTATTACCAAAATATAGACATTTGTTATTATTATTAACTTTTTGAATTACTAAATATATTTTCTCTCAAGTTAGAACAAATATTTTTTGTTACATTTTTATAAAAAAATATTTTATATTTTTTAAATATTTAGTAGTTTTAGTTATTTTTTCATATTAATTTATTTCTTTTTTTCAAATGAGGTGGTTATTTATATTTAAATGGTAATATAAATACATTTTTGTATATTATAAATATGTCTATCAGTATTATGCATTTAGTAATCTATTTAGACTGAAACATTATTTCGCTGTTCTTTCAACTATTGATCCTGTCTTCACATAAGTTATATATGAGACATTGTCTTAAGAAATAATTCTGTATTTTAATATATATTTTTTATAAATATTTGCCCTGGTGTTGATTATTTTCTTTCTGTGTGATAAAAATCATTCCCTATCATTTTAGTTTGTACTTAAAAATTATGAAAAGATATCAGCACTCTCTTATAAATATTTAGCATTAATATGTAAAATCTCATGTTTATTCATTGCTTGACCGGATTAAGTGTTGATAACCTTATTGCGAGCAATGTTAGGCATCGCCAGTTGCTCTGATAATTGTTGTTTATATTTAGTTGTTTAGTTAACTACATTAAATATTTGTTTTAATTACTTATATACCTCTTTCTTTATCTCATTTGTTTCTAATTATCAGTACTTTCTATATTGTAATTGTTACTAAATATTTATATATAATATCAAAGACATTACAAATATATATTTTTTATTGATTTTAAAGAAATTATTTTCATAAATTATGAATAAGTGAGAAATTAAAATTATATAAGAAAGGTAAACTTTAGCTGAGAACTGATCTGCTGTTGTTAACTATCTTTTATAGTTACTGTATTATTATTATTTACAAAGTGCAGTGTTGAGTTCCACCACTCAACATGCAATGTCTCGAATTTGATGAGAAGCAAAGTAAGGAATGTCTCGACACTTGGTAATATCTATCTACCTATGGGAGATGAAAAGCGTGACACTAAAAAAAATAATTTACTTATATACAAGTTAATAAGCTACACTACTAATAGAAATAAATTAATATCCAGTATTTGAAAAAAATACTTGCCCTTTTTACCTGAAAATCAAACCCACAACACATGGCTTGGTTATCAAAGCCATAATTATAAAATAATTCCTTACTTTCAGCCAAACCAAATGACATTGTGGTAACTTGGACAACTTTCAACGACACACAAGAAACAAGAGTACAATATGGCCAGGACTACTTGCATATGGATGCAAACGGAACCAGAACTGAGTTTACTGATGGAGGAAAATTAAAGAGGAAGATGTGGATACACAGGACGCTACTGCCTAATCTCAAATTTGATACTAAATATGGTATGAAATATCCGGAAATTATATCATTCTTTTTTAAAAGTATATAATTAATTAAAGTATATAATTTATAAATAATAAGTAAGGAAGGAATGCGTAATGTTGTTACCGTTTGTGTTATGTATATATGAAAATTATTCAATTAAATTAATATTATTCTTTATCAACATATGAGCTTAACCACACAACACGCAATGTCTCAAATTCAGTTTAAAACAAAGTGTGGAGTGTGTTGACACTAGGTACTTCCTGTTTACCCTGTTATGCGGGATAAAAGCGTGAAGCTAAAAGCTAAGACGTGAAACATGAACTAAATCACTTGAATTCCATTTGTTTTATTAACAAAACAAATAAGTATGTTCAAACTAAATAATTATCTTTGGCAATCTATTTACTGCTATGATGTATATATGATACAATGTTTAGTTCACCACCCGCCAATTATAGGTGTTTGCTATGGATTTCCGCTTGATGTAATTTTATTATTTTTTTAATTCCCTAATGAAGTGAGCCCATGAATGTGATTTGAGATTTTATGTGATCACTGTTGAGTTTATTTCTTCTCATAATATATCATCCACACACATGATTTCATGTATTATATGTTTTTTCTTATTTTTAATTCTTTGTTGTTGCCTTTCTTGAAAAGGAAATAAGTTTTATCATATTTTCTATTTTTAAACTGTTATTTCACACTTAGTATTAAAAAATATTTTGAAAAAAAATTATAACTATTTGCTAGCAACATAAATAAGTTGAAATTTTTATGTTTTTTTTTTAAATATTTATCATATTTTAATTGCCATGTAAAATTGCTTGTAGAATTCTATTATACATAATAAATTATTAATTTCTTAATCTAAAACACAAAACCATGTATAATCAGTTTATTACTATACCTTATTAATGATTTGGATGAATTGAATTTGATTGAGATGTATTTTTTATATATAATTGTGAATGTTTTCTGTCTATATGTCTCAGATATGTAGCGTGACCATTTTATTGTAGTTTACCATGTGGGCTCAGTTTACGGCTGGTCGTCGTTGCTTTCCTTCAAGACACCGCCTAAAGGGGAGGACTGGGTGGTCCGCGCCGCTATATACGGGGACATGGGGAATAAGAACGCACATGTGAGAATATTGTTATATTTTATTACATTATGAGGCCGGTTGTGGCGCAGTGGGACAGCGACTAACTGTAACGCGATCGGTTGTGGGTTCGATCCCCACTCGGGGGAGTGATTATATTCAAAATATTTTCAACTTTCTCGCTTTAGTAAGACAAAGTGCGGCGTTGAGTTTCATCACTCAACACGCAATGTCTCGAATTCGATGGAAAGCGGAGTACAGAGTCTCTTGACGCTAGGTACTTTCTGTCCCTACCATACCGCATATAATTCGATCTAGGTAAATTTATCAGACTGTAGTGGCGTAGAGAGTGTGTATGATTGTACAGGCGATTGTTTCTGGGTTCAATTCCAACTTGAAATGAAGATTATATTGTAACTATTTTCATTTTGCTCCTCGAAGTTCGATCAATTGCTGTATTTAGTTGTGTCGCCTTATCAACTAAAGAAGTATGTAAGAAACTAGAGAAGTGAGTATCTTGACGTTAATCTTTTACACACAGAGAAATTGCCTTTATACTATGCCTGAAAAACCATAAGGTTATTTTTATAATAATCTAGTCTGATTTAGTCTACATATTGTATATTGTAGGTAATTAAATATAAAACAAAGCATTAAAAGAATTTCATCAATAATTATTATTATTATTTTGTTTTACAAAAGGTCTCCTCTGACTCAGTTATTATTGAGATGCATACCGTTGAAAATATAAAAGTATCAAATCTAATCTATCTTTATATGTAAGACTTCTTCGAATGTATATAAAAATCACGGGTTCGAATCTTGCTAATTTTAAAGCAGTTAATTGATAGTCCTTTATAGCAGCTAAGTTCTTTCTGAGTACTGGATAACCCAAGAAGCTAATTGGTATAATAATTCCCAAATGCAACCCAGTCGCTCTCGTACCTGCAAGACGAGGCGGAGCGCGGTCACTTCGACGTGATCCTGCACGTGGGCGACTTCGCCTACGACATGGACACCAACGACGCGCTCGTGGGCGACGAGTTCATGAGGCAGATACAGCCCATAGCCAGCATGGTGCCCTACATGACGTGTCCCGGCAACCACGAGTCCAAATAGTACGTTGATTTGACACTTGGCTTGTTTATTTTTTTTTTCAAAGAAATTACTGATTTTTAGAATCATTTGATATCTTGATTGGAACATAGTGGGATAGTCCAACCTCTGTGAACACTAAGCAGGTCCTTATACTTGATCTAAGTGTGATAATGACACCTTATTATCCAGTACTTCAGTTTTGTAATTATAACAAGTATTTAAATGACATTAGATACTAATTTTGATTAAATTAAATTATATTAGATACGAATTACACCGGAGTTGACGGTTTTATTCAAATTGTTTTCTTAAATAAAAATGGTTCACGTCAGGCAAACTATAGCTACAGGTTCTCACTTGTCATCTATTTCTATGAAATACGAATATTCAGGTTTTATATCTTGAACGTAGACTAAATAAAAATAGAGCCTACATCTTGTATCATATGGAATTTGAACCTATGACCTGAGCATACCATATTACAACTTATACTCGCACACATGCCTGTATACAAAAATTTTTAGTTTTATTCCCGAAGTGCAGTGGCAAGAATTGGTAAAAATAGTGTCATATCACTAAGCAGCCATGATGTAACATTTACCAGTTTTATAAACTAACTTAAAGATATTTCTCAGCAATTTCAGCAACTATCGGAACAGATTCACAATGCCCGGTCCCTATGAAAGTATGTTCTATTCGTTCGACCTGGGTCCCGTACATTTCATATCTATTTCCACGGAATTCTACTATTTCTTGGAGTACGGCTTCAAAATGGTCGCCAATCAGTTTGAGTGGTTGCAGCGGGACCTCGAGCAAGCTACGAAACATGAAAACAGGTATGTACATAAGAAATATTTTAGTTATATTTACTATTTTTAAAGTTTTATTTCACACTTAGGATTAGAAAACATTTTTGGAAAAACGTATAAAAATTTTAACGCGGCGGGATTTGAACCCGCGCCTCTTGGATACCGTCCAATCCAAGAGGCGCGGGTTCTAATCCCATTGCGTTCAGATTTTTATACGTTTTTTCAAAAATTTTAGATATATGTTTACACAATTGTTAATAAATTTTTGATTTTAAAATACCTCATAGTGCAGTTGGGAAATATTTGAATGGACTGGAGTGATAGTGGGTTCGAGATTAATTCTGGAAAATTAAGTTGAATAGGTATATATTTTATATTGCGCTCTGAACTACCAAGTACTTAATATATTTAAAAAAAAATTGAAATTCTTATCTCGATTACATAATTCTCATAATAATGATTTTGCTAATACCAGATAGGATATTTTTTCACCCGAGATCCGAATCCACTACTCTCGCGCTAAGTTTTTTGCACCGATTCTTTTCAAGTTTGATGCATTTTGAGACTACTTTAATATGCCTATTTAAAAATTGAAGCATGTAACATATATTAATTATCAATAAAATGATTCCACTTTGACTTTGGTGTTTAAACTAAATATATATAGCACATTCCCTTTGGCTCCAATTAGTTGCTTTTACTTTAAGATCGAAACATCCCTGGATAGTAATATACGGTCACCGTCCA
Source organism: Dryadula phaetusa (assembly GCA_032432895.1). Taxonomy (NCBI): domain Eukaryota; kingdom Metazoa; phylum Arthropoda; class Insecta; order Lepidoptera; family Nymphalidae; genus Dryadula; species Dryadula phaetusa. Next base: position 415,178 of record JAOYRS010000016.1, on the reverse strand, counting down.
ATGTATTGCGGGAACATTAGAGACGACTGTTGGAACAATTTCCTGCCAAATCGAGTTGGCCTCCCCGTCCTGGGCTGCGGTAAGTGATCCCGGGTCTCCTCAAGCTGGTCTCGTTCTAGGAACAAGCGGCCCTGGATCGTGATGTACGGGCACAGACCCATGTACTGCAGTAACTCGGACGACATCGACTGCAGTGTGGAGTACACGAGGAAGGGGTTGCCGTTCTTGGGGGTTTACAGTGAGTATTGCTATGATTTGGGATATATGAAGCCTATAATTAGGACGCTAGAGGCATTTCTCTTGGTTATTTATTGAAAATATCATATTTATTAATTATTATATTTATTATTAATTTTAAAAAAGTCGTTTGGCGTTCGAAAACACAGTATCAATGACACTGAAGGAAGGTCACGTAAATAATATTAGAATCCGAACAGCATGTATGTAGAGGGTAGTGACTGTGGAGAGATGAAAGACTACTTTCAAGTCTTAAGTTTTGGGAAATCTAAACAGCGTTAAGCTCCAACGAACAAGCAATATATAAAAGTTGTGCGGAAAGCAGTCAACGGAGTGTCTTGACACTAGGTTGTTTATAAAGCGTGAAGCTAATATAAATGCCGACAATTTCTCATCAATTTAAAATTAACTTAAAAAAAATTGTTATTAAAATTAAATTACAATCAGACAGAAGATCTCCTTATTGTCTAACAATACTTTGGATTATAAGTGTGAACATCACACAAACACACACACACACACATAAGGTCACGTTCTTAACTTACACACTACCATATATTATTAACCTTTGTATCAATTCATAAGATCTTAGTATTATTTGATTGTATAATGAACGATGTTAACAGTTTTGATGTTACTTTGGTTTTTGAAAACACGCTCGTGAGGCGCGTTGAGGGCGCTAATGACTGCGACTCGGTTTCATACTAATGCTGTTATTATCGATATAAGATGTTATAATTATGTACCAAATCTTATAATGAATACATTTTATTTATTATTATTTTTATAATTTCAAGATAAGTTCGGAAAGAATATACCTTCACTTTTATCAAGTAGACCTAGATTCAAGACAGACTCTTGACTTCACACTTCGTTTTTCATCGAATTCCGAGAGATTCCGTATCGAATGGTGAAACTCAACGCCGCGATTTGTCTCTTCAGAGCGAGACAATATACATAAAAATCAAAATCGAACCCACCCATCCATATATATAATATCAAGAAAGTCAACACGCAGGTCTGGAGCCCCTCCTGAAGCAGTTCGGGGTGGACCTGGTGGTGTGGGCGCACGAGCACAGCTACGAGCGCACGTGGCCGCTCTACGACGCGCGCGTCTACAACGGCTCGCGCGCCCGCCCCTACGTCAACCCGCGGTGAGTGCGCGCGCGCGAGTGAGTGAGTGAGCGAGCGAGTGAGTGAGAGATTTTGTAGTTTTGGAGATAACTCGCAGAAGACAAATGTCAAATGCAGATATATTTTTGTATGACAGTTTATTTCTATGAAAATATTATATTATTATGGAATTCGGACACATGTGCAATTTTTTATTGAATATATGAAAAGAGTCTGTCTGTTTTAATACAAGCGTATCGAATAATTCGTAATTTTAAAGTATTTCGATATTTTCGTTGTTTTTTTTTTTAATATTTTTCAATTAAAATGCAAAAAGAAAAAAAAGAGTCTTTCAAGTGTCGTGTGTGTGTGAATGTGTTGTGTATAATTGTTCAGGTAAATAATTTTTATTTATTACTTGATATTATTTACTTGTTTATGTCGATAAGGCACTGTTCAGTTATCACTGTCACCTGCGTAAGGATTAACCCTTAAATATAAGTTGCAAGTTGAAATTCAGTATAAAATAATTTTAAAGTAACGATATTTTATTTATTTTAAATTAAACTATTTTAAACGGATTAATCTTGTACATTTTGGTATTCAAAAAACATTTTCGGAAACTCTTGTTTCGAACACTTTACAGTGGTCCGTGTACACTGGTTGACTACAGTCTACCAAAATATAGGCGATTAATCCGTTTTAAGTAGTTTCATTTAAAATGTGTAAAACTCGCGAAAATCAAAAGCAGTATTTTATATTTATATTAAAAATAGTAATAATAATTTAAAATCAATTCTGTTTTTGTACATTATTTTCTTTTTTTAAATAAATTGCTATTTTTTGTAAGAAAAATTTAACTATTTAAAATGTAAGGGTTAATTTTTATTATATGAGATATAATTATATATATATATTAGTATAAGTGTAATGTATGTATGTGTGTGTACATGTGCGCCGCAGCGCCCCCGTGCACATCATAACCGGCTCGGCCGGATGCCAAGAGGACACTGACAAGTTTAACCGTGAGTGGCAACTGTATTCAGTATTTTAATTTCAATATAACTGGAGTTTAATTTGTGTGCTCTCTTTAAATGTTTGTAAAAATTATTTTATTTAATTGTTATAAAAATTAATAGTATTACATTTTTAACTTTTATCTCGCGTAGCAGGGTAGACAGGAAGTACCTAGTGTCGAGACACTCCCTACTTCACTTTCCACCGAATTCGAAACATTGCGTGTCGAGTGGTGGAACTCAACGCCGCACTTTGTCTCCCCAGAGCGAGAGAGTGAAAATAATTTGAGTGGGGATCGAACCCACAACCGAGCGCGTTGCCGGTCGGACGCTGTCCTGTTTTTGAAATGTAACATATTGAGCTGAGCTCGTTGCCCGCGCAGCGCGGCCGCCGGCGTGGTCGGCGTTCCGCTCCGTGGACTACGGCTACACGCGCCTCGCCGCGCACAACCGCACGCACCTGTACATCGAACAGGTAACCTTACACACATCACTCTATATCCTCCTCTCCCCTTCCCCCACTCTCCCCATTTCCCCTCTCCCCTCTCCCTCTGTGTCTCACTCTCTCTTACTATGGAGTGAGCTTCCACTGTAAGTGAAACAGTCCAGTCAGTTGAGGTATTTAAACAACGTCTCAAAGGGCTTATTTGCAGCAAAATATATAAAATGTCCATGATATATTCCTTATGTATGTGTATTTCAGTACGTGTGTATGTGTGTATGTGTGTATGTAGATATGAGCTACAATAATATCTGTATGTAATATACCTGCAGCTCAATGCTTTACGCACCTCTCCGCTTTCTCTTTGTAGTATATCCGTTGTAGGAGAAAAAAGATTATTTAATTTTAAAATAATAATAATAAATAGTTTCAATGGTTGTCTGGAAAGTTGCTGTTAACGATAAAGCCGCCATTGCGCATTTGTATTGAATGTATTGTATTAAGTAAATTAATAAATATATATTTTTTTTATTTAAACGCTTTTTTCGACAGGTTACATTTATCATTTGCATGATAATATAAATATAAATGTAAATGATGGGCCTCGAACCCACACCTCTTGCGTTTGTTACGGCAGAAATTAATTCGACATTCATGTTCAATTATGGGAACATTGAATATGATTTTTGTACGCGTTAAATACAGTGCGGAGTTGAGTTGCGATCTTTTCAGATTTTTTTGTTTCCGTTCCAGGTGGACGTGGACCTCAAAGGTCAGGTGATCGATTCCGTGTGGATCGTCAAGGACAAGCACATGGCTTACGATATATAATGTTTTTAAGGGAAAGGAGTTTTTCTTATATGTTATTGTGATATTAACATAATGTAGTGATTATTTGAACGTCATGTAGTTTTAAAATTGTTTTTTAATTGAAGATGAAAAGAAGGTTGAATTGAAGGATGAATTGAAGATGAGAAGAAAAATGTTTTTTTTTGTACAAAAATAATTGTTATATAGAACGTTTGGAAATTTCTAAATTTATTATTAAAATAGATAATTTACTTCTTTTTATTATAAAATGTACCTTTTTAAATTTTTTTGCTTAATTTTTTTAATTACAATTGCTTTGTAATGTCACCTTGATATGCGTGTTTTCATTTATAATTAAAAAAATATTTTTTCTATATTTAATTTTAATTTTTAAATTACTTTTTTTTATCTTTGGTTTATATTTCAAATAAAAATATTTAGAAGTATTCTTGTCTTTTAATACAAACACTGATGTATTGTTACCTAATATATATTTATTTATATGGAAACAGTCTTTCGCTTATTGTTAAAAGTCTGTACCAAAATGTTAAGTTACGCGGCGGAACTCCACGCCGTGCGTAACTTAAACAAAACACGCGAGATATCTATATTATTAATACAAATATTTTTACTAATGCCCTTAACGGCATTAAACAAAAAAAAACATCTTAAAACACTTGTGTAAAGCGCAGTAAACGAAAAAAAACGAGACTGTCTGACTGAAAACGCGATTGTTTGTGGGTTCGATTCCCAATCGAAGAATTGGTTATATTTAAGATTTTTTGGTATATTATTGGTTTTATAGGGCACTCAACACGTAATGTCTTGATTTCGAAAGCAGTCGATGAACTGTTTTGAAACTAGGTTGTCTCTGAATACTGTACTATGCGGGATAAAATTTATAATAATAAATTAATTATTTTTACGCAGTTTTCTTTTGACTCAAACAAAAACATTTATAATTAAAAAAAAAGATTTTCTATAATATTAAATTTCTGTACAGAAATGATGTACAAGATATAAATAAGTATGTAATTGTTTGTGTTTGTTTGTAAATAGTTGATTTATAACGTTTCAGGGCTCCAGTACACTTGGTGACCGGCTCCGCAGGGTGTCAGGAGGGCAGGGACCATTTTAGACGTAAGTACTTGTCAAAAGTAACCAAAACTATATTTAAAAATAATATAATATATAATTATTGAATAGCACTATAAGTATATATATAAACGATTCTTTATTAATTTTAAATATATATGATTGAAATGTAATTTAAAAATTATTATTACATATTTTTAATAACTTCTCGCCCAGCAGTGTAGACCGACAGGACCTAGTGTTAAGACACTCCGTTTTACACTTGTCAGGTCATAAAAAAATCTCTCTTTCGCCAGTGACTATCATCAAATTCTAAATTCTAGACATTAGCTAGAGCAAAAACACAGACATCAAAATTTAAGAAAAAATGTGGTTTTTGACATATTTACCGTTTATACACGCCTCATATACACTTAGTAAAAAGAAGATATTTTAATATTCCATGGATATATTTAAATAATATGGTTTGTTCCACGTACTGTCGCAGACCAGCCGTTCCACTGGTCAGCATTCCGTTCGCAGGACTACGGCTACACGCGGTTCAAGGCGTACAACAGGACTCATATCAACTTGGAACAAGTATGTATCGACCTTTACGCCGAACTAGCTGCGCCCGCGCCTTCGTCCTAATTGAATTAAATATGAATACATAGTTAATTTATAATTTCAAAAGTAACAGTAAGAGTAACTGCTCCTTACTGCATTACCTATCCTGTCAGTGAAAGTACCATCATAATCGACCCAGTCGTTCCAGAGATAAGCCTGAACATGCAGACAGACAAAAATAGCCTCGTGTGCTTGAAAAATCCATTAGAATTAATATAATTCCTTTTTTAGATACACATGTTGTATGTAGCAAAGATAAGAAGAATGATAACAGTGTTGAGACACTCCGCTCTCTATTTTTTTTACTGAATTATAATTTAATAATAACAAGTTCATTGAATATTTTCATCATTATTTACTTTCATTTTAGTGTTCCGATATAATAAAACGCGCGGTTCAAATCCACGACTCAGATTTCTATATGTCGAGTTCGGGCGGAAAGCTTAAAACGTAGTGTCTTGACACTACGTTGTCTCGACAAAACCGTGACGTGCTTTTTTTAGCTTCACGCTTTTATCCCGCATGGCAGAATAGACAGAAAGTACCTAGTGTCAAGACTCTCCACTCCGTACTCCGATTTCCATCGAATTCGAAACATTGCACATTGAGTGCTGGACAATAATTTAAATGTTACCACTCCCCCGAGTGGGGATCGAACCCACAACCGATCGCGTTTACAGTCAGACGTTGTCCCACTGCGCCACCGACCGGCCTTATCTCTTAGTGCTAGATTTTCCCCGTTACAGTATAAAAGTATTGTTACTTACAAATTATTTAAATTTTAAAATTAATTATTTAAATATTAAATAACTTCTTCCAGGTGTCAGTGGATCTGCAAGGACAAGTCATCGATACGTTTTGGATAATAAAGAACAATACTGAAAGTTAGAAAACATTTTATTAAATTAAACGCAGCGGGATTCGAACCCGCGCCTCGTGTTCTTTGCCCAAACGCAGTGACCGTTAAACTATGCGTTCTACATCCGGCTGCGTCGCAACTTATTACAACTTATTACGTTTGTTACAATTTATATATGTTACAAAAATTAGCGGTCAGAGCGCTTGGACGGTTTTCAAGAGACGTGGGTTCGAATCTCGCTGTGTTCCAATTTTTAGACGTTATTAAAAAAATGTTTTCTGATCCTTAGTATGAAATAGTGTTATTTTTAAAAATAGTAAAATATTAATACTAAGTTATAATCAGTATTCAATATAGAAATAATATCAGAAGTAATATATCGTATTGTGTTAATTTATTTCAATATTTAATATAATATAATAATAATTTATAATAATAAGCGGCTCTAAAGACCAAATCAAATTATTTTCTAAAAGAGCATTATTTCAAACATCTAAGATAGGACTCTTGTTCTAAGATCTATAACATACATATATGTACGTATGTTTGTGTGTATACTTATATATTAATATAAAATTAATATTTCATTTAATTTTAAAATAATACAATAACTTTAATGTTTCTGTTATAATATGTCCATTGCTTTAGCCTTTGATTGTCTGGAAGATATCGCTTTTAATGACAATGTTAAAGTCTTTATGTAAATCTTTGTAATTTAAAGTATTATTATAATTATATTAAAGTAAACATTTTATTTTTCAGCTAACAATTTCCAATATTTATTAGTTACAATGAATCCTTGAAACTGAATGTATATGATCCTTTCTTTCCCCAGTCGTGTTACTACACACAATACATTACACTACATACAAATATCTTTTCACACACACACACACACACACACACACACACACACACCCACCCCCCCCCCCCCACACACACACACACACGCTACTCACCCATTTGCATTGTTATTATTTCTTGATATATATACTCATAAGTCTTAACAGTATTGTTATCGTTATTAGATGTTATAGTTACGTACCAAAGCTTGTAATAAATAAATATTATTATTTAGAATTTTTTAGACATTTAATTAATTTTAATATGAATAAAATAAAATTCTGTTCATAACTTCTCTTTAATGTAGGAAAATTAAATTTTATATTAATTTTATATAGTCATAATACAAAAGAACGTGTATACACACACACACCCACACACACACACCCACACACACATAGATATGTACACAAAACACACCAGTAAGACGTATAATACATATATTACCACAATTCCTTTCCCTTCTTATTATTAATATGATTGTATTGTATTTATTTCTAGTTATTTTTATATAATAAATTGAATATATAGTAAATTGAAGGTATATTACTTGTTGTAATAAAGATGCTTTTGAGGCGAGTGTCAATACTAATGCAATATTTGTTGTTATAACCAGTTACAATCATGTACCACACCTTGAGTGAGCATCGTGGTTCAGAGAGGCTGCGTGGTTGTGGGTTCGGTTTCTGCTCGGGGAATTATTACATATAAAATTTATTTTAATTTCTCTGCTTTGATAAGACAAAGCGCGGCGTTGAGAGTTGTCGGGCGGAAAACAGTCAGCAGAGTGTCCCGACACTAGATTTTTTTTTGATTACCCTGCGAAATGAAGCGTGCAGCTGTAGTCAATGTTTGTATAATGAATAAATATTATTATTATAAACAATTTATTTATTTATTTACAAATAAAAGACAAATCTATTTTTGACCGAGTTTTAATTTTTTTTTATTTTTATTCTTAGTGTTTATTATGAACCTTTTCGTAATTTTACTCCTAGTGTGTGGGCCGATCTTGACTTGCTTTATTCTGGGCTTGTTCGCTTTCTTGGGCGGCATTTCTTCAACTTGGGTATTATTTAGTAGCTTTTCCAGGACACTGCTTTCATCATTCTGCTGGAATACAGCAGTGGCTGCTGCGAAATGTGAGAGGAGCTTGTGGACCAGCCTCGGGTACACTGCGACGGAACAGTTTCTGGTGTGTTCTATGGGGTCCTGAATGCACATGAAGGTGTTAAGGCGTATCCCCTTGTGCCGATCACCGTCCACTAAACTCTTATACAAACGAAAAGCTCGAGGAACCGTCTCGGTTTTAGCGAAAAGTTCCCTCTCTACCGGATGTCCAAGGAAAGGTGATATTATAAACTGGTCGAATTTAAAATTGCGATAATACTTGAAAAAATCACCGAGCAGCTTGTAGAGTGTGTCACCATTAGTATTGGTGTAGGTTATTTCATTGAACGCCGCGTTCCAGCCGTCTATGTATAGTTCTCCCGCGTTTTCCTGCAACACTGAAATTGGCGGCAAAATTTTCTTTGTTTGCAAAAAGAATATAACTAACATTGTCAAACTGTAGTTCTGCAAAAGGTTTGTGCCGGTCAACGTGTACACTTTAGACCAATACTTAATGAGAATGGTCAATTTTAATACTCTCTCGTCTAAATCCATTAAATATGCTATCAGTCTGCTGTTCTGCACTCCCATGGAGCTGGTGAAGCTGATGTCGCAGTGCCTTCCCGTTGGAGCATGAAAGAATTTGATTATAGGAACTTTGGCTTGTAAGATAGCAAACAACTGTCGGAATATATCCCTGCGTTTCATGAACATATGTTTAGCTTTCAATATTGTAGACGTGTCAATTGGTTGAAAATGTGGTGGGAGTTCAACGTAGCAGTCGACGTCGCTTGTTTTGATTCCGAGGCCAGTCACTATTGACCCAAATGGTAGAACAGTGCTACCTGAAATAATAAACAACTTTCAGTATATTAGAATAAGACATATTTATCTATTTCTTTTTCATTGTCTATAAATAATGGCAAGTTGTTAGAAGAACATTACAGCACTGTGTAGTGTGGCGGCCTGCGGCATTTCTCAAGTGTAAGTTAAGTGTATGTATGATCAGAATAAATCAGAACCTGGTACCAACACGACGTCTTTAATTGATCTCAACCTTACAACGGGTAATAAATAATTTTATTGTCATGATAATATTTAAATTATTTTCACTTCCTCGCTCTGGTAAGACAAAGCGCGGCGTTGAGTTCCACCACCAATGTGTCGCACAGCAAACTTTCTGTCTACCTTGTATTGCCGGATAAAAGTGGGAAATAAAAAATTATATGTTTTCTATACATTTCGACCCTGTAACATATGCAGAAAAACTTTTCCATATTATTGATTAATATTATTATTATGCAGCTTTATGCTTTATAGGATAAATCATAAAGGTGCATAGTACAAGCTAGGGCAACTAGATCAACTATGTAATCTCTAGTCAGAGGGTGGAAAGCAGGTCAGCAGAATGACTACCCTAATCTATCCAACCTACGTAACAAAATCAAATAACTCTTAGTTAAGTGATAAATATGATATTCAATAATAACATATGGGTTAATAGGCTAGGTTAGGTTAGGACAATGGAATCCAAGTAGTGCAGATTCAAATCTTGTCATATTCAATTTTTTTGTAAGGAGCAACATATAATATATAAATAAATAAATTCAATCTTCATCTTCCCCCAAAATGTAAGACCAAATTTGTTTCCAGTATTGTTCCAAACTTTTTTTTAAATAATTAGGAATATTTCAACAATATACAATATTCAGTAACTTACCCGGCCAGCAATTAAAAATATAACTAACATCATCGATTAATGTTTGCAAATTTTCTACCTCTTGTCGAGTAAGCCTTACAGTTTGAAATATCTCTTGAGCTTGCTCCTCAAATGTACCGCTGAATGTAAACTGTGACGCATCTAATATATCTTCTATTTCTGCAAATACATCAGTTAAGTACTTCAATTTAAATTGTTAGAAAATTTAAAATTTAGGATAGTTAAATAAAGCCATTGTGGTTTAGTGGGACTGCCTATGACTGTAAAAGCGGTTGCTTGTGTACTCAACCCCCACTATGGGGAATGTTTTAATTTCTCCGTTTATAAAAGAGAGAACGCAGCTTTGAATTCCACCACTAACATTTATGCTTTTTTGCTTTATGAAAATTAAATACCCAAATACAAATTTTGCTGATTTTATACGTCTTTAGCGAATTTCCATGAAATGATTTTAATAACACTATAATGTTATTTTATTAATTACCTATTTGTTCCATATTTAGAATCAAACATTAGTTATTTTAAGAGATATTTGGTACCGAGGTTACAGGTACATTTGTTAAAAGTTCTACTTTATTATAACTAATAAACCATGTACTGTAAACAGTAATTTTATAAATATATACTTGACGTAGAGTATGTCAAGTAACAAGTAAAAGAAAATAAATATGAAATAGTCAAGTAGAATGTCAATTCAACTGTCAACTGACTAAATGTCAAACAGTCATTAAAGTTACGTTCAGTAATTAACAAATGTCACGGTACAAGTGGTCAAAAAATAAATGTTTTTTTTTAATTAATCTTATTTATTTTAAGGTGATAACTTGTTTTAGAAGATTAAAGCGCTTAGTTACCTAACTCTTCGTTACTGCCGTATTTGTAAAATACGCTTTTCTCTTCTTTTTACGCAAGACTGAGTGCATAAAATATTGATGATAATAATATTATCATTTAAAAATTTTATTAATAAATAAGTTTAATTTAACCTGAAATTTTCTTAAATTAATCAATTTCAATATTAAAGAATTCAATTTATATTAGTATAAGTTTTCACGTCTGTCGAATAATAAATTTTATGCTATATATTTTTATACATTTTTTTGTTATAATAAATAATAATAATCATAACTCTTAATATAATAGAAAAATTAAAAAACTAATCACTAACAAAGTTGAATTATATTTTATGAATTCCCTCAATAATATTAAAAAGAAAATTAAAAAAAACATACTCCTTACGGGATGGCAGTGTACTGCCACTTTCCTAAACAACTTATATACTCAATTTGACCGCACTTCTCACTCCCAATGGATGCAGGAAGCAATTGTAATACAAACACTTGAGTAACAAGTGGTGATTGAAACTGCATTGAAACAAATTAAATTAAATTAATAAATTAGGTACATTAAAATTAAATTAATAAAAAAAAGGGTGTGTGTGTCAAGTACAAATGTGAGAAACTTCTTTAGTTTACTAATTGTGTTTATATTTATAATAATCTGGATTGGCTGATTAAGTTACCGAGATTAAGAGGGAAAGGATAAAAGATTTGTTAGAAATTTTATATATTTAATTGTAATTAAATATATAAATACATCGAAAATTAATACATATTATTATTTATTTCTTCTATATTCATGTTATTTAAATCGATTTCTTTTAGTGACCGTAGCTCTCTGATAACTAAAACATGCAATATAATTACAGTCACGTTTGAACATTATCTAAATAAGAATCTTATAAAGAGTACCATCTGTTGTCGTTTCTGAATTTGTAGCTGGTATGTTTGGATTATTATTTAACGACGTTCTTAATCCTGGTGCGAGGTTCGCTCTACCCAGCTTCCTCTCTTTCTCTCTACTCTCACTCCATGACTATGTGTTTCATGCTACATTCGCAATTTCTCACTCTATCTGAATAGATCTCTCCTTCTTCTTGGATAAAACCGTTCTACATTTTCGTGTCACTAATTGTGCCGTGTGTCCGTTAGAAATTTCAATTATAATCTCCACAAAGTAATTTATACCCGAATATATATTAGAACTTAGTAGGAATACTTAGCCAAAATTATTTTAATCTTACCTCGCTGGTTAAGACAACTCGATGATAAAGTATCAAACTAAAACGGACCATTTGGTGGGTTGCAATATGACGAATCTAAAAAAGAAATAATACAAAAAAAAAACATTTTAAATACAACCATTATATAACACAAATAAAACAACATTGAAAGTTAACGTCTTTAATTTTACATACAAAAGATGAAATATAAAATATAATTAAATGTACGACGACCACGCTCAGATATAATAACAAACGGCGAAATTTAATTCATTCAATGGTTTAATTACTATTCCTGAGTGTGGCGGTTAATTAGGCAAAATAAATGACAATACGGAAACCAAGCTACATGTTTTTATATACAAAAATGGCGGTAAAAACCCCTGTCTCATAAAGGAATAAGAGCTATAAGTAAAATGAAATCTTTTAGATTTAATTGGCGATTTCTTAACAAATAAGAAACTAGAAATATTACTATAAAACAAAATAGTTCAATTATTAAAAAAAAACATCAACTTGTACAATCACAGCTGTTTCGTCATACATAATTTATTTATTAAAAAAAAACACTTAATTGTGTAAATTATACATCAAAAAATAATAAAATATTATTTCACAAAATTTAATTCTAAATAAAAAAAATAGTTTTAAAACTTAAAAAAAAATTAAACCCTGCTATATGAGGAAGATTCACAGAAAAATATACAAATTGAGAAAACTAAATCTAAGGCATAATACGAAAGATTTTATGCAAAAAATTGACTGTTACTTAATTATAATAAAAAAAAAACTACAGTACTATGATACTGTCACTAATGTCATATTAAAGGAGACATTAAAATCTGCTTGCTATTCCATTCGAATAAATGGAAAAAATATCTAACAAGTAATTATATATGTACTTGATTATTTCGTCCTAAAAATATTAGAAAATTGAGAAAACATGTCAAATGAAATGAATTAATGAATGAATGAAAACATGTCATGTCAAAGTTTTAAAATAAATCGTTCTTTAGTTCATATCACATTGTACCACTTTTTACAAAATATATATCTGACATTTATATATTTTGATATCTTTTTATATATTTTGTTACGAAACAGTTTTAAACAGTCACAATAAAAAAATCCCAACTAACAACTAACTACATACAAATATATTTATTTATTGTAATGTCAGTTTATATATATATATATATATATATATATATATATATATATATATATATATATTTATATAAATTTACATAGTGGCTCTTCCACACGTATTATAAAATCGCGCAACAAACAGTATGTGAACGTCGTTATAACATTGGTAATAAATTTTAAATGTAAATGTGTATGTGTATGTAAAAAAAAACAGAGAAAAAAGAATATAAAGAATAAAAAAAAAGGGGGAAAGAAATGAAAAAGTAAATGTCCAATAAAAAAAACACATTCACATTTAAAACACAATCACTATGTTTGTTCACAGAAATGTTTGAACACCAACTGTTATCATTATTCAACATGACATTTAAAATTTTAAACACTTTAAAATCTTTCACAATTTGACACTAGAAATATTAACATTTAACATTACAATATTATATTTATTGACTAAATACGAAAATATATCGGAGAACTGACTTTATTATGTCTTTATATCTACAATAAACTCTACGTTCAAAAATCAATAATCAAGTAAAATACATAGATGTACAGGCAAATAGAGAAATATTTGAGACACTTTTACTAAGATAAAAAGTCCTTTTGTAAACAAGCTTGTTATGTGGCATTGTTGTTCTCGGTATCACTCTTGTCATTGTCATTGTCCTCCGCTGGGCTGGTGTCACCGTCTGACTGGGAAGCGTTAGACACATTCACGTTTATATCTAACACATTCTCCCTTGCACACCTTGCACCGTTCTCCATCTTCTTTGGACTGAGATGAGGCTTCAATAAAGTTATGAACCATCCGTGGACAATGGCTGTGAAGAATTTACCAAACTCTCTATACACAACACCGTCGCCTTCAAGTAGCTTCATTGAAATAACTGCACTCCTGGGCTCCATTGTGAACGTGAGCGTGATCTGAATGGTCATTTTGAACGTATCCTTGTCAACGTTCATTAGTTCGGTCGTGATTCGCTTTTGCTTTTCAATAAATGTGATATCCATCTTGTTGTACAGCTTGGTGAACTGCTTGCGTTTCCATATGGCCTTACTCACCACGCCGGAGTACTTCTCCTTCTGCTTCCTGGACTCCGGATTGGGCTTCTCTTCTATCTTCGTTAGCTCTATCCTGCACATCTCCTGAAAAGCGGTCATCGTAACCTCTCGCACGACCGACTTGAAATCCGCACTCACTATGGCCTGTATGACGTGCGGGTAGATGACCGCTCTGTACTCGGGGTTGTGCTTCCCTTTAGGGAGCTTAGGTTTCTCGAGCAGTATGGTTTTCAGGAAACCTTCACACTCGTTCAGCTTCTCCGCGTCATACGCCGCGGCGGCGAATTTGAAATAGGCTCCGATTTCGGCGGCCAGCCGCGAGCTCACCGCCGACGACACGTTGTGGCACAGCTCGAAGGGGTCCTGTATGCACATGGACCGCGTGAACTTCAACGGAGGGGCGTGTCGACGTTCGACGTTTTGTTTGTAACGAGACAACTCATCGGGCAAGAGATTCAAACTCTTGAAAACATCCTTTTTGAGGACGCTGCCCAGGAACGGACATATCACTTGCTCATCAAAATTGAAATTGGCATAATACTGGAAGAAACCGCCCAACAACTCGGAGATCGACGAGGTGTTAGTATATTTAGGGAGCAGTTCGTGTTTGTGCATGAAGCCGGTGTTCCAGGCGTCCACTATGAACTCGTCGGCTGGGTTCTGTTGCAGCCAGGAGATGGAGGGCAAGATGGACACGGGCGGCTGTTGCAGGTAGAATATGATGAGCATGGTCAGGGCGTAGTTGGTCAGCTTGCCGGTGCCCGTAAGCCCGTGGATTTTGGCCCAGTACTTGACAAGAACCGCCAGCGGAATGAGCCGAGGATCGGCGTGCAGGAGGAACGCTATCAGCTTACTATTCTGAGATCCGAGAGGAGTTTTGAAGGTCACGTCGCAGTTGGTCTGCGTCGGGACGTGGAAGAATTTGACAATCGGAGTGTTAGCCCTGGGTATTGCCAGAATCTCTTCGAAGGTTTTCGGGTATTGTTGTAGAAATCTCTTGGCTTTGTTTACATAGTTGGTATGAGGGGAGCGGTGGTTTGAGGGTATCCTGATGAAGCAGTCAGCGTCACTGCTCTTCACTCCCAACCCTGTCGTGATGGAACCGAAGGGAACCGCCACGCAACCTGTAACAAGGCCAAGTGTGGAATTTTTTAAGCCGTAATTGTAATTTAATATTTAAAGCCTAGTAAAAAATATTTATGATTTTATGAATAAATAACATTTTCCATTGGAATTGTATGCTTTGCGTTCAAATTTTCTACTGCATTCAAATTTTTATACGTTTTTCTCAAAAGTGTATACTAAAAGTCTTTTCGTCAACTACATTAGTCGTTTTGTATGCGACACTTTGCGACTGATAACGAAAAAAAAATTGTTGAGGAGAGTAGAAACATTTTTTTTTTAAAAATCACTAAATGTCATCGGGAGGTTGCCAAATTACAATAGAAAGTATTTAAAATCGTTATATCCTCCTGCTAAATGTGCTCTATTTTTTGGTCTCATCATCACTCACCCAGCAAACTATAAAGAGAAAATATCAAGTCAACAAACAAATGCTAGCTTGAACAATGACTTCAAATAGAAAGGGCTGACACAGTTTAAACCAACGTAGATAATAAGACAACACAAACCACTTCCAAATACTATATAATATACTGTTACTTTTAAAATAAGATCATAATAACCCTAGTTTATAAATTAGCAAAATGACTTCCCTTAAAATGGCGACCTGAAACAAAGATAAGGTCCTTAACACACACAAACTTGATATAGTGTTAGTGTATGAAACACATTTCAGCGTAAGTGGCAATATAAATATTAAAAATTATAAGATTTAAACCATGAATCATGCATTGTGTGTGTGTGTGTGAGTGAATCATGCATTATAAGATTTAAACCATGAATCAAGTATTGCGCGTGCAGGAGCATCAGCAATAGTACAGTCTGACATTAGACTTAACGAGCAAACTCAGCTCGAAAAACAACATATTGAAGTCAATGTTAGAGTTGAGTTGAAAATGGAGCATTAAATGTTTCCACTATTTACACAAGATTACACCTGAGCAATATGACGGGGTATTTGATCGTCTTGGCTCGCGTTTCTTTGTCGGTGGCGATTGCGTCTCCAAGAACTGCTCCAAGAACTGGGGTGCTAGGCTATCTAACACTAGAGGTAGAAAACTTAAAGCAAGTTGGACAGCATAGACAAGAAAAGACTCACTGGAATGTCCACATTTCTTTATTGGCAAAAATGTTTCAAGACTTTTTTAAATACAGAAATATGCCTGAACGCGGACGTAAACCATATGCTTGTGATACTAACAATTGAGATGGGAGTCAGTTCGCCTTTTGAAAGTACCCATGTTGAATCGAGCTGGACACACTGCACAGTAGAAATCAGATCAAACAGTTCCCCAGAACAACCCCCCCCCCCCTGACATGTGGTCCCTAATGATTCGAGCGGCTCTCCGATGTGTGCGATCAAATGTTTCAAGTTAATAGTCGGATGCATCAGCCCACAGATGAGAACAGTACTCCGATCATTAGCCCGGAGATGAGGCCGAACCTGGATAGGGATACATACATGGCTGATCGGTGTACCGTCTCACTGCGCCGATAGCTCGGGAAGGCTCAGTACTGACGGCGGGCGCGGCTTTAGGAGGGATGGTCTTGAAAAATGTTAACATTGACGACAAATGTTTTCTCAGTGGTTAACGCGCAATCTCACGTCTTCTGGGGGTTGAACTGAACCAGTTTCCTTTCACCCCGGCAAGAGACAGTCTCAAAGGATGTCCCGACGGAAGACATAACTTTTTGTAGAAACTTGTCGATGTTTTATCGGGAAAGACCTGCACGACCCGTGTATACGGCGTACTTTTTACTATCGTCTGCATAGTGATGAATGCCAAAATCCCCTAAGATGTCTAGAAGATCACCGCTTGAGCGTCCTTAGCGGAAACCATATGGACGGTTGCTGATCCTCCAGATAATCTCAAGCAAAGTGTGAAGCTAAAAAAACTAGTTTCCTCATTACCTGGCCATGCTTGCTGTAAAACCCACTCCAAGTCGGCGTAGAGCCTGCTGAGAGAGGTCACTTCCTCCTGTGTGAGACGCACCGCCTTCAACACATTATCCAGTTGTACGTAGAAATCTCCTGACAAGTTGATAAGCTTTGGTTCCACTATTGCTCCACCTGCAAACCATTTTAATATATTTTAATATATAACATACATTTCAAATAAGATCAATAATAAATAGAAAAGAGATTGGTAGTGGCGCAGTGGAACAGCGTCTCACTGTAAATGCGATCGGTTGTGGGTTCTATCCCCACTTGGGGGAGAGATTATATTTAAAATATTTTCATTTCTTCGCTCTAGTAAAGAGTCAACTCCACCACTCAACACGCAAAGTCTCGAATTCGGTGGAAAGCGAAGTACGGAGTGTCTTGACACTAGGTACTTTCTGTCTACCCTGTTATGCGGGATGAAAGTGTGAAGCTAAAATAAATAGAATAGTATAGTAGTATAGACCATTGCGTTTTGAGGGACAACATTTGATTCCCTCCAGAGGTATGATTATTATTAAGATTTACTTTCATTTCTCCACTCTGGTGAGACAAGGTGGTTAAGCTCAACACGCATATCTCGATTTTGGGAAGTCAATGAAGTGTCTTGACACTAGGTTACCGCTTTTTCTTGACACTCTGCTATGAGGGATAAAGCAAAGCGAGGAAAACTCACATTTCTCTTTACTCTTGGAGAAGTCCCTCTTAGGAGTGCCAGGATCAAATTTCCCGGTAAATTTCTTCACAGTTAAAAATTCGCCATATATGTTGACCTTTCCAGAACTTTCCAACGCTTCAGCCGCCTCATCCTCAGTTGAAAATCTCATGACGGCGAATTTGTTAGTCATTTTGTCCACACTGACTGTGCCATACTGATTGAATACCTTTACCAGATCCTGAGATTGTGTGTACTGTGGATACCCTGTATTAAACAGACAATTATTTTTTTCATATACATATAAGGGCCCATACACAGATTATGTCACACAATGTTATGATTTTTTGACCCCTTTCCTGTTCTTGTCACAGCAGGTCACACTTTGTTGACCCCCTCCCTCTCCCTTAACGTGTGACGTATTTTATGGATGCCTTCTAATAGAATTATTATGCTAAAAGTTTTAATCATTTAGAATATTTTTAAAGAATTATTTATTATTTATATATATTTAATAGAATTCTAAAATTTTTTATATATTTGTATATTCTAAAATGTTTTTATAGCATGGAAGACATTAATGGATAAAAATGGCTGACTTAAATTTTCATTACGAAAAAATACATAATATTCTGTTCTTCATAATATGTATATATAATTTTTTACATATACCATCAATAAATATAAAAAAAATGTATTTATTTATTTTATATTATAAATTTATATCTACATATTGTATTATAAGTAGATAACACTTTTTAGAATTTCACCAGAAATTATAGTAATTTTTTTATAAATATTTTGAGACTCTGTGAACTCTGTCACATTTTTGTTTTTTTACCTTCTGCAGTTAAGATAACTGATTATGTAATGATCTGTAGTCAATTTACCTGAAATATACACCCTTCGAGGACTGGCAGGTTTTGCTCTTGATGGGGAAGCCATTGCTCAAGGGTACAGTTGGACACCTTTAAAATAATTGATGATTTGATTAACTACCCTTAGCCTCTGAATGATTTATATAGTATACAATATAATATACTGTAGTGAAAAAATTTGAGATTTAAAAAAATAAAATCTAAATTGTATTGAGTTGTGAAATTGGAACTAATAAAAATGATTTCTTCCTTAACATTGGCTACCTGCATTATGAGTTTCAGAACTTAATGCTTGAACTTATCAAAATTAAAAATAAGAACTTAAATTAAAACCAATAACATATTCCAAATTAAACATTTATGAAAAAACATTTTCTACAGAGATGCTAACAACATAAATAAGTTGTAACAAAACATACAAGAATTTCGACGCAGCTGGTAGTAGAACACATGGATTAACGGCCAGAGCGCTTGGACGGTATCCAAGAGGCGCGGGTTCGAATCCCAAAATTTTATACGTTTTTTTCAAAAATGTTTTCTAATCTCAAGTGTGCAATAACACTTTAAAAATAGTCAATATATTCCAAATTAAAAAAAATCAAGAATAAAACTTATAAACAAAACCCACCTGACCTATTAGTAACTTTCAAAAAATATTCAGGTTTTAAATATCCTCTGTCATTGCCCTCAGTCAGAATAACACCATTTTCTGATTCGTAAAAACTAATTCCATCGGACAAAGCTTTGTACAAATCTATATAAATATAAACTTGTATGTCTTTTCTCAGTCCACTCGTAACATTGGGATCGGAAAGTGTACCTTTAGCGAAATGTATATGAGTTCGCTGCATACGAAACAAACCCTCTTTTTGTATTTTAGTCCAATTTGACAAATATGTGCCATGAACAACTGTTGTGTACTTAGGCTGTAAATATAAATATATATTATTATTTATTTTTATCTATCGACTCTACTAAATGGATAAGACCAGGAGGAAAAAGAAGTAGAGGCTGCCCATGATCAAGTGGGTAGATGATATGATATTAGTAGCAGGAGCAGAGTGGACATAGGAGGAAATGAACAGGAAAATATGGCAGAGGCTGGAGGATGCTTTTATCCAAAAATTATCCACATTGATATTCAATAAATAATAATTTATTAAAACACTAACTTATATTAAGAAAAAAAGGAAACTACTTACACTAATAACATAAAAAGAAACTTATATTTGTTAATATTAATATTTATTTTTACGGCTTTATTCTATATAGCAGGATAGTCAGACTACCAAGTGTCATGATACTAAGTTGACTGCTTTCTACCCTAAATTGTTTCATTGTGAGTTGAGCGGTGAGACACAGAGCTGTGTTTTGACTGAGTAAAGTGAATATAAAAATAAATTTCTATTATTACTCAGAGTAACATTTACCACATAACTCTACCCACTATTATATTTATTTATAATGAAATATGTTAATAAAAATTTAAAAAAAGTTATAAATAAAAACATTTAATATTATATATTATTATGCACATCCCTAGCTTAGTAATCTTTGTATACAATAAAATATAAATAAACTCTTTTAGGTTAGTACATATCATGTATAGAACGGAAGAACCGGGAAGAGATGCATCATTTTTAATATAGCACAGGTTAAGCAAGAGACAACAAAGTATGAAGATAATTAGTTTTCAACTTCTAATACAATTATGAAAGCCCTCCATCAAAACAGGGAAAAAAATAATCATAATTTTATATGCTTAAGCATTTTATCTAACAGTTTTGCATATATGGTCAAATACTTTTTTCAAAACTAAAATTTTTTTTTTCAAAATAAGAAGTATGTAACTTCATTTTTTGAATGTCAAATAACACTGGCCTCTGACTAACTACTATAACAGCCTTAACAATTTATAAATATAACTTAATATATATTAAACAAGCTATACTTTGTTATTGAACAATGTGAATCAAAAAAGTATAATTAAAAAAAAAGAAAAAATAATATACCTCTAATATTGGTGTTAACTCGGTATCAATAACCTCTTTGATAGAATGCCCCTGATTTGCCTTTATTTCATATACATTTTTCTTATCATCAAATTTTAGTTTGAACCTTTTCTTACAATCATTATTGACGACTCTGTTTATGTCACTAAATGTATATTTGTTTTTAAATGCTTTGTACTGAAGGATGTCTGCTATGGATATGTAACCATCTGCACTGTAAAAATCAAAATATATTAATACAAATAAATATTATGCCTTACATGATCAAATACAAGTAAATAAAGTACTAAGTATAAAACCTATCTAATATATACTTTATCAAATGATATAAACATACTTAAGTAAAGAGAGATAATGTTGCATTGGATAGTGGTAACATACACATTATTTCATTAGCAAGAAGTATAATATAGCTCGAACAGATTTAAACATTAATTATTAATAAAACAAAGTTAAATATGCTACCTTATTGAAAGTCCCTCTTTAATAGCGCCATGACGAAGAAGCCAAGACAGTGTTTTACCGAGTTGAATATCTTTGTTGTTCCTGAAATGTAAATTAGCATATGTATAAAATTATAAACAAAATTAAAGACAAAAAACGCATGTAAGTACGTAAGCTTTTAGATTTAAATATGAAAATAAACTTTTATTGCAGTGGATTCTTCCACTCGACGATAAATAACGTATATAATAATAATATATAGCTAAATATAAAAAGTGTAGGTAAATTTACATTTACAGGAATCCCGGATCCAGAAACGTTTGTATTGCTTTTGTAATTATTATATTCCACAAGCGTTTTTGTATTGATGACGGCGACTGGCAATTTTATCTGTGGTATCAATGTAAACAGTACAATTTCAAATTGCATTACATATTTTTTACAGATTCTTTCTAAATTTTAATAAATTAAAATAACATTTTCAAAAATTACTATTTTTTATTCTGTTTAATACAAAAATGCAATTAATTAATAAAATAATATGCATTTTTTTACGTTATGAACTTATGACATAAATAAATAATATAGAATTATTGTATGCTAGCACAATTTATTATAATAATATTTATATACATATTTTTAAAGTTTGAAAATATGAATATATATTTAAATACAAAAATCCTTTTTTTAAAAGTTAAATTTAAGTATCAAAAATATTAAAACTAAAAAAAAATTAAAACTAAAATATAATTTGAATTGAAATAAATTTTTGAAAAAATAATTCAAGTAACTAAAGCTTGTTAATATAGTATCCTTAAAATAAAATAGTCAAAATTGTATGACTTATAATTATTTAACGTTCTTGTATTTTAATCTCAGCAGCATACAGACAAAGCAAAAATCCTATTTATTGCAAGATTCCTTCTTTTTTGAAGGAATATTTGTTTCTCAATTTTTATTTTTTGTATAAAAATCAATAAATGATAAAGCATAGACTAGAGAGCAGACACGAGTCATAGACTCAGGTCAGCTGACACAACTTTTATCATCGGTCTTGTGATAAGTTGTTACTCCGCCATTCCCCGATCGTCTTTTCCATCTTTCTTGTCCCGTGAGTTGTATTTTACAAATTATATAGAAATTTAACATTTTTTTTGCTTACATTCATTTGTGCTTGTGTTATTTTAAGTGAGGGTTTATTTTATGGTAGATTTGTTGGTAAGCTTTTGCTGGTTCCTGCCATTTACGTTTTCGCACTACGTCTTGTAATGTCACGTAATTTTTCGGGTTTATTGACGAATATTGCGTATTATTTTAAACACTTTCCTCTATATAATGACTATAAGCAATAAAATTGTGTATTTCATATGAAGTACATTTATATTTGTATGTATATATCTTAAATATTTTAATTTGTTCCACCCTTGTCACAATCATGTGACTTAAAATTAATAGTTGATTAAGTTCATTAATTTTAACTCAAGTACACCTCGATGTACCTCAAAACCCTTGGAAGTAAAATATTTAGCACAACTCATATATTATTTTCAAGAAAATTAATTTCAATCATGCACTGGGTAATAGAACGAATTCCAATTGGACGATGTATTTTTATAAAATAATATGTATGTTTGTCTGTTTTTTTTGGAACATATTTATTATTATAACTTTGCTTTAAAAATTCTTAAAAGATATATTTTAAATATCTTTACATAATGTCTTGAATACAGCCCCCTTTTCCAGTTTTTTTTACTCTTAACTCTTAATAAACACATACTTTGCACATATGCCTAATGGTTTTAAGTTTGTGTGTGTCATTAATATAATAGTATAAAAAAAATAATCATACATTTTTTTTTAAGAATTTCATCCTTTATTTTCATTTATTGTATATAAATATGAGTTTAATATTCATTTCTAAAAAAACTTAAATTAAAATAATCTAGATTATTTTTTATTGTGGTAATTAACAGAAATATTATCTATCTCTGTATACTATATTATTGTTAAATAATTTTCTCATTCCCATATTCATTTATAATATTCATATATCAATAATAAATTAGACTTTTACATACATTAAATTTGTGGAATTACACGTTTTTAATTACATCTATTTTTTATATGAAGGAACTATGTTTTTAAAATTATTCCATAGCAAGTTATGTAACTCATTCATAATTTTAACATTTGGCATTTAATTTTCCCATTTTGTATCAAAAATTATTTAAGAAAAACAATATTTTTTGTATAGCAAGTATAAATTTTATTGTAATTTATAATATAATCAATACTAACTAATTTCAAATGACCTAAATCTTTATATGAATAAAAAATATTAAAAATTTGTCTTATTGGGAAGAAAATTATGGAAAATCTATTTTTTTTATATCATATGAGAAATTGACAGTGATTGATGATGCTTATCAGGGATGCTGATAAAGAATTGATTGGCTGATCTGTCTCAGTCAGCTGTCTTAATGCTCAGTGTAGGCAATTTCTGAGTACATTTTATGTTAGTGATATATTAATATATTAGTCTATAATATTTATCAGGTTTAATAATTAAATATTGTCATATATTACCAATTATTTTTTATGTGATATATTATCAATTATTAACAATAATAAAAAACCTGCCTAACATTTTTTAATGTGATTTAATAAAATATATACATAATGTTGGTCATTTGAAGACAAATTAAAATTATTTGTATTTAAATTAACTTGAAATATTTCCTGAAAGGTCCAGGTGTATTTGATAATTGAAACGATTGTAAAGATTTTTTTAAGTGTTACTCGGAAATACTTAGATAGGCAGAGAGAATTAAATGGGTCACTTTTCCAGTCTAGTTTATGTTATATGCTAACTATAAGGGCCATTCCTTGTGACACCGATGATACAATTTTGTGACTGAATTCATTTTGGGACGATTCTTCATGCTTAAGGAATGTTTTTGTGTTAAATATTTTTGTTGTATTGTGTATATATAAAATATATTTCATCTTTTTTAAATATAGAATAAGATATTCAAAATGGCGGCAAAAGCCAATTTGAAGATGATCGTCAATGAGGAGAATGAGGACAAGTTTGGATTTGTCTTCGCGGTATCCGGACCTGGTATGTAAAGAGTTTTTTCTTAATTATTAATACATAGATGAATTAAGCAAGTTTTCCTAGACAAGTCTGTAGTGATACAGATTATAAAAGACACAAAAGTAGATAATGCAATAATATTTTACTAAACAGAACAGTGAAGTTCTTATTTAATTATTTTTCAAATCTAAATCTAGCAATTAATTTTATTGCAACCAAACATCCAAGTTCTTTGAAAGATTTCTAATAAAATAAAATATTTCTAAGTTGAATACAATAAAAGCAATATACATACAAAGATTAGAAGATATGATGACAAGAATGCACCAAAAAACTTTGTGTAAAAGCTGTCATAACAATTATTCAAACATAGAAAAAAAACATATCAATTTCATACTGACTTATTCTTTGGCAAAAATCTTGAGACTAACTTAAAGTTTAAAATCATCATTCACAATATATTACATGTTTATAATATAAAAAAAAAATTAAACGCATTTATATTTTTCGGCTTTTGAAAGGGAAAAAGGACAGGTATATTCTATACTTTTCCATTAACTTCCCAATGGTTTTATTAATTTACATGTTATATTTATTTATGTATATTTGGCCAGTCGTCACGGCGGAGAAAATGTCCGGATCCGCTATGTACGAGTTGGTGCGTGTGGGATACAATGAACTTGTGGGAGAAATCATCCGACTTGAGGGTGACATGGCCACTATCCAAGTAAGTTTTGCTTGGTTTCCATTTCTACTATATCGTTAGCGTGTACAGCTATTCAGTGGGAGAGAATTTAGAGCGGAGACACTCTGTTCTCAACAATTCTGCTCGCAATTTTTAATCCATTGCATGTCGAGTTATGCAATCGGGTGCCACGTTTTGTTTCAATAGAGCATGACAATGGAAGTAATTTTCATCTTATTTCATTTGTCCTCTAGTAGGATGAAGCTCATTGTAGAACGAAACTACTCGAGTAATATTGATTTACGACATTTAATTTTTGTTTATTCTTGGGCATTTTTTACTTTGAGTCATTTATTTCATTCATATAATTAATAAAGTTAATATTCCGATATATGTCGATATTTTTGTATTTTTTTAGTAAACTAGTATAAATAATTAAATAAATGTTTTCTTAAATTGCATATGGTAATGTTATTTTACCGCTGTTGTATAACATTTTTAAACGTAAGATTATAACCAACATAAATCAAACAGGTATACGAGGAAACATCAGGTGTGACAGTCGGTGACCCCGTACTCCGCACAGGCAAGCCTCTCTCCGTGGAACTGGGACCCGGTATCCTGGGCTCCATCTTTGACGGTATCCAGAGACCTCTTAAAGACATTAACGAGCTCACCCAGTCCATTTACATCCCCAAGGGTATCAACGTGCCGTGCTTAGCTCGGGAAGTTGATTGGGAGTTCAATCCACTTAATGTTAAGGTGAGATTTTTATAGTTTTTTTTCTCCATTTTTTTATAATGGGCTGTTTTTTTTAATAACACATTTTATGTTACATATTTTTGTCAAGCTTTAGAAGCAATTCAATATTTTTCATTTCCTAACTAAATAAGTAGTCTTATTCTAGTCTATATCAGTTTAAGTAATTGTTTTGATCATTTCCAAATTTTATCAAATGATGATATGTATTTCTTTCTCATCCAGGTCGGTTCACACATCACCGGAGGTGACCTCTACGGTATCGTCCATGAGAACACCCTTGTAAAGCACAAAATGCTGATCCCCCCTCGTGCCAAGGGTACCGTCACATATATTGCTCCCTCTGGAAATTATAAAGTTACTGTGAGTATACATTTGAAAGAATTATATGGATATAAACGGTTTTATATTATGTTGAACTTGATGTGCGCGCTGCCGTGCTCCCAGATTAATCGTTAGTTTCTGATAGATTGAAAGGAATATACTTTTATATATATGTTTGATATTGTATAAATATTTTTATACTTAATTATAATAATAATAATAATAATAAATAATAAATTACATTATCCACATTCCTTTAATAAAAGTTTTTAATATTTAAAGAATAATTTTATTTTAATTTATTTAAATATATATAGTTATAAAAGTAGTTTTTTGTTTTTTTAATTTTTTATAAGAAAAGTTGATTTTAAACCTTTCAAAAATTCCTAAGAGTAAATGTATCTAATATATAATTGAAGCAACCATATAATTATTTCTTCTTAAATTTCTCCTCCAACAGGACATTGTACTGGAAACAGAATTCGACGGTGAGAAAAACTCATACAGCATGTTGCAAGTGTGGCCCGTACGTCAACCCAGACCAGTCACTGAGAAGCTGCCAGCCAACCATCCCCTGCTGACCGGACAGAGAGTGCTGGACTCCCTCTTCCCGTGCGTCCAAGGAGGAACGACCGCCATCCCCGGAGCTTTCGGTTGTGGAAAGACTGTCATCTCCCAAGCCCTGTCTAAATATTCCAACTCAGATGTTATTATTTATGTGGGTTGTGGAGAGAGAGGTTTGTTTCTTCTTTTTACTTTTTTTGTTAGTATTGTTATTTGAATTATTATATTTATATGGGAACTAAAGAAATCAATTTTGTGCTATATTTTTTTATAATGAATATGGCTATTGTGTTGGTTAGGTACTGTATTCATTGTTCCATTTTGTTTGACAATAATAAGGTAATGTTAAAATATAATTTAAAAAAATATTTATATTTTAATTTTAAGATGAAATTGAACCCAAAACTGTCCTTGTTTAGTATGTTTTTTTCAGAGATTTCTTTAGAAAGAGGCTTTTTTCATTTAAATATGTTTAAAATTAGAAAAAAAAACATGCATATATTTATTTTTAATAATTCATCACCAGGTAACGAGATGTCAGAAGTATTGCGTGACTTCCCCGAGCTGACTGTGGAAATTGAAGGTGTGACCGAGTCCATCATGAAGCGTACCGCGCTCGTCGCGAACACGTCCAACATGCCTGTGGCGGCCCGCGAGGCCTCCATTTACACCGGTTCGTTGAGTTTTACCATTTGGAACTTTACCGTTTGGTTTTACATATTTACCATTTTGTTTTTTTTATTGCAAAATGACTCAAAATTTAAAAACATACAGAAAAATCAAATATTTAAAATATTTTGTTATTACATTATTGTTTTTGCTTGTAAAAAAACAATACTATAATATGAATATTGAAAATTTTAATTTATTATAAAATAATAATAATAATTTATATAAATGCACCTCGTAGAATTAAAATAATTTAATTTGGTCAAAAATTCGCTTAAATTTAAATACAGAGCTGATTATAATAACATGTGAACGGTACCCAGGCATCACGCTGTCGGAGTACTTCCGCGACATGGGCTACAACGTGTCCATGATGGCGGACTCCACGTCGCGTTGGGCGGAGGCGCTGCGCGAGATCTCTGGGCGGCTGGCGGAGATGCCGGCCGACTCGGGCTACCCCGCCTACCTGGGCGCGCGCCTCGCCTCCTTCTACGAGCGCGCCGGCCGCGTCAAGTGCCTCGGCAACCCCGAGCGCGAGGGTACGCCTTGTTGTAGTTCACATTGGGCGCAGTGGGACGGCGTCTGACTGTAAATGCGATCGGTCGTGGGTTCGATGCCCACTCGGAGGAGTGATTTTATTTAAATTATTTTCACTCTCTCGCTCTGGTAAAAGGCAAAGTGCGGCGTCGAGTTCCAACACTCAACACACAATGGCTCGGATTCGGTGGAAAGCGAAGTATGGAGTGGTTTGATACTAGGTACTTGCTGTCTACCCCGCTGTACGGGATAAAAAGCAAGGAAGTACAAAAACATTATTGTGAACTTAAATTTGCTATGAATTTGGTAAGGCGTCACTCGCAAGTAGCCCGCTAACGCGTCCGTGGTCACA
Source organism: Dryadula phaetusa (assembly GCA_032432895.1). Classification (NCBI taxonomy): domain Eukaryota; kingdom Metazoa; phylum Arthropoda; class Insecta; order Lepidoptera; family Nymphalidae; genus Dryadula; species Dryadula phaetusa. The sequence continues at coordinate 387,014 of JAOYRS010000016.1, read as the reverse complement.
GGTTCGGTGTCCATCGTGGGCGCGGTGTCGCCGCCCGGCGGGGACTTCTCGGACCCGGTGACGGCGGCCACGCTGGGCATCGTGCAGGTGTTCTGGGGGCTGGACAAGAAGCTGGCGCAGAGGAAACACTTCCCGTCCATCAACTGGCTCATCTCTTACAGGTGAACTGATTGATTGCGTATATTTTGGTATTTGGAAGTATATTTTTGAACATCCGAAGTTTCGAACACCTTACAGTAGTCCGCGGTCGCTGGTGGACGGTCCGCAGATTTTTTTAGAGTTGAGGTTTTAAATAAATATCCTTATTGATGATATAAAATGTTAAATGATATTGAAATTTGTTCAGTTCAATTGTTGTAATTTATTTTTATTTTTTCACATACGTATTTTTGAAAATTTTTTTTCCTAATCGCTATCAATTAGGAAAAAAATATATAAATTGTGGATTGATAAATTGTATATTTGGTTGGTTATAATACTTTTGTTCTCTTAAAATAATAACTTATATATAGAAATACATTTCAATGTATCTCCAAGTGAGAAATGGCGTGTAATCTATTTAATTTTTTAATAATATATAATTTTTGTTATATTTGCATATTTACAAAGTAATTGTTTTTGCAGCTGAACGGTGTTTTTTTCCTTTACATGTGTTTATTTCTTTGTTTTTGTGTAACAGCAAGTACATGCGTGCGCTCGACGACTTCTATGAGAAGAACTACACTGAATTCGTACCCCTAAGGACCAAGGTACGCGAAATTATTGTTTAAATAGTACTTTTTTTTTATTATATCTATCTTTGCTGAGATATAGATTATATAACATTTTTTTTTAAATGATTGTAACGTTTGTGTGTCCTGAATAATTAATTTTATCAATGTATTTAAAACTAATTCACACACAGGAAGACAAGATTTTATTGACAGTGGGTGGTTCTAATCTTTTCAAGGAGCCCTCCTTACCATGGAGTCCTGTAAAATTATACGAGTCCCATCTGTGAATATTTTTTGTGTTTATACAATTTGTATGGTTGTAACAGGTCAAGGAGATCCTACAGGAGGAGGAGGACTTGTCCGAAATCGTCCAGCTGGTCGGTAAGGCGTCTCTCGCAGAAACTGATAAAATCACTCTGGAGGTCGCCAAGCTGCTTAAAGACGATTTCTTGCAACAAAACAGGTGGGCTAGCAAATTATATATTTGTATCTGTTACCTTACTTGGTATTCACATTAATTGATTTAACTGTGTGTGTGTGTGTGTATTTTTAATTTTTAATAAAGTACTATTGGGTTACTGAATAATAAGTATACTTTTTTATAAGTTATTTAAAAAATATATAGTAAAAACGCTTAGTTCTTCATCACTTGAAATCGGAAAGCGAGCAAGATGCTGCATTTTTTTCACTAGAGTCAAGAAATATGTTCATTGTTTTGAGAGTGAATGAGTTAGGGGGTTATGGAGTGAATGAGTGAATGAGTGGGATTAGTACTAATATCTGATTGTCTTCACACTTTACACATTATCTCACTGTACTGTATTGATGGCTTTAATACACATATCAGTTATATTATTAGTGGATAAGAAACATATTAAAATATTTTTAAGGTTGCAAAAAAAGAGTTTGTTGCTAGTATAGGAAGTATTGTATACGACTTTCAACAACATAACGAAAAAAAAACCATTGTTGAACATCAATTTAAATTATATTAAAAAAAAGTTGTTTTTTCATATATAAAATATATGGTATCATAGATTGGGATCTGTATATTTTCTTTTCCTTATTTTTATTTATTTTTCATTTGCATATAATTGGCCACATAGAACTAAAGATCTATATTTATATTTAAGCGAATTTCGTGACAAAATTTAAATGATTTTGTTTGCACTCGGTACATTTGTATAAATTATTTTTCATATGAACCATACATGCGTCCCGCAGCTACTCGTCGTACGACCGCTTCTGCCCGTTCTACAAGACGGTGGGCATGCTCAAGAACATCATCGCGTTCTACGACATGTCGCGCCACGCCGTGGAGAGCACCGCGCAGTCCGACAACAAGGTCACCTGGAACGTCATCCGCGACGCCATGGCCAACGTGCTCTACCAGCTCTCCTCCATGAAGTTCAAGGTGCCTTTGACGCATACGTGTGCATTTAGTCTAAAGCGGTTGTTTTAATATTACAAACAAACACATCAATTTTATTTACTTGTACAGATTTAACTAATAAAATTTACATTTGTAATATAAACCATTATTATAATCCTTTTTTTATCTCCACTCAGGACCCAGTGAGGGACGGTGAAGCCAAAATCAAGGCAGATTTCGACCAGCTCCTAGAAGACATGTCCGCCGCGTTCCGCAACCTCGAGGATTAGACGAAACACCCCTGCGAACACCCCCCAACACCCCCCCAACACCCGCGAGGGCTGCTAGATAAATTAAAAATAAAAGAAAACCATATTATTATTAGATTAACTTACGTTGTGACAGCCCCGCAGTGAAATATCGATTTTGTGAATATCGATTATTCAGATTGAAATCGATGTTTGACTTATATCAATATAGTCGTAGTGACCGTTACTAAGTGTTACAATTTATTATAATTCCATGTTGAGTGTCTGTCCGTCGCCGCGTGGAGGCGCGCGTGTACATAGGAACGTAGACTGTCACCGAAACTTAGATGTTATTTACATTATATTATATTATTATATAGTATATTATATTTATTATGTGTATTAGTTGGTCGGAAAATTAGGCTCGTACATATTTCATTGTGAAAATGGCGTTTTTTTTTTAAATCAATTTTTCGCGTATAAATTATCTTTGTGTTCTTTACAAATGTGTTATTTTATTGTAATAATAATGAATTGTTATAATAGTTTCATATAAAGTGCCTATATTTTTTGCCGACTAATATGTTTTTTAATTATTTTTTTTTGCCCGTTTGGTTTCGTACCCTGGCGCATTCCATGTTTTTAATAAAAAAGTATATTGTTTTTTTTTCTGTATAATGTTGGCATTTTCTTATATTTGTTATTCAGTATTATACGCTTGAGATGTCTAACTAAAGTATATACTGTTTGAACTCGATACGTGTTGATAGAAAATCTTATTATTATAAATAAAATATTAATTTAAGTATTGGACTTTTATTTTAATTTTATTGAGTGATTCTTTATTCCGAAAAAACCGAAATGCCTTTCGGGAATTAAAACTAAAATGTAGAAGATGTTTTAATTCCATACACTCGCAAGGTACTGTTGTTATCTTAATGCTATAAGTTTAAAAACTGACTTATAAGTGACCTAAAAAGATTTTTTTTATGGAAAAAGGAGCCAAACAAACAGAAGGGTCACCTGGGATATCCACCTCTTACGGGACGCTACCCAGAAGCGGAGGGGAATTGTATTCTATCCTGTCCCCCACTGGCAAATTTAATATTTAATTTTATATCAATAGAGATTTCATTGTAATTTCTTTTTACTAAGACATCTGACATCCTCCAAAAGTTATTACAAGTACCACTTGGCCAAAACCTTAAAACGGGTCAAATGATATGGCTGGTCTGTATTGACCACATCATCGTGTGCCGTTGTTTTGTTAAATGACCAGCCGCGTCGTGATCTGTCCAATTCAAACATCGGCCGATGACATAAATATTAATTATTACAATAAAAAAGACAAACGGAGAATGGTATTCCATTCTTTGGTTGTGTACAGTTTTTTTACATACTTTGTCGGTCGATATGCCACTGGCAGAATAACTTTTAGTTCTCAGCTGCAAGAAGTGTCAAAAAATTAAAAAAAAAAATTGACTGTGACAGAAGTTCTGTTAACTGACAACATTTATAAGCAATTTCATATCGTGTTTATTTTTGAAACGATAGCCTTTTTGGAAATAGTGGATATATATTATAATTGAAAGTATTTATAAATATATTTATTACCACGACAACAATGCCTCGTCATCTAGATGATCCCAATATGAGCGACGCGACAATTCTAATAACTGTCGAAGATCTGATTTATAGGGCTCTCGGCTCGCCTGATGTTAGTGTTAATGTGTCTGATTGATACGTGAAAAGACAAAAACACTAAGAATATTGGTTTTATTTATAACAAAGAATTTAGCTCAGAATGTTGCATTGCTTGCTAAGTGGAGGGTCTTACCAAAGCTAGGAAATGACAATAGTTTAAATATAATCATTCCCCTGAGTAGGAACCAAATCCACATTCGATCGCGTTTCACTCAGACGCAGACCCACTGCGCCACTACCGGTTTCATTGATTAGATTGGATTTTAAGTTCAAATGTAGCGTAAACCAATTAGTAAATAAATTCCTAAAGATTATAATATAATATTAGATAAAAACATTTTAAATAGTTTCATAAGCCATATATTACATAATATAGCCATAATAACACTTAATATATCTATATAGATAGATATCACGATTACAATAGAATATAAGTTATATCTAAATTAGTAGTCATATTAAATAAAATAATAACAGGAATGCACGATAAACTTCAAACTGCTTCAAATGATCCTGCACATATTGGCGCGACAGATGCGCATGTTGGAGCAACGCGTCGAGATACGAGATGAACTTGAAGAGTCAGGAACTAAAAAGGAGAAATCTCCAGAAGCATCCACAGAAAGTCCACCCGGTAAAAAGAAAAAGGGTAAGAAAGAAGAAGTCCCTGATAAAGACGCTGATAAGAAAAAACCTAAAGAAGATACTAAAGATAAAGAAAAACCCGAAAAATTATCGAAAAAAGAAGAGAAAGCTGCAAGGAAAGCTGAAAAGGAGAGAAAAAAACAAGAAGAAGAGAAAGAGAAGGAGATGGCGCGGTTAGAGAAAGAACGGGAGAAGTCGCCTGGTAACAAAGTTCGTGTTTAATTCTTTATTTCTTACAGAATTTGTTTTCTAAGTGTTTATATTTTTTTATTTTTATTTCAGAAAAGTACAAGGGTAGCCATTACTGAGCCAGGTAAATATAAGTTTTAATTTTTTTTTAATTGTTTTCGTTATTATATTATTTTTATAAATAAAAACATTAGATTTTCTTAAAGGAAATATACATTTGTATTTGTATTTTCTAGCATTTACCACGATATACGTCATTGACGAGTTCTGCAATTCCTTAAGAAATTTTAATCAATATATTTGTTTGTGTGTTCGTCCACGAATTTCTCTAAAACTAAAAGTTATATTGAGTAGATTCTTTTTAATTTAAGTTGGGTAGGCATACCTTAACTTAGGGAACAGTACAAGGCGCATTGGTAAAATTATGATAGATCATTTTCGACGACATATTAGGATTTTTAAAGTCTCATCTCAATCAATCTCATGGCGCAGTAGAAAATCGTTAATTGTAAATTGTAAACGTTGTAGTTGCAAAGTTGACCCTTTCACTCGGAGTAATGATTTCTTAAAAATTGTTTTCATTTTAGTTTTACGTTTTTATCCCGCATAACAGGGTAGACAGAAAGTACCTAGTGTCAACACACTCCGTACTTCGCTTTCCATCGAATTAGAGACATTGCGTGATGTGTGGTGGAACTTAACGCCGCACTTTGTCTTTACTACATCGAGGAAGGGAAAATAATTGAAATATAATCGCTCCACCGAGGGGGGATTGAACCCAAAACTGATCGCGTTTACAGTCAGACGCTGTCCCACTGCGCTTCGACCGGCTATTTTATAGTTGTAAAGGAAAGTAGTATGAAAAGGCCCGTCAAATCCAAGCAAACTTAGTTGCATCTACTAGAATAGTATATAATAATAAATAAATTTTATGTTTATCCGATAATAAGGTGTAATGTACCTGTTTATAAGTCTTTGAATTATTATTGAAGTTTTACTGTTTGAGAGAAGGCTGAAGATTTGAAGGATGTTGACTTCCGGTGGCGTGTCAGTTTTTATTTTACTTCCGGATATGTTTTAAAATAAAAATAAGACAAAGAATAACTTATCAATGAAAAAAAGTATTAAATCACAAAATCGCTAACAATATTTAGATTTACGAGCCCGATCCAACATTGAAGTAGTGACCCAATCAAAATTCGCCCTGCTCGAGGCCGCTGTGGAAGAGCTAAAGAGTATTGCTGTACCTAAAGAACTGGAACTGCCTGATGATGAAAAGTTGAAGAATGATATAGTGAGTGGGAACGCGAACTTACCGGATACCATGGAAGCTATGCAGGTTAGTTAGATATGGGACACTCTACGCGACGCAAAGTCTTTGTTAGAAACCGAAGTACACAAACTAGGTACTTTCTGTCAACCTTGCTATGCTAGACAAAAAGGTAAAGCTAAAAAAGGGTGAAATATATTTAGATACTATATAGAGATTTTAAAAATCTTTAGTATAAAAGATGTCAATAAATATGAATATATCAAGGTGAACGCTCGCGTCAAAGCGGCTGAAGAAGCTATTAATCGTATGGCGGGTATTCTAACCCAGCTTGCCGGAGCTGGTGCCTTGCCTGACGAGCTGGCTGGCAAGCTTGGTCTACCGCCAGCTCAAAAAGAAGGAGAAGCAGAAGCAGAAGAAGTTAATGAAATAAAACCTGTTGAGGTTGGTTTTATTTTCAGTTGAATGAAAAATATTTTTTCAATAAAAGTAATTTCGATGTTTAATTAAAATTTTTTTTGTCAACGGACTCGTATGTGTTAAGTGAAATTACGTATGATCAGTAAGGCAAATATAGTGAAGGAGAGTAGAGAAGTAAATCACAATTCTCTCTTGAGGGTAATTAAAAAGAAAAAATATATCTTTCTAACTCATTTTATTTGGTTGGTCGCGGTACCGTCGTGGTGCTGTTTGGATGTACCTAATTCCATGTTTATAATAAGTTTATTAAACACTAGCGGAAATGCTTAAGTGAAATACTTTTCATCCCATTTCCAGAGCTTGTCAGTTCTGCCAATATAAAATATTTGTTTTAGTAGAAGCGGGAAATTAACTAGGTGTAGTGCAATATAACAAAAAAAAAACAAAATATTCTTTATTTAAATAGGCTGTTTACAAGCACTTTCGAATCGTCAATCAACACAAGTGTCAGTATTGTCAGTCCCACAGGAAGCCCCACCGGCTTGGAAGGCAGTTCTGCTGAAGACAGCCACAGAGACACTCGACAGTTGCTGTTTTCAAATATAGTTTTACAAGGAGTTCATGACGTCGATCAGCTTCCTGATTGATTATCAACTGCATTTAATTCCACAAATTAACATCTGTATAATATTCATTGATAGAATAATATACTTTTCAATCAATAATATATTCTTAATATTAATTTTTAATTTCTTTAGCGGTGGATGTTACATTATTTGAAGAATACAGTTTGGTTTTTAATCGTTTTAAAAAATTATATTAACTATTGTTTTATAAATCCTCAGACAGCGAAATCACTGGTCGCCACAAAATCAGTGGCGATAGATCCGAAAGCGTCACAGTCTAAAGCGGTCTCTCGTCCGTCCATGGCGCCCGTCACTCCCAAACCCTCGCAAATCACGAGCAGGGCTTCAATGGGATCCAAGATGTCGAGCTTGTCAATGGCTATCGGTGTGTCGCAAGATGAATTGGAGTTAGTGATTGTTTTCTTTTATAATATTAAAAAATATTTTTATTAAGAGAAAAATATATAAAAAAAAATAGAATGTATGCTATTTTAGTTGCATTAGTCGGGTTTATTTTAGTATTCGAAAGTACAGTTTCAGTCTGCATGCGACGACGGAGCACCTACTGTAAGAAAAGGATTTTTTATTCTAGCTTCATTCTTTTACCCCGCAGAAAGACAAGACAGGACAGGAGTAGAGTAGACAGGAAGTGCTTAGTGCCAAAACACTCCGTACTCCCTGTTTGCGAACAGGGAGTACGCCGAAACCGAGGCATCGTGTGTTGAGTGGCGGAAAACAACGCCACGCTTTAGCTTACCAGAGTGTGAGAAAATGAGAATAATTTAAAAATATTTCAACCCTCAATCTTCAAGTTCTTCCGAAACTATGCAGATTATTGTGTATATTTATTGCCGTCCAGAAGCACGGGATCGCCCAAAGGTGCACTACGGAGTACCTAGTCCCTAATATTTTATTATCTACATTTCAAATTAAAATACACCTGTAAAAATAAAATGAAATCGAATAATATTTAATAATATATTTTAATATAACATTCAATATTTGCATAAAGCTCGGCAATAAGAGATGTCCATCAAGAACTAACTAAGGACTTAAACAGCTTGACGTCAAAAGCGACTGCGGCAGCTGAGAACGCCCTCCATACTGCTAAAGTTGTGTGTGAGAATTAACATGCTTAATGTACACTAAAATAAGTTAAGTTATAATAATTTTAAAGAACTAGAGCCGTCGTAGAGCAGTGGAAGGCGTCTGACTGTATACTGGTAGGTTGTGGGTTCATTTCCCCCACGGGAAATGATACTATGTAAATTATTAACAAGAGATGATTACCCCGATGTGTTTCAATTTGACACGATTGTGTTTTTAGGATACATATATAATAAATAGATAAAAGATTTGTCTAAGTTAGGTTTTACTCTGTAAAAAAATATGCGTAATTATGTCTAATATTAAAAAAAATATTACCTATAAATGGTATTCTCAGGTATAAATGAAGGTCCTAGTGGAGCTCGTCAGTTGGTTTGCTTAGAATTAACGCTTCCTGTAATCTTGCCGAACATGATATTTTAAATTATTCTAATTTTTATTGAAGACGGTTACCAAAATACAATAGTGAAAACTACACTTAATTAGGTGAAGCCGTTTCAAAGATTAACTCGTCCAAAGGTACTAACAAACAGACACACAGGCGCACAGATATTTTTTAAAAGTATATATACATATATATATATATATATATATATATATATATATATATATATATAATATAAAATGTGTCGAATTGAAACTTTACTTTGCCTCTGTTATGAAAATATTGTATCACGCGACTCCTTCATTTATTCTAAAATTTGCATGTGTCCGAATTTAACTACAATCAGGATAAGTAAAAAAAAATTAAAACGGTATTTTTTATGAATTTTTTAACTAATTTGTTGTTGTATTACATTGACAGCTGACAAATTAGATGTTGTTCTAAAAGTGGATGTTCGTATATCAACTTTGCACGCTTTGGTTAGTGACTACGCGGAACAGTTGAGTGGATTCGATGCAGGGCTGACAACACAGGTTAGATATTTTAAAATGTTTTAAGTGTATTCCACACTTAAGATTAGAAAACATAAAAAAACGTATATAAATTTTAACACAGCGGGAATCGAACCGGCGCCTCTTGTTCCCTGTCCAAGCGCTCTGACTGCGTGCTCCAAGCGTTCACATTCGGTTGCGTAGAAATTCTTATACGTTTGTTACAACTTATTTATGTTATTAGCATCTCTGTAGAGAGATTTTTACAAATTTCCGTTTGTCAATTTCTACAAAAGATTAAGGGCAAGAGAGAATGATATTTATTTTAATATTATACTATTTTTATAGTATTATAACAAATTTAGTTTTAGAAAACATTCTCACAACGGAGTATAAAATTTTTTATACGTTATATTGATAACGACACAAATAAATTGTAATTAACATATAGGAATTTCGATGCAGGTGAGTATTGAACGCATGGCTTAATTGTCAGAGCCCTTGGACGGTTTCCACAAGGCGCGGGTTCTAATCTCGCTGTGTAATTATATTAAACATTTACATTTCTTATAACTTATTTACATTTCTCCACCCTGTTGATACAAGGCGCAGCGTTTATTTTACCAATCAACACACAACGTCTCGCTTTCGACAAGACAACCGCCATCGGAGTGTCTTGACACTCTCTGGGCACACTCTGACTACCCTGCTATACGAGATAAAGCTCATTCATATATAGTAATACTTCAAAATGATTCTAAACATTTTTATTATTTTTTATTGTATATTATTTAAATAGATGCAAAGTTTCAAAGATCAAATGGCTCAGATACGTGCCGATCTCAAAAGTGGGCTCGATCAGCTGCAAAATGTCAATAATAACGCTGAAACTGCAGGTTAGTTGCAGTTTAGATTGTTTTAGTTACAAATTTGTAGAGTTGTACTAATTATATAATGTCAATAGTTTGATTTAATTATTTTTGACATACAGGTAGGGTCAGAGTGAGGCCGGTCGTGGCGCAGTGGGACAGCGACTGACTGTATATACGACCGGTTGTTTGTTCGATCCACACTCAGGGGAGTGATTATATTTAAATTATTTTCACTTTCTCTCTCTGGTAAGACAAAGTGCGACGTTGGGTTCCACCACTTATCATGCAAAGTCTCAGAAGCGGAGTACGGAGTGTCTTGACACTATATACTTTCTGTCTACCCTGCTACGCGGGATAAAAGCGTGAAGCTAAAAATGGTACGGTCGGATTTAGAGATGCAGAAGCCTCTGGCCCTAGAAAGAGTACAGGCCCTAGTTTATTTAATCAATACACTTTTTTTATAAACCTAGTTTTTAGAATTAAATTATGTTGCAAGTGTAATTGGTAGAAAGGTAAAAAGAACGTGTTAGTTTAAAAACTGCTAGCTCGTCGAGATTGTTTTCTATTAACTTATGAGGAGATTTCGTGTCATAGCCTTCCTCCATAATGAAAAATAAATGAATTTTAACTTACCTTCATGTAAATCAAGCTATTATAGTCTAGTTGAATTTTTTATTGAAAACTCTTATATTTTGTTTAAAAATTAAACTGGCCGATGATAAATGTCAGCCAAGTCGAGTCTTGCAGCAAAACGATTTACATTACTATAAATAATAATTTTACCTCAAGCAGGAATAGAATACATAACTACTATAATATTAAATTTTTGTATGAACAATTGTTCTAGCCATAATGGAGTTGACGGAAAGGTATAAAGAGTTGCTAACCGAGCTGGACTCGACCGCGCACGCTCACAAGGCACTTAACTCGTTACAATCCGTGCTGGGCGGAGAGATGCATGTGAGCATTTACAACACACACACACACACACACACACACACACACACACACACACACACACACACACACACACATATATATATATATATATATATATATATATATATATATATATAATTTATTACTTTATTGCACTTCGTCTTCATATTGCATTCGTAAAAACTTCTAATAATTTTCTGTAGAATTCTTTACATCACTTTTTCTTAGATTTTTTTAACTCCAATCTTTCAAGCACTACGGATATAGTGATCCGTGTCTTTTTTTTTATTCCACATTTTTGGAATCTACAAAGTAAACATAGTTGCACATATCCAAACCAAGTATTTTTTTTGCTCCACGCTTTTATCCCGCATAGCAGGATAGGCAGGAAGTACCTAGTGTCAAGACACTCTGTACTTCAAGATATTGCGAAGAGGTGAAATCACTCAATATAATCACTCCACCGAATGGGAATCAAACTCACAACCGATCGCGTTTACAGTTAGACGCTGTCGCACTGCGCTACGACCGGCTTCAAATAAAATAAAATAACATTTTCACATTTTAATTAATTTATTTTCAATAAAAATTTTGTTTCCGAGTATTTTCTAAAGGTCTTCCTTATTTTATGATATTTTTGCCTCTCTTCTAGAGTTTAGTGGAATGTGTGGAAATGTTGCGCGAACAGAAGTGTGATCGAGATGAAGTTCTAGACGGACTCAGAGATAAGGTAAGGAGTTGCATAGATTAATTACAACAAAGAGAACAATAAAGAATATATTTTTGAAAAAACGTATAAAAATTTGAACTCTTGGATACCGTCCAAGACTTGGACGGTATCCAAGAATTCCGCTGGGTTCAAATTTTTATACGTTTTTTTAAAAATGTTTTCTAATCCGAAGTGTGGAATAACACTTTAAAAATAGTAAATAATAAAGAATATATTTTTGAGGTCAGCCTGACGCAGTGGGTCTATATTGAACTGTAAAAATGATGGTTGTTGGTTTGATTCCCGTTTGGGGGAACATATTTAAATTATTTTCAATTTCTCGCTCTGATAAGACAAAATGCGGCGATGAGTTTCGTCAAATGCATAAATTTTTCGCTAGTTTATATCAGCAGAATAAACAGCCTTTTGAACCGGCGGTAGCTTCCGGTACTGACAATACTGACATTTTTATTTTAATTGGCGGTTTTAGAGTATTTATCTTAGTCTATTTAAATAAAGAATATTTTATTTGGGTTTTAATTTGACTCATATACTTAAAAGTGTTTCATGAAATAAAACAAATGAGGCCACTGTAGTGCAGTGGGACAGCAGCCGACTGTAAATGGGATTGGTTGTGGGTTCGATCCCCACATGGAATAGGTATCTATATATATTTATTGTTTGTTTTTTCGCTCTGTTAAGACAAAGCGAGGCGTTGAGTTTCGACATTCTCCATATATTATCTCAATTTGTAAAGGAAAGTAGGGGCAGTGTTTTGATACTGGGTTCTCTCTATGATAGCTTTGAATTTTGCTAGAACAAATGTGTCTAATAGTAAAACGAATAGTCCCGAGTTCAATGTCCGTGCACGTGCAGGCGGACAGCACGCGGCTGTCGGGGCTGCTCTCGGAGGCGGAGTTCGCGAGCGCGCGCGCCGACTTCGAGCGCCGCATCGAGCTCTGCCACGACAAGTTCCGGAAACAGGACGCCGTGTGGATAGTACGGGATTCATACACTTATATATATTTGAATTATTTTCATTTGTTATTATATAATTAATTCAGATTTCAGTTATTTGATAAAAAACTTTGTTTCTTAAGGATATGTGATTTAGTGCTAAATAATATATAATGTGTTTACCATGATATTATACATACAAATACATATCTGTATGTACCTAACTAAGTATGTAATAAAGTCTTTCACCGCGTTTATTTCCCATATTGAAGGTTTATTCATTTTCAAAATTTTATTAAAAATATCGAGGTTCAATAACAATATACAATTTTTAAAAAAATGTTTAAATAACTAAAAACCATGTTAATCGATTAAAAAGAATAGCGCACTAGTACGGGTATAAATCCTGCTTGGCAAATGCACAACCAAACTAGATACCATTCTAAATATTTTTCTTATTATTAAGTGGGATATCATTTATACTACATTTTTTTTATCCCGCATAGCAGGAAGTACTTAGTGTCATGACACTTTGTACTTCGCTTTCCGCTGAATTTGAAACATTGCGTGTTGAGTGGTGGAACTCAACGCCGCACTTTGTCTTACCAGAGCGGAGAAGTGAAAATAATTTAAATATAATCACTCACCCGAGTGTGAATCGGACCCACAGCTGATTGCGTTTACAGTCAGACGCGCCACTACTGGCCTAATACCTAATAATACTAGATATAATAAAATTTGCACACAGTCGGCAATAAGAGACCTCACGAACACGACGGATAAGAAGGCGGAGATAGTGGAGCTGCTCGCGTCGCGGGACGACGTCCAGGCTCAGTTGCAGGAGTTGCACGAGAGAGTACGGATGTTGGCGGCTGTGCTCGGGGAGCCGAAGGTGACAGTCGGCAGCGCTGCTCTTATTGTGTTTTTTTTGCATATTTCTCGTTGTTTTGCTTAAATTTTGTTCTGTTGTTTAATTTTGTCTGTCCGTGATTTTTATTATTACATAGCAAGTAAGAACTGTCATCAGCGATTATTTTTTTATTTTAATTTGTGTTTTTAAAGTCTTAAAAAATGGAATATTGGCGCTTGACTGTTAATGCAATTGATTGTGAATTCGATTCCAACTCGGGGAAATTATTAGTTTTAAAATTTATAATATCTTTCTCACTCTGGTATGAGAAAGTGTGCCGTTGAATTCACCACTACACACGTGGTGTCTTGACACTAGATTGTCTCCGACTATACTGCTGTGCTCGATAAAGTGTGAGGGTAACTCTATATTAATGAATATTCAAGAGAGAAAAAACAAACATTTGTAAGTGTACAACACTATAACTGAGTGCAGGCGGCCATACTGACGCGCAAGCTGGCGAAGGACGCGGTGTGCGCGGCGTGCGGCGCCGTCGCCGCCATGTCGCCGCGCGAGCGCGCCGGCGCCGCGCGCGCGCCCGCGCCCTGCCTGCGCGACTGGGTCGCGCACGAGCCCGACACCGACAGGTTGGCGGACGGGCTGTATCATTGAAATATTTGAAATATTAAAAAAAACTTCTCATCTTGTCATACATATTGTACACATTACTCGACATATCATACGTCACGCGTCTATGAGACTGAGCAAATTTCGCTCGTGAAGCTCAGCTCAGCCTAACACCCATTCGACAAGCAATATTGGAAATTTTTAAAAATTTTCTTCTTATCTTTTCAGCTTTCCTCTATTTATTGACATTTATGTATATATACATCTGTGTACTAAGAATGAATGAAGGTGTTTCCGTTATTTCTTTTATATATTTTAAAGCATTAAAGTGGTCATCAGCGAATTATAAGTTACTAGCGACGGGTATATTTAAAAAGTATTTTACATGTATTGAAATGATCTTTATTAAAGTATTAAATAAAGAAGTTTAATGGGATAAGAATTAATACAGAGATATGAATAATGTGATTTGATTCTTGTAGCCTTTTTTTGACATTTAAAATGTACTAAAGTAGTTATAGTGGCGTAACTACAGTAGTTGTACATGTGGCATCGCGAATTTATTTGTACATATTGATACGATGTATAATACTGTTGAACATTATTTTGTTCTATCACCAATAGTTTTTGCTCCTAACAGGCAATATCTCGAATTCAGCGAAACGCCGAGTACGGTATCTTGATACTAGGTACTTCCTGTTTACGCTGCTAAGCGGTGAGATAAAAGCGTGAAGCAAAAAAAAAACTTTATTTACGATTTAACGAGTAATATTGAACGGATCTTCCATGTTTATAAAACCCTATATATATATATATATATATATATATATATATATATATATATATATATATATATATATATATATATATATATATATATATCGCACCAGACACGTGTGTCGTCGTTGGTGCGGCGGCTCGCACACGCTGCTGTCGGCCACCACGAAGGAGCGCGCGGCGCCGCTCTCGCTGGCGGCCGCGCCCGTCACGCACTACACCGACTACGGGGACGATGGACGGGTTCATATTATTTAATTGTTATTGATATTTATGATACAGATGGTAATTGTGCGGCGTTGAGTTCCATCACTCAACACGCAATGTCGAATCAAATTCGGTGGAAAACGAAGTAGGGAGTGTCTTGGCAACAGGTACTTTCTGTCTATCCTGCTATGCTGGATAAAAGAAATAGATAACCTATATTATGTAAAAATTTGAACACAACGGGAATCGAACCCGCGCCGATCGGTGGCAAAGTTCTTGTGCGCTTGGTATAACTTATTTTCTTGTAACGCCTCTGTCTCTATAGAGACAAAATCTTTATACTTTTTAATAATTTTCTGTTATTTACAGTATATTTCCAAGACGACTTAATTTCGTCAGCCAAGAAAAATGTAATTTTAAAATATTTTAAAGTATAATTATATTAATTATAATTTAATATGCTAACCAGTTGTACATGATGGCGGACGAACTGAAGCCGTGTATCGAGTGTAATGCATTGAACGCAGACGGCGCCGGGGACTCCCCCGCGCACCCGCCGCCGCCAGATGATTTGTAATCTGTATTTTTATTAAAAAAATATTAAAATAACCATTATACACATATACATATGTGTTTTTTTAATATAATTTTTTACTATATTTAACTAATTTTGTTTAGCGTGTATCTCTTTACCAATAAATTAATTTAATATGATCTTATAATAGTTCTTTTCTCCGGTTCATATATAATTTGAGAGAAAAAATGGCAATAGAAGCCAGAGCTTAACTCCGTATTAAGCCAGGGTAATGGACATATCTTAAATATAATTTCCTCTAGTAAAAATAATATCAACAACCATCGCGTGGCTAATTTAGGGCTTTCCATATTAATATTTAGCTTTTGTTTAATAAAAAACACATTTATTTTTTAAATATTTATTTTATTAAATTAAATAAATAATTTACATTATTCTCGAAGCGTATTTACAACTTATCGCGTCTACAATAATTTAAATAAATATAGTAATAGGTGTCTTATTTTATAAATTATATTTTAGAAATATGCTTACAAGAACTTTGGATATATAAAAATTAATGCAAAAAGAAAATACATTAAGTAAGAATTGTAAGAAAATTCTAAATATATCATGGAACAAGGACGCTATGAAATGGTAACAAAATGTCAAAAAATCCGTATTTTTCTAGGAACGTATTATGGCTAATTTTTGTATTGTTTTGAGTTATGATTTACTATTATATATATAACATAGTATAGAAGTTTTGCACGGATTCGAACCCGTGACCAATGAAAAGAGTTGCTGTGAACTATTATAGCTTTGATATTTTTTATATTGTTTTACATGAGAAGCATAACACTGAATTAGGTAATATTTTTTTAATTCCATTTTGTATGACTCATAATAACGTTTTTTTAAATTTAATTGAAAATTTATATAAAAAAAATGATTTTGGACTTTTACTCATACAAGAATTCTCTACAAAATTTTACTATAGTTTTCAAATTTATTTAGTAAACGTCACTACTACTTGTTCCAATACAAATCTCTTATTGTGAACCTTAATGCTACAAATAAATTATCTTTTTATCATCACAAGTATAATATAAATTAAACCTATTCCTTATATAAATAACATTTATGATTTTTATTGTCAATATTTTAGTTGAAATTGATCTCGCTTGGGAAAGAAATCTTGAGTAATTTACTGTTCACGTTCAAATTTGAATATATGTAGTAGGATTTGAACCTGTTACGTTGTTTTTTTTTTATTTAGCTTCATTACTAAATATGCAAATAAAACCTTAAAATATTAAATCACATCCAAACTTCAATAAATAGTTTTAGTTTTACAATAAGTTAGAAAAAAAAATGTTAATTTTAACATTTTTGGATTTCTCAATTATGAGTTTATTGCTTGGACACGTCGTCGGTAAGTTTGTTAATTTTTTACGCAATATTCACTGCTTGCTCGAGCCGAATTATCGATTACCTCTCGATTTACTTTCATTCGGATATAAGTAGGATTTTAAAATAGTTATTACTTTCTTGAGTAAGAAAATCATTACATTGCATACACTTTGTTTTTATAAACGAACGTTTTTTTTTAAATAAAAATTAAGTATTAAATATTTAAACTTTTTTTTTTAACAAATTTAAAAAAGTTGCTTTTTTATCTCTATATAAAGATACTATATAGATTTATTAAACGTAAATCGAGATTAAAATGGTCATAATAATGTGTAATTAAATATTTATCGGCGCGAGTTGCAATAGAATCGGCTGCAGTCATGGTCTCTGCTGGCCGCCATCACGTCGCCGAGGTGGTGTGCCACGGCGGAGGCGCTCGCGCTGTTGCCGCGAGAAATCCTGGAAGTATAATTAATAATATGTTACTATATGTCAAAACGTATCAACATGCATATTTAAATAAAAAAAACTTAATTTTTTTATTTAATACCATAGTGGCGTCTTATTGTAAACGCAATTGGTTATGGATTCGATCGCCTCTCGGAGCAATGATTATATTTATATATTTCTTAACCAACTTCAAATAAGGAAAAAGTTATTAATATGACTGTATTTTTTTATTTGTGATACGATTCAAAAATTATCAACTTGGATAAACTTAACAAATATGTTGATAACTGTTTTCAATTATAAGTATACGTTTACCGTAACTGGGACATGTTGCGTAAATCTTATAATTAAGAAAAAAAAAATTAAAAGTTGTAGAAACACGAATATACAATTTTTTTTTAGTTTTCACTGCATATTATTAGAGTGTGGTGTTTTTAATTTTGTTAAAATCTTTATTTCATTTTTTTGGTTTTGGCAATACAAGTGCGATGTTGAGTTCCACCACTCACAACGCAATGTCTCAAGTTTGGATGGAAAATGGGCAAACTGTATTCTACTAGTTCGTATCTAACCACGTAAAGCGTTAAGTTGAAAATGTTTGTATTGTATTGTTACATGGTGACTACTTCTTAAGTAAATAATTACAATTGTCAAAAACCAGACATCTTAGCGTATTAAATGTTATTTATTCATGTAAGTAGTCTATAACTTAAGCAAGAAATTAAATTGATTGCGTTCAATATATTTTCATACACAACGCTGTGCACAATCCAGCACCCGCCTCGACTGGAGCGAACGACTCGCGAGTACAGATAGAAATGAAGTAAATTATTTCCAAGGAAAGCAGAAAGTAAGGTAGATGATTTCCGACGCAAATGATTTTTTTTCCTCTCGTAACTTGATTTACTATTAGAATACTTTTGTTAGCGACAAGTTGTAAAATTTTACAATTTACTATAAATAGTTTATATCATTATTCAAAATGTTTTTAAGTATTAAAAAAATATGTATGTCACAATGCGAATAAAACATTTTTTATTCATTTTAAATGAAACTATTTTATATATAACTATAGTTAAACTATTTACCAAAATACATTTAACTCGGCCAGAGGCCAATAATAAATAAAAAATATGTAGTTAGTGGGTTTCCATTGGACAGAATGCGGTCGGAACACTTTCACCGTCACTCGCGTATCCGAGTCTTACATAACAATGTTACGCGTATCCGAACACGCGCAATTTTGGCGGCAATCCGTCTGCTATGACCGCATGCCATTAACACTAAATATTATTGGATATTTTCTCATTCTTTTTTTTTCACGGCGATATTTTTGTGGTTTTTCAAAAGAAAATAGATTTGTGTTTTGTTATGAAATATATAAGTCGCGTGACACAATTGTATGAATGAAAGTTTAAGTAATAAATGGCTAAAAGTGAAAATTACGTAATGAGGTTACACGTGTGATTTGGGCGGCAATCTGTCTGCTGTTGTGATTAAATGTTATTAGTTCTTTTTTCTCCTAGTGACATTTTAGTTGATATTTAAAGAAAATGGTTTTGTTTGGTGATATGATATTGTTTGAATCATGTGATACGAATCGTGACACGATTATTTGAACGAAAGTTTAAGTAACAATGAAGTACAAGCGTAAATTTCTCTACATGCGGGCAAGTATCATTCATTATATTTGATAATGGGTCATATAGCTATTTATTTATGTCGTAATTTTAATACTTTTTTAAATATATGTATTGTTTTCGCGTAATTTCTAGTCATTATTTCATATAAATTTCTTTTAGGCAAGAATAAGTTTAAATCAGTTTAAATATGTCAATGTAGGTACATATATATTTGCAAGGATGGTCGTGACACAGTGAGACAGCGTCTGCGTTGTGGGTTAAATTCCCACTCGGGGGAATGATTATGTTCTTTTGCTCGCTCCGGCAAGACAAATCGCGGCGTTGGGTTCTGTCGTGACCTCAATATGCAATGTTACGAATTTGGAAGAAAGCGGAGTACGGAATGTCTTGACACTAAGTACTTCCTGTGTACCCTGCTATGCGGGATAAGAGTGTGAAGCTATTCATATATTGGTTTTGATTTTGTGCTAATTAACGAATTTTAGTCTGGCTTTACAATTATTTTTGAACTCAATATAATATTGTTATATAACTATTAAATATAATATATGATTTATAAACATGGACGGTGATGCAAACGCATTTACAATCGTATCGACTTGTTAATGGGATGAGTTTTCATCAATTGTGTTCGCACTCAATATGACCTGCTGACATAATTTAAATTCTATTTAAAATCATTTCAATGTTAGTTTTAAATATTTGTATATGAGTGAATGAGATATGTGACTTTTGACTTTTAAATTTCACATGGTAATTTAAATTAAATGATTAATAATAAATTGGCTGGTAGGTAATAAGTATGTACCTATTTTAATTGTATGATACTAAAAACGTTACCGCAAAGTGACTAAGATACATGAAAATGGAAAATATATATGCAAAAAATATTTTCCCAAATATCGATCATCATCAGAATTAAACGAAATATTACGTTATTAACATGTCTTCACTTCAGAACTTAATTTATGGAGCAGATACCTTAGATCTTGCCCTTTTTTTAATCCATTCCCACTCGGGGGAATGATTATATTTCATTACCTTGCCTTAATAAGACAAAGCGCGGAGGTGAATTCCGTCTCTCAACACGTAATGTCTCGAATGCGGCGGAAAGTGGAATAAGAAATAGGGTTGATAGAAACCACAGTTTTCTATCAACCCTGCAGTATAAAATTCCAATTAAATATAGACGAGGAAATATTTTTATACATATATCTATTATTATAAATATATAACATATGTACGCATATAATATTTATTTCTGTACTGTCCATTAGTAGTACTAATTAAATTTTTAAATGAATCGATATGGAGGTTTACTCCATCCACGAGTCTTTTCTGATTATCGTAATCACTTTCACCTTCATTTCGATTTGCTTCATTATCGGACTATTGCGTCACTTTATATATTTTTAACCTAAAATCAGAAATATTTAATTATATTTGAAAGAATGTATTTAAAAAAAAGGTAATACCTTATAAACCATACAAAAATAATGTCATACTTCTGTAATATTTTAACTGTAGTGATGTAATTTTAAAAGTTCTATTATTTTTTATATATTAAATGGATGGCAAGATGCAAAGCTGTAAAAACCAAGAAATTTTTATACTGTACATATGTATGTATATCACTTATAAATTATGATGATTTTTTTTCAGCTAACCTAGTGTCAAGACACTCCGTTCGTTGCTTTTCATCCGAATTTTTATTTTATTAAATGGTGGAACTCAACGCCGCGTTTTGTCCTACGAGAGCGGTGAAAAGAAAATTATTTATTATCATCCCATAAAATACTTAATTTCCCTACAAATTATCACCTTTCTAATGACGAAAAGAAAATAGTTGTTAGAGCGTATCTGATCGTTTAAACCGCAAACACAAAAGTGTGAAGACGTTCCACTGGGCTACCTTACAGAGAAAGTGTCATCAAAATACGTTTAATCATTTCTAAAAATATGCCTAAATGAATAAAAATTCAAAGAAATTGTAAATATTCTTCATAGAAATATGAAATAATTATAAAGGTCATAGGTAGGCTCAACTTCTTCAAGAGTCTACTGGACACGGACTACTGTAAAGTGCTGGAAACGTCAGTTTTCCAAAAATGTATTTTCAAATACCAAAATATACGCGATTAATCCGTTTAAAATAGTTCCATTTAAAATTTGTAAAACTTGCGAAAATCAAAGTTCTTATTATATTATAATACTCTTATTGGCAATTTCTTTGGTCTGTTATTAATTATTATATATCTTTTTTATTTTAAATATATTGTTGAATTTTTGTAAGTTAGACGCAGGACAGAAAGTGCTGCGCTCGCCACTCAACAGGCAATGTCTCGATTTCGGTGGGCAAAGCGGTCAACGGAATTATCTTCGATTATCTTTGACTACTTTGTTATGCGGGATAAAGCGTGAAGCTGCCTTCTTTATATTTTGGCATCGCATAGAATAAATAAGAAATATACTAGTTATATATATTTCAATTATTTCGATCTCTTCTTTCTGTTTAGACAAAACTTGGCATTAAGTTATGCGGCTTAAAACGCAATATCTCGATTTATTTGGAGTCGAGATATTGCTACGTTTACGGAGTGACTCGTAGTAATAAATAAATGCCTGTACATCACAAAATTGAGATATGCACTCGTACCCAGTGCAAATAAGTTTTATTGTACAATACACCTTGAAAACCATTTTAAACAATTGGTTTACGTTTATATAAGAATGTCACACTATAACATAAAAGTGTTACTAAAGAGTATCTAAGAAAGTGTTATACGATACGTTGCACAACCAGTCAAGTGTATTGTTTACTCACACTCAGCTGACCTTTAGAAAGCTAGGTGTTTGCACCCGGAAGCACTTGCCCAACCTTGGATCGGTTCTCTACTCCTATTTTATTTATAGTATTAATGACAATGAACTTATGTGTCCTTTGATAAAGCAATTATTTATAAATGGACAGACGAGTTTTCAGTATTACTTACGATCTTGTATGGTTTTTCTGCCTTATTGTTAAATAAATTAAACTTTTTATATTAAAATTAAAATACAATTATGGTTGATGTAGGCTATTAATAGATGCGCACCTTTTGGTTGAGCTGGGAAGATAGAAAAATTCAAGCATAAATTATTCTGTTTTTGTCCATCCCCCATACTGAGACGAACTGGCCCTACCCATGATGTCGTCTTCCCTTATAAAATGTATCATAACAGTCTTTAAATATATATATGTTGAAGATGGTCAATTATTACACATTTTTCTTTAGTTTCACACTTTTGATCCCGCATAGCAGGGTAGGCAGCAAGTACCTAGTTTTAAGACACTTCGTATTTCGCTTTCTGCCGAATTTGAAACATTTGCCAGAGCGAGGAAGTGGAAATAATATATAATCACTCTCCCGAGTGGGAATCCAACCCACATGGACCGATCGCGTTTACGGTGATACGCTGTCCTACTGCGCCACGACCGGCCAATTACACAAATAGTTTGTATAAATACTTTTAAATACTTACATTTTTAATAAGGACTCCATTTTCTTCTCCATTGCGAACAGCGAATCCGAAGATTGGGATGTGAGCACTTTACAAAAGGTAAACTTTGCACACTGTGAATCCCTCCAATCCGTTTGTTTAACGAGGTCCATAGCCGATGACGTGAGACTTGATGACGATGAAGGTCTGTCTAAATGTTGTAGATCATCCGGCATTTCTTCTCCTAGTGATCTCTTTACACTACGCCTTTGTCTAATAAATATATTTTGGTAAGGCTCGTAGAAGCTTACAGCGTCTCTCTTGGCTCGGCTTTCAACTCCTTCCGGGGACATCACTACGTAAACATTTTCACTGGGCATTTTATAATTATCTTCATAGAACTGTTGTCTGCTTAATATCTTTCTATCAATGTCATATGGCGCGTTACTAAATGACCTCTTGTGCTCTTTTTCAATTTCATCAATTGTATCATCATTACCAGCACTACGCATAAGATTGACGTCCAAAAGTCTGCCAACAGCCACTGCCCCTAGTCCTAGGGCAGCTCCACCTGCCATTAAACCGAGAGCTGGTAGCATTGCGGGTGCACCTGATGCTGCAGCTGCTACGCCTATCTTATCTTGAGCATATCTCTGGCTTTGTAAGGAATTAGACGGATATAGGCCTAAGTTGTGAGATATTTTATGCGTGGCTTCTACCAGAGGGTCCAAGACAGGCTGAGTTACTTTCACAATAGGTTCTACTAATGGTCTAGTAAATTGGTGAACAGTTTCACTCGCTGTGTTAATCGTGTCTTTCATTGAATCTGTGAATCGTTGCCAAAGTGAAGGCTCTGGAGCTCTTTTCACGTATCCATAGCCATATGGGTATCTGTTCTGAGGGTGGTCGTAGTAAGAAAATTTGTTATATTCGTCTTCATAGTATTTATTTGCATTAGGACCATTGCTTGTGCTACGTTGTTGATTATAGCCATTAATTGGTTCCATGGGGTAGGGATGTGCACTTTTAGGAACATTTGTGTAATATTTCACTCTCTGCTCTTTATTATAGTTTTCAATGTTGTCGCGTGTGGCTTTGGCAGGTTGAACACCCAGCTCAGGGTGAGCATATTGAAGGACGGGATTCCTTACGCTCTCATCAAAACCTGGTTTGGCATTATTAGGTGTATACATTACAGAATTTGGAAAATTAACCTCTCCAGGATGTTGTAACATACGCCTTTGAATGTGACTTTCAGCGTACTCTAAATCACCATTGTGTGCTCGAGAGCTACGTCCACTAAAATAGTCTCGCTTAAGCTCTTGGTCGTTAATTTGCTTAATATATTCAATCAGCTTTGAATTTGCTACTTTTGAGTTATCGGCTTTAGTAAACGGACCATATCCAGTTTTGAAGTATTGAGTTGCCTTTTTAGGTTTATAATATGTATATGAAGAGGGGATAAAATCATCATTTTCAAATTTAACATTATCGAATTTTGTGAATGGACCGTCGTTCTGTTCAAAGTTATCCTGTTTTGTGAATGGTCCTAAGTTTTGTGATGGTTCTGCTACCACTAAGTCGGGATAAACATCGGCCTCAGGAATGGCTTTTGGAGGAGTGTAGCCTTCAGGATAAGGAACCAATTCACCGTTTACTACTCTCGCATTTCTCCACGTCTTTTTATCAGATTCATCATCAGGCATTCTAATACCTTGTATTTCGGGTATTCCGTCATCGCCTAGAGTAAGGATCGATCTTCCCCGCTTGTTATTATACTTGTCAATAGCTTTTTTAATATACATGGGTTCTGAACTTATTACAACTGGTTCAGGTACTTTTAATGATTTTTCATCATTATCTTCAGAGACCTTTGTACTTACTACTTCTATATACACTGGATTTCTATCATTTTTTATTACTGGATTATGAGGATCGAACCTGTAACTTTTGATTGGGTTATTATAGTCCTTGAAACTGGCTGATGTTATGTAAACTCTTTTATTTTCTGTCTTTTTCTCATTGTCATAAGTGGGGTAATAGTTTGATGTTTCAGGGTCTGTTTCTGATTTCTTTCCGTCCTCTTGTATATGTGATTCAGGATAAACAGATACAGGCGACCAGTTTCCATATTCAGCTTTGACCTCGGCGAAGTCATCATGTTTGTTTCTATTTAAATAATAATCGAAACCGGCTAGATCACTACTGACTTGCCCAAAATGTAATTTACGCTGATCCCTATTGTCAGTTTTGTTTTTGTTATTATCATCTGTGTTGTTGAGTCTAGCAGTAGTCAGCGTTGTCCTGACCGCAGTTGTCGTAGGCGCAGGCGTTGTGCTGCTGCCGTATGTGGTTGACTTTGCGTCTTTTTTCTTGACTATCAATTGCGTTAGATGACCAGACTTGGTCCTCACATTAAGGGTCTGAGTTTCGTGTGGGTTCAGACTTCTGGAGACCTTCAGCTCGGTCCGTGTGGTCCTTGATGGTAGAATGGTAGTTCGTATCGTCTTTGTAGTTGTAGTATTTTCACTGGGGTCTGCTCTGATGCTGATTGCACAGAACAGCCAAAGGATGGCATATATCCGTATTTGGTTTACGGGAGCCATCTGAAATAGGAGAAAAATGGTCTGTTATCATTACTGATACTTGAAGTACGGCAAAGAGGTTTATACATTTATGAGTTAGCTTATTATTTTAAAATCATAATATAATTTCTAAATTATAATGTTTTCATCGTTGTATTACAATTGACGAGTACTTTTCAATTCAGTCTTCACTTTTTATTATTTCTTTATTATTAACATATTTTCTAATATACGTTAAAATAGTATCCATTTTTTTTATTAATAACGAAATGAGTAAGTACAAGATGCGGGTAGCAGAAACAACTTGAAACTGACCTTTATATAGTCATAAAGGTCAGTTTCAAGTTGCGTTTGCTAGGTAGGATAGGTAGGCAGTGACAGACAACTATGTTGGATGGATGACTCAAGTCGTTTTTTACATTATATAACTATATTATTATTCAATGACTTTCACGTCAAAACTGCTTTATGTAAATAAATATTATGGCGGTGTGTATTATGCAAATAAATGAAGTATTTTTATGTTCATGGTGTGGTTAGTGAAAATGGTCATTATGTAGTGTTAAGTTACTCAGAACGTAATTGTGGTGAAATTAAATTTTTAGTAACATATCAATAAGATTTAAAGTACTTTCTAAAAAATATGATATTTTTATATAAGTCTAACTAAAACAACAAAATGACAACACAGCAAATTTAAGTAAACTCGAGCGTGAACAGTGAAAATAGTGTAAATTGAGCTCTTCTTACGATTGATTTATTAGTGAAAGTGAAGGGGAAGAAGACAAGATATGTGACCGTTTTCCAACAGTGACACTGCACTGTGCAAATGTAATGGTTATATCGAATTAGTTTTATATCTCATTATTTAATGAAGTGGTTTTTAAAGAATTTCAAATTTAATGAATATTATCCAAATTATAATGTTTTAATCGTCGTTAAAAAATTAACAAGTTCTTTTTTATATAAAAATATGGTTTGCGAAATACATATCTTTTTAAAGCAAAATTAGTTCTAAATACTGTAAATCTAAATTTTTTAATTTAGAAATTATATGAAAGGTTTAATCATACAATATATTATTATAAAACGACAAATTGCAGAAACCTTAACTACTGTATCAATCTATTTATCTATATATGAAAATCTTAGTACCCCATTGTGGTGGTACTTGAAAAATTTGACAAATCTGGATCCAACGACATAACAATATTTTCAAGGAACTAGTGAACTAGTTTCTTAATAGTGACAAAATCATAATAATAATAAAGAAGAACGTGCTCAGGTGGTTTAGGCATGTTGAGAGGATGAGTGATGAAAGAAGACCTTGGTTAACCTTCGAAAAGCACCACAGCATCAATGATACTGGAGGAAGGTTATGTCAAAAGTACGAGGATCCACGAAAGATGTGTATGAAGAAGAGGTTGATTGAGAACGACGCGAAAGTGGTATGCAGGGACCGTAACGTTTGGTGCTCCGTCCTCTCTGACTACCCCGCAAAGGAAAAAAAGCATGAAGCTAAAAAAATAATCTAATAAATAAAAAGGTACCTAAGTTATATTATTAAGTTAGTACCTACTTATATAGGAGATTTTTTTTTTCAAAATAGTACAAGGAAAATGACAGTCCTCGTAAAGCAAGTGTCGCTGTGTTGCGTTACAATTTCTTCACTACTGACTACATCTGTACAATTCAACTAATGCGTTCGGAATATTAAAACGATTGGAACAAGTGATTTCACAATTTACTTTAAGAACAATAAATTAATATGGTATTCAAAGTTAATATGCATTTAATTGTTACTATTTTTAATATATATCTAAATAAAACCTTAATAAATATTTTTATATTAAATAAATATTACCCTATAACCTAATAAATATTGTAATTAAATATCTGATCGTTCATGTTATAGTCCCGAATTCTAATTTTACGAATAAAAATATATTTGTATAATTTCTCCAACCTAGTTTAACATGGGCGGTATTTAGTTGTCATTGACATAAAAAAATGTAATATCTACACAATTTAAAATTTACTAAAATAATATTTTTTTCTAAAAACATATTTCTATTATCCTAAGGTTACTTTACTCGTTCCTAAACTAATTATCCGAAATCTATTGTTTATTAGAGCATAAACAATTGTATGTTTGCTCACAGATCTAATTTAGATAATGCGCTTTTCAAGTATTATATCAATGTCAGTTGGTATAATGGATAACATTCAACATATATATAATTAATGTAATTTAAACTGAAACACATACCCAAAAGCTTTATATTACTTTAAATTTCTATAAATTATCATTCTTTACATTTTGTATTTCTGCATTATGCTATTTAAAAATCTTTTATATATTAAATTGCCCTAAATATGTATTTGAACCCATATCCCCTAATCATCACGTGAACAAACGCTTGTCAACTACGCTGATAGTGTGACATATTTATTGATTTGTTTATTCCCTCCACCACATTAATAACGAATAGATAATTATGAAACATCAATTATCCACGCAGTGTATGTAGGCCGCCGCATACGCCTTTCATTTTCTTTTCTCTTTAGGTTTCCTCATATGTACGTTACGATAGAAAATATTCACATAGAACATCTAAAGAAAATGTCTGATATTGTTAAAAAGACTATAGTATAAATGTATATAAAACAACGGGGCTGACAATGATGATAAAGATTTAGTTATTACTGGCTGTGTCTGCGACTTTGCGTGGAAATAAACATCTCTGGATTTATTTATTTTATAATTCTAAAATAAAAGTGAGCCATTAGTTACTGCTTATTACATCAACTATCTGTCAGTAAAAATCCGATCAAAATCAGTTCAGCCGTTCCAGAGATTAGTCGAAACATACGAACACATAGAAAGACAGAAATTTAAAACAATGTAAATAAATTTATATATATAAATTTAAATATAAAAAAATTTTGGTATATACAAACATGCGTTTTTTGTAAAAGTGGTTATTTTAATATTATACACAGACACTTCTGTTTTATTTTTTTGTATAAATATTATAATAAAATTGTTAATATTATAATTATTTGAAAAGAGCGATTATTAAGTTTTTCGTCGGTCCTTCTGAGCAGAACTATCCTTTAAGTTGGATGTAGCTTTGTTATGATCATTCGATTCCAAAGGCACGCGTAGAAGTCTATCTACCAAAAAAATATATTAAATTTCTATGTTTTATAGGCACTTACTCTATGTAGGCGTTATACATTATATTCGTATGAATATTTTCAACTAATTAACTAATTAGGTTTTTTAATAATTTTTATATAAGCTATTGTTTCGCAATGTTTTTCAATTAATTAAGAATTTCATTTTTTCTACATTACTTATATGTTAAATAATTTATATTCAAATATAAATATTAAAATTATTTTATATGACGACCGTGATACGATACTTCATAATGCATAAAATTGTTTTTTTTTAGTAACGAATCACGATCAGTAATACTGCTTTGTATATTGACTTGTGATGAAGAGAATTTTAATATTTTTTATATCATTCAGTTATAATTTCTTTGTTATTTGAAAGCGTTTTTATTAGGTGTATGATTCAATAAATTGAAATCTTCCCCGAACAAAATTTGGATATCGAAAATTATAATTTGTGTTACGTTAGCGTTTTATTAGTCAATTACGGCTTTTAAATTAAACGTATTTCAAGCTTTTGCAAGCAAAATGCCACAAAGGTGATTTCCTTACATTTTCCGCCGCATATTATCTAATTGTACAATTATAAAGTTATCATAGAAAAGTTAGACTACGTTAAGTGAAACGCAAGTTTACAGTTTATATCATATAGGCGGGTCTAAAACTTAGTATCAATACATTCTGTTCGCTGTTTACGGAATTCGAGACATTGCGTGTTAAGTAGCGGAACTCAACGCTGCACTTTTTCTAATTATACCGGAGACTGATTGCCTCCTGCCTGCCTGAATGTAGTTGCTAAATTTCTTTCTATGTGATATACTTGAAGGTATATGTAGTAACAAGAGCAGGACAGTTGCAGTGGTATGAAAGGTCACGCTTTCATGATGCAGGTTTTAAATGTGCGAGTACACGCAATTATCAGAGCGTTGCAAAAAAAAATTACTTACCACAAACAAAGTAATGTTTTGTGTGTCATTATTATATGGAAGATAAGGTCTTTGTAAGAAAATATTTGAAAATTGATTTTTGTGTTACTCTTTGAATTATGAGATGTGGAAAAAAACTTTTTTTTTCAAAAATATTTCTTTTTATTTATATTAAAGTATTTATTTGTAAAACAATAAAAAAAATGTAATTGTTATATATTTATATAAAAAAAACACTAACTTCTTTAAGAATTCGTATTTGGCAAGGTGTTAAATGATATGCCACTTGCGCTATCATTCAGTAGCTATACATTTTCACTATTTATCTTCGAAAGTTGTAGAGACAGATATTTAAACATGTAGGCTTTAATAAATAAAAAAATATAAGAAACACGGCAAGAAACACAAAAAACAGATAAATATTATAAAAAATATATAAAATTGATTATTGTTTGTACATTTGTAAATAATTAAATTATTGTTTGTAAATAGTAAATAAGACTAAACAAGTAAAGCTTGTTGCTGTAGCATGTGGATGGCACAGCTAGTAGTAATTTCACCGAGACGAGTGCGAGGTGAACGACCCGCTTGTCCGGCCACCATGAAAGTGAAATCGTGATAATTCCCCTAACACAGGAACTGGATGTTGTTTTATGTCTCTACTCCCCAGTAGAGGAAAATATGTATGTTCTCGCATCTTATTCAGATAGAGATTTTTCCGTTTGGTGGTTAGTGATTATGACTTCTAAACTGAGGTCGTAGGTTCAATTTTCACTGAGAATATCTAGTTATTAGATGAACTTTGATGGTTTTTCATGGGAAGTTTTAAGAGAAGACGGAAAGCCGAGAATCCAGATACTCTTGGTTCATGTTGCAATATGAAAAGTAGTGTGAAACTGCATTTATTGTTTGTATGTCTGTATATATTGTCAGTTATCAGATTACAATAACGACCTCAATGTATCCGCTTCTAGCAGTGAAAACCGGAATGTTCACCACGGCCATGCGCAGTCATCTCAAATATTGTAATTTAAGGTGAATTATCTACTTAATTATATTTTTGGATATGCAATTTTGTTGGAAGAAATATTTTTGTTATCTTAGTATATATATATTTTCTTTGTATATCTTTTTAAAATAATGTTAAATTATATTCCGCAAATATAAAAAAAAAATATTTTTAAAATATATTAAACTGTAAAAGCCCTTTTAAATAGGACAATGAATGTTCTGCTGAGAAGAGTCACGAGAAATTTAGTTTAGTACATAGACATTATAAAGGTTAGTTATTTTATTGAACACTACTTCTGTGACACTAGAGCAATCCCGCGCGCAATCATTAGCATGTCAGGTATTTGCAACGATTGCATCCAATACGCTTTATGCATTTTAAATGTCACTTCACTGTCGATATCTACTACAGTTGCGACAACGCAGGGCACTAAATGCAAAACAATTCTGACATTTTGGGCATACTAATGTATGAGGGCATGGTGAATGGTTTTCTATTTAAATTGCAAGTAGATTGGATTTTTATTAGTTAAAAGAAAGAAAAAACATGTTTTAGTTGATCGCTGTATTTTCATTATAAAATTAAAATAAGTTAAAACGCTAGCTTGAGATTAAATCACTCCGTGTTTTACTTTATTCATATTTTAGTAATAAAAGAAATGATTTGAAGCCGGTCGTGGCGAAGTGGGACAGCGTCTAACTGTAAACGCGATTGGTTGTGGGTTCGATTCCCACTTGGGGAGTGATTATATTTAACTTACCTACCTTCACTTTGTCGCTCTGGTAAGACAAAGTGCTGCGTTGAGTTCCGCCACTCAACACGCAATGTCTCAAATTTAGCGAAAAGTGAAATATGGAGTACACTAGGTACTTTCTGTCTAAAAAAAATGATCTAATTAACATTAATTTTGAAGTCGCAAATACTAAATTTTACCTTTTCCATGCTAAAACGTTTCATACTAAAACATTCATATAACAATAATTATTACAATATCATATCTGTTTGTTGTTTAGACAATCCACATATAGGATAAAATAAATAAAATACTTCTCTTTTATTATAATAAAAAGTAATTAACCCATTTCAAAAATAAGCGACAAGAGAGCGGACCAACCCTTAAAGCTTTACCTAAATGCCACAAAATAATATCATAGATAGGTTGAACATATATACTGCAATCGATATTATATCCTTTACTATTAAATAGCCCGTTCGTATCTTTACATAGATATCTCCTTAACTTTGCAAATGTATTTAGTGACGCATTATTCCGCATAGTAGGATAGTCAGAAATAACATAGTGCCATAACACTCAGTTGACTGAGTTTTGTCTTATAAAGGCAGAGAAATAGAAATAAATTTAAAATATAATGATTTCCTTGAGTGGAAATCGAACGGACAACCGATTGCGTACAGTCCGGCGCTGTCCCACTGCGCCTGACTTTACGCGAGAGTTGTCTACCATACTTTAGTTCCTTGGATGAAATATTTTAGGAATATTTATACAGCGTCTTGTCTTAAAAGCTACACTTAGATTTAAATTTGAACCACACTCGACTTGCTCTGGTGATAGCGCGACGCTGAGTTCCGCCACTTGGGATGCAATGTTTCGATGATGATAGAAAACATTGATTGGAGTACTTTATTAGGAAAAAGAGTAAAAATGCTTTAAAATTTTATATTTTCATAAATAAAAAAGTAGAGATTAAAACATTAATATCTATGTCATGCCACGAGGCCAAGGCTTTACAACAATGCCCATGTAAGGATATACATATATATGTATTTCCTAATACGGAAGTTACGCAAGCAAGGAACAGGTACAAATATGAGTGTAGCATATTTATATAAACATACCTAGTATGTAAGTTATATTATTGATTTTAATTTTATTATACTTTTCAATTATAAGGATATAATATTTTAATTTTTTTTGTATGTCATATAGAAAAAATGCCAATTGTCTAGCCAAAAATATTTTATATTAAAGTACTCAAGGCATTATTATATTCAGCTTAAAATCTATCTATAAATCGTAACTAATTTATTATTTTCCTAAATATTGTAACCCTGGTAACGCGTAAAATAGGCGTTGTTTTAACAACGTATACATGTACATACCGTATATGTTACTATACAAAAGTCTATGTCACATGTGTCTTACCATTTGTCATGGTGAAATGTGATTTTATTAAATTAGTATTTAAACATATTATTTTTACAAATTATATTAGTTAAAATTTATTTTACTATTTTTAAAGTGGTATTAAACACTTAGAAGTAGAAAACTTTTTTTTTGCCCTTCGCGTTCAAATTGGTATTCGTTGTTTTAAAAATGAATAGCATTCTCTCTTGTCAAACGATTATTTTTTGTTTTACTCACAACATAAGTACTATATATTTATGTTGTTACATGCTGGATGAAGAACGCGTTGCACTCGCGGTCAAAGAGCTTGGACGGGAAACAAGAGGCGCGGGTTTGAATCCCGCTGCGTCCGAATATATATATATATATTCTTCGAGTATTTTCTACTAAGACATCGTCGAGTTTAATCCGAGCTTACTTAACTCGCGCGGATTGACCGATCGCTATCGCCTCAGCAATAGCGTCCACGTAACCTGACGCAACACTTTCACCGGCTAGCCTTTTCATTACACAAGTACATGAGACATATTCACTGCGGCCTGTCTTACGTAGCGCTAGGTGACTGGCATTGCAGGTGGAATTAGTTAGGGGCTAAGTAAACTAATTGTTTGAACGAATCATAAGAATAAACACGCATAGATTATAAAAGTGATAATTTAGGTATTTAACTGTATGTTGGTTTTGATTTAAATATGTATAAGAATTGAACGTACTTTTAGTGTCATCTTCCAGTCTCATCATCTGTGTGTTTCACTTCTAGTTAATTTCGTTCCCAAAATGTAGTTTAATGACAAAACCAAAGATATTAGATTTTCGCGGCTTTTACAAATATTAAATGAATATAACGATTTAAATTTTAAACGCAATTAATCGGGTATAAGTTTATTCATAAGTCCGGTATTTCAAAACTTTACAGTAGTCCATACATAGTATACCATATATCCTTTATATAAAATATTTTAATTTATACGTTAATTGGCCTAAGTGTCCAGATGGAGCCCAGGCTCTCGACTTCCAGCAAGTTAATTAAAAATAAATTTAATTTTATTCAAACAAATAAAGCTAGTGTTATAGATATACTCCAATATAAATCCATACACGTACCTATATAGGTAGTTATGTTCGCGTGACTAAACCCAATAATAGCAACGCGTGTTAAGTGAATGTTCTCTATCCTGTCATCTTATATGTAACGACTGACACTTAAATTATTTCCGATGTAATCAATATATCGCGGCGCTCCAGTGTTTAATTGCTTCGAGTAATTAATATTATATATTTTGAGATTTGCAGTCCGCAATATCGACCACGCAGGACTAAAAAAGTAAAATTTCTTTTTTTTTTTCGTTTTTGTATTCATTTCGTAGGAAATAATCGTATGTCAAGCTTTTCGTCTTTTCTTTCGACTTCAAGGTGGGCAGAGAGATCGAGTGTCACGACTCTCTACAGTACTCACTTCCTAAAATAATAATTTTTACAATTTTTTTCAGTCTGTCTGTTTGTTCCGGTTAATCTCTGAAATGGCTAGACCGATTTTAACGGGACTTCCACTGGTAGATAGCATGTGTAAATATAGATAATATATAAAATAAATATCCACAAATGTTAAATTTCATTGAAGAAGTCGCGGGCATTGCTTTTTTTCTTTTTTAAATATAAATGAAATATCAAAGTATTCTGCATTTACAAGTATCGTAGTAAATTGTGCAAGTGCAGCAAGTTTATATTTAGGTAGAATAACTAAATATTTGAAGCTAGAAACCAAAACAAGTCGATTAATATACATTATATATAATATGTAGTACCGGACAACCTTCAGGCAATTTGGGTCTAAGTGTGTCACGTTAAATTTTAACCGTAAAATAAAATTATAGCCTTCTTTTTATAGCAGTCGAATAAACCTGAGTGAATAGCAGTTGAAACAATATTTTAGATTTCTCATCTGATTAGAAAATGGATTTCCCAAATTAAAAAGTTTTTGTAGTGTAGTTTTGTGTGTACTCTCTGGGGTAGAATGTTGACATTATTTTTTGTGGGTTCGATCTCGAAGGACTCGGAGGAGTGAGTATATAAAGTAATTTTCTGCTCTGGCCCGACAAAGCGCGGTGTTAAGTTCTGCCGATTAACTTGCAACACGCAATGATTTCTTTTCAAATGTGCGGTGTCGTCAGAAAAACTACTGTCCAACTAACTGCCAATAAATAATTTTTCACTTAGTTTCCCTAATTTTTTCCAGATATCACTTTATTATGTTTTAGATATTTGGCGGTAAAATTAACATTGTCTATAGAAAACGTATTAAAGTAAAGAATATATATAGATTATATTTTAAAGAACAAAATGTAATCAACAACACGAACATTCTAATTAGCATTTTCACACAAAATGACTTTTTATTAAGAAAGTAAAATTATGCTTTTTGTTACTTTGATTGCTCACTTTCGTCACGCTGAGAAATAAAGTCAATAGGTAATTACAAGAGACTTTCTCAACTGTGAACTTTTAAATACTATGAAGTATGTACGTATAGTCATTTAAACTAGTGGCCCCGTTAAACTACGCGTTGCCTTGGCAACGTATGTGTTTACACCCTAGTGTATGTCGAACACCTGGTAGTATAAATTTTATGTGTAATTTTTTTCATAATTAATAAATTAATTAACTATATAAAATAATCGAGATAAATTATAGTAATGTCAAATTTTATACTTTGTATTATTAAAGAAAGGTCCGAAGTTTTACAGTCGCGTATTCAAACACCTTTTCCATATTGCAGGGAAAATAGTACTTAGTGTCGAGATAATCTGTTCTGTACTTTTCGCCCGAAATCCAGATGAGAATATCCGGATTTGCCGGAAAGCGAAGTACGGAGTGTCTTGACACTATACTTTTATCCCGTACTTTTATCTAAACTATTTCAAGAACATTTTAACTCATGTAATATTAAATTGCTGACAGACAATGCACAATGGAAACCACTCGAAGAAGGAAACTGTAACTTGCTATGTATTTTAAATAGAGAGATTGACAAGTGTAGAGAAGACCTAGAGGAGAGTTTCTTGATAATCCCACGGAAATGAGAAGTGTTGGCATTTTAAACTTTTTATTCTAATATATATATATATATAAATATTTCTATGATGTTGCGGGTTACAACTAGTCATTTATGCAAGTAGCTAGCGAAGTTATTAAACTAGAATTTTTATGGGGCACATTTTCCATTTTTAGTTTATGTTTCACGTGTTTATTGCACAAATTTCTAGAGTGTATGTAAAGAGGTAATAGACGCGCCATCTTCATCGTGTCAAGTGATGCTATATGGCAGGGTGTGATTTTATCATTGTTTTTATTATTTTATATTCCAGCTCTGCTTTCTATAAGCAAGTAGAAAATTTGTGTATTTATTTCTTTATTCATTTATAAGCTTGGTATATACATATGTAAAATTTACAATAATATATTGAGAATATTTAAAAAAAAGGAAACGTTTTTTAAAAAGAAAGTTATGTTATTATATTTAAATCAAATTAGATCAGTTTTGATATGTTTTGATTTTTATTATAATAATAATATGATATATAATTTAAATAATAAAAAATTGAACACAAATAAAATTTAATAGAGATGTCGAAGTCTTAGAGTAGCTTTTACGGAATTTTTCTCAAATCTCATATAATAAAAAAAAATCTGATTAAGTTTGAAATATTATAGACCCCAATGAAAATTATAAAAAAATTGAAAATTCAGATTTTCATACATTAACCCCTTTTAGAATATACATGGGATGGTTGGGGACCGTTCCGGGGACCGGATGTCGTTATTTTCGTTATTTTGCCATTATTTTTTCCATGTAATTTAACTGGACTAGTAAAAGTCTAAGTCTTTAAAATATTGCATGTAGCCTTATAAAAGTTTATCCCCGACACGGAACGCGGAAGTTCACATTATTGCCTTTTCCAATTTCCGTTTAAATAGAGTCATCATATTGATTTGCGAAACCTAACGCTGCACTTGGTTTTTTTTATGTCACACTTACATTAAGATCGTGAACCAATACACATGGTTATCATAGATTTGAGTTTCCACTTTATGGATTCATATTTGAATTATTTACACTTACTCGTTTTGGTGTGACAAACCTCGGCGTTGAGATCCGCCACCTAACACGTAATGTTTCCTATACGAGCGGAAACTGATAAACGGAGTGTCTTGACACTGCATCTCTGACTACTTTACTAAACGGGATAAGGCGCAAAAAAGCAGAATTAGAAATCCAATCCAAAACTGACACTCACAAACCCACAATTAAATAAAACTTACCTTTAAACTTATTTATGCGTGAAATCTTAGTTTTCAAAACACTTTTTGTTTTAATGTGAAACTCATTAAGTTCCCATGTTCGGTAACTGCTCTAATTCACACCGAAGCGAATTTTTTCACAATAAATCAATAGTGTCTATTCTTTATAAAACATTTATCGTATAAATCAAACTCTATCGGTGTGTTATAAGGTGTGTTTTAATGTTCTTGGTTTCAATGTAGGCTTGTATAAAATTTTGATCGATTCGATTTTGTTTTGTAACGATTATGTAAAGTCATTAAATATCGATTTTTAAAAATTTTTACTTATTATGTTATAACATCCCAAGATTACTATTAAGAAAACGTTTAAGTAATTCCAATAAGTATCATTTCCGTATTTAAAAGGCATCAAAGGCACTATGTTTCCGTTAATTTCCGTAGGCTTTGTTATATTTTAATTATATACAATCGAATAATATAACTCTAATTATTTATTTATCTGTGTATGTATTTGTCAGTAATTTGATGTTATCTATAGTTTATTTAAAAAGTATTATTTATTTTTACCTTTATGGTTGGTGATCTGAATATGAATTTATTATTTATAATTTTTAATTTCTTTCTATCTGTTTTATTCTTTTTTGATTTAGCAAGTTAGCTCCGATTGCTCCAAAAATACATGCCTGGACGGGACATAAAAATAAGTATTAACAATTCGAGCCTGTGACCGTTGCATTTCAACAATAAAATATTCATTATAAATTATAAATCGATAATATAGGAACTAAGTAAATAGAAATTATATTCAGCTTTACAATAATACTACTGAAATGCAAAAACACATTGGTTTCTAGGTCAATGAACTGCGATAATACTTATGCCAGCCAGTGTACACAAGTTACTCGGTGTAGTTCTTTAATGTTTCCTAGCTTATAATGATTTATTTATAGTTTATAAATAAACTGTTTTTTTATTAAAATTTATATTTTTTGATGTTAAGTTTCTATGTACATATTTATTCCTATTTAATAACAAATTAAGAATGTAACTACCTTCACAATAATGAGAAAAATCTGAGTTACGCAAAATATTTAGATATTTTGGTTATATGTATGTATATTTAATTATATGTGTGGAGCATTAATAGTTATTTTTTGTTTCACCTATCTCTAGCACATAACAAGTAGATTGGTTGTGGGTTAGATTCTCACTCAAGGGAATGATTATTTTTACTATTTATTTCCTTTATCCTTTCTGGTAAGATAAAGCGCAGTGTTATTCTCCATAGAACACCTAATGCCTTAGGTGGGTCTCAACGGAGAGTCTTGACACTATGTTGTCTCTGACTATCCTGTTATGCAAGGTAAATTGTGGAGCTGCTTTATTTATTAATACCTGATTTGTAAGTTTGGCGAAATGTCCTCAAAACTCTCAAATGTATAAAATTTTGTGCCATATATTGCACAATTTTATAACATCAGGAACATTTTATTTCTGAATAGTTATTATAGTTCTATAGGAAATATAAAGGTTGCTTTTAACTAATTGTGTGGAAAACGTTCATTTTTAAATACGTTATTTTTATTTATGGGATATTTATATAAATAAGATAACTATAAATATATAGTTTTCAAAGAATATCTAACGCAAATATATTTTTCCATTTCTATCCCAAATTCTCCTACAATTGTTTAAGATACAAAATTTATTTATGTTTTCACAATGTTTCTAAATTATTATATTTTAATTTAAGCTAGGGGTTATCGATACTTTGTCAAAGGGGACAAACGGGGAAAAAACAAGCCATCTCGATTTCAGACGAGAATAGAATAAAGTATCATGTCACTAGGTGGTTTCTGACACTGCCTTGCCGAATAAAACTTAACTTATCTAAAACATGTAAACATCGCACCTGGAAGTAAATACTAGTTAAATATGAAGCAATCCTAAATAATATACTTTAATAAGTAATTAGACTCGGACAAAATAACAAACCAACTATTCATTTACAGTTAGGTTACGTTCGCGTACAATTGCGTGATGCACGAACACACAACTATTTAGCATTCCTATTTTATTTGTAGGCAATCCAAGAGGTATGCTCGTACTTGCCTTTTTTTCATATTAATTATAAGTTTTATATTGATAGTTTTTAAACGTTTACTAGTTCGTGTATTAAAAATAAGCAATTTTATAATAAGGAAAGGGATATTGCAGTACCGTACGCTTTCTTTCTGTTTTTTTTTGTTCTGGTTCCTAGGTTCAAATTTGTACTTACAAAGAGCAAATTTATTATTTTGAACATTTTTTTCCCAAGTTTATTGGAATATATTTAATATGCCGTCCAAACTGTTAAATTTTAATTAAATAAATGAATTTCAAGCTTAAATACACATTAGGAATTGAAAATCTATAAACATGCATGTTCCAAAATAGGCTCTACATGTAGACAACTGATACTGCCTTGATAATAATTACAATACATTCGTTTTATTTTATCTTTAATTCTTTTGCTTATTTAATAATAAAAATAATTTAAAATAATAAAATATTTCAATTGAAATTAAAATAAAATAAAGCTTAGTTAAAAGAAAGTAATGACTATATTAAAACATAATAAAATATTACAAAACATAATAAAAAGTGAAGAAAGTATACGCTAATTCGTAGTTTAAGTATTCACACCATTGCATTGCATCGGTTACACAACTCACCGCTATATGTGTCCCGTCACGTAGAAAGTGAAAATCAGCGCAGGCGCATGCCGCGGTCTCACTTTCCTTCACACACTCCTATTTACAAATTTAAGAAAAAAAACTTCAAAATCAACTAAAAATAATCGATTTTAATTAAATTATATAGACTGAATACTGAAAATTATATAATTTCAACAATTCTTGTTCGTATTATTTCTTTTTTCTTAGTGATATGAGTTTCGCGTAACACTGATCTATAATACGTTTAAAGTATGACTAAAACGGTCACGTCTACACAGTGTAGTGCGTGGGCGGAGGCGTCGGGTGCGACTGGCGGTGGCGGTGGCGGTGGCGGTGAGAGCTCGGACCGCGATCGCGAGTGGAAGGAGATGTTGCCTGGTTGAAGTTGGTATGATGACTTCGGATGACTTTGACTGGAATGTTAAAATTATTTTTTTGGAATAATCTCCAATATTCCAACCAATGCCATATTTAGAATTAATTCCTTGAAATGTGAGCCATGAAAGGAGTTTGTTAATATGATTTATTGATATATGATTTTTTTTAAATTGTACTGATATTTATTTATAAAATTAATTAAATTAAGAATGTGCTGACTTTTGAATTTTAATGCAATTTATTGCATGTCATGTAAAATATGTTTTAAGGTAGCAATATGTAGAATTGTAATTTTCTAAATAAAAATTAATAGAGCTTTAGGCAAAATAAGGCTTTAAATTGTATTTACGCTCTTTGTATTTCAAATAGATTCATAATAAAAATAATTCATATACAACTAAAAAAAATGTTAAATAATTCATAGTTAACATTTTTGAAAAAAACGTATAAAAATTTGAACGCAGCGGGACGGTACGCGGGGACGGTATCCAAGAGGCGCGGGTTCGAATCCCGCTGCGTTCAAATTTTTATACGTTTTTTCAAAAATGTTTTCTAATCCTAAGTGTGGAATAACACTTTAAAAGTAGTAAATATTAATTCATAGTTATAAAATTATATATATTTGCAAATCAATATATATTAAAATATATAACCAAAAATTTATTTATTCGAAAAGAATGTCGAAGTACATTATTGAGTGGCTTTCATCGTAAATGTGTAAAATTTACGTAACAGCGAACAACGAACGCCATTCACGGCGCGGCGCGGTGACGCAACACTGCCACGACAAGTAGAAAAGCTGCTTGAAGCGGCCGCTGACAACTGTGCAAGTTTGTATGTCTGTTATGATCTATGTTTGTAATCTGTACCATATTATGAGAGCTTTAGGCTGTACTCTTGTGGGTTATTAGTACACTTATAGTGTTAAGTTTGCAATAAATAAAAAAAAATGAATAAAAGAATGTTTTAAGTTAAACGGTTATGTTTTTCGTTATCGTAGACACTAAATGTTGAAATTTTTAAGCAAATATTAAATTTTTTAAGAACATTGTTCAATTTGAACTGGTTTAAAAAAGCCTTGTATAAAATAGTTAAAGATAATTAAAATTTTAATCTACTTATATGTGGAATACGAGTGTCTGGGAAAGATAAAATTATAAAAATAAATATAAATTAGTACTAATAAATACGTTATATCATTGAAAATAATTATTAATTAATTAATTTATTTTTTTCGAATTTGAATTCGAGACATTGCGTATAGACTGGCGGAACTCAACACCAGAGCGAGGAAGTGAAAGTAATTTAAATATAATCACTCCCCCAAGTGGGAATCGAACTCCCAACCGATCGCGTTTATAGTCAGATGTCGTCCCACTGCGCCACGAGGGCTTAAACTTTATTGACATAATATTTTAAATATGTTTTTAGTAGACAAGTAGACCCGATGTCACGTGGAACATATATTGTGTTAGACACGTGTATTGTCACTTTATACCGAGTATTTCAAACACATGGTAGTGTGTACTTTTTTATTAATTTAATATAATCCTATTGTACTATAATAAACAATAATGCCTTCTACATTTTTCTCCTTATAAAATAATTAAATATGCCAAATTTGTTACTCCTTTCGTCTTATAATTATTATAAATAGATACATTAAAAGTTTGAGGCCGACTGTGCGGGACAGCGTCTGACTGTAAAAGGGATCGGTTGTGGGTTCGATCTCCACTCGGGGGAGTGATATAGTATATAGTTATATTTAAATTATTTTCACTTCCTCGCTTTCTTAAAAGAGAAAATGTGGCGTTAAGCTCCGCCACTCACTTCACGCTTTATCCCGCATTGCAGGGTAGACAGAAAATACACTGTGACAGCAAGTACACTGTTGACACTAGTTTCTAGACACTCCGTACTTAGTTTTCCACCGAAAGAAAAAGCCAAAGTGCGGCGTTGAGTTCCACCACTCAACACGTAATGTCTCGTCAATGTTGCGCTCGTTATATTAACACAATATGTAAAATAAGAAAGTTAGTATGAAATTATGAACAAAGCATGCTTATCACGCGTAAATGCGCGTACAGTAGAACGCGAACACGTGTCCGCCTATAAAGCCACTGAAGTAGTTACTTTTGTAGCTACAATATACATAGTACGTTACAATATATATATATTTACTTTTAGAATGAAAATTAATAATTGCATTATGAAATTTGCCGGATTATGGGAAACTCTAGGGTCTAACTTTACTATGTATGTATGTACTATGAGGAGTTAGGAGGAAGGAGGAATTGTTTTCGATAATGGGTATAAGATATTGATTCTGGTAGTCTCTGCTGAGAATGAGAGTAGAGAGAGAGAGAATGATTAGTTTTTGCGAAAAATACAAGCAATTCGTGACGTTTTGAGAGGATGTCGAAGGTCACAAGGGCGGTTTTTGACGGTAGTTCAGAAAGCCTACACCTGGGAGGTGAATGTTAATGCATTTTAAAAGGATCCTTTTAATATATATTTGGGTCAAAAGTTCTTACTACTTCCCCTAGGTCCTCTCACTGTTAAGTGAAAAACCCTGCGTCCATGCAGTGCTAAAAATTTTCTTTTCTTTTCTAACTGTTTATTGTTAATCGTGAATAATATGTAGCGTAATCCTATTCTCTTTCCCTCTTTCCTGTAATCGAGAGTCATTCCTGCTGCGTATGCCGTGCATGTGACGCGCGTTTACTTATATAATATTCAAATCTTATATTTTTAAAAAGAAATTGTTTATGATACAGGTCAAGACTTTGCATGATAAATATTTATTTTAAACAGAATGGGAATCGATCCCAGAACCGTTTTTGTAAACGGTATTCTCCACTACGCCAATAAGACGTAAACCTAATCTTTTTGTTACATATAAATTAATAGTTTTTAATATTACGCAGGTACACACACAAAAGAAGATACACATCGACCGCGCTATTACGACACCAGATGACTTTAAATTGTATTAACGAATATAATTGCTATAAAATGTATTATTTTTATTTGCATAAATGTTACTTTCTTTATTTTTGTTTGTCTACTAAACTATACTTTTTGTTACATAATCTCATAGAGACATGCGACAGTGTGTCAAGCCAAGTTCAAACCAAACCTTTACTGTGACTAAGGAATACTAAGGTGATTCATCTCAATTGTTTTGTCAGTGGCATTAAGAAAAACTCATGTCCTTAATATTAAACTTCGCTCCAATTTTCATATTGTTGTTTAAAAAGCAATATAAATATATTTGTCATACGAAACTTTTAAATTAATAAATTCTGTATAATTAAATAATTTTTTGAACGTAAAATTCCGAATGATTTGCAACAGTCAGTAGTCACCAATATTTAGGTGAGATTTATCTTGATTTGTATTATAGTATTTTGTAGAGAGCGTTGTATATACTGACATTAACATACTATTTTGACGCCATCGGAGCGCGATTGTACAATAGCTGACGGCACACTTGTTGGTTCTGGGTTCGACTTTCACATTGTAAGAATATGTTATTTCCTCGAATTAGTATGACAAAGTGTGGCGTTAAGTGCCTTGCCTTACACAAAAATTCTAAATTCAACGTCATGTGGAGAACGTCTTAACTCTATCTATCTATTTCCCTGTTCCTATAGGCATTATGTATTTTACAACTCAATTTGTGTAACCTTTGTACCTTATAATTGCTTTTATTCCCCATAGCATGGATAGGAAGTGCATAGTGTCAAGAAACTCCATCCTCTTTTTGCTTTCTGTCGAATTCGAAATTTTTCGGATTGAGTGCATTCAAATGAATTGAAAAATTGAAGCTAAAAAAGCAAGGTGAGTAGTACGAGAGGTTGGGGGAGACCTCGGTTGACCTTTGAAAACACAGTATCGAATATACTGAAGGAAGGTTACGTAAAAAGCATGAGGATCCCCTGAAGGATATGTATGAAGAGGATAAGGACCGTATCGTTTGGTGCTCCGTTACTTCTGACTACCCCGCAAGTGATAAACCGTGAAGCTAAAAAAAAATATGCGTGAACTGAAGTAACTTATTAAATGCATGTTATCAAGTTTTGCGGTGAAATATGTTTTGCGGTTAGGCTTTGCATTCTAACAGGTTGTCTTTGTACGTTATACGTTGTTCCATATTGAGGTTTAATTAAGTATTTTTTCCTGTTGACTACATTTGAGGAATTGAGGCTAACTTAGTGCAGATAACGTTGTACCATTTGGTCTCCACTTGGAGTAATGATTACGTTTAAATTATTTTATTATTTCCGCTCTGATAAGACAAAACGCGGTGTTGAGTTCCGTCTCTCAACACGTAATATATCGAATTAGGACGCAAAGTAGAGAAAGACGTTGACATCAGGCTCTGTCTTCCTTGCCCCCTGTCTTGGAGGTAAAAGCGTGAAGCTAAGAGAGACTTATCTGCTCATATATCATCAAAAATAAGTTAATAAATTATTTTTGCACATTCATCATGTATATGTTAATAAATAATTTTCATTATATTAGAAATCATGATATTTTCATTCATCGATAAAAGGACAGTATTAGATCATTTACGACCCACTCAAGCTGATATCGTGAAAGCAGATGATCTTCTCGTATACTTAATTGGATAATTATGTTAATTTTATCTATAATTCCGCATGTTTATCTAAAATGATT
The DNA here is from genome assembly GCA_032432895.1 of Dryadula phaetusa. Lineage (NCBI taxonomy): Eukaryota > Metazoa > Arthropoda > Insecta > Lepidoptera > Nymphalidae > Dryadula > Dryadula phaetusa. Next base: position 342,474 of record JAOYRS010000016.1, on the reverse strand, counting down.
ATATTTGTTTGTTTCGTCGCTCCGATAAAACAATTCCGCGGCGTTGAGTTCCGCCACTCAAGAAGAACGGAGTATCTGAACACTACGTTATCTCTGAGTGCTATACTGGTAAAAGCGTGAAACTAAAGCGTTGGAAACATAGTCAAGTGACTATTGAACCAATAATTATCACGTGTAAAGTTAGATATTGTCCTACTGCGCCATAACGGTCAGGGATGAATCATGTACAATTATAGAGATAAGAATTATACGTAATTATGAAACCGGATGTAGGTTTCTAAGGCGGCTGTACTCGGAGACAGTTGGCCTCCTTACTCGTATATAGTTTATTAATTGGTAGAAAAGCTTTTAAAAAGTTTTTTGTATATAATCAATAGGTGCAAGGAGAAAAATAGTGTCGGCTTTGAGTGTAAACCTGTCAATTGTCAATTTTTGTCAAAAAACATTTTTACAAATATATATGACCTCGTAAGAACATGGCACTACATCTTGACATCCTCGGCCGAAGATCACTAGGTAAGGAGGGATGTAGTGCGGAGGGTGTGCCAAGTTACTGACGACGACCTCCTGATTGAGTAAAGAAAAAGGACAAAAATTAGTTAGGCCGACCGCATCGTCATGTGTAACCACAGTTAGGCAGAAAGAGAGAAGGCTTTTACATTAGGTTTATATGGACTTAGCCGGAGACTTTTGAACGAGTGGATTTGACAGTTCTAGTCTTTGCGCCCTTTTGATAAATTGAAATGGTGACTGATACTTGCTGCTGTTCACGATTGTGTGTATTTTACATTTTTTAATTGTATAAAAAACCTTAATAGCAAGAAAAATGTTAATCTAAATATTTTTTTATATTATATGGATAATTCGTCGTTCAAAAAGTGAAACACGTATGTTTTTTTTATTTTGAAAATAACAATACATTGTTATTATACAAATTGGTGCAAATTCTTAAGTAACTTAATAATTTATACTTGAATTAAATATAAAAAAAAAATTCACTTTCCGTAAAGTAAAAGTTCTCAAATGTTTGTCCGATATCAACAAGTGCAATCGACGTGACCGCAAATAATTGACGATAACGCTTAAATATTTGAACCTAATTTGTATGTCACGAATCCCTCCATTGTTTTTTTAAAGAACATTAATAATGCTACAGTAGATATATTTAAAATAGTCATTTATTTAAAGTATATTTAGCGTTTACACATTCGATGTCTGTTTATTAAAGAAATTGCATGTTAAATGGCAGAACTCACCGCCGCGCTTTATTTAACCAGAGCATATTTTAGCGTTGTAAAACAAGGAACGAAATAATCTTTCCTCCTAGTGGGTAATGAACCCACAACAAATCGCATTTACACGCTGTTCCACTGCGTCACGATGGCCTCGTTGTGCCTCGAAAAGCTATTTTATGACTTTTTTGTATATATATTTTTTTCTAAGTTATATATTTACCTTCGTTATAAATTTAAAACGTAAATACCATACAATTTACGTTCCATCGATAAGAGAAAGCGTTTCCACTCGGGGAAGAGCTCGATCGCTTTCCTGATTGAGTTTCGCTTTGGGCTAACAGATAGTTGATAGCGATTACACGAGATATCTTAGAAATATTTGGAAAAAATAAGAATATAATGTCTTTGCGGCGCAATTGTTAAAAGTGTGATTGAACACACTGGTAATGGGTTTAAGCTTCTAACAATCTTATAACATATTCTTGTTAGGTATTTAGATATATTGTTTTTACAGATGCGTTCTATGTTTCATACAAAATATAAAAGATGTTTGCTACAAACAAAAACACTGGCTTTTTTGTATAAATGAATGTATTGAAGGTCTTTTTGATTTCATTAGATAATATATTTTTTCTATAATTCAAGACAACCAGAGGCAACTTAGTATCAAGAAACACCGTTCTTCATTTACTGAACGCAATGCGTCATACCGCGTTCATAGTCAAGCATTCCCTAAAGAGATAAAGAAGAAGAGAGTCTAAGTCTTTTTTTGTAATAAAACAAATATTTTTAAAGCATTTATTTAAAATAATCTCTACATAATAAAACCACGTCTGTCTTGTAATCTGATAAAACGTCTCTGATGTGCACTTCGCTGTAACAGCCAGTAAAGAACCTTGCTCAGCGCCTCTGTTTCCTCACAGTGTATCTTATAGCAGAGCTTGGGTCGTGCGGGAGTGTTGGTATCTCTGAAAAAAATAAAATATTTAATTTATTATTGTGTTAACAATATGATATTTTGAATAAAACGGATTAATTGCGTATATTTTTATATTTTGGTATTTAAAAACATATTTTTGGAAAATTATGGCTATGTCGGTATACCTTGTGACAACGGAGTACTGTAAAGTGTTCGAAACGTCAAGGTTCATGTATTTTCGAATACCAAAATATACGCGACTAATACGTTTAAAATAGCCTCATTTATAATATGAAAAAATCGGGAAATTAAAAAATCTTATTATGATTGTTTGATTTTTCCCGAATAGCATTGTAGTCTAACTACAATGCGATTCGGGAATAATCATTAAAGAAAAATATTAGAACTTGTAAGTTTACTTGGATTTAAAATATCCTATGCTAATTCTTGTCAAGAACTAAATTGTTTTATAAAAAATTCTTATTGCGATATATCTGTATATTAAGTTAAATTAATAATATATTCAGTGAAATGAGAAAAGAAAAATGATGAAATACCGCATATATTTACTATTTTTAAAGTGTTATTCCAAACTTAGGATTAGATAACATTTTTTCGTAAAAAGATTTGAACGCAGCGGGATTCGAACCCGTGCCTCTTGGATATCCCTGCGCCCCTTGAACGGTATCCAAGAGGAACCTTGAACGAATCCAGTTGCGTTCAAATTTTTATACGTTTTTTCAAAAATATACCGCATATAATTGGCATCTGAGTGTAGTTCACAGAGCAGCCGTCGTTTACATCTCTCGCTTATCGGCGGGAGGTCTGGAACACTGTCGTACCTCCGAGACGCTCGGTGCGGGAAGCTGTAACAAAAACATACTTTAGTATAAAAGTTTAAACAAATAAATAAAATATAAATTTTCCAGCCTATCGTCTCGTGTATGTCTCCCTCATAAAGCGCCAACCATATCATAATCTATGTATAACGTTATATATAATCTTAAAATAAACTCCAATGTCAATGCTTTCATTCGGTGATCATGAATTACTGTGAAGTGTTCGAAACGAATTAATTCTTTTTGGCTCACGCTTTTATCCCGCATAGCAGGAAAGATAGGAAGTATTTAGTGCCAAGACACTCCGTACCTTTCCTTTTCGCGCCGATTTCGAGACATTGTGAGTTGAGTGACGGAATTCAACGTCACGTTTTGTCTTATCAGAGGAAATGAAAATAATTTAAAAATAATCGTTTATTCGAGTGGGGAGTTGTGGGTTCGATCGCGTACAGTCAGACGCAGTACCACTGCGCCACGACCGGCCTCGAGTAAAAGTATATGTTTGTATTTAAATTAAACCATAATAACTCAGTCTTGTGTACAACTTGACGGAAAGTGTCGTAAAATGTTCCAATATGAAGACAGTCTCACATCAAAACTCTTGACAACTAACGGTTATTAAGTTACATGCAGCCAGTGAACTCCCGTTAACTTATAGCTGTGTAAAAAAGCGTAGAAGTATTTCATCGCAGCCGGATGTAGAACGCATGGCTTGGCGGTCAGAGCGCCTGGGCAGTTGTCAAGAAGCGCGGGTTCGAATCCTGCTGCGTTAAAATTTATACATATATATATATAATAACACTTTAAAAATAGTAAATCATTTTTATATATATAACGTATTGTGTGACGGAAACTGATTCCGTTTCGCTTCTCCGTCTTTGTTTCCGTGGGGTCAAAAATATTTGGTAACAATGTGTAAAACGTGGACTAATTCCAGTGTTGTTCCAATTCCAACCTGCAATGATTCAAATTCGAGCGAAAAGGAAAGAACAAAGTATCTAGAGACTAAGTTTTATCTGACAACCATGCTATATACAATAAAGCGTGAAGCTAAACAAACAATACAATCCTAAAATCTGTTTGAAATCAAAATTCGTACATATAAAAAAATCTTGAATGAAACTATTATAAACTAATCATAGTCGGAATACTGTAAAGTGTTCAAAACGTCTGGTGTCCAAAATGTATTTTCGAATACTAAAATATACGTGATTAATCCGGTTAAATAGTTTCATTTAAAATATGTAAAAATCGCAAAAATCAAAGATCTTAATATAATAAAATCTATGACTTTCGCAATTTTTACACATTTCAGAAGCATACCTGTGACCGCGGTCTGCTGTAAAGTGGTCGAGTGTTGGATGTCGTGTCTTTAATATACTTTTCAGATTAATCAGTTTAAAATAGTTTCTTTATTCATAAAATTTGTACAACAATTTTAATGAATTAGCAACATTGTAATTTCAAAATGTATGAGTGTTTAAAAATTTTCACCGAGCACAACTTTTATTAATGTATTACAAGACATCTATTATGAAACTTGCCTCGGCGCTTTCTACTTAATCACCCCGTACGGGCATGCCTATTGCTTTCAGCTAATAACATACTATATATATAAGTAACAGTATGTATTTATTACTTTACTTCCTTTTATCTCCCGTTCTGGATAATTATAACCTGACGTTGTAGAAAAGAATAAAAAATAGAGATTTTTACAAAATTAGACAGGTATGCACTTAGTATTTAAAAGTAATCCTTTTTTTTAGCTTCACGCTTTTATCCCGCATAGCAAGGTAGACAGAAAGTACTTAGTGTCAAGACACTCCCTACTTCGCTTTCCACCGAATTCCACCGAGACATTGCGTGTCGAGTGGTGGAACTCAACGCCGCCCTTTGTCTTTTATCAGAGGAAGAAAGTGAAAATAATTTAAATATAATCACTCCCTCGAGTTGGGATCGAACTCACAACCAGTCACAATTACAGTCCGACGCTGTGACACTACACCACGTCCGGCCTCGAATAATACTTCTAATATATTAATTTAGTACAGTCAAAATCGCCTTTATTCTTGATTTCACTATTCGTGGATTAAATAAATACGATTAAATTCATTAACTAGAGGCTAAAGATTTTTTGCGCATCTAATCGGTACATCGGTACATGCATATTAATAAAATTTGAGGCCGGTCTGACTGTAAACGCGGTAATTAAATTTAATGATAACGGAAAATTTTGATAAAAAAAAATATTTTGATAGTCGATATCTCGTAAACGAAGCGAGATATCGATTGTTCTTGTTCTTTATTTTCTCTCTATGTTGCTGAGTTAACCCTAAAAATAATTTCAAATTGTGGCGCCCCGGAAATCGTATTCTTACCCTAAAAGTGTTGAATATATCTCTGCTTACTCCCTTATCTTACAAACTTAAGAACATACGCAAATATTATATTATATTATTTTATTAGATGTCCCGATTAATGCATGACAACGCGTTGCCTTAGCAACGTATATGTTACTTTATATAAACGTGTATGTCAAAAAAATGGAAGTGTGTGTTACATTTGTTTTATTAATATTAATAATTTGATATATTTCTTTTTTTATTAATATAATATATTTATAATTCATAATTTTTAAAAAGACAAGCAATTGTTTGAATAAAAACAGTAAAGTGTTAAAGAATGTAGTCGTCCTCAAAACGACCGGTCGCCGCTCGTACCCCACTTGCATGGTGAAAATTCTTATCTCCATGATGACTTGAAGTAGCTTCCCATAATAACATTATAGAATTTGATGTGATAAGGTTTTGTATATTCCTAGGTTGTATTAATATTAGAAAACATCCCTTTTCCGCGTTTCTTTGTCATATTGTAAACCGGACTGGATTCTTGATTATACTTGTCGATAGGTGTTTATATAATAAAATCGTAGCCCTAGCGAAGAATTGCATAAGAAAACAAATATTTTAAATGATCTTTTACAATTCCTAGGAAATTATTGTAAATGAACTCGTAACCAACGTTAATTGACTTGCTAACCGTACCAAGACGGTGTATTTTTTTTTAGTTTAACACTTTTTATCCGGCATAGCAGGGTAGACAGAAAGTATCTAGTGTCAAGACACTCCGTACTTTGCTTGCTTGTCTTACCAGAGCGAGGAAATGATTATAATCTAAATAAAATCACTCCCCTGAGTGGGAATCGAACTAATAGAGTTTAACCTCAAGCTTAAACCGATATAGTTAACAGTCAGACGCGGTCCCACTGCGCTACGAGCGACCTCCTATATCTTATGTTACAGAAGTTCCTACATCACTCACCGCAACTTATAATAAAATGACAAAAACCGAGACTGTACAATTGTAAATATACATAACTATATATATACATAACTATATATATATATATATATATATATATATATATATGTAAGTCGTTCTTATGTATGTTTGTATGTGCAGTAAACATTCATGCTGCTTTCACACTTGTATAACACACGGATGCGTGTCCTTCCGATACACTACAGACAGCATACACGTAACTGGAAATTAGCGCCGTAATGTTGGTCATTGCATACAGTTCAAGTGTAATTTAAATTCCGTCAAATTATTGCTTTTTACTTTATATTTACCGTCATATCGATTTTTATCGGTTTTACATAGTTGCTGGATTTTTCGTTTTTTTATGAAGATAGAATGTGTTCGGTGTTCAGTTCCGCCACTCAACACGCAATGTGTTGAATTCGGCATAAGTGAAGTACAGTGTCTTGACACTAGGTACTTTCTGTCTACACTGCTATGTGGGACAAAAGCGAAAATAAAATAGTGTGTTGGTTTTAGTTGGTATATTAACTTGATTGGGGAAAAATGTACGTTTTTTTAAACTAGTAGTAAATACTACTGTTATTTTATTAATTTATTTCTTTTCTTGTTTTAGATTCACGCTTTGATCCCGTATAACAGGGTAGACAGAAAGTGCTTAGTGTCAACACACTCTTTCTTTCCAGAGCGAGTCTTTACCAGAGCGAGGAAGTGAAAATAATTTAAATATAATCACTCCCCTGAGTGGGGATTGAACACACAACCGATCGCGTTTACAGTCAGACGCTGTCCCACTGCGCCACGATTTAAAATACATTATATTAGTAGTAAAAGAATACAATTTAAGGCAACGCTATCTAATATTTCTTTAAATCTAATAAATTACTTGATTTTAAAATCTATTTTATTATATTTTAATTTGTAAATATATTTTTGTACAAGTTAGAACATCAATACTAAAATTATTTAAATACTAAATCGGATTTGAACCTACAACGATCGCGTGCCTTTTACTACCATTACACTTCACACGTGATCTCCTAAATCGCTTGTAATAGTTATAACGGCTATAACAAAATGTCGTCTTACATAAGCTACAAGCCGTGCGTCGCGTGCGCAGCTCATGTAAGTCACTTCGCGATCCCAGAACGGAAGTAAAAAATCAATTACATTCTATTAATATGATTTAATATTGCTTTAGCATGGCGTGCCTCGTGTTAATTTACTATGGTATTCAATTTCAGATATAAATATTTCATATTATATAATATTTTTAAGCTTCATGCCTATTTTTCGTATCACAGGGTCAGAGAGAACATAATATCAAAACACTCTGTTCACCAGTATACGGGTATAATCAAGGGTTGCGTCTCGTATAGCGGAACTTAACGCCGCGCTTTGCCTCTGTCAGAATGGAGAAATAAAATTATAATAATACCAAACACTCATATACCTCTTTATATAAACGTGTACGCCAGATATAGGGTTAGTGCATTTTTATTTATTTTTTAATTGAGGTATTATTATGCATTATTTTAAAGGAAACGTAAATATGCACTGCATTCTTTATATAACCATAACTCGTGTACTTTTCTTAAAAAGTTTTGCTTCATATAAACATAAGGCCGTACAGAAAAGGAATGTAATTCAAACATTTTTTTGTTCATTAATTTCCTATAAATTTGTGATTATGTCATTTAATTATACTACTTCCTTTGCTCTTACTCGATACATACAAAAAAAATTAACGGAATGCGGTAAGGTATGTATAAAATTGGCAATTTTGAATATAAATAGAATAAAATGTAATAAAAAAGGAATTTCTAAAATTAATTTGAAATTGTTATGAGAGTTCTAACTTATGAAAACACTTGTTACTATCACGAGAGATCGTTGATATTTTTTGAATACAAATTAGTAATTATTAATTTCTATTAGGTGTTACATTATTATCACTACGTCGGAATTCATAAACGTATGTTACAAATTATTTTTGTTGTTAGTGTTTATGTAAGAATTGCAAATGACAGGAAACGTTCAAAATTTATCATCTATTTCCAGACTCCGACTTTACCATGACGACGATCTTCAGATCTTGGTAGTGAAGGACCTACTACGGAGAGAGAGAAAGATCCCGATCCGAGACGAGAGTTATGTAATGATTAGCAATAAAGAGCATGACATGCTTTTACTGACTTTTTTAGCTTCACGCTGTATCCTCTGCGGGACAGTCAGGAAGGAGTCACTTTCGCCTCGTCCACAGTCATACACTTCTTCATACGTGCTCTTCAGGAGGTGCTCATGCTTTTTTACGTGATCTTCCTCCAGTATCATTGATTGTATGTTTTCGAAGATCAACCGAGCTCTCCCCCAATCACTCGTACCGCTCACCTTTGCTTCCTAAATCTTTGTTATCATTCTTTCATCACGCATCCTCTCGGCGTGCCCAAACGCCTGAGCACGTTCTTCTTCATTCTCACTATAATATTCACGCTTACGCCTGCTATTCTGTGAATCTCTTCATAGCATATACGATCAGCCAAGCTGACCCATATATCCGGCGAAGAGAACGCATTTCTACAGATTTTTTAATTTAAAAATAAATATAGATAATATACATATTTCGTTATTTCAACTATTTTTATGTCTAAACTCTAAAGTATATAAAAATCCGATCATTTCTATATTCCAAATCTTATACTTCAAAGCAAAGAATAATTTTGTATTAAAACTAGTGTCATACTCCAATTTCGGTCTAATTAAGAAAAATTGTGTATTACGAAGCGGAGCCTAACGCCGCGCTTTGCCTTGTCGAATGGGAAACCAAAAATTTATTACTAAAATTACCATAAGATATGGCTTCAACATGATGGCGTCTATTTGTCTCTCAATACAATTTTATATAAGCAAGTAGTTTAACTGTTGAGGATATGTTGCGCTCACGCTATCTAAATTGTGTAACAGACTATGAAAGTTTTGAATCTTGGGTTTTGTATAACTAAGCTGTGCTCTCAAATGAGTGTATGAGGTGTCATCAGTCAAACGTGTTGACTATAACAAAATTCATAATTAATATTTAAATTAAACATTTTAGAATATATATTATTTATTAAACAAAAAAGAAGTTTGAGTTTTAAGAAAATGAGTTTTCGATGCACTCAGATATAAATTGTCTCACTTAAAGACGTTTTCTATAATTAAGACAGGCTTTAAGGTTTAGTTTAGAGGACAGTGGAGATCCGCCGCCAACACTACAGGGCGTTTAATAAAACAAAAATCCAAAATATTTATCATATGATAATCGCTCTATAAATATAAAAAAAGTAAAGATAAAAAAGTAAAGATGTCATGAAACCCCGTGACGCTGTCAAGGCCGGTAGGGCCAACAACATACTACAGAATCGAAAAAAAATAAGATTTCTTGTTGAGTAGTTATTAACCACATATGACCTCATTAATTCCAATTTAGTTTCATGCACGTCGTATATACATCAAATATTATATTAATTAAAAATCGAATCGCTGCCCTACAAACTGAGATATATATCGAGTATCGAGTATCGAGAATCGAGTCGAGCTCGCAAACACTTACGTAACACACAACTCTACGAAAGTTAAATGAATTATTAATTAATTGTACTGACCTAGAATTTGTTAACATAATTTCCGATCGAGAGAACATTGAATAATCGAATAAAGTGATCAATCTGTTTGACAACGAATCTTATCTTTTATATCGACTTTGTGTCTAATGACATATCAAGTCATTAGACACAAAATCGAGTCAGTCGATCACATATCAAGTCAGTTTCAGGGTATGTTCTTGTTAGATACTTTATAAATCGATTTTGTGATCTCTTTGAAAAAATAAGGTACTAATGGATAAAAGTAAATAATATTTATCAAATGAAAGTAGTGAATTATATTGATGATTAGAAAATTAAAAAAAAGAACATCTCTACAGAGATGCTAATAAGAAAATTAAGTGGTAAAAACAAGTATATGAGAAATTCTATATAGGGTTAAGAACGAATGGCTTAACGTTTAGAGCGTTAAGACGGTAAATAAAACCCGGGTTCGATTTCCGCTGCTTTCAAATTTTTATACGTTTTTTTCAAAAATGTAGTTAAATATTTTTTCACAAGGAGCTATCATAAATAAATATAAAATAATTTCACTGATATTCTAAAAGTTGTTGATAAGAATGCTATAGTGCAGTGATGATTTCGTAAGAAAATACAGCATTGCAGAGATCGTGGCGCAGTGGGACAGGTCTGACTGTAAATGCGAACGTTTGTGAGTTCGAGTCCCAATCAGTAAATGGTTTTCCAATACCTCGCTCTGGTAAGACAAAACGCGGCGTTCACTTCCACCACTTAACATGCAATTGTTCAAATTCAGAAAGTGGAGTACGGAGTGTCTTGACGCTAAGTATTTCCTGTCTACCCTGCTATGCGATATAAAAGCGTGAAGATCAAAAAAAAAAAACAAAAACACTGCATTGTGTTAGATAACAACGCAAGATTTCTTATACGCTTGTTATTATATTTTTAAAGAAATTGCCGCACTCTCTACTCTTATTAATTACTCACAAAATTGAATAACACTAGTCTTGATTTCATTTGAAATTGGGCCCAAATGATACGGCTTAGCGGCGACGGTGTGTTTTACTTCGCAATTAGAAGTAATTGTGCTTTTGCTCTGTTTTCTTTCTGGATGCTTGTAATTTGTGTATAATGATACATTTAATTCCATATTCTGTCATGGATATAGCAATGAAGTTTTGGAGAATGTTATTATAATTAGGTTTATTTAAAAGTGTGTTAATTGGTTAGTTTTGATTTAGTGTCTTTTTGGAACATGAGTATAGAATAACTAAATACTTTAGTTACTTTAACAAAGTACATGAAAACAGACTAACTTTATGTCATTATCTTCGTTAGTGTCATTATCTTTTTGTCATTATCATAGGTAGAACTGTTGAAAATTGTATTCAGAACCATAATATTAGCCCCAAGTGCAATTCATCAGTAACTATTAACAACTATTGTAATTGTAAGTGCTTTTAAATGTTTTATTATTTTAAAAGTGTTATTCTACACTTAGGATTAGAAAACGTTTAAAAGTTTGAACGCATGGGATGGTTCTAATTTTTAAGCGTAGGATTCGAATCCGCGCCTCTTTGAAACCGTCCATGAGCTCTGATCGCTAAGCTATGGGTTCTAGTACCTGCGTCGAAATTCTAAAAAAGTTTCAAAGTACTTACTATGGGTTATTGTCTGTGCTTTCCAAAGTTATGATATTGGGTGTCAGCGCTGAGACGATGATGCCTACTGGAATAAGCGCTGTGACCAGATTTAGAAGATTTTTCCAAGGATTCTCCCTGAAAAGAAAAAGATTTATTTATTTTTTTCTTTTTTAGTTTTTAGGTAGACAAAAAGTGCCTAGTATCAAGACACTTCGTACTTCGCTTTCCACTGAATTCGAGATATTGCGTGTTGAGTGGTGGAACTCAACGCCGCACTTTGTCTGATTCTGATATTATTATATTTCGATATATATTTCAGGTGTGATTTCTAACATTTGATTATTTTTCTCTAATAAACAATATATAAAATATACAGTAGCAATAATACAATATGAGTGTCTGAGATCAGCCTGTTTCAGTCTATCAATCTGTTCGAATGCTACCGTTTGACATTAACTCGTGCGCGGACACAAAGTCCTTTGTTGCTGACTCGGACAAGTCACGCCTGAGTTGTTTGTAATGATTAATTATCTCGTTTAAATGTTATTCAATTAATGAAAATCAGTACATGTTTTTTAATTTCGATTAAATTAATTTCTTAGCTGAGGCCGGTCGTGGCGCAGTGGGACAGCGTCTGAGTGTAACGTGATCGGTTGTGGGTTCGATCGTCACTCGGGAAGTGATTTTATTTTAAATTAATTTCACTTCCTCGCTCTTGTAAAACAAAGTGCGGCGTTGAGTTCCATCACTCAACACGCAATGTTTCGAATTCGGTGAAAAGTGAAGTACGTAGTGTCTTGACACTAGGTACTTTTTGTCTACCTTGCTACACGGGATAAAAATGTAAAGCGAGGAAGTGAAAATAATTTAAATATAATCACTCTCCCTAGTGATAATCGAAATCACAATCCATCGTTAGCAGTGAGACACTGTCCCACTGCGTCACGACCGGCCTTAATTAATTGTTTAATTTTTAAACGTAAATCAGCCTCACGCTTTATCCCGTATAATAGTTTCTGATTAGAAACAACCTACAGTCGAGACAATGTGTTCACTGCTTTATTTATTGTTATAGTTCTAAATGGCCAAGTTAGAAACTACTAATTTTAGTTTTACATATTTATACCAGTATCAAATCTCATATGAAAATTTTCAATACAAATTTCAATGTAGTCCTACTTCCGGCCCAAATTAGATATGGCGTGTTGGGTAACGGAACTCAACCGCCTTTATAAAACCCGTAGAAAGATTAATATATAGCTTGACGCTTAATAAGATCTTTGATTGTCGCGATTTTTACACATTTTTCAAATGAAACTATTTTAAACGGATTATTTGCATTTATTTTGGTATTCATAATTAAAATATTTTTTTTTTGCAACCTGACGTTTCGAATACTTTACAGTAGTCCGTGGTCACAGGTAGACGCTTATTCTTAGATAGCAGTGTATTCTAAACGATCCTAGTGGCAAGACGTTCTACACTTTCTTTATCATAAATAAAATAATAAATTATATCTTTTATAGTTTAAAGACTTGGTATGATTATTTAAAGTAATTTATACAGGCGTAAAAGCACAGTAAATATTAAAAATCGCTTAGTTACGACATACGAATCATTTCGCTTGAACAGTGAAAGGACATTTGCTGACCGCTCACAATTACTAGCAAGTCACTAACAAGTGTCTGATGCGTGGTCGCGAGCTTTCCATACTCGCTGGGAGAAAAGAATAATTAATTGTTAGTTCTACTTAAAATTGTTTGGTAGAAATCGTAAGAGGATTCCGATCCGATTTGATCGATTGTTTTAGAGTGTTTGATTTATTTGAAAGGTTGACTTGGTTTTTGTTTATTTTTGTTCTAGTTTCACGCTTTTTATCCTCCATAGCAGGAGGGTAGACAGAAAGTACCTAGTGTCGATACTTCGCTTCGTTTTCCGCTGGATTCGATACATTGCGTGGTAAGTGGTGGAACTCAACGCCGCTCTTTGTCTTTACCAGAGCGAAGAAGTGAAAATAATTTAAATATAATCACTCTCCCGAGTGGGAATCGAACCCTCAGCCGATCGCGTTTACAGTCAGATGCTGTCCCACTGCGCCATGCCCGACCACAGTTAAGTTTTTAGTATAAATATTATTTATGATTTTAATATTTACTATTTTTAAAGTGTTATTCCACACTTAGGATTAGAAAACATTTTTGAAAACACGTATAAAAATGTGAACGCAGCGGTATTCGAACCCGCGCCTCTTGGAATCGTCCAAATATGTGTTTTTTCAAAAATATTTATGATTTTGTAATTATTTATATATTATAGGCAAAGCCAGCAGTATATATTTTAAATGAAGCCATTTGGAACGGATTAATTACGTTTATTTTGGTATTTGAAAATACATTTTTGAATAACCAACGTTTGTCGCCGTCTGCTTGTTACTTTAAAAACAGATGGCGATAGATTGATATGATTAGTTTTTGTATAAACCGTCAGACGAATGCCACCTTAGTCTAACCGCAAACATGAACACGGGCACTGTAATGTGTTCGAAACGTCGGGTTTTAGAAATATATTTTCAAATACCAAAATGTATGCGATAAATCCGTTTAAAATAATTTTATTGTTTACAAAAGATCTTATATAGCAGTATATAGAGTAATCTAAAACATTTAAATGTACCCATTTGGTACGTATTGATCGACGATGACGATGGCGCAGTGTGACAGCGTCTGACTGTAAACACGATCGGTAGTGGGTTCGATCCCCACTCGGGGAAGTGATTATATTTAAGTTATTTTCACTTTCTCGCTCTGGTAAAGACAGAGTTCCACCACTCAATACGCAATGTCTCGAATTCGGTGGAAAGCGAAGTACGGAATGTCTTGACACTAGGTACTTTCTGTCTACCCTGCTATGTGGGATAAAAGCGAGAAGCTAAAAAAAAATTAATATGAAAAATGCAGCCTTCTATTCCATCATGAAATACATGATGTTTCTAAAACGAGTAATAATTGGAGAACGGAATATTATTCTATATACTTTTCAAGCGCCACGGATGGAATGTTGATCCTAAATAAGTGAGGCAAAGCGTGATATAGTAAGGCAGACGGTGTAAAATTGCAAGTTGCTCTATCAACTTGCTATTCGGGATGAAGCGTGAAGCTAAAAATATATATTATATATGCATACCTTTTCTTATTCAACTCCATTTCTTTCTCGTCTTTAAATTCTAAACCAAAATTGTCATCATCACCATCAGAGCTGGGTTTTTCTCTGAACACATCTGGTGACTTGTAGAGGTCCCCTGCGGGTATCTTCACGGGAGCTTCCACAGTAGGTCGGGGTTCGAGGCCGGTTTCGTAATGCCAGTCGTAGCCAGCAATATTATTTTCAAACTTATATGGAGGTTGCAGGTGCGGTGGAAATATGTCAGTGGGTTTTTTGTATTGTAACTGAACGAAGTCTTTTGGAGAGCTGTAAAAATATATGTGTATTTTGCAATAAGTATTTTACTCAAAATTATCCTAAATTTTAATATAATATTATGGGATTATGGGAGTATTTTCAAGTATGGCCATTGTGCCGCATTGAGACTGGGACATCTGACAGTAAACGCGATACATTGTGGATTAGATTCTTAATTTGAGAAATATTTTCATTTTTCCACGCAGAAAATGCAGTCTCGATATGGGGCGGAAAGCGTGTTGTCTGACTGCTTATATTTAAATTATTTTCACTTCCTTGCTCTGGTAATAAAAAGTTGGGGAGTCTTGACTATCCTATCCGGATATGCGGGATAAAATCGTGAAGACAAAAAATATATATTTAATGTAAGCGTATTAGTAACTTTACCTTAGGAATAACCCTGACGAAGGCTTTTCTTGAGGAAAAAACGCCTCCTCAGTAGAAAGCGGAGGTAGGACAAACGCATTGTCATCATAAAAACTTCCTAGGTGAGGACTCGGCTTAAATTCCTTCTCTTCTTCTCTATTAACAAGTTCATCTTCAAGTAATTTTGAATGACTATAAGTTGTGTTTATGTTCCAAGTGCTTTTATTCGTTATATTATTCTTGGGTTTATATTGAATATCTTTTTCTTTTGTTTTAGCTTTGATATTATTATTAATATAAACGTCTGTGTGTTCTTTGAACGTAGATAATTGTTTAGAGAATTTACTGTGAACTTTTTCTTTGGAATCGAACACGTCTCTATCGTTTTCCTCGGTAGTATTATCATTGTTTTTAATTTTTTGTTCAGAAACGATATTATCTTTTCCTTTTAAATTATATGTTACGTTACTCACTGGATATAATGTTGTAACATTATAATTTTCTATCTCTTCCATACTTTTTGTTATCTCTCGGCTGAATACTGCGTGAGCAAGCAGAACAATGTATATTACTTTCTGTAAATAAAAATGGAATAAATTAGTATGATCATTTCTCCTATTTCCATGGCATTATTTTACATTTAGGACTTGTAATTAATATTAAAAAAAACACGTAAAGGTTTGAACATAGCTGATTTTTTTTATTGATTTTATGTTGTTACAACTGAGAGCATAAATAAGTTGTAACAAGCATATCAGAATATTGCCGGATGTTGAGCGCAAGGTTTAGTGTTCAGAGCGGTTTGACGGTTTCCAAGAGCCGCAGGTTTGAATTTCACTGGGTTCAAATTTTAAAACGTTGTTAAATAATATTTTTTATTATAATTATTTATCAAGTACTAAGAAAGTTATAACAAAAAAATGTTTGAACATGCATAATTATGATTAGAAACTTTAATATAAGTATATTTTGTAGCCGGTCGTGACGCATTGGGACAG
This sequence comes from Dryadula phaetusa, assembly GCA_032432895.1. NCBI lineage: Eukaryota > Metazoa > Arthropoda > Insecta > Lepidoptera > Nymphalidae > Dryadula > Dryadula phaetusa. Next base: position 326,089 of record JAOYRS010000016.1, on the reverse strand, counting down.
CGTCTGACTGTAAACGCGATCGGTTGTGAGTTCGATTCTCATTCGGTGGAGTGATTATAGTAAAAATTAATTTCACTTTCTTGCTCTGATAAGACAAAGTGCGGCGTTGAGTTCCACCACTCGACACGCAATATCTTGAATTCGGCGGACAGCGAAATACGGAGTGTCTTGTCACTAGGCACTTCCTGTCTAGCCTGCAGGATTAAAGCGTGAAGCTAAAAAAACAAATTCAAGCACATACATATGTTTGCTTGCCCGGTCTGCTTGGAAAACAGAACAGTTGAGTTTAGCAAATCAACACGCAATATTTTGATGTCTGTCTAAAATGATGGTAAATAATATTGATGTAATAATAATAATTGTAAATAATATCTTTAAGTAGTAGAAATTTGTAAAAATCTCTCTACAGAGATGCTAACAACAATAATTAGTTGTAACAAAAACGTATAAGAATTTCGACGCAGCTGGTAGTAGAACGCATGGCTTAGCGGTTAGATTGCTTGGACGGTATCCAAGAGGCGCGGGTTCGAATCCCGCTGCGTTTAAATTTTTATACGTTTTTTCAAAAATGTTTTCTTATCCTTAGTGTGGAATAACACTTTAAAAATAGTAAATATTACCTTTCCCTTATTCAGCATAATGCAGGAGGTACATTAAAGTAATTTAATACAACTTATAACCATTTAAAGTCATTTATAAGAAAACTAAATGTTAAGAAAGAAATGGTAGATCAGTAATATCACTTTTAAACACATTCACTAACTAAATCCAATTAATTTCAATTTTTAATTTGCCTTCAACAAAAGATTTTACATAACGCACTTACTCTATCTTCGAAGAGAGTAGATTATGAGGCGTATAATTTACAAGCATGACTCAAGAAATTGTATACAATATAAGACATATCCAATATATTTCCTAGAGAAAGTGATGAAAAGGTTACAGATCAAAGGTTCTGGAGGCTGGCCCTGGCACACTATCGGCGACGGTCGATCTGTACAGAGAAAGACACCGATTCGGATTTATTGAAGAAGGACCTAGATTCTAAGCACTGCGTGCTGTTTATTTCCCATTTTGTATTGATTGGCGGAACTAAACGCCGCAAAGGATTTAAGCAAAATCATTGACTATTAGTTTAATATTTATTTTGTTTATTGCAGAATTCGATAATACAATAGTATAATTTTACTATAGAGTGGAGTATGTTTGATTTTTTAAATCTAATTTTAAATTTTTTAATCTAAAATTTTTTATTTAAAAATAAAAATAATAAAAAAAATAATGATTATTATGTTCTAATATCTATCTTCACTTCAATATTTTCACAATAATTATTTTAACTCCTTCGCTCTTGCAAAAAGCAAAGCACGGAGTTGGGTTCCGCCACCAACAACTCCATGCTCAACAACTAATATTATTATTCTATAAAAAATAACCGGAAAATAGACATGAGCGTTAATACCGACCAATCTTAAAAGTATGTAGTCTTTTATATTAAGAAGTTTTCTCTGCCGTATCACGCTAAAGGAATGTAAAGTACATAAATAAGACTGTTTCGTAACATCTGTTGAATTCTGAATGGGCTGGTGAAAATGAATTGGGTGACGACTTGGAATGCGAGTCGGACGTCCGAGCGCTCCGCGTCCACAGATGTAGAGAACTGTTATCTAATAAATGCGTTAAATGTTTGCTCTCGAGGTCGTGCCTCGTAACTCGGTGACAAGTGGCGTAGTTCTTAAATATATTTTATTATAGTGTTATAATAATTTATATATATATATATATATATATATATATATATATATATATATATATATATATATATATATATATATATATTCGATATAATTCACAGGAAGATATTAATTTTTGATATTTAAAATGAATATATTTAAAGCTTATTTCTCCGCTCTGGTAAGACAAAACGCGGTGTTAAGCTCATCACCCAACACGCAATATATCGATTTCGGCTGGTAAGCTGTCAGCGAAGTGTCTTGACACTAGGTTGGTTCTGTCTACTCTATTATGCAAGGATAAAGCGTAAAATTGATTTTTTGTTATATAGAGTGTGCAAAAAACTAAATATTATAATTTAAATTGCTTTGCTTTTATTCATACCTCTAACCCTTTTACTGATATAGGGTGTTACCTGATAGACCACGTTGTCGCAATTAATTTAACATGAATGGAGAAATGAAAATATTATTTATTATTATTATCATTTGAGAATAAAATTGATAACAGTAAGATAAGTAATTATCTGAAATGTTTGTAAAACTATAGATATTTTTATAATTATTTATTGCAATAGATAACGCCTTATAATAGATAGTCATTATTAGCTTAGAATGTATTTTTATTTGACATATTATATATTATGGACTTCATCAAGTTAGCTTCTTTGTAATTTAAGTAATACATTATTATATGTAGAGTTTCATTTCCGGTTGCTGTGAGAAATATTCAAGTTATTTGAAATGCATATTAAGAAATGATGTGCAAATGTTTTAAGGAAAAGTGTCCCAATGCTCTCGTCTAGTTATGCAAGCAACGACGTCAGTAGGGACGTCATCGTCATGACTTTTATGTATTACCTTTATGTATAATAATAAATAAAATTGGAGTCTTTTTTGAAAAAAATGTATAAAAATTTGAACGCAGTGGGATTTATATGTTTTTTTTAAATGTTTTCTAATTTTAAGTATGGAATAACACTTTAAAAATATGAAATATTAGAATTGAAGTTTGTTTGTAATTATAAAATAACCACTTTTTATTAAACTTAATTGTTGTTTGCCTGTCTGTTTGTTTGTTTGTTCCGGGTAATCTTTAAAACGGCTGGACCAATTTTGACATAACTATTTTTAGAAATGGCTAGGCTAATTTTGATTAAAATTTGTATTAAATTTTAAATTTGTATTAAATTTCACGTAGACAAAATCGCGGGCACATGTTGTGATTTGTGCCTGTTTTTTTGGTGTTTCTAGAAAAGTACAGTACTTTTCCCCGCCTTCTGTTGTGTAAATTTACTAAAAAAAAGTATCGTCCTCCACTTTCTAACCAATTAATATTAATATCCTACCGGAATAATTATAATTATTTAAATAGTAGATTCCCTCAAATGGGTTCGAATCCAGAACCATAACGATTAGAGTAAAGTCACTCATTTCATATTGCATTAATATTATATCTAATACCCTAAATATATAAAATCATGAAATAATTATGTATAATAGAGAGATATGATAAGGAAAGTAATATAATAAATAAAGTGGACGTCGCGTCGTCAGAGCAAGTGCGCCGGCGCAGCGCGCAGGCGAGCGGTCAGTGACTTACTGTTTGGGTGAAAGTGAGTTACGTAACCGCGCCGGCCTCACTCGCTCGTGTTTATTATTTACACTATTTAGGTCAATAGGATATGATTTTTTTAAAATATTACACGGAAATGTGCAGTTTTTTTTCGCAAAATATTCGGAAATTAATATAGAATTTAGATATAGGTTGGAAATTTTTGTTTTGCCGAATTAGACTATAATGTATTTTGATTGTTTATAAAAAAAATGTTCAGAAAACGAACATTGTTATCACAATATAATAAGAAGTAACTATATGTATGATATATAGAAAAAAGTAATAAATGGTTATGTTTTTACGTAACGCAATTGGAATATAATTATTTTAAGAAATATTTATCATGTTCATTTGTTATTTGAAATATATTTGTGTACAATATTTTCAACATTATTTAAATGTTTTTCTTTGGGTTGACGCCATATATTTTTTTTCGATATGTAATTCAAATTGATTTACAGGACCCTTAAAGTCTACGGCAGAGTATACAAGAAGTATAGAAACAGAACGATTTTACGCACATTTTAAAACAGTGGCATACACGTTGCTAAGGTAACGCGTATTTTACACGCTACTGGCTCTTCTAGATACTGTCTCTATATAACGTAATTATATAAAAGATGAGGCCGGTCGTGGCGCAGTGTGACAGCTTCTGATTGTAAACGCGATCGGTTGTGGGTTCGATCCCACTCGGTGGAGTGATTATATTTAAATTACTTTCACTTCCGAGGGATCTGATAAGACAAAGGGCGGTGGTGAGTTCCACCACTCAATACACAATGTCTCAAATTCGGTAGAAAGTGGAGTGTGGAGTGTCTTAACGCTAGGTGATTTCTGTCTACCCTGTTATGCGGGATTAAAAAAAATAAAAAAATGTAAGTTAATTATGTTATTTATAGCCTATAATAAATCATATAATTTTCACACGTTATAATTTCTCACACATTGCCTCACAGATGTCTTTACATAACCGAACTAAATTAATAGTTCAACTTAACTGTTCATTTATAACCACTTGTATGCAGATTTTTACATTTAGTTGCTTAAAATTTGAAGATTTTTTTTTAGTTTCACGCTTTTATCCCGCATAGCAGGGTAGACAGAAAGTACCTAGTGTCAAGACACTCCTCACTTGTACTTTGCAGTCCACTGAATTCGAGACATTGCGTGTTGAGAAGCGGAACTCAATGCCGGACTTTGTCTTACCAGAGCGAGGAAGTAAAAATAATTTAAAATATAATCACTTCCCCGAGTGAGGAATTACCCGGTCGCGTTTACAGACAGACGCTGTCACACTTCGCCACGACTGGCCTCTTATAAGATTATATATATATATATATATATATATATATATATATATATATATATATATATATATATATATATATATATATTAGCTTTACGCTTTTATCCTGCATAGCAGGAACTATCCTGCTATACAGGATACAGGAAGCATTTTATGTCAAGACACTACCTATCGCATGTTCCACATAATTCGAAACATTGCATATTGAGTAGTGGAACTCAACGCTGTGCTTTGTCTTACTCGAGCGACGAAATGTAAATAATTAAAATATAATCTTTCCCCCGTCTGGGAATAGAATTCGCAATCGATGGCTTATGGTTTATCTACTATCAGTATATTAGAATATTATAGTCTAAATAGAGACCCATTTCTTCCGTTTGACTTTCTGAGAAACTTGCACTCGTGTCCGAATCCGATAACGATGAAAAAAAAAATACTTAAAAGTGTGTGTATTATGTAAAACTTTAAAATCTACTATCCATCGCTCAGAGCGGAATGTGTTTAATAATATAATCAAAAAACATACCTCTATACTATATAATGTCTATTTTTATACTATGTGGCCTAATTGGCTATAGACGAAATTCTGTTCCAATTAATTTGTCATCAGTCTGTTGAATTATTGTTTATTTTAATTAACAACTACCTGTGCAGCCTTACGCTTTAGGGCAGCCCATTGGTGTATGTACAGTATGTACATTTATTGAAAAGCTGCTATTTCAATATTACTTACTAACAAATACTCCAATTTATGTTTATATAGATTTATTGTAAATAGAGTTAAGTAGAGAGAGGAGCACATATAGTGGAGGAGATGAGTATAAAGGAGGACATTTTAAAGGGCCCCTTAGATCTACACTTGTGTTGCCAACCCCAGGCACTGTTTCTTGAATGATCTCTCTCTCTTGAATATGTTTATCATTAAATTCACATCGTAAATTAATATAATACTGAGGAATTTCTTTCTCCTTATCTAATACGTGTTGGTAAAAGATTTTTTGATTATCATATCTTAATTTTTACACTTCCCCAATATTAAATACAAATATAGTTAATACAAAACTTCAACTATACATATTTTATAATCGTTACATGAGTAACATTGGGCATTTTAAATGAAACTATTTTAAACGGATTAATCTTGTATATTTTGGTATTCGAAAATACATTTTTGGACACCTGATATTTTCAAATCCTCTTCAGTAGTCCGTGGTCACAGTTTACCTATGTCATTAATCAGTTTAAAATAGTTTAATTTAAAATGTTTAAAAATCGCGAATATACAAAGATCTTATTTATATTATATTTTTTATATAACAAAATGTTTATTTAATAACCCTAAAAGAAAGTGGAAATTACATAAAAAGTTGACACGCATACTATACGAGCAACAGTACGTCTATTGTGAGCAAACAATGGCTCGTACTACGATATTTGCATGGACGCGTTAAAGATAAACAAAACTATTTCATATTTAAACTTAAACAATGAAAGTGTGTAAAGACTTTTTAAATTTCTAATTTATAATATTTATTGAATTGCGAGTTTATTTTAAAAGAAACTATTTTAAACGGATTAATCGTGTATATTTTGGTATTTGAAAATACGTTTTTGCAAACCCGTCTTATCGAATACTTTACAGTCCGTCAGTCTACCTATGACCACGGACTATTGTAAAGTGTTTTAAAATCGAGAAAATCTACTAGTTTATGTGTTACTAAAATCAAATTAAATAAACAGAAAGTACCTAGTATCGAAACACTGTACTCTTCAGCCGCTGAATTCAAGACATTGCGTCTTGAGTGGCAGAACTCAAAGCCTATCTAGTGAGGAAATAAAAAATAATTTAAATATAATCTCTCCGAGTAGAAATGGAACCCACAACCGATCACATTTACAGTCGGAGGCTGACTCACTACATTACGACCGGCCTCATTTGTAGCTTTAGGCATATCATATATAGCAGGGTGGAAAGAGAGAATATAGTGTCAAAACCCTCTAATTCCCATTTATTGCTTATTTTAAGAAAGATTCGATGTTAGTTACTTCAGATTAGAACTTTTTCAATAAACTAAAATTAAAAAATAGAAATAACATTAAAAAGAATCCAACCCTAAACTATCATATGTACCTACTGCACACATTGTCCCATTACTCGGGTGAAAATCATGGTAAGATTAAGCCCTGGTTTCCTTATTTTTTCAACCGACTTGAAAAAAAGGAGGTTATCATGTACGTAATAATGTTAGAAATGAAAATTATTTGAGTATGATGATCCATTTAGGCTTCCAAGCACGTGTGTTCAATTTAGTAAGTGTATATTTGTATGTTTGTACACGAATTTCTCTTAAACTGAACATCATATCGACATCGACAATTCTTTTAATTAACTTGAGTTAGATACTTTAACTTAGGAAGCAGAATTAGTTACATTATAGTTCAGTCCAGTCCAGTCCAGCTTCAGAGTTACGGGTAAATTATTCGTAAAAAAATATAGGTACGTAGTTGTGTAGTTATTATGAAGTCGATTTAATTAAAAAAAAATATAAATTAAATTATTTTATTCAAATGTCATTCGCGGCAATGTCAAGCTAAAGTTTTTTTTATATAGAGTTGTAACTTGTTATAAGCATGGTTTGATTTGGGGTAGTTGGCAACCCTAAGCGATTTAAAGGCAAATCTCTCTAAATTTTAAATAACTTTTCTATATTTATATTAAATAAGAGTTATAACATGTGGACTAAGTGGGACAACATCTGAGTGTAAGCACAATCGGTTGTGGGTTCGACCCCTTTCGGAGGAGTGATGATATTAAATTATTTACACTCCCTCGCTCTGGTAAAAGACAAAGTGAGGCGTTGAGTTCCAACACTCAACACACAATGTCTCGAATTCGGTGGAAAGCGAAGTACGGAGTGTCTTGACACTAGGTACTTTCTGCTATGCGGGATAAAAGCGTGAAGCTAAAAAAAATAATATTCCATAAAACTATATCACTATTAAGTTATGTATTACCAAAGCTGTTTTCGCTAATTAATCAAAAGTAAATATCAAAGTGAAAATTAATAAATTCGCAAAGATTTCACAATATTTAAATTAATTAGAATTATTTATTTTAATTTTAACCTTTTGACATTTTTATAAAATGCACCAAATATAGATAATTTCATATAAAATCTTTAGTGTCTTTCTATGTTGATATATTTCGTGTCTAGCTTTTCCTAGAGGCGATAGTAAGTAAAGTATTGTATGTACTTCGTAAAGTAAAAGCTTCTTAATAATCTCTATTTATTTTTTATAAAATATTATAGATTTTTTTTTTTCTTGACAGTAGTTTCTAGTTAAGTAAAGTATTTTAGCATCTTAATACCTTCAAATATTATCCATTTTTGATGATATTTGTGAATGATGATGATGATTATTGATGAATAAGAGATATCTATTAACAAATAAAATAAGGGCCGGTCGTGGCGCAGTGGAGCAGCGTCTGTCTGTAAACGCGATCGGATGTAGATTCGATCCCCATTTGAGAGAGTGATTGTATTTAAATTATTTTTACTTCCTTGCTCTGGTATGGCAAAATGTGGCGTTGATTTCCACCACTCAACACTCAATGTCTCGAATTCGTTGGAAAGCAAAGTACGGAGTGTATTGACACTAGGTACTTTCTGTCTACCCTGCTATGTAACGGCTGGACCGATTTTGATGGAAATTTCGCTGGCAGATAGCTGATGTAAATCAGATGTAGCTTAGGCTATTTCTATAAAAGAAATAAAATAAAATTCTAGACATCAACTACTTATTTAATAAATAACTCGCTTTAAGTTGATCAGTTTCAACTGAGCAAAATCGTTTAAAATTACCAAAAATTAAAAAAAATGATTTAATTATAAAAAGATAAAAATACTATATTATAATAAACAGCATAACACTGTTAGTCGTAATCAATATAAGTGATGAGTATAGCATATATATATATATATATATATATATATATATATATATATATATATATTATTTCATAACGCATAACGCGACGCGGACAGGTGGTAGGTGGAGAAAGCGAGATGCATTTAGTTCGCTCATTCTATTGTTAGGTAACTCGCAACACACTGATAGATTAAGTTATAATCTGCATCTATACTTTAGATTTTAGGTGTGTTTAATTTTTTTAAGCTTCACGCTTTTATCCCGCATAGCAGGGTAGACTGAAAGTAACTAGTGTCAAGACACTCCGTAATCTCCGGAAAGTGAATTTCCAAATGCCGCACTTTGTCTTACCAAAGCGACGAAGAAAATATATAATTATAATCATTCCCTGAAGTGGGAATGATAATATTTAAATCATTTTTACAGGTTTGGGTGTTCAGTCAAACGCCGCCCTACTGCGCCAGGACCGGTCTCGTCATCATATATTTTTTTATACTATATATTATTAAGTGAAGCAAAAATTTTGTACGCTTTTTACCAAAATAACACGAATTGTGTGAATTTTAAGTATGAAATTTTACTAGATAGAAATATATTAGAACAAGTGAATGAGGTGGTATATCTGGGAAGTATGTTTAGTAGAGATGGAAGATACGAAATATATGTGGAAAGGCGTATTGCTGCCGGTACCAAGGTTAACGGTGCTCTTGCTGCATTGATGCGACGGCAAAACGTCAGCGTACCTGCACGTGATGCCGCTCACAAAGCAGTACTGATACCGACGTTGTTATACGGCAGCGAAACGTGGGTGTGCCAAAAGAAGATTGAAAGAAAGATGAATGCAGTAGAGATGAGATCTCTTCGTCGGATATGTGGAGTCAATTTGGCTGACCGTATATGCAGCGAGGAGATACGCAGAATATGTAAAGATACGCAGAAGGTGTAAGCATAAATGTCAAGAACGTGCTCAGGTGGTTTGGGCATGTTGAGAGAATAAGTGATGAAAGATTACGTGATAAAGATACCAGAGGTCGGGGGAGACCTCGGTTGACCTTCGAAAATGCAGTATTGAAGATACTGAAGGAAGGTGACGTGAAAAGCATGAGCACCCTCCGACGGACATCTATGAAGAGGATAATTACTGTAGACGAGGCGAAAGAGGCATGTAGCGACCGTGGCGGTTGGCGCTCCGTACTCTCTGACTATCCTGCAAAGGATAAAGCGTTAAACTTACTTGCGGCTTCGCCCGCATGGTGTGTTGACAAAAACTATATTTGTGCTTAACAGATTATCGTTATAGTATCTCTCTCTCTCGCTCTATATATATATATATATATATATATATATATAAATATATATATTCTTTTTTTGTAGCTGGGAAATGCTTTTTACGCATACCACTCGTGTGCATGGCAGACTTGCCTTACGGGCGGATGATACTGTGGGACTCATTAGATCTACCTGTTACTACCCACCAAAACCATCAAACCATCTACACCTAAATGAGGCGCCGCAGGATCGCCTGCGCACGCCAGTACGATACGGTGTTTGGTCCACTTGTTGCGGGCCACCTCGATGACTTACAGGAGATTCCTCTAGGGTAAGGGGGAGTTGAAAATGCTTCGGAACGGATCTGCGCTATACTCACGCACCCGCTACGCGACCCTCTAAAGCGATAACTGACTCGTAGAAGGAGACCATTGTAGATCAGTTTGTCTCACTATCTAGCATAGCCATTATCACACTGGATCGTGAGAGATTCCTACTCACTACAGCCATCAAGGCAAGGCGTTGCGAAGTCCATACGGGGCATTCAGCCGGAGTGTGATGCGCCAAATCGACAGGCACATTACACTCGTGGCGCACTGACGACACTTCCCGATTTGCAATTTGGTGCAAGTATTTGCCGAAGTAACCGTGGCCCGTCAGTACCTGCACTAATCTGAACGTCAGGACCCCAAAACTTCTATTGACCCAGTGATCTAGGTGGGGCCTCCACCGTTGCTAGGCCTGTCACCGGAAACCACAGGTCCTCCTTCCACCGTCGAATCAAGGCTTCATCCGCTCTTCTCGTGATCCGCATGATATTCTCCTCCGATGACCGTTCACCTCGCAACCCTTCACTTGCATGGAATGCTTAAAATATGGCGAGCACTTCCAAATGCAACTCCCAAGGTGGATCGCCCGCCAAAAGAGTAGCCGCCGTCCATGACACCGTACGGTATCCCCGTATTGACCTCACCTCCATGTCCCTCTGTGCTTTTCTCAGTTGGGCCCTGTTACGAGTGGTGAGAGCATCCGCCCACAGCATCTCAACACACCGGAATAAAGCCGTCGGCATGGAGAATCCAGCCGTTAATGATAATAAATAAATTGACATACGAGTACACGTTGCTAAGGTAACGCTTTATTTACGCGTCGAAGGGACTAAATCATTTTTTAGATATCGAGAGAATTTTAAAGATATCGTGTTTGTGTATAATCGCAATACATTCATTTTCACTTGACCTCACAAACTTAATACTGTAGGAGTGTAGAAGGAACCTCGATATTTGATTTTAGATTTACAATATTTTTATCTATTTCTTACTGTAACGTTTAATATGAATTTAAAATATTGTAATAGTTAATAGTATTATTAAGTTGAAGGCTCGTTGTAAAAAGTAAGTACGTAACACACATAAGCTTTAAATCTTTATAGTTTGTTTCACAATAAACCATCTTTGGCACGACTTCATTGGAATTCTAAGGTTTTAGTAAAGATCTATCTAACAACTTAATATAATTATTTTTACCGTGTTTCTTTTTGATATAGGAGGGTACTCTACCCTCCTATATCATAAAGAAGAAAAGTGTTTCTTTTTGATATAGGAGGGTAGAGTGATAGTCTTTACCTTATTCTCCAATTTTTGTTTAATATCGAGACATTGTGAAGTGTCGAAACTCAACGCCGTGCTTAGCTCTATCAGAGGGGGAAAAACATCAAATTCGCAAGTCTTGCGTTTAGAGTCAAATAATATACCTCATTGTGCCATAACGTTATTAATAGATAATTGTAGGATTATCAATCGGTTGTAGAAATACTTATGATTATAACACAGTTAAATATAGGGTTTCGTCTAAGATAACATATCTCTAAATAGACAGAAATAAAAAATATACAATATTTTACTATTTTTAAAGTGTTTTTCTTACATTTAGTATTAGACAATATTTTTAAAAAACGTAAAAATATTGAACGCAGCGGGATTTTAACCCGCACCTTTTGAAAACCGTCTAAGCCCTCCTCTGACCGCTAAACCATGCGTTCTACTACCAGCTGCGTCTAAATTCTTTTACGTTTTATTACAGCTTATTTATAAAAATATATATATATATATTTAAAATGTTTTTTAAGCCTAAACGTGGAATAACACTTTAAGAATAGTAAATATTATGTATATATTAAAATAAATTTTCAAGAGGCGCGAGTTTAATTCAAACCCGCTGAGTTTATTTTTTTTAAATATTCACTAATATATCATTACACTTATATATGGAAAATACACTAAGTGCTCTTTATTGTTACTCATAATGTTTTCTTTTTATTCACGTTTTTATCTTGTATTTTTATCAAAGCGGAATACTGAGTGTCTTGACTCTAGGTACTTCCTGATTACTCTGTTAGGATACCCTAAGAGATAAAAGCACCTTATTGCAAGGTACCTTTTGCACCTGTTGTACTTATAGGACGCTAATTGTAGAAGTGTTAACTATAATGAATATCTATATAAAGTATATATTTATAACTCTTTCTATACTGAGTGATTGACAGGCAAAGTACAATGGGATCTGGAAAAACCTGTTTTTGTCGCTTCATGCTTTTATCCCGCATAGCAGGGTAGACAGGATTTACCTAGTGTCAAGACACTCCTTATTCCCTTTTCCGCCAAATTCAAGACATTGTATATTAAGTGGATGACGCTGCAACACCGCTCTATGTCTTACCAGAGCGAGGATGTCAATTTTCTCACTTAAAGTTTATACTCTAACTAAATTAAAAGAAATATATGGATGCGTATAAAGTAACTTACCATGGTGTGATGCTCAAGGAAGCCACCATAATGACTGGCGACCGTCTCCATGGCGTTACATTTATAATATTTAAGCGTTTGTGCTCATCGAGACGTGCATTGTCTTTTAGGAAAGTTTAGTGTGGTTTGAACTTAGACATATCGATATATAACTTTATAATATAAATAGCTAAACAAAACTTAAGACAATATTATTTTTTGGTTAGTTGGAAGTCTTGCTATTGTTAAGGCAGGTCGTGGCGCAGTGGGACAGCTTCTGTCTAACGTAAACGTACCCGATCTCCACTCGAGGGAAAGATTATATTTAAGTTATATTCATTCCTTCACTCTGGTAAAACAAAACGCGGTGTTAAGTTTCGCTAGTCAATATGCAATGTTACGAATTCGGCGAAAAACGGAGTACGGAGTGTCTTGACACTAGATACTTTCTGTCTCCCCTGTATGCGACATAAAAGCGTGAAATTAATATAATTAAAGATATCTTTTTAACTTGTACTTTAAGAGGCAAATTGCTAATGCAAAATCCGAGCATATCGCTAAAATCGGCGAGAAGTTTGAGAGATACCCGTCCGGAACACGTCAGTTGTGGGCCCTCTCGAAGGCTGCACTGTGCAATTTCAGCCAGTCTTCACTTCCGCCGTTGTGCACCGAGAATGACAGCCTGGGCCACACAGCGAAAGAGAAAGCCGATCTCCTGGGCGCTCTCTTTGCCTCAAACTCCGCTTTGGATGACAGAGGAACCATTCCACGGTGCCAGAGCTCGATGCCCAACATTAAGTTCAGCCAAAAAGCTGTTCGGCGAGCTCTATTTTCTCTGGACATCCACACGTCGAGTGGGCCGGATGGCATTTCTCCCTTAGTGCTCCATGTATGTGCTCCTGAGTTATCACTGGTGCTAATGCGTTTATTTCGGCACTCTTATTCACTCGGCGTAGTCCTTGATTCATTGAAGACCGCCCTAATCCACCCGATCCCGAAAAAAGGCGATGGTTCCGATCCGACTAACTACAGGCCTATCGCTATCACCTCCCTGCTCTCCAAAGTAATGGAGAGCATAATAAACAGCCAAATCCTGGTGTATCTGGAAGGCCAACGGTTACTCAGCGACCTTCAATATGGCTTCCGCCATGGTTGGTCAACCGGTGATCTTTTAGTGTACTTAATACATCGCTGGGCTGCTGCTATTGAAAGTAAAGAAGAGGACCTGGCTATTAGTCTGGACATGGCGAAGGCCTTCAATCGAGTGTGGCACAGGGCGCTCCTTGCCAAACTTCCTTTGTATGGGCTTCCTGAGAAATTATGCAAGTGGGTCGCCAGCTTCCTCACTGGGCGTAGCATAAAGGTCACTATCGACGGTTTTTGCTCTCAATTAATGCCCGTGAACGCTGGAGTCCTCCAGGGCTGTGTGCTGTCCCCAACACTGTTCCTTCTTTATATCAATGATTTGTTAAAGGATCCTAGCAATCATTGTTATGCAGACGACAGCACAGGGGACGCTTTCTACACCGGCCTTGCAGGTCTTTCTCGGGAAAACGTCGACAAGTGCCGAAAAAAACTTATGACTTCCGTCGAGGCATCCCTTGAGAATGCCTCTCCCTGGGGTGAAAGAAACCTGGTTCAGTTCAACCCCCTGAAGATACAAGTTTGCGCGTTAACCACTAAAAAAACCCCATTTATCGTATCACTAGTGTTCGAGAACACCCCTCTTAAAGCCGCGCCTGATATCAGTATATTGGGCCTAAGCGTTTCGAACGACTGCCAGAATCGCGATCATCTGGAAAGCAAGGCCAAGTTAGCAACTCGAAAAAACTTGGTGTCATCAGCAGAGCGAGACGGTACTTCACGCCCACACACCGTTTGGCCCTTTATAAGGCCCAGGTTCGACCTCATCTAGACTACTGTTCTCATGTCTAGGCTGGTGCACCCGAGTATCAGCTTAAACCATTTGATCCCATACAGCGGAGAGCCACTCGGATCGTTGGGGACCCAATTATCTGTGACAGGCTTGATACTTTGGCGCTGCATAGAGACGTTTCATTGTTATGCGTTATTTATCGCATATATCACGGAGAGTGTTCTGGACAACTGTCTGACCTGGTCCCTGCCGCTGAATCGTCCAACCGCACTGTATATAACAGACTAAAATACCATCCCTACCATCTGGATACGTGGCGTTCTACTACAGTGCGGTTTTGTAGGAATTTCCTTGCACGTGTTTCCAGGTTGTTACGATATAAACACCTTCAAAAAGCGCACTTATTCCCACCTTAAAGGCCGGCAACTCTCCTGTAGCTCCTCTGGTGTTACACGGAACCGTGGGCGGTTTTCACTTACCATCACGTGACCGGCACGCTCGTTTGCCTTGCCTGTCCCATAAAAAAATATATATTTTTAGTCTTTGCACAACTTTCCTTTTCTCAATTCTAGAAAAAAAATATGTACCAATGTTTATAAATTAACGTGAATTTTAAGTACTTTACGTCACATTTTGATTTCTCTATTTCGATTTACTATCCACTAGATTGAAAGTAACGCTCTTAAAAAACAGAAGCACAAAATGTTTTGTGTTCTTATATCATTTTAGTATAGTACACCTACAGCCAACGAGCGGATGTACTAAAATACCTCAGTGTGCTTGTAAAAGTACATAAATAACTACCGTAACAGAAAAAAATTAAAAAAGAGTATTTTTCTTTGAGTAATTCATTCATTCAATTTAATAGTAATTAAAAATATTTAAAGTCATATTATTGAAACATTTAAATACAAATACCTCGTCGTTTGGCCAACATTCGTCCCCACACTACCAAGAAATCGTCAAATGTTGGTTTGTTTGGACTAATACAACTTTAAGCCTTATTATCATTACAAAACCATGATTTTTTTGTGTCCCTACTAGTCGAATCTAAACCTTAATAGACTGGAATAAAGTTTCTTTTGGATTTCTGTTCATATTTTATTATTAATGACCGGTGCCACTTTTTTGAATTTCTATACTATTTGTTATCTAGTGGATATTTGTATCTTAAGAAAGAAATGCAGTGCAACGCATCGACATAAGGTGTTGCAGCTCTATAAAAGAACAGTTTTCAACAAGCACGAGCCAGCAATCTGAATCGGTGTAATTATCTCTGCGTGGTTCAAGTACAATTGTTCTTATAATAACCATTAAATATTCTTAAGCAACTTCAACTAGGAAATGATAAAATTAAAATCTTAGAAAAATTGTTAACTAAAAAGTTAACTATTTCGACACATTTTTATGGAAATTATGCTGAGGAAGAAATATGAAATTGTGCATAGTTGATTTTTATATGGAGAACCGCATAAAACTAATAAAGATTTGAGAGATACCCTCTATCGTACTTTTACTCAAGAGGAGAAAGGATCTCTGACCAGCCAGGGATGGGGAGGAGAGACAGGCTCGAAGGTACTTACAATCCATGAGGCCCAGGGTCTGATTAGCGCTACCGTTGTTGTGGTAAGCTGTAAATCAGTAAAATTACAGCTACATGATAGCGTCCAATTCCGACTTCACGTCACACGAACAGCACCTACTACAGTGATGGCGAACATGACGCGATGTGAAGGCTAATACGGAATGCAATGAAGACAATAACAAAAGGTATAGTGGAATACAATTTAAATAAGGCCATAAAAGATAAGAACCAGGCGGTGACGTCCTTCACCATAGCGTTAAAGGACATGCCTTTTTCCCGCCAAATCCCTCATACCTAAACACACGTAAAATCTTCATTATTTTAAAATATATTTAGTTTTATATGTTTAATATGAAACGTAATTTTATAAATAGACCTCGTAGAATTAAGATAATTTAATTTTGTCAAAAATTTGTTTAAATTTAAATGTAGATATTTAGTTCTAAGTAGTAATAAATGTACTAGTAAATGAAAATAAATAACAATAAGGAAAAAAGGTAGAGACGCAGTGCATTAAATTTTGATATAAAAAAAAAACTAATATTTTTTATAAGAATATATTAAAAACTAGAGGCCATCGTGACACAGTGGGACAATGTATGACTGTAAACGTGATTGGCTGTGTATTCGACCATACCAACTCGGAGGAATAATTTTTAAATTTATTTTCTTTTCCAGACCTTTTGCGCCTTGTCTTACCAGAGCATTCTGGTAAGACAAGGCGCGGCGGTGAGTTCGCCACATAATACACAATGTCTTGATTTAATACTAGAATTCCCTGATTACATTGGAATTGACAGTGACACTATGAAAAATACTATTTAAATTAATTTAATACGTATAACGCGTCAACAAACTCACTAGGAATAGTATTTAAAAAACCGGAAAGTGGAGATCAGAGTAAGAGAGTGCTTCTTACCTCTTAATTAACTAGGTAAGTAGAAAATATGTCATGTATACAATAAGGTCGGTCGAAGTGCATGAATAGCGTCTGACTGTAAACATGATCGGTTGTGGATTCCATTCACAATCAGGGGAATTTTTATATTTCAATTATTTTCATTTAATGTTCTGGTAATGTTTCGAATTCGGTAGAAAAAGGAACACGAAGTGTCTTGCCATAAGGTTCTTCCTGTCTACCCTGCTGTGTGGGATGAAAAAATGCAATGCAAATAAAACAATAACAATTATAATTATAATTTTATTTACAATTTTATTCTGGATAATCATTAATTATACTTAACAAGACAAATATGATACAGGCACAGCTGGTGATTGCAATTAAGCAGCACATCCAACATTAATACGAACCAAAATTCTTTAATTTACTGGTAGAGTGGTGACAAATATTGGCCAAACTGGTTTTAATAATTTGAATTTAAATCTTTTCAATTACTGATTAAACACAATTATTAAACTGAATCTGACATGAACTTATACAAAGAAAGACACTTCTTTTGATTTCTTTCTATTTCTGTGGTTAATCTTGTAGTTTATCAATGCAGCAAAATTAGTCTGTATTCCGCTTGGTCTACCACAGATCTAGCAAAATGTGGAATTAAAACACATACGTCATTTAATACATGCTAGCTTGAAAAAAAAGCGCTGAAGCCACCTAGCCTGCTGGATGGACCAATATACATATACACATATGTACAGCAGCTGCATATCATCCGTCTCCTGTCGTTTAGAAAAGATTTCTACATCAGCTACTGTTCTTGTCGTTTTTTACCTTCTCCAAATTCTAACAAGTTATCAAAGTAAACATTTTTCTTCTCAGATCTTGATGCGAAAACCAAATATGCTTTATAATTAAACTTTTTGTACCGCGATATGCCTTCTCATCAGGCTTTGGGCAAATTCACTGACATCGTAGTCCAGCATTTCCTCTCGCCGACTGTTTATAACTGAAGCGAAGTAGAATTTTATCACTGAAAATATATGATGTAAATTTATTTATTTTTTAAATTTAATAAGCATAACTAGTTAGTTAGTGAGTCACTAATTCGGCTTGACTTGTATTTGGTTAAGAAAGTTATAATCAATTTTAAAATAGATGGCAAGAGGTCTCTCTTTTCATTAGTATGACCTTATTAAATTTGATCAGTAAGAGACGGAAGAGTCTGAACCGTGGAGACAAACGTTAATAATATTAATTAACTAACTAACTAACTCCAGGCTCATTGTCATTGTCACTAATAAACATAAAAAACTGTAATTATTGGCTTAAAAAAGAGGAAGTCTTGAAAAAAAAGGAGTTTCTTGCGTTGTTCTTCTCAGGTCTGAGGCAATCACTTTAGTGAACTAGTGGTCAATTATTTGACCTTCATAAAATGAAGCATGTAATTTCTTACTTTGAATAAAATTATTTGGCTTTGACTTTGCCTATATCATAATTTATTGAGCAGCACCTGAAGCCTACACTGTGGTCGCAAGTTGCAGGTACTGACCCAAAAGCACGTTGATGAATTCATGAATTGCTTAAAGAGTTTCTTCTCGAATATGAAATTACAACTTACAAATCACTTTTTAAGGCTAATAAAATAATATTTGCACTGTGATAACTTTCATTAATTTTCTGCTTTTTGCATTACACACAGAGAGCACCTCATAATAAATATTTATTTATAACCACTTCACAGTAAATGCCAAGTGAATGGTTCGAGGTGTTATTAAGAACGTAAAGTAAACTTAAAAATGAACTGTTATTATAACACAATTATTAGATTATAACTCTAATTAGATGAACATATAATGATCCTTGTATTTTCACTATAGTCTAGAAAATTTCAAATATTATAAAAGTCAAAAGTACTTCACTGATCTTATTGTTAAACTTACTTAAAGAAAGAATACACGTTTGGCAACGATGGGCGGAAATCTACAAGGAGATGTTAGAATGTGATAACGCCTCTGTCTCGAGCGACAGCAATATGCTGAGTTTTGATGTAGCAGATGGCGATAAGAAAGAAATAGAGAATGCTATACGAAGTCTGAAATGTGGTAAGGCAGCAGGAGCAGATGGAGTTACTGCAGAGATGATCAAATACGGTGGGCTGCGCATCTTCGACCTGTTCTTTTTTCTATGCAATTTATGGTGGAAGTCCCGTTAGATTGGCGAGGCGCAGTCATCGTGCCTTTGTATAAAGGCAAAGATTCACAGATAGACTGTGTAAGTTATGGGGCTATGAGTTTAATTAGCTTAATTAGCCGTAAGATTTATGTTAAAACTCTAGCGAGAATAATGCAAAAGATATCCGAAAGGCTTTTATGGCAAGCTCGAGGAGGATTTAGACTTGGAAAAGGGTGTATAGATCAGGTCTTTTCTCTCCGCATGATCACGGAAAAGTTTTAGCTGTAAACCAGAAAATTTTCTGTGCTATTGTGGATTTAGAAAAGGGTTGACATGGTTGTAAGAAAGAAGTTATGGGAGATACTGCCCCGGTACAATGTGAGCGGACCCCTGTTGCAGGCTGTAAAATCTCTTTATCGAGATAACTCAGCCTGTGTACGAGTAGGAGCTGGCATGTCGCCTCAGTTTGATATTCGATCGGGTGTCAAATAGGGCTGCGCCATGTCAGCTTGGTTGTTCTTGGATAGTTGCCTCCAAGGAGTGGATGAAAGAGAAATAAGAGTGAAAGTTGATGATTTGACAGTTAACTGTCAGTTGTACGCGGATGATGTAGTGCTAATTGCGTCATCAGAATGCGAGTTACAGGCATTGGTCACCACTCTGAAAGACGGGTGTGAAAGTAATGATCTAGACCTGAATGCGAGTAAAACGAAAGATTCTAGTATTTGAAAGATGAAGAAAGAACGGAATGTAAGATTAGAGTAGATAGAAAGATATTAAAACAGGTGAATGAGGTGATATATCTGGGAAGTATGCTTAGTAGAGATGGAAGATACGAAATGGATTTGGAAAGAGTATTGCTGCCGGTAACAGGGTTAACGGTGCTCTTGCTGCGTTAATACGACTGAAAAACGTCAGCGTACCTGTACGTCTTGACGTTCACAATGCAGTACTGATATCGAACGTGGGTGTGTCAAAAGAAGAAAGAAAGAAAGATGAATGCAGTAGAGATGAGATCTCTTCGTCAGATGTGCGGAGTCAGTTTAGCTGGCCGAATATGCATCGAGAAGAATGGCAGGTGTAAGCGCGAATGTCATAGTAATAATGAAGAAAAACGTGCTCAGGTGGTTTGAGCATGTCGAGAGAATAAGTGATGAAAGAATGGTAAGAAAGATTTATGAAGCCAAGGTGAGTGTGAGACTAATAGTCAGTTTTCCTGTGACCACGAACTACTGTAAAGTGTACACAAAATATACAAGATTAATCCGTTTAAAATAGTTTAGTTTTAAACAGTAGATAACTAACCTGCAAAACAGCCATACGCAGTGGCGGTAGTGCTGACTTCATTGGTTTCGTCTTTCCTTGTATACTGTAACATGATGAGGACGGTGCCCAGGGCACACAGCCCTAGCAGACCTATACAAATAATCCAGCTAGTCACCAGCCAAGGTAGAATAAGGCGGGGTTTTTTCTGAAATAAATATAACCAAAATAAAGATAAACCGTCTAAGAATTCAATTCGAAGATAGCCATAAAAAATTCTCATGTTAAAGAGTCTATTTTATTACATACTACAGACATGTATAGTATAACATGCTTTATATACTATAACATAAAATATCGTCTGGCGATCCGTAGGCCAGTCGTGGCGCAATGGGACTTGAGTCCGACTGTAATCGGATGTGGGTTCGATTCCCACACAGGGGAGTGATTATATTTAAATTATTTTCACTTCTTGGCTCTGGTAAAGACAAAGTGCGGAGCTGAATTCCACCACTCAACACGCAATGCCTCGAATTCGGTGGAAAGCGAAGTATGGAGTGTTTTAATATTAGATAGTTTCTGTCTATCCTGCTATGTGGGATAAAAGAGTGAAGCTAAAAAATATTTAAGATTGTAATACTACAGTCTTTATATTAAAGTGAAATATTCTAAGAATAGCAGGTTCCCACTGGACGCAAACCGAAAACAGAAGACACTGGTCATGTCTGGAGGAGGCCTATACCCTCTGTTGAGGGTACTTGCAGTGGCAATATTTAATATAATTGTAAAATACACATAAAACACACAAGCAAACAAATAAGTAAATAAGAAAATAAAAGTGTTACTTAACAAATTATCCCAATAATATTCTATTCTGTTCTTTAGGCTATGGCGTTTCGAACGTGCCAGTAGAGCACAAATCACTTGTTGACCAATGTCACGTTGTATGGAGAACACACCATAATATTTATAAAATACAAAAAAAAATACAATGTTTTTAGTACTGCTAGAAAACTTTTTAACGTAAAAAATTGATAACAGTCTGTCTGTCATACAAAACTTTGTATCTTGTTTTTGTACTTGAGTTACAACTTGAGTTACTTGAGTTACTTTGGTAAAATATGTTAATAACAAAAATCTTACCCCAAAAATTCCGTAAACAAGCACACAATCAATTAGTAACTGAAACATAGTGATGTTAGCGGCTATGGCAAATATTATCTTTCTTGATTCATTTAAGTACGGCATTAGAGCAGCTGTGCCATATAACATCCCTATTACGACTGAGAATATCTGAAAAAAGCCTTCAATAAGGTATTTCACGCTTTTATACTTTCAGAGTTGAATGACGGAAATTAACACCGCGCTTTGTATTAACAGAATTTATTAAATTCATATGTGTGTAGTTTTTGCTTTAACATTATATACATGATATTATGTATATTATAATAAATTAAGGAACTATTTATTAAGGTTAGAATATACTTGTAAGTATTACTCAAAGTTTGTGGGTTCGATATCTTCTCGTGCAATGATTATAGCCAAAACGCGGCGTTGAGTTCCGCTACTCAACCCATAATATCTCTTAACCAGGCGGAAATTGGTAAACGAAGTGTGTTGAGACTACAGTAAGGAGTATATAGACATACGTACCAAGCTGATGATGGATATGACTTTGGCACCAACATCTAAACTAACACAGAAACAGCAACTTGATAAATGAAGGCACATAGTAACGGTTTTTTTTAAATTAAATATACTTAAAAAAATCCCTTAAAAAATATAAATAAAATTAAATAAAGTAAATATTTTATAAAGAGACTGGTTTTCGTTATTGTTTATATGAATTTTATGATAAACTACTGACTAATTGTGTTTAAGGAATGCTGTTATCAGATAAGCGGTCTTATCGGCATCAAAAGGGACTTTACATTTGACGCTTATAAATGAAATAAAGGTTAGATTAGATTAATATGAATTATCTATTTACTATTAATATAATATTAATTATGTTTATATTCGATTGGCTGTTTCGAATTGCCTGCCATCTTAGTAGCTACTAAAGTCTACGAAATATTGGTAAAGGGAAATCCAAATACGGTCAGTATATAATTCTTTCGTCTCATCCACAATCTTAACTGCCGTTATCCTCTTCATACAAGGCCTTCGGGGGTTCCTTATGCTTTTAACGTGACCTTCCTTCAGTATCAACGATACTATGATCTCCGAGTCATCCAAGTCTTTCCCTGATCTTTCGTATTACTCACCTTTGCTTCATATATCTTTCATACGCATTTCGCTCGACGTGCTCAAACCACTTGAGCACTTCTTCATTCTCGCGGAAGCCTGCCATTTTGCGTATCTCCACGCTGTATATACGGTCAGCCAAATTGACTTCCCACATTCGGTGAAAAGATCGCATCTCTACTTCATTCATTTTTCTTTATTATTTGACACATCCCCATTTTGTTGCCGTATAACAACGTCGGTATCAGTATTGCATTGTGAACGGCAACATGTGCAGGTACGCTGACGTTTTGCCGTCTCATCAATGCAGCCAGAACACTGTTAACCTCTTTACTGTATAAAAACTCCTATAAATTTTAATTGACACTAATGTAAATGCATTTAATGCTATTATTTAAAATAAATGTGAGATTTGTCTAAGTTATTGTTATTTACTGATTTTTAATCAAAAACAGGCCAATTGTCGAACCTGAGTGTATGATACCATCCATTACGTACTAGGAAATATTATCTAATAAATTCTTAATACACGAACAAGACTCTCAAACCAACAACAAGTGTAAGTAATCATTAAAATGATTTATCACTTCTATATAATAATGAAAAGCTAGGATTTAATACATGATACAACAACCACAATATTGTCCAATTTGATTAGTTGATAAAATAATAATAAGGTCATTATAAAAATATGTAATTTTCAGGCCAATCGTGGCGAAATGTGACAGCGTCTGATCGGTTGTGGGTTCGATCCCCACTCGGTGGAGTGATTGTATTTAAATCTTGTTTCCACTTTTTCACTCTGATAAAACAAAGTGCGGCGTTGAGTTCCACCACTCAATACGCAATGTTATGAATTCGGTGGAAAGCGAAGTAAGTAGTGTCTTGGCACTGGGTACTTTCTGTCTACGGGGGATAAAAAGCGTTACGCTAAAAAAAATAAACATTAATCTGTTAGACTACCGTTACGTCACGGGTAATGCAAAAAAGCTCTTGGATCTGGTGTTCCGACCCTAACTCTCATCTGACAAAAATATTTAGTACACAGAAAATATACTGATATTGGAAGTATCATGTAAAAAACATTAGGATCCTCTAAAGGGCATGTATGAAGAGGTTAATAATCGTGTATATTTTTGGTACATTATAGTCTACCTGTGACCACGGACTACTGTGAAGTGTTCGAAACAAGCGTTTCCAAAAATGTATTTTTGAATACCAAAACATACGCGATTAATCTGTTTAAAATCGTTTCATTTAATATGGATACTCTTTTCTTGATACTAGGCTCTCTCCACCTACTTTAAAAGCTTAAAGCTGTTCTTTTTTTGTTTTTTTTTCGGCATCCGAATAATAAAATGGTAAATAGCATTTCATGTAGATACTTACCAACTTGTAAGTCGTTTCGAGAGCCTTATAAGAAATTGAGAGCAAAGTCACAATTATGTGTAAAAATATTTTTACATAAAATTGAGATTTTGCTCACATTTCTTCTCAATTTTGTGTAATAATACAGGTGTTTCAATTAAATTAATCTTAAGATGTTGAAAAAAAACCTACAACGTTTTTTTTAAAGAAAAATAATCACTCAATGTGTACTTTGTTCAGGATGTGTACTTTGTTAGAGAAAACTTTTTAATTTTTTCTTTTTTTTTTATGGAAAAGGCAAGGCAAGCGAGTCACCTGATAGTAAGTAATCACCGCCGCCCACGGCTCGTGTAACACCAGGAGAGCTACAGGTGCGTTGCTGGCCTTTAAGATGGCAGTAAGCGCGCTTTATATATTTCCATGTCGTTTCGATCTGGAAACACTGCCGCAAGTAAATCATTAAACAGTTGTGTGGCACGTGGAAAGATGTTCCGGGCAAGTCGCACAGTAGTAGAGCGCCACGTGTCTAGGTGGCATGGATGATTTTCAAGTTTTTTACGTATTGTGCGGTTGGCGAATTCAGCGGCAGGGACCCAGGTCAAACACTTCTCCAGAACACTCCCCATGATATATACGGTAGAGAACGCACAAGAAAGAAACGTCTCTAGGCTACGATAAAGTGTCAAGTTTTTAAGAGATCATTGGGTCCCCAACAATTCAAGCGGCTCTACGTTCTATGCTATCAAATGGTTTAAGCTGATACTGAGGTGCATCAGCCCAGAGATGATGGGCCTTATAAAGTGCTCAAAGTCACTCAAAACGTTAAGGCCCACAATATGCTGATATCGGGCGCGGCTTTAAGAGGAGTGTACTCGAATACTGGTGATACAAGGATTTCTTAGTGGTTAACACGCAAACTTGTGTCTTCAGTGCGTTGAACTGAAACAGACTCTATTCACCCCAGGAAGAGACATTCGCAAGGGATGCCTCAACGGAAGACACAAGTTTTTTACGGTACTCGTCTATGTTTTCCGGAGAAAGACCTACACGACGGTGTATACGGCGTCCACCGTACTGTCGTCTGCATAGCAATGAATGCTAGAATCCTCTAACATGTCAGTAATGCGCAGAGGGAACAGTGTAGGGGACAGCACACAGCTTTGGGATACGCTAGCTCTCACGGGCTTGTAATTTGAGCAGAAACTGCCGACAATGACCTTGATGCTACGCCCAGTGAGAAAGCTGGTGATACTTGCATAAGTTCTCGGGAAGCCCATAAGATGGAACCTTAGCAAGGAGCACCCCGTGCCACGCTTGATCAAAAGCCTTCGCCATGTCCAGACTAACTGCCAGGCCTTCTCCTTTGCTATCAATAGCCGCAGCTCTATTGTGGGTTAAGATCACCGGCTTGGCGACCATGGCGGAAACTAAATTGATGGTCACTATCTCTTCGGAGAGTTGGGAAGTAATAGCGTTAAGTCTGTAGTTAATCGAATCGGAACTGTCGCCTTTGCCGCGATCGGGTGGATCAGAGCACTCTGCCATGAGTCCGGGACTACACCGACTGAGTAAGAGTGTCGAAATATACGCGTTAGTATCGGTGTCAACTCATACGGAGCACTAAAGGAGGAAAATCATCCGGACCACTCGACTCATGAATGTCCAAGGAAGATAAAGCTCGCCGAACAGCTTTTTGGCTGACCTTAACATTAGGAATTGTGATCTTGTACCGCGGAATGTTCAGCTGTGGTGTTTCTCTGTCATCCAAAATTGTGTTCAAGGCAAAGAGCCCAGGAGGTCGGCTTTCCGTTTCGCCGTGTGGATCAAGGTGTTATTCTCTGTGTGTAGGGCGGAAGGCGGCGGAGGCACGGTTATACTTTCTCTTTTTAAGGCTTTCACCTTTGGTTCCTCAGTGACCAGTGCCTCAGCCCAAGTTTGGCATGCTTTGCGCTTGCCAATGCCAGCTTGCTGGCAAGACGGACCAAACCAGGGCCGCGAATTTCCACCAATTGGGACTCAGAGCTAGGGACATAAAGTTCTATAACCTGTAAAACCACGTCGGCGACAGCATCAGCACAGGCACTGGGATGCGCAGAAGAAAGCAAAAGAAAGCAGGAGGGAAAAGCACCGACTCCTAGGGATAAGACGAGTAAAATGTACGCGACCCATGCTAATCCACTAACTTGTAATGCCAAACGTGGTGAGTTGCGAGTGTTCTGTAGCTACCGCGTTTAATAGGCACCGCACTCCGTACCGCACACCAAGCAGTGGTCGGAAGACCCTAAAGTGGCATCAACTTTTACCTGGTACTGTTCTGGATGTGAAGTCAGCAGAAGGTCCAGTAAGGAGGCATTATCATTATTCGCGTGGGCGAATCAACCAATTGGTAGTCCATTTGCTTCAGCAAAGTCAAATGCAGTCCCCACTGCGTAGTCGATGGTGCGTGATGTAAGCCAATCAGTATGGTGTGCGTTAAAATCACCAAGTATCATGAACTCGGCAGAAGGTACCTGTGACATATATCGTCAATAGCCGTTTGCACGTGCTCCAGTAATCGATCAGTTTCTGCGTTACCACTATGGGACCTGGATAAGCATTCGAACACGATCGTTCGAATCTACTCGTAGCCAGATGGTTGACCTCCAAATTGGTAAGGCGATGGAAATTCATTCCTAACGAATACAGCGACAAGAAATGACACATGACGCGTGAAATTATGCTCTAATTTGCAGCCGGGGTATTTAAGATAGGCTATGTCGCTCGGTCGAGCAATTTGAGTCTCCGTCAAAAATAACAAGGCCGGCTGTGCCGTCTCAAGATGGTGGTGGACGGCATTTAGGTTGGTATGTAGACTCCTGATGTCGCAAAAATCCACTTTAAACGTTTGCCTAGTTGAATGCGCGATGCTGTAGCCTCCCCAGAATTCGTCGGGCGGCCTGAGTTTTTGACTCAGGGAGGGATTCTTCAGCATCAAAGCTACCCTCCTGGGGTAAAATCTCTTTGAGTACCGCTATCATGATGGCCCGGCATGACCTGATGCGAAATGCAATAACATAAGGCCATTACTTAACGCCGATTTTAAATGCTGGGGGTGGTGACAATCAGATCTGTCTGCCCGTTAGTCATCGCATCGCTGGCAACGTGACTCTACCACTCGTATTTTAGTCGCCTCTTGACACCTCCAATACAAGGGTGATCCTATTCAAAGCCGGGATCACACGGCAAATATCGTATGCATACTGTGTATGGTATACATAGGATATTATATTCTCTAACATAGTCATCAGGTTGGTATAAATATAATATATCTCGTACCTCTATTATAATATATGTAATACCAACCTGACGACCCCATGACCTGATGACCAATCTGACGACCGTAACCATAACCGACGGCGGATTTATAAATTTATGAAAATTTATAAAAAAAAGATGGTAGATATGAAAAAAAATTAAGTAATAAAGAAACCATAAGACTATACGTATACCAATAATAAATAATATACTCAAAAGAAAAAAAATAAAATTAGCTAACTTTGAAATATAATTAATTAAAAAAGTAACCAATCTATTTTTATATTTCTTTAATGAAATAGGATTATTATATCGTTTGCAAATGCCTAAGAGAAGGAACACTCCACTATTAGCAAAGTGTACTTTGCCACAGTATCAATTGAATAAGCGGGAGTTTTCAAACTCAAATATTATCTATATTTGTATAGTAGGAAATATACTTTATTAAGGGTTTTTACTTGATTAGACAAATAAAATGGTATTTTTACTGACTTTAATGTAATAATAGAAGAAAATGAGTTTACTCCATATCTGTATGAGTATATATATATGTATATATATATATATATATATATATATATATATATATATATATATATATATATATATATATACTTTTTTTTAGCTTCACGCTTTTATCTCGCTTAGCAGGGTAAGCAGAAAGTACCTAGTGTCAAAACACTACGTACTTCGCTTTCCACCGAATTCGAGACATTGCGTCTTGGGTGGTGGAACTCAACGCCGCTCTTTGTTTTTAGCAGAGCCAGGAAGTGAAAATATATATATATATATATATATATATATATATATATATATATATATATATATATATATATATATATATATATTGTATGTATTAAGCTTAATATTCTAGTTATTTTATATCTTTTTACAAAATTACACTCTCTTTACCTAGCTTTTGCAATTGATCCACTTCCATGGGTTGACTGAAGAGACCTCTTCAAGCGATAAGTCCAACTTTGTGTACGAAAACGTTTCTTGTATATCTATTTTATATTTATTTTTTAAGTGCAATAAAGAATATACTTCATAAATATGTGACGTCATATCAAGGCCAAGTATAAAATATCGTTATCACAAGATTAGTCAGATCAAAACTCAATATATGATAACAGAAATATCTACTTGTAATGCGACAGCTCCATACAACTAAAACAGTGATAAAGCGAATACCAATAGAGCCAGACGTGCCAAAACATGTTAAGTTTTAATTTGATATTAGTTTAGTAATAGTTATTGCCATTTTCTAAGCCATGGGTGTGCCGATGGTGAAGAGTTGCTGCTGCTGTGCGTCTCTACACACTGGGACCTTGGTCATAGGCTATTTATATACGGTATCTATTTATTTTATTATCTATGACATTCGATGAAATACTTTTGTTTGTTTTGAGAAAGGTTTTTGTCTCATTTTGCTTTGCTTATTTAATAATTTCACATGTATAATGTTTTTTAATGATATTTAGCTAAACAGTATACATTTAGGTCGATCGTGGCGCAGTAAGTGAGAATGCGAACGGTTGTAGGTTTGATTCCTATTTGGAGTAATGACTATATTTATATTATGTTAATTTCCTTGCTCTGGTAAAACAAAGTGTGTAGTTCAGTTCTGCCACTTAACACGTAATATCTTGAATTTAGCTGAAAGCGGATTATGGAGTGTCTTGACACTAGATATTTCCTGTTTACCCTACCATGCGAGATTGAAGAGTGATGTTAAAAAAAAGGTTTAAGAGAAAAGCTGCAAGCGCCCTTATGTAAAATGCGTAAATATTTATCACAGTACTTACGATTTAAATCCACAACTATAGTATTCGTTCGGGTTGACAACAACTAAACCATGATAGTGATAATTTCTTAGAAATTTCTTTAAGTTTTCACGTGAATTCTTGAAATAGTAAACACATACATTTCTAGTACTAAGCAGTAGTTTTATTATCATGAATCAGAATACGTTCATGATTTTTGATAAGAGAATAGTTTGTTCCATGTAATGTAAGATTTCAATGAAATTTTCAAAACAATATAGTAACCGAGACGAGAGTATAAAGTGACTTTGGACTCCAATTTACGTATCTTTAGAGATCTTGTATTGGTGGAACTTAACGCTGCATTTGCGTGGACCAAATTTTGAGAACATTTACATTTTAAAACAAAGCGTGGTGTTGAGATCCGTCAGTCAATATGCAATGTCTTGACTTTTGTCGTAAAATATCGGATTCCATGTTATACACAAGTAAATCTTTTGAATAGCTGATTCTCATATAATATATATTAAATTCCATATATATTATAACTAAATAAATATTTAAAATGAATTTAATTGTAATATAATATATATATATATATATATATATATATATATATATATATATATATATATATATATATGTATCTATTAATAGTATATCTTGTGTCATCTCTCTTTCGTTTCGCGTTTGAGTGAGAGTGACGTCATAACCTTGGAAGCAATGTTTGTTTTTATGACGACTGACGTGCTCCACTGTGTAAGATTGTATTGAATTACCTCTACATAGTAATTAATGCTTGGGTGTTATTATTGAGAGAGATTCGTTATATATATTTGCTTAAAATTTTATACTAAATATATATATTTTAGGAATGTTTATGTAACTTCTTAGTGTTCGGACTTCTGAGTAGATAATGTAGAGTAGAATAGACTAGAGAATAGAAAGACTTTATTCTACATAGAGAAAAATAAAAAAATATATTGTACACAATAATAAATACGTTATACCAGAACACATGCAAAGCTTATTGCTTTAAGCAATCTCTTACAAGCAATCTTTATTAATAAAGCATTAATGAAAGATAGAAAAGGGGAATAACGTTTCATTACGTTCTCGATTTTGAGTCGTATTTTTAAACTGGGAAGAAACATATGTATGTATGATTATAGTTTCTTTTGGAACACACGTGATTCAAATATTACGACCATTCAGAAATAACCTAGTGTCAAGACACTCCGTCGACTGTCCGAAATCAAGACATCGATATCAACAAATATCAAGAAATACTTAGTAGATAACTTTTTTGTAGTAGCAGAGTAAATTAAATTCTCCTAGTCCAGTCATTGTCCTCTTCATACACGCCCTTCGGGGGGTCCTCATGCTTTTTATATGACCTCCCTCCAATATCTTCGATACTGTGTTCAAACACCATTCCGAAATAAATCTGTTCTAACCATTCTTCACTCATTCTCTCAACGTGCCCAAACCACCCGAGCACGTTCTTTTTCATTCTTACTATGACATTCACGCTCACACCTGCCATTCTGCGTATCTCCTCGCTGCATATACGGTCAGCTAAGCTGACTCCGCATATCCGACGAAAGATCTCATCTCTACTGCATTCATCTTTCTTTCATTCTTCTTTTGACACACCCACGTTTCGCTGCCGTATAACAACGTCGGTATCAGTACTGTATTACCGACAGCAACACGCAATACGCAATTTCCACATCTATTCGTATCTTCTAATGAATCATGGATGTCTTCAGGCAGATTATTTAGTCCATATGGTTATGTATACAATAGAAAAAAAAATATATAAATCCCTCAAATACCTGAATGTTTTTTTTTATTTTACCTATAGGTAGCTGCTTTAAAAAAATAATAAGAAATTTAAATATTTCTTAAAAATGAAACTCACACATTTCTTGAATTATTAACCTGAGTACTTTCGGAATGTGATCAATAAAGCTGTGTTTATTGTCAGTTCGATTCCTATTTGGGGGAATGTCTATATTATTATACCAACAAATTATCGTTGGTCATTTTAATAAGGCATCAGGCACCAAGGTTCATTCTATGAAACTGTATGTACTATGTATATACATATCTATCGTTGTTATGTTTTGCTTCATTTATCTGTATGTAAATACGTAACACAAAATCTTTGTATTCTTTATCACGAAAATAACGCGAACTGAGCATTAAGAAATTTGATACAGTTATAGTTTATAACACAAAGGAAGTGTAGTATGTTAAATTAATAAAATAAATGTAACACGCACTACCACGTGTCTGACGTACACGTTTATATAGTGACATACACGTTGCTATGGCAACGCGTTATCAACGCGTCAACGGGACACTTAGTATGGTGACTACAATGTACATTTTTTTGGCTAATTACAGTTATAATAAGTTTTTTTTGTTTTAGTTTGAAATATGGAATTTCACACACGATTGTTTGTTTGTTTGTTTCGCATTTGGAATAAAAGCAGAGACTCCGATCACTGTGCTTAAATTGTGTGATGAGTGACGGAACTCAATGCCTCGCTCAGCGTCACCAGAGCAAGCTAAATAATTATAATGTAATAATTTCTCCGATTAGGAACATAGAATTCTCTTAGAATTAGAGAACTCGCTTTCAAATGAAACTATTTTAAATGGATTAATCGCGTATATTTTAGTATTTGAAAATCTGTCGTTACAAACACTATAAAGTAGTCCGTGGTCACAGGTAGACCGAGGTCGCATACGTCAATTGGTTGATACACAAAAAACAAAAAAAATATTATTCAATCTACCGCCAACTGTTTCTCAACTGTGTGACGTTCCGTTTAAAACCATAGAATCATTTAAAATTTGTAAAAATATTTCAAATCAAAGATCTTATTAAATAAAACGTTACTAAAGAAATTAATATAAAGAAATGCCTTTTTTTTCATTACTTTCAGATCTGGTCGTTACTAGAGCTGGCAGGTTACACTCTCCTTGTAACACTAACGCCGTTAGGTACCAACGGCACAGTTTCCGGTCACAGGTACATCCTGTATATAGCTGCGGCGATCGTTAGTGGCATCACACTACTTTGCTCCATACTTCTTATTGTAGCTGCTTATAAGGTTAGTACCAAAAGGCGATTAGAAAAAAACAATAATTACATAATTATTAAAATAAAGTACTGTTCTGGTCTATGATTTTAGACTATAATAATTCCAAGACGATTACGACGACACAATGCTTAATAAATTGGCTGTGTTCTCTACTTCTTATATGTGTTATTTAATATATTTTATTATTTTAAATATAATCACTTTCCCGAGTGGGAATCGAACCCATAACCGATCGCGTTTACTATCAGACGCTGATTCCAAACCAATAATAGCCTAAGTTAGTCTTTATTACATATGCTATCGGCATTCAAAATTGGTTCAGCTATTCTATAGATTAGTCGGAACAAACATACAGACAGACAAAAATCGAAAAAAATTGATATATATACCGTGTCTACATCTGCATTTAGCAAAAAACCATTATTCTAATATCACAAACAGACACACCAATTCTATTCATTTATATATAGATAAATTAAATGCATTATGTATAAAATTAGAACAAAGTTAAAATAAGGAATAAGAAAAAAATAACAAATTAACCTTAAAATTTAGTTAAATTCAATTAATCATATTATTCAGATAATCAATTGATCAGATTTCCGCACTCATAAACATAGCCACCTGAATATAAAGTGCAGCCCTTATCATATTTCCCAGAAACTACCCTTCCTGACATTACCGTGGACGATAGTAACGGGGATGTTAACCGGTATCTTCTTCATACTATGCCTGACTGGCATAAGTCTTATCCTGCAAGACACTGGAGACACACTCGTTATAGAAATAATAGTAGTCGTAGTTCACCTTACCAGAGCTTGTAAGTATAATCAAAATATGTATAGATCATTTCCTTTCCTCCATACAGCGTGCGGCGTTGAGTTACACAATGCAACGCACCATGTTAGTTTTCTTTTAACGTGGCGCTTTTATCCCGATTAGCAGGGTGGACAGAAAGTCCCTAGTGTCAAAACACTCCGTCCTTCGTTTTCCACCGAATTCGAGACATTGCGTGTTGAATGGTACGCCGCACTTTGTCTTACCAGTGCGAAATAGTGAAAACAATTTAAATATAATCATTCCCCCGAGTGGAAATTGAACCCACAACCGATCGCGTTTACAGTCAACCCTATCCCAGTCCGCCACGACCGGCACCATGTTTATGGGTAACATATCCAAGAACTAAATAGAGAATAATAGAATAATACATAAATATAGAACTATTTGTTTTTTTTTGTTAATTATGCGAAAACAAGCGCAAAATTATCTGCCATTTTCACCTATAGTAGGAAAACACGAAGAAGTAAGTAAATTTGGAACAGTGCCATGAATGAATGCTACGAATTTATGGAATATTAACAGGTTATCTGGAACAAACCTAAAATAAACGGAAAACTATATTGTTATTATACATGACAACAAAAATCATTTAAAAAAGCTCTATAAAGTAACTTTTTGATAGTAAACTTGATTCACTATATTTGATTGTAGAAAGGCTTCTCAGAACTCAAAATTCTATAAAAGGGATCAATTCTATATTAACCATCGTACTAAAATGGGCTATAAATGTTAGCTAGTGCTACAAGAAAGAGTTAAAATAGCCCCTGAACACCAAAACACTGACATCTCACAACAGTTCTAGAAACAAATTTTACAATATTACTATTACAATTAATATAATTGATCTGAAATTTTTAACTTTATAATATATATATTTTTATTTTACAGGTATATCTGTATACTGCATAATTGTAGTCCACAGCCGGCATAAAGAAATAATGTACGAGGACGATGAGAGGAGGTTCTATAATTCCGCCAAACTCTACCAACCAGTATGGATGCGAGATCATGCTGTATAACTCATATTATAGGGGAAATCCCCATTTGTATATGAATATTTAGTGAATATACATACGGAGAGAGCGTTAGAACATTCCGTTCGTCAATTTTCACTCTTTTTAGATATATAGAGTGGTCTGTAGACAATTACGCGATTTGTTTGTTGTTTTAAAATATTTACTTTATTTTTTTAATTATTTTATAAGTGCCAATGACTTAATGCCAGTGATACTCAATGCTATAAATGTTATAATTTTATACATTTGGATGTTTTCTTTTACATGATAATTTTTCAAATGTCAAAAGTTATTGAATTATTAAATGAACACTTTTAAATTCGATTAGGGCATAAAATGTCGGAATACCTAGATCTCGATATTGCAGGATCCGTTGTCATTTTTCAATCCCGAATTATGCGGTATATTCGAGACTAGAAAGAAATATATATATAATGGTGCTACAATGAACTAGGGAATACATGAAGATGGACGAAAGGAGATAAATAAAGAGAATAAGAAAGATTCAACTCTAACTTGTTATGTAAAACATAAGTCCAGGCTCAACTAGTGTTAGTTTATTTTTTTTAGCTTCACGCTTTTATCCCGTATAGCAGCGTAGACATAAAGTACCTAGTGTCAAGAAACTCCGCACTTCGCTTTCCACCGAATTCGAGACATTGTATGTTGAGTGGAGGAACTCAACATCGCACTTTGTATTAACAGAGCCGATCCCGTTCACAGTCGGACGCTGTTCTACTACACCACGACCTTTTTTTAATTTCATAGATATATATTTTATTTTTATTATCTGTTGTAATGAAGAAACAGTGGCTTGATGTAGTTATTTCTAAACAACAGTAAAACTAAATATTGTGCAGCCCTTTCAATTCATTGTTTTAGACGCCTTATATCATTTGGAAATCATTTCCACGCGTGTTATACCGGAAATACCAATATAGATCGAGGAATTTATAGCGCCTAGTCCCGTAAACAATGAGATTGTACATAAATACGGATTGGAAGTTCTTATTTCGATTATTTGCATAACTAATCGATTTTCAGTTAAGTCACCAGTTGCTTTTCTTCATCTCAAGTTTTTGTTCATTATGTTTTACATATATCGATATATGTAATAACTTATATAAAGTACTCGGTTTGCGCGTAAAATATTCATTTTATTAACAACCTGTATTTCATTTTATGTTATACGCTTTTAGGTTGCATAGCAGTATAGACGGGAAGTACCTAGTGTCATGACACTCCGTTCTCCGCATCCATCGAATTCGAAATGGTGCGTGTTGAGTGTTGGAACTTAACACAGCGCTTTGTCTTATGAGAGCAACGGAATAGAGTAATTTAAGTTTAATCATTCCCCCGAGATGGAATCGAACAAGTTTACAGTCAGACGCTATTTCATACCACCATGACCAATTTCTATATAGTTATAAAGAACATAATATAAAATTATGACATTTACTATATAAGCCCCTGTGGCCTAATGGATAAGGCATCGGCCTCCTAAGCCGGGGATTGTGGGTTCGAGTCCCACCAGGGGTAAAAATCACGTATGACTTTTTTCAATTTTATATTTTTTACATTTCATTAATATTTCTTTATTTTATAAAAAATATTCTGTTTAGGTATTTTTTTAAATATAAAACACTTTTTGGTTATTTATAATATATCTGTGATATTGTCTGAAGTATTTTTATTTTTAAGTTTAAATGCATGTAAAATTAAAAAAAAGAACAAAAAAATGTTTATACTTTAATCGCGTAAAATGTAAGTTATTTAAAAAATGAAAGTTATTTATTTGTTTTAAATTTGATTTCTGTTTAGAATAATACCACTGTGGTATTAAAATTAATGATGTAAATAAATAATTTTTGTTATTAAAATGTGTTTCTTTACGTACCTTATGTATAAAGAAAATTATACGTTAGACTTAAATGTCTTCTGAATTAATATACAACCTCATCTGTAGCATGCATATCTATAATATAAAAATATATATTATTTAGTATTTTATCTCTTACTAACTTTAATATTAAACATTATAAGAACTTGTAATTCATATATTTTTTCAATACTATCACACTGCGTTCTTATTATAAATATGTATATATTGTTCCATGCGTATGTATTGCATATATTGTTCAATTATAACTTATGATAAAAGACGTTACCTTAATATATTTATTTTTATATCTATAATGTTTTAATGAGTAAATTAACTTTTTTATTATTAATAAATCTTAATGATTTCTATGGGTGAATCGCGAACGTTAGTTAAGCGACATCTGGCGTCTTGCACGCTTGAAAGTCAAAGCCAAAGTGTAAAAAATCTCATATTTAATAATTTATTCATTTTAAATAGTCAAAGTAAATTAAAAATTGAAACATAAAAGCTAAATTAAATAAAAAAATATATTAAATCAATAACTGATTGTGACTGAAAATTCTGCAACAAACGGAACGTTACATGACATCTGTCATAGTAATACACTTTATTGCTATCCTTATCTCTCCATACGAAAGGGATCTTCTGTTCCGCTCAGATATTCATTACAATTTCAAATTTCATTCAATTGAAAACTTCTAAATCAACACTCGATTTGCGTCCAAAGAAAATATTATTTTCTTTTTGCCTAAAGACTGAATATTTAGCAGCTATTTTTAATGAAATAAACATATTTATTATATTCCAAACATTATTTCTAATTGTAAATGTGAACTAGACTCAAAAAATATAGTGCATATTGTGTTTCAGCAAAATTTATAGCAGTTCTTGAACAGTAAACAAATAATATAAGAAGGTAAATAATTTTTAATTAATTATATAGTTAAAATTAAAGCAACTAAGTACAATCAATCTTAACAGGATATTCAAATTTTGCATACGTAGTAACACTTTTAAATATTGCGTGTGTAGAATATATAATAAAGCAAATATTAGTTTAGGTATTGTAAGGAAAGCACACATTTTTGATAGACATTATATAAATGTGAAGATGATAAGGATATGTTGGTAACTAAATGTAATTTCATGAATCAATGTTAATCAAATAGTTTGAAAATAGTGCATCATTATCAAAAATAAACTGGTTTTATCTCGTATAAATAATGGGAAAAGCTATTTATTTATAGACTATGTTAGTTTTAGTTTAGTTTAGGAAAACAATTTAAATTATGAAAATAATAGTGTATGTAAATTCCAATAATTCCAGTGGTATCATTATTGATATTATATATTATATTAACACTACTTAATAAAAAAGTATAATGAAAATCCTCTTTAAAAATTCTTTGAATTGATTTTACTTGCAATAACTACTATAATATTTATTTATGTGAAATAAACAAAATGGAACAAAGTTCATGAGTTTAAAAAAACAAAGCCAATAGCTGGAATCAGTTCTAAATAAATCAAAACAAAGAAAATTAATATTAATGAGAACAAAAATAATAAATGCTAAGTTCAAGCCATAAAATT
Organism: Dryadula phaetusa; assembly: GCA_032432895.1. Classification (NCBI taxonomy): domain Eukaryota; kingdom Metazoa; phylum Arthropoda; class Insecta; order Lepidoptera; family Nymphalidae; genus Dryadula; species Dryadula phaetusa. Next base: position 288,531 of record JAOYRS010000016.1, on the reverse strand, counting down.
AAATGTTCCATACATTTACGATAAAGCAGCAAGATGCATGAAATGGAACTGGTACTTTCTCATCAGTCTCTATGAATACTTTTTTTTTGATTTTGTTGCGTACAAAATGTGCATATGATTTAAATAAAAGTTGTGATTTTTTGAAGGATAAATATAGTTTTTTAAACTTATATTAAAATCATATCATATTAGATAGATAAAAGCATGATGGGATGAAATAGTTATACAACTATATATTTAGTATATGAATTGATAGATACATAGAATGATGTTAGATAAGGGGTGAGCCACCCTCGCCTCTCCCAGCCTTGTCCCAGATTTGATCCTACAAATCAACAGCAAACAGTCCATTTGAAAAAAACCAAAAAAAAAGAATGGTACTAGAGAATCTAATAAAAGTGTGTTAAGAGTTGAACATATTCTTTAAATAATGAGAAATTTGAGTCATTATAACTTTATATAGTATCTTTATGTTATAATCATGGTACAAGGTGTAGAGAATTGTGATTTTTGTAAAAAATATAAGATTATAATTATAAAACTGTTATACATAAAAATTATTAAATTGATGTATAGTTTTTATAAATAGCTAATGTTATCTGAAATAGTCTTGAGTTTTTGTGAGATATTATTATATATTTAATGTAAATAAAACACTGGATTTCACAATAAGTATTGTATTAGCTAGGTTGCAGATGAACTAATTCTGTTTTACATAAACAACTACTACCCACTATAATTGAATTCATTTTGTTAACTAAGCAAATAAGTACCCTTGAACTAAATAACAATCTTTAAAAATCTATTCACTTCTATAATGTATATATGACAGATGCCACAATATTGACTCTTAAATGGTATCTGATTGATTCTTTCAAATACACAACTTGCAGATTAATGCTTTGTAGGTAAAGAAATCCTATTGTGAACATACCCTATTCTCTACTTTCTGCCTGAATTTAAAAGTTCCTAATTTTACTAGAGCAGGCAATTCAATATTGTTATAATAATTTTATTAAAATATTAATAAAAAATTCATCTCAGTGTATATAAAACTCTTAACCATTATTTTGTTAATAGAGAATGTTAATTATTGTGATTGTATTGTGAATGTTAGTGTTAGTATGGTTTGAACTTTGTTTTTGTATTACATATGAGGTTAATATTCATTACTCCGCTCGGTAAGACAAAGCATGGTGTTAAGTTTGTCACCAGGTCTCGACACTAGGTTGTTCTCTAAAAGGAATAACACTTGAAGCTAAAATTGCTTTAAGCTCAACTCAAAATCGCTCTTTAGTAAACATTCACCCAAATAGAAAATGAACCCACTATCAATTGGATTTACAATCATGCTGTCTCTATTTGAACTTTTATAATTGTAAAAAAAATATTAGAATCCACGAGAGACTACCAGTCAGATTACCGGGCAGAGAAAGCGAGTCATTTATAGGGGCTAAGAGGAAACGGAAAAAATAAGATTTGCGTTTTTAATATTAATATTGCAAAAGCTAGAAATGTTATATGAATCTTATGTTAAAAACATTAAATTCTACTTGTGTCTAGGTAGATAATGACGAGGTATCTTTTATTAGCCTTTATAGGTTAGTTAGTTTAGCAACAAATAATTCATAAAAATGACAAAAATCACATTTTGTGCTACAAAATTTATCTAGAAAGACATCTAGCCATAAGGTGCTATCATTTTGCAGTGGGAAAGCGTCTGACTGTAATGGGTACGCGATATGGGTTCGATTTCTGGGATGGGTTGAGTTCTATTACTTAACACACTGTTACTTAACATCTTGATTTCGGGAATAAAAGTGGTGAAAATCTTTACTATTAGGCTTTCTCTAACTAACGTTGTGTACAAGGATAATAAAAATGGAAATAAAAAAATAAAATTCTAATAAAAAAATACTATTTTTTTATTCACTCAGGCGAAATATCATATGTAAATTATTGTCATTTCTCCGCTCTAAATAAGAGAAGGTTCAGCTTTTAATTGCGCCAAATTTATTTGACTAAAAAGTTGTAAGTGTAATATTAAAAAAATATATTATAGCCGTCTGTACATCAAGCAACTAGTCTAGTATATATAGTTAGTGGGAATTAATATAGTACATTGGAAGGCCTTGGGACGGTCATTATCATCTGCGTAGATACTATTAGACGAACGAACCATCTTTAAACACGTCATTTTATATCTATTTTTGTGTGTTTCGTTCCTTCACTATATAGTCCTCTTATCATTTTTGGCTAAGCTTCTATTCGAGTAGTGATCTCTGCTCGGAGGATTTATTTCTATTTCTTGTAAGCGTGGTGGTGAATACCGTCATGTAGAATGCAATGTCTCGAAGTGGCGAACGGAATGTTTTGACATAAAATTGTTTTAGCCTACATACATAATTATTCTTATAAGACTTCCTAAATAAGTTCAGTACTTAATACTGATATTTTTGGAAGATAAGTGGGGAAACTTGCATTTTTTTAATTGCGTTCTAACGGCGTTGAGTTCCGCCACTCCACATGCAATGTCTCGAATTCGGCGGAAAACGCAGTAGTAGCGAAATGTCTTACCCTGCTATGTGTGATGAAAGTGTGAAGCTTTTATAATTTTTTTTATCGCTTTTCCCGAGATGCGGAAATAACAATAAAAACATTATGCCGTCATGACGTACACCTCACTGGGGGAAATTCATGTTTTCGATATACACCAGTGCTTTCCTGTTAATATACATTCTATACTATAAGAATGTATCTTAAGTAGAGTTTGTTTGTTTATTTTCTTTAATGTACTAACCAGTAGGACTACCAGTAGGCTTAACAGTGGGACTACCAACAGTATTCATTTTTTTCAGTATTTATACAATAATTACATTCATGTTTTAACTTTGACTATCTATTATTTATTTACTTTTTTAGATTCACGTTTCTATTTTGTTGGCGTTTATTCCTTTGGCGGAACTCAACGCCGCACTTTGTCTTACCAGAGCGAGGAAGTGAAAATAATTCAAATATAATATATAAACACTGCCCTGAGTGAGAAACGAAACCACAACTCTGTATCAATTTCAGTCAGACGCTGTCCCACTGCGCCACGATCGGCCTCACTACCTACTATTATGATAGAAATTCTAGATTACTCTAGGTTTTTAATATTTTTAAAATACTCTGGAAGAAAAATAACGAATCCCAATCTGGTGATCAATTGGTGTTAGATTTTAAGCAGGATTAGTATAGCAAGTCACGCCATAACGGAGTTGTCCGATACAGTTGTTTAAAAAGGCGGCGTTAAGTTCCGCTGCTTTGGACGTAATGTTTTTAATGGCGAAAATACTTACCACCAATGATGTTTACTTTATAACAAAAAAATAATTTAAGCTTTAACGTTTATACGTATAAGGTAATTAATGATAATATATCATGGTATACGTATTAAGAAGTAGTTAGAAAAACCTGTTAATCGATTATCATGTAGTGTTCTATCGATATTTATTCCGAATTGCGTTTATTCTCATTTTTGTTCATGATGCAGACGGACATCACTACGTTTCGCGTTGAGTGAGTAGATTTAATATTTGCTTATTATATTTTTCTGATTTAAATATAATTTTAATATGGAAGCCGTTGCAGTGCAGTGGAATAGTGTTTGATTGTAAATAGGTTCGATGCTCACTTGAGAAATTTATTAAAGGTTATATTTATATATTTTTCAAAGGTTATATTTAAATTATTTTCGGTCATCTATTTTGATAAGATAGAGTTGAGTTCTGTTACTTCACACATCGTAACTTGATTTCGGGAATAAAAGTGGTGAAAATCTTTATTTTTAGGCTTTCTCTAACTAACCTTGTGTACAAGGATAATAAAAATGGAATTAAAAAAATAAAATTCTAATAAAAAAAATACTATTTTTTTATTTAAGTTAACAGAAAGTAACTAGTCCTTTGAGTGTAGGCTGGTCTAGGTGGTTACTTGGAGATTGTTCTTTCTAATATTCAACATAAACATATATTTTATACATTTAATTAAGTTTTTAAAATGTTGCATTTTAAGCTTTGTTAAGGCATGAAATACACGTTGCTTTGGGAATCATTATTTCATAAAATAAAATCATACACTTAAAACTTTCTATTTTCCTTTTCATCTTTCATATATTCATTTTCTTCTTTCATATAAATTTTAATACCAAATTTCATACTTCTCTGTCCGCATAGAGGTCGAAGATTTTTCCATCGCCAATTAATATATAGTTTCCCATTTTTTGAAGGACAACGTCCGACAATGATTGTATTTACTTTAAATTTATTTTAGTTAAACGAGGTGTTGAATTCGCTACCCAACATGCAATGTAAAGAAAGCAGTGAACGGAGTGTCTTGACACTAGGTTATCTCAACCCTGCTGTGCGGGATTTAATGTGAAGCTGTATATATGTTTCTTGACTGTATGATTAACTTTACAGGGACGAAGGCTCGAAAGGCAAGAACATGGGCGTGCCGCACATAACTTCATTTTGTTGGTGCTTGGGTCTGGAGTCGGGGACTAAACTCATTGCTTACTTGCATTTGGTAAAGACCTTCTTATTTATTTTATTTCCTTTTGACATTAATTAACCTTAATCTTCCATTAACCATGCAAAAGATTGTTGCTATATAGCATTAAAATAATGGACTTAAATATCATGAAGTTTCATTAGATATATTAGTAAGACCTAGTTATATTACCTTGAATATATATTTTTTAATATTCTTGACATAAAGTGCTTACTAAAAATAAATTATTCATTATTTTAAACATGTTTAACAGTTTACTCATATACAAAAATCTTTGTAACTGAATTTATCTCAGAAACTGTCTCAGGCAGTGGTTATTAATTTTATTTATTTAAATTTAGTATGCTACAGAAATAATTTTTACATATTTTATGATTTTCAAAGTGTCATCCAACCCTTAGGATTAGATAACACTTTTAAAAAACGTATAAAAATTTGAACGCTTACACGTTTTGTTACTTATTTAGGTTGTTACCATCTACTTTTTTATCACAAGACAAGATTGGCTGGTATAGAATATTTTTTTTTAAGCAGTATAAATGTGATTAATAAATAATATAATTGAATATAGTCAAATTAAATAAGTAACCAAAACAGAATGAAGTATATTCACAAAAAGGCATGGACGTAGAAAGTCAATGTCGCACCCGAAAAATTCCCACATATTTTGTTAAAATTCAAACTTTGCAACATGTTTAACAATGGGATAAAGTAGGGTTCAATTAATTCAATTAAAAAATTGTATAATATAAAAAGTCCAATTAAATTAAATAAAAAAAAATTAAAAAAGACCTTGAATTATTAAATATAATTTCCAGCTAATATCCCTCGCTCTCATGATCTTCTCGTCGATCTTCGCGGAATCGCTGCGAGGTAGCGTCGGTACCATAGAGGATGCTGAGGACCATCTCTACTCCACCTGGTATAAGATATCTGCCTCCGTGGCAGCCTTCACTGTTATCCACGTCCTGCTGGCTATCACTTTGATATATGCTGTACATAAGGTGAGTTTTTGTATGAGAATGTATGGAAATTTCATGCAGCCAGGTTTTCGTGATATTTACAAGCTCTTATTTAACTTGCCGTATTGGTTAGTTAGTGTGTGTGTGAAATCTTGCAATTTATTTGACTTCTTGTATCTTGAAATTTGGATTAGGACTTCATTTCTAATGACAATGTAATTATATATTATATAATAAACATTTCTATTAATATAATCCGCCCAATACGGCGGGTATCAAATAAAGAGGGTTGATTCGTAGAATATAATGCACTATGAAAAAACTTGTTATTAACGTATTTTTTTTTTAAAAATATCTGTTATAGTTAAAATTAAATTGTTTTAATTACATTTATCCCACTTGGTTACAGTCTAAGTAATCTACTATTGTATTTTAAATGTCAGGTTGTTTGTTGATAATATGTAAATATTTTGAAAACCGGTGAATAGTAAATGTGAAAGTTCACTCACTCACGTGTCACGAAATCTCAGAAACTATAAGTGCAAGGAGTTTTTAATGTTGTATCGGAGTTTTCTTTGGAACGTAAGTTGCTATTTTTGAATGATAATGACATTGCAAAATTTGATCCCTGAAAGATTGTATTTGAGGTTGAAAGTTTATATGAAACACCTTAACTACTATAAGGAGGAGTGTATAATATTGGTCGGTAGTAGATATAAAAGCGAGCAGAAGATGGAGAAGGGGTCATTACGATTGAAAATTTCAACCCCTATGAAGTCGTGAGGGTGTTGAAAGTTTGTGTGAAGATGAAAGTTTTTGCATAGTATTTATTTTCAATAATACGGATGGGTGAAACCACATGTGGACCAATATATCATATGTGGACGAGTAAAATCACATGTGGACCATGACGTCATATGTGAACGAGTAAAATCACATGTGGACCATAAAGTCATATGTGGACGAGTCAAATTACATGTGGACCATGATGTCATATGTGGATGGGTAAAATCACATGTGGACCATAATATCATATGTGGACGAGTGTAATCATATGTGGGCCATGGTGTCATGTGTAGATTAGCGTAATCACATGTGGACTATGATGTCATATATGGACTAGTCAAATCACGTGTGGAACATGATGTGATATTTGGATGGGTGTAATTACATGTGGACCATGATGTCATGTGTGGATGAGTGAAATCACATGTGGACCATGATATCATATGTGGATGGGAGTAATCATATGTGGATGGGAGTAATCACATGTGGACCATGATGACATATGTGGAAAAGTGATATCACATGTGGACCATGATGTCACATGTGGACTAGTCAAATCACGTGTGGACCATGATGTCATATGTGGACTGGTCAAATCACGTGTGGATCATGATTTCATATGTGGAAGGGTGTAATCACATGTGGACCATGATGTCATGTGTGGATGAGTAAAATAATACGTGGACATAACATTTGGAGGTAGAAGATGTTCTTCGAAAAAGTTTTTTTTGACAAGGCGAAATTATAAAGGTTAAACCTTTATAACCTCATCCTTAGGACTCTGGCAAGTTTATATGAAGTATTAGGCTTTATGTGCATTTAAGTAGGAACAGAATTTAAGATAAGGCCGATTCAAGGAAATATAATAAAAACGATTACTTCTCTCACGGTCAGTTGTATTTGATCAGATGTAGATAATTTCACCTAATTTACTGACGCCAGAAAAATAAAAGTTAGAATTTGGTATAATTTGGAATATTTTTTGAGAATTGAATTATCTTTGAATGCTAATATATTTTATGTCTTCACTATAGCGCATGTGCGCATGCGCATAATGTATACATAAATAAACATTTTTTTTTTTTTGCTGATTTCATGTTTCAACTAATCGATTAACAAACGTTTAAGTAAACTATATGTGTTCGTAGTGAAGCTGTCCTTTCAAATAGGTTACAATATAACCTGTAGTACCACGGGTATAGTGAGAACAAGTGTTTTTTTTTACCTTCACACTTTTATCCAGCACAGTAGAGTAGACAGGAAGAACCTAGTCTCAAGACACTCCTTACTCTGCTTTCCGCTGAATTCGAGACTTTGCGTGTTGAATGAACACGAAGCCGCGATTTATCTTAACCAGAGCGAGGAAATGAAAATAATTTTAAATATAATCATTTTCCCGAGTGGAGTCGAACCCACAACCGATCGCGTTTACAATCAGACGCTGTCCCACTGCGCACACAACCGGATTCTCGTCTCGTTTCTTTCATTACTTGTGCTATAAATCATTATGTACGTTGTTTTTTTAGATCTAATTATTATAGTGGACATTTTTATAACAAATGAATTTTATTCACATTAGTGTTACCTTATAAAAAATAATTTTTTTTATAAAGAAATGTTATTTTGCGTGGCCATTAATGGCACAATGCAATGGCAACGCAAAGTGCAGTACGAAATGACGCATTACTAGATTTTTCATTGTCTAGATGCTATAAATATTCTTTCGCGTGAAATTTGAACCATAACCTTCAAATATACGCAATCGCATGACAACCGCGCTACTATGGTGTCCGTGACCTTCATTGTATTTATAAAAGCAGCTTCACGTTTTTTCCCGCATACCAGGCAGTTCTCCATTTTCAGTAAAACTGGGCGTTGAATGGCGGAACTTGACTATGTTTGCCAAATTGGGTAAATAATAACAATTTAAATATAGTCATTCCTTCGAGTAGAAATCGAACCGATGACACATTTACAGTTACAGTCACATGCTGTCGATGTCCATTGCACTTTACTATAGTGGTTTTTAGAAATTTATTCTAAATATGAGCAGTTTCACTTTTATCCCACTTAATAGTGTAGTCAGAGACATTGTAGTGTTACCAAGCTCATTCGGTTGCTTTCCTCCCGAAATCAAGATATTTAAGTGTTGAGTGCCGTAATTTAACGCCGTACTATATCCAAATCACAAGCAAAGAAATTAAAATAAAATTTTAAATATAATCACCTCCTGTTGGAATTAAACCCACAACCAATTTTGCTTACTGTCATAAGCCGTCCCACTGCGTAACAAAGTAGTTTTAACATCATAATTACTTTTATTTAAAGATTTAACTAACTAAAGATTTATTTCAATATAAAAAATTTCTTGTTTCATACATTTCAGCGTAGTGTCGTAGCTCTCCGCGTGTGGGTGTGGGTGATGATAGTGCTGTACTTCGTGTCACTCTGCTACGTAGTGTTCTCTATGACGTTTGGGTTCACCACTACTGGATCTCATATATTCTTGGCATTTCTGGAAGGCATTTTGTTCTTTGGTAAGTGTTTGAAATCTATGTTCTTCTGGTTTTATGAAGCGATAGTTCCGTTATATAGATGTAAATAAGGTTAAAAACAAACATTATTAATTTAAAATGAAACTATTTAAAAGGATTGATCGCGTATATTTTGTAAGTAACTAGTTAATCGAGGCCGGTGGTGGCGCAGTGGCACAGCGTCTGGTACTTTCCCACTCGAGGGAGTGATTAACTCACCCGAGTGGGGATCGAACCCAAAACCGATCGCGTTTACAGTCAGACGCTGTCCCACTGCGCCACAATCGGCCTAGAGTTTCTTATATTGATAAATAGTTAAATGCAATATTTCGTGATAATAATTGTTTGTTTACACTTCATCCCCAGTACACAGTATCAAAGAGTAACACTATACGAGTTAAAAATCAGAACAAAAATAGTGTTAAGAAATCGTTATCCATTTTGTACTAAATTGTACTTTTAAAATTCTTTTTTTGCCTATTAAACCCATGAGTAAGGAGGTAGGGCTCTCTTTCATTTTTAAAATTGGGTAAAAAAATCATAAAATAAGTTTTGAAATGAAATATCATTTCTCCGATAAATGAAGAAATGTTATGTCATTTCTCCGTTAACATTTTTGAAAAACCGTATAAAAAATTTGAACGCAGCGGGATTTGAACACGCGCCTCTTGGATACCGTCCAAGCGCTCTGACCACTAAGCCATGCGTTCTACTATCAGCTGCGTCGAAATTCTTATACGTTTTGTTACAACTTATTTATGTTTTTCTAATCCTAAGTGTGGAAATACACTTTAAAAATAGTAAATATTTCTCTGTTACCTGCTTTCTTCTAGTATGGTATCAGATGACCCGGAAATAATATTGTACCAAAGTTCCCTACATACAGGTGAAATTAATAAATGTTTGGCACAATATTGAGTTCAAATACGTTACAATTGTGTGTTAGAGTACACTGAGCTATCGAGGTGTGATCCATAATATTTATATATAAAGGTTTATAAATACATCCTATTGGATAATTTTCATTTGTGTAAATGATTATTTTTAAGTCTTAGAAGAACATATTTGAAAATGTTTAAAAATAATTTGTACTAAATTTATTGCTTAAAAGAAGTTCGAACAGTTTTTTTTAAATCCATCAATTAAATTCAATTGAGATATAATAAGAAAATTGATTTAAAAAAATTAAATTAATTGTGATAATATTATTCACAAATATGATAAGCTAATAAAAAATTAAAATTAAAACAAGCAATTAAATTTAATTCGTACATTTTTATAATTTTCCAGGTATCCTCGCCTATTGTATTCTCTGCGTGAACAGCTACTACCTGATGCTGAAGAGCGCCGAAGACATGGAGACACCTTACAAAACTGACTATTAGACATGATTTATCTTTATATTAAAAATACAACGTTTTTTTGTAGAAATACAATAAAGGAGCTAATTGACATGTTATATATCGATACCTAAGTTCGCACTCTCAGTAATTTTATCTAAGTACTTTGACGTTTTCTAAAAATCAACGAGAGTAAAAATAAGCCTGCTAAAAGTATGAACCTGCCAATTCGCCATTTTTGGGTGATTATTTTTTATACCGTTTAAAACTAAAAGATACACAGCAAAAGAATATAACAAGTATCGGTGTATTTGTAGAGTTGTCAAAAATCTGAATCTGTCAAATCCATGTGGTTAAAAGTTTGCGTCCAATTAAACATCGAAGTACGTAAAGATCTTCTCATAAAATATATTTATATATATATTGAACAATGTGTTTTGCCACTTTCGGTAATTTACTAAATATATATAACTCTTATACAAAGCACGGTGTTGAGTTCCGCCACTAGAAACGCAATATGTCGAATTTAGAGCAAGGCAGAGTACAGCTTGTCTCGACACTAGGTACTTCCTGTCTATGCAAGATAAAAATTTGATGTTACACAATAAATCTTATCCCGAATTTGTTAGTAGGAATAGGTAATTGTTAAAAATATTGGGTTTGTTTTTATTGAAAAAAGAAAATATTTTATATATTTATCAGTAAAAATGAAAAATTCACCCTGTCATGCGAGTCAAGGTATCGATATATTATCTGTTGAAAAACAAAAGTTCTACATAAACGTCAAGACGGGTTTCTAGAATAAGTATAGATGGCAGCAAATTAATATACATTATTAAAATTAAATAACGAAAAACGCGGCTCTATTGATATGCTTTTATAATAACAATTGTAGATGTGTGTGTGTGCTTCAAATATTTGTAAGTGAAATGTGCCATTTTCTTTTTTATAAGGAGTTTTTATATGACTTTTTATTTTAAAATAATAGACAATTTTTTATAAGACTAAATGGACACAGGTAAAATATACAAAGTATTAAAGTAATGGATTTATTTTTTTTTATATAAATAATCGATTTTAGTGCAGTAATAATCGATTCTTTTTGTTTTTGTGAAACCTTTTTTGGCTGCAATGATAAAATACTAATTATATTTTAATTGTTGTGTATTTTAACTCCATGCTAAATTTTGATTATTTTTTGAATTGAAATTTTCATGCCAATTTGTATAGTATAAAAGTATTGGCCAAATATTCGTATTTACTAAATGTTACTAATTATAGTTATAAAATGTAGACGCGGTTTATAAGAACCAATATAAAATTAGAATCGATTTTGATAAAATTAAATCGATATTTATAAATGAAAACAAAATCACATTAATAAGTAATCTATATTTTTTAAAAGGAATATATTGATGTCTATATTCATTTTAATAAAATATCGATTATATGAAAACTTATGACGCGGTGTGATTTAATGTGCGCTTTTGATGCTTGCTATAGTACAAAATTCGTATATATATATATATATATATATATATATATATATATTTATATATTTAATAAGTATATTAAAAAAAACTATGTATTAATACAATTAAGATTATCTACTAAATAAATAAAATAAATAAAAAGACCGACAGCGGGAAAATAAATAAAAAGACAATGATAATAAACTGCCTTATATACTAACTTATACAAGACAATATCGCACCTTTAAAATTAAAGTGGCTCAACTCAAAATTTATCGAATTTGACATATTCTATATTCAAATATTGTATTTGAATATAGAAATATGTCGAATTTGATAAGTTTTGAGTTGCGTCGCTTTAATTGAAAGCGTGCGGCCTTAAATTGAAGCTGCCTTAAATATATGTAGGAAAAATAGGCGAAGTACTTGAAATAAAAAATAGAATATCGAGTAAAAACAAAAATAATTTGGAGCAGTGAGACAGAGTTTTAAATCTATAGTTGGGGTTCGATTCCTACTTGGGGAAACAATATAAATTAAATATATTTATTTCAAAACTTTATTAAGTCAAAGTGCAGCTTACGTTTATTTATATGCGTAACGATTTTACATTACAAATATCGATATACTTTTTAATATTTTTTCAATAAATAAGAATAATATGTTAAGTTGAGTATATTTTGCTTTATGTGTATTAAAAATAATTAAAAAATGTAGTTAATAAAAAAAATGTAATGGCGTAATGTAAGATGACAGAAATATTATAAATTATATAAAAAAAGTAATTTTTTTTATATATTTTGAATGACTTGCATATGTTTTATTTTTTTTTGTATTTTCTATTGTTAATATATGGATGTATTTATTAAGGACATAGCTTGCGTTTGCAAAATGGCGCCAAATTAACAAATCGACGCTTAAAACTCATGTCACTTTCAAACCGCTTAAAACTTATAAAATAATAGATTTAATTGAAAATAATATGAAATATTGAAATAAAATAAGTAAACATAATTTAATTTACGTACTTTATTAGTATAAAAGTGTCGAATCCATTTTATTACTTTGTTACAAATTCCGATGTATTAATAAGTTTTATATTTGTTTGTTATGGATATTATTGTAGTTTTTTAAAATGTTATTGTATGGGGAAGGAAACTTAATTATTCCATTCTTTTTTTACGCATAAACATACAAGAGGTAAGTGTTTTGTCGCACAAGTCCTATTATAGTACAAACAAGTATTTATTTTCAAAAATATATTATTATATAAATTTTCTTAGAGGCCGGTAAACACGATCGGTTGTGGGTCCGATCCCCACTCGGGGAAGTGATTATATTTAAAATTATTTTCACTTTCTCGCTTTGGTAAGACAAACTGCGGCGTTGAGTTCCAACAGTTAACACGCAATGTCTCGAATCTGGCGGAATGCGAAGAATGGTGTGTCTTGACACTAAATGCTTTCTGTCTACCCTGTTATGCGAGACAAAAGCGTGAAGCTATAAAAAAATTCTTATACTCTACAATTTAATGTATGATAATGTATGATAAATAAAACTAAACGTTAGGTTTTTTATTTAAATAAAAAACCTAACGTTTAGTTTTATTGTGTAATATAGACACTCATAAGTGTGTCGAGCCAAGTTCAAATCAAAACTGAAAATTTATATGTTTTTTATATTTTAAAAAAATTGCTGCCTCATTTAATGAAATAAATCCATTACGTGAAAAGATAATAATAAAATTTCTTCATTTTTTCACTATACAATGTAAATCTAAGACTATATCTGTTTACTTGATACATTAATTATTTATTTTAAATATTTAAGTATATATATATATATATTATTTACATATTTACTTGCTTTTTTTAAAAGTTAAAAACAAAAACAATTTGGAGCAGGGGACAGCGTTTTAAATCTATAGTGGGTATTCGATTCCTACTTGGGGAGAAAACAATATAATTTAAATGTATTTATTTCAAAGCTCTATTAAAACAAAGTACACGATTTTTATTACAAATATCGATATATTTTTTAATATTTTTTTCAATAAATAAGAAGACTTATGTGTTAAGTTGAGTATATTTTGCTTTATGTGTATTAAAAATATTAAAAAAAAATGTAATTTTTAGCTTTTAAGGCGAATATTATGATTTTCATCTATTTTTTATAGCAATCTGTTGATTTTTTGACTCCATTCTTGTCAGAGCTGGTCACATTTGTGAGGCCAAAGTGACCCTTGTGACGTCACTAATGATGGGCCTTAATACGTTTTGATGAGGTTATTTTTTATATATATGTTTATTGAAGTACTATGTATAAAATAATGTTTCAAACTGTTAACTTTTTTGTTGAAATATTTTTAAAAAGTTATATTACAATATTTACAGTACAATGTTATATGAATTAAATATTAAAAATATATATAAGTTATATTATAGAAATCTATTTAAAGACATAAAATATTCTATAAAATTAAAAAAAATATTAATTTAACTAATAAAGCCATTATATTTAAATATTTTGATTTTTGCTTGTTTTGTTACAAGTTTATACTTTTTCCTTTAGTTTTTCTTAAAATTGGTGAGCGGTACTGTCAGCAACGAAAATTATAAAGTGTTTTTTGCCTAAACATTATTAATTAATTTGTTAAAGAGTAAATATTATGTACATTGACGTCTCTAGTGTTTTTTTAAATTTAGTATTCTTACACTATTCTCAATTTTTTACTTGCGAGTGTGTCAAAGTCACTTTTTTTACTAATTACAATTTTATAATAATGTTTCGAATATTTGAAATATTATTTTATTTAATGCTTTATTAAGAATGTGGCATATATAATGGCCTGGATATGTATACATTTTTGAGTACTTTATATTGGTCTTCATAGCGCGTAAATAGGTCTCAATTATAGCCTAATCGTGGCCTGTTGTACGCCTATACTGTATTGTATGTAGCTCTATAATACATTTGTATTGTTATTTGTGAATCGTGCAATTTACATGTTAATGTTTATATTGTGTTTTATTTTGCACCAGTTTCACACGTTTTTTGTCTATCTGTCTATCAATGTAAATAAACCTTTCAATGCCTATTATTATTAATATTTTAATATTTCTGTTACTGTCATCAGTTTGTCTTTTTTTAAAATGTATTACATAAAAATGGCGACAAAGTGTTTTATTTACTTAAGTGAGATTTGAACTCGCTACCATCGATTGACAATGAATAAATAGTTTTGGTTCCGGCTGGAAGATTTCTGAGAGGTATACGTAGCACTTAAAAAATCTTATTTTAGCTTCAAGCATTTTTTCTTCTAAAATATTAGAGTATCGTTAATACGATCACATATTTTTTTTTAAATTTTTCTATTTTTAAAGTATTATTTCCTATTTAGGGTTAGAAAAACATTTTTAAGAAAGTCTAAAAATTTGAACACAGCGGGATTCGAACCCGCGCCGCTTTTGTTGTTTATTAAAAATATTTCCTAACATAATAATATCAACGTCTCAATTTCAGGCGCAAAGCACGGAGTGTCTTAACACTAGATTATCTGACTACCTCGCTCTACGGGATAAAGCGTGAAGTTGCTATTTTATATATTATTTTAAAAAGTTAACCAGACACTGAGAAAGGTTAGCAGGTTCGTATCCAGCTTATTATATATCCTTTCTTGAAATTTTATTACATTTTGTTTTATCTTCACGCTTTTTCCCTTGCGGGGTAGGCAGAGAGTACGGAGTGCCAAACGCTGCGGTCCCTGCATATCTCTTTCACCTCTTCCACAATTAACCTCTTCATACATGTCCTTCGTGTCCTCATACTTTTTACGTGACCTTCCTCCAGTATCATAGATACTGTATAGTCAAAGGTCAACCCGAGGTCTCCTATGACCTCTCGTACCGCTCACCTTTTATTACATTATCTAAAGAATATATATTAAACCGAACACTGGATGTTTTAATTAAAACACATAAAAGTTTTACATAGTTTAGTTTATTCATCGAAATAATTGTATTAACGATGAAGCCACGCCCGTTTCGTTTTAAATAAATATATTACAATTCTATTATTAAGTAAAATCGATTACGCTATATCATATTGGTCTTAAATAGGCTATTCAACAGTATTTTTTTTTCACGTGAATTTACACAATAATGCACCCGTCTGGTGAGTAAGTACTGGTGGAGTTGTTTTTTTCACTAGAGGTTGATGACTTACGTATTTTCTTAGTTGATTTGATATATGTTTGTTTAAATTAATCACAAGTGGTAATTATTGAGAATTTCAATGTTATACTAGTCGACTTGTGTCAAATACGCGTTACTATGGTAACGTGTATGTAATGTGTGTATGTGTGTAATATTTGATTTTGTTATTATAAATAAAAAATGCGATCTTCTGCACTTCTTTTTTAAATAATTTAAATGTTATTATCAGATTATTTGTTTATATTCATTTTCCCGCGCTTTTAACATGTGCAGTGTTCATATCCGCCATGCCACACGCAATGTGCCGAAAATTAAACAGAAAATGGCGAACGAAGGGTAAGGTACTTCGTTACTTATACTAGATTTCTATCTATGCCTGAAAGAATTATCGCTTATTAATAAAAAAAATAATAATATTTTTAATTCAATATTAACGTTTGAAAACGTTCATAACAATCCATTATTTTCTATGTCTCAATAAAAAACCACTTGTAAATAATTTAAATTTAAATACTAAAGTACTTTGTACTGTAAAATGTTTAAAGAAAAAAAAACAAACAAGGTGACTCCATTCCATTGCCAAGTGAAACAGATCTCGTAATCAATTCACATACAATATTTTTTTAGCATTTTATTTTTGTATATCACGATTTTTTCTAACATTTTGTTCGTGAACATCGGAATGTCAATATTTAATTATAATTAGTTATACTCATATATGTACATTATACTAAGGCAAGAAACGCGGCGAGAGTTGCACAAATTTCGTTGATTCATTCGATTAAATTATTTAAGTACGAACCTACTTAGGAATCTATATTTCACATACAGTCAATGATTTGTTATTTATTTTACAGGCGCAGGCGTTGAAGGAAACAAGGAACAAAATTATATTGCGTTATTTATATACTTACTTATTAAACGTTTTTTTTTATTTTGCGTAAGATTAACGTCTAAATTCATTTTTGAATTTGTTTTACAAAATTTATTTATGTATCTCGCTTTTAATCGATTGTTAGAGCGATATCGATATAAAATCGAAAGTACAAGAAATAGCTGTCAAAATAAAATAAAACTTCATTCATTCATTCCCAACTAAAATATACAGATAATAATAAGTAACGCCTGCACGTAAGTACCTAGGTACTATTTCTTAAATTAATAGGCAAAGACTTACAATAAGTAGGTGTAATATTTAAAATACAATAATTAATTATAAGTGAATTTTGGTTTGGCTTCGAACATGAAGCTATAAGACACGGTTATTATTAGGCATCGAACATTTACAATATAAGTGCTACAGTAGTCCGCTCAGCTCACGCGTATGCAGCGTGCACTTGCAGGGTGCAGTTTGCAGGTGGGGTGGCGGGTGCAGACGCCGCGCGCCTGCCGCTTTACACAACGCTAACACAACACTAAACGGATAAATACTTAACTAAGGGTATTGCACGAAAAACTGGGAAACGAATTCTAATTCTACAATTTACATAATTACACTTAATTACGAATGGTGATGTCCCGCCGATACTTGTCGGCCACTAAATAACACTAGCACTTTCAAATCTCAAATTGCTCGCCGAATTTGATGTTGCACGAATTTCGCAGTCCAATATAGGTATATTAGGTTGAAATCTAGAATTGTAGACTTAGTCTAGACGCTGGGAGACAGGTCAGTACAGACGAGCGGTGTCTAGAGGCGGCGGCTCGGTGCCGACGTCGATGTCGTTGGGGCCGTCGTCCTCCGTGACACTCTGTGCGCCACTCGCTCGCTGGAGACCGCGCACCTGCAATATGTAAACGTTTTTTTTAATTAAAAACATTATTAGAAAACTTACAAAAATGTGCATGTAGCGGGAGTTGAACCCGTGCGTCTTGAAAGCCGTCCAACAGCTATAAACATTAAGCCTTCGTTATAGCCGTCGTCAATATGTTTGTTAATTGTTTTTTGATTAGTATTTTCTTCTTCTTTATCTTTCCGTTAAAGATAGTATTTTTTTTGTATGTAATCAATAATAATACAACGAAAATTCAAAATCTAATACACTTTAGTTGTTTCTCATCTCTTATCATTACTAAAAAATACATTTCCATCGTCACCTGAAGGAGAAGATTGTTCGACAGCAACCTGGCCTGGTGTTCCTGGGCTTTAGCTCGTAAGCAAGCGATGCTATTATTCCTGAACGCCTCGGGGTCCTCGTACAGCTCGCGGGTGTCTGGCGACGCGCGGCCCTTCGCCGAGGAGGAGGCTGTCGTGCTGCTGCCCGGGGAACTTTGCGCCTGGAGATGGGAGAACTGTGTCAAAATTGATTGGATTTTATTAGTTTAAGCATAAAAAGAGCAGGCGTACGAGAGTAAAGTATAGTCGATTTGAATTCATGTTAAATAAAATAGCTTTTGGAGTTAGTTGCTATATTGTATTAGTGAGGGGTTCCCAGTAAAATAAATAGTTACAATTGAGCTCTTTGATTTTCACGATTTTTACACATTTTAAACGAAATAATTTTAAAAAGATTAATTGCGTATATTTTGGTAATCGATTACCGGTCCGTGGTCTCAGGTAGACTGTGAGTGTAAAGTGTTCAAAATGTCGGGTTTTCAAAAATATATTTACAAATATCAAAATATGTGCGATTAATCCCTTTAAAATAGTTTCATTTTAAATATGAAGAGCATAGAACAGTATATTTTCTACGTCCACTCTTCCTAACCTGCTCCTGTATTTCTACTTCTTTGCTATATCACGCAAAAAAGGCAAAGAAAATAATACTAGGACACACAGTTCTCCACGTTTTTTAATTCCTTATTGCCATGGCGAGTGCATTCTCACCCTTATCAATTTCATTGAAACGCATCATAAAGTGCATTCTAACGAGACATGCGGTTGTGTAATATATCATTGTACGCGTATTGCGTATTAATATTCGCCGCGGCATGTATGCAACGACACGCTCGTCTTCAGCTTATGAATATAATTGCAAATATAAATATATATACATCTCTATTTGGTCATCTATAATATATATACAAATTCTTTTGGTATATGATATACAGTTTAGTATAAGACACTTGTTTGTGACGAGGCGAAAACGTAAAAGCAGTTTAGAAATTTTTAATTTTTTTTTAGCTTCCCGCATTTATCCCGCATAGCAGGGTAGGCAGAAAGTACCTAGCGTCAAGACACTCCGCACTTCGCTTTCCACCGAATACGAGACATTGCGTGTTGGGTGGTGGAACTCCATGCCGTTCTTTGTCTTTACCAGAGCAAGAAAGTGAAAATAATTTGAATATAATCACTCCCCTGAGTGGGGATCGAACCCACGTTTACAGTCAGACGCTGTCACACTGCGCCGGCCTCAAGTTTTTAATTGATTTCTAATATTATGGACTAGAATTTGAAATGAAAAGATCTATGTAAATACACGTCACGTTACGTAGACCTTTCTTCTGTCTGCATAAATAAAAAAGAACGCAGCTCGCACTTAATCTCTCATACAAAGATATACAGACAAATGTCAAGACACAATGATTAAATAATATAAAAAATATATATTTAAAACGCAATATATTTGAATTGATGAAAAATTGAGAACATAAGTACTTGTCACCATGGAAAGAATTTAAAGATAAGGATAATAAGATTAGCTTTATATTAAATTAGTTATAGCCCTCAATAGTAATGCCCTATTAGCATAACATGTAAACATAAATATTTACAATTTTCCAATTGCATTTCAAAGAAATATAATCCTATCTAACTGATTTACAATATAGTCTCTACACAAACTAATACCAACTCTACAATCTCTAAGGAATCTGTATGTCAAATTAAGGCTCAAAGGTCAAAGTAATATTGTTATGATCGTTGCCAATGATCTCTCCTCTTTGTACTCACCTGGTTATCGTGAACGTCATGCCGCGGCGAGGTGGAGGGCGGGCACTCTCCCTCCGCCTCGGAGCCCTCGCGCTCCGACCCCGACTCCTTGAGGTGCTGCGCCGCCTCCATCGACTTGCGGTGCATGCCTGGAACAAGTGCACCTTGACATAAGTAAGTATATTTTATTATTATCAAGTTACACTAGACTGCTTGTTTGTAAAGAGTGATCGCATCGCACTTCAAGTACTATGAGTTAACAAATTCAGTTTAATTATTATGGGTAGTAGTAGGTAGTATATATTTGATAATTTGAAATAAATTGTTAAGATTTGCACAGAAAACCTAGAGTAAACACTCTTTTAGTCTTGATTCTATTTCTCTACATTCCGCCCGATACTGAGATGTTGCCTGTCTTTAAACTCAATACAGTGTCTTATAAAATTATTGGACATTATTTTCAACTCAATAAATTATTACCTGTCCGTCTTGATTTATATGTTATTATATGCAAAAAACACTGTATAATTTTAAGCCGGATAGATTCTGATTATAATGACGTCCGGTCATTTAAATTATTTTCATGTTCTCGCTCTGGCAAGGAGAAGCGCGGCGTTGAGTTCTGCCACTCAATATATATATTGTCCCGAATTCCAAAGAAAGCGGAGTGCGAAGTATCATGGCACTAAGGTGAAGTACCTTACCTCTAAAAGATTAATAATCTACAAAAAAAATTGTTGCAATTACCATAAAGTATCAATAGTGTTGTTACAAGAGCTATTAACGTAATCTTATAATATGGATGGTTCACGTATCGTATCGTAATTACGTAAAATGTACTAAATATATAAATATAGTAAAAATATATATTTTATATTAGATAATAGAAAAATAATATGGAAAAACTTCGCATATAACGTATTATTTTTATATAAAGATAGAAAAACTAGTGATGTTGCATTCTAATCTCTATGTTAAAAAGCAGAATTAAATAAACCAAATACTTATTTATATAGAACAAATAACTCATTTTTACAATTATAAAATAATAAAGTTATTATAAAACTTTACAAACATAGCGGGTTCTGAAACTGCTTAATACAATACAAAATAACGTGTTGAAGTAAACAAAAAGGGTATACATTTCTAACTCAACGACAGCACTACGTCATTATGTTAGAATAAGTCAAAAATGAAAACGCAGTGAGTACAAAAGTAAGAATACGAGTGAGTGAATAGAAACCATTATCCATTGTATCAGTAATGACAATAGATAGACAATAACTGCGTTGGAACATAGCGTGGCTACAGTCAGCAGTCGGCTGTAGGCCTTACGAGTGTCTCGATCGTGAGTATGGTATACGTTTGGAAAAAGCAATTATTATGGTTTAATTTGGAGTTTCACACTTTCATCCCGCATAGCAGGGCAGACAGAAAATACCTAGTGTCAAGACACTCCGTACTTCACTCTCCACCGAATTCGAGACATTGCGTGTTGAGTGGTGGAATTCAACGCTGCATTTTGTCTTAACAGGGGGAGGAAGTGAAAATAATTTAAATATAATCACTCCCACGTGTGGGAATCGAACCCAGAACAGATCGCGCTTACAGTCACACTGCGCCACAACCGGCCCCAACTTATATGTAATTACGTTATATAGAATCAGTATTTAGAAGACCTGATGGCGTGTAAAATACACGTTACCTTATCAGAGTGTATGCCACTGTATTTATATTTCGATTAATTATATATAGATTTATATGAAAAAGCAGGCATGTTTGTGATAATGCGTTAGAAGTACAGTAAAATAATCATCCATTCTGTATTATATTAAACGATATTCGTTATCTAATTACAATAATCGCAAGAAAGGCACAGAACTAATGTCTATATTTTAGAATAAATGAAAAATGTCCCATTTACGTCAACGTCATGTTACCATTTGATTATCTGTGGCATAATGTTTAGATATGTTTTAGATAAGTAATTTCATGAAGGGGCATGTTTTTTTTCATTTAAAAGGTTTCTGGTAATTTTAAAGATAAAAAAAAACATAAAAATTACTTAAATTGCAATATGGCTAGCCTACTAAGTATTCTGGTTTTAGCCGAAAGCGGTGATGACAGAAAATCGTTACAAAAATCTATTTCCCAAAATATATAACTTTATTATTTCTAAAGGCTCTGTTCCGCACACATTCTAACGATATGTGGTACATGATTTCGATATTACTTGTTAGAACCTGGTACGTGTGACTCGATTTAAATCTTACTTTGTTGAATCATAAAATATAAAGAAACAAAAATAATAAATCCACAACATAATTCCACAACATAAATCCATATAATTTTAATTATAATGTATTTTGTTATACTCTAATGATGCTGACAGACAAATCGCAATCATTATTGTCTTTAGTAAAACGCTACTTACTTGAGTTCGTTAAGGCAAATTCACACTATCAGTAAACTTAGTTTCAGCATAACATCGTGATAATTATCGTTTTATACATTACCTATTGAACGTGTACCTGTTAGACAGTAATGGCCTGTGTGATCAGGCCGCGATCAGGCCGTTGGTAATATTGTAGATTATTTCTCCCAATTGTGTTTCCTATTACAATTATTGCGTTTAATCAGTCATGGATTTAAGATATTTTTAAGCTGTAGAAAAAAAAACCATTCGAAAAGTGAAACAAAACCCATAATAATAAACATAAATAAATAGACTCTGGTAAATACAAAGAGCGGTGTTGAGTCCCACCACCCAACACACAATGTCTCGAATTCGGTGGAAAGCGAAGTACGGAGTGTCTTGACACTAGGTACTTTCTGCCTACCCTGCTATGCGGGATACAAGCGTGAAGCTAAAAATAAATAAATAAATAAATAGAAACTCGCGAACAACACGTTTGTCGATTTTAAATATATGAATATAATAACACAAAGTATTGCTATATAAATTCGAAATTACATTGCAATCAACACAGGGTCATCTTGTTTAGCGTTTAGCAAAGTAGAAAGAAAGAGCTAAAAGTTTTTAAAGAAATATTTTCTCTTTTCCATACATATATATCAAGTCGAAATTAACGATATTTCTTTAATATATTTTTTTATATAACATATATTTTATATTTATTAGTAAAAAATATATATTATACATGAAAAAGGCTGTACCACCGTCCGTCCGTAACTTTAATACCCGAGCTAGGATTTTACGAGATTTTTACAACACTCTCGCGATGTTCAATGAATGCCTAATAAGGCTTTTACTGCTGACGGCGCCGCCTCTGCACCGGGATGACTTATGACTTTTGTTTATTAATTTATTACTCTCTAGGCGATGTAGTAAACGAATGTCTATGATTTTTTTCTTGTAGGTAGGCTTTTGTGGGTATGTGTAACGTACAAATAAATTATGTGTTTTAATATCCTTCACGTTATACGTGGTAAAATCGTTCGTCAGCCATTCTTTATGTCTTTCAAAATGGAAAGGCAAATGGATATATATTGAATAGCAAAATTCACGGCTGCTTTTTTTAAAATGATTTATTATCATAAAAATATTTTAAATATAAACGTGATTTCGACAATACCTCTATTTATAACTATTGGCCACTATAGCCATGGCTTACGAGTATAATTAACTTGGTTAATATTAAATAGAAAATGTTTGTTTTTAATTAAGTATTTACTTTTAAATTAAATCATTAACTTGTATGTAATGGTGGTTTGGGCACATCGAGAGGATGAATGATGAAAGATTGGTTAAAAAAATTATGAAGCAAAGGTGAGTGGTATGAGAGGTCGAGGTAGTTCTCGTTTGATATTCGAAAACATAGTGTCAATAATACTGGAGGAAGGTCACGTATAAGGCATGAGGAACCCCGAAGGGTGTATAGAGGGTAATGACTGTGGACGAGGTGAAAGAGGTATGCAGGGAATGTAGCGTTTGGCGCCCCGTCCTCTCTCACCACCCCGTAAGGGATAAAGTGTGAAGCTACAAAAATCTAACTACGATTTGATCACCAGACACTTTAGTTGTTTCTTTATATAAGAACCACCGAAAACCCCTAAATAATATAAGTGTGGTTCAAAGTTCTACCAAATTTATCGTCATACGCTCACATGAGTATTGAATAAAATAAATATATTTATTTTTACAACGTAATCCACGTCAGAGCATACACAGAGATTAATACAAGACATATAGAGGCATTAAAAGAGCATTTAAAAGTTTTTTTTTAAATACTGAATATTTTGAATTTGTACAAAATCATTTTTAATCCCCATTATTGACAATCGTTACCACAATCGGTCAGTACACATATGATAGATATGTAGATGGACTACAGTACGCGCAGTGGAGCTGGCGGTCGGACGGCCATCAAGTTTCTAATCGCCAGAGGTAGCATTAGAGCAACTTTCACAATTACTTCGGCTATAAATCCACTTGATTTAGCGGCCAGTTGTTAGTTCGCTGCGATTAGGCTCCCAGGAACCAAATGAGTTACGAAATACTTGCTTAAATTTTAAATAGAATTGTGTTGGTGCGTGGTGGGTTGAAATCGAGAATTTAATTCAATATATTATCAATTTTGATTTTGGTTATTTACAAATAAACAAACAAAATATTCTTTAGTATTAAAAAAAAAAAACAAAAAATAAACTGAAATTGGCAATAAAGTGGCTTTATCGCTTGAAGATCTTTCAGGCAACCTTTGGATGTTAAGAGTGTTTACTCACCACTTTTTTAGTTATTTCTTATATATTCGAATCAGAATTACTGAACTAATCGATATATTTTTAAAAACAGATGTACAAATAGCATTTTCAAACATTTTAGAAAATATAAACTATTGATTTCAATTGAAAACTTACTTGTTGTACGTGTTTCAAATAACATTAATAATATTAAGAAAATGCATGAGGCATTTTCTTTCGAGCGACACTGAGAAAAATAGAAAGCGCATTTCCTTATAATTATAAAAACAAAATCAAAATAACAAGTAACAAACCAAACTAATGAAAAGCTATATTAATAACATCTCTACTACGCTCTACATAATGACGCGACGTGTCCGATGTATAGAGATGCAGGTAGAGATGGAGATAGAGATTAAATTGTCACCTATAATTATGTATCACTTAAGTGAATTTAAGTTGTACTAGAAATGTTTTCACACCTACAACAGAGAGGCGAAATAATTAATAAGTGCTTGTGGCGGACTCGATCTCGAGATTGTGAATTATTTTTAATGATTATATGCAAATTATGGAATACTGTATATACCGCCTCTACATATAGTAGAGTTGGTTATGTATTGGAATGTTAAATATATAATAATATAAAGATAAAGATATATATTATATATATTTTTTATTGCAAACATATGTATGTTAGCTTTTTAAATGAAACTATGTATTTGAACTGGATTTGGATTTAGTTTAGAAATTTTTTTATATATGTTTTAGCTTATAAAATATAAATTAGAATAAGATATATATTATATTAAGATATGTCAATATATGGTTTTCTTAAAATTTACACAATTTGACTACTTTTTAGATATTTAATGTGCTTATGAAAAGTAATCATTTATTATTGAAATTCTTATAATTTTAAAACAGATGTATGTGATTATTTCTTGTAAAATAAGATTTCGGCATTAAAATTAATGAATTTTATATTAATATTTTCTAGGAAATAATGAAATTTATGTAAAAATATTTAGAAAAATAAATATATACATATATCAAACAGATTGCATACATTTACAGTTTTCAATACTTTTATATTCTATGTAAGTATTTTAATGTGGAGGCTAAATGTTTGACGCAATACCTGATATTGGTAATAACCAAGTATAATTTTACTAAAATTTTCATATTATAGACTAAACTATTTACATAGCTCTACTATTAGAAAATTTGAGATATTTTACAATTTCAGGGAAACCAGGCTGCATTCGCTAGCTCTACATCGAGTACAAAGCTTACTCACTTTGCCACTACTGGAGCACTATAATACTAACATAAATTGCCACCACGTTTAGAGATAGTAATTTGGCGGTGCCTTCAAACGGTTACCTTTTAGGACGAGAAGGGTGGGGAAGGCCTTGAAGGATACAATTCGATTGAGTTTCCACTAGTGAAGTGCTCGCTAGGTTCTTCATTTAAAGTAATGGTAAGGCTGCGATCGCACTATGCTTGTGCCCAAATTAACATGGGATTTTAGAAATAATTATTTTTATTACAAATAGATGTGTTGTAAATGTTTATATTAAAACATGTTGCTTAATTTTTTTCATATATAGGTTATAGATGTTTAGAAATGTAGAGCAGAAGGATATGACATACTGTTAGCTGATAATGTGACCTCATGATTAACTAATTTATGTTAATTGAATTCTTAATTCAAGAGTTTGATATTTTGTTTAGTATTTATTAAAGTTGAGGAAAATTTTAAACATAATTTTCAACTTTTCCCCGATTTTGTTTTAATGTTATACTTTGATGAAGTAAATGTTATTTAAGGTATCTATTATGTACAAACACGTGTACATGTATAGACAAACAATTAAATTACAAATATTATTAATGTTTTAATAAAAGTAAACATGAACAAAAATTTTAAATTTTATTATTATAGACAGAAAATGTTCACAGCTGAGCTCCAGCCTTTCGCGACACACGACGAGTACCTCCCCAATTTCATAGCATTAATTGGTTTAGAGAGAAAATTAAAAAGCACAAAGTCGAAAGCAGAAGCTAGTATATCTTCCATACTATTTCTATCAACGACCTTGAAAATCCCACCGCGTTTCCACGACACTCCGTCGTCGCGGAGACCGCGCGGTCTCTCATATGTCCCTTGCCTAACCGCGTGGTGTCATTTAGTAAGATAAAAGAGTGATGCACAAAGCGAGTGTATAATAGGCAGATAATTCCGTAAGGTGCTCTCTGCGTGCATTACGATCCATTTGCGCTGGCACTTTGATGTAGGCCCTAAGTGAATTGTATAATACAATTACATTTTTTTACGATATTTTTTCGCTTTTATCGATAGGTTTCACAATTAGGACAAGAGTTGGGCACTGGTGTGGTGGATGGGGTCATTGAACTAGTCTCTACACTTGACTTTGCTTGCTTTTTTGTAAGATAAAATATTTCTAATAGCTCTTAGGTGTTTATTATCATATTAATGTATAGAATAGTATAATAAAAATATTATGAAATTCCCAGTTTGCGTGTATCAAGCAAAAGCGCACGCTAATTAGCTTCCATTATGCTATGCGTGTAAGTTTGAAAGGCGTTTCGTATTAAGCTTTTCTCAGAAAAAGTATTATTTTTACAGCTGATGCTGTACATTAACTTCAAAATATATTAATTATATCACTGTAATTAACCTTAAATCGTTAACTTATGTTACCCGCCAGCCTCCTCTATGGAATGGTGGGTAAAGTAGAATTGAACACAGATTTAGATCACCAAATTACTATGAAATCACACAAATATTGAATCAATAAAGGGGAAAGTCATGATTTTCATGAAGTATTTTTATTTTAAATAAATGTAAATGCTAAATAATGACAACCCTTTTAGATGTTTTCCTATTTCAGTTAGCGATTTATTCGTTCGCTGCTCTTCCCATATGCATTTACGATTTTTTTAAGATATTAATAATAAATTATTTTTTGTTTTAAAATTAATTTGTTGATAAATTCATTTTAAAATAAATGTAATAATCAAATTATTTTTTTATTATAAATAAATTCTGCACCTTTTTATGAATTGGGAATAATTTATAAGAAGACTCTTAAGCGAATTGATATAATCTCTTGGTCAAATAATTATATTTTCATATTAAACATTACAATGTTTTTATTCATTTTAAATAAAATAACATAAACATTTGTACTTAAAAATTATGAAATTTTACTTTTAACAGTTAGAAACAAGAAAAATGTATATCTTATTTCTTAAGAAAAATGTATATTTTTAAATCAAATACTATAATTTATAATATTTTACTATTATTGTATTGAATAATTATTAAAATATGTTAAACATTTGTTTATTCTGTTATTATATGATTACAGGAACTAGGATGTTGGATAGTGATGTAGAGAACACAGAAACACTCATATGAGCATTTAGAGTAAGGTGTTTGAAAGTTCGTCCGGTTTAAAACGTTCTCAAGTACTACTGATTTTTTAAAAATAAAATTGAATATATATGTTTTAATAAGTGATATGAAATAACAAGTTCGTATCTTAAATATTCTTTATAAAAAATCAATAAACACAATTATTGGTTAACTAAAATAAAAATAAAAATACCAACAAAATGGGTTCAAGCCCAACTCTACTACTTAAAATTATCTACTTTGCTAAATATTTCCATCACTAAAGCTCTATTTATAATAATTAGTGCTATTTATATATATTTATTTTCTTTTACCTGAAGGAAGAACTTAGGATTTGATTTACGAAAACTATGAAATTCAAGGAGTATGCAATTTGGTATGCCCTTAGTTTATATGTAAAGCAATGTAGAGAGCTAAGGGGTTTTATATTAATTTAAATATTAAATGCTATACCAACTTTGTATTTAGTATTTAGACATATATATTTTGTATTAGTGGCTTATCTTTTATATTATTACTTGCTTTGGAACATATTATCACCACCTTGCACTCCCATCATTACCAATTTTAAATTCATCAAATCATTGTATAATAAATATAGTGAATATAAATTACATACAAAATACTCCAAAACTGTTAGATAATAATTATATACAAAAATATAAAAATTATTAATTATTTATAGTCAAAGAGTATTTATTCAGGAAGGTGCAATGTGTATGAAAAATAAGTAACTTCATATACAGGCTACTTGTTTCACAGCTCTCTGACATGTTTTGCTATTTAGAAAGGAAACTGCATATTTTGTCTAAATCAATGTTGATTCTAAGTTATCATAATCTAGTCATTACAATGTGTATAGTTTTTATATATTTTCATGAAATTACATAAACGTAACACTATAAAACCGGAAATATTTTTTCAGTATTTTTCAGTTAAATGCACGTGCAGAGTTAAAAGCTTTCTATGTTTCTAGTTGTAGTTTTTGATTTAACTAAAAATTATGCTCTAACAAAAACTGTAAATTGGATTGCAACAAATTGCAAGATATATATTATGTAAAATAGATTTTTTTTAAGTAACAAAAATCGAGAAGTTAACAAAAAAGTATCATTTGAGGTTGTATTAGATTTTTTCTAATATTTTACCAGTTTCTTAAAAGCCTTTTATAATTCGTTACATATAGTGAATCTGTGAAAAGATAAAGAAAGAAAATACTTTAATAATGTAGGTATTTTTCTAGACCCATTAAACTAAGTGCGGTGTTCGCGGAGGGAATAACGCAATAGATTTTCTCCACTCATCCAAAATGTGGAAAATATGTATAGTTATGCATATTATTTTAAATTACAAATTATCATAATTAAAAAAATTGGAAAGATAACATTTTATTGTTTATTACACAGTTGGGTTTAAATTTTATGTGTCATTTAATTTTTAATTTGCCAAAATTTATATTTTATTGATATATAAATGTTATTTGAGAAAACCTTTTAATTTATATGTATTTTTCTTTTATTAATTAATATTCCTTATCTAGTGGAAGTATTGCTTCGACGTTTAACCGGCAGTTATTTATATTTTACAACATAATTATTTGAACATTTGAAACGTAAGAAAAAACATTCAATTCAATATATTTTAAGCATAATTCAAACAACAAAGTAAGATAATTCCGCTCAATATTTACATTGCATGAATCACAAACCACAACTTTATGTAAAAATCTCTCAAAATAATATATATAGAATAAGAGAGAGGCACATAAAACAACCGCACTCAAAAAAATAAACAGCCCTCACGCTAGGTACTCGTGCTCAGGTGAAAACGGAGTGACGTTAAGTACATAATTAATATGTAAGCGAGTCCCCCATAATCAGGGCTTAGACAAAGCGGCGGCCATCTTGGCCCGCCCCCCGCCGGGAACCCCCGCGAACCCCCGACCACCGACCCCCCGCCGCGACCCCGCTAAGGCTGTATGCAGCCATGATATGATTGCGCTCTGATTTGCTAGATTCGTTTATGTAGAGTTGGTTTTGGTAGAGTTCGCGAAGGGGTTGGGATTTTTTAACCGACTCGTGAAAAGAAGTAGTTGTTTTCATGAAGTTTTCAGAAATAAGTTTTGTAATGTTCATAATTTTTTTGTTTATTTTAGACTTTATATTGTGAAACATTACTTACAAAATTAATCAAGTTTTTCAATTTTCTCCATTGGTAACTAGAGCAATATATTTCATATTTTCATATCTAATTATATATGCTAATACAGAACTAATATCAAACTATAGCTATTTTATATGTTTGTATAGCTCAATGTTTCACTAAGAAATATCCACAACATTGAAAACTTCAACCAGTTTTCCAAGAAAAATATGCTAAGAAAGAAAAGTAATAAAAAAAGCGCAGTTCTAAATCTTCTGAACTGGAAACCTAAACGTTTTCTTGTTTACACTTCTGACAACAGACGCGGCCGCACGTCTCTACCGCACAAACAGAATGCTTATAAGCCCTTCGCGAATTCTTCCTCCACTACTATCACAATCTTAGCATTTCATGCCGTATCGTCTCTACATGTAGAGTACAAAGTTCAAATCCGCATAAACGGCAGCCATTAGAGGCGAGGCTGTGAAAAATGAACATCTCTTGTAGTCGAGATTAAAAATTATACGTGGCTTTGTCTGCGTGAAGTCTAACGCGAGTGTGTGTTTTAACGAAGATCTCTTTTATAAAATGATTTCGGTTTTTACTCACTAGTGCTCTTTTGGGTTGACTGTTTTAGGTTGAAATAGTTAACAGGATTAGGTGGTGCGCTATTTTGTTAGTATATGTTTCAGTTGTGATTAGTATGGTATATATAAGACTAATCTACATACATTTATTTGATAAAATATTTTTTATTAATACAACATGCAATATATTTAGCAAATGCGGGAAATGAGAAATGGAGTAATGTTGTACTAGAATTTCAGTGCATGGAATATTCATGCATTTGAGATGCAGAGGTGCATAGTAATATCATTTTTTTATTAATATTTAAAAAAGAGATTTTATTGAATTGAGTGTTA
Organism: Dryadula phaetusa; assembly: GCA_032432895.1. NCBI lineage: Eukaryota > Metazoa > Arthropoda > Insecta > Lepidoptera > Nymphalidae > Dryadula > Dryadula phaetusa. The sequence continues at coordinate 257,584 of JAOYRS010000016.1, read as the reverse complement.
GGAAGACATGGAAATATATATTTTTTATTTATTTTTTAAATATTTTTTGCAATACGATTATTTAACAATAGATTCAAAGGCATGTTCAACGATGCAGGTAGTGTTGGTTGGTAGAGTCATATTAAATTACCTAATTAGAGGGTAATTACAGGTTAATTATCGGAAACAATGTCATCTGAGTGGTGATTTTGTTCAAGCTAATTAAAGCGTAGTCCAGTATAGAAACAGTGGGGACTCACCGGGCGGCGGCGGTCCGGGCCGGCGCTACGGGCGCCCCGCCGCTCTCCCGCTCGACTCTTGAACAAAATCATCACGTCAGACATTTTTTACTACAACCCGGGTTAGTATTTAGGTTATAAATCATGTAGTCAACTAAGACGATGTAGAGTCGCAAATAAATTTCTTTAAAATCCGTTCAAAAATGTATCGAAATCTACTGTTTGTATTGGAAATTATATTCTAATTTAGTAAATTTTAATACTACAGTATTGAAGTTAATAGCTCTCAAAGCGTTGAACATTTTTGTAGAGATTTATAGAATAATTTAGGCTAAAAAGAGCTTATTGGATGGCAAGTACGGAGCGCCATAAATGAAGAATTAACTGAACTGAACTGAACTGAACTGGGGTCCTACTGGGTCAGTAATAACTAAGAAGACTACTACAAGTCTACAGAATAAATAACTTTGCTCTACAATGACATTTTCTTTACTTTCCACAAAACATGCAAAAGCTTCTAAAGCACTACCATAAACTAAAATTAATTCTAATTCTTCTTCTTAAATTGTCTAATAAGGAAAAAATTATATGGACAATTTGCTACTTATATTTCTCCTAATAATAAATGAAATAAAATCAAAGTCTAAATAACATTTAGTTTTAACTATTATTTTTTATATCATTTACTCAATTTATAATTTAATCCAAAACCTTCAAATATATGTTTAAAATATTTTCTATATTTTACTTTAACAGAAATAATATCATTCTAAAAAAAATACTTACCAGAAAAAAACGCATGCAAAAACAGAAAAAAAATAGTATCATTTCTAAATGCTTACCTAGCAACCAGGGTGCAACGTTGTCGTTCTCCTTCGCGCTCTTCAGAATAGTCTCTGGTAGCGGTAGAGAGTGACGGACCATAGCACCATAGAGACCGTACTCCGCCATTATAGTAGATCGTCCCCAGCACTTCTCGGTCTTACGCCACTTAGCTCGGCGGTTTTGAAACCAAACCTGTGGAAGAAATTTGTTAGTTTTTTATAGAAATTAATCCCTTTATGATTATTTAGGGACAAAAAATGATTATTTATGGAAAAGAACGTTCTTGAACAAATACTTAATGTATAATTTCTAGTTAGTTTCAATTGACTGAAGACAAGAAGAACTGATTTGGTCCTGTTACTTACTTTGTAAGCAGTTTAGAGTTTTGATTATATTAACTAGAACAAGTAAACCATTTTAATACAAATATAGTATGCAAACATCCTCATACATATAAAGATGTTAAAAGCTTCAAATGAATTTTGATAAACACGAGCATGGAGTGTCAGAACTCAGCTAATACTATAAGTTTTAAATTTTATTTTTAACAAATTATATATTTGGTTTCCTTTAATTAGGCTTTACAACAAAAAAAATAATTCATTGTGAATTCATTTGTTTTTAAATCAAATTGTATCAGATTCATAAATCTAAAGATGAACAAGGAAAAAAGAGAATTTTGAGCTCTATCAACTGTACTTTACTATCACCACCCAAAAGTTTTAAATTATAAACGTTAAGCAATATTTTGACACGTACATGAAATCAAAGTAGTATTTATTTAAAATTAATATAAGCATATCAATAAGATAATCTGATAGAAAGATACCATCGTTATAAAATTTTTTCATTCTCGTATATATATTGGTAATTAATGTACAGAATGTGGTTATTTTGTAGAGTTGACTCTATGTTTAGTCAAAAATAACGATTTAAAATGCAGATATTAAGTATATTATTAAATTTTCAAAATTTTTATTTCAAATATAGAAAGTATTCTTAGTCCTTTGAGAAAAATCCACAAGAAACTACACTATTGCCTCTGTCATAAACAATTTTTTAAGCAATTGTTATCCATACTAAATAATACGACTCTATAATACGATTCAATAATATAAACAATTGCCATAGACAACACAAGTAACCTAAAGAGATGAGTGGATTAATGAACGGAATTGTCGGAATAGATAATGACATATTTTAGCGCGGGCGTAGTGATTGGTTGTAATTGAAAGCGAGCTACTCGCCGCAGTAACTAAGCATATAAACCAAACCAATTATCGTATACAGCGGCTAGATTCAATTTTGAAATTTGGAACTGTACTGTATGCTTACTTAGGGGTGTCGGAAATTTATTGTTATATCGAAAAATATAAAAATACTTATTGAAATTTGGTAGTCAGTGGTGAACGATGTATTTCAGGCCTAGCCTGTGCCAACCCTATTATATACGAGAGATATAAAGATAATTATAAAGAAATATTAGAAGTATATATGATATTTTTGTATGTAATATCGCGTTACTGTTTTTCATTAACAAATACACTCTTTTGACTTTCATAGCCTTGAGATATATATAGTAAATCAAATATTATTAAATTAATAATATAGTGTTATTTGTACATATATTTATCGTTAACTTATTATAACTTAAAGTATCTCCGGCGAGTAACAGAAAAAATGAATCAATCCAAGCTATCTTATATTATCCAAGCAATAGCATCTGAGAAGTATAATATTTTCTAGATTATATACGCGATTATTTACGATTTGCATATAATATCTAAGATATTGTTTTTATTATTCCTTACAATTTTGTATTAAGTTTAGAAATAGTACAAAAATGCAGGTCGCTATTAAAATATAGTAAAAAAATAACATAACACATATAACATCGGTAGCACCGAGTTGCGGCAACCCTACTTTACCGCTCGTCTCTGCGAAACAGTTAATTTCTAATTAAATTTGTTAATTAAACTCGATCCGCGCTGCAAATTAATACTCCGCCCTATTATATTCAGCTCTACATATGTATGCATACTCGTACTTACATACATACTATATACGAAATACTAAGTAATGCTCATTCTAATATGTGTATTGGTAATTTATATACAGAATGTGGTTATTTTGTAGAATTGACTCTATGTCGAGTCAAAAATAACGATTTAAAATGCACATATCAAATATATTGTTAAATTTGCAGCTCTAATATATTTATGTCAAATATCTATCATGTTCAAATATATTTTCATATTTTCAATATTTCGCTAGATTTAATGTATTATAGTTATAATAGTTGTAATCGTTTAAGCTATACATTGGTGTTAAATTCTTTTCTTGTAGCTCAGATCACTTTTCATTAGAATTTGAAACATTTGGTATAAAGTGCCGTAACTTAACGCCGCGCTGTATTTTGCTTTAATAGTTTATACTAATAAGATTTTTGATTTTCACGATTTTTACACAATTTAAACGAAACTATTTCAATCGGATTAATCGCGTACATTTTAGAGTGTCTACCTGTGACCACGGACTACTGTGAAGTTTTCGAAACGTCAGATTTCCAAAAATATAATTTCGAATACCAAAACATACGCGATTAATCCACTTAAAATAGTTTAATTTAAAATAGTTTACACTACTTATACAATACTAAAACAATAAGACAATTATCATAATCAGCAATACCAAATACGAGTCGGTTTCAAATAATCTATTCTACCACAGGCCATATGCCATATAAGCAAAAAATTATGAAACGTACAAAGGAATGCCAATAAGGCTATAATAAAATGAATCATTACAGAGGCCTCTGATTGCGCCAACAATGTGCGCTGAGGTGAAATTATTCGGAAAATGCAATCAATTGCCGGCACCGGCTCATTTTCATACGGGAACGTGCTACGGTTAGAGTCGGCCCTGTATTGTGAATTTGTAGAGGCTTTACTTCAAGTAAATTAAGGTTCTACACACATACACACACACACACACACACATATATATATATATATATATATATATATATATATATATATATATATATATAAGTATTCTTCTAATTACTTCATTAAAATGAAAATTTAAAATATGAAATCAATAATCTCAAAACTTACAATACATATTGTTTTACTCGTATATACATATATACTTGACAACGATATATATATATATATATATATATATATATATATATATATATATATATATATATATATATACTATTACACATATTTTCATGTTATTTTAAAGATATAGACAATCGATCTTCGTTATAATCTTTGAATTTAATACTATAAGTTCTAAGCGTTAATATATAATTTTTATATTACTTCATAAGTATATAATTCATAATACATTATTACACGAAAAGAATAATGAAAACTACACCTTATATTAGATACGTGTTATTTCTTCGTTACAGTTCTTAAAAAATATTAAGTATATTAAGTATCCTCATATTATTTAAAATAAAAAATTTAAAGGATAAACTTAGCTTCACGCTCTTTATCCCGCATAGCAAGGTAGACAGAAGGTACCTAGTGTCAAGACACTCCGTACTTCGCTTTCCACCGAATTCGAGACATTGCGTGTTGAGTGATGGAACTTAGCACCGGTCTTTGTCTTAACAGAGCGAAGAAGTGAAAATATATGATTTAAATATAATGACTTCCCAGAATGAGGATCGAACCCATAACCGATCGTGACCGTCGCCACAATCGGCCTCTTCGGCCGGAAATCAATATTCTCAAAACTTACAATACATATTACTTTACTCGTATATGTGTATCGCAGCATTAACAGCAAGTAGCGGCTAGTGGGCTCCAGTGGGGAGCACAAAGCCGGTGCCGGCGGGCGGTCTAGCGATATTGATTGGGTAGCGCGGGCCGCTGACAGTCTAATTGTGGCGACACCGGGATTAGTCACTTGTAATTATTTGAGCTGGCGGCGCTAACCGGCGGTGGGAAATCTCTTATACTAAATCTATTATCTAATACACTTTGGTATCCAATATTTTTATATTACTTGAAAATGTGATTATTTCAAGGAAAGGCAGCTTATCGATTGGGTCTTTGTGCTGTCTATTTTGTATATTCTCGCTACATCTATTGGAAAACAGTTAATTTAATTCGACTACCGCCATATTATAATAAAGAAGACCCTCAGTTGTTAATATCTTAACTTAGTTTTTTCACAACCTTAAAAATAAAAATAAGAAATTATATATTATTATGTTACGTTGGTACTAAATATATTATAACATCGCAGTTTTTTCTTCAGATAATTAAATATTACCATTTGTATATAATACAAGGTAGTTTTAAGGCTAATAGATAGTTGATCAAGTTTATATTCGCTTTTACGAATTACTGTCATAGAAACATGTAGAAATTAATATATAATTTCAATATTTACTTTACTTTTGTTACATTAGCCAAAACATTGATATAGGAAGCGACGTTCCTATTAACAATCTAAACACAATTTTATATAAAAACCAATAATAATAAAAATCACTATAAGTATACAAACACATCCCAGCTGTACTCCGCTTCGCACATTTTAATAACATCCAAACAGTTTTAATAATGATACGTTACGTCAAAGTGTTTCGGCGTACAATCTGCGCGTGCGCGTCTATCATGGTGTAATTGGCGCTGGTATACACATTAGTCGGCGCGGCGCACTGAATTTCCTAATTAACAGAGGCACAAAGGTTCTTGTAATTGTTAATTTGGCAGCACATTCGGGCCCGTTAATGATGCGTAGCGTGCGAGGGAAATACTCCCACCCGACAATTTATTACTCGTATGTGACAAACACCAGCTCACGGTGAGCTCTGTCGACGTAAAACTTGTATGGGAACAGAGATTATCGCCGCTGGACGTTTTATTTAAAGGGTCGAATTTGTATCGCTTGCAAAACAATTTGTCGGGTGCCCGTGCGATGTTGGATCTGGAGTTGGAAAGTGAGTAGCGACGCGCTGTAACGGCGGGCAATTTCAAAGTAAACCAAACAAGCCACCTAAATACCTCCAACTTTGTAATGACCTTAGTTATTTGAACTATTACAATTCCGGCAACTCCGTTCGTACAAGTTGACTGTTACATATTAAAAAAGCTTTACAAAGATGTTCAAATTTCAAATCGTGAACGTTCATTACATATGATTGATGTCAGTTTCATTGTTAAATATTTATTTGTGAATTTATAATAATGTTAAATATATTTTTTTGTTTTGTTGACTATATGTTTCTCCACTCACTTTCTCTCTCCCTTACTTAGTCTTAGACTTAGCCTCTCAAAACATGAAGTGAGTTGTTTACAAAGAAATTAATTTGTAAAGAAATTATTTATTTATTCACATATCATTATAATTCTTGTACGCAGATAACTTAGTACATATTACCGCTTTTCCGATTTAGTTCGGTTTACAAATATTACTTGTTAGGAAACAAAACCCAAACTTGTCTAACGCCTAACAAACCTATCGAAAATGACTAAACACGAGCATTTACTCAACAGAAATCGAAGCTATAAGTGATATAATAGTCTATAAGGAAATACTGAAAAGATATTTCAATAAACCATTCATTACCAAAACCCAAATTATTTTTATTATTTTAGTTCTGATTTGATAAAACGCTGCGTTGAGTTCCACCAATCAATATCTTAAATTTGGCGGAAAGCGAAGTACGGAGTGTCTTTATACTAGTGTCGTTGTGAAAAAAAGCAAAACCCAATAACATTTCCACTAATCATAGAATTAAGATAATTTAATTTTGTCAAAAAAACCGCTTAAATTTAAACATACATCCTTAATTCTAAGCAGCTGATTATAATTATATGGAAATGAGAAATATATAACAGTGTAATAAATTTTATATTAAATAAAAAAAAACATTTCCAATAAAGCCAAGGGTATTGTAAGACGGTGGTGGAACAGTAAAATTTTCTCAATGCTTATTATATGGAGCGTGAATATCATCTGGTGGCGGACTAACACTCGGTACAATATCTAATCTGTTACACAAAGGGATAAGCGCGCAAGCCGTCCCGCGGGACCGGCTCCCTCAGGGCCGCTGTTACACAAACAGTATAGTGTATTAAATTGAATCACTCTCATAATTGTAATGTTTACTTTGTTCCATTACACATTTATTGAGCTATTTAACACGCAAATACTTGCTGTTAATATATTCAGTGTTTATAAAATTTTGGGGTTAACTAAATGTTTTTGTGAGTTAGTTTTTGTATTGAATTAGGATTTTTTTTTATTATGGTGAAGCTATAAATATATAGATATGATTTATAATGTACACTGTATGTAAAACTGTAGAAATTTTACTACAATCTACAGAATTACAGGAGATATTTGTTACATAAATTATTTGCGTAATTGAACGTGTGTGGAACACTTTTAGCAAATAGAAGAACATCAAAAAGCTGCATTATCACACACGATCAAAGCAGACACCGAGCAAGTGTAAAAGAAACAATTAATAGATTAACCCGTTCCAAATGAAATGAGCTCCGGGGCACGCCTTAATTTATCACGGGGCTAGCGACGTCAGCCGTCACGCGGCCAGTCGGCAATTTCATTACAGCAAGACGCCGCGTTCTGAAGCCGGTGACAGTTTAAATAAGGCGAGTGAGCTCACAAAGGCGTCCTTATTTACGTAGTGCATAATTCCATTTCTTCGGCGGGCTTTGGGCTTTGAATGGAGTTTTCGAACGTAGCGAAGGGCGTGTCTACCAATCAGGTACAGGCGCGCGTTAAATGGAGTTGCGATTGCGTCTGTTCTCAATTTGCCAGCAATTTGTGGTACAATGACGAGCCTCGGCTGTAGCTGCGCGTGTACCGACTGGCTCTACCAGCACCGGGCGCCGTCTCTACACGCCTTAACTAGTAATTATTCAATTTGCCCTGCGTCCGACATGTTCTGATTAGTCAATAACTTAATACGCGCTTAAAGGCGACAGCTTAAAAGCTGCCGCTTTGCGTAATTGGGAGGCGTGCGGATCATCGTAACTGGTTATTTTGTATTGATTTGTTGAGTGATCGGCAGTTTTGTGTTGATTATCGAGTTAGCGGTATTTTTCTTTCTGTGAATGGGGAATTCGGTAACAAGATTAATTAGTTATTAATTGTTTTTATGTTATATTTTTTATAGGCCCACATAATTTGAATATATGTATACATAATTACATATATATGAATGAATTGTATGTAGTTAATTAATATGCAATATAATTTATTGTATGTATTTGAGTTAGTAACAGTATATAATTCAAATTAATCTCTCTCTTCCCTCCGTTAAGACAAAGCGCGGCGTTCAGCTCGCCATGCAACACGCAATATCTCGATTAGAGGCGGAAATAAGTTAACGTAGTGTCTTAACACTTAACTTTTTATGTCTAACATGTTATGCGAGATAAAGCTTGGAGCTGTTATTTATGTTAATTGAAGATTCTATACTATATAAGATTTAATATTATTAATTAATTTGGAAAGAAAATAAAATCTATAATAAAAAGTGAGCGTTGAAATTACGTTTAAGGACACTTTGTTACTGCTCTAATACTTTTGCTGAACTCTACAATGAACTCTAGATATGTTAAAAAGGATAGAAATATAGAGAAATAATATGATAAGTTATTATTTATTAAGTTTTTAAACAGTAAAGCCTTGAGAAGCGATTTACTTTAGTGTCTCAGCCGCCAGCTCGTGACCCTCAGCCGAGGGGATTGATATAATCAGATTTAAAATAACCTTATATAAAAACGATACTAAACGCGGTGAATCAAGAAAATTACTTTTGTATATCAAACGAATATTAAAAAATTTTTTAGATCAAAATCCTTCGCCCTGTATCCTTCATTGGTTTTAATATTAAACAGCTTCTTATTGTTTTTTAAATATAGAGCCTAACTGAATGGATTTTTTTAGCTTAAGGCTGTTTTTAAGGCCTTGTAGTGAGATAGTTAGAAAGAACTGAACGCCAAAGACTGCTCAGTATTGCATACTTCTTTCTAATTAGGTAATTGGTCAAATTAAATAAGATGATCAGCATTATATATATTACTTTAGACAATGATGGTTATTATAAGTGTACGATACTATTTACTTTTAAATCTAAAAAACAGCTTGATAGTTGGAGTTATACTCGCCAATCAGGGGGAATGTTGGGCTTTAACGTTGGTTTTGACTTGTCGAGTGATTTGACACTCGATTCTGTTTGTCAGTATCAGTATGCAATGTACGGAGTACAAAAAGTACTCACTTTTATATATAATAAAGTTATTTTTCAACACATATGGTTGAATATATTTAAATCGATATACTAATGCTCTATAATAATATAGTAGACTTTCAATAACACATCAATGATTACTCTTGATGGGTGGAAACGGAAACGTAAAAAGGCTTTAATTTGTAACAAATGATTGCAAGTCACTTGCAACAATAGCGGCCAGTAATGAAAATATGAGGTAACGAGAGCGGCTTCCGACAGCCACGATAAACAAGATGTGGCGTGTCGCGAGCAAATTACTATGCGTGAGACTTAAGTTAGAAGAGAAATGTAAGTAAATACGTTTTCTAACTCTACCCTTTTTGCATACAGGACTCTACATAGAGGATCTAGTGCTAAGATATTCCGTTCTCTCCTTTATGTATAAATTCATCATATAGTGGAATTTAACACCGTGCTTTACTTAACAAGCGTGCAGAAATAGCTGAAAGTTTTACATAAGCATTTAGCAAGTAGGTAATCGAACCCAAAACCATTGTGTTACAATGTATTCTCACACACACACAGTCTGATATTCTCCTACTGCGCCACTGCGGTCTTGAGAAGTATATAAGTAAGTATTTATAAACAAAATAATTGATTAGCAGTAAAAAAAATCGTAAAAATAATGAAAATTCTGGTTTAGTATTTTGATAGATCTTTAATATTTAAGAAGAGAGAATATTAAAAAAATAATATTACTAAAGATAACATCTCAACTTCTTTTTAACTTAAATAGTGCTTAAATTGAAACCCATATAAAATCGCTTTCGCTTATTACTTAACCCGTACACTATAGAACAGCTGCACTGTTGAGCGCTCGAGCGTCCGAGCAGCGGACAGCGGGCAACTAGAGACCGTGAATAAGCGGTTTCGGGCAATCGACGCTATCCTGCGGCAGTTTGTCGGATAATTATTGTAATATCTATAATAATATCGATAATTTGCCAACCATTGATGTCTAATCAACGCCTGGTGAATCAATTGGTGTTGGTCGCCAACCAGCCAATGCTGTTGGCTATTCTGTCATGTCATCCTTCTTGTTCATTCAATATACTGATATGTTTTTGCTGCATTAGTTTCGTTCAGTTTATATTTAGTTGGTGATATAGTTTGGAATATTGTTATTTAGATAAATATAGATTAAAGTGTGAGTTTGTTTGTGTGTTCTTTATTTTTTTTATTAAACATATACTAGTTCACAATAATCGTAGTATGTATAACGGAGAACGGAGGACATGATCAGTATGACGTCTATAATGTTAGAGACCTCATAATATAAATAGACCATTTTACGATTCTAACAAGAGTCCTGCATTAGATATAGAGATTTTCAAAAAGCACGTACTTTGCTAAGAATGACGCATTTTCAATTATTGTTAGTATATTAATATATTTTTTGAACAATACTTCAAGGAAAACAGCGAACAATATAAACCAAATATATATAAACTATAATCAAAATGTAGGTATGTATATAAAGAAACCTTCAATATTTAATATAGCAACAGCAAAGTGAATAATTCCATTACATATGTTTATAATTCATCAAATCCGCTTACTTCCAGAGTCTCAATATTTTTAATTGAAATGACTTAGATTTTGCATGCGGCATTTATGTCGATAGCGAATCGCTTTGACGGACTTACCGTAGGTACGTTATTAATACCGGTTTTCATAGCAGCATTACAGATTACGTCCACGAGATGCCTTTGTGGGGGAAAATTGCAAATTGAAATATATTTTAAATAAAGCGTTTGAGGAGAATGATGCGAGCCGCGCAGTAATTGAGCGCCGTTATGATAATGTGTCAGTTTAATTATTGGATAATTAAAGTGAACATTTTGATGTTTTGTATAGCTATATTTAGATTTGTTTTAATTTGTTTTTTGTTAAGGGTTGTTTGTTTTTTTTTAATATTAAAAGATTAGAGATTTATATTTTTTTTTCTTTATTAGAGAGAACCTGATGTCAAGAGACTCTGTTTGCTACTTTTCGCTGGAATTTAAGACATTACGTCATAAGTGGTGGAAATCAATTTTATTTTTTATGTTATCTATAACATTATAATATTTAAGTTGACATAAAATAAAATATAAAAAAAATTAATTAAAAAAGACTTGTCTTAATGGGATAAAATAATTTATTTTTGTATAAAAAGCTCAAATATCAATGGTTTTGTTTAAATTATAAATACTTATATCAGTTTTTCATGTATTACAATGAATTTGATAGTATGAAAAAAATTAAAACATATTTATTTTCTTAACTTATCACTATATTAACATATAACGATTATATCATATAAAATCTTTAGTTTTACTAACAGTTTTAAACAAAGGAACCCAAAAACAAGGTGGTTTTATACGAAAAAAAATAGCCTGATTAAATAAGAACATGTCAAAGTGAAAATAATGAGCAAATAATAGAGCGTCAATAAATAGAGTGCGACGCACTTGAGCTAACATAATCAGCTTAGTTATTGTCTATATTAGACCAATTCCATTATTTAGTTAACTGTGTGTGGTTATCAGGTTGTAAGTACTCCAACTGGCTGTTATTGTTTTGTACGCTGCTTATATGTGTATTGTATAGTTTTTATTCCTTTACGTGTATTTTGATTCATTGTAAAGTGAATCTTTTGACGCATTATTGACAAATATTAAAATTAAATTTTAAATTGCTTTTTATTGCAAAATAAATAATATCCATTAGTTATACTTTTTAAATGAAACTATTTTAAACGGATTAATCGCGTATTCGCGACATTTTACAGTAGTCCGTGGTCACAGGTGGACTCAGTCTATCTTGTATCACTGACTACGGATAAATTGTCAGAAATGTCGGATTTCCAAAAATTTATTTTCGAATATCAAAATGCTCACGATTGATTCGTTTAAAATAATTTAATTTTCAATATGTAAATTTGCTAAAAACAAAGATCTTGTGAGTTAATAATTGTTCATGTCATGTCTGTCGAACGAGTCTCAGGGACTAACATACGAGTCCGCAGTCTAAATCGACCAAAATTACCTTAATTAATTACAATTACCAGGCACACTGTTGCATGTATGTACTACACTGACGCTGAAGAAGACACAATCGGCAGGTTCATCCGTCGGGCAAACGAATCTGCCCTAACCGATATAGTTGATTACAATTAATAAATGGCAATCTCTTGAAGAGACATGGATGCAGTCCACAAACTAACTGGACCACACGCTGCGACCCCGAACACAGGAGACACCAGTGGTCAACCACGAGCGAGAAGACCACTGGACTAGACCTTTTAGAGGGTTTCCTCTATTAACTTATATATATTTTTATGTTTCTTTAAATCATATATATTTCTGAGTCCCTTGCAGTGTGTCAGGTGCTCTCCACTCGTCATAATAAAAAAAACACTATAATTATAAGTAGGATCGTAAAAATTCATAGACTCCCCTGTCCGTGGTTTGCAACAAAAAACCTCAAAAAAAATACTGTACTGTTTATGTATGTAGTAGTATATGTAGTGTATGATGAAATTTTTTTTTTATATTCCATAATCAAAAATTGATTTTGTTACCGTTAATCAGATGAACACAATTAATTTGTGGGTTTTGTTAATATTATTATTTTCTGTCTTTAATTCGATAACATTTTACTTGATAGAATTAAACAAGTGTCACAATATACTGTTACATAATTAAATAATTATACTATTAATTTCTATGAACTTATAAAATTATATTATTATTTTTTTGTGAATAGAGAGTTATTTCTCCTTCAATTTGAATGAATTCATTTAAATTGAAAAAACATTCACTTTATAAATACTGCGATACTCGTTAATTTAGTAAACTAAATATTCAGAAATATTTAAAAAAAACAATGTAGTAAAAAATATGCCAAGAAAATCTAAGTAGTTGAAGAAAAATGACATAAAATTGTAAGAGAACTTGATTTCTATCTACAACTTAGTACAAAGTCGCCTCTACAAACGTAATATCGTCATTAAATAATTATACTGTGTGGTATAAAGAGGTCAGTTTGCCAAGTCACGGCGTTTAGTGATCACACACCGCAACGGTGCAACAACTTATTATAATTGTACTGTCGTCTGTCACACGTTAAGGCACAGGAAGTACCACACAAAGCCAGTGTTACTTGGATTTGTTGAAATAAACATGCGAGTTTTCCATCAATTGTCACTTAATTTAGCTCTTAAAATGGTGAATTTTTTAACAATGGCAAGTAAAAATATATATATGATTCAAGCAAATTTACTGTTTGTATAGAATATTTCATATGAAATGAACGATATCAATAAAAAATTAAAAAAAATACTTACTTCCGATATTATTCTGCGTTAACTTAATGCATGCAAGTATGGTATGTAGTATTAAAATGTAGTTTAAATTTTCATGTATTAAGAATGACCAACGTTATCTACCATGATAGTGCATTCCCCATACAAAAGCAGCTTACTCAAAATAATTAATTCTAACAAAACATGTAATATTATAATTAGTCAATAGTGAATGTTTACTTAAGAACGACTCTATAATACACCATTACAAGCATAAGCTCACAATCGGGCACCAATAAGAGCCTAATAAAACAACACTGCACCGGCCTCACGCGTCTTCCCCGAACCTCTTCACCAATAATTACGCATTTATTTTCACTGAAAACTCTCTTGACAGACTGAGACGCATCCCGTGTCAAACCTTTGTATACTCTACAAACGTAAAATGTATCAATAAAATTATTAAACACCCTTAGCCCTATATTCTTAAGGACGGTTTTGATAGAGTCAATGATTATGGAAATGTAGAGTTAAATTAGTTGTTTTATAAGGTGCCTACACGCTCATTAGTGTCTTATAAATAATATGGGGACGCTTATTGTGAGTGTTGCAACAATATTAAAATAATAAGGCGATAATAAGGCTCTTTGTATAGTCCGTGTTTGGAATATAATAATATGAAATGCTGTCGCTCTCGAATGTAGAGATATGTTAAATGTGATGACGGTGTTTTTTGTATAGTGAATAATAAGTTAAAATGATTGCTAAAAACTATTTCTATCCGAGGTTAGTTGTAAATACAGTCAATGTATCATCAATGTTTGTTTAGATTATCATGAAAAAATTGTTAAAGTATCAAAATTGTTTCAATTACTATATTATTTTCTATTTTTACTAATTTAACGTATTAATTGTATAATTGTGTAACAAATATTTCATTTTACTGATTTCTAAATCTTAAAAAATATGCTGCGTGTACGTTTTAGCTAATGTCTGAACATTTCTTTATTTCATGCTATATAATAAATAAGACCGAATAAATATCATAAATATCAACAAATATCACTATAATTGTATATAGCCAGGTAATCTTCTATAAATGATATCTGTAGAGTGTTATCTCTGGTTGAGTGGACGGACAGACGGCTGTGCAAACAGTTTTTATGTGAGTGTTGGCGCTAGTAATTGGCCGAGAGCATGAGGTGCGAGATATGTTTGCTTAGGTTCATCTTAGTCACTGTCGCCGATTAGACTCTATTCTTATAAACTCTCAAATAATTTTAAGAAGGAAATACTTTATAAAAAAAGTAATCTATAGTAAAGAAGTTTGTCTTGTCCATATGATAATTATAAAACCAAATGCTATCACACGAGAATGGTAATATTTTAAATACTTCTTTCCTTCGGTCTGGTTATGCTAACCTGAAACCCAAGCTAGTTGAGTAGGTTGTTCTAACCAACAGGACATGTAGTAAGTATTAGTTAGTATTTTTTTAAAATGTTATTCTCCAACATTGTCTGGTCTTAGCAATAAGACCGCCTATTTTGCTACCTTTTATTGGTCATTGTATTGTAAATGTTTTAATCGGTGTACAATAAAGAGTATTTCCATTTCACTTTTTTTTAGCTTCACGCTTTTATTGCAGGGTAGATAGAAAGTACCTAGTGTTAAAACACTCAGTACTTCGCTTTCCACCGAAAATTGGGTGTTTCATGGTTAAACACAACGCCCGCAGTTTGTCTTAATCAGAGCAAGGAAGTGAAAATAATTTAAATATAATCACTCCCTCGAGTGGGGATCGAACCCACAACCGATTGATTTACAGTCAGACGCTGACCCACTTCGCCACGACACTTAGGAAACCACACGTACATAGTATTAGGCAACTTTTTTTAGCTTCACGCTTTTATGTCAAGACACTCCGTTATTCGCTTTTCACCAAAGACATTGCGTGTTGAGTGGTGGAATTCAACGCCGCACTTTGTCTTTACCAGAGCGAAGAAGTAAAAATAATTTAAATATTATCACTCCCCTGAGTGGGAATCGAACCCACAAACAGTCGCGTTTATAGTCAGACGCTGTCACACTGTGCCACGACCAGCCTCGAATCTCTATCAAAATTCCTTCTATTTAAAAAGGAACAGTGTGACTTATTCAATGACGATTCTCTATAACTAAATAACTTCGTTACAATTGCATTTCTTTACAAATAAATAGTAACGAAGTTTTCGCCTTACTCTATGTAGAGACAAAAATGTAGACGATATTTGCACAATGTTGTAACTTTATTGCTTCCTTAACATAATAAACAATGAAATATACGATATGAGTTCACAAATGCCCTTAGTTCTAAAGTAAACGTCCACGAGGAAATGGGAATATGATTTAAAATAGAGTTGCGAGCGACGATACATTTTTCGCTGTGCAAGAGAACAATTCTGTACAATTTTTCTGGTTTGGCAAACATCGCCGAAACTGACAAGTGGGATGCTACCCAGCTCTTTACGTGATTGTATTTTTGTAAAACCAAAACTGTTTGAATTTAATATTATGAGTGTGTGCTCACTTTATTTGTGTCTATATATTTTTAGTATAAACTTTATGATATGGAATCGGTATGAGATGAGGTCTCTTTATGAATACTATATTTAACCTTAAGTATGTAAAAAATACATTGAGTTTTAAACGTAATTTAAAAGAAAACTAAATCTGCTTGTGAAATCGCTTGTTCCGTTTTTGATAATGAAAAATTATTTAATGAAACATAATTGTATTTTTGAATTGTGTATATAAATTTCATGTAATTCCGTATCCATACTTGTTTGTCAATGCTTAAAAAAATTGATGTTCCTAATTTTGGATAGTATTATTTAATAAATACATTCACGATAAAATTGAAAAATCTAATAATCATATACCTTAACGAGATTTTCATTAATGAAATCAATAATTCCTCACAAGTTAAAAGTTTTAAAATATATTTTTCTATTAAGAATAAAATTATACTTAAAATAATATTTACATAAATGCACGTTCCATTATAAGTAGACTTATAAACAGCCAAATTATCAACAGAACACAATAAACGACAGCAAATAAACATTCGTTAAAGCGTTCGGCATCGTAAATATGAAATTAGACCACCAAGTCATATCTCAGCGGATATCTTCGGAAGTTTCGAAGAAAATGCAGACATTAGTCGCTCGGTTTGCAGGAAATAAACAAAACGAGGCAAAATACAAATCTCCCAGCGGGATATTATCGTAGAGTAGAGTTAACTCGATTACTGGTCCGTTCGTTATTTACCAACGTCCGCTCAGCCAGAGCGCCTGTTTCTCGTAGAGTGGTAGAGCTAGTATTTGCACGGTCTATTTGGCTGATATTATCCCGGATATTTATTGAGTGCCGATTTCCGCCGGGTTGTGAACGATTGAGCGCTTATATGGTAGAAGGGTTGACCGGTTGTATTGCCTGGGATAACAACTTTGGATAGAGCATTTACGTTTAGGTTTAGTGTTAATATGCTTCAGTATTATGACGATTAGGTTAGATTTGTATGTATTTTTATTTTATAAGAATGTTGCTACGAATCTACTCAAATAATGGTGTAAAGCATGGTGGAACTCCACAAATACACATTGGGTTTTTGCATATTGTGTTATTATTAATCAATATAAATAATGGCCATATTGGGATTGGAACCGACACCCGTTATATGCAGCCTCGTTCCAACTATGCCATGACGACACTTAGTGTAATAATAATTAATTAATTTCGAATACGGCGTGTGTTGGCGCAGGTGCGCTCGTGACATCAATTATATTGTTCACTATTTTCACGTCTGGACTCTGGATCGGTGTTTACTCACATTGTGTGTAGAGAACACGTCTTAGTGGCATTTTATAAACCGTTCCTTGTCAAACATACCTTAACAAATATTTATAGAATTAGATATTTGTTGTCTTTTTTTTACTCTCTATCAATGTAGCGTCTGTGGCACGAGTCTAACTGAACGCGAGGGTTGTGTAATTTAATATGTTTCGTAGAACATTAAACTTAACGAAATTTAAATATAAAGCCATGGCTTAAATTTATAATATTACGATTATAGATTAAAAAAGAGAATTTCTAATCAAATATTTAATTAAAAATTTCTCTGTGAAAGCCTGGTGACATATATTTAATTTTCTACTTTCTGACTATTTTACACTTTGTGTGGAGATATTACATGAAGTTGAGAATTTATTTTCTACTAAAATTTTATTCCATATCGTATAGTTAGATGTGATCACAATAATATTTAATTTAAGTTAAATCAAATAACAAAATATAGGAATATTAGAAATAAAATAAATCTAAAATATCATCTATCAGTTCAAAAGTGCCAGTAATGGTGTAATTTAATAAAAAAGAGCATTTCGAAGTCGCTACATTTGTGTTTATAATGCACTGTTAACTTCAAAACAAGTTTCTATCGGGTCATTAATTTTACGCGAGCGATTGCTCTACAACGGCGCTAAAGAGGGAAGCTCTATGTTGCGTGGTCAGAACGAATCTATTTGTCACGTCTTTCGTACAATTCAATATTAAAATATATAGAGATGTATTATAGGGTATTTTTACCTCGAAAATATTTCCGTTCGGGATTCGTAAAAATAAATCGAGTACTAGTTTTAATTGTTATTGTAAATGAAATGTGAAGGATCGATTATATTGTAAGTATAAAAGAATTAAGAATTAGGAAAAGAGCTTTTTCTTACCAAAGCGAGGAAAGGAAGATAATTTTAATATAACCTTTTTTCATACAATTCACCCGAGTGGGAATCAAACCTATACCCGATCGCGTTTACAGTCAGAGATTGTCCCACTGAGCCACGCAATGTACGGTAGACGGAGTATCTCAACACTGGGTACTTCTTGTCTATTCTGCTATACGGTATAAAAGCGTGAACCTCAGAAAAAAATATTATTATAATTTAATTTTACTTTAAGTATATTTTTCATATTGTAAAGAAAAACTGAAAAGACATCAACACAATCAACAAACGTATGCTATGTAAGCGAAAAAATAAAAAAAAGACCTTTTTGTGTAAACTTAATCAAGTTTTTGTGTATTCTGGGAACAATAGATTACAGGAACTCCCAAAATAAACACAGAAACAAATTAATTACACATAAAACATATTGTTTAGTGTCGAGGTCAAAATAATAAATCATTTGAACACCGCATCAATTAGGCGTCTATCAAATTAGTAGCACAATGGATGCATTAACAAATTAATTACTAATCGATTTATCGTCGCACGAACGTGTAATTGATTCGTTACAATGCGCTCTATGAATGTAGTAAAGTTATAAATATGTACGTATATTTTATGAGGCCGGTCGCGGCGCAGTGGGACAACGTCTGACTGTAAACGCAATCGGTTGTGGATTTGATTCCCACTTTGGGGAGTAATTATATTTATTTTCACTTCCTCGCCGTGGTAAGATAAAGTGCGACTTTGAGCTCCACCACTCAACACACAATGTCTCGGATATAGTGGAAAGCGAAGTACGGAGTGTCTTTACACTAGATACTTTCTGTCTACCCTGGCATGCGATAAAAGCTTGAAAATAAAAAAACGTATCTCTTATATGCATGTGTGAGAGGAAAAATCAATCAATCAGCAATCACGTTTTACTCTACATATATTCTCGCCTCTACATTAGTATATGTAATGTAGCTATTAATAATAAAAATAAAAAGAGGCGTAGATAACTTAGTGTTAAGACACTCCGTTGTCGTTGTTGTTGTCCTGCCCCAATTTGGGGCAGCACAGTATGCCGTTACCTAGTTGAAGCTCTCTAATATATTACATTTAGAAGTATTGCATGAAAGACAAATCTTTTCAGTCAGATTATGAAACACAATAATTTTTATATATAACTTAATTTAATATAAACCTCGAGTAGGACTTTAAAGCTGAAATTAGTAAAATAGCACAAATGTAATAAGATAAGGTCTAAGTCAAATAATCAGTGGAAACTTTTAACTATTGTAATGTATACATAGTAGTATAAAAAAGCCCGGCTCGAGCTAACTTTAACTAAGTGAGTGGAAGGCAGTGAAGAAAGCTAGCCTGTTAAAACTTCTCGCGCCCACTCGACGCTGAACGCTATCCAAACTGCTAAATTCTTTAAGTTGATGGCCGAAGTCTCTCGAAAGTCTTGAGTCTCCCGATTCTTTGAAATGTTTTGTCGATGCGGTTCTAGGATTTGGTTGGTAAATATTTTATTTTCAAATGCATTGAATTGAATAGGAAATGTTGTAGGTTATTTTAAGAATCTAAACCTTGGAAAAAGAGCAAGAAAGAGATTATAGTGGGAATATTATACAATATTAAATGAACGCAGTTATTTAAGTGTATATAGTTTAGAAGAATAATTGGATAAAATCCCAAGAAAGAAGAGACAATCAGAGATTATATGCACAATCGACAAATACTGCCTTTTTAGAAGCAATTGTCTAAGAAAAGCCTTAATTTCTATATGTTTTATGTCTTACCAATTAAGTCAGCTTACTATTAATCTATCCATGTTCCATATACAAGATTTAATGTTCATACACACAGTATACAGAAACCCAAATTAGTATTTTGTCTCATAAAACCAGAGAAACGTTCTAAATTTACATGAATATCATAATTCATACAATTATACTTACGATCGTTTTAGGTGTTTAGTTATTAACGTATTAATTCTACTAAGAGATAACTATATGTTCTAACAATTATTATTTTCAATATTGATTGAAGACAAGAAGCTTCACAATCCACGAGCAGGTTTCGATTACAATAACATTGTGCTCTGAACGGACGACTATCAATCTCGCAAATTGCACCGGACCAAGTTAAATATCTGCAATTGTTCGCTAATGTGATAGGAAAGCGAGTGGTCTTACGTTTATCGGTCGGACAACCGCCCACCGCATTACCACTGATTGAGACTCACTCAAATTAATAAGATTGCTATACGCGATTAAGAGGTCCGAATAGAGAATTTATACAAGGATTTACTCGTTTAGTGAAATTTATTACTTTTCAGTTAGAAATGGAACGAAATTAAGGAAATATTGAGAAGAAAATTTATATTTTTTTTAATACATTTACTATATTGAATAGTAAATATAATAAAAAAACATAAATCTAATATATTGATAAGGTACTTTTAAAATTAATTCAATCGAATCAGATGATGAAATAAATATCTTAAATATCTAAGAAATTTGAAGTCTAGCAAAACAGCACTAAAAAAATGTTATTAAATTATATATATGACTATTGAGCAACTGAAATAAATAGTATATATTAGCTTTATATAACAAAATACAACAATGTTTGTATAATTTCACACAAAATTAATGAGTTTCATATATAATCATATATAGTTTAAATTTTATATATAATTAACTTTCGCTACAAATATAGCGTTCTCTTTAACTGATTACATTGTAATTGATCATATATACATCTACTTGACATAACTAGGAGACCATGTAGGGAATATACGAGAATGTTAGCATAATAATAAGTTCTTCTCATTCATTTATGTGATTAATTGTCAAAATTCTCAAATATAGTAACAAGTAGAGTATCACAGTATGATAGAGTCGCAGCGGGGGCCGGGAACATCGCTCGTTAGTCGCAACGCACGCGTTACAATTACTGCGCACGAGCGTTTCTCTTGCATTTAGCTAGCGGCAATTATTTGAGCTTACTTGTTTTTGACAATCACATCTACTGAGGACGGTCATTGTCTGCAGGTCGTAGATTCAAATTTTACTCGAACAATCGTTTAAAATAAATCTTTATGTAACAATATCGGCGGGTAGCTGATATAGATACAAGATATAGCTGTCTGTTTTTGAAAATTAAAAAAAAAATAATTTAATAAAACTTAATTTTTCAAAATTAAGTTTATAATGTTAACAGTGGAAACCTATAAGTATCAATTTATTATTAGACACAAGCAGTATTATTATTGGGTATTATATAAAAAAGCACATTTAACCTTTAATTTTATCTTATATTTTATATCTTAAATCAAAAGCCTATAATATTTTATTAGGTTTATAAACGAATTTTTGATAAAATTTATATAACAGATATATCACTATTGTTTATTCTACAGGAAGCTATCGCCAGCTACCAAGATAATTCTGCTAAGAAATTTATTTTTTTCATTAAATTTAATTAATTCAGCCAATCTCTTAAAATGTAATGATACAATTTTATCTTAAAAACGTATATAAAAATACATAAAATTATTAGTTACATTATAAATCATTATATACGAACGCCGCGCGTTGCGCCACGGCGCGGACGAGTGCGCGTCTGCCTCACTTGCCGTTAATCCCTCAATAATGACCACAGTGTGTTCTTGTTAGCTATTGTTATGATGATTATTTAATGTAATGAGCTGTAAGAACAAAAATAGTTTATAATGATAAAATAACTGGATTCTTTTTTTATATGGAATGAAAAACTCGATTATGGAAACCGAATAGAGTAATCTATTAGATTAATCTCTGTGACTACAGCGTCATAGATAAAGGGTGAAGTTAAAAAAAATAATTAAATAATCGCGAGAAGATAACAGACAGTAGAATGACAAAATTCCTCCAATCATTAAAAATATTAAAATCATTTGTTCTATAAAAATGGCTTAAAATTTACAAGAAAACGATTTGTTCATTGTTATTTTATTTAAAATCTATAAGGAAAAGTATTGCGTATAAATACATATAAATACATTAAAAAAAACTGTCAAGTAACATCACGTGTGACTCGATCACTCTACCCATAACGTTACAATAGTAATGTATTTATAATCACATCAAATTAGATGTTATAATGATGATTTATACTTTGTCATGTTTCAAACTCAATTTATTTAGCAAAAACAAAATATTTGAATGTAAAATTAAAACGGGAAACTGTTGGACAATAGCAAATTGATATAAGCTCTATGTAGAGATGGTAGAGTTAAAAATAAATTAAATGTATAATCGTGACTTCGAATACGTGTGAAAGGGGTGCATTTGTTAGGGGATGTTTTTGGTTGCTTTATTTGGTGACAGATACTGGGATACACTTGTAACAAATTATTTTTTTAGATTACTGTAAATTGTGCATGTTATTTCTTTAGATTGCATATTTTTTGAAAATCTGTATTTTAAATTGAGTTATATCTTGAAAATATACTCGAGTTAGAATAATAACAACTTATCTTATATCCAATATCAGTTAAATTATAAATATAAAATTATTAAATTGTAAATTGAAGACGCTAAAGTTATTCTATGAACTAAGTACATACATAAAATAATTACACGTATAAAAAATATCTATTATTCTATAAAATATCTATTTTTTGTAAGCAATGTTTAATTTTTCGATAGTAAATAACAAACTAAAATACTTCTCACATGAATAATTAAGTTGAAACTGTATCGTCCCATTATAGCGTTTAATATAATTATATTTATTATAGAGTGGTTATAAATGATCCAGATAACGCATTCAGAGTTAGGGCGAGGGAGCGACGCACGATGTAGAGAGTAGAGTCATGGAGCTTTGTGATTTTTCAACTTTTATTGAAATTAATGTTCTAATAAATATAGCTGTCTGTTTATGATTATAATATGATTATGGATGTAAAATTTGTGTAGCGGTAGTATCAAGTAAAAAATATTTACATTGTTTATATTTACATAAATTTCTTCGTCATGATCTAAGAAAAGAATAAAATAAAACATTACATAACATGCATGTACTGATTACTTTAAAACTCTTAACTCAAGAAGAGGTCACTCATTCAAAAATAAATAAATGTTTTTGAGCGATTCACTGATTAGCATCATACCAGGTGGAACAGGTTTCATAATTATGATAACTTTACAGAACCATTACTGATACTCATATTAACACCTGTTTTAAGTTAGAATTGAACCCACGACCTCAGAAGAATTTATAATTTTCTTACCATAAAAATCTCTGCTTGTCGCCAGTAATCAATACTTATTAGATAGAGACAAATCAGCTCGTGTCACAACCGCTACATTAAGCACAAAAAGTTATAAAAACAATTTAATAAGTACCACAACGCGTGGCTGCAGCGCGCCTTCGCCCACTGTCGACCCCTAATCCGATTTCCGCTGATTTATCACTCACTCCATGTGTAATAATCAATTTATGAGATAAACTATAAATTATCCCCCGCACCCTTATTACAAGGGATTAAGGGATATTATAAGGGATGGAACACAAAGGGATGTGTTTTAAAGAGCAAATATCTGGCCTTAATATGTTGTAATGAGCTGGTGACTTCAATGCTGTCGGCTGGTTGTTAGTGGGAGACTGGAGAATCGTTAGATGATGGATATTTTTTGGTATAACTGTAATAATTCCTTTGTTTCTTGTTATCGATTATTAGATATTATGTGTTTAATATAAAAGGGTATATGTTAGTTCATATAAAGATATAATATATATCACCTTATGGAAGCATAAATTTACTCATTCACAAATATTTCGTTCTTTTACACTTGTGGTACTGGATAGGACCAGTTAGGTTAGGATAGGTGTAGGATATAGGATTGTGCCCGGCTAGTGGTGGTCGAGGAGGAGCACCGTGAGGTTTTAGTGGGTCAACGGGACGGCCTTCATCTGTCAATCCGGAGTCCCACATAACCTGTCCTGAGTCCCCGATCGGGGATAGGATTTGCAGAAAGAAATTAGTGTACCATTTATAATAACGCATGTCTTGTGTGGAAAATATTTTCATAATGTAAGTTTTCTATTGTATAACTGACAGGAAGAGATAAAGAAAGAGCGAGTGAAATTTATTTATTAGAAAATTGTTGCATTTATTATAATTTATATTAAAAACAAAGTAGAAATATGCACAATTTCAAATGTGCTTCTTTTTTTAAACACCATTGTAAACATGTTAACCAACTGTAGCGCCATACGGCATTTTAATCAACCGCCCACTCGAGGACATCGCTACACGTCGGGGGTTGAGAGGATTACACGCTTATTTGTTATAAAAACAGCTTAAATTTATATAGACGGATCATTTTGAGATGTTGAAATTGTTTTTTTGTAAGCTTTTTTGGTCGGTAGAGCAAAGTTACTGATAAAGTCAGATCTGAGTTCTTATTTTCTTTATATAAGATTATTAACATAAATTGTAATAAATTGCTTCCAATATCAGTTTTCAGTGTGTTAATATCTAATAATTATTATAACAAAATAAATTAAACTTTAACAGGAAGTAATAAACACAATTCAAATATATATTATTTAAGACTTGCAACAATTACAAGATATTTAGAAATACGTAGCTAAATTAGAAACGAATAAAGCTGTACATTCTTCTACCACTAAGCTACGGGTTGGGAGGTGACAGGAATCCACGCACGCTAATTGCTAAATTTGCCTCCATATCCTCCCACATGCCTTCACCCCCTCGCCACCCCGCCACCCCTATTGTCACTCGCTAATGAAATCGTAAGACTGATAGATAATAAGGCTCTAATTATTTTGCCGTCTCTATAAATTGGTAGAGTTGGATGTTTTATTAAATTTCGAAATATTTACAAGATTTTAACTTAAAAGTTATATTTTAATATAAAAAATCTGTATAATGATGATATTTAAAGCAATCAGTGGCTAAGAAGTAAGTGTTAGCTTAATAAAATATTTACAATATAACTGATTAATTTAAGTAGATAGTAGAGTTAAGTGTGATTAACTCAGTGGAACTGCACTGTGTGATTCAATTCAATATTATTTGTGTAGAGCAGATCAGCTGCTATCAGATGCATATATAGATGCATATCAGATGCATATATAGATGCATATCAGATGCATAATAGTTACCGCTCAATCAAATAGGATAATTGAACACCGTTCGTAGAGACATACATCGCTCTAATACTGACATTAGTGTGTTTCACCAAAATAAACTTGTAATAGTGTAGTGAATAGAATATATAAGATATTTTATATAATAATTATATATTAAATTGATTACATCTGTGTATTTAGATGTGATATTTTTATTAAAGGTTTAGTTTTAAAAAATGCTGCAAAGAGTGTATTAAATATTCAGAAAACGATAGAGCTTAATTATATATTTTGTTTATATTTCCTTCATAACAGGATTTTTAGGAAATTGAAGAGTATTTAGTATGACAAAAAATGTTGTGAAGGTAAAATTTCAACATCAAGGAAAAATCTTAACATTGTCAGGAAATGTAAACAGCTTAAATACAATTATTACATATAATACGTAATATAATACATATTCAGAATATTTTTAGAGTGGGAATCGAATCCATCAAAACAAGACGTTTTTATACTCAGACATCACTACTACTGAATCACTAAGACTGATATAATTTAAAATATTTTTTATTACTATCATTTGCTAACTATTCAAAACTCTACCAATTAAACAAATTTAAATTTCAACTAATAATAATAAACCGAGTATATTTTATAAAGGAGTATATTAGCAAATAGTATCTAATAATACAACAAAGGCTCAAATAGAGCCTGTTTAATCCATGCATTATGAGTAACCTGTCGGATGCTGCAAGTATCCGGGGCGTAATTGGCGAGAAATTCGATCACCTCTCAGAGCCGTGCGACTGACACTGATAGCTATAAATATGTGTACAGGTATCTAGTATACGATTCTAGAGTAAGACTAACCGTCCACTACAAACTGTGAATATCGTGGGTTCAAATCCCATGGAAGTAACTCTAGTAGGTTTGTTAACTCATGAACAAAAAACATTAAGACAAAGTTTAATATACACTTAAATAAACAGAATTTTTATATATTGATCGTAGTTAATAATTTGTCCGCTCTTGTAAGATAAAGCCGGAAAGCATTCGACGGAGTGTCTTGACACTAGGTTATCTCGGACTACCATGCTATGTGTGGATGTGAAATTTGGGCTGGGCCTAGACTTCGTCCGCGTGCAAGTCCTGAACACAACTCTCTTTGGATCGTTGCTTTATAATTTTATAATAAAAGTAAGAAAGAGAGAGGGAGATAGAGAGGTTTTGTGATATTGACTATCAAATCAGCTATTCGCCCGTGAAAGTCCCTTGAAAATTGGTCCAGTAGTCACAGAGATTAGGCGGAACAAGCAGACAGACAAATATTGTTAAACATGTTATTTTAATATATATGTACGAGTATACCATATATTCACAACGCTTGTTGTTGACAAATTTTGTGAATTTATTTGAGCTTTAAGCTCTTAAAATAACTTATTGTTAAAAAAATAAGTATATTTTTATTTC
This sequence comes from Dryadula phaetusa, assembly GCA_032432895.1. NCBI lineage: Eukaryota > Metazoa > Arthropoda > Insecta > Lepidoptera > Nymphalidae > Dryadula > Dryadula phaetusa. The sequence continues at coordinate 230,592 of JAOYRS010000016.1, read as the reverse complement.
TTTAAAATTGAAAATATATGTATATTTTTTATTTCGTTGTTGTGGGTTCAATTCCACTCGGGAGAGTATTATATTTAAATTATTTTCATTTTCTCGTTCTGGTAAGCGCGGGGTTGAGTTCCGCGACTGAACACGCAATGTCTCGAATTCGGTGGACAGAAGAAAAAGTTATCCTATATTTACAACTTTGTTAGAAATAATAAACAAATTATAATAGGTATATTATTTTTTCTTCTATATAATATCAAGCAAATGAACGTTTTATTAAGCACGGAAATAACGATGCACAAAATACCTGAGGTAGGAAGTTTTACCGAGATCATATTTCTCGCCAATTACCGCCGGAAGCCGCACACGTGTTCACCATCAATGTAATACACGAACTCATCAATTACTCTTTTTATAAGTAACATTTCAAATAAATCAAAATATTTTTTTATTTACTTACATGCAGTTGAATGTGTACAATCCTTTATGGTGGATGAATGTTTTAAATATCCATGAAGTGACTTTTTAAATTTATTACATAGGCTCTATTGGTTAAAAAAATTGTATAATTAAAATTAGTGTAATTTTTGTGCGGAGCAAAACAGATATTTATTTTCCATATATTTTATCAAAAACTACTTATTACTTTACTTTACTTATTAATAACTGTACCTTTGTACAAGAAAACGATATATATTTTTTACTTCTTAACGCTTTTCCACGCACAGCATAGAAGACACAAGGAACTGTTAAGACACTGTTCAATTACGTAAAGAGTTACGTAACTCAACTCCGCGTTGTTTCTTACGAAAACGGGGAAATGAAGATAGTTTAAATATAATCCAATTCCAACGAGATGCGAATCGAACTCACAGCTGTCGCGGTTACATTTTGCTCTACTGTGGTAAGTATAACTGCACAAAAGTGACATTCATACACACACACACAATATTACGTAAACATCGTTTACTTACAATTGTATAAATATAAGGATAAAATATAATAAATTACAATCGTAATTTATTGCTAAGAAAATATAAAGGCCAGTATGCGTATTTACTTATGCTTACTAAATTTCATATACCCGAGTATATGGAGGCCTGTCACGTCGTAGTGGGACAGATTCTGACTGTAAACGCGGTCGGTTGTGGGTTCGATTTCCACTCGGGGGAATGATTACATATTATTCATTTTCACTACCTGGTAAGACAAAGTGCGGCGTTGACTACCAAGCCACTGAACACGCAAATGTCTCGAATTCGACTGAACGTAAAGTACGAAGTGTCTTGACACTAGTACTTATGCTCAAGTGATATAAACGAGTAATACGTGTAATTATTATATCTGTGCATTTTTCACGCTGAACGTAATATCTTTTCCTGTATATATAATAAATTGTAGTTAAGTATATAAAAAAGAAATTTAACATTACAAAATCGATCAAAGGGACCTTTAATAATATAAGTAGATAAAACGTCACTTCATTAAAACCTCAAACATAATACAAATGAAGTGCATTACATACAAACAGAATGAGAGCGACGCAAAAAGACAAATCGTTAAGACAAAAGTCCGCCATGCCACCGAGGAGGGCGGGGCTAATAAAACGCGGCCGACAAACAAAAACTCTACATCTGATTGTGGGTGTTAATTAAAAGGAGCTTTCGTAACAGGTGCTAAGATTTATATTAGATTGGCTGTTTGTGGTGGTTACGACGATCTGGAGTGGTTAGATGGCGTCGAAGTGGCCAATCAGGACCCGGTTGCCATGGCGACGTGCTCAGAGGCGCCGCTAGATGGCGGTACGCGTTCGTGATAACACGAGCTGCGGTTTACACGGTTATTATAACTGGCGTGTGTTTTAAAGTTTTCGAGTTGGATGTTTATTTAAATTAAAGTACAATTCGCATTTGTGAAATATTCTTTTTTTATGTTTTACTGTTAAGGATATGCTGATTGTTATTTTTTGATATGTAATGGACATATATAGCTATATATATATAAATATTTGTACGTCTTTACGTTAGGATTCGACAGGAATAGGAACGTGTTCCAAGTGTACGAATAATACCGATTATAAACAAATACCTACAATTTGATTGCACAATAATCCAGTTATTACAACGTCTCAACCGCCCCGCTTGGGGTAACGTAATCTCCAGAAGCTATTATATCGAAAATTTTAAAGGCATCACCCACAACACGCAACTTAAACAGACGGCGATAGATTTCATTTTGCAATGTTATCAAATTTTCCTCGTCCCAAACTTAATTAAGTGGTAATAAACTTTGTTACGTTAGATTAGGGTTTATTTTGCATTGTGGTGTACGAGAGTTTGGAAATGAAATTTTCATAAGCGTGCCGTTCGGGGGAGGCCGGTGGGGTCGAGAGGTGGCAGGGGGTTGTTTTCCCCGCAGCTTCCGAGGGAAGGCGCCCGATACTTGAGCTCCCGTTGTGTGTAACCGGCAAACGGAAAAATTATTAATAATAATTACGTTTCTAGTGCTGAGTAATTATAACGTATGTACCTTCCTGGGAGCAGCCCGGCCGTGGTCATGCCACGGCGCGGCTTTACACTTCGCATTGGCTTAAGAAAACATTCAAATTAATAAAATATTCTTGTATTTTATACAATGTTGACGATTAAATGAGCCGGAAGTGATATACATTAAATACTCCCATACACACCTTGATCTCACTAAATCACTCTAATTGATCTAACGCTAAATTCGTTTATAATTTAATTAAAATATTAAAGTGCATTAAGAACAATTAAACAAAAAATATTTATAATATTCTTTTGTACAAGAAAAACACTTGCTTTCCTCTAAAATTTTATATCTAATCATATGTTATACTACCTACAGTACAAATCTTTAACTCCTAAAATACTGTAAAGCTTTAAAAACATTTTTCTAAATATTCCCCAATATATTATTACCTATACAATATTGAAAAATCCACAAAAATATTTAATTAAACTAATGATTCAAACTTCAATAATAAAAAGTCTATTTAGAACTAATCAATGCCAATCAATGTTACGTCAATCAGCGTCAAGATCCGTTTTACTAATTAAAAAAATTACGAATCAATACAATAGAAGCGTTCGTTTCCTAACAATTGGTATAGAAAGTGTACCTTCTGCGAATTTTTGCAGCTCCTTGCGTAAAATATCACGTTGCCACTAGCTGGTGTCGGATTCGCTTTAAACGGATCTTAGTGTGACTAGGATTCGTGTGTTTGGGAAACATGGGTGAGATCTAGTTTACTTTTTTTTAGCCTCACGCTTTTTATCGCGCATAGCAGGGCAGACAGAAACCTACCTACTACCTAGTGTCAACACACTCCGTACTACGCTTTCCACTGAATTTGAGACATTACGTGTTAAGTGGTGGAACTCAACGCCGCACTTTGTCTTACCAGAGCGAGGAAGTGAAAATAATTTAAATATACTCCTCTGACTGGGAATCGATCCTACAATCGATCTAATTTACTTAAATATTAAAATAAACATTTTTTATAAAAAAATAATCCTTTTTATCTCTCTCTTTTACACGTTATTTCCCCTACTTTTGGATAAAGGGCTTCTCGCAAGATTACCAGTAAATACGATTGTCTGTTACTCGCACCCGCGGCCGGCCCAGCATTTTGACAAGATAATTTAAAAAAAAATAACTAAGTAGAATAAAAACCTATTTAATGAAAATGGTAATACATATACGAGTTTATATATTTATATGTACCTTTATATATTTATATCTTAAGAAGAATACATATCGAAGATTTAATAAGCGTTTACTAGGTTTTCCATTTCTGAGAAGAATTCACTGGATCTAGTTATAAAAGTTTTTCACCCTAGCCCCGAGTCAGGTCAAGACATTAAATAGAATTTTTCTTGATGCTAATATATCAAAGTACACAAAAAGATCTCACATTGACCATATTTTCTATATTTTAAAAGCAATTAACCGAAGAACCGTTAAAGTGAATCAATAAAGAACTTGATTAATGATAATTAAATTTCTATAAGAAAGTATAGTCCCAGTTTAGCTCACCGCGTGCGCAACCTACTCCCAGCGGTGGCTTACAGAATATCGAGTGTCATGTTTCGTACAATCGATGGCAATTGACGTCGTAACGGCATAATGGGCGTTTTTGTTGTACCGAACACGAGACGACGTTTTCTCTTAATCGAATTATAGGATTTACTATCGATATTAATTGTGTGTCTCGATACCGACCAGCAAGTTTATATTACTATTATAACTAACGCAAATTCGATTCCTTGGTTTTTTTAGGTTAGTAATAAAAAAAAATCAAAGAACTGAATTTATTATATTCTTTATTACACAATTAAAATCTCATTGTAAGTATATCTATTAGTATGAATTATCTAATGGTTTTTGCGTACAACTTTGTTTGGATTTCGGAAATGAATACGTAAAAATTCGTATTTTATATCTATTCAAATTAATTCAATTATCTATTCTAAATATAAACGTATACTCTAGAATATGTGTGTTTGTTTACAAAGTAAATTTATGTATGTCATAACCTGGAATTATACTTAGTAATTATTTATCTATTGTGTCCAGAAAGAAGTCACGTGTTCCCAAAGTATTTGAGAACTGAGACGTATTGAATCATGATGTTAATGTGAACTAAACAATTAGAATGCAGTGATTTCCAAACTCGATCAAATAGAGTCAAAAGTAAAATACAAGTTTAAATTATTATTGTTTGTATTAAAATTTAATAAACGACGAAAATATTAAGTTTATGTTTTAGAAACCAGTGTATTCTTAAATATCATTAAGGAAATGGATATCTCGGTAGTTATAGAGGACTTAAGACACTTCTTTTGAGTTAGGTGACGGAAAGTCTAAGCGGAGAGTCGAAATGAATATATTTTTTTTGGCTTCACGCTTTTTATCCGGCATAGCAATATAGACAGACATTGGGTGTTGAGTGGTGCAACTCAACGCCGCACTTTGTTTTACCAGAACGATGAAGTGACAATAGTTTAAATGTAATCACTCCTCCGAATGGGGATCGAACCGACAACCGATCGTATTTACAGTCAGACGCTATCTCACTGCGCCACATCCGGCCTCAAATATAATTTAATATAATTCTATCAACCGGGAAATGTACCATAAACAACAGTTTAGATACAGTCAGACATTGTCCCACTGCGCCTAACGGGCACTTACATCATGGGCTTGATTATAGAAATAGCTGACGGTTGACAATTCTGACACCATTTAATTACAACTGTCAGTTGTCAGCATACAACTGTTATGTTAGTAATAAGAACAGGGCAATGTTACGACATGTTGAGGCTAAATGATCGTTTAGTTTTGTGATTTAAATTTAGGATAGTTATTAATATATATGCACAAGACACCAAGCTTTACATTATTAGAATAGATACCTGTTTAGAAAGATAAATAACGACAATGATCGCGTATAAAATAAGGGGCCAATTGATATTTTCGTGTACCATGAAGAAAAAAAAATAAAACAATTAATTCTATGATTAAAAAACGCAATGGAAAAGCAATGTTTTAATATTTATTGGGTGTTAAATACAACTGTTATAACTTCAAGTATTAATTAAATAATATTTTTTAGAATACAGTAACAAGCTTTGGTCCGAATTAAGATAAAAGAGATTATGGACGCCTTAGTCGTGCAATTATTAAATGAAATGATGTATGACTTAACACATTCTAATTGATGAATTCGTTCGCTGCTCGTAAAAATATTATTGTCAGATACGTGTTTTACTTCTAAAAAAACAACATTACGTTAATTATACTTCATTATACTTCATTATTTTAAAATATTTTATTGACAAAATTGGCTTAAAAATCAGTGGTAGCTTTCTGGACTGCAAATAAAGATATTTTTAAAATTACCTTTTCAATAGTTTGATATATAATCTATGACTTACCTGTATTCTGTCTTCAGGCAGATCAGTTTTGAGTGAGAGCATCTCCCGCGCATATACGTCTGGATAGTGGGCGTCTTTGAACGCCTTCTCTAGTTCGTCCAGTTGGTAAGAGGTGAAGATCGTCCTGCTGCAGAAACCGAACACAGATGGGTAGACTTGGTTATCATGATTATTTGTTTGATATTTTCCTTCACCAATTCTTTGTTGTTACACAAGCAATATTGATAGAGAGAACTTAGTGTTAAGTCACTCCGTTCTTTGTTTACTGCCCTATTTTGCAAAGCTATGTATTAATAAGTAGAACCCAGTGCGTTGTGTTGCCAGATCAAGTATTTAAATATAAATATTTAAAGTGGCTAGTAAGATCATCGTGATCACCTAATATTTTGGAGAACATCGTCTTACTACGCGTGCAATGGTGAAATTTAGACAATGGTTTACGTAAATAAGCAAAAGTTGTTAGCTTTTTTTTAGTTTCACGCTTTATCCCTTGCGGGGTAGTCAGGGAGTACGGAGCGCCAAACGGTACGGTCCCTGCATACCTCTTTCGCCACAGTCATTATCCTCTTCATGCATGCCCTTCGGGGGGTCCTCATACTTTTTACGTGACCTTCCTCCAGTATCTTCGATACTGTGTTTTCGAAGGTTAACCGAGGTTTCCCTCGATCTCAATATTTGTTTACGTTATTGGTAAAAGGTTTCCTAGTGTAGTCTATTTCCAAACATATGATAGCAAATGAACGCTATAGAAAATGCACTGGTTAGTGGATACTAAGACGTCTTTGAAGGCTCCTGTCATTGTAAAGTACATGTATTTAAATTCTTAAGTGTTTTGTTTTTCTTAGTGCCATTGGAGCATAATGTATGAAATTCATCATCTAACCATAGACTCGTCACCCAAGCCATACATATACATCAAAAATAAGTATTTTTAAATCAAAAGTTACCTATGTCTGCGTTTTTTCTTCTTTTTCTTTCCATTATATCCAGTGAGGCCATCTACAGTGAAGTCCTTCGCTGCTTCTAGCGAGGATACACCTGGGAACAAGCATATTAACACCAATGAAATATTTTTCAATAATATTAAAATTTCCCCGTGGAATTCGTAGACTATAAGGCTTAAAGGTGTCACCTATTATATAATGAGACGAAGAAATCACATATATGTTAATAAATTTAATTCTTCTTCCAAATAAAAATGATAAGTATTTAATTGTATCAATTATTTTTAGTGTTATTTTTTTAGGCTTACGTTTTTATCCCGCATAGCAGGATAGACAAAAAACACCTTGTGTCAAGACACTTCGTACTTTGCTTTCCACCGAATTCAAGTCTTTGCGTGTTGTGTGGTGGAATTCAACCCCCCAATTTGTCTTTTTCCAGAGCAAGGAAGTGGAAATAATTTAAATATAATCACTCCTCCGAGAGGATATCAAACCCATAATCGATCGCGTCTACAGTCAGACACTCTCCCACTGAACCATGACCGGCCTCAACTTTTGTATTATTATATTATATTATTTTTTTACTAACAAAACAACAATAAATCACAAACAATCAAACTAAAATTATTCCTAAGGCATATTGGTTCTCGTACATTATTTTGACGATTTTTAGTAATAAGCTGAAACTAAGATAGAAACTTTTCTTATACAAAACTTATAAAAATTTATTAAATATTAAAACTAATTAAGATTATCAATTGATGTCAATTAATAAAATATTGCTGTATTAATTCAAATGAAATTATTTTAGTATCACTCTACCTGTGACTACGGACCACTGTACAGTGTTCGAAACATATGGCTTATAAAAATGTATTATCGAATACTAAGCTATGATTAATCCGATAAAAATAGTTTTATTAAAAATGTGTAAATATCGTGAAAATCAAAAATTGTGATATATTATAAAGTTAGCGTTGTTCGTCGTTGAGTTCCGTCACTCAACACGCAATGTCTCGAATTAGGCGGAAATTATTTTCACTTCCTTGCTCTGGCAAAAGACAAATTGGGGTGTTGAATTCCACCACATAACACGCAAAAATTTCAATTCGGTGGAAAGCAAAGTACGGAGTGACTTGACACTAGGTACTTTCTGTCTACCCTGCTATGCGGGATAAAAGCGTAAAGCTAAAACAAAATTACTACACTTACACACCGGGCTGTGTTGTATCGCGTCGTGTTGTGTTAATTGCGTTCAACAAACAACTCGTCCCAAACGTAATCCATAGCAGTTTACCGAAGTATAGGGATTGTCACATAATTACCGAATGTGATTGCCAAATGAATTAGTAAACAGTCGAGCGGCGGGTTAGCAGATCAGCCCCGGGGTAGGGCTAGGCTCCCCCGGGACACCAAGTAATTGAATTTGGTGCCGTATGAATGAATTATTAAATTTAGAGCGGTTGCCTTATGGACTCTACCTACTATAATGACAACCAAATGCTGAATTTCACATACATTGCCGCATTTCAGTCATCTGACGAACTCTACAAATGTAGAGCAAGCGATGTATTAGCGAGTTTGTATGTTATTGGACTTGGTGAATGCGTAACTAATTGTTAATGGAATTGTTTTGAAAGGGTGCAAGGGCGTTGGAGAGTCGCGGGTCAAGCCACGTGGTGTTGTATCGCTTGTAACGCTTTATTTGCATCATTGAGGGAGATTATCGGATAACGTTGGCGTTGTTATTGTATTTTGAACGACTCTGAATATAGTATAATTTTAAATAATTATAGATGTTTTGAATATAAAATTAGATATTGGTATATTTTCATATCATGCAATTAGACAAACAGTAAATCTCTAAATGGTACAAGTACATTTGACAAATTTTTGTTTCAGTGAGCTTAACACTTAAACTTAACACCTGCGACGCTGGATACATAGGGGACGAGCTGTTGCAGGGATAGAGTTCCCTTCATTAGAACAAGCTGCCAGTTCCCCCCCGTCAGCGTTGTATGAAGACCAATAAACTACCCACAGTGGAGAGAAAGCCAGGAATTCAACCAAATGTGTAGGGAGTTACAGACAGAACTGGCAATATGTTAAGAAGAGCTTTAATAAAAACAACAGTTGCAGTCAGCTGTGTGTGAACATACAATAAATAAACCCAAGCACTACTTCAGGTTTGATAAATCTCATACCCTCGCTAAGGAAAATATACTCCTAGAATGATCTGCAAGGCTATTGAAATTCAAAAACACCCTAATTTCAATAGAGAAGATGATTCCTACCACCTTGGACCCACTAATAAAAAAATTAAAAACTCAAATCCACCACACCGGACAAACAGTACTAACAAACAATACAAAAATTAAACAGACAGCCCATTCTGAAAGAATCTAGTGCAGTACTTGAGGCAATTGAGAAACAGATGGCGGTAGATTGATATAATTTATTTATATATCAACACACAAATGTCTATATCAGACTACTTGTGACCAAGGACTACTCTAAGGTATTCAAAACGTCGGGTTTTTAAAAATGTATTTTCGCATGACAAAATATACGCGATTAATCCGGTTAAAATAGTTTCATTTAAAATCAAAGATCTTAATATTAACTATTTTTAAAATGTTATTTCACATTTAAAATTAGAAAAAAATTTTGAAAAAACGTATAAAAATTTTTATAAAAAAGGCGCGGGTTTGAAACCCTCTGCGTTCAAATTTTTTACGTTTTTTACGTACAAAAATCTTCTTGTTAGACAAATCTTCCAGTGTAACAATTTCAATACTGATTTCTGATCTTTGAAGACGGAAAATAAAATCATTATTATTAGATTTATATAATTAATCATTCTCAATACGATTTCACTAATTCCGTTTCAATGAATAAAAAAAAATACACAAAAAATATTTTTAGAAAATATATATTAAAAAATGTATCTACTCTCAATTATGTTTCATTCCTTAAAGCGATAACAATGTAGAGTTCCCGACGCAATGAATAAAGGACTTCAGAAAAACATAATACAGTACTAATAAAGAGTCTACAGACGGTAGCGTGTAATTGATTAGCTCGTCCGTATAGGCGGCGGCGGGGACCAATCAACATTCCCCGCCAATCGATTGCCCGCCCTACCTTGACCACCTCACACCTTACACCCTACATACTACGCGTCATTTAATATATTCTACGAATAATTCTAAGAATTCCAAATTAAGTAGACTTTTTTGATTCTGAAATTATATATTGTGTTTAGCTTCATTAGTATTGCACATAGTTATTATTATGGAAAATAAATCACTATTATATTATAATTTTTGTGTATAAGTATCAATTTATTAAATAATTGCTTTAAATAAATTACATTTTAGATATATGTCAATGCATAAATGACTTTTTTTGTATACTATTTTATAATACCAGATATATTCATCTATATACAGTAAATGTATAGTATATTCATCTATATAAGTATATTATATACAGTAGATATCTAATCGAAAAGATTGGTCCTCTTGCAGTAGATTCGTGTCGTATTAGAATTTGTGAAATATCACATATTTAGTTTTTGACGTCTATAAATATGTATACACATTTTTCAATATGTATAAAGGAATAACGTTTAATTAAACAAATGATTTAATAACGATTTATAACTGAAATCAAGTTAAATATTTATTAGATAAATTCCTAAGTGAATGGCAATTTCTTACGCCTGTAACAATGTAATTTACTCCAGCCTCCTCAGGGACTACGGTTGAGGAAGGGGAAAAGAAATGACTCTATCATTTGAAACCAAGCTTATAAAGAATAAAATTTTAATTATATTAAATTGAGCTTTACATTTAAATAAAAACGTATTTTAAATTATGATAGTTAAAATATAACAATTTAAATAGTTAAAGTAAAATAATTGCAAATATCACAGTGATGTATTCACAATTTCACATTCATGTTTGATACACAAATCTAGATTGACTAAAGTACAAAATTTGAATTATAAGCAAATGTAAAGTGCGTTAAAAGCCTCCATTAAGTTTTTACTCTAAAATCGTTACTGATAAACACTTCTTTTAATTTAGCTAAATCGAGCTTTATATTTTTAATGAGCAGACAACTGCACTGGCTTTAGATGATGGCAGAGTATTATCCAAATGGGCATTTTGGCTAAGTCTCTTGTAGAGTTTTAGTAGAGCAGTGGAGAGGCAAAGTTAATGCATTACATTAAGTATTTGAATAGTATACATATTATGACCATGTAGCATTTAAAAATGATTGTGAAACTGTTTAAAATATAACAGGCAGACCATTACGTAAAGCGTAGAATGAAAACCGATGGGTAATGTATGCGTCGCCACGGATTGGTGAAACAGAGCAATTAATACTCTACGTGATGAAAGTAGAGTTGAAATTCGTGTGTAGAAATATAATTTAAATACGAGGACCCTCCCTCGAGCTCACAAAATATGACTCTCGGCGAAGGAAAGCTACTTGTGATGGAGAGTACACTGCCACTTTACCGACATTGTTACAGCACATAATAACAAACATGCGAACCTAACGACTAACGAGAGACTTTTCACGCATTGTACGCCTAATTCTGAAACCTTCCATGATTTGCGAAAGGGTATCTAAGGATCACTTCGATTTTTACAGTCTTGAATGTCAAGTTAGAGATCCAATCGACAAGAGTAGCGGTTGAAATGCCATTGTGTTTACTTGTGAAAGTTGACACATACATACAAGTTGATCACTGGGTTGTAACATTGGTACACTATAAATAATGGCTGTAGAGCATTAATTGTAATAACTCAGTCTGGTGACAAAGATAATACAGAATATCGTTGTGACTACATGCATATAAAGAATAAGCGTGTTCTGACCAAACGTATTATTAAAATATAAAAATTAATAAGATTATTATAAAAAAAATTAAAAAGAAACAAGCATAGCGCCATAACATTTGAAATCCAAGAACTCTACAAAATTGAACTATACCATATGCTTCCAACAATATGAAGCATCGAATTGGTACACAAAGCAGTATATCGTGTGTAAAATGAAATATATATATATTGGATAGAGGCAGCTAGGCTTCGTTTATCTCATATTGGGCCAATTTTGCCATGCTTGGCTGTCGTATGCCAGTGCTTATTGGCAATTTTCGCGAGATCAGCACGAGATTGCATTTATACGCCCTAACGCGGAACGCGGCCGCCTCACCTGAATCACTCACTTTGAATAGACGGTTTTGGATTCTTCTTATATCTTAAAAATATATTTAAGTTTGTACAAAATAAACCTTAGGAAATAAGTCTCAAATGATTGAAGTCTAAATAAAACTCTAATGGTTAACTTGTGTTATTGTTTTTCTTACACTATTTCTATCGTTTATTTTGCAATTTGAAACAAATAAACGATTCTTTAGATAAATACTGGATGTATGGATAAATATTATACAAACTGTAGTTTTATAATAGTTGAATTGTTAGATTATTATAAAATATACGATAATTAATTTCTGTTTATTAATAATTTAATATTAAAATACAAAATGTACACAGATTACGGAATAACATTTTCTAATTTAAACTTAAAATATTACTACAATACCAAATATTTTAAAAATGTAAATATTATTTTATATTTAGTACTTATAATTATTTATTATTAATACATCTTTTCTTAATATTCATATAAATATATCAAACCATTTCTTTTCTCTTTGTTTTTTTTTTAGTTCTTTATGAAGCGCGAAATATATTATATGTCAACAACCTTATATATTATCCCGATGTGAATTTCCCGCATCTCTACAGTACCAAACGGTACAAATCAAATATCCGGCCGCGCGACGATGAAATTGGCTTGTTGCGGATTTGGTGAGCGCATGAGACGGATCTAATTGCGCCCTGCGGCTCTACTCCTGATTGATTCTAAAACTCTGTTTACTTGTCGCTGCACACGGTGATGGATTAACGGCGAATTACTGTTTATGTTGCTTATCGCTCTTAAGCTGGTTCGTGTATTAACTAATGTTCTTGGTAGAGTAAGTTTTTTTGGTAGATTATCAGAAATATTTTTTATATAAGTTTTGTTTTTAGCACTCTGAAGTTTCAAATACACATACGTATATGTAGTAGGTAGGAATATATATTTTTTACTTACTGATTGAAAATATATAATAAATATTTATATAAAAATCAATGTCAATAATCATCTACTGCTAAAATAAAACTTTAAAAAAACTTTTTCTCATTACCTGAATAAAATTGTCGAACAGCTACGATTACATGAAACAAACAAAAAAATATAATTAAAACATAAATTATAAAAAATATGTACTTATAGAAATAATATTATTATAAGTAACATCGCGTGTGCGCCATGAACCTGTCGGGAACAAGTAGAGGAAACAGCGAAAAAATTGTAGCGGAACAGTCAAAATATTCCATCTGTTATTCTCGGTCTTACTTGAATAAATTCATCAGCTGCTCTTTCGTGTATATATAGATTATTTTAATTTTTGTTAACTGAATAAAATTATAAAACGCCATAGCAAAGTACTGTTTAAAAAATATTGAATTATGCCTTTTGAAGTAGAGCTAATATTTTTTTTAAGCTTCACGCTTTTTTTATCCCACATAGCAGGGTAGACAGCAAGTACCTAGTGTCAAAACACTCTTTACTCCGCTTTCCATCGAATTCAAGACATTGCGTGTCGAATGATGGAACTCAACGCCGCTCCTTGTCTTTACCAGAGCGAGGAAGTGAAAATAATTTAAATATAATCACTCCTCCGAGTGGGTATCGAATCCACAACCGATCGCGTTTACAGTGAGACGCTGCCCCACTGCGCCACGACCGGCCTATTAAATTATTAATTTTTATTATAGTTTTACTTTATATAATATAATTAGTGAATTTTTAAGAAACTATATATTTAATACAATGTTAACCACTACATATTACAAACCATTTCTAATTTTGTTGTAGAGTTACTATAATAGTATTTTAATTATATAAATAACCTACGTGTAACAATTGTTTAATTTCCAACTCAAGATCAAAATACTTCAAACATCTGTTCCCATTTACAGTATTATTAGGATTATTTGAGTATAAATAGTAATGTTTATCTCAAATAATTCTAAGCAAGGCCCGTATTAAAATCATTGAAACGGCGCGCAATAAGACAAAGATGTAGAGTCGGATCGCATTTCGTTCACACGGCGTGGTGTGGCGCGGTGTGGTGCGGAATGGCGCGGGCGCTGCGCTGCTGTGAGGAAAATAGAACAAGTATTGCGTATTGTCTTTTATATTATGATCTGTTCAACAGTTTTTGGAATTTAGGCGGTTTGCTGACGAACTTGTATTTTTTAAATTTAAATTTTGAATATGTAATAAATTAAAGACAGAACTCTTCTGGTTGCTTACTATTAAAAAAAAGTATCTATTCTTCTTCATTTTGTGTATAACGCTTTAAACGTAGCAGTAGTAATAAGGAAAAGACACAAAAGAAATTGATTGGCAAAAACAAAATAGTAATTAAATATGTTGTAATGAAGAGATGCCAGTAGAGGCATGTCTTCGCCAATGTCACGTTGTATCGACAACTTACAAAGGAAAACAATAAAAAAGAGTACTAGAGGCTACGCTTACATAGATTGCATGTTAAAAAAGGAGCTAAATTTATGGATATGCTCATCAATGACAGATGGACATTGACATTTTCATAGATAAACGTACAAATTTAAATGATCAAAAATATTTTCTAAAATGCTTCCACATTTATTCAAATATTTCATTGAATTTAAAGAATCGATAATAAGGTATGAACATAAAATGTCAAGCAAAAAAAAATACAATAATCTAATAAATTTTAATATACAAACTGTATACTGTAATATTGTACTTATTCTGTTAAAATATTTATTTTATCTGCTCAAGCGATTCATTTATACATTTTCATCATTAAATAAATTGATAATTCATATATTAACACATAATAACATCGTTAAGTAAAATAATTGTTTGTTTTGTTTATTTAAATACAATAACAATATGACTCCATTAGAGCGTGGCAGGTGCGCTTGCGCAACCTCTGTACGCTAGACTTGTTAATCACGCCTATTGTCTTACAATCGTTGGTCTTTAATAAATAAAATTAATTATATTCTTTTTACATTAGGTTATTTGTTAAACACTCATTATACTTTGTCAATATAATTAAATTCTACGTAGAATTTCTTACGTACTTTGTTATTATGAGGTAAATAAAACATCAATTGATACATTAAATTAAAATTAAGTTTTAGCTTTTTTTGACACTAGGTACTTTCTGTCTACCTTGCTATGTGGGATAAAAAGCGTGAAGCTAAAAAAATGTCACTTTATTACTTACAAAAAAAATGGAAAATAATTAAATTTTCCAAATATTTCTAAAAATTAGAGAAAATTCAGATCCTGAACAGATACATTACTTCGTTGATAGCTGTTTTTGGAACCAAAACTGAAAACCTATATATACATGGCTTATACTTGCAAAAAAACAACGTTTTAACAGGTTTCTTCATGCAGTTCTTGATCGACCTTGATACGTTACTGTTTTAACACATTATTAAGTTAACACATTTAACAGTTAGTAACAAAGTAAATTATTTCCTTAAAAATAACTTTCTCTAGTTTCATAATCACATTAGGTGATGCATTGCGATAAATCTATATATTTGATATTTATATATCATATCATATATATCAGTTCGGTGGAAAGCGAAGTACGGAGAGTCTTGACACTAGATACTTTCCATCTATCCTGCTATGCGGGATAAAAGCGTGAAGCTAATAATAACAACAACAATATATATCATTAAAAAATAATTTAAAGTATAAAATACATTCCCACTTTCCAATAGAACATCGTTGAAAATCTAAACAATTACATGATTTGCGGGTATTTTAGGAGATTACAATAATGCGTACTTATCCGTGGCGAGGGAGCGAGGGCGGGAGGGCCGCAGGAGACTCGTTAGAGGGAGGTTTTTTGAAAATGATATTGTTGTACGCCGTAATGATGTAAAAACTTGTTCCATCACGCTCTCTGACTTAGTTTTAATGATATTTTGGCGTTACATTGTTTGTGTACTTAATTGTTATTGGGTTACTATTATTGTTGGATGATCCTAATAGTTGAGTAATCAATTTAGTTGTTAAACAAGTTTTTGATAGTTGTCGATATATTTACCTAAATAGAGTGGTAATATTTTTTTTAGGTTCACGTTTTTATTCCCCATACATTGCAAGGTAAACAGAATGTACGTAGTGTCAAGACACTTCGTATTTCGCTTTCTGCTGAATTCGATTCATTGCATGTTGAGTGGTGGAACTCAACGCCACACTTTGCCTTGCCAGAGTGAGAAAGTGGAAAATAATTTCAATATGATCACTCTCCCGAGTGGGAATAGAACCCACAACCGATCGCGTTTACAATGAGCAGCTGTACCACTGCGGCATGACTGACAATATTTTTAGTAAATAAAAAAGAAAAACGGAAATATGATACACTACTTTGTTTGCAGTATTTGTCAAAGCCAAAAATATATAATAGAGGTGTCATCGTAAAATCACAATACCTGATCAACTGAAAGAATAAATAGTTATATGAATAATAAAATTAATTTCAAGAAAAAAAAAACAAAATAAAAAAGCAAACTATTTTCCATTACAATCCGACAGCATAATGAGCCAAGCACTGCAAGTTAGCGTCAAAAAATCAACCAATTAAGTAAAAGCCGACTGTGCACTTGTACGTAGATTTTGGCACCTATTACTAATTGAAGGCCCTCAGTCCCCCACGAGAGGCGCCCCTATAGGTGATACAATTACCACGGGCGATATAATACACGACTTATATATATCATTTTAAACAATACATCGAAAGCTTACTTTAGTCTTATGATTCGCACTAATGGACTATAGAAATGTCCAATTAATATTTTTTGTAATTGATTTTAAGTGTTTTTTAAAGATATTTTAGAAAAGAACATAATATGTTCTTTTATAAATGTCTTAAAACAAAATGAATTAATCAGCATAGCAGGTAGTCAGAGACCACCTAGTGTCAAAACACTCCGTTAACTGGTTCGCACCGGAAACTGAGATGCAAAGTTTTGGGAGCAAGTCTTATAAAAGCAGAGAAATTAAATAAATTTTAAACATATTAATTCTTCGAAATGAAAATTGATTTTTTTAAATTGAAATATTCGTTTTTTCCACATTTAATAATATTTTAATTTGTACTTAACGTTATTTTATTAGTCAAGTATATATTAATAAATCCTAATAACCTCTCTTCTTATTTTGTTTATTATAAAAAAAATACCATGGATATTTTTTTATTTTCTTCTCTATTACGTTGTCGTTTACCATTTTATATATATTACGATATCTTTGTGTGACGAGATAGCGGCAACAATAAAATAGAATGAGAGTTGAACCCGCTACCATACTTCTGAACGAAAAATAAGATTCACCCACATAGAAGTCAAATGAAATTCCCCTCTCGTGGCGATCGAACCCAAAATCATCTACAGTGATATATCCTACTGCACCATATCCTATGGCCTTCTTCATCTCATGAAAGATACTTTATATTTTAATTCAACAAATTCACATTTAAATAAATCGTTCAGAAATCGTAAACATGGCAATTCCACATTTCAAACACAATTATTGAACGGAGCTGACTGACACTTTCCTGTTAGGTATATTAAATGTAATACCCCACGAACCCACTTTAATATAAACTGACAATCGACTTAGCGTGGAGCATTCAAAAAACGGAACGTAACTTGGCATTGTTGGCACGCATCGAAGTAGAAAAATATAATGGCTATATAATAACATTATAGCTTTCTTTCAAAAGAGAGGGAGGAGGTGGTGGGTGGTACTCCCTGAAGTAAGGTCTTGCTTGTGGGTCAATATAGCAGAGTCTAGATATTTTCTTGATCATTTGTGTGACTAGCTAATGTCTTGATAATTCACAAGCGGTATTACATATTCTTATTGTATTAAAAATAAAAATAATAATAGCTATATGTATGTTTGTGAAACAAAACAAAAAAATAGAAATATAAAAAGTATGGCAAACAATTACAAATAAATATTTAATTCAAATGATACATAACCATATAATAAATTTGCTTAAAGCAGATTAAACGAGAACATTAAACCAAGCAAGGTAAGAATTAAAAATCTCAAGTCACTTAAATTCGAAGACAAAGAAGACGGCGTCAAAACAATCGCACCTCCTTTAATATGTATAGATCCAGTAAGTGTGATAATGTGACGTTCATAATGAGCTGGTACTTAGGTGGGACACGACCTATTATCGATGCTAATGGCGTCGCTCCTTGGAGAAAGTGTCGTACAACCAATTTGCTTTACGTAACGTCTCTATCATAAGGGGCTAAGGTATAGAATTCCTTAGCTAGAGATGCAGAATCCTAGCTTCATCGACACTTAATTCATTACTCGATCAGTGGCATGGAGTGGGGATTGGCGCGAGGGAGGGGGTTTAATCGTAAAATATTATTGTAGAATCATTGTGGAGGTTCACAATTTATTTCACACTAATGTTCTGATTTAAACTGTATTAATATTGTTAATAAATGTATAGAAAATGGCAATAACAGATGAGTTTCTTTTTATTCTGTCCAAAAATATACTTTATTACTATTAGTTCGTATTTTATTTGTATCGTATAAGTATCATTTAGATGACAAGTTTGTAAATATTGTAACATTTCAGTATTCTGATCTCCCGAACAACAACTTACATGTAAAAATGTAGAGACTTGTCTAAAAACGATCTCTTTTTCAAGTATCAGTGACTATAATCTAATAATGCCACTATTATTATAAGCAACATATTAATTATAATTACAAAATACAAAGTATCAATTAATAAACAAAAACATCTGATGAATACTGAAAAATCTTTTCCTCCTACAAAATATGGAACGTATTGCTGATTTCACATCGCGTTAGATCTATCCAAGCACTCAAAATATACAATTCTAGTCTCTATCAATATCGAAGTAGAGTCAAAAATAGCGTAAACCCCTAGTAGACAAGTACAGTCACTAATTGAATTCTGTAACAGAAGCTGGCGAGTGGTCGAGCGATGTTTGCACACCACTTCTATGTAATTAGTCATTTGATTATAGTCTACTGTTACAGCTCTACGAGTCTGTGTGGAAATGATTTTATTGTTTTTTACATTTATTTTGTCTATTCCTTCTCACGAAAATATTTTCAATATCGTAATGTAGAAATTATTCATGTGTTCTTTATAATATATTTCTTTGCTTTTCGGGTCTTAAAAAAGATGTTACTTTTATTTAAAGCAAGTAGATTTGATTAATATAATTTTTACATGAAATTCTAGATACTGACTCTACATGGTTTATTTTGTACATTATTTCTAGGTTTGATCAAAAAGTTTTGTTAAATTTTTATGTATTACGTCGTGTTATCATTTTTTAACAATACTTAAAATTGCCATATTTTATAATAAATACTTCACGCATAATTTTATAAATACATAGATTTATATCATTGTATAATTAAGTAAACGTAAAATGCAAATAATGCAATCTCTTTGATAAAAACCGATATAAAAAATGAATAATTTAGAAAGCTTATATACTTAATAAAAAGTAAATATTTTAGTTCCAGTATAATATAAAATTTAGAGTAAGACACTATATCACTTCTTGTCTATTTTCTACGTCACTAGCCCTTAAGACGCTACTAGTACTATGTCACCGTTTTACCAAAAAACGTCATATGTTACTTGAAATAGCATTAGATTAAGAAACTTTTATATCTTAATTCTTATATGTTCAATGCTCTATCTTTATCATATATACGGTCCTCTACCTGCCACTATATTAGAGATAGCAGCTAGAATTAAACGCGTAAGAAAGGTAACTTACAACATCCAGACGACAGGACTCTATGTAGAGACTGTCTAATAAATAGTCATGACGTCTGCATGTTATAGTTGCAGAATATATTTATTGTTAGTTAAATTATTGTAATACGAATGTCTATGTCACCTTCAGTACTGAAAATACTATTTTCAATAACAAAGTAGTATATTTGAAAAGACTAGATAATTCTAATTTATGATATAATTTTTTCTTATATTATTATTATATATGTATATGACGAAGTGCACATCCAGATCTATATGTTTTTAATATTCTACACATGTTTAAAGTAAGCCTAACTTAACAAGTATTTAATTCTTTAAATTTTGCCTTTGTAAAGTCAAGTAATGTATGTCTTGCTCCAACCTTCTGCAGTTCAACTCGTTTTGTTACGAGCATTGATATGATATAAATTTACAAATTACCATACAATATTTATGAGTATCAACAAGTGTTTTAGGTAAAATAGTTGATGAGTAAGATTTTGGTTTTAATCGGCACTTAGCTATTCGTTTGCTTCGATGACAGTCAAAGGCAGACGAGTGGCCCTCGCATTTCTATGCGAAATAAACTGCTTCATAACATCTGCGATTGTAATTGAATACGTTTGTCTGTGTTTGCTTGCGGGCCCTTGTTTACACAGTGTTTCGCTTATTACTAGCATTTTCAAGTATTGGTTCATTCCTTTAGATATCGAGAGCTGTTCAGATTTGCGCCGCAAGTGAAATGTGGAGATGTAGAATTAGCTCTTGTACTAATTAGCATAGCCACTAAAGTATTGAAATTGATGACGAACATTTCAATAGTCGATGAAGGGGTAATAAGCAGTTTGGTGGAAGCATCGTATGTTCTCACGTCAGAGGGCTCGCTTCGCTTTTATCGTTTAGCAAGCAGCTTTTTCGTATCGTAATTTTTGAATAAAATTAGACCAAATCTGATTTAAATTCAATTTGAATTTTTATTAATAGATGCATTGAATTGCTAATATAAATATCACGTAAAAACTTACATTTTATTTGGATTGCTTGAATGTAACGTGTTATTTTCTATTTCTTTACTTAGAATCCTTTATATTTACGAGAGATTGGTCTTAATAAAATCAATAATTTGGACAAAACAGCTAAATTTTACATAAATATAAGTATAATTTGAAATTTGAATGAAATGAATGTTACTGAACTCTACAAGTTTCACAAAAATAACGAATAACAAACCGACCCGAGTCAATCAAAACGTAACCAAAACAAACGGAATAAAACCTGATACTTCGAAGTGTTGGCGGCGAACGGCAACACATCGCTTGTTATTATAACTTGTCGCCACTTAGTGCCGCGGCGCTTGTGACATCCGAGACCGCTGCGAACACGTCACAGCCAAAACCCGCCCTATTACATATTAAATAGAATATAAATTAATTTAGCAAACAAATCGACAGTCGTTACATATCTTTGTGACAGAAAAAAAAACATTTCCTTACCAACCAATACCATTGAGTTTAAAATTTGTCTCAGTAGTCAATAAATACGTGATATAATAATGTATTCGGTTTTGTTTTAAAATGTAACGTGATTGTTTTAATTGAACAAAATATTGATAAAACACTATTATTCCAATAATGTAATAGTTGATTTCCTTTATATACAAGAAATGGTTTCCCGATAATTATTTACATGGTATTTATGACCACGACAGCCATAGTATATCGATATTTTCAGAGACTTCAACTGTAAAACGTAAAATCCTGGGTTTATCCGTTTTCATATTCAGTTTCATAACTTTCGTATTAGTGTTCCCTTTATATACGTGTCTAAAGAAACATATATGCTGAATTTCAGGGCATTAGTTTCGTCTGCGCGTCGCCTGTCAGTCACAAAGGTATGGAAGACTTTTAATAATTGACAATTATATTTATCGATATCAAATAATCGATTAAATATCCTGAAATGTATGAGTTTTAGTTATATCTATATATATAATATATATTGTGTTTTTTCTGTAACTCGAAACGTTTTCGGAATCAAGCTTGGAATCAGTTCCCACTAAACTTAGAATATGCTTGTTGTCTTTCTATTTGAGATGTACATAGATATTTGGCCATTCCACCTAAATGTATATGTATGAAAGCTCAGTCCTCTAAAAAGCGAATAGATATCGATTATGAGCGCTCTTTTTTCAATTTTAAACACCAAACAAGCTCTGTTCTATTTTTTTTAACAATATATATAACAAAAAAAAGCAAACAGAGTATATTTTACTTTAATTGGTTAGTCGTAAATAAAGCTCAATTAAAAACTTAGATATGGTAGAAATAAAATCGTTTCTCCTAGATAAATATGCAGCTATATTTTTCAGTGACATTCACGAATGTTGATAAAAAAAGTATAAAGGTACATCTTTTACACAAATTTTGGTATTTTATTGGGTCAGAAATCAAATAACGCAAACATAAACCTATTTTATAATTCAAATTTATTTTTTAACATATATAAATAATAATTGAAATTGGAAATAAGTAGACGATATTTTACATGTAATAGGTATAACCTATTGGTACCTATTGGTAGGTATATGAGTATATGGGCGAAGTGTGTGACGTCATAGACTGCTATGATGTTAGAACATGAATATGCAGTGTGAAACTCTGCACATTGCAAATTGCTACTCAATCCACAGACGATCCGGTTTACTACGAAATCTATGTATTTTGCATAAATTTCACATGTCAGGATAAATATGACTTTCTTTAGCTTCACGCTTTTTATCCCGTATAGCAGTATCTAGTGTCAAGACAGTCCGTACTTCACTTTCCACCGAATTCGAGATATTGCGTGTTGAGTGGTGGAACTCAACGCCGCACTTTGTCTTACCAAAGCGAGGAAGTGAAAATAATTTAAATATAATCACTTCTTCAAGTAAGGATCGAACAACTGATTACGTTTATAGTCAGACGCGGATAAATATGTAACTTATTTATATTATTTACAATGCAGTGAGGCTTTTTTAGATGGAGCTTGAAGGTTTTTCAACATTTTGTTTTAGGTTTTTTTAGGTTGTTTTAGGTTTTAAATATATAACTAAAATCTTGGACAAAATGTTTGGACACGTGGCGCAGATCGAAGGCTAGGCTCAGCATTTTATGCGAAATTACAATATTCCCTTTAAATGTGCCTTCTTTTTCCATATTAATTATTTTCAATCTTTATTATACTAGTTTTTCTATTTATTTACTTTTTTTAGCTTCCCGCTTTTGTCTCGCATAGCAGAGTAGATAGAAAGTATCTAGTGTCAAGACTCCGTACTTCGTTTTCCACCGAATTCGAAACCTCCAGAAGCTCTGGTTTTAAGAGTGTAATTAACTTAAGAACAAATAAAAATTTTAATTCATTTGTTTTTTACTTTATGTATAAGTACAATATCTATACATTTTGTCTTTTTGTCAGTATTTATGATAATTTTAAAGCGTTAAATGTAAATTTTAATTGACTCGTGTAGCAACACAGTGGCTCCGTACAGCGTACACGAGTAAGACGCCTGTTGGCGCAATGCAAAAGTGAACGAAGCGAATGCTATGAATATGTAACGACTTATACTCTGAGCTGCAATATCCTAGATCTGAATCAGTTCCTTAAAGTTAATTATAAGAATAAAAATGTCGATAGCGTGTTATATTTCCCCGTTTTTTGTGTTATGCATGACAATGCTTTTAGTCCCACTTTACCGGACCAGACCAGAGGAATGAGAGAAATGTTTACATAAATATTTCTCTGAGAGGGAATTGAATCAACATCCATCATAAAGTAAGACACTTTCCAACTGTGCCACGTAAACGCCTCGCTAATTGTCATTTACTTCCACATAGCAAAGAAAATAGGCCTGTACCTAAAGAGTTTAGGGTTTAAGTACGCTTTCCTCTCTGACTCTAAGCACAGGTACATAGAGGTACTGTTAGAGCCATGTAATGTACATAACAGAACAACCCTAGCCCCTAATTTTCGAATTAAATATGGCGGCTTCCTAAACAATAGCGCACCAAAAGACCATCGTGCATTGTTTTAAAAACAATAAAACGCGCGGCCATGATGGTGAAATGTCAAATTTACTCGTGAATTCCTCCCTGTGGCGTTCCAAATATGAAATTCCCGCGCAAAAATGGCGGCGAAGGCAATTTTTACAAATGGCTGCCGGGCCCCCGCCGGGCAGGTGGTTTGTTTTCTGTTGGCGGCTTTCAGAGTCGACTAGTTGACTAGGGTCGTGCTCGTGAACCAAAACACACGCGACACTCGACGTGCTCTATGCTCTACCGCTAAGAGCGCATCTCAGGTCGCGGGTTCACGACGTCGCGTCCACTTAGTTGAAGTCAGCACGTAAGTATAGCAAGTGTCTCACACTCACACAGCCATCAGCCTCCAGCTACATAAAGTTACAAATAATTGAGTAATTCGAGCACCCACAATCGTATCACTTACTCGACCTCTCTAATTTGCATTTAACAGGATGTTTTCTAAAACCTACCTAAGCAGATTCGCTCCTCTCGCAGCGTAACCTCCCTCGTGGACGTTGGGAAAGGTGCTCTAAATAGAAAATTTCAAAGTTGACTTTCCGTTGGTACTTAGATTGGCGTATGATTTATGGTATTGAGTGGTTTGAGCCTGCGCGGTGACGTTTGACGTTTGGTGGATTCATTACTGAGACAAAGGCGGGGTGAGGGCAGTGCGGGGTACATGAGGGGGTGCGAGGAGGGGGATGTTCACACGAGGGAACCCCCGACCCCTCGAGCAACCGCGTCCCACCTCCAGCCACTTTTCTAAATCAGCACCACATATTGTTTAGTATTAGTTTCAGGATAGATTGGAAGTAGTGGCTGCTGTTGATTTGGAGTTGATTACGACAATAGTTGCCTAATTATGATAAATAGTTAGTAAATTGTCGTTCAACCAAAATTACATACATCAAAATTAACAATCAAAAGTATTTTATCAAATAAAATTGTATTCTTTTCTGGCAAAAAGAAATAATTATTTCAGAAGCCAACACGTTCAAAGTTATATATACACACATACACACACACATATATATGTTTATACAGAAATTAATTATATATATTATTGTATCACACACAAATAAAAAACTACATGATATTACAACTAAGCTTCGTAGAATCTGAACGTAAAGATTTACTTGATTGATTAGTGTCGCTTATTTAACAATACACAGTGAGTTAATTTTAGATATAAAAACTATAAAAATTAACTAACTATTGCTTGAGAGCAATTCCACAAATATATATTATGAATTTCATTTCACCTGAATAGTATGAATAAACAGATCAATCGCGTATATTTTGGTATTTGAAAATATATTTTTCGAATACTTTACAGTAGTCTGTGGTCACAGGTAGACCTCAAGTCAGGTAATATATACGTAATTAATCAGTTTAAAACAGTTTCATTTAAAATATGTAATAATCGCGAAAATCAAATGTACTCAGTAATATTTAAAAGGTATTTTTAGCGTTATTTATAGTTGAAAAATAGGCAGCCTCTATCACCTTAGGGAGGATTACAAGAAACAAAATTTCCAAACGCTACTTTATTTATACGTAGTTCTCCGTATATTGAAAAAATAGATTATTGTATAATCATTTAATTACTATTATACTAATTAAACGTTACTTTTGAAATGACTCTTTTACCATATGATGAAATATAAATATAAACATCTAACTATAAACTCAAAGCAAGTTATGACTCTACATACAAGGTGAAAGTTGAAAGTTATAAGATCGTTAAACTTATTTAAAGATTAAAAATTATGAATCATGCTAATTTTTATATTTAAATTCACACAACCTTTGTATTTTACGAAGCATAGAGTACACATCAAAAATAATTGTCTATTTCGAAATCGAAAGGTGCCCTTTGTCTATATAGATTGGGAAAACAAAACACCCATAGAATTTAGACAACACAAATAATTAACTGTGTTACAATTACATTATTTAAATACATAATTCCATCTTATACATAATAATAACAATTATTATAGAGAAATCCACTCACCGGTGAGGTGCGGCTGCGCAGAGGGACTGTAGGGTGACTTTATTTGCGGGAAGCCTGCAACAAGCGAACTTTAATTAAGCGACGAACAATTAACATTTCCTACAGGAATTTCAATTTAAAACTGCCGCGATTTACCTTAGCTAGCCCGCGCGGGTGTCACGCGGCGCGCCGCGGCCATTACGCGGTAATAGACAAGACTTTATTTTCACTGAATCTCTTTTTAACGTGCAATTTAATGTTATGTCAGCTTATCTCTTCTTTGCCGGTCAATTTTACGCATGTCTGGGGAATGTCTAGCCAGTTAGAAGTAATGTGGCAGCGGCGTACGTGATGGCTCTACATTTGATGGCTAACTAGTTAGCTGGTCATTTTCTTGGCAAACAACACTTTTGTATCGCTTACATCTTTTAAATAAATATTAACATGCATATATAAAACTAAATTTGCTTTTTGCATATATGCATATATTCTGTTTTGAATTGATTGAAAAAAAAAAACTAAATCTTATATTTAATTCAAATTTTATTGAAGTTGCTGTTTTTAGGATAATAACATAATTTCCATTAAGAGATTATTATATTAATATTTTAAATTATTTTAATTTCAGATAACTAAGTACAAAAAAAAGCTAAAACTCCTGAATTAGTTATTATAAGATAGCGGAGCATGTAGAGACGCAAGTCCTATAAAACATAAACTTGGCTTTTAAGTATGAAAATAAAAATAAATAATTACTAAAAAACAAAGCTGACAGAGAGAAAAACATTATTATTGTGTGTGTGTGTGTGTGTGTAATAAAAAACACAACTTATCATATGTGTTTTTACCAAGTACGTATGTTTGTTTATTCTGTATCACTGTTGTTGATAGAGTTCACCTAACAAAGACACCAGCAAACTTCCAGTTATATTATCTGCTTATAACAATTATAATTAAAATCATATCAATGAGATGGACTAAATCGGTAATATATCAAAAATTGAGTAATCTTGTGTTAATACATATTAGACTAATCTATATATTAATATCTGAAGAAAAAACTTTGTACATCTTTTTAAGTAATTTACATGGAATGTAGAGTATGAAAATTAGCACAACTAAAGTACAAACATAGAATAATGAGTTTTAAATACAATAATGCATATGCAAATATATCAAATTGGTGAAATAAATGTATGCCCTCTGCCCCGCCTTGGTGACGTATGAATTTAAGTAAATATAAACATTTATATAAAGTCACATATCTACTCGTTGTTAACGTATCAATGTGACATCTAGTTAGTCTTAATCAAAATAATACTTTTAGATATCCCACTTACGTATTTAGTAGACACGTAAATATAATAATGTTCATGATTTTATATCAGTTCAAAGTATACTTTGGTATAAATAACTAAGGTCAGAACTAGGCCAAATGAATATATTTAAAATTAATTTTCATTATCCAAAACACAATGTTTCGGTTTCGGAAGGAAAACAGTCAATGGAGTGTCTTGACACTAGGTTGTCCCTGATTATCCTGCTATACGGCATAAAGCGTAAAGCTGTTATTTCATAAAGTATTCGTCATTCATTGAATAAAAAAATACTGGTTTTATACAATAGGTGAATAAGTATCATAAGTCTATAGGTTTACACTAACAATAATATAAATAAAAAATAACAGCTTTACGCTTTATCCCGCATAGCAGGATAATCAGAGACAACCTAGTGTCAAGACAATCCATTGACTGTTTTCCTTCCGAAACCAAGACATTGTCTTTTGGATAATGAAAATTAATTTTAAATATATTCATTTGGCCTAGTGGAAATTAAACCCACAACTATTCCCGTGTACCGTCTGATGTTGTCTCAGTTAAATATTTTACCATGCTTTCATGGTAAAATATTTAACTGAGACTCGAGCTTACTAAGTATTTACGTATTTAATACATTTCTGACATTAATTTTTAATAGCTTATCTTAAAACAAATATTTGAACTCTACAAAATTTGAATAGTAGTTATATATTATTAGTTTCTCATAATTGTGTTAGAAAACATATAAATCATATAAGCCTGTAAGAAAGAATACCTTGGAAACCACACACACTCACAGCACCCAAGTAAAACCTCAGCACGAATGTTAGTCGTATATAGTAAATCAAAACACTAATCGAAACAATCCAACCGAAAGCTTCAACAAAGCTCAGCCAAGCTTCGTGATCGTATTACATTAGACAAAACAGACAATGCGCGTAGTTTTGCCGGAGACCGGAGACCGGAGACCGGAGGCCAACTATTTTTTCCTACAACGCACAAAAGGGGATAAAAACTTCGTCAATTGCTCGAAGTGGTCGCAAACGATGGTATTGTGTTATTAGGTGTTGACTTCATCTATACTCTACAGTAATGTGATGAATATACTCGTATCTTTACAGTATCCAGTTTCCGTTTAAACATTGTCTTGAGTGATGGTAATTAATGATCCCTTCTATTTACTTCATATCAAAAACGTGTATATATATTTATTATTATGTCCTTTTTTCACAGTCGAAATATATCTTTTAACTAATGTTAAATTGTTATATTTCGCTCAGTTATTAATTACAGTTACAGTCAGTTATTAAAGGAAATAATAATAAATTTAATAATATATATATTAGGATTTGAATTCGTACTAACTTTGATCATTGGCAATAACACCGAATATAAACATCCTAATTCTATTTATAAATCTTTATTATATTGATATTATTATCATTATCAAATTCTAGAGCAAAAACAATATAATGATACATAAAGGAATCATTGGGTATTTCTGCACAAGTCTCACAGATATATCCCCTAGTAATATGTTTAAGGTTTTCAAAACTGAACATTTTTTTAGCTTCACGCTTTTATCCTGCATAGCAGGATAGACAGAAAGTACCTAGTGTCTACACACTCCGTACCTCGCTTTCCACTGAATTCAACACATTGCGTATTGAGTAGTGGAACTAACGCCACTCTTTGCCTTTACCAGAGAGAGAAAGTGAAAATAATTTAAGTATAATCACTCCCCCGAGTGGGGATCGAACTCACAACCGATCGCGTTTACAGTCAGACGCTGTCACACTGCCACAACCGGCCTCAACATTTAATTTAATAAATTATATTAAAAACGATCATCTATTTATAATGTAGAGTTTAACATATTTAAATGTATTTATACATACATATGAATGAGTGCATTTTTCATGTCACTGGTCTATTAGATTAATTAAGTTGGTAATAGAAACACAGAGTTATCTAAAGTTACGTAAGCAATAGATATTGACCTAATTCTGACTCAATAGATGATTTATAAGAGGGCAATGATCTTTTGATCTCTTATTAAAATACCATGACTATTGAAATGTGAACGATGCTATTTGCATGTAGATTGGCTTGGAAATATCAAAAAAATAGCGATAAACCGTATTTTTTAATATACCTTAATATTATGAATAAAATGAAGATATAGATAAGGCTTTTATATATTTTTTGTTGTTTTTTTATATGAAAATCAAGTATTAATTAATATAAGACTTTGTTACAGACATACAGACAAGATGGTATTTCGTAACAGTCTATAAATAGAGATTATCTGTAATTCTTTCCACAGCGTAAGTAAAAAATATATAACAAAAAGGTTTTCTAATTATGGCACAATTGGCTATGAAATTTGGCCAACATCCAAAAGATGCGAGTTCAAATTCTATAACCGATTCATAGCATGTGAACCATCTTAAGGTAAAGAAAAAAATCTATTAAAAAGTTTCAAAACCTCCTTTACATTTAAAAAATATTTATTAATATATATGAAGCTATTAAATTATAATACAATTAAATATTTTTGTAAAATTGTATGAACAAAGCTTTTTGGAGAAAGTATCATTTTGTGATATAATTGAACTGTGGTGACTTCATTGGTTCTTCGATTATTTCTTTGCATTATTAATTTGCTTTTAGAAAAATTGAAAATAAAAAAAAGCGATACAAATTTGTAAGTAGTAATAAAATTATAATAAAGAATCAAAGCAAGGTACTAATTCCAACATAACAAAAGTTATGTCTCAAAGAAAATTAAACTTTAGACAAGTTTAATTATTCTCGCAAATTGTTAATCACATTTCTGTGCACAGTTTAGTTCTATTTAGTCGGTGAGAGATGTTTGGAGGCGAACGTAAATGTAATAATTTGTTATTTAGAAAAATGTAAATCATATATTTATTAATAAACAATAATATAACAAAAATTAACTGTTTGGCTATTTCTATACTAGTTTTGAACCCAAGGGAAAACCCTGTTGCTTTAATCAGACCAGTGACAAACAGATAGTGTCATAAATATTAAAAAAAAAATTACTTGTATACATTTGTATTTTACGAATTAATGTTCAAATATATTAATACCTTAATAAGAAACGATTTCACTGCAAGTAGTTCAGTGAAACCTTTAATTACTATTGTAATAGTGTAATGATTTACCATTAAAACACTTTTGAAAACAGCTTCACATGTTATCCCGCATAGCATAGTAGTCAGAGAAAACCTAGTGACAAGACACTCCGTTCGCCGCTTTCTGCTCGAAATCGAACCATTGCATCTTAACATGCGGAACTCTACGCCTTTTTTAAAAGCTTTTAAGATATATATTTTACAATATATATATTTATAATTTTCATACAAACGTAGATAAATTTGGCTTGTTGTTCAAACAAAGAGCTTTCGGCGATGTCAGTGTATCAGTGCCCTTATCAAAGGAATTGCTTAATTAACAGAAATGTCTAAATGAGCCCCGGGGCTGAGTTCTTTCACCTTTTTTTTAAAACCCTGTACATTTTCGGGGCATTTAAATGCTACGCGCAATATCTGTACAATACGTTATCGATTTGAATAAAACGCATTTTCACACTTATTTGTAGAATGATATTCACAAATCTGTGTACAATGTAACTAATTTGGTTTTCCAATATTGTTAACAGGAAAGACTCGCTCACTCACTCACAACAATAAAGTCCTAAAATAAACAAGGTATATATCAAAAATTTTAATTGTCAAGTATATTTAAGAATAATCTATTGAAATGTATAAAAAATTAATAATTTTAATACAAATAATACAGTCTTCAATTACCAGCGTTAATTTGACACTAAAGCTCAAAGCTTCTCTAACATCAGCACTACATTTAATTGACCATCAAATAAGCCAAACCACGCTATCGTTTAAGTATGCTTGTGCCAGTCTTAGCAGGACCCGGACACCTACAGGGGATGTCCCCTCTGAGTGATTCATAATAATATTTGTATAACTTTAATAACCTCTTCGATATATCTATAGATATTTAAGTATCGACAAGATTAATTAAAACGTACCATATTTAAAAATGCATGCCCTCGTTATTTGGGTGGTGAAAAGCAACCGTAGGAGCAACTCTATCCCCTTCAGAGCCACCCTCCTCGAACACTAATGATACGATGCGTCTCTGTCTGTCAATCACTTATCTTTTTATTAATTATGCCTAAATTGCTCAACGATTGGGTCAACTTTTGCTTAATTGATGAAGGAATTTCGAATCAACTAAAGTAAAGATTTGTTGATTATTACTGTTATATGACAACTATTTGGGATTTATTATTCTTAAATCTTAAATCGTAATAGTGAGGGAATTAGTTATTATCCTATGAATAGCTTTATTTTGCTTATTTTAGTTAAATTGAAGCTTTGTCACCCAACACCGTGTTTTGTCTAAAAGGGTAATGAAAATATTTCCAATGGAAATTGAATCTACAATTATCCTAAAGTTAAACTTGTGATAGCTGACAGTGAAAATTTACATTATCAACTTTTTTATCCCATCACTAAGTTAATTAACTATACAAATAATGAGATTGGGCTCAAATACGTAAAAGTATGTTATCAGAAGAATTGAAAAAAAAAATAAACTACCTTAAAGTGTTCGTAAAAAACTTAACTTAGGTATTGGATAGTATTCAAGGTTGATTTAAACAAAGTGCAAAACGACGACCATTTTCGTTTAGTCTCTTTTCTATTAAAATATAATATTTATTCAACCATAATAAACTTATAACGCAATGCTAATTATACTTTTTTTGAGACAAACATCAGTCCAATTCGTGTATAAAAAAATAATCAGATACATGTTGACTCTATCACTCAAGCAACGCTGTTGACGAAGGCTCAGCTCTACATTCTCATATATACGAACCTCATAGTCTAATTTTGGACTAAAATCTTCAGGACGATTCAAATCGTTATGTCATCTAACATAAATAAACCGAATCGAGATTCAAATGCAGTACCTTTCTCTTCACTAAACCAGTTAAGCTACACATAGCTAATACAATAATAAATAAAATTATACGAATTTTATGAAAAAACCAACAATCATGATTACATAATAGCTGCCTACTTATCAAATTTTCACAACATTGTAATTATTCAAATTGGTCGCTTAATAGCGGCGGGTGGTGGAGCGCTAATAGCGGCTGCCAATGGGGAGCACATATGGGGAAATGAGCGAGCCGGCCTGAAACTATTTGTTATATTCAAAGACGCTTTAAGTTCATCTAGTATACATGTAACGGTCAACCGCTTGTATCTCTCCGCATTTCCCACTTTTGGAACAAACTAAGTCACTCCTTTGTTTCTTCTCTCACCATTTATAAATATTTCGTACAGCACGAATGCGAAAGAGAATTTTACCTATTTAATTACTTTAAATAGCAAAAGCAATCAAAATTAAAACGAAATACATATATCAATAATCCGTCTCGTAATTCCATTATGACATTCGTATTTTTAAACAGTTTTTTAATGTTTTATTAAATTTAATTATTTTATTTAAATTTCAATATTTTAAACTTTCTTATATAAAAAAAGAAAATTTTAGCTATTAATATATAAATAATAGAAAATGAACAATAAAAATACTGGAACCAATATTGGTATTAATTAAGATATCTTTATTAGCTGCATTTAAAAATAATAACATGACTTTTTACGTAAATCTCCAATAAACGTAAAAGTAACTTTAAAAGGAGGATAAAACGGTGAAGTTAGTTTAAAAATTTGCATAAAAATAAAATACTCTCTAAAATTAGCATAATTATAATACACTAACAATCCATATTCATTTAAAAAGGCATGCGAATGCGAAAAATAACATTTTAAAATGGCAAATTGACTATATTTTTTTGTATTATTTTTTTTAAATTAATTCAAAATAAAGAGACTCGGTAAGGTACAGTAGAGACAGTGAGGTAGAGTAGTGGCGGCCATCTTGCGAGCATTGATATTCAGCTCACGTCGCGACGCGCGGCGCCCGTGCAGCGCCGTGCAGTGGCGGCGCTCGTGTAAGTAAACAATCCGCACGAATTTAAAAACTTTAAACACTGTTGTATCACACAAATACGATTACTTGTTGTGAGTGGATAATACTTCAATTTACCCTTATCCTTATTTATATTTTTCAATAAGGAATAAAACTTGAAATATTTTGAGGCAAATATTAATATTGTTAACTTTTGAGAAATGTCTATATATTAAGAATATTTTAAGATTTTTTTCTTAACTTTCAAATTACTGAAGGTATGCAAATTGACTAACCGTATCTAATTACACGTTTAAGCGTAACACTTAAACAGAGGCACAATCATTAAGGAATGTTGAAGGGGAAGTATAAATAAGGCAGGTTTATTCGATAAGACAGAAAAACGGCATTCCAAAGCGCTTCTCTATTAAATTCGCAATAAAATTTCAATTACCCGACCGCGGCGTGGACCGGTAGAGAGCGTAGAGCCGAGGACTGTGCATCTCAAATTATAGAGCTCTATTGTTCGCGGATTAGCCGAGCGGCCCGCGGTAATTGAAATAGCTTAGAGCATTAGACGGCTTTGCTTCTACCAGGCGGCCTGACCCCCGCCCCGAAGAGCCGGTGGTTAATTGGCAAGCTTGTCGGAGCTCATGCAACGCTGGTCGGCCATCATTGTAGCGCATTCTTGTAGGATCACAAGTTTTGTGTGACAGAGCCATTTTCAATTAACCCACCCCAAGGACGAAAATATGTAATCGTATTAAGTTATTGCCCCCACTTTGTGGTGATTAGTAATGGATTTTTGGGGAATTTTGAAATGGTTGAGGAATCTCTTTAATAGAAGAATATTGCTTTAATAGAAGAAGAAGTTTATTTCATAACTACCACTAAAATATTTTCTAAGATCATTTCTATATAATAATTTTTTTTTTCTTTTTTTTTTTTTGCCTTCACATTATATTAATATCACAAGGTGTTTTAATACTTTTCACAAAATTGATTTTTTAAATCATCAACAAATTTATATATTAGTCTTGATTAATTAGGCTTCATAAAATTACTTTAAGACAAATAAATATAACGAATATTAAACAAATATAATATATATTATATTTATTTTACTACAACAAAAATAATATCATATTTTAAAATGTTTTTACATAAAATTCACTCTATTAAAAATGTCACAAAAAATAAAGGATACCAATTATCGTAAAAGAATAACTTTAAGCGTTCTTTGCAACACTTGAAAAGGTGTAAAACTGGTGGCCTGTATAAACAAATATTATTTCTGCGAAACCTCAAAAAAATATATAAATATAGAGCGTCAAGCGTGGCGCCTGACGGACTCTACTATTAAGATCCTATGAAAACATAGAGCAAGATAAGTTTGAATTAACAACTTCTTTCGCCCACAAATTACAAGCTTCATATATTTTAGTATAAATTATTTTAATTAAGGCAAAATAGGGAAATGTTGAATGAAATAAAAACTGTGCGAGCTGACTTAATCGGCATGAAAGCTTCAGGATAAAAACAAGTGCCTACTTTATACCACTAAATAATTAAATCTGTAATATGAATACCGTCAAGTCACTTTGAGATGCTCAACGAATTAGTATTAATAACAAATAGCAGAGCTAAAGACTAATTTAAGGTGCAAATTTAAATATAAGTATTTCATTTTTTACTAAATGTTATGAAAAATAAAATGTATTTTTTTTTAGTATTATTATGCTTTATATGGACTCTACCTAACACTAATATATAATTACTCAAGCCACAAGTTCTTGCTTGCTACGTTATTTAGATAAAAAATATATTATATATGAATTAAATTTGAAGTCAAATTGGCAATAGTAAGTGCCAAGCAAGTAAGAGATAAATGCTATATATAACTATAAATAAATGTATGTTAAGTTTTACATCACATTCTTAGTTCTTCTTCTTATGTATTAAACATTAATTTGAATAAAGGTATCTAAAAACAAAAAATTTAGTATATACCATATTATTTATATTTCTCACTGAATTACTCAATATTTGTTAATTAATTGTTATCATATTAAAATAAATAATAAATTCACTTAATATATTAATTCAACGTTCTTTCATTATCACAATTTTTAAAAGATTGAAATTAATAATTACGGTATTTATTGAATGAATTAAGATGAAACCCAATAAAGAGTATCAAGTGTTGCCCAAAACGTACATATCTTCCATTTCCTGTATTGAATTTATAAAAAATGTAGAGTATGAAAGGTGCAGAGTTATTGTATAATAGACTTGGCACAATAGAGATCCCTAACCGTGGATTACCGTCACAATCCTGTCACAATATTTACGAATAAAATTAACAAATTATACCACTACAATAATATAATATAGTTAAGGGGTTAAAGAAATTACGTTGTAGAGCCCGCCCCTGTCCTCTTTTATATTATATTCATACCTTTATAGTACTTGTAATAAGCCGGTCGTTATTATCAAAATTGTTACCTGGATGTTAAAAATATTTAAATTAATGTTATAATTTAATAAAGTGCGGCGTTATGTTTCAACTCTTAATGCACATTATTTTAAGTTTAGACAGAAAGCGGAGAACAGAAGAAAAGACAACAGAACCACACACTAGCTACTGTCTGATTACTTTGCAATATTGGAAAAGGTGTTAAGGTGCTTTTTCTGTAAATAATAGTTATGTGCGTATTGAGGCATCTGTCACAATGTTCGGTCATGTACAATTGTTGATAGTTGCATTCCTTCTTATCTGCTGATCTGTCCACTTAATGCAGAGTTATTACTATAATTATTTTCCATATACTTCACAGATATTATGTATATCTGTGAAGTATATGGAAAACATAAAATAGAAATTGATGAGAAGCACAGAATATGTGTGAAGTTAAAAAATGTATTAATTAATATATATTTTAAAACATTACAAAAATGTTTATATTAAAGGACTATGATAACTCTATCATAATAGAGTATTACATAAATTGCATGGGTCCTCCATGCAATTTATGTAATACTCTATTATGTATTATTTTTAACTCTCTATAGAATTCTTTGTTAAGCCCCATTTTGATTATTGATTGAATATGCCATATTTATAATTATTAGTAGCAAAACACTCCACAAATGTACCTTTGCTTAATATGTCATTATTTCGGCAACTAAGTTTTATATTATAGATGTGTGTTTGTTTCTTTTCAGATTTTTCGTTTTATCAAGCGTAAAGATACATTTAGTTTTTTACTTAAATATATATCATAGTAAAATTTAATTTTCAATTTTTTTAGATAACATTAAAAATATCTATCAAAGTCATCATACTTCCAGGATAAATATTAGGATGGTCATCATACTTCCAGGCCATTGTGTCTGTCTGTAAACGTGAAGGGTTGTGGTTTCGATTTCCAATCGCAGGAATGATTATATTGGAAATTTATTT
Source organism: Dryadula phaetusa (assembly GCA_032432895.1). Lineage (NCBI taxonomy): Eukaryota > Metazoa > Arthropoda > Insecta > Lepidoptera > Nymphalidae > Dryadula > Dryadula phaetusa. The sequence continues at coordinate 193,841 of JAOYRS010000016.1, read as the reverse complement.
TTATTTTTCGGGCCGGGTAAAACAAAACACGGCGTTGAGTTCCGCGCAAATACAATGACGAGATATTACATGTTTTGGTATTACGGTCAGTTGTAGTTGCAATTTAAAATTTATTTTCATTTTTAAATATAATCATTTCCTCGAATGGAAATTGAACCCACAGCCATTTGCGTTTACAACGCTATTCTACTACGCCTCGATGGCCGTAATTACGTGTTAAACCTTAGAATATTATTAAGGTTTAATTATTTTCTTATTGTAATTAAATTTTTCATAGTAATCTAAACATTTGCAAGTTTCGGTGTATATTGTTGATTAATATCTGATTACTTTATCTGATGCGACAAACGTTGTCGCTTTATATCGCATCGAGCCTCTTTGAGCTATCGTTCACGCCGTGCTTCTATCCTGGACATTGTCAAAAATAATCAAACAAATACATACCGTAATGTAATCATTATAAAGACCAAAATTATTTAAAATACTTATAAAATAATCAAATTAAATGTTAAACAAATTTAAATCTTATTTCTTATGGATTTGGGTTTTAATTTCAATATTTGAGGTCATAAAAGGGCCACAAACAGTCGTCTAGTGATGGAGAACCGCAATTATTAAATCTTATATTTTTCACTAATTTTTGTGAAATTGTTAAATAAGAGATTTATATTTTTGCAGGTAAAACATTCAAGCTTGGGTCTAATCATTTTGATGATTTACAATTCGATTCCACAGGAATCGTTGTACAGACAACATTACATAACATATATACTTCATATATGTAATATGTTCATCAGACGTTATTTATTTCTTTACTTTAAAATTATATAAGAGAGATTTTTAATATTGTATTTATGAGTCTTACACGATTTGTGGAAAAAAATCGATAAACTTGGGATCATATATTAAAGTCATAATTTTACAAATACATATGTATATTTGATTTCAATAAGTAAAAATAAGAATATAGTGTATATTTATTAGATGTTTACATCACTAACCCAATACCTGGGGGTTTGAGCAGTGTTAATAGCAGGCAGTTAGGGCCCTTTGTCGAACGTGTGAAGTGAGCACTGGGAATACGAGCCCTGTACTCGCGTCCAGTGTACCCAGACACCCCCCGCCCCCCGCAAGCACTGAAAACACCGAAACATTAAGGGAAATTGGTGTAACAAGCGAGGCTCAAGACGTTTTGGATGAGAGCAGTATAAAACCTGTTTATTGCGACCTACCACGTTTCCTGCCCCGTTGAAAATATATGACGCTTCGTTTCGCTTATTTTATCACACGATAATAGTCTCTCAACCTTTTATAATAGCGGTGCGAATTCTATAAATAGATTTATCATGGATTTAGAACTTGGTTTGTTGTCTGTGAGTTGCGTACAGTTATTGCGTATTCGTGGCGAGGTGTACCAGAGCTAAGGGTATGTATTGTTAAACCAATTTTTCTTGGTTTTGATATCATTTTACCAGGCACGTGATCCAGAAGCGTTAAACAGATTAAGCGTCTTTGATATTTTTCCCCATTTCATCTCGATCAGTGTATAGTTAAACGTAGGCTCTCTCTTAGTTGGAAATTACGATGAATTTGTTTTTTTTTTATTTTTATTCAGATTATCTTTGTGAAATTACACACACAAACACATTTAATAAAATGAAAGTGAATTTAGGCTGTTCATTACACATGTTATGGAGGGTGCGGACAAGAGGTCGTCTCGAGAAAACGATAAAAACAACCGATCGGCATACCGCCTTTGATGTGCCTCGACAACGCCGCGTGTATCTGCACTAGATAACACCCCTAGTTCGAATAGCAACCTTAGAAATCATGAAATAAGATACATTCTCGCTTGTGACAGACGACAAAAGGAAAACAATTAACATGTCTTTGCTTTGTATTGCTCGACACAGCGGAACACGCGAACACTACTTAGTGGGACTGTGGGGTACGGCGAACTTCACGTAGAATCAATATTTGAATTTTTCTTCACGTTTTTGATCTCTATAATTCAAGTGTCGATACTGAGCAACGATATGCTTAGACACCAAATATTTGAACACTCACAGGGTTTGAATGAAAATAGCATGTTTTATATTATTGAATAAATTTGTGACTTACAGTAAATATTGTTTGATTTTTTCATATTATCTAGAAACATAACCTTACTGAAATCTGAAATGAAGCTGCTAGGTGTTGTAAGTAAAGTTATTATACCAACATTAAATATTTTGGCTAGTCTTTAGAAATGATTAATTCATTTTAGTATATAAAGATTCTGATATTTAATACTGTTAAAATAATTTTATTTAACATTGCTGACTCTCTTTTGATTAAGCTAGAACATAATAGAATAATATGTGAATTATAATTATGAAACATCCAGATGATAGATAAAAATAAACATGAATGAAAGTAAAAATATGTATTGTTACATTTATACAATTACAAAAATGATAAATAGACTTAAATTTGAGATAGATTTTCCCAGACCTTGACCGGTGCGAGTGCATCAGCGTTTAATTACTGCGGCCACTGAACACCTCACAATTGCACGCCTCTCCCACGTCATTCGCTTTAAGTCATCTTTCCTGTGATACATGTGGGCTATGCTTGACTATTATCTAATAGCTCATTTCTATCATAATTTAAAAAACAGTTAAACTTCATTAAAATTGATTGCCTTATTGTTCTTGCTCATAGAGCAACTAGCTTACTTGTACTCTATAATTTTCATAATGTCTATTTTACAAGCCTTCAATATTTACTAATAATTTTTGATTACATTAAATACGAGGCAAGTTTAGACTTAAACATTTTTTGCTTTTTATAAACTCTTAAAAATAAAATACATCTCTAGTAAATACGAAATAAATCAAATATAAAACGTAGAGTCATTTCTAACTTCGATAACTCGCCGGAGTTAGTGTCACGTATTTGGACTGGAAGTAAGGTGAAGCAAGGACAGTGTACGGTGGCGCGGCTCATGAGTGCACTCTGTCCTGGCGTATACTTGCGATAATATTATATTAGTGGCTTCGCAAGGCTGAGGCGGCTTTGTGCTCGGGAAGCGCTCATTAAGTCCGGGATTGCCTCGGTTTCGCCCTTAATAAGAAAATAGCGACTCCATACAGAGAACGGAACGAACGATTTTGTATACGCTGTGGGGACACCTGGTTTAGTTAGAAAAATTCAATTCTTTATAATCAGATATATTGGAGCTACATATGATTAGAAGATATAAATTATGTTTGAATTGGTAAAATTTATAGACATTCCTCCATTTTCTAGTTATTTATCACTTCATGTTTAATCCATATTATAAACATATCATATTAGATGATAATGTTATTATGTTGAGCGTTAGTAGTGCAATATCATAGCTTATTTTGACTGCTTCTTACAATGAGTGTACACCTTATAAATGTAATAGCATAAATGAAATACTTTGTAACAAAAACAATGTAATAATTTCAGTATATTTAATATAATAAAAACTTCTTAATTTAATATTACACTTCAGTAAGTATGATATATTTATTATTTTATAATGTCTTGGTTACGTTCATATAACTTAAATGATAAAATTATGTATTATACAAATTCATGAATAGCAATGAAATGTTCTATGTAGAGTCATCTCTACAATTAACATTTCACATGTGACAGAGCTCGGTAGATCTAAGCCTGATGAATTGTCAGCGTAGTAGCGGCAAGTTAATTAACAATGGTAACAGCGCCCGAGGCGGTTCCGCGCCCACGCCGCGCCGCGCCGCTGCGCCGAATCAACCCAATTGATCTTTTTCACTTGGAATTTTTAAATTCTCCTTTTTTTCGGATGTGTGACGCTCTCTGTGCTCGCTCTAATGCTTACTAATTGAAGTTAAAATTGAAATCGTCCAACAAGTTCTATTTAAAAAAATCATATCACAAATATTCTAACGACTTTATATTAATAAACTTGAGGAACAAGGAAAATTAAATGCACAATCAAACACTCGCGTAAACTTTAACACCTTTTAAAATCTCTTCTAGAACGATTATACCTAACGTTAGACTTAGGGTCGCCTCTAAGCAAGTTATTAGAAATTAAATTGTAAAACGTACAAGCAATTACGAACTTCAAATTCGGCACGTAATTAAGTACTTGTAGCTTTAAAAGTAGGCACTCTAAACAAACCAGTGGAGCCCCCCGGTAGAGAAAATAAAAATACATAAAAAACGGACATACTAAATGCTAATCCAGTGTAGTCCGCCCTACGCCGCCCTACGCCGCCCTGCGTCGCCTGACACCGACCCGGCAGCGACCCGGACGCGATACTAATGGAGTTTTTAAGAAAGGAATAACGGCTGAGGAAAATTAAGCCATCTTAGGTTAAAAAGTCCAAAACAGGGGTGGCGAGGGTGGCGGCGCTGTATAGATTTTTCGTGCGTTCCGCGATGAAATACTCGTGCACTGATACACCAGTTACAAATAAACGGCACATTGTGTTGGAATGAAACATTTTGTAAGTGCTCCGCATTATTACTTCTTTCAGTATTTTTATATATTTTTTTAAAAAATATATTGATACATTTTTAAATATTAAGAATATGAATAAAAAAAAATTTGAAAGTAGATAATATTATAAGATGTATTTTTATCGTTTTTGAGAGACATATTAATTAAAAAAAAAATATCAACGTATATATTCTTTCTATACTAACAATCATTTTTCAATTTTTCAAGACTAAGTCAAGTGAATCATAATTCTACCTTTTGCTTATCTATGTATTCACGTTACATACAGAAGTGCATCACGCACGTGAAGCGTGAAGATTTGTCGCGCATAGCAAAGTAATCAGTTGACAACTTAGTGTCTAGACCCTCTGTTGATTACTTTCTGGAATCTAGACATTCCTTGTTGCGTGACGAAGTCAACGCTGTTCTTTCATTTACTAGGGTGGAGATATGAAAATGAGTTGTATGAAAAAATGATAATGTATATAATCTTTCCCGACTGCAAGAATCAAATCCACAATGTTTATAGTCACCGGACACGATGACCTCGTTATATAGAAATGACGAAAAAAACCCTAAACGTGTTTAAAACGGAATTCATAATGATAATCATAACAACAATAATATACGAAGTCTTACTTACCTTATAATTGCACCTACGTACATTATATGTACGTATCTGTGATAAATTTCACTAATTACACATTTCTTAATACGGTAATACACTAAGTATAAACATGAGTTAGTGCATCACTCTAAACAAACACGCTAAAAATATCAAAAATAAATGTAAATATAAAAATAAAAATACGCCATTAAGCTCTAAACGATCGCGAAACTCAGAAATAACTACTTTATAATACATGAGCGTTAATAAAATTTCCATAATAAGATCATACAGCGCTAGAATTAAATAACTCATTGTAAATAAGCGCCCAATTTATATTCAGCCCGGGGGAGCATTATCATAATCGTCGCTTCACTTTTCCGAGACGGAACGAGATGGAAATACTTTATTTGGATACATTAGACAGGGACGCGGCACCTTTGTGTGCTGACTCTTCAAAATGCTTGCCAAAAGTTGAGTTTTATTGGGACCCTCGTTATGTAATAAGGTTGCTATGATTCGGAAAATACAAAATCAATAGCAAGTTATGTTAGATGTCACGGAAACGTTTCATTGTTGAAGCCGGTAATGGATTCAGTCGAAACTCGCTCCTGTGTTGCCATTTAAATGAGTGAGCGAATGTTTAATTGTTTTAAAAGCTATGAAAATATAGCGGTACTACTACTTGGTTATTTCTAGTCCTATATCATTCTGCAGCCTCATTGAGACGAATGGCAATGAATAACCAATCTCACAGGACTTAAAAAAATTATAATTATATATTTACTACTTATCTTTCTATGACTCTCTTTTATTTACACTTAGTCAGGGAAATAATATTTTAAACATGCTTATGTTTCAAGTGGTAATTGTTACCATAATCGTCCCGCGAAACATTTTGAAATTGTGCCATGATGGTGCTATAACTTAAATATGTGTAACATATTTTACGGGAACATTTTAATAACAAACAACGTATTAATATAAAACACTAAGAAACCATTCACTCTAAATTATTCACTCAAATATAGTACTCATTATAAAAACGTCATTGAAATAACCAGATTATAACATACAGAGCTTTAATCTAGATTACGCGCCTTGCTCTATCTTAGAAAATTAATGCAGATTTAATAAACTGGTCATTCAATACTTAGCAGGTAAAGTGTTAGCACTTCTCTGACGAGGAACATAGTTGGGGGCTTTTTATGTCTTAGTGAGTGTACAAACAGATGCTACAGTAGCACTCCGAGAAAAAAGTAAAATCCGCGGGAAATCTCGCGACGCCGAGAGGTCGAGTGTCCTCTATTATTGTTAGTGCAAACCTATTCAAAATTAAATCTAATAGCGTCCACAATAGAGTGCATTTTCAAGTGCAGGTTAGATAGTTTCGTTTTCAGGCTAATTAGAGGCGAGGGAGGCGTGGCTGGAGTTCAAGCAAGTCTCTACTCTATCGTCTAGAAAATAGATGTAATTTTGAACTAACCTTTCAATAAAACGTTAGTTTGTTGACGTCTAAAAAACGCATTGGTTTGTTTGTGATTTTCAGTAAAAATGATTTTTAAACGGAATAGCTTATTAGTTTAATGGGGAAGGTAGAGCTGTTAATTATTTATTTAAATTTTAACAACTTGTTATGTTCAAATGATTTTTTTATATTTAATAAATATGTTTAATAAATATATTTAATAACGTGTTGACATTAACATGATGCTTAAATATTATTGTCTCAAATGCAACTTTTTAGTGACTTTACACTTTTCATCTTTATTTACAAGCAACGCGATCATTGTTAAAAGTGATTTACGAGTTATATATGTACCCATGAATAACTCATATATTACCGTACTGAATACTGAGATCTGTATTTTTTATAAACATGTTGGACTATTGATTCGGATATTTTGGTTTTCTACCTTACTAGTCACGCTATATACATAGGTACATAACGCATCTTTTACATACAGATAGACTTTTAGTAAGATATTTTGGGTGGTTGTTTGATGTACAGCAGATGATTTCTAATTCCACGCTTGCCTCTTAATAAGACAAAGGCTCTACTCTACCTCTATTACTACAACCTCAAGCTCAGTAAGTAATTTCCACTTCGCTCCCTGCTACTATAACGACTTTGTACCTTGATAGAACATAATTTCAGTTGCAAATGGTTTATTTATTTTTTAAATAAAATACAGTAACAGAACTTTTTACAATTTTTTTATATAAAATAGTTATATTATGAATTAGAGCTAGAAAATTAATTGCAAATTTATATTTCTACAATTATATAATACAGCCATTTGCAACTGAATTTCGATATAGTGGCTGGAAATAGCTAAATAGGAATTAATTTGCAGGCGACGATGCATTGACACTCTTTTTAAAATTCAATAGTTGCTTGATATTCAAATTCACTTCGATGTCGTGTGTAAGTGCCGGTACGAAACGCTCTTCTAGTGTCCAGAGCAAAAGAACTTTATTATACATTAATTAGTATCCAGTAATGAATTATGTTCATAGATATATATTTTTAGTATCATTTTTTGTGCAGTCAGTACAAAAAATACTAGGTAAAATCTACTGGATACGATTGTGAGCTCTAGTCATATTATCTGTCATAAAAATCATAGTGTTGAATTCAAATAGTAACACACTTTTAGTCCTTCTACAGTTGGTAAAGTAATGTAATGTGAATTCTCAAATTGTTAAAATAAAAAAGCGAAATGTCTGATTAACTTATATTTACAAATTTACAGTAAAAATATATATTAATATATAAGAAATATAAGAAAATTATATATTATAATTATAAATTATATAAGAAAATTATCTATGATATAACAAAATTAAAAAAATAATTAAATCCAGCATTCATAATTGGATCATAACAATATGACATGTTGAGTAAATTTATTATTTTCATTGCAATTCAAAGAAATGTTCTAATTGAAAATTAAATGCTTACTCTATATTGTGCCATCTTCGCGAGTGACATAAATATTATAAACGAATCTATTGTTATTAAATACTTTGCTACAAAGTAAGTTTAAAGAAATTATCTTTAAAACAACAATATAATTTTTATATTAAACAATTATAATATGATGAGTTCACATGGATTCAGATAAACATAACATTAAGGAAATAGGCTTTACTCCATTATTCTGAGTTCAACATTGTTTTTTTATAGGTAATAGGTAAGTATTTTAACTATTTTTTAGTTAAAATAAAAGTAGTGTTTAAACTCTACTTGCAACGTTTGTTGTCTTTTGGCTTGCACCCATAACTATCAGGTAGAGTCAATTTTTTTACAAGTATATAAATTATGATATACACTACTTATTGTGAAAAATCATGATTTCAAAAATTAAAACACTTTATAGTAGATTTCACGAATTTTTAAATAATATATTATAATGAAAATATGATATTAAAATAAAAACTAAATATTTTCTTATATTATAAGGTGTCTGATGTCAAACTCTTATGTATTACCACCAAAATTGAAATATACAGCTTTTTAAGCAATTCTTGCTATTATATATAATTTCTAATGTAAAATATATATAGATAACATATGTAGAGGTTAATTAACAAATAAAAATTAACTAACATGTAAATTAGTTCAAAGGTAGTGTCCTAATTCAGATTAATATATTTATTCAATGTTTATTATCCATTCATTTTATAAGCTCACGCCGAGCGCTTTGCATTATAATTATAAATTAAAAAAGTAATTTAGATGTTGTGAGATGTTGTCCCAGTACTCGTGCTCGTGCTGTGTCCCCAACACACAGGACGTCCCCACAAACAAACAACGTAGAGCTGTTCAACATCAACTGTTCCATTATCTTACTATTAAGATCAAACAGAATTTAACTGCTCTTACGGTCTCATAACGAAGGCGTGAATTAAAAGTAAATGTCTCTACAATCGTCATACATAATCACCTGACAGTAATTACGTATGTAGAGCACATATGGTTTAATAAGTTCGCTGTTATGGGCCCTGAGCCCTATACTGAGTCCGACAATGCCTAAACTGTATATTCATACGGCTAGAAAAACTTCTGTTGCTATGAAGAGACGACTCGGTCCCTATGGTACTGTGCGCAACGAAATGTTTTGTATTTTTTTGTTAGGCAAAATTAAAGGTAAATGCTGATATAAGCATTATGTTTTCTTGATAATTAGAAAGTGAAATTTTTTTTTTAGATGTAGTCAAATTGGATCAATACTTGCTAAGGTTAAAACGTTGTGTCTGTATAGAGATGACAAACCATGATATCATGATTTATTTGAAAGACAAGTTTAAGTGGATTCATATTACAAATAATCTATAAAATTAATAAATATAAATGTTAACAACCTCAGGTAATTATCTAGCAATTTATATTGATAAATAAAATCCGAATATATTACTGGCGTATGTTTGTTTTAAAATGAAATCAGATGCGAATGATAAATTGGAACTCTAATATTTCAGTCATAAATAATGAACTATATATCTCATCTATTCTATATATATCTATTAAATACTCATAGTTGTATAAAACTTTTTAAATTACCTAAAAAGCCTTATATTATATATATATATATATATATATATATATATATATATATATATATATATTAGTAATAATAATGTATTATTTTTATATCTCAATAACGTTTCTCTTCCACGAAATATTTCATAAAAACTTCTAGCTGCACTCAATGCGAGAGATACCGGAAGAGAAATAGTAAATAATTATAAAAATAATAAATTACTATAAAAATCATCTTTACGCTTTACCCCTATATCCATAGCAGGGTAGTCAGATATATCCTAGTATCAAGACACACCGTTGATTGCTTTTCGCTCGAAATCGACGTATTACACATATCATATAATATGTTTCTTTGTATTTTTTCTTTATATTTGGTATATGTGTCATTCTTATATCTAAGTAAAAAATGCATTTTAAATATACTATTTTTCTGCGAGCAGTACGTTCAGGCACGGGCGCGGCTAATATCCGCGAACAGCTCTCGCTTCACACCTCCGCGCGAATCTCTCCTCCACGAGTGCTTGCGTGGGAGAAGACATCGACTGACGCGGTTTGCGGACTTAGCTGACTTTGTCACTTGTGTATTCAGAGAATAAATATGGCAAGTAGAATATTGTCATATATTTTTATATTTCAATATTTAGTTTTAATATTTTATGCTTTATTTATTTTCTTTTTAAATGTTTTTCATATATTGATAGCTTGAACGAGAAAAAGGACACAACTTCGTTCATTATTTCTTGATCTTTAATGTATGTACTGATAAGTTTTATTAAGTCTTTGTAACACTTTATAAATACCTATATATAAAAAAAAACAAACTAAAGCTTTTCTTAGGTCCTAAGTTACCTTCATATTTTTATACTAATGTACCAAATAGAGTATAGTAAAGTATCAGAATATAGTGGTAACTTTAACAAATATTTAGCTTACAATTTGTACCATAAGCAAATAAACTGGTTCTACAAGGAAGGGTTAACTGCACACTACGCCACAGACGCGTGTTAGTGCGAGTGTGAATACGCGACCCTCTCGGGTAGAGCCGCGTCTGCGAGATAATTGTAAACTGTTGTTTAAATTATTGTTAAAATAACCTTTCAATCGCATATCGTGATCAAGTATATGAGGATATCGTGGCAATATTTTACATTAATGTCAGAGAACACATATTCTCTATATAAAGAGAATTGAGCTCTACGCTTATATCTCGCAGAGCACGGTAGATAGGAAGTACCTAGTGTCAAGACACTTCGTACTCCGCTCTCCGCCATATTTGAGACATTGCTTGTTGAGTGCCGGTACTAAACGCCCCGCTTTGTCTTACCAGAACATAGAAATGGTAATAATTTAAATATAATCTTCCTTAGCGAACTGCGAACCGAACTCACAGCCAACCGCGTTCACAGTCAGACACTGTCCCATTGCGCCATGACCGGCTCCAGAATTTAGCAATACATATGGAGTACCACTTTAAATCCAGTAAAGGAAATAAACATATAATTACATTGTTGTGATTTACAAATATATCATAGTAACTATAGTTAACTGATTTTTCTTTTCTACTATAATATTTTACAATAGTAATAATAAATAATTTATTTTATTTATTAATAGAAACCTAAAAATAATCGAGCAAACCTAAAATCATATCATTATCAACCATAATACCTACTTGCTTACATTTTGTCTGTATATTGTTTACAAATGTTTACAACATATTCTTCTTACCTTTTCCTTATACATACGAGTAAGCGATTAAGTCTGTCGCAGGACCGATGGCCGTTGGAGCAGACGAGTCCTGGAGTGGAGACCGCGTCTTGGCAAACGTAGTGTAGGACGCCCTCTGGCCCGCTGGACTGACGACATACGCAAGGTTGCCGGAGCGGGCTGGATGAGGGTTGCGGAGGACCGGGATGTTTGGCGCAAACTTGGGGAGGCCTATGTCCAGCAGTGGACTGCAATTGGCTGACGATGACGATGACGAGTAAGCGACTCAATTGTTTTTCTTATAAATAAAAGCGTATATTTTATTTTAGCTACTAAAAGTAATATTACCTATTTATCTACACATCTATATCTATACTATGTAAAAAGGTGAAGAAACAATTTTTTTTAAATTTATATCTTCTATAAAATGATTTAAATCGATATTAAATCAACAATACATTTTATTGTTATCTATTAAGTAATAATTAAAAAAAAATCTATCTGTTAAAAACGTTGTGTGTCTGTTTTTGTGTACACACTAATCTCTGAAACTACTGAACGGATCTTAATGATTCTCTTTTTGCTTTAAGCCTATAAACTCTGAACGGTGAATAGGCTATTAATTAATTTTGGTGGCTGGTCTCCATCACGTGGAACCCTGAGAGCCTGATGAAGCTGTAAGAAATATGCAAATGACGCCTTAGCAAAAATTGTTTTGCATGAATGGCATTTTCGAATTACATATAAAACTAGAATATCTGGAGCACCTGATCATAATGGCTCAGCTAATCTGTATATAAGGAAATGTCATCTCAGCTAAACTTGTTCAGTTTGACATTGACAGTTTAAAATGACAAAATAAAATCATCGAAAATCGGGGTCATCATGTCACATTAGATAGTGTAAGGCTCACACAAGCGCAGTTACGGGTACTACTTGCATACTTACATATCGCTGTTTAGAATCGTGATTTTTATACTTTTTTTTTAGTTTTACTATTTATATTATTTTTTATTGTGTATAAAGAAATAGGAAATAAGAAATAATATCTTAATATGTAGTATATCATTACACCTTAGATTCCTAATTCCTGCCTTGGGTCATTATATTGGGTTTTCTCTAATTTTTTCACTAAAAAGTTAAAAGACCAGGATATATATATATATCTCCTAGCATTAATCCTAACGTAAAAGTCATAAATTCGCTTAAATTTAAACATAGATCTTTAGTTCTAAAAGGAGCTGATTATTATTATATGTAAATGAAACATACAATAAAAAGGTACAGACTCAGTCTGTAATTCATAATAAATTTTATATTAATAAATACAAAATACTTTATATATTCTCTTTCTAAATCCAAGTAACAATGTACCAAACAATCTTTTTCATTCTTATAACTTCATAATAATTTTACTAATAATTAATATAGAAATAAATTAACGCAATTAATATTCGAGTTATTTGCGGAGAACAGTACTAAGTCCTGCCTTGGGTCACTGTACTAGGTCCTCTCTAACTCCTAAAATAAAAGGCTAGGAGATAAAGACCTGAAGATATTTCTCTCCTAGCCTTTATTCTTAAGAATAAAAGGAGTAATTCTAAAAACTAAACCAAATATCATAGTATATTTAAATTTAAATATAAAAAAAGCTCTCAGTGTACGTCTGTGTGTATGTAAGTGAGTATAGATATGTATATACGTGTGAGTGTAAAACGGGTGTTCGTATGTTATTAGCGCGCTAATGTGCTTGTCTAATTTGCACGATCGATACAAGCTGGGTGTACACTGTACAGTGTACACTGTACAGCTGACTCTGTGGTGACTGAAGAGTTTTGTTATATTTATATATATCTGACTAGTAGGAAGAAAACAAGAAAATAAATGTTAAACGTTCACCACATTCTATCTCATACCAAGATATTGGAATTAGTGGAACTTAACACTGCCCTTTGGCTTACCAGAAAAATCAAAATATTTAATGGATTTTATTTTCACGTTTTTATCCCGCATAGCAGCGTAGACAGAAAGTACCTAGTGTCAAGACACTCCGTACTTCGCTTTCCACCGAATTCGAGACATTGCGTATTGGGTGGTGGTACTCAATACCGTTTTTTGTCTTTACCAAAGCGAGAAAGTGAAAATAATTTAAATATAATCACTCCCCCGAGTGGGGATCGAACTCACAACTGATCGCGCTTACAGTCAGACGCTGTCGCACTGCGCCACGACCGGCCTCATTTAATGTAATCTTTTTCTCTAATGGAAATCGAACCCAAAATCAATAGTATTTCCACTCTGGCACTTTCCCGTTTGTATAAAACTAAATATCTATATATTTAACTACATAGAGACCACATTGATATATATTTTATATAGGTATTAATTTTCAAGTTCATAAGAAAATAATACCTGATTATATACCTACCTAATTATATAAAACTGAGCTTATCACATATATATCTAAGTAAATATCTCAAGCAATGGTTCTATTCGCAAAGATTTTATAAGTCAGAGACAGATACTGGCAACTTACGGATTTTAAAAATTTATGGAAAGTTTTCTGAGGTACTTTTTTATATAAAATAAATAAGTATGTATTTTATAAAATAATAAGAAAAGGATTCGGAGAAAAAGGAAATATCTATTTATAACATTGTTCCTGTGAAGTTACTTTGTAGTGCCTACATATTTTTAGTCGGCATATAAATAGACATACAAAATCAAAATATTCTTGTTCAAATAGGCTTGTGTATGTGAATGTTTACAAGCATTTTTGAAATCTAATCGTCAATTACCACATGTGTCAGTATTGTCAGTCCTAAGGGAAGCTACCACCGGCTCGTAAGGCAGTTCTGCTGAGAAGAGCCACAAAGAAACTCAACAGTTGCACTTTTCAAACATAGTTTTACAATGTTATTTAATACTTTTCTAATCAATATATTAGGATATACTAAAGGATACAGTATTTATATGACAGAATTGTATTGATAGAGCTCTTTTCTATAATAAAATCAATTTAATAGAAGAGAAAAGTGACCTTGTATAGCAGGAGAGAAAATTGACCTATAAAATATTAACCAATTTATATAAAGATTTAAATAAAACGAATTACCGATTTTACTTAGATGCAATTATTTGGAAATTATATAAACTTATCAAATTTAATTTTGGAAATTTATATAAAAATATGAAAATTATTGTCTTTTAACTATACTTCTAAAGTAAACTTACACAAGTGTGAGTCTTAAGTTTCGTATGATTTCACTAACAATATTTTAAATTCGTCAAACGTCTTGGCCCACCTGGCCTTCAGTGCAAATACTGGTATAAAGCGTTAGAAACAGTCATCCGGCACGCTTTGTCTAAATCACATGTCTCTACCGCCACATTGCGTTCTTAGACCGAAAACCTTTATAATTCAATTGAAACACAATATCTTGTTTTAATATCTGTGTTACTTCATATATAAATATTTATATTAATTAAATTAAGGCTTAGAAAACAATGATATTAAGAAAAAAAGGGTACAGATCAAGTGCCTGTAATGTGATGATATATTTTATTTTTAATAGAAAAAACGTTAAATTTTCATACACAAATTAGATTATGATTACCAAAAATTGTATTACAGATTTCTACCACAATAATAAATGTATTTATTGTAAAATTGTTTCTTGAATTGTTTATTTGAGTTAGAATAAAGAAAACTGAGTACTTACTTATAACACAAATCTTTAACGCTGATTGTACGTTAACGTAAAATTCACTAAATCTTTAGCCTAAGATATTTACATATTCACGTTTACGTTCGACATTTAATATGTCCTTTTTTATAATTATTCATTACAGCCGATCACGTAAAAAAAAGAATACACAAACACTATGAGTTTAATGAAATGAAACGTCACATATATGTTAAAAAAATCTCATTAGAGCTTGTTAAAAATAAAAACATTATTAAAATTAACATTAAATATACTTTAACTCATTTATCTGTAGGAGAGAATTGGTATTTAAGTGAAAGGTACACCAAGAATATTAACACAGTTATAAATGCATGTATTTCGTTCCCTTATAATACCTAAAAATAAAATAATCATGATATTATTGCAGAATATATTGTGTTGCTGATCTTACTCATTATAATATTAGGCATAAGTATATTGTTTCAAAAGAACAACCTAAAATAGTATAAAATTTTTACACATTACAACAGTCTACGTGTGAACACAGACTACTGTAAAGTGTTTGAAACGTCAGGTTTCCAAATATACGCGATTAATCCGCTCAAAATAATTTCATTTAAAATATGTTGTTAGATTTGTTATTTGGCGTCACTTTTCTCTACATAGCAGGATAGTCAGAAAGAATCAGTATTAAGATAGTTCATGCTCCACTTTCTGTCAGAACTCTGGAGAAGAAGAAACCAAAGACAAAAGATAAGTAAAAACAAATGAAGTGAAAATAAAATGAGATCGAACCTGCACCCAACAGTATTTACGGCAACACACGGTCATACTGAGCCACGACGCCTGAATTTACTAACTTGAAGACCAATATCTGGAAATGCCTACATCATATTCGTATAACACATTCATTATTAACGAGTCTAATAATAATCCCGATAGTCAACAAACAACCAACACCTCTGAAGAGCAAAAACCCGGTTTGAAAGCGACAAAGACAAGACACGGAGGGCTCACACCTTCGTCTTTGTACAAACACAATGGCTCTACATAAAGGGATAAAGGCCTCAACAGATTCGTCAGTTTGATAATGGGTTAGCTGATATGGACGTTTCAATAATGTCACTTTGTTTTTTGATCGTCTTGTCATGAAATTCTCTTTATACACCTTTTTGTGTTTTAATAGTTTTTTGTTGTTTGACTAGGGCTGTCGATTTACGTTTGTTTTGGGGTACAATGAGACTACGATGTACTTGGCTGCTTAGAGTGCGTGAAGGTTACGGCTTCATGCCTCATGTTTCATTATGTAAATGTCTTATATTCAGAGGAATGATTGGCCACAAAAGGCAGGACCTAAGTCTAAACCGTGTCTAGATATTAAAAAAATAAAATTGGATATAATAAGAGCAGTTATCAGTTCTCTCGTTATTTCTTATAGTGGTACCTAAGTTTGTTTCACAAACTATAGTTTAATCATACGCTATATAATTGTTCCTACCTGATATACCAGGCCTATACCTGATATACCAGGCCTATACCTGATATACCAGGGAAGGAAGTGAGAACATAATGCTAAAGTAATATATTCTTTATTTTTCTATTTAATTTCTTTTTTTAAAATGAAGGAAGGGCTTAATATCTCAATTACAAAAATCTTGAGGCCGGTCGTGGTGCAGAGGGACAGCGTCTGACTGTAAACGCAATCGGTTGTGGGTTCGATCCACACTCGGGGGAGTGATTATATTTAAATTATTTTCTTTTTCGCTCTGGTAAAAGACAACGTGCGGCGTTAAGTTCCACCATTCAACACGTAATGTATTGAATTCGGTGGAAAGCGAAGTACGGAGTGTTTTGACCCTAGGTACTTTCTGTCTATCTTGCTATTCGGGATATTATACTACAGATGGTACAAAAATCTTACAAGAATCATGTATGAGATATAGTATTTTAATTAAATAATTGCATTTTTAACAAAGTGTTAAATATAAACCAAATACTTATAAGCAAAACAAAGTCAAACCTTCAAGCCGGTAAGCAGTGATATGTAAAATATGATTTTAATGTTATTAGGGGAAATTTAACTCTAGGAATGTATAAAGTAGAGTAGTAGAATATTCAAAGTAGAGCAGCTTTGAGTTCAGCCTAACATCATTAAATGAGTCGTCAATTTGAATAGTGTTTTATCCCAACTTTCCCTAAAATGAACAATGTAGTACATTGAAGTAGATAAAGAATTTGAAAAATATAAAACAATACTATTTATAAATAATACTATAATTCAATAACACTGTAACTGATCGCTGTCTATAGATACATACAAAATATATTAGAATACCTGTTCTTAGGGGCATTTATTATTAAGATAACAGAAACCAATTCTATAATTTTTGAATTTCTCATCTGTTTGTGTGTATTTGTGCGTTAATCTCGAAAACAGCTTAACTAATTTAAATATAGTTTCCACAATTGATTTTTTTTGCAATATTCCTTCAATATTTAATTAATATGTTTGTTTTATGTTAATAGGTTTGTAAATAAAAGAGTAATATTCATTAAAAATATTTCGTCCTACACAATAATAGCCAGGATCAAGCAATCGAAGTTCCGGACATTCGCTAGTATTTAAACATATATGATGTTCTTTACACAATTAAATACTAAACTACTTTCCTTAATATAATATATCAATTACATAAAACCTTAAAAAAGTGTACTTTCCATGTAAATATTAAATATTTAAATTTAATTAACTTCCTAAGTAAATTTATTTGGAGTTGATATCAAAAATCATTTGCCAAATATACAAATAGGAACCTCTTTCTCAAATGTTGGTTAAAAATTTAATTTAAACTATGATTTGAAGCTTATTTTTCATATAGAACAATAATGCAGCGCAAACGCATTGAAAGGGTCGCTTTGTCCCGATGAATTAGGTACCCGAGCACAATGCACTCACTGCCGTATTGATTGGCCTACACTAAATTTTGTGCTAAATCTAACCTATATAATAATAATATCTAATGTCTGTCTGTAACATGATTATTGTACATATTAGAAGGAAAAGTACAGTATATTGGTTTTGTATTTTGTTACCTTTTCTGCTCTCAGTTTAAATGCAGAAATTTATTATATGAAAATAAAGTACTACTAATTATCACTAAGTAATATAACATCGATATACTTATACATTTAAATGTAAGTTTAAGATGTCAAGTATTATTATAGCTTACAAATGCTTCTTATTTTTATAAATCACTTATTTAAATTTTAACAAACCGTTATAATAAAATGTAGAGTCACTTGTGGACGATATTTTTAATTTAGAACCTAATAAATAAGAGAAATTATATTTCTAAAGACTTACATTACATTTTTAGCAATATTAATATAAACCATACTTAATACTGCAAAAAAATTAATAAATATAGAATAATATTGAAAGAAATTCCGTTAAAGATGGAAAAATCAAATTACAACGTACAAAATTGAAATAATTATAGTTTCCCTCATATAATGAGGTGTTAACAGTATCCAATGAAGTAGAGATGTCTTAACTAAGGCGTGATTGATGCGACACCCTCTGTATATAAATATACCGGGAGAGCTCTCGATACTCGGAAACATCAAAGTTCACATTAGGTGTTAATAAGTATAACATAATAATGTTTCATGCTTAATAATGTAGAGATTTGATTATTTAATATTTTTTTTTATATATGGTATATAGTAGAGCTGGTAACATTTCTCAGTATAATTTGGGGTGTAATACAATTTTAATTATTCATATATTTTATCTTTAATCGATATAAAAAACTACTTTGTAGGTTTATTTTTTGTACTGTCACATGTAGTTCCTTTTGGATTATTTACTTGCAAATATCTTATATAAAAATTACATAAATTAAATCTTTTTTCATATTTAAATAAACAGTAACATAAGTTAAACATATTATGTATTTCAGTCCAAATCGTATTATTTAATTTACTATATTAATATTTTAATAAATCAAATGCTCATATCATTCCAAATGCTATTACAAAATGATGCATTCAAGTAAACTAAAAATGCATGTAATACTTACGATAGAAAAAATGTATTAAAAATATATATAAGAAAAAACATATAAATTACAGAGCAATATACGTACATTAGGAAACCCAATCTTAAATCATTGAACATTTGTTAACATGTGAGTATAATGGAAGCATGTTTAAGATTAACTAAACGTTTTTCTCTCAGCATCCGACGGCGCGCGAATCTCATACAAAAACCGGATTTCCACAGATTTATAAGCGAATTTAAATACTTTTACAGTATTATTTCATAGAAATATACTTAAATGAAGTCTTTTTAATATATTGTTATGAAAATAGTACGAAAAAAATAACATTTTTGCGTTAAAAAATGTGATATCAAAAGAATATTTAATTTGCAAGCGCTCTACGGACGACTTTATTTTTTCTTAGTTTTTGTTACCGATTTACTTACTAATATAAGGTATACTTTATTAAAACATTATTAAAAATGCCTTTCTATGTAATGTTACACTATTTTTAAGATTTACGTACAATATATTTATTTCATAAACAATAAAAAAGTTAGAGACATAGAAAATGGATTCTATTAGTTCTTATAATTTCCCATAACGTCAATTCTTATCTTATTAGTCCAAATTCTTGTAAGAATTGAAACATTAAAATATAAATATAACACATATAAACGTAAACAAATTCCTAATAATAATTGAACCGGATTTCTTATATTGTTCTTTATTTTAAAAGTCACAACATAAGTAGCAGTAAAAGTCCTTGTATTAGATGTAAAAAACGCTTAAGCCGATGAACGTCAACAATGGCTCTATACTGAATATGAAGATGACGAAATATTATATAGTAAAATATAGTATAGTACAGTATAGTATAGTATAGTAATCAATAGCAACGCTAACGTGTTGTGGAAACCCAATATGCCGACGTATAAAGGCCATTGTGTTATTCGGTCTAAAGAGCTAATTATAATAAAGAAAAAACGGTAATTAAACGCGTCGAACAGCCGCCTGCTTGAGGCACAGCTTTGTTTGAAGCGAGATACTCGATCGTGTCATGTGATTTTTAATTCTTATACCAAGTTGTTTTTTATTTTTTAGTATTTTAACGATTTAGCGGTGAAAAGTGATTGCGTTAAGTGTACTGTGGGATGCGTTGTAAGGTGTTTGATATGACCAATTCTTATTGGAATTATTTTAAGAACTAAAAAAAATACTATAAACTTTATATAAAGCATGCGCGATAAAGAACATCGAGGCATATGTTTTCGGTAATGTTGCTGTGTGATTTGAATGAGTGTACTCACCAGGTGGGGGGTGTAAAAGCGGAGGTCCCGGTAAGAATGCAGCAGCCACAGCGGCCTGTGCATTGAAAGCCGCAGCGTAGGCCACGCGGCTTGCCACCGAGGCTGGCAAGGGGAACTGCGGCGTATACGCAGACCTGGGCTCTCTGTTCTCCGACAAATTAAGAACTCTATCACCATCACGGTTCTCGAAGTATCTGTCTCTACTCTCTCTGTTATCAGAAAGACCCAGCAGCTCTTGTATGGCGAAGGGAGAGCGTTGTGGCGCTCTGGGCGCGCTCGCGTTAGCGCTCATTGCTTGCATTTTTATAGCTTGCGCAATTTCAGCTTAAAAACTTTGCATTTTCTGGCAAATAAGTTGGATCCGCTTCATAGTCGAATATATCACAATTGTAATTTGACGTTTAAATCGTTTTTTTATTATTATAAAGCGCACTTAAAAAGTTCTAAACTACACTTTTGAAAGTCTAAATAGAGTTTTTAATTTTTAGGCCTTGTAATGTATTTGCTAATTTTAAGTTTTAAGTAAAGGAGAAAATTTTCCGTAATGGTGAAAAATCGCGAAAATTGTCTAGAATGTATATTTGTGGTGACGACACGAGCGCTCGCCGCGGCGTCCGGAGCGCTTCTGTTCGCGGCGCCGCCCGTCGCTTTGTAAAAACGAGAAAACCCCCCTCGAGGCCGCCAGCTCCGCTCGCACTCAAAAAATCCTAATTCACAACCCTCCCGGTACGGAGCACTGCCTTTTGGAACTGAGACGTCCACAGCGAGCCCGCGCTAGTAACGACGCAAGCGCCCGCCCGCGTCGCGTACGATGCGCTCTTTCGGCACTGACCCCGCGACCCCCCGGCGCGGGCAGGCGGAGCCTCCTAATAGCCAATACGGATATTTTGTTACCGCACTCTATTGGCCAGATTTCTTCGCGGGGGACACGCCTACTCAACTATTTGCCACACAAAATAGTACTGTACTGCTTTGTATTACGGTTTATATTAAGCTATTCTACGTAGGTTTGATTTAATTTTGATTAATTGTAGAAATGAATAGAGCCAGCGCGAGCCGCGGCCGGCGGGGGCGGGCGGGCGGTGGCGGGGGGCGCGTATCGCAGGTGGATAGGCGCGTAATTTCCCAGCCAGTGTGTCCGTCGCCTTATTTAGCTTCAATGGCCTAGAGGGAGTATTAATTTACGTACATCCGCAGTTTCACACGAGGGTATAGTATCCCATTATCGATCATTACCTATCCTTCTGCTACGTACCAAATAAAGACAAAACATGATATCGACGCCTACAATGCTTCGGGCGACCGTCCTTTGAGTTTGAGAATGGTCGAAAGCGATTGTATGGCAGGTAGCTTTGACAGCGTCCCTCGTACAAACACAAAACAGCAGGGGCATGGCTAACCCAGCTTTGTTTTACGTTGAAAAAATATCATATCCAAATTATACTCTACGAACAAATTTTAAATTCAGAAAGAAAATCATTTGCGGTTGAAAAATGTTCATTGTGAAAATTAAAAAATTGATATTTATGTACGTTAACAAATAAAATTTTAAGTACGTGCAATGTCGCTAAATGTATTACACCTCAAAAAATATCTTTTGAAAATGAGAAATAAAGCCGAAGTAAATCAATGTTTTTATATAATAAAATAACAAAAATGGTCACTTTGTTTAAACATATAAACACTTAATTATTACTTTAAGACTTAAAAAATAAGATCATTTTAACATTAAGGTATACTTTTCTATAAGAAAGGATTTTTTAATAGTATTTTGTCCAAAACAAATGTAGTCAAAAATATTTTTATAGTAAAAAGATTTAAATCTTTTAAAATAAAATTTATCAATAAATTATAACTTGCTTACTGTATATGCTTAGAAATCTTTGTACGATTTTAAATAGTGGAGCCACCATATTGATAGAGCGTCGGTTATTTTGCATTAAATAAGTCCATATTTAGCTCTACTAATGAATTCATACTGTGCTATGAAAATTTTACTGTAATAGTAAGTAGTAAATAGTTATAAATCTGTAACCTAAACAATAAATACATATATTAAATATAAAATACTCATTAAAAAAACTCAAGGACAGGACAGGACAATTTTTTTTTCTGGATTTATTTTGGCATTTTAAATTGGGATAGTGATTATATTATTAAATATTTATATATTTTGTTTGTATTTTTTTATTTCTTTTCTCATATTTCAGTAGTACTTTTCAATTATATTTTTAATTTACATCACTTAGAAATAGTATAATATAATAAGGAATTGTATAATCAATTAAAAAGTTTGATAGAATTTGTTACAGCAAAAATAAAAAAAAATTAGGTGTAACAAAATTAAATTTGCAAAAGAGTATCGTCACCGCACCACAAGTCAGAAACATTCCAAATAAATGCAACTGCGATTAACGAAGGCAATATTTAATCAGACTTTAATTGAATGCCACCTCGAGTCGCACTATTACCGTTCAATTACAATAAATTTAAGTAAAAAAAAATGTAGAGATCATATATTTTTTTCTTATAACTCATGCGACGCACCGGCAGGGAGCGAGCGGAGATCAACAAAGCAGGTCGCGAGGTAGCTTCGTATCCACTGAGGTATGAGGAAGTACAGGAGATACGTGAGAATTAATTAGTATCGCATGCATCGAGCCATCGAGACGGCCTTTGATCTCTAACGAAGGCATGCCAATGACGTCTACTTCACACCGGTGCAGTGTATAATGAATAATCTATAAGTATACGACTAAATCATTCAATGAGAAATCTCTAAAACCAAGAAGGCGTATTAACTTGAAATTTCGTATGTCTCTCGTGGTGTCGAGTGCTAAGAAAGGGTTTGGGATTTACTCTTTATGATCATGTGACATTACTAAAAGTTATCAAAATTTTTAAACTGCTATTCCTAACTTTTGATGACAGTTGTTGACAGTGCTCTACAATTTTTAACGTAAAATAAATATACTTTTATTTTGTAATGGCAGGATCTGATCAACATTTTTTAATCTGTGTCTAATCCTTTTTCGCGAGTGTCCCGAAGAAAATGTCAATTTTCCGAAACATTCAATAAAAACAATAATAATTAACTAATTTGCCACAAAACTCGCATTACTCTGACTACTACTTATCAATCCTTTTGATAGCCGTGAAGGGCTGAAGGTAGAAATTAATTAGTAGTAGAAAAGTGCATTTTCCCCGAACGAGACTCTTTGAGCACGTTTGATCTCTAACGAAGGCGCCAATAAGTGCACTAACCATCCCGCAATGAAGATTATGTAAATTATAGACGATCTTCAACACCTTGCAAGGGATCGTAACGAACTCTACTTGCCGCACGAGCATCTCACTACTCTTTGCACTTCACACGTTATTCTCGTTTTAATTGTCATTATTTTATAAAATAATATTTTGAAGGTAAATTGAAAAAAAATTAATCACAAACATATTTATCCATACCATCCACCTACCGCTAACAACTCCATTACCAACCCGGTATATATTAAACTACGAAATGAAGTTGTAAAGATATTTATATTAGTTGAAATCTTTTAATCATAGTAATATAAATATATATTGCTAATAATAATGTAGTCTAAACTCTACATATAAAATAAATTTGGCAAAAGTAAACATCGTATATATTAAAAAAAATACAAAAAAACTAATAACTAACTGCAGAAAATAGTATCCTCGAGAAAATATGCCTAAAATAAAAAAAAATAAAATATATTATCCATAGAAATAGCCACAGATGTAAAAAAAAGGTAGAAAAACATCGTGTGAACGTAAATCCCAGAGCATTTGAATGGCAAGTCCGCCATTGAGCCGGTAACATGAGCCGCTCCGCAGCCTCCGTCCCACCGTCAATATTGTGATAGCGCACCTCACCCAGATACCTCACCACTACTTGTATTAGTGAATTATTATTTTATTCTTCTAATATTTTATATATAAAAATATTGAAAGGAAAAATAGACCTGTATTATTATAACAAGGAAATTTGGTAGAGTAAATGTAGAGACGACTCTGAAAATTGTGATTATTATAAAGTAACTTTAATCGTATTCCGTTATATCTGTTTGAAATATAAATCTTTGGGTAACTTAGTAAGATAGAAAAATATGATGTTTATTTTTTGTATCTAAGGAGCAATATCCATTTCTTTACACAATGGGGTGTGAGATTAAATGTTTCATACCAAAAACTGTAAGAATGTAAATATTTGAGGAATGAGTTTAAAAAATTTGTTAAGAAATAGATTAAATATTTTTAGATATACAACTACATGCCTTTTTCCACATATAAGTAGCATGATAGGGAAAGACTATTGCCAAGACGATTCGTTTCCCATCATCTGCCCAGATACGAGATAATATATATTAAATGGTAGAGCTGAACTCGCATATTATTTAAATATATTCACTCTTCTAAGTACAAATGGAATCCATGACCTATGCTTAATTAATAAAGCACTTTGATATCACAGTGACATATGTCTACTTTCAATATCACCCTTTTTAATAAAGTAGACGTAGTGATGCGTCACTCCTGTTCTACTATGTCTGGTACTTGTCATTACCTCTGACACCCGCTACGTGTTGTCTAGCTAGACTACTGGAGATATATTTCTATTGCTGATATTTCTAATTCACAGTACATTTTCGGCCGACATCGGCTACTTATAAAACTATAAAACTTAATTAAATAACTCTTAAATTTTCGCGGTTTTTACACATTTTAAATGAAACTATGAAAGGATTAATCGCATATGTTTTGGTATTCAAAAATGTATTTAAGAAAACCTGACGTTTCGAACACTTTACAGTAGTCCGTGGTCACAAGTAGACTGCCTACTTGGATGTGTAAAAAGTTTTTTCGAATACCAAAATATATGTTTTTGATCCGTTTAAAATAATTTCACTTAAAAATGTTAAACTTGTAATATTTAAGAAATTTATTTTGTAAAAACGTTAATAACAATATGATTAAATTTTATTTAGTTTATTATTTAGTAATATAAAGGTCTCTGGATGGTTTTGTAGAAATTATGTTGACAGTAAAATCTGTCTAATGTAGTTTTATTTGTCAAAAGATACAATTATAAGTTATTTTTTTTTATTTTAATTATACTCTTTGAATTGATTTATTGGCGAGAATGGTTTTTTTCTATTTTTAATATTTAATTGTCTACATACTTGTAGAGCTGGTCTGACATGTGCAGACGCTTTGTGTATTGTAAGTTAATGAAATCTCTATTTATATTTATTATATGGAGACAGAATAATCTATGAAATTAAATTAGATAATTACCTAATAAGTTCACTGCGTTGGGTTATATTTTGGTATGTATTAGAACATATTAAATATATCTTAGTAAAATTAAAGTATTTATAATAAAAATAAGTTATAATAATAATTATAAAAAATAACAAAAAACACATATTGATTTTTTAATCATTTTTTTTTTATTTTTTTACATGAATTTTCAACTCTCGGATATAATTTTTTATTTCCACTAAAACTTATCATATCATATAAGTATTAGATATTTGCAAACGTAATATTCATCTTGTTAAATTTTCCCATCAGCTGTAACATGTCATTACAGCTTCACTATGAAAACTAAGTTGTGAACTATGATTTACGATTACAAAGTAGATGAGTATTTAAATCGATTTCAAATTTGCAATTCGAAACTGTAATATGACTCTTGCATTGAGCACAACGCAGTTTTAGATTTTTGCCACACAAATAAAAATTGCAAGAAAAACCAATAAAAACACGATGTCTGAAAAAGCAATGTTTCCTGAAAGTTTCAGTCAAAATATTCAACAAGTTTAAACTTTGTTACTCTGATATTTCTATCCGTCACATTTTTGACGCCCTCGTGGCCCAATCGTTAACTTATCGGCACACTCTGATAGGTAGGTAGCAGGTTCATATCTAACATATTTCAGGAAATATTTTTTCCATAACTAATTAAATAATGCTGTCCTGCTTGAGTTAAACAGTATTGTAATCTCTCTACACTTCGCACAAATTTGATAGATAAAATAATCATAGAAAAGCTGTAATATATAGTTTAAAAAAGCACTTCTGTTTAGCTATGCTTAGACACGCGCGTAGTCAAGACTGGAGTGTAAGCGAACAAAGTGTTTTGATGAAAAAACGGTGACTTCTTTGAGAGCACTTTAGTGGCGCTTATTGTCTCACACTCGCGCACTCAGTGCATGATTGTGTCGTATTTAGCCCGCAAAGTTCTTTTAGAAAAACCTTAGAATGGTTCTCATTTTAAATGACACGCGATTACTGACTTGGCAATGTCAGTGGTTTAAAAGTCGCAGGCAGGTTGTGCGAATAATCTGTACAAATTATTCGTGTAACAGATTTATTCTTGTTCTTCTACACTTTTGGTAGTTTTCAAAATAGAAGTTAGAAAACTAATATTATAGTTAAATATTATTTATGTCTAAAATAGTTTCTTTATTAGTATATTAAATAGAAAGTCAATTATTTCAGATCTATTTTGTGGTTTCCTCTATATCTAATACAAAGGTCTGTTAGAGGATATTCGGATTTGACGTCGTCTTAACAAGTGCCTTTAAGTGTACTTCGTTAGTTTCTATTTTTAGCAGTTCTTGCTGAATTTCAAATTTGATCAATGAAAGTGCAACTTGTCTCTTTGTTTCCAAATTTATGCTTTTGATATAATTAAAAGGATAAATTTGAGAATCGAATAGGTGACTTATAAACATATGGTACGTTTTTTTCAAATATATAATATATAAGTATAAAGGTACTCTCAGTATTGCATTTTGTACCCGAAATTATATTGACCGAGTCAAAAACGACCACTTTACGATACTCCAGTATATACACACTTACTTACTCCCTAGAGATAGAGCTTAAACAACTAAATGTATGATTGATTATTTACATTAAAAATCTTACACAAATTCCTCAGACTCACTTAACAAATACGTGGTTGAATAAGAAATTTCAACATTCCCACATTGACGTGGTAATTTTTAATTTTTGATTAAAGTAGTTATCAAAGATTACAAAGAAAACTTAGTATAAAAACACTCCGTTTTCCTTTTACCGGTGGCTATATTGTAGCGTTGTGTGTTAAAGAAGTGAAAATAATTTATGTATATTTCCCCTGAGTGGGTATCGAACTTATTACCATTGCGTTTACAGTGAGTGACACGTCGCGTTTACTGTGCAGTGACGGTTTCAAACTTATAATATTTAGTAAAATAAAACACAATACAATTGTTTTGTTTGATTCGATCGGTTATAATGAAGGGGCATTGTGGCGGTGACAGACGGACAGACGGACGGACAGGCGGGCCGTCAAATTAATCATTTCCGCCAACCTAACAATCGTGGATGATATGTAAAAGTGTATTTTGTTATTAGTTCTTTGGAAATTCCAATTTGAATACAAAAAAAAATATAGCTAGAAACCAATTTAATGAGTTGGCATTTAAATATATATTTTCTTGAAACGTAGATATTTAGATGAGTGTTTGTGATAACTGTCTATTTAGATATGTTTTAGTTTAATTTGTAAGTAAAATAACCAAATCTTAGGTGATTTAACATTATTTAAAGTACATATTTATAAAATAAGTATAAATTCGAACCCGCACCTCATGAAAACCGTCCAAATAATATTAAGCCCGTAATTGTAAAAATCTCTGTACAGAAATGCTAACAAACAACAAAAATAAGTTGTATAAAGCGTATAAGAATTTCTACGTAGCCAGATATACAAAGTATTGCTTAGCGATCGGAGCGTTTGGACGCTTACGAAGAGGCGCAGGTTCGAATTTCGCTGCGTTTAAAATTAGAACAATATTATTTAAAGTGTCATTCACATAATATGAAAATAAATTTATTTAAAAATATATTAGTAAGGAAAATAAATCAAAACAAGCGTAGAGGTTATTAGACGTAGTTTGATAACAAAGTGCATATGGCTTAGTTAGATGTCCCGCAAGGTGCGGGTTCGATTTCATTTTTCTAAGTTTTTTAAATATTAAAATTAAAGAAGTGTTTTTTTAAAATTAATTTTTTTTAGCTTCATGCTTTATTCCGTATAGCAGGGTAGACAAAAAACACCTAGTGTCAAGACACTCCGTACTTCGCTTTCGACCGAATTCGAGACATTGCGTGTTGAGTGGTGGAACTCAACGCCGCACTTTGTCTTTTACCAGAGCGAGGAAGTAAAAATAATTTAAATATAATCACTCCCCGAGTGGGTCTTCCTGGGTTGGTCGCCTTTGTGGGTTCCTCGCTCTGGTAAAGACAAAGTGCGGCGTTTAGTTCCACCACTGAATACGCAATATCTCGAATTCGGTGGAAAGCGAAGTACAGAGTGTCTTGACACTAGGTACTTTCTGTCTACCCTGCTATGCGGGATAAAAGAGTGAAGCAAAAAAAAAATGAGAAACAAATTTATTTAAAAAAATGCATTGATATATAGTACAATTAAAAATATTCCTTTTATTATAACAAATTATATTAGTTTAAAATAGATGCTTACGTATTTTGAATACAAAGTACTTCGTATGATACCTTTTAATATGTAGTCGATATAATTCTATATTTTACATTTCTCGTATATTAGAAGATCGAATGAAGAGAACCACGTCCAAAAGACGTATAGTCTATAAGGTATACTTACTTTTTATAATTCGATATAAGAAATAAATTAATAAAATCATTGATTAATGCGAATTTTAAAGATTTGGTGAAAATAATTTCATTTAGATTTATAGATATTTATTTCTCAAAAAAAGATACAATATAGTCACTTGCATGAGAAACAATATTTAAAGCCGACGTTACGACCCACTAATCCTGACTGACCTTAAATTACTTAAATTTAAGGTCAGTCAGGATTAGTGGGTCGTATTCCACACTAGTAAAAATAAGAAACTTGTTAATAGTATATGGGTAAGTGTGCCATATTTAAAAAGATATAAATTAACTTTAATATTTAACACGCCGTTAACAAACAAGTTAAACAAATAAACTAAAAGATAAGCGTTAGTAAGGTATCACCGTCGTGTCCCGCGCGCTCACAACACAGCCAACTAAAAGTTTTCCTCGTCCAGTTACATTTGCCCGTTGGAGATAAATCTTATTTATGGCCGACCAAATCAACTTACGCCGATCAAAGTAATCCTCCTAGTCGTATTTGTACAGATAGATGTTTGATTAAACTGTATTTATGTTATGTTAGCTCTGACATTGCTCGCGAAGGTAGTGGAATCAAAGCACATTCAGGGGAATTTTAAATTAGAAAGTTTAAGTACTCACTGTATGGCAGTAATCAATATTCTGACGAAACGCGGTGTTGGGATAGGATTAAATTAGTAGATGATATGAATGTGATGTTTATGTGTGTTTGATATCATTAATTTAGAGACTTCCCATTGGGGAAGCATTTTATTTGTATTAGAAATTAGTAAGAAAAGAGTGGTATTCTTTATTTTTGTATAAATATTGAGAAATATATACTTTTCTGGCTTATATATATTGCGATATCTGATGTAAGATTTATGATTTATATGCATTTTATGATATATTAAATTTATTGTTTTATTTAATTAATTGTTAAATTAAATTTTAATTTTGCAAAATTTAATAAAATAAAATACAAATTCAAATATTCCAAAATTATAACGATAAATGATTTCACTAAAAAAAAATTCTATAAAAATATAAGAAATACATTAATTAAGACGGTGGTAAAAATTTCGCACAGCCCTATCAGTCGACGCACTTAGCCCCGCCCCTTGGGGTGCATAATTGTATAGTGTTATAGGCATTTCGCCTTTTGCCTCCGCCGCCGCTGCCCGCCGACACTGCAGCCGACACCGCCGCCGACACTGACACCGCCACCGACACCGACCGACAACATTACGTCTAACTTTACAGCTCTTTACAGCCATTAACAGAAAACTAATAGACATTTTATACCTGTACGTAATATTTGCTAACTTACCAGAAAGTTTGTTTGCGTGTGCCTTTTTGAATTAACGTGTGTGTGTGTGCACCCTGTATTTTATGGGGTGGGCAAAGGGGACTTAGGATTAGAGTAAATATTGGGATTTTCATACGTTTTAAATTCCTTGAGCAGAAACTAAAAGTATAATATTGTCACTTTAACACCAAAGGTTCCCTAAAAATACTAAATAAATTATTTATTAATCTTTTAATATTTCCAGCATACAAATAATTCTTTCCCATCAACACTAAAATAAATATTATTGTTTAAAAACCGGGAATATTTTAACAATTTAACACTGTTTAAAGTAAATTTAATAAAACGTTATCAAGTGCGCTTCAAAAAGAAAGCTGTGAAAACGATGGTTTTTTTATAAATTTTCCGCGACGATAAAATTATTGTACAATTACAATTATAACACTCGCAGGCCGCGCATTTGCGCGGTTACTTTGCGTGTTTTAAAAGGAAAGTATTGGAAACTTGGAATATATGAAAAAAAACGTTGGTATACATTCTGAATCCGCATAAGCATTTTCAGCTTCACACAATTTCAGGGCAATCAGAGAAACTTACTGTCAAAACACTCCGTTCTCCGAATTTTGGGCCAAATCGAGATATTGAGTGTTGAAAACCGGTAATTAATACCAGTTTGATAAATCATAACCCCGAGCGAGGATCGAACCCTTGTGATTAGAATCAGACGCTGTTTCACCAAAAGGAGAGATTTTAGATATTTATAATACAAAAAAAATTAAAGTAATAAGAGTCGAACTACCGAAATTACAAAAATGTAATTTGCATGCTGACCGTACTGATAAAAAACATCTTACGATAGATAACTTATATATAAATATAATATACATTTTTAGAACGATAAATGGAACAGAAATAATTTATTAAATATTACCTAACCTTAGTTCTAAGCAACCTTTTATTATATATATTAAGTTAAGAGGTAAAAAATAATATTATGAGAAATAGAATACAAACCAGGTGTGTGCGAATTGAGAATAAATATCCGTATTTAATAGCAGAAAATTTCCTATCTTTACTTGTTAGATAAAATATGGAATCCAGTAAAATTGCAATAATTGCAGGACCTAACCAGTACTAAATTATGTTCTGAGTGAAACTAAACATATATTTATATGAAGCTCTTGTTCTTTAATTGTTTTTTTAATAAAAAACTACAATCAAATTTATCATTTTATTTGAAAGTCATAAAGAAAATGTTTTAACTTGCAAATACAATGCTTTTTTTTTTTAAAAATAACTAAAGTGTACGAATTTCTTATTTATAGTCATAAGAATAGAATGAAATTAATTTTCACTAAGCTATCTTTGTATACAAATTAAAATACATACAAGAAAAAATAATTTGAAATATAATTTTATTCGATACAAATAACAAAGTTATTTTTAAGCGTTTATCGTAAATTACACCCTACATGCTTTGCCTTAACTTTAATAAATTAAACTTGAATTAGACTTGGGATTTTCTTCCCGCGTAGCAGACAGGTGGTACAGTCGAAGACTACTTAGTGTCAGGAAACTCCGTTCTCCACTTACGGATTTTTGTATTTGTAACATATTAACTCGATATCTCTGTTTAAAGGAAAGCGCTATGCTCATCTTAATTACAAATAATTTTAATGCATTTTGATGACTCCATTTTGTATTTTTACAATACTTCATTAGAGTTATCATAATATTTTAAACTTTAAAACCTATATAT
Source organism: Dryadula phaetusa (assembly GCA_032432895.1). NCBI lineage: Eukaryota > Metazoa > Arthropoda > Insecta > Lepidoptera > Nymphalidae > Dryadula > Dryadula phaetusa. The sequence goes on along the minus strand of JAOYRS010000016.1, from coordinate 161,670 downwards.
ATATATATATACATATATATATATATATATATATATATATATATATATATATATATATATATATATATATATATATAATGACCTATTTAATAGTCGATCTGCCACAATCAGTAAGATGCTGTAATTGTGATATATTTAGCGAAAGTATTAGAAATTCTATCTCTAATAAGGAAATTTGAAAAAATGCTATCAGAATTTTATTTGAGGCTATGTGTAGTCTGAATATATAAAAAATATTTAGTAGAAACACAACCGAAAGTCAAAAGATATAAAATGGATAGCTTTATATGTTTTCTTTTGAGTATTTAAAGTTTTTGCTTCCCCATTGAGATAATCTTAGCGTTTAGTGAGTATGTACGGCGTTAGTTGGTAATGTCATGAAAATCTTATAATACATACTAATATTATTAATGCAACAGTAATTGTCTGCCTGTCTGTGATGCCATCACGGCCAAACCGCTGAACCGTTTGTAATGAAATTTCGTGTAAAGAAGGTTTATTTTTTCCATAAATCTCATGTTTTCACGAAATTCTCGCTGAAAATGATCTTCGCAACTAAATTCCTTTCCTTAAAATTAAATCAATATTTCAAAGTCGACATTAAGTCGCGGGCAAAAGCTATTCAGATTCTTATATAGAAGAGTTTCATATTAAACACTGTGTGTTTGTGTCCAATACGCGTTACCTTAGTAACGAGTATGTCATTTTATGTTAGCAAAATATTATGTGGACCAGATGGCAGTGTGTGTAATATTTTGTTTCATTAACTTAAGCTATTCATTACGCATTATTTTTTTAATTATGGAATTCTTTCTAGAAAATTATTACGAACAAGTATGAATCTTCTTCTTCTTCTTCTTATCTCTATATACAATTATCTTCATTAACACTGAACATTATTTCTGAAATCAAATTGATACATTTTGCTTTTTCTTTGAATACAAAAACAAAATAGATTAATTAAAAAATAATATAGTAACGAATTGGCATAAAATAAATAATCTATATGCAATATATTGTTGTTAACAGTTCTATTTTAAAGTGAAAATATTTTAATACTAAGTAATGAATATTACTCAGTATTTGTAAATAATAATCATGTAAGTGAGGACAAGACTGCATGGCACAGTGGAACAGTGTCTTAATGTAAACGCTATAGGTTATGGGTTCAATTCCCACTCAGGGGAATGCTTATATGTAAATTATTTTCATTTCCTCATTGAGTTTCTCCACTCAATACGCAATGTCTCGAATTCAGCGGAAAGTGACATAACACTAGGTACAACTTGTCCGTATACCCTGATATACGAAATAAAAAGCGTGATGCTAAAAAAAAAGAAAATAGAATCGTATAATCTTAAGTAGTAGTTTTAAAAAATAAATACCAAAATTCAAATAAACATAAATTTCAAATAGCTTCAGATGCAGTTAGTAAGAGGAAAATTTGTAGGAAAGTTATTAGAAACTCAGCAAATTCATAGTGACAGATGACTAGTCAATATATACATGTATTTAACTTTTATAGCTTTAATTAGTGATCTATCTCTCTTTTCTTTTTATACCGCTTAAACAAACGAGTAAGGAAACCTACCACTTTGATTCATACAACCAGCTCAGAAACATAATAACATTTCAAATATATATTTCTTTTAACGATATTCGAATCCATATCCATTGTTTACAGTAAATTTCCCCACCACTGCTCTATAATGGATATTAATATCTTATATAATCTTTAAATTCTAAAATCATTTCCTTTTCAATTTAAAAATGTGACTTCACTGAAACCATTCGCCAGCCATTTCAAGCGCAACCGTATCAAATAGCAAATATAAAACTGCATTGTGACTATCTACTACAGTGTGTATAGTACACAGACGTATACGTGTCGAGCTATAGTTTTCTATAGTGGTGGTGTAGAGCACTCCATTATGCCGAATACTAATGACAGGCGTTGATTAAAAAACCTAAGTTGTTTGTGGGCGTGGTTAGCGCAGGGCTGGCAGGGCTGGCAGGGCAGCCTCGCCTCGCCTCGCCTCGCCTCCCGTCTCGATAACGATATCTAATTAATGATAACACCACCACAGTACCATATTATATTAGTGATACACTGTCAATGCGCTGTTGGATTAGCACATATTGTGTTCGTATGTTTTTTGTACATTTTATGGATTGTTTGGTCTTTTTTGGGTCTGTTGAGTGTATTCTATTTTGTTTCGTGTGATTTATTATATAGTTATCCTATAATAGGCAATAGGTGTCGCTACTGTCGTTACTGATGTTTTTTTTTAAATAAAATATTGGCTTTTTTTTTAATTAATTTCAATTTAATTCGAAATAAATGAAAACATATAAATATGGATATGTAGATATAAATTATTGATGAATGAAATTAATGAGTAATTTAAAAAGAAATTACAAAGTACTGTAAGTATTAAAATATCAAGTTTCAAATGTCTTAACAGTATTATGCGTTAACTTAATTAATAAGGCAAAATGAAAAACAACAAAAGAACAACTGTACAGACTGTACGAGATAAATTTAACTGAGTTATGTTTAATTTTTTTTAGATTCACGCTTTTATAACTAGTGTTAAGACACTCCGCACTTCGCCTTCCACCTAACTCGAGACATTGCGTGTTGAGTGGTGGCACTCAACGCCGCACTTTGTCTTTTCACCAAAGCGAGGAAGTGAAAATAATTTAAATATAATCACTCCCCCGAGTGGGGATCGAACCCAAAACCGATCGCGTTTACAGTCAGACTCTGCCCCACTGCGCCACGACCGGCCTCTAAAACTCCTTTTTTTGTGGAAGTAAAAAAAAAATAAAATATATATAAATATATTATATTTCTTTACTGAATATACATTTTAATTTTTAAACTACATACAACTTACAGAATGTGTATGTAACAGATACGTTGAGTTCTGTCACTTGATACTCAAGTCTCCGTTTAAGTGAAAAGTAAAACACAAAGAGGTCTGGAATAGATCTGTTAAAAAAGTTAAATACGAAACTAATTCGCTATTGTACTAGAAGGCGTTGTGTCGACTTAAAACGAAATGTTTAGAATTCCAGCAGAGAGTGGAGAACGGAGTATCATGACATTACGCTCTCTCTATCCCACTTTGCGGAATAAAGTGTAAAACCAACACTAACACATTGATAACAATTGATAAATAAAACAACCTCTTTATAACGCGATTGATAAGATTAACTAAGTAACATTAGTACAATACAATTCTGAGAGTAAGCTTTCCAAACGCAAGTCCTCTCGACTGAGTGGCGTGTGAGGGAATCTATTAGCGGAGGTCGGAGGGTGACACGTTGCTTGACTAAGTCTATCGAGTGCGACTTTGTAGGGATTAGAGGGTGATTGTTTTTAGTTTTCTTTGTTAAGTAATTTTTTTTCAAATATTAATAGGAATGTGATTTGACTGTTATTTATGAAGAATGAAAGCGCAAATGTATTTATTTGTACGTATTTTTTTAGTTATATTTGGTTTTTTATAATGTAGATTTTTTTACTATTTTTGCTAAAGTATCAAAATGTTGTTTGAAGTCCATTTCAACTTTCTACGTATTAAAGCGATTTCTTTCACAGTTATTTCATATTAAGCATGACTTAATATAAATTACATGGCCTTTGTTAAAACTGAATAAACCAAAATTCAAATTAAAAAAACGTCTATGGAAATTACATTTTCTTTTGAAATCTCACAAATTTTATAAATATTTACAATGACGTGTGTACTGTTGAACAAAACACTATATATAGTAATAATTAAAGAAAAAGCCTGTGTTTTTAGAAAAAAAAGCAACATTTTTATGTACGTAGTGAATTAAAAAAAATAATAATGAAAATTCATAATCACTTAACATGATATTATGATATCTTTTAGTGAATTATATTCGCATATAACGGATGCATTGAAACAGAATCGAGAACAAAGCCGTCATATCGATATCTGCCAACATGACACGCGGTCCTCCCGAGAGGTTACTGAGCGGTAAATGAACGCAGTGCCAGTTATCCTCCAGACTTTACGTGCGTTTTTAATACTTATATATTTTCTATCTCGTAAGGAAGCGTTTAATATCATTTTGTTTAATAAGTATTGAGAATTTTAAGTTTAAATTGAAATAAGTCACTCGACACGCAATATGCGGAAAGCGGAGTATGGAGTATTTTGACACCAGGTACTTTCTGTCCAGCCTGCTATGCGGGATAAAAGCGCGAAGCATAAAAAAATGAAGTTTTAGAACTGGTGACCATATAATAGTCTTTTATAATATTAAAATATTTTATTATAATTATTGTTAAATGCAAGTAGTCGGTTGTACTAATATGTAGTATGACAACTGCTATTCCCAGAGGTTGTGGGTTCAATTCCAACCTCGGGCAGTATATAGATACTTGTTGTTGTAATCATTTGTATCTATTCAGATAAATAGTATACTATTAATAACTTGAAAAATTAATAGACGTATAATATCTTAATAGAGTATTGATTAAAGATATCTTAAAACTTATAACAAGAAAAGGTTATAATTTTATTTTAAAACTAAATCAGTGCATATAAATATAATATAGATAAGTAAGAAATACAGAATTAGAAGAAAAGTGTAAGAGTGTTGTACCAAAACCATTTCATATTTTATAATGACCCTTTTTCAATAAACAATATATTAAAAAAATCTAATAAAAAATGTTATTATAAGTTCCTTAGAAGTCTTTGTAGGAAAGGAAGGAGGTTTATTTTTAAGCTTTAGAAACCAAAAACTTAAAAAAACCCTTTACTAATCAATACATGAGTCTTTAGAACTTTGATACATGGTTATAATATTACAACACAATAAAACATCGATTAAAATGTAAGAAAAAAACACCACTTCATTCTTATTTTAAATTTCAAATGTAATCGTGTTATTTAAGATTAACAAAAGAAATTACTTAATAGCTATTTAATGTTAGTTTATTTTTTCAGTATATATATATATATATATATATATATATATATATATATATATATATATAGTAATTAGGTATTATATAAATTAATATTGGGATCAAGATTGATTTGATTATGACTACTTCATAAATATATACATACATACATACAAAAATACTTAATTACATACATTTTGTATAGTTGATGAATGCTTTGTTTATCCTTTTAGCGACTCTATAAGTATAATGTGATTATGAAATATGTTTTACCGATTATAAAATAAAAAGTGAGTATCATATTTACCCAATACTTTTGTAGAATTCTAACCGCATTACTATACAGCAAACCATCCAAGTCTACCTTCACTGTTTCACCCAACTTTCTAAAATTTCACTAAATTAACACTAATTTGAAACACAAAGTATGACAAAAAATCCATCGTCTTTCACCGCGGCGTTATTCCGACTGAAGGGAAGTTATTGACATGAGGAATCGGCACCAATCCCAATATGAAAGCGGCCGCGTCACCGCCGCCATGCTATGAGGGCCATTGTTTTATACTAGCCAATTATTGTTATGGCAATGTACGCCAATCAGAGTTGCGCACGCGCCGCGTCGCCCGGTGGGCTGGGCTTCGACACGCAATTGATGACTTTTGACTAATGATCGTTTAATGGCAAGTCAATTTTTTATTTACTATAGAAATTAACAGATTTAAAAAAGTGTTACCAAACTCTACAATTCAAATATTTAAATTATTGTCAAAATAAAGTTCAGTAACTGATTACTAATACATTAGGAAAACATGACATTTCAGTTATGTAAGGAAGTTGGCCGATTCGGTGGAAAAAGCTGTAAAATTAAAAGCGTATAACTAAATTAAGATTAAATAATTTATGTAATTTCCTAACACTTTACATACATTATGAGGAATAAAATATAAAGAAAACATTATGAATATAAATAAATGATTCAATTATCTTTACTCATAGCAGTACAAAGCAGGAAAGGCAAAGAAAACCTAGTGTCAAGACATGCAGTTATCCACTTTCATCCCACATTGAGACAATAGCAGAATTTAACTCCGCGGTTTTTGTCAGAGTGGTAAACTAAAACAATTTTAAAAATAATCATTCCTCCAAGTAGGATTCGAACCCACAGCCGTTACGTTGTCGGCCAGACACCAATTTACTGTGCCACAAGGGCCACAATCTTAAATATTTTACAATTCTTTATAAATACTAATTCATAACATAATGTAACAATGTTTTTTAAACTTCATGCTCCTTCCTGAAAAAAATAAAAAATATATTGTATTGAATTGAATTGCATTAGTAAGCTAATTGTTAGTAGAGGAGAACTAAAATTCATTATCATATAAAGTGAGTGAGTATAATACCAAAGGCGTATCAGAACTTCTATAGTTAGGCTTAAAAATTCAGCCGACGGATCGAATCCTAGATTTACAGTACCGTCGCAAGAATTTCATATATAATTCTAAATACATGTAAACAAATGTGTACAGAACAGGTACAAACGCCCACTTCCGGCTATGTTGCTGCCAATTTTAATAGATATGTCGTTCAATTTGGCTTTTAATACTAATAAAGGTTACTTAATAATACTAACGGTATACATAACCAGATATACATATAAAAGAAATATTCACGAGAATTGAACCCACTACACGCAACAAGCAGTCACACGCATATTGGGTACTAGACCAAAAAACACGTGTATAATTAAGAAAATATTTACAATTCTATAATACGCTTAGAAATAAGTAATTGCAAACAATCATGTGTTAAGACGCTCAATTTTCCCTTTTCTCCCAAAACTTGTCACTGGGCATTGTCTTACTAGTCTTACTTAACCATTATTTCAAGTAGGAATCGAACCCACAGCTAATCGTGTTTGCAGTAAGACGCCGTCCCATTGTTAGACGATTTTCTTTTCTCCCTTTAATATTTCTATCTACACGTCAAATCTCTATCAAAATTAGGTAATCTCTATTAATTTTTTTTAAATATATTTTTCTACTTTAGTTTTATATTTTTTTTATTTTTTTTGTAAATATTGATGTTCATGGTTGAAAAAATATCTTTATATGCGATTTAAGCCAAATTTAAGTAAAAATTTTAAAAATTAATATTTTATACAACATATATTGCGTGCTATGATATACACCGAAAGAAGTATCTCGACACTAGATTCTCCGTGATTACTTTGCTATGTAAAATAAAACGAAAAGGTTCAAAATTATACATATATAAATAGGTAATAGGTCAACATAAAACAGTTAAAATACCCGAAACTGTATCAGTTGAGCTTGTTCAATAAACAATAACTACAGTATTCAATTATTTTTACTAACATAATAAAAAGACAATGAAAACAGAGCGAAGCGTCTACTTTAAATGACTGTATATAAATAATCACTGTCAAAAGAAATATATTTTATTACTTTTTTAATATTTTTTGAAAAAAATCATAACAAATATTTTCCTTACTAAATAATTTCGAAACAAACATATGATATTTCTTAAAGTAACATGTTTAATGTATCTCATTTAATACTTAAAATATTCTCTTCTAAAATAATTTATTTATAATACTTTGGAATCGTCAAAATTGCTTAAATTTCATAGAAAATTTATTGATATTGTAAAGTCACGAGCGTTGTAGCTTTAGCGAAGCGAAGAAATAGAAATTCCTCCGAGTGGGAATTAAACCCACAACCCATTGTATGTACAGTCAGACGCCGTCCCACTGCGCCACGATGGCATTCTCTATTATTATGTAATAATCAAATTGATTAAGCACTTTTTTATAATAAACCTTATAATAAAAAACAGTGGAAGTCAATAACAAAATGAACATACAAGTATTCGAATCTACGACTTATACAAGCGTCCGAGCGCTAACTACGTTCATATTAGAACCGCGTTAAACACAACACAAACGCATAGAAAACGCTTCACGTTCCTTCAAGCCTTCACATAATATTTCATAATAATTTTACAAAATATGTATAATTTAATAGTGGAGGGTGTAAAGCAAGTAGTTTCGTCGGAGGGTGATGTTTATGAACTCATTGCAGTCGCGCTCACAGGCAAGTGCAGTGCTTTAGTTTCCTTATCATTTGTTATTCTAATTTTTCTATAGTGTTTCCTTTAATTATAATTTCGATTGCTTACTTAATGATTTCAGTTATTGTTAGAACGTAACTTGCACTTTGAAAGAGATAAATATATGAATGGTTTTTTGCTTTATATACAAATTGTTATTCTAATATTATTCAATACAACACAATACATATGTATATTATGTTAATACCTCATATAAAATATTTTTTTAAGTTTGTTCTATCAAATTACGTAAATGAATTCATGTTAAACGATCCCGTATAAAGAATAGGGAATAATAGAAAATATTAATATAAACTATAAATTTTTAAGGTTAATATATTTATTTAAAAATAAATGGACAACATTTAGCGAGATGCTCAGTTAAACAAAAAAAGTATTGAATTGATTTTTAAACGATTACCAAAAGGTGCGGGTTCAAAGCCCGCTACGTTCAGATTTTTATAGTTTTTCTTGAGCTATGTTAAGAATCGCGACCTTTTATCTAACTGAGTGAAAGTGGAGTAAGAAATGTTTAACACAACGCTTAGTCCTTTTCCACATAAACAGCTAGGAAAAAATGTGAACATTTACAAAATAAGTAGACAAATGCAGTAAACAACTGATAGTCACGCCCTTATCAATAGGTACTACATATTGGTCAACCACTGGAACAACAAGCCAGGTTCTTTAGTTATTAAAACCTTATAATACTTTCTATCTTGGTACTCTTTAATTTAACTCCACAAAAACAGTTAATATTTATAATAGTTATATTTATAATATTTTTTATATATAAATAGTAAATATGTACGAGCATTTCGGTTTGAAAAGGTATAATCCTTAACTATGTTATTACCGGTACTTTCATACTTACTAGGTGAAGATTGTTTTAGTCATAAATGAAAGAAATATTTTAGGCAACACCTTACACATAATTAATTTAAATTAGAATAATTAATAAACAAATTAACAAATAAATTGACACTTCACTTGAGAACTCTTTACATAATGGTCGTGAGTGGTCCCAATCTGCGATACTTTAAATGCTATTTATGTTCTTTATTCTGTTCTGTACTAATCTTGTCCAATGTAAGAAGAATAAGCAAAGTGATAAAGAAGCAACATCGTGTTATGCCACTTCGGTAATACGCAAGGCGGAAAGTAGAGAGAAAATAGAGATATCTGAAATCTTTACTAGCTAAGTTTATTAATAAAATATTAATAATAATCTCTTAAAACTGTAACTCGAGGTGTATAATTACTAAAATTATATTAGCTTTAGCACCTCTGTTAAACTCATACAAGTATGCATAAAAATATGTCTTCAGAAAAGCCAATACATTGTATGTGTTACGTGTAAATCTATTGTACGACAAAAAACGCTCCGCTGAAATTTATGAATGAAATTTGATATGTACCTATATAAAATGTATCTTGGAGAGAGCGTAGAGTGTGTCGCAGAGTGTGGCGAAGTACCAAGAGAGAATTTTTCAAATTTCAAAGTTCGTAGGTTCAATTTTTTCTAGAGCAGGTGTTTCATATATTTACATTGAGAAAACTTAAAGAATAAAGGAACTATATTTTTTGCTTCCTTTGCAAAATCACAGCGGTAAAAAGAATATAATTAAAATACATTAAATTATTCAAACACTTCAGATTCATTAATGCATAATTTAAAAGTTTAGGAAAGTTGTAATTTAGAAGTTAGAAGCAGGAGTCGATAAGGTAGGGCCGCCAGCGCCGCCAGCGCCGCCAGCGCCGCCAGCGCCGCCCGGGGGCAGTTGTGACAGCGTGACGGTGTGATTGTGGAGGTCGTGAAACAAGATAAATGATCGCAATCGCTAATGCTCATTACCGCGTCAACGCGGCGCCGCGCCGCTATAACGAGCGACCATTTTGTAACGAACAGATATCGCCAATCATGACTACAGGGTGTTCCATTACACCTAGCTAACTGGATCCAGAGACGTTTTTATTTAGTACCTATAATTGATATTTGGGTCGTGTCAAATCAACTTTCTTAGCAACTGCGTACTAAATTACCTGAAATAATAAACCTAAATAACTAAGTTTGGTAGGAACTTCTTACCACGTGCTGCACAACTGATGAATGACAATATTTCCAGGTCATACGACATGGGTATTCTTATCTTAAAGACGACCCACATGTAGACCCTGATGTTATAAAGGGCTATAGGTGGCAGTAATCACATATCTTGATTTATTGTTACATAAAACGTTGAACATTTGAAGATTTTATTAAATTTATAAATAGTTTGTCTAGCTATAATTGTTTTTATAATAATTTAAAACATTAAATTCAAAGTACTAATTACTCAATTCACATATTAAAATCAAATTACTAGTGTACCTAACAACTTTTAAATTAGTCTTAAAACCCCTGAAGGAAAAACTTTAAATAGAACATCCTGTATAATAGAGTATGCGGGTGAGTTTTCGGCAACACATTACAATATAGAATAATTCGTTGTGAGCGCGGTCGAAAGTCACGATCTCACGTATCGGTGCCCGCGGCGCTCTCACACGCAACGCCACGCCGTCAGGGATGACTAACAGCTACGTTTTGGTACACAATAACAACTATTACATTATAAGATCATTTTTACACATTTAAATGATATTGTTTTCCACAGATTAATCGCATATATGTATATATATATATATATATATATATATATATATATTGGTTTTTGACATATACATTTATGGAAGCCTGACGTTTCTAACACTTTACAGTTGTACGTGGTAGAAACAAGGTACTCTACCTTTTTATGTATGACTAAGAACTACTGTAGTGTTCAAAACATTAATATACTTTATGTAGATCCGATCTAGATACGGTCTAAATCTGGCCTAGAATATTAAATACACATTGTGATAGAATTATTAGACATCATTAAGGAATGTTGATAATTTTCTTCTGAATGTCTTTCTAGAACGAGCATTTGTTATTTCCAAATATGAACTCTTTTTGTTTCCTTTAAAACCTTATATAGTACCAGATTTTGGAAATTCTTTTTAACTTAGTAACTTTTGATACGACTGGTTTGATACGACTGGTTTTGGTACGACTGGTTGGTTAAGTACAGTACAGTTCGAGCAACACGTGAATAAGTATAATATGCTAAAGTTATACTCTTCTATTATACAATGTACCGTAAAATGATAACGAATCGTTACATCTAACCTAATTCGTTAAATAAGTTCGCGATGCAGCGCGCGCTACACAAAGTCACGATGTCACGTAGCCTTCCCAACACTCGCACTTGTAAGGGTTGCTGGACTCTACATTTTTCTAATTTCAATTTTACGTTTTTTAAATAACTATAAAATCCATTTACATTTATGAACAAATTAGATAAATTAAATGAGACTAGTCATGGTACAGTGGAACGTGGTGCGTCTGACTGTAAAATGCGATCGGCTGTGGGTTTTATTCCCACTCAGAGGAAAGATTATATTTAAATAATTTCCACGCTTTGGCATTACGTTCCGCCAGTGTACACGTAGTGACTCGAGTTCGATGGAAAGCGGATTACGGAGTGTCTTGACAGTTGGTACTTCCTGTCTATTCCGTTATGTGGGATAAAAATGTGAGTTTAAAACAAATAAATTCAACTTAAAAACGTCTGAATAACACTAAGATGACGTTCATCGTTTGCTCTTGTGATAGGCAGAGTAATAATGATGCAGTGATTTCCTCGTTTTAAACCAAAGAGGTAAAGAAATAACTCTAATGCGTACAGCATTTGAATAGTATAATTGTGGAATATCAGAATTAAATAATGAAAAAAAAACGTATAAAAATTTTAACGCAGCGGGATTCGAACCCGCACCTCTTGGATACCGTCCAAGCGCTCTAACCACTAAGCCATGCGTTCTACTACCAGCTGCGTCGAAATTCTTATACGTTTTGTTACAACTTATTTATGTTGTTAGCATCTCTGTAGAGAGATTTTTACAAATTTCTACTACTTAAAGATTATTAAGAAATAATTGTTTAACAAGAGAGATTGCTATTTTAATTTAATATTTACTATTTTTAAAGTGTTATTCCACACTTAGGATTAGAAAACATTTATGAAATAACGTATAAAAATTTGAACGCAGCGGGATTCGAACCCGCGCCCCTTGGATACCGTCCAAGCGCTCTGACCACTAAGCCATGCATTCTACTACCAGCTGCGTCGAAATTTAATTTGTGAAACGATTATTTCTTAATAATCTTTAAGTAGTAGAAATTTGTAAAAATCTCTCTACAGAGATGCTAACAACATAAATAAGTTGTAACAAAACGTATAAGAATTTCGACGAAGCTGGTAGTAGAACGCATGGCTTAGTGGTCAGAGCGCTTGGACGGTATCCAAGAGGCGCGGGTTCGAATCCCGCTGCGTTCAAAAGTTTTTATACGTTTTTTCATAAATGTTTTCTAATCCTAAGTGTGAAATAACACTTTAAAAATAGTAAATATTAAATATCATAATTTACTTAATTATTGTAATTTCCCAAAACTTTAGGTATTTTGATTCTAATTGTCATAAATACTATTTATAATAAGATGGTAAATACATTACTACGCTTCTTTATTGTTTGCAATACTAATAAATATAAAATAGATATCTAATCTTTTTCAGGGGCTCAGTATATAATTTCGTAACACAAGTGTTATGTTTTCTCTTAAAAGACTATCTGGATCTACCGGTGAGACTCTATTATTATTATTAACGGAACACACAACCATGAATTCACTAATAAGCCTCATAAGTTATCTTTTTTCTATACTTGAGCTTAAAATGTCACTAATATAAATAGGATTTTTCTAAGCTAAATGAATGTTACTCTTTAAGTAAAAATTACTGAACCAAACTAGGTAAAACTTTACAGTAAATAGAGTTTAAAAGACAGAAATAACACAATGGCTATAAATTATAAAAGATTCTTAAAGTTAGCAATGGAATTAAAGACGAGCATATTATAAATTGTCAACCCTGATACCTAGGAATTAATCCGTAGATTGTAGTCAATCGGATGGCGGGCGGCGGGTGTAGGGCGGAGGGCGGAGGGCGGAGAGCGGTGGACGGTGGACGGTGTCAACTTATAACGAGTTTGGACAACTCGCTAATGAGTGTAGCGAGATGTCACGCGCGGGCCACTTTGCTCTGACGGCATATTGGCCTGCGTGCTCGCTGTATGAGATGTATTGACTGTTGAAAACATTGGTCCTCCCAATTCCAATATTTTCAAGTGCTGAAAACTTTTTCGTGCTCTCAACAAAACCAAAGTTTTGTTTGAGTTGAGATGTCTTGAAAACTAATATTGTTTTGTGTATTTCGTATATAATACTTTTACTTTATCTATGACTTAAAATATATTGATTTAGGTATTTATACAATAATAATCTCATTAAACCATTCTTCCTCCAGTATTCCAGTATTCCCCAAAACTCTCTGTGGTAGCTACAGAGAGCTTAAAATTAAAAATAACTCCTCTTTTCTCTCGTGAACAGTGATTTTTTTATTATTTATTAAGTAAATATATATTAATATGATGACTATTTATTATATTATACATCAATATCCTGTTCAATGAGGAAACGCTTGAGGATGAAACAAAACACATATCTTATATCAACTCGAACAAACAAAAATAATCTGATAAATTAATTAAATGTATTTGGCTGGGGACAAGATATACAATTAATTAAATTAAGGTACAAGTATGAACCTGCAAATATACCTATGTACTAGGTAGAGTAATACTGTAAAATACAATTAAAATCAAAATCCATCACTAATGAGCTGCAATAAGGCTTAATTTTTAATTGATATTGTTTAATTTTACATTTTTCCTCTCATAGCAGGGTATTAAAAGAGTACCTAGGTGTACAGACACTCCTTTCTCTATTTCCCCTGAAAATCGTGACGTTACTTGTTAAGTGGTAAAACTCAACACCGCGCTTTGGCTCAGCAGAACGAGCAAATTAAGATGATGTAAATATACCTAATATTTCTTATTACTTTACATTATGAGATTACTCCGCTACGACACGACGACCTCAACGTTATTTTTATTATACTTACTTTGAGGCCGGTTGTTGCGCAGTGTGACAGCGTCTGACTGTAAACGCGATGGGTTGTGGGTTCGATCCCGACTCGGGGCTGTGATTATATTTAAACTATTTTCACTTCCTCTCTCTGGCAAAGACAAACAGAGGCGTTAAGTTCCACCATCCAACACGCAATGCCTCGAATTCGGTGGAAAGCGAAGTACGGAGTGTGTTGACACTAGGTACTTTCTGTCTACCCTGCTATGCGGGATAAAAAAGCGTGAAGCTAAAAAAAATTAAGTACGAAAGCATATCAATTAAATAAGAAGTATATTAGGTAAAAATTAGGTCTTTCTTCAATAATTTTTGAATATATTAAACATAGTTATTGCGACGTCAAGGAACACTGTATCTTCATGTCCGGGAAAATGTCTATGTATATTTTCCTAAATTATTGTCACTCCCTCATTCTGGTAAAACAAAACTCGGTGTTGAACAGCGCGCTGTATCGGTTTCGGGAGTAAAGTAAAAAACGAAGTGTCTTAACACTAGATTTCCTCTAAATATCATATCTATCTATACAAAAAGTCGTAAACCTGCAAAATATAGTAATAAATCAAAATGTATAACCATTTTAAAGTCTAACTGACAGATATGAATTTGATCTTTGGGTATTATAATTTATTTACATTTTAAAAAAAAAAAATAGAGTTTTATCTATAAAGCTTCTATATTTTTACCAAGGGTGTCGTGTCTACAGGAAGAGCCTCAACATCCGTCTGATAGCAACCGTTACGTCCTCATGCAGGAAAACTGTAAATATTTTTACTGTTTAAACTTAAAATAAAGGTTAACGACAAAGTGTAACATAGATAGGTATATAAAAAGTAATTATTTGAACGCTTCATATTATTTTAAAAGGATTTATTTATATTCATAACTATTTACGATTACATAGATCCAACCGGATATCATGAAAAATATACTTTAAATTAGCAACTTGCTTATATGCGTGTTACATTTTAAGTGTAATGTTCATTTCAATATATTTGAAAGCATTTAAAGTAATATATTTCTAATATATTATTAATAATATTTGTTAGGTAACGTATTTTTTGTAAAAAGAGATATATTATATTTATGTAGTATATATTTCACGTGATGTATGTTTTATAAACAGTTTAAATGGTAATAGTATTTTCGTAAGTTCCTTGTTCCCATTTGTTGGTTGTTACTTTCTGGTTATTTCGCAATTGGAAATCACCTGAGAAAGGGGTGTCGAGACGCTAAATTTTCTTTCACTACCCTAGTATGGGGGATAACGCTCGATAATCTAGTGATGTGCTTTTCAGTATTCACATTACACGTTCATTGAATTTTTCTTAATAGTGGTTGAATAACAGATTTTCAGCGAGAAAGCTTGACTACTACGCCTACTAAAATAAGTATAATATATATCTACGTAAAGGTTTTCTAACTCTAACAATAGTAACCCCTTCATTTTTGTTATATATCAAAAAAATCATTGTGTTAGCAACTGAAAGAAATACTATTTATTCTGATATTTCTTGAAATTACTCAAAAAAGAATTACTTTTAGACAAAAAAATCACTTATTTTAACTTTCTAAAGAATTTAATTCAATTTCAATGTGTCAAGTTAATGTCAAATAGATAAATCAAATATCTTAAGCTATGAGAACACCGTACATCTGGAAGAAAAATCTATTTGAAAATAATATAAAAAAAAATTAAAATAATCTAACTTTACTACTGTAAAAAATTCACTTGTTATAAATTACCTAGTTTTAAAGTTTAAATATATCTCAAGAATTAAATATCACAAGAAAAAAAGATTAAATATATCACGAGTACCTACTTGAGATATATTTATCAGTATTTAAACTAATGTAAATAGTTTAGTTTAGTTTAGTTTAATAATGGTAAGTATACCTGCACGATTACCTCACTATAATGTTATGTTATTAACTTTATGATCTTTCTTTCTTTTAGTTTGTTTTTATATAATTGTATACAACAAATTAAAGCTGTCCTAGCCTAGTCCTGTTTAAAATATTTTCTGAATTTTGTATATTCTAGTGGCAACTTTCTTCGCGTACTTCCTTAATCTCGGAAGAGTTTGAACACTCATAGATACAGTAACTACTCTTTAAATTAATTAATTATAACATTAATAAATTTAATATTAAATTTTAGTTTTTTGTAATATATGTAATTTGATAAAGTTGATTTTGTTTACATTTTTTAGAATTATTAGTAGATGGATATGTGCTCTCTAATTACGTCAGCACTTCATAACTAAATATAAGCGACTTTAAAAAACATTTTTGAAAAAACGTATAAAAATTTGAACGCAGCCGGATTCAAACCCACGCCTCTTGGATACCGTCCAAGAGGCGCGGGACGTTTATACGTTTTATACGTTTTTTCAAAAATATTTTCTAATCCTAAGTGTGGAATAACACTTTAAAAATAGTAAATATAAGCGACTTTATCTTATACATTTGTCAAGTGAAATTTGAATTCAAACCGAACGTTTCAGACTTGACAGTTCCGATATACGATCAGGGGTATATAAAACATAACCCATATAATAGCGTGTGTTACATTTATTTTATTTATTAAATTTTGATACATTATTTAAAGAATATATTAGCAATCGCCATTCCTTCACTGTTTGGTACAGTATAGTTCACAACTAGTAAACTGTAATTGTGCCATATTTCTTTCTTCTTTGTCCGCGTAATTTTCGTAGAAAAATGTTTAGCTTCACATGTTAAAATATATATAAGGGAAAAAAATTTCATTCCCATGATGAATTTATCGCGACATTAATTTTTGGAATATTTAATCTATATTAAAGAACAATTAATAGGCGACTTTACTATAAGAATCCTTATAAATCAATTTTGGAAAGTCTCTTATATTTTAAGCATTATGATCAAATGAATAGTTATATTTGAAAACAATATATTAAACAAAAACAAGATACTTATGTCCGGTTGCTCACAATAAAGATGTTTTTAAACCTTTTCTAAAGACTTTAACCATATCAATGGGTTAGCAGTAAGGCCCTAACCATCAAGGGCCTTGCTGCTACTGCAAGATTTAGAAAATAGTGTTTGGTTTAATATTAAGTTTGTGGCTAATATAATTATTTCCATATAAAAAGCAGTTTTGGGCCTTATTAGATCTTTGAAAATATCTATAACTTGTTTTCTAGTTAAAAATGAAACAATTTCTATTTTTATATAGGTTTCCAATAAATCTACTAACTCTTACTAATCATTAGTGTTTTTCAGTTTTCCTTCTAAGACCTTATCACATATAAGAAACGACAGCCTGCGCCTTATTAGGTAAATGGAAATTACACCAACTTAAGACTATAACATAAGGTAACGAAAACAAACATATTGAAGTACATTAAACAATGGAAACCTATCATCTAGTAATTTGTTAATTAAAGACTTCAAATTAAATTAAATTATTAGTAGACGGTAACTAGGTATTTATATATAGTATGAAAAAATCAAACGAAATTAATATAAAAAACCAATAATTTTGGCAAGTTACGTAATAAATCCATACTCTGAAAGTATTAATATGGTTAAATATATAAATAATGAGCAGCTTTATTATTAAAATTACGTATAAATTTAATAAATTATATTAAAGCATAAGTGTCGGTGCACTTCTACGTTCGTATTGGGAACGGCCCCTGTGATGTTTATCATCTGTTTGTTTTAGTTGAAGTAAGTAATATGGGAAGTTATTAAAGGTGGGCCTTATTAGGCTAACATACCTTGTTTATAACAATACATGCAAGTGAATATAACTTATCTTTAACGACTTAGAACCTTGTAAGTTATTTAATTTTTAATGTTTAAGTTATTGATTATAAACAATTACTAACAAACCATAATTGCATATATATAGTATTATAAAATTATTATATTCTTCTTTTAACATTATTAAGCACTTTTTCAACTATACCATGTCTCGTAAAAGTCAAAATACGAGCATATGGTACATATATCCTGAAGACCACTCAAATCCGAAGCAAATTAAAAAATCCTTAGACTCAGGAATGCTCTTCTAACTTTTTCCACAAAGGACTTTTAGAAAATTAAAATACAATTTGAAGTTGTTTCGTTACTCGCATCAAACGTGAGTGCCCTCGGGCCTCGACCAGTAGCCCTCCTCCCTCCTCTCTCCTCTCTCCTGCCCTCAGGACTACACATATAAACTACAATATTCTGCTGACGGTACATCAACAAAATGGCGGCGATATTTGCCCGTTTTCATATTTCGCCCCAGGGAAGGACCCTCTATGTAAACATTTCAAATAAAAATGCGCCATTACTATTTGCATTCATATCTAAAGAAAACATACATGCTAAATATTGCGCAACGAAATCATAACATTTACATACAAAAATCAACTTTAACATTCAAAATATAAAGTTAAATTTCGTTTAGTTGGATTAACTCGGTGCGTGCATTTGAAGGCTCGAGGCAGTTGAATGCGTGTGCTGCATCTCGCTCTATCGTAGGGGCTCGCGTGCTCCGTCTCGCTCTCGCGGTAAGTAAAAGGTGGGATGATTGAGACGTAACTGCCAACTGCCACTGGTCCCATTATACACCTCGAGAATAGTAAACACGTGAAGTGATGCGCTTGGGGCTCGCTGGTGTCGACACGCTTTAGTGTACAGTGACGGAAAACAAAAAGTTTTCGGTGTTTTATATTATATAGGTATTTGTTATCTATGGCCCAAATTTGTATTAATTCATAAGAAGTAACTATATTAAAAATTATAAGTTACTCATTACAGTGGGGAGTTCGCACTATGAGATATTTGTTTTTTTTTATTTTCACGCTTTTGCTACTTTTTTGTGGCACAGGGAAAAAAATATCAATTATACTCATTTTGTTATTTTCTATAGCAATTAAATTTGATATGTTAATAATATAATTTTAAATTAAAACTTAACAAAATTTAACAAAATTATAACAAACGTAAGTTCTAATTACATATACGGATATAAACTCTAATTATAGCACTAAATATATATATATATATATATATATATATATATATATATATATATATATGTATATATATATATATATAAAAGTCTATAACATATAATCCAAGTTATAGTGTCAACGATGAACATGTATATCGACAGTAGCCCGACTCAGCACTAGCACGGCTCGTTCATCCAACCATAACTAATAGTCGTGAATAAATCGCCCGAGTCCGCACAAAGGCGCATTTTTTTCCGCGCGCCGTCCCGCCAATGGGAGCGCGGCGTCAGACACCCGCCGAACCAATCAGAGAGAGAGTTTCCACAAAAAGTATCTCAAAATTATACTCGCTTGAATTGATCGCGTGTTGTCACTTGAACCCCGGACCGGGTTCTTGCCGGTCCCTAACCAACTTAGACCTTCCCGCCTAGTGATAAGACTCACACACTCACCCCCGACTCCTGAAGGGTGTTTAATTGTAATTGCTATTGCAAATGGCGTCGCAATACGCACCGTTAATCAAATAATCGGATTGCTCCACGGATTTCTATTAAATAAGATGTAGATGGCGATATGACGGTAGGTTGCTAGAGGAACATTTCAGAGGACCAAACGCTGTAAGCTGAACACTTTTCGAATTTGTTTACTTCCCCTTTTGTTAACGGAGCAACTAGTCATGGTCCTAAAATTTAAAACATTTTGGCGCTTCTAATATTCGAAAGGCTAGGAAATCTGGCTAATTTTGTAGTTTATTTACTTATATTATTCAGTAGTCATTAATAGTCTACCTGTGACCACGGACTACTGTAAAGTGTTTGAAACGTCAGGTTTCCAAAAATGTATTTTTAAATACCAAAATACACGTGATTAATCCGTTTAAAATAATTTCATTTAAAAAATCGTATAATTATACCCGAGTAAACCATTAACACCCCGACTATGGATGCTATAAAGAAAATCTAACCTGAAACTAGCTCCTTGTCCCTGTCTTACATGTAGATATGTGATATTTTTTATTTAATTTTTCAATCAAAGGTGAGATAAATTGGATGTTTATATAGATAAGTAGATATACAATAGTATCAGAAAAGAAATAAAATAATTTGTTTAGTTCCTCGTAGTTTACCAGTCAGGTACGACCGCCCGATGCCAATAGGGCTGATCCGGATAGGCAAGTCCCCTACTAGAAACGGTATACGCAAGCCGAGGTGCTCTCGAGGTCTTCATGCCAAGGCCAGAGATCTTCTAGCTCAGCCTGCCCCAAAACCCGGTGACGCTGTCAAGACCGGTAGGGCCAAAAGCATACTACGCAGTCGAATAAAAATTTCAGGTACATTAAACGGTTACAAAAATTTATACTATTTACAAATATATTACAAAGGAAACAAACAAGAAATTTC
The DNA here is from genome assembly GCA_032432895.1 of Dryadula phaetusa. Classification (NCBI taxonomy): domain Eukaryota; kingdom Metazoa; phylum Arthropoda; class Insecta; order Lepidoptera; family Nymphalidae; genus Dryadula; species Dryadula phaetusa. The sequence continues at coordinate 141,072 of JAOYRS010000016.1, read as the reverse complement.
AATATTATGTAATTCATCCAATATTTAAAACATTTTATTTTATTTGTAACGATACAAATTATCTGTTTCTTGCTAATGTAAACGTCTATAGACGTATAAGTAAGGTAAAACAAGTCATATTCGGTGATTATGTGAAAAGTACTTAAAACTGTTATTTTTATTATAAAACTAAACAAAAATTAATATATAGTATTCCTTCTAACAATCAAATAGATTCACACATTATAAGCAAAACCTACTGTACAAATGTAAGCAAAAATGACGTCGAAATGTCACAACTAAATAGATTTGCACTTTTTGCCACCACATCTAGTTGCCCATTGAGGTCCAGTCAAAACATTTTTTTTAAGATAATCCTATTGTAAACATATCGCCGCCCACTCCACTCCACCGGACATCGCCTTTGTGCCCGCTAAGCCTCTTTGTGGCATTGTGGGTAATGACAACAAACACAATGAAATGAGTGACGTATCTCTTCAGATGTCTTTGAACGAAGTGATTCGACACATTCGGTCCCATTGAACGTTGTTTTTTCTACAATCATAAATTCTCACCTGCCACTGAGCGACTTTAATTGTTATCATCCAAATTTAATCAAGCCACCTTCTAAACGGATGTCATTGTAAAAAATGATTTTTTTAATAATAAAGTACCTATTATATTTAAATATTGCAATACAAAATTGAAATCTTGTTTCGTATTAAACAATTAAAATGTATAACAACTAAAACTAAGAACAGGAAAGAGAAAGTGCGTCGTTGAGTTCCACCACTCAACACGCAATGTCTGGAATTTCCATGGAATTCCAGACATTGCGCGGCCAAGTACAGAGCGTCTTGACACTAGGTTTACTTTTTGTCTACCCCGCTATGCGGGATAAAAGCATGAAGCTAAAAAAACAAACAAAAACTAAAATATTTTATGCGCTTGTTAATATATTTGCTTAGTTGCAACTGAAATCATGACCGAAGTAATTTATCAAGCTCCCTAATATATTGTAAAAAAGCTTCATGCATTATTGCTTATTTTTTTATAAATACTATTTTTCCCTTTATAGGAAAAGGGGTGACTAATGATGGAGATATTAAAAGGTAACCGGTGGCATGTGTATTGTCAGACCAGTGACTCGCGACAGATCACTAGCACATACCTGAGGCATGTCGCAGATTTTCATATAACTTCTTTGAACAGGAAAATTCTTGAAATATCATTATAATCTTCTATTATTGTAATATTCTGTCTTCTGAAGGATAAAGTCAACCTTAACCAATAAGTAATAGTCGAAGCTGGCTGTGAGATTTCTTTTTATCTTTAAAATGTAGCTACTTTAAATAACCTTTATGATAGAAATAACGAACCAAAGTACAAACATGGGAAAAATTGTGTTATGTACACAAAAATGAAACCTCCACTTCGTCCTTAGGTGTAAGAAGCGAGACTAACTTTAACTTTATATAGAGAGCTAAGCCGCATTTCAGTAAGCAGGGGCACTACATTTTCAATAAACTAGATTGTAACATGGTTATAAGTATATTCTGATATTGATTTCTCTTTCAGAAATTAAGGCCAGTAAAGAAATGATCGTGAACTGTTAAAAAAATAATATAATTAATAATTATTAATAAATTTTGCATATAAAATGGCTATTTGCTTAAATGAAACCAAAGTATTCGTTCCTTTATATATTTTAACTGGCATTTTAGTTTAGGAAAACAATAAAAAAATATATTATTAATGATAAAAAAAATCATTGAATTCACTTCTAACAAGTTTAACCCAAACTTAGCATTCGAAAACTCTAAAACCGTTAACCATGCCAACACAAACAAAAGGCAGGAACTAAATTAAAGACAAGATCGACGTAAATCGTTTTACAGGAAGTAACGGATCCGCGACTTCCGGCGTAATGAGCCATATAGCTTTCCAATCTCCGTATATTCGCAAACACTCCCTTTGTTTTCATCGATGACATATTTTTTATGGCATCAATTGATCCTGACCGCGGGAGTATCGCGTTGCACTTCGATCGATCAAACGTATTGATGCCTCTCTATTTAGAGATTCGTATTACATTTCGAGAAAAAAAAACATTTGTATGAGAAATTCACTTTAGAAATGTCTTGTTTAATCACAACAATGATGTCTACGTCGATTTTTTGTTCGTTATAGAAATATTCTTATAAGTACTTACAAAAACTTCCATCTTACAGAATCAAACTTAGAACATTATAACGTAACCTAATATTTACTATTTTTAAAGTGTTATTCCACACTTAGGATTAGAAAACATTTTTTAAAAATTTTATACGTTTTTAAAATTTTATATTTTTATACGTTTTTTAAAAAATAACGTAACCTATTATGTATATAGTAGCGGTCCGCTCGCGACTTCACCTTCAAGAACTACACTATTATATTTCAATATACAAATATTTCATTTTACTTGAATTACCTAAATCTGAGAACACCGTAATATTACTGACACTGTCAGGGGTACGTTTAATGGACAATGTATGAAAGAATAACTGTCACGGTACTGTGTGGAAGTAGTGACTTTACCGTTTTGCTAGAGACAATATGGCGACTGGTATTTGTGTGTCAGCATCATTAGAATGTTGTCGAAATCTTTATTATTTCATGTGTTATAATCAAAGTTCCCATCATGTCTGACTTATCTCTTAATGAATTATTAATATACCTGTAGTTTTCAGCAAGTGTGTATGCATGTATGAGCCTGTGAATTTATATATATTTTAACAATGTATTAGACGTTACATTGTTAATAAATATCCCACTGTTATAGTATGTAGATAAGAAAAGAATATTATAATACTTGATCCTTATCGTTGTATTGTGACTATTTTACATAGAACTAAGAGAAGAATTTATATTTAAAACAAGATTTGCGATTTCATTGTTTTCTCCGAATGCTGAAAAGGTATAAGTAAAGCTTAAGGAAATAATATTAATAATATATTTATTTACTTCGACTGTAGGTGTACAAGTATATTGCAGATATAAATTTCAACAATGTTATGTTTCCATGTACATTCTGCCATTAAGCATGCTAATATTAACTTACTTAAATTTATTACAGCTTGGGAATTCTGTTACGGAATAATAACACTTATTAATAAGAAAATTAATTAAATATTTTTTTAATTTGTTAAGTGGCACTTCCTTAAACAATTTAGGTATTATGTTGTATATAACAGGGGCCATGCTTCCTACACTCCTTTTTCCTAATCCTGTTTTGCAATTATAAGTTACATATATAATAAATTCTCTGTTCTAAGTTGTACATTAACGTTTCTATATACTTTTAAAGCTGAGAAAAGATGTTTATTTGTTTTAAGATATAAAGCTATTTCTTATATATATATATATACATATTTATATATATATATATATATATACATATTTATATATATATATATATATATATATATATAAACAAGGATACGTACACAAATATCTGTGGCCTTTAGTTTAAATTGATCTTAAACATCGTTTTTGATCCTTAAGAATATTCTGTATTTAGTAGCTGTTACCCCAAAATATGATGTTTAATCAAATCTGAAGATGTATGGTTCACAAACAATATCTGTTAACTAAATTAATATATAACTGTTATGATATTAAAGTGTCAATGAGGCGACCCAGTCCCCGATTTACTTTTCAAAATAAAAAGTAGATAAATGTGACGCGAGCCTTAGCCCCGCTCACATAGACCGGGCTGTCACGTAGCCAGTTTCAACATATAAAATATATATCTCTTATATAATTTTCTTGGTCTGTAGGATTATATTATAAAAACTATACTTAAATATGATACTGTATATCTATACTTATATAGAAATCATTTTGGAAAATGCTACATATAATACCTAATACAACGAACATCCTCAGTTTCGTTAAATTTTATTTATAAAAATACAAATAAAATAGTTAAGGTATGGCGAAAAAGATTTTTTTTAAATAAATCAATTTGTTTTATAATTAAAAGTATAAATCTTATTGCCTTAACTTCTTATTCCGGAATAAATTATTTCCAAAAATTATTAATATTTTAGCTCCACGCTTTTATCCCTCATAGCAGGGTAAACAGAAAGTACCTAGTGTCAACACACTCCGTACTTCGCTTTCCACCGAATTCGAGACATTGTGTGTTGATTGGTGGAACTCAACGCCGCTCTTTGTCTTTACCAGAGCGAGGAAGTGACAATAATTTTAATATAATCACACCTCCGAGTGGGGATCGAACCCACAACCGATCGCGTTTACAGTCAGACGTTGTCACACTGCGCCACGACCGGTTTATATACCTATATTATTTCAAAATTTAGTACATTATAATCCATTGTTTTGATATCGCGATGTCAGCGATTTTAGGGTTACGCCATGCTAACTACATAAAAAATAGAGGAAAACCATAACATAAGGGTTGATTAATAATGTTGTTAATAATAAAATTCAAATTTCTATCGAGTACAATAATTTCTAACACATCTGCTTATTACAGGGTGTTTATAAAGACGCCCCTACATTTTGCTATGTACTGTATTCGAACACCGTACCTACATTTGGGTGCGATGTTTTCATTTCAATTCAATATTATGTACACAATGAAAATATTAGTGACGTCCATTGTGAGTGTGACTACCCCATTATGTAAATGGATAAATATAATAATTTGCCTGCAGGGTGTGGCGCGCCTTAGAGTAAAAGTGACCACGCACTGACTAATCGGGTAACATGATTTGCAATAGAAATATGTAGTTATTTTTTTTATTTAAATACTCAGACTAACTTAGCGCTGTGGGACAGTAAACAAACCACGGCGTTGAGTTCTGCCAATCAATGTTTTAACATTAGATTTTCTCTGCTTACTTATTAAAAGCAAATGCGTGAGGCTATATAACATGTTCAATATTATTTTATTGTTATTTATATTTAAAATCTTTGAAATTTTTAACATTTAAAAAATATATAAAGTAAACGTAATCAATTTCATGTGATTTTTGCACATACCTCCTTCACTCTTGATAACTAACCCTCATTCCTCTATATTCTTTTGGCAAAACTGTTATATACGTGTTTATAAAATTATTACAATCTCATATATATTTTAACCGTTAATTACGAGAAAAGGCAGGAAATATATGACAGATAGTGTAATAGTAATCCTTGATATCACTTCCAAGCGGTTGGTCTGTGCGCACACGGCGCGGCGCGGCGCACAAAGCAGCGCGTCGACAGTGTTTACGAGATCGCGCCGATACAACATGATTGACAATTTATTACAATTATAAGGAGCACAACAAAGGGGCATTTTTTATAACGCGACGTGTTTCATTATAAAAATTGCAATTATGATCGTTATTTGATAATGTTAAACTAATACTTAATACTGGAATATAGCCCGGTTGTGACACAGTGGGACACCAACCCGATAGGTTGTGGGTTCCATTCCCATTCGAGGAAGTGATTATTTTAAAATAATTTTCACTTATTCGAGAAAGTGTGGCGTTGAGTTTCGCTACTCAACATGCAATGTCTCAAATTCGGTATAAAGTGAAGTACAGACTGTCTAGACACTAAGTACTTTCTGTATAAAATGCTTTGTGGCATAAAAGCGTGAATGTAAAAAAATACTAGAATATTCTAAAGAGTAAAATATGAAATAAAGGTGTTCCTTTATGATAACAAAGGAATTGGTAAATATTTTACTTTCACTTACTTATATATGAGTTTCCAAATACTTAAGGCAACTGGTACAGTATATAATAGTTATTTTGTTAATTTAAAGTAAAGTCTTTATTGTAAAAGATATTGTACCCTGTACGCCTTACTCCATAGAAATTTGCAACTTAGTCTAATTTAATACATCTTCGACCGCAAACCTGTAAATTTATAGTTATCATAGATTTCCCACGACACACATAACAGAAGTAACTGAGTAACATCTGCTTTCAACGTGTGCTAATTTGAAAATTATTTAAAACTAAAATATATAGCACGCGTCGTTTTACTGTCAAAAAATCCACAAAAGCTTCAGATCAAAGCTCTACGACTATAAAGCTGCATAAGGGCAACACCTTTACCGTGACAACTAACCCTTTTTCGTATTTTTTTATTACAATTCACCCTCACATACCCTCATATTCCTACTACACATTCCACAATAGAATTATACATATAGCTTTATGTAATTGAAGCTGTTTCAAGGACTATTTGAATACGTGCCGCAAAAGCTTTTAAAACAGATACAATAATTTTATTCATCCGTTGAATAACACATTACTGTCACCAAAGAGTGTCTCTATCATAAAATATTTTTTTAAATAGAAACCATTTACATACAATTACAATCTGTTAATATATTTAATTTATATATTTTATAAGCTTTCGTTATCCGTATTAGGGGGGGGGGGGGGGTCTCTCTGCCCCAGGGAATGTATAAAGTGATTGTTGCCAAGATCACTTAGTGGGATTGAAACTTAAATTACATATGTCGTTAACAGAATTATATGTATAAAATTTTGACATATGTTAAGGTGTTCGTAGATTCTTTTTAATGTTGACTTTAACTAAATAAATATAATTAATTTATAACAATATATAGGTAGTAAGTAGGAAATTATTAGGAACATCCACTACAAATATTAGCAAATTAATATCCATTCAACGATTGTTTGTCAAATGCTTTTCTTTAGATTACGCCAATATTGCTGTAACAAAATAATTTATTTAATTTCTTTGTAAAATAATGTCTTTACATGAAGTCTCTCGATGTTTCTACGTAAGCATCTAAACCAAACGTCCCTATTAAGAAACTCTTAAACAATGCCACAATTCTATATAACATTGCCACCGTGAATAGATTACGTACCAGTAAATGATACAGTACACTTTATCATTTACTGGTACTATACTTTATCTATTTACTTTGTATACAGAGTGCTATTGTTATTGAGACATTGAATGGATTTCATTTTAGAGTACTTCATATAAATGTTATACAAATAAAGAATTTAAGGTTTCACAAAATATAGAAAAGTGGTGTTTTCGAACAGAATAAATAAGCAAGCAAGTGACACTAACCTGTCAGAGCAGTGACGTCATGCACCATCATATTGACGACACCGATTGGCAGGTAATGGCGGTAAAGAGATAACACAAAACAAAACTTTTTTTAATTTTACACAAACTTACATTTATTATCTTAACTATGAGTATCTAATTTTAAAAGCACGCGTAATTAAACAATGCAATGCGAGAGTGTAGAGCGCTCTACTAAGTAATGTACGTACTCTACCTTCTCTTCTAATACTGAATCAAAATCATATTTATTTATAATTCGTACTTCACATAAATATGGAGTAAATAAAAAAAAATGTTCAATGTCATAATAAAAAATAAAATAAATAATAAGAAAAAGCAACAACGATAATGAGAAATAATTGTAAAAACTAAGTTTAATTTGAAATAATTAAGGCACAAACGAGCGTCATGGGACGGCCATCTTTGATTTTCCCGCTAATTTCGACACTTATAAAAGAACATAATATGTTTATGCAGTCAAATGAGTTCTTAATAATTTTCATTGACATTTTCCGATGAGACTTTTTGTCTAAATATTTAAAATCGAAAACTAATTTAACTAAATGTTAAAGCAATTAGCAAAGTAAATTATTTACAAAATAATAGTAGTTTCGTTTCTCGCAAACGCATTCGTTGGTGTTATCGCTCTCTCAAGGTATATTTTTTAAAACTTATCATTAACATCCAAAAAGAATAACTTTTTAAATATATAAATTCTAATATGCACCATTTTAATTACAATAAAAAGTTATTTCAATACTAGTAAGTAATTATTATCATATATATATATATATATATATATATATATATATATATATATATATATATATATATATATATATATATATATTAGAATACTGGCTGATGATATTTCACTGTCATTCAACGCATCCGTTGTACCATGAAATGGTTTTTAAAGTATTTTTCGATGATATGAAGATTTACCTATATCCTCTAGCACTGTTCGAGAGGCTGAGGGTTATAGAGGGTGTTGGGGGTGCGAGGGGTGTGAAGAGGGGTGCAGGAGAGGGGTAGGTTAGGTGATGCACGGTTACGCAGAGGGCCCTCGAGGGCGAGCACTCTTTAGGAAATCGCAAATCGTCCGAAACGACGAGTGCGATGTGCTGGTTTTTGACGGAGCTAAGAAAATATTTGATGGTTGGTAAAAATATTTTATATTTTCATTTTTAGAATTATATCGTATACGTAATACGGCAGGGCCCTATATACTATATGGCCCTATATCGTGTAAAGATATCACAAGACTACTCCATTAAATAAAGTATTGAAATCTAACATGTACTCATGTTCGTCGATATTCAATATGGTTTAAACTATCCATGAACATGAACTTTGTTATAAAGTCCTACATTTTATAAAGCTAAGCAGTAAAATCCAAATCGGAGCTAATGACACAAGTTTTATTCAATTCTTTATTAATTTTACAGACCTTCACCTTGGGAGAGTATGCCAGAGAACTTAGAAATAAATTCCTCCGTTTTTCAACCGACGTTACCTTTAGACAAGTTTGGTAGTGGAAACCAACGCAACGCTCTAATTGAATCAAAGCAGTCTGTACTAAAATCTAACATAGATTTTAAAAACATATTAATATAGTTAAATTACTTGATTTTAACGAAAAAATATCGCGTAAAGAATAAATAAGTGATAGAAAAATTCATATATTTCATTGCCCGCATAAAACTCAGAATTCGTAGCTCGTTGCGGCGACAGCGGGACGAGCCATTACGTTGTGGATAGACGAAGCCGATCGTCCCGAGAGCCTCCAAGTAAGAGCTAAAAGAGGAAAGAGGAGAGCGGTGAGAGGCGGAAGCTCGCAATTTATCACATTGCCTTCCACCGGCTTTTTTCCTTACCCACTTACTCTAGTGTAAAGTCAATTAAAACGAATTGGTCTTTATTTGGCATTTCGTTTGTGTTATTGGATGGATTTTTCTTTAGTTTTTCAAAAAAAATGTAGTTGTGGTATTACGCTTATTTTAGCAACATCGAGTGCAATTTTTATAACTTTATTTAATGCAGAATAATGAACAAACAGTTACTGGTTCCATTATTTACGTACATTAATGGGGGCCACTGAGCTGTTTAACTGAAAAAACAATATAGATGCGCATTCGGAACATATTATTTTAATGGTAAAATCATAAAATTAATTATATTACTTACTAAAATGTAAATTACCTTTTATAAATACATATTTGAAATAGTCCTAAATAGATCTTGATTGCTCGTATATAAAGGCATATGTCACATCGCGGCTAAGCCGTTAAATTAATTATCATGAAATTTCATAAAAAATACTGGAAGGTCTTGCGATGAAATGCTTCATGACCGCATCCCAAACGTTTTCTAGGCGTGCGCCGGCCTAATACATTTTTCCTATATTAATAATTTCATTTATTGACTACTGTAATACTTGTACGTGAATCAGCCAACGTTCCGAAATTCTGCGACCGAAATCGTGACTGTGACTTCTTAAGTTTATAAAAGTTTCTTAAAGCATTATGTCAATAAACATATAGAGAAGAAGTGTGTGTTTCTTACAGAAAAAGTTAAAAAATATAAATGATTATTTAATAAACCAAAAAATATATTTTTCTTCGTTTTGTATTTATACTAAGTACTTCAAAATTTTAATAGGTTAATATAATCAGTTAGACTACTAACGTTCACTTTAAAGTTAGCATCGTTGTATTCAACGACAATACGTTTATATTATTTACTATTTCTAGCATAATTTAACACAAAGATAAAGTTATTGTTTGTTTCATGGTCTCATATTTCTACAACTCCATGGCATCCCATTGTCATCAGCTGTCAAAACACACTTGTCAAACTGTGTTACCTGTTAAGAACACTGTTGCAGCGTTTAACTCACGGTCTAGATACTTTAGAAAGCGCTTTACTAAACAGAATGTAACGAAGAATGAACGATCGAACGAACAAAATGGAAATATATAAAAAAGTGAAGACAACGCGCTCACTCTGAAGTCTTAACAAATTGGTAGGTACGTACTTTTTGAAGCAAGACTCGTGCAAATAAGTTAACTCTACAAGCTTACCTGCTTAGTTCCAAAGTTGTTATTAATTGATTAAGCTATATAGATTTGAGGCCGGTCGTGGCGACAGCGTCTGACTCTAAACGCGATCGGTTGAGGGTTCGATCTCCACTTGGAGGATCGATTATATTTAAAATTATTTTCGCTCTGGTAAGACAAAGTGCGGCGTTGAGTTCCACCACTCAAAACTTGTTATTAGGTACTTTCTATATACTCTTCTAAGCGGGATAAAAAGCGTGAGGTCAAAAATATCCAAGAAAAGGCGAAAATTTGAACATTAAGTGTTTTTTTAAGAATACATAAAAGTTTACGTATTGTTTTATAGTTAAGGAAGAGATGAGATCGTTGTGTATTGAATATTAGAATACATTCATTGTATTTAACCAGTTTGAGAAATAAAAATATTAAAAGAATCTTACTGATATATCATATGATATATAATATTATATATAATATATTTCTAAGTAGAGTTTCAAGATCATTGATTACGCCCCGAGATATACACTCGTACAGTATTAATAAAAAATATTTTAAAAACCTATTATGCCTCTCAAATATAAACATTTATAAAATTATAGAATTTGTAAGCAACTGTCAAAATAAAACCAAAATGTGTCAAGAGTGTGACATTTCACATAACAACGTCGAATGGCGGAACAGAAAAGACGATATTCGTTGAAAAAGGACACTTTTATTTGTGTTTTGGCAAAGCTTACGGGTCCCCTTTACAAACAAATTGTAGCAGACTTTAAACTAAACCATATAAAGCATATAAAATAAGTATTTTTCAAACAAATAGGTACTTGAAAGATCGAAGATAGAGATATTCTATAAGATGGATATGACTTCCAAATAAAGGTGTCTATATAAGGAGTTATTTAATATCGATTTTCGTGTCTGGATGTGATTTATCTTTTATTAGGAATATGTTAAATCTAAAATATATAAATATAGATTTTGTTTGATCTGCCGAAACTTGTTTAAGTTTAAATTTAGAATGGAGTATGAAATGTATGGCTCATTCAAAGGTATTTTTAACTTAGTCAACTTAACAACAACCTATCTCCATATCCTGGTAACGACCTTTTCACTAGATACTTATGAATAATATAACAAGGTTTTATTTATTAAAAAAACATTTTAAATTCACACATGAAAAAAAATAGAAAAATGTATTAAAACTATATATATTTGTTCATTTCTTAGCCACTGATATCATTTTAATCCACTTAAGACGAGGCTGAGAGGCTGAAGGCGGTACTGAGCGTCGCTAACCGTCAAATAGTTGTCAATTTGGGAATGGTCGCCTCAAAAGCCTTTGTGAGCCGTTTGAAATGTGATCGATTTGCCGTTTGTAAAGGGATCACGCACTGGAGTTGTGTTTAGACGTTTGAAGAATCAATCCTATCAACGTATTCGTTTTTGCGTAACCATTTAAAGTATTATTGTAAATTTGTTAAGAAATGTGTAAATTGTGTTACGATTATGTTACAGAAGAGATATTTGTTGAATTTTTTATATTAAACGAAATATTAAGTAAAAAGGTTCTTTGTATGTTTACATAATATATAGAATAATGTCTTGATTTCTACCATTTTTGTATGTGTTGCTTTTCATAAACGCACGTAATGAAACACTCCTGAGTACATAATTATAATTGATAAAAGATAACAAAAAGAAACAAAGAGACTTTAATATGAAAGCAACAAACCAATACCAATGGGTTTTACTTATAAATATTAGATAAGTTTACTTTTATAAATATAGCATGTACCTAGGTACATTAGACGGCGCAAAAATTGAGGACAAGTCAAACAGTGCGGTGCCCACTTCTCTGACGGACGCCCGCAATATCCGCCTTTGTACTACATCCACTCAGAGGGTTACAGCGCCGGACATAAATATGTAATATACCTAATAAAATCATTTATTTTCACTTTTTTTTATACATTTTAAATACATATATTGAAACTAACTATAATTATACTTTTATATAATTATTCATGTATACCGCATACGTATATATTTCTAAAAACGCTTCGAACACTTTACGGGTGTTCGTAGTAGAGACTGCCCACTATGTATATTTAATAATAATATTATATAACGGTACGTAAGTAATAATTGTCTATCTAAATTAGTTTGTTAATAGTAAAGTTATAAAATACTTATATTCCACTACATAGTTATATCTCATTCTAATTTATATAGAGTATTTGTTAGATTTAATTTTCCTACATGGACGTTTATATTTCTGCATAATGGTAAAAATTATATAACTTTTAATTATCATCTTATCAACATAGACTAAAGTAGAAAGACCTTGCAATAAAATCGAATAATATGGTCGAAAAGTATAATCTGCATCGTGATATAATGTCTAAATTTACATCCATTTTGTCTGTAATCTTAATTATTATTTGTGGTCACTATTTTTCATATTATATTGTTCTATTTTTTTAGCCGACTGGCTGAAATAAAGAAAAAATTGAACGCCTATAAAATCTCATTAAAACATTAAAAACAGTGCGCATGTATTCACAAATCAATTATACTGTCCTGAAGTGTAAGATATATTTTCCGATGTTTAGAAATGGAAGTATTGTGGACTGATTGGAGTGGTGGAGTGTTCTCTGATATTTTCATTTCGCATTTCCATATTATTTTGTTGAGGCGCATTCTTTGTGCTCTGCCCGCTCTAACGAAGGGCTCTACAAACGCCTTTGAAAATGAAAACCGCTCTTTGAAAACCGCCATCATTACGTAGATGTATAATTTACTTTTTCTGACTTCTTGTGATTCCGCATTATGATGTTTTTAGAGTATTTTTCAGTATTTTCAACGTAAATAAGAGGATCAGGATATTACAGTGTTTGCTAGTTCACACGAACTCATTATAACGCAAGGTACTAGGAATAGTTTGCGTTGATGTCTTTTCTATGTGATTAACAATAAATATTGATAGAGTCATACAAAACAACTTCTTGTTGTGTTTATTATTATATTAACAAAATATTTATTATATACACTTAAGATGAACACATTTGTTCATTACTTTACCGTAGTACTTATTAATATATTACTAACTGGTATGACCTTTATATTTAAATATTCACTATTATTTAGAACTTTAACATATTAATGTTTGGAAAATAATTTGATATGTCTGAAATATAATAAGTACCTATAGTGCTATATTTTAGTATAATATTAAATATCTTCTATTAATAATTAAATTTTAGTTTTCTATGTTAACACATTATTAGATTCATTTTTATAAAAAAAAACTTTTATAACAAGTATAACTAAAAAAAAATACAATTACCTGGTTTTGGCCTTTTTTATTTGCACGTATGTTCTGCTTAAAGCACGATTAGTAAAGAGATCCTAGTGTTCAAATACTCCGTCATCTACGTACAATATAAGTAGTCTAAGAAATTTGCGTCAGGCTCCATTTTCAAGAATTATTTTGTCTACAAAATATACTAATTATACAATCGTATCAAATTATTTCTTATTACGTATAAAATAGCAAAATATTCGTTTAGAACTAAAAATGCTGATATTTAAATTCCCTACCGTTACACTTGTGAGATAGAAGCTTGAAAGGGCTCAAATGAAGCACGCGCTCTTCTCAAGTGTTTTATACACTAATAGTGTATAAAGACTAACTGCGTCTATCACTGTCATATCTACTTTAGTGATGTGATGTCGTAGTGATACATGCATGTTTAGAAATATATTATTATCTGTTTCTGTTGTTTTACTTTACGTTTTAATTATTTTCTTATTTAAAAAAGTAAGTTGATTTTCGTCTTTATTATTAAAACAGGAATATTTTTACTATAAGCATAACATTAATATTAAATTTAAATTATTTTTAATAGATAAGTTGGTATTACACCGGAAATTGATTTATTTGTTTTAAGTAAAACCGAGCGTTACAGGTAGTGTGACAGATAATCATATGTGCAGAGTCACAAGTTTCCGCTTGTTGAAGCCTGATTTATTATGTAGGCAGCGATCAAGGCACAATCACTTGAGGGCGAAATGGAATAACTTCGCAACCCTGATTTCTTCATTCAAATATACAAATAGGTATTTTCATATATGCAAGTTAACGTATTTCATAAAAACGTTCGATTTACATATACTTATTTGCTCTACGTTATTACTTTATTTATTGAGTAAAATTTGTGTTTTTTTTTGTTTTGTTTAAGTACTTATTGAAATGTTTCTTACTTTTTTTAAGTTAAAACAATATTTCTATGCCGGAGAGTAGAGTCTGGTATTTAGACAATCTTTCAGGAACATCAGATTCCCTTTAGTGTTTGTTAAATATCATACAACGAGTTTATCTTATTTCAATCTTCTACAATTCGTGAAAAAATTTATTTTATTCAATTGTAAAGCATTTGACTTGTATTTTTTTATACTCTGTTTCAAAACTAACATTAGAGATAATACTACTGCGTAATGAGTCCCTCCCGACGTCACGCAGCCGACGTCGCGACGCAACATCCGCTAAAACAAAAAAGAAATCCAACTATAATAATACCAGAGCGCGTACTCACGCACTTCACAAATCCGTATATAAAGGAGACAATGCTCGCATTGAGCGTAATGTAAAAATACCTCGGCTCCTCTGAAGTCATCAACTTAAACAAAACTATCACCTACGTTATTTACATAATGGTACCTCCCCCAGCAATAAAGGATATTGCAGCCTCGCGCTATATAACTACTCCCACTATAATGTCATTGTTTTGAGATGACGGGGGTGAGGGAGAGTGCCGGGCGGGGGAGGGGGTACCGGAGTCATTAACGGGACATCGTTACTGGGCGGAACTGCGTCGTTACCTAAAGACAAAGCTTCTAGCCATGTGCCCGGCCATTTTTGAGCTATATACTTCAGGGGGTGGTCGGGAATATCACTCTTACTATAAATATATAGAATTTTTTGCTTCTATTTCCATTTTCTTCAAGTATTTCACTGAAAAAGCATTGACCTGGAGGGAGTAAACTCTCAAAGTTTTCTTTTTATCGTCTCGATGAGCTTGCAGCAATGACTAGTCGTTTGACGTGTACCAACTAACGTCGTATGAGGGTGACAGAAGAAACGAAGGAAAATCACACTATAAGAATATTAATATAGCCTAAGTTGCTCTTTAGCTAACTGTCAGTAAAAGTTCTGTCAAAATTAGTCAGATTATATATACATAGATATTTAATAAAAACCCATTACTTCACTTTTATAAACACACTCAAGTCATAAATAGTAACAATTCTGTAAAATCAGAAATTCATAGATTTGTTCTTCACCAAAGATAAATCTATGTCTTTATTCATAAGTTAATATATTAATTTTTATTGCAAACTGCCTATCATTTATTAGTACATAAAAATATACTGTAAAAAATACATATTTAAGTTGACACAACCAAAAGATCCCCCGCCTCCTGGTCTATTTCCAACGGCGTTATGTACGTCGCCGAGATTCATCTCGTTCGTTAGCAAATGCATTCCGTAATGAGCGTTTTGTGCGCAAATGTAAAAATATATAAAATGCACTATCAAGTAATGTGGGAGTCCCCGCGCCCACCGGGGACGAGCCCCGCCAGCCAGCGCGCCGCGCCTTGTGAAACACATTGGGATAAATATATATTTTCAAATATATTTCATCACGGTTATTATACGTTGTTGTCAACAATTGTTCATTAATTGGTCCTTTAAATATAAATATTGCTTCAAATTCAATAGTATTACATTATTTATTATAGAGAGAAAATATTTTTATATTATTCATTATAAAGATTACTAATAAATGTACCAACACCCTTTCAGGATATCATTTCTTGTTCAAATTGAATGTGTACAAAGCTTAAACATTCTTACACTCGTGACTCAAATCATCATATTAACATGTGATGCTTATGCGCATCCGTTGTAACGATTCTATTAATATAATTGTTATTATTTCATACATTCACGGTGGTAGGAGATTTATCCGCCGACTGGCTCGCGATCAATATTATGACAAAAACGATCCGCCAAATACCTAATGATGTGTTCCAGTTAGATGTCATGTAAGCCAGCTCGCCCTATTCCCATCTATTCTTTCTCTCATCCCCTTTCACTTTCATCCCAAGACCTGCAACGCATCCACAAGTCTAATGTTGTAGATGTCCATGGGCGAAGGTGACCACTTACCATCAGGCGGCCCTTCTGCTCGTTTGCCTCCTTTTTCTATTAAAAAAATTTTATGCATAAATATAATACGCATGTTAAAGAATATTATCCAAAATGTAAACCTATCTTGAAATTTGGTTTATTCATAGACGCCTCAGAGTAGAAAGTCCGAAATATATATATATATATACCGGAACAATGTACATATTGTTTTTAACAATATATTAATAATTATATTTACTATTATTATGATCTAAGGCTTGAACTATGAGATGAGCTTTATGATATAAATGTTCACCCTTAGAACAGATAAAACAATCACGTAATAAACAAAAGTAAAAACGTAAAACAATACACAATATTAAATAATTTGATTATTTAAATGTTATTTACAAAAAGAAGTCTAAATCAACCGAGTGAAACCGAGGGAAATGCTAGTGAAAAGAAATGAAAAAAGCATTACTCAGCCAGAGTGCCGGAGGTGACGCCTCATCTGTATAATGAGGACTGTAATCAAGTGTGCATGCATTACGTGTGTAATTATGCAAACCAGCCAGCAGTATGTATTTACAGCCACGTCGACAGCCGCAGCCGGCGACGGTGACACCTTCGGCTGCGACTGCATTACGAGTACATACTGTCTATTGCACGAGAACTGAAGGGTGTGGAAGTTCTACATAGAGCCAGTACCACGGCACTTGCTAATGACACAGAATTGAACACTTCATTATACACGAACTTAAAGTATACGTCAAGTTAAATTTTTTCCAAGTGTGAACGACTCGTGGCTCGTGAAATTGTCATATAAAGAATATGTACAGTCCACACTCAATGAAAGGGAATCTTTAAGAGAGAAAATGAGAAGAAGGAAAAAGAGATATTTATAATGTTGTTAAATTTTTTATCTCATAACTGTCTAGTTATTTCATATATATTTAATTCTAGATAGAAAAGTACGAAACTTTCATAAATGTAGTATATTAGGTTTCTCTTGGAGGAAGTATGACTTACGGACCTATTTTCCACTTCTTAGTATTTTGTGTCTCATTTTTATATCGCTTTATTGTTTTACTGAGCAAGAAATATTAAACTAATCAATCAAAAAAATGATTTATTAAAAAGTTATGTATGATGTGATTGTTGCTAACCTATAAGATCTTTGATTGATAAATGAAACTACTTTAAACGGATTAATCGCGTATATTTTCTTAATAGAAACAGATGACGGTAGATTGATATAATAATTTTTGTATCGACCGTCAGACGAATGCCACCTTAGTCTACCTGTGACACGGACTACTGTAAAGTGTAAAGTGTCCGAAACGTCAAGTTTCTAAAAATGTATTTTCGAATACCAAAATACGTGATCCGTTTAAAATAGTTTCATTTAAAACTCTATCATTTACCTCTACATTTACATTTATTTATAAAAAATATATTATTTAAGATATTTACTAGCTACACTTTAATATAAAGCGTTTTAATATTTTTTTGAATATATATTTTGTATGTATTATAGTATCACAGATGTAAAATTATTTTATAGTAGCACATCGGGACGTGTCACTTCACTAGCACCTGTTACTCCATTGCTAGTAATACCCATATTATGTGAATAGTGCTTCGTTTCGAACTCGTCATTATAATGAAAATGAAAAAGGGTAGGACTTGCGCAGCCATTTGTGATCACCCTCACATCTTATACAGTGATTATTATTACAGCGAGAAAAAATACTAAAATAAGTATATACAAGTATACTATTTAAACTGTTAATAAAATAAAAGTATATTCACGTTAAAAAATATGTATAAAATAAACGATTTAAATTGAAATTAATTTGAGAGACTTGTAAAATATTGTTATAAAAAACGTTTTCTTTATTAGAATTTATTTAGAAATGAATATTTTAATTAAATTTTTTAATAAGCCTTTCATTCCGTTTTACACAAATTATGCGGATTGAGTAAATTGGGCACAGATTAAATATATACGGAGATGAACTCAACAACAATATGTTAAGTTAATAAGATAATTGTGAAAAATTAAACGCTTTTTTCCAAACAATTTTCTTTTTCGAATCCTAAAACGGAAGAGGTTATCAATTTGACTCAATTTTTTGTATCTTTAAATAACTTATACTGTATATAATGATTCTATTTTCTTTTTTATAAGTGTGCAGAATTTTTATATGATAGATATAATATATTTCAATTCTAAAACATTATCTCACTTAATAGGGGATTTATATATTTTCAACGGATTAATCGCATATATTTTGGTAAAATATATTATGAAAACCTGACGTTTCAACCACTTTACAGTAGTCCGTGGTCACATGCAGACACTCACATGTCTAAGGCTTCTAACTTTAAATTTAATTTTAATTTCAATTTAAATTAACTAAAAATGAAGAAATAAACAAAATTTGAAAATAGAATACCGCTATTATTTCTCTGAATTTAACTGTTCCATTGCACTAAAGAAGTCTAAATTAAAAACAGGGGCAAGCGTTTCCCTTGCATCTATAATCAATATAATTATCAATTTATATTATCAATGTCGTTAAAAAAATACATTTTACTGGTAGCTTAGTTCATTATTATGATAAACGCTTATGAACATTTTATAGCTATTTAAAATATTCTCTTTGCTTCAAACAGCCTTCAATATGAAGACTGTCTGTGTAATGTCTGACTTTGCTTGTTTTCAAGCTAGTTTTTAGTGTTAGTCAAGGTTTCAACACGAATCAAGGTATATTCGGGCTGAAATCTTGATTCGCCAAATAGCCAATGTTTGACATGTACCTCGTGTCTGGATAACACACACCACTGCGTGCTTGACATACACTTTAACACAAACTGATGTAACCGTTGTTAAGGTAACTCATATTTTACTTATAGCTAATAAAAGTAAAAGGTTTTTTGTTTGATTTCCACTCGAGAAAATGATTATATTTAAATCGTTTTCATTTCTTCCCTCTAGTAAGACAAACTGCGGTGCTGAGCTCCGTCTCTCAATACAAAAATGATCCGCCAAATATCTGATAATATGTTCCGGTTCAATGTCGTGTAAGCCAGCTTTCTCTATTGTCATCCATCCTTTTCCTAATCTCCAATGTCTCGAATCCGGCAGAAAGCGAAGTACCAAATATCGTGTCACAAGGTACTTCCCGTCTACCCTGCTATGCGGGATAAAGGAGTGAAGCTAAATAAAAAACGTATGACAAATAGCTAGCTCAATATAATTTATGTGAATGACTGTATTGTCAAGGAATTATACACCTTCATGTTGGTTGAAGTAGTTATATATTTATTATATCCAACAGGAAATTTACGGTGCACTTATAAGGATATATATTATATACATTTTTTTGTTTCCCTTATTCAGTTTAGCAATACTCTTATACACAGACAATACAATATATTGCCATACAAATATACAATTACTACGTGAGTACACAAAATATTTACCAATCCGAATGGTTTACAGAAACTACTGTTTACTCATAACTAGATTTTTACTTTTTGGATATTTTGAAAGCTAGTGTAAGACTTATAGAACCTGAATCAGAATGTTCCAGGTACGAAAAGCTTTTTATGATAAGATATATTTATTTTTGAAAAAAGGTTTAAAAATTATGAACGCAGCGGGATTCAAACCCGCACCTCTTGGACCGTCCAAGAGGTGCGGGTTCGAATCCCGGTGCGTTCAAAATTTTTATACGTTTTTTCCAAAAATGTTTTCTAATCTTAAGTGTGGAATGTGTTATTCCATTTAAAAAATAATAAATAAGATATATTTATATTGTTTGAAATTTCAGTGTTCATAAACAACATGAAATTGATTCTCTTCAGTGCAATTGTAATATCAATATTAACTATGATTTTCTTATGTTTAGTTTCAGAAACATTTCGTTGTGACATTTAAAAGTAATTCACCAGCATTTGTGGGCTTCACTTATCTTGGTATCATTATTATTAAGGTACTCAAAATGTCTTGGTGGACTCTTCGACGGCGCTCAAATTTTTAGAAAACAAGTGTAAATATGTATTAACGAAATATATTTTCTATATATACTTATACGTACATAACATTTCCACAATTATACTTTTACAGTCTAACGATTGGTGATTTTCGAGAAACTTGTATGTAATATTCCTAAACTTATTTCATTAGTTGTCTTATTTATAGACGAAAATCTAATTTGCCATTTATAATTTAACGTCGCTTTAGGGTTTTTTCCTTTGAAATATAAAACTCGTGCCATTCCTCTTCATAGCTTCCTCAAAGCTTTTCATAAGCTAAGCTTTACGTGTAAAGTTGCTAAATATATATACCTCATCATTATCAGGTTAGGCTACTAAATAATCCTTTTGTTTTAACTGTAATACCTTCTACATAGGTGAGACTAAAACAACAATCCTATGAGTGCCCCGTTGGTCCCGTCCTCATCATATGAATAGAAAAAGGCATTGACCGTAATCTTATTGCAAATTCATCAGCATAACCCATACAGGTAAATCATCAGACACGTAGAATTTATACTATCTCTTGTTGTTGGATGAAAAATTAAAAAAACACTATTTTTAAAATATTATTCCACACTTAGGATTAGAAAATATTTTTGAAAAAACGTATAAAGATTTGAACGCAGCGGGATTTAAAGCTGCGCCTCTTGGATGTGATCAGAGCGCTTGAGCCGTGTACAAGAGGCGCAGGTTTGAATCCCACTGCGTTCAAAAATTTTTATACGTATTTTCAAACATGTCCTTGTTTTAAAAACAAGGTGTTTTTTGGTTGCTAAAGACGTCAAATGTCAACGCTGAGTTTACAAAGAATATCACCGCAATTGTAACAAAACGTGTCAGGATGATTGTTATAATTTTTTCACATTATTTAAAACACCACTCAACTAGACGTAACTATATTTTACGAACAGTAAACACTTTGTATTTGAAAATAATATCAAAGATGGCTAGTGTTTAATTTTTGTGATAGCTATAATACAAAATAGAAGCCTTATGGAAACAAATTTAATATGGTTTTTGAATAAGGGTAGGTAACTCAAAATTACTTAGTACTTTCATATATATTATTTCCCCTTTCAAAACTTTATACAATCAACGTATTATCATTTAACTTGTGTATGTGATATAGAATGTATACATTTCTTAGACAACCCCCGTCAAAGATTTACACACGAATCATCTATATATTTCTGTCCACTTACTCGTACAATTAGACTTTCATAAAGAAGTTGCCGCTGAGGGAGATTTCCATAAAAGTCATAATTCAATATGAAAAATTGCTAAACCTCTAATAAAGCATTGTTCAAAACGAGGCTCCTTTGAATAAATTTAAAATGAAATTGGTCGGAGGAAAAGAAATTATGCGCGATTCAGAGAAGAGGGTCCCTCAGGGCGCCTCGGGGGGACTCCGCTCACTATGTACAAACCACCAACTAAATTGTATAACGTTGGGGCTTGTGAAATAACTTTTAATTTTTAAGGCACCTCGTCGGTCTGACGTCACATCTTATAAAAACATTCTGCGCGTACATTCAAATGAATTCATCATCCCATTTCTATTGTGCGAGTAGTTGTGGTATAGGCAGTGCCGCGGGAGTGTCGTTTGTTATTTGCCTTGTTATTCTTTGTCCAGAGGAAATCGACGACAATATTAAATTTTATATTGTGAAGATAGTATATTTTTATATAAAATAAACGGAAAAGTATATAAATAAGAAAACGTCAAGATACATTTGTCTCTTATCAACACGTAGTAACTAAATAATTCATATATGGATTAACTTACAATACTAATTACATTTCATTAGTACGCTTATGTCGGTAATTATGTAATAAACACTAGAATCATTTAACTTATATATAAATTAAATAAGTATATATATTACACAGTGTTCAACTCCATCTCTTCGTTAACAAATATCTTGTAAAATTTCTATTCATGATGCTTCTGAGTAATATTTCGACATTCTTATGTTCATTTTAATAATAAATAAATTTTCTATATTTTAAGTAATTTCGTTCACAAAAGGTCCCTCGCCGAGGGGTAGTTTCACCAGACCGTTGATTGGATAATTCGTGGTGGGGTCGGGGCAAAATGGCGACGTCGTTATCGAATTATACTCGAACAAGGAGCCCTAATACTGTAAGTGGCAGGAGGAAACAGGGCTGGCTTCAGGCGACACACTTTATTAATATATTTTTGGTTTAATTACCACATGTGTTCCATGAATTTGCATCGGGCTCTCATCTTTAAGGAACAAAAACATAATGTAACCAGAAAATATTACTACAATCGGCTGTAACATACATAAAAGTTTTCACTTAAAGTCAAAAAAATATTAATATATAGATTGGAGGAATTTTTCGTTACCAAAACCATACTAAAAGGAAAATTAAATTTCACCTATGACTTATTATTAAGTAACATCCATAGAGCAATGGTTATTAATCTCTTTGAGGGAAAGAAATGTTTACATCAAGAAATACATCACAATCGAATATGACATCACCTGTGCTGTGGGTGTCATCCTAACTAAGAAAATATTTAAATTACTTTATTTTCCCGCTTGGTAAGACAAGGAGTGGTGCTGAGTTCCGCCACTATACACGCTATATAAATGTATAGATAATTAGATAATTACAGGGGAAGGAACAAATGTCAGCCTTGATATAAAGCTGCTAGGCATATCCTGCTATGTGGAAAAGGCGAAAAGGGAAAAAAAAACTTCCTTTCTTTATTAATTCCATATTTATTCAATTTTTAAAACAGCAAAAGTAGTTAACACATTAAGATTCTTGCTTGAATAAAGTGATTAAGTTCCTAAAAGTTATTGGATTGAAACTTGCGGTTGCATTCCCGTTGAAAATAGCAGGAAGACGGGTAGAACGTTTGAATTCCTAACATTTTAAGTATTCTGCAAATAGTCAAAAAAACTTTACACTAAATAAAACCAATCTGTTAGCACAAAGTGATACCCCTAAATCAAAACATTGCAAAGATCGGAAGCAATTTCCACTAGTGACAGCCGCCCCGACAATACCAAAGTGTTTTTGCGTTTATTTCCTCTCTTATTCCTACAAAGTTAAAGAGCAAAATGGCTGTACCGATTTTAAGTGAATTTTTAGCCGAAAAGCCAGAATATTGCGCGTCGAGATTGCGTAGATTATTTGACGGGAGAGGAAAAATTTGTAGCTGATGTGATTCTTCTAATTACATTGACGCTGAACTCGTTTACACGAATAAAGACTCTTACAGGATTACGGATTGGGAGACGGCTTCATAGAACACAAGTGATTTTTTTTAATATCTTGCATTTTTTATACCGTACTGTTTGAAGTGGGAACTGCACATTTCAGAATATTGCGTATTTTTGCACGTAGGCTAACTATCTGACCAAGGCCTGCCATAGAACCATCATGTATGCTTCCAGGTCAATCAAACTGTCATCAGGTTTCTAGCTACTGATACTGGTGAGTACAAAAAGCAAACCTAGCGATAGATTATGTTTTAGAATGTTATAAACATCTGGATACCATCTTATTCAGCACATGCTTGGTAATGTTTAAATTTTATAGCAAGAAGTGAACCAAAATACCCTCTCATCATTCAATCAAATTAGTTTTTCTAACGTTCAATGATGTATTCCAATGGGACTAATAAAATCGTGTAGAAAAGTCATACTTGCTCATTTTATTGCATTTTATTTATTTTTTTGTTAAAAATATTGATAATTAAAGAGGCGCAGTTGGACAGCGTTTGACTATAAAAGCGATCGGTTGCGGGTTCGATCCCCACTCGAGGGAGTGATTATATTTAAAATTATTTTCACTTCTTTGCTCTGGTAAAGACAAAGTGCGGTGTTGAGTTCCACCACTCAACACGCAATGTCTCGAATTCGGTGGAAAGCGAAGTACAGAATGTCTTGACACCAGGTACTTTCTGTCTACCTTGTTAAGCGGGTAAAGAGTGAACTTAAAAAATAAATAAAAAACAAAACGTTACGCTAAAAAAAATATTAAAAAAATCCTAAAGTATATAGAAGAACCTATTACATTATAACATACATACTTAAGTCATGTAATTATATTTGTTTAAGAACCTACGAGGGTAGGATACTCAATTTTTAGCCCTGTAAAATAAATTGCAGTGAATAAAAAAAATTATGTTGCAATATTATATACATACATACTCTTGCGCATTAAAATTAAAAAAAAATAATACACAAAAATGCTGCTTATATTTTCAGAGGTGAAACTTTTTCACGAGTTTCCAACAAGTAATAACTCACTAAAGTATACAATACGGTATATACAATATAGGACAGGCGGAGGTGTCAGTAGTGAGCGCAAGCACTATGTACGGAGATGTAAAACATCCGCGGTACATGAGTAGTCGCCGCGCCCCACTCGCGCGTCCGTCGCTGAGTACCGAACGCAAAAAAATACAAAATATAAATATTATTCAAATAAGAAATTAATAAGGTAAATATAATAATTGAGAAATAAATAGAGAAATAGAGAAAAAAGTTCAATAAATTTTGTTTCTTAATGATTTCAGTTTACATAGTAATTATTTATTGTGTTCAAATATAAACATTTTAATTGACCGCATCCGTTTCCTTATTAATAAATTTATTTACATATATAATTAAGTAATTCTCAACACCTTATTATATTTTCCACGAGCATATCAGCTTGTATTCCTTATTGGAAATTAACTATTGGAAAAGTTTCATTGGATACGTCACCAGTAAATGGTAGACGTAAAATGTTGATACCAGATATTTCAACAATATAAACTCAAATGGCCGTCAGTATCGCATTTGCAAGGAGTTCGTATGCGGCGTGCAGCGGCGCGTGGCCGACTGTACTCGCAGCTCTTACAATCCTATTACATTTGCCCTCCGCGAAATTGACTCTACATTCGATGCACTCCACATTTCATTTTATTTTGTATTGAAATGTTATAAGCTTCAAGTATTTCTAGACTTATATTTGCTATAAAAGTTAGTAAGAACGACCTTGTCATGTATTTGCTTTAAACGTTAAAAGTATTATAATAAATTGATATCTTTTTCTAATTACTTACTCATACATCTGGATTTATCAAATAAAAGAATCTGATCTGAAATCTGAAACGTGAAAATGAACCCACAGCCTATTTAATTTAAAATCTGAAATATTTCCCAAGCAAACCAGCAAGTAACCGCGAGTAGTCCGTAATGAAGTATGTACAGTCGGCGGATGTACCGCCATTATGAACGAAATGATCTCGTTAAAACGGACCGCCTACTTTTTACAATTATTTACTGTACACTGAGCTATGTACAGCGCTATGTACAGCGCTATGTGCCACTAGGTACACTACTGTGCCAAATGTTTATTTATTCGGACAATTGTAAATAGGAGATTCATTTTATTTTTTGTACTTTATATTGTATTACAATGAGATTTTTTTTAGCTTCACGCTTTCATCCCCCATAGCAGAGTATACAGAAAGTACCTAGTGTCAAGACACTCCATACTTCGCTTTCCACCGAATTCGAGACATTGCGTGTTGAGTGGTGGAATTCAACGCCGCACTTTGTCTTACCAGAGCGAAGAAGTGAAACTAATTTAAATATAATCACTCCCCCGAGTGGGGATCGAACCCACAACCAATTGCGTTTACAGTCTGACGCTGTCCCACTGCGCCACGACCGGCCTCTACTTTACAATGAGATGTTAATCACTAATTAACTGCTTTATGCCTTTTATTGTGAAATAATCAGTTTACAGCTTTTTTTTTAATTAATAAAAACTTCAAAGAAAATTTTATTACTTAAAACCTTTCTATATTTAATTTCTCATCTTTGTATAGTTATTGAGATATGAATGACCCGAGTACTGAACATAACATACGTGTATTCATCTCTGATGTTACAATCATTTGTGTATCATACAGATGACATGTTTACTATTATTTTTTTTCTTTTTAGCTTCACGCTTTTATCCCGCATAGCAGGGTAGGCAGAAATTACCTAGTGTCAAGACACTCCGCACTTCGCTTTCCACCGAATTCGAGACATTGCGTGTTGAGTGGTGGAACTCAACGCCGCACTTTGTCTTACCAGAGCGAAGAAGTGAAAATTATTTAAATATAATCACTTCCCCGAGCGGGGATCGAACTCACAACCGATCGCGTTACAGTCAGACGCCCGGTCATTATATTAACAATAACTGGGATTAGACTTATTCTTACAGACAAAACAATACGCTACCCAATATTATATTACAGATATAAAATTGATAATACTACAAACGGGTAAACATACTCATAGAGCCATAGACAATATTTACAAAATAGTTTGGAATGTCTGTTTGTTATATTTAAATAACTGGTCATGGTCTGTCGAAAGAGAGACAGCTGGTCTCTGGAACGGCTCGAACGATTTTAATGAGACTTTAACTGGCAAATAGCTAATGCAATACTTTTATTTTAGAAAACAATAGAAGTATCAATATGTTAAATTTCACGCAGATAAACTCGCAAGCCCACTTCTTTTAAGTATATCCAGATAGTAAATGATAAAAACAAAAAAATATCAGAAACTCCCATTAACAATGAAAACTCAGTGCAAAGCAGACACTGTTCGTATGGTACTGAAATTTGTATAACATATAAGAGTAATGATAAATATTACAAAAACAGACGCTTAGATATCTTAAGAATTCTGAAAACGAAAGAAATGCAAAAAACAAACACATTTGGTAAGCAGGTACCTACTTGTCACATTACTAGTACATCTTTATCAACATCACGTGTATATTTTGACGCCTCCATATTTGGCTAAGATTTGCATACATATTTTATAGTAAAATACTATTTAAATGTTTAGGAAAAAAATAAAAAGCTATAACACGTGATTCAAAAACTATACATCTTTGTACAAAATTAAACATACACTGAGAAGTAACAACAATTTCACAGTTAAAATTTACATAAAGAAGGAGTGCAGAGTGTTCTTTTAAATAATGCATAAGAATTATATTAAATTAATAAAATAAATGTAACACACACTACCATACTTCAATAAGAAACCGCGTTGTTAACGTGTCGATTAGACATGTGGACCTATACGAGTATATTAAAGAAAAGAAGGGTTAATTCCTTCAAACAACGCAATACAACAGTATTCCATAGTTATACTGAGACGCAGCTTCCGATAGTTCTGGAGCTTCTGGTCATTTCTGGATTTAGTGACAAGAAAAGTTTCATATTTTCTAAGCATTACTTAAAATATAAACATCTCCATAAATTATAAATACTTATGACAATCAGGTTAATTTTATACTTCATGCAGATTACATACATTTACAAGTCGTCACATAGCTAACTCTCGTGTGCAAATAACTAATACTTAACACAATCGTGTCTTCACTGTATATGTTAAAATCAAAATATTTCTGAGAATTGTAAATATTATTTTTCTTCAGGTTGACAAAAGAAAATGCTAAGTATTATTTTATGTAGTAACTCAAATAGGTGTTACAATATAGTCAAGATCCGAGAGAAAATATATAAGCCCTTATAGTTTCAAAATATTCCTCGTTCTGGTAAATTCTATATAATTCTATATGGAACTAAATTCTCCAATATCTTATTTTAAAATGGAATTTATAATGCGTGTTTTAAATGAAATTATTTTAACCGGATTAATCGCGTATATTTTGGTATATTTGGACACCTGACATTTCGAACACTTTACAGTAAAGTGTTCATAACGTCAGGTTAATCCGATTAAAATAGTGTCATTTAAAATGTATAAAAATCGCGAAAATGAAAGATCTTATTATAATGTAACATACATTCGAAGTAATAACTATTTAGTATATTTTTAACATATATATAGGTATGGAACACATGCGTATGTTTTATGTCACAAGTAATTTCATGTCTCTGATATCTAATACAGTACACATTCCCAACATGGCCACTTTATCTGTAACATCTGAAAAACAAATGCACAAAACTAAAAAATGCAATATTTTTGTCTAGAAAGGATTGATAGTAAATTAAAATACAATCATATCATTTTATACATACAATAGGGTTAAAATCACGTTATATTCCGCGTAGCAGGACGGCCAGAGACGACGTCGACCTCTTTCTTGTAAAATATAATATAATATATATAAAACCCAGCAGAAATACAAATTTTAGTATATATTTGTTGTAAATCTTATAATAAACAATATTGTACACTCAAATGTAATTTGAATATGCGAAATATATATTATATTTATCATATTTCACAGGAACAGGAGAAATATTGTTATATTTATATCATTATTATTTTTTACATTTACTTTTACACTCTTTCATGATATCCTAATAAGTCTGCTGCTTGGAATTGA
Source organism: Dryadula phaetusa (assembly GCA_032432895.1). Lineage (NCBI taxonomy): Eukaryota > Metazoa > Arthropoda > Insecta > Lepidoptera > Nymphalidae > Dryadula > Dryadula phaetusa. The sequence goes on along the minus strand of JAOYRS010000016.1, from coordinate 112,273 downwards.
TCGCATCAATGTGTATAATATCTCTTTATAATTTGTATTTACCATAGTGTTATAGTTCTGAGAGAATATTTATAAATTATAAAACTTCTAGCTAGTTGATAGCTATTTCGATTTGATAATCATTTAAGGAAGACGCTCAAAATATTTTTTTTTTGATTTTAATTCGGTATTCTGTACGAGTGGATAACACTATCTATTTGTATTTTTTTATTAATCAGTATCATTATCAAGTACGGTGTTGTCAATAGGGGTACTAACAGTAGTTTTGTAAATAATTAAACAGGCCCTTCGGTATAGTTTCAAAATATTCCTCATTTTTGTAAAATCTATATAATTCTGTATATAACTATATCTTACTTTAAAATGTTAAATACATTGATCTATACCTACTACTATCTACATAGCTAGTATGTTACACGTGAAAACGTAATTATTATGTTACCAAAACTCAACTGTATGTAGTACTTTCTTTGTAGCTCCATATACGTGTATGTATTTCTACAACTATATTTAAAGGGCATTTTTTGAGGGAGAGGCAAGACAAACGAGTGTGGGGGTCACTTGAAGGTAAGGCAATCAAATTACTGCCAACACTGCGTGTAACACAAGGGGAGCTATGGGTGCGTTGCCGGCCTATAAGATGGCTTATGATTTGATTTTTTATCTAAACTATTATCATTTCTCTACGACATCGTGCGACGTTGATTTCCGTTAAAACTGATACTGTCTCGAGTTCAGAATTCGGGTGGAAAGTAAAAAAAAATGTATACAAAATTAATTGTTTAATCCTGATCGAAGACTGGAGACGGCTATTATGGAACTCCGGTCACTAAAACCTCACAATGCTTCTCCTTGACCGACGCTACTTGGCTCACAGGTACCTCAATCTTCCGTGAACCCGACGGCGGGAGAATGCAAACCACGACTCGAAGTGTAGTGGAGGATAGTGGACACCCTCGCAGTCTGCTTGGAAAAGCATCAGGCTTCCTTCTTCCTGCCACCTCTAGAACCAACCGTGCCCTGAAAGTACCTTCGTAGTGAGGAACACCATGATACCTTGCTCACCACTGGCGGATATAAATAAACATGAATTTATAAATTTTCTACATAGTTATGATGTATGCCTTATCATCGTTATGGTTATGGTTATCGTTATGGTTAAGTATGCAGTAAAATAAACGACATGGATTTAAATAATGTCTATTTTTAATAAGCAGATTATTTAATAAATATTATTAACGTATTATTAGTGCTAATAGAATATAAAGGCGAGGACTGTCGTGGCGCAGTGGGACAGCGTCGGACTGTAAACGCGATCGGTTGTGGGTTCGATCCCCTCTCGGGGGAGTGTTTTAATTATTTTCTTTTCCTCGCTATGGAAACACAAAGTGTGGAAAGCGAAAAACTGGGTATCTTGACACTAAGTACTTGCTGTCTACCCTGCTATGTGGGATAAAAAAAATACAATATAAAATAATATTTATTTAATTATAACACAATTCATATGAAATTAGAATACGGCCGTTAAATGCCCACTTTCCACTGAGCGGCATATATTTATATAATATTATAAATATTTCCCCGGTCAGAGTTCAATTGCTTTGCTGGAATCCTCCTCGCTCCTCCAATCACACAATAACAACATGGATTATAATTAGGGAACAAACTGACGTATTCCCTCTGTCTGCAACAATGAAACAAAAGGAAACCGCAAGGCTGAAAATAATACCATTTTAACGTGTTTTTCTTCCTCACATCTACCTATTTATGTTTTATAATTTAACTACACGATACTTTAGTTTACAATTTTATTGTGAATTATCGTTGTAGAAATACTTAATTATTTTTTTCTCTATATCAGATATTTCAGTATTCATTTACGCGTGTTCTCGCCATATTTTTGCTTTTTTTAAATTAATTAAATAATAAAATTAATAAACTTAATACAAAGAAAATTATACTTTTTTGTCATTTAATAAACGAAATAGAAAGAAATCAAATTAAGACAATAAATACGACTTAAACAATCCATGTGGCAATATTAAAACTGTTTGTTCTGATAATGCCATCCCGTTTAAATACTATGTCATTTTTCTTCTTCTTCTTCCGGGCATTTCTCCCAGCTTAGCCAGGGTAAATATTACGTCTTTCTATAATTACTCATTTACCGACTGTTTTTGATCTGTGTTTACATTTATTTATCAACACGCTACAATCAATATCAAAAAAATATTTTTATTTAATATTATTATTGTCATGTCCATCTAACTCTAAAAATAAATCTGTTAAGAAGAAACGTCAAGCTGTCTTAAAATATAATTTTACAATAAGTATATGTTTCTTATAGTCAGCATATCGTATAACGCACATAGATATCTGTAATATTATTTTTGACGAAAAAAATAGTTTTAGAAACCCAAGGGATTGAAATAAAATATTTTTTGGTGGTTAACCGCCATCAGTAGTAATTCTAAAAAAAATATATAATCTCCCAAACCACCGTGCAAAGTCTCCTATTTATTTACATAGTTGGGAAATATGTACATACATAATTAAGTATGACACTTCTGTTAATTACTTCATACTGTTATCTCTTCATGTGTGTATGTATACTCGTGTATTATGATGCCCTACATCTGTCCATCTCATCGTGGTAACTACACGAAAGTCAAGAGACTAATTTCCCTTTCATCCTTTACATTTTTTCAAACAACTTATTGGATGACTATACGAAATAATAATAAAGTACTCTATTCATTGAGATGAATAGTGAGCTCTATCTATATACTATAAAAGTACATACAAACTGAATCCCTTATATAATACAAAATATAATTTACATAAAGCGAAGGCGAAGTGTTTTAATATCCGTCACATTACCTTCAGATTCATTTACATTATACAAGAGCATTAAATAAGAGCTAGGTACTGGCTGGTGTATATAAGTAAGCAAGATTAAAAACTCCAGTGCTTTCAAAGCGAGGAGCGCCTACGACATTGCGATGTGCCAGCCCGCCGGGAGGACCACCCCTCTGCGCTCTCTGTCGCACCCGCACCGCGCCTCCGGACCGCGCTCGGCCGCCGCAAACAAATCATTTACACGTGGATATTAACTTAAATAATTATACGTTCGTTACGACTCGCGAATATTTCACCTTCACGTCGAAACGTACATCTGAAGGGGACCAGGAGTACTCCCTGCACTGGAGTGGTGTAAGAGAGACGCGCGGTGGCTCGCATGTGTGGCGGTGACTGTGGCGGTGACTGTGCGGAGCGCGGCTCGGACGCGTAGTTCATGATTACAGTTTCGCATAATGGAGTGCGGTGGAGTACCTCGCTTTTAATCATTAGGGAAATATTCCTCGCTCAGCTAAAGCATTTCCAAGGCGCATTTTACGCCGATGTTCAGACATAGTACATATTAAAACCTCGTCAAAGACTTGCAATTATTTTGATGAAGGGCCGCCGTTCGACGATTGTTTGTGCGCGACGTAATCGTATACATTATGCGAGAATAATTATCCGACATTTCATTACAATTCGACAAGTACAGTCGGAGGTGTCTCCCGCCATGCTCGGCAGATGCCGTTAGACGGCGTCTCGCTACCGCCACTTGCCGCATCCTGCCGCGCTCCTCGAATATAAACATCAGATGCTCTTATACACTTGTATGGGTGTAAACATTTGAATTTCTTATAAATGAATATCACAATATTCAGCTGTCATTATACATTAAAACCTTACAGATGTTAGTTTAGTAAATATGCTAAAGTTGGAACTTGTTTAGAAACAAAATAAATATAGAGTCACTACTAATAACAAGTTAAGGACCATTTTGAATTTATTTACCAAAAAAGAAAGCATTTATTAACATCAAAGGGATATAAAACATTACATTAACGAACATTTCATAAAAATCTATATGGGAATGCATAAAAAAAACAATATATTGATAGAAAATAATAAATGTCGTTATAATTTTAAAAAGTAATAAGGTATTAGTGAGAGTGTAGAGTGGAGAGTGGAGTGGAGTGGTCGCAGAGCCGCAACAAAGGCGTCATTATATGTGCAAATTATTTGCCAAAAATGATAATTTAGTTGTAAAGATAAGAGCAGACGAGCTATGGAACAATCTGCGTGTCGTTACTTCTCTTCTCCTGAATGTTTAATGCAATTTCACAAACGCAGCGCATTATGTAAATCCGGAGCCGCGATATTTAAAATTAAATTATACTTAGTGTAAGCACTTTAGTACTGTACTTTTACAATTTCTTTGTTTATATTCCCTTATATTTATTTTGAGGTTTTTTTTCTATTTTATTAAACTTGCAGGTCCTTAAAACCACTTATACGCTTTACAAATTTCATCAACAACATGTACAAATTACTTATTATTGATATAAAAATCTACTTGTTTTTATTAAGATTTCGGCTTACTTAATATTTTAATCAACGATTAAAAAGTATTGAATTTTCCCTCAAATTTTTTTTAATTATTTTGTTTTTTTAAATAATAAAGAAGGTAAATGATAAGAGCACATCAGCACACCTCATTAATCAAATGATGGTATGTAATGTTATACACCTTTATATTAATGAAGTATTAGGACTTTTATGATATGTTCTTAATCTATTATAAGTAACAAAGCTAGCGGGCTCAATATATTTCAGTCAAACAATTAAAAGATATTTAAATAAAAAATAAAAGATAAAAAACATTATTCAATTTGGCGCCAAGGTAAGAGGAACAAGAAACATTTTAAAAATCGTATTAATTAATATAAACCAGGGCAGTACGCGAGGCAATTAAGAAACCGATGGCGGTAGATTGATATAATTAATTTTTATATCAACGGACAGATGAATGCCACCTCAGCCTACCCCACGGACTGCTGCAAAGTATTCGAAACGTCAGGTGTTCAAAAATGTATTTTCGAATACCAAAATATACGCGATTAATCCGGTTAAATAGTTTCATTTAAAATGTGTAAAAATCGTGAAAATCAAAGATCTTCTAATGATCTTATAAGTAATATATCTTATAAGTAATTCAAAACTTTTTTCCTCTGACGGGTCATAGACATTGTAACTATACTATGTTATTTTATAACATCTTTCTAGTTCACAGGCTGTGCAACACGGAGAAAACAGTAGTAGGTTTTGACAATGAAAACGTATATAATAATGCATGTAGAGATAATTTAGTAGTATTTTTTTTTGGAAACATAAGAAACCGTGGCTAAAAATCTCAAAATATGACAATTTAAGTATTTGAAAAAAAAAAACAATTCTTATACGTTCTTTATAATAAGTATTCATTTTATTACATTTTTAATAGTCTAGTCGTGGAAATAGGTCTTCGTATTTAAAATATAATTAAATATGAAGTAATATATTCCCCATTTTGTTTCCCTTTATGATCTCTTAAACAAGATCTCTTTTAAAGATAACCCTCCACCTTTGTGAATATTGACGTATTAATACATAAGAATATATATATATATATATTTTGTTGAAGCTCACAACATATACATGGCTAAGGAAACATATACATTTCAACAACATAAAACGAAAAACTAAATTAAGCAAGGTTAATATTTCTCCTGCACTACATTATAATTCTACATTTTTTTTTAATTTACAATTTTTTTGGGAAAAACGTCGACTTAAAAAGCCTTAAAAACACCTGTAAATTATCCTAAAGGTGCACCTATTTTTCTTCATTCCAACCTGAACTGACTAACTAAAAACGGACTTTAGAATAGCGTAAATTATGATCAGAAGCGCGTATATTGTAAATTTGCTGAAAAGTAACATTACATTTATCAAGTAATTCGTACTGTTTTGATTTACTATGAAATGAGTAAGAAACGAGATCTTACGTCTCTTTTTTATATAAATTGAGTGGCGGAACTCAATGCTTTGCTTCTTGTCAAAATCCCTCGATGGCCTCAAATATGTTTTAATTTATTAAATATTATTTATAAATATCTGCAACTTTGTTCGCTTCAACTTTATCACCCTTATATAATTTATATTTATAATTTACCATCGTAAACTGTTTGGAACATTTTTTGTGAAATGATATTTCCTTATTATTATGATCTAGCTGAACTGTTAGTTCTTCTTCGGCGTCAACGGTGTTTTGGATCTTCGAGTCAAAGATGCGAAGATCATAGTGAGCATCTTGGACCACTATTGTTGGGCTCTTCGGGTTCCACGTGATGGATACAAGCATGAAAATTAAATATAGCCTATACGGGGTCTGATAACTACTTCAAAAAAAGAAAAGAACAATTAAAATTGGTCATATCAGAGATTAACGTATACACAAACAAATATGTATTTTTATTTATATTTATAAAGATACATAATTTAAATATTTTGTATCTTTTTATAGTATTTTATTATTATTATTTATTTTATAGTTTTTTCGAATTTGCTTTGATAATTGTTCATGCTTAACGTTTGTTACACTTACGGTAAGACGCTTGTGAGGCGGGCGCTAATAACTGCGCCTCAGTTTCTAACCAATGCAGTTATTATCCATTTAAATGGTATATTTATGTACAAAAGCTTGTGATAAATAAATACTATTATTAAAACAAACGTTAATCCTTGAGTAGTGCTCTGTTAGTTTTATCATTGTCTTCCATCAATTTTTAAAACATACAGTAGAGCCTCGTTAAGTCGAACCTTGATTAAACACCTCCATATTTCACTATTTTTAAAATATTATTCCATATTTAGGATTAGAAAACATTTTTTTTAAATGTATAAAAATTTCAAATGGATTGAACGGGAGCGTTATTCGAACCCGCGCCTCTTGCAAATCCGCGGGTCGCAGCGGGTTGAACGCAGCGAGTTTAAATTTCTATACGTTTTTAAAAAAAAGTTTTAAAAACCTTCACGCCGTGCAAAAATAATTTGTTCCATTCCTTTCAAAAATCAAAACCTCTTTTATTCGAAATCTCATACTTCAGTTAGTAGAAATACTACTCACTGATGTGCGTCCATTTTGGTACATTTGGACATTTTCCACAAATCCATGAGGATTAAGAATGTTCAGTTTTAAGTACTTAGCTTTGGATTTTTTGTTATTTAATTCTGAAAAGATATAAAGTTCGCCGCGTCCACTAAACAAAAATATAAAAAAATATACCTGTCACCTCTGTAACTCGAATTTCCTTTTATTTTACCGCAAAATGTATAAGAATAATTCTTAATCTCTTTAAATCGAATTAATACCCGCATAAGTCAAAAATCCATCACAAGTTGAAACCTCTTTAATTCGAACTTCATGGCATCTGGCGATTCGATTTATAGAGGTCTTTTGTATATTTAATCTAGAGGCACATTTTTTTTTAGAAATCTTTCTTCAATTAAAAAATGTGCAACTTTGACTTATGTCTTACTTATATGAAAGTGAAGAAGAGAATAAAATTGAAAATAATATACACATAAAAATTAATATTATAATTATCTTAAAATTATGTTTTATAAATAAAATATCATCTTGCCCTTATGAGGCCGGTCGTGACGTCGGACAGCGTTTGACTGTATACACGATCGGTTGTGGATTTGATCCCCAATCGGGGGAGTGATTATATTTAAAATTATTTCCACTTCTTCAATCTGGTAAGACAATGTACGGCGTTGAGATCCACCCCTCAACACGCAATGTGGAAATTCTCGAATTCGTTGGAAAGCGAAGTACGGATTGTCATGACACACAATTACTTTCTGTCTATCCTGCTAGGCGGGATAAAAAGCGTGAAGCTAAAAAAAATAAAAAACGTACTTTTCCGTACGTAATTTTTCTTTTTAAAAGTTGAGTGGCGGAACTAAATTTTTTTATAAAAGAGACAAGGCAAACGGGCGTGCGTGTCACCTGATGGTGGATGATGACCGCCGTCCGTGATCCGCCGCGGTAACACCAGGGGCTACAGGTGAATTATGGCCTCTCCCTCCGCTACAATCCAGAGGAACCTTCCCATGTATGAGATAACGCCGAAATAAAAAAAAATACACTTCTTTTAAAACAGTTATAATTATATTAAAATATAATTATTTAAGCACATATTTTTATGAAAATTAAATGAAATCTATAGAAGTTAACTAAATGTATTAGTCGCCCCGTATGTAGCTGAATACTGATTGTGTGTTCGCAAGTTACTGAGAACATACAAATATATTCATAAATAACCAGTGGATGGTTCGCCGTGCTCCGACATCCGAAGCTTGGTACCGCCATCTAGCACGTAACGCCTTTAATATGCAAATATTTTTGATAACTATCACTTATCACTTCTAATTTTTTAATACACAAGAAAATAAAAGAAATGTGTTAATAATTTAAAAAAATATATTGAATTTGTTAGTTTCCATAGCCTTTCGCTAATTCTCGGAAAAGTGTGATGATTCAAAAAAGACACACAGATCCTATATAATAATTTATTCCATAAAAAGCAGTATATAAATAAAAATATATGAAATATCAATACTGTGTATGAATTACATATTCATACAAAAGTTTACTACAAACTTTGTATATGAACTTTAATTTAAAAAAAATCCTCAATTCTCACATTTTTTTAGGGAATCTAAAGTTACTTTATTCACGTATTAATTATTTTATCATCTCTCCGTGTTTCGCCATAGCTCGCTGGACGAAATCAATTACAGATACTTGTTTAAATAGACCTAGAAAGACTGTACCGTAATACGACGCACGTCATTGTAACCCTTACATACATCTTAGAAAAACATTGTGCCTACGCTTATAATTTTTGAATAGACAGAAATCCATATAGACTATATCCAAGTAACTCATATGCCTAGAAAGAGAGTCTAGAAAATTCGCCTTTTAATGATGTTTTTTCATTAAAAGGCGAATTTTCAAAATACTACACACACATACATTTCAAAATACTTTCCCAAATTGTATGTCCATAGATGACGTTTATAATTTTATGCTAGATTATACCCAGAAGGAGGATTAACAGTATAATTTTTGGACCTGATTCCCTTATTGCTCAGAGGCTTTATACTTTGGTACTGCGTAGAAACAGTTTATTGAATGAGAACGTTACATACCGACATGGCAGTAAAAACTACAAAGCTTTACAATAAAGAGAGAAAAAACAAACCTAGTGTTGGTATAAACTATTACTTTTGACTAATTATAAACTTAAATAGAATTAAAGGGTTATAAGTTGTTAATTTTATATATTTAATATTAAAGAACGGATATCAAATTCATGACCCTGGAGACTTCATCATACTCAAAATCAAAAATTAACCAAAATCAAAAATTTTACTTTAACGTTTAAAAATGTTTTTTAATCCTAAGTGTGGAATAACACTTTAAAAATAGTTAACTATAGGAAAGTATTAGAAAGTAATCACGCTGAGTTAAAAAAATGCTATTAAATAAATTAAAAAATATATGACTTTTTAATTCACATTTATTTAAATAGCGTTTGGAGTCATAGAAGTACTGAATATTTGTTGTTTCTGACAATATGGGTCAAGTGGTCGTCATAGGTCTATGATGAGCAACGGGAGTATCGCGTAGCTCACAGGAGGCAGCGGTACGCTGAATGTTATAACTATAGCCGGTACGTACGAATGACTTTCTATTTCTTATTTCCTTCTGTTTCCCTTTCCGCGCTTCTCACAAGAGGTTAATGTTTTTTTTGTGAATTGTTGTTGCGTCAAAGACTTTACGCGACTTCGCCTTTTTTGGATCTTTCTCTATTGCAAGTATAATATAGTTCATTTCGTGTTAATTAAATTTAATAAAAAAATATAGTAAATAATAATTACTTAAAAATCACAAATTTCAAAAAAATGTCACATAATAATTTCATTATCTGATCCATCATGGCGCAGCGCAACAAGGTCTAACTGTAAACGCGATTGATTGTGGGTTTGATTTCTACTCGAAAAAAAGGTGTTACTTAAAATTTACTTTATTATTAGCAAAGCATTGAGTTCGCTATTCAACTCGCAATGCCTCGATTTAAATGCTGTCAACGGAGAGTCTAGACACTAGGTTATTTCTGGCTGCTCTGCTTTGCGGGAAGCGTGAAATTGAATTTCCTAATGTCATCACTTACTCATTTTACATCTTCTACTTCTTGAATAATTAAAAAGAAAATTCCATTAACAACCTTTCAATTCTTTTAAAGACCAAATAAAAAACCATTTTAAAGAGGAAATATAAAATAAATATATGTTTTAAATTTTCCTTTTTAGAATGTAATTCCTACTTTTGTTTTATAAAAAATACTAATTATTCTTATTGGAACATGTCGCGGACAAACAGTAAATAAAACTAGTAGCTATAATACCGCCACATATTAGTTTATGTTGCAATAAAACCTAATTAATGAATTAAAAATAATTCCGCCATTAATATGTAAATATCATTGATCTGTTAGTTACCCTTGACAATATCCTCAATATCAATCCACCAATATATTGGCAGATTGTTTTTTAAATCAAACCAACTAAAGCAATGTCAAGATACTGCGTTCCCCATTTCACAATTTCCAATTACCAATTTCATTGCATTAGCGCTAGGTTTTGTAGGACATGAGGTATCCAAACCAACATAATTGACATATCATAATTACTGCATCGGGATTGAACCTACAACTGTCAGATATTGTTAAACTAAGCCACAATGGCGTCATATAGTTACTTTATATATAAAAATCTTATTCATTAATATTATTTTAAATATTAAAAACTATATTTTATAAACAAACACCAGCGTGTGGCAAAGACGATGATCGATGTTTTATTTTTGTAGAACTGGCAATACTCACATATTTTTAAATTAATGAAGTAATGATTGAAAAGTGCCTAAAATAAACTTTTAGAAAAGAGAATTGGAATTTCTGGAATACCTAAGGTACAGAGATATCCTGGATTTAAGAACTTCTCTTCTTATTTATACTATCCGCCTTCATGAAGCGTGTGCTGAATGTAATTGCATAATTCTTTCTTGGTATATGAATAACTAGGAGAATTAATAATGAACAAATAATTACTTACTTTTAATTAAAACTATTTTAAACGGATTAATCGCGTATATTTTGGTATTTGAAAATATATTTTTGAAAAGCAACGTTTCAAACAGTATACCTGTAACCACGGGCTACTTACTGTAAGTAGCCCGTGGTTACAGGTTACCTACCAAAATATACGCGTTTAATCCGTTTAACAAAAACTTTGTTCTGTTTAACATTTAAAATATGTATAAAAACCGCGAAAGTCAAAAAAAATATAACTATATATTTTAATATGTATGGTCATAGTCTGAGAATCAAACCCACAACCCCATATATTCTTTAGCAAAACATTAACCAGTATATTTCCATTTATTTTTTTATACAGACATTAAGCAATATTAAAATAATGTGTCGATCGGGACCCCGTAAAGTTTTATAAACACAAATTGAGTAAGAAATTGGAATTGGAATAAGTACTTATAATCTCAATATTGGATGCCAGCTCGTACATCACCACCGCGATATTCAACGCTATAAAATTATTATTAATTCGCTTTTATAAACTTCTCTTCAAATGCTATATTTCCCGGCTTATATTCTTTTTTTATTTGTTGTTAGCTTCCCGCTGCTATCTCGCATAGCAGGGTGAGACACTCTCGTACTTCACTTTCCACCGAATTCGAGTCATTGCGTTTTGACTGGTGGATCTCAACGCCGCAATTTGTCTTACCAGAGCGAGGAAGTGAAAATAAATTAAAATAACCATCCCTAATTATTGTTTTCTTAATTGTTTAAAATTTTGCACGGACACAATGTTTAAATATAAGAAATTTGACATCTTTGCTAAGATGACAAAAACATGAAGTTTAAGTGACTTCCTTTTAGGACCTTTTCTAAGCCAAGTTTTACAAGAAAATTTATCGCTTATAATCTAGCATGTATGAATGTATTATTTGGGCTTGATGTTTCGAACTATTTACAGTGTCCGAAGTTACAAGTAGAATAAGTCTAAAATAATAATGTTATTTAATATGAATTGTGAATAAATTCGATTATTTTAATGGCCACGTAATATTCGTGGGTACAATAGCGCATAGAAATATATTAATAAACCTTCTAGAGCTGTTAGATGATCAAAAACTAAAACATTGAATATAATTACAGTTTCATAATGCTAGGGTAATTATAATTTCTATTTTTAAAATATAAATGTTAAAGTTATTATTAATTCTTGTTAACTTAACATTTATTTAATACAATCCGTTCCGTTGGAGCAGTCAACGGAGTGTCTTGACACTAGGTTGTCTCTAACTACCCTGCTACGCGGGATAAAGCGTAAAGCTACTTTTTTGGTACAGAAAGTAAATAATAACAAATAGAGAATAACAATGAAATCATTCATTTTTTTCTATAACATCTCTGTTATTTTTTCTTTAATATAATATGCCTTTCACGCATTTTTCACAGGTGAAGGTGACAAACATTAAAGAACCCTTCATATATTCTATTAAGCTACTAAAATTCATAAAAATCTATGTTTAAACATACATTTTAGGATTTCCTTCAAATATTTAGGTAATTAAAAAAACTTTTCTTACAGATTTTGTACATGTTTCAGTACCTCGGCACTGTGCGCGTTCTTCACAGAGGTATTCATTCGATTTCCTTATTATAAATTATTATAGTATTTTCGAATGAGTTATTATGTCCGCGACTGCTAGCCCTGTGGCCGGCGCGAGTCCCCGGCACCGGCCTGCTTAAAATGCACACGCCACAAATTAAACGCCTCAGCTATGACGTTGTGAAATAAAATATTCTTTTTTAATCAATCGCAAAGGTAGAGTGGATTCGTCAATTAACGGTTTCCTGCGGTATACCACCCCCTTGGCCCCCTCCTGGCGCCCGGGTCCCCCTCGCCCCGCGACACCCCGTCGCCCCCTATGACCCCCTCTCATTATCATATCAAGCGCTATATCCGCCCCGGCCTCCCCTCGATCCTAACAAGATATATCTTGAGGTTTCAAAGAGACGAGAATGCTTAAAAATATTACTTATATATATGTAAAATTAAATTACAAGTATGTATGTACGTTATATGACATTTACGTAAAAATCTCGGTCATGAAGTAAAAAAGTAGTTTTACTCTCGATATCAGAGGAAAGGTGGTTGATTAGTTCGTGTTAGGATACTCTGTATTCCACCAGTGAATATAGACGTTGTTGGATTGATTAGACTAATGTGTAAAACTATTGAAGTTATGAATTGCGAAGTGTTTAGTACAGTATGTTTCAGAAATGATCCTTCATAAAATAGCCTGAAGTTAAAATTAATAAAATGTTCAATTGTTCAAACATTCTTATACCTATAAAAAAATCTTATATACACACATTATATGTTAATAATTAGATGTTATGAAAATGTAACAAGCGTTATATCTGTGATATGTATTGGTACTAACTAAAAGCATTATGAATGTCCCTCGCTCTAATTAATAATTTGATATTACCAATAAAGATGAAGATGAAGCCAAGGTGAGAGGTACGAGAGGTCGGGGGAGACCTCGGTTGACCTACGAAAACACAGTATCGAAGATACTGGAGGAAGGTCACGTAAAAAGTATGAGGACCCCCCGAAGGGCATGCATGAAGAGGATATTGACTGTGGACGAGGCGAAAGAGGTACGCAGGGACCGTAGCGTTTGGCGCTCCGTACTCTCTGACTACTCCGCCAGGGATGAAGCGTGAAGCTAATAAAAAAACAATAAAGATGACTACCATTATGATGTGGTAATGACAAACGTTTGTCACACTTGCATAATAAGAAATAGTATGGTTCAAAAGTGATAAACTATATTCAACATTATGTGGTTGGGCCGAGTGTTGCGGAACTAGTCATTTTTGTTCTGACACAATATAACGGAAAGCGCTACTGGTTGGTACACGTGTCATTTTACAGACACTAAGAAAATTATAAACAGGGTTTTCGTCATCTTCATGGTCATCAGCCGGAAGACATCCAGCATGCCAGTTGGAACGGCTGCTTGCTAACTTTTAGATATTACTTTTAACTTATTTAACAATAATTTTTATACCGCTTTGTAACAAAACACCACGCATAATTGTATTATGACTAACAAATACAGATAAAAAATGGCGTCTTAGTAAAACATGTCATTATTTATTAAAAAATAAGATATTTGCATTAAATTATTTATTATCCTTCATTTATCCTACTTCACCCTACGTTTTGTGCAATGCTGTCATCAGAACACGCATGTAATAGTTACTATAATTAAATAATTTAACATCAAACAGAGAATAAAAGCTTTGCCAGGACAAAATAATTATTTTTTGTTTTTTTTTAATATATTTAGGTACTACACCTTGTCTTTATTCGTATGTACATATTTAATAAAAAAAATTTAATTGCTTATATTAATATGAAACATATTAAAATGCCACTCAACACTTAAAGATGTAATACAAGTTAAATAACGATATTTTAAATATAAAGTAATTATAATTAGATTTCAATACTAACTTTTATCATTTTAGATACTTTTAACAAGAATATATATAAAAAGCATTGTGTGGATATATTAAAAATAGAATTTGGTAATTTTTAATAGTGATATTACGGCACAAGATCTATGGGTAAATGATTGGTAAGGTTTACTTCAGTGTCCTAGAAGCTGTATATTATTTTCTTTGACATGTCATGAATTTATATTTAGTTTTATTAGCTTTACGTTTTTATACGGAATACAGAGAAAAATAGTTGGAGACACACCAGTGTCAAGACACTCCATCGTTTTTTCACTTTGCGAAGATGGCGTCAAGCTCAAATTTTTTTATAATTCTAATTTTCTTTATAATCCCTACAACATAGAACATTGCTTCATGAACTTAATTAGTTAGAAATTATTTTAATTAGCATAAAGAATTCAAGATAATAAATAAATTATTTATTTGAGAGTTTATTTTAGTTATTCTAGATATTTGCAATAAAATTATAAAGCTCAGTAACCACTACACGACGATATAGACATTACCCATTTCTTTTCGTCTTCTTAAGATCTTAAATATGATAAAAACAGTAACAGAGTATCTGTTACTGGTTTTATTTTACATTATTCGAATAGTAATCGGACGCCAGATACGTCCCGTTTATTAAACAGAAAGACAAGTACAATAATGCTTTCAAAACCAATTAAAACTTATAAGAATCGACTCTTCGCTTTAAGATTTATGGACTTTTACATAATATTTAACGAATTAAGCGGTTTTCATTTGGCAGCTGTCAACTTTCAAAATATTCTTTACATATGTAAAGTTGTAGACATTTCGTAGAATGTTAGTGCGCCTCGCAAATACACTCGCTAAAGAACAAACACGCTAAATATGGGCTTTTCACGCCCAGGACATTCTTCTGTACGTTGTTTATCAGTCGATCATTTAGTAAAGGAAGAGTTTTATACATTTTTAAATAAAACATGCTATAAATGCTATATAAGTTAATAGCTTCAGAAAATTATTTAATTGATATTATAAATAATGAAGAAGAAAACATTAAAAATATAAGCAACCAGTAGATGTATCGCCACTTGTTATAATCCGCTCCCGCTCCCGCTCCCGTCTCTGCTCCCGCTCCCGGAAGGCACCCGCACCCAAGTAGTCCTACAATTAACTCTAAAACTCGCACTCCACAGAACAAAAGGTTAAGAACCACTATCATTAAAACCGCTTACGCGTGGATGTGAATAACTCTGCACTTTTCACCGTAACCGTAAGCGAATCCGCTCCTTTGTTGAGGCGACAATTGTGCTGGAAAATATAAGAAAAATATGAAAATGAAGTGAAATTTTGAAAAATAAAGGTGCGTGAGGCGTCGCCCGGCCGCGCCGTGCATCCCGCGCTCATATTAACTGTTTGTTGCTCGTCTTGCCTACTCTCACTTGCGCTATGTACAGACTGACTGTAGGTGCTAACGATACGCTTCACGGCATGACTATATATCACAACTTACAAATGCCTTCGGGCTATTTTTAATTTGAAATTAATTCAATTTCTATATTATTGTTACGATAAAAATAATAAGTTCTATAAACAAACTACAATTGTCTAAACGTTAATTATATTCAACTTTATAACTTCTTCATAAAAAATAATGTCTTCAAATACTAGATATATTATGACATTTTATTGTATTATCCAGTATTTAAATCAATCAAGATGTCACGTGGGCATCCAAAGACCGACTTGTATCAATTTATATGTAACTAACTTTGCTACCATTGTAGATATCATTTATTTTTGACAAATTGATAATTTTATATTCGTTCGTTATAAATTATTTCATGAATATCTCATTTAATTTGTCTTAGTTTTGTTTTATTTTATGGAAAATTATATTTATATTTAATAGCTAATACTAATAAAATGAAATTATATTAAGTTACATTTATAATATTGTTTAAAAAATAGGACTACTCACAAAACAAAATAAACTCACTTCTTTTTCGACTAAATCAGCGTTAAATTAAAAAAAAGCCTTTTTTTTTAAATTCGGAATCTTTATCTGCCATATACTTAAAACAAGTTCAAATTATTCTTTCTTCTATAATATTTTTTAAGTATATTAGAAAATGATAATTTATTTGAAGCAAATATTAATAGTTTATTTAAGATATAAATAACTTATTGTAACAGATTATATATGTGTCATTTATTTATTTTTTTAATTTTATTTACTTTTTTCTTTTATTTACTTTCTTTGTATTTTAAATATTTACTTTCTTCTTTTAATCATATTATTCAAATTTGTACAATAAATTTTAATTTAATATAAATAAAAACTTAAATAATATAATTATTATCATTTTAAAATTTTATTACTTATAAATAAAAATAAAAAATTCATGGGCATCTCAAAACAATTTTTTTTAATAAAATTATAAAATTCTGCATTTACATTAAAATTTATAAAAGTTACCAAAGTAATTACAATAGTGAAGGAGAACATATATTTTGATTACGCAGCGACAATGAGGCAGTGCGGCGACAGCCGTAAACACCGACGGCTTGAATGCTCTCCGACACAAGCGCACTATCAGTCCATCACACGTAACTATACACAAGTAGCCGAGTCCGTCTGGTTTTAATAATTTATTTAGTTTTATTTGATTTTATATTAGATTTATATCCACTTATAATATAGATTGTAGTTGAAACTATTGAAAATAATGTGAAAAATAGTGATACTTACGCAAACAATATTCTGGTATTATTAAAATAATATACCAGATTTTATATCATTCATAGCTTTTAAAAACATCTTAGTTTTTTATAGTATGAATAAATAAATTAGGTAATAATTACTTATATAAAGTAGAAAGATTTATAAAACGTAAACAAGGAAAATATCTTCCCTGATACAATCTAATTATACTACAACAATGTTCAATATAAAACTAAATTTATGTTCAATATAAAACTACATTTGTAGAGAACCTAAAGTGATTCGGTCGCAGACAAACGGCGGAGACGCTTGTAGCTTACATTCAAATGTATAATTGATATTTACAGTACAATTTGAGCGTTCTTCACAGTTCTCCCGCGCGCCGACCGACCACCGCCGACCGCCGACCACGCTAAGTGGACTTCATTACGCAAGAACGCTTTCTTAACTCGCTCTGAAAAAGTGCGAGTAATAACAACGTTGCGTTCACATTATTTGTTTTTATGTTCTGCTTTACTCGTATTTATATAGAAATTTGTAAATTATCTTCTTGTATTGTTTATATTGTTTTTGTTAGGTATTAGTCAATTATAGTTATTATTTAATTCTTCATAACTTTCTTTTTCGAAATACTTAAGTAACATTCTAACAATTTATTCAATCACTCAGTTTAGTATTATTTGTGTAAAAGTACAAGTTAGTTTCTAAATAGAAGTGGATACATTTCAAAGAGCATTAGCTTAGATTTGTGTTTGTTTTTCTTAACCGATATTAACCTGTACGTTCAAACTTTAATGATCTTTTTTGCCTAAAATATACCCGCTGTGTAGCAGCAAACATTTCAGTATGCAGTCTCATTTCTAACCAAAAGGGACGTCATAGAGACTCATCATAATCTGAACATCGCGTCACACGTTTAGTAATTTGTCAAGTACACGTGTCCTTATTTAAAGTTACAAAAATTTCATGAAAACCGTGAGACGCGTGGTGCATGTCTTTGGAGGCGCGCGGCGGGGCTCGCGGCAGGTCGCGCGGTCGCGCGGCCGCGGCGGCCGCGGGGGGCGTCGGACCCACCTATTAAGGCGTCTGCATACACGCTAGCTCACATTTTTTCCACCCCTCGTTCAAACAAATATCCCCCGTAACGCGACTCCTTAGAAGCGAATCAGATTAAATTATATGTTTATTTCATTCGCCACCTATTTCAAAATGGCGACAAGCATTTTTGCATGGCGCGGTGACGGCGTGACGGCGTGATGGCGTGATGGCTCGTCGGCGAGGCGCTGACACGCGAGAGTGAACACCTACAAATAATTAACAGGTTTATTAATTATGTCGCGGAGCCCTCGGCGGCGGCCGGGGTCCGGGACGCGCTAAGTGACTCTCACGCGCCACGCGGGGACGACACTGGCTCTTCTAATTACACTGTCAGTTATCTATGAGGGCTGTTCGTCTTGGAGAATATCTAACATTCATATTATACTTCCATTAAGTTGTTAAAAACAAAATCATCTCACAGTTATTGTGTCTTTTAAAAAAACTACTGAAATTCTATTCTATATTCTGCATCCCTACAAATAATCCTTAGGATTATATTTAAAAATATAATATATTGACAGTAAGAGGAAATAATATATAATTTTTGATAATTTAAAAAGGAAAATATATATATATTTCAAATAATACTGACTAATCGTGTAATAAATGCATAAATAAACAACATTTTTAATTTTTAACAATAAAATTTGTATCACTCCAGTAAATAAACAAATAAATCAATCAATCATATATAAATACATGTATAAGATTATTATTATAATATAGTTATTAAATTGAAACATGAAAAATAACTATTTTAATATGATTTTGTATCCGCGTCCACTTTAGCACTCATATTACTAACTAAATATAAGAATGTACGCACCGCTTTGAAATTGAGAATTGAAATATACCTTTACTTTAGGTAACTCCATAATATAATACGCTATAAATGAAATCTAGCAAAGATTAAGGAAACATCTCGATGGTTTTTAGCGTCACGCTTTTTATCCCTCATAGCAGGGTAGGCAGAAAGTGGCAAGACACTCCATACTTCCACCGAATTCGAGACATTGCTTGTTGAGTGGTGGAACTCAACGCCGCACTTTGTCTTAGCGAGGATGTGAGAACAATTTAGATTATATTCACTCCCCGGAGTGGAGTTCAAACCCACTACCGCTCGCGTTACTGTCAGACGCTGTCCCACTGCGCCACGACAGGCCTCTGTTCTTAATTACATTTGTATTACCATTTTTTTTGCTCGCGCCACTGTCCCAATATTTACTTAGAATTAATCTAATATTCAATATATTTATTGAATTATTCTAATATTCGCTTAATTCCAAGTAAATAATAGTTGCCTGGAAGAAATCGCTTTTAACGATAATTGCACATTGATTAATGTGCTATAATTTTATTGATAAATGTATATTTCTTTGTGCAAAAAAGTATTATTATAATTAATTACTTTTGTCACACAATAAGGCACCAATTAGTAAGTAGCGGGTAGGTGTACTTAATTATAATTAGACTACTCAGAAAATGTTTCGTTAACATGATATTTTTTATTTGTTTTTATACAATGATTTACAAATATTACGTAATCCTTAAATATAATAAGATTAAATATAAAGATAAATCATTCAATATCCTTTAATATCATTTAATATCCTTTTGATAAAGTTTTCATCGGTAGAAATTTAAATGACATGAAAAAGTCCGTTGTTATATAAATATGTTTATAAATAAGAAAGCCTAAGTCTAAGTCAGAGAGCACCAAACTTTAAAGTTTACATTACAAGTAAAAACTTAAATAAACCATCTTATATATTTTCTTTAACGTATAAACTAATATTCCAATATGATCGAAAATAGTGTTAATTGTCTTAAAAAGTGATCAAAAAATACATTAGTTAACAATTTTTAAACGTATAAATACAAACGCGACACGTTTTCATAGTAAAATATTGTAAAATAATCTTTTTGTTTTTTTTTGTTTAATTCAGTAAAGGAAAACCAAAATGAAAAATGTAGGCAAAGATGTTCATTAGCGGCGTTATTCGGCGGCCGACGGCGGCGCGGCGAGCGGTGATCAGGCAAAATAAAACGTTTGCCTCGCCAACAGGCAAACGTGCCCAAACGAACTGACAACGCCATTTCTTTAAAAAAAATAAAAATTAAAATAAGTCATAAAAAGATATTTTTCAAGCTCTCACGACTTCATTTTGCAATAAGTGTTTATAATGTAAATGCAACATGTGAATATGCAATGTTGTGAACAGAATATTCAATTTGCATAAATCAAATTATAATTTAAGAATACGTTTTTTTACAACCAAAATTTCCAGGTAC
Source organism: Dryadula phaetusa (assembly GCA_032432895.1). Taxonomy (NCBI): domain Eukaryota; kingdom Metazoa; phylum Arthropoda; class Insecta; order Lepidoptera; family Nymphalidae; genus Dryadula; species Dryadula phaetusa. The sequence continues at coordinate 91,624 of JAOYRS010000016.1, read as the reverse complement.
ATTGAAAAAGCAAATAAAAATAGACCTGTCTTAATAGATATAGAGTATAGGTAGAGGTGTGATGTGTACTCTGTGGTGGCGTGGTAACAAAAGGCGATGAGAGAATGGCCGGGCCGCGGCGGACGCGGGCGCGCACAATGGCGGGACACACGATCTAATCTAATCACAAAGCTCAACCAAAACAGGCCATTCTGAATGCGACAACACACGGAACAAACAGACGCGGACGTCTGAGTGTCGGTGAGTGAGCGCGTCAATACGTGCGACGTCGTGTGTAATGGATCCGGAAGAGGCGAGGTGTTTGGACAGTGCGCGGCTCACAATGGCACAATGCGGCCCACGGCTCGGCGGCGCGCTCGGGACTCAGGTGTCGCGCCTCGACCCCTAATGACGTAAATCGAAGCTGCACTCTTTTGTTTTGTTTCCGATAAGCGCTCGCAATCTGCTCCTTATATTACCGCCTTTAATCATTGACGCCGCGCGCCGCGAAATCGAGACCGCTCTAACGACGCTCAATCAATGGCACCTCCGGCCGCAATCAATACCTCCTATCGCCTTTGATTGCGGAATAAAAATGAGAGAAAACTTTACATTATTGAGACTCGAGGAAATTGGCGGCTAACGAGCCGGTAACCCGACTCCGCCACGACTCCGCCACGACTCCGCCGTCTCTAACATGATTATCTACTGAGCGCGACTGGCTGCTGGGCGCTGAGCCGCTGACACCCGATACAAGTGCATCGAGTAGACCGCTTCAAGTATCGCTTCACTCCTGCCGCCCCTTATACTCATTTTTAAGGCCACAACTAGAACAACGACATAACTACCAAACCCAATAAATTATATAATCGTTAATAAACAATAGAATATATTTAGAGTCTTAAATTTCATGAGTACCTTTATAAGTGAGACAAATGCTACTATATATTTACATTATGTTTGTCTTTGGTCGAATACTAGCACTGTATTCGTAAATTTTGCCGGTCGGGAGTCCCACACGGGTCCCACTTGTCCGGGTCCTCAACCGGACAGGTGTCTGTTTCGGACTATCTTTAGTTTCACGTTAAAAAAAAATAAAGCTACAAATAAATTGCGTTTACTTTTTCTAACTGTTCTAAAATTGCCTGCGCTTAAACTAACGTATTTTGATATGTTTATACGAATACATCAGGCTAGTTCAATTTTAGTAACCTAGTCATACTTCTTTTAAAAATGGACACAAAGAGATATCATAAGGATGAATCACGGGTTATGAGAAAATGATTAGGAAAGTACCTGTCCTTTTTTTTAAAAAAAAGTATTTTATTAATATTTTAAGTTTTATTACACATTTTGTAATAGGAAAATAGTTTGTACCTAATAGAGAAACTCAGAAATTTTCTTTTTACTTTTTACTATTTAATAAAAAAAACAAGTTTAGCTACATTTATAGAATACAAGTAGACTTTAAAATATTTAATTGCTTATAATTAGAAAGATTTATGAATATTTACTATTTTTAAAGTGTTATTCAAAAATGTTTTCTAAGATTTATGAAGCTAAGGTGAGTGGTAAGAGAGGTCGGGGGAGACCTCGGTTGACCTTCGAAAACACAGTATCGAATATACTGGAGGAAGGTTACGTAAAGAGCATGAGGACACCCCGAATGGTATGTATGAAGAGGATACTCACCGTGGACGAGGCGAAAGAGGTATGCCGGGACCGTAGCGTTTGGCGCTTCGTGCTCTCTTCTGACTACCACGTAAGGGATAAAGTGTGAAGCTAAAAAAAAATTAAGTCAATTAAGTTAATCTTTGCTCTTGTCTATTAGTGTATATATTTTCATATAAAAAATAAAAAAATATATTTAAAAAGCCAAAAATATTTATTTAAATAACATATTTATTTTTTTGTTATTTAATAATTCTACTCAATTGGGCTTCATGCCTTATAAGATAAGGCATATAATCAAATATACAATTAGATATCACGAGAAAATAAGAATATTTAAAATGAAAAGTAATACTACGTCACATCTTTAAGGCGGAAGGCAGACAATATGCGTCTTTGTATAAATATTTCATCTTTACGATTTTTACACATTTTAAATGAAACTAATTTAAACGGATTAATCAAGTATATTTTACGGTAGTCCGTGGTCACAGGAAGACTCAGGTACTGGTAGGTCTATTTGTGACTACGGACTGTCGTAAAGTGTGAAACATTAGGTCAAAAATGTATTTTCGAATACCAAAATATACGTGTTTAATCTCTTTAAAATAGTTTCATTTAAAAACATTTACTTCATTTGGATTTCAGAGATTTCAGAGACTCAGATATCTAGTACCCGAGCTATGAAAAGATTTTTTAATATCTACACCATTGTATTAAATAGTTATTGCTTACATTTGAATAATTACTTATTATTGCTTACATTATTATTATTAATATAAATTAATTTTTATTTTTTCCTGAATACCTGAAAATTTGTATTAACAACAAAAAGAGCAAAGAAAAATAACTAAGATAAAAAAAAAATAATTAAGCAATTTTCGATAAAATAACGAAGAGGATAAATGTGTCTGTCCTTTGAACGAACATTTGAATGACCGTCATTTGTAAGCCCGTAAATTAGAAGGAAAAATAATTATCAGGCAGAACTCGTCTATTACTCACACTTATTGTATTTAACTAAAAAAAAATTAAATAACTTTAACACTAGTTTCCATTGTCTATCACACAATAAGCGAGAGTGACGTGAAGAATGATAACTTTAGAATTAAATTGCTATACACGGATGGCACATAGATGTTTTGTATAGCCAGATATTGCTAAAAGGCGAGCCACACGGGTGTTTCGCCTCTCTCTGTATAGTGATTGTATTACAACTACGCATTGTGTCTCTGATCTCAAAGTCAAAGACTTTTTTTAATCCCATAAGCATGAGTATCTAACGCAGTATTTTTTCGATATCACATTGTTAGATGTGGTCTTATGTTGTTTTTTTTTCATTTTGAAACGCAGCAAATTGACAAATAATTCTAATCCCTTTCTTTAAACCTTCACCCCATATCGGGCGGGTTGTGACTTGCGAGACCCAATACGCGCTACGCAACAACTGGTTTAAATATACTTTTACTTTTATAATATCAGAATAAAGCAAAGACTTATTACATTTAGGTACATTTTAAATTTAAATATTCATAAACTTATAATTTTTAATAGATATGATCATAACATAAAGATGACGGTTTGCAAACAAATGTTGCGCTCATTTTTTCGTTGATTCTAAATTACTCACGTAAATAAATTTTGTTCCTAATTATAATTTCTCTTCATCGTGCTCTTTTGCGTATATTTGAAGTATTATTTTAGTTACTTATTAAGTTACTGTGCAATATAATTATGAACGAGGCGTAAACTTCAAACGTACGTCACTGTCAATTTTCCTAACCTCACATTTCAAAGTAAAAATTTTGTAAACATTTTCAAAATGTTTAAATCTGTATTAAGTAAATTAAATATGATTCACACAAGTGGATTCCATACTACGTCGTATTTACGTGAAGTTCAATTGTTGACGCGACTGAGAGTGGTTGATAACTCGGAAATAGGCAAGAGGGCTATGGCCGAGGGCAAGCCGCCTAAAGTTATTTGTGTTTATAACAAAAAACGTAAGTTATTGCTTATATTTTTATTAGAAATATAAATTAAATACCACATACTCTATATCTTAAATCTACTTAACTTATATTTTGTTATTTTCAGGTATCGGCTACATAGGAGATAGAGTAATGGTAGCAATCAAAGGACAAAAGAAAAAGGGTATTTTAGTGGGATTAAAGCAGACTCAAAATGTAAAAGTACCAAAATTTGATAGCAACAACATAGTATTAATTGATGACAATGGAACTCCCCTTGGTACTAGGATTCATGTTCCAATCCCAACCATTCTCAGGACAATACTTAAAGAGAAAACACACTCCAAAGGAGCCGATTATACTAAACTGTTGGGAATAGCAACAAGATTTGTGTAGGTAAAGTTATTAATTATAATTTGTAGTATAATGTGTGTACAATAAAGTTAGTATTTAATTATAATTTATTACTGTCACTGCTTTCCTAATTTACCCTAGCTTACTGCCCTGTACTGTAAGATTGTTAATTTGTTAGCACTGAGATAAGAATTTACTCACTATATCTTGAATAGAAAAATTTCTTAGTGTATATTTAAACATATTTAAAATAATATTTATATGTCTAAAAATAGAAACTTTGTGAAATTAACTATAAACTTAAGTAAAATATAAGATTGATGTGAGAAAAACTCTTTATTTTAAATATTAGATGATTGTTTGTGTATACTAATAAAAAGGATTTTCCTTCTGTTTTGGCATAATTATAAATTATATGTCAAAATAAATATTACATCATATTACCATACTAGATGCAATACATGCTCACGAGTTCATCCATGTCAGATTTAACATTTCTAATTCTAAACATATCATGTTTTCTAATTCTAAACACAGGAGTCAAAGCAACTCCTCAGCACATCAGCTATAAATCAGTTAAAGTCCTGTCAGAATCAGTCCAGCCATTACAGAGATTAACTGGAACAAATACAGAGACAAAATAGTTTAAAATGAAACTATTCTAACCGAATGAAACTGTAATGAAAATACATTTTGGACACATGACGTTTCAAACACTACTGTAGTCCATGATCACAGGTAGGTGTCTACCTGTCCCCACGGACTACTGTAAAGTGTTCGAAACATCAGGTGTCCAAAATGTATTTTCGAATACCAAAATATAGGCGATTAATCCGGTTTAAATAGTTTCATTTAAAATGTATAAAAATCTCGAAAATCAAAGATTTTATTAGACAAGATAGTGTTATTTAGGTATATGTAGTGTAAACATATGTTTAGTAAAAAGCTATAGATTATTAGTATTTGTATAGATTATACAAGTTAAAAAAATATCAATTATTAATAGATATTACTTACAATAGATTGCATAATAAAAAGGATTTGAAAAAATATATTAATATAAATAATGTTTATTCACATAAGAACACAAATATAAATTGGTAACAACTTCTTAAATTTAGATAAGCACTGAAGCAAATTCAAAAGAGAGGGGCATAAAAAAATACAAAGTTGAAATTGAAAATTTATTAAAACTTATAATCAGTTCCAATCAAGAACTGTGGGTGGAGACGGGCTCACCCTGATCTACAGGTTCATTATATTACATATCCTAAGTAGATACAGTAGTTACAAGGTATAACAGTACAGTCGCTGCGGGAACCACGACATTTACACTTTGACTCCATATATATGCACTTCTTCCATTTTATATTTCTTAATTAATATTAATTCGTATGGCAGTTTTATTAATAACAAACAAAACATATTATTTACAAAAGAGTATGACATTTTTGTTTTTTTACCATGTTTCAGTACATATCATATATTTATTAAATTATTACTCGATGAATACGAATTAGTTCGCAAAACGCACAAACATACAGTTGGTTTAGTGCGCGGTGGGCGCTGCGCCATTCCATTCGGCTCGCACGTATTACAGCAATTTCCGTAATTATGTTTTATTACATGGCCCATTGTTTGTTGGAAAGCAATTATTACAAACACAAAAACTACTCAAGTCGAGTGTTTAATGTCGTCGTTCCCCGATAAGGCTTTTATATATTTTTTTTACTTATTATTTATTTTTTTTAATTTTCAAATTATAAATAATTAGACAGCGGTCGCGAGCGAGCGTGTTTGTCTTGACAGGTTACTGGGGAATGAGGCGCGGCGCGTCGAGTGCGCACGCGTACGGCTTGGAGCGTACACCTGCCGATCTATTTTTAGTTTATTATCAAAAGGCTAAAAACGTTCTTAAAAAAATATATCGATATATTTTACAAGAAGAATTTACATTACATTAATATTGGATGTGACAGTCTCACTTGTACGCGTTTCATGAAAAAATCAATTAAAATTAACGGGCACTTGATCTTTTTGCTTGTGATTTTTCGGTATATTTGTCTTCTAGTATGGTAAGAAAGGCCCTTTTATTACCATACTAAAGGGTAAATATTTTAACAATATAAACAATACAAAATGTACTCGGCAGGTTCACACTCCAAACTGGCAATGTCCAATATAATCTGATAGCCTAGAGCGGCTCGTGAACTATATATTTAACACAACAAACGACCGGACAACGCTGTACATAATTATGTATATAATATTTAAACTCGTATATATTTGCGTAAAATATAAAACCCACAACAAATGTGACTAGATATTTAAGATTCACGTGCGCTAAGTGTTGACTGTAGAGTGAGAGGACAGGCCGGGCCGCCACGTTGTGTTCACAGAGCTTCATGAATAAGGACTTCTTACACCAATTTTCATTGTATTTCTCCTAATGCTCATAGCAGAGTCCCTTCCGGCTCAGTGGACACAATCCCGTTCATAAATTCTGTTAACCGATACGTATGTGGCAAAATCGAACCGTAATTAGACAATATTATAAGTATATAATCCCATCAGTATAACAAGTAGGTAATTCATATTAAATTATTTTATCTTCTAATAAAACGCGACTTAAATGTAACTCGATTTGAACCGTTTCGAATAACAAATAACTGATGACGCACTCGGTGTTACATAAAGTTCTTACAAAATAATATACGATTAGATTAAATTATGAAATTATATTATTTTTATAATTTGTACAAATAATTTTATCTACATCGCTATTTATACACACAAACGTCCGTTATGGAACTACAGTTAACTAACAGTACAGTACAGTACAGTACAGTACAGTACAGCACAGTACAGTACAGTACAGTACAGTACAGTACAGTACAGTACAGTACAGTACAGTACAGTACAGTCCCGTACGGTACGCACTGTAACAGGTCAAGGCTTACTCTAGAACGTTCTTAATAGTGACAATTATATTTAATTAAGTAAACAAATTCATATTAAATAACTAGTTATTATGATCCACGGTGAATGTGTCTCCATGTGCGTCCATGTGTGATGGACGATGTGAGGATGGACGTTCAAAGACGTTTCATTAATAATGGTGCAGACACGCGGGGGCGAGAGTAATCTCGTATATTCGGATTACAGCAGCTCGGAGCAACATATATAATGCGCGATTTAAAAAATAACTCAAAATATGGTTTTAATTAAAATATAGTTATCAGTAAAACACTACAATTACATAGTTATACAATACTGAACGAGCATTGGTATTGTAATTTATCAAGACGCCGCCGTCTCGTCGTCATTCTGATCCCTCCCGTATTCGCTCCTCCTCCTTAATATTAATAATGAGATTTTCTAGCAGAACTGACATCTTTATACGAGCCTAAAGTTTTTAGTGATTCTGTTGAGATGAGTTCACTTTGAAAGTATTAGACTATCAATAAATGTCCCGATTTATAACAAATTACCTATACAAATTCTATTATCAAAAAGATACGTGTGACAATGTCGATATGCACTCTTACGTAGCGCACTTGGTGTAGGTTTGATTTTTTAATTGTTCCAGTAAAATATTCTCGAACTAATCCTTAAATAATTTAAATCTATAAAAATCTTTTTAAAACTCGAAATATAGATAGATAGTCGGAATTATTGATAAATTCGTCATAATATAATTTTATATTGATGTTAGTGACCAGGTATGTTTGTATATATAAACAGCGAGGGGGTGAATAACTCATAGGGACGGACACGGAAATGGAAACCTTGTAGAGCAACGTTCAAATTGAAGATTTCCTAAACGCAAAATGCAAACACAACAAGTTGTCTAATTGTTAAGGAAACGTCACCTCACAATGGGACCAGTGAGATTATCGCAAAAACGTCGTAACGCAATTTTCTAACAATTCACATTAAACTGGAATATCCGATAACGATAAAACTATTTAGGTTTCTAACAGCAGTGTGCAGGATGTAACTGATTACCGACATTATTATAATTCATATCATTTTTTAAATACTAAAACCGATTTAAAATATTTTTTACCTACCAACTGTAAACAGTTTTAACAGGCTTTTGTGCTAGATTTTTGTAAAAAAAGGAAATAAACTGGAGACGTACACCGGTGTAGACACTGACACTGACACTGACACCGACACCGACACCTATTGTAACGTAAAACACTAAATAACAATACAAATTAAAATTACTGCAACAAAACTATAAAAAAAACATTACATTTCATTTGACTACTAAGAGTTACTAACCGTGTATATCTAACATGATGAAGTAAATATTTGTATCTATGTTTACTTAGTTCGTACGAGTGGGCGCGCGCGCCCTCGCCGCGCCGCCTTACCTATGACACCGACGTTAGAAGAACACCTCTATGATAATATAATAAGAAACTAAAACATTTATAAAACAAACATTGGGTGCGGCGAGAGCGAGCGGCGCGATATTGAATAGTGCTCTAACTAGAGAAGGTGCCGACACAACCGCCGCAGACCTCGCGGTGTCAACACGTCGATATGGCAAGAGTGTCCGAGTGTCGAGGAGTGTCGGCTAGAGGGGGGACTGGTGGCCTAGACGTCGACGACCATTTTCTTGTGTATATCGGTGTTGCCGACCACGTTGCAGAACTCCTCGAAGGATATCTTCCCGTCTTCATCCTTGTCCGCGAACAAGATGGTCTTGTCCACTATCTGCTGTAACTGTGTGTCCTTTAAGTTGTTGCCCACCATCATTTTAAGTACCTGCAATACATGGTAATGCTTTTTAATCTATTTTCGTTGTGAAACAAGGGACTACACTTGAGATGTATTTATTACATAGGTACTACATAGCTGCAGAAAACTACGTAGAAACTGTTCACATTCTTTGTAAATTATAAAACATGGTTAAATTTAATGTATATATTACATTGATATGTATATAATTAAAACTAATTAATAGGAAAAATGATATAAAATACCACAAGTAGGTGTGTATTATTTTAATTGGTACATGTATAGTTATAATTCATAAACAGTTGAGTAAAGTGTGTGTATGTATGTCTGAGTCTGTGTGTGTGTCTGAGTCTGTGTGTGTATCTGAGTCTGTGTGCGCGAGTGTGCTTGTATGTCTGCTGGACGCACCTGGAACAGTTCACCGTTGGATATGAACCCGTCGTTGTCCATGTCGTAGATGCGGAACGCGAAACGCAACTTGGAGAGTTTGTCGCCCTTCACGCTGAACTGAGAAACGCCCTGGATGAACTCCTTGAAGTCCACCTTGAATGTGCACACACAAGCATTTGTAGTGTTACCAATATACTTCCAGACTATTTTATTATATATGAATATAATTTCAAAGTACCTAAACCACAACAAGAATACAATATCCTTATATTTCACGCAAATTCCGCTTTGAGATAAAGAGTGACGTTGAGTCTCAAATTCGAAGAGTCCTGACACTACGCTCTCTTTAAATTGAAGCTAAAACTGCGGCGTTGCCGTGTCAGAATTCCGTATATGTACCGCGTACGATATACGGTACGATATAAGCGAGATCATGAAGAAGATAATAAGAATATAGCTATACACGATCGATTTGTGTATGTATATTTTACAAATTTTTCAAGGACTTTCGGACTTTTGTTTAGATTATTTCACATTTTAAATGAAACTATTGTAGACGTATTAATCGTGTAATTTATACGATTGGTATTTTAAAACAACCAGCGTATCGAATACTATACATTGAAAATAGATTCATCTAAAGCACATGCATCTCTTGCATTTTGCGTGTGACAACAAGAAAAATTATGTACTGTTGTACTTGTATAAAAAAATGATTGAAATTAACGTTACGACCCGATGTAGATTTTGAATTGAGATTATTGTAAAGCATTACGTCTGCCGCTCAGCAGTCGGCACATATCTACACTCGCAATTAAGCAAGTGCTTTTTTGCTCAGAGCCTCTTCTAAGAGCCGGTCGTGGCGCGGTGAGACAACGTCCAACTGTAACGCGATCGGTTGCCAGTTCGATTCGTACTCGGGGAAATGAATATATTTAATTTATTTCTATTTTTTCCATCCATCAACTCCATATAAGATACGTTATTTAGCTTCACTAAAAAAGATGTTTTTTCAGTAAGTCTGTCTGTCTTTCTCTTATCAATGATATATGATGAGACAGTGTGTGAATTACCTCGCCATTGCCGTCCGCGTCGAATATATCGATGACGCGCTGCACGAGCGGGTTCTGCTGCAGCTCCGGCAGCGACATGAACTCGTCGATGGACAGCGCGCCCGAGTTGTCCAGGTCCAGCTTGCGGAACCGCTTGCCGAGCCGCCGGATCTCGTCGGCGTCGACTGTGCACACACATCATGTAGACGCCCTGTACCCCTGTACCCTCCGTGAACCCCGCAAGCGCGCGGTGTACCTACACTGGTACCTACTGGTGACTATGTACACTCCCGTCTCGTTATGACAACGATCGTCTTAGTTCAACCCCATTTTAAAAAGAAAAATTTAAATTCAATTGAATATGTTTGCCCAAGTATGATTTATATAGTTATTTATAATTGTTGCATATAATATGGTCGCGGTGGAGCCGCATTCCATATATTGTGGACAATAATCGCGATTCGCGCCGCATCGCTCTGCGAGGGAGTTTTGTATACAAACTGAATAGTAATTATCTCGCGAGTCGCGAACAACACACGGCATACTATTTATACTATGCGGGGCTGACGCTGGCGGCTGACGGAGTAAGCGTGAACAATCGATAAAATTAAATGAAATCAATCGGCGAAGTCCGCATGTCCGCGTGTCCGCGCGTGTAGGTGTGTGTAGTTATAGGCGACGTGACACTATAACCTGCTATTCTATAATTAACATACAAAGCTACTGTATCCCGTGCTCTGCCTCCTGCCCTCTGCCTATATGTACAGTAAAGCACGACGCTAACACCAAGTAATGAGAGAAGTCAGGTAATAGTGCTCCAAGCCTCTAGCACAAGAAGCAAGAATATACAAAGAGATTTTTAAAAATTTAAGGTTATAAGTATTTATGAAAAAAATTAGAAAATTTATAAATACAATAAAATAGTCATATTAGTTGTTTCTGAGTGACACAACTGACATCTCCCATCGCAAACATTCCTCGCACCTGTACAGCTACCCACGGACAGTCAAACATTCACAGTAAGTGTCTAGACTCTAGAGGCACGGGTGATGCGGATGCACTAGCCCAACTCATTCTATGTACATCCAGAACAATTTTTAGGTATTTAAAGAATAGAGAAGATAAGGAAAACAAAACAAACCAAATCTAAAACAAACATACAGAGATAAGCTTTCATCTAAGAAATGGCGTGCAGCGTTCTTGCACACTGATTACACTGAACTGAACACTATCTATATTTCCTTTCATTTTGAACCTACTTTAAAAGGAATTCAAAGTAAATTTCATATAAATAATTATATAATGAATTGTCCAACAATCATCTAAGGGTAAAAAATGTTAAGTATGAAATTTACTCTGCACTAAACATTAATGATGACAAGCCAAATTTTAATTTAAAATGTTTCTCATTTTGTTGAAGCCTATTGACATTCAGTTTTAATGATTTATGGAGTTTCCGATTTAAATAAGTCTACCCGATAGAATGTATTTACAGTAAAGTATAATTTGCTCATTATATGCAATATATTGACATTGTACTGAATACTGATTCATTTAATCAGATATAATGAATAGTTAAGGTTTAAAAAATTGTTCTGGATATGGGGGTGTACGTGCGGTGTCAACATGGAGATGAACATCAGCGAGTGACACTACGACACTCACAGTTCTCCACCTTAAAATCAATGCAGTTAACACGTGCTGAAACAAACCTCTTGTTATGCTTCTTACGCACACCCTATTCACCACTCAAATGTATTCCACTACTCTTCTTAAACATAATCAAGTATATGCTAGTCATTACAAAGGGGTTGTTATTTGTAGGGCAATTGTCTGCTTCAAAAAGGTTACTGGTAATAGAACAGAATAGTAGTATGCAATCAAACATTGGTCGTAAGGCAAGTAAAATAATCAGAGAAAGGTGAAGAAGAAATTAGCTATATCAAGTTCAATACTTACAGTTTGAACAAAGTTCCATAGGAATTGAGTTTTCATTGCCCTGCAAATATAAGACCAAACTATACGGTAGATATACAAGCTAAGATACAAATATATTTTTCAAATATATTTACGTAAGGTATTTTTTGTTAAACAATACTACAATAAAACTAAAATATGTTAATATTATAAGGGTATTATTAAAAGACCACCGGTTTACACCCAGAAGAACTAATAAGAACATTCGTCGAAGTTGAATTTAGATCCTCAGGTAGACTTACCATTGTGTTGGTTTTATGTGACACTCAGGTAAAACGTGAAATACGATGAAATATGATATTTTCTTTTTAAATAATGGTGATGTTGAAAATTGAAAATGAAAGACGACCCCTCTGCTAGATGCACCACCGATGATCGATCTAAATAAATTTGACATCACAGATTCGAAAGATTACAAATAAGAAAATGAAGATTAAAAATAAAAATATTGTTTAAAGGAATATTACTTTTCTTTCAATATAATTTATTGAATATGTAATAAATTTATGGTTAAAGCAATTAATGTAATTTTAGTACTTGGAATGATATTTTTTAAATAATAATTATGTTATCTTATATGTTTATTGCAACGTAATTATTTCTTAACGCTTAAATTTAAATGTCAATGTCATACCCCTGAGCACCCTCCCCTCCCCCCTTCCTTTTCTCTTTCTGAATAAACCTCAACCATGGCGGCCGGGGTAGGTTGATATTAATTTTATATTATCTTTGCAATCTAACCCTGGAAGAGCTTGTGATAAATAAGATAGAAGCTGAAACGCTTAATCTAATCATATTTGTGTTGATTTTCTGCAGGTACTTTACACTTATCCGGAAAACTTCCGTGCATATAAGGCGTTGATCGCCGCACAGTACTCCGGAGCCGACGTGAAAGTAGCTCCCAACTTTGTATTCGGCGAGACCAATAAATCCGAGGAATTCCTAAAGAAGTTCCCGGCCGGCAAAGTGAGTGACCCTGTTCAGTTACTCGGTACATAGTGGTTGTGTTATCTGAACAGATGTTTTTGACGGTGACGTGTAATGTTTTACAATTATTTTAGGTGCCAGCATACGAAAGTGCCGATGGAAAAGTTCTTCTCACTGAGAGCAATGCCATCGCTTACTATGGTGAGCTCATAATTATTTTTATATTTCAAATCGTATTGCAAGTTATTCTAACCTATCGATGTTAAAGGAAACTTCTGTTTAGATTTATGACTTAATGATCATCTTCGTTAGAAATGTATGAAATCATGTAAATAAAGCTTGTTTTATTATATCAGCTGTCCTTTTATATTTTTCACGACTTATTTAGGATATATTTATTTACATAATAATTTTAAATATTTCCATATTGTTTCCTTAGTGGCTAACGCGGCCCTGCGTGGTTCAGATGTGGCCTCCCAGGCCGCTATCTACCAGTGGGCGTCGTGGGCGGACAGTGAGCTGCTCCCTGCCTCCTGTGCCTGGGTGTTCCCTTACTTGGGCATTATGCAGTTCAACAAACAGGTATATTTCATTTGATTTCTTAAGAATACTAAAGTCTTAGTAACTTTATTGATATAGTATTTATTTATAGTTGTTTTTGTTGTTTTTATTAAAAAAATCTTAAAATACTGCCGATAAATATTTTTGTATATTTTTATGTATAAATCATAGTGAGAAAATAAGAAAACTTGATAGATATATTCTTTATTATTCAAAAATCTATTAAAAAATACTGTTTATTTCTTAGAACGTAGAGCGTGCGAAGACAGATCTGCTAGCTGCATTGAAGGTGTTGGACAGTCACCTCCTTACCCGCACCTTCCTAGTCACAGAGAGAATCACTCTCGCTGACATCATTGTGTTCTCCACTCTGATACATGCCTTCCAGGTTTGTAGCATATTTTGTCATCAATTAATAAATAAACCAATAATTTAATAAATGGAAATAATAACAATTAATTAATAAAAGAAATAATAATTTCTTACCTACAGCCCTTTTTTTTCACTAAAACCTTTTACTAATAGATGTGTGATAATTCACACTATATTCTTTATTGTCTGCTTTAATGTCTACCTTGCATGTTGAGTGACTTAAGTGTGTTTTAGGGAATTGAACCCACAACTAATGGTATTTATAATCCACTAAGCCTCAATGGCATGTTTGTCAAAAAAAATGTATGAAATGTTTTCTATAGATGTACTATAGATAGCAATACTTATTATTGGATTATAGGAAATTAAGTGCTTTTTTATTCAAAATACAATTTTTGCCTAAAAATATTGACATGTTTGTAGCTTTAATGATATAATGATTTATACAAATGAATAACTACACATTCCTCGATCTTCTATTGTGTCAACATGTTCCCATCACAAATAATATATACTTATTTTGTTAAATCAGAATGTCCTGGAGCCCAGCCTCAGGTCGTCTCTAGTAAACGTCCAGCGTTGGTTCCTGACGCTCGCCAACCAGCCCCAAGTGTCCAAAGTTGTAGGCAACATTGCTTTATGCCAGGCTGCTCCAGTCTTCGACCCTAAGAAGTACCAAGAACTCTCTCAGAAGAAGGTTAGTGTCTGTGTAAAAATTTTCATATATACAAGTCAAGTAAGTATTTGAATGTGTGTGGATAAACATTTTAATTTTACAAAAGCCATTGCCTCCATGCAATGTAACTATTATGTCAAAAATATTATTTTTTAAAAAGTCATTGCATTTTTTTTATTATAGCTTCACACGTTTATTCCAGGCATAGCAGGAAGTACCTAGTGTCAAGACACTCCATACTCCACTTTCCGACGAATTCGAGACACGGCGTGTTGAGTGACGGAAATCAATGTCGCACTTTGTCTTGCCAGAGCGAAGTATTGTAAATATTTTAAATATAATCATTTTCCCGAGTGGGAATCGAACCCACCACCGATCACATTTACAGTCGACCGCTGTCCCACGGCGTCACAACCGGCCACTTGTCTTGAAATTTATCATATGTAATTTTAATGTATGTAAAAAGCTTGCTATAAAATTATGATTATATTTCTGAGTTGTTCAGTTGAGATCAGAGAGTACAGATAATAAAAAATATTATATGTATAAATGTACATTTAATCAGGAATATATTCAAAACATATGTAACTGCTGATCATATATTATTTCTATTTAAATATGTTGTTAGCTTTCAGGATGGTGGCAAAAAGGAAAAGAAAGAAAAACCTGAAAAGAAAGAGCAACCCAAAAAGAAGGAGCCTGAACCTGCCGCCGTAGATGACTTTGAGGAGAAACCCAAGGAGTCCAAGGACCCCTTCGACTCCCTCCCCAAAGGGTATGTTGGCCTACATTTAAAAAATAAATAGCTTCACACTTACCCAGCTCTGACTCAGAGTCATCCTGATTTCTACTCATTCAACAGGCAAGCCTGCAATGGGGCACTCTGGCAACCTGTTCATATTTAAACTTTAAATACTATACAAGTCTATTTAATACTTTTAAATATATTTTTTATATTAAAATAATGATTTATAAGTATGCACTGTAATAGTGCTCGCCCTTCTTTATATGCTTCATTCCTTATATAACATGTTAGAGTAATAAGAGAGAATGTAGTGTCAACACACTTAGTTCTTCACTTTTCGCCTAAAATCATTATATTTTGGCTGAAGTCTCACTCTACCGGGAATCAAACAGGCAATCAATTATATCTACAAACAGACACACCACTCCCCTGTGCTGCTATTGAATGTTTATTAATCTTGAATAAATCTGATTTAAGCAGTACATTAAGTATAGTTGTAAAAGAAGCTAACAATATATTTATATATATATATTATAATTATATAATTTGGACTTGAGAGGTTGTGTTGTCTACAAGTAATTGCCTTGGCCGGTTTTAATTTGGTTCTATTGTCATCTTTATGGAGATAATATGCGCCAGTGAGTCTGGCGTGGCGCCTAATGGTGTGTGGTGCTGTTTGTGTTGAGATGCTATCATTTCTATTTGGATTAAGTTCAAATTTGATGTTTTTTTTATGGCTTAGCGTTCGGAGATTGGACGGGATAAAAAGCGACGTGCGTTCAAATCCCTCTGCATTCAAATTGTTATATGGTTTTTATAAAATGTTTACATCAAGTTATTTTAATAGATTCAGCGGCGAATTGATATTGTGAGATACAAAAGAGGAACAATTTTGTAAACAAATTTGAAAATTGTTTACAATTTATTTTAAAAAATTTAAAAATTACAAATAGAGGAGTATGTAATTAGATAAAATTATGTCTATATATGTATATGTATATATGGTATATGTATATATGTATATGTATATGTATATATGTATATGTATATGTATATATATACATAATACTGCATAAAAGTACATAAAATTAATAAAACAATGCTTTGTACACAAAGGTTGCTATGGAAACGTTGTTGCGTCCAAAGGGACGTGTCGTATAAAGTGAATATTTGTTAATCATTGTAGTTCATTCAACATGGACGACTTCAAGCGCTGCTACTCCAATGAGGACGAGGCAGTGTCCATCCCCTACTTCTGGGAGAAGTTCGACCCCGAGAACTACTCCATCTGGTACGCCGAGTACAAGTACCCTGAGGAACTGTCCAAGGTGTTCATGAGCTGCAATCTGATCACCGGTGAGTCAAAGTCTAATTAAACTGCCAACTAAAGTTAATGACCAGACCTGAAAAGTAACAGCGCCTGAAGCCTAGCAGCACTTTAAGTCAAAATTTTAAAGATTTAAAGTTATATCATTCCGTCACTGTGGTAGGACAAAGCGCGGCGTTGAGTTTCGCCACTGAACACTGTTTCGAATTCGGCGGAAAATGGAGTGCGAGGTGGCTCATCACTGGGTACTTCCGTTCTACCATCCTGCTATACGGAATAAAAGCGTGAAGCTAAAAATAAAATTTTACGTACTCAATGAGCGGCTCATAACAATGTTTGGTTTAAATCAAAATTAAAAGAGACTTATGTTGTTGTGATCGTCTCCTAATAAATATAATATACTTGATATTGCTCTGCAAACATTGATGAAATATTTAAATGTCAATGTTGCCAGAAGTGGAGTTTTGTGAGATATGACCCTCATCGGTGTTTGTAGTCGTGCATGCATGTTAAAATGTAACGTTGTGTGCGCAGGCATGTTCCAGCGGCTGGACAAGATGCGCAAGCAGGCGTTCGCGTCCGTGTGCCTGTTCGGCGCAGACGACGACTCCTCCATCTCCGGCGTGTGGGTGTGGCGCGGACACGACCTCGCCTTCACGCTGTCGCCCGACTGGCAGGTACGCGCCCGCACCCGACCCCGACCCGACCCCGACCCGCACCCGCCCCCGCCCCCGTCCCCGTCTGCTAAACGCGCACTCACCTATTCTGTATTGTGTTCAGATCGATTACGAGTCCTACGACTGGAAGAAACTGGACGCCTCCAGCGAGGACACCAAGAAGAAGGTGCAGGAGTACTTCTCGTGGACCGGGGTCGACTCCAAGGGACGCAAGTTCAACCAGGGCAAGATATTCAAGTGAGGGCGTCCCGCCAGCCGCCCGTCCTCCGCCCCCCGCCCCCCGACTCTCGCGTTTTGATACTGAACACATATTTGTAATGACAATGTAAATTCTCCGCCAGTCGCGAGCTCTGGTACTCGTATTGTAAAGTGTAAATGCATTTAAGGGCACACCCGCTCTGCGCCTGCTCCGTACTGTAATAAAGTGAAAAATTGTTTTTTATTTATTATTTCATTTATTTTATTTGATGTCACGTGTACCCGCCTCTTTATATACATTGTTATACTTATTTTGGAGAACGATGTACGAATTTCAGTGGCATTCATATAAAATTCTATTGATATATTTCAAAAGTAAATTATATTTTTTTAATAAAAGCCATATTTTTCTAATAAAACAATTTGATCAATCACACGACAAGGGGAGGGAGGGACGTAATAAAAATGCGTTGTGGAAAGCAAAAATTTATATTTTTCAATATTTCAGACTTTTGCCTAAACTGTAAAAGTAGTTTAACATTGGTACATACATCCTTACTTATTATTGCATCAAAGTAACTAACGAGAGGTCGCGCGCTTCTACACCACCCGACCATCAGCTGACCACCATCTGACCATCAGCTGACCACCAGCTGACCACCGGCTGACCAGCCACTATATTTCAATTCCACCATTGTATAATGTAATGTTCTGACATTTTATGATGACAATTCTGTTATACGTGCTCTCTATTCACACAAATATTCATTATTGAAACTAAACCATTTGCAACTCGATAGCTTCGGGATTTTATTATATTTGATTGAACGCAACGGGTTTTCATACACTTATTATTTTTCATTAGTATAACAATTTATTACTAAGTCGACTTCTCAATACTGTTGTACTCCGGTGAGATACTTAAACGAACAAGTTGCCACAAGTGGAATAATTGTATCAAATCGAAAATAACACACGGGATAAGATCCTTTGTGAAATAATCGGATTGTCTTTAATTTTTAAACAGTTGTTTTACATAGTCATCAAAATAAGGAAATAAACTTGCAATATGTCAGTCCATCACGTTACATGTGAATATGGAGTCGATGGTGGTCTGCGCGCCGCCTTACAATACGCGCAAGCGGAGCCGCAACTAAAACTAAAGCTAAAGAAAATATGCTGACAAGAAACGTGACCTTGATTGAGACTTGAGGAGTCACATGAGGCTCTTGCCAGTTCGCTGTTCCTGTATGTCGCTACTGGCCCCGAGCCGGACTTACTACCGGCCACCGGCTTACCAGTGTCTAGGTTCACGTAAAACATATTATTTATAATATTCTAATAAGTTCATATATTTCCCAAAATCGAAACAATCGGCAATCGACACGGTTTGGCATTCAACGACGTGTGCGACGGCTAACATGAAACAACACAAAGTTAGTTTGAAACTTTTTAATTTGTAACTTGTTTTTGTTTGACTTAATTTAAAGTAATGAAATGTAGTCGTATGTGATATGTGGAAGGAAAGTCGTCGCTCACGACGCGGCCGCTTCAATTCCTATGAACTAGTCATTTATAAAGACCCATAATGTTTCGATAAGTACTTGATTGCTCAAATAAAAGCATACAATTTGTCTAAATTAAACACATAAAATACGATTACGCTCGCGTACACTTATACACAAATGTAATAAGAAATAAGGCAGCTTACACACGGGGGATAGAATATCCAAAGGTTTTCCCAACAGTGAGGACGCGGTGGTCATATTTTTTAGGATTCATTGTTAATTGCACCTTTGAAATATGTTTATTGATTTAAAAGAAAGTACAATAGTAATAGTGGAGGCCGGCCGCTGCCGTGAGCGACCTGGCGACATAATAGGTCACTAAATAATCCTGCAGCTACAATATATGATACATTGGAACTATTGCATTTCTGTCTGTACACACTACACACGCACCGTAGAGCAGCATTACAAAGACGCGGAGGACGAGCTCTGGCGAGGGGCGATTGAGCAATTCAACTAATTATTAAAATTTCACGCACACGATAACAATAATTATAATAATTTAATAACAATTATAATAAACTTGGTAATAAGATAATAAGTATCTAAATAAGATCGAACCTCTCCTCACAGTCTGCATTCTACCTGCGTTCGAGACTCCAGTAGACGCCACAACGACCGGCAAAATAACATTATGAATTATTATTCAAATATAAAATTTATTCTCTACAATAAATTTCATCTCCGCAAAGTCACTTGACAAACGTCTCCCGAGTCCTCGCGTGCCGGCCGTGCCTGCTCCGCACAGGGAGGGCACTAGTGACTTCCCAGTTAGTCAGTCACTACACAGTCAGTGTTCTCTAAGCACGACTCTGACGTACAAACAAACGATTACAATATAATATGCGATCAATTTAATATTTTAATAAACATCAAAAAATGTATGTAAGAAGTCAGTGATAGATAAGTATGTAGTAGGAATTATAAAGGATGCTATAAATTTGTTATATACCTAACGGGTAAATTTACATCTCAAAAATGATAACATCTCGCCTCCAGTCACCAGGGAGCTATATATCCTAAAAAAGTTTAAACTCGTAGAGAGAGAGGGTTCAGTGGTCAGGAGGCGCGGCGGGGCGCGGGCGGGGCGCGGGCAGGCCCCGGCGGCGCGGCTGTCATTGCGGCCGCGTCTGCAACGAAAACAGGCATGTGTAACTACAATACTGTAAACTGCAGTGTAGTGCGCAGTGTGTAGGGTGTAGGACGGCTTCATTGTTAGCAGCATTTAAATTATCTAATATTTACTATTTTTAAAGTGTTATTCCACACTTAGGATTAGAAAACAATTTTGAAAAAACGTATAAAAATTTGAACGCAGCGGGATTCGAAACCGCGCCTCTTGGATACCGTCCAAGCGCACTGACCGCTAAGCCATGCGTTCTACTACCAGCTGCGTCGAAATTCTTATACGTTTTGTTACAACTTATTTATGTTGTTAGCATCCCTATAGAGAGATTTTTACAAATTTCTACTACTTAAAGTTTGTTAAGAAATAATCGTTTAACAAAAGAGATTGCTATTTTATTTTAATATTTACTATTTTTAAAGTGTTATTCCACACTTAGGATTAGAAAACATTTTTGAAAAAAAATTTTTATACGTTTTTTCAAAAATGTTTTCTAATTTTTAACATTTTTGAAAAAAAAAATTATACGTTTTTTCAAGAATTTCGACGCAGCTGGTAGTAGAACGCATGGCTTAGCGGTCAGAGCGCTTGGACGGTATCCAAGAGACACGAGTTCGAATCCCGCTGCGTTCAAATTTTTATACGTTTTTTCAAAAATGATTTAAATTATCTTTGAGTTACAGACGCAGTTTCTATTCTGTAATCATAATAATAATATGTGCACTTGGTTTATAACGGTGAGTGTGCACACATTATATTTTTATATACTTTTTTAAAAATAATTCTAATAATATTAAACAGCCTTATGATTGTCAGTTATTATTGATTTCATAGTTCACAATGATGAGTTCGTTGAAAGAGGGCGATTAGACTTACTGTATCAGTATGGTTGTGGCGCAGATCAAGATCAGCAGTGAAGGGGGCGATGTGCACGTTCACCTGGACGTGGCCGCCGTCCTCTTCGTACTCTAGCGAGGAGGAGCTGACGGTGAGGTGACGCGCGTCGTCCTGCAGCAGCGGCAGCTCGTCGTCGGGCGGCGCGTCGTGCGCGTGGGAGTGCGCGTGCGCGTGGCACTCGCAGCGGCACCGCTCTGGCGGCACGTAGCTGAATAC
This sequence comes from Dryadula phaetusa, assembly GCA_032432895.1. Lineage (NCBI taxonomy): Eukaryota > Metazoa > Arthropoda > Insecta > Lepidoptera > Nymphalidae > Dryadula > Dryadula phaetusa. Next base: position 70,189 of record JAOYRS010000016.1, on the reverse strand, counting down.
GACCGAGTCACGAGCTGTGGCCGGTAGCGTTTGGATTCTCTTTGGCAGCTTGCGACGCTCTGGCACTTCTGAGAAATCGATCCATTCCGCTTTATTGCGAGTCTCCATGCCTGACGCTGAGGTGTCAAAAATGTGCATGCCTTATTAAATATGAAGGACAGGTATTTTTTGTCAACAGCATAATTAGTAGTTGTACTGAGGTGGTGTGAAAAGTTCCAAGACTAAAGCTAGTGAAAATCATTGTTCAAACAGTTGACTGCAAAGAATGAATCGGCTCAAAAAAAAAGGTAAACGAAACGAAAAAAAGGTTTTATCGGCTGGGAAAGTGATGGCGACTGTTTTATGGGATAGTCATGGAGTTATTTTAATCGATTATTTCCAAATAGAAAAAACCATTACGATAGCATCATTGCTTGACAAGCGGAAGGAACAACTTACGGAACAATGGCCACATTTACAGGCAAAGAAAATCTTGTTTCAATAAGATTACGCACCGTCTCACACCTCAACTGTTACAATGGTGAAAATCTACGAATTACGGTTTGAGCTGTTTCACGATTCGCCTTATTCATTATTTCTAGCCCCAAGAAATATTTTTGTGTTACCTCGTCTAAAAATTGCATTCGAAGGCCAGAGGTTTTCGTCAAATAAGGCAGTCAAGTTCGTGAATAATTATATTACAGAGAACAACTCCGAGTACTATTTGGAGGGGTTACAGAGATAGGAGCACTGTTAAGAAAAGTTTATAGAGTTAGAGGGAGACTATGTAGAAAAATAAAAAAAATGTATTGTATCTTTGTTAGGTCGGAAACTTTTAAGACCACCCGCGTATCATAAAGACTTACCATCGCCGCCGCTACGCGACCTAGCGCGTTCTCCTCGTGGAGGTGGCGTTGGCGCCGAAGCAGAAGCAGTCGAAGCAGCGCGAGCCCGACGTGGCAGACGGATGTGGAGACGCTCTCCACTCAGCTCTGCGGGTGCTGCACTTGGTGTTGGCACGGACGGAGGTGTCAATGCACCCAGAGCTCCACCAGCGCTGCGAGTTACACGTGGCCGTTGTACTCCAGCGACACGCACGCCTCCCCGATCGCGAACCGGTACCATCGGTAAAGCGAGAGATCGTTCTAATGGCAAAGTAGTCGGTACGTAGGGAAGTTCCTCAAATGATTCCTGTACAACTAGCCCGCGACGTTCTGCATCACTTCCACCATGGGTAGGGGCAGCCTCGGAGCTAGCGTCTGATTCAGAGGAATCACGTCGGTCTAGTTGCGGACTAGAGCTAATCTCTCGCGACGCACGCTCATTACCAATTTCGCCAATCATCTCTTCACTAAAAGCAGGTTCTTCATTTTGCTCAATCTCACAATTTAATAAACATGGCTCTGACTGAGGAGGATCCATAGGTTTGACTTCTTCACTCTCTGGAAAGCTAGGTATTGACTCAGATATTTCACTTGTTACGCTTGGAGTTTTGGTAATACTAAATTGAGTACTAAACACTTGTTCTTTGCTACCCACATGAGTTGTGAATATTAAGCGCTCCTTTCTTTTTGGGCGATCAGTGATATTAGTTAGGTTAACGACGTCGTCAGGAAGGCATGTTTCCGCAGGTTTTGAATTAACAAAGCTGTGACCTGAATTGTTAATTAAAGGTTTTTCCGGTGAAAGTTCTTTATCTGGGTTCTTCGTGTGAATTACTGGTTCACTTGGTAATCCAACACTCGAATTTAATTCTACTTTAGCAGTCTTTTCGGTTGGAGAGTGCAATGGAATAATAATACTTCCGTCAGGTAACACTGTACGTTGTGTAGGTTTGGCAACAGGTGCAGGTGTAGAAGATGTTGTAATAGCACTACGTTCTATAACAGCTCTTGGTTGTGGGGCTGAGGCGGGCCGAACAATTTCACGCGGAGCGGGAGCTCTATCACCGCCTGATTGGTTAGAATCTATTTCATCAGGTGGCGTATGTAAGGGTATGTGAATAATACCATCTTTTGACTCTTCATAATATTTGAGCTTTTCCCCAGCTGAGCGATCAACAGGAGCTTGTGGAAATTGACGTTGTGGTTGCACCACTGGTGAAGCAGAACCTGGAGATGGGGAAGCACAACTTTTTCTTGGAGTTTTAAAAAGTGAAAGGACTGAGCCTTTTATTTTACCAGTAGAGGTGGGTGTCGTCGAACGATCGCGGCTTTTACTTCGTGATCGGCCTTCGTTAAGACTCTTTTTTCTCCTTAATACATCAGATGGTGAATCTGGCGATGCTATAGTTTCACGAGACTTAAAAAGAGAACAGAACGAAGATTTTCTAGATACAGGTACTCCAGTAGGGGAGGGAGTTCGACTGTCTCTTAGTTGTCTTGGTGTTAATCGTGGACTCACTGGTTCAACTGGCCGTGCATGCCGATCATTTAATTCCAGTGTAACAGGCTTTCGCGCTGGCTCTCCACTTATCAAAGTTCGTTCGCTTTCATCTTCTTCGTCCTCTTCATATTCGTCATCTGGTTTAAGTTTGATTCTAATAATATCTTTTGAACGATTTCCACGGCGGTAAACTTCTGGTTGGGTTGGCTCTCGTCGTTCTCTGGATCTAGCTCGACGTTCTTCCACTTTTGCTCGATTTCTTGTTTCCTTTAATCGCTTGTCATCATCCAAGGAGCTAGTTGAAGGGGCAGGTACTGGCACTGGTGTACTGCTAGACGCATTCGGAGATGTGAGGCGAGGCGCACTGGCTGGCCTTGTATTTTCAAGTGTAACCTCTGTCCGTACTTCTCGGTGATCGCGAGCATCTACCAATGTCGGTGGTGCAGAAGGACTAGACACTGTCTGACTGATAGCAATAGTTTGTCCGTCGGGGAGGATACCACTAGTTCCTCCTGTTAGTTTAGCTATTTCAAGTAATCGCTCTTCAACTGCAGCAGTACAAATTTCCGGATCTGTTTCTATTGGTTTTGGTCCACAAAATGATGTTTCTAGTAACATTTTGTGCGGTGAAGGAGATCGTGACATCCCTGACACAACAGAAAGTCTTGATATGCGGCTAGCGTGGCTGAAGCCCGATAGCGCTGAATGTGCAGAGCATTGGGATCCCACACTAGATAAACGGCTAGTGCGACCAGACACTGCAAGAAGAGCTGCTTCAGAACTTTGACTATCTTTTCGGGAATGCCTACGAGAAGGCGGAGCTGAAGGTGGGGCGCGGACATCTCCACCTCCAGGTGCGCCTTCTAAAAAGGCAAGTTCTTCAGTTGACGACCGCAGATCGGCAGTACCGTCTTCTCGAAACCCAAGTTCAAGACGCGTTCGTGCGTCCTCACCTCCACCTCCACCCGTAAAAAGCGCCAGCTCAGGAGAACTATCCCGTGAATCCTGATGACTAGAACTGGATGCCCGCGAAATATCTATTCTAGGAGCTGCCGGTGTATGGAGGCCCGATGTAGTGGGAACAGCCACTGTGGTAGAGTGCACGGCTGGTGATGAATGTGACCGAGCCCTTTGCTCGGGCGGTGCCAGACTATCACCACAGACAGAAGTAGATGCTGCTATACTCGTACTGGAAGTAGCTGGATCTTCACGAATCTCCGGCAAACGGAGAGCATGTTTATTTTCGGGACTCGACTGCAAAAAACAAAAAGATAATCAAATAGCTTTATAACAAATGCATTTTAAGATGTGACTAATTTTAGGTACTCTTACTTCATCCGAAACGTCGTGATCAAAGGAAGCAATAGGCGCGGGCCCGCGGCGCGGCCGGCGCTCGGCACCGCTGGTCGCCATGCGCCCGCCGCCGCCGCCGCCGCGACGCTCTGCTCACTCTATATTCGTTCTACCCAACAGGTGATATCATGTTTTGCCAGACCTAGTAAGTACATCGTACATTTATGTGACACGTACAGAGGTAGCTGTATATTAGTTAAAATATGTATCTTAAAGAAAAATAAAATATTTTTAAGAAAGGTAAAATATCTTTAACCTTTTAAATGAAATTATTTTAAACGGATTAATCGCGTTTATTTTTGTATTCGAAAATACATGTTATTGTAGATTGTGACTGTGATAAGTCATAGTGTAATATAAGTATTACGTTGATCAAACAAAGAGGGCTTACAGTGAAGGTACACATTTTCAACGAAATGAATGAGTTTGTGTTGCAGTCAGCTGTGTATGAACATGCAATAATAAGCCCAAACACTACATCAAGTTTGATAAACTTCATATCTTCGCTAGGGAAAATTCATACATTATTAAAATCTTCCGCGAGGCTATTGAAATCCAAAAACGTCCTAATTTCAATAGAGAGAATGGTTAGAGTCTATCTACCGCCTGGAACTCACTTATAAAAATTTAGACTCAAGTTTACCACAACAGAGGCGAAGATATAGTCAGCTTATTTAGCAAGAATCCAGGACAGTATGCGAGGCAATTAAAAACAGGTGTTCGAAATATCAGGTTTCCAAAAATGTATTTTCCAATACCAAAATATACGCGATTAATCCATTTAAAATATGTTTCATTTGAAATCGCAAAACTCAAAGGTCTTATTATCTTTACCTCCTCCTACTCATACATGCGAATAATACTAATTGCTAATTACAAACACTGAATTACACGTGGCTTTATTGCTAGAACCGAAACTATTTTACGTAACTCCATTTAATTGTGCTTTATTTTATGTTTTATCTTTTCTCTTCAATCCCTCTCTAAGTAAGTACGCATACTATTGCAAAGTTAGTTACCTGTTTGTAAAGTACCAAAAAAATATTTCAATTGACAAATTTAACTACAAATACTAAGTGTATCGCGTATCAATTTTTTATATGTTTTTATTGTATGACACATTAATACTTATGGGTTAATTTATTTATTCATGAACTTCTCCTAGCATACGGCGAATACTTTATAGAGTCTACTTACGACAACACTTTCGAAGCTATATTATACTATAAAGTATGTATGTAGAAAGATGAGGAGAAAATACTGTATCTTATGTTTTTACAAAACATACATAACACTGTACAAAGTGACAGCGATTGCCTGCACTCGCGTAGACGATTACTGTCACGCTCACGAGTTGCCAGTTACGAGTGGCGACGACGACAGTACGCGGCGCGCGCTCGCAGTAGGTTAATAGGTCATTTACTCACTACCGTCTGAACGAGAGCGGAAGGACCACTCCGCTGTGTTTTACACTATATTTAAAGCTAGCAGCCGCCACCGCCCCGAGTCGGGCGTCGCCTCGTACATACTCGAATAAACAGTTGACAGCACTATCCACTGGTCATTAATCCCGATCGATCTGTGCAATCAGTGGCACACTGGCGTGATAATCACCGACGGCGACGTCGAGCTCCTCGGCGCGAGGGACGGCGGTGAGGGTGCGGTCGCGACCCGACCACGACCAGCGTGTGATGGTAATGGCAGTGGTTGCACGCGCTGCAGCGGGAAGCGGGCTGCGGGCGAGCTGGTATAGCGGAGCGCGACACGCCGCCGCTCGCAGAGGCAGTCCGCGCGACTCGTGCCCGCGCCCCGCGCCTCCCTGCCCGCCCCGGGCCAGCGCGCCTGCGCCACCCACGCGCCTGCGCCCTCACGGCCCGCGGCGACGGCCAGTGCTGCCATGTCCAGGTTAATTAACTAAATATAGGGTGGCCTCCGAGCAGGAATCGATATTGACGTTCGCGATGGGTCACCGCTTTGATATTTAACATTTAACGCCATTTCAGTGGCCATTGTTATTAAAGAAATGTCAGAAAACAAGCTTATTTCAATATATTTGTTGATCTTTAAGTTTAACTTTAGTGCTAACAAAGTAAGCTTCCAGTGACCGGGCAACATTTTCCTATAAAAATATATGATATAAATTTCCTATAAAAATGTAATAGTCCGATGCCATGCACTGGTCGGTGACAGGCTGATAGCGTACGGGGTCGTACGGCGGTTTCGCTTTATACAAATGTTTCAACTATGATAGCGATGACGCCGCTACTGTCACCATGACATGTCATCAATATATCTTGTCAGCCACGCGATGTACACACACGATACGTATTCATTTATATGTACGTACTTACTAAGATTGTAGTGTGAATATCGCCAACAACGCCTTGAGTCGACCTACTTACTTCTATTTACATCTAGGGGTGTAAAGTTAATGACTATTTAAAATTATGCATATATAATATGTTCAATCAATATTTTATTTTAAGTATTTCTATAATTTTTCATTTTTGATGATTTCGTCGTGTGGTACTTAAACAGGTGCAGGCAGATGCCTGATCTAATCATGTGGTATATGACGCCGTTTGTTTTTGCTCTTGTAGAACAGAGAGTGAAACAATAAAAAGATATCGCAACAGTTTAATCAGTTAAAATAAGCAAGTTATATATCAAAAATAATATGATAGGAATATTTGGTACGTACCTATTAACATATTTACAGCTTAGGCCTGGACCATGGAAGTAGGTAAAACGTAAAAATGTCTTATACTTTTATTTATTTTGTTTATTTTGTATATTTTGTGTAATAGATTTATCTCATCATGTCATGTTTCTATGACTGCCATCTTTATGACGGAGAGGTTCTATGAAGTAAAATACAATGAAAAACACCATTCCATATTTGAGTAAGCACATAATATGTAGATGGTTATTGTCATTTATTTTCTAGTATTTTTCTATAAGTAAATGAGAGATTTACGTACATTTAGGTTATTTGGGTTTACTACGAGTGAAGCATCTAACCGGAGTTAGAAAGAATAAAACAACATGATGCACAATGTATTTATTTTATTGACAACACAACGCGACGGGCCGCGCCGCCCCGGAGGGCGCTGAGGGCGCTGTGGGCGGGCGGCCGCACTCCATATATGTATGTACGTGTCAGCTTTCCCAACTATAATACTTTACGCTAAACGTAACGATATAAGTCATTGCTCTTAAGTTAAACTTTTAAGGTTGGATAAGAGTATGACGTTAACAACAAACGATAAATTGTTTTACAATATCATATAATATAAGACATCTACGAGTATATCACTACGGAGCGACGAAACGTTTCCGGGGTTTCGCAGGTATCCACTTGAATTATTGTCTGGCGACTGGTTTTCGACTTGGAAATGGAGCTGCTACAATGTCCAACGATTGAATATATTTATTTTGAATTTTTTCTCATATTTGTGCTCTAACAATTATTTATTAAAAATAATCCTAAATATTGCAACGAGTACAATGTTACAGTTATGAACGTGTATAATATTAGCAACACTTACAACATGAGTCGTACACGAGCTAGTGTAACAGCAACTGTAAGAACATCACAACTAGACAGATCAGGAGTGTAGTAGGAGACGCAGCACGTTTACACGCTAACAGTAAACACCTAGACTGTAAGAAAGCTATACGAGAGTACGGCTGGGAGACCAGTACGGAGTAGCGGCTGCGACTCGCCTCGCGCGCCGCGGAGACGACCCGCAGCGGCTCTTCTTATCACGTCCATGTTAATTAATATAATGTATTTAAGTATCTTTCAAGTCCTATAAATATTGTAGATATATTTAATTTTACACTTATCTAAATTATACATGTTATATTTCATTTATAAATATATTCTCAATTTTCACTAGTAACTATAATATGCATAAATATATATAAATAGGTTTAAATTAATTCTCGTGCTTCTTTGAACGACCTCAAATGGCAGAAGGAAGAGCGTCGTCAGCTTTGCTTAATGCTTTTATAAAGGATTCGCTACATAAATACTTAAATTGGACCATTTCAATAAAATTCTAATTAGGTACAGAAATTCGACGCAAAATCAAAACTCGATAGTGTAGTGAGCCGGGCGACTGGGCAGATGTCATCACCGGCCTATTAGTCGTTACATAGATCCTTGGACACTAACACATAAGTACAGGATGTGCTCTTACGTAATACCCATATTACAATAAATAAGCATTTCTATGTGATATTATTCCTTAAAATATAAGGAATCTGTCATCAAGTACATTAGGACTACTCGCGGCGGTCGCTCGCGTCGGTGGGCGCGTCCGGTCTCTTACAACAATATTAATATATTTATTATTTATATACAATCTGCTCTACACTAAGGCGCAGTGCGCGCACCCAACACGACGTAATGGCACGCTACAACACGTCACTTACACACGCACTATACATACCAAAAATATAGAGGATTGCAAGCGCCTCTCGGCTGGCTGCATTGTGCCGCCGCTGTTAGGCGCATTTTGGATTTTATTATACTATAAGTATAACCTATCATATCTCTTCTAATATCGTTATTAAGGAATCACATACGACTTAAAAAGACACGATACTGTTATGATACATGATAGTGACACAGGGCACTGTGTATGTGTGTATGTGTGTGTGTAGGTACACAGTAGTCACAACAGTTACCACAATAGTTAAGCACTTTGGAAATACAAAATATGTATTTAACAATGATATAACAGCTATAAGATTATGATTTTTTGTTTCATAAAATAGAATATACTATAAACTTTATAAGTATAGTGTTTGTGTTTGTCATATATATATAAATATATATTTGTCACTTTAATTCAAGAGCATCTGCGCATGTTCCTAATTCGCTATTATTTATTTTATTTGCATGTGTATGAACTAGTGTGTAGTGCGCATGTGTACACACACACCCATACAAACACTTCTTACTCTTTATAGCATTGACTATTAATGAAGTATGAAAATTATTGCGAAGTGAAAAGCGATCAACAACATGCGCGCAAAAGTAGATGATTTCTAATATGTTTCGAAGTCCCGGCAGACGCCCGCGTCGGCCTCCGCCTAATCGGAGTCGGAGTCGGAGGAGGGCTCGCGCGGCGGTGCCGGCTCGGCGGGCGCGGCGGCGGCGGGCGGCGCCGCGCGCGCCGTTATGGCGTACGCCGGCGCCGCCTGCCCCGACGTGCGCTCGATGCCCACTCTGCGCAGAGACACACAGCTCTCACACATACTTGACTATTCAAGTCATTTTAATAAAAAAACTGTTATTGGGAATAAATTGTGAAGCCTATTATCGGGAGAACATCGGCGATGTCTCCAATGCACGTGATACGATTTGCTTTCTCTTTGTTTGTTGCCGGTATGTTTATATATTATAAGAATCTGGGACCATCGTTTCATTTAAAACGTCTCTGAATGTTTGCGGAACTGTCATTTGACTCTCAGTGTGGTACTCACGTGTACTCGTGCCGCGCGAGGTAGCGCACGTACTTCTCGGGCGGGTCGCCGTCGTGCTCCTGCAGCGACACGGAGCGCACGGTCATGTGCGACACCTGCGTGGCGGGCATCGTGAACTCCACGAAGGCGACGCGCGCAAGCTCGGCCGGCACCTGGTCGTAGGAGGTGAGCGCCATGCGGCACACCAGGTTGTGCGTGGTGTAGGCGCCCTGGCCCTCCTTGGGCAGGCGCGGCATGCGCCACACGATGGCGCGGTGCTGGTGCTCGTACTTGGCCTGCCCCGACGTCACCTCGATCAGCGACTCCTGCAGCGTGTCCACGGCGCCCAGGAACCGCTCGATGCCCTTTATCTTGCCGGTTCGTCTGCGGAAAGCGGGAAGCGCTCGAGTAGTTTTACGTGTTTAATATTAAAGTTTCACGAACGACAATACTGACCAATGGAGAACCCGTAACTTTAAATATAATTTGAATGAATACAGTTCGGTACCGTACCTATGCGCAGACTTGACGGACCCGTATCGGAAGTGTTTCTCGACGCGGAAGAGGTAAATCCAGCACTCGGGTATGGGAAAGCGTATGGCGACGTCCTCGCACGGCACCTGCCCGAGCTTGCGCGACGCGAAGCCCGGCACGAGCACGTCGGCGCGCAGCTCCACTTTGTTCCCGGCGACGCACCACGCCGCCTTCAACTGCAGCGGCAGCTCGCGGTTCTTGGGCGGACGCACGCGGAAGCGCATCAGCTCGATGTAGCACGCGTCCGGTGGCTTGAACCTGCGCCCACCGAGGAGGTTTAGCCTCAGCCGCCTTCTTGTTTAGGTAAATTTGCTTTTATACAAAAACACTAAAGTGTCAAAAGTCACTTACTTGATAATTTGAGACTCCCCGAAGGCCTCGGGCTGCACGCACGCGTGGAACTCGACGTCCTCGACGCGGATCCACTCCTCCGTGACGACGGGGATGATGTCATGACGCCCGACCACCTCCTTGCCTTGGCGACGCAGGTCGTTCACTCCCAACTCTATATCGGGCATGCCTGTAACATTCGTGAGACGTTGGAAGTAATAAAATATTAAACAATCATTCTTTCTTTTTGTTCAATATATATGACACATTGTTCGAGTTAATAATAGATTTCCTCACCACTTAGGAAGCCCAGGAAGAACAGACGCACCCTTGCGATCTGCTTTAAAACCGAACCCTCTGCGTCTTGCTCCACGTAGAGCTCGTCCACGGCGGTTATTTGCACCTGAAAATTATTGTTACAACTGTAGAGTGATTCAATAACATACTACGATTATAAAGGACTTTGTTACATAGTACCATGATGTCTCGGACGGAACGATTATTTTATATATTAATGGATCGTCTGACAGGCGGCCGAAAGTGATCACTACTGTAAAAGTGATATATTTTAACACTGGTAGGAATAGTACTTTTCTCCTTCGACGGATGTATTCTAACTTCGAATGCATTAGTCTCATAACTATAGGCAGTTATCTGTCTTAGTGTGTACTACTACCTAATCATATCTTGTGTAATTAAAATAATTAATAATTAGATTTATAAGAATTCCATTAAAATCAATCATAAATAATATCGCATTTCATTCAACCCTTCAACTGCAGCCTTACATAACTATTTAATAAACATTTACAATACAATAGTCACAATACAAAATATTAATTATAAATAATGGCAGAGTAGTGAGTAGGTATGCCACCTCTTCCATTTTGTAGGTGAGGGCGCGGTCGCGGTGCGCGCTCAGGCGGAACAGCGCTTCCTCCACACAGCACGAGAACTGCTTTACGTCCTCGTAGTTCAGCGAGCCAATCTTAAACAGCTGGGACACCTGCGACACACATGCGAACATATATTCTTAAAATTCAAAATATAGATTCCACAAACTGTGCTCGCGTAGTGACTTAATAAAAAGTAGCTTAATGTTAAATATTTATCGTTACATTATAGCCAAATTACACAAAATCACTATAAATATGTAACGTAGCATGTGTTATTCTGAAGTAAAAGTTATAATAATGTAAAGTTTCATACAAATCCGTTCAGTAGTTTTCAGCGTCTAACATACATACATACATACACTCTCAGAAACATGCACATTTATAATAATGATAGGATTAATGTGTTTAAAATATAAAACACCTGACATTCAATCGATTACCGAGCCTCGTGAGTTAGTGACCCCGTCATATCCACACACAACGCATAAAACATTTAGCTGACGTACTTGCGGCGCGTGCTCCACGGGCAGGCCCAGCTTGCGCAGGTCGCTGCCGAACTCCTTGACTCCCTGGTAGTCGCCCTGGATCGCGTACGCCGCGAACTGCGACAGCTTGTTCGTGATGCGCTCCGCCTTGGTTACTTGTCCCGGACGCACGCCGGGGCGCTCCTTGTAGAACACGTACTGCAGCTTCACTGTAAATATCTTGCCGAACTGGTCGAACTGCTGCGCGCCGACGTCGGATACCGAGTAGCACGCCTGCAGCGGCAGCTCCTGCAGCGGCTCCTTGTCGCCGGCGCTGTTCAGCAGCTGCACCACCGGGTTGTCACCCTGGTAGAGCAGGCGCACGAAGATCTTCTTCCAGAAACTGCACAGACCGTTCATTAGATGTGCGCGTTTTTAATATATTTTAATCAAACATTTGTAAATCAAATTATATAGATCAGTACCGCTGTCCAGTGATTTTCTTCTTGTTGGGTTGTCGCAGATGCATCTCCCAGCCGGGGCCGGCGTACTTTGTGCGCGGGAAATCTTCCAGCGGCACCGACACGTCTTCGTCGAAGAGCGGCGTCGGCGGTGTCTCGCCTCCGCTGCCTGACCGCTGTCTGCTCTCTTCTGTATGATATTAATTTAATTAATATATTACTAACTTTATATATACCTTCACACTTTATCCCGATTAGCAGACTAGTCAGAGACCACCTAGTGTAAAGTCAAGACAGTCCGTTAACTCTTTAACGCCCAGAATCGAAATATTGTTTCCTTAATAACGATCTCAACGCCGCGCTTTGTCTCATCAGAGCAGTGAAATAAAAGTAAATTTAAAATATAAGTGGGAATCGAGCTCACAGCCAATCGCGATATGGGATGTCCTATTGCGCCTAGAAGGATTATTTACAATGCTGACTGTAAATTTAAACGTGGCTCGATGAGAACGTTTTGTTTTATGGGTGGTGTTCTAGTGCACTCGGGTCTCGAACAGATTTAGGATGTTTACAAATTCTACTACATTCAATTATTAATACGATTTCAGGATCTGTATGAAAATGAAAAGTTAACTTAAAATACTTGACACGTACGTACCTTGTTCAAAGTCAACCTGAGCCTGCACAACATCGACTCCACTCTTGTCGAAGGGATTAACGCGCGGTGACTCCGGTAACACCTGAGGGCGCGGCGGCGGCGCCAGCGCTGGCACTGCGGACTCCGCACCACTTGAGTCGTCTTTCGGACTGTTGCGGAAGTTATTATATTATTTATTACATGTCCTAAATAACTTTGTTTGCGTGGACTTTATAAATCATACTATTTCCATTTACCAACTAATTTGTCTCCCGTAGACAAGCCATCCAGATATAGTTGAGAAATTTTCTTACAAAATTAAGTATTTTAAATTTTCGTTGTCAAAAATTATCATTAGTTTGTTTTAAATAAAATGCTTAAAATATATTATAAATCTACTTCCTGTCATATTTAAACAATAATGTATCTTACTACTTTTAAAATATTGACGCAACAATTTTTAACAAATTCAACATTTCCGACACAAAACATTCACGCAAGTCTTCGATTGTGATTTGCCACAGTAATTGTCAGGTTAAATTCAAAATATTCAGGAAATATATATCTGTCCACAAAACAATTTAATTATAATATATAATAGATTACGAAAGCTTTTAACTCTCCAAATTTATAAAAGCAATATAATATACATAAACAATATATCGCGCTCAAATCGTCTTCATATAACCTTCTGACACACGAGATATAGCAAACAATGGTGAATAGAAAGAGTATGTATAACGGCTACTAATTGGTTACTTACCGTATGAACACGGAGAAAGTATCATCTGCAGAGTCCCGCGACCCCTGTGTCTCGAGGCGAGGCGTGGCGGCGGGAGGCGGCGGCGCGCCCATGCTGAGAAACGGGTCAAAAGCTTCTGCCTCGAAACCTCCGGGGCCAATATCCGCAACGCCGTCGTCCCCCCAAGCATCTGATAAATACCGTTTTCTTATGAAATGAAAGCAACAGCATTGTGCAAATGAATGTAATAGTATTCAACGATAATTATTTCAACAGCTTGAAAACGCGTTTATAAGATACATTTAAATGAAACTATTTAACCGGATTAATCGCGTATATTTTGGTATTCGAAAATACATTTTTGGACACCTGACGTTTCGAACACTTTACAGTAGTCCGTGGTCACAGGTGAGTCTACCTGTGACCACGGACTACTGTAAAGTATATTTTCGAATACCAAAATATACGCGATTAATACGGTTAAATAGTTTCATTTAAAATGTATAAAAATCGCGAAAATCAAAGATCTTGTTATGATACATTTAGATAAAAAACTGAATATTTTCACACATACATAACGATTTCGAAAATAATATTGTTTTTGGTTAATGAGTCTGATAAATAGTTTACTTATAAAAATGAATCCCTGTATCATAGTGCAGCAATACGTTTAATTAAATAGTTAAAATAAACTGATTTTTTTTACTTCGAAACTGTTAAAAGATTTTTGTTTATATTTACCAGTGTTCATATGGTTAGCACTTGTCGAATCAAATTTAGCGGAGAAGGCGTCAAAAGCGTCTTGAGATTCTGGAAATACATCTTGCGCCATTGTTTCCGTTGTATCCCATCCCAGATCTGTTGCTGATGTGGTTGGGACATCTTTCATATTATTTTGGTCTACATCAAAGATATTAGTAGCTTGAGTATCTTCAAACATATCTTTTGTCCCAGAGGCAAAAACGTCTATTTGAGGTTCAATTACATTAGACTGTGGAATAGTATTAAACGGCTCGTTTGATGTAAAGGCAGTATCATTAGCTGAAGTCATTACTATATCTTCATATTTTATATTAGTCACATCTGATTGTAGGTCAGAGGTTTCAATGTTATCAGTAAACTCAAATGGATTTTTTTCATTTTCATTGAGTTGCTGTAGGTGGTAACTCTCATCTGTAATGTCAGCAAAGGGTGATACATTTACTGAAGCGTTATTCACTTCAGATATTGGTTCAGTACAGTCCATAGGGGCAGCTTCATTGTCTGAATTGTCAGCGGTGATTGGAGGAATTTCTTTTTGTGCTTCAGTTTCTATTGAATCAGGCATATTTGCATCTGGGTCGTTGAAAAATAGATTATTAGATTCATTTGTATTTGACACAGCAGTAAAGACCTCTGTAGGCTTCATTTCCGTCTCTGTCGATAGTTCAGGAATATCATCACTAAGGAAATCTATTTGTTTTTCTTCTTGTTTTGGAGCTGAGTATAAACTTAGAATTGCTTCTTTTGTTGGCTTAACTACTACTGGAGCCGGAGCATCAAATAAGTTAATATCGTCGGGTGCTATTTGAGGAGGTGCTTGAGGCCTTGGTGGTGGAGCAGGCCTTGGAGGTCGAGCTGGTGGAGGGCGAACAGGTTTATTACGGTTTATATCAACTGTTGTAGTTGGCTCTTCGAGTAATTCGGGTTCAGGTGTTGGGCTTGGTGAATGAATATCTAACGCTGATACTGGACTTGGTGTTCGTGTCGGTGGAATGCGGTCTAACAAATGCGTGCTTGTAAATTCCATTTGTCCCGTTACTGTTAAGATCAAATTCTGTGTTTCTGCAGGAAGCGGTCGGGTTGATGATTGCAAGTCTTTACTTTCTTCTTCATTAGGATAACTGCAATCAACCATAGTAGTTACTAGTTCCAGTTCAGTTGGCTTGACAAGTTTTTCATTATCCATAGAAAGATTTCCGAATATATCCATGGAATCTGGTTCGTTGAACTGTTTAGCACCGACGCTTGTAGGTTCTGCTCCTCCAAATATATCTACTGGTACGGTATCGCCAACAGGTGGTTCATAGTTATTTCCAAAATCAGAAAATGGATTACTTGTAGCAAATGGATTATCACCAGATGAAAAATTGGATGTTTCTGATTCTGACATCATAAATGGATTTAGTATATCGGTGGTCACAGGAGCAGCGGGCTCATTCATGCTCAAAAAAGGATTATAAGCCATTTTGTTTTAATTAAAAGAAACTTGTATTTAGTTTAAAAATTCTGACTCAAGAAGCTTGATCTCGGTCCTTCCCGGATTCAGATCGTTAGCAAATGATGTATCGAAAGGATCAAAATCGTCTTGTGATATTCGAAGAGAATCAGACGGTTCTGGCGTCAAAGCTTTGATCTGAAAAATGTCGTCTTCTGGCTCAAGTAAATCTGTTTCTCCTTCAGTTTCCAAGGATTTCGATTTTTCACAAGAAAACTCTTTGGCTAAAAGTTTTAATTCAGTTTTACTTGGCTGTATGTCAGTGGCAAAAGATGTATCAAAAGGATCGGATTCCACCTCCGAAGTTAAATCTTTGGCTGCTCTCGGGCCTATAGGTGTTAATACTTTAGCTTCAATTTCGTTAGCGTTACTTTGAAGAAGATCACTTCCTTTAAACGTATTTTTGTTTGAATTAGATTGTGTATATTCAGAATGTCTACGTTTATATTCGTAAGTTACATTTACGGTTAAGTCTTCCTCAGATCGTGTTCGTTGTATTATATCAGAAACTTTGTCAGTATTTTCCGCTTCCTCACTTAAATCTTCACTTATCGAAACTTCACGTGTGTAATATGGTGTTAAAGGCTTAGTGGGCTTTGTTTTAATGTCCAGTTCAGTAGTTTCTACTCCATCAACATTAAAAACTACACTTTTACTAACGACAAGATTCTCTGGACGAGATGCTCTTCTTTCTGTTTTTTTTGGTTCGTCTGCTCGGGGATCAAAATCTGGATCAC
The DNA here is from genome assembly GCA_032432895.1 of Dryadula phaetusa. Taxonomy (NCBI): domain Eukaryota; kingdom Metazoa; phylum Arthropoda; class Insecta; order Lepidoptera; family Nymphalidae; genus Dryadula; species Dryadula phaetusa. The sequence continues at coordinate 53,939 of JAOYRS010000016.1, read as the reverse complement.
TAGGAACTCGGTAAATAGTCACCGGAACCGAAGTCCCTATTAATTCTTGCTCTAAAAGTTTTAATTCTACTTTTCCTGGAGCAACAATTTTATCAACAATAGTCGTGTCAAAAGGATCTATTTCAGTATTGTTTATATCCACGGGATCTAAAGGTGAATCTCCTAATTGTGTCAAATCAGTAGTACTTCCTCCTAAAAGATCTCTTGGTGAATTTGTTTCATTTTCTATAATATCGTCAGAGGTAATAGATTCTCTTATTCCTGAAGGATTTGTCAGATGAATTCTTACAGAGGATTTTCGCCTGTTATTGAGCTTTACTTGAACTTCTTCTGCCCGCGGGTCAAAGTCGTCGTCGTCTTCTAATATAACTTCGTCTTGTTTTACTTGTCCAAAATTAGTTGTTGGTATAACGGCATCCGCAAAACTTGTATCAAATGGATCGTCCTGATCTATGTAAGGATCAGCGACGTCTAGTTGATCTTCAACAATTCCTTCAGCAAATACGGTTTCGTTTTTGTCAGCTTCAAACGCTGACCAAGATTCTTCTAATACTGGTTCGACTTTGATTTCTGTATCTTCTAATTTAGGTTTTGCAGACTTTACTTCCAATGATTCAGCTGCCAATAATGTAAATTCGTCGATCTCTGTATCTTCTGTGTCATTAGACTTTTCCTCATTTACTATTGTAGGAATATCTTCTTGACTTATTGGTTTCTGTTTTTGTAGTAATAACGAAGTATGTAATGAAACACTGAGGTCAATCGGCGAAGTTAAAGGTACATCTGTATCAATATCCAAAATACTTTTTTCAGTGGGTTCAATAACATTTGTCGAAGTAACAGTTATTGCATCTTTATCTACACTTTCTAATAGTAGGTCACCAGGAATAATTCTTTTTGGCCTTTTGCTTGTGATTGTAAGGTTGTCTATACGGCCTGTGAGGACCTCAACAGCAACTCCAATATCTAAACCTTTTTTGCCTTTTGAACTTTTACTTTCTTGACCTTTAATTAAAGCATCAACGTGAGATGTGTCAAAGATATCATCATCTTGGAAATCTTCAGGAGAATCTGGAACATACGCGAGTTTTACTTCACCACGTTCAACAGCATCTACGTAAGAAGTATCAAATATATCGTCTTGATCGTCCTCTTCTTCAGACTCGTCGTCAGTGATTCCGTAATCACTTTTATCTCCGTCAGCATCAGTGGCAGCTGCCGCTGCCAAATGGGGAAAGTCTGCTTCTGTTACTTCAACCACTGGTCGCTGTGGTTCCTCTTTTTCTGGTACCTCAACTTCCTTAGGCCCTGCTGGCACACGCTGAAAAAAAGATGTGGATTTTATCCTATCTAAATCTCCTTGTGTTTTCTTTAGTATTGAATCGACACCGGTTGTCAAGTCCTTAAACTTTGACCATTCTTCATTTTCTTTAGCTGACCCTTCACCTTCCCCTTGCTGCTGATGTTCTCTTCTATATTTTTCTAATTCTTCTTCAGTAAAAAGTTCTTCCTCTCCTTTGCGTTTTGATTTTTTGCCTTTCTTCTTCTTTTTAAGGCCTTTGGGTAACTTTAGCATTATATGATCTTATAATATTTTCTTTGTGTTGCTGAAACAAATTAATAATGTGTTATCTAAAATTCTTTTATTTATAAATGGTAAGTAAAAAACAGTAGTAAATATGTTCGCATAAACTTAATTGAAACATTCCTTTCCAAATAATTTAAAGTTATGGCTAGCTTACAATTACATTATATATATATATATATATATATATATATATATATATATATATATATATATATTTACACCGTCGTTCCATTTTACTAAAATATGTATATATGTGTTCCAAACCCCAGAAATTTACACATGAAATAAAATAATACTCGTAAAGTTACTTCTTAACGTTTATGTCATATTGATCGAGCCTGAACTTAGCCTGCGTAACGTAACCATACAACTATATAAAGTATATATAGACATGCAACAACTTGATGTACGATTTGGGAGATATTGAAGAAAACGTTTCGAAAGTGATTCGCAATGGGGATGAGTTGGTGGAAATTAAGTATGAAAAGTCGACACACATTGATTATCTTAACACAGACATGCCACTAGCTCGATGAAAGGCTCGGGGCGGAGATGTATCGAGATGAGAGGAAACGAAATGATAGCGGTCGGGTCGCGAGTGCGGGCGCGTGACACACAGCGACACAGCCACACAGCGGCTAGCTACGGACAGCCGGGCACGTACCGAGACCGCCGCCACCTACAGCTAGGTAATTACCGCGCTACGGGATAGAGCTGTACCTTCATTGCAACACACGGGCACAAGGGCTCGGACCGCTCGCGCTGCGCTCAGGTTGCGCTCGGGGCGCCTGGCTCGGGACTGGCTGAGGGCGGCTGGCGGCGGTGGAGACGCGGCCCCTTATCGACCGGCTGCGCGCGCACCTCCCACTCGCTGCGCCACGGCCGCGGCCCAAACTCTACTTATGTAACGAACCTCTCATCTCATTCATTCTCATCGATTGCATCCTACAGAAAATTTTGTTCAAATCTTTTTTCACCTTCTACATACTTACTGTACATACCAAACATTTTCTTATGATATCAGATGTTACATTTTTACTCAAGAAACTAAAGCAAAGAATATTTTTTTGTATAATTTACACGCTTTGAACGATTGCGTTCTGACAGGCACACGCAGTATGAGTTATGGGTTCAAATTTTATTGATAGGAAAACATTCTTCACGCAGATATACGTTTCCCCTACCTAATTAGAAAAATCAAAGCAGATAGTAGTCGTCACATTAGCTTTATATTGGCAGAAGACACAAAAAATTGGTTTAGATTTTGCATAAATAGATTTTTGCATAATAAAATAAAAAAAAAACAAATATAAATATATTTGAGAAATGCTTAAAAATGATATTGTCTTTGTAGTTATTTCAAAGTATTAGCTATACGATTTAAACATTGAATAGTTCATTCTGTAATAGTATTTCGAAAGTATTGATTCGTAAACCACACAAAATAACTACTTTCTGAATACTACACTAACTATGAACTACCCAATACTTGTCTTACATAATAATTATTACAATATTAATATATTATACTTAAAAATCTAACGTTAAAGGTTCAAGATTACATAAAAAATAAAGATTAAAAAGAAATCAAGAGTCTAGACAGACACATAAAAATACATAAAACACATTCTAATATGTATTATATGTACATATTTACATTATGTATTATATGTATTATAATTCAACATTTTATATCTCTAGTGGCAAATTGAATGATGCTGACTCCCTCGTCCTTACTTTTAACATCAGAATAGGTCCTCCATAACAACATGTGGCAACACTAGACTTAAAGTTATGACACATGTTAAAATAAGTCTAATGTTTATTTAATTCTTGAAATGGAGCATTGAATTAAAGAAATTAAAAAATACAGTTTACTTAAAATATTTTATTTCTAAAATCTGTTACATTTATAAAATATCACGTACACATATACGCTTGTGATCTCATTATTTATTCGATACTATACTATAGTAACTGTATATTAATTGTTTATTAGAAATTGATTGGAGATAACTAAACTAAACACCAATAGAATGCATGTTGATGATTATTTAAATGTTTGTCTATCTGTTTGTTATTATAATCCAAGTTAGATATTGATCCTAGGAACTGTATAGGCTATAATTCATTTTAAGGGCTTTCCATCTTCTCGAACGCTAGCAAATCTATAAAACAGTAAGGGATATGGAAATGGCGCCTTAGCAAAAGTTGTTCCGCGTGGTGGGCAACTTCTATTAACATATAACAAAAGAAGATCCGGATCTCCTGATGAACCTAATGAAGAACCATAATAGTGCAGCTCAACTATTAGAAGAGAAGTTGTTCCATATCATAGACTGTTTTCCAAGATAAGCTAAAATCATCAGAAATTTAGGCCATCGGGGTGAGTCCGGGGCCATCAGTAAGTAGTTCAAGAGTCATAAAGTCCACGCAAACGAAGTTGCGAGTATTAACTAGTTTGTATATAAAGATATGACCGAAGCATTTAGATTGCATTGCAACTGGAAGTTGCAATTGTAATAGTAATTGACAGTTTTATTTTAAATCGATTGCAACTGTCATAGCTCATATCATATAATTTACGAAATTTAAGCGAGCGAGCGACGAATATATTTTCTCTTAAATAATTATTTCAGTGAATTAAATTTCTCTCATTGTTAAACTTTTACCAGCGCCTATTAAGTCTAGTTTCACGTTTCCACAAAACTTAATGATTTGTGATGAATGAATTACAAATGTTACATTTTATTGAAATTTAAAAACAAACTGGAAGCTCAATTACAAAAATGTATTTATATAAAATAATAATATATTTTTCAAAGCTACTCTACTCACCGCAAACAAGAAATGGTTTTGTAAATAACAAGCATGTACAGTACATGTACGCAAAGTGCAATGATTAGACAGTGCGAAATGGAACGTCGTAAAAAATAGAAACAACGCCGTTTGTGCCCCTAGCGGCAGACATACGGCACTAATTTGTCAAAATAGGTTATTACGCTGCTAAATAGATTGACGTATTTGTTGCGTTTACATAATCGGAACTCTCTGTCGCTCCCGCGGCGGCGCTCGCATGTCTCGCCGCTCGCTCGCTCGCGCGGCGACGGAACAGATACTTCGACATTTTATCATATCGCTATTCGCTACCGCGAGGCTACGTCGCTAATTCGTGTCGTTTTCTTTAGTAAAAAACTTTATAATTCGTGCATAAACTAACTCGTAAAGCAAAAAATGTTTGTTATTTGGTCTCGAAGTTCCGTACGGCACAGGTGAAACTGTCGCGCAGTGCACCAGCGCTGACGAAGAACGTGGTGAGGGCAGCAGCGGGGAGTATTGTGGTGGTCGGCGAGGGTTTGTTATCAAACAGGCAGGCCGGCCATGGCGGAGGCGGCGCCCGGCAGCATCGTGAAGGAGGGCTGGCTGCTGAAGCGCGGCGAGCACATTCGCAACTGGCGCGATCGCTACTTCATCCTGTTCGATAATGGCGACCTGGTGGGCTTCAAAACGCAGCCTGAGCGTAACAACTACCGCGATCCGCTCAACAAATTCACCGTGCGCGACTGCCAGATCATGGCCGTGGACAAACCGCGCTCCTACGTCTTCACCATTCGCGGTCTGCAGTGGACCACGGTCATCGAGCGGAACTTCGCCGTTGACACTGAGGAGGCACGGTCAGTCTCCATGCTTGTAGTAATACACAACACTCAACACAGTCACGTCGCCTTCTTGTTTATGTATCGTACTCAATACTACCTACATACATTCTAGTGACTCAGTTACATTCAAGTCACTGCTATGCAAGTGACAAAAACAAACCCGGCTTGTGGTATCTTAAAATGCTTAGACAACCATGTAAAGGTAGAATGTAGAAAGGGCAAAGTCCACTTTTTGTTTATTTACATTCAGTGAGTACACTCATATGATTGAGTCAGCAATCCTACAAGTTTAAAAACATTTTTGGGCAATATTTATTATAACTGACTCACTATTAACAAAATAATGTTCTTTAATGAGCAGACATATAAATAGTTATATTTCTTACAAAATAAATTGGTGTTTAGATGATGATGAAATATATGTTTAAATATGTAGGATTAGCTCGTTATTATTTATCATTATTCTCACATTGACAAAATCTCAGCGTGTAGTTTTTCTATTGAGGGTTTGTTTTCTTGTGTTTTGTATACAGTTATTTTTTTCAGTTATTGTGATTAAAACTTTTGGTTTGCTCTTCCGTTCAAGTTGTTAAGGTCTTTAAATCTGCATATAGTGATTATTGAGCGCTTAAACTCACTTATAAGTCATATTTTCTGTCTGTTTGTAAGAAATATAAATAAACTATTGAGGTATAAATTAGTACTTGTAATGCATAAAAAGTAGCATGTCGATCAAGTCAGTCATCAGCTAGTAACGAGAGTTTTTAAAACTTGCGTGAAATAATATATTTTATTAAATGAACAATTTATTTTAACTAAAGTACATTGTGCCAATAAAGTGGTATTTTAAAATAACAGAATTAAAAAAATAACAGATATAAAAAATCAGTGATAATTGAGATTCAGCCTCAAACATCAATAGTTCAGTCAAACCTTTTGCCATAATTTTACTACTTACTATGTGTTAATTATTTATTATCTGTTAGGTATACTGATGTTAGATATTAAAAATAAATGTTTTAGTTTAAAGATCATAATAAGTTAAGTGTATGTGTTCATAAAACAAATGTAGCTCGCTATCCTTCACAATGAGACCAGGAAAGAGATGACTGGGTAAGTTTGTAATGTGTATGTACCAACCAAAACAGACATCACATTCTGAGAAGTCCCATTTACTTTCACCCAAACATTTGCATACTTATATTAGTTTATAATTAAAATTGTATCTCAATAATATTCTAATTAATCCAATATTCTGTAAATATGTCTACATACATGTAAGTGAAATTCCAAATATGAAAATCTTTGATGTCAGCATGACTATAATTGGGAACTCATTATATATGGTATGTAAAAATACTTAATAACAGTTACACATATTATAAAACTTTCTATGGTTATGTTATTTTACTCTTTACAACTATTACAAAAAATTTGACACAGAATTACTTGTTTAGAAATGAATACATAGTCTATGTTGAATCATAATTGTTGTGCTGTGTTGTGAATTTGTTAAGATGATTTAAAATGTTTGATATCATCTGTGTATGAACCACACACTAAATATTCAAGAAGCACAAGAATCTGATATGGTGATTACTTTGAAATTTGTACAAGTATAAATAGAAGTAAACCCCATAGCTGTCTATTACATAGTACTTGTTTACGTTTGGGACTGTTTCGTATAGTTGTAGCTATATCAATAGCTGTTTCGTTCCTCGTTGTGTATAAATTGTGGGGGGCTGTGTTCCAGCGAGGAGTGGGTGGCGGCGATCCGCTACGTGTCATCGCAGCTGAGCGGCGGCTCGGGCGCGGGCGCGGCGGGCGGCGGCGCCGGCTCCGGCGCGCCCGCGCTCGTCGACGCCGACGACAAGGACATCGCACAGCTAGGCACCAGCTTCCGCGACCCTCGACGTATTGTGAGCACTATTTACACTATTTTTCTATTTATTTCAGTGACAGACATTGTCTTACTGTAAAAAGGCGAAATAAATAAATGACTAAGTTACATAGGTGACTTAAATTCGACACCTAATTTAGTCTGTGTTCGTCTACGATGGTCCGCCTTACAGAGGACGTACATGTGTTTGAGGTTAATGAATATATGTAAGTAAAATATGTCCGTAGTCCTTTGTATAGATAAATTACTAAGTCACGTGTGAGCTGTCACAGAGGGGACTGTGTCAGAGGGCCCATGATTGCGATTTACAAAATTCGCAGTTGACTGTGAACTTCACAGTGTAAGCTAGTTGAATCAGTATCCAAGTCCTATAAAGCGTCAAGTTGTTTACGTCGGCATCACGTGCGTGCGCCGAGACGTGTTTGTTTGTTGCTTCGACACTGCACCGTGATGGCCGATAGAGGACACTTCATATACGTGTCGTAACAATACATCTTAATTCCAGTTATATTTGCTTTGCACAATCGATTTATTGTTAGTTTTACATTTTGCGATACGAGTAATACCTCATGTCACACGCAGCATCGTGTCTGCGATGCATTGGTACACTGCGGTCGGTTGTCATGAAGGATTACTTATTTTAAATCTTTAATTTCCTTTAATGAACATATTGTAAGTCGTTAACATTAACTCGTCACTTCATCGTAAAAAAGTAGCGTGGGCATCTAATTTGTTGGCCGGGCCAGGTAGGGTATAGGTAGGTATGTACGGTGCGCCGCCTGCACTGGTAAACATGTGCGTTTTTACGGCTCCGTGTTATTCTGGAACAGGAAAATTGCAAGCGTGACTCAGAATTCTGCGAATCTTGCGACAAACAAGCGTCATACAAGCGCGGCGGCGGCTACGTGGCTCCCGCCGCCCGACACGGACGGACTGCCGGCCCGATACTATCTATATCGATGCCAATCGCTTAGGCGCCTTCTGGGAAACTCAACTTGTGTCACTATTGACAGTTGAGTGTTTGCTACATGCATGCATTGTTGTTTGAACTCGATTATCGTCATTATGATTGTGGGACAAAATGCTATGAATTATTATTAATTAAGAATTTATTGTACGTTTATTATTGTAGTAGGTGGGTATTTTGACACTAAAAATATTTATTTGATGTAACTATTATTAAAGTATATAAATCTGCCTGCTTTACCAACAATGATCGAACACTCACCGGGCACTGTCTATTGCTATCCCAAGTGGATATTGTCCTCATTGAAGTCACACAGAATCAATTTCAATATCAGAGATTTCAATTCTTTAATATATTTTCCACGCGCAACTACCAAGTGCTCTAATTATTATATTATGTTAGTTATCTCTTTCAGTGTTACTTTTTATTTAGATATTTTAAAACAATAAACAAGTGAGGCACGTGAGCACGGCACCAAAATGATGAAAATTATAGTTTAAATTTATAAGAAAATAATGGCCACGAGGCAACTTCGCGCTGCCTATTTATGAGTCATATCTTTTAGTATCAAAACAACAATTCACATTCTGTCAAAACAGATTTGATCCATACTTCGCATATTAACTTATTAAAGGTCGATTGTAATATTGAGGTGCCTATTTAGAGGAATATTTAAAGGCATTGTACGTTCTAAATATCGACTGACTCTTGTTGCCTCTCTTCATTTCAGTCGGTTTTATTTATTTATTTAATGAGATATTTATATTTTTTTATTTAATCAATATACTAATAGATCAACCATAAGTTCAAAATACCACTTGCGCTAACCTACTATACCACAATAACACATGCTAACAGCTCGTAATTGAATTTTTTTATTTTAAAAGGCCATTAGAAAGTTGTAATAGATTTACAAAAAAAAGTCATCCTGTAAGAAGCTGTCCGGCTCCCGGTCCGCAGTGGACGCGACAGACGACACTCATGTGTCGTTGTTGGTGTCATAACAGCTATTGCGCTAATGACGTGCAGTTAGTGAAATCGCTGTAGTTAGTGACATATGTATGTAAGTAGTGTTAATAACGACCAACGACCGACGGCCGACGGCCGTACAGCTCCACTGTTTCTGTGGCATTCAAACGTAATGTGTACGTCTCCTGGAACCTTGTTTTTAAAATACTTACCTACATACATTATAATAAAATCGCAAAAAGTTTTATTATATTAAATATAAATAATTTAGGTCTAAAACACCACTAGAATACAACTCAATGATTATAAAAAAAAATTGTCAGTCAATTTATCTTTATGTTTGTTAATATGTACGGGGTAATCTTTGAAATAACTAAACGGGTTTTTATAATTTATTTTTTGTTTTGAACTTTGAAGCGCAGCGTTGAGATCAGCGACTCGACAGCGTCGGAATGTCTCGAATGTTTTGTTTCTAAATGTTTCCTGTTTTCCTGCTTTGCGGGGTAAAAGTGTGAAGCTAAAACAATAAATAAATAATAACATAAGGAAATGTTGCCTTAGCAAAGGTTGATCACAGACAGCGCAGTGTCAATATGAACAATGTATGCATTTGCCTTTACGTAGCAGCAACTAACAACTATACCAATTAACTTACTTAGGAGAAGGCTATTCAACGGCAAAAGATTTATGGGATTAATACATTATATAATTTGAAATCGTTAGTATTTTCCGCAAATTTAAGATATAATTTTGTTAGAAAAATGAACAATGCACCCAGATCACAATTACTACACCACTAAGAACTTTGTATATATTTTTTTAATAATTTTTTTATTTGAACTTTTTCATTTACATGAAATAGATAAACGTAAAATCCAAATACATTAACAAAATACATTGTTTTTTTGCCAGTCAACAGCTTCACACTTGTGTTGTGTTTATCCTATTTAGAACCATTCAACGAAATAAAATAAATATACACTTTTTTCTCAATCTTTTTTTATTAAAAATCGTTTTAACCGAAACTTGTATTACATTATTTTTGTGTAACGTATTTTTATTCTTTTTTGCAGACATTAGAAAAATTTGAGTTCGTGAAAGTGCTGGGCAAGGGCACGTTCGGCAAAGTGGTGCTCAGCCGCGAGAAGGGCACCGGCAAGCTGTACGCCATGAAGATACTCAAGAAGCACCTCATCATACAGAAGGACGAGGTGGCGCACACCATCACCGAGAACCACGTGCTCAAGAAGACAAAGCACCCGTTCCTCACGGCGCTGCGCTACTCGTTCCAGACGGCCGACCGCGTGTGCTTCGTCATGGAGTACGCCAACGGCGGCGAGCTGTTCTTCCACCTGTCGCGCGTGCGCTCCTTCAGCGAGGAGCGCACGCGCTTCTACGGCGCTGAGATCGTGTCCGCGCTCGGCTACCTGCACTCCGAGGGCATCATCTACCGCGACCTCAAGCTCGAGAACCTGCTGCTCGACAAGGACGGCCACATCAAGATCGCCGACTTCGGCCTCTGCAAGATGAACATCACCTACGGCCGCACCACCAAGACCTTCTGCGGCACGCCCGAGTACCTGGCGCCCGAGGTGCTCGAGGACACGGACTACGGGCCCGCCGTGGACTGGTGGGGCACCGGCGTGGTGCTGTACGAGATGGTGTGCGGGCGCCTGCCCTTCTACAACCGCGACCACGAGGTGCTGTTCGCGCTCATCGTGGAGGAGGAGGTGCGCTTCCCGCGCGCGCTGTCGGCGCCGTGCCGCGCGCTGCTGGCCGCGCTGCTGTGCAAGGAGCCGGCGCGGCGCCTGGGCGCGGGGCCCGACGACGCCGCCGAGATCATGCACCACCCCTTCTTCGCGGCCGTCAACTGGGCCGACCTGCTGGCCAAGAAGATCCCGCCGCCCTTCAAGCCGCAGGTGGAGTCCGACACCGACACGCGCTACTTCGACTCGGAGTTCACGGGCGAGTCGGTGGAGCTCACGCCGCCCGACGCCGACTCGGGCCTGCAGCGCATCCAGGAGGAGCACTTCCCGCAGTTCTCGTACCAGGACCTGTGCTCGTCCGCGCACTCCGCGCTGTCGCACCTGTCGCACCACTCCGCCGCCACCAGCCGCCACTAGCCGCCACTAGCCGCCACTAGCCACCGCGCCGCATCCCTCTTGTATATATTAAACTTAGGACTTGACACATCGCGCCTTTCATTCCTCCCTCAAATGAAACATCGGGTGTGGGTTTTCAGTGAATATATTTCTCATTAGAAGACAATAGGAGCGGAGCGCCCGCGACGCTCGTAGACTTTGAAAACGTTAACGATAAATAACAAAACAGGGACGCGACGGGCGGCCCTCCGTCCTCGGCCCTCCGCCCTCGGCCCTCGGATATGTATTGCGAATGAGAACCGAAATGAACGCGTCGACGAGGCGAGTGCGCAATGCGGGTACAGAGTACGTACGAAGGTACTTGGTCATTTGTGTAGTCACGTAAAGTATGTCAGTGGAACCAACTTGACAAAGTATTGCTTTCCAAATTTTAAATATTACATTAAGTGTATATAATATAATATAATAATTTATATTTATATATTTTTACAAACTCCTAAACGTAGACTCCTATGTATAGATTAACATATAGCTATATAACAGTGCCGGGAGCCGCCGACGCGCCGGGGGCGGGGCCGGACGGGGGCGGGCGGGGCGATGCGGGGCGGGGCGGGCGGCAGTATTCGAACATTCTTATTTCTTAATAAATAGCAGAATAAAGCATCTCAAAAAAACTAACGCGATCTCGCCTCGTCTCAAAATAGAATCAGTCAAAGAGCGAAATTACTTAAGTCTAACGGGTGATAAGACGTAGTTTGTGTACAAAAATAACACTCGGCGAGTCGTCCCGAGCCGACCGCCCGCCCGCCCCCGCCCGCCCCGCGCGCCCCTCGGCCGTCGGCGGGAAGCTGCGCGAGTGCTGGACTAGAGAAGCATATCTATCGTCGTTGTGGTCGTCGGCGACGCGGCCGCGTCCGTCTGCCCTCCCTCCTCACAGGCCGGGCGCTGCGCGCTCGCGTGCACGGAGACGACTCCGCCTTGGAGCCGACCGTCACGCCTTCACCGAGTGCCGTGCTGGCGGCTGCGGGGGGCGGGGGGCGGCCGCTACTGCGCCGCGCCCCCCGCCGCCGCGCGCTACACGAACTCCCTGCGCCTCGCCGCCGCGCCCCCCGGCACGCCCCCCGCGCCCCCCGCGCCGCCCGCCGGGCTGCCCGGGGACTCGCCCGGGGTGGTCGGCGTCGGCACCTGCGGGGCGGCGCCTTTACTCCGCGCCTGAAATCAAAACCGGCACACGTCATCACCTCGGCACCGGCTCGTCGATTTGTATTTGCACGTAAATATAGTGATGATGAACCTTGGTGCGCCGTTTCCGCGAGACGGCCGCGGAATCCGTCCGATCCCTGTCCGTCCGCTCGACGCGGTCGGGTCGCTCGGCGCGCTCCGGCCGCTCCAGGCGCTCGGGCCGGTCGGTGCGCTCGGAGCGCTCAGTGCGCTCGGAAGCGTCGGGCGCGCCGTCGCCGGGGTCGGCGCCGAGTCGCGCCGCCAGCAGAGTCAGCAACTCTTCGACTCGACCCAACTGCCGACCGTAACATATTACTCTCGTCATTTGTAATGTGAATGACTACCTCCGCACAAATGCACGGACTCGTGTTTCCACACAAGTAGATAACTCGTGCAGTCAGCTCGACTTGTGTGACGGGCAGTTGTATACGCTTAATATACACACTTTCTGTTGAAGTCGTTGCACTTCGTTGCGCACATCGCGCCTCAGCTCCGCCAGCGCCGCGTCGTGCGAAGAGGCGGCGGGGGCGGGCGCGGGCGCGGGCGCGGGCGCTGGGGCGGGCGGCGGCGCAGGGGCGGGCGTGGCGGGGGGCGGCGGCGCGGTCGCCGGCGCGGCGTTAGATTTCCTCTCGTCGGCCTCCTCGTCGATGGGCTCGCGCCGCGACGCCGCGCCCAGCACGCTGCCGGCTCGACTCCGACCGAAGGCGGTCTGTCAATATTGATAATATAAAATTCATAATTAGATCGAAATATTAAATCAAATCGAATCAAAATATTAAAATTGGCACAAAAAGCAATCACGAAGTACGACACTGACGCTAGTGCTCTTCTAGTTGAAGCAAAAACTGATATTTTTTACTAAAAAATCCGCCAACCAGTATTGCGTGAGGGGTGGCGCAAAAGTAATGACAATAAGCAATTGACCATGTATCTGGTGTATTCACTAAAATATTAATATTTAGGCGACTTCCATCTCTTCGACGTCTCATTCTCAAACAGGACTTGAATAGCAGCAGCCGTGTTGGCCGCTTTCGCGTACGCAGTTGTGGAAAAGACAAAATAATGACAATACTCGATACATGTAAGTGTTGTGTCTACACGCCGGGAAGCTTTTGGCCTTCATTATTGTCATTACGTTTGGACGCCCCTTGGAAGTTGCACCTCTACTATTAGCGCAAGAGGCAAGCGAGCATATTAACATTACGTACTTACTTAATTTGAACATTATTCATTACGGATACCTTACGAGTTCAAGACACGCTAAAAGGGCGTATAATAATTGTTAATTACAACATATTTGTATATCACCGTACACAGGTATATTGGGCGTCCACATTAATGTAATCGTTTTTGGCAAAACTGTCAGTTGGGTACTTCAATATTCTTGTTAATAATGTAATAACTGCATCAATATATTGTTTAATTAAAAAGTTTTTAGTTAAGTTTTAATTAAAAAGTACAATTTGCAAGTATTTGTGTTCGACTATTAGTTATGTACACCAACCCACCGTCGTCTACTCGGAGGTCAATGAGGACATAATTGACGCTATATTTAATAGTCATGAGACGATTATACATATGTACCTATTTCTTGATTATGCTTTTGCTATAATCTATAATAAAAATGTTGTTACAACATTGATACTGCACCCAAAATGTGATTAAATTTTTTGTCTGTCTTTCTGTTTGTGTAAGCAAACATCCTGGGCCTCACAGTGGGTACTTTTTATCCCGGAAAAATGTATACATTATAAAACAAGCTTATTTTTGCAGCTCGATCCATAGACATGACTATTGAATTAACCGCAAATAATAACTGTCGTATGTTCGTCACCTGTATTGAAATTTACTAACATTACGCTTTAAATATTGGGCCAAATGTTGAATTTATTTTATGAATTAATTGTTTAAAATAACTACTCTAAATACAATAATATTTTTTTTAAGTTTTACTTATTTAATTTCTCATTTTATTTTAAAAATAATAGAAATTGAATAAATTTATATTTTTACAAAGAAACCTATTTTTTTATAATTAAATATTATTTTCTAACAATTAATATAATTTTAATTTATCAAAATTATATACGTACAGGAGTTGCTAGTAAAACCGTCTTAATAAAAGATCATACGCCTATTATAAAACGTTCATTTGAAATGTGGTGATGGTATGATGGTGGGACGTGTGTGTACTTTTGGGATCGATGAAATATAGAAATTTAAAATCGATTATATGGGCCAGCGTCTGTACGACTGTAACGGGCTGTGGGTCTGGGTTCCACCAGATGACAACACGCAATGACTTCAACTGGGGCGGAAAGCGAAGAACGAAGTGTCTGCGTACTTTGCTATATGGAATGAAAAGTGAAGCTAACAGAAAGTGTACACAAATATTTTACAATGTTTTTTTTCTAATAACTACTTATATAGATTAGAAAGAAATTGCAAATAATCGACGTAATCTGACAGTGGTGGTTTATTTTTTATTTTTTAAAGGAACTACATTCAACATTAGAACAAAATCATGGCAATTGACACTTTTCGTACATGCACAGAATTCATTTTTTTATGTATATGTATATGTTGTTTAGGTTGTAGATCGTAATGAATTATTTTTTTTCAAAAAGTCAATAATGTTTCCTGTAGCAATTCGTCTTTCCACAACCTTATCATATCTTCCTTATCTCCTTATTTCCCAAGATATACTTTACCACTTATACAGTGTTTCCCAATAGGGATGATAGGATTTTGATAGCTCACAGCCGCCATCTTGGTTGTTTAACAACACAAATGTGTTGTTTTGTGTTCAATAATGTTTGCCATTTAATCATGAACAAGTTCACGTTACTTCAACGTTTGGAAATTGTTCAAATTTTCTATCAAAATTCGAGAAGTATTGTCTCTACTCAAAGAGCATTTCGTGCTAAATATGGTCATCATGGTGCACCGTCTGAGCTCGCTATACGTCGCATAATCCAAAAACTGGAAAGTGAATATTCTTTGCAACACGACAACGGACAGGCCTTGGTGAAGAAAATATTGCCGCAGTGTCGAAGAATAATCAAAATGTTTCCGTTCCACGACGTGCACAAGAATTGGGCTTATCCAGAATGACAACCTGGCGAATTTTACGTATGGATCTTGGCCTACATCCATATAAGATTGTGTTGGCACAAGAACTCAAGCCAGCAGACCATCGATTACGTCGTGAATTTGCTGATTGGGCGCTTGAAATGATGGAAACGGACACCGAATTTCATAGGAAAATCATCTTTTCAGATGAGGCTCACTTTTGGCTCAATGGTTATGTGAACAAACAGAATTGTCGTTACTGAAGTGAGTCAAATCCAAGAGTGATTCATGAAATACCATTACATCCTGAAAAATTGACTGTTTGGTGCGGATTATGGTACGGTGGAATCATTGGCCCGTACTTTTACAAAAACGACGAAGGCCGTACTGTTACTGTCAATGGCGACCGTTATCGAGACATGTTGAACGACTTTTTTCCTGAAGTGTATGAAATCGATGCGGACGACATTTATTTTCAACAAGATGGTGCAACATGCCACACTGCGTCCGTCACAATGGATTCATTGCGTGATAAGTTTGGTGGGTCGGTTATTTTTCGCAACGGTCTTCGCAATTTGCCACCAAGATCATGCGATTTAACACCCTTGGACAATCTTTTGTGGGGGTATGTTAAATCTCAAGTGTATGCCAATAAACCAGCTACGATTCAAGACCTTGAACGCAACATTCGAGCGACTATAGCGGCCATACCAGCCGATATGCTGCACCGAGTCATCGAAAAATGGACCGATCGTATTCACCAGTGCAAAGAAGTCGTGGCGGTCATTTGAACGATATTTTATTTAAATCATAAATAACATAAAATTTCCTATCAAATCTGCCATTGAGCACGAAATTCGAATATATATTACATGTTTTATTTCAATTTCAAAACATATCGTCCTTATTGGAAAACCCCATATTTGACTTCAACCAATTGTTGCATTATTTTACATTCGTAGACAACGCTCTATGGAAAGTCCAATAAAAAATGAACGCTTGTGACAATTTCATGTAGGTACCTACTACTCAACTCTGTTTAATTTATTATTTTAAAGCACAGTCTGTGCTTTAAAATAATAATTTAACCGTAAGGAAATTGAATTTTGAATACATAAAATATATTTAATTCAGAAATTCAGCAAACTGCTTGTCACTTCACCAGCTCACGGGGCTGGGCTGGGCTCATGGACGTATTGCTAAACTATGTAGAAGGAATACTGTACGTACCTGTATTGTTTAAGTTACTGTATCAAATATAGCTCTAGTGTTGAAACCCGGTCCGTCCAAAATGTTTATTTTTAGTATAGTAAAATTTGATGGAGTGTGGAAATGTTAACTGGCAGTATATTTTTCATTATTATTTTCAATTATAATTAATAATTTTAATTTAAACAATTTCACCTTGAGCGAAAGCGCCGTAGTGGTGGAGGCGTCGGGCGGCGCGGGGCGGTCGCGAGCGCTCAGCGAGCGCGTGAAGGCGGCGCGCGGCGCGTCGCCCGCGTCCAGCGAGCCTCCCGCCAGCAACCGGCCCCACTTGCCGCGCGCAGCGGCCGTGCCTCCCGCGCCGCCCGCCCCGGCCACCGCTCCCGCGGGTGCCGCGCCGCCGCCCGCCTTGCTCTCCTCCGAGCCGCCGTTGGAGGCGCTCGTGCCAGTGGAACCTGAACAAGTGCTCCTTGTACCGATGGAGAACGAGAGCGAGCTACGAGCGTAGTCGATGTAATGTGAATGCGTGTGAGCGGTACCGTCGCCGCGCTCGGGGTCGGGCGCGGCGGCGCGGGCGGGCGCGGGCGCCGGCGCCGCTGCCACGCTGCGTTCTCGTCGGAAGCGCGAGAAAATCTTGCGCACGAGATGGTCCTGGGCCTGCTCCAGCTGCGGCTCTCGCTTGCGCCGCTCCATCAGCTCGCGCTCGCGCCGCACGTCCGCCACCTGCGTGGGAAACGTGATACTCGTAATCAATTGCTACGCTATAAGTAAATTTACGTAAAATATCACAAAATTGACGTAAACTGCCAATATGAAAAAAGAAAAATGAAAGAAATATTACGAAGTAATGATAATGATGTCCAACCTTACGAAATATTAACCGATGCCGCAAGTTATACGTTAAAGTCAGGTTTCT
Source organism: Dryadula phaetusa (assembly GCA_032432895.1). Lineage (NCBI taxonomy): Eukaryota > Metazoa > Arthropoda > Insecta > Lepidoptera > Nymphalidae > Dryadula > Dryadula phaetusa. Next base: position 36,339 of record JAOYRS010000016.1, on the reverse strand, counting down.
TGCAAAACTGTTTGCAAACGCCTGGTAGAAGTCGAGAACTTCCAGAAGGCGGTCCCGCTTAATAGTGTGAAGATCACAGTAAGTGAGAGCGCGCACGTTCGCCGCCGACTGCCCCACGGCGCTATCCTTCCAGAAGGAGTCTCCGAACACGTCACCTTTGCCTGAAAACGAAGTAACTCAATCTTATCCTCGGTATAATACGGTTACGACAAATACATATTACCACTATAAAGGGTATCTTTTATATTAAAACGTACAGTTCGCTACATATAAACTCTTAGATTTTATTTCTATGTAAGATGCTTTGCTCATGGGAGCTAGTTAGTAAAACGAAAGAAAATGCGAGATCCGACCGCCAGGCTGGCGGTAGTGACAGTGCGTGGGTCCAACAGCGACAGATCTAAGAAAATACATTAAATTTTTATCAATTACTTTTAGTGTCTGTAATAATTAAGAATTCTTATCGTTTACAATACAGTATACAGTATGTACTATAATCTTAAACTATACTATAGTGTTAAATCTAATGAAGCCTAAATTGTAGAGAAGTTACACTAGTAAAGTTGTATTATTGTACATTTTTTATTAATTTGATTGTTGTTTTATTTTATTTTAACCTTTATTAATTAAATTTATCTTTTATTAATTTTATATCGGTCAAAAATATCAAAACTCGACTTTAAACAGACATTGAAGCTCGGTTGGCACGGGATACGAGCTGGGAAGATGGAACTTTATATTTGAGTAAATTCAATTAGGAGTTGTTACCAAGGAGTGAAAGTTAGTGAATAGATAGTGGAGGAGTAAAAGTTGGTGATTTAACAGTACACTGTCTGTTGTACGCAGATGATGCAGTGCTAATTGCATCATCAAGATGCGAGTTACAGGCATTGGTCACTACTCTGAAAGAAGGGTGTGAAAGTAATTGTCTAAACCTGAATACGAGTAAAAATAAGATTTATGAAGCCAAGGTGAGTGATACGAGAGGTAAGGGGAGACTTCGGTTGACCTTAGAAAACACAATATCGAAGATACTGGAGGAAGGTCACGTAAAAAGTATGAGGACCCCCCGAAGGGCATGCATGAAGAGGATAATGACTGTGGACGAGGCGAAAGAAGTATGCAGGGACCCTAGCGTTTGGCGCTCCGTGCTCTCTGACTAGCCGCCAGGGATAAAGCGTGAAGCTAAAAAAAATAATAATAATTGTTGTTTGACACCTGTGACCCAAGGTCAACTTGATATTCTTCATAGCTAATGTTAAGATTTCACTTCCGTACCAAGTTTACCCATTCCGATACAATATAAAATGCAAAAATTAATTTAATTTGTGTTGAATGTTCTACTTAGATGCTTATACGCATGACTTACCCAATATTGCTACGACTTCGTCGTCCTGTATCACCTCGAGGCTCCCCGTGACAATGAAACAGAGCGAATCGATAGATTCTCCGGTGTGGTAAAGGAGGTCGCCGGGCGCAGAGTGTGACATGTGGAAGTGCATGGCGAGTGCTCGCAGACAGCCGTCCGAGGCCAGCCTGAACGCGGGGTGCTCGTTGAACACTTTGCGGTTGAGATGCACGCAGATGTCAGCTTTCATGTCTTTCGGACAGTAGTTCAACACCTATAAATTGAGCACGGGGAACATTTGAAATTAATATTCCATGTCTATATGCGGCCGTCGCGTCATGTCTCTCGAGTACCTTGTCGGTGTCGAGGCCTTTAGTCATGGCCCACGTGGACACTACGTAGTCCATGACGCGCTCGCTCAGCGCCTTTGGCACCTCGTGCAACTTCATAAACTCGCGCACATTGTTGAGCATATCATGATACTTGGCGGTGGCGGAAGTCATCTGCTGGATGATGGTGGTCACGTGTCCGAATATTGTCGCGTAAAGCAGGGCTGTTAACATTGTGAAGCTAAATCGTTAGTAAGCTGTTTCTCATACGCATATACACACACGCAAGCACGCACGCATGCAGACACACACACACACACACACACACACATTAGAGATTTCAAAAGCAACAACTTGATTATTATTATGAACACGCGTCTTGAGGTGACTCGATTTCTATGACGATCATCTTCATCCGACCGCACGACGCTGCTCATGACACGATAAGCCTGTCATGAGCCTTTTCTATTTCTTACGTTTGCAAAAAACAAAAAATATTGCTAAAGCTGCGAAATTATCGTCTCCATTAATAAAAAAAAATGTTACAAAATACAAATTCTAATGATTAATTCGCAACATATTTCGAATTCAGTCAACAAATGTCAAAAGTTTAATCTTTTCTTGTATTGTTATGTGACACTTTTATCTTTAAACCTAATCGTCTTACATTTCGGTAGTCTTTGTAATGCTTAGGTATACCTTTGTGTCAACTTACCTTGCGTTTTACCTGCTCACACAGCTCTATTATAGCAATTGCATAATGACTTAGTGCATTTCTACTGTACCTAGGTATGATTCATTAAATCCTTGAATGATACATGAATAACTCCCTTTTAGCTGGTTATGAAGAATCTTATTCATATTATGATATAATGTTATCGTGTAATTGACTTAGAGGCGTACAATGTGGACGCTACCGTACTCTGTAACTCTTACCCTAATGAGATTAGATAAGTATTTTCAAGAAAGTTTCGCGCATTCGACGGCGTTTGCGTCTTGGCGATATTCAATTAACTACACACTGTGTGCGAGAGCACCGCGCTATGGCTATCCTCGAACGCTTTACATCTTTCGAGCTCCTGTAGGTTTAAAACCAAGTTAAACTCATAGCAGCTCTGAGACGCAGAATGCGAGGGGAGCAGCGCGGCGCTCGTACACTGTGACGCTTCGTGGGCCTGCACGGTGGGTCGGATGGGTCGGGAATGTTTGTAGGATTGTAACATGAGAAATCAAATAAAAATACTCTAAAGAAAATGCGAATTTAGAAAAAAAATATTTATTAGATACCTAATAAAGATTGATTAAAATAAAATAATTAAAATGATTTTGATAACCCAAATGATTAAATAAATCCAAGCGTAGCGAGTTTCATTAAATATTTCTACAATTAATGAACGACCGTGAAATAAAGAAGATCACAAATAATAGATGATGCTGATAAACAGAAAGATAGGACAGGGGTGAGACGAGGGCGAGGGCAGCGCGGCTCTCGACGCAGCGCACGCAGCGTCGACGCGCTGCGCGCGCTGCGTGGGAGTCGCGCTCGTGCTCCGGCTAATAACAGAAGAATTCCGGCACCTGCTACGATCATCATGCAGATGGTGAAGATCTTCTCGTTATCGGTCTCGGCGGCGACGTTGCCGAAGCCCACGGAGGTCATGCAGGTCATCGTGAAGTAGAGCGCGGTGACGTACATCGTCTTGCGCGACGGCCCGTTGACGAGCTCGGGCCCGTCGGACTCGTTAGACCAAACATACGAGTAGGGGCTCTGTGTCACGTTGGCGAGTTTCCAGAGCCAGGAGTACTGCAGGCCGGAGTCGGCGTCGGAGCGGCCGATGCTGTACCATACGCACGCGAGCCAGTGCGCCACCAGCATGTAGAAGCACAGCAGCAGGATGAGCATCGCCGCGCCGTACTCCAGGTAGCGGTCCAGCTTGCGCACCACGCGCCCGAGCCTCAACAGACGCACAACTTTCAACGCGCTGAACAGGCTACCTATGCCCTACACATTGCGAACACACTTGTAATACCTATAAATTATGTACTAAAGTAGAATGCTACATTTATCTACAAAAGTAAAGGGATTCAAATCCAAAACAACAGAATGTTTTTGTCATTATCGGTTTTATATGCTTAAATTGAATTCTATCAATCAACTTTTGCACGTTGATAATTATAATGAAGCGGAACAACTACGAATTACATTTTGCTTATTATTTTACAGATATTCTAAAGAATATGAAATTAAAAACAGGATTAATATACTAACATCTTCGTCATGGTCGAAGGCGTTGAAAACGTCGTATGGAAGGCACGAGAGAAGGTCAATCAGGAACCACGACTTGAAGTAGTTCTTGCGTATAACTTTGGGGTCGCTGACGACTTCTCCTCCGGGTCCCACGAACGTTGTATGAAAATTGAGCACAATGTCTATAAAAAACACCACGTCGACTATAGAGTCGATGACTAGTAGTGAAACGTCCTCGCTGGTTTTATTCTTAAATGCGACATTATACGGAACCATAATGGCCGTGTAAAACGTCAAGCAGAGAATGATCCAGTCCCAGATTGCTTTAAACGCGCAGTAGTGGAGCAAGATGTGTGGAGGCGTCTTCGGCGCCTCCTGCCGGTACTGCGGGAGCACGTCCCCCGACAGCGACATCACCTGCGCGCCGACACGACATGCCATCAACAACACACACTACACGTTTATTGAACACATACGAACATGGGACGATCCACTTTGAGATGAAATGTTGACTACGTCTACTAGATATTATGTCAATAGGTATCTAAACGCATAGATGTACGAGTACAGTGTACATGCGGTGACAATACATTCCCGTGAATAGTCGAGGAGCAAGTTCAGTGCACAGTGTTCGTGTGCGATACGGAGAAGGGCTAGAACATGTTATTTACTTGCGAAATAACATATCTAAATTTATAATAAGTCATTTAGCTCTTAGGACATTAAGATATTTGCTAACTTTCTTAGTAAGTGTTGTACTTACTCATATAAAATATAATTTACAAAATTATGTTAAAATGTATTTAAGAGGTTACTTTGCATTATTGTTATAGCTATAAAGATAATAAAGGTTAATTAATAGTGAAAAGTCATAAATAGAAAGTTAATCATTGTTATGATTATCCATGAAGGTATATTCAAGGTATATGTATGTACTGCAAGGTAATTCTTCGTACATAAAATATTTTTAAAATGGGAACGCAGATATCACGTAAGTAGGCACGTAGTAAACATAGTGGTAGTATGGGATACTGCATGATCAAATGTAAAGTACCAGGTCGAGGTGCAACCGTCCGTGTACCTGTCACAACGTGTGTATCACAACGCGACGAGTCGCGTTAACTAAGTGTTAAAGTTATTGTACATAGTTAATGTTCTTGATGAAATATACATATTGAAATGCTCATCTTCATTGTCAAATTTTTAACTGATATAGGAGTTCGACGTGGAATCTATGTGTGCACTATGTCATAGTATCAGTGGGCAGCTTCACTTAGTGTGATTGATGCGTTCCCATGTGAACGATATTAGATAATGGCGGAGTTGTCTGGACGAAGACATGGACGCGTGTGATAGCCCGCGCACCGTCCAGGCAACTCCGGCGCAACGGAAGTTGACAAGCTGTAAGTGTAGAAGAGAAGAGCGTGCGTGTTTACATGGTGTGCGTTGGTACTGACATGCGCGAGCTGGCTCTGGCGCGCCGGCTCCTTGAGCGCCGGCAACGCCGACACCAGCACCGAGCGCGAGCGCGTCACGCTGCGCGCCAGCTTGGCGAACTTCGACAGACCTGTCTCAGTCAAACCGCGGCTTGTAATACACAGTTAATCTGCCCTAACAAGGAGTGTAGTAAACGGCGACGCTGTTACGTTGTATGCTTATAGGACTACAACTAAACTGATATACTTCATATAAGTTAGATAAATATTTATTTATTGTAAAATGTAACAAGTAAGTGTCGTGACTTGCGAGGTTGAGTTTGTATGAGCGTGTCTGAAGTGCGGACGGACTTGCCTCCCTTGGGGTCGTCGGCATCTATGGGCTGCTTGAGCGCAGTGATGTCGCGGAAGGTGAGCAGAAAGAGCACCACCAGCTCGCGCTCGTTGCGGATCGGCGCCACGTGCACCAGCAGCCACAGCGGCGTGCCTGCGGTAACACACGTGCCGGTCACCGTCACCGACACCGACACCGCCACCGTCGCTGCCACCAACAGTGCGACCGCTTACGAGCCATTGGTGACGGCTAGTTAAATATAGTTAGCAAGGTCTCCTATGCGGCGTTAATAAAACCAAGATCTCGAATTCTTGGCGCTTTACGTACAATATTTATATAGAGACTTGTGTTAAACTGCTTTCAGATTATACTTTGTTTACAAAGAAATAATTTTATTTAATTACTCTAAATTATTAATAAAAAAGCGTACGGTTCTTCTTGTAAAGCAGGATCTCGAACTGGTCGGCGAGGTGGTGGTCGAGAGCGCGGTCCACTCGCTCCACCGCCTCCTTCTCCGTCAGCTCGCCGTACATCCACGTGCAGCTGCGGGTGAGAGAACGTGCATAATGACAATTTCTGCCTCGGGTAATATATCTGATAGTGCGTTGATATTATCAATGAGACTTACCGGCAGGATTTTTGCATGACCTCGGCTCGGTTATATCCACTCATCTTGCAGAATGTCTCGTTGCAATACACGATGGGATAGTCGACAATCTGTGCATTTGCTAGTAGGAAGCTGCTGTCTGCTGTGGGGCAAAACTCATTTATGAATCTCACATTTGTAATAATTTCAAAATTAATTACGTTTATTAAATACATTAAAAGAGCGTGTATACTATCGTATAACCGCTTGTATTATTTATCAGCACGTTTTACTTCTAATCCCAAATCCTCAAATAACTAAAATAATAAAAAATGCAACATAATATAAAGCAATAATTATTACATTTGGAATAGGTGAAATACTGACGCTGTGATGAGGAGCGGCGTATGATATTTTCTAGGAAGGTATTCTGCGGGGCTACGAGCCCCCGGCGGCCGCCCGGCATGCCGGCGCGTGCTCCGCCCTCGCGTCACGTGCGCGCTGCTGCTCCGGCGCCTACGCGGGGCCGAGGCCCGCTGCAAGTCGGAATTCAATTGAATAATGCAATATGTAAATACTTCGTAGACGGCGCCAAGCTGCTCATTTATGTATAGCGTTTAACAAACAAGGGTATTTAATTATCAACAAAGTTAATGCGATGGATCCAACCCATTTATTATTTTCGAGAAGTTAATTATCTTAGTTTGTTCCTATTACACTCGATGAGGATGAGTTCGGTGTCCCGTGGAAGTATGTAACTACATGATATGTAGATATTTGAGAGCGCATTGCGTAACAAAACCTAGGGTGACTAGTGCGGGTACATGAGCACTGACGAGTGAATAACACAATAACACAGCCTTTCTGAGACAAGCTTACCTTCCAGTGCGCATATATTAAAGAAGTGCATGGCTTTAATGTTAGAATGATATTCAAGCCAATAAAACACACGTGCAAGTGTCCAAGGAATGCCTACAACTGCTCGTCTCACCTGTCGAGATTTATTCGTATAAGATTCCGCGGCGCTCCGACTTCATATGAGTCTACGACGTTCCTTCTATACGAGTATAGAAAGTCAAAACTCACTCGCTCCTCAAATTGACGACGCTCCTACTCTACAACAAGCACTGCAGATTCAATATTCACACAACAACACTAGATGTTGTCTTACCAGCTCACTGTCGAGGTCTGTTTGAAGTATTGTAAACAAATATCTCGGACACAAAGTGAAACAGATTAATTTTTCTAATCTACGGACTACGTGAAACACGAAACCTAACACACGCACCTACAGACGAATTTAGAATTACGCTTTAGTCTCAGTACCTATATCTGAATATCTAAATCATAACTTAATCGTCAAATAGATAGTAAATAAATGATACTCTATAAAAACTAAGAAAACAGCCGAACAGTATCTTTCAATTAACTCTACGACGTAAGTCAATAGCGCTCTCTGAGGTCACATCGACTGGCCGGGTACCTTACATTCGAACATTGAGCCAAAGCGCAACCGGAAACAAAATATGTTTTCATGGTGTAACGTGCAGCGACGGCGGATCTCGATCGATAATGTTTACGCGAGCTCTGCCATCCACCGTCTCGCCACTTGCCGTCGCGCGTCGCTCCTCACGCGGGAGCCCGCTGTACCGGGACGCCGGCTCGCACTTACGTAAGGGGGCAGGCAGCAGTGCTGCACCTACTCGCCGTCGGAACTCACATCATCGCAATCGCAGTTCAGCGAGAGTGGAGACGCACGCAACTCACTCGCGATGTCCGTCCGCGTGCGCTGGACTGGACTGGGCACTAGCGGCTGGCGGGTAGTGGCGGGCGGCGGTGCGGGCCGACGGGCTGCTGCCCTCGCATCGCTCTGCGGGCCCGCGCGGGCTCGTCTCTCGCTGCTCGACCACGGCTCCGACGCTGCAGCGCGCGCCTCACTGCCGCCTCCGCCGCTGCCCTCCGCCGCCCTCCGCCGCCGCAGCCTCGCGCATGCGCGCCTTGCACTCTGCACTCACGTCCGAGTTCACTTTTCACACTTTGTTGCTGGTTCAAGTTCCATCGTATTTGGATCATACGTTTTCATACTTACACACACACACACACACACATATACATACTCGTATGTAGCTCCGTCTCCCAGTTGAAGCGTTACCTTGTGACGTTAGTTGCGGTTGACCTGTGAACTATGCGCTAATTAATTGCGTTTCGAATATTAGTATTATTTATAAACACTTACAAGGCATATATTCTGCATACAGACCTGATTTATTGATACCTAGATAACAACACACATCGTATATCATCGTAAGCAGAGCAGGTCCGCGGGATGCGCCGCACATGACACGGGACACATCGCACGGGAGCATCACGTTAAATTTTGTGTACTTTCATACATAGGTGTGTAGAAAAGAAAAAAATTCAATTCTTCAGATTTACTTATAGTTGCTTTTTAATGTAATAAGACGAAAGGCAAAAGCAGTGTCACCTGCAACTTATCCTCGTACAGTTCCCCAGTGACCATGCTTTGAAACAATCACTAAAATGTATAGGATTCTTTTTGCTGGCATTTACACGTAAAACAGTAATTGCGGACAAGGACGTGCGATCGATAGTCCCGTGGCCATTGCGACCGTAAGAAGTGTAAGAACGACCTACTGCGTCGATATTCATGAATTATTCGTTGCCTATCTCAGCAAGAAGAGCCATTTAACTTTGACGACGTCGATATTATAAATATGTAACGCAAAACGTAGCTACTTATTAAATTATTCTTTTAAATTGATCTCGAATAAAAAATGAAAACATGTATGTAACAATGAACCCTTAATCATTTTATGGGCACATAATGTGCTAGCCCTCGCCCTCGCCCTCTCTATTCACCTCATGAAGTTGGAAATGATAGGATGAATTCGGTTTCCTCTTTTAACATACGAATCCTACCACCGAAGTGACACCTGCGCGTTACTACGGCATCGCGTATGCCACGCGTAACGAGGCCAGTACTCATTATAATAAGTCGGTAAATAGTTCATACATACTGATCATTCGGAAGTTTCCCTAATTGTATTATCAAAATGTGTGGCTACAAGTCAATAAACTCACAGAATGGTGATGCTTGTGGCTTGTGATCAAAATAAATAAAAAGAGTATATATATTAATATTAGAATACAAAACAAACATTGTGAATGGAGTCGCAAGCACCGAAAGTAATTTGATTAATCATGTTCTCAAGTGGAAATCGAACCTAAAACAACCGCTTCCGAGTCGGACATTAATTTACATTTTTTAAGGATATTTATTTTGTATGGAATTGTATGTTTTAAGCCCTCTTAACTTTCTTATAAGTGTGTAAATGGTGTTATTATTGTGCACGTTATATTGTATTTTTGTTAGCATTTATAAAAAAGGTTCTAACAGGCGCGGGTTCGAGTCTCTCTGCGTTCAAATATTTTTTCGTTTTCTAAAAATGTTTTTTTATCCTAAGTGTAAAATGTTATTCACACATACATATTTTATAAACAGCAAAATACTAAATAAGTAAGATACTTTCTGTTTATTAGTGATTATTTCTGAGAAACAATGTTTGGGTAGCACGATCTTTGATTTTTGCCATTTTTACACATTTTAAATGAAACTATTTTAATCGAATTCCCTGTACCCTATCTACATAAACGGTACGTACGACTTTCACAATCTTGCCTTTCGATAATATTTATATATTCCTAAACCATCTAATTTTACTAATGACAATATTCAATTTACTATAGAATTACAGGCATTTCAAAGGCATTTCCTAGCGTTACATAAAAATAAAGTAAATAAAGGAGTCATTTTCAATCAGTATTCCAACAGTCAAGTGCCATGGTTCCAATTTATAAACATGACGACTTACATTAGGCCCCTCTGTCTCCGCCTTGAGGGTGAAACGTACATAAATACGGAAACATTTTTTTTATTTTAAATCAGAAAGTCAGAGTTTGTATTCCGACAAACTTGTATACAATAATTGGTTTGTATGTCCTTTCCCTAAGATAGGATGAAACTTCCAGAAAGATTCAAAACTTGCTAATAATTTTAAATAAGCATCTCACGAAAGAAAATGTCATAATTGAATTATAAAACTAATGGGTTTTTCTACGAATCCTACTTCATTGTCTTGTTTGAATTATTTCTAACCACTTCAAAAAGGGTCCAAAGCCCCTTTATGAGTAGAATTTCCACAATCAATAAAATAAGCATTTTCTAAATTTATGTCAGAGATCCAGCAATAAAGGTTCATCTCTCACTAAAAAAATTACGTACTTTCATACAAACTGTAAACCATAGGAGTCACCTCTCAGGGAAGATAATTTTAAAAACGCTGAAATTTTTATAAATTTTTATGAACGCAAATATTTACTAATTTATGACTAGGAGTCTAAAAAAAGGGACACGTCCAGAACATGACAATTGGCAGACTTCAAAACAAATTGTCAACCCCTTGAGGATGGAATTTTTGAAAATCCTTTCCTGGTGAGCGCTTCAGCCATTTTCTTTTACCCGTACGCGTTCTTACTTAAATCACAGCCAAAATTCGTAATATTTCATACAAACAATATTTATAAAATTGCTATAAACTTGCAAAAGTCCTTAAACCTTTTTAATCTCACCCTGTTGTATAAGTTGATTTTTAGGAACATTTTGTTTTACCTCCAAATTTTACGTTATCTTGGACAGGTTGTATGGACATCGGCTTACACACATCCACTTATGACACCTGATTTCGCTCACCCACAAACGCACTATGGTCCACATGTGATTTCACTCATCCACACATGACATCTTGGACCACATGATTTTACTTATCCACATGACATTTTGGGCCACATATGATTTTACCCATCCATGATACCATGGTCCACATATGATTTTGCTCGTCCACATATGCCAACATGGTCCACATGTGATTTTACTCGTCCACATATGACATCATGGTCCACATGTAATTTGGCCCACATGTGATTTTGCCCGTCCACATATGCCACCATGGTCCACATGTGATTTTACTCGTCCACATATAACACCATAGTCCATATGTGAATTTACCCATCCGTATATGTCTTGGCCCACATGGCTTTTACTCATGCTCATAAAACAACATGGTCCACATTTAATTTCACCCATCCACATACGACACCTTGGTCCACAAGTGATTTTACCCATCTACACATGACACCATGGTCCATATGTGATTTTCTTTCCCGTTTTTTATTATTCATACTATTGCAAAAATTGTGAAAAAAATTAATACAGTTAAATTGCTTCAGAAAAAATGGAAATTTTTCCACTTTTAGACACAATTACAAAATAACAAATTAAAAAAAAAACATATAAAAATTTAAACGCAGCGGGTTTCGAAACCGCGCCTCTTGGATACATGCGAAGCACTCTGACCGCTACGCCATGCGTCCTACTACCAGCTGCGTCCAAAATCCTTATACGTTTGTTACAACTTATTTATGTTGTTAGCATCTCTGTAGAGAGATTTTTACAAATTTCTGCTACAAAAAGATTATTAAGAAATAAATAATCGTATAACAAGAGAGGTTGCTATTTTATATCGTATAACAAGAGAGGTTGCTATTTTATATCGTATAACAAGAGAGGTTGCTATTTTATTTACTATTTTAAAGTGTCCACATTTAGGATTAGAAAATATTTTTGAAAAAACGTATAAAAATTTGAACGCAGCAGGATTCGAACCTATGCCTCTTGGAATAAATGTTTGTATATTTTATTAACAAAAATAAGATTAAGATCCAAGAATGTACTCAAATTAGATTTTTAACGGGTTTTCGAGGGTATCTCTCTCCTGCTCGTGTAGAACAGGTCGGGTCAAGGGACTTGGAATATGAACACGATGGCAGACATTGTTGGACACTCAAAAGAGATATAGCTAAAGAGAAATCCACTCAGTAGATCTGTGAAAGTGACGTATAAACAGAATTAGAACAACGATGTTCCCAATTTCTTAACTATTCTCTGGTGATCGCGAACTATTATTTTCAAGTGATCTGCGGAGTGGATTTCTCTTTCGTTGGTTATATTCTTGAAACTCGTATTCAGCGAGTCGAAAAACATGCCCGTAGATAGGTGGCACCCGGTGTACAGACATCCGTTTGGTGCCGGAGTTATTGCATATTTTACGTTATAACTATATGCTCTTAATTGTTGTTATACTTGCTTATGGAAATATTCTTCCGTAAACATTCAGTAAATAATAGTTTAAAAGTAGGTACATTACAACACAACAGTAGTCAAACAAACTCGCTTAAAATATTGTATGATCTTCAGAATTGAGTAATTTTGAAATTTTCAAACAAATTTAACAACGAAGTTTCGACGGTGCTCACTTTATGGATTGATTAATTACATATTGTTATTATTGTAAGATATGTTATTTCGGCTTTCCTTTGCATTTGTATTTTTCACATTCTTCTTAAAATTGGTATTAATAATATAAGAGCGAAGATAAAGCTGAAAAACAGCACTGTAGACAACAAGTGTCCCACACACGCCGAGCCTTACTTCTTTTGCCGTTTTTTTATTGTTTTGTAATTTTTTATAATGTTCGATTTTGTACGCTTTATAATTATGTTATTAGATTAAGTACAAAAGGTAATACTATTTTTTTTTAAATTTGAATTAAATATTAATATTTAAAATCAATTAATTGATTCTTATGAAATAAGTGTACATATATTTTAATTTTTATTGCTTTTTCTAATTTTTTAATGACATTACGCCGGTCGTGGCGCAGTGGGACAGCGTCTGACTGTAAACGCGATTGGTTGCGAGTTCGATCCCCGGGTGAGTGATTATATTTAAATTATTTTTATTTCCCCGCTTTGGTAAAAACGAAAAGTGCGGCGTTGAGTTCTCCCACTCGACACGCATGTCTCGAATTCGGTGGAAGGCGAAGTACGGAGTGTCTTGACACTAGGTACATTGTCCAATTGCCCCCATCACCTTGACATGTGGGAAATAAATGAGTAGGTGCTACGTAAAATTAATTGGAATTAGTATTTAATGAATTGATTGTACGATTATACATATTATGTTTTTTAAATGGTATGTTGCGTGGATTTTTTGAGTATTCAAGCGAGCGGATGTTGCAGTCAGGCTTGTAAAATCCGAATAACTTGTAAAGAGGCATCAGTCGCCTCTTTAACATTACGGGGTTCTTGTGCCTGCGGAATATAGGCGACTTGGTGTTAATTCTCTTCTTCTGATAATTTTGAAAACCAAGATGGCGCAGTGGCCGGATGTGCGTCATTATGGAGCCTTGTCTTCTTTTGAAAGAACAGTAATTTTGATTTTATAATGTGGCTTGTTGTTATTTCAAATATAGCTGTTAAATATTCTAATTGGTTAAGTTATTATAAATTAAATTGTGTTTTTTTACATTCTCATTATATATATATATATATATATATATATATATATATATATATATATATATATATATATATAAATTCGAATTGAAAAACGGCCGCCTGTTTTAATGTCGGTTAAAAACTTTATAAAAAAGAAACAGTCCCACAAGTGAGACTAAAGGTAAGTGTCGCGTGTGTCGCGTGTGTCGCGTGTGTCGCATTAAATGAGTACATCGTTTCACTTATCACTTGTATATTTCACATGAGCACAGTCATCACATTCAGCGGTGCGCGCGGCGCCGCCCCCCTCCCCCCGCCGCGCCCCGCTTGGCCACCAGCACGCGCGTGTAGCGCAGCTCGCCGCCGCTGCGCACCGTCAGCGCGGGGTCGGGCTCGGGGGCGGAGGCGGCGGGGGCGGAGGCCGGCTCGTCGTCCGCGAACACGATGGGCAGCTGCATGATGTCGGCGGCGGCGAGGCGCGGCGGCAGCAGCGCCAGCGGAGCACCAGCCGGCCCGCGCGACACCACGCGCCCCTCTGCGCGCAGACCAGTGCACATGCATACGAGCTCATATCGGCCAAAGAAATCCGGAATTTCGATCGATTACAATTATGAAGGAAATTATAAATGGCGACTTTTTCGTAAAACAATGAAATTCATGTGAAAACTAAAAAATGGGAGATAAGAGACTGCATCCTACGATCCTCAGACCTTCAGGTACCTCTCTATGAGATTCCATCACAAACGGTTCAGCTGATTTGCCGCGATGACGTCACAAAGATGACAGACGGGCAAAGTCACCTTCGTATTTATAATACTAGGTATGGGATGTACATCAGAAATCACTTTTCTCGAATAACTTTTGACTTACCTATGACTTCTATAGATCGTCCTCCTCTGTGGAAAAAGTAATTACTTATTAGTTGGGTACGACTCGCAAATTTATTGGTAACGAATAGCGCACTATAACAATATCGAAATATTCATATTAAACAAAAAGTACTTAGTAAATAAAGAGATAAATAAACTCATCAACGTTATTTTTTATCAAGTATTATTATGATGACTTAAGTCTCAACGTATCGTATACGAACAACTGTACTCACGTCGAGAGAGACCGACTGTCTTCATTCTCCGGCGGAACGGCGGCTGAAAGGACAAGTACAATATAGTATACGGAGCATCTAAGAACACTCATTCAGTGTAATCGTAGAGCAAACCTCTTCTGCGGCCGATGCGGTCGCGCGGCGCCTCCGGCGTCTCCGCCGCCTCCAGCACCCAGCGCGCGCACTCCTCCTGCAACACGCGCTCGTTAGTGACGTGCTCGCCCTCCCGCGCCCTCACCCGCCCTCCCGCGCGCACTCGCACTCACCGCCAGCGCCGCGTCCAGCGCGTGCTGCGGCAGGCGGCGGCGGCGGCGCAGCACGCGCGGCAGCCGCAACGCGTCGTCCGCGCCTGCCACCACGAGCACGCGGCGGGCGGCCGGCGTCGCTGCCCCGCCCCCGCCCGCCAGCGCCGCGGCAGCGCCGCGCCAGCTCTGCGCCGCGCCGCCGCCCACCACCGCCAGCAGCGGCGCGTCGGGCTCCTGCAGCGCGTCCCCCTCCGCCGTGAGCAGCGGCGGCGCCAGCAGCAGCAGGCCGCGCACGCGCGCGCCGCTGGCCGCCAGCCACGCCGCCAGCGCCGCGCCCGCGCCCGCGCCGCCCACCACCACCGCGCGCCGCCTGTCCGATACGCCATGACACTTGAGATATTAACTTACAATACTAATTTATTTATTTAACTTTACCCTGCGTGTCTAGCGGGATAGGCGGTCAAGGAGACCAGCGCGGCACACGTTACGGTTTTACGTAATTCTTTCCACTTTCACTTTATCTACAGTCGTCTCCATATATCACGTTTCCATCACCTCTCCCCACATCCCTCTGTCACGAGCTGTTGTCCAGTATCCGATCAACCGAAGTCTCTCACCCTCTCGTACCACTCACCCGCGCTTCATATATCTTTATTATTATTCTTTCAATCATCCTCTCGACGTCCCCAAACAACCTGAGCAATTTTTTTTATTGTTACTATAAAATTCTCGCTTACTCTTTGTATTATTTGACAGTCACCTAGTAGTTTGTACACGCACTTAATGCACGCGATGCGCGCGCCTGTGTGTGTGTGTGTATGCGTACATTCAATCACTACTATACACACACACACACACGTGTATGTGTGTATAGTAGTGATTGAATGTACGAACAAACTAAACGCAGTGTATCTCTGTCATTCATTCTATCTCTCTTTTTGTAGAAGATTACTGTCACCGACAGCTATACTCTCTGCCACATCCATTCCGTATCTTCCGTCTCCACTAACCATGCTTTCCAGACCAGAATGAAGACAATACCGGTGACTCGCAATCTGATGATGCAATGAGCACGAGAATGCACAAAAAAACTTTACAGGGAAGTCATAAAAAAGTATTTTCAAGAATTAGTGAATAAATAAAAATTAAATTAAGATTTAAAAAAACCCCGCGACACAATATCTTAAGTTCCCTTTAAAAGAAAATCAATCTAAAAGTACCAATTTTTTTATGTTTTAATGATTCTAAGAAAATTCGTCCCGTTGAGAGAACTAAATTACCGCCGTCATGGAGAAACTTGCCCTGTATTAATTTGTGAGTTTTGGAGCGGACCGTCAACATAACCACCACACTCGGTGTATACTCACCCCGCGTCTGCCAAAATGTCAGCGAGCGCCGCGCGTGCCTCCTGCGCCAGCGACGCGCACCAGCGCTCAGGCGACGCCGACACGCGCGACGCGCCGCCGCCCGCCACCAGCTCGCGCACGTGGACCAGCGCGCCCAGCCGCCTCAGCCAGCGCGCGTCCTGTGCTGCGCATCCGCTCGGCGCCCACGCCAGCCACGGGCCCGGAGCACCCGCGCTGCGCGGTTTCCCCGTGGCCGCCAGCGGGTCGCGCGGCGGCATCTTCTCCCGCAGCGTCGGCAGTCGCTCTGCGAGGCGCGGCACCTGACGCTTCAACTCGCCCACGACTTCGGAGTAGAGCACCGCTAGCGCGCGCGGCGCTCCTGCCAGCAGCGCCGCATGCAGCCACGCCGCGCCGCTCGTCGCGCCTCCTGCCCAGTGCGGCGCGAGTGCGCGCCGCAGCCGCCGCGCCGTCACCGCCGCGCCCTCGCTTCGCGCCCAGCGTCCGCCGCCGCCCGCCAGCCGCTCCAGGCGCAGGTCGCGCAGCGCGGCGAGCGCGGCGGACGCGAGGCGCGCGTGCGCGGCGCTCGGCGCGAGCGCAACTAGTCTCTCCTCCCAATCATCTCCCTCGTCAGTCTCGACCTCGTGGTCGAGGGATTCCGCAGGGTCGGTCATGCGGTCACAGGGAGGCGTGGGAAGGGAGCGGGGCGGAGTCTCGACGTCGATGAGCTCGTCCGCGTCGGCGTCGGGCGCGGGCGGCGCCAGCAGGACGCGCAGCTGTGCGTTTGCGACGGCACCCCGCGCTCTCGCGTACGAGTGCTCGCCCCACACGTCCAGCCGGGAGTCCTTCGCGTGTTCATAAGTATATATATAGTTAGATATACGTATGATACAAACATATAGCAAACACGTACAAAGCGCCTCCCACCCAATGCCATTTTTATAAGGGTAATTTTAAAATAATGATGATGACACTAGTTGGTATCTCAGTAAGCTAGAGAGCACACGAGTTGGCGCAATTGGCCGCAGCCAATACAAAAAAGCTCCTGAGCAAGTTAAAAGAAGTGAGGAAAGAGACACAGGAGAATTGGGACAGGAGATATGATAGGAGACAGATAGAGACTACACAATGAAACCAGAAACAATCGCCACAATTACGACAGACTAACAAAAAAGTAAATATCATATGGATTTCATCATATACATAACAACAAGATGTCTTCAATGGAATAGTAGCACCCATATATACAATGAAAATTCTAAAAAAAGGTTCCTAATAGATATAGTAATAAAAATTTTAGAGTGAATAAGTTAAATATAAAATCTGTTATATGGTTATAAAATTTAATTTGATTTGTCGACCGTAAATAAGTAATATAAATTATAAATAGATTTATTAAGGCAAATTGAGGCTACTATGCTGGAGAAAAGTGAATAAATGTATATAGCTGAGGGTTACTAACCAGTTCCCCGCTGACGACAAGTACATGCCTCACCAGCTGTTCATGTAATGAGGATGCGTCCATTGCTTCCTCTGGAGGGTCTTGCTCTTGCTGGAAATAAATCTAAGTATTTTAATAACATGATACACTACCTAACATAAGAATTTAATGCTTTATATGGGATGCTGGGGCGGGCATCACTTTTAAATACACAGCTATAGCAACTATTCCAATGGTAAATATGTCCTGTACCATCTGTTACAACCAAGCATTTGTAGAAGAAAATATATATTATTTATTATAGTTTTAGTATTTTATAATGCTGTACAGACTATGTTTATATCACTTAAGGTTAGTTTACTTTTAATCAATATAAATATATTATTGTAAATTTATAAAGACAACAACGTAATAGATAACAGGTAGTATGAGTTATGTGACTGTAACCAATAAGTACATACCACAAATTAAAAAAAAATAGATTTCTTTAAGTGTTTGTTGCTGCATATATACCAGTGACAAACTATGTCAATTTATAGAACTATTCCTATAAGTATTATTTACTTTCAATATTATTATGTATATTTGTAAATTTTTATTTCGATTTGTACTTGTACTGTTCTAAGAAATAGTTTATATTGAAGGTGTGTTTTTAAATTTTAATATTTGTACAACTATAAAATAATAAATACATTAGCTGTTAAAGGTGGCTCACAAAATTATACCTCATATCCACTGACCATCTCGCTGTTTAATTCACTCGCTGTTAACACCATCGCGAAGTTTTGCAAATTTTATAACTTTTTATTCACATAAGTAATAACATAGGTGTAAATAATAGTATTTGTTATGTCAATTAAGCTTACTCTCTTAGTTAACAATATTGCAATTCAATGTCAAAAGATACATTTATCAATTTGTGAATTCTGTTATATTAAATAGTCAATTCTTTATTTAGTAAACAATTGTTAGGAAAATAGAAGGTACACATTCTACGATATTTGACAAATGTCAATGTCATTAAAATTGATATAAATGAACAATTACTTTGATAATTTGCGTTTAGTATAGGAGAATAATTATTATTTAGATAATTTTTTTATTCATAAATATAATACAAAAAAGACTATGAAAAAAGGTTAGCCTCATGGTAAATCAAGCAAGTTATTCCTTTTAACTTAGAGATGCTATTGTATATAAAACTAATATACTCTGTGGTATGCATTAATTTGAGACACCACACGCGCT
This sequence comes from Dryadula phaetusa, assembly GCA_032432895.1. Taxonomy (NCBI): domain Eukaryota; kingdom Metazoa; phylum Arthropoda; class Insecta; order Lepidoptera; family Nymphalidae; genus Dryadula; species Dryadula phaetusa. Next base: position 17,260 of record JAOYRS010000016.1, on the reverse strand, counting down.
GTTGTACTTGTCTGACAAATGACATTAATTGACAAGTTAAGTGATCGTTCAGTCATCAGTGATTATGTCGTTAAAAGGAATGAGGCTGGTCTATTTGACGTCTTTGTTTGATTGTAGAGGCATAATGGAAACACGCTGTATCGATCAAAATATGTGAAGAATGGTTTCGACAATTCAAAAGCAATTTTACATTTTAATTTCAAAGACATTGAGACAGACAATGCCAAATAATGTTTTCTTGTTCTTACATTGTCACCAGTTAACTAGGAAACTAGGAGCTGCTACCCGCTGCTTTGCGCGCCGGCCTAAGAACTATGTCGGAAGAATATGCCTTGATATATCTGTCCCTGGAGGTAGACCCAAAGAAGCTATGGTTGGATTTTCTGAAACAGTATGTGAGAGTCAATGGACTTACCGCTGATGATATCAAAGACATGCAAAGTTGAGGAGGTTAAGTGTGAAGCCAGACACATACCAAGAAGAAGAGATATGTTTGTAAACACAAATTTCAAGTTAACTGAAAAAAAAAACTGCCGTAAGGCAAGCTAATAGCTTTTGCTTTAAAGTTCTTCATTGTTTCAGTTCATTAATTTATGTATTTTTCATATAAAACAATTAAAAACATAATCAATATGTATTTAAATATAAGTATTTTTTTATGAAAGTATTTGCACTGGTTGCTTTGTGACTTGTGGTTGACAAGATCAGGTTGGTTGTATCAGTGATAATATACAAAGTTTATTAAAGTACCATATACAATTTTAAATATGCAACTATATTGAAATTAAAAATTTTAAATATTTCTTGTAACATACACTTACTCTATATATTCTAGATACTAGTACTGGAATAGAGAATATATTATTAAGTTTTATGCTTTTATTCCGCATAGTAGCATAGCTAGTACCTAGTGCCAAGACACTTTACTTTGTTTTCCATCAAATTTAAGACATCCTGTATTAAGTGGTAGAACTCAAACCAAAGCAAAGGAAACCAAAGGAAGTGAAAATTATTTAATATAATCACTCCCCCAAGCAGGAATCAAACCCATAACTGATCATATTTACATTCAGACACTGTCTTACTGTATCACAACCAACCTTATGTTATTCATGTTAGTATTTTTTTTGGTTCACAATTAATCCCTTGCGGGGTAGTCGGAGAGTATGGAGCGGCGAACCCAATAGTCCCTGCATACCTCTTTCGCCTCGTCTACATAATGTAAGGGGTCAAAGATGGAAGACTTGAGCGCAGTGACCCCTGCCAGCCTTACATAACAGCAACAGCTGTGTAAGGCTGCAACATTCCATCGGGCGCGAGCACCAGAGCATATTATGCTAGGGCGTTCCCTCGAGGCGATGCGCACCACTGCGTCGCCGCTGGTGTGAGAGGTAGCGACGAATGCGACGTCGAGGACCGCCACCCAAGGGCGGGAAGTGGAGAATGGAGCCACAAATAATGTTAGATTTATGAGACCTATACTTACAGATATGTCATATCATCATATAACACACATTCAACTTGAAGCAGTAAATACTAGAGGAAGAAATATTAAAGATGAATACTTCATTAAAATATTTCCATTTAATTCAATTCATACCACTCATAACTAATAAATAATTAAGTACGAAAAATATAAACATATATACTACTACAAGGATATAATTATAATGTGATTAAAAAATATATATAATATTAAATTTATGTTCAATTTAATAAATGAAGTGTATATGGTTTCAGAATTCAATATTAAGTACTTGTGTTTTATTAAAAAACTGCAAAATCTTGCCTGTGTCATTTAGATGCGTTTGCAGAGACTGGCAAGTCCCCCACTACAAACAGTGTACACAAACTGAGGTTCATGAAAACTTTTGTTTCATATATTTGCTGCTAAATGTTTTATATTAATATTAAGTAGTTATTTTCATCCTCAAACTGTTTATGTAGCTACTAAGTGCACTAATGCACTAACAAATTACTATAGTTATTTTTTAATTAATCTTAAACATAAAATATCTGACTATTTATAAATTAATGGGTTTCATGTTCTTAAATATAAAACCTTAGCAGTATTATTATAGATATCTTAGAACATGCACAGATAAACGATATTATTAACACAATTATTATACTGAAAATATTTCTAAAAAGATCATGATGTTGATGTAAAGTTGTTACTCTTTACATTCTATAAACTTGAAAGATTATCTGTCATGTTAGTTATTGTTAATTTTAATAAATGATTATGTTATACTTATATAAGTTATATATTTTATATATGTATTTATAGATAATTATTATTTTTTAGGTTTACGCTTTATCCCGCACAGCAGTGTACCTAGTGCCAAGACATTCCATACTTTCCGCCGAATCCGAGACATTGCGTGTGAATGCCGAAACTCAACGCGAGGAAGGAATAATAATTTTCTCCCCAAGTGGGGATCGAACCTACAACCGATCGCTTTTACAGTTACACGCTGTCGCCCTGCGCCACGCCTGGCTATAATAGCGGCTTGTATTTATTATTATGAATATTAAATGATGCAAATGTGTTTGATAGTGTGAGTTAAATGTTTGTTTATTATTAAAAAAGTCCTTCGTTTTAGCCTTCATAATTCTATTTTAATGACTTGTTGTGCACTTACCTAGAATTGGGATATTTATTTAGTGGAATATTACGTGAAACATGATTGTAAATGTTAGTTTTTCCTAATGATTGAGTTACCAATAAAAACGATTATGATTATTATGATTATTTTTGTTTGGAGAACATTACAGTACATTGTTTATATTAATTGAGACAAGGTATATTTTATTGTAACAATAATTAATAATTCCCAAGGAGGATTTAAACCTAGCACCCTCTGTGCATAGATCAGGTCGCAGAGAGCATTATCACGAAAAAATTTTTGGCTGCAAACCAGAAAATTTTGTGCTTTTGTGGATTTAGATAAGGCATTTGACAGGGTTGTAAGAAAGAAGTTATGGGAGATACTGCCCCGGTACAATGTTAGCGGACCCTTGTTACAGGCTGTAAAATCTATGTATCGAGATCACTCAGCCTGTAGCCTGAGTAGGAGCTGGCATGTCGCCTCAGTTTGATATTCAATCGGGTGTCAAAGAGGGCTGCGCCATGTCAGCTTGGCTGTTCAATTTGTATTTGGATAGCTGTCCGCAAGGAGTGAAAGAAAGTGGCTATGCCACATTGAGTGAAAATTGGTGATTTGACAGTTAACTGTCTATTGTACGCAATGGTAACTACATCATCAGAATGCGAGTTACAGGATTTGGTCCCCACACTGAAAGAAATGTGTGAAAGTAATGGTGTAATGCTGAATGCTAGTAAAACTAAAACTAATATTTGAAAGAGATGAAGAAAGAACGGAATGCAAAAGTAGGGTAGATAGAAAGATATTAGAACAGGTGAATGAGGTGATATATCTGGAAAGTATGTTTAGTAGAGATGGAAGATACAAAATGGATGTAGAAAGGCGAAGTCAGTTTAGCTGATCGTATATACAGCGTGGAGATACGCAAAATGGCCACCTGCCATAGTAAGAATAAGCGCGAATGTCATAGTAAGAATAAAGAAGAACGTGCTCGAGTAGTTTGGGCACGTTGAGAGAATGAGTGATGAAAGAATGGCAAGAAACATTTATGAAGCAAAGGCGAGTGATACGAGAGGTCAGGAGAGACCTCGGTTGACCTTCCTAAATACAGTATTGAAGATACTGGAGGAAGGTCACGTAAAAAACATGGAAGACCCCTCGAAGGGCATGTATGAAGCGAGTAATGATCAGGCGAAAGAGGTATGCACGCGAGGGATATAGCGTGAAGACAGTTTTAACACAACAAAATTTACGAGTATAATATTATTTATTTAATTATAATAGTATATAGGCAGTCTCAGCCATGAACTTTGGAGTATTGATTTATCAGTTACTTTATTTTTATTAAAAGATGCTAATTACCAATTCACGTATATAGATATTATATTATACAAAAATGTTTATTTTTTGACTTGAATTAATAATATTTTCTGTAATCGAAAACGTAATAATATATAATCCAAAACGTAAAATTACAAGCGATACGAGTCGTTATCTGTCATACGAAACTAAACATTACAACAATTAGAAAATAATGTTATTGTTGCGGTAATTGAAAGTAAAAGCAGGACGAGTCCCTCGTATATGGACTATTGTAGTGTAGTATATAAGCAGATGACACTTGCTATTGAGGAGCAGTAATAAATTTATCTTCAACCTAAAACATCTACTTCATTTACCTAGTCCCGTCCTTACATGGCGACCCTGCCATTTAAGGTTCGGTTTCGGGTTCTAACGAAGTGCAGTAAAACAATATGATGTCGCTCTGTGTAACATTGGACATTCGTGTATTTAATTGTTCGAACGTGAGTAGCGTCGTTTTACAAAATGGGCAAAGAACAAAGTAAAGAAGAAATTGTGATTGCACAAAATGCCGCCGGAGGCGTGAATTCAGCCGACGTGGAGCTAATACACCAAAATCAGAAAGTAACGAATATAATTTTGGGTATTTTTCTTTTACTTTTAATTTTGGGGGCAAAGTTCGCCGTATATAAATTATATAAACGCTGCCACATAAACTGGATGCGTCAGGAAATGGCCAGAAGCGCTTTCAGACGTTTGAGCATCAGGCGTGAACCAAAGGCTGAAGAAAGAAATCAGGAACGTGTCGTTTAGCCTGGAGCCGCATCAATAGCCCTGCCATGCCCTGCTCATAGAAAAGTAGGAGTGTAAAAGTGTGTCATCAGCAAAGGTGTTGTGGTATTATAGACAATAGAGATATTCATATTTTATCATTATTTTTAAGTGAATATTTTTAAGTCCATTTTTTTGTTATATTTCTGTACTAAGTATTATATTATGTTTCTTAAGATTTAAATGGATCATATATTAGATATAAAATATCAAATTGAAAATATAAAAATAAATTTAATTAAACTAAGTAAAGGAAAAAGAACTAAAAAGTTGCTAGAACAGAAATATTTAGAGGTAAAATGTTTATATGACGAATATATAAAATATCGTGACAATAACGCGTTTAAAATATTGAGACCCGTAAACGAAAACATAGCAATACAGCGATTCACCGAAGGTTTGAGAAACAGTCGATTAAGTACTATTTTAGCGGCCCGCAACTACTCTTTTAGCTTTAAAAGATTTCATAAGAGCAGCCAAAGACGAGGAACTGTCGCGTCAAGGCTCTTTTACTTCAGCTGAAACAATTTTCACAACTCAACGTCGAGGTAAACAATAATATTAAACAATACACGCCAACATTACACGCCAAATCGTTCATTTAGACCGATGCTAAATCAAACATCTAGTTTATACCACCGAGGAAACAATAGAGGATTCACAAGTAATTCTCGAGGACGCGGACATAATTTTGAACGTGCTGTATCGCGAGGTAGATATAATAACGATATAAAACGGCATGGGTATCTTATGAATCAAGCCCAAATCGATGGACAGGATAGTACTTCGGAAAATAGCCAAAACTTAGAGTTTTTTCGATCCTAACTTTATTCTAGCATGCAATACGTATAATAATTTCGTAGAGTTTACAATATTAGGTACCAAATATAGAATGCTAGTTGATACGGGCGCCTCGATGTCAGTGATTAAATACGATGTAATAAGAGATAGCAATATTCCAATACATCCAAAACGCGTAGCCGTAAATGGTATTGGTGGCACCTCGTACATCGAGGGCTATATTTACATACCGTTTGCCTTATATGGAATAGAATTCAAACATAAGTTTTATGTCTTAAAGAATTTGCCTTGTATTCAAGACGGTTTAATCGGACACGAATTTTTAACTAATTATAATTGTGTATTAAATTACGAAAATAATACATTTACTTTAAATAGCTTCGACAAACCAATTACGCTCTCTTTAGGTTTAGGGAAATCAGGTAAAAATACATTTATAAAGGTACCTCCGAGGTGTGAAAAGTTTTTTCAAGTTGATTCTTATTTGAATGAATGAATCGTGTGTTATATTTTCGAGAGCATTGTGTGAAGGTGTATTTATCGCTGGAAGTATCTGTCAACCGAAAGAGGGAAAAATATTTATTCAAATTTTAAATACTCGCGAAACAGAAGTTAATCTTAGTTATTTTAGGCCTGAAATTGATTTATTATCGAATTATAATATCTGTTCGTTTAACAAAAAAATTTGGACGGAGAAAGAGTTCGGAAATTATTGTCATTAATTAAATTGAATCATTTAAACAAAGAAGAAAGTATTAGTATACAAAATATTTGTGCGAAATATGCTGACGTATTTTTCTTGCCAGGAGACAAGTTAGGTACGTGTAATCTTTACGAACAAAATATACAATTAAAAGCTAATACGAATCCGGTCTATACTAAGCAATATAGATTACCGTTTTCTCAACGTGATGAAATAGAAAAACAAGTAAATAAAATGTTAGCCAATGATATTATCGAACCCGCCAACAGCGAATGGGCTAGCCCAGTACTATTAGTACCTAAAAAATCAGAAGACAATAATAGAAGCTGGCGTTTAGTGATAGATTTTAGAAAATTAAATGATTGTATAATGCATGACAAATTTCCCCTTCCGAATATAAGTGATATATTAGACTCACTTTCAGGAGCTATTTATTTTTCTCAATTAGATTTAACACAAGCTTATTATCAAACGAAGCTAAATGCTGACAGTAGAAAATATACCGCATTCACAACACCGTCTGGCCAGTATCAAATGACCCGTATGCCTATGGGTTTGAAATCCAGCCCTGGTTCATTTTCACGCTTAGTGACAGTAGCAATGTCGGGACTTAATTACGATAAATGTTTTGTATATTTGGATAATTTAATTTGTTTCGGAAGAAATTTAGATAGTCATAATAAAAATTTGCTAGATATTTTGGCAAGGCTTAGAAAAGTTAATTTAAAATTAAATCCTGATGAGTGCGATTTTCTTCGAAAAGAAATTTTATATCTCGGACACGTGGTGTCAGCGGACGGCATTAAACCAGATCCAGAAAAAATTAAGGCATTAATTAATTATCCGGTTCCTAAAAACGTAGACGAGATCAAACGATTTGTAGCCTTTGCGAAATATTATCGAAAGTTTATTCCGAATTTCGCTGAGATGTGTATTCCATTAAATGATTTGTGGCGTAAAAATGTAACATTTAATTGGGATAAAAACTGTCAGAAATCAATTAGTACTTTAAAAGAAATGTTAATGAACCCTCCAATATTACAGTATCCTATCTTCGATTATAATAACACATTTATATTACAGACAGACGCCTCAGGGTTCAATAGGTTAAATTTTATGTAATGCTGATCGTCGACCGATAGCTTATGCCAGTCGTAGTTTAAATAAAGCTGAACGTAGGTTTTCCAAAAAATTTAAAAAATGCTGGTGATTATGCGTGGTGATTATGCATACTCATCGTCAAATTGTACAATTTTTGTGAAACTGTTTACCCAATCCCAGTGTTCTCTGTGCGGGAAATGGAATCATTTTGTATCGATTTAAAAATAAATACGTTATATGTAATAAAAGATGAAAATAACTTTAAAATTATTAAAGAGCTAGCTCAGGTTATAAACAAAATGCGTAAGTGGTCCGTTTATGCGTAATTAAAGGAGTTACAAAAAATATAGACGACGATATGAAAAAAGTGATATTAAACGATTATCATATCCTGCCTACTAGCGGACACGCAGGAATAAGACGTATGTTAAATAACATTCGTAAAAAATATTTTTGGGCAGGATTAGAGCATGATGTTAAGCTTTTTGTAAAGAAATGTAGTAAATGTCTAGTATAAATATTTAAATACCATAAAACCTATGACCATAACGGATTGTGGAAATTCAGCTTTTGATAAGATTTATTTAGATTTGGTAGGTCCATTGACAAGAGATAATAATTATAATTACATTCTAACAGCTTAAGCTTCAATGCGACCTCACCAAATATGTCGAGGCATATCCGACAGCAGGTAAGGATGCGCGTACAGTAGCTACAAGTCTAGTAAATAATTTTATACTTAGATATGGCATTCCTCGGCAGATCGTGACCGATAGAGGAACTGCATTTATAAATTCTACAATGGAAGAGGTTTGTAAAATTTTTAATATAAGTCAATTACAGTCAACAGCCTTCCACCATCAGACCTTAGGATCACTTGAAAATAGTCATAAACATTTAACATTTTATTTGAGAATGCAAGTTAACAGTCATAGTCAGGAATGGAGTTCATGGATTCCTTACTGGTGTTTTTCGTATAACACTTCTGTACACTCGAGTACAAAATTTACTCCATACGAATTAGTATTTGGCAAACAATGTAACTTACCAAGTAATCTTAGATCGATAATAGATCCAATTTACAATTTAGATAATTATACAATAGAACTAAAGTACCGGTTACAAAAGTCACAAAATGATGCTAAAACAAACCTTATAAATTGTAAAACTTTAAGAAAAATAAAATATGATAGAAATATAAACCCAGTTGAATATAAACAAGGAGACTTAGTATTAGTTAAAAATGAAAATTTTAGCAATCTTGATCCATTATATTTAGGCCCATATACAGTTGTTAAAGATTTGTCACCGAATGTTGTAATTTTAGTCAATGGTAAAGAAAAAATTGTTGATAAAAATAGGACAAGACTGTATGTTGAATGATCATTAAGTATATTGTTTAAGACTTGTGATTATAACTGTACCTAAGTACATATTATGATATTTGATATTACATTTCAGCACTGCATTATTATTCCTTTGTTTACATATTTGTTTTATTTTGCTTAATTATTATATTCAATTTAATCTTACTTTTTCATATTGTATTTTGATAAAAAAAATGTTGTTGTATCCAACATTTTTTTTGTTTGGTAGGGCATGTAGTGTAGTATATAAGCAGATTACACTTGGTATTAAGGAGCAGTAATAAATTTATCTTCAACCTTAAACATCTACTTTATTTACCTAGTCCCGTCCTTACACTATCATAAATTATGTAATGTTTGTTATCGAATGTATAATTGTAAAACACTAAGGCGATCATTTGATGATAGCAAGTTGGTTTAATAGATTATCAAATATAGGTCCGTTAAAACAGTGAAAATTATGAAGGGTAAATAAAACGCTATCACTGAACATTGTTTCATGTATTTATTTAGAACATTCATTACATAACCTCAAGCAAACCTGTTAAAAAAAGAATGCGCTGACCGAGCAGTACCATTTTATTTTAATCAATTAGAACCTATGTCAATAGAGACAATAAGCATAGACAATGGGCTCTCAAAGGATATTTATCACTGGCGTGGTTCTAATTTTGTTCTACAGATGCCGTGTTAACCAACTTATTTAAAATATTCATGGGATTTCTATTTTAAATGAAACATCATCCTAACAATTCTTTATTTAAAAAAAATTCTACAAATATTGAAATAAAAATATACATCATACGTATTGTAATAGATAAAAGTATGTTCGGTATAATTATTACTATATATAGTTTCACTGGAAATATAAACTAACTTTACAGATATAAAATTCTATAAGATCGACACAATATATTGACGAAATAATATATTGTTTATAGTAAACATTTAGGATTACGATTTATCAATGATTTTAAATAGTATTTGAAACATACACTTCCAAGTTATTATATTAATTTATGATAATGCCAATAATGTGTAACTTAAATAAGAGTAAGATGTAACTTAAATAATACAAGAGAGAAGAGACTTACAAACAAAAATCTTTCATTACATTTCTTTTATTTATATAGGTAATACTTAGCTATTTCAATTAATTGTATTATCTAGTAATATTTTCATCTTTCCTTCTTCTTATAAGGTAAATTGCGTCAAATTTGTTGTTGTGTGTAATAATCAAACAATGTAAATGACAAAAGTAAATCGAATTAAATAAACAGACAATAGCGCTGACGAAAAAATTATATATTTAAAATGTCATTTCACAATTGACAACTAACGAGTACAGACAGATCAATAAAGCAATGACAACTTTCATGTTAAAGTTAAACACGTGTTTATGAATAGGAATAATATTATAAAAATAAATATTATTGTAATTAAAATATATATTTTACAATACAATTATATGTAATTATTAAAATATTAAATTAGGTTTATTTAATATTTTTAGTTCAAAATAAAGGTTTAAATTGAGTAAATTGTATATTTGTTGTCATTTAAAAACAATTGATATTGCTATTAAAAAAATAGTAAATTAATAACAAGGAAAATAAAAGTCAGTTAATAAATATATTTTATTATTATTGTTTCATTAGAGCTTAATATTATATTTTAATATATTTCTTAAGCAATATTCATAAATAAAAAAAAATATTTTAAAAACATATTAAAATTTGAAAACTGTATTTAACTTAATAAATTGTCACAAGTCTACAGAACTTTAAAAGTAAATTCTATATGAAACGCATGGATTTCTAAAAAGACTCACAAATAATATAATAATACACAATTTTAACTAAGAAGTTATCATGAATATAATCACAGTAAAAAATAATTTTAGAGGGTATTTTTATCTCATTTTTTTTTCCTTACAAACTTTATTTTTACTGTTGTGTTTATCAGATTGAATCTGGAAACTTAAATTAAGACTTAAATATTTATTTTATTTAATAAGAAGGATTATTGCAACTCACTTTCCAACTAGATATTTTCAACGGATTAAGCTGAAACTTTGTATACTTATTACCTATTTTTTTTTAGTAATTGACGCGTGATAAATATAATAATAATCCATAAAAAAGTACAATACAAGGAACACCCAAGATGGTAAAATGAAAATATTTTGAGAAAAATTCTACAGTATAAGTATCAATAGAAAGAGCTTCATATATGTACTATTACACGATAATTAATTATAATAATAATTGTAGAAACCAATATAGTACAGACCAAATTAAATTTAGATTTTTTTTCTTTATTCTGCTGTGCTACTTAATAATTGTATTGTATTTTTACCTAAGATAACATTAAATTCCGTTTAGGTTTAGGTTTAGGTTTAGGTTTAGGTTTAGGTTTAGGTTTAGGTTTAGGTTTAGGTTTAGGTTTAGGTTTAGGTTTAGGTTTAGGTTTAGGTTTAGGTTTAGGTTTAGGTTTAGGTTTAGGTTTAGGTTTAGGTTTAGGTTTAGGTTTAGGTTTAGGTTTAGGTTTAGGTTTAGGTTTAGGTTTAGGTTTAGGTTAGGTTTAGGTTTAGGTTTAGGTTTAGGTTTAGGTTTAGGTTTAGGTTTAGGTTAGGTTTAGGTTTAGGTTTAGGTTAGGTTTAGGTTTAGGTTTAGGTTTAGGTTTAGGTTTAGGTTTAGGTTTAGGTTTAGGTTTAGGTTTAGGTTTAGGTTTAGGTTAGGTTAGGTTAGGTTTAGGTTAGGTTAGGTTAGGTTAGGTTAGGTTAGGTTAGGTTAGGTTAGGTTAGGTTAGGTTAGGTTAGGTTAGGTTAGGTTAGGTTAGGTTAGGTTAGGTTAGGTTAGGTTAGGTTAGGTTAGGTTAGGTTAGGTTAGGTTAGGTTAGGTTAGGTTAGGTTAGGTTAGGTTAGGTTAGGTTAGGTTAGGTTAGGTTAGGTTAGGTTAGGTTAGGTTAGGTTAGGTTAGGTTAGGTTAGGTTAGGTTAGGTTAGGTTAGGTTAGGTTAGGTTAGGTTAGGTTAGGTTAGGTTAGGTTAGGTTAGGTTAGGTTAGGTTAGGTTAGGTTAGGTTAGGTTAGGTTAGGTTAGGTTAGGTTAGGTTAGGTTAGGTTAGGTTAGGTTAGGTTAGGTTAGGTTAGGTTAGGTTAGGTTAGGTTAGGTTAGGTTAGGTTAGGTTAGGTTAGGTTAGGTTAGGTTAGGTTAGGTTAGGTTAGGTTAGGTTAGGTTAGGTTAGGTTAGGTTAGGTTAGGTTAGGTTAGGTTAGGTTAGGTTAGGTTAGGTTAGGTTAGGTTAGGTTAGGTTAGGTTAGGTTAGGTTAGGTTAGGTTAGGTTAGGTTAGGTTAGGTTAGGTTAGGTTAGGTTAGGTTAGGTTAGGTTAGGTTAGGTTAGGTTAGGTTAGGTTAGGTTAGGTTAGGTTAGGTTAGGTTAGGTTAGGTTAGGTTAGGTTAGGTTAGGTTAGGTTAGGTTAGGTTAGGTTAGGTTAGGTTAGGTTAGGTTAGGTTAGGTTAGGTTAGGTTAGGTTAGGTTAGGTTAGGTTAGGTTAGGTTAGGTTAGGTTAGGTTAGGTTAGGTTAGGTTAGGTTAGGTTAGGTTAGGTTAGGTTAGGTTAGGTTAGGTTAGGTTAGGTTAGGTTAGGTTAGGTTAGGTTAGGTTAGGTTAGGTTAGGTTAGGTTAGGTTAGGTTAGGTTAGGTTAGGTTAGGTTAGGTTAGGTTAGGTTAGGTTAGGTTAGGTTAGGTTAGGTTAGGTTAGGTTAGGTTAGGTTAGGTTAGGTTAGGTTAGGTTAGGTTAGGTTAGGTTAGGTTAGGTTAGGTTAGGTTAGGTTAGGTTAGGTTAGGTTAGGTTAGGTTAGGTTAGGTTAGGTTAGGTTAGGTTAGGTTAGGTTAGGTTAGGTTAGGTTAGGTTAGGTTAGGTTAGGTTAGGTTAGGTTAGGTTAGGTTAGGTTAGGTTAGGTTAGGTTAGGTTAGGTTAGGTTAGGTTAGGTTAGGTTAGGTTAGGTTAGGTTAGGTTAGGTTAGGTTAGGTTAGGTTAGGTTAGGTTAGGTTAGGTTAGGTTAGGTTAGGTTAGGTTAGGTTAGGTTAGGTTAGGTTAGGTTAGGTTAGGTTAGGTTAGGTTAGGTTAGGTTAGGTTAGGTTAGGTTAGGTTAGGTTAGGTTAGGTTAGGTTAGGTTAGGTTAGGTTAGGTTAGGTTAGGTTAGGTTAGGTTAGGTTAGGTTAGGTTAGGTTAGGTTAGGTTAGGTTAGGTTAGGTTAGGTTAGGTTAGGTTAGGTTAGGTTAGGTTAGGTTAGGTTAGGTTAGGTTAGGTTAGGTTAGGTTAGGTTAGGTTAGGTTAGGTTAGGTTAGGTTAGGTTAGGTTAGGTTAGGTTAGGTTAGGTTAGGTTAGGTTAGGTTAGGTTAGGTTAGGTTAGGTTAGGTTAGGTTAGGTTAGGTTAGGTTAGGTTAGGTTAGGTTAGGTTAGGTTAGGTTAGGTTAGGTTAGGTTAGGTTAGGTTAGGTTAGGTTAGGTTAGGTTAGGTTAGGTTAGGTTAGGTTAGGTTAGGTTAGGTTAGGTTAGGTTAGGTTAGGTTAGGTTAGGTTAGGTTAGGTTAGGTTAGGTTAGGTTAGGTTAGGTTAGGTTAGGTTAGGTTAGGTTAGGTTAGGTTAGGTTAGGTTAGGTTAGGTTAGGTTAGGTTAGGTTAGGTTAGGTTAGGTTAGGTTAGGTTAGGTTAGGTTAGGTTAGGTTAGGTTAGGTTAGGTTAGGTTAGGTTAGGTTAGGTTAGGTTAGGTTAGGTTAGGTTAGGTTAGGTTAGGTTAGGTTAGGTTAGGTTAGGTTAGGTTAGGTTAGGTTAGGTTAGGTTAGGTTAGGTTAGGTTAGGTTAGGTTAGGTTAGGTTAGGTTAGGTTAGGTTAGGTTAGGTTAGGTTAGGTTAGGTTAGGTTAGGTTAGGTTAGGTTAGGTTAGGTTAGGTTAGGTTAGGTTAGGTTAGGTTAGGTTAGGTTAGGTTAGGTTAGGTTAGGTTAGGTTAGGTTAGGTTAGGTTAGGTTAGGTTAGGTTAGGTTAGGTTAGGTTAGGTTAGGTTAGGTTAGGTTAGGTTAGGTTAGGTTAGGTTAGGTTAGGTTAGGTTAGGTTAGGTTAGGTTAGGTTAGGTTAGGTTAGGTTAGGTTAGGTTAGGTTAGGTTAGGTTAGGTTAGGTTAGGTTAGGTTAGGTTAGGTTAGGTTAGGTTAGGTTAGGTTAGGTTAGGTTAGGTTAGGTTAGGTTAGGTTAGGTTAGGTTAGGTTAGGTTAGGTTAGGTTAGGTTAGGTTAGGTTAGGTTAGGTTAGGTTAGGTTAGGTTAGGTTAGGTTAGGTTAGGTTAGGTTAGGTTAGGTTAGGTTAGGTTAGGTTAGGTTAGGTTAGGTTAGGTTAGGTTAGGTAGGTTAGGTTAGGTTAGGTTAGGTTAGGTTAGGTTAGGTTAGGTTAGGTTAGGTTAGGTTAGGTTAGGTTAGGTTAGGTTAGGTTAGGTTAGGTTAGGTTAGGTTAGGTTAGGTTAGGTTAGGTTAGGTTAGGTTAGGTTAGGTTAGGTTAGGTTAGGTTAGGTTAGGTTAGGTTAGGTTAGGTTAGGTTAGGTTAGGTTAGGTTAGGTTAGGTTAGGTTAGGTTAGGTTAGGTTAGGTTAGGTTAGGTTAGGTTAGGTTAGGTTAGGTTAGGTTAGGTTAGGTTAGGTTAGGTTAGGTTAGGTTAGGTTAGGTTAGGTTAGGTTAGGTTAGGTTAGGTTAGGTTAGGTTAGGTTAGGTTAGGTTAGGTTAGGTTAGGTTAGGTTAGGTTAGGTTAGGTTAGGTTAGGTTAGGTTAGGTTAGGTTAGGTTAGGTTAGGTTAGGTTAGGTTAGGTTAGGTTAGGTTAGGTTAGGTTAGGTTAGGTTAGGTTAGGTTAGGTTAGGTTAGGTTAGGTTAGGTTAGGTTAGGTTAGGTTAGGTTAGGTTAGGTTAGGTTAGGTTAGGTTAGGTTAGGTTAGGTTAGGTTAGGTTAGGTTAGGTTAGGTTAGGTTAGGTTAGGTTAGGTTAGGTTAGGTTAGGTTAGGTTAGGTTAGGTTAGGTTAGGTTAGGTTAGGTTAGGTTAGGTTAGGTTAGGTTAGGTTAGGTTAGGTTAGGTTAGGTTAGGTTAGGTTAGGTTAGGTTAGGTTAGGTTAGGTTAGGTTAGGTTAGGTTAGGTTAGGTTAGGTTAGGTTAGGTTAGGTTAGGTTAGGTTAGGTTAGGTTAGGTTAGGTTAGGTTAGGTTAGGTTAGGTTAGGTTAGGTTAGGTTAGGTTAGGTTAGGTTAGGTTAGGTTAGGTTAGGTTAGGTTAGGTTAGGTTAGGTTAGGTTAGGTTAGGTTAGGTTAGGTTAGGTTAGGTTAGGTTAGGTTAGGTTAGGTTAGGTTAGGTTAGGTTAGGTTAGGTTAGGTTAGGTTAGGTTAGGTTAGGTTAGGTTAGGTTAGGTTAGGTTAGGTTAGGTTAGGTTAGGTTAGGTTAGGTTAGGTTAGGTTAGGTTAGGTTAGGTTAGGTTAGGTTAGGTTAGGTTAGGTTAGGTTAGGTTAGGTTAGGTTAGGTTAGGTTAGGTTAGGTTAGGTTAGGTTAGGTTAGGTTAGGTTAGGTTAGGTTAGGTTAGGTTAGGTTAGGTTAGGTTAGGTTAGGTTAGGTTAGGTTAGGTTAGGTTAGGTTAGGTTAGGTTAGGTTAGGTTAGGTTAGGTTAGGTTAGGTTAGGTTAGGTTAGGTTAGGTTAGGTTAGGTTAGGTTAGGTTAGGTTAGGTTAGGTTAGGTTAGGTTAGGTTAGGTTAGGTTAGGTTAGGTTAGGTTAGGTTAGGTTAGGTTAGGTTAGGTTAGGTTAGGTTAGGTTAGGTTAGGTTAGGTTAGGTTAGGTTAGGTTAGGTAGGTTAGGTTAGGTTAGGTTAGGTTAGGTTAGGTTAGGTTAGGTTAGGTTAGGTTAGGTTAGGTTAGGTTAGGTTAGGTTAGGTTAGGTTAGGTTAGGGTAGGTTAGGTTAGGTTAGGTTAGGTTAGGTTAGGTTAGGTTAGGTTAGGTTAGGTTAGGTTAGGTTAGGTTAGGTTAGGTTAGGTTAGGTTAGGTTAGGTTAGGTTAGGTTAGGTTAGGTTAGGTTAGGTTAGGTTAGGTTAGGTTAGGTTAGGTTAGGTAGGTTAGGTTAGGTTAGGTTAGGTTAGGTTAGGTTAGGTTAGGTTAGGTTAGGTAGGTTAGGTTAGGTTAGGTTAGGTTAGGTAGTTAGGTTAGGTTAGGTTAGGTTAGGTTAGGTTAGGTTAGGTTAGGTTAGGTTAGGTTAGGTTAGGTTAGGTTAGGTTAGGTTAGGTTAGGTTAGGTTAGGTTAGGTTAGGTTAGGTTAGGTTAGGTTAGGTTAGTTAGGTTAGGTTAGGTTAGGTTAGGTTAGGTTAGGTTAGGTTAGGTTAGGTTAGGTTAGGTTAGGTTAGGTTAGGTTAGGTTAGGTTAGGTTAGGTTAGGTTAGTTAGGTTAGGTTAGGTTAGGTTAGGTTAGTTAGGTTAGGTTAGGTTAGGTTAGGTTAGGTTAGGTTAGGTTAGGTTAGGTTAGGTTAGGTTATGTTAGGTTAGGTTAGGTTAGGTTAGGTTAGGTTAGGTTAGGTTAGGTTAGGTTAGGTTAGGTTAGGTTAGGTTAGGTTAGGTAGGTAGGTTAGGTTAGTTTAGGTTAGGTTAGGTTAGGTTAGGTTAGGTTAGGTTAGGTTAGGTTAGGTTAGGTTAGGTTAGGTTAGGTTAGGTAGGTTAGGTTAGGTTAGTTAGGTTAGGTTAGGTTAGGTTAGGTTAGGTTAGGTAGGTTAGGTTCTTAGGTTAGGTTAGGTTAGGTTAGGTTGTTAGGTTAGGTTAGGTTAGGTTAGGTTAGGTTAGGTTAGGTTAGGTTAGGTTAGGTTAGGTTAGGTTAGGTTAGGTTAGGTTAGGTTAGGTTAGGTTAGGTTAGGTTAGGTTAGGTTAGGTTAGGTTAGGTTAGGTTAGGTTAGGTTAGGTTAGGTTAGGTTAGGTTAGGTTAGGTTAGGTTAGGTTAGGTTAGGTTAGGTTAGGTAGGTTAGGTTAGGTTAGGTTAGGTTAGGTAGTTAGGTTAGTTTAGGTT
This sequence comes from Dryadula phaetusa, assembly GCA_032432895.1. Taxonomy (NCBI): domain Eukaryota; kingdom Metazoa; phylum Arthropoda; class Insecta; order Lepidoptera; family Nymphalidae; genus Dryadula; species Dryadula phaetusa. The sequence continues at coordinate 483 of JAOYRS010000016.1, read as the reverse complement.
AGTGTAGGTTAGGTTAGGTTAGGTTAGGTTAGGTTAGGTTAGGTTAGGTTAGGTTAGGTTAGGTTAGGTTAGGTTAGGTTAGGTTAGGTTAGGTTAGGTTAGGTTAGGTTAGGTTAGGTTAGGTTAGGTTAGGTTAGGTTAGGTTAGGTTAGGTTAGGTTAGGTTAGGTTAGGTAGGTTAGGTTAGGTTAGGTTAGTTAGGTTAGGTTCGGTTAGGTTAGGTTAGGTTAGGTTAGGTTAGGTTAGGTTAGGTTAGGTTAGGTTAGGTTAGGTTAGGTTAGGTTAGGTTAGGTTAGGTTAGGTTAGGTTAGGTTAGGTTAGGTTAGGTTAGGTTAGGTTAGGTTAGGTTAGGTTAGGTTAGGTTAGGTTAGGTTAGGTTAGGTTAGGTTAGGTTAGGTTAGGTTAGGTTAGGTTAGGTTAGGTTAGGTTAGGTTAGGTTAGGTTAGGTTAGGTTAGGTTAGGTTAGGTTAGGTTAGGTTAGGTT